>JAEIGL010000006.1:2275000-4775000 GCA_018903715.1 Zaprionus davidi
CGAAATTTCTGGCTTTCATTTGTTCTCTTCGATATTAAATTAAATGCATATGCTATGCTCGATTGCATTGTACAAGAGCTGATACTGCTTGCCCTTACTTCCCCTCCTTCTTATCTGCCTCCTCCTCCACACTCACGTCTGTCATCCTAGCCGCTTTGTACTTTGCCCTAGCTGTCAGTTGGCTTTGTGCTACGTTTCGATTCCTTTCTTTGTCCGTACTAAGCAACTGCTCATTAATTGTCGCTCCTCTGCGCTTTTCTTTTGTCCTCTTTCGTGTTTCCCCTTATTCGTTTTACAGTTTTTGGCTCGTGCCAGCTTTTTTATTCATTGTAAAACGAAAGCGCATTCACAGGATGTGTGTGAGTTATGTAAGTTCTTGGGTTCAAGGTGAAGCTCCTCGACCAGGAATTTTGAAGGAACTTTCGCTTTATCGAATGGAAGAGGTGAAAGTTTTAAGAATATGTTATAGACGAAAGAGGGAATGTATTTGACTATCATTATTATTTATTTTATTATACTTTTGAACTCTACATCTAACATCTTTAATTTAAATTCATTTGTATAAATTCCTAAATTCAATCTTTTAATTTAAATTGCAATACTTAAAAGTTATTTAAATGAACTTCAAATAAGAAATGGGAATATAATATAGTAGAAGATATAATATTCCCATCCTGCCTTGCTCTAGCACCACAAATACTTCTTCTACAATCCTTACCTTATCCCAATTTTAACCTGCTCTCTATATAAACAAATTAGCTGGCGTCTTGCCTTGCCTTCTTTCTCTGCCCCGCTGCCTTTCCCCTTTTCCTGCTCTACAAATATTTAACTACCATGTCGAAAGAGTTACACTCTCTCTTTCACATCGGGAACTCAAGAACTCACACGCTCTATCGGCAAAATGATTAGCATAAGGATATGAAACGTTTGACGAGAAGGTGTTCGTGGAAAAATGAGCGCTTCCTGTTGTTGTAAAGGGAAAAAGGAACCATAACAAGGGCAACACTAACACTTCCGCCCTGCTCAAGGGTTGGCAGTGCATTGTATTGTTGTTTTTGGGAACAACCTGCAAACAGAACAAGTCAAACGGTTCCGAAAAACGCGTGTCAACGACGGGCGCCGGGAAAAAATTATTAACATACTTCATGGACATGGCACAGTGCAACCCCAAGTCGAGCAAGAGGACTGTGGTTAAGCGCATTATGCAACATTATGACATCTCTATGAACATCCAATAAAACGGAGACACGCGACCGTCAAGCCGAACTGAACTGCTCTGAAACAGAAACAGAGGCCGATGCCGCCAATACAATTATAATTGCAACAAATTGAACGACGCACCCGGCACGCGTCGCCTCTATTAGCTCATCTTCCGGTCGCATCAGCCTCAGTAGCTGACTCAGTGCGGGTGAAGGGGAGGAGTGGAAACCTCTAGCCAAAGTGGGCTTGGTTGGGCGTGCGGTCGAGGTCTACTAACCGTTCTTGTCCGGTTCTTGTTTGTTTTGTCGATCCTTAAACTGTTGTTTTCCACTTGGTCGCCTCACTTGCAGGCTTGCCCGATACCCTGTAATAATGATGGTTAGCAGGTTGATTATTGAATCATGTTTTGAGTTATTCTTAATTTATACTAAGCTAACCCCTGTACATGAACTGTCAGAGGGGTCTGACTCACAGTTATAACTGTACAAGGGTTCGAATTCCATATCATCAATGAAAAAACCCTTTTTAAAACGATCCATCATATCATTTATTTATTTCTTGCTAAAACAAAAAGCATATTAACTAAAAAGAAAATAAGGTTTCTTAATAATATAATTATTAATTAATTATTTTGCAGTTATTACTTACAGGGTATTTTGGGTTCTATACTGCATTTTTATCTTCGCTTCTTTTATGCTTTTCCCATGCTTTGATGTTTGCCTTATTTCCGCTATTGATGATTTATTGGCTTTTACTTATTTCCGGTCATGTCGCAGACACTTGAGCACAAATAATGTCTAAGTAGTTATTATTAGCGGGTGTTGCCTGTGACACATTTTGATGGCTCTGTGAGAGATAGCAACTTGACTTGGGATATCTAATAGACTGAGCAGGAGGTACAGGATACAATCATTTATGATGAAGTTATAATGAAGTCTTTGAGTTGTGGAAAATATATGGAATAAGCTTCAAATCTAAACAAAACCAAACCAAACTAAGAGAATTAAAGATAGATAGATAGAGCCTGACACATAGATAACGCTACCAGAATTAAATCAATATTTTTAATAGTTGACGCTTACTTCTAAAAGACGCGTGTATAAATTTGATAATTGAGTTGAGTGAGTTATAGCATTTTCAGTGAAGTAACTTTTGCTATTGGGAAGAAAATGGATAACAAGGAATTTCGAGTGTTGATAAAAAATTGTTTTTTTTAAGGGAAAACGAACAGTAGAGGCAAACATTTGAATTGATAACGAGTTTCCGGACACTTCACCAGGAAAAACAACCATCAAGGATTGGTATGCTTAGTTTAAAATTGGTGAAATGAGCACCGAACGCCCAAAAGAGGTGGTGACCGACGAAAACATCAAAAAAATCTACAAAATGATATTAAATGACCGTAAACAGAAATTGAATGAAATAGCTGGGACTCTGAAGATATCGACGGAACGTGTACATCATATGATTCACGAATATTTGGGTATGAGAAAGCTCTGTGCAAAGTGGTTGCCGCGCGAGCTCACTTTTGACCATAATCAACGACGAGTTGATGATGTCTTTCAAGGAGTTTCAACGTAAACCCAAGAAAATTACAGCTTCATGTATATGTAAGCAAAACTGCACGAATAATGGAGCTCTAATCTTAGCGTGGGTACAATAGATCTTACAGCTCGCAGCACAGATAGCCTTTCTATAAATTCCTTTGGTTAACCATTATCAGAGAAGCCACATCATTTTAAATAGTTTACATAATTACACATAATTTTCGATCCTAGATGCTCGATATATACTACTTTGCATATAGATCTAACGAAGCGTAATCCCAGCTGCTGTTGCTGGTCAACCACAAGCTGCAATTATGGCCTAATCACTGCTGACCAATTGAATTGTGTGTTGCACAATCTGCGAATATGAAGGGCAGCTGTAACATCTCAATCTCTCATCTGTAACTACCACATAGAGTAGGTGACCAAATGGCGAGAGAAAGAGAGACAAACAATAGCACAGATTCTGTCTCGCGTCTCTATTGAATATATCCCATCAAAATATAGATAAAACATGTCAAAATACTGTCAGTACATTTGCCGAGCTGCACTTGTGTTTCGATTGTGTGTTCCACACAGACAGAAAGATATATCGGCTTTGAACCAGGCCGACACACCCTGTCCCTCTACCTCTTTGTGTGTCTTTGCTACCTAAATGTGGGTGCAGTGGAATCGATATACAGTCTCGTATTCTTCCTCTCTCTCTCTCCATTCTATTGTGTTCCCTAGCCGGTTAATGATGGGATTGGGTCTGGAGGCACAAAGGATTACCCTGTAGTTTGACGTGCTTAGTTGCTTAATTGAGCCAAAATGCATGCACAGCATATAAAATATTTGCCTTAAATATTTTGGTTAAATTATGAAAGGGTACGAGAACGAACGCACTTGCCTTGCTGCAGGCGAAAAATGTGTGAATACACCGAGGCTAAGAGTGTTTTGTCTGCGAAATCTATGGGAAGAATCTTTATAATGAGAAAGTATGTTTACAGAGTCGAAGATTGGTTAAACGGCCTAAGGGGTTTTCGCTTTGAACGTGGGATATGATAAATATCGTAGTTTATTCACTTTACTATCAACTTTGAATTGTAGCTTAAACGTTGTTTAATTTATATATCAAGTTAAGGTTTCTCTATTAATCTTTCTTTGTCTTCTTTTAATATTATGAGAAAGTCTACAGAGTCTGCGATGGCTTAAGAGACTTTAGGGATTTCCGTTTAGAGCATGAGATGTGCTACTGATCTAAATTCATTCTCTTCAGTATTAATTTTAAATTGTAACTTAAAAGTTGTTTAATTTATATAATCAGTTGAGGGTTCTCAATTAAGACAGCTCTTAATCTTCTTTCAATATTATGATAAAGTACATTCATGTACAGAGTTTGATATTTGTTAAGAGGCCCAAGGGGTTTCCGTTTTGAGCATAAGTATGATCTTACTTAATTCATTTCAATATCATGTTTAAATTCTTACTTAAAGGTTGTTTAATTTATGCACCCAGCTAAGGCTTCTTTATAAAATTTTCTTAATAATATATGGGTTAACGGACCTACGGCGTTTCTATTTGGAATAAGATTCATTTCAACATGAAGTTCAAGTTGTAACTCAGAAGTTCATTAATTTATATATTACCAAGCTAAGACTTCCCCATAAATCTTTCTTAGTTTTCTTTTAATACGCAAAATAATCTATTGCAAGCAATCTGATGTATTCCATACTTAAACTCATTTGAAGCGCATAATTCTATTTAATATTTATCCCACAAGTTCTTCTACTTTATTCTGCCTTCCTCACACTCAATTTCGCTGATAAATACTTTTCCCTGACGCGTCAAAATCATTGTCAAAACGTTTAATTTGTTCGTCGCTCAGGCTAAGCCACAATTTCCGGTACCACCCACAGAAAAGAGCGTAGAAGAATGCCCCCTTGTGGCCGCAGAACGACAATTCCGGGCATCAAATCAAGAGTTTCTGTCAAAATCGAAATATGACAGCAGGCAGCAAGGCAGACGAAGGGGGGACGGACTAAAGGCATGGAAAGCCAATTAGGAGGAAATAAATCACGCGTCATGTGTGCGAATTCTTCTTGGCAGAAACGCCTCCTGTCCCCGCTCCCTCTCCCTCTCTCTGGCATAGACACAAGTACTTCAAAGTGTGCCACAGACAAAGCAAGGCGCGCACACACACAGAGCCAGTTGCAGAACCAGATACAGCCCTGGAGCCACCCCAGGGCTGAGCTGAAGAAGCTAAACAAGTGCCAAAAGCTGATTTCACTGTAATTACAATTCACACTCGCAGCATATTCGACTGCGGAAAGGGGGAGCAGGGGAAATGTGTTCTTTTTGTTTGGCAGCACTTAAGCGACGCCCACCTCAGACACAGCCTCAATTCAGACCCACCCGACAACCACCAGGAAACTTTTCCTGCTCACGCTGGTGATGAGCAGAGGACAAACCCACAAACAGACACACCTACTTGCCAACAAACTCTTTCAGAGTTCATGGGTTTCTCTTGGTTAGATTTGGCAGTGGGATTGGGTGGTTTGGGCGCGTGTCAGGCCTACCCACTAAGTAAACAATGGGAGCATGGGGCAGGGGCAGGGGCAGCAATAGAAATGTCACAAACAAACCGATTAAACAAGTACTTTCCGATTTGCAAAAAAAGAAATGAACCGCACCCACTGAAAAAAGTTGAGCTTAAGAAATTACCAGAGGGTTGACAAGCCAAGCAACCCTTTTTGCTGCTTGCCACATCAATATATTCCACTTTCAATCATACTAGGCTTCTGGTCACGCGCTCACAACGAATATGTTAATGCGATTTAAGCCTATTAGCGTCATTTAATAAACTTCCACGTTAAGTTCATGTTTTCCCACTGTAAACTGCGTGTGAATTGGTTTATCTTCTCTGGTCTCTGTTCGGTAGTTTAATGTGCTTCCGATTGTTCAATTTTCATTCATTCTCTCCTTCATCAAGTGTCAAATGCAGCCTTGTTTCTGATGCGATTAATCGGTCAACTGGCTTGGTGAAACTTTGCTAAGGTGTTGACAGTTCATTTTTGAGTTGGGACAAAGTTTAAAGTGATTACAGGATTATAAATGAATAATTTGCTGCCAATTGCAAGGTTGATTATTACAATATTTCTGCAATATATAAATAGAAAAACACTTTCTCACGATCCCATCAACAAAACTTTAAGAAGTATTTTTAAAACAATTGAGAAATGGGTTGACTAACAGATTGTTGAGGTATATCCTCAAAAAACAATATACATACGATATTGCTATTTTCAGTTACTACAACCCTGTTTAAATTCTTGCTAAATATAATATGAATCGTTAAATCATATCATGAAATATCATATCAAATATCTGAACAATAAATATTGAAAGATTATGGAAAGTAATTGTAGTTAGGTTGTCTCTGAAGTACTTGCTTAGAACTTACAGAACTTGGATAAGTTTGAAGGTGTCTTAGCTTCAATATGATATGAATCGTTAAGACTAATAATATCTCTCATCTAAGATCTGGAAATCAAAGATGCAAAGACTACTTTGATTTCTTTTAAAAAAATACCATACTAGAGTAGACTCTCATGTATAAAGGCCCAGAAAAAGTAGTTCAAATTGAATACATTAAAAGTATGTATGTAAATTGTTATACCAAGTCTCAGAATATCTTTAAAAGATTTGAATCTTCTTCTAGGCACATACTTTCACAAGGAGATCCTTACTAAAATGAATGAAGGTCCTCATAAAGGTGTTTTAATTGATTACATTGAATCTTGATCTTGTTCTAGGCACATACTTAATAAAACCTTAAATAAATATAAACTTGTTGGAACGTACTTAAGAGTTCACTGAAGGTGTCAAATCTTCATTTTAAGGTACTGACTAAAATATATAAAGGTCTTCATAAAGGTGTTTTAATTGAATACATTGAATTATGTATCTTTAAAAGATATTGACCTTGTTCTAGGCACATATTTTTTAGAGCCTTATTCAAGTAGAACCTTGTTGGAACGTACGCAAGAACTCACACAAGGTGTCAAATCTTTATTACGAGATTTGTTACCTCCCCGACTTAGGCTGATCTGTTAGTCCAACGAGCCCAACGATTGCCCTACTAAACCACTAAAACAATTCGCAGTTCACACTTCCGCCCGCAAAATTAACCTTAAAATTGAAGGTTTACACCTCATATGGCATATCAGCTTATATAAGCATGTGCGATGAGCGTTGCTTCGGCCGCATTTCCCATGAAAAACTCTCCTCGAACTGAGAATCAAAGCAAAAACGTAACAATGAAAGTTTTGAGGGACGTGCTCATCCAGTTACTTGCATAATCTGTGGTAAGCCTCGGCGATTACATGGACATTGTATAAGCGGGACGAGCGTGTATCCATGAGATACAAATACAGATCACAGAGGAAGAGGAAGAGAGAGAGAGAGAGAGAGAGAGAGAGAGAGAGAGCGGCTACTGACCCAACAAAGCACTGGACGCTATAGAATGACCACAAAGGCGTTCCATACTCGAGGGAAAATCAACAGCTGCCTACGATGATGATGATGAAGTGGCGTGGGTGTCTCTCCCAGTATAGGATGCAACTGTGTGGGTTGTGTGTGTGTCTGGGCAACAAATATCCGATTTGCAAATGAAACAATTGCGGTGTTTGACCAATTTCACAATTGATGTAATCCTGCAAATCGCTATATTAGCGACCAGGACGACCAGGGACAAGGACCCACGGCCAGGGCCTGGGCGGGCATTGTGAAATTGAAATGTTTTGAGTTCATTCAAGAGTAAACAGCACACACACACGCACAGACACACACATAATTTGTGCAGCCCACGACAATGTTGAACTACCCGAGCGTAGGTTTATAATAATATTTTGCTAACCTTCTTTTCGCTTGTAAAAGTTCAAAAAGATTTCGCCCGCTCTCTTTGTAGGCATTTGCCGATTACCGACACAGATTAAGGGATGTTCGCCAGTCTTCGTCTTCGTCTCCGTCTCCCTTTCAATCTCCTGCTCTCGCTCTCGACAATCGGCTTTTGCGCATACGCGGCAGGTTTGTTTCCTTTCTCTCGATCGTCCGATTCATAGGAGCGCAATTAGACGAGTTTACGCTTTTGTTTCCATTCGCCGCGCAGACGAATTTTCGTATTTTCGTCCATTCTCGGCCGCTGATCTCTGATCCGTTCTATCCTTAAATCTGTGCACTCGACCATAGACATACATATGTAGGTAGCAATACCATATATGAGAACTCTACTTCTTACTTCTCTCTCTCTCTCCCATTGTGTCGCGCGTATTTGGCGCGTTTAAATAGATTAACCGCCTTGCAAATTGCTCGCATCTTATCTCAGATGAGTTGCAGCTCATCGAGCTACCTACGAGTTGAGTCAGGCTTGCGTGCCTTGCCTACTTCTGCTTCTTTTCCACCTCCTCCTATATCTGTTCTCTCTGCTGCTACTGTTTCTGTCTGTCTTGCTATCTGAGCCTGGGAAACAATTAGCCTGCGGCCGCCTTTGTTTGCTGTCTTAATCCTGAGTAAATTAGTTCATTAAGAGGTTAATTCCTCATAACACCCACAAATTAGACCCGCTCTGAATGGCCCGATGTGTGCAGGATACTCTGAGGCACCTTTCCTAATGAGTCACCAACGAAAGGAATAAGTAAGTAAGCAGTATATTTGCTTAGTAGCTGATTGCTTGCAGAATCATATATAGAACTTGATATAGAGAGAGTAGATATCTCGATTTTGTTCATCACACTTTAATATTTCATATTGTTTTTGTAGTGTTTGCTATTGGTTTGTGATAAACATAAGAAATATTGTTAGACCTTCACAACTGTATATGAATATTTGTATATGAATATTTGCTTGATTGATCGATTTAATTATTTGTTTAATCGATTAAGTTATGTAATCCGGAAATTTTGAATTTTGTTTAAAAATCAAATGATTCTTATTTAGACACAAAAAGAATATTCAACATAAGCAATAAAATCAAAGGATTTTCACCGAGTCAAGGTAGCGTTTATGTTATATTAAATTATTTTTTTTATTTTATTTATTAATTTAATGTCAACTAAAACTTACATGACTGTTTTTAAATAATTACATATAAAAATAATTAATAAATAGAGTTAAATAATATAAGGAATAACATTTGAATTAAATATTATTGGTTTAAAAAGTTTAAAGTACAACTGAATTATTTTTATATTTTTTTATATATAATATGATTGAATTTGGGATACTGATAATAATGGTAATACTTGCAGAGGATAAGGGATAAGCCAGTAAACCCCGAATCAGCTTGGTAGATTTATGTTAAGATGAAGTTTTACGTAATTACGAATAAATAGTTTGATAGTATAAAGAGAGGACTGTGTGTTGAATGCTCTATATATAATATATATACAATATAATCAGCACAGATAACTGGGAAAAGAGTGCAAAAATATATATTGGCAATAAACATTCATAATTATGATAAGATCTTGAAGTCTAATCAATCCACAGAAGTTTCTTTAATGAAATTCTATAAAAAGAATCGATTTATTGGGAGTTATAAGTTATAAGTGTTGGAAGTCGGGGAGTGACCGTACTCAAACATAGATGAGTTACTCCACTACGATATACTGTTTGACAACTGGCAATACTTTGATATGCAACAATCTAATTAATAAGGCAGCAAATGATCTAAATCTGTCAGTCACATACTTAGCAAGTTGCTAATATACAAATAGCATATGTATTCCCACATTATAACAATCTCCATTTACTTCTATCTAGCCAACTATTTATCTTTTGTTGTACACATCTCTCTCTCTCATCTGGTACTGCAAAATGCCCGCATAATGCAGAAATGTGCAATCTGCATTTAGTTAACTAAATAGAGACAGCTCCAACAACAACGACAAGAGCACAAGTAGGGAGACAACAACAACAACGACAAAGGCAGCACTAGAAATGACGAGTCCAAAAGCAACAACAAACAAACTGGACATTCACAAAAGCTCTGAACCAACAAAATGACAACTGGCTAAAGCTGCCACTGCCACTGCGACTCCTCCAGGACCTTCTCTGTATCCAGCGCTGAGTACTGCGTACTGGGCGTGCACCTCGGCTGGGCTCAGCTCTCGACTCGCTGTAATGGCCTGGCCACGGTCACAAAGGCCGTGCAAACATGGCATACAAACACACACACACACACATAGTTAGACAGACAGAGTATATACACTCACACATACACAAAGAGGGAGAGAGAGACAGCAGTTGCAGGAGTATGCTAACTCGGCATAGACTGCAGCACATTGAAGCGGTGCCCGAGGAGGGGAAGGAAGGGGCAGAAGCACAAGGACCAGATGGAATAGGTGGGATAAGGATGAGCTGCGGCGTGCGGCATGCGGGGAAAAGCACTTGGCAAATTGCAAACACAAATGCAAAACTTGAAAATTTGCTGCAAAATGTGCAAAAATAAAATGTGTAAAAAGGCAAATGTGATAGCAGAGATAGCAAGCGGCAACGAATAGAGCAAAAGAGAGAAGTAAGAGCAAGGAGAAGAAAGGGAGGATACTAAAGGGAGAGGCTAAGAGAGAGCAAAATAGGAAGATATACTGACAGAAGGGAGAGAAGAGATAGAAGAAAACTTTGGTATCCTACATTTTTGAAGCAAATATCTAATGAATCTAAAGAGATGAACCTACATTATTATCTCTCCCATTGAAAATGGTTAGAAAAGGATAAAATAACTTTGTGCAAATGTATGGAACAGCCAAAAAGAGTCAGGGCAGACCCTAAAAATTCAAGCTCTTGCATTTTGGGAAAGGAAAAGTTTGCAATCATCTCGTGGTAGCGCTCACCATTCACGATTACGATGCGATTCACATCATCTTTGGTCATGATTAACAATGTTCGATATAGCTGCGATATTTACTTTAGTTCGCACTCTACGTAAGCGTGTTGGTGGTTTAATGTCTACCAATGTAAATTTGGTGCGAAATTAAGTCACAATAGTCCGAATAGCCGCTTCAGTGGGTTTATTAAACTGACCATAAAATGGCAGAAGCGCGCGAGAAACTTTCTTAACAGAGCAAGCATTTTGATAATACAATTCAAATTCAAGCGTTGTTCGTTTGTAAGACAATTCATGGTTAAATTATAGACCAAACTTAAGATGTTTGGCAGTGATAAAAAACGCGAAACGTACGTCAACTGTTTTAACCACTGTTTCCAAAAAGATAATAGCTAACAAATCACCGTTTATATTCATTCTTGTTATCTCTCTTCTCTGAATTTGGCATGACGATTTATGTACAATATCTCGTCAGTTAATAAAGATAAATTCAATTTTGTAATTTGATTTGTAAGCAACGATTTTTTAAATATATTACTTAAATTTATTACTTAAATTTTTAGCGTATTTTGTGTTGCATACTTTAGTGAGTAATTTGATAATCAGTAACTCTTAAAATGATTTCCTAAATAACTTTTATGATACCCTATGGGTATAAAAAACCTATCGCATAGCTTCATTCGAAACTATCACAGAATTATGCATGTATTACAACAAAACATACTATATCTTCTGCTTATAATTCATATATAATAAATTAATGTGTACTTTTTCTGTCATAACACAATACAATAGTATCGTTATACATTCAACTATATTTAAAATTGAATAGATTATTTGATGCGAGATATATGATTGAAAACGATACTTCAATACGTTTATGACATACCCATAAACCATAGAACTCTAAAACCTTTTCTTTTAGACCCATAAACATTCATAATTCGCTTTGAACTATCTTTTTGAACTACCTTATCACTTTTAAGCAAGTTCCAAGAGTTTAAAAACAATCATAGTGCTTGCATATAGTCAACAGATAAGAAGAGTGGGAATCCATTATCCCGACGTTTACCTCGTCATTGCAACAGTGCTTAGCACATAACAGAAGGAAGCATCCAAACAGTCATTGACTAGACTAGTCACCCAGTCGTGAATCTTTCTCTCTCTCTATCGCTCTTTCTCCCCGAGCAGTTGTGCTTTTGGGTAATGGAACTGCTCAACTGCAGCAGGAAATCGCTGCTGCCTTTTGACATCTCCATGTCGAGGCACAAACTCCAAGTGCAAACAGAATCCAAGAAAGCCGCGTTGCGTTGTGCGATATCATCAAAATGAATATAAGATTATATTTGCCAAGACGCAGTCGGGAAGAGGAGGCGGAGAGAGGGAGACGCCATTGAGATTGCCCCGAGAGGTTAGAGAGAGAGAGTTGAGCAAACAAAGCGACGAATAAAACGAAATGCCAAACGACAATGGAAGTGCATAACAAAGCAGCATTGCCGAAGGAGAAGAAAGAGGAGTAGCAGGAGAAGAAGGAGGAGCAGGAGGAGGCTGGGGGCATTGGACAAGTGAAAGAGTCAACGTCAACTCTTTCAAGTGGGCCACGACCAGACCAAGACCCGGACCCGCACCCGGATACGGACCAGAGCCGACGCGACGCGACCAGAGGCGCTGCCATTTCGGTGCCTGGCTGCGCATCTTGCCGTGTGCGTGGAGCAGCCTAAGGCGGGCAAGGGGGGAAGAGAAGAAGGGGGGCAACTCGCATCAAGTGTGAACGGAATACGGCCAAGTTTTTTGGTTGCCACTTTGCCAGACCGAAACACAGACGTTACCTAAGGCAACAGCAGGAGACAGAAGACGGAAGACTGGAGAATGGAGAGAGGAGATAGGGAAGAGTAGACTCTGCCACCAGCCTGGGCAGCCAGCTATCTATCTCGCTCACTCTCATTGCTGTTTGCATAAATATTTTAGGGGCGGGCTCAGCTATTGCTCGCTCGCTCTCTCCCTCTCACTCTCTCTCTCTCCTACTCGCTCTGTTCCTCTCGAGCATAATATTCCAATTCGACATTTTGTGTGAAATTCATAATGCGGTTGACGTCGACGTCGACGTCAGCTGAAGCAGTGGCAGCGGCAGCGGCAACTGTAGCGCAGCTTGTCGCATCCAATCTGAACTTCATCATCATGTTCCTTCGTCCTGTTGCCGTAGTCCTTTTGCCTGCTCTCTCATGCCGTCTCTTTCGCAATTGCGCGCATCCGAATGACAGTGCTGGGCACAAGTATATGTACACACATACAGACACACACACACACAGCCGTCTATATAGGGGTTGTTTTCCGCACCCCTCATGCTGAGTTTGCTCAGTTCACAGGCCCAGTCAGCGACACAAACACACACACACACACAGACACATTCACACGTTCGTCCTGCTCGACGTGGTCCTTTTCATAATTCTTAAGGCCAAAGCGGCGTCGTGTTTGCCTTCATTCCGCTTCGGTCGCTGAGCCAGTGCTGAACGTTGACAGCGCGCGTCGCGTTCAAGTGAAAAAAAATAAAAGACGAAGAAAAGTAAAACTCAAACAAGTTGAACAAGTGAATCGAACAGCGTATGCAAATACTGCAAAAAATACTACAAAATATACTGAAAACACACAATAGATAAAGCTGAAAGAGAAGACTTGAAGAACCTCACAGTGAATATATGTACAGTGCAGTGCATCATTTCTTGTACGAATCGGAAAACTAAAAGTGCCGACAAATTGGATACGATTAGGCAGCGCCTAAATATGGTTTACTTTGTACGTATCTGTGAAAGATCTATTAGATTTTTATATGATATAAATATATTTAACTTTATGGTATATGAAGATACATATATCATGTGTATGGTATATGAAGATATATCATGTAAATGGTAGATTAAGTCATATCATATATGTATGTATATGTTATATTAAGATGTATCATATATGATATATGAAGATATATTATATGCATGGTATACTATAATATATAAAGATATATCATATAATATATATGGTTTGGAAATATATATCTTAATATCGTGCATTCAGTGTTGGGCTAAGTGTTGGTACAGCTAGAAATGTTGCCGACGGCTTTTCTTTCCTTTTCCGAACTACAAACTTTAATTAGCTTACAAAACATACTATTTCAGAATCATATAATGAAACAGTAATGATCAATTTTAAATAGTGCCATATTACTATAAGTGTATTATGATCATAAAGTGAATACTCATGATTTAATAGTTTATGTGCGCTATTTTAAAAAAGTTTTCCAAAATTAATGTATGTTTTTCGATTTCATTAGGTAATAGTCCAAACAATATAAATTCTTAAAAACGAAACCTATTGAGTACTTTATGTTGATTTGTATTTGTACTTGAACTATATCTAGAAATATTTAAATTTTCTCAAGACATTTGCAGGTAATAATAGTTAATGTAATCCTTTATAGAACAGATATCGAAACACTAAATACTATACTGTACTAAGTTTACATTCAATATTTTATTTTTATTGTTTGATAAAACAATAAAATATTGAATGAAAACTTAGTACAGAATAGAAATTTAATATCTTATTTTGTTAGAAAATAAAAGATTTTCCTGTTTTAACTCTGAAATAGACTTAATATCAAACTCCTTACATATGCTGTAAATATAATAATTTATGAAAGTTTTTAAATTCTTCCGCTAAAATATATCAGTTATATTTAGTATAAATTTGGAACAATATCTTAAAGTTTTTAATGCATATAATGCGTATTTATGCAAGAAGTTTCTCATAGAATTTGCAGTTGCTCTTCTCAATTAACTATATAAATGTCAAATCTTCCCTTACTACTTACTTCTTATAACTTACATAAGCTTGGCCACATTTTCTGCTGGTTACTCAATTAGAATCCAACCCAGAGTGCCTTATCCGAGCCACAAGTGGGCTTACTGACAGCCTCAACTAGTCATCGTGTATGGCAGTATATATGTATGTGTGTAGTGTGATAAGTTCAAGTGCCTAAGGGACTAAATTGAACTGACCATGGAAGATGGTAAACGGGCCCTCAAAAACTATTCCCAGCTCCCTGTGAGCTACTTAGTGAGGCGTCAAATCGAGTTAATTAAAAAGCCCTCCAAGGAGAGCTACGGGTCGGAGTCGCCGAAGTCAGAGACGGAGTGAGATCCGTTGGCGAAACTCGTAGCCGGATGTCGCGCATTAGGAACACTTGAGGAAGCACGCATGGCGACGTTGGTAGAGACGCCACACACTTGCAGCCAAGTGTAAACAATTTAATGAGGTGCAAATAAAGGCACGACCAAGAAGGGCGACCCGCGCCAAAAATCATTCACATTTTATTTGTGTATTATGATTGAATTCGGCAATATGCTGCGCTCATATTGTTCTGGCTCAGTCAAGGGTTAAGGTTATCGATAGATTTTTGCGTGTTTTTATGCATAATTTGTGCGGTTTTGTTTTAATTGCAACCCGCTGACTGGGCAGCAATCGAAAGCGATCGGAAACGAAAGGATTCGGGCCATGGCACGCCCCTGAGAGAGCGTTTGTTTGTGTGTTGCGGCCGCATTAGCGACACTTGACTGGGCACAATGGGGCGTATGCTCGATATTAATTGATAACCCGTTGCTTATTTGCATACACAAGAATCACATAAGTGAAGCCATTGACTAATCTCCCCTCTCTTTCTCTCTTTCATTCTCTCTTTGTAGAGTCCGCGTGGCATGCAACCGTGTAGTCCATCGGGTGTTATTGCAATGATGCCGCCATCGAAGAGTCCCATCATGGAAACCGCCGCCAGCAACGACAACGAACAGATGATGAACCAGACACCGAACACCAACACGACCACAGCCAGTGCTGCTGCTGTGGCTGGCGATGCCAAGCGGGCGTGTCCACTGAAGTTCTCCATTGCCAAGATTATGGAACCGGATACAAAGCAGACAGCAGCAGCAGCAGCAACAGCAGCAGCAACAGCAGCAGCAGCAGCGCAGTCCCTAGTGAGCAATGCCATGGAGGAGGAGGAGCTGCCACATGATAGCTATGCGGATTCGGAACGCTCCTGCAGTCCCATCGAGGTGACCGCCGACGATGATGACGACGAGTTGCCGCCTGTGAACTATGACTCTGCCTTCAAGAAGTATGTGCCCGCCTCCGTCTCTGCAGCAGCTGCAACAGCCTCAGGCTCTGTCTCTGCCTCAGCCTCCGCCTCTGCCTCGGCCTCTGCCTCTGCGTCGGCTGTGCAGCAATTTGTGAGCACACGCCACCAGGAGCTGCTCTCGCAGTATCCGCTGCTCTACTATGCACCCAATCAGCTGATGTGCGCCGCTGCTGCTGCGCAGTATGCAGCACTGACGGCGCAGCAGCAGACGCTGGCAAGTGCAGCGCATCTGAGCAGCTTCACTGCCTCGCTGAATGCAACGTTGCATCACACACAGTCGCTGCGACGCAACTTGGGGCATCCACTGGCTGCCGCAGCAGCTGCTGCAGCTGTGGCGCAATCCCAGCAGCAACAACAGCAGCAGCAACCGTCGGCGCCAACGCTGCAGCAGAGCCTGGAGAAGTCGCCCATAGGACGCACGCCACATGCGGCGGCACAACAACAACATGTGAACCTGAAGCGGAAACGTTCTCCACAGGCGGAGCTAACGACGCCACCATTGCCACAGTCAGTGCCGCAGGCGGCACGTTCCCGTTCGCGTTCCCCCTCGCCACATGGCTCGCTGGACGACAGCAGCCCCGGGTCGGCGAATGGGGGCAAGCCGAAGACGTTCTCGTGCCTGGAGTGTGGCAAGGTGTTCAACGCACACTACAATCTGACGCGGCACATGCCCGTGCACACGGGCGCACGTCCGTTTGTGTGCAAGGTGTGTGGCAAGGGCTTTCGACAGGCATCCACGCTGTGCCGGCACAAGATCATTCATACCTCCGAGAAGCCGCACAAGTGTCAGACCTGTGGCAAGGCCTTCAATCGCAGCTCCACCCTCAACACCCACGCACGCATCCATGCGGGCTACAAACCGTTTGTGTGCGAGTACTGCGGCAAGGGATTCCACCAGAAGGGCAACTACAAGAACCACAAGCTGACGCACAGTGGCGAGAAGGCCTACAAGTGCAACATCTGCAACAAGGCCTTCCATCAGATCTACAATCTCACCTTCCACATGCACACACACAACGACAAGAAGCCCTACACGTGTCGCGTCTGCGCCAAGGGATTCTGTCGCAACTTCGATCTGAAGAAGCACATGCGCAAGTTGCACGAACTGGGGGGCAGCGAAATGGATGATCTCGATCTGCCTCCGGCCTATGAGCGGCGACGTGAGTACACACGACGTGAGCCGACACTCTCGAGCTACAGCCAGGCCAGCCAATTGACACCGGACTCGTCGTCGGGCAGCCTGTCGCCGCCCATCAATGTGACCACGCCTCCGCTGTCCAGTGCCGAGACTAGCAATCCAGCCTGGTCACGTGCCGCCTATCCAGAGACGGCTACAGCAACGGCTGCGGCGGCGGCGGCTGCTGCTGCTGCGGCTGCTGCTGCTGCTTCCGGGCCTGGTGGACACTTTCATCATCATCTGGCAGCGCCACCAGCAACGGGTTTACATGGTGATTACCCCGCCAGCTCACACTTTCTACTGCATCCCAGTCAGCAACAGCAGCCACCCCATCCTCACCAGCACCATCAGCACTCGCATCCACAGCATCCGCAGCAGCCTCGTCTGTCGGTGGCGGCACTGGACAATGTGCCCTTCATAGCCAAGGTCTTCTGACAGCGATACTATGCGGACAATCTGGTCAGCTCCAGCCCGGTCTCCACCTTGACTTCGGCTCCACCCACCTCCACTTCTACATTGGTTTCGTCAGCAGAGTCTGTGGGCAAGTCAAGCGATTTACTCATCGACTGACTGCAACTGGTGACGGCAGTGACGGCAGCCAATCAAATGCAGACACAGTCAGCTCCAGCAACGGAACAAGAGGAGCAGGAAGAGGAGGGGCAACGTAGTTCCATCTCGCCGGAACTTGCCGGCTGCACAGCGCTTGGCAGCGCAGTGCGTGCTCTGAACGGACTCTTCTAGAGACAAGCAACCCCACCAAATGGTTTCAACATAACCTGTGCAATATTCTACTATATATACAGATCGAATCAGATCACATCCAAAGTAATCCGAATTCCAAGCGCAACGAATTTATTTCGACTTTGATTTTGTACATTCTGTAAATGGTTTAGAACTCTCCACAGCAAGTCAGACATATAGACATATATATAGCATAGATATATATATATATAGTTGTATCTGTATATTTCAGCTAGTTAGTACCTAATTCAGTTTGGAGATATTTGAAGATAAATGTGTTTAGTTTTCGCCGTCTAGAAAATTAAATCTGCATTGCGAATTGTGAAATGTTTCAAGATATATAAATATATATAATGGATTTACCAACGATATATATGGTAGATCGCTGCATAGTTGCATATATACTATATAGTTCGTATATATGACAGCTTAAGCATTTTGAAGCAAAACTCATTGGAAATTGTTTAGCACTTAAGTGATATTATTATAATGTTTAAGCAATAAATCAATTCTTAAATATAAATACGGAATTATTACTTATTTAAAAAAAAAAGTTGGGATGTTTCCAGATTGATAGTAATTATTGAGAAGTTGGGAAAAGTTATGATAAATTAAAAGAGATTAGCTAGCAAGGCTAGGAGAATCTTTAGCATTGCCATAGAGGAATCATTCAACTCAGATAATGAATATATATCACATATCGAGGAATATAAGGTGTGTTCAACCAAACAAAAAATGCTATACACTTGAAACTTGGTACAGATGTTCGGGAAGAGTGTACCAACATAACAAAATAAAAACAGAAATTCGATTATACGTAACCCGCGAAAATTTGCGATACTTTTTGAACACACCTCGTACACCTTGTTTAAAATGCTAAAATATTCAAAGAGGAAAGTCAGCAAGGCAGAAAAGTGCTTGAAAATATTTAGAAATTAAATCGGCAGCTTAGCCAACTCAGATAATGAATATATATCATATATCAAGAAAGATATATTAAATTTATATTTTAAAAGTATAACAACCTTATATTAAGAAATTGAAATCGGTAAGCCAGCAATGTTAGAAAAGCACTTGGAAATTGAAATAGGCAGCTCAGCCGATACAGAGATTGAATATACATATAGCATACATAAAGCAAAGTTTTAAATGCTCAAGCTGCTAAGTAATCAAAATAGTTAAATTAGAAGGCAGACAAGTGCGGAAAATTACTTAAAAATTAAAATCGATAATTCCACCGACACAGATAATGAGTATATAGCATATATATAACATGCCATATTCATATATTTAAAGCAATCGACAAACCCTTTAACAACTGCTGCTCTACTCAAGGAATCTCCCTCTTTGCTTGTATGCTAATGGCTGAACCGGAGCAGTCTTCATATGTCTCCACTTGGAGACATCTCCAATTTAGACATGCAAATGGAATGCGTCGCAACAATTATTGCCGCATTTGCCTAAGAGGCGCTTTAATGGGCCCTAAACTGCCAACCCAAACCAGCGGAAAGAGAAAGGGATTCAGAGAAAGACAGAGAAACAGAAAAAGATAGAGAGGGAGACAGTACAAAGGTGTGAGCTGCGGCCCACCTTAATTAGTGGCGAGTCGCGGCTCGACCACTCAGCAAGGTACTCCATCTATGAAGCACACGCCGCTCCGCCCCATCCCGACACGCCCATTTGCATATTTCTTTGATCTGTGCAGTAGAAAATGTCACGAAGATGGCGACGATGTGACTGAGACCGAGACGAAGAGTCGCTATGGAACTGAGACAGAGACAGGAAGAGAGGACCTCGATGAGGCAAGAACTGCTCTCCCAGTTGGTATACCTTATACATTTAAGGTAGTATAAAGTGAAAAAGAATAAAACATCAAGTTTAGTTATAAAGGGAACTAGGTAAGGTTACGTTAGGAGCTTCAATCAATAAAACAGTTCCTGATATTTAAACCATAAAAAAAGGAACTTTAAGAGATAATTATATTATTGTTTATCTGTGATTCGAAGACGATCAAGTTTAGCTATATGTATTATATGTGAATCTTGAGGATGTTATCAAGAAAAGTTAGAATTTTTTAAATGTTTCAGATCAAGGTCAAAATTACTTGATATGATATAGATCGTTTAAAATTGCCAGCCGATGCTGTAATAAAGAAGTTGATCAACTAAATTTATGAAAATGATCAGCTATAGAAAATATATAATACTATATCATGGTCTACTAGGATAAATCTTATTGATAGATCTGTTAGGAACCTATTTCAAATATTTGGTAAGATCTTTAAATAGGCTTTGCAATTGTAGCCAAGCAAACAACATATGTATATAACATAAATATATTCAATATATATTTATTAAATATTTATATTATTATGCATATTTATTAATTATTTACGTGCGCATAGCTCATTTTAAATGTCGATTACAGGGTATAACTGAAGAAGTAGGCGCATGTGTTGCCACTTCAGTTGACATATCACTCGACAATCGCTGATGCTGGTTGCCCTCTCACTTCATCATCCTCTCTCTCATTTGCTCTCTCTCTCTCTCTTTGTTGCTGTCTCTTTTGGCCCGTGCAATGCAACTGGATGAAAGATATGAATAATTCAAGCGATATCAAATCAAATGGGAACGAAAAGCGAAATCAAAAAGCATCGAAAAGCTTTATGCAAATGCAAATATGATGAATTTGAATTTGAATGCGATGTGAGTGTGAGTGTGAGTAAGGATGTGAGTGTGAATGTGAATGTGCTCTCTATGCTCAGACTGCGTGCAGTGCACTTGCAGCATATGCCTAAGCAGACCGCCCACTGTCAGGCGATGCGCCCCCTTCAGATCTCCACTTGGCTGACTAGTTGACAGTTTGTTTTTTAGAGAGCACACGCAGTCACCACCCCCTCTCAATCAACCCAACCCCTCCCCCTGTGGGCAACCCCCACGCTTACTTAGATACTCATTGAGTTGACAAATGGCGAAAAGCTTGTGCCCAATTTGGGATGACTTTTGACACCGCCTTGTGGCGGATTCTTTTGAGCCACGCCGTTGGCTGTGCTGCGATGCCTATCATCAGCCTTGGACGGGTGAAGGGGGGTGAACGGCTCGCAGGGGTCGAACAGGCCAACCCCCAATTCAGATGTCCTTCGATGGTCCTTCACTTGTCGTTGTCGTGCTGTCCGCGCACTGACTGATTTTCCTTTTGATGTTTGCGCCCAATGCACGCTGAGCGACCATTCGAGTGGCCTCTAACGTCACAGCGCCAGCTCCAGCTTCCAACTCCAGCACAATCCCATACACCAAATCAATGGGTATCGCTGTCGATTCGTGCTGCGGCCATTCGTCCACAAAGCCATCTTATTTGGCTAATTGAAGGCGACTCCTCTTTACCCCCTCCCCACTGCCACCTTCCTTTCCCTCCACCTCCTTTGCACCATCTATGCAAACTGTTTGCTGATTTATCTGCATCACTGCTTGACACTTCTACAGGGCGTCGCACAACTGTTTGCTGACACTGTCGATGGCATTAATTAAGCTAATTAATCGCATTCACTAGCAATAAGTTGACAAATGCGAATATGCTTGAGTTACTTTGAACGAGTTTAAGGATTTGGAAGATATTATACTTTGATTTCATGTTCTTACTTATATGGACGTCATCTGTGGATCACCATGAGCATTAAGCTAAATTGGGAATGCATTAAATTGTTTCCCATCAAAACCCTCCAAATACTTTGCGAAAAATACGAAATAGTTCATCATTTTTTGCTTAAGTGTGCTAAATTTATAACCAGCTCAATAGGGTAAATGTCGCGTACTAACGGACGGTAAACGAATACGATGAAAGAAGAATCGATAAAATTATAAGTACATTTTCTTTACCATATTATCAAAAATGTAAAACACAGGATCCAAATCGAAGTAGGAACTAAATAAAGCAAAGTCGAAGTTTACTATTGCAGAATGTGCTTAGTTCGTGAGCACCACTATATATGTTATAAGGATAATACAAAAGATCTGCTGATGTTTGAGAGATGTTTTCAACTGACAATAAGTACTACAATAACTGTTCCAAGCAGATGTCTACTTGGTCTTAGCTATATCGAAAGTTGTTTATACGAGTATTACGAGTATTCTATGATTGTATTATGATAATAATAAGAGACTTCAAGAGTTGCATTTGAACATTCTTGAAGATGAATACAAACTTATTCAATTGGTATTTTCCTTAATAAGAATATGAATAAAGAAATATACATATATATACACCTATATAATCAGATAGGAGGAATTTGAATACCTACAATTAATCTTGTGTTCATATTATATATTATATTATTGTATAAAAAACAAACTCTCTTTATAAGGACAGTCGAGTATTCTTGACTGTGAATTATTTATTTAATTTCTATACTTGGTGTAAAATTAAATTGATTTCATAAATAATTTCGATGTTAATTATCAGATCGCAACCACATTTTCGGAAAGTCATTTTGACGGTTACAGGTATTTTGTTTAATAAAAATGAGATGTCTAGTATTTAAATTACGCTTGGAATTGGGTTTTTATAGATTTACAAGGGAGCGTGACAAAATTTTAAAAAGTATTTGATCTGCGCGCAATATTAAGGCATATTGTCATCAAATTTGGTTGTCCTAGGTTTTATAGTTTTTATAATAATGATAAAGGTAAATTTGATACTCCCACTTAAGATACACAAACTGCGATTGCATTGCCAAATTTAATATTTATTGCTATTGTTTTTGTTTATTGCAATGGCAGTCGACTTGTTTAGGACTGCCAAATTGTTTACAGCGCCTAAACAATTTCTGAATAGGCGCCAAATGCAACAAGGATTCGCAGTGACTGTCTGCCTCGTGTTGCATTATTAATAACTCTTATCAAGGGGGCGCAATCAGAAATCAGCACTGAAATTATGTTGTAGCTCGAAACAACTCGAACACGATGCAACAAGAGTGACAACAACAACAACAACACTACAACAACAACATCAATCGAGGGTAACAAGAACTACAGCGACTTGTCGCGGTTAAGCACCTCGCCATGAAAATTATAATCCAATTCCATTGTTTAATGATGAGGCAGCAGATAGTGATAAGGGGGAGGTGGAGGGGAAAGGAGGGAACAGTCTGAATGACAAAACTGAACAAAAAAAAAGAGGAATATTTTTGCTAGCGTCGACTGCGCTTATCACCTATAACAATGCGCAAAGTGCGCTGAGTCCTGAGAACAATGCATACTGAGGATGAATCCTCCCCTCTAGCTCTTCCCCCTCTTCCCGCCTGCTGCACACACTCAAGTGTGCGGCGCATTGGAGTGTAAATTGCAGCGTAATCTCTTCCGGATATGATTACGTTCTTAAGTGATCTCTCTAGCTATCTCTCTCTCTCTCCTTCTGCCTCTATCTTCTCTCTCGCTCTGTCGGACAGCAGGCGCTCATTGTTGCCGCATCTTGGCTAAATGCTGTGTGACCTATCAGCTTTGTATCTGCAGCTCGTGTATGTGTGTATCTTTGTATCTGTATGTGAATGTGTGGCAAGTGCGCGTATCTTGCGCAATATGTTGTGATTATAATTTTGTAAAAAGCCAAAGCTGCATTTTCCTTTGATAGACAAGGGCTGTTGTGCTCGCCTTAGCTGGGGAAGCGTATCTCCTGCCAGGCTGCCTCAGCTGCCTCTGCCTCTGCCTCCGCTGCTGCCACAGCTGCCTCTCTGCCTCTGCTGCAAACACTTAGCGCAGCACGGGCGCGGCTCGTTGTCAACAGCATATTGGCATTGTCGGTAATTGTGCCGTTAATTGTCGAGGTGACGACCCGCCCTCAACTATGACACGCCACAGCTACACTGAGCGAAAGGTGGGGGTAAGTGAAACTGATGAGGAGTAAGTAATGAGCTGTGTATGTGTATAGGGTATTTGCAAGTCGTACATTCTTCTGTTGATCTTCAACTACGTTATCTACAGGTCGTGCATGTTGTCCCTACTGCTGTGTATACCTAGGGTATTTGCAAGTCGTGCCTGATCACTTTTAATTGCTACCTTCGAATGCTTTTCCCTCTGTTTAGCTAGCGTATCTGCAAGTTATTCCGCTGCTGCTCTTCACAAAGGGTATCTACTAATTGTGCTGCTGCTATGTTCCTAAGGCAGGTTGTACATTTGCTATTGGGGTATCTGCAAGTCGTGCATGTTGCTTCTGCTGCTGTGTATACAAAGAGTATCTGCAGGTCGTGTTTACTATACTGTTGCTATTGTATAACTAGGATATCTGCTAGTCGTGCATGGTGTTACACATATAATACCCACTAGTAACGCATGCTTCTTTTGCTGTGTACCCAGGGTATCTGCAGGTCGTGCATGCAGTTGCTGTGCACAATATCTAATAGATACTCATCTTATGTTGCTATGTACCTAGGGTATCTGCAATTTGTGTTTGCTGCTCTCCTGTGTATACAGGGTATGTGCAAGTTGTGCTTGTTTCTACAGTTCTTTGCCTAGGGTATGTGCAAGTCGTGCATAAGGCAGCTGCTGCTGCTGCTGTGAAACTAGCATATTGCAAGAAACAAGCATATTGCAAGTCCTGATTTCTCTCCTGCTCTCTGCACAGAGTATCTGCAAGTCGTGCATACCCCTACTGCGTTACATGCAAGGTATCTGCTGCTGCTTAGCTGACACGATTCCAGCCCTGCTCGGACATTATCCGGTGCATATTCGCACCTGTCGTAAACTACACGAGAGGTTGACAAGTCATGTCAACTCTCGAAAGGGGGCGGAGGCTGTCTTTGGTCGGTGGGTTGAGCGAGGTCACCCAACTGTAGACAGTTGTTAGATTTCCCAGACCTGAGGACGCGCTAAGAAGATACAACTTGCCACTCGCTGCATGAATGAGAGTGTGTGTGATGTTGCTGCTGCTGCTGCTCGGCTGGGGCTGCTCCGATGCTTGGCAACACATTGAAATGCATTCAACTCAATGTAACGCGGCTCAATTAGTTCGGTTCAGCAGCTCCCAATGCAGATTCCCAACGATCTGGGATACTGTTGCCATTGTCACCCATAGACGGGCCGCGACACAGCCCCTTACCCATCCTCCCTTTGCATTCTCTCCGGCTTTATATCAACTTCTTATACGCTTATTCACACCGTGGCACAAAAACGACACGCCCAGTTGCACAGCGCCAGCAGCCCCTGCTGACTCTGCTGACTGCTGACAAGTTATGAATATATGTTGTGAATATGGCATGCCTGACTCGCCCGCCATTCATGCAATCTCAAGATATTCGCACACTGAATACGCACACTGCATTCCGTTTCTCTTTGTACCCCGCATACAATGGCATGAAAATCATTTTAATTTAGTTTTATACATAACATTCTGGAGATCATAAGGGGAACAGGCATATTATGGTTTCAGTTTCGTTGAACTCAAGAAGGAACTAAAACTACGGATATTCTTCTAAACGATACGCTGTTGTTATAGATCCTAAAAATAATCAATGGTTATAGCAATTATATCAATGGTTATAGATATCAGTTAAGTTATAACTCATTAAACGTCTGTAAACTTTAAATATCTCAACAGATTTAAAAGGCCATATATTAAACAAGGCCAATCTTTGACTATATGTTGTACCCATTTTTATCATTATTATTAGCTTGAGTCATAAATATACATATGTATATTCAATATAGTTTCATACAGGCATTACAGATAATAAAAGAAATAGGTAAACTATAGGTAAATGCATTAAAGGTTTCAGATTCAGTACTTAAGAACTATGGATATTGGTTTAATAAGATATAGCCTTAAAAGAATCTATTGTCAGAGCCAGTAAATGTCCCTTTCAATGTCTGTAATCTTAATAAAAATTCTCTAAATATTTCAATAGATTTTAAAGGCCACATATTTTACCATAACTATTACCTCCATATTCCCATATGTCACTATATGGGAAAATTCAAATTGTAAATAAGAAAATATAAAATAAAATATATAATAAATAATCGTATAATAATATACACGTATATAAAGTATCCTTTGTTTTAGCAATACACCTTTAGGTGTAATCTCTTAATTACTGCTGAATATTTACAATGGATATCATGTATAATAATCCATATCGAACCAATGTGCCTTAGAAGCACATCGAAGCATCCTTTGCTCTCATTATGCGAAGTAAATGCAAGAGCTTGTTGTAGCCGTTGCTTGGCTTCTATAGTGTTAATTAGTTTTAATTGATAGCTGTTAAAAATATTAAAAGCACTAATAACACTGGCAGCAATTATAAAACCGAATTTATATATGTCTTAACTCACTTTAAACACATTTGCAGTGGAGTTAAGTTAAAGTCTCATAAATATAATATTAAAGGAATTATTATACTTGTAGAATACAATACATAAATACAATATTAAATGTAGAGGAATTATTATAGAAAAGCTTTCAACTTTAAATAGGTACGAGTATATAGTTTTATAAATTTGTAAAAGTGATGTATAGTCATAAAGTTTAATCAAATGAAATAATAAATTATAATAAAAACTGTCTACTTTATAAAAAAGAAATGTTCCATAAACACATACAAAGAGTTCACGCACAGGGCCACCCCCGTAAAAAGAATGGGGGCGTGTCTGGGCATTTGCAGCTTATTGAAAAATATTTCGTACATACAAAGTTTGTTGCCTCGCTTTATGATTGGGCGGTGTCATAAATTATTCATCGGCTCTCTGCGTGTCGGGGGGAAAGAGACAGACAGGCAGAAAGAGCAAGTGAGATAGCCAGACACAAGGTGTGGAAGTGAGTATGGATGTGTGGGTGAGAGTGTATGATGCAGTTCAGTATGTGCGTGTGTGTGTGGCTAACTTACCTAGTCTGCTGATGCCAAAAATCGAAGTTATGCAGCGATCAAAGTGCGCACAGTGTGTTCAAAAAAGCATAGAACACTTGAGCAATTATTGCTGATGCTTAGTTCAATATTGATACAAGTTAATTAACGCTGAAATGGTTGAAAACGGTGAGTATATCGATAGCAGGACACCCGTTGGCTCAGTATGGGTCAACAATGAATTGAACAACTTGGCATAGAGGCCTTTTTGCCCGTTGACAGCGAGACAACGCAGTGTGCCAGCAATAAGCACAATGCTAAAGCACATATACAGAGATACACACACACACACCTACATCCAGGCATTTGTAGGTATACATATATCGACTACTCTCGCACACTAGACCCTGTACATAAATTGAAAAGTTAAAAGGATCTGGGGAGTAGAAATGGTATTGTGATGGCCAGATGGGAAACATACTCCAGGTCGTAAATGTGGACGTGCCACCTGCAGTGTTGGTGAGCTCTTTGATAGCTTTAATACATTCTAATTGCCTAAGTATTGAACATATCGTATTGTGCCAACAACAAAGATCCCACAATGTGTTATAATTGACATATGCAATGATATGCAATTTTAGAAAACACAAATGTTGAAATATAGGTAACATATTTAAATATAAATGTTATACTATCGGGTGTTTTTTAAGAGGTTTTTTTTTAAAAGGGTTCAGTTCGGCCATCTTTGATGTCAGCTGACATCTGTTGAGTGCTATATGTTTAGTTTAGTTTGGCAATTCATGATGAATAGGTTAATAGCTGAGCAGCGATACCAAATCGTTGAATTTTATTTCGAAAATCATAGGTCATTGGTGGAAGTACACCGTTTGCTTCGTCCATTTTATGGTGCTCATAATCGGCCATCAATTCAGACTGTGCGCAATACTATCGACTAGACTTCGCAGAGTGCGCACTGAACAAAATATTGCGGCCGTTGAGGGCGTATTTCTTCAAAGACGACGAAGGAATGAATGTTACCGGCGCAACTTGCCGTACAGCCCGTCAAATCATCGAATTATTGGGCGAAGTGTTCGGTAACAGGGTTATCTCCAGAAATGGCTCCTGTGCCATGGCCTTCAAGATCGTGAGATATTACACCATTGGATTATATTTTGTGGGGGTATTTGAATGTAATTTATAAGTAGCCAAAAATTTGTTATCCTCATCAAATTTATTTGAACGGTGACAGTTATTTTAAACATTCACTATTAATGAACGCTCTAGCATTAAAATTACGCTGAAAATTTACTTTTCATCAATTAAAGGGGCCCACAAAGGACTTTGTACAATCAATTTATAAAACTTTTATAATCTGCGTGGAATATTGCCACCGAATTTGAATGCGCCAGCTCTTATAGTCTTTGAAATTCAGGCTTTCATGCAGACTTCAAGTAGAAGCATCTTCATTGCATATCTCCCATAATATAATAAAATGTATTATATCATTATATCCTTCAGATTTCATTTGCAATTTAGATATAACATCGAATTTCTTCCCAGACAAATTTCTGTGCATTATATTAATCATCCAATAATCCAATAAGGTGCAGTATCATTGTTAAGAGCATGATTATATCAATATACAGAGAAAGCGCGGCTACAATATAATCATCTTCTGTATATTGATGTTTAGCGTTCGCTCTGACCAGTTGTTGGATGTCAACGACCAAGGCCAAAGAAAATAGAATAATACCTATGGTAACGTATATCCAGATAAGAATCTTAGACTTTATAAAGATTGCTGCAATCCCTATTAGTAAAAATATAACGCCAATAACGACTAGAAATAACATGCATTGAGTAAAATCACAGGGGGCAAAGAGTGCGAGTAGACAGAGAATCGTTACAAGAATGATCGTAACAATCAGTGCGGTCATGATCTAAGAAGTCAGAAAACAAAAAAACAGTTGATCAAATTAGTTTGTTTATAACTTCTACTCAGTTTGAACTCACTTGTTTTTGAGCATAACGAGAACTAGCATAACTGAAAACAAATGATTGGGCCAGGGTGGCCACAATCAGCAGTATATAGTTCACAGGTACTTTCCGCGCAAGTGTATTACAACAAAAGAGCATAAGCTGGATAACGAGAAAAATAATCCCCATTACCATAGCTAATATAAATTGTTTCCTTAACCAATCCTTGGCTCCTTCGTTCACTATAAAAATTGATGCGAAACCGGCAGTGATTAGTAGCTGGGCCTATGTTATATATGTGGGTATTAATGCAAATTTTAATAAAAAACATCGTGACTTACCCCAAAAATCATTAGAACTTTGGCGATAAACTTGCGACGCACATTCTCCTCCTGAAATGCTTCCCCAAAATTAGAATCATCGTTCCAAAATCCTAACCCCAGCATTCTGATTGTTCTTTTTCTTTGTATATATGTGTATGTGTATATTAATTGTAAAAAAGTAAATACAATTTATAATCAAGTAAAACTAATTGACAGAAGTAGAAAAGTATTAGCATTTTGGATTCGTCAAGTGCATTGCAAGAAGCATTGTAGTAATGTCCTGCATTAAAATATGAATCAAAGCGTCAAATTAATTATTCATTAAAATATGAGTACTCTTTTTAGAGTACTCAATCGTAATGTAAGTAAACACAAAATTATTCAAAATAATTCATAAAAATATATATGTATACTCTTTTTGGAGTACTCAATCATAATGTAAGCATTTTATGATTTCTCCAGCTTTTTGATACTCATTTACTTGATAATGAGTACAGTGTTTTTGAGTATAGTGAATTAGAAGCTTTCCTTGTTTAATGAACGGTAAATATATTATAGAATAACTGAAAAGGTTTCCGCTCCTTGCATTGCGTTGTATACCCTTCATTTAAAAAAGAGTAATGAGTGCTACAAGCATTAGAACAGCACAGTACCGTACAGTCTTGTTGCCCTGAAATGAATTTATTAATGTAGATGTCTTCTGAGATGTCTTTATAATATACTGAGTAGGATTAAAATCGTTTTTCACAAGAATTCTGTACCACAGATACATTTTTTTTATAATTTCAATATTTTATTATCTCGATTATTCTCACAAACAATACCATAAATCGCAAAACTTCTTAGTTGATTTCAGTTTTTTTTTTCTTTTTAAATAATGTAAGCTAACTCTATATTATTTGGTATTTTCCGCGTCCCAAGAAAAGAAATACTTATTTGTTATGTATGTATATTTGAGAGCCGAGAGAGAATCCTATTTATTATATAGGTCGAGGTCCTCCATTGTTAGACTTGTTAAGCTCCTGGGCAACTTGATAGCTAAATTCATAGTCAAATTTAGCTACAAATTGGCAGAGCTGTCGAAATTTAGTATAGTTAGGAAATATTTAAATAAATTAATTAAGAAAAAAGAAACAACACTGCGTCTATTAATATTTTCAAAAATTATGGATTTTGTATTATTTTGTTTGGATAAGAAGTTTTTAGTTAAGTTCGAAGGTGAGTAGCATAATTGGACTTAAATTATCATCATTTGTGTGTGTGTGTGGTTAATTTTAATTGTTTAATTTAAATACATTTCAATTAGTTGTAAATTATTAGAACATAGTTTATTAAGTCTAATACAATTTAAATGAGTTTTAGTTGAAATGTTTAGTTATAGGCATAGGTGTAATTGTTGTAAATACAATCGAATAATTAACTATACTAAATTACAGAGAACAAGTGCTCCAAAAATTTCTATAATCCGAGAAAATCATTGGCAAACTAATCAATCGTAATATTTTACATATATGTTTATAGCATAAATGTCTTCATTCACGTGTAGTTCATATGAGCACTTTATAATTATGAATCATATACAAATATACCTTGTTGTATATTGAGTAAAGTAAGCGCATTATATATGTATATAGCTATTCAATCAACTCATGGAGTACGGACAACTTTGCACACTTTCCTCGTCTCGTCTCTTATTTGACTCATAAAGAATTTATGCAAAAAAAAAACAAAACAGATAGAGAGAGAGTGGAAAAAAAACAGAGTATACCATTGGCAGGTCTTCGGTCGATCATGCCTGGCTCCCCTTCTCAACTTAAACTCAAATAACACTTAAGACATACAAAAATCTTACTTAATCAATTAAGAATTAAATTCAGGCTATACATATATCTCCGATTTCACTATAAATAAGGGCCCACAACGGAAAATGCACGCGCACAAATTACACAGAAAATTAACTTATTAGGCTACAAAGAAAGTTGACTAAAATCGAAAGAACTCTTTACAATAACTGTTAATTAATGCATATTACAAATAATTACAAATTATTCTCTCTGTGTGTTGTTTGTTTGCTTTTTGTCTGTTTGCTTGCTTGATTGTATTGTGAATTGAGTTTTAATAAATATTAGTTTGTTTGTTGTTTAACCCATTTAGTTGCCATATGTTTTTGTTGTTGTTTTTGTTGTTAAACCTAATCTAGGCGCTACACACTAGGAGTTATTCTCACAGTCATCGGGTTTGTGCTTGGTGCGTAAATTGCTCAATAGATCGGCACAGTTATTGACCATCATCAGATAGTCACCATTATCATCATGATTGATTCCACCACCACCAATATCTCCTTGGTCGGCTCCTCCTCCACCTCCTCCTCCTGTTCCTCCAGCATGATTGTTGCTTTGATTCGAGAGTAATTTCTCATTTTGTCTAGAAATGAAAATTCGCACATTAGTTTAAAATTTTTCTTATTTGCGTTTCATATATTCAGAACTCTACCGATTGTGTGTTATATTGCCGAGCATATTGCGCGACATGATCACCGCATTTTCCAATTCCTTAAGCAGCAGTGAATTCTTTAGATTCGCATGCAGCTGCATGGCCGTCTGTGTGGTTGTATAAAGCTTGTTGATCACATTGTGTACCTGTGCCTCGGCTGTAAGTAGTTTGTCATTAAAGATATATCTCAGTTTTATCATATTTCATTCATTTGCTTACGATCGTCAACTTCGTAATCCTCGAGACTGCCCACCCGCTGCTTGGCCGCATTGCCGGCATTGCTATTGTTGATCAGTTTGCTCTTGTGATCGAAGGCCAAGTTGCGTGGCCGGGGCGGCACAATGGGCTTTGTGTTGGTGGCATTGTTGGGCGTCTCCTCCGAACTGGAGTCATCCTGCAAGTTATTGGTGCCTGTGTAGACAGTAAAGGAAATTAGTTAGTCTCTGCTTCTCAGTGAGCGTAACTTATAAGCTTACCACTATTGAAATTGGGCACCTTGCGTCTATTACTGTTTGTGTTGTTGATCTTGTTGTTGTACTGACGACTGGCTGCTGTACGAGAGAAGTAGAAGGAGTATAAATAAAAATATATATATGAATTATATTATTATATCATTTTTATCCTTACCAATGGGTCCATTATTGCGACTCTGGCCATTCGATGCGCTGCGCAAACGATTGCTGTCTTCAGGCTCTGAATCACTCTGGGAAATTAAAGAAGGAATGTTAAAACTTGAATATCTATATAATCAACAAATTATTAATATATTATTTGATACGGAAATCTGTACGGCAACCTATAAAATCTATTGTAGTCCTGCTATGATTAGAGCTTCTTCAATAGTTCAGTTTTTCTTATGAATTCTAAAATATTTCCTGGACTGTAGCAGCCAAAAAGGGACTTTGATTGGTGCAGACCTGGTATTAGATCTTATTATGTGTACTTTATCTTTATTCAAGCCACAGTATAAATACTCTGCTTCTTTTTTCGTCAGTCCACGTTTCCTGGTATAATCACCAAGTACTTACAGCATGATTGAGTACATTCATTGAGCTGCTAGAAGCGCCCAGTCCTGACTTGCCTTGCAGGCTATTGCGTTTACTTGTCGATCGCGTGACATTGCCATTGCGATGCTGAACCGACGGCTTCTGTGGCGTGCCATTTGATTTGCTTGCTGTGGAAAGAGGCAGAGAGAAAGAGAGAATTGATTAGTATGTGCCGCAAAATACAGAGACCGAGTAAGAGTGTGTTAAGGTCAGTTAGGGACTGCTTACGCTTGCCAAAGTTGCCCATGTGCAGATCACTTAGCGAGCAGGCACGACGAATCGATGAGGACTCCTCAATGGGCATTGGGTTGAGCAGTTTGGGATTTCCTGCAAGAGGAGGCAATGATTAGTAAGTATGCATGCTGGGGCAGTAGGTTATCTGTGTGTGTGTGTGGTACAACAACTAAAGAGCTAATTAAGGGTGCAGTTTGGGTGGTGGAAGTATAAGTGAAAACTAAAGAGAACACAAATCATCGCACAACAGCAAGAGGATCATCAACAAACGCGCTCAAACCTTGTCGTTGATCGATTTCGTTGTCTTGCTGACTGGCAGAGATTGATGGCGCCACCAATATTCCCCTATCATCATCATCATCATCATCACCAGCATCTCCATCATCATCGGCAATCACTTCCCGTGCCAGCTCCACATCGTTGCCATAGCCAACAAAGTCAGCGCTCTCGAGCACATCGGGCAGGCTGCAATTGCGTCGTATATGCCTTGCATACGCACACAGATCCGCATCGCTGGATACAGTTTCCTGCTCCGCGTCTGCCGACATTTGCTGCTGTTGCTGCTGCTGGGCCAACATGTCAAAGTTCATGGTGAGACTCTTCACGTAACCCTTTTGCTTTGAATTGCACGCAAAGGGACGCAAGCGTGTCTCGGTGGCCAAACGAATCTGTTCCATCTTCCGTTCCTCCATGGCAATGAGTTTCTCAATAATGTCGATTTTCTTCGCTATATTCTGGCACTGATGACTGGTCGAGTTGCCACCGCCACCGCCACCACCATGGCAACGTTCCACCACATTGTCCATGTTCTTCTTGTGCTTGGCCCGCTCCTGTTGTATCTCATCCACCACCGCCTGCAACTGTGGCTTGGTGTAGAGCTTCAGGCTCTGCATGTGCTCCATATTCTCGGGGGCATTACCATTCTCAGTGAAGTACATCTCAAAGCTACGTTCGCCACCATAATCACTTGGCAGGCTGCCCACAAGTGGCATCATTGCCTCCACATCCTCCTCTTCCTCCTGTTCTGCATCATTCAGTTTGGCCTGCTCACGTTTAGCACTGGGCGTATACTTGATTTGAGAGACTGTATTAAATCGCACACTGATCTTGGGACGCGCCTTCTGCCGCACACTCGTCGCCCGCCGTCCACTCTCACTGGTATCGAATCGTGATACCTTCTTCAGGCAACTGTGCGTCGCCAGAGCGCCACTGGACACTGAGCTACGCATCGCTGCCGTCACTGGACGCTGCTGTGAACGTTGCTTCTCCCGTTCAAACTTCTGCAAATTATGCTCGAACTGGCGCACCACGCTGGCCGTGCGTGAGGTCTTCTTCTCCACACTCGAAGTCAAGGTGGAGACAAGATTCTGTGGCTTGGCTGGTATCGGTGGCTTTGGCTTCAGAGGTTTGCGCACAAACAACAGCTCCGCATTGCCAGCGGGATGCGCAAGTGGATTCGAATTGCGCTGCTGACGCTGCTGGGCAAAGTCGGTGCTGAGGCTCTTGTTCACTCCCGAATTATATTGCTTGTTCTTAGAGCGCATTGTGGGAATATGCTCACGCGAAGCTATCGCTCCTCCTCCACCTGGAGGCATCGGGGCGAGACGCGGATAAGTCTTTGAACTGGGCAACGGCTTGAGGGGATTTAGATTGTAGCCCGTTACATCGAAGCTATCGTATGTGCTGCTGCCTGTTGTTGTCTGCTGCCGCATGTAGTAATCGAAACTGCCATAGGCATTGGGACTATTCCCATAGGACTTGGAGACGGGTCCATGGAGTATAAAATTGCGTATGCCCGCATGACACTGCATGGCATGCATGGGACGCGTTGTGTCTAGTGGTGGATCCAATGAGGGAGCACTCTTGCAATCACTCTCATCGGAGAGCACACTCTCCAGGCTATTGCAATAGCTGCCGCCATCGGAGAGCAGCGACTCCTGGCTGTGACTGTCGTGGGGCAACTGACCCGTGTGGCTGAGAAAGAAACTGGCACTCGAATGACGTTGCGTCTCCAGGAAACGTGCCTCGTCCAGACGCTGCTGGCTGGCAGCAAACAGTTCCGGTTGCAGTATATCCGAGAGGGAAACCTTTCGCTCACACTGATAGATCTCCCGATAGACATAGTACTGTGTGCTGCGGCCACCACGTGGTGGTGTCGCTGTGGGCGTAGATTCCCCTGTGGAATTATCAAGCGCACGTAGATTCGCTGGCATAGAGCAGGAGGCAGGCAGTGCCGCTGTGGGCGCATCATCAAGATCCCCGTATTTACGTGTGATTTCATCAATCATCTTCTCTGTGTCCGCATGTATCATGTCCAGTATGGTGCGTGCATCGTCCGCATAGACCGAATGACGCTTTGGTTCCACTGTGTGTGGCAACACTCGATCCGTTTCCGCTGACCATTCCACTTCCTCGTGCACCGGCGAAACTGGACAGGATTTATAATGCTTGAGTATGCTGGGAGTGCGTCGATTATTCCCTGCAGGATTTCGTTTAGCGGCGGCGCCTCCCAAACGAGGCGCTGTTTGCGACATTTGTGGCCGCGAATTCGTCGCGGAGGAGGAGGAGACGTGACCAAAGGGCACCCCAGGGGGTGGATGTATTTGATGCACGCCCACATGATGCGGATAGGGTGGATAATGTTGTTGCACTTGCCGCATGGTTTGAAAATTTTGTTGCAACTTCGATTTGGGTGCAGCACAATTGAAGAATTGTGGCACCGAAGAATTGTAGCCATATGTGGAGGATGCATGTTGCTGTTGGTGTTGTTGGTGTTGAGGTTGTTGTTGCTGTTGTTGAGCAGCTGGAGTTGTTGCTGTTGTTGTTGTATTAGGTCTAATATACTGCGAATTATCGTGGGAATCAACTGGTTGTGTTACTCAAGGCAAATTTAAAGCAAATGTTAAAGCAATTTTACATATGTATGTTACCAATATTTCAATACCAGGGAGAGCAATACGTTTGGAGAAAGAGAGAGAGAGACAAAAAGAGAGCGAGAGAGAGAGAGAGAGAGAGAGAGAGAAGGGAACGAGGCAAACAACAAGATGGCAAATGTTATGGATTAGCCTACAGTTCTCTAGTAATAAAGGGAATCTTCTTCAACAAAGGGAATATTCTCCAGTAAAGGAAATATTTTCAACTGCGTAAAGGCAACTCAAGCTCACCTGGCTTCGTATAGCGCAATGCAGCAGCCGCACTCGATCGCGATCCATCCAAATTCCCAGCTAGACTCAGATCCGATATGCTATGGCTACCCCGCAATGGTCTGTGGCCCACCTGGTAAGGAAGGAATTTTAAAATAACGCAAATTAATTAAGAGAAATAAGTTTAAAAGAGTTTATATGCAGCTCAAATGTATTAAAATTTAATTAAATTAAATAAAAAGCAAAAAGAAATGAATTATTTATGAGTTTCTTATGCGCTGTCTGCGTCTTCCAGTTATGTCTGGTGCTGTTAAGGGGCAGCGAGGAGGGTTAGCTTGTTGTCCCAACAAGTTGTGACTTTTACTTAGTATCGTTTTTGTTGTACTTGTACTAATTTTAGACAAAGTCAAAGATTTAGTTGCCTTGCACAAGTGGCGAGTTTAGTGTGATTAACCCAACAAGCATCGGTGGTTCAGTGGTAGAATGCTCGCCTGCCACGCGGGCGGCCCGGGTTCGATTCCCGGCCGATGCAATTGATTTTTTTTATTTTTTAAATGATATATATTTTTTATTTTTCTTATTTTTTTAATAAAGCATAAGTATTAAAATGAATCTTTAGTAATTTTATAAGCATGGTTGCTGGGCTTGTATGCTTTCGAATGGATAAGTTTGTATTGAATGTGAATAAACTCATTAAGAAGATTCTTTCATAATTTGTTAATCTTGAAATTCTTTTAAATTAATTTCTGGTTATATATTAAGCACGTTTCGGCTATAGATTGAGTATTTTCATATTTAACAAGTGATTTTATGAGGTTCTCAAGCTGAATGCTATTAAACTATTAAAGAATTATAATTTTCTTCATTTGTTAATTTTTATATCAGTGTAAATTAATCTTTAATTATATTATAAGCATGTATCGGCAATATGTATGCTATAGAATGAGTATGTTCATATTAAACAAGTGATTTTATAATTGCAACGATTGCTCATAGTGGTCATAGATATTAATACACATACTCCGAAACTTGATTGTTAATATAGAAAGATCTGTAAGGCATGTCTTGTTTTTAGTGGATAATTAGCAAATGTCAAGCTGATTAGGTCTGCACGGCTCAGGCAACATAGGCAGAAGCATCAAAACAATTGTTTTGCTCACCTCGGCGATGGCGCTTAACTTTTGGTTGCCAGGTTTACGAGTACCCTAAATATGGGAAAGGTATGATACGTATGTATACAGATACGTAGTGTAGTCAAGACAGACACCAGCGCAACACATAATAAACATAAAAAGGGGCACAGAGGGGGAGGAAAAGGGGAATAATATAAGAAAACTCAAATTAAAAAAACATCAAAAAACTAATAAATCCACTAGGCCTAGCTAGTTAAAGGTCACAGCTGCTACTTACATTCTCCAGCTGCTGCTTGACCTTGTTGATGACCTGCAGCAACTCCTCCTTCTTCGTGCTGGTGTATGATTTCGTTATTGTTGGCGGCGCCGCAACGCCACCTCCTCCCTTGCCCGCCTCTGTATTATGCTTGGCACTGATGCTGCGACGACCTACGAAGAGATTTAACAATGATTACTATATACATGTACTTATATATATCAGTGTAATCTCAGCTGCTTACTGCTTGTGCCACGTTCAAGCTGCATGCCGGGTCCCTCGGGCAGTGCCGCGTGCAGAAAACTATTGCTCTGTGGCAGATTCTCTGAGCTGCCGCCCAAGGTGGAGGCCAACGAGCGTTCAGCATTTTCGGCACTTGGCGTTGATCCTTCATCCTCCGTGTCCGATGTGCCAGTTCCAGTGCCCGTACTGGCCGTATGTGAGCTTCCATTGCCGCTGACAGTGGGCAACTGAAGGCCTGATTTCTCAAACTTCTGTCGCCGCACTGATTTGCGCAGCTCATCCTCGTTCATGGCGGTCACCTTGAAGTCACTGTGTAAAAGAAGAAGTTATTCACATTAGTCCAAGATTCTCTAGAAGATTGTGAGACACTTACGTGGGCGTGCTGGGTGCCATGTTCTGATAGAACATGCCGTGATCGGAGCTAGTGCGTTCACCATCGGAAATATCCTCGATATCGCCATCATGATCGTGCGTGTGCGTATCGAAACGCATGCCAGGCTTGCCACGTTTATCCGGCAGTAGCCGTTGCAGTTGCTGGCCAGGCACACCAACACCACCGCCAACACCAGGTGCAGAGTTTCCATTGCTGGCGGGATTAATTCCAGAACTGGATATGGAGATAGTGCCATTGTTGCTGCTGCCAATGAATTTGAGTTCACGCCTCGTCTCCATGCCCGAATCAATGGATGAGTCTTCCGATAGATATGTCTGATTGTACATAATATCCTTGGAGGAAGCGCTATTGTAATCGGAGGTTTGCACATTCCCAGCACTATGCCCGCCCACCGAGGAGACTGTGCCCAGTGGACTCTCTGAATTGGAACGCAAATCTTCTGTATCCAATTGACTGCTTCGCTGTGCCCAACGACCGCGTGCACGTGGCGCTACCACGCCGCCCATTTGCTGACTGGGCGATGAGCTGAGGTTGCCCATCGACGAGGCCGCGTGCATTGCCGATGCAGAACTGGCGCTAACTGGAGTTGGGATAGACAACGCACCGCTATCCGAGTCTGCGGCAGCCTTACGCATTGCCCACTGTGGCAGTTGGCCCACATCCGACAACCGATAGGCATTGCGATTGGGTGCCGCCACCGTTGCCGGCTCCTCTGGTACCACAAACTTGGGCGCATGCTGTTGATGCTCCAGCTCACTCGTTGGTGACTCCAGCACAATGCCATCGGGTGGGGAAATTGGTGCCAGTGGACGCTGTAGCGGCGCATGACCCGAACGCAAGCGTTGCTGCGACATGCGCGCCTGCATGGTGACAATCATGTCGTGTGGCACTTGCCATATAAAGATGCAACCATCGCCACTGGCTGAAATCAAATGCCGACAATCGTTGGTGAACTTCAGTCCTGTGACCAGCTCACTGTGTCCATACATGCGTGCCATGCACTCGCTGGAGTAATAATCATAGACAGCCAGAGTCTTGTCGGTGCAGGAGGTGGCCACATAGATGCCACTCGGATCCAGGCTGAGCTTAATCAAGCTGCCCTCATCCGAATGGGAACCCTTGAAGGTCTTTGTTTGCTTTGCATTCTGCGTACCATAGACACGCACATTGCGATCCTGGCAGGCAGTTAGAATGTGCTTGGCATTCGAGTCCACCTCCATGTCATACAGCGTTGTCTTGCCCGATGTGTTGGTGCCACGCATAAAGATGTTTCCCTGTAGAGGTAAAGCAAGATTAGTAAAATATTTAATATGCGATTTACACTACACACTCACCTGAAAACTACGAAACATGATCGATTTGTCGGCACCGCAACTGATCATCTGGAAATTGAGTCCGGCACCGACAAATTTAATCGATGTTATCGACGAACTGTGATCGTCGAGGGTCTGTAGCAGCAGATAATTCTGCGATACATCAAAGACATGAATCAAGCGATCACGACTGGCGCTGGCCAATAGTTTACGCTCGATCCTATCATTCGAATACTCCAGACAGAGCACCTCCGATTCGTGTGCCTCGATGGTGGTGAGCAGCTTGAGATTCGTCAGACTGTAGACACGTATATTGCCACACCGATCACCGCTAGCCAAATGCTGCAGCTCGGGACTGATCTTGATGCAGCGCACGCCATTGCGTCCATCAATGCCAGAGTTGCCAGCCTTGTCGAACAGCGATGAGCCCTGATCCTTTATGAACTGCAATTCCTCATCGCTGTAGATAATCTTGAGCAGCTCTTTCGAATAGATATTCTTGCGATATATATCATTGTTGGCACAACTCTCGAGTCCCCACACGCGTATTGTATCGTCCGACGAGCAGGTCACAAAACAATCCTCTGGCAACGTCTGTGATGGTTCACGCTCCAGATTATATGGCACTGTCTCCACGCCCCAAATGCACGTGGAGTGATAGAGGAATGAATGGGATTTGCCCACACGCGATATATCGCGCAGATCCCAAATGTACAGCGAGTGATCGTTGTAGACACAGCTCACCTGCAGGTGGAACAAGGACATTTATTATTGAACTAGTAAGAAAGCTATAGTCGAGTGAGCTCGACTCTTATATACTCGATCTTTAACTGATCTTCTTCTTAAACATATTACTTCTGTGTTTAACGTATTTTGTGTTGCATACTTGCAGAAGGTGCCTTCTGTACGCTCACTAATATTATTTTTAAAATAACTTCTACGTTCATTAAGGTTTGTCAACTCAATTTTGTGAAGATATTTGGACTGTAATACTTATTGTGCACAACAAAAAGAAACCTTATATTTTTTGGTTTAAGCTTGCAAATCGATTAAAAGGCGGAAGGATGTAGACAAATTCTATTACAAAGTTTAGCCTAGTACAACAATATGGCCTTCGCTCTTATAGACACTGAGATCTAGGCCTTCATATAGATGGACTTGGCTATATGGGCTCGTAGTTGATGCTAATCAAGAACATACATATATACTTAGTGGTTTTGGTAACGCTTCCAACCGCCTATTACACAGTTATAATACTATGACAAACGGGTATAATAAATAAAGCAGCATATTCACAGCTACTGTTACGCACCTTGGAGCGCTGCTCATCAAAGACCATGGCAATGCAGTCGGGAAACTTGGCCTGCTGTGGCACAGACATAATGTGATTAATCTGTATGCCCTGTGCTACATCCACGCCCAGATAATGTGTACGCGGCAACGTGGTTACATATTCCAATGTGGCGGCATTGAAGATGCGTATAATGGACTCGGCACAACCGACCAGAATAAAACGTTCATTCACACAAATGCAATTGGCATTGGTGGTGCGACATTGCACCCACTTGTCGAGCAGGCGACGTGAACTGAACTCCACCAGATGACCCTGGCGAGTGATGGCGTAGGTGCTCTCCGAGCAGATTCCCTTGCCGCAGGCCACGGCACAGAAATCATTGTCACGCAGATCACCTAAAATGGCGCTGCGACCCATCAGAGGAATGGGATCTTTGTACTGTAGGCAGAGAGAGAGAGAGAAGTATTAGTAGACTGGCCTGACTGACTGCTTGCCACATCCCGCCTCTCACCTTACGTCCGCCCTCCAAGTACCAGTATTTCACATGTCGATTACCGACAGTGACAAAGTAACTGCCATCTTCGGCAAAACAAACGGCCGACACCTTGGAGCTTATCTTGTTGGAGGCCATTTTCAGATTCGCTCGCCAATCGAACACATTGACAATCATGTCGTGCTGCGAGCCCACCGATACCAGGTACTTGCCCGTGGGCGAGAATGCCTAGAAGAAATATATAGAGTAAGTAACAATGTACATTTCATTTCATTCAATGTACTTACCACACATGTTACGGCATATTTGTGATCAACAAACTCGGCAACGACACTGCCGCCGCTGCATTGCTCTAGATTGCCATTTGGCGATTCGAGCTCCCAAACTTTAATGGCAGGATTTATGCCGCATTCCCCTGTGGCCACATAACGGCCGCAGCGTGAGAAGGCAACTGATGTGAATGCTTTGCGGGAGGTATTGACCAGATAGGCCTGTGTGTGACGTTTGGCATTGAACAGGACCACTGTGCAGCTGCAGAGGGAGAGAAGGAGAGAGAAGCAAAAGACGACAGTTAGCACAGTTAGAGAACAGAAAGAAAGGCATGCCGAAGGTTTGATACCCTTGCAGATATTAGCTTTTAAATTCTCCAATTGTTTCTATAGTAGTTTATGTATTCGTTAACACGCTTAAATAAGTCTCATCTCTAAACAATTATACTATATACAATTTTATACAATATAAATATGTATATTTTTTATTGGTTCTTTCTATAAAAACTATAGAATATAGTTGTCCGATTTTGTTTTTATGGTGATGGCTCCATAACTGCGTCTGCGTTTGCAACAAACAGACGAATAATAGACAGACGGACAGACATGGCTCAGAATATATATACTTTATAGGGTCGAAGATGTCGTCTGCATTGCAAAGTTCTGGCCAAAATGAATATACCCTCCCCTCTCTAATGAAAGAGTTGAGCTGTGTGCCACATGTGGCACAAGGATAACACACAGCGGGAATGTCATAAAAGTTGCTCGGAAACTCATTTGGCTTGTCACTTGACTGACTGTTGTAAACGCTGCTCTGTCATAGCTCATATATTTACTATATATCCCCACATGTCTTTAAACTCTGCTCCACATGCAATTTCCTTGCAGATTTCTTTTTTCTAATAAATGTTCGCCCTGCTCGCGTCATTTATTTACCCAATTGCCACATAAAACTTTCATAGAACTGCCAAGAGTAATTCAACTGCTGCAAGAGCCACACAAATTGCCAGCAAATCGATGGGACTTTGTAACAAATTGAAGCATTTATTAAAGAGGTGTGCTTAACTTTTAAAATCTACTTATTTATTTATGCATTTAACAGGATGTATTCCATTTAATTATAACTGATTTATTGCTGCTGACAGAATTCGCTTGCATGTCGCCGACTTTCGTTGACATTTCACTTTGCTTGTTAGCTGAGTGTCATTTGGCATTACGTATACGCCACGTTATAGCAACAGTGACAGATGCAAATCTCATGCTCTACGTAATTGCAATCACAGCATTGCTCTTGCTGCTATTGCAACAGTTACTCCACATCCCTTTCCCTTAACCATAACCCCTTTGGCTGCTGGCCAAAAACTCAGCCAAGTGAATGATTGACTTTAAATAATATTGAAATATGATTTAACTAAAGAGAGCTTGGCAGTAAAATTTGGAGGAAGGGTAGATATAATATTCAGCTAAGGTTATTTCGTAGTCAGAACCTTGTATCTTGTACACATCTTTTACAAATGTAATTGAATAATTATATTACAATATTTACTGCGTATAGCATAAAGGAAACTTCTTTCCAAATTTTAAGTCTTTATCTTTTATAAAAGCTGAGTTGACGTTTACACAGATAGACAGACGGACGGACGGACGTACAGGCAGACAGACAGACAATAATACAGACGACAGGCATATATTTATAAAAAGTTATATTATTCACTGGGTTCCAGAAGAACTTACCCCGCTGGATAGGCCAACAGGCCGCTGACAGGCGACACATCCAAGGCGGCATTGCTGCAGACAGTCAGTCCCAAAACTCTTTTGAGTTTGATCTGCAAGAGAGCCAGAAAGAGAGAGAGAGGGACACAATCAAATTAGTATTACATCATAGCACATGTTTTTGTTTACTTCAACAAGGTCGGCATAAAACATTAACCCGTCGTGTTAACATTTGCACAATATCGTACTCAGTCGTGTCTCCCCCAAGCAGAGTCGAGTGTAAATTATTTACGCACACAATTCGCACATTCGCCTAACGGGTGTGTGTGAATACGTAAGGGGTGTACATATGTTATATATCCAACTATACATATACTACTTGCCAAGCATAGGCTTAGGCAATTGAAAGCGTAATACAACAACAAGCGATCGGGTGTGTTAACACAATTTTCCAATAGCTTGTAATGTTTTTTTTTCATGATTCCATCAATTTATGCTTCAAGCACAGTGCAAAACCTGAACAGATTGTGGATTCAATGAAAAAGCAATTAGCTTTAGTTTATTGATATTAATTTATATATTTTATTAACTATTTTAGTTATTATTTCTGAAAATTCAATATATGTTTTATAGTTTTACTTAGTTATTAAACTGGGAATATATTAAAAATAGCACTGACTTAGTTTATATGTTTATTTTGGTCGAATGGTATTTTTTAGGATAATGAAATTTCTTTCAGAATTTGTCTGCAAGTCTGCAAGGTAAATCTAAAAGATATACATTTTATTTAAAGTGTGCACAATAGTTGGAACCATACAAATGATTTCTGAAAAGTTGGTTACGAACGGATTATTAACATAGAAATTATTTAAGAAATAACTTCAGTGGCTGTATAGATTTTGCAGTTCTGTAAGTATGTAATACGATAAGCAGATGCAGGCATAGAACTGCTGCTGCTAGCTCTAGCTCTAGTTTATAAACTACTATAGGATTCTGGAATCATGTATAGATAATATGCCGTAATTAACAATATGAAGTAGAAATTAAAGCCACACGCAAAGCTTTATTCTTGACTTGAGCAATGTCTGCATGAACTAGGAATTGAATACATATATTCGATATAGAAGTGTTTACTCCTCTATTTTTTATTAAGTTAAAAGACACGCCCAGCTTTATTTTAGTTGTGTTCTGTTATTTAACAAGCAGTTTTAATAATGTCTGTTTATATTTCCCATTGGTTTCGCTTCACTAGAGCTTCACCTTGATCTTCAGTGTAGCTTTGTACACTGCAAGAAAAGTCTTGTGGGTAAACTTAACTTTTATAGCTTGTCTGCACGAAAAGAGAAGCTATTTAAATATGCTTTAATTGATTGTTATTTCGAAATTACTATGATCCGAAAGACGAAGCTGCTCTTAAGACGAACACCCTGTCTTTTTCTTGCGCGCAGTGTATCTGCTATAATTGCGGGGTGTGTGTTGGCAAACGAGTAACAGTCTGTCATTAAAACAACAAAGTATATACAATATACACAACATGCAGAGGAAGTGCGAGTCAAGTGCTTTATGACAGTCAGCAGTTGCACTTGTCGTCGACGTCGTCGTCATCGTGGCCAACACTGGCAATATAACCCGACAAAGGGGCGTGGGCGGTCAAGCCACTTACGCCAATCCGCACTCGGGAAGGGGGCACAAGCCATAAAATAGTTCAATCAATTCGTTTCGAGCTGGCATGCAAAGAGGCATCCAAATATAAGATACTCCTTAAGCACCCGCAGCATTTGCCGTTTTCTGCGTCGCAGATTGAGACTGGAACTCAGACTGTGCTGAGCTGAGATCATCTGGCTGGGCCTGAGATTCGGTAACAGATTCGATTCTGTATTGTTTTTGTTTTTGTTTACCATGTGCGAACTTACTTAACGCGCCCCACCAACGCAGACACGCAGCAAAAATATTTCTCATTCCGAAAGGTCGTTCGTGCGAACCGGTTTTAAAGACACACACAGATTTTTCGATTCTGTATAGTAGGCTAGTTATCGTCGTCTATATAATATTTGCATTCGTAATGAGTATAATATGCCGTGAAATTGTAAACACTTTTTGAGCGTGGCTAGACCAACATCAAAATGGTTAAACAATTCACAGTTGGGGCGGCTAACTAAATCAAGAAAGAAGTCATTACCAAAGACCCAATTCCCTTTGAAGGTTCTTATAGTTGAAGGTAAGAAATAGACGAGGTCAAGTTGTCGTAAAACTGTGTTAGATTATGGAGCACATTTAATATTTCTGAATTAGGTTAGTTTCCATTTAAGAATCATGATCAAGAAATAGAACCAAATCTTTTAGAACACCTCTTGTTATGAGATCTCAAGATCTTCGCAATTATATCTAGTTTTAGATATGAAATAGGTTTTGCCACTGGCAGCAATTAAAATGCAATTTGTAAGCTCTTTGATCCGGCTATGATGTAAAGCTTTAATTAGAGGTTTCAATTTAATTGTGGTATATTTATAGAGTCTATATTATATTTATTATTATGCGGATTATTCAAATATTTTTCTAACACCTTAGCAAACTTGGTAGCTTGTTTAGGCCAACTGAAGTCAGCAAAAAAATTCTTTAGAAATATTTATGAGTTATTTCTAGTGGCTTTCAATGTGTCAAAAAGTGTTTTAATTTTCAATTTATCTTACAACTTGTGCCGATGTTTTTGTTTTTTACCGGAAATCGAAGCCAACTCTTTTTTGGTAGCTAAAATACTTTTGTTACAAATTTGGATAAGCAGCGAAATTTATTTTGTGTGCCACAAAAGGGGAAAGATGACGACGATGACGGCGACGTTGTTTGACAGATGCGTCGAGTATTTTTTATTATAAATTACAGTTTAATTTTGTTGTGACAAAATGGGATATTGTCAATGAAAGTTAGAAAGAAAAAGTGATGGTTAAATGTTTAATATAATTTATGGTCTATTACAAAATGTTACCATTTCTTCTGCCAACTTTGTGTTCACTTGGCAGTTGGGCTAATGAAATGCATGATGAAGGTATTACACTAAATACCCAAGACAATAATGAAGTTTGGTTCAATGAACGCAGTTTTAAGTCTTCACTCTGAATACTGAATACATAACTTGGTTAGCTTGGCGACTGCCAAACTATGCGGATTGTCGGCAAATTTCTGAGCTGCCCACACCAAAATAAAAAAAAACAAAACCGAAAAACAAAATAACAAACAGAGACCAAAAGGCATCCCAAGTTGCGTTTGCAAAAATTTCGTGACAGTCGCGTTGGAATATTTGCACGACAGGTGTCAACTAGTCATCAAGCAGTTGAAAAGTGTTTACAAGAAACAAGCCACAACAACACCAACAACGACAAGAACTAAAGCCAACGAGGTCGCCAAGAAGATTTACTTATGCAAATGTGTTGAGATTTTTTGTTGTGTTTTTTGGGCATCTGAAACTTCCGAGAAATGTGTGGCATGTTTGTTAGCTAGTGTAGGTTGAACTTTAGCTTTTATTTTTTGTTTTCTTGATTGAACTAAAGTTCCACTAGAAGATTTACAGCCAGAACCAAGTGAAAAATATTTTCTTTTTAGAATTCTCATATATCTTTTCTATTGGCGCTAAAATCATAAATTCTAATCAATTTTCAACACAAGAGCAGCCTCCTCAGGGGTCTGCGTTAATTAGGCACTTCAAAATCAACAGAAGAAGTCAGGAAATCTATGAGGAACTTCAAAATCTATTCTACGCTTATTTGCATGAGCCAAAAAATGCCATTAATTATGATTAAAATACTTGAAATACAAAGCAGAAATGGAAGAATTTGAATTTATTATATAACTCGATTTATGTATGTGTGGATGATGTATATGTGTTTAGCTAATTAAAGGGCGTTTCAGTGATAACAGCCAGTTTTTTTCGAGTTCAAGATTGTTTGTTTTGAACAATTTCTATGACAATTAAAAATAAATAAATAACTATTTGTAGAATAATTTCACTTAATTAATCCGAGTTAACTCAACAATGTTTAATTGTTTTATTTATTCGAATTTTTATAGCTGAGACATTGAACTTTAACAGTTGGATTATAAACTATGAACATATCTATGATATTTATTGCCTGTTTTGTTTTTTTTATTTTATTTTGTGTTGCAGCAATAATTTTGCTTTATTTCTGGTTATGTTTGCCACATTTCCAATGTACTTTTAATGCATAGAACATATAAATAAATATGTATAGCACAAGAACATACATATAAATATACAGATACATTTATAGCATATGTATTTAATTGCGAGACGTGAGCAAAATTCTTATGGTTGTATATATACCCAGCAGATGTACTTTATAGGCGTCAATGGGCTTATAGTTATACGAACTGTGTCAAATGCAGCTCTAAGTTAGTTAAGAGTCGTTTTTAGAATCATTTTAAAGTGGAAGATAATGAAATATTCTATTCGTAAATTAAGTTACCAACACTGTGTGATTACAGGGTATTTAAGATGCAATCAATAAGCTCGACTTTAGCTTTACTTGTTTATTTTTTCGGCACGCAGATTGAATTTTGCGCAGAGAGAATTTGCTATGAAATATTTAAGCTGTTCGCCAAAGTTGTATAATGTTTATGTTTCCTTGACATTGTCTCAGCATTCCACTAAGCCTTAGAAGCTGCCGCAGTAGCCCCAGCAGCCTCAACAGTAACAGCAGCAGCAAGTCGCATTAGCCCGGCAGCGAGCGTGGCTAATTGCCTACAATTACTTCCACTCAAAAGGCAGCAATATTTACTATATGAATAATCTATACAGACACACACACACACAAACTTGAACACACCACATTGATCTGGCAGCAGTAACCACAGAAACTCATTACGAAGCGGGAGACAAAAGTTTTGGCCAAATGAAATGATTCATGCAACATACACAAGAGCTGCGGCGAGTGGGCAGAAGAGCTGACAAGAGAAAATCACTTGCAGCTGTCAGGCAATATAGACAGCTTTATATACATAAAGTATATCCCCATCGAAGTCCGAGCTTTACCTCATAGGCAGCAACATCCTCCTTGCCGTAGATGGCAACTGGCGATGAATTCCGTGGCGCAAACATTTTTGCCTTGTTGCAGACAAAACATGCCCGTAGTACTTAACTTGTTTCACTTAATTTTAGGTATATATATACAGTATAGCACTGTATATATCGTGTGTATGTTGATGGCACTGTACAGAGCGCAAGACGCCCACTAAATTCGTTATAATTTCGGTTTCGATACGAGATAATTTATAATACTTTTTTCGGCTCTGATTAAACTGTGTTTTGCAGTTCTTCTTTATGTTGTTGTTGTTTGTGTCGTTGTTGTTGTTGCATAAGCGATGACTAGTCTGTTTATCTTTGAGTGAGTCTCTCAAGGTCGTTCCTTGATTCTCTTTCCTCTTTCTATTCGTTTCGTTTACAGATTCGTATGAGTTTCTTTATTGCTTTCTTTGTATATATAATTTCTGATTTATTCACTTAGCCACACGCACTTTGAGCTCTCGCCTGAGGCTTGACTTGTATTTAGATACAGATACAAATACATATATATATTTACATATATGTTTTTAGCATATTTCGCATTCGTTTCACGTTTTTCGCGCTCGTTAATTTCTTTTATTTTGTTGTGATTTTTATTTTCAACTGTCTCGAAACAAATTGTGCATAGCAAAATTAAAATTATAATAGCAAATTTTACTTGTTATTGTATTTGTCGTAGCCGCGTCGTATTGCGTATCTGTCGGATACGTTTCGTTTTTAGCGCGGCTCAAATGAAACTGTCGAGATTTCCAAACGCCAAAGCTAACTCGACGACGACGAAGCGTCAACAAAGAGAGCCGTCAAAACGAGCTGCCGGTCGAGAGATTGCATTTGAAAGCTCTCTGCGTGCGCGTGTATCTCATAGATACCTTACGGCCAGTCTCAAACTCAGTCTCAATCTCAGTCTGAGTATCAGTTTCGAGTGCGAGTATCGCGCTCATTGATTTGCATATTTTGAAAACACGTTTACGGCGGGCGTGGATTGAATTGAATTCGAGTCGAAAGAGCAAAGCCAAGATTAACCATATAGACATATAGATATCGTAGACATTGTGTGATCGCTTGACCGAGGCGTTGTCTGAACATGTTGTGGTTGTTGTAGCTATCGCCTCACGTTTAGCATTCTAACACGCGATTACATTCGCCAAATGACAAATGACAATTGTGAACAGCAGCCACGAAAAAAACAACAAAAAATGGAGAAAAAGAGAATACGAAAAACTCGAGAATTGCATAAATCATTGCAATGAAAAGCGGGCGAGCTTTAGAGACCGAGAACCGATTAATCAATTGTCGTTGCACCCACTCGATAATTGTATACCCTGTGCAAAGTACCATAACTAAAAGGGGTGTACAATACACTAATCTCTAACTAATCGATTACACTGTATTACAGCGTATCTTCAAGTCGTGCCACATGCTTTACACACATTCTTTTGTATAATTAAAACTACAAATGCTTGAATAGTCAAGCCGAAAGTGTTTAATGCCTCATTATAAACGTATCTTGAGCTACAGATACGGACCTTTGTCTACAAAGATACATTTGTATCTCTGTGCTGCTCTCGCTGTCTGCACTGCCCACAAAATGCAATAAATTGTTGGCAAAGCACAATCCGTATCGCATATCGAATTGTAGGCGTACCTCGTTGCCTCCAAAACTTGTAAACAACCGCAAAATTAGGCAAATCAACAACAAGAACAACAAGAGCAACGAGAACAACAACCAGAGCAGGCGAACAGCAGCAGAACCGAGCAAGTGGAACAGATACAATGCTTGGTAATGGTCAGCTAGCTAGATAGTTACAGATAGTTACACACACACACACACACTCGCACACACATATACAGGGATAGCTAAATAAAGCCATAGACGGATTTACAATAGATTTATGCGCAAAATATGCAAAAAGAACTGAATTATTGAATATGACTTTGGCGCTACACTCAAGTGGTTTCATATTTTACAGAGCTCCTTATTTATGTGTGTGCGAGTGTCTATGGTTGTGTGAGTGTGCCCTGTGTGTGTTTTACTATGTACATATGTGCACACGATTTTGCAAAAGCTTTTATCTTGAGCACTAGTGCACATCATATTTATAGGTACATGTTGTATACTTAGGATACCCCATTTGCATTTTAGTTAGGGTAACATTTCTTTCTCTGCTGTAAATTCTTAACTTTGTTGACCAAATGTTTAGGTTAACCCAATATAATTAAATTATTATGTTAGTTATAACATTAGGAGTACTTTGCAGAATTCTTTAGGTTAAGAGATTATTATGTATATTTATGAAGCTTTTCATTTAAGGTTTTATTAATTTACTGTAACTAACTAACTAACTTAACTATTCAACTTAATTTTGTTCACAAAATGTTTAGGTTAATTCAATATTAGTTAAATATTGTTTACAAAATTATATATTAATTATACGTTGCAAAGATTATTAAGTTGTTTTAATTAAAAATGTTATTCAATAGGTGCCTATACTCAAACATCTTTTCTTTTAGGGTGTTATAAATTTCGGCTCAGTCCACATAAATGTGTACCTTTCTGTGTGTTGCTCTAATAAATCATCTACTCCATTTGTTATCATGCATTGTATTTTTGGGAAAACACTTTTTATACTCTGCATAGTCAATAGAAATTGAACTTTCATACAGAGGCCAATCAGCATGCGGATAACCCATACCATATACTATATCTATTTGCCAGTTGACAAAACTAGAGAAAAGGAAAATCAATTTGCATAACACACATAGACACACGGACACACACACATCCGTACCCAGGGAAATAATCAGCTGCAACGGTGGCACAGCCTCGTCGTCGACTGATTGACAAACAAAATGCATTGTTAACATTCCCATTTCAAAGACAACAACTTGAGCAATAGCAAAAACAACAAAAACAGTGAGAGAGGCAGAAGAGGAAGAGTCAAGCGACGCACTTGAATAGCTCAAATGGAGACCAGATCAGAGGTAGACAGAGAGAGACCACGACCGAGACCTCACTGCGACTGCGGATACAGATACAAAATGCAGCCCAATGCTATGTTTGTGTGTGTGTGATGTGTCTACTCGGTCTACTCGTTGTTTATGGGGGAAAGTTACAAGCGACGGCTCTGACAGATGCTAGGCAGATAGATAGATAGATAGATTAGACTCGAACTGCAGCATGCGGTGCATATTCAAATGAATGCAGACTGTTGTTGTTGCCACTTGGCCGCCTTTTTCTTTGATTTGCGCCGAGAAAAGTCAAACGGCCTATAAGCTCTGCATGCACGTAAGTAGTAAGTAGTATATACGATATATGGCTTAAGTTATTTACGTGGATCACGGATCGCAGCCCCCTTGGGGCATTTTAATTGCATTCGTTACCATTGTCATTTGACATAATTGTACAATTGTTTGTAAGGTTTATGACGCGTTTGGAAATTAAGTTGGCTTTCTTAGAGCTCAGCGACTTTGTCAATTCGATTCGATTCGTGTGTGTGTGTGGGCATTTTCAATAATTATTAATATATGATTTATTATAGCCAACCATATTTGTGTATTACAACAGCGGGCAGCAGCAGTAAAGATAAACAACGATTTGTACTTCAATGGAAATTAACTTTGAGCTCAAAGCTTATGAAGTGAAGTGTTTAAATTAATGAATGGAAAGGTAAAAAAAAAGAAAAAAATGGGAGTTTTAGAACAAATTGAAAAGCCAGTGTAATGTTATATACTACCCACTGGTAATAGTTATACTACAAACCAAAAATTAATATTGTAACATTGAAATTAATCTTGCAGTTGAATTTTTAACGATTTACGGAGGCGGAAAAATGCTTGGCCGAAATATAAAACTAACTTTATCTAAGTGGAAACATTAGACATCTTGTCCCCAAGTTTGGTACTCTTAGCTCTTATAGTCTTTGAGATATAAGTGTTCATACAGACGCATATGGAGAAATCGACTCGATTAGAGCTCGTGTTCAAGAATATAGGGTTGTATAGCATGGTAAAAGATTATTGTCATTTACAAATCTGAAAACTCACATTTTCTTCATCGAACAAACTTCAACAAGATCTTCGTTTAATTAGTTCCTGGTTCGGAAACTTTTCGCTCTTTGCGTCCTCGCAACTGAGGCGCACCTAGTCCGAAATGGCAATGCCAAGCCCAAATCAAAGTGAGCCAAGCAGAGAGGCAGACAGATAAATCGAAAAGTCACTCACCAACAGCAGCGACGATTCGCATTTCTCGCCACGATATCTCTGACTGTGATTTGATTGCCCGACGAGTGACACATGCGCATGCGCATTTGTCAATCTGTCAATATGTCAGCATATTCTCAGGCAAATTAAATCGCTGCTGCTGCCTGCACTCCTGCCCGATGAGGTAAGCCGGCACCAACTTAACCAGCCTTTTAGCCAATTAGATTGACGCTATAGATTTCAGATCAAAGAGTAGATCAAACTCTACAAAAATAGGTGCTATTGTATGCACTCAAATTCGGGTTAATAACAGGTTGTTCGTTACATGACTCGAGGCAAAGAGCTTGTAAATTAATCAAGCAAACGGGACCTTTTAATTATATAATGGGTGTAAGCAAGTTGAATGAGAGCTAAGAAGCTCAAATTGTTACAAAATAAGTAATAAATTATTTACATATAACATAAATCAATTCATGTTCTCTCAGTGTACTACAATGAAATTTGTTATAATAATAATAACACAAAAACAATTTACTGCTCAGACAATTGGTACTACGTGACAGAACAACAACGTGACGTCGCTTGGGCAAGTTTTGTTTACCCAGACATTCGACAATAAATCCGCCAATCCGTTGGATACAATCTTTTTACCACTATTTCTAAAGTTCAGGATGCAGACCAACGACAACATGGCCCACTTTCGTGCAGACTCTCGCCAGACTCTCTTGGCTGGCTGGCTGGCTGTGGATGTCAAAGTTGATGAAAATTGCCGCAAGGCTGGCTCGCAAATCTATTTAACTTGGCAACGCCATCAACGTCGTTAAGTGTCTTCGTCTACAGTCTTCACTTGCTCCTCTTTCTGTCTTTCTCCCCCCTCTCCCTATCAGAAAGTTGATTTGCCAGTTTAAGTCGTATTTGAATTCTCTCTGACAAATTAGTGTGATGATTAACGATGAACTGCATAGTTTATAAGGTTTCTCACACTGTTTACCGCATAAGCAACATCATTATCAGCATACATATTATATCATAACACATTTGACCCATATCATATTACAACATCGTAATGTCAATCAATTTTCGTGTGGTCACAATTGGCCATACTTAAATATCAATTTAATTATATATATCAAGAGTTTGGGTGTATTGTTTCTATCAATATGCCGCGCATTACATAAACATTTTTATGTACTGTTAAATGCTGCAGAGGAGTTTCAGTTTATGAGACAGCAGTCCACTCGAAAATGCGTTTCAAACTAAGCCGACATCTACTGGCGATGCAGCTGGAAAAATCCAAGCCAACGTTGGGCGCCCACATAAATAGTAGACAACAACAAAAAGCCAAAAAAAGACTGTCTCACACAATTTGAGTGGGGAAAAATGCGCATAAATTTGGTTTACAAAATTCAAACTCCAGCAGTAAACGCACTTAAGAAAATTGCTACAATTTGACGGACAACAACAACATACTTACAACATCGTCAAAGTACACCCAAACCGAGAGTGTTGTGCCTAATAACAGGTGTCAGTTGTCGATTGTCGCTTGTCAGTTTCTTAGCCGCCCCAAAGCTGCCCACTGTACAGCAGCACTGCATGCATAATCCACTGTGCAATACGACAACAGAGATGAATGCAAGGAAAGGGTATCGAGAAGTTGAGCTGACTTTGTCAAGTAACAAACAGTTGTGGGAAGAAAAGCTCGAATAGGTTTAATTTTAGAAACAGTTCTTAGATTAAGAAATACATGTTATATTAAAATATAAACTGTTTCAGTCTTAAAGCATCATTACTTTAATAATTCAACCTAAAAGCTAAATATATCTTCTAGAAATCTAATAATAATATAAGTATAGTACTCCTAATGAACTGTTTAAAAAATAACAATATAATAGCCCTACACAACAATAAAAAGTGTATACACTCTTCGGTTACTTTTCGCTTAGTCCATATAATCCAATATCTTGTTGCCTTATAATTTTGTGCGGTGATAAATTTGAAGTACTTAGTTTTAATGCCTTTTCGAGACATTAGTTTTGATTACAAGTCGGGTCGGCTTCTTAAAGCTTTACTACGATATATGGAAAGCCTATTTCCGTCATTTGAAAATCGCAAAATGAGCGTTAATTATAGTAGCAGTAGAATGGAATGTAATGCGCGAGAGAGAGGGAGATCTGCCCACATCTCAGACCGATGTTTTAATTACCATTTGCATTGTCAGCCAAATTGAAATCAATGCAAAGCGACGATGACTTTGGCACAGATTCAAACCAAGTCGAAAAACTGTAGAGGAGATGCTGCTGCTGCCTTACTCATTGTCTCTACAATTCAAAGACGATAAAACTTGAGGCGTAATTTATGTTATGCTTTTCATATTTTTGTCCCATGGTTGCGTGCGTTTTTACTGTTTACAGCTTTATTTTTCAGCTTTTTTGTGTCTCATGGTCAACAGCAAGTGCCGACAATCATTTCCATAGCTCATTAATCTCATTAAATTCGCACCCCGTTGACCAAATGGACAACTTTATCGCGCGGATGCCGCAACGCCCACAGAATAATGAAAAATAAATATAGTATAGATGATATAGTATAAAGATTGTGCAGCTCAAAATCGATATTGATTATTAGCTTCATTTATTTTGCTAGCTAAAATTCAGCATACTTTTTGTACCCCTTCAAAGATATCCAATTCCTTAAACTCTTGCCTTTCTGGATCACAGTTCGTTAAGCCTTCAATATCAAGTTATCAACAATGAACAGGACAAGTTCACTTGGCATTTTGTGTGGGTGGAACAAATTGTTGTTGCTCTTAATATGTTTTACAGGCGGTTTAACAACAATTTTTACTCGAAGCGAAAACCGAATTTACATAAAGAATGTGGTAATTGTTTTGCAAAAAATGAAAGGTCGATTGGAAATTATTTCTGAGTATTACGAATCAATATGATGAGCTATAAAACATGTGATTTATACTTTTTCATAACAATTAATCATTTATAGCAACTCGATATAAATCGACTTTTAATTTCTGGCACACTTTACAGATTGTATAGATGGATTGATGGATGTTTGCTTCAAGACAGTTACACAGGCCAACCGGTCTACCCACTTTCGTACAAGCGTGGTACGTATATGTATTATTTTATGGTAGTCTCTACTCCCTAATCGAAAAACAAAGAAAAGTTTCTCATGGTAGCTTATATGGTAAATGGTCATTACGCATTGTGAAACACAAGCAGGGGGAGAAAAGCTTCCGGAGAAGCAAACAAAAAACTTTTACGACTTTTGGACAAACCAAAATAAACAACAAACAATTAGAAAAAAAATATAAGCACAAACAAATTGATACAGACTTAAAAAGCAACGAAATTTGTTTTCTTTATGCATTTATCGACACGCAAACAAGAAAAAGAGAGGGAGTAAGCAAGGCAGATACAGAGAACAGAAGGCATACACAAAGTGTCCAAGGAACAGCAATAATAATAAATAAATTAACAATATTTAATAATAACGCCTGACATCATTTGCTGACATCACAAGCTGGTTTTGTTCTCAATCATCTCTCGCTGCTCGTGTTGTCTCTTATTACAAATGCAGTTTGCGAATTTCGAAATTCCAAACGGTCTAGCTAGAAACCAGAAACCTTATTTTCAAATTAAATTTCAGCGATTTTTGTCGTGCAACTAATTAATAAATTAGGCAAGTTAAGAGCAACATGGGATAGACAGAGACAGTCGACAAACAACACTGCAAAACAAGCAAATAAATTGTCAACTTGTCGTCCAAAGTGGGGGAAAACAATTTAAATAAGTGTGTACATAATCGAAAAAGCACAACAAGGAAAGCTTTTGTGGGGTGTAGTATATTATAAGATACCCTGTAGGCAAGGTCAGTTCATTGACTGATTTATTTGGTGATCCGAATTCGCGTTGAATAGAAGTATTTATAGCAAAAACTAAACAAAGTTGGCTAGCACAATATCCCTAACACTGCATGCCAACTATTACAGGGTATGCATGACTAAATGTGGGTGGACAGTTTTACAAACAAGCTGCAACTGCTCAGCGCACAGACTGAAACACAAACCGGAACACATGAAGAGAGCGCAGTCCCCACAGACCCCGAGACTGAACTGAAGAAAGTCATGTCGGATCTCAACTCTCAGCACTCTTGGTGGGCGTTGACAGCTAATGGCTTGATAAACAGCCCATAATCATCACGTTGATTGTGGCATTCAAAATGCAAATGAAGTGAAATCGTAACGCCACTTGACCTCTGACACAGTTTTAACAGCCCATTAGCCAGTCAATATTTAATATGCAGACAGACATTATCAATTACAGGGAGTATTTACATATATATGCAATATAACTAAGCAGATGCTGTATACGGTAGTCAATGGCACCGACACATTTATAATAACTCTTGAAAAACCAGACAAAAAAATCAAATAGCGCGAAGCAAAACATTTGGGAGTGGCCACAGATCAATCAAGTGCTAATCATGTAGGTTGGACTTGGTCAACAAAATATTGTTAAGCACAAAACATACGAAAAAACAAAAGGTAAAAGTGTCAAAACAGCGAAAAACTGTACAGAATTGCTCATAATAAATTAATTATTGCCTAAATTGTATAAACATTTAAAGTTGGTATATACAAAATAGAAATAAATCAAATAAAAATTTAGAAACAATATTTTTAAATTCTACCTAACCTAAATGTAACCTATTTTTAACCTATTTCCTACACATTCCTTCTTAAATAACAATCCCACCAAATTTACAACCTTCTTTCCTCCTCACTTAGTAAAGCTTTGGACTCATACCATAAATAGATAAATCTAAGTAAATTTGACAGCTTTTTTTTTGGCACTAACCAAATTCTAGCTAAATTCTTGCGACGGTCACTTCAAAGACTTGGGTAAAATGCGCATTGACCAGGCACAAATCAAGTTGAGATACGCAAAAAAATGCAAAGAAAAAACTATTTGTATTGTTAGTAAAATAAAGATACAAAAAAGAAACACAAAACAATGCGAAAAACGAAGGCAAAAATGTAATTGCGTGAGCTAAAATGACGGCATAAAGCGGCAGCGTGTCACATACATATATATATGTAAGAGAGAGAGATACGAGATACGAGCTAAGAGATACGCGAGTGTTTTGTATGTACAGATACGAAATGAAATGCGTGTGAAAAGTGTTGGCTTTCCACGCTGATAAATCAATTTGAATTCAACAGATGCCGGCCGGCTAAGGCAGAGAAAACAAATGCTAAATGCATTTTCATATGGCTTAATTGAGTATTTAGAAAGCTAATATAGAAGATTGTATACTCTTCTTACAAGAAAAAATTCCACATAAGGAACAAGAAGAGCAATGCAATTGTAGCCACACTTTAATAGCTTTTAACCGACAGATAAAAATCACTTATTTAGCGCGTAATTGAATTAGCTCACACAGCTCACATACACCCCACAAAGCACATGAGAGAGAGATGCGAAAAAGAAGAGAGAAAGCATAAAAAGTGTTAACTGCATTTTTATTGTTTGGTTTAGCGGCTGTCTTGGAGCTATCACGAAAACAGCCAAGACGTGCAAATGCCGCGAAATTGTTGACGACACTCCTATCATGGGTTTCTCTCTCTCACTCTTTACCTTTCTCTGTCTCTTACTTCCTATGTCTGAGCCGAGAGTATTGCATAAAACTTAAAAGCCGCTTTGAGAGACAGCTTAACCTGCCTCCGGCCATCAATTTGGCGGTTTTTGCCAAAAAGCCGCAAAAAGAATGTCAAAGTTGAGACGGAAAATCAAGCCGAACAAAGTGAATAAATTGAATGAAAATTCACGTAAGAGAGAAAGGAAATGTGATATGGTTGAGTTGAGACTTTCATTCTATACTTGATAAATTTCACGAGAATTTTATTTGAATTTCATGCGAGACTATTTACATTTCTGCAAACTGAACCTTGTGCCATTTCACCAGACTCACAACTAACACACGCCAGCACCGGATTATTTCTTATGTATGCCATAGTATTCCATTCGCGAAACGCAACACCTTAACAATACACCCGCTCCACTTTTGGGGGCCCACCCCAAGTATTATAATTATAAAATTTGCATTATTTCCATTCTGACATTGAGCACCGGAAAAACGTGACCAGTATTTTGGTCGAGTGCCAGTGGTAAATAAGTATAAGATACAGACACACAGATATCCGCACAGACATACTTCATATACGATATACGAGTATTGTACATATGGTGGACTGTAGTCTACGAAAAGCTTATATGGCCAGCAAGTAACTAGTCTTTTCTTGGGGACCCATAAAAGTGCACACAATCGTGCAAAGACCTGACAACCATGACAACATTTTGATAAGCATTCGTGATTTAGTAGGGTTTTGCAAAATATTTGTTTATTTGTGCAAATAATTCTTTGGGTTGTTTGCGTTATGACTAGGGAGTTATTTTTAAACTATTTGCACTATATTTAATAGAGTTAAAGGAAATCTGTACTTTGTTGAAGTAGATATCATTAGGGAATTGGGGTTAGGTAAATTATACTGCAGACATTGAATAAAGAAAACTTCATTCTTTAGATATTTCGAAATACCATAGGTCATGTTAATCAAAATTCGAGTAATTCAATGACATTATTCACTTTTTGTAGTAAAATATTATTATGCAAGAGAGATTGGGTAAATTATACAGATAATACTGCAGATATTCATGCATAAAACTTCATTTTTGTAATGTTCTAAAATACCATAGGTCAAGTAAATTATAGTTCGTGTAATTGATTTTCTTTAAAATATTGTATGTATTCAGTTCATAAAATATTTCATGAAATACAGAAACATTGTACTAATAACAGTTTCTTTTCCTGGATTTCATGTTGGGAAAACCATTAACTTTTTTTTTAGTAATCTATATTTTTAACCCTTTTACTTTCTATTACTTATATTTTAAATGCATACAATCATTAGTGGCTATTTGTACTTAATAAGTATTATATTATTATAGTTATTATAGTATTATAGGATTGTGACAACCTAAGCAAAAAAATTATGGAGGCATCGCAGATCCCATAGCGTATTTTTATTTAATTTTAATGGACCCCTTGACACACGGGCGCCTTGTACACTTTAAACCATGCACTCACCTAGGTACGGGCCTGTTCGTGTAGTAAATCATATTTAAGATTATTTTTAACTTTACTACCTTTCTATAAATAAAGCATAGATTAATCAGATATCACTAAGGAACTGTATAAGCTAAAAAATACTTGATAAAATTATAATATTATCATAACAACTACGAAATTCTTAAATTATTTTTAATACCAAAGTTCAAATAATTAATAGTGTGAATATAAGATTCAATTTTTCATATTGTTTTATTCTATTTCATTCTCTTGTTTTATTCTATTTCATTCTCTTTCTTTGCTATAAGCAAAATGCAGCTTTAATTCCAATTCACTACCTGATTATGTCACTCGCTCGCTCTGCTTGAAACTGGAGAAATATCTATGTAACTCGTGGTCGCAACAGCAGAATTATCTCTATATTTATATATATTCATTCAGTCATTCTATTCGTAGCTCGTGGTCGAGGTTCGTTACGCTTAGCTTGGTCTGATCTACATACATAAACACCATATCAGACCGTGTGGCTCCGCAACTGGGGGCTACAAAGTCGGTAGTCGTAACTCCCGAATTGTACATTATCAAAACAGGGTCCACTTCTTGTTTGCTACTGTTTTTTATTGTTGTTGCTGCTGTTGTTGCTGTTGATGTTGTTGTTGTCTTTTGGCGCTGCAGTTCATTGACATTTTGGGCCGTGCTTTTGTTTTTAGTTTTCCGCCCAGCTGGCTATAATTCGGAGAGCGAGTGTGTGTGTGCTTAAGTGTGTGTTAGTGTATCTCAGCTCACTGTCATTTGTTGCTCTAACTGTTTTGCATTGTTTTATGGTCAGCAATTGCTCTCTTCGTGCCTGTTTTGTACATGGGAAACAGCGCCATGAGCAGCAGCAACAACAGCAGAATAACAACACTAACAACAACAACAAGTTCAAACAACAACAACGTGCAACAGTTTACATTTAATAGGGGCTTGGGGCGTTAAGGTTGGCGGCTTCAAAGCAGGGTAACCCCTGGCCACGCCCCCCTAGCCCCCGGAGCCGGGTTAGAAGTTGCAACTGCTGCGCAACGTTTACCGTTGCCTGTTTAATGTCACACGCTATTTGTGGAACTGCTAATGTGTATAAACATATGTGCACACACTCACACACGCACATAGTGTATATACACTGGGAGAACAAATGGTGTTGATTTTATGTGCTCCACATAATGTGATCGTAATTAGCTTTTGGGCGATTTGTCGTGGAGCATCGCAGTCACGTTTAAAGCCAGCTTGGTTGGTCGTGGCTGTCCGTTAACAGTTATGCATATAAAGTGAGAAAATTCCGGAGAGAAACGGAGCATTTGTTCTGAGAATTGACATAGTGTATTCATGGTATTCATGTAGTATATTCATGGGCACTCGAGTGAACTAGTTCAGTGAGGTGTTATATGGGTTGCATTTTACTGTTTTAAATATAACAAAGTGCTTTGTTTAAACCAAAGGCAGTTTTAATAGAAACTAGTTCATTTACAAGGTCGAATGAGTTCTTACAACTTTTACCTTATGCAAAGAGCAATGAATTTACTAATGAATTTAATATTCGAATTCATAAATAAATAATCTATTGAACCTTTTATTCTTCCTTCAAGTTTAATATAATAGTAGGAATCTGTGTGGAAACTATTCATTTAGGTATTATACAAAACAGAGTGGTAAAGATTAATTTAAACAGCTTTTAAAGTTGTATGTTTTAAAACATATTCTTTGCAGCTCCCTATTTAAATGATTCCCCAATCAAACATTTATTCAATTCGACATTTCTTTTAAATTTTGCACTGAGCTGGGAAAGCTTTATTTTAAAGAGCTTTAAAGCTTTTTCAAATCAATTTGAAAGGTTCTGTACTTTTTCTCAGCATTTTTCTGCGAATTGGAATTAGTTCACTAGTATATAAAATAAATCACCTAATCGCAAATTTACTTAAATATTTCTTTAAACTTACACACATTTTAAAGAGCTTTTAAAGCAGAACTTGCAGAATCCTCATCAAATATGAACCAGATGATTTCCCAATCACTCAGTTCCCTGATTAAATTCCCATTTCTTTCAATTTCCGCAGCTTAGTCAGCCTTGAACCCAACAACACCCGCAACAAATGCATTTTTCATTATATTTAATCCACTCGTTAGCATTCAAAAGATGCGCCGCCACCTCGACAGCGATGCGAGATATTTAAGATCTGTTTTTGTTTCTTTTTTTCGTTTTTCTTTTACAAATCCGTACCGAACTGAACCGAAAACATTAATCATGCTAATGGCCCAACACTTTTTCTCTCGCTTGGAAACTACAATCCAGAAAATGAGTAACAAGAGGCCGCCCCGAACATGGGTGAGTGAGTTCGCTCGAGGCGGTGGCGGAAAATGGCAAAAAGGGAAAACAATTTTACAGGCAGAGAAGGGGGAATAAGCAAGCAGCGTTTTCCACATCGGCGCACAAAAATTAGCAAAGAGATCAGGCCAATATAAAGTTGCAAGACCCGAGACACGTAAGCGTGGAGTATGTATCGCATTGGATTGCCAATAAGACAATAAAAACAAACAGAAGGAGAAGAAGAAGAAGAGGGAGAAGAAAGGAGGTGGCCAAAAAATGCAAATCTTGCAGCGCGCGAATCTCGCCAAGGGAGTGAGAAGACAGAGAGAGAGAGAGAGAGGGTTGCCAGATGAAAATGCTCGACATGCAAAAGTTGAAAGTAAAAGGAAAGCATTTTGTTTACGCTCCCCCCCGCCATACACACACACACACACAAACAAGGCGACTTTCCCAGAAAGTGCCGGACAAAATGCAATCGGCTGCCGTTTCTGGAGAGGAAACCGAACGGGAAAAACTGAAGGCGACTGGTTTGACTCTTTGGCGCGTCGCTGCGTGGGTGTGTCTGCCCCTGGGGCATAGGCAAGATGGAGGGGGGAGTAGCTAGTCCGGCATGACAATAGCCAAATGGCTAAAAGCAGCTTTAAAACGCTGTGGCATTTTTGACAGGCTACAGCGGCAGCCTCCACATCGCCTGCACTAAGAAGGAAGAGGTGGATGAAGAGGAGAAAGAGTTGCAAGAGGAAAAGGGGGAGATGGAGCAGCAGAAGTGGGGGACTGCTCCCTCTTAAGCGCATGCATTGTTCACTCATGCACTGCAGAAAATAGTCGAGTGCACTGCGGGCAACAAATTTGATTGATGATGGAAAGTTGAAGGGATTTTTAGGGGTCTTTTTTATTGCATTATAAAATTGACCTAAAGGTCTTTTTGATGGGTATCTAAAATTAATGAAGTTTAGTATTTTATTACTCCATATTATGTGCGATTTGTGATTGAGCATGACAGACAGACAAAGTCTCAAGTTAGCCCACGGCGTCTACCCCAAAAAGCTTTTCAATTAAACTGCCCGCACGTTTTTATACAACAAATACGCCTTCAAATGCGATTTAAGCTCTGTTATGCTTAGAGGCAAATGCCTGCACTTGACAAAACACAGAACTCGACTTAGAAATACCCTGTACTAAAAATGTGTTTATTGCTAAAGCAGCAACAGTTTGTAGAGTGGATTTTATTAAATTTTAATATCAAGTCTAAATTTATTGCCAGTTATAATAAGAAAGAAAGACAATCAATTATATGGAAATTCAATAATAAATATATTTTATTATTATTTATTTAAAATAACTGCTAATTAATTAAAGTTGTAAGTCAACTGTTCTTTGTTGAAGTTAAATAAATAAATAACATAAGAATTAAATCAAAATCAGGAGTATATGTTATAAGCTAAAAAGAAACACCATACGACAAACTGATCCCTTTAAACGTTAAGTAAACCTTTAATAAAGTTCTCTCTAGCCAAGTTGCACTGTATTTTTTCTGCAAATTTATTGAGGTCAACTTGGTCTGAAATTGCTGTGACTCATGACAGGCCACTGCATTGATACAGCTTCAGTTGTTAAAGTTAAATGATGCATGAGCTAAAGAGGGAGAGAGAGAGGGAGAAGAAAGAGACGTAGAGAGACTATTGCAGCATGGTCAGTTTAATGAGAACAAACGACAGTGATTTTCCATAAGGAAATCGCTATTTATTGATAAACTTTCCTTCCCTCTCTTGCTTATCTAGCTAATTAGCCAAGTAGACGAAGGAAATCATTTCAATTAAACGTAATACGACAATTCTTTTAGCACTAAATGAAAGTGGAAAGTGCCAAGCAATAGAAATAGAGAGAGAGAGAGAGAGACCACGAGAGAGAGGGACATAGATCAAAGTTGCGCGGCGCGTTTCCTTTCACAGCGAAAGAAAAACCAGCGACAACTTTTCCAAGTCAAACAACACGAGCAGCTCAAGTTGCAAATCAAAGAGAATGCAGAGAGAAGATTAAAAGAAAAGCAAGAGGAAGAAGAGGGAGCAAAAGAGAAGAGAAGAGTGATGGCAAGAGATTCTACGGCGAATTCATGTCATGTCGTGTCGCCGCAATATGTTATTAGAAGCACAACGTAAGGCGCATGATAAGTCACGCCCAGCAAATTGATGAGGCAGCCAGCAATAAGGGGAGGTGTCTAGGGGTTGGCACGAGGGGCAATCCAGTTGACTAAACGAAACGCTCATTACAGTAAGTACAAATTTATGGAAAATAATTATACGATGTCAGACCCAAAATGAAGTCATGTCTAATTGGAGCGCCTTCTCCAGTTGGCACGACAAGGCGATAAGACGATATACGATATGGTATGTATAAGAAAGACGAGTATTGCCAGCAATATAAAGCATATTCTGGCACTAAATCTAAAGATATTGACAACTATTTTTACATTAGCAGCATATGATCATTGTATAAAAGAGGAAAAATATAATCTTTTATGCTTTATATATATTGCAATTAATTTAAGAAAGAAATTAAGACCAAATTACCAAGAAGAAGAAGTAATTAAAAACAATCTTCAGCGGTAACTTAAAACTTAATGAATAAAATAAAGCTGAATAAATAGTACGATATAAGTATGATCATAGATGAACATTGTATGATAAGTTTTGTTATAGAACTACACATAAATGTGTGAAATGAAAAAGCTTATTTTGGAAAAAAGGAAACAGGAAAGTCTAAAGAAATTCCTTACAATCTATATAATAGGTATTTATGAGATACCTAGCACTCTACAGTGTTTTAAATACACTATAACTTGAGTTATTCACATAATCTTACATAGAAACCTTATGAAAGTTTCGTTAATAATTTAAACGAATTGATTATACAGATATAAGACTATATAAACAATCTTTTTAATATACAGAACTTATCTGCTTATAATTAGAGATATATTATTCGATTCTTGTCATTGTTATTGAACTCTTCATACATATTTATGTTACATTTGCAGATCTCGTCTAATATTTTATTAAAAAACACTTCTCAAATTGTGTTTTCATTCAATATTCAAATTTTATTACTAGATATTCGTATATACGCATTCTTCACTTTAAATTCCTTTTCCTTTATATTCGGCAACCTTAACCTTTGACTTTTTGCCAAGTACCCCCGTTACACGCCCATAACTGATCAGCTGCTTATTATCCAAGTACAGCAAACTTTTAGCGCATGCAGTTTTTGCAAAACTTTTTCTCATTCTCTCTCAATCGCAAATGTCAGCATTGTCCGCAATTAGAGAAGCGAACAATTTTCTAATTTACCGATGTTGTTGTTGCAGTTGCGTAATTCCCAATAATTAATGCAAAGCAACAACAACAACACGTAGCTCAAAGGCAAAACAATTGCGCCGAAGCGTATTTTGATTGAGTTAAGCTTTGACGTCAAGGAAAGTTCAAGGTGAAACGAGATGACGTTGTGAAATGTGAATTATGCACGCAAATATGTTGCTCCTTTTTTTTGCAAAGGTATTTCTCTATTATACGTATTTGCATACCATTTTCCCTTTCAATAACAAATTTAACTACAGAGAAGGAGAGAGGGGGAGAGAGAGGTAGAGAGCGAAGGAGATGAAAAACCTGAACGCTTTTCCAGACGTTTTGCGCTTTTTGGAGCAGAAAACATTAGGCTGCATTCATGTGGTGTTTGTGTTTTTTCTATACACACACACGCTGGCTGCATGCATATGCAGATGGTCGAACGACTGTGGTCCAGCTACACTTTTTTTCTACACGGCTGCCAGACTTAATTGCCTAGCTCAGGCACTGCCACGCCCACCGCCCGCACAACAGAGAAGAGCATACACTACACTATGCTACACACAACTTAATTTGCAGTTGTAATTGTTTTGGCCCATATGGCAGAGATGGAAAGAGTTTTGAGCTGAGGCGCCTCATCAAAATGCACATTGCGCATACGACGTGTTGTCTGTCCGCACAACGAAAGTAAATTGTAAATGCTGGTAGTTGTTGCCACACCCACTCTACCTCCTCCTTCTCCACTCCCACAAACTCTGTACCCCTTTCTCTCCCTCCTCTTTTTCCCGTTGGCTGCAAAAGTTGTAGAAAGAAATTCAAGCTGCAACGGCGGCGGCATCTCAAGATTTCCTCTGGTTTTTGTTCTACTTTTTTCGCAGCTCGCTTCTAATGACCGCCATATGCGTGTGTGTGTGTATTCATGTTGGGAAAGTGCTTGTGCTCTGTCCATTCATCTTTTTCTTGTTTCATACGATATTAGTCGCGCGACTTTCTAACCGCCTTCTACAAAGACAAACTCGAGAGTAAGAAGAAAATTGATCCAAGTTGATTCAAGCGAAATGTGGCAAACACTCTTGACAAGTTTCTATTCCACTTGAAGATGTCGCCACAACCGGCATAAGGAACATTTACGATTATCCATGCTGAGAATCGACGAGAAATTGATGAAAAGTAAAGCCAAAACTGTCCAAAGCGTGCTAGAAATGTATGCAAAAGCTTTGATAGACATTATTTAAATTGATTAATTAAGCAATTAACAAAGAAACTTCGTGTCTGCTCAGAATCTCAATTGAATAAAAAGATTTATGAAGATTGTAGTTGGGCTTTTTATTAGGAATGTCGTGGTAATTAAATGTTTCTTTTAAATGTTTTAGTATTCTTTGGCATAAAAGATCTTGAATTTATTTTATAGAACTAAATATTATTAACTAACTATCAACTATCATAGAAAAACGAGAAAGAAAGGCTACCTACGACAAGCCGAAGGTTCTATACCCTTGCAGCTTACCAGTTATACGTATATAATGGTGCAGAATTGATTGGTATTGTATATGCTCAATATTATATCTCACATTAATTGATACTGATAAGTTATTTCTAACATCAAAATTGGTTTTCATACAAAAATCTTTATTTACTATATATATAGAAAATGTCTTGACGAATAAGAAAACTCGGCCGATAGTTTGTATGACAGCTATACGATATATCGGTCCGATCCGGCTCATTCCGACTTAAATACAGCGTACAGCAATAAGAAGCATGTGTGCCCAGTTTCATTAAGATACTTCTAAAACTGAGAGACGGACGGACTGACAGACAGACTTGGCTAGATCGACTTTCCTGGTGATACTGTTTTAGAATATATAGACTTTATAGGGTCTGAGATGTCTCCTAACGTTCTGTTGTATATAATTTCTATAATAAACAAGATGACAAGATAATCTCCAGCTATATTAAACTACAAGTTCCAAGTCGATATAAACCAATTAAATAAAGGTATAAGGCCCCCTTCTGGCAATGAGAATCACCGAGAAAGGCGCAAGCTAAAAATTCGTTCAATCATGGAGAAAATAATGAATTAATGCAGAGCAAAAAAAAACATGATAAAATAATGAATGAATTACAAACATTCATGTCTTGCATGTGCTCGACATATGATTGCACTCGAATTATTCATGAATAATGGGCAAACTGCGCCAAAAAGGGTTCGCACAGCAGCTATTAACCCGAGCATAAATTGAGCAGGTAAAGTGTGAAAGGGTGGCAAAGTAGACGGCGGGGCACATGAGGGTTAAGTTTTTTTGTTTTGTATTCGTTGTTGTTGTTGCACTCACTTTTTCGCTGCGCTGGTAATTCGCTGGGAATTTTGGGGAGCTGGCGCTGAAAAACGATGGCGATGCCGACTGCGGTGTCAATGGGGACGGTGACTGTGACTGCGACAGCAGCGTCGACTGTGACTGCGACAGCATGCGCTGATGATGTAGCGACGACAGTGTTGGCGTTGACATCGACAGCGATGTTGGGGTCATGATTAAATGCCGCATGTTGTTGTAGTTGTTGTTGTTATAGTTTTTTGTTTGTTGCTTTTCTTTATTGTATTTGTTTTTGCTGTGTTTTGATTCCAACAATATACTAATTTTTCACTCTCTTTATTTGAAATTTCCACAGCCCAGACACAGTTACATTGTTTGCTTTATTGCTGTTGTTGTTACTGCTATTGTTGTTGTAGTTTTTGTTGCTGTTTTTGTTGCTTTTTTGCCTTTCATTTGTTGTAAATGTCAATCGCCTTTGTGGCGGCTAAACATTTTGCACGCCACCTCTATAAAAAGCTGATTACGTTGAGAACAGGTGCAGGTGTATTGCTGGGATAGGCGGTGGGCAAGTAGGGGTTAAGGTGGGTGGTAGTAGAGGAGGGGACGCGGTGGGCTGTAGACCCTCTACAGCTGCTGTCGGTGCTGCTGTCACTGCGGATGTTTCGCTTGTTTCAGGCAATGGGCCAAATGGGTTACGTTCCAATTAACGCAAATAATAATATAAACATAAAATATTAGAGAGCAGTTGTTGTCTTTCTCTTTCGCTCTCTCTCTCTATCTGTCTCACTGTTTGTGTTGTTTAAACTACATTTTAGAGGTTGCTCATTACATTCTTCTGCTTGTGTATACGACTAGTAATCACACTAGTCTCGATATCAGCGATACTAAGCACTATCGATATACTTTTTTAATTTTTATTCACGTTTCTTTGTATTTGATTGCCTTTTTTAGTTTATTTCTTGCTTATCTATCGTGCTAATTTCGATTGTAACAATATTTAATAAGTATCGATTTTTATTTGCAATTTCGTAATTTATTATATTTATTAACGGTTAATTTTACTATTAATATTTTTTTTCTATTTTGATATTCTTGTTAATTTATATTTATTGTCTTCTTTGTTGACTATTCTAACTGCATGAATCTGTAATAATGTAGTATCGATAAAAGTTGTAGTTTAAATAAGTAAACGCATTTGTTCCGATAGTTGCGATACTGAGAAATATTGATATACATACTTTCTTAATTTATATTCTCATTTACACATATTTGGTTTTCATGCCTTCGTTATTGACTAAATATTTATATTTTATTGATTTCTTAGGAACTACTTTCTTTCTTGGTGGTACATAACATTAGTTAACGAACTAATTTCAATACTATCGATAATTAATATTGTTAATAATTATGTATTTTTAGTTATTGCACTCCAGATTTTCTTTTTTTTATTTAATGTTTTATTGCAATGTTTATCAACTCTTTTCTTGTTCTTGTTTGCATCTTGAATTAGTAAGCGCACTTATTTCGATTGTTTGGTACAAATATATATCGTTCCTCTACTTCTAATCATATTTTCATTTATTTATATTTTATTGCCCTTTAATTCACTATTTTCTTAGCTAATTACTTATTCAAAATTACCTCCATACAATTTCGATTGCACCGATATTTATCGACCCTTTTTTATTCTTAATTCTCTCTACACTTTTTTCTTTTTATTTGCCTTGTTATCTCAGTTATCATCAGTAGGCTACCCTTTATTGCCTTTTTTCCCTCTCTCTCTCTCCCTCTCTCACGTTTCTTTTCACAGTTAAGGCAAACGTCGCGTCGTTATCAGCGTATAGCCCCGACAACCGTTAGACTTTGTGTTTTGTTTTGTTTTGTTTCCCCCATTCGATTTTTGCAAGGGAAATGAAATTGAATTAATTTTGCGATGACATTTTGCAGTCGACGTCACCTTTTGCCATCGTCGTAGTCGTTTTTGTTGTTGTTTTATTTATTCTTTCCCCTTTTTTTCGTTACTGTTTCTCATTTTCTGTTTGCTGTTTCTCTTTATCTGGAGAAGTATTTTTTATTTTTGGCACGTTGAGCATATCAGCAGCAGCAATGATAACAAGTTGCCGTAACAAACCATTAAAAAGTCGTAAAATTATTATTCGATAAATAACGTATACGCAGCGTGGCGTAAAAGTTATGACATTTCTTTGCCTTAACAAGTTTTCAATTGCAAATTGATAAATTTTGCGTGTTTTTAAAACGCAATTTAATATCGACTGAGATCATTGTAAGGCCTTGTAGTATATTCATATATATTCGAAGTATATTCATTTGATTTTAACTTAGGTTTTTTGCTTGCAGCTTTACTTTTTGTACTTTGTTTTCTACTATTATTTAATCAACATGGAAATGGACATCAGAACAATTTAAATGAAACGATAAAAATTGCAGATAACGATCTGTCTGTATAATTGCTATACCCTTCCCACTCTCACTCCTCTCTTTCCTTCTCTCTTTCTAATTCTCTTTCTGTCTATTATTGTTATTATATTTTATCTCTCGCATTGTGTCGTCCCCCAAATGATCTAATCAACTTGTCGTTTCATTTGATTAACAAGAACAACAACAAAATCTGTTGGCCCAACAAATTAGTGGGCGTTGCAGGGGGCGTGGTGGGGAACGGAGAGCAGCAGACCTTCCTGCAGTCGCAGTTAGCTTGGATTATATAACGTCATTTTGGGCAAGAGATACACAGAGTGAGTGAGAGAGAGAGACTAATTATTTGTAAGCACAGTAGCAACAACAACAACAGCAGCAGCGCAGCAGCCACCAGCGTCAGCGACCGAATTACACGCACCGAATATGTCCGAAGGCCGCGCGGCCTGACAAAACACACTGTTTTATGCGCCTCTGTTTCTCTGTTTGGGCAGACAAATGAGCAAGTAAAGCGGGTCGCAAATAAATAATTTAACAAATTTTAATGCATTTAACAAAATTCTCTAACGATTTTTCATATTTCTTTTCTTTCTTTGCTGCACTCAAACATTGCAAAATGCAAAATTGCACGCGAAAAATTGCAATACACTCCACGGTGGGTGGTGGAGGAGGCGACAGCGACGGCGACGACTACGACGACGACAGCGACGACGACAATAGCGCGGCGAGAAAAGCGCACACCAAGTGGGGAATACAAATTGTAACTAACACGGCGCAGGCACTGTCAAACTGCGCAAAGCCTACGGCGCAGACAGAGCAGAGCACGAAGTGAGGCGAAGGTAAAAACAACAACAACAACTAACGATAGCAGCAGCCCGAACACACACACAGGCGCACACACGAATACAGAACACATAGAAACCTTTTTCAAGAGAGCGCCGAGTCAAGTGGAGCCGAGGCTGACAGATCAATGTGACTCTCTCAAACTCCAACTCTCTCTCTCCCCCTGCACAGCTGTTGTGCTGCTGTGGTAATGATATCGTTGTATCTCTCAAACTTCAACTCTCTCTTGGTCTCTCTTTCTCTCTGCACAGCTGTTGTGCTGCTGTGGTGAAGTTGGAAAGGTCAAAGCAAGAAGCTTTTGCAATTGTTTTTGCAGCTGCTGAGAGAGAAAGTCTCTCTCACTCTACCTCTCTCCCCTTTTTTCTTTCCCTCTCTCTCTCTCTCAGACCTTCTCTTTTGCCACTGATTTTCGTTTGATTATTTAATGTTATTTGGGCACCCACGCTAGCTGCGTGCATTGAACTTGACATAAAACTACAACTAATTGTTGCTATTGTTTCTGTTGTTGTTGCTGCTGTTGCTGTAAGGCGTTGTTAATTGCGTGAAATTCGAGGCGAACTAATTGTGGGTTACTCTGTGTATGCTGCGCGCCACTGTGTGTGTAAGTGTGGAACTTGAGTCGCAGCAGCAGTAGCAGCAATGCAAAGGTGTGGTGGGGTGTGGTGAGTGTGAGGTGTGATCTGAGTGTGCCATGTTAATGAACTTGCCCGCTGCTCTATGTGGTGGGTGGTGAAAATTAATTGTTAACGATTGGAAGCTAAAGGTTCTGAAACTGGGTCGCACAGTTGGTTAAAGAAAGGCCAAACTCGTATAGATGATTAATCAAAGTTGAAGAGAAACTGTAACAACTAGAGACAGGGGGAAGAACAAAGCCACAAAGCGCATTCCCCGATTGGGATGTGTGCTGCATATTCGTTGTGGGTGTGTGTGTGATGACAGTTAAGAAAAACTTTCATTTTTTCGGGGCTTTCTTCTTCTCTTATTGAAACTGGATCGTGAGCAGCAGGGGACAGCATAAATGAAAAATGTATAATGCGATCGGGTTCATTGAAATGCAAACGAAATAGAAAAAGAAACAACAACCCGAACAACAACAAAACCAGATGTGTTGACAGTGGGGAAAAGTTGTCAAGGCAAAGCAAGAGTGGAAGAGGAAACCAAAGCAACTGACCCAATGAACCATAAACAATATCAGGGACAAAAACATATAGGGCCTATAATAATATTACATTAGAGAATTACATTATGGTGTAATATCTTCACTGTCCGTTATAGTTTCTCTGATTATTTCCCACATATGCATGACCTCCAAAAGATATCGTACTCACCCTATCCATAAGCTGTTCATCGTTGCGTTTACGTCGTGCAGGCGCACGTATAATGCGACCGGCATCTGGAGCATCCATATTGTCCAGATTTTTGTTTTTTCCTATCGTCCAGTTTCGCAATACTAAATAGAGGAGGATAGAATAAATAATAATAATGATGATAAAATAAGAATGGACTCATCAACTGATTACGTTATAAACTGCACTACGAAACTTATTTCTATTGCATGTCACGTCTTACGATACTACGTAAGCAGTATGTGAGAATATCAGTGGAGACACGCACCTTCGACGTGAGCGTGTGCAGTGTACGGTTAATGTCTTTGCTGTTGGGTTGCTGTCATTGATACACGTTCCACACACACACACATTGTTCACGCGAGCTATAGGTTGCGAGCTCGACTTAAATGAGTTCCACAAATGATCTTGGACTTTGAAAATTTAATATTTTCACCAAATTTACTCATTTAAAAATGAAATGAATTACAAAATTTAAAGTAACTCCACATTACATCGCATACTGGAACGATGTTTATTTCAGATTTTTAACCCTGAAAATCAACTAAAACGATTGATTGCAATACTTACTTTTATTTTAAAATCACAATGTTCCACATTTTGTGAGGCGTTGTAAATGATATAATTGCTTATATATTTGGCAGTTGAAAATTGGTTGCTTAAACTTTATGGCAATTTATTAATATGGAAGCAATAGTTACAGTTGAAGACGATAATATGATCTGCAAGACAAGAGAAAGAGAGAGAGGAATTAATAAGCAAGTGGATGGCATTAAGCAGTAAATATTGTTCAAAAATTTAAATTCAATTTTCACCAAGGTTTTCGATAAGTTTTTACTAAGCTCACTTCTTCCTATTCGCTGCAGTTTTCTGAATAAAATATAAGCCTTCAGAAAAGGCAACATTTTCCCAGCGACAACAAAGGCAAATATTGTCGTCCACTGAAAACTGTGTTGTACTGCCTACAGGGGGTAAAAGAGAGAGAGGGAGGAAGGAAATTGAATTGATTTTGAGAGGTCGATTCATTTTTAATGCAACGAGGCTTGTGGCAAGTGCAAATTTGCAAGCTGAAAATTGAAAGTTGCCAAGTTCGTTTATAAAAGATTTTAAAGATTTGAGCTTCTTGATACGTAATGTGCCTAAAGAACTTTAAACTATTCATATAACACGCAGTTAGGTAATCCACAAAACTAATAACAAAAATACAACCGCAATATGTTCTTAGCAACTCTATGTAATTATCAACAACAAGTTTAGCTTGTGGTCAACACATTTTGTGCTTGGCATACAAATCGGGAGTGTACATCACACTATGCAGCACAATTGTGATTAGCATGCAGACAGTTAACCACATGGAAAATCATGAAAAAGAAAGGAAGGGGAAAAAGTCAAAAGAAAAGGAAACACGAAGCGACGCGACGTCACGCGGCAAGCAGAACAAGATAGATACATGAGACATCTACAACATACAATACATGTGTGCATATAAGATACATTTGTGTATATAAGATACATTTGTGTATATATGGAAGACAAGTGTGTGTGTGTGTATATAGGATATATATGAATCACTCGCGTCTTCAGTCACGACTTTTCACCTCGTATTTAAATAAGACTTTCCAAGTGTGATAACAGCAAATCGCTTATCAGCGCTGTGAAAACTTACTAAGAAATATAAGAAGAAAGAAAGCAAAAAACAAACTAGGAAATACTCGTAATTAATGCGCAAAAGGTGCAACAACAACAACAAAAACAGCAGCTAAACAATGACTAAGTCATTACAAAAACAAAGCAGCGAGCAAACGAATCCAAAAAAGTGTGTGTGGCTGAGAAGCGTGGAAAATTCAGCTGGAAAAGCTTCAACACAAAGCAGACAAAGTTTTTCGTATATTTGTATACCCTGTAGACAGATGGTCGTAGGTTGTTATAACTTTAAGACAAGCAAGCAAGGTTGTTATAACTTTAAGACAACAAGCATGCCTGCTCTGCAAGCATAGCAGATCAGCCGAGTTGATATAATCATGTACGTCTGTATGAACGACTAGATCTCAGATATTATACGATATAGAGCCATCAAATTTTGTGGATACAATCGTATGTATTGCAGAGACCTAAAGACTGTATTTGAATGTGGTCACGCCCGGCTTAGCTTCCATTAATCGATCAAAATCGAATTGAAATAGTAATTTACAAGGTAGAATGTTTATTTTTAGTGTGTTCTTAACTTAAATGATCTATGAAAAGTTGAAAAGTTATGTAAGAAATAATTTTGCTGGGCGTACAGAAAGCGCCGCCTACAAGTATGCAATACAAAATATGCTAAGCAAAGACTCATTTAATAAATAATTACAATGGACGATCAGTGGAGTAGCGGGTATATAACAGTCCAACAAACTCCACTGTATCTTTTTTACTTGCTTCTGTTTGCTTTTGTTTTGTTTCGTTGTTTTTTGTTGCTATTTCTGTCGCTCTTGTGCGATTGCAGAATTTTCTTTGCATAACTCTCTGAAGATGCCGGGCAGCCGCAGCAGCAGCAGTTGTGAAATTGAATTGCAGATGAGCCGCAGGGCAACCCCCGTTTGGTGAGGTGTGAAAAACCCATTTGCGATTGCATAAAAACCTGACTAATGTTAAATGATAACAAAGGCAGCCAAAACAGCTGAAAACTGATCAAATACTAAATAAAAGCCAGTACTATATTAAATCTCTTTAAATGACAAATATATACAGAAGTTTATATAGAATTTATTATGGAAACTATATGTTTCAACAGATTCCAATATATATAATACTCTTTAGAAATTTCTGAAGAAGTGGATAGAATACAGTATAGGATATAGTAGAATTAACCCAACTTACAAAGTTAATGACATAATATTCAATAAAAAGAAGGAAACTCAAAATTCTAACAAACAAAACACAAGAGCATTATAATTCCAGTATAACAACTTAAAATCCATTTCAAATTCATATCTTTCACTTTATCGAGTATTAAGTTTTTCTTGGAAAGTCATTTATAGAGCTTAGGCAAAAGCGATAGACCCTTTCCATTGTGTTATCAACCCATATATCATATTCAATAGCAAATAGAGATAACAAGTTGGCACATTTAACATTATACATGTGTCGATAATTGTGATTACCTCAGCTCCCAATTAACTCTGACAAATCTTCAATAAGGCGATCATTAGGCGACTTTAAAATTGTACAATAATTAACGTTGCTAAAACCTTTTCTCAACTTTGGCTTTATTTTTTTTTTTGGGGTCAGTTCGCTGATGAAGACATTCCGTAAGCTTCCCAGGCCCCGAAACAAATGAGTTTGGTGAACCTATTAATATGAGCGCATCTGTAAACGCCTTGCAAGATGCAACACCATGCATATCTCTTTCTCTCTCCCTCCTTTCCCCTACTGTCTGTCACTCTCTCTTCCGCATGAAACACGGAACACGTGCCCGGCCACATCGGTTGCGCCCCCTTTTGAAAGAAATGGGCAGAGTTGCCAAAGTTCAAGCGCCTTTTCTTTAGTGCGACCCACTAAATAAAATATATATAAAAACAACAACAAAAGCGAAAGAACTGCAAAAACTACAGCAAAAACGACACGTCTACTACAAAAGACTGAGCGGGCCCAAGCCCCAGAAATTTGGGTCAATTGAGTCGAAGAAGCAAAAACATAAAAAAAACTGAAAAATGAAAAAAAAACTTGTTCTCAAAGCGCGCTGACAATAATAACCGCAAAATACATGAGCAGCCTCAAGTCAGACAGGCAGACAATAATAAAGCCACATAGAGATGGTCAGAGATTAAAAAAAAAGCTTAATAAAGTTAGCGAGTATTGTCTAGCCTAGTATGATAGATGGTATAGATAGATAGATACTGCATGGGGAAAAACAATCTATGGAAATTGCATAAGTTTGCCCATAAATCGTACACGAAATTGCAGGGCAGAGCAATCGAGTAGTTATCGATTGCAGATCTACAGCAAAAGGAGATTGTCGTGGAAAAGTATCGCATATAATGAAGTGATGGCAGGAAATTTTAAATTAACATTCAAGGAACTATTTTTATTTTTAAAATTAAAGATAGTGTTCTATAAATTATTGTAAGTTTATTATTAATCGATTATAATCGATGATTATTGAAGGTAGGGGAAATCAAGTAGTTTCGATTGTAGACAATATAGTAAGGAGGTGTCGCATATAATGAAGTGATGTAAGAAATAATTCACATACGACATATCCATTCAAGAGTAAAAAGATTTTTCTAAATAGCTTATAATCAATAGTTATCGATTGTAGATCTGCAGTGAAGAAGTGCCACATTTAATGGATTAATGTGAGAAAATATTTCCATTTTAAACATAAAATAAAATAAACCTATATATTTCGTATATTCACTCTAAATTGATATGATCGATTTCAATAAAATAATTGAGTAAAATAGGGGGATCTATTTATTCAATTTGCAAACAGCGTATTCTTCTTTCTCTTTTAATTTGTACATATTCTATTAATATCAGTTATGCTATCACAATATGAGCCCCTTGTAATCGGCATTGAGAACCAGGTAACCCCCGATAAAATGAACTGCGCCATATGCGCTTCAACTCCACAACACAGTAGCGACAGCCCCCCGAGAGTCTCACTTGACTTATTGTCGGCTCTCTGTCAATATGTTTTCATTGTTTATGGCCCTTACCAATCGGCATTACGACAGCGACAATAAAATAAGTTAAATAAATGATAATGAACTTAGTCTATGGCAGCTGCAATTGTTACCAGTTTATTGAGTTGTTACAATTATTGTTTATGTTGTAGATAAGATGGCGCGATTATAGGGAATCTTGCTCATTGTTTATAGTGAAATCAAAAGTAAAACACGCGTACATGGTAAGCTAGAAAACAATAATGACTAATTGATGAAATGTGGAAACAATGTTTGATAGAACAGTTTTATCTATCTTGACTAGGATAGATGGAAATTAAGATTACTTATACAAAAAAGATACTTGATAGGGTTAGAAATGGAGATAGATTTGTAGTATATTTAGTATTAATATTAAAGATAGATTTATTCCTTTATTTCTGAGTGAATTTTAGATTTGCTTGACTGCCTGCTTAGACAAATAATCTCCAAGTTCTCTATACCATAACTGTTCCAACTCCTAAAGAAAAACAGCCTAAATATTCAGCAGTGTGATACAAGTCATCTCTCAAGGGCAACAGCCCATTTGTTTTAACCCAAAAAGAGACAAAGATTGCAATAATTACAAGCAAAAGGGGGCAGACAGTAAAAGGGGAGTGTGCTCGCAGTGCAGGGTTAACAGAGGTTAAGCTACAGAATATTCATGGATGATTTAGCAGCGGCTGAGCGAACCATAAAAAATGCCAACGAAACGCAATTTTCCATCGATTGCAAACAGTTCTTCATGGGAGGGAGGGAAAGACCTCTGTGACTTTTTGACTGGAAAATGTGCTTGCTGTGATAATCGTTTGTGGCAATACGCGAGAATGCAAAACGAGTTCAATGCATTTCTGTGTCAACAGTTTGTCATAATAACTTTTCGATTTACAGCGTTAATTAACACAATCGATAAATATAACTGCGCCGCGCCTAATTAAATGAGGTGAAAAGTTAAAATTACACTACTTCTCCCTCTTCTTCTTCTTCTTCATCTTTATCTTCTTGTGGCTCTTTGTTCATCTCTCAACGCTCTAATCGATGCTTTAATTAGTTTTTACCGAGCAGAACTTAAATTACACTGTCAAACATGAAATTTATAATTCAAAGTTGTTTAAATCTTGACGCTATAAACCTTGTCTGGCAATGCCCCAAGATCGTTGTATTTCTTGCGCCTTATTGTGCAGTAAAGTGTAATTAAAGAAAGGCAATAAAAAAGCGCCGCCCACAACAGAAGGAGGGGTGGGCAGAGGGGGAGGAAAGGGGCGTAGCAGGCAAATTTAAATGCCATGCAAAAATGCAATCAAAAAACGCCTCGAAAAAAGGCGGCACGAAATGAAAGACGAAAGGCGACAAGTACAACAGCAGCAGCAGGAAGCAGTGGCAGAGGGAACGTGGAAAGGAAAGGGGGCAGGGGAAGAGGGAAGGGAGGCAGAAGCGCAAGCGAACTGCAAACGTTGCACGATTTTGGCGCCTCAAGTGTTAATAAAATGTTGCAGTCAAGTTAGCGTAACACATGCGGACATTGCTTTAGACGTGGCAGAGGGAGGGTGGGAAGGGCAGTGCAGGTCTGGGGGGAGGGAGCGTGGTGGTGTTGCTGCTGCCGACACTCACATTTTACGCCAACATTTTCGAATTCAATGCGAAAATGAATTGCAACCAAATGTTGCAAGATGATTGCGTTTCTTTTCCAATGATTGGCAATGCCACGCTGCAGGCAGGCAACAGCATCCAACTGCAACTGCAACACACTCGCACACACGCACACACACACACTCACACACACACACACATAGATACACATCTAGCCGCAGTCAGCCAGCGAGACAGTCCACAATCTTGGGCAGACACACGGGCGCAACAGCAACCTGAGTCGAGATCTAGTACGAGAAGGCAAAACGGAATGCAATGTGGAATTTGCATGATATGTTTTGCCATATGCAAATACTCCACATACACTGAGAGAAATTAACATGCATAAATGACTTTAAGCATGCAGCTTGCACTTTTATTGCAATTTCAAAAATTAATGCACATTTCTTATAGTTTTTAAAAATGTACTGCACTTCAAGCTCTCTCTACTGAAAAATCATCATTAAAAACAGTATTTTTAGCTTTTTATTAATTAATTTTATCAAATCAACTTCAAGAATTATTCCTAAAAGAACTTATTTATAACATATAACATGGTTCCTCATTTTAAGCAGCTTAAATATTTTTCGTAGGCTTTTAGAAAAGTCAAATATAATGTTAAGATGGAATTTATATCTTTAAATTTAATTATAAATAAGTGAAGTGATTTAACCTATTTTCAAACCTATTTTTTAAACAAATTTTCATATTCAATTTATTTATTTATTAGTAATTTGGTCAATATATAAATAAATAACTAAAAACATAATTTTGAAAACATTAAATAAGTCGTTCGTCTATTTACATTAATACAAAATAAATAACTAACGAATTCTGGAAAATAACCTATAGCAAATATACCCAATTGAAATAGTTTACTCTATTATAACCTATATCATTATGTTATCTATACTAAACGAAGTCAAACATTTCTCTCAATGCATGTCCAGGTGTTAATAAGGCTCAAAAAGGTGTTACTCTTCGACTGCAAAGTGCTAAAATTTCAATACAAAATCGGCATAATTTGGTGCAGAAATGCAGACGACGACGACTGAGGTAAGTTTGTTTTGCAGACAATGAGGCTGCAAAATACACATAAATCTTGAGGAACTCATCTATATGTAAGCGTATGTGTAAGGGTTACGCGAGTAGTTGGAAAAGTTTCCTGGTGCATAGAAAATGTTGAGAGTAAATGAGCGTTAAATTCAGGCAAATCGTTGCTAGTTACATAGTTTATACAACCTATAGTAGAGTGATATAGCAATAAAATAGGGCCTATTATGAGCTATATGCATATGCTAAATAGTACTGTGTACCGGTTGTTAGTGCGGTTTGCTTTGTGTTTCATTAGCATTATCATAAGATGGGGTTCATTGGCCTGCACGAAGACAAAAGTGTGTCTTTCTTTCCCGCCCTGTCTCTCTTTCATACCCCCACTATACATAACTACCTCTGCATATCTCCACATTATCCACAATTGACGCAAGTCTCTCTTGGCGCAGGTACTCGAGAAACAAAAGAAGCTGCGTATAATACTCTGCATACGTAATGATGTTCAAAGGAAAGCAAAAGAAAGAAAGCCTAAAAGAATAGAAAGACGTTTAGCCCGACGCATGACGTCATCCACTGCCAGTTATCTGAGTTTGTTTCTTAATTATACGCACTTATTATATGGCATTAACTCTCCCTCGAATCAAACTTATCAACTCAAGTAGCGACGATAACAAACAGTACGAGAAACATTTGTCAAACGCCAAATCCAAAAAAAGAAATGATACGAGAAAACGGTAAACGAATGTGTCATCGATCTATCGATCGATCGAAAGTCCAGTCGATCCCAACAGAAGATTGTATGATTCTTTTATTGCACCTTTGAAGCGCCTCTGGGCACATTATCTTCATCGTCGTCTTTGTTATGTTCACAGTTCTTTTTGCATGTTTAGAAAGTGATAAACAGTTATCTGCTTTAGAGAGAGAGAGAGAAAGAAAGAAATAGATAAGAGGTAACTGATAAACTTGCTTGCAAAGCGAAGCAAAAACAAATCTATTTTCTTTTTGAAGGTAATCATTAGTTTGGTAAATAACAAAAACATCACGCTGTATTATCGAAGAACTGAAGGTCGTTGAGTGATCGAACATAAGAAAATTATCAGGAGAAAGAGAGTGTGAATGACAGAGAGAGTATTAGCAGTATTAGAACTTGGGGGTATTCTTAGCAGTCTTCGTTATTAACTATGCTGTCACTTTATCAATTCCTAATAAAAGTTATAATCAAAATGTCCTGTTTAAAATTCTAATTACACTTTAAAGGTTATCCCTTAAAATGCACAACCTGTTGCCGCAAGTCTGTCTATTAACTGTGGCAAGATATCAGTTGAGATTAGGTTTTTAGTTATAGCCAGTCATATGGGCAGCCGACAAAGCCCAACGGACTGTGAACATTGCCCGCATAGCATAGCTCTAAATGTAATTAATATGCGCCTGTTGGTAGCTCTATCTGAACGAATACGAGTGTATCTAGCGTACATATGTATTATGTCTGTATGTAGTCTATATAGCGATATATAAATGAAAAATGGCAAACTAAAAACGCTTCTGGTCTGCAGCCTGTCCGATTAGACTTGCCCACAATGGAGCTGCATAGAAGATGCAGAGTGGAGGAACACGGGCAGAGGCGGAGACAGAGGTAGAGCAAAGCTAGAGGCTGTCAGCTGGTCGGCTGGTTGGTCATATCAAATAACCTTCAAGTGGACAGACACTGACACACACACACACAGTGGAAGCCAGCCAACCGGTTAGATGCACGCTTACATATGCTCATTATACCCAGTATACAACAGGGTATATGGGGTATATTACGAGGAGTAAATATATAAATAGATAGCCAAATAAATAAACAGATGAGAATATAGACATATATAATAATAAATAGATGAACAGATAGGTAGATAAATTGACAGATAGATAGATACATGGAAAGATAATTGATAGATCAATAAATTAATGCATAGATCAACAGATAAAGTAGATGGATAGATATTCAGATATATAGATTGATATACATACATAAGTAGATAGATTGTTGAATATATAGATGGATACATCTGTATAGATAGAAGATGATAAAACATAGAAATAAAGACAACTGATTTCTCAAAGGTCTCATAGGGTATTCCACAGTCGATCACGCGCAATTGTAACTGTTGTTACGTGTTACTTATACACATGTACTTATTTAGTTATATATGAGAATAACAACAAATGCAACTGCAAACTGCAAAACCGGCAACGGGCAGCGGGCCAAGTTGAGGCAAGCCCCAAGACGAGGCAAGCCAAGCCAAGCCTGAACCAGCCCAGCCCACCTCACTTCGGTTTCGCTTCCTCCTTCTCGCAGCAGCAGAGCGGAAACCGAGTTGACCATACCCGCATTAGTTGGATATTTAATCTCAGATTTCATACCATTTGCCCGACACCTTTCCTCTTCACTCTTTACTTAACGACAGTTGTCAACTAATTATCGATAACTGTTTACCTGCTGTTGCAGGCTGACAAATCGATTTAAATATTCTCTTAGAGCGCAACAAGTGGGTGCCGACAGTCTGGCGACTAACTATGCCATTATATGACGCAAATTCAAATGGAGAGTGAATCAAAATAATATATATATTATATATCTATCTAAGGTAATATATAATGGTGCAGACTTGAATAGTATTGTATGTATTCAATATTATGTCAAACATTGGCACTGATAAGTTATTTCTAAGGCCAAAACTTCTTACAAAATCAATAGTTACTTTGATTGTTCCTATTCCTATGTTATAATGAAACGATTGACGAACAGGGCTAATTATACTTCCCTGTTGATAATATACTTTATATGGTAGATTCAGAGATGTCTGCTAATGTGCATTTCAAACTTCTGACCAGATTTAATACACCCTCTGTAAGGATATAAAGAGAAGTGGAGGTGCAAAGTGAGGATTACCCATGAATTAACCTAACCGATCTCCCTCATTTTTTAGAATCTTTTACGGTGCTAAGCAGATCTGCCCGTCTCTTGTTTTCTTTTCCTTATGTGAATACGAATAACTAATTTGTAGAAATCTAGCAGAATTTCCTTATATTTTGGAGCTTCCTTAAGACATTTACTGGTAATTTAAAACCCATGACTGTAGCGTCTCTGTATCTTTCTCACTCATTTCTCTTGCTGTGTCAATTGATGACGCACAAGAAGAATTCTGCAGATAAAAATCCTCAAACGAGTGACACTCCACTTGAAGAGAAACGAAGCTAAGCTGGGCTCAAGCTCTGCACTCCGGAGGTCGTTGGGTATTTGTAATCATTGATGGATTGTCTGAGGTCTCAGCTTGCGTTGCGTGCGGGTGTGCGTGTGTATGCGAGTGTGTGGGCTGTGCAGACAAATAAGCATTTAAATGCGTACACAAATATCAATTAAAGCTTTCGAAAAGCCACTGAACTTTGTTTGATCTACAGAATGACGTGTTTAAGCTGCTTTTTGCACCACAGCATTTGAACCGTGTCCAAGCGAAGGTCATTGGCGTTTGCATTTCATGGCTTTTTGGGTCACGGCACCAGCCACAAATCTCTGTTGCTGTAATTCCTCACAGCCTTCGCAGTTAGATAAATATTTTACCTTCAATGGTGTTAAAAGCATATCGAAAATAAACGAAACGTTTCAGGCTTACTTAGGATAGTTCCAAGAGAACTTCATAGAATGAAAATGTTGTGGAAATGTTTTACTAATTTGTTGAAAATTGTTGCAAGCTTGGGGAAATGTTTTACTGATTTCTGAATTACACTATGCGGTTAACCTCAAGTCAAAAAGAATGCCGCCAGTACTAATCTAACTTGTGGTTTAGCAATGTACATAATCAGAGAAGTCGAGTTTAACCTCAAATTGGAGAAATGTAAATACAAAGTGAATTTGAGTTAAGTTGTGGTTGTGTTTGCGGCACTATTTGTAGAACTCTTTGTAGAACAGGTGTATGATGTAATATATATAGATATTATATAACATATATATTACTTATAATAGGCAGATATGGTGGAGATAATGCTTAATCGTTAAAGTTTGACTTATTCAATGTCTTTTGCCGATTTCTAGCCGTTCACTTGGCTTTCTTAAACGATAGTGATGCTATGCCGTTCCTTTAGCGTTATTCAACACTATTCTATCGATAGGCAAATAGGCAGGATTATTGTTAACTAAATAAACTTACGATGGTGTATCGAGTTACACTTAATAACTGAAAACTTAACATAATAACACATTACTTAAAAATATTATTATATTTAATATAATTATTAGTGTATCCAAACTTCGTCTCTGTGCCTTCCTGTTGTTTGGGGTATTTTAACAAGCTGATTGCGCTACAATTACCTAGTAAAGAGGTCTTGCAGAGATAAGACAGCAGTTAAGTGAAAGCCCCAATTTGGTAAAGTAAGTAGACGCGTAATTAAATGTCACAGCAAGTTGAACTTTGAGCTCGATTGTGAAATTGTCACTTGAGAGAGGGAGGGAGAGAGGGAGAGAGAAAGAGGAGGAGGAAGAACTTTTGTAGATGTGTTAACCCAGTTTCCAGGCATATGCACATGCTAAACGGGCCTCGCTCCCCCTGCCGTCCTCTGTTTCTTTTGTTTACTCACGAATTTCAGCATTAACTTAAAGCATATAACATATATACTTCTGCGTGTACATACATAGATCACGCTATTTCAATTTGCATGTGGGGTAAGTCAGCGAAAATCGCAAAAAAGAGAAGCTAAATGAAAATAAAGAAAGGGAACAAAAAAAACCGGCATCGTTACCAGTTGGTTGCTTCTTCTCTCTTTCCGTTTGATGTCTTTTTTCCAGAATTATTTTTGACAATTCGATGAGCAAAACGGTAAAAGAAGAAAGCCAAGTCAGGGTAAGAGGCAAGGCGAGGTGAGCTGTGAGTCGACTCGAGTCGTATTCAGGAAGTGCGCATAAATAATGAAAGCCAACGCGATTCAGGCAAAAAAAAACTGAGTCATTAACTTGGCTCAAGTGTGTTGGACAAAGGAAGCTTCGCTGAAACAGCTGATGAATGAGAAGATAATGGCAAACACAGACGCACAATGCACAACAATGGGATATACCATATAAAGTGAAGAAAACTTTGCAAAATTAATCAGATATACAAACAAATGAAGTTGCAAGAGCATTGTATATATCTCCGATCTTGATAATTATATGTACAATAATAATTTAGTTTATTTTTAAAGAACTTTAAAAATAAAACATTTATTTCGGCAAGTGTATCTTAATTTTCATAAAGTTCTCTGTTCATATTTATTTCTTTTGTGCCTTGTGTGCTTTACCTTGACAGGAAGTGACCACCCAGGGGCAAACAAAGAGTTCTTCGCCCAACTGACATGCCAAACAATCCGGCAAGCAGCCCAGGCAACCTGTGGGCGTTGCCAGACAGGTAAAAAAACCGAACCGCAAAAAACAATTCCCTGAGGTTTCAACATCAACATAAAGTTGGCAACAGGCAAACTAGGGATGGTCTAGCAAACTACCCTCCCCCAAAACTTTCAGCAAACTATTTAAACAGGAACTCTGTCAAAAGTAAGTCCCGGAAAATTCTTGCGAAAGTGTGCCCGACAAATGCCGACACTCTCAGTGCTTTCATATAAGCAAAAATACTTTATATACTATGTATCTTTGTATATTATATATAAATGAATTTCTTTTATTTGTCATATTGCATACAAGTTTCTGTGTGTGTGCCGATTCTCACGCTCCAACTGCATTTTCAGCTGCCAGTCATCGTCGGCATATGCCGAGGCAAATAGTTTTCAACTTTTATACGATATATGGGAATATTTTCTCAGTGATTTTCCACGTTTCCATGTAAACGCAACATTTGGCGAACAGACTTGCCAAATGCACATGTCGACGATTTATGTATAACACATAGCAAGATCAATATGGCAACTGTTTATGGGAATATGCTCTTGATAAGATCAAACGATAAGTTGTATATCGTCATATATATATAAATTCATATATTAAGACCCAATAAACTCAAAATTATACCTCATATATTGCCACTTATTCGCAAACTTACCTACAAATTTATACACCAATATTTAAATATAATTCAAAAATATTCTTTATATCTATAAAGCAACCATAAGCCAGGCAAACACATAAATCATCAAACTTTGCTCACCCATTTATTATAATTATAGCGCAAAATATAGAAATATATGGCCAAAATGGGGGCTTAGCAATTAAAGCAATTTATAAACATTTCTCAGCCGCAATTAAACCGCATTGCCAAAATATTTGCATGCAATAAACGAGCACAACAAACCAAAAGCCAATTGAGGGAAACAAACAGAATAATTGTCAAATTTGTTCAGTTTTCGGAATGATCATTTTGAATAGGTAATCACGAGATATTGTTGATCCCACTGACAATGGCAGACAAAGCAAGCATAAAGTGCGTCAGTTACACAACACTGCAATGCAATGTATAGTGTTGATTAGGATGGAAATTATGAGAGTCGCACTTTATATATCCCTTACGTAGGTGAGTGAATCTACAGATTCCACAGTAATTAAATAAGGAAGAAGAACCTCAACATGACGACCTAAGGCCAAAACAACAAGATCCTAAACCTTAAAAACCGAAAGACCTAACTGTTGTAAGCATTAAGCATTAAATAAAAATAAGGTACGGTACACAGTAAGGAAGCTAAAAACATTATAACAAGTCATAACTCAAGTTTCTCTGCGTCTTTATAAATTAGAAACTTCCACCTAAACACATATACACTTATGCAGGGTATTTATTGCCCAAGCAAGCGTCACAAATGTGAATAATTTGCGAGTTACTCGGGAGCACATAAAACGCAGTGAATATACTCGTAGTCGAATGTCATTTCCGACTGCAGTTGAACATGAAATGCGCTCAGGGATCGACATAGGCAACTAAGAGGGGTGGGGAGGGAAGGGGGTTAGTTAGTACCAGTATTTTGGCTTGTGGTGAGCACGTGGCTGCCAGACATACAGTGGACACACAAAAACACATAAAAGACAAACAACAATACAAACAATAAATGGGCGCGGCGCGGTGCAAAAAGGGGAGCGGCTTCCCCCGAAAATGTGTGTCTGCAGAGGGCTCTAAATAGCAACCAGAATTGTAGTTGTTGTTCCTGCTGCGGATATTTATGGAGTTGCATGTCAACTGGCCAGACAGACAGACAGATAGACAGTCAGGTATTCTATAGCATTCCCACCCACTGTCAAAGCTCTGCACAGTGGGATTTGCTTGGAGCGTGAGTGATATGTTCAAGCTTCTGAGGAGAGCACGGCAGGGGGTGAGTACTGGATTTAACCACCAGTTTTGTATATTGTTGTGTAAGTGCATTCGGTACAGTTTTGTCTGGAAGGTGTGCCCACTCGCATTGAGGCAAAATTTCCCAAGCTCAGCGAGCACATATGCATAGATAATTTCGGCGACGCAATGTGAAAAATGCCGGCTTAAAGGAGAACTCGTCGAACCACCTGGGGGGAAACTACTCACGAATCTGGAGCATGAAACTTGTTATGCGACACGCGGGGGTGTTGTGGGAGTGTTGTCTCTTAAATTAGAACCAGAAATGAACTGCAAATTCATTAGACACCCTCACTAACTGCAGGGTAGCTTGGCTGGTGAGTTAACTTTGTAACAGCTTGAAAGGGAAGACGAACAGACAGTTTGTCTATATAAATAACATTGAGTTATCCTATGATATCTCACCAAAGTCAATAGCTTCGCTAAGTAGATACCACAAGAAGTTAACCTATTTTTAGGTCGCCAACATTAACAGGAAGAAGATAAAGTAAAAACTTGATAAGTTACGACTGTTTACTGTTGAAAATTATGACTCTAAGTTTGTTATCTAGTTACCTAGTTACCACAATTCATCAAGCTATCCACCCTTATTAAATAAATGTTTATGTTCTGCTAACAAATGTTATAGAATTCAATAATAATAAGTTTAGGTGTAGAAAGAGACAGTTTTTAAGCCCAAACCATTTTATTTATTACAATTAATATTAATAAAGGGCCGTAGCGACGGTGCTTATCCGGGGATTCTAGTTACTTTACTAAATGAATATATTTGTGTTTACTAAAAGGAAAAGACCATATTTAAGACCTTTTTATATTTTGAGCCCTGGCAGTTGAGCACCCTGTACAGGGTTCTGTATCCCTTTAAAACTGAATTTATTTAAACATGGTTCAACAACTATCAACATCGGAAATTATCGATGTTGGAAACCATCGATGTTTTTACTGCTGTACCCTAAAAGAGCTCGTGAATTCCTCTAAAGTTTTGCACATTAAACAAGCCTAATTAAAGGGTATTTCATAAGTTGTCCAGTCTGAACTATTGACTGTGTCAAGGGCTGTTTCGGATTTAAATGTTTTAACAAGTGTATTCAAATTAAGTAAATATAGTTCAGGGCGTTGTCCGACAGTTCCTAAACATAAAGAGAGACTCTACTTACGTCTACAAAGGCGAAGTCAATATGATATTTACCTGCAAAGAGAGAAGAAACACGTGTAATTAGTGAATTAATACTTTGAGGTAAACAATACGATATATCAACAATTGGCATATTTATGAAGACAAATATTTGGCCTATCAATGGGCAACGAGTTAATTACATAACCATAATAATGGAGACATCATTCCCGACTCATTCTCTCTCTCTTTCTCTGTCGACCCACTCGGCATGATTGTTTGTGGGAGTCTCTTGGCCAATTTGTAAACGTATTCACAGTGCTTCCTTCTCCCCACTCTCTCTCTCTATCTTCCCCTCCTTTCGTTTTGTTCACATGAATTAACCCAGTTTCGCTATACGATTCATACATACACACACACACAGCCAGAGAGTACACAATATGATTATGAAATTTAAAACGGTTTTTATTTAATTTTCATTGCATTTGCTTATCCATGTTGGAAATTAGATCATGTGTGCAAAAGTTGTTTGGGCTCTGACTCTGAATGAGCGAACTCGAATATGGTAAACAATATGGTAGACAGCGAGACTTATAAACAGACAGACCTAATTGATATTTAATATAGGCTAATGAAGCCGTATTGTTGAAAGCAATTGATGAATTGCTTTGAGTTGTGTAATCTCTATAGATGTATCCAGTATCTGTTTCTGTAATCTCTCTATCGATGATGTCAACTTTCTAATCGATCTGCACTCTGTCTATGTCTGATCTATTTCAATCGTTGTGAGCTCATTTCACGCAAGATAAAGGATGAGGTAAACGGGAAATCGAGCAATTAATGTGAGACCGTATGGGGTGTTCTTTAAAATTCGAAATTTGTCGAATTTATTGAATGACATTTGGCCTTTTATTGGTGCTGCTGCTGCTGTTGTTGTTGCCAAATGAAACGGAACTAATGTCATACGTTTCTTTTGTTGTTTTCTGCTGTTCTTGTTCAGTTGTTGCCTTGCCCATTGTTCACTAATTTGACTGACCCTAGCAATAAAAATAAAAGAACCTACTCGTACTTGTACTACACATTATTGTTTCCGTATAACAAACTCCTTCGTCGCATGTTCTTCCCCATTGTTGTCTCTTTTGCCAATTTAAATTTTCAACTTTTGAAGCAGAAGATGAGAGAAAAGCGGAAACGAAAACAGAAAAAAAAACAATGTTCAACTCTGACTCGTTGTTGGCAGAGTTTATTGAACTCACAATGTGTCTAACGAACTGGCGATTTATGAGCTCTATAAGAGTGCCGAGTGTCGTCGTCGCTTTATAGAGTGTAAAAGGTTGAATCCATTTCGCTAACATTCTAACTTGTACTGGCCCAAAGTCTCAGTTATGATCTTCGCAGTTATATAAAGTTTTCATACATTGTACTCGACATATTTGCGGGAACTTATGTCATTCAATTTGATGCATTCTTTTTGATAAAATTAATTAAATCAAATTAAAACTTCTTAAAATAAATCAAAAAGTTTGTTATACATGAGAGGAGTGGAATATTTTCGTGTCTGTTCCTTGTTTACATGAACTTTGAACTTCAGCAGGCAGAAGTACAAGTGTGAAGTGAGATACACTCAGAGATATTTCAACACGCCACTAAAATGTGGAGAAAATAAACAATACGATTACTGAAACAAATTGTTGAAGTTGTTGTAGTTGTTGCATTGCACTTCACTTAACGTAATTGCCCCGATAATTACCGAAGAAGAAGAAGTGTGTGCAATACGTAATACCGATCAGTTGATTATAAACCTTGGCGCCAGCTGAATCTTTTTAGAAGAGCAGAAAATAACTTTATATGGTATGTTTTTACGTCTTGTTTAGAAGAATTATTCATATTTTTCCATAATAGATATAAATACTTATAATCGACGGATTGCTGTTGTTATTGGAAACACACACATGTTTCCTTCAATTTAATCAAGATCTTTCTTATGAACAATGTATAAAGCTGTCTTTTTTAATTTATGTTAAAGTAACCTACAAATAATTGAAGTTATTAAAATACTTAAAAGTAATAAATAAATAGTTTACTGCACTTCAATGTAAATTTCCTTTATGAACAATCTACTTCTAATATACTTCTTTTCTACCTATTTAGTAAATAATTGCATGTGTAAAAGTTATTAATAGTAAAGAAATATTTTACTTCATTTCAATGCATATATTCCTCATGAACAAGAATATGTAGTCATAAACCCATCTTCATTTCTTATGCTTGTAAGTATCTACCGCCGCCAATTATAATACACTCTGCAAGGAATCGTTAGTGAAATGGGATTGCCTTGCAAGGGGGTTAACTCGCACATCACGTGAGCTTGGCGCCATTAGCTCAGGTGAGTGGCACGCGACGCCAGGCAAAGCAATTGCAATCGCACCTGGCCGCCATGGCTAATTGGCGCACCTTTAACCTGCGCTCGTGCCGGCCAATTAGCAGCTCTGACACAAGTACAAGCAAAATGGGTTTGCTTCTGCTTCTTCTGCTGCTGTGCGCTGCTGCTGCAACTTTTACTAATTCACTTTGTCGGATTTCTAATCCAATAGAAAGTCGTTTAGCTCTAACGGTATATCAATTATGATTAGAAAAAAAACGTGGCCAATACACGGAAAGTTGAAATGCTTTACCCAAGTTCATGAGCAGATACCCTGCTAAAAGATAGATGATGTGTAGAAACAGATAGAACTTTCGTGTGCAAAACAGTCTTTTAATTTGTGTTTAATGAATGATAGCTAAATAGATGCAAGATAGAGATAGTACCTGCTTATATATATATACATATATATATATGCAGATAGTATCAAGAACCAAAAAAAAAACAGAAAGCAGAACGTTGGTAAAATTGAAACTATATTATATATATATATATATATATGCAGATAGTATCAATTTCAATTTTACCAACGTTCTGCTTTCTGTTTTTTTTTTGGTTCTTGATACTATCTGCACTATCCACTGTGCGTGACTTTCTTAACTGCAATGCGATGCAGCTCTGATTGAGCAAAAAACACTTTACGCTCTCGGCCCGGCTATAATCACGCGTTTTGGGCCCCTTTTACACAACTTTTCAGGGGCGTTCGCTGCGGCTCATTAAACGCGACAACGCCGACGACGACGATGGCGATGAATGCCTCAACTTTTACTTGGACAGTGTGCGGTTTTTTGTGTTATTTTACAACTCGCATTATTATTTTCACATATTTGTGAGGTGCACACGTTTAGTCGATTTGCTTCGGTTTGTTATCGTTGTTGTTGTTGTTTTTGTTATGCTTAACTTATGATTAGCGGTTTGTCATTGTCATCGCAAGCGCGTTCATGTTATTTATGCGTTAGCATACAACAAAAACAAAATAGCCAAGCATAGTAATAGTAAGTAAAAGCTAACGAACGGCCTCCAAGGCTCCACCTCATCATCATCATCAGCGTTCATAATGATTCAATAATCATCGTTGTCGACCTGAAGTGGGCAAACGTGACGGTCGTTCAGTACAATTGATTTGCCTGCCTGGCGACTTCAGAGTTGACTCTCGTCTACTCTCTGTCTATTGAGGAGGAAAGTGTGCCCAGTTGGAGACTTTGAGTGGCCTCGTCTTTTGATTGGGGGAGAGGGGACTGCACGTTATGTTATGATATGTATTGCACTTTCCAATGCCTGAGCGAAAGTTTTTCACACTTTTCACAGCTAATTAGGGAGAGTTCAATGGTGAATGTATGTGGGGGAGTTCAGAGAGATAGAGATATTGGAGAGAGAGAGAGAGAGAGAGAGAGAGAGAGAGAGAGAGAGAGAAGAGTGATAAGTAGATAATTGTTTTCATCTCTCCCTCTAAATTATAAACTTATTTTAAATGGATTTGCAAATTAAATTTCCCTATTTCCCATTACGCAATTCCATAAAAAGCGAACATTTGGTCAGCTCGCACACTCACACTCACACAACCGCAAATATTTGTGTTCATTTAGTTCAATTTTGCTAAAATTTTGTTGCGTGTTCGATTCGCATTAATTCAACATCTGTCATTTTATTAGCCCAAAAAACAAAATTGTTTTTTATACGTTCCGCTTTATTTCATTTAGCTTCGCCTTCAGTTGATGCATTTGTTATACCCTGCAGCAAAAGGGGAAGTAATTACTATATGGGTAGGGAGGGAGGCAACGGAAACTATATAATACTTTTTTTTATTTTATTTTATTTAATTAGTTTATAGTCAGACTAAGGTCAGTCGACTGTTTAAAAAAAAACAGTTAATAGTAAAATTGATAATTTTAAGTTAAAAGTAAAATCTTAACTGTGAGAAAAGAAAGAAAAAAGAAATGAATTAAATTGAACTGAAATTGAACTACTAAATGAAAGAGCCGATCCAACATTTGTTGCAGAGGATTGGGGAAAACTCAGAAAAACCCAATCAGATCAGGAGAGTTAGTGTTAGTAACAAAGTCTTATAACAAAGTCTTTAAGTGGTAAATATGACAATTGAAAATAGCTAAAAGAGTGTATATTAACTTTGTGTAAATGTATTCATCAGGCAGAAGGAGGCGTGACAGACCCCACAAAGTAAATATAAATGTATATTCTTGATCAGAATCAACAGCAAAGCCGATATAGCTATGTCCATCTGTCTGTCTGACTTTCGTAGATATCACAGACTATACGAGCTACGATTTCCAATTTAAATAACAATATGTCTTAATATTGTGCGCAGATTACATATTTTATAATTTTGTCCCGCCCCCTTTTGCACCGCTAAATCTATCAAAACCTAATTGCAAGTCTGCCTTTAATGCTGGACCGTTCATTTTTGGTAAACACAATAACTTTTACCTTTCAACTGAGATCTTAAAATATTGTTTACGATTTATAATTAATAAAGTTATTTAAGAAATACTTTTAAAGGGATACTTATTTCCAAGGCGTTCCCTAGGATGCAACATAAAATACGCTGTACATAGAAGTAAAATATTTATGAAATCGTCATGTGGGAAGCGGGTATATTACAGTGAAGCGCACACAACTGTAGCTTTTGTGCATGTTTCTCTAGGGCATCTGTTAGTCTACAAGTCATCAGCTAGCACACTCTCTACTTTCCTTTATTGTCATTAATTAATTTGTTTGGTCGCCCTACAGTACAAATAGCCTAATACCGACAACTATTAGGTAAATTACAAATATTAATTCGGCATAGGAAACTCGAGAAACCTTTCATAAACAATAATGCAATGCATTATATCAGAAGGAACTCACTAAATTAGCCAAACTGTAGTTTATCGAGTTCATTTTACTATCTAGGAAAACGGTAATTTTCCATTTCGAACAATTTGCAAAACCATCAAAACTTTTCAGCCAAAATGATGATGGTCATAAACTATGCAACTACTGCACCACGTGTGCTTATCGCTTGCATTTATAATGCACACACCACGATATTGGTTGTGGTGGTTGCCTTGCCTTATACACTCACACATACAGTGAGAGTCATCGTAAACGTATTACTTGGTCGGTTACAAATTTTATTGGACCTGCGCCGAGCTGCTATAAACATTGTTCGCTTATGCTTATGAATTTTTATAGCATGTGTAGTCAGTCGCCTGACTTTCTAGCCATAAAAAGAAAAAAGTTTGAAATAACCTTAGAAAGTCAGTCGGACGATTCATTGAAATTGATACTACCCAAATTGGCTTCATGTGAAGGTTAATTCCGGATTATGAAATCAACTAATTGTTGCCTAAGGCAATCCGGCATGGAAGTTTAAGGAAGAAATATAGATGATATTTCCTATTTTTTGACAGCTTCAATTTTATATTTCTCATTTCAGATTTCAGATTACGGAAGAAATATATGACAGTATCTGTTATTTAGATAGATACTATTATTGATCTCTTAACACTTACAGCTACCCCTTTGCAATAAACCACATAAGTCTTTAAGTTTGTTAAATAATCATGTTATTTCCATATATTTTAAATCACTTGTCATCTAAATACAATACTTGTATACATAAACCATTTATGATAACACACAACGTCTGTTTACTTTCCCTCCAACACAGTCTGCAAAATATTCTCGAGTGCGATCAAGCAGCAAATCTGATAAAGAAGGGGAACCGTATTACTCATGCACTAAATTTAAAATAAATAAAACCGAAAGCAAAGCAATATACTCGAGATAAATCAAAAAAACCCAACGAAAGTGACAAGATAATTGAATCACGAGTGATAGAAGAATTCAGTCTCTTTGTTTTTCAAATTTAAATTGTATCTATATATATATATACAATATATGTACATAGCAGATACTTTTCAATAGAGCCCATCTAAACAGTTTTATGTATCAATTAATCGATTCCAAATACTTCTTCCACATAGAATTTCAAATATTCCGAAATTTCTCAATACCTAAATGGGACCACTCAGCGAAATGCTTACCCCATAAATCGTTTAAAGAGCATTCAAATGTGATTGTAAATGTGATTGCAGCAAAAATAATTGTTCTCTATCTGTCCCTCTCTTTCGCTTTGGCCTCTCCCTTTTGAGGTGTGTTTTGGCCAAGTGAAACATATGTTGCCAATCGCCAGAATATAAAAAGAGAAACAATAACAAAACCACATAGTGCCAACGAGAAAACCTCGAGCATAACAAAAAATCAATGACGCACGTGGAGAGTGAAGAAAATGGAAACTAATTAAGCGAAAAAGCTTGCAAAAAACGAAGAAAAAAAAGAAACACTACAAAAAATCGTATGACAGCCAGACAGATACAAGCAACCACAGCAAAATCGACAATAAACAACGAGGAATATGAATCAATATCTCAAGTGGGCACCTTCGAATGGCAAAAATCGTTGAGGGTCGCCGCTGTAGGCGTCGCAATGCGAATTACGTGTTGAAGATCTTTTCCGCAAGGCGTGTAGACCCCGTTGGGTCGAAATTGGACTGTGTCGAGTGTATTACAAAAGCCTAAATAGATAAGATATAAACAGGCACCAGAGCAAGTGCAATTTTGAATAAGTGAAAGCAAATTCGACGTGCGGATTAACAATTCCCAACTTGTTTAAGTTGCATCAAGCAAAGGATGGCAAATTGACGTGCGGATTAACAATTTCCAACTTGTTGAAGTGTATTGTGCAAAGAAATGCAAATTGACAAGCGGATTTAAAATTCCCAAACCGTTTAAGCTATTTTTTCCATTATTTATACATAAAATTATAGTTTTGTTTTATGTTTTAAAGCTAGTTTAAGCACATTTAACAATTATTTTATTTAATTTCCAAAAGTAACTTTCAACTTCTTTTGCAGTTGCCGCGCACAATATATTATAATTATGTGCCGTTAGTTTACTGGCTTCGTCTGGCAGTTTGCCAGCCCAGAACTATAAAAAATGTTGTTCCCAAAATGATAAAAACTTTGCCAGCTGTTGCTGTGAGGAAAAAGTTGACACATCCTTGCGGCAAGCTTGGCGAACTGTTGCGAAATCGTAGAAATGCACAGACAAGCTGACAAACTGACAGATTGCCAGACTGTCACACAGTCAGAGTTGCCGCAAAAACTATTTATTGGCTCTGGGCAGACGAATTTGTCATTTGGAAAGGACAAGGCAACAAAGCCAAAGTTGTCGCAGTTTGGCCTTTAAAAAAACTCCATACCTTCCCAATAACAAAAAACAAAAAATTTTTTTTTCTTTTTTCTTTAATAACTCTCCCACAAAAAAAAAAACCTAAGCCCAGCCCCTACCCCTTTTCTTTTTTTTTTTTTTATAATAGATTTAAAATTATAAATAAAAAATCATTAGGCATTACATGTTCCACTTAGTCGAAGACAAGTTTCCACGCAAGTCAATGTTTAATTAAGTTTGTTGGCCAAGTACATTTTTGTTAGAGACCAGAGAGATTAGTTGACTCAACTAATTGGCCAACAGCAGCATGAGATTTGCAGTTGCTTTGGACAAAGCTTAGCCCCGAGATTAGCCAACTAATTATGGCATCGGGAAACTTCAACTCATGTTTAGTAGTTCCTTAATTTATCGATTCAACTTAGCTATCGATGAGTTGAGGAAATTAGCAAATACTTGTGACTAATTAAGTTGTATATTTATTTTATTTTCATTCCCATAACTAAACTTTCTTGTGAAACTTACAGCGTAATTGTGTTAACTAACTTCTCGATATCATGGCAAATTTCAAGCTAAATTTATAGCTGATTATAATGTGAAGTTGTTTCATTTTAATTGCTCTTGCTTTATTCATGCATCCGTATAACCGTTCTAGCTCCCACATAAATCCACTGGCAGAATAAGTGGAAGCCACAAGGCAGAACCCAATTCCAATTAAACGTAGCATGAGGCAAGTAGCTCTAGCTCTAGCTCTGCAAGAAGTTGCAGCTCATTAGAAACGACCTCAAAGCGTAAAAATCAAGACGCGAAAAATATGCACGGAAAACAATTGAAAAGAAAGCTGCAAAACAGGAGCCCAGTCTTCCAGTCTCGACTTCGACGGGGGGTAGACGCGACCCAGGCCCTGAGCGACCTTAGGGCCGCCTTCGTCTCTCTCTCCCTCTCTCTCTCTCCAAAGTGGGCGTGTTGCATTCTCTGTTTATTTATTTATCTGCATAAAAACAACATGTGCTTGAAGACGGAATGGAGAGAGAGGAAACAGGAGTGCAGCGATTTACGAGTGAGCAGCAGGCATGTCTTATCGAGTCTGGTTCGCCATTTACCTTAGTGAGCCTCATACGAAGATGCTTGGCAACACATGTGCGCCTTGTGACTGTGTGTGTACGGCTATAAGCACTAAGCAGCATTCCACAAATGGTTTTGCTACGTGCTGGCTGCGTGAGGAGCTTGAGGAAGCATCCAAAAGATACATGATATCAATAAAAAGTGAGCAGCGCAGTTTGCCAGGGCTTCTTGAGATACTTTTTACGGGTTTCGTCTAATAAAAGCAAGTGCACAGTGTGTAAATCAAAAGATACTTCAAGTTGTAGTCAAACAGTTCGAACAGCCCTCGTTCTTGCCTCAGTCATAGTTCGCAGCCAAGAGATAAGACGAAACAGGCGCCAAAGCAACAGCAAAAGACAGCAAGGGCATTCAGAAGGTGAAGGAATGAGAATGGGAAGGGGCAGGAAGGTAGCTTGAGAGAGTGACGAATGGGGGAATGGAAGCTCTTGAGAACGTTGCAGCATGTTGCAGCCACTACACAACAGCGGCAGCAACAGCAACAACTTCTTCTTCTTGGCTCGTCTGGCACTCTCCAGTTGCGCCCAGGTTAATGGGAATGCAGCGCACAAACTACACACAAATTACCAAAGGAGGCGAGGAAAGTGTGCAACGGTTTTTATGTATCTTTCAATTTGGGCATCCTTCGATGCTTCACAGTCCCCAAACAATCTCAAATGGAATGTTTCACTTTTATTTACGTTCCACAACAAAAAGATCAACTAGAGGCTCTTCAGGCTCTAAGGTTGTGAATATATTTAAGGATTTTCTGTATATTTTCTAAGTATAACTAAGAAAGTTGTAAGTATGAATATGCATTAAAATAGTTATATCGAGAGTTCACTTAGATTAACTTTTCAGGGAATTTAACTTTCTCTATTCGGCTGTCCATCAATAGAAACTATCAATATATCTATTTATAGTTGGAGAATCATTGAATCGCATTCGCTCTGCCTTCATACTATCTACCTATCTACAGATCATTAAGGGCCTACTTAGAAAGGTCGTGTAACTAATAAGGCCTGCAATTAAGGGGCAACATAAAGCTTGAAGTTCGTAGACAAGCTTAAGCTCTGGCCACGGCGTTAATGAAAGACTTGAAGAATAGCAAAGAAGAAATCGACAGAAACTGCAGACAAGTTTGTGCTTCCTGCTTTTTTTTTCTTTTTCGAAGTAATCCTGAAAAAAAAGTAAAATAAAATAAAACTAGACAAATGACATTGGAATTTGCGTTGTGTTTGAGAGGAAGAGGCAACGTGACAAGAAAATTCTAAAGGAATATAATCAACAAACGTGAAGAGAACAAGTTCAATTACACTGGACAACAAGGTACTGCATGATTTCTCTGTGTCTAATAAGAATAAAAAAAAGAAGTCAAATTAAAGCAGACAAAAAGTATGGCAAACATTTCATATATAGAAAGAATATTTGATGTATATACATACATTTATAAAATATTATGGACGTAGAATGCATTCCAACTTGTAGTCTAGTGTCATCAGAGAAACAACTCCCAACCGGAGATCGGATAGTGCACCTGGCGCAGGTAAACGCAGCCGGCAAACGTCTTTGGTCTTAAAGCAAATAAACAGAGACAGAGATAGCGATAGAGACTGTAGAAGACGAATGACGCAGGTAGTGAAGACCACAACAGAAGTAGAGAACACAAACAAAAACAAACAAAATACGGCAAACGAAAAGAAGAAAAATCTATGGGCAGCAAAGAAGAAAAATCAAATTGAAATAAGACGCAGAAGACGCCAAGAAGAACAGAGTAAGAGAAAAAGAATAGCATAGAAGACAAATACAATGAAATTCACCTGTCACAATGACAGCCAGTCGGAGGCTTCTCTCGAGCAAGAGAAGTTAACATTGGATCAGGTGTAGAGCTCTCTTGATTATAATAATCTTTTTTAAAGAAAATTAAGAAATCTACAAAAAGTTAAGTGTTTTGATTATATCAAATACTAGAAACATGATTAATTTAAATCCAATAAGAATTCATAATAAATCTATACATATTGTTGTTCTACATGCCTGATGAGTTCAGTTTAATTTACTCATTATGCTTTATACGTTTCTGGAGAATTTCAACTACTTAGCGTAGACTCTTTTCCCAGGCAGACTTTTTTTTTGTAATGAGCTTAAAGCAAACCGTCACTGTCGGCTTAGAAAAAAGAGGAACCTCAAGAAGAAAAAAAAGTAAAGAAACAAAAAAAGAAAAAAACCATCTGCAAATTAGTCATTGTGATTAATGAGCAGAGGAACTGTTTAGTCTCTCCTCGCTCTGCGTTGAGATTTAACGATGGAGTGTAAAATATGATTATAGGGTATGTACGAAATGGTAGAGAATTGTGCAACTCACTCGAAATGTGCACGCCACACACACACTTATTGAGATCAGTCGAGCGCGTCTATATCATTTATCTATAACTCAGACTTAGGCGCGTGGGATCTCTCTAGCTCGTCTGGGTCAAGTTCAGTGTATAAAAGTTAAGGTTTCTTCAAAACCAAATATTGATTGACAAGCAGTTCAAGACTCTGTTGATGTTTTTGTTGCTTGTTTTTGGTGGTGGTTGCGACAATTAAAAGCTCAACTGCCTCCCTCATCTCTTTTAACCAAGCTTGGCCTTCAAAAAGCTGAGATATTTTGCGCACAGTGACTCGCAGCAGTAATGAATCAAATTGAGAACTTATATCTATGAATTTTTGTATTTTTTTTTTTGTATTTTATTTTATTATATTTTATTTGGAATAATGAAATTTAACCCTATGCAACATTTGTTGTTGAGGAATGGAGAAAAAAACCCAGAAAAAATCCAATGGGTAAATTCGTGTTTATTGTTAAGATGAAGGATTAAGAACTAAACAATAGACATTCTCTTGATAGGAAAAATGGTGGACTCTAATTTGAATACTCTACAAACTAGTAGTACTAGTATATTGTAATCAGCATTGGGAACAATGAAAGAATGATGCAAATTATTATTATTGGAACAAAAGCGGTAAAAGAGTGGCAAAGACAAATGGTTCTCTTTGTTCATTTTCACCTCAGTTAAAAGTTTTAAATAAATTACTTTGGGTCGTAAAAGAACCTTTCTATAGTTATATTCATTATTAAATTACTTTTATTTAATCATATTTAATGTTATATTAATATTTAAATGCAATTAAGTCAACGGCTATTAGTTAACATTATAAAATAAATGAAACTCGAATTTAATGCAATCTTTGTTTGTAATTATCAAAATTCACATACACTGATTTTTAGAGAACGTCGTTTATGGCCAGGCGCATTACAGCTAACTGCCACTGTACGCATGTAAACTGTCTCTATGTGCGAGTGCGTTCGCGTTTGTGTGTACGTATGCGTATCAGCTGAGCGCGCAACAACAAAAACCACCCCCAAGTGGAGGCTGCGGCGTCAACAGTACATCCGTACTAGGCTCGAGAAATTTCAGCACATAGAGCACAGCAGTAGACATCGTAACGGAATGTCACCCCCAAAATGGGTCTGGGCCTTGTGGGCCTTGGCCATTGATTGAAAAAGTGTGTCAGAAATACGCCAAAATAAAATAACGGTGCCCTCTTTTACACTTACCGCAAGAAACAGGAATTTATTGAACGCTGACTGGACGTGCAAATTTGTATTGCTGTTGTTGATGCTGAAGTTGAAGTCGACTGCGCTGCTGCTGCTGCTGCTTGCAGAGTTAGTTCAGTAATAAACAACAACAACAAGCAGACGGATGAAAAAGAATGCGCCTTGCACTCTCTCCTTGCTCTCCTGGTTTATCTCTTCTCTCTCTCTCCTTCTTTACACACGTTTTGATTCACTTTTTTATTGCTGGCCGCGCGCGCGTTCTCTGCTTTTATCTTTTACTTTGACTGCGGCGTCAGCGTCGACACTGGCAATGACATTTTCGCATACACACATACACAAACACGTTCAGGCGGTCAGCGAATTTGTTGTTGCTGTGTCTGGGAAGACGACGACGGCGACGTTGGCAGAGGGGGGTAAGGCAGACGACGACAGGTGCACTTACAACTTTAACACACACACACACGCACGTGTAGTTTGGCGCAACAACAAAGCTTGCACACGCACACATACACTGACACAAGCAGAGACGCGCTGCAATGAGAGACAACAAAGCGATGCGGACGCCGCTGCTGCTGCTGCTGGCACCTGGCACTGAACTCTTCTCTTCTCTCTTCGCTCACCTCTTATTTTCTTTCTTTACTTTACTTTTCACGCGGCTTCAGTTGCAAATTTGTTGTCGACTTTTTTGCTTGGCTTTCTTTTTTTTGGCTTTTTATCTAATCTGGGTTTGCATTGCGTCGCTTTTCTATGCTTAGATAATGCCTAATAGCGCTCTTATCTAGCGTTATTTGTTGTCGCCTTTGCACACACTTCACTATTTTTTTGTAATTAGCAATTTATCTTTTTCAACTACCGCAAACCGACGACGTGCTGATTCTTCGGCGTCAAAACAACAACAAAAGCGGGAGCGATGCGAGTATGGCCCGGTTGCGAGTAGACAGAAAATACCTAGCAGGCAATAAAAGTATTTTTTGGTGTTTTTTAGACAATAAGTATTTTGCAGTGTGGCCGTAGCATTTACTGCTTGTTTCACTGTTCGCTAACAGCGGAGCTCTCTTAGCCGTGCACTGCTTGGTGGACCAGTCACATCCGGTACACAAATGGGATCGTGTCTTGGGTAACAGAGCTCTGTTAGCGAAAAACAAGCAGTTTTTCATTTGGAATAACGGCAGTTTTTTTCCATTTTCAATTCGAAATTGCGCCAAAACCAGTGAACAAAGCGGTATGCGGTTTTTTTCAATCTGTTCATTTTTTCTTCACTTAACAGTACACTGGTTTTCAAGTTTGTTAGGTGTACAGCACGCGCTGGAAAAGGTTCCAAAGTTTTTACCGTTTTTTTCAGTTTCTCTCATTTTTTAGACGCCCCCGCTTTCGAAAAACGCCCCCTTTTTTCACAGAGGGGCGACGAAAAAATGTTTTTTACAACTCTCTGTACTCCACTTAACATATTTTGCTCCTCATTGCACTCTGTGTGGAAAGCTGTTTGATGTGGCAGCAAAACAAGGGCTTACAAGTTTGTCCGATAGATGTCGTTATGCGCTCAAAGTGCGAAAGAATTTTCGAAAATTGAAGAAATATTTCAATTGGACCAGTAGTAAATCACTCTTCAGTCAGTATAATTCCTTCTGTTTCCCACATTTTACTGTGCTTTCACAAATATTAGATAGATAAGGCATAAAGCAAAGTCTCGACAATTTCTTTCTTTCTCTCTTTCCCCCTCCTCTCTACTTCTCCCTAACTCGCACCACCCCAGTTGCTTAATCTGATAATCAGAATGATAACGGAAGAAGGCGATAACCGCAGCCGCCTGTCTGAGGTGGAAGTTGCTTACGTCGACGCTTTTACAACTGGTCTCAGTCCCGCGTCGTGCCATATATCATCCTGCATTATACGGTCTCTCTATGTGGCTTACGATGCAGTCTAAAAATATCTTACTTTCTGACGAGAATTTCAACGAGATAAGCGATAGAGACGAAAGATCTGGGACAATGTCCGAGAAGGGATGTTTAACTGAAGAAGCTGGATATCCGATTCGCAATTGTAATGTTATTTTAAGGGCGACCATAAACTGTAAATCTCTGTCTAATGTTATGTTTTTTATTTAGAGTGACCATGTTCCTAGTTTTCTTCTCATTTTCTTAATATCTGAAGAAACTGATAGTTAGATTTACATATTTCTAAACAGTAATTGTTATTACAAGGTGACCATACACTTAAAATGTCTAATGCCAGTTTAAGTAATATCAAGGGTGGTCATATTTTAAAGTAATATCTGTTGTTAATATCTGAAATGACTTTAGTCGAATTTATTCTTATTATTTCTAAGTATCTTTCTAATATACCTTTAATATAGTATTTTTAATATATTTTCAAAAATATTTTGTGTCTCAGTATTCCTTAGTTTCTAGGATATTTGGGGTGACCATAGATTACGCAGAGTTATATTTATTTATTTAAGATTTCCTTTTAGTATATTGAAATTTAGTTATCTTATCTTATTTTCAGTTGTCCATAACCTCAACTTAACCTACCTTCTTTAAGGTATACGAGCATTACTTCTAGATATGTTCATGTTGCCAGGCCACATATCAGTCTATTCAGTATACCTACCAGAGAGAAAGAGATGAACGCACTTGATCAATCAAAAAGAGATTTGTAACCTTATTTACTGAACTTCAATATCAGCTCCATGTGACATATCTATGCAAAAGATATAAAAATGTAGCTATATATCAATTATGCAGCTGAATATCTACAGAAATTTACATGTGATTGTCCACCTTATCTATATCTACAATACATGTATCAGTCTTATCTATTCAATTACATATCTATTAGATATATATCTGTTCAAGTTCCGTCATGAGTTTCGAATTGCCAGTTGAGTTCTCCAATTTCCCCCAGTTGGGCGCTGACTGTCGCCACATTTAGATTCACGAATAGTTTCTCCCAAAACGAAATGCAGAAAACCTGTTCGATTCCATCGCAATTTTTGTGTGCCAAAAACTTTCGAATTGAATCGCATGGGCAAAAACCAATCTTGCAGGGAGTTCCGGAAAACGTTTACGAATATGGTTGACGGGCAGTGAAAAGAGCTAAAAAATACAAACACTGTTAAAAATACAAATACAGCTACACAAACAAGCTAAAATAGTTTGCTGGAAAAGTAAAATAAAATGTGCATAAAGAAGAACAGAATAAGAAGTGAAACTTCTACTTCGAAATACGAGTATTATATATAAATGAAAATAAATACATATGATAATAACTAAAATATCTTCAAATAATAAGCAATTTGTTCGTCGTGTAACAGACTTTTACTAAATGTTTTTACTGCTCCTAAAGAAGGAAAAGAGAAGAAAAAGTAAAATATACTTCAAAATATGATATAAATAAATAAATATGTATTTATATATGTATATATAGATATACACAAATATATGATATACATTTAAAATATCTATATATAGCAAAGTCTTCGATGTGTAACGGAATTGTAGTACAAGTATGCCTGCCGTCATTTTCTCTCAGTGCCCAATTTCCCCAAGTTAGATAAGTGTTTTACATTTGATTTGATTCTGCGGCGAACTTCACCCCTATCACACCTCCACACCCCTATTATCAACCTTGGCCTCCTCCTCATAACAATCTGCGGCCCAATCTCTGATGGGCCCTGTCGCACTGAGTGACATTGTCCGTCACGTCCGTCACGTCCGACGTCGCACAACGTCGTCATTATCTACAAAAAAACAGAGATCCGAAAACAACAAGATCAACAAGAAGAAACAACATTATCTCCCGCGACAGATAAGCAGAGAGAGGGAGAGAACGAAAGCGAGAGCGAACGCAAGAGAGATGTCACTAATACGCCGTGTAGTCCAATTTAAGAATCTCAGCTTCGATCATCAGTGGCTCACACAATATCATCAACACCAGCATCTTAATCATCATCAGCATAGATCACTACTTCACTATCTTCTTGTTCTTATTTTTCTTCAACAGCGTATTCTTCTTCATCTCTATCATCTTTATCTTCATCATCATCTTCGTCATCTTCTCTCATCTTGTGAAAGGGTCGCGACGCGCTGTAAGACTGCATAGATTAGTCGCTCTCTGTCTCAGTGTGTGTGCATGTGCGTGTGTATGTAGATGTGTGTGTGCGTGTGTGTGTACTTAGTATCCGTCACAAATCTTTAGCTTGATAAGAGATTTCTCAGTCTCAGTCTCTGTGCGAACGGCGACTCTGCAAGTGCAACAAACGCGCGAGAAAAGTAAAAATTTCAACGAAAAAAACGAACAAGGAAATTTTCAAGCTAAATAGAAAACTCATCAAATTGCGCATACGCAGCGTGTGCTAAAAGCGTGTGTAAAACAAAGGTTAAACGCAGTTAAAATATCTATAAAATGTTGTGAAAAGCTAAAAAAAAATATTTTAAATCCTATTAAAATAATCCAAAAATTCAGTTTGTAAAAAAGCTAAAACGCAAAAAAAAAAACATTTTCCAAATCCATAAAAATTTGTCGACAACTTTGTGCATTACAAAAAGAAGAAAAAAACAAATTGCACAAAAGAAAAAAACCTAGTGTACTCCATAAAATTCAGCCAAAAATATTGTGCTGGAAAAAAGCTAAATTAAAAGCTAAAAAATATATAACAAACAAAGCAAAATCGTTCAATGTGCGGCTAAACTAATTTTTATTTTTAGAGTGTGACTAAATTGACAGTAAAAACAATATCAAACAACGACAGCAACAACAGCGACAACTATAGTAAAAGCAGCAGCAGCAACAACAGTAACAACGACAACAACAATAAAAATAATAATAACAATAAAAACAACAACAAAAGCGACAACAAAAATTTGGTTCACAAATTTCAATTGGATTTAATCAAAAGCATAAGAAAAGTCTGTCACACACACACAGTCAAGTTAATTCAGTTGTGTCTAGGTGTGTGTGTCAGTGTGTTAGTGAGTGCCTGCATGAGTGTGTGTGCTGTGCTGTTACTGTGTGTGTCTTGTTGTGAGTGTCCCAGTGTCGTCTGACCGAGAAACTGAGAAACTAAGGCAGCAACGCGTTGCATTTCATTGAAACGAACTTCAAACTGTCACACACACACATGCAAATTAAAGCGCACAAGTGTTAGTGCGAGTGAGTGTAATACACCCCCCAGTCTCCTACCCCTAACCCCGAACGGAGGAAAATGGGCAAAATGGCCAGCGAGGAGACGGTGACCGAGGCCACACGCACCGATAAAATCGAATTGTCGCGCTTCGGTGAATTCTGCCAGCGACACGGCATTAATCCCAATTTGATTATGCTCAAGATAACCTTATTTGTCATGTATGGAGGTGAGTACAACAGACAGCAGCCTGCCCCTGCCCCTCCCATTACCCCCTTTCACACTCTCTCTTTCCCATTCTCTGTTATCCTCTCTCACCTGTCATTAAAAACCAATTAGAAAAGCGACAGCCTACCGAAAACGTGATGTGCAATTAACTTGTTGTCCCTCCTCTCTCTATCTCACAGTTGCCACATTATGTATACGACATGTCGTACAGTGGCTTAACCCGCGTTATGGCCCGCTTTATAATGTTCTCTTTCCACAAGATAAGGCGCAAAAAACTGCGGCGTCAAGCTAATATAAAGTACAATTTGACAGCTGCAGTGAGCGTAAGTTGCGGTTTGTCTTGGCAGTACTCTAATCTCTTTAATCCTTAAGATCATATCGCACTACTATATAAATGTGCTTGGGTTAACTTGTTTTACTGTGTGCTTCTTTTTTCATAAACAAAAACATGAGTTATTAGGTTTGTGGAAATTTGTTGTTGAAGTAGTCGAAAGAAAATAGGTTAGGGAAGCTACTGAAGAGCACGGAACTGAACTATGATATATTAACAGTGATATATATAAATATTGTACGTATTATTTCTATTTGAAATTGCATGTTCAACTTAAAGAACTGACAAGTTTAGAGCAAAGACAATTTGGGCAATATTTGACTGAGTTTTTAGTTTTGTTTTTGTGAAAAAAAATATAATAAATTGAAAATAATCATTTATTATTATTTTATGCATTCAGCAATGTTTCTAATAAGTTTAAGGATTCTCGAACTTCGACTAAGATCTGTGATTAAATAACTTTGAATCGAATTGAATGAAATTTAAATTAAGTGAAATTGTCTCTAGACACAATAAATAATAATTATTAAATTATAATTTCATAGTATTTGTAGTATTTATATATTTTATTTTTTATTAAACCAGAAAGAACAGAAAAAGAACAACTTTAAAGCGGAATTGATTTTTAATTTTAATATTAACTAAATTAAACTTTATTACTTTATAACTTATTATTTTTTTTATATTTTTTATTTTTATTTATGGCTATTATTTAATTTAATCCAGTTTTCCTAATTGACGCCAAATAAATAAATAAAGTACAATAATATATAAATAAATAAAAGGTAGATAAACTGCAACCTTGTAAATCTATTGTTCGCCTATCTGGGCTTGGCCTGTGCAGTCATATAGTATATATATATATTCTAAAAATTATAAAACATAGATTTAATTTTAAGAATATTTAAGAAATTGAAAAGTTAAGAAAAAGTTGGTGAAGTAATTTTATTTTATAACTTTTCAACTGTTTTTTTTTGTTTTAAATCTGGAACATTTTCTGCGGAGCATTAGATACAGTTCTGAAAAACTCAATCAGATCAAGATTTATTCTTCTGTATTACGTCTATACACTACTATAAAATATTTAGATCACCCAAAAACTAGAGTTTCATTTGTTTTCAATGTGAAACCAACAAACAACTTTGGACACTTGCCAAAAGGCCAAGTAGGAACACAAACTTACAAAGAAAACGTAGCAAATTGAATGCAGCACAAGCTACGTCTATAGGATTGCTATACAGATACAGTAACAGATATATGTATGTATGAATATGCATATATATTTACATATATTTGTATGTTCTGTGCCAACGAAACTGGCAACTGTGCTAGGCCAATTCCCGTAGCAGAATGGGGCGAAATGTGCCACAGCACAACAAAGTCGTGCAACAAGAACAACAACAACACAAAGTACACACAAAGAAAGAAAAGGAGAGAGACACAGATAGAGAAAGAGAGAATGAGAGGTAGAAAGCGAGAGAGAGACGTAGATAGTCGCAGCTAAGTTGCAGCTACGACCGAGTTAGGCTGACAGTGAATCTTGGAATTCATTATCACAACCTCAGTACCCCAGCCCCGTTCCGTTAGATGTGCGTGCCACAATGACGACGACGACGACGACGACGACGACGACGTCGGCGACGGCGTTCTGAGTATAGAGAAATATATAGTACAATATGTCGCAACTGGGCTGGTCGGAAGTTATCAATTAGGCGCAAAATGTGTTGCACATTTCTGTTCAAAATGCTGTATAAATTTAGTTACACAAACAGCGCTTGCAGATGGACTGCTCCCTGCCTCTGCCTCCTGCTCGCTGCCTCCTGCTCTTTGCCTGCTGTCTCTGCTCAGCGTGTTGCAATTAAGACACACACCACACTGTGCGGGTGTTCGTGTGTGCGGCTTTTGTAAATAAATCTAGCTTATGTGCTTAAAGCTTGAGAAAGGTTTAGATTTGATTTGCCTCGTTGCTGTTGTTGCTCAGTTTCTGTTTCTTCTTCTTCTTTTTGTTCTTTGTTGTTGCTGTTTTTGTAGCTGCCGACGTTATTGTTGTTGTAGTTGTATTTGTATCTTAAACTGAAATCAACTCAAGTCAACTCAAATCATCTGACCGTGCGCCATTTTCTCAGCTGGCGGTCAATGACAAAAACATTTTGCGATTTGCCTTAGCTGCCCCTGCTCTCTCTCTCTATATCTCTCTCTCCCTGCCGTCTCTCTTCCTTCTATCACATCTATCGACTCTTATCATGCTGCTATCTCTGCTAGATCCCCTGCCCAGATGAGGTACTTCAGACAGCGACCTATGCTTGGCCATTTGCTGGCAACTTGTCTGCTTTACTTTGTATGTGTGTCTCTCTTTGTATGTGTGTGTGGGCGAATCGTCTTATGCCATTAAAGTCAGAATGTCGCAAATATTAGTATTAATGCGTTTTTTATTTGGCCTGATGCGAGCAACACACAGACACACACACACCTCTTTGTTGTTCGGCCGTCTTAAAGTTTCTTTTTAAATTTAGAAAAAGTTCATTGTGCAAATAATTTAATTAGATTTCACGTGAAACTTATCAAAGATAATTAACACGAGACAAGGTCGAAAGATGTGCTGGAAATGATTTAGTTTAGTTTTCGACGGGCTTAACTGGGCGGATCAAGCATAAAACAAGGCTAATTCTGTCTTATGGTCACCTTTATTGTTGTCAAGCAATTGAAACTTCATTCTGAATGCAGCAATAAAACCCCAAGCTTATTTAGAAGGCTCCATTTCAGTGATAACTAGAGTGACCATACATTAATATGGATCTCATGAAGCTGACTGACTGACCTGTTTTGACTGTGAATATATATCGTATAATAATAAATAATCATATCAAATAAGAGGGCTGCACCACAAAAAAAGATTGTAAATGGTCACCCTTATTTTTTAAAAGCAAGAGTTAATTAAAAATATCTAATTCGCAATGCCAGAAAATCGAAAAATTATTTGCCATAATTTGCAAATCGTTAGGGTGACCATACAATGAGAACAATCTCACTAAGCGGCTGAATAAGCTGTTTCGATAATAAATATGTTTCTTACAATTAAGATAACAAAATTATTTTATATATAAATATTCACATTAATTAAGAGGGCTGAGCTGAATCAAAATATTGAATGGTCACCCTAATAGTTTTAAAAGCCACAGATAATTAACAATGCTTAAATCTCAATGTAATAATAATTTATTTGCCTAAATTTTCACATCAACCATGAGAGCAACCGTACAAACAAAATACAATACGAAATCGATATAAGTATTTATAATACACGTACATCTGAGACAAAATACATATGCATTTTGCAATCATTTGATGAAACATTTAGCAAACTTCAAAATACTTTATAGATATTTGAATGAAAGAATTTAACAACCCCCACAACCTGAACCCGACATAATAAAACTGTGCAAATATTGATAACAATTCTGAGTGAAAGTTTCAAGTATCACGCACAAAATTTGTTTGCCAACACGGTAAACTGACCAATTAAAGAGCTTTGCAAGCTTATCAACAAGTTTCACATTCAACACACTCGGAGTATATTATTTATTCAATGCGAAATAAAATATCAATTTGTATGCATCGCATAGAGCTAAAACTGTGTGCACAAAACAATTTGATTAAATGCTCCATACGTATTTTGACTGCACCAGAAAAAGACAAAAAAAAAATCAAAAGCAAAATACAAAAACAGAATTTTCTGCATTCATCTCGAAACGGCTGGAAAATTGCGAGGAAAATCAAAGTATGGCAACGGTTTCATCTTTAAAGAAAGGATATTTAAATGTAGCTGCAGTTGATAGAAAGGTTTCTTTTTCTTTTGGTTTTGATTAGTAACATTTTGTTCTGCATATAAATTGAAATTTGAAATTCTTTGTTGGCCTGGAAAATAATCATAAAAATATTTGTTATTCATTTTTGAATTTTTATTGATATAAATATATATGTACATATGGCATATATGTGCTAAATGTTAAACTTACACTGCTCACACTAAAATTGTTGTCAAAAATCATCGTTCATTTGGCATTAAAATCCTTTTGATTCAAAGCTTATACATTTTACCGTGTTTGGATTGCTTTTTTATATTATATCAAAATTTAAATTTTAGTTTCTTTCATTTAAATTAGGTATTGTCTTTAGTCAATCAACCAAGTGAAATTTAGTATAATAATAGATTTATAAATAACTTCTAAGTGAAATTGTCAGTTATCAAATTATCAAAAACCAAACCCAAATCCTAACTGCGGATGCTGAAGGTTTTGGCTTTATCCATGAAAGTCTTGTCTATACTACAATAATTATAGATATTATTATTATCATAATTAGTATTATTATCCGTACAGACTGACATGACTCGATCGACTCCTCTTTTGCTAATGAATCAGTATAGTGAATATAGTTAAGGGTCGACAATGTCTCTTAAGGTACATTTCAATCTAGCCGGAATTAAAATACTCTGCAAGATTATAGACATAATCTTTTAAGAAACACGACAGAACATATATATAATAATAATAATATATATATAGAATCAAAATAGAGAGAATATGCAATATATAATCAACATCAACATCCAAGTCCATTAATTTCCGTCTGTCTATCAGTCAGTCTTAGCTTTATTATTTGTTGCCTTTTACTTATAATTATCCCTGTGACCAAATTGAGCATATCCAATGTAAATCACTTTAAAAATCGTACAGGGTATTTAAAAACCATAACTTAATTTGTCATGCAAATATTAATAAAGGTAAAGTAGCGAGAGCAAGGCCTGCGGGCTGTGCTGTGGCTGAGGTAGAACGTTTGCCTGCTGTGGGGCGAGGGACGAAGAAGGAAGTTCTGAGGGTTGCCACACAGCGCAGCGGACACATGCTCGGCATTAATTACGAATTACAATATCGAAGTGGCCCAAGGGAAGGGGAGCATGGAAGTCATAGGGCAACTGGCAACTGGCAACTGGCAACGATGGGCAACAATGACCGCCATGCCATACAGGCTCGACATGCCTGCATTTCCGTTTCCGTGCGTTATGTCAACTTGCAGGCAAACACACACATGCACGCAGCCATACACGCACACATGCACGCAGGCACACACACACATGGGCATATTCAGTCATAGCAATAAAGCAATTAATTGTTATTACATTGAGAAATATACACGCACACATGCATCCACTTACATATACACAGACAGTTGCACACACACAACTGAACAAGCAGACGTGCTTTATATTATTGTTAATTATCTGAGGCAGATGTAAATACGAATTGCAACAGCGTAAAAAAGTGATGAATGCACTTTAACATACAGCTGCACAGACACACATACAGAGAGACATACACACACACACACACCCTCCCTCTTTGTGTTTGCATTGAGATTGGTCAAGGTAGCCAAAGGGTCAGCGGCCACAGCAACCACGCGACACAGCTGCGTCAACTTGTTCGGTTTGCATGCCCTCTAAGTGCGATAAGAAAGGGTATACGAGTATAAAAGAGTGCAAGAGTATAAGAGCTTTTTCTATTTATATTCCCTTTAATATCTTAGAGTATTCCAAAGTGAAAGACAATTTGCAATATGAACCTAAAAAACACAAGTAGTTATTCCTTTTTTGTAACTTCTTTATAGTTACTGGAACAGAACGCCGTGTTATTCCATTGCAGCTCTTTTTCGTATATATCATATTAAACTAAACCTGGATTCACGGGACTATCAGAATAGGATACTTATGCCGAGTGTGTTTAACTTCTATATGTAGTGTATTTGGAGCTGCATACTTTGCATAGGCGGCTTGGAAATCACAACCCAGTTAAAGCTAATTCTTAAACAATTCCTGCCCACTTTCCGTTTCCAATTAAGTTTATGTTGTGATTGTGTTTATAAAAAATAAACTAATTAGTTTAAAGCTTGTAATTTGATTATTATTGATTTACGACGATAAATGGGGGCGTGGCCAAATTCAAAAATAAACTTTATGTATGCGCAATATTAAGACTTTTTTCTGAAAATTTGGTACTTCATACGGACGGACAGATAGACTGAAATGGCTACATCATTCGGCCGTTAATGTTGATCAAGAATATATACATTGCTCTTATTTTGTGTGATCGACGCTACTTACTTCTGCTTTTTACATGCATTTTCAGTTGGTACACAGTTAAAATAACCTTCTACCCTTTGTGTATAAAAGAACGACAGTGGGCGCAGTACTGCACTTAATTCATTCTTCCTCTTGGATAGCGGTTCTCTTTTTCTACAGGGTATCAGCTAGTTGTGCTGCCACTGTAGTTTCGTCTTGAATAATCTCTCTTTTTTGGTGTGTTTTCTTTGCACATTTCGGTGTCATTATTTGCGTCATTTTGCTGCAGCAGCTGCCACATCTGCAACACTCGTTTTGAATGTTCATAAATTATTGATGGAATGCACTTGAAAGCAGCAGGGAGAAAGGGAAAATTGCCTGTAAAAGAGGGAGAAGAGAGAAGGCAATGAAGGAAAAGAGAAGGTAGGAGGGCGACAGGAAGCACCTGCCCAGGTATCGTTAATGCGCTTTAAGTAGCTTTTAAGTCACCATGCAACCGAACACGCTCAATGAGTCGGAAGACTCATTGGCAACAATGAACAGGGTGTGTCATAGTCGATAAGGCTGCTTATTGAAGAGAGAAGTAATAGCTGGAAACAGTTTCATAAATATCTTGCTTATGTACACTGCAGATTCTCTTTAAACTTTAAGCACATATTTAATCCTCCCTCTCTCCCCCTCTTCACCTTAAAGATAGCTGACTAATCGAGCATACTTTACTTTTACAGCCACCTCATCGCTGCTGCCCTATTTGACGATACACATGCAATCGATTGGTCTCACCGTGGAGGAGATTGCGATTATCTATTTGGCATTGCCGTTTACGACTTTCCTCAGTCCGCCGATAACAGGTGAGTACTTAGACGGTGGGGGTGGGGAGGGAGCCACGTAATGAAATGAAATGTGTAGTATGCAATCTAATTGAATTGCCATCTTATGTCTGTTTTAATTAAATATCGAACATTGATTGATTAAACACAAGAGAGAGAGAGGAAGGGGGAGAGAGAGGGGCTTAACTAATTGAAGTTGCAAGTACTTAGGGAACTATTCAAGCAGCACAGACTCTAAAACGAGTATAAGTATGCATAAATAAATCGCCACGTTCAGGTGACACTTATCTGTTTTTATCTATCGCAATATTTGTATCTTCTGCTTGCAGGCAGCTGCTGCTGCTCGTTTATCTTTTATATTTTATTTTGCTGTCACAGCTTTTGTGGCTCGCTGTCTGTTTGACAAACAACCACAGCGAGCACACACCACACACAACAATACCAATAAAAGCTAAAGCCCTTCAGCCAGTCAACCCCCCCTTGGCACACAGTCCCATTCATAACCCGACGAAATATTGCAGTAGTTTCTTTTTGGTTACGAATCTCTCTACACTTGCCAATAAAAGCCATCGAAACTATATAACGAAGGCTCTTCACTAATCCGGCTTAGTTGTCGCTCTAACTAAAGTGAAGTGTGAAGAGCAGAGATATATGTATGTTAATGGAAATCCATAGAAGGCTTCGAAAGAGAAAGAGAGAGAGAGAGCAGTCTAAAGTAGTCAAGTCGATAAGGAATCAAAAATAGAAAGGCAGCTCTAGGAAACATACATATATCAATAATAATAAAACCTAAGGGAAGATACAGTATAGTATTAGTAGTATATATTATATGTATATATAGTATAGTATGATATTCCTATATAATAATATACATTAAAAACGTTAAAAATATTTGTAAATACAAGGATTATATCTTATATTCCCACAACGGGAATTAAAACTTTTACTATTTTATTTTTCAATTAAAAACTTAATATATATTTTTCATTAAATTATTCCGATTGAATATGTTATCTATTACTTTTGCAACTCCTAACTTAAATACCCTTTGTAGGGTATTTTTTGCAGCTTTTTAAGTTTTTTCAACGCGCTGTTTGCGGATTTACGCGCAACTTTTTTCGTAGCATACTTTTTTGGGCCTTCGTTTGATGAGAGTGAAAATAATTTAATTCACTTGACAACAACAACAAAATAGTTTGTTTTCTTTTGTTTGTGTGCTCAACTTGTCTATAGATAGACAGCCGTACACATATATACATATGGATTGTTTTTTTTGTATTGCTTTTTTTGTGATTTCAACATATGTTTTTTTTGTTGTTCGGCTATAAACTGACGCATTGCTGTGGAAAATTGCTGCGCAACGTTGTGAATCAGTTTTCAATTAATATAATAAAATAATTTGCAATTTAAACAGTTGAGAGAACTGCATATAAATGCCAATGGACTCCACTCGTGATGATTTTTATATAACCAAACCAAACCAAGATTATCATCTTGGGAGAAAGTTGAGTAACTTCGAGTCGTCATCAAAGTCAACTTTAAATGCTTGGCCAGAGAGAGAGAAAACTTTCAGTTGCTGTTGAGCTCGAGTTTTTCTCTAATCTCTCCCTCTCTGCCCACTTGCGAACCCCTTTCCCCCTAGTTCTACTAAACTTATTTGATAAAGCTGCCGCACTTAATGCATCACTTTGCCCAGGCCACAGCAACTGTTGCAGTTGCAGATACAACTGCGTAACTCGCTCTCACTCAGTTCCACTCTATCTCTCCCTTTCTCTTGCTGTTGCAGGCTTCCTCGTTGACAAATTTGGCAAATATAAACCGGTCGTCGTGATGAGTCTCCTGCTGAATGCGATTTTCCATCACTCGCTGCTGTTCATACCACAACAGGAGATACCCGGCGTGGTGCCGTCGGCGTTTGTCATGCGGCATCCGGAGAGCGGCGACATTGAGGTAAGTACGCACACTCTTTCTCTTTCACTTGCATACACGCACTCTCCCTTTCTCGCTTGCACTGTTTAATTACTACGATCGTGCTGTAATCGTAATGAATAAATGCGCTTTGGCCCATTCGAAATTGGATTGCAACGACATCGATTTTGTGGCATGCACCCCTGACGCAAGGGAAGGGGTTCTGCTATGGTTAGCTCCATCGTGCTTTAAGTCAAATGGGCAACAGCATTAAATGCTGGCAAAAGGCAGCAGGCACATATCGATGTTTGGTTCCAGGCAATAAGGTTGCAGTTTGCCACAGCGCCGGCTGCATTGGCTGTGGCTGTGGCTGCGGCTGTCCTTTTATGTGGCCTCAAGCTATACACACATACGCACATATACACAGGTACCCCCTCACACACATGTACCCCTCCCTACACACGCACACACACCTCTTGCCATTGCGCTACAAAGTTGCAACCCAATACGCTTCTATGTTGCTTCAGCTGTTGCCGCGTCGGCTTTAAAGCTGCTTCCTTTGCATGTTGTTGTTGTTGTTGTTGCGATGACTGTGACAACAGCTTGGGCCTTGTTGAGTACTCGACATGCTAAAATACTGCATCAACAGCAGCAGCGGCAGCTGTGTCAGCTTTGAGTTGCCACAGCGCAAGGTGCCACAAGTGATTTGTTTGCTTAGTTGCTGCGGATTTTCAATAAAAAAAGCCAATTTATAATATGTGACTTATCAACTAAGAGTCAAAATAAATTTAAAAAATGTATAGCAATTGCAAATTTTGGCTTTAAAAACTAAAAAATTGATTTAAAGTGTTTTTCAAGCTGCCAAGTTGCTTGTGCATAATTTCGTTGCATACTTTCGCGCGCGCAATAAATTCAATTAAACTCATATGTCAGTAGAACAGTTAGCTAAGAGTTATAACAGTATGGCACAGTTCTGAGCACTTAAACTGCCTGCAATAAGTATGTGTACAACCAAAGAGAGCAAGATAAACCATTTCTATGCATAATGTGATCTATATTTATACGCTGACCACGCCCACAAGCGCCCACAAAAGTGATTTGCCACCTCCAGTGATCTGCAACTATAACTATCGATTAAGCACTGCCATAAACGGGCGCTATTAACTCTTGACTAAGTCTATTGTATTCAATCTGAGCATTGACAAGCTATCTGTGGAGGAGGAGGAGTGAAGGGAGCGGGGAAATGTGTTACTTACTGCCAAATGTTGCAGCGAACACGTATTCAATTGTGGCACACGCAGCACGCAGCACGGCTGTCTGACACTCGGACTCCATTGGAGCCCATCGGAGGAGCCATTGAGCAGCAGCGATGTCTCTATTTGCGCAGATGAGGCAGCTGAGGCAAGAAGGAATGCGGGGCGAGGCATAAAAGCCGGCTTTTATTTGAGGCGCCATAATGCTGCCACATGCAACACACAGAGGAGGCAGACAGCAACGCACACAGACAGAGAGATACTTCGACACACACACACTGGGACACGCGCACACACACAGCATCATAAAACGCACACAAGGCCAACAACAAGTGAGGCTATAAGTGTCTCTCGCTCCCTCGCGACATGTATGTGTGTGTATGTGTGTGTATGCTATATGTATGTGTGTGCCTCTCTGTGTGTTTGTGCGAGTGAGCTGTAGTGCGTAGCAAGAGCAAACTGAGAGCCGTAACCAGCTGCTCGTTGCTGTGCGCCCAGCAGACAGCTACGCGTTGCCTCGCACACAAACGCAATTTTCGGGCGTTTCATACACACAGGACACGCACGTACACACACACACACACACAATACTTACACTGAGTGCCGACAACACGAAGAGGCAACAGGGCACACAGACAGTGTGACATTTTTTACAGTGCGTATACGCAATGTGACGCAAGCCTCGTAGTGCATTTCGTATGTTGCATCTTCAATTGTGCTTGCTGCACATCACCTCTCTCTCTTCCCTTTCTCTCCGTCGCCTACTGTCTGCCTGCGCTTCCTTTCTCTCTCCCACACTTGCTGCTTCTCTTTCACTCTGCCTTTTTTTGTCCTCACATTTTGCATGCGCATAAATTTGCGTCATGTAAAATCATTGAAATAAAGCAAATAACTGTCCAATGTGGCACGAACCATAGAGCATGGGGCACGAGGTAGAGAAGCCAGGAGGTCAGAGGGGGGGGCACAGTTCGAGCATGGACGGCGCCAGGACCATATCGAAGAAGGCATTGGCAAAATTTGTTCTGCTCGACATTTTCGTTTTTATGCATTCTGTGTATTTTATGCTTATGAGCGCAGCAATGCGAACACTTCTCTGCTACTCGTTGTTGTTGTTTGTCCGGCTGTCGCCTGTATGCCACGCCACTCCTGCTACTGCCTGCCCCTCTCGCTCGCTCCTCATCATGTTCATGATATAATAAAAATTTTAGTACTGGATTGTCATTGAAATGCCAGGCAAAGCTCTGGCCAGAGCAAAGGGCTCCCAAAAGGTCAGCAAATCCATGCAAGAAAAGAAGGCAACATAGCAAAGGAGAGAGAGAGAGAGACTGAGAGTAAATGAGGGTGCTAAAGAGTGTAAGGGAAGACTGAGAGGAAGCACAGTGAAATCTGCTGAAATAAGTTGAATTTTAAGCATGGAACAGATTGTGGCACCAAGCTGAGAATATATTGCCGAATATGAACACTTATATGAGCATTCGAGACTATCGAATTACACCGAAAGAAATTGGATTTATTACAACAGTTTTATTGGCTACTTTTAGGGGAATCTCTTAGCAAGTTAACATCAAATTTATAACGAATCCATTAACCAATTCTCGTTGTAGTCAACAAACAATTCAGTCTTATAGTCAGAAATAAAGTTGAATTAAAATTCTTTGAGGAGATTTCATTTTTCATCGGAATATTTCAATTTATTCAACTTTTTGCATGGCATTGTTTTTACTCAATCGGCGTTTTCATGGTGTCAAAACGAGACGAAATGTTGGGGTATAAAAAAATTATTTACTTTTTTATGCAGAAATACCATATAGGTTTTTAGCGAGTCTCCCAGTTAAACTGAAGAGCCGAACTGAACACTCTTTGGAGTATTTTTTATGCAGCGAATCTTTTTTGTCATCTGATTGATTGAGAGATTGGTTTGGCAAATGGAAACCAATTACGCAATTGTTAAATAAAAAATTCAAATTATATTTATCTTTTAATTGATTTGTAATGTGGTTTTTCTGAAATAAGATGCGGAAAAGGTACTTAAGAACGTGTGAGTTTTATAATATTAAGACTTAACCCGACGATATCTTCAGTGCGGCACGTCGACATCATGATACTCTTTGCCTATTTGAAAAAACCATTAGAAATCCACTAAGATTACCTAAAGACAAAGTCTTTTGAAGCTACTTCTTACTATAATATGCATATGTTGGCACGTCCGAAAAAACTAAAGCATACTAGCAGGGGCAGGAACTTTGGACACTACGGAAATTTGTATAACTTCTATATTTATTGGCCGATCGTATTGAAATTTGGAATTGAGGTTGATATTATAGTCGGCTAGATATAGTTTGAAGTCAGAAAGTGTTATCTTTTATATGTTGCCCACAAATCTAGGTCAAAATGTATTTCTTTATTTGCAAGGGCGGTGGGCGTGGCATATAACATTTGAAATAAACTTTAGCAACTGTCGATATATAGTCAGCTGCATGCCAAATTTGGTGTATTTAAATTTTATAATAGCTAAGATATGTGTGCTCACACAGACAGACAGACCCACAGACAAACAGAACGACAGACGGAAAGACAGATGGACAGACAGACGGATATACCGACGGACAGAGATACGGACAGACAGACGGACACAGAGATGGACAGACAGACAGACGGACAGACAGACAGACGGACAGACAGACGGACAGACAGACGGACAGACAGACGGACAGACAGACGGACAGACAGACGGACAGACAGACGGACAGACAGACGGACAGACAGACGGACAGACAGACGGACAGACAGACGGACAGACAGACGGACAGACAGACGGACAGACAGACGGACAGACAGACGGACAGACAGACGGACAGACAGACGGACAGACAGACGGACAGACAGACGGACAGACAGACGGACAGCCAGACGGACAGACAGACCCTCTTTTGGTAATTTTCAATGGTCGAAGAAATAAAAGAAAAGACATAAAACGAGAGCAACAGTCGCGCAAAACGCGACAGTGGGATACCCTTCGACCTATGTTCCCGTGTAGTTTAATTTGTTAAATTCATACACATATGCATATGCACATGCTTTGAAATTAATCCCGACAGATGGCGGTCGCGCTTCGCGCTCGCCCGTCTCCCTTGTTAGCTGACAGAAGCATTTGGTTTTATGCTCATACTTTCTTAAATAACTTCTGTTTATTGTTCGATTGGATTGTAATTTGGGGACTACGTAGATATTTCATTTAGCTTAGAATATGTTAAAGTTAGAAAGTTGTATCTTATATACAGCACTTACAAATTAAGTTCAAAAATTAAATTATTGATTTGTGGGGGCGGTGGGCGTGGCACCTAACATTTGAAATAAACTTCATCTGCTTATAGTACACAGGAGTCTTCCTGCCAAGTTTGGTAACTCTAGCTTTTATAATAGCTGAGATCTGTGCGTTCACACAGACAGACGGACAGACAGACAGACATGGCTCAATCGACTCGGCTTGTGATCCTGAGCAAGAATATATATACTTTATGGGGTCTCCCACGCCTCCTTATGCCTGTTACATACATTTGCACAAAGTTAGTATACCCTTTTTTGACCATTTTCAATGGTCGAAGGGTATAAAAATTCTTTATGCCCTTTCTTTTCAGTGTACCCACAATTAAATTGCCCTTTTATTCTTTTCCAAGAATGAAATTGAAATGTTAAAATACCTTTCTTCTTGGAATTGGCATTTCGAATTAACTGAGAGTGCTTAACTTTGGGTTGCTGCCTAACCAGAGATTTCAGCTTGACCAAGAGCAAGAAATGTTTCAGACTCCTGTGTAGACAGAAGGTAGTTGCCTTTGAACACCCTGTATGAGTGCCTGTCTATTGCTTATGCAGTTGCTGGGTATTGCTTAGTAGAGTTCACTCACTCGTGCACTCTTTCTAATGACTGAACTTACGAATTACTGTCTGCCATTCAATTACGACTTATTCAAAATTCCGATAAAACTCAACACGATTTGCTTCCAATTCATTGCACGTTGTCTCTGGCGTCGAAGTGTTTCTCCTTTCTACTGTCTCTCCTTCTATGCTTAAGCCGGCAAACGATGCTATCGTGGGACATAAGTACGAGTACATCCCATTGGGTAAACATCGGGAGCAGCAGCAATTGAGAGTGTGCACTTGTTGGGTCTGCGCTGAAGTCAGGCAGAAACTCAAAGAAGCAAACTGGGTACTTACCCGGCTTAGACATTAGGGGCAGTCGCAGGCAGGCGGGCACCTCTGCAGTGGCAAATACAGCATCACATGCAGCTGAGCTTGGCTTAACATAAATCGAATTATGGCCAAGGCACACGTGAAGATCGAAGTGCAGATTGGCAGAGGGGGCAGAGAGAGCGAGAGTGTGTCTCAGATAGTGCGACTATGCTAGGCACTTTTCATACTAAGGTCAGGGAGAGAAAGTAGAGATGGGGGCGGAGCAAATGCAAATGGAAAATACAAAATGACAGCAGCAGCAATTTCTGGAGCGGCTCTTGACAGCCCAACAAGCAACGCATTAGGCACAAGAAGCACAACAAAAACAATCTCTCTCTCTCTCTCTCTCTCTATCTCTCTATCTCGCTAGAGACCTTAGGCTGAGACTCGTCAGGGGCGTCTAAACAGGGCGACGAACAGTGCCGAAAAATCCACTTAAATGGAAGTGCACGTCGGGCCCAAACATGTGTGTGTGTGTGTGTAGTACCTATGTGTGTGTGTGTGCCTATATATGTGTATCTATGGTATATCACGTACATTTATCTTTGTGTCGTTTTGTAGCACTTAAGCCACACTAACAACACACACTTATAGCACGCACTCACAGATACAGATACACACACACATATATACACAATGAGAAACTACAACAAAATCGTGTCAGTGTAAGAGCCCAAGTTGCCGTTAGTCGTCGTAATGAAACGCAATGGAGCTGCGTGTGAAAGGCCTCGTTGCGGTCCTGGCCCATTGCCAGTCGCACGCACGCATTGCCTCCAAATGAGAATTTGCGCAAAAGTATCTTGCACTCTTGGAGATACGCATGACACACTCACACACACACGCAGAGCCAGAGACACTTACATACCCCTACGACTATAACAGCCATAGCTCTGGGCATACGCTGTGGATGCGTATCCTGGGCAAGCTTGGACACACTCCACTGTCCTCTGTCTGGCCACAGGCCACTGGGCAATGGGTACGAGGCGTGTATTGAATTTGTATTTATGATGCACACATAAAATACAATAATACCATTAAAATTGCGCCGGAAAATTGCCAGGAAATACACAGCGCACATATCACTGCAGGGCAGATATACATATATAGTTTGATACTGGCACGAACCGAAGCTGTAATGCACTCACGGGTAGCATTAATTATTGATAAGATGTAACTCCTTGAAGATTTTCTGCAATAATTTCCATAGTTCTATTTGGACTATGATCACAATCTTAAGATACATGATAGGTTTCAAATGTTAAAAATTTTAGGAAAGATATCAAAAGAGAATCTTGTTAAAAAAGTCATTCGAAAAGTTACTTATCTATTTATTGTAATTAAAATGATACAATCTGTTCCACCTCCTCTTGATGACCTTCGTTCCAATACGCATGTAGTTTCGGTATATTTATAAAAAGTTTTTCAATGATTATTATCTTTAAACTACTGATTTTGAGATATAAAGCCAGTAGTTTAAATATTCTAACATAGATTCGTGTATGTTTTAATGAAGAACTACTTGTGTATTTCAAATTCCTTCATGATGAATGATTTACTCCGTTCTAACTCCTCTTAATGACTGAATATACATTCTAATTAATAATATATATTTCTGAAAAGTTTTTCAATTTGTATTATATTTAAACTACTGATATTGAGATGTAAGTTTTTGTCTAGTTTCAACATTCTAGCATTATTTTAACTATTTTAAGGAAGTACAACTTGTCTCATTCCTTCATTATTTTTACTATTAAATCTCTTTTTAACTCTATCAGAACTGAAAATATTCAGCGTTTAATCACTTAATAAATTGCAGCTTCAAATAGCTAAATAAATCTTAAGATAATCTTCAAACTTTCAGCATTTCAATAGATCATACATTCCTCATTAAGCATCTCGAGCTTAATCAAGCCACAACTACTGCTATGTTTGCTCAGTTTTCGCTTCAGACAATATTGTTCTATGCCGTTTAATGCGCTCGATTTGTTACAACCTAAGTATCCGATGTGCATGTGGTATATGGCATGTGTATATCATCAATTCTGGCCCCGATAAGATATACACTGTACGGCAGTCTGTTGCCAGCTCGAGCCGTGTAGTACATACGATGCGATGCGGCATAGTTATTAAGTGCTCAAGCAACTCGAGCGGCCCACAAAATTGGCTCAGATACATTTGTGTTCGACCCGACTCCGACTGCCCCTCCCCCTGTCCGTCTGTCTGTCCGTTCGACTGTCCTCGCCTTGTGGTTTGCTATTTTACGCCATTATAGCCGGAGTTTGGTTGCCGTTTGGCATAAATTTATATGCAGTCGCCGTTGCCGTTGCCGTTGCCATTGCCTCTGTCGACGGAAATTACCATTTTATTATTGCAGGCGAAGCTGGCCAAGCCACCACAGCCGAAGCCGCAGCCTGCATCACCTCCTACACCACCTTATACTCCGCCTCCACTTATGTCTCGACCTGCGGCACGAGGCCGAGGCCGCTTCGACCTCGACCTCAGCCTCAGTCAGAGCATCGACTCACACCATGGTGACCTCATTGAATTCACATTAAAATTGGTAATGGATATATGCAGCAGCACGGACTACTCGCATCCACACACACACACACGCTCACACACAAAACAACAACAGACCATGCTGCTCTCGCCAGATAAATGAAATCCAACAGATATGCCGTATTTATTTATGCCCAAATGCGATGCGTGCGAGAGGTTAAGTGCTTCTCGATTCACGTTTCAGATCGTATCCGACTTAACCAATGAATAATTAAAGCGGCATCTCTTCTATCAACATTGGGGGCTTCAACAAGATGGTTTCATCCATATCGTTCCAGACAGATGTCTGATCCTCATCCACCTCGTTGTCAAATTGAAGAGTTTCATTATCGTTGGTCGATTCGTAGACAGTACTTCCATCAGATTCAGACACAGAATCAGTGATTTCCTCAATTTGATCCTCTTGCAATATGCCAGCCACATGGAAACGATCGTCGAGCATGTTTTTCCATTCGTTGACAAATGAATCAAAATTTCGCACCTCATGACGCGAAACCTTCTTCAAATATTTCATAATGTCCGTGCCGGATAGTGATTTGTAATGGCCCCGCGGTCCGAAGTCCTGTGGCGCAGACGAGACATCGTACAAGACACCCTCCAGGGCAACCAGATATTTCTTATCTGGATTATTCGTATTGTATTTGCCTAATTGCTCCTTAGTTAGTTTAAGATCCTGTAACGGCGTTGGTAAGCCAACATGACCTGCGTTCTTGTAATCCTCATCATCGTAGGTCGGATATTCGCGATGCGTCTTCATGTAGGCAGTCACACCCAGCACGCAGGCCATCACCACAAGTCCTGCCGGAGAACCGATCCAATCGCGCACTATATCTCGCCAAGAACTCTCAGGCAGCGAAGACATTAAAATGGCTTTCCTTTAGATTTCTCAAATGAAAACTTTAAAGATTGTCTCAGAGCTGAACGGACTGTGTTTCGGACTGTGATGCGGACTAGTTGTTATAGTATATTGTCAGTAAAAGCATAATTAAAGCCTACTCAGTTGCTCAGACTTTGTAACTAAAATAAATACTGCCTTTCTAGAAGGAGAAATTGGGTTTGGGAAAGCAATTTCTCATTATTACATCTAAGATATACGCTTATAAATTCTCTTTTAAGGAATCGTTAGGAACTGTTCCAATTGTTATAATTAAATGCTTTTGCAGGCGAGCGTGGCTTAGTGTTTGTCAGTAATAGTCATGTATGATACAATGCTATATCTTTAACTTTTATCAAGAGTCTTCAAAGAACTATTTCAAATACTTTACTTTAAGGAGTTATATGTTTTTTTAATGATTGTATAATTAAACAATCTTTTGAACGCCTTTATAAAAACACTTATCACACTCACAAATTTCTTATTCTTTCTTATTCTGTCCAGGTCTGGTGGTCGCCCTGTCCAAGTCGCGAGTGCCCCGAGGAGACCGAGCTGGATCTGGCCGTGCATCAGTGCGTCGACTATTGCCTGCTGCAGGAGCAAATGAATCCTCAACTCTACTCCGATGAGAAGTCACCAGCAACAACAACGACTAGAAGAACAATAACAACAATGCCAACAAGCACAATGTCCAACAGAGAGCTAGAGACAAGTGCACCCACAATGCTGACCACAACGAGCCCATCACCGGCGACGACGTCGACAACATCTTCGCCCGCCTCATCATTGCCAGCATTATTTGCCACGCAAACGAGGAGCAGATACCAAGATGTACTTAATATGTCATCGTCCATGTTCCCGCCACTGGAGAACATGCCGGGCTTGTCGTTGCTGCTGCAGTCACAGGGCGTGGCAACCTCCTACTCCTCCACATCGTCGTCGTCATCATTATCATCAGCTGAATTGTCAGCCATGTCCATGCAGGGATTGAATCGTAAGTGACTACTCTACACGATGATCCTGCAGCTGCCTTAGAAATCCTCACTTCCTCAACTCATCCGAACTCCCATTGAGTGCCCCAGCCCAGTTCCTAAGGCAGCTTGACGTTGTCTACCAGCGCTTGTTATCCGTTAGTTTTCCTGTCAAATGTGTTATTCACCGCACCCAGCAACCCCCTACTCTCCTAGTCTGTTTTTCTTCCCACTCATAGTACATGTCCGTGTCCGCATCCATGTCGTGTCGTATGTGCTATACTTTTATTAGTTTGTTTTTACCTCTGTTCCGAAGCAGCGCAGCCAAGAAACGAGTTAAGCCTGCTCCCTCCCTATCTTCTGCTACTTCACAAACAGCAGCAAAATAAATATAATTCAACCTGTGGTTGTGGCACATACACACACACACAGTCAGCCTGTCGTCATTAAAGCCTGACGCGTCTCAAGAAAGTTTAAAACTTTTGCAGCAACCCAAAGAAAGTTCTCAGGTAGTTCTATCTTATTAAATTTCAGCAGTGGAAACTCAGCACCATGCAGAGAACATAGGCAAATAAACTCAGGAAAAATGAGAGATGATGAGAAATAAATTCTAACTGCATAAATAGATAATAATTGCAATCAGAACAGAGCGGAGAAAATTTCACTTAAGTACTGGAAAAACTTTTACTGAAACCGAATGGAAAATTGGAAATGTGAAGTACTTGAAAGAAATAAGGAAATACACGTATAATTTAGTCATAGTACAGATATCGAGTATATAGATATTGAGTATCGATACAGTAAGTCTCTTTATAAAAGCAGGATAGGTACCTTGATTAAGGTACCTTGTTTAAGTTATGTACCTTATTTAAGCTACTAAAGCTAACTGGATTAGGCTTCGTTCTCTATATCTAACTTGAAGGTGTCTTCCTCCTAAAGCGTTAGGTCTGATTTGCTTACCATTATCCTTCTTTAACAGTAGTTGATTCCTCACTCTTTAACTAACTTGCTTAGGTTCCCTGCTCTACCTGCAAAGCCTCAAGAATAGTATTCATCTCAAGTAACAAAAACAGTATATTTAGGAGTATATCATATATTTAGTATATTGTCTAGTCGAGTTACACCACATACAATTCTATAGAATTTCCTCTCAATGAACTTGAGTAAAATCTAATGCCTTTATAAGCCAATCACAGTATGTGGATAAACTAGCAAGTAAGCCACACTTGACACTTTGCACAATTGGAATTTGGTCATGCATGGTCGGCTCTCCGAGCAGGGCTATCCTTCGTCCCCTTCGTTCCTGCTATTGCTCTGCCAATTTGTTGGCCCTGTCTATTATCATTGAAATACCAATTTTGCCACTCGTCTGTTTATAGTTTCGACTGGCACTTTGAATGGCAACAGCAACAACAAGCCAGCTAAGGTCAGCAGCAGTTGGGTGCACTCGGATAATGCAGATGCCACATATTTCATGTTGCAAATGCATCCAGATCTGGCAGATCCCACAGAACAGTTGGGCATGGAAATCGAACAGGATGATAACGAAACGGTGACAGACATCAGGCAACGTTTTGGAGTCGAGAAACTTGCGAAAATGCAAATCAATCTAACCGACATGGATGAACTCGATTTGCGTTGCGGTGGCCTGGTGAGACGTACAAATATGTCCTACATGAATTCGGGAGCTGTCAAGTGCCTTATGCAGCGTTGCACATTCACGTTGAATGCACCAGAGATATGTCCGCCCGACTACAAAGAAACCGATGATACCATTTTCTGGATATATTTTCTGTTGCGGTAAGTCTACAAAGTCTTACAAATAAAACGAAATAATTTAAACATACGACTATATAGGGAAAATAGAAATAATCTTGTAATTTACATATTACTCGAGCTAAGAAATTTCCCTTGCACTAGAAATTGGGACTTACAGGAGGTTTTATTCTTAAACTAAGCCAAAAACGGACAATTTTTTTTCTATGTTTTCGTTTTATCCCTCGTGATGGAAGTTATATTCCTTGGAAGGAATTTCATATGTATGGGAAATTGGCACTTATAGGATGCTATATCCAATAAACTAAGCTGAAAACGGCTCTCATTTGAATAATAAACTTAGGTGGTTAACTTTACATATTATTTGCATGAGAATCGTAGAAGAAACACCGAAGTTCTGCCTCGAACTCAAGAACTAATTTGGTATTTTCTTGTAGTTTACGTATTACTCGAGCTAAGGTATTCAACTTTTGGTATGAGGAACCTTAGTAGTTTATTAAAAATTCCTGTTAATTTCATGACAATCGTAGAAGAAACACAGAAGTTCTGCCTCCAGCTCAACAGCTAATTTTGTATTTTCTTGTAACTTATGTATTACTCAATCTAAACTGATCAACTTTAAGTATACTCAACTTGGGTGGTTTAATAGCCATGATTATTTCTAATCTCAAAAGAAACACAGAAGTTCTGCTTCAAACTCAAGAACTATTTTTGTATTTTCTTGTAACTCGTGTGTTCAACTTTAGGTATACTCAACTGGGCTGATTTAACAGCCATGATAATTTAATGGAAATCGCAAAAGAAACACAGAAGTTCTGTTTCTCTATTTCACAGTGCACACTCATTATTATTATTAATCGATTACCATTAATTGCTATCTTACAGATTCCTGGCCACCACAATGTTGTCGGCCGGCGTTACCATTATGGATCCCATTGCTCTGACAATGATTGAGAAATTCGGTGGCGACTTTGGTCGTGAGCGTCTCTTCTCGAGCATTGGCATGGCCATTTTCTCACCCATCACTGGCATTATGATTGACTATTCCTCACGCGGATTGGGCTACACGGACTACTCGGCGGCGTTCTATACATACGATGTGCTGCTGGTCATATCGACAATGTCGGTGCTAATGATGCCATTGGGCGAGAAGTTGCCGGCCGATAATGTGTTTAGGGATTTATGGAATCTATTGAAAATGCCGCACGTGATTGCGTTTATCATATTTCTCTTTGTGCTCGGCAATTTCTGGGGTTTTATCGAGAGCTTTCTCTTTCTCTATCTCAAGGAGTTGGGTGCGCCCAACTATTTGCTGGGTGAGTTGTTCGACAGAGAGAGAGAGTGGCGAGTTTTAATGTGCGAACTGCGTGTTGCTACTGTATTCCCCACTGTTCACCCTCTCCCCTTGCAGGCATCACCATCACCGTGGGCACTGTGAGCAGTATACCGTTCCTATATGGTGCGGAAAAAATCACACGCATCTTCGGCCACGTTAATTTGATTATCATTGCCTTCTTCTCGCACGCCGGCAGACTGGTGGGCTATTCCTTTATCGAGTGAGTGCTGGGGCACAGAGTCTGGCGTAAATGTAATTTAATGGAAAACTTCCTTCCCTTCACATATAGAAATGCCTGGTGGTGCTTCCCATTCGAGGCCATGGAATCGCTATCGTGTCATCTAATGTGGGTGGCAGCGGCAACGTATTGTTCCATCTTGGCCCCCAAAAGTCTCTTGGCCACGCTCATCGGTGTGCTCGGCATGGCGCACTTCAGTCTGGGCAAGTAGCAAAGTCTGACAATACGGCTCACCTCTCTCTAATGCAACACCCCTCTCTCTATATCCATGCAGGACGTGGCAGTGGCAGCTTTACAGGCGGTCTACTCATCGGACAATTCGGCACACGCGATGCCTTTCGGTATATGGGACTCCTCGCGGTAGTCGGTGGCATTGCGTATGGTTTGCTGCATCTGATTTGGTTGCGCAAATTCGATCATACCACAGAGGAATCCGAGGAGGAGGTGGAGGCTGTCGAGGCTGGTGAGACGGAAAAACTCACAGAGCCAGCCACCAAGGAGCAGGGTACCTCAATGTCGCTGGAACGATTGAGTCTGATGATCAAGTACAATCAGATTGGAAGTCTGTCGTCGTTGCCACGCGGCTCGCGGGTTAGTTGAAACTTGGTGGAGAAACTTTTTAATTGAAATTCCCCAATTGCAAAGTCCTCCCCCCGCCCCCAACCATACACTGACAACCACTCTCCCTGACTCTTCCTTGCTCTACTTTCGGTTTGCAGGCAGACATACACGACCATTTGGCAGTGCGTCGCAGCAGTTACAATGTGGAATCGCTAAGGGGTGTGCCACGGCATGGGAACATCGGCAGCAGTGCTTCGAAGGTGGATATACTGCGCTCGGCTCTCGAAATTAATCACAAGTCCTCGAACCATTCGATGCTGAGCAAAGCCGATAACAAAACGTCAAATCAATCACTCGGTCGCAATCGCGCCGACAGTGCGCCCAAATTGAATCACAGCAATCTGAAGAATATTTCGCAGCCCGCCCTCGAGGGTGTTGTATTAGAGGTGAGTACCCCCCCCCAGTGCCTTCTCTTCCTTCAAAGTTTCCCCTACTGTATGTGTGTGTGCCTCGATGATTGCCGTCAATTGTTTTGATTTGTGTTTTGCTGCTGCTGCTGCTGCTCGACAGTTTAAAGCAAGAAATGCTCAGCAGCTGCTGCTACCAATAACTTTTTAGCATACGTCGAGAACTGTCCTGGCTGTGCTGGCTGTGTCCTCAGTGTCCCTGGCTGGCTGTCCCTGCTGGGCTCTCCTTCCTGTCCTCGACAAGCGGATGCTCTGCGCCACTGCATCCGTTTGCCGTTCATCGTTCATTGTTCATTCGTTCGGTTCGGCTCGGCTCGCTCAGCTGTTCATTTGCTCCGTTTTTGAATTTGCTGCCCTCACTTTTTCTTGTTTTTGTTTTCCTTCTCCTTCCCCCTTCTGTCTATACTTTTTTTTGGTATTCGTGTGTTTGGCATTTGTTTCCTTTACTGAACGTTCGCTTTTGATGGCGCTTCAATGGCTTTGATTTCTATTCTGGAGCCAACTCTGCGAATTGGAAGCCAACTTTATTGGTTTTTGTTTTCACAACAAACAGCACAACAAGGGCGCCCCCTACACAGTGGGGCCACAATGCCGTACAGTGGGGTACAGAGGCACACAGTGGGGAGGACAGTGGCGCTCTCTGTCTCGGCTGTAGTTCGTAATTTCGTTGCAAAAGCTTTCACTTGATTTCTTTATGCTCGGAATCGGAAACTGAAGTCGTTTATTTCGATTGCTTTATACAAAAAAAATAGGAAACATATATTTTTGATAAATTTATTTGCTAATTGTTGTGGTTACAATGAGAAATGTTGCTGAGAATTGAGAACTAATTCAAGAGACTTTCAGATAGTGAAAACATAGGTATGATATAGGCACAGATTAAGTACAAATTGAAAACAATTTAGATGCAACTCAATGACAAGTGAAGGAATTATTAGTTTTATATTATTTCCTATAATTAATTTTCATAAAATTAAGAGAGTATTCAATGTTTTTGAGGTGTTTTCTTTAGAGATTTGGAATTGTAAAATGGGACAAAAAACTTAAGATTGAGCATTTCTCAGGTAACTTTAAGCTAAGCAATTATATCTAATAGTTATTGGAAAGTTTCGGAAAAATGTAGGGACTACTTAAGCACAACTTAGGGACAATTTTGTCATAGTGAAGTACATTAGTTAGGTTAGTAAGGGCATTATTAGATTTTTTTTACATTATTATTCGTTTTTGCAAAAATTAAAGAGTTTTTAAAGCTTTTCATGAGTTCAATTAAGAGATTTGCAATTTTAATAAAAAAAATTAAACTTTAAACACACTTTAGAAAAGAATCTGCGAAACAAGGTCAAAAACTCATCAAGTTTATTCCAAAACATACCTCAGGTATCGCAACTACTTATACACATGTAGTTTCTTAATAACTCATATTTAATAATTATAAAATCATTTTCTCTCTAGCTAGTCAGTTATCCAAATGCCTTACATAATTATTACCAACTCCTTGACAAACAGTTTATCATGTTATCCGATTGAAACCTGATTTGGATTACTTGAAAACTAATCAAGCCAAATGAACCATTCTACAATAATTACACAGCAATTTGTACTCTGTTGTTTCTTTAAATGGGGGAGGGGGGAACAGTGGATTCGATTCGATTTAATGAAAAACTTACAATTCCATTACTTGCCGCAGTTAATTTTGTAATTAATTAGCAAAGCTTTCAAGCGAGCTTTTATGGCAGCCTGGCAACCATAATTCAATAAATCAAATGTGGTTGCAACAAATGTGCAACACACACACTCACAGACACACACACGAACACATAAAGCATACAAAAAACATGGAGAACAACGTCGAGGCAACAACATCAACAATAACAACAACAACAGCAACAAATTAATGAATTTATGAACAGTCCAAACTTTGCCTTGGCATTTGCAGGCAGCAAACAACAACAGGGAGGTACAGGGAGGGGGCTGGGATAGACAGCTGGACTAACTGACAAACTGACAGTGGCTGCACATCAGTGAGCAGGAAACAAAAGCCAACACACACCCGACTCAGCAGGGAGCCAGAGACGACTCCGACAACTCCGGAGTCGAGTCGAGTCGAAAGTGGCCAAAGAACGCTTGCAAATTGCAGGCCGCAGTCCGCAGGCGAAAGTTCGTTTTGGCTTTGGCTTTTTCGTTTCTGCAAAATAAATTTGCCAAAAACCGAGCAGCAAGCAGTGTCTATGTGTGTATATGAGTGTGTGTGTGAGTGCATCTATGCTATAAAATGTGACTTCAGCAGCGCGTTTATCTAAAACAAATGCTTCCCATTCCACATGCACATTCTCACATTCAAACAGGGAGTGGAATCAACATTTTTTCCCAGCCGCATGAAAAAGTATCCAAGTGGTTTGTTAACTTCAATACCCGCTGTGGATTTATCCGTAATACCCAGCTCTATGTTAATGGTAATGTACAAGCCAAAAGTGGCAGGCAAAAGCAAAAAATAGAGCATGTTTAAAGTAAACAGCCTCGGCTAAGACGAACTGCAAATACTCTTTACCTTGGAGGCAGGCTGATTGTGAATGCAAGAGAAATTTACATTAAAGATAATCATAGTATTCGACAGCCTTAAGTAGTGAAAATTGACTTAAAGGCTCTTTGTCTTGTCCCATTAAATAGCTTTGAGTAAATTACAGAATCAATTAGAATTTAATATTTTGTTAAACAGTTTTTGTATGTCCAATGATTTTGTAATTCTTTCTATTATAGCTGAATTCATGAACAATTTTATTTAATTTTGTACAATTTTGTTTAATTTTATATAGAATAAATCTAAGGAAATATAAAAACTGCAGCATGCCGAAGGTAGCCTTTATGTCTGATTAATTAACTTAACTTAATAGTTAAGTGTTTTCTTTTGTCTCTACCGTTAGTCAAATATAGTTTTAATGTAAAAATCATGGATAAGAGTACCAAAGATTATGAGGGAAATGTCCAAAAGTAAAATGATGTATACGTTTAAACATTGTTGACCTATTTAAATCAGTAAATTTCATTGGTAAAATTAGTTTAAGTCAATTTCATTGAAATTAACTCCAAAATAGGTTTTAGAGAAACCTATTTTGAAGTTTATTTCAATGAAATTTACTGATCAAAATCTATTTGATGATCAGTAAATTAACAATGAAATAAACTTAAAAATAACTTTTAAAAGTTCAACTCTACTTCAACAGAGCAAAGAAAATAAATAGAGGTTTACCAATATTTGACAACACGATAAGGGGGAACAAAGTTAAAACTATCAAAATGCAAATTTTTAGTGTAAAGTTTATATTTTTTTAATTTTTGACCAATAATCACTTTAAATTCACCTTTGGTATACGTTCATATACTGACCCTATAAAGAAACTGCAAATGCATCATTGCAACATCAATAAAACGTAGTTTGCCTCCAGGGAAGGGTATTGACTTACTATAAGCACACATATTTAAGTTACTAACATATATATATATATAGATATATATATATATACATACAGTATATACATATGTTATTTCACGATTCTCGCATGCATGCGAATCCCAGCATGACAGCATCCTGTACGAGAGAGACAGAGAGAGAGAGAGCAGGAAGAGTAGCAGTTGAAGATGGAGCAGAAGGTGGACCTGCAGCGAAACGCATGACGAGTACGCCGGGCTAGCGGCTAGTTACATTGCATGTGTAGTTATCCTGCTACTTGCGCCACCTCTGCCGCATCTTCTTTACCAACTCCCTGTTCCCCTCATCACCCTCTTCCTCTCTCTTTCCGCTCTGCTTGTTGTTATTGCGTTGCTTTTTTGGCGAGTTTCCTCGCAGTTTTTGGCCAAACCACAAGGGAGTTGAGGCAGTCAGGCAGCCAGGGGGACGGGAGGTGGTACCATCAAGTTATTTCGCTGGATTTAAGTCGGCACTTGCGCCATTTGGCTTTGGCTTTCGCTCTGGATCCACTTGTTTTGATAAGCAGCAACAAAATGAACGCTTAGTTAGCTTTAGTTTCGCTTTAGTTGGGTTTAATTTGCCGCACTCCTCGCCCAATTTAACCCACTTCCCAGTTGGCTCGACCTATTCGCGCATTTTATGACTTTTCCATTTCGCATTTTATTTTAATATTCAATTTTTAAGCTCATATATCTTTACCATGAAATACGATCATCATCCTCTTCCTCATCGCAAGCGAATGAGCAAAAGTTCTGCAAGGATTTTCTATTTCTCTTCTCTTTTTTTATTTTGGTCAAAATTGTCGCCTTTGCTATTTTCCTTTCGCTTTGATTTTGTTTGCGTTTTAAGCCAAATGATTTGTTGTTCAACTTAGCGCAAGTTGACAAAAAATAACAATCGCAGCTGCTGCAAAGGCAACAATAAGTTGACTGAGCGGGCGGCACAGTGGTCGGTGTTGGGGACGAGGAAGTGGATAAAGCTGCATCATTGTGGAGAAGAAGCAGAAAAAAAACATTGCCGTAACATAAACAAACAAAGAGGAGAAGAAATTGCAGAAGAAGCAAAGCAAATGCCGCGACGCTTGTGAAAGCGATGAAAACGCTTGTGATGTGTTCACAATGCCCACTGATGCAGTGGTACAAAAGTAATCGAACTGTCGATGAAATTAAATGAATACCAAAAAGTGAATGGCAAGAAGTTTTCTATAGTCAGATCAAAAAGTTTGATTGGAGAACTATAGTGGTACATGAACAAATCAAGAGATGGCGATTTATACTTTTGTACAATATTATATGAAGATAAAGCGAGGGGTAAGAAGAGCGTGAAAGTAAAAGAAATACAGTAAGTTTAAACTTAAAATGTATAAACTGTTGGTATATATATAACACAACTTGACAATGCGAGACTTTAAAATTTAAAAAAAAAGTTTTCAAAATATTAAATTCTTGCAATTCATGAAAATGTACTATTTTAAAATAAAGATATTCAAGAGTTTTCTTATAAGCTCAACACATATTTCTTTCATATACATATGGTAAACAATACATACATTTTTAATGTGGTGTTATGTATATTATTATTACGGTTTTTTAATAAAAAATCGCTTATAAATATTTTAAATATTAAAAACAAAATATAAAAATCATATAATATATATCAACAAAACAATATCGATAATTTTAATTTTTTAATTAATAAGAAATTCCTACTGTCGTTTCAAAATATTTCAAAAATGGTACGATATTTAATTATTTTGATTTTTTAATCATTATTTAGACCAAATCAAAAATCCAGCATTCATATTTATGTAAAACTTAAATTGAAATATTTGGATATAGAAAAAAATTCCGAAATATCGATTTTAAAACAAAAATATCGAGAAAACGAAAGAGAGAATACTTTCAAATATGGCACACAATACGTATGTTTATATATTTAATTTGTATAGCTATTATGATGTTGATTCAAAATTCCCTTAAGTACCCACTGTACTCGAAATGCCACATTCAATTTCCTTCTCATATTTTACTATTTTCAATAGCACGTAGTATGTATTCGCTTCCATTTCCTGTTAGCTATTGCGAGTCCCCTTCCATCTCCAGCTCCCCTGCTGCGTTAGGGAACTTTTCACCATCCTATACTGCCGTACTGCCGGTTAGTATTATTTTTATTCCCTACGCTGCACATAAAGCGATTTATCTATGTGCGAGAGAGATGGCAGTAGCAGAAAAAAATAAATATTTATACGCGGATCTCGAAAATAAAAGCCATGTAATTTGACGCTGTGCGCGCTGAATGGCGAGCTGGTTTTCCCTCCCGCTACCCCTCTCCCTTCCCTTCCTCCTCCTTCTCAGCCTTGCTTACTTGTGCGACATTTGTCATTGTTGAAATTTTGGTCGGCAACGTCTTTATACGAGATATGGCTCAACGCCAACGACTCTATATATGGCTTGATGCCAGGGACACAACTTGTACGCAGCATAACGCACAAAAAGTGAGTGCGAAATTGCGCGTAAGTAATTTTTATTGTGAGACAGAGAGGCAAAAAACCAAATGAGAATATACGTACCGAAGCGCAGATACCCTAGCTCAAGTATAATACACACAAGTCAAACAATTTTCCATATAAAAGTCAATTTATAAGTTAAATTCATATATATTCATATTAAAGATTGCTCGTAATTGATCGAGTTGTTTTCTGTGGTTTCATAGGGTATAAAAAACAATGGCGTGTGGTCATTACACTCAGCAAGTGTGTGTGTACGTGTGTGTGTGAGTGGGTGTGTGCAAGAAAACAAAAAAGCACAATACTTTTTCAACCAAAAGGAAATCAACTGATGAACATTACCAGAGAACCCTCGCCAACCCCTCGTCGTACTGGAGACTGCTCAGCAAAGGCATTTAAGAAGCGCACGTCGGCCTCGTGTGTGTGTGTGAGTGCATGTGTGTAAGCGAATTTGTGCATTCAGCTGCAACGCTTTGTAGTTTTTGCACGTTTTAATAAAAGCCAAAAAACAACTGCAAAACAACCGACAGCAACCGCAGGGGAATTTGATGCATACGATTTATACCGAAAGTTTGATGGACTGGAAATACCAATAAAAACAAAAACAAAAATCTACACGAAGTATTACCGTCTGACTGTAAAATACCTTAACTAATTTCAACGGGCTGATTTATTGGCGGTTTTTTGCAGTTAAAATAAAATAATTTGAGGTTAGGAAAAGGTTTTGACAGCAAATATACAAATATTTTACATGACATCGTAGTAATTGTATGGAAATTAAATTGATTAAGAACTTATCCAATTCACAAACTTGAACGACTCAATTCATAAGCGCTTTTTCAAAATAGTTTAAGGTTATGACACGGGTTTTAGAGGTTAAGCAGCAAATGTATATTTTAAATAGTACAATAGGAATTGTATACATTCTCTATACATTTTCAAAAGTATTTGTGGTTATTTTAAGTCTTTTAAGGTTATGCAGCAAATATATATTTTACAAGGTACGTTAATTATAGAGTACAGAGAAAACTAACGAAGAATTTTTCAGACTCTTGCAGAAGTTGAATTTTTCGTATTTTTTTATAAATTTTTAAAATATTTGAGGGTGTGCCGAGTTTTTTGAGGTTATGCAGCAAATAAATAATTTACATGGCACGTAAGACATTCTGTGCAACGAAAACATGGAAGGAACTTATGTCATTCATTTAAGTAAGTTCATTTATTCGCTGTTTTTTTTTTTTGAGTTAACAAATATTAAAGGTAATCTCTATGTAAACGTTGAGGCTATGTAGGAAACACCAGAGATTACTTAGGGATTATTTAGTATGCTTATGTATAAATGGTTTAACACTTTTCTATAGTACTTTATTGATACAAACCTTAGGGTATCTATACAAAATAGTACCAAACACCAAGGGTTCTTTATTCATGAATACTAGAAAACCCCAACCAGAATGTAGCATGAATGCAACGCATTGCATCGCTTGAGTGGCGAAAAGCGGCTGAAACAGATCGCAGTGGGGGAAAAAATGCTAAAATAAACAACTTTGGGAACTGCATTGGAGCCCCGTTTTGTTGGGCACTTAAATGCGTGTGTGTGAGTGTGTGTGGAAATGCCAAAAGCTGAAATTAGCATGCAGGTCGAGCAGGAAGAGAATTCACTTTTGCATTCGAGTATTTGCATGTATTTTATAAACAAAGGCAATACCAAACAACAACAATAACAACAAAAATTAACAACAACAAATGAAAAGAACAAACAAACATATTGTGGAAGTAAATCACATTCGTTTTACAGTGTATGCACTGAAGGGAATTGCACAGCATTCGTTTGGTTTTATTGTGTGGTCTCTACTCTGTGCATGAGTGTTTGTATCAGTGTATGTGCCAGTGTGTATATAAATTTGCATTCCAGTCGGTTGGATAGTTAATTTGTATGCTTGTTATGGAACTGGTTATTCATTTATTTTTAGCTTTTAATTGGCACTGCAACATTTTATAAATCACTTCTGATATTAATACTCAGCATTCACAGTACTTAATGGGTATTATGAGATTAATTATTTATTATATATATCTGGAAACAATAGGTTGGTCATTCCATCTGCCTAACTTCTTGTTATCAGCTTCATTTTGTATAAGTTGCACTCTCGAATCTTATCTTATACTTTGTCTAGGGTATCCCAAAAGCCAGTCAACTCTGTAAAGTAATTTTTAGCAATGCTCGGAAATGTTATGTGGTTGAGTTTGTTTGATGAAGCAGGGATAATGGCCAGGAAACTGTAGAGTGCCACTAGAGCAAATAACGTGCATTTGATTAGTTTACACTAATGGGAAACGCATTTACAATATACAGATAGTTGTATTGAGTAGATATTGCTAATTGAAAGCAGCGGAATATATTGAAATGTTATTATTAAACATAAATAATGCCAAACGAAGGTAAAAGAATGCATGCATGATAGGATATATGTAAATTTCTTCATTTGTGCCTGATATACAAATTTAAACTTTATTTATAACGCTCTGTATGTATTTGTCTTATCAAGTGCATGTAGCATGACATATAAATGATCTTTCTCCCTCAAACTGTGCATAATCAATGTATCTTTTTATATCAAAAGCAGGATCAGGAGGGACCCAAGGTAATACCTGAGGAGACGGAGCTGAATTCATCAAAGACAACTGTTTCAGCTGGCTCAGAGGAGACAGTTCCCTCAGTGCCCACAGCCGCTGCAGCCTCCACAACCTCCACAGCAACGGCAGCAGTGTCCAGTACGCAGCAGCCTAATGGCAATGGAAAGGGTGTGCCCGAGGAGAATCCCTGATGGAAACCAAAGGTGACAGGCATAGACGGGGCGTATGAGTGATATTACTACAATAAACTAAATGAAATTATGCGCGCAGCAAACGTTTTGCATTCAATTAGAAAGTAAACAATGATTCAACATATATAGTATTGTTAATTGTACAAGTGTGTGTTACGACGAGTATGTTATATGAATTATGGCAAATAAATAAAGCTTTGTTGACCAGTGAAACCATTGAATCCATTCAAACGACACCCAATTGAAAATTCATCTCATCAATTTTGCATCGAAACACGTTTTATTTTGTCTGGCTTTTGCTTAAATTAAACATTAATTCTCAACAGAAACTGCAACTCCAATACGAGTCTATTTATATTTGCTAATTATTTAAAAATCTTCAATTATTTCTGTGTATGTGTGTATCTTAGGCTAAAGCTTGCTCAAGTTAAACATATATTTATTTTTTGTATTCAACCCACGTCTATCTTACCCATGGTAATTACTTAGTATAGCATTTAAATTACAAACTCATTTGCATTTCGCTTTCATATTTTCATTATTAATATATAAATAACATCAAGCTTTGTCAGAGTGTGTTGTGTTGTGTGTTGTTTTTCTGGTTTGCAATTTTCCACATTTTTATTTTCATTTTTCGACATTCTTGTTTATTTTTTGATTGCGCAAAAGTTAATGATTCGCTATTTGCTGGTTTTAACTCATTTATTGTGTGTAACTCTGTGCAGTTCTCATTGCAGTTTGATCAATATTTGCATGCATCATACAAACACAAGCACACATACAGATATACTTACAGAGTACGTACATTATGCAACAAATATTTTAATAATTACATATGAGAGTTTCCCCCTCGCTGCAAAAATAAAATACTTATTGCGGCGTGTTTTAATTTATGCTAATTAATATTCAATAACAGCTTATGAGTGCCTCGTTGCGCATTCAAAGAACAAATAATACAAATACATTTTTAATATCCATATACGTATATATAAAGAATAGTATGGCGTTTGTTAAATTAGTGACAATAATCTGTAAAATTTGAGCAAATTAAATTTGTAACCTTTTCCTTTGTCCCATGCAAATTGCATGCGGTGAAATTAATTAAAAACATTTTTCCATCGATTAGCAAAGCTCCAACACGCCCATTGAAAGTATGTAATAATTAAATAGCAAATACGCTAAATTGCATTGTTCAACAAAAGGGTTGTAATTGTTTTTTTAATTGAAACAAAGAGGTATGTATTTTAAATAATCTCAACAAAGAAATTGCAGATAGCTTATAATAATATATTGATGTACGACGAGGTGATTTCATTTTAACATCCTTCTTAGTTTCAGTTTACTGAATAATCATATAAAAAATAATTTAACGTATATTACATAAATCGAATCCTCTCTTTGATCGCATTATCCAAACAAAAACAAAGCAATATAAATATTACCGAACAAACAACACATTCTTTGGTTAAGCTACACAGAATAAATAGAAAAGCAGTGCATTAGCATATCAAGAGCAACAAAACAAACTTTGTTCAACGATTTTGCATAAAACAATCGAGACTAATTTATAAATTAAGACCTTGGCATTAGCAGGCCGTTTGAAGTTCATTTTTCCTCATAGAGCTGTGCTAAATTTAATCATGTAAAATAAGCTCAATTTGCGCCCAGTTGACTGCGGGCATTTACATAATTTGAAATCATATTTTGAGTTCATAGCCAAACATTATGGCCATAATGCAACCTCAACCATTTACACAATCAACAAAGTATATGTGTGTGTGTGTTGTGGTATATTTGTCCATATGTGTGTGTATCTGCTGCGTGAATGTGTGTTAGCCTAGCTCAAATAAACGTGATTACACAAGATGTTAAGCTTATTAACTATGCCATATGCCTTGTAAGTTGAAGTGCTCCTGCTGCTCTTCTCGTTTGTCTTTTGTTTTTGTTGTAGTTTAATCATAGAGTTCATTTTGTCGTACATTAATTTAAGTTATTGTTATCAATACATACTGTCTAACTGTCAATATTTGAAATATTACACGAGCACACTACGTCAAAATTATTCATTCATCTCTGCTCCCGACGTGCTCGCACGTGAATTTAACTAACCAGCCACCTTCTCCCGCACCTCCGCCAGTTCCAGTTACATTTCTAGTTCCAGTTCCAGCTCCAGTTCCAGTTCCCGTTCTCTTTCCAGTTGCAGCTCTCGCAATGGCTGCTTGGGCCAGCACATCTCACTGTATTAGCGGCGAATGCTGCGAGTTCTCACTGAAGTCCACCGTGTAGTACATATCGTTCTCCAGATTCATAGCCAGATGCCGCTGAAATGGGCGCTCGTGCAGCTGCCCGCCCAGCGTGGTCTGTGTCTGTGTGCTATTGCCACTGCCACTGGAGGGCTTTGAGGGCAAATGTCGCGTTGTCTGCAACGCCGCATTGCTGCCCCCGGCTGCCGCAGTGGCGGCAGAGGTTGCTGCTGCATCACCGGCACGCTGCGGCGCATTGAGTCCTTTGCCACTTAGCCAATGTTTATTCAGTTTGCCTTGCATCTTCGGTCGTCGACTGAAGCCCAAAATGGGTATAAACGAAGTGGAACGCGTCGAGAACTTTCGGTACGTTTGATTCACCTTGCAGTGACAAATGGTGACCTAGTTGGCACGCCAAACAAAGCAAAATGGGAAACAGAAACAGAACAGGTCGAATAGGTTGATTAGTTTATGTGTTGCCAAACTGGAGGGTGATTTCGTAACAAGAGTGAAGATATATACATGCATTCACATAAAGACTGTTTGCCAGAATACACTAAGTAAACTAATAACTTGTTATTGTTAGATTTACTTTCAAAATAATATCGTAATAAACGATCGAGAATAAAAAACGAATTTTTATCGACTTTTTTCACTTTAACCTCACTTAAAAATTATAAATAAATTGCTACAATTCCTCAATTTAAGTTTTGGTTGTACAAATAGGGATTTCCTTTCCAAATCATTTTAAATGAAGTAAATCGGATTGTTAGATAAGGCCCTACTCACGTGATTGTGCCGGAAAACATGTTTCGGAGATAAACGCCATCAAAGTGTTACGAATGTATGAATTTTCCCTAGAGCATGTGGCTTTAAAACATTGCATTAAATTGAAATAACTTTGTGCACACATGCTCTACAAATAAGAAGCTTCGATTTATAGAATTAAATTTTATCACATTTAAAAAGGAAACCTCCATTTAAACTTTCTTAAACATTCACGTTCTAATGAAAGTGTACAAAAACTGTAGCACTCTTTTAAGCGCTTGCTTTTTGCACCACAATTTGCATAGCACGCTTTTGCGGGCAGCGGCTAATTCATTCAGCTGCTCTTGGCAATTTCCTGAAAACCACAAAACGACGCTTCAAACTGAAGATTTTCCGACAGCACCGACCTACTCATTATGCCAGAGACCCCTTCTAATGACTTCTTGGCTAACTTAAGATAATTTTACAGACACTTGAAATGACAAACTAACAAAATGGGTCAGCAAACTGTAGAAACTACTTTTGATTAACTATGAATTTATACAGACTTTGTGGCATACCCAACATACTATATATATTTATATGTATATGTACATTCACGTTGTGCTCTTTGGTTGGTAACTTTTTAAACGATTTTTAACTTTAGCCAGATTTGCCCTGCATAAATTTGCATATTCTTTAAACTTGCCACTCGATTGAGCGCGCAGCAAAGGAAGGGGGAGTGGCAGTTGACTCTACGGAGTTCGTTGGTGTTAAGTAAGCCGCAACTTAAAACATGAATATGAATATGCAATGCTGTCTCGCGCAATTTTCAAAAACCGCAAAGTACAATTTCCCCCGTTTGGTCAGCAGCCGCTTTGATAAAGGGCCAGATGTAAATTGTATATGTGTGTATATATATGATAAGTTGAGGTATCTGTGTGCGTGCTAAAGAACTTACCACAACGGCAACGATGAAAATGGCGGCCGCCAGAACGCCAGCCGCAAAATATGCATTATGCAATTCAATGGGACTCTTAAGCACAACCGATGAACCAAAAGTTTTGTCATTAAAATTTCTGGCGTTCACATCGTCGACAATAAATTCGCTCGAGCTGACGACAGTCTCCACCACAAACTCATCTGCGCACAGAGAAGCAAACATACAGCGAGAAAATGAATGTAAATGGTTAGTTCCGGCGGGAATGACAGTAGCCAGAGGTAGGAAAAGGAGGATGATGAGGTGAAGCAGAGGATGATGAGAAGGAGAAGAAGAAGCAGGAAACCGGGCTTAGTTGCTGCTGCTCCTCCTTCTTCTCTTACTCCTGCGGGAGCAACGCATATTTTTCGGGTTACCGTCGCAGTTAATGAGCAGCGAGGCTCGGACTTGATAGCGGCTAACGGTTACTTGTATACTTGCTTACTTGGTACTTTGACCCATTTGGCCCCTCGCTTACCTTCGCACATTGTGCCCGTGTATCCGGGTCGACAGGCACAGTAGAAGCTCTCCCCGCTGGACCAGCAAGTGCCGCCATGGGTGCAAGGATTCACGCTGCACTGCTGAAAATACTGAGAAAGTTATCACATTGGTTGTGTGCGCTGCCTTCGTTATAGTCGTTAGATACTCGCTCTCACTCTTACTCGCTTTCCCTTGTGTGCGAGTGTGTGTGAGGTACACGTATTTGCGCTATACTAACTAACAATTACTTTGGGGCTTTGTGTGTGCGTCTGGCATGTTAAATATTAACGCTCGCATAATGGTTGCGCCATAGTAAAATGTAATTAATTTGCCGCTGCACAGTGGTGCAAAATCAGCTTAACAGGGTCAAGCTGGCAGCTTATTATATAATTTTTTGTACATAAAGCCGATTAACAAAAGATAATATATTTTATATTTTGACTTTTCTTTTAAAGTATTATAAATAATTATTTATAATCAAAATAATATTTCGAGTTTAAGCTTAAATAACAATAACTACTATTATTTACTGTAAGCAGTCTTAATGAAAAAAGAAATGAAGTTTAGTATCATAACCTTATGTGAGCCCTAATGGAAAAAAAATAATAATACAAGAGGAAGAATAATTTAAAACATGTTTTTGTATTCTTTAATTATACTTTCTATATCCTTATTTTATTCTACTGCTCCAATATAAGTTAATAATAATGATGAACAAATAAGACTACTTTTGTAAGTAAGAGCTACTCATTACTCATTATGTTGCCTGATCTATAATGGAGTAATGAATTAATAAAACAAAGAACCTAAATGAATCTAAGAACTGAAAACATGTTTTTATATTCTTTGACTAGACTCTTTTTATTTTTATTTATTCTACTGCTTAAGCTTAAACTTCTTATCTTTTACGGTGCTATTCCCTTTTCAAAATTCTGCATCATTTATTCTAGTCAGCTCTTTGTGGCTTCAGTACCCTATTAGTGTGTAGTATAGCAAGTTTCGGTCATGCTGTGGCACCACAGTGCAGCCTCCGCAGCCACCGCAGCAGAAGCGGCGTCATCTCATCAGCATCGGCATCAACCGGGTCCAACCAGCACCAGACAACGCCAGACAGCGGCAGACAGCGTCAGACATGGAGACAGCCAAGAACAGTAGCTGCCGCAGCAGCCGGCGCAGTAAGACAGGCCTCCTAACCACGAACTGTCTTGCTTGCCCCTCTACCTCTCTCTCTCTTCCTTTCCATGTTGCTGTGGCTGACGCAGTATCTGTCGCTGTCGCTTGCAATTTCTGGGCTAAAAAGCCTTCTAGGAAGCTGCCTCTGTCTGCTCCTCTCCGGCTGTGCTGCCTCTGGTCGCGGTTAAGCCACGTGTCCATCAGCGGGCAAAGCTTTAATTATGAGGCCTGACGTTTAATTTATGTACATTTTGTTAAGTTTTATTTTACCACTGCAAATTATCAAGTCATTGAGCGTTTATTAAATACTGTGAAGTAGGTTCTTAGTTAATGATGATAATGCCCTGTCACACCATAACCAACAACCCGCCCTGACTGGTTGCCTGGGCGTGGCAGCATTGTAATCAACTTTTGCCTTGTCTTTCATTGATGTCGGCACAAAGTTCTGTTTTTTCCATCTTCCGTGAAAGTAAACTTAATTAGTTGACGAAGTAGTTGCCTTCAGGGAGGTTAAGTTAAGGTAAAGAATACGAATTGGTTGCCAGGCACTATAGGGTAAAACAGTAGGAGAAACTATACGGCAACAGGAGATGAGAAAAAAGTATTGAATGCTATTGAACGAAGGCACAGAACTATGACTGTTTGTTGTGCAAGTTTCTTTCAATTCTTTGTTTATTCTCTGTACCAACTACATAATCAGTCATGCTTCTTGATGTTGCTCTCCATGGTTACAGGAAGTCGTTAACATTGTTTGTGATGCCAACTGATGTCGACTAATTGCAATACATGATTTGCTGTTTTTGCCGATTATGAAGCATATTTTATAGACCTTCATAAATTAGAACTAATAGTCGTTTATATAGAAAGAATGTAAGTGGGTTTTAGTGCATAATCCAAGCTGAACTGTGTGCTATAAGAAATTGCATGAAGATTAACTTGATACGCAATTACCTGAGGAAGGGTTTCGCAATAATGTCAGCCAGTCAGGCATAGATAAATGTACCAAGCAATTGCAAAATCTGCAAAAACTTTAATTAATGATGGATAATAGGACACAGTAACCTACCGGTTACTGAGGAAGCAGCTACACTAGTGAAAGCAGGAACACGGTGTATAATGAATAGCAAAGGACACAAACATCAGAGCAGAATACTGGAAACGTCCACCACGCTTGCGGCAATCGAAGTTCCTGTTAGGCTGACCTCAAAAAATTTGAAGAGCTAATGAAGCTCAGCGAGAATCCTGTACGAATCCTTACATGGCTACTTAAGGGATACTGCAGTAGGCCAAGAGCAGACCATAGAAACTAGAAAAGGCGAGTAATACTCTCTACAGATTCTGCGTTATAGGGCCCGAGACACCAGAGCACATATGTGCAGTATGTCGGTCGGTGGCTTTTTAACGAACTGTGTCCCTAGGCAAGCAGCTTCTCGGGACTAACGACTAGTCCAGGCAAAGTGATTGATTTCCTACAAGTAACTGAACTGGATAGGCTGATTTAAGCGCAGTAGAGTTTACAATAGATATACAAGTTTGCAGCACATCTCCCCCACAAAACAATGAATAATAATATACACACAGTCTCTTCATTACTAAGTCTCCGAATTTCTAAATGTTTTTTATATTATACAAATTTATTTCCACTTTCATGATCTCCTTATAGTTGACAGCGTCTTAAAATCTCGCACTGAAAGTGCTGCAGCTTCACTTCAAATTGAAATTCACTTAGATCTTTACGATATTGCTTTGTCCCCGAAAGCACAAATTGGAATTATCAAAGTGAATTTATCTTGGTTCGCTTGCAGAACAAATCGAAATCGTAAATCTGCTTTGGGTGCAAACACCACAAAAAATGGCAAAAAAAACAAGTTTTACAATTACGAAATTGCACGAAATCCCCGCAAAATGTTTACATTTTGCTAGATAGTTGCATGTGACTGTCTGTGTGTGTGTGTGTTGGTGTGTTATCTGTTCGATGCCAGCAAATTGTGGTTATTTTTGGGGGCAGTTTGTTATGTATGCACCTCATAGGTCGGCACGTTCCGCGCCCAGACGACACACCGGCAGGCCGACACCCTAACCCCAAATTCCGAGCCGTAACTTTTAACCTCAATAGTAGAGCGAAGAGCGAGCAAGTGGGCGAGGAGTGCATAAATCATGACTTACCGTTCGTGGCATTTGATTACAATCCGGTCCATTGCGACCTCCTGGGCATTCGCAGCTAAAATCATTTCCATGATCAATACAGCGATGTCCTTCGGGGCACGGCTTATTGGCGCAGAAATCAACCTAAAACAAGAAGAACAAGAAGTAAAACCAATCGTAGCACACTCTGTGTGTAGGCAGAGCCAGAACAAATCAAAGCCATATTGAAAAAGCCTCGGCTTCATTACGTATTCAAAAATTTATTTGCCTCTCCCCTCTCCCCATCCACCCGAACTGCCAACAAACACGCAACATACCGTCGAAGGCTTCTCTCCTTTGATATGTAAACATTGTATATAACCATATCGTATATGCATATGTGGCAACGGCCAGGCTAAATTCAATCAATATGCACGCATATCATTTGCCTTGACAGCAACTGAAGCAACTACTCTCCCACTGGAATACCCTAACTTTTGGTTAGGAGTTTCGAGATGAAACTTGTGATATCTAAAGAATAAATTATGAATATTACGCGACGTAACAAAAATACTTAAGTATCTTGAGATTATCTAAAAGATATATTATGAATATTATCAAATATAACATAAAAATACTTAAGAAACTTGAGGAACTAATTTGGCAAGTAGATTAATATTTTAGATTTAAATTTATTTATATAATGCTTAAGTTTTCCCAATTTCATTTGAAGCCAACTAACTGGCGCTGTGGTCCTCTTTAGGAATAAACAAAAATGTAAAATCATAATATTTTTAAAACATGGATATATAATAATACTATAATAACATTCCCAATTTCATTTAAAATAATTTCTTTTCTATTTTTTTATAAATTCCTAATTCCTCTCTATATAATAAATAATAATCCCTGCTCAATACATTAGAATGCAAATGGTCTAGCTCATCCAAATGAAGGGTGAAAGGCTTCCCAATGCCTTGACGAGAGCATCGTGAGTCGAGCGTTCTGGCCAATTGCCGTCTGTCATGCGATTTGGCACTCCTTGGCACTCACCTTGATTTGGCAACGGTTGCCCGTGTATCCCTTCGTGCAGCGGCACTCGAAGCTGCCAATGTGATCGATGCATTCGCCGGCATTTTGACATGGATTCGATTCGCATTCATTATACTCAAAGTTGCACAGCTCGCCGGCAAAACCTGAAGAGGGATAGAAAATGGGTTTGTGAGCACAAAACTTGCTTGCCGCCCCTGCGAGAGGCGTAATGTAAATGTGCAAAATAAATGAAATGGAAATTTCAGCCACACTGCGACACTCTACACGAGAAGGAGTACAAACAGGGGCAGGGAGAACTTGCAGGCTCCCTCTCTCTTTCTGTCTCCCTACGATTTTTTCTTCTGGTAGATTTCGCAACATTTTCTTTTTATTTTCATTGTGCTCGAGTGAGATTTATGCAAATTGTGTTTGTGCCAATGAAATAATTTATGAGCCTAATGCAGATTTCATTGCTACATTTCGATGAAGTTTCAGATACGCATCGAAATTGACATGATTAACAGATCTCCCCTATTTGATTTCAGATGAAATATTGATGTGACAGTTGCTTAAATTAATAGAGGCAACAAAAGGAGTTTGAAACTGCTTAGACCATTTAGGGAGTCAAGTCAGAAAATTCCTTTTAGCAAGTTTACTTTAAAATACCCGCAACTTACCTGGTTGGCAGAAGCAGCGAAAACCATCCTCCTGATCCACACAGATGCCGTGCACACAAGGCGAGGACTCGCACTCGTTCAGGCTGTGCTGGCAGAGGGGTCCAGTAAAGCCAGATGTGCAATAGCAACTGCAATGGGGAATAATGCGACATTAAGAGATGGAAACACTCACACACACTCAAAGTGAATCAACACTTCTAGGCAAACACAGAGAGAAATAGGCAAAAGATATCTACATATACATAGTAAGAGCTTTACGTCTTCTAAAGAAATTAAACAAAGGCAATGGATTCAAAGTTGAAACAATTTCTTAAATACTTAGCAATCATTTAAAATTTCTAGAAAAACTTTCGTCAAAGAAATGAATCTATCGGAATCCTTTTACAGTTCTTTTTTCTTTGTGCCTGCTTCAATCCGACTTTGTGTGTACTTACTGGAAATGCGTTGAGTTTCCCACGCAGCTGCCGCCGTTCATGCACTCAGCCGGATTGCAGGGATCCGATTCGTATTGACAATTCTTACCCGCATAGCCTTTAAAAAGGAGACGAGAAATGAGGAAGAGATGCAGAAGAAGATTAGCTGGGGAGCGCAGCTAATGAGCAGGCAGAGACGTTGGCCCGGCTAACGAGCTTACCATATGGACACAGGCACTGGTAGGAGTTGCCCTCGTGGCCCTGCGATAGGTCCACACAGATGCCGTTGTTGGTGCAGGGACTTGGATTACATGCATCGATCTCTTCACAATGGGGTCCAGCAAAACCACTGCAGCATTGGCACTCGTACTCATCCATCGCCGCATCAGAGTAGCATACGCCCTTGCCGGAGCAGTCGGCGTTCTCGCCACAATTGTCGGTTTTCGTGGTTACCTTTAGGCGCACACACTGTGCCCCCCACAGTTCGGAGACCACTGCAAAAAAAAAGGGTTGCGAAATTAATTAACGTCAAGGCTAGGCAAGAAAAATTAATCCCAAGAAAAGAATTTAAAAAAAAACAAGCTGAAGATATCAAATTGAAGTACGTATACTCTAATAAGCTGAGACGGGCATGTGTAATTAGTTAACCCGTTAGAAATACATAGTTAGTTCTTGTACAAACAATAAAGTATACCATACTTTTTTTATTTATTAAGTCATACGAGGAATTCCATTAACCCCTTTGTGCCCTTTTCATCTAAAATATAAGGTAAATTATTTGAACTATGGAAAAAAAAAGAAAAATACTTCGATATTATTTACAATAAGTTCATATACTCGTATGTATTATACCTGTATTATCTCTTCTGATTCAATGACAATAATAAATACCATACGCAACAATATTACGATAATATTTATTGATAAATGCATGTAAATATATGTATAATTCCTTATCCGTTCTAATTTAAAAAAAAAGGGGAAGTTAGATATCCTGTCAGAATTAGTTGGTCTTCATAAAAAACAATAAAGTGTAGCATACTATTTGATGCATACAAAAATATGTGCAAAATATCGTACAAATGAATCAAATTAATTGAAAAGAAGCAGAAATACTATTATATTATTTACAATAAATCCCTATAAATATTACTGATATTCCTTCTGATTTAAGGCAGCCTTAAACACGCCTCGCCAGCTTTTTAAAAGTCCCTCAAAGGGTTACAAAGAGCATCATGCAATGCGATTGCCTGCCATAAAGAAGCTTTGCCACACACGTGAAAGCAAATTGTTTGCGGCTTAGTCTACTTACCAATTAACAAGTTAACTCCCTCGGTGAGGTCCTTGTCGTAAAGCGTAACCAGTTTCCTTCCATCGACCACCAGGGGCGTTATATCCAAGAGCACGCCTTCGGTTACATCGCAATGCTCGTGGCCGGAGCGTGTTACCTGATAGACCTGGGCAGCATGAGCGGCGCTTTGCCTGTGAGGAAGAGAGAGAAATAGAGAGAGAGATAGAGAGATTGAGTAAGAGAGCCTGATAAAGCAAAGAGGAAGCTGCTCGTCTTGCTTGGCTTATAAATATGACGGCGCGTTGGGGCGTTGCTTGTCTCGCTCATCGCGCCGCGCTGTGTACTTAATTAATTAAAATTTATTTATAAGCATTGCTGCCCACTTTGTTGGCGGAAATTAAATAACGCACAACGGAAATTAAATTAGCTGCCAACTACTAGTACTATGAGCTTGTATCGGGTTCGTCTGCAGCAAATTTAGCTGGCAAATAATTCATTTAGAAATTCATTAAATTAATAATTTGACTGAGCCAAGCAAATTGATGTGACGTCGTCGTCATCGTCATTGCCGGGGGCAAGCTGTGTTGTAAGTTGGGTAAATAAATAAACAGAAAAAAAGAAAATAATGCTAATTGTTTGGATTCGGTAGCGTCCTAGCACTGGTCTGCAGGCTTTTACAGGCTCGCACCTCATCAAGTTAGCAACCTTTGAAAACTTTTCCACCTTTTGACACTCGGCATACTGACAACTTGACTATGGACGCACACACTGACACCTTGACACATACCCACACAACTTCCGCACACACAGACGAGCACACAAAAATATAAACTTTGTAATTTTTCAAAAAGAGAAGGAAGCTAGCAGCCCTGCAACAGAACTTTTGGGCCAAGGGTTGCTCAACTAGTAAGTACCCTAGAAGGTTGAGTCCTATCAAAGTATTTGAAGTATCTTTCGATTTGTGTAGCGCAATGCGGTGTAAAATTAAACCAATTTGTTCCTTGAATTTCACTTTTACAGGGTATTTGTGAACTGAAGTTGCTGTCAAAGTGGGCACCTCGAAACTTTTCACTTCCAGCGCTTTGCAATCTATTTGCTACCCACTTGCCAAGCCTCACATTATTATTTGTTGCTGTACATTTGTTAGCCGTGCTCGTGACACCCTGCTCCGTTCATCAGTCACATACACAGACATCCCATCCACGCACACACAGACTCTCACATATTAAATCGATAATAAAAACTTTTTTGACATCTCATTTTCATAGTTGGCAACTTTTCTCTGCTCACGTTTTCGTGCTACTCTTCCTGTTCTCTCCTCCCACGTTAACCCAATTGGCTGTGGTTTTATTAACAGACGGAAAAAGGTACAGTAACTTTTCACGTAGGTCGCCCCTCCGCAGTTGACCTCTCTCTCCCTCCTCACCCAATTCAAATTGAACTTATGCGCCGCATTCCCCAAGCCTTCAGGCTAATTTGCGGCTATCTGGCAGCACTTTTGATGTTTGCAATGAATTTTAATTTACCTAACTGATAACTTAGAATGTTGAGATGTATACAGATATATGTGTTGCACCAACTTGGACTATATATTTGTATTTTCTCTGAAATATGATGTTCTATTTTTTTGTTTTGTGTGGTTCAGAGATAAGAGGGAGAAGCGAAAAAAATCCAACCAAGAAACGTGATAATTGCCACGGCCTTTTAACAGCAAAGGGTCAACTAAGGCTGCTAAGGCAGCTGAGTCCCGTGCCCGACTTAGACAGTAGAGGGAGGGAGGACCCACAAAATGACTAATGGTCAGCGGAAAGCAGAAACAGTAACAGCAGGAGATAGAAAGAGCTGAGGCTTGCATTAATATGCGCAGTTTGTAGGGGATTTGCCATCGCTATAAAGTAAACAAAAAATAGCAAAATAGAAATGGCAAAAGAAAAGAAAGCAAACCAAAATATGCGAGCACAAAACAGCAAAGCTGCGTCGGGAGTGAACAAAAAATGTAGATGGAAAAAGAGATGGCAACGCAAAAAAAAAAGAAAACAATTTAATAAACTGTAAAAAGGGCATGATAATGGCGAAACGTGTCTGGGCGCCTGAAACAGCGACCTGTGGGGCCACAGAGACCGTAAGAAAGGGACGGGAGGGGTAGTAAGGTATGGGGACTGGGGTCAATTGGGTGCACCAGTCAACTAAACATAGTGTAGTGCTGGCCTGCCCTGTGCAAACGTGCTGAAGTAAAATCAATAAAAGCCCCTAATGGATGTTATTATATAATAAGCTATAGAACAAACTCGTCTCAGCGAGCATTAAAGCACATTAAATGAAAATAAAAGCGAAAATAAAAAGACAAAATACAAAACTATATATATTATATTATGCGAAAGGTAGGTAGAAAGGTAGGTAGAGAGCCGACAATCAAAGAGCTTTAGCCAGACAGCTGCTGGCGCTTTCGTGCACCCAGGTGTATTACAAGAGAGAGAGAGAGAGAGAGCTCCTTCTCACTCTGCCAAGTCTCCCATAGGGTAGTCTGCACGATTATGATGATGCTGATGATGCGCAATGACAGTTTGGCCCGCGGCTAAGTCAGTCTCTCTTTGATAAACTACACATGCTACACTGCCAACAGCTGCTACGAGCTGTAGCTGACCAAAGTACATTTTTCCGCTGACTTGCAGTTTTATTCTAGTTTTCGCCAAGTTGCCTGCAGTTGTCACTGCCGGTGCCAAAGGGAAAATTACCAATTTTATTAATATTCCCATCTAGAATGTGCGCATGCCAGCTGACGCTAGACTGTTGAGAGCCTTGACTTGGAAAGTATTTCATGATACTTGTGATACAAGTGGAAGTTACATACAGATTACATACACCAGGATAAGTTATCACCCTAAATCATTGTACAATCATACTAAATGTACTAAACTTATTATTAAAATTGGTGTAGTCGTTTAAAAGAATCTCAAACATAAGCAAAAGTTCAATAAGCATTAAAGCTACCACACCATACTATAGTAATGTTTTAAATATTAAACTTTTATGTTAAGGGTTTTTGTACTGCATACTTTACAGGGGGAGGTTTGGAAATCTCTTTTTAAATTATTTCTTCAATAACTTGTACATTAACTGTCCTATCACAACCAAATTTGTAGAAATCACTTAGACCGTGATAGTTATTGTGTTTATTAAATTGCTTTTATGCTTTTATATTAAGAAGACTTTCACCCAATTTAATAGACCCAAATTTTATAATCTATGAGAACGAGGGGTTCATACAGACAGAAAGACTGGCTAAATTCCACTCGGCTGATTATGCTGACTAAGAATATATTTACTTTGTACGGTCTACCACGCCTTCTTCTGTCTGTTACATACAATTTCAATTGGCACAGACTTGTAATACTCTTCTACACCATTGGTAGCGGGTACAATTAGTGTAACAATTAGTGTAGAAGAAGGACAGGCTCAAATAAACACAAAGTTATATTACAAATTTGCATAAAGATTTATGTAAAACGTTTAACAAATTCTCCACCTTACTTACATGATCGTGTTGTTGTCCTTATGGGCCGTATTCAGCATAGCATCGTTAATTTCGACAATTAGAATGTCGCCGGATTGGATTTCCGCCTTTCCCTCCCAGGTCAGCACATTGGGCGTGCACAGCTCGCCGGGCTTACAGTGTTCCGTGGTCTGTGTGTGTGTAGGGGGGTGAGAGTAGAAACGTGGTGAAATTATTTAAATATTTTCAATAGCTACATAAATTAAGGACGGCGGCACAAGCCGCAAATGTTTTAAGGCCTCCCCTTCGCCCCAGAAACCCCAGAAAAAGTTAACAGTCGAAAGGGACCAAAAAGGTTTGTCGGCCCCGTCGACATTTTGCTGCGGTTTTTGAACCACAGCGCACAATACTGAAACCAAAACAAAAATAGAACAAAAACTGGAAGCTGGATACTGGGAAACAGAAAAGGGAAAACTGGAAAACGGGAAATGGCAAACTGAAAACGGTAAACTGAATTATTAAACAACTTTTCTAATTTCAGTTTCATGTCGCCATGAGCCAAGTTCGTCTCCATCGTCGTCAGTTTTTGGGGACCCCTAACAAATTTACATACTAACCACACACACAGAGAGAACCTAATAAACCTGACTGAGTAACGAAAGGTTCATTTTGATTGTCAGCCTTAGTTGGGCTACGGCAAATCCTTCTAAGGCACAAGACATGTGTGTGTTTTGCCACTATGTTTATACATCGGCCATATGCGTAGATCCACTGACTGTCCATAGCATTTTTTGTTGCTCTTCTTTCTCTTCTCCTTTTTTTTATTAATTTGGGTTAAGCCCCATACAAGCTGGCCGGCATCCATTACAATAAAATTGGGACCTGAGTCCTGTGGGACCGAGGCCTGTGGTCTGGCCAAATTTTAGCATATTTCGCTCAATTTGAAGCGGTTTAGTTTTTGCCCGTTTCGAGGATTTGTCTGTGCTAAAATTTATGGCATTTTAATGGCTTGTCTCGCATAAAAATGTACATTGTGTTTTATTTTTAGTGCCTTGTCAGGGCGATCGGGGTGGACGACGCGTCGGTAAATATGCTGGCCGTATATGTATAAAATGTCGCACAAATTTACATGGAAATTCGCCGAATCGAGGCCAAATGGCATTTCATGTGTTTATTTTATTTATCTGCAAAGAGAAGCCCTGTCATTAAACTAAAATAACCCCCAGGATTGGTTCTTATCTGAGTGAATTGTTTGGGGCGGAAGAATTTCCCTAACAATTTGTTGTTCATTTTCAGCAGATTAAATTCAATTTGAAGATCTGTTTTCTTATTGACTTGGTAAACAAATTTAAAGCTTAGAGGGTTTGGGAATACTTATTGTGAAATGAACAGTTCTTTGTTACTTCTTCAAAACTTCTTAATCTGTCCCTTTCTGTACTGGAATAATTTTAAAGTGCAAGAATAAAGTTTGTTATATGTTCCTTCTTTTCTGTAGGTAACTAAATGAAACAGCTAAATATGTTATATAACAGAATGTATTTCATTTACTCCAATTAACTTCAAATTCATTTTGACTTAATCTCACAATTTATTTGTCTTTTCAATCTTGAACACATAGCATATAGTCAACTCGATTATTACTTTGGTTAATATTTATTTCCGTTTAATATTTAACAGTTTTCTAACCTCTCATAATAATTAATAAGCTAATTTGTCATCTGCCACATGTTACAAGCCAGAAAACCAGTCAATAACAGACATAAATAAACAACGAGGCCATTTGAAAACGGATAAACAACCCACAAGCCAAGAAGAAAAGGACAATCGTAGAAACGGACAAAAACAGGGACAAAGCGACAGAGGCACAGACAGGCAGACGGACAGACAAGCGGACAGATGGACGAACAATGGGCAAACATTTGACATTCTCAAATGAACCCAAAAAATTTAATCCTTTGATAAGTTATCCAGTAGACTGTGAGTTGCTGTGCGCTGTGCCTACTCAGGGAAATTATTGATCGGCATTTTATTTGGCTATTTCCGTAACATGTGTGCGAGGAAGCAACCCTAACAAGTTGACCGGAAATACTCAGGGTTGCCAGCGACACTGACAAGTTTTCGACGCACCCAAATACATGTGTGTGGATGTTGTATGCAAATGTAAAAGGGACATAATGGAGTTACATTTTCTTTATTAAATCACATTTGTTGTTGAATTGCAGAAACTAAAATGGCTTACAAGGGCCCCCATGTTAACCAGGCATGATTTGTACACATTTCCTTAGACCCAGGGATACTTTGGAAGGGGAACATTCACTCAACAGCCATTGCCAATGTCCCTGGGCGAAAATTTAAATTCATTTCTGAATTTATCCCTTTCAACAGCTTCCGTCTCCTATCTGTGGCCTTCAAAGCTATTCCACTGCTACCTGGCAGCCCTTTTGACTGTCTTCAATACTGTTTAATTAACATCAGCTGTCCGTCTGACTGTTTTGTGTTTCAGTCTGTCATTTAATTTGACGGCTTCTTAAGCTGTGCAAGAAAAAAGGAAGAGAAACGAACAGAAACGAGACAAAACGCAATCGATTTTCGTTTTACCTTTGATCAGCAAATGTTTCTGGCTTTATTCTTGTCCAACTTGCCATGAATTTAATTAAACTACGCTCACATTTTGTTAACTCTAGCCAAATACATTAAAAGAAATGTAGAGAGAGGTCCCTCGACTTGTCAGTCCTCCTGGCAACTCGCTTACCTTGCCTTACCCTGCTTATAATTTATGCTGACTTTTTATTCAGCTTACCTTTTTGGGGAGGGAATCTTTTCAGAAAAAGGCAAATGAATTACGAAATGCAAAACAATTAAAGAAAACATTCGCATAAGCAGCAGGGCAATATTCCGAAATGGCCAAAAGGTAAACGCAAAAGAATTTTGCCCTCTAAGGGTGCCGAACTCGTTAGGGATTGTAAATATATACATAAGGACAGCAATATGAGTATGTATGTGTGTATTTAATGGATATTACTGTGCGCTACATTTGCTGGGATTTATTTGAGATTCTTTACTCGTTCACTTGCGTTGTTGATACTTAAAAGTGGTTACACTCCCTTTGGAATCGAAAAAGGTTTCTTGGGAGATATGAATGACTCGGTCAGATATTTCATTATAGTAATTGCTATAGTTCCTACGATAGTACTGACCTTTACTATTTGATTTACTTTTCTCAAAACTATAATTAGAGAGCCATCAACGAGAAAGAGTCATAGCAAAAACTGAGCTCATTCTATGGAAGTAGTTATGGTACCTTTGGAATTAAAGAAAGTGTCTAAGGATATATTTTTGTTGACGCACTTTATAAACAAGTCTACATCTTCGTTAGATGATAAATACGATAGTTGTTAGCAAGATTGTATTCAATTTTTTCTGTTTGGTTTATTTGTCATAGAATTATAGAAGGTTTCTTCAAAGATAATTATACTCAAGACAGAGAATTCATACAGTATATTTTCTGCTTTTGATTTGAACCAGTTTCAACAGGTTTACATGTTTCTTCAATGATAAATACGATAGCTGGTACAATAGTATTCACCTATTCTTTTTGTTTCTATTCAATTGTACATTTTGCTCTAATTAAATCTAATCTGAATTATATCAACCCAATCTTCGTTAATTAGAGAACTGCCAACAAGAGAAGAAGACCGCAAAAACTAAGCTAATTCTGTGTATTTAAATGTTTTTTTTTGTCTCTTTGAAATTTATCTATGGGGCACAAAAGAAGGCAAAAGAAGTAAAAGACTTCATAAGGTATATACTTTAATTTGTTCTTGTTTTGCAGAAACATTTACTTCTTTGTTCTAATTATACCCAATCTTAGTTATATTTTAATTTGTTTTTATATATACTCAATCTTAGTTATGTTTTAATTTGTTCTTGTTCTGCAGAAACATTTACATCTTTATTCGATCACTAATACGATAGCTTCTACGATAGTATTTAACTTTTATATTTTATTTAATTTTTTTTTCAATTTATTAGAAGACAGAGACTTCATAAAATATATTATCTTTATTTGTTCATATTATGATAGCTATGAACTTTATAACTAGTCTAAACAGGTTCAAATCTTTGTTAAATTATAAATACGATAGTTGCAACGATAGTATTCAACTTTTCTATTTGATTTATTTATTCACATTTCTGCTAAGTTAAATCTTTTACTTTGCTGAAATTATACCCAATCTGAGATACGCTAATTAGAGAACTATCAACAAGAAAGGGACAAAGCAAAAACTAAGCTCTTTCTCTGTACTAATTAGTTGCCATTAGAAGCATTATGTAAATACCTTCATCGCACGCCAACTAATTACTTAGTCTCTTTTTAGCCAAGGTAGGGAAAAACTAAGCTACACCCTAAAGTTTATTCCCCCTGAGTTACCCCCCCACATTTCGCACTGCTGCCTGTTGACTTCGCATCGAAGGAGCTAATGATGAGCACCGAACTTGATAGGGGACTAAAGAAAGTTCCAATTGTTTTGACAATAACACAGCGAAGACACAAAGCCTTAAAGCCAGCGACTATCACTTAGTTTCCCCCGCTCCTCCCTCTCTCTCTCTCTGTTCTCTCTGTCTTTGTCTGAACTTACCACAATGGGGAGCAGCAGCTCGTGCGTCTCGTTGCCTCGCCACAAATGCGAATCCTGCGGCACATTTTGTATCTCACATTCGAGCGAATTGATTTTCTCCTGAAGGCGACTTAAAATCCGCGGACGAGCAATTGGCTTTGAGGCCGATTTAGCTAGATTAGCCATATGCCGTGGCCTCTCCAGCTGTGGACTGTATGTTGTCGATGAGGAGGAGTAAGAGGGGGAAGATGAGGGGTAGGAGGAGGTGGTGGAGGAAGAGGAGTATGAGGTGGAGTAGGAGGAAGAGGGTGTTGTCGTGTCGGTTATTTTGACTTTAGCAGCAACGACTTCAAGTTTCTCTGGCTGTTGTTGTTGCTGTTGCTGTTGTTGTTGTTGCTGCTGCTGTTGTTGCTGTTGTTGTTGCTGCTGTTGTGGTGGCGTCAGCGCCTTGAGCAATAATTTAGCGCGCTTAAGCTGCTTCTGGTATTTCATGGGTTTCATAGTCGTCCAAGTAGTACTGCCTGCTGCTGCTGCTGCCATTGTTGCTGTTGCTGTTGTTGTTGCTGCTGACGCTGCTGTGGCGCCGTCAAAACTTTGCGCTGCGGGCGTCAAAGTCACGCGCTGCCTTGCCGGCAAAGGCGTCGATGACGTCGCCGTTGAGCTAGCCGCCAACTTTGTGGTCTCTCCAGCAATTTGATGTGCCTGCTCTGAACTTTGGCCCGCTGATGACTTTATAATGCCACCGTCTGCTGCCACTGCTGCTGTCGCCGTTGACGTCGCAGCCGGCGTCGCTGTTGTGGCAATTTCTTTCATTAACTTGCGTTTATTATGTAGCAACATCTCGTTGTACAACTCTTTGCTGTTGTAGAACTTTGTAGTAGAGAACTCAGGATGCGTGGCAGCAGCACCGAATCCAGTGCCCAAACCCATTTCCACACCCGTGCCGGCACCCTCTCTGGCCACCACGCCAGCACCTCCAGGACCAGCACCAGCAACTCCAGCCTCGTCACGTCCATCTGTCGCGTCTGTGTTGAACTTGGTGTTGGCAAAGTCAATGTGTGGTATGGCCATGAAATCGCTTGCCCTGTGCTGCAGACTGGGAAACTCGAAGCTCTTCTTCACACGCCGATCGATGTAGCTATTGCCAGGTGCCAGACTGGGCAGCACACGCTGACGCTTCATGGTTGTGGTGGTGGTGCTGCTGCTGCTGGTTGTGGTCTCGTGCGGCTGAAACTTGCGCTCGATTTCCGTTATCAAATCATCCTGCTCGGCCAGCAGTTTTCCGGTGAAATCACTGGGATGAGTTGTGCCCAGTCGTGTTGCTGTTGTTGCAGACGGTCGTGCTGTTGTTGTAGTTGTTGTTGCAGTTGCTGTTGGCAGCTTGACCTCACTTGGACTGAGCAGCTCCACCTCGTTGGGCATCAGATTCTGTCGATATTCATCATTATTTTCCAGTTGCGTGAAGACAGTGCGCTGCACTTGCTCCTGCTCATCCTCGTCCCTTTCCTCCTCCTGCCGCCGTTCATGCACCATTCCGCTATTCTCTTCCAACTTCATGGGATATAGATCGACTATGTTCAGCTTACTGGACGATGGCTGCTGCGCCAGCATGACACCATAACGTTCACGTTCCTCATCGTTCAGATCGGCCAACGTCTCGGCTACTTGATACGAGGCTGCTGCCTGCATTTTCATCTGCAGCGGAGAGATGGTGGACGAGGAGGAGGAGGACGAGGAAGTTGCAATGAAATCTCCTTGCATCTCCACTTCAGGCTCCACATCGGGCTCGGCTACCTTGTCCGGTACTGCTTCGTCTTCGGCATCGGCAATATCCTCGCTGAACTTGATGCGATAGAGACGATCAAAAACACTGCCCAGCGAGGCAAGCGGTGGCACATTTGACGTCATTAGCTTATCCTCCTCTATGGTTGTTGTTGCTAGAGTTGTTGCTCTTGCTGCCTCTGTTGCTGTTGTTGTTTTTGTTGCTGTTGCTGCGGTGGTTGTTGCTGCTGCTTCCGTTGTTGTTGCTGTCTCGCGCGTGCTGGCATCATTTCCGCCTACAATGGATGCGACTCCAGCAGCAGCAGCTACTCCTGCACCTCCAGCTGTTTCTGCTGCTGCTGGTGTTGTTGTTGTAGTGCTGGTCGTGGCGGTTGTGGTGGGCGTGGCCGTTGATGTCGAAGTCGATGTGGTGGTGGTGGGGGGTGACGTAGAGGGGGAGGCAGCTGACGTTTGTATTTCCGGCAAAGCGTTTGCCGCCGTTTCGTTTCGATTCATTTTGCCCATGGCGTGGGCTGAGCTGACCACCGAGGGGGCGTGGCTGCCATGCAAGTCATTTGTTATGGTCGGAGTTGCTGTGCGTGTTGTTGCTGTTGCTGTTGTTGTTGTCGTTAGTGTAGCTGTTGCTGTTGGTGTTGGTGTTGCTGCTGATGCTGCTGTCGAGGTTGCTGCCGTCGCTGTTGGTGTTGCTGTTGGTGTTGCAGTTGCTGTTGTTGCTGTCGCTGCTGCCTGTTCGCCACCTTCTGCCGTTGTGGCCAGAATTACAAATGTTAAAATGCAGATTTTTGCTATTTTCGCCATCATTTTGAAAAAATATTCTTCCGCCTCTGGCGCTATGTTTTCTACTCGGAATTAAGTTGTTGCTTGTTTAATACGTTGTTATTGTTTGTTATTCAGCTTGTTTTTTCTGCTCTCTGTCTCTCTCTCTCTCTTTATTTGCCTCCTTCTGGCCGTTCATCGGCCGTGGCTCATGGCCGGCGAACTGGAAATAAAAAGAAAGATGGAAAACGAACACATTCCAAATTAATTATTATTTCAATTTGCTTTTTGTTAAACAATATTTATTTTTTGCTTCTTCGTTTTGTCACTTAATTAAATAAATTACTATTTAACTTTGATGGAAGTTCAATATACTTCTACATTGAATATAAAATGTATATAAACGAGGTAAAAGTAGCCTTTTTAGTATGCCAAGTTTTATACTCTTGCAGGCTCCGATTGTTTCAAGACTTATTTTATGTTACTAATGGTGACTAGAGTTATATATAATATAATAGTGCAGAATTTGAATAGTATTGTGTACATTTAATATTTTGTCTAACTTGGATTGGCACTGATTAGTTCTGTTATTTCTAAAATCAAACGTGTCTTCATTTCACCCGATTGTTCCTATGGCAGCAGTTTTGTATGCATATTAAATATATATAAGAAATCTGTATTAAATTTGACTGCAAAATCTTGACAAATAACAAAAATCGGCAGATAGTTTGTATGGCAGCTATACAATATATACGTCCGATCCGGCTCGTTCCGATTTATATACAGCGTGCAGCAATAATCTTGTGTAGCAAGTTTCATTTCTTAAACTGAGAGACTAGTTTGCTTTGCAACAGACAGATGGATGGACAGTGCTAGTTCGACTCTCATGTTGATCCTAATTCAGAATATATACACTTTATGGAATCGATGATGTCTTCTTAGGTGCATTGGAAACTACTGGACAAAATAATTATACCCTATGCAAGAATATAAAAATCAGATCAGATTTAACAAAATTATTAAATCTAAAAAATAGAAAAAATTTCTAATATATAAATTACGGCGTCACAAATCAATTTATAGAGCAATATAATGTTAAAGAATAATTTACAAGTTATACAATATTTACAATAGCTAACTATAAAGTTAGAACTCTAGAGGCAACAAATAAATTTCCCATTAGTTATAATAAAGTATTTTGTGCTCAAGCACTCGCATATCATTTATCAAAAGACAATTGGCAATTTAATGCTTGAATTGCTCAAGACAATCGATCTGCAACTTCAACTTCAATTAACATCCAATCGAAAAGACAAACTGACAGACTCAACCAAGTTCAGCTCAGCTGGGGAAGTTGGGATTGGGTCATAAATAATTCAGTTCAATTGAACAAATATTGAATAAAATGGCAGCAAAAATTTTTGCATGCAATTCATTTCGAATCTAAATTAAATAATTGCCCAAGCGAACAATGACAATGCCAATAAGGGGAAGGAGAAGGAGCGGAGAGAGAGACAGGAGCATATCAGTCTGACTTACTTGTAGTCCAAATTGATTTGAGGCTACTTTGCCTCGCCTCGGCCAGTTGACAGCTTTCAGCTCATTGCACAGCAGCCACTGACAGCACAGGACAGACAGATCGAGAGACAGACAGAGAAAGAGTGAGAGAGAGAGCGAGACAGAGACAAACGGAACAGACTGATAGACCACTTGCCACCACTTGCCAGTGCCACCCCCTTTCCCTTCCTTTCCCCCATTGAATCGTTCATTCAACGCACCCGTTCTTATCTATGGCTCAGTGTGTGCGTCCATGTGTGTGTCAGTCTGACCCAAAACCCGAGCAAAATCCGAGCAAAACCCCTTAGTCGCCTCATGAATTAAACGCTTGTGGGCGTGGTCAGTTGCCATACGACTGTCGCCCTGGCCCTCGCCCTCGCCCGTCTTTCTTTATGCTCGGGCGTGGCGGTTATAATCTAGCGTGCTTCAAAGACATTGATAGTGCTTATAGGATGTGCCCCAGGCTATTTACAGTTACATGTGTCGTGCCACAAACGCTATGATTTGTTCCTTTGCAGAAAGAGCAAAGAAAAGAACAAGAGTTAAGCATTAAGTTCGCTATTAACTGCGCTTTTCGACAGTCTTGGGGTTGAGAGACAACTTAAAGATATTTCTTCTATCATCGTCATCATATTCATACAATTGTTTGACTACTTTGATTCTTAAGATTCGTTTTATTCATTGCCTCTTATACCTCTACCACATGACAACCTAGAACTAATAAATTTGTTAACAATATGTCTCATTATTGCTCGCTGATTAAGTTTATTTCACTGTTTAACCACGCCCCCTATGTAAGTCGTTAAAAATCGAATTGCTACCGTAATTATAAAGGTAGGAAGATTCTTTATTGATGTTCAATGCTATTCAAATGAGTTATTCAAATATGTTTGCAAACGAATAATAAACATAGAAGTTATTTAAGAAATAATTTTAGTAGATATGGACAGATGCAATGCCTATAAGTATGCAATAGAAAATACTCCGTATCGCGTCTTTCTCATTATATATCAACTACAGCAAATTTTCTGGATCCACCTCAAAAGGTAATTAGGTTTATTTGTGCTTTCAATTTTTGAAAATAAATCCCCCACTAAATTCGCGCCATTTGTGCTTGACGCTACAGTTAATTTATTACTTTTCCGCACTGACTGCTATAAATCAACCGATTTACCCGCAAACCCAGCAACAACAACGGATCAACAACAACAGCCAAGACCTCGATAGGACTTTGAAAATATATTTCAATTTGGTTCAGCTGCATCGGGTCGTCTGACATTTAATTATTTAATGTAATGACAAAATTAATTATAATGCATGCAATTTTCGTCATGCGGTTACCAAATTGATTAATTTACGTAGTTTACTCTCGATTCACTGAAATCTAAATTCATCTAAAGCCATATTCTATGGAAACCATTTCGTAGAGCACCAGGCAGAGAGAGTAGACAACAGAGTCAAATTTCAAGCTCTGCTTATCTTGAATATTGGAAGAAGAAAAACCTCAACGTTCCCCTAATAAGAGCGTAAGAAAATTTGATGGCAAACAACATAAGCGCCACGAAGAAGCAGCTGAAGCAAAAACAAACGAAATCCGCTTAGTTTTAAACGACAAGCAGCCTGGCAACCCTGGGCAAGCCAAGGCGACTGCGAGGAGGCAGCTGTGGTTGGCATTTTAAAGTCGCCTTTAAGTTGAAATTTGAGCTACAACTTCTTCAATGGTGGATGGCAATGGAAAGAGAAGCATGACTTGAATACCCTGTTAGACCAACAAATGTAAAAGAGTCAATTTGTAATCATACTGAGAATGAGAGAGGAAATAATGTAAATTACAATAGAATAGTGTAAATTAAATAGATAATTATTTCTCAATTTGTAAATTAAAGAGATCCAATTGAGAAAAACACGTATGTTAAATTTAGATATACAGAGATATCTATTTGTTTTACTTATTCAGAAGTAATTCTCTTTTTTATTAACAGTATAAACTCTGTTTTTCTATATCCCATTAAAAATAGAAGAGAATCTTTATGTTATCATAATGTATTTTAATAAGTATCATATGCTATTGAGATACAATTTATTGAATTTACATTGTTGACTTAGCTTTGAATTAGGGTATTTCCTCGCGATGCCAGCAAAATTTGACTTGCCATTGCTGGTAGCACACAAAGTAGAAGAGGACTGTGTGATTTCTTTTGATGAAGCCTAGACAAAAAGGATTTCTAGCAACCGGAGTCAAATTCCAAAGTCTTCTTTTTTAATCTCCTTAAAAGGCAATACAGCACAGTAGGCACTCGCAAACACACACACTTTTGTTTACCTTTTACACTTGTCAAGTAATGCCCACAAATGTTTTTCGGCATAATTCCGAAACAGGACTCAGCTTGAGCATTTGATATTTATCATGACAAACATTTGCGAATTGCACATGCAAATTGACAAAGAGGCAAGAGAAAACCACACAAAAATCACATCAGAGCTAGCAATGCCGACACATAAACTAATCACATTCTGCAGCAAATAAAATATAAATCAAACATTTCACTTGGCACTCCCGAAAATACGGCAACAGCTATATAAAAACAACAACAGAACGGGCGCCTCTTTGTAAACAAAAATATTTTAGAGATGTAGGAATAATAAAAAGTGAAAATGAAAAACAAATAAAAAATTTCCCGCAGCGGGTTGCGCAGCTAAAGAGGAGGTGGGAAAGGAAGGCGGAGCCGGCGTCGCGCAGAAATTTCTGTCTGGGCGGGTGTAAAAAAGTTTTGCTTTCTTTTTTTATATATTTTTTTTCTTGTGCGTTGTCGTCGTTTTTTTTCTCTGTATTTTTGTGTGCAAACACAGTTGCAGCAAAAAGCAAAAGTAAATAGAAATAAAAATGAAGCTTAATTTAAAATGCGACGAAGCGTGGCATTCACTCACACACTGAGCCATAAAGAAGCGCTAATATCAGCACAAACACACACGCACACACACACACTGTCACGAGCGGCGATAGAATGTTGTAGATAAACTTGCCTCGTTTTCCTCTATGGGATATGCAAAGCTTCGCTTTTATTTGAAAATGTTTATGTGCGGCCCGCATTTTTCGGTGTAACACAAAAGCACAAGGCACAGAAGGAGCCTCAAAAAAATAGCTAGAGATATTTAAAACTCGCAACCGCAGTGCTTATAAGGTGAAATGAGGTGGCAGCACAAAGGGGCAGGCACACGCAAATGGCAACCACTAGAAAAGGCGACGATGACGATGCCATCCTATTTCTATCCCTATCCCTACAGCAGTTCTATCTCCATCTCCATCTCCATCTCCATCTCTGTTATTCCCAGCCCTATTCCTGTACGCAATCTCCTCCTCCTCCTCTTCCTCCTCCTCTTCCTCCTCCTTTTACTCATGCCACATTCCCCACTCGACTCGAAAAACTCAGAAGTGCCCGCAAGTCGCGGCTTTGGTCGCCAGCTTCTGTCGCAGCGGCTCCCTTTTAGACTGTGTGAGGTGTTAGCTGCTTGTTGTGGCGCACTGTTTTGTGAAAACGATTCCCATTCGAGTCATGCCAAAGACAAGGTGAATAATACAGTGGGACGAATATGAAGAGACAACTTTAAAGCGTCTCACATCGATGTGACAAAGTGCGCACTAGACCACGCTTTAAGTCCCAGGGCTTAAGTCCCAAGCACATAATAGCTTATTAAGTTTATATTATATAACATTTATAGGGTATTATTTGCTTTACACTATACAGGAAATAACATAGATAATGTTAAATAACTAGAAGTCTTTACCGAAAATATAAACTAACCCAAACTATTTACATATTTACATATATAGAAATTTAATAACAAGAAGTTTTCCCGAGTATATTAAACTAACCTCGAACATTTCAGTTGCTTTAGTGGAAGTGAAATAAGAAATGGAAGCCAAAGTGGGAACATCATGCTGCAAATCAATTTCTTATAGGGTATTATTTGCATAAAATGATTAAGGAAATCTTATGTATGATGTTCAATAACAGAAGTCTATACCGGAAACATGAAACTAACCCAAAATGTTCAAGTTTCCTTAGCGGAAGTGAAACCAGAAATGGAAGCCAAGCCCAGAACTCTCTTGTTCCATCTGCTTGATTACTAAGCAGATTTATCTTGACTTATCTTATCTTTCTTCGACACATTTTGCGTCTAATTACAGCTTGAGCTTAATTAAATTTTGACTAATGGCATAATAAGTTTCGCCCCACCATGCGGGGCTGTGGCTCAGTCGAGTGCACTGCTTTGTATGGAACTCGCATTTATCTTTATTTTTATACCACAAACACGCCAAAAACAAGAGGAGTGGAACGACCCGGGAGGGGGGAAAGAGAGAGGGGAAAGTGGCCACATTTCTAGTGTAAAACGTATGCTGCCAGGGTGGAGAAGCAAGAGACAGAGAGTGATAGTGAAAGAGAGAGCAGAGTGGGGAGTGCGGAGGAGAGGCGGCTTGAGACAGGAGGACTTCATGTCACTAGCACCGCAGCCCAGAGCGAACATTAGCCGAGGCAGGTTGATGGCGGCAACGCCAACGGTGGCAACGCATACAAATCACGGAAGAGTCGGCAACAGAGAAAGAAAGAGAGGTAGAGAAAGAGAAAGAGAAGGGCAAGGTGGGTGAGCCACTGAGCTTAATCTCTACAATCTTTTAGTTTTGCGCTATGTAAAGCGAAGCGAAGCGCTTAAGGTGCCTGCCACACGATGCTGCTTGCCGGGTCAACAACATAAACCAAGTCACCTACAAATGCCCGCCCCTCTGCTCCTAACCCCACTCTCCCCCTTTTCCCCTACATTTCCCCTGCCCTCGCAAGGCCTTTCATATTCAGCTGGAATCGAAGCATTTCGAGTGGCACTTGAGAGCAGCGATCTGTGGCATTGACTAGTCGGAGAAATAGTGGGGCGTATTTACAGCTGGGGGAGTGGCAAATGGGTGGCAATGTGGGTAGTTCTCGGAGATTGGGTGCTCTGTTCTTGCTGGGTCTTGGGGTTGGGGTCGGGGTCGGGCAATGGGGTCTGGTTGTAAATGTTATTTGATGTAGTTTTAAAAAGGAAAAACACGTACAATGTCCGCTTCTTTGGCGCCTCTTTCTCTCGCTCTGTACGCCTTCTCAACTATCTTGTACTTGCAATGTCGATAGAGTTGTTGTTGTTTTTTTGTTGTTGCTGTTATCACTGATGTTGCTGCTGCTGCTGTTGTTGGCTTTAAATCGTTTGTCGATTTTTTTCTTTAGAACACATTTGACAGCCTTGTCGGGCTGCTGTTTGCCTTTTACTTTTGTTTAATTCTTAAATTCTCTGACACTTTTTACAGTTTCTTAAAAGAATTATATTTGTTATTTATGAGTTTTATAAGAAATCGAAAGCAAATGAGGAAAGGCAGGGAACTTTTAAATTGTTTATTTTAAATAAATAAATTAAAAACAAATACACAACAAATTTGTGTCAATAAAAAATATATAAAATTTATTTTTCACTACAAATTTGTTATCAATCACTTCAAATATAAATCTAGTTTAGAGTTTCAAAATATATTTTATAAATTCATTTATTTTTATAATTCTTAGTTATTTTTTCAATTCGAATTTCGTTTATGCTTTTAGTTTGCTTATAAATCCGCACAAGTCACTTAACATATAGTAACCAATCACTATAAATTAGTGAACTAAAATCCCGACACTTTTAAAGTTAAATTATTTTATCTTCATCATTAGAAATTTTTGCCAAAAGTTTCAGTTTCAATGCACAAACTTAGGAATCAAAGTTAAATAACTTTAACCCAATGGGGAACACACAATTACAACTAGTTGGCGCGTCGTGCGATAAGTCTGTTGTCTTGCCTCTTAGATAAATCCTCCGATATTCGGACGATGGCACAAACGTAACGCTTGAAAGTTGCTCCGCTACTGAAGCGGCATCCTCGACGATGCTGTCGCTGTGCTTGGCAGTCAGATAAAAGCTGCCAGATGCTATAAAACTGAGAGAGAGAGGAAGGCAGCAACACAGAGAAAGAGAGAGAGAGAGAGGGCACTCTCAACATGCGCACAGCATCCTGACGAACGAGTAACTCTTTTGGGAAATTTACAGGGATATTCTTCAAGGCAAAATTACCCAAAACATTGCTCTACAGCTGGTATAGACAGCCGCATCAGCTGATCGGCGACATTATGCTTGGTACTGCTCGACCTCTCGCATAATTCTTCCTTCCTCGACCATTTTCGTACCTCCTTTTGTTTTCGGTTTACCGGTACCAGCATTCTCCGTTCTCTATTGTGACTCTCTGTCTGTCTGTCTGCATTCGTCAGTTCTACTTTTTGTCTGCATTGATGGAGAGGGTGTGGCGTGACAGAGAAGGGGAGACAGGCAGGACGTTGGCAGGGTATCTTTTTGAAGAGGCTCGCTTAAAACCAAAGCTTTTCATTATGCGTCCTAATGTCTGTGGCCTTTATGGCCCATGTGGGTAGCCATGTGTGGGTGTAAGAGGTCTGTGGGTTGTTGCCATGGTTGGCTGACGCTGTCTCGGCAAGTTTACTTTGTTGGCTCTGACGCTGTGTTTGCTTTTCATGTCTGCGCACACATAATGCGAATTTTTATTGTTTCTATCAACGTTTATTCTCGCCATTTATTGTAATGATTTCTGGCATTGACTATCATTTGGGGAGGACCAAAACGGGAGCAGCGATCCGCAGTGCTGTCTTGTGGTGCGCTTGGATTTGCAGTTAATTGCGCACAACGTTGCGTATGCGTGATGTTTGCAGAGGAAACTTTTTCTCAGTTGCCTCGAACAATTCCAAATGCACTTGTAAAAAATAGAGACAGCATTATTTATAGATATTTCATGGAGTTAATTTATTTAAAGATCATCAATTATGTATTAAATATTTAAAATGATATATTTACTTAACTATTTTTTATATTTTCAAATAATTGAATGTATTATTTTTTAATTTTTGGTTATACTTTTATTGAAATTAAGTTTCAATTTTAAATTTATTTTATTCAATTTTTTAAGATTGAATTTAAATAAAATAATTAATTAATGAATAAATAGCTCAATCTATAAATTAATAAATCAATAAAGCATAAATAAAAATGAGTTAATAACTAAATGAATAATTCAATACATAAATAAATAAAAATTTAAAAATATATGTATTTATAAATACATTAATAAAATTTAATTACAATAACTTCTTTTGAAATTTATTTACTTCTTTTTAGTTTTCCCTCAAGTTTCTCCAACTCCTTAATAGTTTTTCTTCTAGTGCACATCTCCTTCTGAGCCAAGTGGCAGCACTCCTTGGCACTTCCGACAAGTCATTAATATCGAATCATAATGGGATATTCGAGCAGAACATCTTTCGTAATGAGTAAATTTTGCGAAAGAGCGCGCGAGAAATAATTGCGAGCCGCAAAATGAAAACGTGCCAAAAACTTTGAACGCACAACGCAATGCTCCACATTCAAAGCTATCGAAAGTTGCCGCAGCTATATAGTATATATACTATTTATATGCTGCCTGGCAAAACGTCTGAAGTTGTGCGAGGAATTCCCTTTCGGTTCGACTTGCATTTTGTGGAGGTGTTCATTAATTTCGACAGCTCCTCTAATTATGCAGCACATTCGTAGCTTGCCGCACAAAAAGTTTATAATTTATTAAGCGAACAACGTACAGAAAGACAAACAGACAGATGAGCAGACAAACGAGCAGACAGGCAAACAGACAGCCAAATGAGCGTAAAATATTGATTTAATGCAATCCCGCAGCGAGTATAATAAATGAGAATTTCAAGTCTATATGAGAGTGCGTCGTTATGGATGTCTACATTTGTGTTTGTGTGTGTGTAATGAAGATACAAAAACTTCTGTGAATGTGATAAATAATGTTTTCATAAACTCTGCACTACTATGAGAGATTATAGACTCAGCAAGGTAAATGAAATTTTCCTATTGAAATAAACACTCTTAAGATGCTGAGTTCTGAGTTCTGAGCCTCTTCTACCTACTGCTGCTTCTTGCTTGCTTCCCAATCTTTACAGCGTTAATGATGCAACCAAATGTTAGAAAATGCTGCAGTCAAAAATCAAATGCCAACCAATCCTGCCAAAACAGGGCAAATATTTTTGGAAAAAAAATCTCCTTGAGAATTTGTCTGAATGCGCCAAGTCTGGAATTCAGTTCAAATGTAGAACAATTCTTTGCCAACTTTTCTTTTTTTAGTCTTTCGTTTATTTTTCTGCTTACTTAAGCAGTTAAACACATTAAAAATTGGCACTGCGCTTAAGTGTCCCAGTTCCGTTTGGCTTTCTGCATAAAATAAATATGCCTCGCAGGGTTTATTTGCATAAAAGTTCAAGCAAAATATTGCTTAACTTAAGTACTTAAAATTGAAAGGTAAAGTTAAAGCTTGAGGCAGAGGATTATGGTACGAATAATACTCGTAATAAGAAAAGAGTTTCATTCTCAGTGTAATTGCATCATCGCAAAGTCATATAAAGAATATTTATATTCCCTACACATAGGGTAAAAGGGTATGATAACTTTATGGCTATCGAAGATGTATATAACTGACAGAAGGAGGCGTATTAGCGGCAAAAAAGTATTCTTAATCAGCATCTATAGCCGAGTCAATATACCCATGTCTGTCTCTCTGTCTGTCTGTCTAACTGCCTGTATGTATGTTTGTCTTTATATCTGAATGTCTGTATGCCTGTATGTCTGTATGCCTGTATGTCTGTCTAACTGTTAGACTATTAGTCTGTATGGCTAAGAGCTAGGACTACCAAATTTGGTGTCAATATGTATTATTATTGCATACAGGTCAAGTAATTTTAATGCAGGACAGTTCATTTTTGACAAAAACAATAGATATAAGCGTCCAAATCATTTCTATGAATTTGGGTGCAATCGGATAATTAACATGCAAGTTGTTTAAGAAATAATCTTGAGAGTTTACTGATTCCCAGGCCACAACCTGCAAAGTACGTTATACATGGATTTATTTTTTTAGAAATCGATTTAGTTGAAAAAAGGAAGTATATCACAGTCAATCACACTCAACCTTAGCTTTTCTGTTTGGTGCATATATTTTTAATAAATCTTAAGCTCAAAGCTTTTGATCTCTTCTCACATGTTGGATATAGAAGAGATACCAAATCTAATACGGATACACTTTGTGGTTAAGGCAACTCAAAAGCATATCAAATATTTGCAGCTTCCCTTTGATTTGGCATTTTTTACGTTTGGTATCTAATCAATCCGTGATGCAGATAGCTCTGCTTTCACTTTGCCTTCGCCTTTGCATCGTTAGCATCCTCTATTAGCAGAGCAAACTTCAGGCAAACGAAAACAAGCCAATCTGTTGGCATTTTAATCCTTTGAAATTTGCTTTAATTAACTCAAATATGTAATAAGCTACGTTCCGCGGAATGCGACAGTGTAGAGGGAGGGAAAGAGAGATGGGTGGCAGCTCCCCTTCTCGCTTGTCTGCGAGTGCCTTTTATGTTTTTTGTAGGCTTATACGCTTAGGCTCTGCGGTTTTTTGTGAATGGCAGTCGGATTTCCGACATTTGGTACAAGCGAAAAGGCGAGACAGAGATGGCCACAAAACAAAGCTAATAGGCAGGCCGAGCATGGCGTATAGAGCGTGACAGAGAGAGAGGGAGAGAGAGTAAGAGATAGAGGGAGATAGCGATGGCGAAGGCAAAAGTCAATGGAAACAGCTGCCCCGCTGTTCGCTTGCAATTGAAAAGTTTTTCTTTGCGCTTTTAATAACAAAGTCGAGACGGGGGGAAACGAGTCGAAGTGAAAAGAGGGCAAGGGGGGGGATGGTCACATTAAAAAGGTTATTTATACACATATTTCGTTGTGTTCTTCGTTGTTTTTTGCGTTTTAATTAAATGGCAAGTTGAGCTGCGCAGACCGTGTGTAATTATATTTGAACAGCAGGCGAAATATGTTTTAATTTATTAAATTAAAATAAAGCAGCTAAATGTAAGCACGGAGAGGAAGAGCGGCAACACGATCGTTGTCATTCGAGCCGTATGTGTAATGCGTATGTGTAATATGTGCTCAGTTGCAGCCACTCGTGGCGGGCTTATGACGCAGCAGCAGCCGCAGCGGCAGCAAAATCAACGTTATGCAAATTTAACTGTAAGCATAAGGCGGAAACGGGCTCCGTTGACTTTTTGGCTGAGCTCAGAGGGAGAAAGAGAGAGGAATAGAGTTATCCCTCACCTTCTCTTTACTGCTCTTCCCTTCTCTATATGCTGTTCCCTTTGCGGCGCTGACTTCCCTGCAGGCAATGTGTACATTTACATATGCATGTGCTGGTGTGTGCCTGTATGTGTACGACAAAATTACATTTGTTACACACACACATGCACACACTGAAGCAGACTTGGTGACAGCACACACAAGGCAAGTGAGTCGGAAGAGGAAGGGATGATGGGGGGAGGGGGGAGAGCATGTTCCATGGGCGACGGCTGTCAAGTGGTGGAAGGTAAAGTAAGCCAGCTGCACTTGTTCTGGCAGCATGCGACTTAACAAGCTTAAATTAGGCTGTGTTACCGGAAGCTCATTTATCTCATTTATGTAGTGTGGATTAAAGCTGCGCCACAAAGAGAAACAGACAGCATAAAACAGGGAGAGAAAGCGAGAGAGACAGAAACATTTTCTGTACTAATTAAGTTAATTTTAATTAAAGCATATTTGCTGCGTCCAAGACTTGTCGGAATATAAATTAATTAATCTTGTTTGCTTTAAATATTAAATCAAAGTGGGAAATTCTAAAACAGAATTCATTACGATGTAATATAGTGCCAGGATTCTTAAAGAGAACAAGAATGAAATGATTTGGCTAAAGTATATTATATTATACAGTATAATGTGCTTAACTGCCTTAACACTTAACTGCACATTACAGATAACTGCCCAATCATACTTTTTTTGTACAACGAAAAGCTATTTTGTTTGAAACATATTAATTTAGTTGCATTCAATATACATAAGTGCATTTTTAGGATAACTGCATGAATTTTGTTGCAATTTTGATTGTTTTCTCTTCCAAATACATAAGTTAAGTGCGCCACCTTTTGCTCGACTTTGCAAAAGCGCCATCATTTTTCGTTGTTATTAAAGATCGTCACTCTTTACTAGTAAAGTGAAAAGGACGCCACCGATTATAGTGTTCATTTTGATCGTGGCGCCAAACTGCGCATGACCGTTTACTTATGCTTGGCAATGCCATATAAATGGCAAGTACATAGTTTGTTTACAAATCAATTTTTCGAAATGGGTAAACCAACGCGAAGTTGAATTGCGGGTAAGTGCATTTTTAGGATAAGTGCACATTTTTTTGAGTCAAACATGGTGAGGCAGTTAAGCACATTATACTGTATATGTATATAATTTCGGATATATACTAAAGAGCTCATCGATTAAGTTAGTTTGTATTTGAAAAAACTGTTTACTTTCTATATCATTATTGCACTTTTTCTGAATCCAAATATGTCTTCACTCTTCCCAATGTAACAAGTAAATGTAAAGAGAATTAAATATGATAATATATAGTGTCGGAATTCTATAACAGATTACATAACATGCTTTCTTCTAATGTGATTGACAGTGATAAGCCCGCTTCCCACCCTATAATAACTTTAGAACTTAATAGAAGAAGAACTTTATATTTTAAAGAACTCTTTAGTTTCTATGGAATCATTGCAATTCTTATAAAAACAAACATCTGTTCTGCCTTCCACAATCAACAAACAAATGTTACGGAACAAAATTTTTTAAATGTCAAAAATAAACCGAAAGGAAATTATTTCTGAAATATAATTCCTTGTCGAAGCAATGGAAGGTGACTCTTGGATGCAGCTTTTAAGCCTGATTAAGTCGCCTATGCGATTAGCCAGTAAGTTAACCAATACACAATTGTGAATAATATTATAATAGGATATTACTATTCCAGAAGGTAACCGCAACATATTGGCAGCGAATCGATTACTGCAGCCCCTGCTCAGAAATCCGTTTGCCCAAGTGTTGATATCATTTGTATTGGGTTACTATGCAACCACAAAGCTAACTAAGGTTTGTGGATACATTAGGAGGCTAGTCGAAAAAGAGCACTCGGAATTAGAAATCAGAAAGCTGGCAAACCATTCTCACAATGATGCAGAACTGGAAAGGCCTGACACAGACGCGATGGAACCTCTTCGACTGACGCAAAAGCAGTTGACCGCCTACGATGGACTGCACGATAATCGACTCATTTATACGGCTATCAATGGTAAGATCTATGACGTCAGCTCGTGCCGTGAAACATTCTGTAAGCCTGGAGGACTATATTCTCTGCTCGCTGGCTGCAATGCCAATCAGGTGCTGAGTATTGCAGGCGGTTGGATGGGAGTCTGCATCGATGACCTTGTTCAGCGATGGGAACAGAGTCTCAATGCCGAATTCAATATTATTGGCTATCTGATTGACAGCGATGCCTCCGATAACGATGACACGGAAATTGACGATGATCTGACTGTGATCAGTGCAGGTGGCAGCGTGAATGAAGAGCCACAGCAAGAAACAATCGGAGAGTTTAATTGATTATTTTCAATTAGAAACAATTTCATATTCTGTTTGTACTTCCATCTTGACTAGAGATCCCTTAGTAGTTTTACTTAAATTGATTTCACTATTAGATTTATAAATTAATAAAGCCACAGTAGGGAATAACCAAAGAATTTTAATTGATTATTTACAAATAAATCCAATATGTAAACTGTAATATTCTACTTTCAGCACTTGCTGGACTATCATCGTTTTTATCGATTAAATTAATTTCGGTGGATTGAATAATTAATGTATTTATTCTGAATTATAGCAAACCACAGCGAATTTAAGACTGAATTAATCAGGTGCACGCATCCAAAACATTCTATTGAAGAATGGAAGCATCGCTTGTGCCTTACAATTGGTTGGGCTTGTGGCATCTGGCTGTAAACTTTTTGCTTTGACAAGAAAATATCGGTGTTAAGGATGTTAGCAACAAATTGTGAACTGTTGCGATACCCTTTGCCCAGCGCACGTTGGCAAAAGGGTATTGGGAACTTGGAGTTACTTTACGTGCAGGAAGCCAACTGATTACTACAGAAAGTGCTAGTGTAAATATCATTAGAGGTATTCTTACAGGGTATTTACCTGACTACACCATACTCCTGCTTGTTGTTGCCCCTTCGGGCTGTTAACTTTTAAGAGTATGTGTAGAACTTTTCAGTTGCAGCAAACACGCAATTGGCTCAAATTAAATTGAGAAACGCACTGAGAAAATGGGCAAAGGGGGAGTGGGGATAAAAAGAGGGGCACAGGTGATACCAGACATGGATCCCATCAGGTGCAGACGGCTAATAAAATCAAAATTACTTTTCGCTAAACAACAAAACTTGCGTCTCAGCACGGCGACGTGTCAAAGGAATTTCCAAAAAGTTGTCGAAAAATTGTTAAGCACACACTTAAAAATCCCGCCAGAAGGTAGAGCTAAAGAAGAAGAGGTGGAAGAAGAGCAAGAAATGAAAGAATCACAAATAAGATGGGAACGGTACAAGGCAACAAAGGCAGCAGCAGCTGGAGCAGGATGTTTCTGACAAGCGGGCAATGTTATTTGATGTGCTAAATTCGATCATTCTAAAAGGTGTCGAAAGGGCAAAAAGCCAACAGAAACAACAAATAAACAGAGTAAGGATAGGGAAGAGCAGGTTGGAGTGGGTACAGAAGGAGGACCAAAGAAAACAAGTGAACAAATTGGAAATAGAAATGGCAGCAGGCTGCAAAGTGCGAGGAGGAATTCAAGTGAAATATGTTTACTTGCCTGGGAGCAGCTGTTGGCACACTTAGGCCCAGTTTTGGGCTTTCTCAATATCTGGCTACCACTTGATGAAAGGAATTTAATCGCTAGTGGGACGGGAAATGAGGTTGGTCTTAAATTGCTTAATATATTGGAATTTGGTATGTGAAATGTAGAGACTTTATATAGCGATAGTCTCATATGGGAAGGATCTCTATAGTAATGTAGAATACTTACTTTTCCTCTTTATTTTCTATACCACTTATAACATTGGTTATTCCAGTTGTAACTAGGTTTCAATTTTCTGCTCCCGTGCACATTCAGCCTTTCCATTCCCCTCTCTAACTCACCCGTAACTCACTGTTATCATTCCATCCTCATCCGATTCTCTTCCCAGTTTAAAGATATATGTGTGCCATCTCCAAGGGCGAAATCATAATTGAAAGCACACACCGATGTCGCATCCAGGCCATTAATAAGCCCTTAAATATGCCACAGTGTCGCATGGCTCAGGTCGGCTTACAATACGATTGCCCCAGTACGACAACAACGAGAGAGCTGAGGCAACAAAAAGCCAAATTAGCAATGTTTCACATCAAAGTGCACATTAAATCCGAGACGATAATCACGCACGACCAGGAACAGTACGAGGATCAGAGACGGAAACGCACGGGCAACGAGGTACGGGACCGGGAAATGCGCCCGGGCATACAAAAAACATAATTAACCGCGACCGTCGCCCATGAAAGGCAGCCCATTCTCCTTCGCCTACACCCCTCCCTCTCACTCCACATGCAGCAACCATGTTCCTCCTGTGTTACCAACGTGTCGCGACTCTGCCACGCCTACCTCTCCCCCTAGCAGCAGGTTAATGTGACAATCGCAGCTGTTGCCAGCATGGCGCAGCCGCTGGGCTCGACTTGTACAAATTACACAGTTTTGAATATAAAGTACTCAAATAACATACACGAGACACTCACTCGAGCCTTCTTAATGGCCTCCTCTCCCCTGGTGTGTGTGTGAGGGGCGTGACTGCTGGCTGTGTGGCCAGGCGTTGATTTCAAGGCTCGGCACTGTGCGGGCTCGCCTAATGGCCCAGAGAGCCAGTTAACATCTCGGTCAGCAGCTCAACTTGTGCAATTCCAGCAAGAGGAGTGCGATATCTGCAAAGCCTTGTGGCAATTAAGTCGGAAATATTTGCACTTGCAAATGCAATGATTAAGACCTTCTTTCCCACTGTTTGGAGAAGAAGGCACTTGATTGGACTGTGGCAAACTCAATGGCAGTTATAAAGTGGGAAAACTTTGTTAAGCTACATCAATAAGTATAAGGAACTTCTCTTAGGGAATTTGGAAAACTGTAAATCAAATAGGAATATACCAGGCATATATGCTGATTGTAGTTTACTGTATGTCTTATTAAATGTGTTAAAGTAAAACTTTAAATATCACAGAACTGTCCAGCTTTCGTATAGAAAATATGTTTACAAAAATCTCACTTCTGTCTTCATTACCATCACCTATTCAGTAATACACCTACATTACAGGGTATTGACTGCCTTTTAATACAGCTGCTAAATAAAATAGAGTCAATTTTCCATTTAACAACGATTTGTCTACAGCACAAGAACCATAAATTACTCGAAGCTACGAGTATCATAAAAGAACCCAAAGCGAGCCCGCATAACAAGTCCTTGCTAAATCCGCTACAGCATTCAGTTTGCCATCTTCTCTCAGCTAAAACCAACAAACCAATTTACTCTTTTCTACCTTCCCCACTTTCTCTCTTCCCACACCCAACCTCTCGTTCTGTCTCTCTCTCTCTCTGTCTCCCTCTGCTTTCACCTTCCGCTCTGTCTCTTTCGCTCGCTGAGCTCACTCGGAACATCCGTTTTATGGTTTTGCACTTAGCAATTAACGAGTTTACTTTTTTCTGCAGCTCTACGGCAACACCCTCTCTCTCTCTCTCTCTCTCTCTCTCTCTCTCTCTCTCTCTCTCTCTATATCCCTACCTCCCTCCCAGCTCACCCATTGCTCCTGGTCACCAAAACATTTCACAGTTGGCTCGGTGCTCTCAATTAGAGTGTCACTTCCGTTTGAAATTTGGTGTGCTGGACAAATTTACCTATGTTGCCCGGGTTGGCAAACGGAGGTGCCTGTGTCCCTGCTCTCTCGGGCTCTCATCGGATGAGCTCAACTAAGCAAGCACCACTCTGTCTCTTTGGCCCGCAAATTATCGCACTGGGAATGTGGGCAATGTGGTTAATTATCTTTGCAATGACAGTTGTTGGATTTATGGACTTACAGCAGATTTTAAACTTGCTCTAAACTACAAAATTCTAGTTCCACATTTGTTGCTAAATATTTTCAATAAAATATAGTTCTTCGTATTCATATTTCCTTTTGCTTACGATATCATTTGGCATCCTCCCTTGAGTACCTGTCCAAACTTTTGCACGTCGTTAATGATGATTTATGCAACTGTCCGGAATGTCTGGGATACCCGAGCAAATGTAATAAATTAATATTTCTGTCTGCCTTATGAAAACTTGATGCTGACAAATTGGTCAATAAAGCAATCGCTTAAAGTGTTATTGTCAAGGGCCTTAATTAATTACAAGCGAACGTTAACAACATTCTCATGGTAATACACATTTTTGCAGTGTCAAGAGAAATAGCTCAATCAGCTATTGATATAAGCAGAAAGTGAATATACCATAGAAATAGAAACTAAAATTCTTTTTTTTTTCAGATTAAATTAATCAAAGAGGACAATTATGCCAGTGTTTTTTTTTTTTTATTTTTAAAAATACAAACCCGAAAGTTTCAATCGACTGTGCTCGACTGTGATACACACCTAACCAGAACGATTTCTTTAATATGTAATTTCCTTTTTTTTGAATATTTTGTGTTGCATAGCGGCTTCGAAATCAGTACATATTTAAAATTTCTTAAATAACTTCTATATTCATTATCCAAACGCAAATATATTTTCAGGAACCATTTGGCTGTTTATAGTTATTATGTTTACCAAGAATGAACTATCCTGCATGAAAATTACGCTTGGAATCCGGTTTTTATCGACTTATGGGGGCGGAAAATGGCATTGTCAAATTCTAATTCAAACTTGATCTGCACAACGTATAATACCCCTCTACCCTAAAAGAGCCTGGTATAAAGAGACATAAATAAATAAAGTCATAAATGATATTGAATCCTATACGTATAAGTCTTAATTGCTTTTTTACAATAAATACAGTTCGATTATTTACTTTTACCTTTGCTTCTCCCACTAAGCCTAGCGGCCTACCAATGCTGCAGAGCAATTCAAGAACAAAGCTTTTCTGTCATATAATACTTGCTCTTAGACTCGAATCAATGGCCCGATTAGCTGCCTTTGAAAGCACATGTTGAACAGATACAGCAGTTAACTGGTCCAGTCCACACGGGAATTGCCTCTGCCACTGTTGTCCTCGTTCTGCGAACAAGCAAACGGAAAATTTTACAATTCTCCTTAATGAAAATAAGCACAACAACGCGCCATACAATGCGAAACAAAGGAAACAGAATTCTTCCCATGCTCGACCATGTACTTTCGATTTCTCCTTTAGTTTTCTTCCACTTTGGCCCACCCACTTTGGGATTCATGTTTTGTTTGCCGGCTCAGTGTGCTGTGGAGAGGAGGAAAATTGCAGCTTCCGTCGAGCGTTTTGTTTAAGTACACACAAAACAGAAACAGAAACTGCATCCTTCGTCCATTTTGTCCGGACTGTGCGCATTGTGCGTTTTACCTTCTCGTTAGCTTTCGGTATATTCTCAAGTTGCAGTCCTCTTTTATTGTCGCAACTTCCCCATTCATTTCGAGGCGAATGTTCTCTAATTCCAGCCATGTTGCTTGTTAAGCCCAGTGGCGTTGTTCTCGTTCCCAGTCCCAGCTTCAAGTTGTCGTGGAGAGTTAACAACCCGCACCATTCAGAGAGCACCAAAACACCTTCATGTTTGCACGTTCATTGCGCCCTAACGCCCTTTCTATAGAGAAACCATACGCGACAGTGGGATACCCTTCGACCTATGTTCCGATGTAGTTGAATTTGTTAAATTCATACACATGCACATGCTTTACAATTTTTCCCAACAGATGGCGCTCGCGCATCGCGCTCGCCCGCCTCTCTTGTTAACTGACAGAAGCATTTGGCTTTATGCTCAACTTTCTTAAACAACTTCTGTGATTATTGTCCGATCGGATTGTAATTTAGAGAATACGTAGATAATTCATTCAGCTTAGTATATGTTAAAGTCAGAAAGTTGTAGCTTTTATACAGCGCTTACAAATTGAGTTCAAAAATTAAATTATTGATTTACGGGGGCAGTGGGCGTGGCACCTAACATTTAAAATAAACTTAATCAGCTTATAGTACACAGGAGTCTTCCTGCCAAATTTGATAACTCTAGCTTTTATAATAGCTGAGATCTGTGCGTTCACACGGACAGACGGACAGACAGACAGACAGACAGACATGGCTCAATCGATTTGGCTTGTGATCCTGAGCAAGAATATATATACTTTATGGGGTCTGCCACGCCTTCTTCTGCCTGTTACATACATTTGCACAAAGTTAGTATACCCTTTTTTGACCATTTTCAATGGTCGAAGGGTATAAACAGAACGAGTACTTGAGAGAGCGCAGCTCTCAGTGAACTTCTTATCTAGTCTTATCAATCGTATCCAAGAACTAAAACGAGTGTAATTCCTTGATTAATAATACCCATGTATTATTGATTTACGTAATCATCCAAAGGTATCTTGCATTACATTCATCGGCCTCTAAATTTGATGAGGCCCTTCGCCGACAGCTCATTCATTTGTTCATAATGTGTCGGACTCGTCGCAGTGTGTGTCGGAAAATAGTTTGGTTAATTTTGCGATGCACTCTATTTTTCTCTTGGGCACTGGGACTCTTTCCCTTTGTCTACAGTTCGAATACCCAGAAACTGAAACGGTCAAGATTGTTAATTATGTACGGGATAATTCTAAATGCGGGACTCGTTTGGACAATATTTCAAACCTATTCAGATACATTAAGTTCGGCCAGAGTTGAACTACATAAACTCAACCATTTGGTCGAACAAATTAACGGTCTGGAAAACTGTATTACCCTGTTGACCATATTCATAACATACTTTCGTATATGGTGGCTTAGCGAAGAGCTGGGAAGGATCATTAACAAGATATTGTATTTATATCGAAAATACTTCAAGAAATACGACTCAGAAGATTGCTTAAGCTTTGAGCACTATATCATATTGAAAGGCTTGTGTGTCGTTTGTGAGCACATCTCAATGATTTCTATGGATATGATAACATCCCCGGCATTTAGCTACGGAATGCTGTTTGGGCGCTTTTGTATCCTTGCTATAATGATGGGATTGCTTCTCGTTGGTATGCATTTCCACCTTGCTGTGATATACATTTATCGCTTTGTTTGGATCATAAATCGGGACCTTTTGAAGCTTGTGTATAGTCCCAATCGAAATGCTTCAAAGATTCATAAACTACATCATCTCTATAGTCGAATCTTGGAACTGAATTTGCGACTAGTTTCTGTCTACGATTATCAAATGATTCTCTTCATGTTTTCTCTACTGACTATTAACATTATATCCGTATACTATTTCCTCGTCTACAGTTTAAGCCTTACACATCCCATATCGATGGTGATTACCTTTAATTTTATTCAGTCTCTGTTAATCAATATTATGGATTTCTGGTTGGGCATTACCGTGTGCGAATTGGCAGAACGTGCTTCTCGCGAAACCTTGCGAATCCTTAGACTTTTCAATGGAATAGAAATTCTCGATATGGATATGGATCGCAGTGTATGTATCTGTATCTAATGATGACATATCTAAGGTTGGTTTTTCTTTTTCAGGTCAACGGTTTTTCTATATTTTGCAGTCATCGGCGTTTGGAATACAATCACTGTGGCTTGTTCCATATACACAATGCAATGGGGTTTCGTTTGACCGTCAGCTCTGTGCTCTATCTGGTTTATTTGATTCAATTCGATTATATGAATTTGGGATAAAATTATACTGAGTTCTTCTTTAAACCTATCTGAAAAAGCATAAGGGAGTAATTAAAGTGTAAAACCTTGATAAACAATATGCACATGTTATTGATTTACGTAATCATCCAATGGTATCTTTCATTACATTTATTGGCCCTTAAAATAATGAGGCCCTCCAACGACAGGTCATTCATTTGTTCATAATGTGCCGGACTCGTCGCAGTGTTTATCGGAAAATAGTTCGGTTAATTTTGCGATGCACTCTATTTTTCTCTTGGGCATTGGGACTCTTCCCCTTTGTTTACAATGCGAAGACCCAGAAACTGAAACGCTCAAGATGCTTGATTCTATACGGGATAGTTTTAAATGTGGGACTAGTTTGGATTATTTACCGAACTTATTCGGATACAGAATCTTCCGAAACACGTGAACTAAACAAGCGGAATTCTTTGGTTGAACAGCTTAATGACAAACATAACTATCTTTTACTGTTGACCATATTCATAACATACTTTCGAATATGGTGGCTTAGCGAAGAGCTGGGAAGAATCATCAACAATTTGCTGCTATTATATCAAAAACACTTTAAGAAATACGACTCAGTGGATTGCCATCGCTTTGAGTATTATATCATATTCAAGGGCTTCTTTTTTGTCTTTGAGCTTGCCTCAATGATATCTACGAATATCGGACTATCTACGACATTCAGCTACAAAATACTATTGGGAGTCATTTGTATGCTGACTGTACAGCAAGGAGTGCTGCTTGTAGGAATGCATTTCCACCTGGCTGTGATATACATTTATCGCTTTGTTTGGATCATTAATCGGGACCTTCTGAAGCTTGTGTATAGTCCCAATCGAAATGCTTCAAAGATTCATAAGCTACATCATCTCTATAGTCGAATCTTGGAACTGAATTTGCGAGTGGTTGCCATTTACGATTACCAAATGATTCTCTTCATGCTTAGTTTTCTGACTTTCAACATTTTATCAATATTCTATTTCCTGGTCTACAGTTTAAGCCTTAAACATCCCATAACGCTGGTAATTGGCTTAAATTTTATTCAGTCTCAATTAATCAATATTTTGGACTTCTGGCTGAGCATTACTGTCTGTGAGTTGGCGGAACGTGTTAGTCGAGGAACATTGAAAATCCTTAGACTTTTCAATGGGATACCAAATCTTGATTTAGATATGGATCGCAGTGTGAGTATCTTATAATAAATATTGCAAATTAATTATTATTATATTTGTAGTTGCCTTTTCTGTTTCAGCTCAACGACTTTGCATTATTTTGCAGTCATCGTCGTCTGGAATACAATCATTGTGGCTTGTTCCACATTGATCAAGCCATGGGGTTTCGAATGGTCGTAAGCTCTATGCTCTATTTGGTTTATTTGATTCAATTTGATTATATGAATTTGTGATAAAATTATACTGAGGTCTTCTTTAAACCTTTAAACCGAATATGTTGGCTTAGCGAAGAGCTGGGAAGGATCATCTACAATTTTCTGCAATTGTATCAAAAACACTTTAAAAAATACGACTCCGTGGATTGCCTCTAAGGTCGAATCTTGGAATTGAATTTGCGACTAGTTTCTGTCTACGATTATCAAATGATTCTCTTCATGTTTTCTCTACTGACTATTAACATTATATCCGTATACTATTTCCTGGTCTACAGTTTAAGCCTTACACATCCCATATCGCTGGTGATTACCTTTAATTTTATTCAGTCTCTGTTAATCAATATTTTGGACTTCTGGCTAAGCATTACCGTGCGCGAATTGGCAGAACGTGCTTCTCGGGAAACCTTGCGATTCCTTAGACTTTTCAGTGGAATACAAAATCGCTGTGTATGTATCTGTATCTAATGGTAACAGACATTTGGTCATATCTGAGATTGGTTTTTCTCTTTCAGGTCAACGACTTTCTATATTTTGAAGTCATCGACGTTTGAAATACAATCATTGTGGCTTGTTCCATATACACAATGCAATGGGGTTTCCTTTGACCGTAAGCTCTGTGCTCTATCTGGTTTATTTGATTCTATTCGATTATATGAATTTGGGATGAAATTATACTGAGTTCTTCTTTAAACCTATCTGAAAAAGCATAAATGAGTAATTAATGTGTAATACCTTGATAAACAATACGCACGTGTTATTGATTTACGTAATCAACAAATGGTATTATTCACCACATTCATTGGCCCTCAAAATAATAAGGCCCTCCGACGACAGCCCATTCATTTGTTCATAATGTGTCGGACTCGTCGCAGTGTGTGTCGGAAAATAGTTCGGTTAATTTTGAGATGCACTCTATTTTTCTCTTGGGCATTGGGACTCTTCCCCTTTGTCTACAATTCAAAAACCCAGAAACTGAAACGATCAAGATACTTGATTGTATACGGGATAGTTCTGAATGTGGGACTGGTTTGGATTATTTTCCTAACTTATACGGATACAGAATCTTCTGCAAGAATTGAGCTAACAAAGCGGAATTCTTTGGTCGAACAACTTAATGACGTACACAACTATCTTTTATTGTTGACCATATTCATAACATACTTTCGAATATGGTGGCTTAGCGCAGTGCTGAGAAGGATCATCAACAATTTACTGTTATTGTATCAAAACTACTTTAAGAAATACGACTCCGTGGATTGCCTTCGCTTTGATTATTATATCATATTGAAAGGCTTCTCTATTGTCTTTGAGCTTGCCTCAATGATATCTTTAAACATCGCACTATCAACGACATTCAACTATAGAAAACTGTTGGGAGTTATTTGCATCCTGGCTGTACAGCAAGGAGTGCTGCTTGGAGGAATGCATTTTCACCTGGCTGTGATATACATTTATCGCTTTGTTTGGATCATTAATCGGGACCTTCTGAAGCTTGTGTATAGTCCCAATCGAAATGCTTCAAAGATTCATAAACTACATCATCTCTATAGTCGAATCTTGGAACTGAATTTGCGAGTGGTTGCCATCTACGATTACCAAATGATTCTCTTCATGCTTAGTTTTCTGACTGTCAACATTTTATCAATATTCTATTTCCTGGTCTACAGTTTAAGCCTTAAACATCCCATATCGCTGGTAATTGCCTTTAATTTTATTCAGTCTCTGTTAATCAATATTATCGACTTCTGGCTGAGCATTACCGTCTGCGAGTTAGCGGAACGTGCTAGTCGGGGAACATTGAAAATCCTTAGACTTTTCAATGGGATACCAAATCTTGATTTAGATATGGATCGCAGTGTGAGTATCATTTAATTAATATTGGATATTAAATATTATTATATTTGTAGTTGGCTTTTCTCTTTCAGCTCAACGACTTTGCATTATTTTGCAGTCATCGTCGTCTGGAATACAATCATTGTGGCTTGTTCCATATACATCAAGCCATGGGGTTTCGAATGGTCGTAAGCTCTATGCTCTATTTGGTTTATTTGATTCAATTTGATTATATGAATTTGTAATACTTCAAAATAAATTCTATTTGTATTATAAAAAAGTAAATAAAGTTTCATAATAGTAAGACTTTTATTAACATGAAATGCGATTTCAAAAAGTGTAAATTTTTAAAAGTTTATTTTGGTATTTACTATAAATTAATATTCTTCAATCAATTATAGTAAATTCACGTAATCGAATTGCACCAGATAAACTAAATATAATATACTGGCTATAATCATGCGAAATCCCATTGCATGGTCCACATTAAATAGTCCCCAATTATTGAATTCAAAACGTCTACAGCTGCAAAATAAAGAAAAATCATTGATCTAAAAGAAAAAAGATACAATGTTAGGCATCTCTTATACACTTCTTTGTTTCAAACCTTACATTACGATTTAACTCAACATCCTGAGATGAAACATCCGTGAAGAGCTTTAATATAGCCGAAGTTCCCCGACTTGCACGCACACACATTTCGCAGACGGTAATGTGCAACCAAAAGTCAATCAAATTGATGAGGACCACTTGGCTTATATTAAGCCACACATAGCTTAAGGATCCCTTTATATTGTGTGCGTAGACGAGGAAATAATACACAGATTGAATGTTGGCAGTTAGAATAGATGAGATAAACAGAACAGTCAGGTATTCATAGCTGGAAACAAGCTGTAAATTCAGATCCAAAAGGTTTCGATAAATGCAATGAAGCTGATGTATCTCCAAAGACTGTCTGTTACGTCTATAGACAAGCTGAAGCAACTCCCGATTAATGATCCAAACAAAGCGATAGATATATATGAGAGCCAAATGAAAGTGCATTCCAATTAGCAAAATCGATAGATGCGATACGAGGATACTGATGAGGCCCACCAGAAACTGCAAACTTAATTGAGGTGACACGTCATTCTCCAAAGCCATCGTGGAGATGACTTCAAGAAATATGGCCACTCCTTTCCATAAGATAAAGTTGTCAAAGATGGAAACCTCCAAAGAATCGTACTGCTTGAAGTAACGCTGATGAAGGTTCATCAACGCATTAAGTGTCCTTTCAATATTCTTGCTCATCCACCAATTTCGATAATTCATGGCGCAAGCAGCTGCAGCAATTAGAATATAATGCAAATAAGTAATCTTCTGAGCCAAAGGATTACGTTGATACAAATCCAATTTTGATGCATCATCAAGTGGGGAATAATCATGAAAAATCACAAAAATCAATCCAGCCTGCAGTAGGACACCGTATACAATTAACCATCGTGATCGTCTTAATCTTTGGGCCTTTGAGTCGTAGATAAATGGAAATATTCCGAAAGCCCAGGATACATACAATGCAGCCCACAAGTTAAAACGAACTAAATATCCCTTCCAACTATGACGAGTTCGACACATTGCGACTTAATGCACCACTTCAACGAAGTCGTTTCGAACTCGTACTCAGCATTTGATGGATGATAAGAATGGATAATGAAATGGAATAATTACACTGTTCTATCTGGTTCAGATGGAAAGAAAAATAATTCATTTTGTTACACTTAATTTAATTGATTTTTGAATTAAGGTAAAGGAAAATACAAAAGCGAGATAAAGTTACTCGTACCTCTTTCGATATACATATGTATAACTCTTTCCCACATCTCAACTGTAAGATGTATCCTTGAAATTGATCACCTGGACAAAAGATAAATTGCCTGAATTTTAGATAAGATTCCATTTGGGGTTTGAGTTGTACTCGGGTTGGTCTATTTTCTTTTTTTTTCTCCCATCTCTTCAAGACATTAAAAATTAGTTTTACCTTCGAGTTGGCGTTGCAATTTCAACATTTTTCCTCTCATTTAACATCACCTTCCTCCCCACAATCATGCTTTTACCAAGGTGCAGTACGCTTTTCAAGCTGCGCCGTAAAGTATGCAACACATGAAGCTGAAAGCTGCCGCAGAAACTTTTCACTGGCTTTGGCGGGTATGGTGCAGTGCAAACTGCAGCAAGCATTACCCCATAATAAGTTGTGTCTGGCTTCTGCTACCCCCCGTCGGTCCGCACCTTCTGCTCATTCTGTTTCCATCATAGCGAGTGCATTTTTCACCTTTTATCATAACTTCAACTCACCGTTTCCATTTGTGCTGTAAAAGTTTCTCAAAGGTGCCGCAGCAGCGCCTTCTTAAGTCCACACAACCTGCCGAGTGACTCAATTTGGACTGGGTTTGTTTTTATTTCAGCTCCTCATTCACATTACTGCGTAACTGCGCCAAGGAAAATTGGAAAATGCAAACAACTTTATGAACTGCAAGAATTTCGAAATGGAAAAATATGAGGTTGTAGCAGTGGGTAAACCATTGGACTGTATTATAGGTTAAAAAGCGCATTGAATGATTTTTGTTACGGCTACGTAAGTTCTACAGTAAACGTATCGAGGGAGCAGATCAAGAGTATTTCATAATATTAATAATTGCGTGGTACGCTTACCACTTTCGCAATTCAATTATTTAATTTAGCAATTCGATTTGTGAGTATCGAATAAAAGATGAAACTTATTGGCTTTGACATATTCTTAGCTGACTTAATTATCTACCTCTCCTTCAAATTTCAATCCAATAGAGCAATAAATACATACAATACTTTGACTTTCGAATCGTTAGTGCATTTATATGACTATACCATAGTACGTCTTCTATTTAAGATCTTTAAACATTAATGGCCAATCCGCTTATGTTTCTTTATAAAAAGAAAACCTGTCTTCAGCTCCAAACGCACTAACATCTGCTGTCGACTTTAAGCAGCCAAGCAATCTCCACTCTAACGAACGTTTTCGGAACATCCGTTTTACGGGTTTGCACTTAGCAATTAACGAGTTTACTTTTTTTACTCCTCTCTCTCTCTCTCTCTTTCTCTATCTCTCTCTGTCTCTCTCTCAGGCTCTTTCTGTGTCTGTCTTGCGATACCACTCTCTAAAGCTCTTGCCTCTCTCGGTCACCGCAACATTTCCCAGTTGGCTCGTTGCTCTCAATTAGAGTGTCACTTCCGTTTGAAATTTAGTGTGCTGAACAAATTTACCTATCCCGTTGGGCGGCAAATGGAACCTCACTCCGTTTCCTGTCCTGTCCGCCTACTCCCGTTGGGCGCCTGCCATAAACCCAGCTTGAACATGAACTGCACAAGATGCAGGCTGACAACAAGTTTAACCCGGCAATTTTTCACTCTTGTCCGGAAATTATCGCACTGAGTATATGTGGGCATCGTCGGTAATCACATTGGAAGTGACAGGCGTATATCTTGTTGTTGCACAGTGAATCAATGGGAGAATAAACGACTGAATAAATAATGGATTATAGAGATGAAAATGCCGAAACTCATGAGGAAAGTAAGACACATTGAAAGAGGAAATTCGCAACATTTCCATTCTGTTTTATTAGGGATTATTATGATATTGAAATATTGAAAGGTTCATCTAGAGGTTCCCAAAATATAACTATACATATCTTTATTCGCAGGCGTATATCTTGTTGTTGCACAGTGAATCAATTGGAGAATAAACGACTGAATAAATAATAAATTATACAGATGCAAATGCTGACTCTCATGAGGAAAGTAAGATACATTGAAAGAGGAAATTCGCAGCATTTCCATTCTGCTTTATTAGGGATTATTATGATATTGAAATATTGAAAGGTTCATCTAGAGGTTCCCAAAATATAACTATATCTTTATTCGCAGCTTTCAATTATAGCTCAAGCTTGAAAAGCAAATAATTCAAGCTGAACATGTGAATGCTAAATCCAAATACAGCTGAGAACTCAATACAGTTTGAGCTGTAGAGTCTCTCGACGACCTCATCGTTGAGTGGGCGCACGTCCAAAACCCCAGCCCTCTCCTGTCTACTCTTTTGCTGACAGGGACTGGCACACAGCAAAGAAGTGTGCATGGAGAAGAGGAAAGGAAGTGGAAAGCGAGAGAGAGAGGGGGAAGGACTTCTATTTGGTCCAATTCGCCAGTCAATGCGCCATGTGAATATCTTGTTTCGCTGTGTATCCTCGTTGTGCATGCGTTTTTCCGAATGCCACTGTCAATATGCCAACAACTCCAGAACGTACAACAACAAAAGCAGTAGCAACAACACAAACACTCAACACACACAGAGAAATTTGCGCATTCCTTTTTGTTTCTATTGCATACTCTCGCCGAGGGTAATACGATTTAGTCAGACGATTTTCAACGTAGTTTATAAATTTTATATTCATTTTAATCCTCCATTTTGCAATTGATAGAAAAAATTCCTTCAACTATTTGAAATTTAAATTCAATTTGAATTGTATTTTAGTTGAAAAGCTGGAAGTTTTATAGATAGGAATTTAAATCTGAAAAATCAAACTAAATGCATGGAAATAAATATAATGAAAGCTTGCAAGATAGACGAGTTTAAGATGTTTATTGGCCTGACCCAAGCATTTCTGCATTTCTTATCAATTTATTTAAAATATATTAAAGTCTTGTGATTTCATTATATAAAAGACCCTTTAAACATATATCATCTTACCTTTATCAAAATATCTAGTAAAAACTGTTCAATTTGACAGTTAATCCAATAAATATTTAAATATTTTGATATCCGCTCTAATATTCTCATTTCTCGTCTCGCATTTCAAAAGGAAGTTCAATCATACCTTCTTGCTTAGTCCTATTTCCGAAAGAGTATGCAAAATGGTCTTAACGAAGACACTTCCGGTTTTTTTGGGCTCGCTGCTCACGTAGCACGCGGCTTTCTGCCGTTAGCCCGTAAAACATTTTTTGGCAGCTACGCGACCCGAAGAGAAACTACAAATTTTGCATAAATGATGCCTGCAGGCCATGGGCAACCGAATACTGTCGTTATTATTGGCAGTGTCAGAGCAAGAGAGAAGTGGCGAGCTGCGACTGGGTGCTAGCTACAAAACATACATCTATAGTGCATTTCACTTGGATACAGCTCGACATTTGGGCGAAATTAAAAGACGGAAAATGTTGAGAATATTCTATGAACGTTGAGAAAATAAGAAATTTCATGGGAGCTTGCCAATTTAAATCATTTTCCGGGCCAGCTTTGAGTTGAAAACAGAATTTGGTATTCTGTTTGTTGGCTTGTGGCCGAATATTATATGTCTTTCTCTCTCTCTCCCTATCTCTTTTTCACTCTCTCTCGCTTGCTCTGTGTGTAAGCAGCAAATCAATATGAAAAGGAAGTAAACAGAAAATTAGATGCCCTAATCAAGTGAGTTGTGTGTTTATTAGATAAATAATAACAATGCTCCATGGAATAGAGCCCAAGAAACATATTAATATTGTATAACACTTTATGATATACACACATATTATATGAGAACTTCCCCTGAAGTTTAAATACAAGATATATACATATATCATACATCGTTTTTAATGAATATCTTTGAACAAGAGTATTAAGTATTAAGTATTAAGTATTAAGTATTAAGAGAACTGGGAGTCTTAGGAAATGACTTGAAAAATGAAAAATGAACCCAATTTAACTGTAAATAAATATCACAATTAAAGTTACAGATAAATTGACAGCAAAACAATTGAAATATGCATATAAAATTCATAAAATTCAAGACAAGAGTTGCAAATTAAATTCGAGTTTCATTTACACCAAACATATAAATCTTCTTCATGGTATATCATGTTGAATGTAAACCACATTTGGTATGATACTCGTACCAAAGCTCTAATGTTGGGAAAACCGTAGATATTTAAGCTCAGTTTCCTTTCTAATGATGTTTTACAAGGCAAACGAAGCGAGATATCAATTCATTACACTTGCTTAAGTATGCATGAAACTTTGGGTGCCAACTCGACCCTCGACCCGTGGACCCTCGACCCGTCGACCCTATAGGCAGTCATAAATTGTCTGTCGGTTAATTTGGAAACTTTGTACACAAATAACTGAGACAGAAATTGAAACACTTAAGCTTATTAAAAACTAAAAATTCTAATTTGTAAGATAGCGGACGATGATGGAGAGAGAGAGAGAGAGCGAGAGAGAGCGAGACGGATGGCGGGGCAGCTGGAGCAACCTCTGCGCGTGCTTACCTTGGCAGATTGTCAGCGTATTAACTTTTGGCCGCCGGGCAATTCTCTAGTTTCCTTCATTTTGAGTTAAGTTTGAATTCGTGGATTGCTGCAAAACATAATTCCGCCGGCTGAGGCTGAAGCGGCGGGAAAACCGCAGACAAATTTTGAAAACTTTTACCGCACAATTACTTGAACTGATGAGAAAACTTTTGGCCGTAGACATTCACCATGCCTCAGACAGTTTACACTTTTGTTCGAAATTATGTTAAATAAGAGAAATTTCTCCACATAATGCTCGAAACAGATGCAGATGCAGACGAGATGAGAAATGGGCCACGCCAGCTTTTGCCGTGTGCAAATAGCAACAGAAAAAAGCACAACAATCGTTAAATGCTGTGTGGTATGTCCTCCACACACACCTGCCCACAACAGAGCCACACTCACACACTCGCTTGTACCCAGATTTATTCGTTTCACACAAATGTGGTTTATGGGGAATATGCTGAGCATTATTTAAAATTTTTATTCTCTCGAATTTATCTCTCAGCTCTCATCACTTAATTCAAGTTCCTCCTTGTCCTTTGGGTGTTGAGTGTGTGTTTATCTGTAAGCTGTGTGTGTGTATGTGTGTGTGAGTGATGAACAAAGCAGCTTCTTTAATTTTGAATCTCCTTTGTTACCGTCTTTTTCCGAGCAAAGCCTACAGCCGTATTTCTCATTCTGTCGCCTTCCCCACATGCTCCTGTCCACATCCTTCATATATCCTCATAGCCTCCTCTTCATTTTCTCCTCTTGGTCCTCCTACCAGCCACATAATCCTACACTCAGGCAGCATCTTTGTCTACGCTTTTCCCCGTAGCGAAGCTTTCGGCTTACGCGGCAATTACAAGGCGTCGTCAGGTATCTGCTTAGGATATGCGATGCACAGCTCGACTCAACCGAAGCTATCGGGCTCACCATCCCACCGATAAGTCGATATTCTCAGTATCTCAACTCAAAGGATTGAAAAACAATTACTCTCGGCTGATGTTTGCCTGCTTAAGTGTTTGAATGAATGCTTAAGCGTGTGGAAATCGAGAAGGTTACCCTGAGCAGAGTTACTTCGCTTAAATAACAGTCAAGGCAAGTGTAAGTATGTAACGAATATGAAACAAAAGTAAAACAAATGTGGATCGAATGTTAAATTTTTTTTTTCAAGTTTTTTTTCGTATTTATTGAATCTTCCCTTTTACTTAAGAGACTAACAATAAGTTTTCAAATCTTATTGTAAGCTAGTTAATTGCCATTTTATTTAATTATCATTTAATTATCATTTTGGCTGCATACTCGAAGATGTTTTCTTGCAAGGGGATTTGGATGTGAGCCTAGTTAATATTAGATAAATGACGTATGTTAATCAAGAAGGTTGCCCTGAGCAGAGTTACTTCGCTTAGACAACAGTCAAGGGAAGTGTTAAAAATGTAAGGAATATGGAACAAATGTGGAACGAATGTTATATTTTTAATAAATGCGGAACGAGTGTAAATCGAATATGGAACGAATGTTCAATGAAAAACGAATGTAGAACGAGAAGGTTGCAAGGAGCAACATCCAGACTAGGCAAATGTTAAATATATAACGAATATGGAACGAGTGGAAAATCAAAGTATTAATGTATGTTGAAGTGAAACATATTGCAGAATAAAAGTGGTACGAATGTAGAAACAATGTGGATGGAGTTTGTGCAGGGAGAATGTTAAAGACTATCAAAGTAATATCTCATTAAGTACAAAGATATATTTATCTCACCTCGCCCATAAACCATTCATAGATGAAAACACCATTTTTATACGTATCCTCAAATGTTCACGTCAAAAAAAAGCACTTAAAATAATAACCGGAAAAGTAGGGAAGTCTGGGAAAATCTACACCACACTTTTTTCATTTTTCCGCGACAATTCTCTATTGATTCTCTTTCTTTTGTTATCTTACCGCGCCAGGATAAATTGAAAGTGAAAACGGAAACAATTGACCGCCTTTTTTTTGAAAATGAAAAGGAAATTTGCAATTCTTTGGCTTTAATATGAAAACTAGAATACATTTGAAAGTGGTTCAAACCCAGCCATATATAGTACATACTTCGGGTTACCGAAAGTGTAAACAGTTCCTTCCATTCGTACATATATAATACAGTCTTCTGTTCAGTTCCTTCCATCAGGGCATATATAATACATATTTCTGATTACCGAGTGTCTAAACAGTTCCGTACAGATTGATTGCCATTTTCGAGTTAATTTCGTCATTGTTAAATCTAATTGATTTCCAAAGTAAACAATGAGAAATACTACCTCGAAACGATTTTGAATGTTTGCATTGGCATTTCATTTAATGGACACCAAGTCTCAGTTCCCCACTGCGCTTGGCGACCTCCCTCAAAACATTTCTGAGTGCGACTGTCGAGCAAAGTCTGTGAATTTATGGCAACCGAATCAGAGGGGGTTGCATCATCAACAAACTTGCCATAAATTTATCTAAGAGCAAGCAAGTTGAGAGAGCGAGAGTAATGCTGTAGAACAAGCGTAGCAACTTGTTGCCAGAATCGAAAAAACTGGCAACACGTTCAAAAGAGAAACTAGCCTCAACAACGACAGCTGTTGATGACCACACAGATTCATTACCTTCCCCAAACACGATTCAATTATTGATTTCTTCGTTTATTTTATGCATTTTTCTTTCAATTATGGCCAATTTCGCAGAATGACATAGCAATTTCTTAATTGCCAATGAACAAGGAAAAATTATGAATTATTGATAATGAGAATATAAATAGAACATAATTTGTAAATCATGTTTATTCATAGTGGAAAGTTTGTACTTTGAGCCATAACAGATTGAAAATTAACCTATTTGTTATTGGACGTAACATATTTGTTGCATTTAGCCTTAAATTTGTGAGATCTTATTTAAGTGCAGTCGAAAGACTTTAATAAAAGTCTTTAAAGCTTGTGATTATAAGTCATTTGTATATAATTGATTTTATTCAAAATAGCCTCAATTTTAAGGTACCTTTTAAGCGACTACGGACAATAGAATATATAGTTTAAGAAAGGTCTTTAAAACAATTCTCCATAGTTTGCGATTTTGGTGTTTTCGCAAAACTTTGTCGAGAAAATGCAGGTCGGAATCCAATTTCTCGCACCCCCCCTCAACCCCTTCAGCCTCATCAGTGAGTTTCGTGATAGATGAATGTGTCTGGTTTTGTAACACAATTTGAATTTCACGTATCTGCGAGTGTATCTGTGTGTGTGCCCCTTTAGCCATAGTTTGGTTTCGCTGTTCTCTGTGCTTCACTCTAAACGGTAGCAGGTAAATTGGATCGCGTAACGGGGGACTCAGATTGCAGGGCATCCTGCAACCACTTCCACGCCGACATGCTGCACAGTGCACAAAGCACATTGTCAGCACTTTCATTATTGCCCGCATTTGTGAACAGGAATTGGGCCGTTTTCCAGCAACAGAGCCAGCAAAATGAACGCCGCACTCAAGCCGTGAAAATGTTGGATATGAACACGATGTATGTATATTTGTATGTAGATGCATGAGTGTGGATTGTGCATGTGTGTGGCTTGTGTGTGTGCAGTCAGTTAATCTATTGTGCAGGTCTCCAGCATAGCCAGAAAATAAATTAAGCTGAATCATTTAAATTTTTCGCAGTTTTTATTGCATATGCCATGGAGTTTGATTATTTTCTCTGCGATTTTCATGAATAGAATTTATATTCGCGTTAATATGCGTGAAATGCTCGCACGGAAAATTTCGCGGTAGATTAACTTACGTTTTCATCGCTGCACACGCAGAGCAAATGCTGATGCCACTGGAAAAGCAATGTCACGCTAAATGAGCCAAGGATTTTCGCATCACCATCAAAACTGATTTCCAGTTACAACCATGAAACTTTACTCTGAAGGTTGCGAGGCTGTAGCAGTAAGGGAATGAGAACTTATCAGGTTTACACTTCAGGTGAGTAAGTATAGCACTACCCAAACAGTTGTTGACTAACAACCTGGGGAACGTATTAGATTTAGAACAAGCACTAGAAACATAGTTCACTTTGCTCTACTGTAATATACCCGCTACCCGCTACTAAACGAGCTTGTGAAATATTAAATTTTGTATTGCATACCTCCGATAACAACTAAACTTTCCAAAATCATTTAAAAATGAACTGTCCTGCATTTAAATGACGCCTGGAAAGGAACGGGGCCAAAATCTGAAATAAACAATTTCTCATATTTTTTGTAGTCTTATTTTCTTTGAAATTTAAGGTTTCATACGGACAGACAGAGAGACAGACATACGGACATGGCTATTTCGACTCGGCTATTGATTCTCATTAGGAATATATATACTCTGTGGGGTCTACTACGCTTCCTCTGCCTTTGACAACCATTTTCGGTTTGCAAAAACTTATAATACCCTTTTACCTATGGCTAGCAAGTATATCACATATATACCTGGCACTTAAGGCCCCTTTAAGTATGCAACCTGTATATCATCTAACAGCTACCAGTTGATGCCTAAGTACGTGATTTCCCGCTCCTGGTATTAACCATTCAGGCTTGAATTTTTAATGAAACTTGTTATCCAGCTGCAAACGGGAGTCGAATCATAATATCCTGGCAGTTTCAGTGCTTTAACTCACACCACTAGTTTATCGTAGCCGCTGTTCAGCTACTCTCGAGCACACAATTTGCTGCTAATTCGCATTGCCGTGATTCGCAAACACTTTAAATATGCCAGTGCCGCCATTGACACCCAGCAGCAGCAAGAGGCATGCAGCAGGAGGCAGTTGCAATCTACAATCATCCACATATGCTCCGGTTACGCCCATGTTGCCCCACCCCCCATGTTTCCCCCGCTTGCGGTTTGTGCGGCTTGTAGGCAAATTATTCAGAAGCCTGGCTTGTAGGCTGAGGTCAGTCAAGGATGATGTGGACCCAGCAGGACCATAACCATACAGAATGAGGCCACTGCAGTTGCATTTATATTCATAACCATTTCAATATTTGCATTTCTGCATTACTTTTATACCCTTCGCGAGGAGGAGGACTTTCCACGAACAAGTCAAACAGTAGTAGTCTTTAGACAGTAGTCATATATGATTAGTTCAACATATAGATCGATATTCTAATCAACTTTTATCTTTGAAACACTAATTATTAACACTTGTCTTATTTTTACTTTGAACTAATGTTATTTTTATTGTATAATTTATAGCTACAGCGTATCCACCAGTCGAGCACACTGTGATCAACAATTTTACTTATTTTCCTGGCAGTCTCACTGATTGGAATTACAGATATCAATATGAAATTCATAGAGAAAACGAGAAATGGCTATGTGAACTATTTTTATTACATTATTTAAGCTGCTGAGATTAAACAATTTTAATATGCTTGCAAAGGTCTGTTTTCCACATTAAATTATCATTTTTAAATTCAATTTAATACTAAAAAGACTTAAGACTTAAAAATTAATTACCATTTGGTTCGGGGCAGCATTAAATCTCAGTATATTTCAAATACCATAAACACGTTTTGACAAATAAACGCAATTAATCTGGGCACAGTTGGCAGCTTGGCACCTGATTCCTGAGCCAAGGTGCCTTCTCTTCGAATGGAATTCCCACAGGTGTTCACATGGCATATTAATTCAGGACTCTGGCCAGAGAGAGAATTTCAACTTAAATGCTTCTCATTTAATTTAATGCCTTCTGCTCTCGGAGTCAGGCTCTACCTTTCGATGTGAATAGCCATGCGGAATACAAAAGAGAAAGTATCTGAAAAGAGAACTACACTCTAGAGGACTCTACTCGGACGAATCAATGACGGAGGTGGAAAGGGTAAGGTTTAAGGTGGCAAGTAATGGAAGTTTTGTGCTTTTGGTAGATAAGAAGTCGGTCGAAATGGCAAAGGTTGAAAATGTAGTTGGAAATTAAATTCTATTGTCGACAAAATAGTTTTTATTCCTCCTTCATTGTTGTACTACTATAGCACTATGAGAGAGCTCCCTCAATTGTTCTCGGGGTGTTCGCTGAATTGATAACTCTAGCGTAAATAATTAAATAACTTTTGAGCATGGTATTTTTCAAATATGAGAGAGCAAATGTCAAGTTCTGTCTCTCTCTGTCTCTCTCTCTACCCTCTCTCTCTCTCTTTGTATTGCGGCTATCTTAAGTGGCCTGTCATCGCGTATGCTGCCAGCTTTTGCTGTGGGCCACCCACCCACATCTCTGGTGCTGACAGCCTTCTCTCTGTCCCCTGTTTCCTCTCTCTCTTACCATGCATCCCTTTTGGAGTCTTGTCGGTAATTATTTCTGTTTTATCTCATTCGCTTTGGCAATCTTCTCTGTTTTCTGCTGGTTACGCTTTGTTTATTTCTAATTATTATACATATTCAAGTAGGATTTTCTATCCCTTCTGCACTTTGTCTAGTGGACAGTTTGTAGGTCATTAAAAAGGGGTACGAGAAGCCAGAGAAATTAGTTTATGCTTGTGAAAAAAAAAGAAAATGAACACGTCAACTTGATTGACATATTTTAGATACACATACAAGGTAAACGGACTGTTCGTCAGAATTATGGTTTTTTAAATTATAATTATGTTTTCTTGGAAAATGGTGTCCTAAGTTGTTATCATCTGCTTTCCATAAAATCACAAACTGATGAGGTGAGTTAAATCTTCTATAAGCAGCTGTGATTTCGACTTTGAAACAGGCACAGAGTCATACAGACATACAGACATACAGACATACAGACATACAGACATACAGACATACAGACATACAGACATACAGACATACAGACATACAGACATACAGACATACAGACATACAGACATACAGACATACAGACATACAGACATACAGACATACAGACATACAGACATACAGACATACAGACATACAGACATACAGACATACAGACATACAGACATACAGACATACAGACATACAGACATACAGACATACAGACATACAGACATACAGACATACAGACATACAGACATACAGACATACAGACATACAGACATACAGACATACAGACATACAGACATACAGACATACAGACATACAGACATACAGACATACAGACATACAGACATACAGACATACAGACATACAGACATACAGACATACAGACATACAGACATACAGACATACAGACATACAGACATATAGACATACAGACATACAGACATACAGACATACAGACATACAGACATAAAAACATAAAGACATACAGACATACAGACATAAAAACATAAAGACATACAGACATACAGACATACAGATTTACAGACATACAGACATACTGACATACAGACATTCAAACACACAGCCATACACATAAGACATACACACAGACAGACGTACATGGCTATTGATCGAGCAAGGATATAGTTATTTAGTATTCCGCCTGCTGCTTACCACCTGAAAGGGATTATGAGATATCTCGCATGCTCCTGGCAAAGCTCTATTATAGATAAATTGGTTTTTATAATAAACTACTACACCAGCTCTTCACCTGTCGAGGATTATGCTGAGTATCCCCAAAGCAGCTGGCAACTCAACTCATATTCGTGAATTGAATTGCAAACCCATTCGCGGTATTATTCCATCAACCGCAACGTTTCCAAGTGAATGCGCAGACAGAATCCACTTTGGGTATTTCGCAGACGTGTTTGTTTTCCCTTATTTGGCTCAATCCCTTTTTTGGGCCAATAAATAACATAATCCATAAGTTTTTTACACACAAATTACCCAAAGCGAGCTATTTCGCTGCAGATATCCAGTTCGGCAAGTGCATTTTGTGCTCTACTTGGCAACACTTCCGTTTCGATTTGCATTCCCATTCGCATTCCCAATCCGCAGTCGCATTTCCATTTTGTATGCGGATTTTGCATTTCCAATTCGATTATTTCAATCGCATATTCGCACAAATAAGCCCAATGTAAGGTTGTTTTTCCCTCCATCTGTCTGTCCGTTTGTCTTTCTGGCTGCCTGTCTGTTTATTTGTCTTGCTTTGCTCTTGTTTTCACTGTCTGTTTGTTGGCTCTGACATTTTTATTTTCCAACATTTATATTCAAATTCATCGAGGAGCAATAAATAAATACGCCGCATAAATCATTTCGCCCAGAAACTTCGTCTGTCCGTCCTGGCTGAGCTTAAGACTTTCCTTCCAGCGGATTCGCGGTTCTCAGCTGTCTTTGTGTCTGAGTCTCTTTTCCCTCCCGCAGCATTCACTTAACACTTTACTGCTCCCCAAAGTTGCTTGACGGAGAAAAAAAAACACGAACCCGACCGATTCCTAAAGACACCTTGGGGAGGAATTAAGGCAATTGTCGTTGCACCGTCGGCCATAAAGCACCATAGACGGGTTTTCGACTTGTCTCCAGTTGCTCGGAAAGAAGCTGCTAATTGGCGTGCTTAAACTTTAAAACCCCTTTCAATAAAAAAAGCAAAATCCTCTCCACTCTATCGGCAAAAAGCAGAGACGCTTTAATCCAGTCCAGCCCCATTATATATGCATGCAACGTTTCCGTTCTGTGTGCGCAAAGGATTTGCCCCGAACAAAACATTGCAAATATTGAAACTAGCTAGCGCTGCAAGCTTTTCAATACCCTGTATTTGTATAAGGTGAGCTGATGGGATGACAAAGCTAAAGGCATTTGTAATTGTTATTATAGTTTAACCAGTGATATGTAACATAATTGGGATTAGCTTTGAGAACACCAACACTGTCTATTAAACTCTACAGTATTCCAATGGAATAAACCCCCCAAGTTGCCTTTTTCAACTTTTATCATAAATATCTAATGAAGACATATGGTACATAGTATTATATACTCTAAAATGCACAAGGTATCTATAGAGCACACGTACAAAGACACACATTCATACACACACACGTTCAACTAGAGCTAACCTGCCCACACTTGGTCGCACTCTTTGTAACTGTAAGCCGCTTTAATCCTAAAAAACGTTTCGTTTCTGCACGGCGTGAGTGGGTTAAAAGTAAGAGCAAACTACACGCTACAGAGGCGTAAGCAGCTTATGCCATTAGTTTTGAATCAGAGTAGATTTTGAAGTTGCCAGCCAAAGGTATATGAATCTGTGTGTGTGGCTTGAGTTATTTTTGCGGTATCTCTAGTTGAATGCACCAGGCAGGTAAGTATTTATTTTAACAGCATATGCCGAATCAAGATGACACAAGTTAATGCAGACTTAGAGGCACATATTCTCTTCAATAAAAGAGACTCTATGACAAGCTAGCCCTGTGCAAATTTAATATTCCCTTTAGGCTGACTATTTGTATAAAATTGATTTATGGCTGCGACTCACATTTCATTTTTGCTGCACCTGACAGCAGGCCGTGCCGGGTTCCAAGAAAAAAACAAGAAAGAAGGAAGCCAAAACAAATGTCGGACATTAATCCATCATCAGAGCCAAGAGCCAAGACCCTGTTCTTGCGCCGTACTTCCTCCTTAGTTGCAAAAAAAAAGGAGTCTTGCAAACAAATTGAGTGCAAGCGAATTTCGCATATTGCGCATACGCCGTGATGTACCGTCTGCCGTCTCATTAACGTACGTTGCGCAGTGCGGCACTTAATTTAAATAAATTGACAGCAAGTTGAAGGCTTCCAAGCAACAAAAGCAACAACTCCCAACCCACTTGCCTTCTCTTTCTTTCTCTCTCTTCCCCTTTTCCTTATGCTAATCATTCAATTTCTCACGCCCACAGGCCACCATCCCATCCGCCCCATCTCAACAAACGCCGTCAATTTTGATTAAGTTAATTGAGAGCTTTGTGAAAATTTCAACACAGACACTCTCACACACAAACACACACACACACACAACGTGGCAACAAGTTATTATTTTCCCTTAACAATCACTTGACTGTGTGTGTGTGTGTGTGTGCGTGAGTTAACCCTAACTTTTGTGCCAAACTTGCCAGAGGCAGAGACTACGTATCGTAGTATATGGCAAGCTGACCAGCTGCCATTGTTGGCTTTTGCTCGGGACATGTGCAGCATTATAAGCAATTCTGATAAATATGCTTACATATATAAAGTATACATATATATCAGCTGAAACTTTGCCTGCCCGAGCAAAACAAATTTGCCGCTGTCACTCATAATTAGTTTCTTTTATAATTAACTTGCCATGCCAAGCGAAGATAACTAAATGTTCTTCGGGGTCATAGCGGTTGACCAACTGAAATTGAATAACATCAGCATGTGGGAAATGAAGATGCACTCAAACACACACAATGGAAGGGCCTAAGGAACTTACCAACACCCCCTCAAGAAGTTGTCCTCTATAAAATTAAAAACATTAAATAATTATTCCAATTTTTACTAGTGTCATAAAACTTTGCCCACATTTAGCTGTGGTGTTGAGGACCTTGTCAATGTCTCTTTTGAAATTCAAAACATAAAATAATAATAATGATATCAATTATGATAAAATTTACTTACATTTCATAGACCAGTTTGGTAGTGCTCTATCATTAAAATGTTCAATTTACAGTCACCTGTTGAAGACCCTTTCCCTCCAACCAAAAAGGTCGCAATTCTGGCGCAATTGTTTCCACTCACATGCACTCAAATTACACATACCGGGTTCATATCGGGTCTTTGGGTCTAATTTATGAACGTCTGCTTGTCATGTGCCAATGATACCATTTATTTTAATGTTCTACGTGACGCATATGGGGCGCAGAGCATCCATTAAACACAGAGTAGGAGCCAAAATGGCTGGTAACTGTTTAGTCGGGCGGGAACAACATACGTGCCTAATTGCCCAAACTTTGGGTCCATTCTGGCTAGACTCTATACACATTTAGTTAAACAAATGTGTGTTTGTCGCAAATAATTAGTTTTCCATTTGCCACTTAAATGTTGCCAAATACCAGATGCAATTTCAGCATCGGTTTTGTTGCCGTTGTTGTTGCCTCAACTTCAATATCCAATTACCAAGCCAAAAAGACAAAGAGAGGGGGGCAAGGGAAATGAAGCCAGAGGAAACTGAGAACCCTGCGCCATTCTATCTTTTTGGCAAAGTTGCCCTCACAAGTTTGCACTGCCAAACTCAATTTAATTAGTTTTCATTTATCCAAAGTACACGCTTCATTACATAATTTAACAATCCATTGCATTCCATTCCAATTCCGCAATTCTATCGTAATTCCGCGACGTCTCACGCGACACGACGCGCTCGCTCGCTCTGCGTAATTGAAAAGCTCAACACGTCGTCAAAATCCTTCTTTCCTAACTAACTTATCGAGCAGCATGTACCACCCGCAGTGCCCTCCTCAATAGGTACCTCTAGTACCCCATCTGGTGGTCATTCTTTCGTCTGCTCTGTCTCTCTCGCTCTCTCTCTCTCTCTCTCTCTCTCTCTCTCTCTCTTTCTCTCTGGTATTATTGCCACCAGACAATTGCTAATGGTCGCTATAATTATCATTAAATGCCTGAATTGAGCTTTAGATTGTGTTCTCTTTTTTTTCTACTCGAAAAATGGCGAAAGCTTGGCCATTTTACAGCTAGAGAGAAAGTCGCAAAAACAAACGCACAGCTGCTGCCAATTGAAGTGCACGGTAATACGCGCTAAGCAGTACTTGATTTTACGTGCTCTCTCTTGCTTCTTAGCTCATTACTTTGCCCACTTTTCTCGCTGAATCAGAGAAACTACTTGGCAATTAAATTATAGTGCAAGCCACAGATAGCTATAGTTGAACTCGTACAGGTGTTACTGAATATTAATTCTGTATAATAGCACATTCTTAACGTTTCAGTTGTATTATCTGCTGGTACATAAGCTAGAGATATGAAACTTGGCATGTAAATTACTGTATACTTAGCCATACAATGTATATCGTATTTCAAATAAGTGTAATCATATGTTCAGAATTTTTGAATTATATATATGTTTGAATCTAAGATACCAGAAAAGTAATAGATGAAATTTATCATGAATGTGCTTTCGAATATACAATAAATGACCTTATATTATTATAAATGTGCAGATCTGTGGTACTATATAAGCTAGGGATATGAAACTTTACAAGAGGATGACTGTATAATTAATATACATTTAAAAAAAGTATAATCACATAATCATAATCATAATTCATTTTTATCTATATAAATCTCCAAATCTCTGGAACCAGAAACGTTAGAGTTGAAATTTTACACGAGGATATATTTATACCTGGGATAAACAATGCGTATTACAATAATGTACTTATATAATCTTATAAAAATAACCTTATATTATTTAAAATGTGTTGAATCTCTGGAACAATACTGACTGGTGAGATTAAAAACGAAGCTTTCTTTACATCATCTGCATATAATGTATGTTATAAAGAATGAATATTAGAACTTTTACTGCTGTTTATTAATGATGGTTTTCCTTCCAGAAAAAATACAATAATCCCATTCTCAAACAAACAATTACCTTGGGTTATAGACTATATGTCTATATACACTGGCGCTTAGTGCTAAGAAATTAAGACAAATTCGAGCAAATTGTTTTGTGAACTCAAGTTTGCCAGACGCGTCGGAAAGTTGACTGCGCGGGCACACGGAAAATTTTATTATGTAAACAAAGCGAGCGACCAATTTGCTGATGTACTTTACGGGCCATTTGCAAACGTAGCACAAAAGCAATAAATCAAATACATATATTGGTTGGCGCTTTGTTGTCTGACGTGCGAATGGAGGAAGTAGATGATGAGAGAGAGAGAGTGTCGGAAAAATTGTAGAACGGGAGAGGAAATTGCCAGAAAAGTTTGGCTAGTAAGCAAACAGCTAAGTGGACGACGGGGGATAAGGAGATAAGAGCGGATTTTTATTCACAGGATAATAAAAATCAATGCGTAAGCACTTTGTTGTTGCAGCTCTCCTTGTTGTTGTTGTTGTCGATTTGGCTTTGTCTTCTCAATAATCGAACATAATGGAGCCAATTCAGAAAAGACCAGGAGTGCGGTTCTCGCCTGCCACTGACAGGCAACAGCAGCCGACACTGAGCATGGAATACGGGTTACCTGGCTCTCTTCCACTCTTTCTCCCTTTCTCTCTCTCTCTCTCACACAGCCTTTTAAATTGGTTTTATCCTTTTGAGTGTGTGATCCTTTATTATCTGAAATGGTTACTAGCTTTAATTTGAATTGATATAAGTAAGTTTTGGTTTATGACTTTTGCTTCTGAAGGAAGGGGAAAACAGTTTCTGTTTCTTCAATCCCTTTTTACAAACTAATAACTTAAGTAACTAATTGTGATATATCACCTTCAATGCCTTACACTATAATAAGAACCCGAAAAACAGCAACACTTTAAAATAACAAACATACTAATTCAAAATTAAATGAACAAGAAAGACTCATTTGTCCGATGTTAGTCGCCGTCTTTGTTCCACTTTGATTGTCGTCTTCTTTTCCTCTACTGTGTCTATTCTTTTCATTGCACTGCAGTGCACTGTAATAGTAAAACTGTTTGCTTTTAAGGCTGGTAGTTCTGGTTAAATAACCCAGAAAGCAAAAACTCATTCAATTGTTCGCCTTCGTTATGCATTCTCTTTCTACTCTTTGAAACTCCCTTCCTTTCTCGTGCATAGCCTCATTTGGATGACGTTCTTCTTTTATAGCTGTAACTTATTTCCCATTCATTTGTAACGAAGAAGAAGATGATGCAGTGTGCGTTACGCAAATCTGCAAGTGCCGGAACCCGTCGGCAATGTTCCTATTCGGATTTTATCTCCCCACTTGAAGTTGTTGGCGTGAAAAGTCAACAAGCTATTCAGCATGCTGCTACAGGTCACCCCTCCCGGGCGAGAGTACTGAGTATATTCGCACTCCATTCAGCACTTTCATCGCACTCACTCGCTTGTGTGTATGTGTGTGTGTGTGAGACCCCAACAGAGACAAACATGCATGCCCCCAAGTCATCGGGATGAATATTTTAACCGTCACGTCGTCTCGCAAAGTCGCAAGTCGCTTTTAATTCCACCTACCATGAGCGACATATTGAGACAGCTCTACTGGCTATACCAGAGAAGTACCTGCACTTGCATTCAATAGATTAGTTAGCCAGTGAACCCGAAACAAGAAGGTGCTTGACAGGCGTATAAACTCCGAATTTTAAAGTCTAGTTACATTTCTTTAACGTTTATGTCGCGCAGCAATAACATCCCACTATAACATTGAAATTGTTTCTCATCTTGGTTACATCTTGGTTTCTCTAATATGGCAATTTGTTTGCTAATTTCAAACAATTGTCAATTAAGGGTTATCTGTGCATTGTCATCATGCTGGACATGAATGAGTTTCCACTTTCATTACACCATGCCGCATGCTCATAACGATTGAGGTCAACCAAACGGGGGCTAAGTGGAGGAGGGATTGTCCTTGTGCAGTCATTGGCGGCCATTTGGCACACTTGTCTCTTGTCTTGCCTTGTCTGTTACGGCGCAATTTGAGTTTTAGTTTTTAATTATAAGCTGGGAACAAATGATGTTTGCTCAACAGCATCCTCGAGCGAACTGTCAATTAAAGTTTGCAAAGTATAAGAAAATCCTCGAAATGAAATAGATTAACATTAATTAAAAGGAAGACGAAAAGTTAAGCGGCCTTAATAGTTGTTTAGGGTTCAGAATCTAGTTTTGTTTAGATAAATATTCTATTGCATTTTAAGACAATCAGGATAATTGCATTTTCTTTTGACAACCTAACCTCAAAGTTCTTTACTTCTTCTAAAATTTAATACCAGATTGCCATATTAAAGCCTCCAAACAGTACTCCGCAGTTCCAAGCTTATCATGCTGTTTAAATTTCGTTTGCAAAGGATAATTTTGCCAACACCCACGTCAAAAGGCGTTGCGTATACGTCTCGTAAGTCACTTCGAATAAGTTGCGCTAATTAAGAGAAGGCTCAAGTTTGTCAACATTGTGTTGGGGTTGCACAAATAACAGGGCATCCATACCCACATACCTATCATTACGTATATCGTATATAGCCAAATTTCCCAGCGACTTTCCTGACTTGGGACTGCTCAGTTCGCGTGTCTAAGCGTAAATGAAAATAACTTAATTAGGCAAAACTTATTGGGCACACAAGCCAAGGATCATGGGGTTAATCCAATTTAATGGCTTCCAAATATTTGCACTGATTTCATTGTTTGCTAATTAATATTGCAGGAGACTGATGCGGGTTTCTTTTACGATGCTCGTAAAGATTTAAAGATATAACAAGCCAAAGCTTTATTTTAAAATTTCATTAAAAGCATTTTGAACTGCTTTATCATTTATGTTTCTCTTCTTATCGGACAATCTTTCTCGCTGTACTTTCCTTAATATTGTTTTACACAATAATGTGCAGAGAAAAGTTTTGAAACGTGTGAAATCGAATTACAGAGCAGCCTGTCTACCGGTTGGAAAGGGGATAAAAGAAATTAGCCTTGATGCAGCAAAGTAAATGGAAAATTTGTCATGAAAATTGAAAATTTATTGGCAAAAGAAAAGTCGTTAGGAGTTTCCACTCCAAGGTCTGCACCTGACAGTTGCGAGTACCAACACCATCTCTCCCTCTTACTTTCCTCGTGGAAGATTTTGTACAACAAGCTGAAATTGACGAGAGACAAACTGCTTGGGAGAATTTTGCATTGGTGAGGGGAGAGGGAAATAACTTGCATTTTCAATTTTCTTTTTTGATTTTTCACACAACCCCATCGGAAACATTAAAAATTAGTTTTCTGTTTGCGTTGCCGGTGCAGTTTTGTTTCCTTATCAAGGCGATACTTTTCGAGGGTTCGAGGTAAGCGACGTGACGAAGAATGCAACACATGCAGATGAAAGTTGCCACATAAAGTTTTCGCAACGTTTTCCCTGGCCACAACCTCAGCCACAGCCGGCAGCAAAGCGTAATAAGTTTGTGTGCAGCTTATACTAAGTTCCCTCTCAGTTTTATTTGCTCAGCTCGTGAGAAGTTTAGTTACTTCCACTGCAACCTGAGGTAAAAGAACATTTTAAGACTCAATTTAATTTTTATTTTTTTTTGTTGGTCCATTTCCCGCGTCCCACTCTTTCCTTTACGCACTGTGAATTAGACGCTTCTAAAATATTTTGCAGCTAATAAAAATCGGTAAATGGTAACAAAATTTATGCTCTGTGAAAGCTCGTAAATTTTCAATGTCTGCACAGCGATAGGAATCTGCATTGAGAGAGCCCCTTTGGCATAAACAAATACGCGCTGAAAAAAAGTTTGCCATGGAAAAGTTTTACGCATTGGTTTCGGGCGACAATAAAATATTGAAGTGGGACATCTGGGAAAATAAACAGGCTCTAAATATTTATGGAACAGGTCGAACCATTTCTTAATTGCTTCATTTCCTAGAAGTTTATAGGGGAGCAGCAAACACAGAAAACAAATCATCGTACACTGAAATTGACTACAAGTGACAATAAAGGCAAAGATTGTAGTAAAACTGAAATTAAAATGAAAATATATATTCTCTACTTATTAAGAATTGATAAAACAGACTATGTATTTTTTACAATTAATCTGATTATGTTTTAATGATTTAAAATTAAAGTTAAAAACTGTAGATAACCTGAAATACGAAAGCAGAACTAATTATGCACTTCCAATTCAGATGATAATAAAACAGGCTACCAAATATCTTCAAATTATCATCAACTCAGTTCCAGAATGTTATAAAATTGAAGTTTTAAACTGCCTCTCTCTTTAAATACTTCTTAATCGCAACAAAGAGAATTCTTAATTCATTGTGGCAATAGTAATCGATGGAGAATGCGGAACAACAAGAAAGTGGAATCAATAAAGCACAAAACAAAAAGAGATAAATCGAAAGTTTGTGCGTAAAATCAACACAAGGCGAATAACAATTCGTTTGTTGCCTTCGAAGCAGAGCATAAATAAATTAAATTAAACTGCCCCAGGCTGAAAGAAAGAGATGGAGAGACAAGGGAGAATGCGAAGAAAACCGGCAAAACGAATGACAAACAATGGCAAAGTCATTTCGGGTCAGCAGTAAAAATTCCAATAAACGTGAAGTCATCCCAGGGAGAGAAAATTGTAGAGAAAGCGGTTGGGGAAAGTGTAATGTGACTCGAAATAATTACAGTTGACTTTAATTTGATGGAATGTCAATAAATTCTATATTTTATTGGAAGCAGTAGCATAGTAAAACACTATATACACTCGTATACTACTCCAACTTCTATGCTTTACTTCTTCTGAATAAAAACCTACTAAGAGCTTTCCTAATGAATGTCAGAAGAGAAGCCTGCAAAATTTCATGTTTAACTTATTCGAGGTAACCACAGTTGACACAAAAGCAAAATCACAGGGCCTTTTGCAGGCCCCACATGGCATACACACCCACTCATACACACTCCCAGTGCACATTACACACTGCCCCTCAACAGTTTCACACCGCCCAACTTAATTGTTGTGTAACCATTTTGAGGGAGTCTGAAAGGGTATGGGAGACGGCCCTGGAATCTGGAACGAGCATGTGTATCCTGAAAATATGTGAACAATTAACTTTTGCTTTTTGTAGGCGGCCGCAGCCGGAAATTTGTGAGGTTTTTGTTGTGGACACCATTTCATTTAAAATGGAATTCATTATGCAGACCGGTTTCTCTCTCTCTTTCTCAAAAGTGGGGGAGGTGCAAAGAGAGGTGCGGCCCTCTCAGGGAAATTATTCATAATGTTCTCGCAAATAAGGAAACCACTTGGCTCTGCAGGTGGCGATGAACTATTTACTCAACTTTTAAGTGCCCTACAAAGGGTTCGCAAATACATGTGTGGCATGATATATATACTCTTAAGTACATATTAAATTTGTTTATATTATTTATGATGTACTTTAATGACTCTTCAGCTTGTGAAGGTTAGGAAATTAAAATCAGTCAAAAAAAAAACGTACATGATTATCATGCAACTTCTGCTATTATTACTAATGTGCCACATAATAAGATATCACATATCTTCATAGCATATTATACCATACTTTACACATACTTTACACATACTATACACATACTATACACATACTATACCTTACAATACCATATTACATATACTATACATACTGTACTATACACATACCATACAGATTCTATACCATACTATACCTTACTATACCATATTACACATACCATACTATACCATGGTGTACCGTACTTCGATAACTTATATTTAATTTCATTAAAATATTTGAAAATAAATAAAATATAATATAATTACTAACTCTTATAACTACAAAATTAAGTACTATACATATTATTAAATAATTAATACTATCAGTGATGTCAGCTTCTTATTTTTTGCAATTTATAGACCAAAAAACATTTCCTTTAACTATAACTCTTCCACAGAGAACCCCAGAGACTTTTACATTAAGCTCAATAAATCGAGAATCTATGGCTCCTTCAAATCATAATCTCTGCACTAGGCTGCGTATCCTGCATGACCTTGAATAAACACTTAACTACTGTTTTGAATGGTCTGGAATTTATGTCTGTCTTCTGTCTGCTATCTTTATTTGTCTAGTCGTGCGTGTTGACATCAAGTTCATAAAGATATCAGCCATAATTGCAGCCAAGTCAGCAAAAGTTGACTTCGCTATGCTACGCTACCCCTGCACTCTACTTCTATTCTATCCTCGTCTCCTACCTACATCACACTACTATGCTTGCCTATCTCTGACACGCTCATTCGCCTCGCTGCCTGCCATTTTCTTTGCAGGCTCTCTAATGCTGATGTTGTTTTTTGTTGTTGTTTCCTTAGCCGAGCCGCATTTTCATCCCGCTTGCTTTTCTTTGGTTAAATGTAAAATGAAAGGATTCATAAAAGCATCGGAGCTGTAAACTTTTATGTGCTGCCCGTGCAAAAGGTCCTGCAGAGAGAGTGAGGAGTATCCTAGAGCAGTATAGTGTGTGCCTCTCTGTGTGAGTGTGTTTGACAAGGAGTGTATTAGATGATACACTAAGTTTACTACTCACACATTCCTGGTCTGCTGCTGTTCAATGTGGCAACGATGAATGAAGTCGGCATAAACTATACAAAGCTTTAAAATCAACTCCAAATAGCTTGGCTACAAAGTTGCATTCTAATCGTAGAGTATATAGTAATCATTGGAATGCCCAAGTTAAAAGGTGCAAAAACTTGAGCTAAAAGAGTGTTAAACTGAGATAGGAAAAAGTTCTGCTCTTTTATTTGAGTTTCTCGACTTGTCGAAATGTAATACAATATCCATCTGCAGTCGATTTCGCTGCATTCAGAACCGTCTTCAGGTAGCTTCAAATCATATAAACAAAATGTAATCAAAGTTAGCAGCAAATGTGACATTTTTCGTGGAATTTCTCCCAAAAGGAAAACAGTTTGGCCACGAGGGCGGTGGGCTAAGTAAAATATGCTGCCTAATGGTAAGTGGAGAGTGGGCGGGGCAAGTGGAAGTGGGCAGAGGGATTTGTCGTCGTCTGTCAGTTAGGATAAAAACTTGTGCTCCTTGTGACTATTGACATCGTCGCCCCGCGTCGCTTTTTCTAAGGCGAACGACATCAAAGTCTTCAGCGTCTCCACTGATTGCACTCGGTTCTGCATAGCATGAAGAAGAAGATGACGACGGGAAGAAATACTCTTAAGCATTTCTCTTGAGCAGCTTCTCATTTGTTCTTCTTAGTTTTGGCACTTTATTTTCCCCCGCCTGACTCTACATCTCCTTGCCTGTCCGTCTCTATTTCTGTCTGTCTGCCCGTCTGTCTGACTGTCTGCGTTTCTATCACTCGCTTTTGGACTGCAAGCTATGCTTTGTTTTTGCAACAAATTGCGGCAGCTTAACATTTATTTTATACTCTCTTTATACTTATTTGCCGCATTCTGAAAAGTTGAAAATGTTTTTCATGGTATTTCTCGAAAAAGTTATTTCGTTTCTTTTTGTGGATTCTTAATCTGGTTGATGAATTCCCAGCAAATACAGACGAGTCTTTGAATTACAACATTCAAGCGCCCTCTATAAAGGTTTCAGATTTATACTTGAAATTAACTTAAAGTTTTACTCACAAGTTCAATTGAGAAGGAATTAAAATTTAGTTGTGGAGTACTTATTAACAATTTTATGACAACTTTCAGTTTCATATTAAAGGTCGGGTTTAAAGTACCTCGTAATGTGCCTTACGGGTTCCATAACTTTCTTCTCTGTAATCTATATACACATATAATAAGATCTGGCTATGCCTTACACATTAATTAAATATTTTAAGCGACAAATAGTACCGGGTAGACTTTCTTCTTTCATCTTTAATGTGACATCACTGTACTGAATATATATTCGGCAAATATCGATTTTTATCGAACTGCAGAGTAACATGGGAAATGGGCTCTTTTGGCGTTTATGAGGTCTTGTAACATATTTTATGCATACCTCGGTGCGCGTTCACTGAACAATTTGCGCGCAAGGTGTGTCGTATTCACCCTCAAAATGGGAAAAGGAACAATAAAGCAATTTTATATTGGTTTCATATACGGATCTCAACATATGTATGACTTTAGTGGAAATTTAAAGCTGCTGCCTGTGTCAAAGTAACTGAGATAAATAAGTTATATAGAGATAACTTAATGGTTGTCTAATTCACTCATTATACTGAAGCAGAAGGACACTCGAAGAAGCCAAGCAAACAACATTAGAGGCTGCTGCTATTGCATCCGCCAAGTGCATCTCAAACTCGCATTAGCCTTCGACACATTCTTGATTCCGATTCCGTTCATGCGCTCATCATTAAGCGCCAGAAGACGTGACTTTGAGGCTGTTGCAACGTGACTCTCGACTCGACTCGACATGAAGTCGGATCTCTGACCTAGAGTGCGCAATGAAGCAGTACATTTTGTTGTCTATGGTCGGGGGCATTAACATTTCAAATAACGTATACGTAAAACATTCAAATTGATGCGACCGCAAGACACAACAAGATGGCAAACAAGTTTAAACTTGTCATGCATTTGGATCACGCCCCGAAGCCAAAAAGAGCATGCTCAAGAATGCAAACCATAAAACAGCAAGAAGACGATGATGGTACAAGGTAACAGCTAGTGTGAGAGAGGGAGAGGAACAGAGGGAAAAGAAATGTGTAGGTGAAGCTGCTTTCTTGCTGAGGTCTTTAACCGTATTCGTGTAATGCGTGGGAAATTGTCACCTCAGCACAGCGGGAAATATAGCATGTGGGTAGTTTCAGCTTTTATGTGTGTGTCGTCTTAGCATTTGCATAATTTTTGGCTAAGGCGAAACTCAACGGAGTTCCGAGAAACGAATAACCGTATTCACAGGCGCTACCTACTATGAATTTGCTCCCTACAGACACCCAAAAATCCCTTTACAATCTGTATTTTAATTCAATTGTTTGGGATATGCCTTGACCTTTTCCTACTCCAGCAAAAGGTCAAAAGCAATTTCATTTTTTATTAAAAACATAAGTTTTTGTATTAATAAAAGAAAGTTGATGATGTGTGACGGCAAGAAATGTAAGTAAAAACTTGCAGAGCAAGATGCCTGTTTGAAGTCAAGTTTATTTATAGCATACTTTTCAGCGCTGAAAGAAATTAATAAATATTTCTCAGTATTTAAACATACGGGGTGCCTTTATAAAATAAAAAACAAGAAAAAAGAAAAGTTAAAATTATTTAAATTTATTTTGAAAGATTTTCTTTAATATCATGCAAAGTATTGCATTTTTTTTTAAGGTATTATTTTGTTTTCAAGCATATACAAATTCCTTTTCAAATAGTTCATTACCTGCATGACAAATAACTAAAACCTTCATTGTAAGCTAAGTTAATCGGTCAAATTTCTTTCGCACTATGGTGGAAAATAACGCAATCAACTGTCGTGTGTCGTGTCCGTTCCGTGTCGTGTCTGGGCGTGCCACGGCTCGTCCAAAAATGGGGGCAATAATGAAAGTGCTGACAATGTGAACCGAACCAAGGCCCCAAATTGCTTTGTGCACCTTGTCGGCGTTACGCTGGCAACAGCCCAACAGTGGCCTCCTCCACTCAGTCCTCACTCTAAATAGGAGCCTCAGCCTCGGGCAGGCGACAACCCGCTGCAGTTGCACTATCAGACAAAGGGGAGAAGGGGGGGGGAGGGAGTGAGACAAGGGGGCAGCAGGCTGCGTGCATGGAATTTAAAATGGCTGACAAAACCAGGCAAGTCATCTTTCATTCTGCGCACAGCAGCGAAGGGGACGGCAGGAACAGAGGTAATCGCTTCTAGCAATTTTGGGCTGCATTTGCTCATTAACTTTTTTTGGGGAGAGGAATTTTGTGCAATATTTGCAAAAACAATTTCTGCCGGTGGGCAATCGATTTAGAAAAACAAAGCAGTACCACGTAGCACCTGATTCGTGGTGCATGGATGGTTAAAGCACAGAATATTGAACTGCAAGAGAATGGATTTCTAGTTTAAACATAATATCATATACTTATATATTCTATATATAAATGAAATGAAGTAAAATTTGTTTATTTTAAAGAAACATTGCTTAATTAAGAAATGAAAATGAGGTGATAGTAAATAAATGGCAATATATAATATAACATCTTATATTCCATTCTTTCTAAAACTAATTTTAAAGTGAAATCCGCACAAGCTGCCAGTTCTTTTGGGACCTCATGGCGTATGCTGCTGCAACATAAAACTCTGTCAACATGTTTCCCGCAACATTCAACCCCCTCTTACTTCTCTCTCTCACTTGTAGATAAAATTCAGCAGAGCTTTGTAAGTTACCTCTCTGGGTTCTCAATATTACACTTGCTATAAAAGAAATCAAATTGCGTTCTTGAGTAAGTAAAGAGTGGAATATCTCCAACAGTTGCTACTGCGGCATCATGTCGAGTATATCAAGGACTCGGACCATGATCTCAGAGTAGCTCCTGGGTAGACCCTCTGAATTTTTGCTTACAATGCCACCAATTAATCGCACGACGAAGTAAATAAAGTATTTCAATATATCCACAACATTCCTTTATTCGAGGAATTCGCCTTGGGCGGAATCAAAAAGGCAATTAAAAATGTTTATCGCCGGAAATGACAGAGGCGCTTTATAGCGAAGACGTCAATATTTAATATGTACCTTTGAGTTTGAGAACTTGTTGTAGAAATACTTTAAAAATAAACCATATATACAATATATATAAAATATATTTCCTCCTGAACTGATTTATGCCGCAATTGTTGCAAAACAATTTTGACAAACTTTCCATTTATTCCCTTTGTGTAAAAAAAGCCCGATAGAAACTAGAAAATAATTTATTACTAAATTCTTTTTACTTGCCAACAACGCACCACACAAAACAACGGTAAATAAACATTTTCTTGTGGTTCATAGCAAACAAATATTTATAGACAATAAAAAAGGAAAGGAAACTCAAGAGAAAACTAGGAATATCAACTTCTAGACTAGTTGTGGGCGGTGAAAAAACTATAAAGCTTCATTGGCCTAACTGACGGCAAACTTTATTATGAAAAATATTTAATTCTTATTTTCAGAAAGTGAGTCAAACTATTTTATACCTATTAAAAGAGATTTTCCCCAAGCTAACATTTGCAGGAAACTTTTTAATTGCACTTTGCAAATTGTTTGTTGTATTAGGATTCAGTTTAGCTTCTTTTTTACTGGTTGTTCTTCGCTTTAAGCCATATTAAGGAAACATAAAATTCTCAACGATTGCATATAAATCTGGTTATGTTAGAGTGCCGTCAATGTGCAGCTCAAGGTGATGAAAGTTTTGAAGCGATTGTGGTTTGCTTTTTGAAGCACTTTTAACCAGTTTCTGAGAGTGTGTTGCCGATGGTTTAAAGGCAAACGAAGGAACCAAACGTACATATGTTGATGGTAAGGAGGAAAAAAACATGACCCATTTTGCCTGAAGGTAACTGAAAGAGCTTTTCTTGCGTACTTTCTTTCACTGTTTCCTTTTCCCAATTTCTTTAAATACAAAGTCGTAGAATCTTTAAGAAATTTTAGTTACAGATATTGACAACAACAATGTAGGCAAAAAGATACACATATATATATATACATATATATATCTTTATATACGTATATTGTAGACGTCGCCAGCGATGTTCCCAGGGGCAGGCAACTGAGGACGAGTCGTAATTGCTTTTGTATGCTAAGCGGTTGGCTTACAGCACGATGAGAAAGATGGGAACGGCGGGAACGTCGGGGACCCTGGGAACGATGAGACAATGGCATCATCTGAGTGGCATTGTTGATGTTATTATTGTGGATACGTTTTGCGGTTCTGTGGTGCATGAGATCCGCCCCCCCCCTCCCCCTCAACGTTAGATAGGGAGAAGCGTAGGTTGAACGAAACTCACTAAGGCTCGGCTAAGGGATACCCAACACATAACCTCAAAAATAATATATGATAATTTTGATTTATTATATATAGCATATGTCTAAAGAAGTTTCTCTTTCCACCAGCAAGCTTAAATAATTTAGTATATGCCAAACAAAACACCCATCAGACTACAGCCTCCAACACTGGGTAAACCATGTCAAACCGAAAAATAAAGAAGCCTGAAATTACCACTAAAAGGAACTTCACAGTACACACACACGTACACACACACACACGTATATACATACACACACACATAATACACGCACATACGCTGAATACATACAAAAGGCAACCAGAAAAAAAGCCGAATGAAATTATGAGGCTGTGGTAAAATAAATTTCGAAAGAATAAAAATTTAAATAATGAGCGACGCTTTCAACATAACCTAAATTTCAGTTGGGTGGTTGTACGTGTGTTCGTGTTATACATGTGTGTACAAACGCATGAAATTACGAGCTTGGTCATATTTATTTGTGTAACCGCATTTACAGGGCACTTAACTCGTGGTACCGAGTAGGGGATCGAAGTACACTAATCTTTTTAAATGAAAATCGAGTGGGATAACATAAAAACTTGCAAAAAAGTTTAAAGAGAATAAACTTACAATACTACTTTGAATTATAATTAATAAAAAAAAGTATATTGTTTTACTTTATTAGTAAATCGTTCAACAAACTACAATTTCAGCTGCATCCTTCACCAGTCTATCAAATATCTGTCTATACTGTATACTGTTCCACGAGAAAATCGAGTGGGATTTACATAAACTAAATAATGTTCAAAAAGGATAAACCTACAATACCTACATCCTTCGAATTATACAGAATTTATATAAGGTATATTTATATTTGATCGATAAATGGTTCAACAAACCACAATCTCAACTACATCCTTCACCTGGCTATCAAATAGCTTTCTATCTCTGCACCCTTCTGTCTATATACTCTCAAGTCAATCAAACATTCGGTCAAACCATCATCTCTTGTCAACTTTCGTTCAACATTTTTGCAGTTGTATTTGCTGAAAAACGTTTTACAGGACATTGGCAAGTGGCGTCAATACGTGATAAAAATGAAAAATATATTCAAAGAAGAAAAACAAACACGAATCGCCTATTTACAGTCCATGTGAATGTGGAATAAAGCGAACAGAAATATACGCAGTAGAATAAGATATCAGATATTCAATTGGCGAATTGTCTGACAAAATGAACCGAAATTTCCCTTTTCAGATTTTTATTCCATTCGCATCTCTTGTGGCACAGAACGGCAGGAGATGTGGGGCACAAGGTCGCTGGGCCGGCTGCATTGAATCACGTGCCTCACGTGTCCGTCACGAGGTCGTCGAAATCCCAAATTGTTCAAGTGGGCGTCAACCGAATGTTATTTTATTATAGGTCTGTAAATGAATGAATACTAACGAAATATATAAAGAAAATAAATTTCATGCTGAATGTTGTAATTATAATTTCACTTTTTTCGTGTCTTTCCTTTAGTTCATCAGTTTGCCAGAACCGAAATGATTTCAGCTTTTATTACTCAATCCAATACCAGCTGCTATAGCATTCATTACCACCTCCCTATACAATTTTAGTTCTCTTCCTTCTGTTGCAACCATGAATAATTTTACTGTTTGAGGGCCAATTGACAATTTTTATGGCCCATTGAAAAGTTTTTTGTAGCCCCAGTAATATTATGCAAATTTTCGAATGGGGTTTACTGCGAATCGGACGATTTTTAATTGGTTAAACGAAAGCGCAATTTCATTATGTTTCAATTGTATATTGTGCCTTAAAATCGCATTATCCTTTCGACTTTCCAAATAGTTTTACCCGAATGTTGCCACAGTATGCAAATGTTTTGTTGCATACTTTGTTCTACTTTTCAAAAGCAACCATGGAAACAGATAAACATTGGGCAAAGTATGTAAAGAAAGAGAAAGAGAGAGAGACAGATGGAGTCTAGTTAGTTTCTTCTGTTTTATAGTTACACAAGAGTTGAGATTGTTTCTTTACCCTGCTAGAAATTTAAAGTCCAGTTGAAGAATTTGCCAGGCTTACTTCTTATGTTATGCTTTATTTATAACATTTATAATTCGTTTCCATCTTCCACACACACTCACATGTATACCCAGGATAGCTGTTCCCAAAAATAGGCTACTGGTGCCACGTGCCTGTGTAAATCATGGCGACATTCTGACACGAGTTGAGCCGACTCTCAGTCTAATTGAGAGCAATGACCCCAGTGGGAAATACCTGGAGCAGGTGTAGCAGAGAGCAAGTTTCTCGCTTGACAGCAACATTAAAAGCGAAAAACTGTTATTATGTTTAATAAATAATTTGACCAAACTTTGGTGACATTTGTAGCTAGTTCTCCCTCTTCTTCTCTCCCTCTCTCTCTCTCTCTCTCTGTCATTTCTTGTCGCTGTCTAGTAACATTGTTATCCAGAAAATGGAATGGCAGAATTTGCATTTTCAAAATGCTTCTCCAAACTAGAGAAAGGCTTTCTCTGAGGTTCTGTACAAAAAATGCGTTGCACATTTATGAATAATTCAACGAAGCCGAAACACTCCACACAGTCTCTCTCTCCCTCTCTCTGTCTCTCTCTCTCTTTCCTTAGCACTTCCCAGCGATTTGTCAAAAATTTGTCAGATTGACATCGTCAAAGGCAGCACATATAACTTTCCCTGCTTCCTTACCTCACCTGCCATCCATCGACATATGTAGAAGAAAGTTTCGTACAAAATTAGCCAATGGAATTTATTCATGTTTATTGATCGTCGTAATGTATGTGGAATATGTCCCAGCAGCGACATGTGTGATTCAGAATATTTACTCAGTTTCCTTTTTTCACTCTTCTTATACTTAAAGATTCTGTGTTTAAGTTTGGGTTGAGATGATTCAGTTTCCTGCTGACTGAGAGAAAAGTTGCACAAGTGACAGCTGAAAAAATTACTGAATTTCGTAATTATCTTAAGAGTGCACAAGGTTCTCCTAAGACCATGGTCGTCCTCCTCTACCTCTGCCCCGTCCAGCTGTGACATTTCATTTTATTAATTTTTTTTTCGCCACCACCCCCCTCTGAGGAAAACAATTTATTTCTTCACGTCACTTTGCTGTGTGCCTTAATTAAAAAGAATTCGCCTTGAACTTTCGTCATATTTCATACAATAATCTCGGTCTCTTTTGAGACGGGATGTTTATTGTTGGGGTCAGCCAGGGCTCTATTAGTGAAATTAACTATTGGTAAGTATAAGAGAATTCTCAAGAAACTTGCAGATTATAAGAGCAGCGGGCTACTTGAACTCTTTAAAGTGCTGTAAATAAGAGAATCCTAAAGGACGACTATGGGAGTTAGATAGCTGAAATTTAGTAGAATGATTTATTAGAAGAAACTTCTAGGAACTCGGGGAACTAGGTGAAGTGAAATTTTGGCTACAGACTGGATATGCTTTTTAAAGTTACATATGCAAGAGAATCCTTAAGGAACTTGGAGACTGAAGTTTCCTAACTGATTTCAGGAACTTCCTAAAGGAATATTATTATTTTTAAAAGAAGCCTGAAAAACCACAGTGACTATGATATTCTAAAAAGTGAAATTTGGTAAATATGTTCCTTAAAAAAGTGAATACTTGTATGTTTGCAGATCTACCATAAAAGCGTATATTAAAATGAAGGAACCCCAAGGAACTCGGCTACTAAGATAGCTAAAGAGGTGAAATTAGAAAATTAGTTACTAAAAATTGCATAAAACCATGTATAAATTTATCTTCTATAATAAACAGGTATATTATTATTATTATAGCAGAAACCTGAAGGAACTTGGAGACCTTAAAGTGCTTAAAGTGATGTATAATTGTATGTTTGATGATGCAAAACGTAACAGCAACTATTCTAATGCCACTCATTGAAGTATAGAAAGATTATTAAGACAGAAAACTAAGCAATTAGAATCGCATACAAGCCACTATTTAGGTTAAGCACCAGACACATCCTGCTGACCATATTGTTCTGGGAAATCGAAAAATATGGGTGTGTGTGTCCATTGAGTTGCATCGATTTGTGTGTTGTGTCCTGCTGCTGCCGCCACTTCGACTTTCGCTCAAATTCGCCTTGACACATAATGCAAATGTTTGTTCTTAACTCGTCGCCGTCGTTGTTGTTGTTGCCTCGTCCCCTTTTGCCAGCCAGTTGCCATTTTGGCAACCAGGTCAAGTGAAAAGCTCCACACAACTTTTCCTGCTCACACAACATTACAAAGCGAACACACACACACACAGGCGCACCCACTAGCACACACTCGCAGCTAGAACTTACAAAGAACACTCCAGCAACATTGGAGAAAGGAAAGAAAACTCTGACCCGATTTTGCACGGAAAACAAGAAAAGCGAACCGGCACTCGGACACGTTTTGACGTTGCCGCCACCAGTTGGAAATTTATGTGTAACACTTCCGGCAGAGGTCGCAGAGCGCCCCAGAGAGAAGAAGCCACATACATACAATATTTTCTAGCCACACATACATGGCTTAAATCTATGCAGAATTATTTATTTAATTTGCCATCTTTGCAATGATATTTTGACAAATGCCTGCCAATTAATTTGCACCCTGTCACCAGGTACCACCTCCCTAGGGAGGAGTTAGCTCACATGTTGTTTTCGGGATTCCGGTCACGGGGATTTCGACTTAAACGCTGCTCATTTATTTGAACGCCACGCCTTCTCTGCTGGACCCTCTGTTCTGTTCCCCGAGCGCATAACTGTAATAGAAAACGTTTTGGGCCCTTTGCTTTGTGTAGCACATCCGATAAGGCGGCAGGCAACAAAGAAAAATAGCAAACGAAAAGAAAAGCATGAAAATACATAGTAGGGAATGCCAGACCGCCCCTTTCCCTTTCCCTTGCGTCTTTTGGGGATTACGTTCAAGGCAAACAAGTGGGCGGGGGGCGGTGCAATAAATTGCAAATCGTTTTCATTGATCCCAAGACTAGCGCAATATTGTCGCTTTTCTTTGCTGGCAAAATTTAATTTTGCCATAATTTGCAATCTTGGGGAATATTGCTTTTATTTCAATATTGTACACACACACACAAACACTCTACACACACATACAGATTGAAAATTCAGAATAATATTACCTGACCCCACTTCCTTAGCGATATGCTTGAGCATCTGCCTCGAGTGTTGAGTGCTTGTTGCCTGCCACTGTCAGCTGTCGAGTGTCCACTGTGGCCAAAAAGACCACAATTCCTGCTACTGACATCTCACACTCTCTCTCTTTGTCTCTTTCACACACGCACATCTCAGACACGCTCGCTCTGTCCAACTCAATGGTTCACTGTTGATTACCATTGTTCTTTGGATTTTCACCTGCCATTGACTTAATTGACTAAATTTTTAATTATATTTTCAGATACATTTTCTACAATTTTCAATTTCAAAAAATCAATAATTTAAAGAACGAAAAAAAGAAAAGACTAGCCAGTTATAAGTGTGCACTCTCTCTTTTTCTATTTTACAGAAATGAAATGAGTTATTTTCAATTAGTTTTCTCTTTGTACCATTCGACTACTAAAAATTATCAACAAATGGTAATGCAAATGCATAATGCAATCATATGTATGGCGTGCCAGAGCCAAAAAACTATTTAAATATTTTCTTGTGCAAGACCACTGGCCATGGCCATCGATTAAGGTTTGCCCATCTGACTATTGGTTTCTATGTCGGTTTCTATCTGTCTGTCTGTTTGTCTGTCTGTCTGCCTGTTAGTCTGTATGTCAGTCAGTCTGTCTGTCTGTCTGTCTGTCTATCTTTCTGTCTATCTGCTTGGCTGTCCATCTGTCTCTCCATCTTTCTGACTGTCTGTCTCTCTGTCTGTCTATTTGACTATTTGTTTGCCTGTATGTTTGCCTATCAGACTGTCTGTATGTCTGTATGTCTGTATGTCTGTATGTCTGTATGTCTGTATGTCTGTATGTCTGTATGTCTGTATGTCTGTATGTCTGTATGTCTGTATGTCTGTATGTCTGTATGTCTGTATGTCTGTATGTCTGTATGTCTGTATGCCTGTATGTCTGTATGTCTGTATGTCTGTATGTCTGTATGTCTGTATGTCTGTATATCTGTATGTCTGTATGTCTGTATGTCTGTATGTCTGTATGTCTCTCTGTCTGTATGTCTGTATGTCTGTATGTCTGTATGTCTGTATGTCTATATGCCTGTATGCCTGTATGTCTGTATGTCTGTATGTCTGTATGTCTGTATGTCTGTATGTCTGTATGCCTGTATGTCTGTATGTCTGCCTATCTTTCTGTCTATCTTTCTGTCTGTCTGTCTATCTTTCTGTCTGTCTGCCTGTCTGTTAGTCTGTCTGTCTATCTTTCTGTCTGTCTATCTATCTGCTTGTCTGTCCCTCTATCTCTTCATCTCTCTGATTATCTATCTACCTGTCTGTCTTTTTTTTTCTGTTTTAATTCTTGATCATTCCCATGTAAAGTTCATTTCACATATAGGGTATCATCCCGAAGTTCTTGGAATTAGTTGCCTCTCTACACCAGTTGGAATTTTTGAATTGTTATTTGTCTAGAGCCTTCTGTATCTCTTTTTCTTAGAGAGTTCTCAGTTCATTCCCATTTTCTTCCCCATTGTAATGACAAATTAATCTAGCGACTTATGTGAAATTTGTTTAAAATAAACTCTCGTTGTTATACTGCTGCCGCTCACTGTACAAATTAGAGTGCAACTGGCTGGAGGAAGCCTGTCTCTGCTCGGCAGCTCGAGACGACATTAAACTAATCCAATATAACCTGCACTTGCACATCTTAATGAGCCATTTTATTTGCGCCGCGGCTGCACTAGCTCACGTCCGGGCTGCATCTACGCATCCTCGCATCCTGGTCGGTTCTGGCTTCATGGTGTGCTGGCTTCCATGAGGGGTTCTGTCCGTATCAGGACAAAGTTTTGCGATGCCGACGCCGCTTCCGACTGGCAAAAGTTACATTTAATGAAGCGTTTAAGCTCCGCCTGGAACTAGTAGTGTCGACATCCTGCACAAGGATTTGTAGACCCGCCTCGGCGACGCCGCCGCCTTGGAGCCTTGTTAGCTTAAATTTCGCATGTCGCGCAATTAGGCGAAAGTTAAATTGCTTGTCATAAATATAAAATTTAACGAAAATTGACTCGAGTGAGTGGAATTTATGTCAGTTTCCCACAAACAGTTTTCCCCCCCAGTTTTCCGCTGTGTATTTTTTAAGCGGCTTTGAATTTAAATTGCGCATTTGAGTGTCGACATCGGTTTTTCGCGCAACTCCTTGAGCCAAAACGCTGTAAAAACGCTGATGCCAAGCCATAAAGATTATGAAAAGTCGTAAAAAAAATAAACCAGCGTAAGGAGGGGGGTTACGGGGGGATAGCAACATGATAGTCGGCTCAGCAAACTGCAGACTTATGCGAACTCAGCGCGTACGCTGGTGAAAACTCAACGATGGCATTTTCTGACAATTTCCACGGTAAAGCACAAAATGGCGCTATTTTGCTGTTCCCTATCCACTTCCCCTTTCCCACTGACTGCATCTCTTCCCCTGCCACGACCGTTACTCGTTAAGGTTCCAAATTCGCGCAACATTTTGTCATATTTTGCAGCTAAGCCGCAGCAACAAGAAGAAGGCTGAACAAGACCCAAGAACAGTTTGCTTCATCATAGAGCCGAATGCACCCACCACACATACCACACCCACCACACACAACCCACCACAGCACACCACACAACACAACAGCAGAGGAACCCAACCGTGCCCAACTCTTGGCTGCCGTCTTCGAGTCTTGCATAAAATATGAAATTAAAAAGCTAACCAAAATTGTCAAGCGGAAAAAAACTTTTCAAGCTGACAAAACTCGACTGGTAGCTCTCCTAGGGCTCTGAGAAGAGGTGCAACATAAGCAGGCAAGGGGGTATTCGGGCATTGTGTTGTAGTTCGAGTCACACCTGCTCGTGTGTTGTGCTGAAGTTTTAACTTAATTTGCAGCAAATGCCCCGACATTTGTTAGACTCAAGTCATGGTTAGTCCCACATACGGGGGGGGAGTCGCCCTCTAGAAAGGTCGTGTTCATGTCCTTATGACAAGAGAAAGTTAAGACCCAAGATTGATAGCGATTGTAAGCAATTTTCCTGGGATTTTAGCATTGCTTGCTGGTGCTGTGCAATCTGTGCAAAGACTTAAGGGAAATATGCGAAGAACTTAACCAAAACAATAGTTTCTTATAAAAAGCTTGTTAGATATTAACTTTAAACACTCAAAACTTGGCCAAAAGTAATTAGATTTTCAATTGCAAGTTGACATCTGCATTCTAATTATTGTACATATTAAAGCAATAGAAGTCTAAATAATTAAAACTCTTATCTCTTTTAATTTTTGTAAGTTTGAAAACTCTATTTAGTCTTTTAACAATTATAACTCTTCTGAAAAGCAAAGGATTTTCTATTGAAATGTTAGTCTATTTACGATGGGATCTTTAGACCTGTTATCATTATTCTAAGGATTTTATTCTGATATCTCTATCCATAGCAACTGTGTCAAAAAAGCGTAGTTTTTAAGTTTTTTAACCCATGAAAATTGTTAAAAAGGGTATGCTAAAGAAGGCAGACGAAGGCGTGGCAGACCACATAAGGTATATATTTTCTTGCTAAGAATCACTAACCGTGTTGATTAAACCATGTCCGTATGTATATCTGTCTACCTGTCTGTCTGTATGAATGTCGAGACCTCGGTTATTATAAAAGTTACAGACATCAAACCTTACATAAAGGTTTCTGTTTACCATACGTTGATGAAGTTTGTTTTTAAATTGCCCACTGCCCACGCAAATCAATATTTTCAGATTATTAAACTATTAGAGTCATTTTTGTCATACTTTCTGCTTTAGTTGTGTAGACGAATATTAAGAAAAGTACCCCAATAAAAATTACGAAATTGTTTCAAAAAGTAAAATTGAGACTGCTAACTTTTAATAGTACAATCCGATATAAATACACCATTCCAATATAAATCTGTGTCGAAAATTCAATTCATTTCAAATTGTTTTAGCAAATTCTCGAAAATTCTAAAAATATAGCCTATTTTTGAGGGCTCGACAAGCTTACCTTTTGGAACGTGCGCTAAGGTCCTAAAGCACACAAAGTTACACAACTCATTCATGCACATATCATCTCCCCTCCCCCTTTTGAGGGGCACTTTCACCTACATGCTATATGTACAGCCTGCCTGCCGCAGTGCTTCCCATTTGCAGTTGCCCGTTTTTGGCCTTTTTTTTTGGTGTTGCTGTTGGCCCAAATTCCGCGCCATTTCCATTCTCGCAGACGTGACTGATTCTTTTTTCTCTTGCGCCGGGTCGCAACTCTAAATAAATTTTATTTCAGCGCAATCCGAATTGTTGTTGCTGTTGTTGTTGGACTAGCCTGCGCAGTGGAACTTTATCTGCATTAAGTACATAAATAATCGGGCGAGATTCTCTTGTGCCCGAAAAGCTTTTAGCTGCATCGGCGTTGGATTTGAAACGAAATGAAACGAAAGGGTCCTGGACAGGCGAAGTCAGGGAGGTGAAAATCAGACTGTTAATTTGTTGCAGTGTATTTGCTTTTTTTTTATTTTTTGAGTGGGTATTCAATACAGTTTTTGGACTCGTCAATAAAGTTTATAGACCCATCAATCGCATGTGCTAGCTGAAAAGGTTTCAATGCGATTAAAAAGTATTCGATTTCAAGAGCTCTTCAATGGGCATTTAGTTAAACCGTTTTACTACTGATACTGCAGGGGTGAAAGGTGAATGGAGTTTGGGGGAAGGGATGGCAGACCCACCGCAGAACGTGATTAGTTAGATAAATTCCCTTGATTCCCTTATACTGATGGCAAACATGATGGCATCTTATGTCTACATATCCAAACACAAAACTTACTTGATTGATAGCCAACAACATAACGCTTTCTCGTCCTTTCACACACACACACAACAGTTATGACAGATAGTGCGTTCTCCGGCAGACAAGTAAGTTAGGAATAGAAAGAGAAGAAGAAGAGAATGGGAGTGAAAGTGGAGGGAATCAGCCTGAGTTGAATGCGTGTTAGGGTTGCCTACTTCATTTGCATATCGCTGCCATAAAACTTGACATGGCAGATGGGAATCTGAAGAGTAATGGATATAGGTTTAGGTATAGGCGGGACTCGAAGAACTAGGTAAGTTACTATCGTGGTAAATATACATACGGGCATAAAGACAAAGAGAGAGAGAGAGAGAGATAAAAGCAGAGTGAGCTACGAAGCAATTAAAAGGCAAATATAGTAAGCTAGAGGAGGAAAAAACAGAGAAAGGGATATTTAGGGAAGAAAGGCGAAATAATGCTCAAGGAGAAAGAGATGGGTGTTTGTACAGATGCCTGAAAAAGGAGACAGTTAATAGAACTTAATAGGCAAATGTAAAACATATAAGTTAAAAAGGCAAGAAAGATTGTTAAAAAGAGCAATATAAAAGATTACCTGAGTAGAAAACCAGTGGACAATAGATAAAGATAGAGAAAAGGATATTAAGAAAAGAGGAGCAGAGAAAGAGGCGGATAGAGAAAGAGATGAATCTACAAAAAGGTGACTGTAAAATTAAGGATAAAAAAGAGTAAAAATTAGAAGAAAACATAAATAGTAAAGGAAACGTACGATACACCAACAAAGACAGAGTGATAATTTGATTTATTCTGTTGCAGATAAGAGAGACAGAAAAAAGAGAAAATAATACATTTCTTGATAGAAATACAGAGAAATAAAATATTATTTGAAGAGGAACAGAAAGAGACGAGGACAGGGAAAATGATATTTAGGGATTTAAGCAATTAGGGCAAATAGCTACCTATTGTACATACATGTATACTCGTATATATAAATATATATATATATACTCGTATATGAGATACAAAGCGAATCAAATAAAATAAAAACTAATAATTTCAATTCAGAGCGAGAGAGATGAATGGGAATCCAATAATTTCAGTGTATAAATGCATTTAGTCTGCCCATAGCTAGAGTACTTTATTAAAGTGAGTTCCAATTTGTATACAACACGCACAAAGCTTACGCATACACACACATGCATATACGCACAAACAAATAGTACATGTTTACACACACAAATACATGTGCAACACGCGCATGCAATGCAATAAACGAAGATAGCAGGCAGAGGAGGATACAGGATGCCAGCTGTTGCCAATGCAAACTTGTACCAGGATGCACTGATTCATGGCTATAGACAATAAAGGAATTTGGGCAACCCAACAACCCCGCCCACCTACCCCTACAGACTCGACAAGGTGCAATAAATGAGCCCTATGTGCAAACATAAATTCCTATTTACATTTTATATGAGTGTCGGACCATGGCAAAGCCCAGTTCTGCATCCCAGCTCATATGGTGTTGGCAGTTTGCAATTAGAACTTTAATTAGCAAACATAAAGCGGAGAATTATCACACTGAAGCTGTAGCAATTACATATTGTGTAGCTTTAATTGTTCCAAGTTCATGAAAAGATATCGAGTTTAAGGAAATGTTTAAGTTATATAATAATATAGGTACATACATACATATATACTTCGATCTTTTTTACTGGATAGATGCAAAATTAGATACATATATGGTATATTTTTTTATATCAAAAGATTAATTCAAAAATCAGTGGAACCATCGATTTATCACTGGACTGCGGTCTCCATCATTAGATTTGTTCGAAATAATTGAGCAAATAAGAAAGACACGTTGTAAGTTTTGAATATGTGTTATAAAGTTAATTTTATATTAATTTGTTTTTGTATTTAGAGATAATGAGATAAATTTCTAAAGAGTGATTAAAATTAGCAAATGCATGTGTTGACACAAGGATAGACGCTAATGGGAATACATATGTATGTACATATTTAAAGGTGTACTATGTAAGTTTTCATGTGTATGAATTAGGGCATGAGAAAATTCGATAGTGGCGTCCATAGATTTTTTTGTTAGTTATTTTGGATTTCATCGATTATTCGATAGTCTTATCGAAGTTTTAATTGTCAAAACAACAATTTTAGTGAAATCCGTTCATCTATAATTTCGTTACAACACCGAAGCCTACGAAAGCAAGTTAAATTTATTAAAATTCATTATTTATATTTAAAAACTTAAGATTGTCTACTGTTTCCGGTTTTATTGAGCAACTTCGGTCGGAGTTTATTTGCCCTGCATTTTACCGTTAACGGTTTACCAGAAACTTTTTTTAAATGCTGCCAAGTAACAGATGAATCCCTTTTCCGCTTGGGACTATCAATATTTGCTTCTGGGTTCACGTTCAGCCCTTAAAAATAAATGCAATCATAAAAATAACTTTTTTAAGTGCGCATTTGCACATTTTTGTATAAATTCATGTATTTTTTATTATTTCGAAAATTCAATTTAAAAAAAAAAACAAATGCGACCGCCCAATAATTCATTCATCTAAATTCTCGAAAAATATAGATAACAAAATCAGTGACGTGGCCAACTTGCCAAAAATATGTTGCATGTGTCCAGACGCACTTATCTCTGGTCCTCTCAACCTTAATACCTGTCTGCCCTTTTGAGTCTGTCCCTCGTGGAGATCCGCCAGGGACCATTTATAAATATTCTGCCGACTCCACGGCTGACTGGTGCAATGCCAGCAGACGCATTCATTGCATTTGCCAATCCGCTAGAGCCATGATAATCTGCGGCCTGCAAATCTTTCGCTACGGCTCCACTCTGCACTACCTATGCAGTTCGAGCAGTCGCAGCAAAGCCATCTCTGCCGCCTGTGGGATGCACATCTTTCCTGCAGGCAGTCTATTTGCTGTCAGCTGACTCCTGCATCGCCACCATATTCCTCCTCTTCGAACCAGTTGAAACTTCTCTGCGACGCCAGCAGATAAGCGGTAAATCCCACATTTTGCCCAGCAGCTCAAATCACCTGTACAGCGACAGCAGCCGTAACAATCCTTCCCTGCTCACGCCTAATCTGTTGCCCGTAGGCACATCTTTGCCTGCATGCCGTATTTTTTCTGCCTGACGGGCACCTGCATCCACAATTCCGTCCGTGTAAATAACAAACATGTCCTATTAGTTAAGATTCTAGATACAAATTATAGTTATTAATCTTAAGTTTCTACGTTAGTTTTGTCCTGCATGTTAGGTCCAAGTGAATAAGGAATAATGTTAGGAAGAAGTATAGCAAATGTATCAGATTGGAATGAAGTGCTAAATACCTTATATAGGGAAGATGAAGCGGCCTTAGTTGGCCAGGTGCGAGTTCTCCGGATTGGGTGATGCTCCGAAACTCCTAAACAGGAGCATCACATGGCTGGCTGGGTGCGTGGTGACTTGGCAGTCACAAATGCCAGTTGTTGTTTGTGTTTGTCCTCTTCTGTCTGTGAATAGATGAAATTATATGAAATATGTCAAAAATCATACTTTGGTGTAATTTTTGTTTGTTTACCTTTTTGTCAGTGATGCGTATTTTGTGTAAATACCGATGACTATCGATACTTTGTGCGGATTGCAGGGCTGGAGGAAAGAGCCCTTCCCAACTGCTTCTGAGCTAGCCGGGCCGGCCCTATCACTAAGCTGTAAACTGCTTGTTGGCTCTATCGACAAAAAGCAGTCCGTAACAGTTGTTTTGTTTGATTTATTTTTTTGGCAACATTTTAAAAAGGGTCTGGTAAACCGTTGGCGATAAAATGCAATAATTGCAATCGTGAGTACAAGTCTTCCAATTATTAAATATGACAGACTCGGTGTTTTCCATTATTTCGGGTATAAGATAAATCCCCAAACGCAGTGTCTCAAAAAATATGTGCATGGCTATTACAAGTCTAATTCTTCTCGAAAAGTCACGCTAAATAAGGCTGTAATAATTGCGTTGTAATGAAATTATAAATGAACGGATATCATTAAAATTTTTGTTTTGACAAGCTGTATATTTTAATTCAAAATTCGATTGAGCTATCGATATAATCTATGAAATGAAATGAACATGCTCCAACAAATAAGCACTGGAAAAAGAGCTTTGCATATCGATAGTGCTATCGCGGTTGCAATATGATTGGCTATCGATATTGGCAGCTACCCACGAATCTGCCGGCTAATTGATTGCGTTGCGCTGTTTGTTTTTGTAAAATTAATGCGCTCAAATAGAGCAATTAAGTGGTAAATAGAGAAGTTTAAAGATCCGTTCAATCTTTACCTTTTACTTTACATTTATATTCTTGCCTAGGTGTTCCTAAAAAGTAGTGGTGGTAAAAATGCGCAGAGCCACAGTGAAAATTGTGCTGTGCATCCTGCTGAGCTGTCGCTTTACACAGGGAACCTTATCACCCGACAGTAAAGGCAAATCCAAACTCAAAGAGTCCAAGTTCTTGCGCGGACCACAGGACAATGATGTATTCGCATTGGACCTGGTATCCCCAGAGCCATTGCCAAAGGACATTCTAATGCACCATGATGCATACTACAAGGACACGACCCTGAGGCATTTCAATGGCACCACGCTGGGTTATGTGACGCCAGTAAGAATTCAACTTTGGTATATATTTTAAACTTACTAATGTTCTTATAATTTCTCGCAGTGGAACTCGCATGGCTACGATGTGGCCAAGATCTTTGCCAAGAAGTTTGATATAATATCACCAGTTTGGCTGCAAATTGTCAAACAAGATGATGACTACGCTGTGGCCGGAACACACGATATAGACGCCGGCTGGATAAGTGATGTGAGGCGTAAGGGCAAAGTGCAGCAGCAGCCACAGATGCGTACAGTTAAAAGTAAGATATAACCACACACTCCAGTGGCTTCTAAAATCCTAATCTGCTTTCAGTCTTTCCACGCATCATCTTCGATCATTTCACGGATCGCGATATCAAGCTGCTACTCAGCGATGCTCACGAGCGAACAAAGCTCAATAATATGCTCATCAAGACGTGCAAGGAGCACGGATTCGATGGACTTGTGCTGGAGGTCTGGTCACAACTTGCGGGACGAATTGATGATAAGATACTCTACACAATGGTGCTACAAATGGGTAGGTGGTGGCTCTGTAGATATGATATTCTATATATATCAAATCCATGTCCACACACTTACAGCCAAGGAGCTGCAGAAGCAGCAGCTACGCCTCATCCTGGTGATACCGCCTCAACGCAAAGACACGCCCAATTTGTTTGGCGAGAAGCATTTGGATAGGCTGTACAAGTATATCTATGCCTTCTCACTGATGACCTACGATTTCTCCAGCTTACAGCGGCCTGGCGCCAATGCGCCGTTGTATTGGGTGCGTCGTGCTGTCGAGCACATGGCACCAGCTGGTTGCCACGACATAGAGGTGAAACGTTCCAAGATCTTATTAGGTTTGAATATGTATGGCAATGATTATACACCCGATGGTGGAGGACCGATTACTTTCGGGCAGTATTTGGAGCTGGTTAGGCATGTGAAGAAGCATCTGACTTTCGATGAGCGCGATGTGGAAAACTTCTTTGAGATCAAGTGAGGATAATAATGATAAAGATAATAAGGATAATTCAGTTAAATAATCTTTTAATCAACGCTTTTAACTTCTTTCAGAACTGACACCGGCCGTCATATTGTCTTTTATCCGTCTCTTTACTCTATCAACAAGCGCATCAAGCTGGCCCAGGAGCTGGGCACTGGCATCTCTATATGGGAACTAGGCCAGGGATTGAATTACTTCTACGATCTCTTTTAATCGAATAACATTCCAGCCATATTGAAAGTCTGCAGCACCAAAAATAAAAGAAATTTTCACATATGTTCAAGTTTTAAATTGTCAAGCGCCGTATATCGATACAAGTTTTATCCCAGCTTGAGCTGTTGCAGTTAAGTGAGGCCTCGTTTGGTCATTTTGTCATGTGGCGGTCGGTCGATAGACAGTAGCAGTTGAAGTAGTGTTGATAAACAGCAGACATTTTCAAACTGAAGTGACGGCTAGCATTGAAAGATAAAATACGCCAATAAACTGTAATATAATATTTGATAAAATATATTTATCATACATTTTCCACATTATGAGACATTCGTTAGCAAAACCTTCAATGAGCTCAGCGCATTTAGTTGGAAACAATTTAATGGCTCATCAATTCCAGTAAAGCGCACAATTCGTCACATTATATCACAGGAAATCACATTAAACACTCGTCATGGAATACTACGAATAAAAGATCTTATTTTTTGATGTCAGTTTCTTTGAACTTCATGCATATTTTCTTGGATTTTTTATTATATTTTGTTTTCTCATACGCGCGATCCGTACAACGTTGCGATATGTGTGTAACTATTTAGCATAAGGAGTTGAAACAACTACATATAATTTACAATACGTTCTTGTATAATTTAATATATATATATTATATATACACATATATAGTATATATTTATGATTAACAGCAACCACCTAGTAGGAGTATTTGAATATAGACTAATGTTGAGGTAACTACCCTTTTTTCGATTATATACATTTGACATGTGCGTCGCATATATAAACTATATAGTTGATTTACAAAAATTATACAATAATAAATAAATAATAAAAAATACTAGTTGATTTTGTTGTTTATAAATAGGACAGACGACATAATATGCTTGCAAATTTGGCTAATGAGAGCTAATGCTAGATATGTTTATACCTAATGTATTTGTAATATGTACAATGTAAATAAATATATATAGCATTTGTCAATATACACGATATTATAAAATACTTTCAACCAATTTAAAATTGCATTACTAAAATACTTGTTCAAAACTGTTTTTGTTGGTGTCGTTTTGTTGTTATTGTGGAAAACAAATGCGGAGCGAGTGGGTTAATTGTTGCTGTTGTTGACAGACAGGATTAGTATCTGATATTTGTAATACTTATGTTTACGCATTTAGGCTTTAAAGGCTACTTGGATTAACTATTTAGCTTTTGTTTTAGCTTTTTTGATTAGCGTATTTTCCCTTTTTGTTTTTGTTGTTTAACTATTTCCGATTCGGCACACAATGCACTGGGATTGTCTAAGATTTGTTGCTGCTGTTGGTTGATGCAACATCAGGCGGCAGCATGTTTGCTGTGCGTTGTTTGTGTGCCGCGACTGTTGTGCGACGTCGACGTTGCCGCAGGTCGCGGCTGGTAGCAATTGAGATTAGCGGAAATGCGAGCGAGGGCGGCGGCCATGCGATTTGGCAACCGAAACAGTTGTTGCTGCAGTTGATGATGCCGTTGTTGCTGTTGTTGTTGCTGCTGCTGTTGGTCGTTGTTTGTGCGCAATTTAGCCACAACCTCTGCATGTTGCACATACGAGACACGTATGTTGACCGCATCATCATCATCATCGTCCGCATCTCGATCGCTGGCACTATCCAAATCCTCATAATAGGAGAAACCCGCCGGGGGTGGTGGTATCGATGGCGCCACAGCTGCCGCTGCTGCTGCTGCTGCTGGATCTACCTGCAACACTTCAGCGGGGGCAGCCATCGCTCCTGCCGCGGACTATATGTTGGAGTAATATGGTGCTGGTGTGTGTGCATCGCAGGGCTTGACGCGCAGCTTCTGCTTGTAGTGATACTCCTTAAGATAGCTCTTTAGACGACCCGGAAGCTCAAGTTGATTGATGCCATCATATGTGGTATTCGAGACAATGGTGGCACGCGACAGCTGCTGCAGCGAGAATGTCTGGCGACGATGCAGCGGCATAGTCAGGCAGGGCTCAAAGAACATAACGCAGGAAGGATCCTTATAGTGCTCCAGTAATCCAGTCACTGTCAGCGCTGTAAAGACGCATGGATCGTGGCAATCAAAGCTACAGAGGGGAGATAGAGAGAGAGGGGGGAATATTAACAAAAAGTTAATGGAACTAATCTGGTTAAGACTTGCTTAAGCCTGGCACCTAATTCTGCCCAGCTACAGCTCCAGTTCAACTGGCTGACCTACCTGAATTTGTGGCCGCTCTGCTCGATGCGCGCATGCAGCGATCGTCCGTACTTGCGGAATGTGACCGAGAATAGGAACTCCTCCTGTGCCGAGTCGCGTAGCAGGAACGTACCCTCGGGCTTGCCCTCGAGGAGACGCTCTGCCTCATAGCGATCCATTTTACCCCAGTAGAAACTGCTGTTGATAATCTTCTCCAAATCTGGCACCAGGCAATGCATGAAATCAATCTGAGAATGCACCGTAACTCCAGCGCCATAGCTATTCACTGCCGTCGTCGTCGTTGTGGCGGGTCTCCTCTGTGTGGTTGTCTCAATTGCCAACGGCAATGGCTCTGTGGAGGCCACCAGCCTGATGTTGGGACCCATGGTGACCACAGCAGGCGTAGCTACTGAGTTGACATTGCCACCATTATTGTTGTTGTTGTTGCTTGTGCTGCACACAGTGCAGCCGGCATTGGGCTGCGGTGGCTGTGAACTGATGCGTATTATAACATCCCCATGTCCATTGGCAGGCGCTGCCCAAATGGCCAATTGACTGGGCTCTGCCACAGCCACCGAGTTGCGTTGACGTTGACGCGCCACTGTGGCAGCCAGTGTGCTGCTTCCGTTGCTGCTCGTGACCGGCGTTGAGCGTCTGTCGGCGACACCAGCAGCAGCAGCAGCGCCACTGCGTGATGTCTTGCTGCGCGACATTGCCGTTTCCTTTTTGTCCTTGTTGTTGTTGTTGCTACTACTGCTGCTACTGCTCGACTCCAGAATGCCGCGTAGACCACGCAAGGCATCGCGACACTTGCACTTGCAGCATCGTCGCTTTGACGTCGTCGTTCCGACTGCGCCTAACGACAAGGCTTTGCTGCTGCGACTGCGACAGCACTCTTTATAGCTTGACGCTGTGCCGAGAGAGAGAGAGAGAGATGGAGAGTAAAGTTAGTTAAATTAGGTAATTGCTTTCGCACATTGAGAAAGAGAAAGTGTGTGTTTTGCCTGCTCTGCTTACCTTGCGTGCGTTGTGCTTCACTCGACAACATTTCGTTGACTGACGGCGGCTCCAGCACCTCGCAGTACTCGACGCCTTCGGTGCTGCTGCTGCGACTGCGGCTACGACTGCGACTGCGACGCCGACGCAGCAGCGACGATTCTGCTATTTCCGAATCATCATCGTCGTCGTCGCTGCCGCTGCCGATGAAGTAGACTTCGTTGTTACTATCGTCGTGCAATTGTAGCGATTTGACCGCAGTCGACGCCGACGCAACGATTCCCGCTAAATTGCCATTGCTGTTGTTGTTGTTTCTGCTATTCACGAGTTGTCTTTCGTTTGTTTTTGGCGCTTCCGTTGAACTGCCCGCAGTTCGTATCGCACCTGCTGCTGCTGCCCCCGCTCCAGACATGGTTGCTGCTATCGTAGCTGCTCCCCCAGCCGCGCCCAGTGTCACATTTACAATTTGCTCATTTGCATTGAGCGTGTCCACCGTCGCCGCTACCGCCGCAGACGTTTCGGCGCCCTCTGCATCAATTGACGTCTGCTCCACCACCTGGTCGTTGCCATTCTCCATTTTTGCCAATTGTATTTTAATTATAATTCGTCGCACCTCCGTATCCAGAATTTCCTCCTCCTCCTCCTGCTCCTGATCCTCTTGCAGTCTGGACTCTGTTGGGGATTTGCTGATGTTTTGGCTGCTGGCAACGCTGACTCGGGACGACGGCTTGCTTAAGTAATGACCCATTGGAAGCTGTCTGTCTCTTACTTAATCACGCTCTCTCTCTCTCGCTCTCTTTTTGTTGCTGCAAATAAAAAAAAAGAAATTTAATTAGTTATGCATTTTAAATTAAATATTTAAAATATATTTAATATTCTTCGCCATTTTTTTGTGCACGCGAAGTCAGAGTGTTGCCAGAGTTTTGATATTTTAACTGCAACACAATTGCAGCATTGCCAATTTGCATATTTGTAGGCGTTGCCAGTTTTAATTTGTATTTGCAACTGCTTTAACTAATAAAACAACTCAGTAGTTACTATTGTCAGGCAAACTAGTTTGTTATTAATCAACATTTTCCGTAATTAAGCTCATAAATATTCTCACAAGTCATTAAACCGTCGCCGCCGAGTGTGAAATGTCTTGACCTACAGCAACAGCACAACTTGCAACTGTCCCTGCCTTGGAGTTGAAGTAGCTGCGCAGCGTCTGCCGCAGTCTCTGCCCATCTCTGCGGTCAATTAAAAACGCAATTGCAGATAATCATAACCCTTGCGAGTGCTACTGACTCGCCCCCTTCAAATGCACTTTGCATGCTCTTTCTTACACCACTTCCCACTTCATCTTCATCGTTTCGCTCCGACCTCTTCCCCCCCACGAACTGACTCATGCCGAGCATCAAGTAATGTGGTCATTAAAAAGAATAGCGCACATACCAATCCCACGCATAGCCGGAGAAAACACACATCTTTATCCCTTCAACAGTATCTCACAGTGCGCGCATATGCTCTATTTTTAGATTTACCCTGTAAATGGAAATCTATGATAATGCCATGTATGGAGCCTCGTTGCTTGTTTTGTGGGTCAGTTTGCATCATCATTTCACAAATCATTGAAATTGTAATGAAGTACTAGCCATGTGGGAGTCGCGTTCAAGTTCTACACAGTAAGCGTTTATTCATTGGAATTACGTTTCCATTGATAAGAACACGAGGTGTTCCGTTTGTACTTTAGTTCCAACACTGTCACTCATCGTCGCACTGTCCTCCAGTTTGTCTGGAATTTCGTGGGTCTGAGTAAGTCCTTATCGCGCGTCGTAGTTGCGATGCGTTGGTAATGAGATGCGTCATGTGGTGCCAAGGGCGTGCAGGCCTTGCCAATGACTCAGACTAGATCGCAACAGACCGAGTGAGGCACAGTGAGTTCCCCCAAAAAGAAACTTCAGACAATGGCGTTGCTAAGCTACATAAATCGACCGTGAGGTGAGTTTCTGGTAAAAAGCAAACAGTCATAACGGTTATACAGTCAAGCAATTAGATCACCGCGCCATAGCCTGTCGCGATTCGTGACGTAATTAAGTGTGAAATAAATGCAATAATAGTTAAATTTGCAATTACCAGAACGGAACACATTTCAATTAGTTTCATATCAGTTGTCGCAAGTCTTAAGAACTCTGAATAGAACATGAATTCTACTTGAACTTTGATTTTAATTTGAGCACGGAATCACCGTATTATTCATACATTTATCACACCTTTAGCTGTGCTTTCCCTAATCTAAGGGGAAACTTTGTCATTAAAAAAAGGTTCACAGATATCAAGTTCTAAGTTGGGGTAGTTAAATTATTAAAGCTAATGACTTTCCATTAATTATACATTTTGCCGCAGATCATTGACATTTGCATTAATCGCATATTAGAATTTTATAGGTTGTTTTACTGCTGAACAAAAAAATGAATTTCGATTTGAACTCTGATAGCCTTTAAAAAAACCCAGTCCTCATTCTCTCTAAGTCATAATGAGCTTGAAATTTTCTGTGACATCATTATCGTTTTTAAATCCCAGAATTAGCAACTTCCTCTCGTTAATTGTTAATCAAATAATAATCAGGGTGCATATATATTTATATAGAAGAATAAATCAGCATGGAAATTCTTGTGCACTCGACGAAACTTCTGGGAAATTTAAGCTTCTGCCTCCTCCCTCCATCCACACACAACTCCTTGTGCCTCCCGCATTTTTCCGCAAATATAAATTTAAAAAGAAATAAATGAGAAAATAATATTATAAAATAGAGCTTAACGTTTTGCTTCCCGGAAATGCGACACGCCATCAATGGCGCTGCCGCTTCATTGCTTTTAGTCTGAATTTGTATTCGAAAAGAAATGTAATTAAAAATTAAACTGTTTTTAGTCAGAAATCCAATTTGATTGGCATGCACCGTTAGCCGTTTATAAAGCTTAACGGCAGTTGAAAGCACCACCTTCTATGGTGACTGCGCGCACGTGCTACGTACCGACCTTACCCAATGAACTCACCTGATCAATATGCAATATACGCTAATAAATCAGCTCCATACAGTACCGTACGATCATTAATCGCGTGATCTACTGTATTATATGGGAGAAAACCCAATTGGCTTATACTCGTTTCAATATTTATAATAATGATGAAATCAAATGAAAGCAGATAAAACCGCATAGAAGACAATGCTCCTAAGTATGTCCAGGTTCTCTCTTTGTGTGTGTAGCTAAGTAGGTAGACACGATGACTCACGGCGAAGGTGTGAGACATGAGTAAGGGTAGCCCCGAGTCGAGGAGGGGTACGACGTGCAGTTTAGTACGAGTAGTGGCAGCAGCAGCAGGCCTGACATGGCGTGGCGTTTCGAGGGCCCGTCAGCGTTGCAGACCTTTTTTCTCTCTCTCTGTTCGTTTTCGCTTTGTTAACCAGAAAGAAGCAGCAACAGGCTGCAGACAATGCGAAATTTCATCAGAAATCCAAATACAGATAATGATCTAATACATAACTTGTTCGTGGTAAAAAAAATAAACTTGATAAACGTTTCGACAGAAAAAGCGGGTAGCAAACGCAGGGGTGAACTAACTGCCAACGGGCGCCATAAACATATAAGCATTTATGCTATATACGAGTATATGGAAAAAATATTAATAATTCCATATAAATTCATGCTGCATTTAAGTATTATTAGTTAGTTTGAATCTCGATTACGTTCTGCGATTTCACTTTAAGCAATCAAATTCCAACGAAGAGTAGAAACTTTCTTCAGAGTATTTCAAGTACATACATGCAATAAATAATCTAGAGTTGAAAACTTTGCTTATTGCAATAGTCGTTGCTAGGGGCGAGGGCAGGAGAAGTAGGAGTGGTACCGAGGCTTAGTGTATAAAGAGTTGACAAAACTTTTTGAATACCAGAAACTTGAGAAAACTATAAAAAAAAAGTAGCGAAACAACATGAAACTATCTTTTGAATACGAATACGAATGCCAATGCGAATTTTCCCAGCGATTCGCAACACCCGCTTAACTTTGCATACTAAGTACCCACAGTACCCACTTCCTTCTTCTTCATCCCACTTGAAAACTGTCATTACAGTGGGCCAAAACTTCCAACTCTCTGGCCCCATTGTCATGTTTCTTTTACGCTGAAACTGTCACAACAAAATGAAATGAATTGCGGTCAGTGTGAGGAATGGGGGGGGAGGGTAGAGAGTGAGAGAGAACGAGAGGAAACCTGGAGACAGGCAAGGCATAGTGGCAAGCTAGCTGAGACGAGTGGATGGATGGATGAGGAAGGTGGCAAGTGCAAAAAACCAAAGTCAACTTAAATAACAAAACTCCAATGGGAAAGAAACCTAAACAATGAAGCAGAAGAAACAGTATGTGGGTTGGCGGGGATTGCGGGAGAGATGGTAAAGGGGACAAAGGGAATCAGGCCGAAGACAGCGACGGATGAGAAGACGATGGAAGACGCAGGACGGACGTGGTCGGGCGTAGGATTTTTAAAGCGAATTCAATTACTTTTTGTTGCTGCACCGCGTTCGTCGGCTTGGCTCCGTTGTCGTCGTCTTCCACCACCGCCTGCTCCTTTCCCTCTGCTCTTGCCCCACTTCCTTTCTATCCCTTCGTCTGGTTTTTACAATTTTTTACTTGTTCGTTGTGTTTTTTTTCGCTTCTTTCTTTTTCTTTTTCTGATTTTGTTTTTCGTTTTCATTTTACTCGGAATTCGCAAATGAACTTCGCTTGAAAACAAAAATCACATGCAAAGCGCGCAAAGTGCCAGAGGAACACAGACAGAGGAGGGAAAGAGAAGAGGCAGGGGGACGGGGATACGCTGCCTGAGAAAGTGTATTTCATTTTTGATATTTTTTCGCAGGAAAATTGAAATGAGATTTATTTATTACGTTTTCCACTTTTGAACCAACGACGACTCGACCCACCTCTCTCTCTCGCTTGCTCGCTCATCCCATTGGTATTTGCACAGTTCGTTTTCCATTCATAGCGCTTCGCTTGAAAATGTATCCACAAGCTACATATGTATGGTATGTATCTAGGTCTGTATGTCTCTGTGTGTGCACGTATTTATGTTCATAAACAATTCTCAGAGCAATTCGGCATTCGCATGGCAATTTAATTAGCAATTCCATCGAAATCAACTGTTCACCTATCCCCCACACACACACCAAACACACTCGACACAAACCAAACACATCACACACGGCATAAGGTTCACTTAAGCTTTATATTTTTATAGCGAAATCTCTATAGCACCCTCTCTCTCTTCCCATCACTCTTTCTGCCTATCTTCATCACTCTCTCACACTATCTTGCTCTTATCATGTGCTCCGTGACTGATATGCTTTAATTTTGACTACCAAGAGACGCTGAAATACACACAGAGAAATCTTCATTGACGTGGGTAAACAACAGTGCGAAAAGTAAAAATAATCAAATCAAATTTCCCACAAGATCTTCATTGTTTAATTGAGAGATTATGTATGTATGTGCACGATATGTACATAAATACATATGTACACAGTGTGTGGTTATTGCGAATACCCTGTAAATTATGAGGCATAGCTGCGGGCTAGTTTATAGATTATTTGGAGAGATTATTCAAATATTTATTTGACTTTCCACACTTGTAACTATATCAAAACTCATAAAGTTTTATAAAAATCAAATTACAGAATATTTTTATATTGTAACATTTTCAAGATCATTTTGACTTTTTACAGACTAAGGCGCTTAAATGAGTTGAAATTAGTTTAAATATATATTTAAAATAAATAAATATATATTTAAATATTTATTTAAAGCAGATTCTGAATGACATTCTTTCCCGTTTATTCTTCATATATATAGCACTAACTGTAAAAAATGAATATAATAATATAACTAAAAACATTTTCTGATAATTTAAGTAAATAAATTGTATTTCCAGGGATACGCTACTCGTGTGTGTTCAATGGATTCAACATTAGTATACAAATTATATTAAAAGCAGTTTCTGCTTTAAATATTGAAAACATACTACAATATATTTACAGGGTATACAACAGTCAGAGTTTGCATTAAAAGTGCAATTACTTTTTTTGCTAGTTGTTTTATTAGTTGTTATCACAAATTTGGACAGACTTATGTTATCATGGACACACGACGTACGATTTTCGCTATACATGTGTGTAAGAAGCTTATAGGGGACACAATGTACATACAGCTCGTGTACATAATATACTAGGTAAATATGTGGGCTGTCGAGAAATAATAATAATAATATTAACAACATTAACGTGAATTGTTGGAAATTCCGAGAAACGCGCTGCGACGCAACGAAAGGCTCTCATGATAAATCCGACATACGCCGAATGCCATTGGCCCTCTCGCTCTCTCTCTCTACATATAATACAATAGAACTCATGAGCGATTCTTGGAAAATATGCACACGGTACGGTACTCACTCTCGCCTCGGTGAAGTCATGAAGTTGTTGTTTAAAAGGTACGCACACACACAGATACACACAGCTACACACTGACACACGCATGTGCGTGTTTTGTTGCTGGTTTCTGATTAAACGAAAGCACTAACACAATTTCAACTTAATTTGGGCGCTACACTTAGTCCATCCACAGAGAACAACGTTCCCCCTCCCAAGGTTGTCGAAATATACCCAATGGGATGGGACTATGGTAAGATACACACAGACACATACACGAGATAAGTTTTGCAACTGTTAGATAAATATCTTTTGTGTTCATATTACGTATGCTAATGTTGTTAAGACGCGCTTTATGAACATAAGCGGATCAAAGAGACGCAGAGATAGAGAAAAGTCTCATATAGTAAACATGCTAACGGTGCTTGTTCCAGAAAGGTGCAAAGAACTGTAAAGCCTAAGCAAACCAAGCTGATAATTTATAGGAACAAACTATATCTATGTTGCGCATCTATTTGCATGTGAATCATTCTTTATTTGTATCCTCCGCAGTTCGTTCTGTGTTCATTTTCGATGAGAAGATTTCTTATTGTCACTGAATTCTTCGTAAAGTTCAAGACCCTTGAAATGCACTTGAAAATGTCTTCACTCATTGTTAAACGGAATCACGGAATATTGAGGTAGGTAACTTATCACAAACCACATATGAATTCTCGTATAATTTACCTCCTTCTAGTAGAACAGAGAATGATTGACTGAAGTCGCGAGTACGACAAATGCCGAACTATATTTGCGCAAGCATGAAAGAATGAAAGAAATTAATCGTTGTGATTAAAATTTATAAATTTAACGATTACGATTGCAACCGGAAGGGTGTGGGCAAAAAAAAAAATACTCAATTATCAGCTGACCATAGACTATAGACCCGACAAAATACCAGCTCCTCTTCTACTAACCAGTACTTATATAGCTTACTAAGAATCTATACTATATAGTACATTGCGTGTGTGTGCGTGTGTTGATTTCCAGAGAACTCTAGGCAAAAGATAATCAAAGCGTCCACACAACGTTTCATTGATAAAATTACTACGAAAAATGTTGAAATGAATTGCGATTGCTATACAACGACCCTCACTCACCCCCCCCCCGCGCCAAACGGGGGAAAAGTAAATACACCGTAAACTAGAGATGCGCAATCTTTTAGGGTTGGGGAAATCGTGACTAAACTCAATATAATTGAAACTATAACACTGACTAATGATGATTATTGAAGCAATGTAAAGTGATCAGATACCGATAGAATACACACGTAGTCCTCCACTTTAGTTTATTATCATTATGTCAATGAAACTTATCGTAATTGATGTTTACTATACTATTGCGAAAATAACCCAAGTTATTACATTTTTCAAGATCACAATTAACAGTTGTATTGTACTTGGTAGTTCAGTGGAAAAATATAATTGATTGAACTTGAGTAACGGAAAAAAAGCTTGTGACTTGTCGAGGAAATCACAGTACGCTTTCCCAGTGACCGTTAGTCAGATCTGATAGTACACACACATACTATGTACAAAGAATACATACATACATACATATACCCTATATAGGAGGCTTATCAGGCACACAGCGCCGTTGCAAAGTTGAAACGAAATTCCAAGAACAATCAAAAGCGATTCGTTTTTCATGGAAATGCAAGACAAATATGTGCACAAGAGACAGGCTGACAACACAGTGGGGCTGACAGGGAGGAGAAGTGGAATAGGGTTGGGTGTGGTGGGGCGACACGGGTCGGTACAAGATAAAGAGTAAGCTGGCATTGGAGACGACTTTGTTAATGTTGTGGGGTCAATGGGTGTGGGCCAGGCTAAAAACTACAATATATATGGGGTATCTTCACTTTTGTTAACTGGGCAAATATAGATTAGGTCGCCTCTTGTTACAAAAGACACGAAATGCTAATTAACATATATAAAACAACAACTCTTGTAGTTAAAACTTGAGAAACAAAACCGGATACAACCGGTTTTTTTTCACTTTACGCGATTTTTACTACGAAAAAACAATTAAACACAAAACTATAAATGAATTTAGCAAACAAGCAAAACAAAACAAATGAATAGACCCACTCGACACACATTTAAAAAAATTAAGTGTTTTGAACACATTTCACTTTTGGCATTGCGTTTCAATTGAACAAATTCACGCGAACAATTAACAATGATCGCAAAATGAGAAAGAAAACGGAGAATGACAAGGGAGAATACAAAAAATACACATCAAATTAAATTTCCACGAAATCTGCACGTAAATCGAATAACAAACACACTAACACACGCACAATAGAAGGCAGCAACAACAATAAGAATAGCTACAAAGCCGACAACAAAGCAGCAGCTGAGTACCGTAAGCCGAGAGGGATAAATAGTGGGAAAGACAGAGGGGAAGAGGGATGAAAAGAATCTACCAATCAACTCGTTTATGCGTAGTACAAAATTGTGATGTCTCTTTATCGTATACACACAAAGTTCATTGCAGTTTCGCTTTTCATAATCATCGTTGAAATTCGAGTAATTTAGGGAACTACATATAAATCAACGTCGTCAGCTTTTTTCCCCTGATTTTTTTTTATACTTCGTTTTAATTTCTTTATGAGTAATGAGCAATAATTAGCTGAAAATTGCTTTTTATTGCATTTCCGTTCACTTGCCCCGTCGTAATACACTGTAAGAAAAGTTAAAGTACTGTTGTAATTAAACCTAAAATGTAATAATATATAAATAATTAATTTACAGAAATGTATTGTCTTTTTACATTTTAGAATCCTGAATTTAGCACAAATATTTTACAATTCATACTGAGAAATATGCACAATTGGAATATTTTATATAAGAAACTAAATATTTTATGTTTTTTTTTTTTTATTTTAATTAATTTCAACTTTAAATATTTCACAATTCATGAAATACCAATGAGAAAAATTTACAATATATATATATTTTATATAGTAATTTTAATATATATATATATTTAATATTGTTAAAATTTTTACTCTAATAAAAATAAGTATTATCTAGAGAATCCATGATCATATTTCACAATTCACAAAATACAGATACATACATAAAAATATGTACAATTTGATTAAAAGAAAGATAATTTAAAAAGGGAATAAAACTATTGGACAATTGAAAACAAATAAAACTATCGTGCAACAATTGTAATATTCATTATTATATTAAAGCATTCTTGATCATAAATATTTCACAATATATGAAATACAGCTGGAAGTTCCTTTTCTGCAGACAATTTGGAATTTTGGCAGAAACACAGAACCCTGGAATGTGTTGTTGATCGTTGTTAAGGGCCTCTTCGCCGGGCCCCGAGGGTACATCTAGACAAGCCAATTAAGTGAACGCCCCAATTACACTTTATCCTTTTTGTGGTGGAAATAATTTCAATTTCACATGAAAAGCTATTAAAACCCCGAGCACAAACTGAAGCCAGAGAGGAGAGAAAAGAAACGATGTACGACGAACACGCTCTCAACTTTTAGTATAAATTTCAAGGAAATAAGCGGAAGAAGCTGGTAAAAACCCGCTTTTACCAAGAATGATCAAAAAGTGCACACACTGCACACACACACAAGCGGGAGTGTGTGAGTTATATTACAGGCAACAACAACAAAGTTAATAACACCTTTTCTTATGAAGGGTACAACGAAAAAAAATATCGCCACCGCCGCTGCGTGTTGAGTTGAGCTCGAGTCGAGTGTATGTGTGTGAGTGTATAAGAAGTATGGCTTCAACCGAATTGAGCAGCCAGCAGAGCCAGAGTTGCTCTCCAAACTAACTCTCTCTCTCTCTTTCTTTCTGTCTTTCTCTCATCTTCTGTCCCTGTCTCGTTCTTGCTGTGAGGCGAGTTTCAGCTTGGCTTGTGGTGTTAAATGTTTGCAGCCGTCTTAGCAGCAACAACATTTCATTCAATAGCCGCTACAACAATAACAGCAACAACAACAGTGAATACAACGACAGCAGCTGCCAACATCACCACCCGCCAACTCACCTCATACGCTGCTCTTGCTGCCCATTGTGTTGTTGTTGTTGTAAAGTCGAGAGTACGAGAGTAGCGCATATGCATGTGTACATGTGTGTGTGTGTGAGCATTGTTGTTGGTCTTGTTGAGCTGCTGCTGCTGTTGTTGTTGGCTCGCTTGGCTGTCTGTCACTTCTGAGAAATCGGTCTAAATTAGAAAATGCGTTTCTGGGAATTTCGTATCTCTTTTGGGCACAACGAAATAACGCAACGGCGACACCAATAATATGAACATACATACATCAGATGTACATTATAGATACTTATGTATATTTATTTATATGTTGTCTGCCTATTTCCGCGGAATGCCCTTGCTACATGTATATATACACACATATATATCTGTTTGTATATTGGTACAACAACCAGTAAATGAATTTATCAATGGCATTTTGTATCATTTTGTGCCACATACACGGACGTTCGCAGAGTATGCGAAAATTTTTGTCGTCCCAGCCAATTTATTTACCTGTTTAAATGCTGCTATTGCTATTTTCCTTTTACAATATGATTGTACTTGGTATTTTTTGTATTTTCTTGCTAGTTGGCAATTTTAATGAATTGTATTTTAAGCATAATTTTCAGTTTAGCTTGCCCATCCACTAAATAACATTTTACACTAGAGTAATATCTCTTTCTCACTCACTCTTGCACTATTTATATTTTGTTGGTTGTTGACACGCGCACGGTTATTTCATAGCTCGAACACGAAATATGCATTTAATGCACTATTTTTATGAGGATGCACTTCAATTGGATTGCGTACACTTCTAACAATTAAGGTAATTGAATAAAACGATGCTACGACGTTTCTCAACTTTATAAAACTTAAAATTATTGTGCGACGGCGACGACGACTACGAATTACGTGCGTGCGACGGATCCGAATACTTATCGCTTGTGTCAGTGACACACAATGCCATCAACGTTAAGTTGGCTGCGGTATGAGATATATCGATATATTCTCTTTATTTGCGATATATTTTGTGACTGATGTTAGCCGTATATTAGAGGCATTCCATTAAATTTTGTTTTTAGTTGTAAACTATTTTGAATTAACCTATGTGTTATAAGTTATAATTTTGATTTTACCACTTAGATTTTAAACAAGAAATTTTATGGAAAAGGTGATAAGTTCTTTTATTTATTTATTTATTATTTAATCGATAACATTTTAAAAACGAATATGCTCGTGGCAACAAATTTTAAAACAAAGTTTAATAACGGTTTTCAGTTATGATTAATACACTTAAATCTAAACTTCAACCGTCAATATTTGAATGATGTTAGGTAAGAACGTTTATTTAATGCACAACTTAGATAAATAGATCTCGACGGGATATAAACACACAACAAGGAACATGATTATAGCAATGAATTAAGTAAAATGCAGATCTTATACTGTGCGAAGAACGTCTACTTAAGTTCCGACGACGGGCTCAGTCAGTGTCAATCGGACTGTCAGTCAAACAACTTGAGTGTACTTTAGCTCTGTAAACTGCAATCTAATTCAATTAAAATTAAAACGCAAATCTACGCAACAAGTAAAATTGTTCCGAATTGACAACGACGGCGACAAAAGAACGGCAATTATACAGAGAAGCTCAGTTACTGTCTACGCGTGGGCAGCAGCAGAACAATAAGCATTGATGCCACCACAGAAGAGGGCACCATGATTCGTTCTTCCTCAATGCCAGTTAAGCCAAAGCCACTCGATCCCAGGCCCCTGTCACGATCCCCTGAAAAGGAGACGGTCAACGACAACGAAACCGATTATTATCCAGAGAGTCCCAGTTACTTGCGTCGACGCAAGTCCAAGCAGGTGCCTGATCATCTGGAGACACGCAGCGAGCAAAAGTGGGTCAACTGGGTCAGCTGACAGCTGAGAGAGAATAAGTAAAGCTTTGACTAATTTAATCATTTGTTATTATGTGAATAATAGCTTCCCCTACACCCTCGACTGGGCGGGCAGCACCGTTGAGTTGAGTCCAGATGCAGATGCCGATGTCGATGGACTGCGTCGCCATATGCATCGCGTGATGGAGAAGAACGGACATGAGAATGTTGTATTTCGTCGTATTCCGGAGAAATCCTGGCGCTATATGCGTGACGTAATCACCACGCTGGTAAGATTCATGTTCGGTCACAAGCATCAAGCAAGCAAAACAAACACAATGGCCGATCGATCAAATATATATAGCATAACACCGAGCATACAGCAGAGATTAGATGAATTGGCCAGAGAGTCGCCGAAGGAACGGGTGGCTAAGCCAATACCTCATATTCAGCCCAATTTGGACGCGACTCCGAATCTGATTGATGGGGAGAGGGTCACATTTAGAATCTAGCATGTGTTAGTTACTAATAAATATTCGCATATTTTAACAAATATTTGAATTGGACTTATTATGATCTGGAAATATTCTGAATTTGTGAATCAAAACTTTATTTAAATACTCATTTTCATAAATATTAAGACTGCTTAGTGCTATCACTTCATTGCTTTGTAGTGATATTAATCTATTTGTTTTATCGATGTCCTTTTAATTATCACGAAATCATAATCATTTGATAGCCAACACAATTCGAGCAACTGAATTTGAATAAATCTCGAAATTTCTAAACCATTAATTAATTGTTTATTAATTATTCTTATTATTTATTTAATATTATTATTTAAAAAAAAACTTATTAAAACTCTTATTCAATTCTCTCATTATCGCACGTTGATACATCCTTATCGATAACGATAATAATTAACTGCTCGCAAACGATGTTTTCGATTTTCTCGCACAGATCGAACTGGAGTGGAAGTACATGTTGACCCTTTTTCTGGGCAGTTACTTTCTCAGCTGGACCTTCTTTGGCGTCCTCTGCTATATGGTTGCCTATTCCCATGGCGATTTCTTGTTCGATGCTGTAAGTGGTGAACGATTGGGCGAAGGCAGCGAGCCGTGCATTATCGGAGTACCCAATTTCGTGGGTATTATGATCTATTCAATTGAAACACAAACAACACTAGGCTTTGGCGAGAGATATGCCAGCGAAGAGTGCCCCGAAACGATTTTTCTATTTGTCATGCAAATGTTGTGTGCAGCAGCCATTGAGGGTACCATGGTGAGCATTATCTATGCGAAAACCGCACGTCCAGCTAAGCAGTTGACCAAACTCAAGTTTAGTGATAAGGCGGTGGTAAGCCCCTCTACCTCTGTCCCCAATATCACGTAGCCTTATCAGCGGTTTTTGTTTCAGATCTGTTATCGCGATGGAAAACTATGTTTGCTCTTTCGTGTTTGCGATCCTCGCGAGCAGCAATCCATCGACTCCAAGATACGCGTCTACATGATTGTGGACAAACAGTGAGTCAATTTACCGCCCACTTACCCTACATATAATTAGAACACTTTCATATGGCCTTGCAGAACACGCGAAGGCGAACTAATTAAGACGCACACGGAGCTGAAGCTGGAGGGAAATGGAGAGCAGATAATCGTCTGGCCCGACATTGTGTGTCATGTCATCGATGAGAGCAGCCCACTGCATCATAACTTTAACAATGCCAGACAGCTGAATACCGCACAATTTGAATTGTACGTGACAATTGTGGGTACTTCCCCAACCACGGCTCAGATGACCGAGGCAAAGACGTCCTATGTGCCACGAGAGATATTTTGGGGTCAGCGCTTTGTTAACATCATTCACTACGATGCAACAAATGAGCGTTATATTGTAGACTATGAGAACTTCAACACAACCATATCGGTAAGCAGATTAGGACTGTTCCGTCTATATAATAATAGTATCAACATGCTCTGCTGCAGGTGGATATGCCAGTTAAGCTAACGGCTGCTGAGCAGCTGCAGCAAGAACAACAGCAGCAACAATTGCAACGGTTACAATTGACATATGGAAAGTGAGATGAATCAAATCCAAATATCGCTATTATCAATATAAATACTACACCTATTAAAACTAATGACAACTTCTTGTTAAAAAATGTATTGCTACTATCACTAAGCATCTAACATCTAACATATCTAACATATGTTAGATGCTTAGTGCTACTATTCCACTTGCAAATACATAATTTTAAATTAAATGATCGATAACTTTGTCTTATATTTTCCACACTGGCTAAGTATCGATGACATCGCAATGTAAGTTGCCAGCACTGCTTGCGCGCGCACTCTTTCTAATTTCAAAACCTGAAGACGAAGAACACTTTGTAAGCTCTTTTGAGTAAATAGCTCCGAGTTCCTGTCACCTGACGGGAGTTACGGCTGTATTTGCTCTCAGAATAAATATATGCATTGGAAGCTAACCAACTACTTAATAAAGAGACAACTTTTGACGATCTAATCTCGGCGAAATATAAACAAACGATTCGCTGCCGTCGTCGTCGACGTAAGATGGAGATAATAAATATATATTAAAATGCACAATCTACGATCTTTAGACTTCAGTGCTCTAAATGACTGCAATACTGAATCATGAGTGATGCCGACATACCAACGGAAAATCATGAACTTTTGGAAGTGAAGCCCAAGTCCAAAAAGGAAAGGGTCAATGACCAAGAGATCGATTACTATCCGGAGAGTCCTAGTTTGGTGCGGCGATTGCGATTTAATCAGACAACGGATAAATCTGATACCAGTAGTCAGAAAAAGTTTGTCCTCCAACAAGATTAAGTGTTTTCACTAATTTCCTTATATTGTATTTTGCAGCTTTCCCTGCACCCTTGACTGGGCGGGCAGCACAGTGGAACTGAATCCCAAAGGGGATGATGATGTCGATGGCCAGCGACGCATTATGCATCGCGTGATGGAAAAGAATGGACGGGAGAATGTTGCACTGAAACGTTTACCGGATAAATCGCGACGTTATATGCGCGATGTGGTTAACACGCTGGTATAGATTTTCAATAGTTTAATACTACGAACAATTTACCCTACCAATGCTCGCCCAAAACAGATCGAACTGAAGTGGAAGTACATGCTAACACTCTTCCTGGGCAGCTTCTTTTTCAGTTGGTTTTTCTTCGGGATTATGTGCTTCATCGTGGCCTATTATCATGGCGATTTCCTATTCGATGCCATCACTGGAGAAAGATTGGGTCACGGTCAAGATCCCTGCATTTATGGCGTAACCAACTTTGTGTCCATGTTACTGTACTCGATCACAACCCAAACGACCATCGGAGGCTCACAATATGCGAGTGAGGAATGTCCGGAAACGATTTTCCTCTACATAATGCAAATGATGTGTGGCGCTGCCATTGAGGGTTCTATGGTGAGCGTTGTCTATGCCAAAATTCTACGTCCACCCCGGCTATGGACCAAGCTCAAGTTCAGTGATAAGGCAGTAGTAAGAACTAAACAAGGAAGCAGACGAAGCATAAATTATCCCAAGCTTATCTCTGACTTTTTCATTTTAGATTTGTTATCGCGATGCAAAACTATGTTTGCTCTTTCGTGTCTGCGATCCCCGAGAGCAGCAATCCATTGACTCCAAAATACGCGTCTACATGATTGTTGACAAACAGTGAGTCACGTGCCGGATCCGCTGATCCCCTTACAATTTCACTACATTTCCACTTGTTTCTGCAGTACCCGCGAGGGAGAATTAATTAAGACGCACACAGAGCTGAAGCTGGAGGGGAATGGGGAACAGATGATTGTCTGGCCCGAAATAGTTTGCCATGTCATTGATGAGAGCAGTCCACTGTATCGTTTTGGCTCTGCTAGGCAACTGAATGCGGCTCAGTTTGAATTGTATGTCACAATTGTGGGTACTTCTCCGACCACGGCTCAGATGACCGAGGCCAAGACGTCTTATGTGCCACGAGAGATTTTCTGGGGACAGCGCTTTGTCAACATCATCGAATATGATGCCTCACAGGAGCGTTACATTGTGGACTATGAGAACTTCAATACAACTATATCGGTAAGATGGAGAGCTTTCTATGCTGTGCCTTCTATATCTCTTCCATAATCCTCTGCAGGTGGACATGCCCCACAGGCCAACAGTGGAATCAATTGGCAGTATAGAGTAGACAATTTGATATAAACATTACATACAATATGCGAAATACAAAATCTCAAATACAATTAATCAATCACAATTTACAATTCTAATGATCTGCAGAATTCTCGATTTCCTGTTCACTGCGCAGCTTTTCCACCTGTGCCCGCAGCACCTGATTCTCATGCTGTAGACGCATAAACTCCTGTGTGAAGCGATCTGTTTGCAGAAGTATGGCCAGTGCATCGCGTATCTCCTGCGTGTTCTCCAGCTGCTGATTCCAATAGTTCGCAGTCTGTGAGAATATTTGAAATGTGGTTTTTTCCGCTGACCATTTGAGGTCTCGTTCCAATTGCCCGAAACGCTCCTCCAGCGAGTCACGCAGTTCGGTTAGATCACGACGCACATCTACATAGCCATTGTCGTTCTGCTGTGAGGCAGCGCAGGAGGAAACGCTGCTCGAGGTCTTGGGCAGCAATTGCTGTGGTTGCAGCTTCAATTGATCCGCTTGTGATGCTGTCGGCCCAACATGGTGTGGTGTACTATTACGACTGGAGGATAACATGCGTAGGCGGCGTTTATCCACATCGACTATGGGAGGATTCTCCTTGTCGCTGCCAGCGTTACTTCCGTCGGAGCAGTTCGCTGATGGCTCATGCAGTTCACTGTGCTCATCAGTTTCGGCAATTTGTTTAAGTTTGGCATCCGCCGACATATTGCTGCGATCGCGTAATGGGCCGCTTAGGGTTTCTGTAATAGAGTCAGGCATGAGAAGAGTTGTTTACTGGACTTTGCCCCTTTCCTTACTTACGTTGCAGTGACTCAGCTGTAGAGCTATTGGCACTATTAAGCGGGCTCAGTCCGTAACCCGTTTGACATATGCTCTGTCGCGGCTCATCGCCGCCGACAGACTTTGGTTGCAGCAAATCCCAGTCGAAACTGTCGCGCCTGTTTGCCACAGTTAAGCGGGTCGACATACGGTCTTTGCCGCCGCGTTGTCGAGGCGCATCGAAGAAATCACAAAAGGAATCTCGTTGCTGACGCGTAGCTGCCGGAGTAACCAAAATACTGGCAGGAGTAGCAACAGCAGCAGCATTGGGCAAATTAGCTGCAAGTGATTTGCGCAGCTCATCGCTGGACGTGGGTTCCAATTGGGCTGCTTTGCCGGCTGTGCCGGAATCGACAGTTACATTGGTTGAGCTGCTGAAGCTGCTACTTTGCTGCTCCTCAACGGCAATGGGCACAAAGGCAACGCGAGAGACAGCGCTGAAAGAAGAATATTCCAACATAAAGAATCATACTTCATCAATGAATGTGCTCTCTCACTTACCAACCCTCATGCACTGGACGCACAGCCAGCGGCAGCTTAGTGCTGCGCATGTCGTAGCTGATGAGTTCACCCTTCAGATTGCCGGCACAAAAGTAGGTGCCACATTCACTTAGTGCTACCGTGGATAGCGGATGCGAATAGGATAGACGACCCGATGCTGATTGCGCCTTATTACGCCTTATATCAAAAATATTGATCTTGCAATCATAGCCCACAGTGACCAGCAGCGAGGGCTGTGTTCTGCACATGGTCACGTCACGACATGGAGCGCTGTGTGCATCTGAAATATTGAAGATTGTGCGCTTCGACTGCATTTCATAAACATTGACGGCTCCCGTGTAGGAGGCCACAGCCAAATGGAAACGCTTGCTGGGATGAAAGCGTGCCAAGGTAGAGCTACAATAAAGAATAGGTGGATTGTTAATATGGCTACACTGAAGAGTCCCTTATTTTACTCACTGATCATCCACATTGAGGGTCTCGATCTTCTGTTTGGTCTTCGTGCCATAGATATTAATCTTGCCGTCATCCAGCACGGTTGCAATATAATCATCCGTGCAATTGTAGTCCAAAAAGATTACCCCATTGCGCGATTGATCTGCTGCATAACGGTGAATCAGCTCAGCCGTACGGAAATCGAAGAGCTTCACATGTCCACTAGATTGACCGATCGCAATTTGATTCGAAACCGTTTTAGCACAACACACTGAATATGCATTGTCTATGGCTAATTTACGGACGCGCTGTATTTCGGAAACTAAAAACAAATCGTATTTTGGCATTTATTATGTTCTTCCTTAATTGATTTTGTTGCTTTTTTATACCGTTTTTCTTATTCTCCTTTATGCGCATCACCATCAAGCCCGCCTTTTTGTCCACCTCCACAAAGACGCGATGGCGGGCGTTGAATTGGAAGTCTGTGGATTCTCCATTTGCATGCAAGTATGTGGACTTTGTTTCCAGATCCGCAAAGTCCGATAATATGGTCTTCTTTGATGTTGATATTAAATACATTTCTTTTAATTATATTTTCCAATTGCCTTTTGCCTGCAAATACGAATGTGGCGGCTTTGCTTTTAATGTATTCTCGTTGTAGAGTTGCCAGACTGCAGGTTGCTTTGATCATTTTGATCGCTGTTTTCATTAAACTCGAGTACTTTATTTGGTTCTTAAGCCACATTAGCATTGTCAGTCTATAAGTTTATATCTATTATTATTATTAAAGATTATTAAATTTAAATGTTCTCTTTGCTTGTAAACAATACAAACAGTGTCGCCAGATTTCATACGATCGGAGTTGCCAGACTGCATACAATCAGCTGATTAAAATTCCACCGTTAAACATTGAATTTATGCATCACATTACCCAACATAAAACTATGATGAATTTATCAGTTCAGCTACAAGATCATCCCGTTTTTTCTCTGCCGCTGATGTATGATCCCAATTAACCAGTCCGTGCTCTTCAAAAACAATGCAGTTCTGTTTTTCAGGCAGCATTTCAAAGTCTAGTGTTGAATCTTCAATGGGTTCACCACAATCCAAAATGAAGTTGTGCAGCATACATGTGGCGGAGACAACAATTGTGCCCAGCTCGAGGGTAGACACATCTAGGAACTCTAGGCGTCTAAAGCGAGACATCAGTGCAGCAAATGCACGTTCTGCTGGTGCATTCCATAAATGCACTGCCCGATTGTAGCGTATGTGACCAGGCGTCAGTTCCCCGTTGTGGTCCGTATAGGGTGTCATTAGGTTGAGTAAGAGGGGATACATTACATCGCCCACCAGGTGCTTGTGTGGCGGCATTAAGGGTTCATCTATGTCAATAAGTCGTTCGAAGAGTTCACTCTTCAGCAGAACACACTGTATGTCGGGAACGTCGATGTGAACGTCTAGAAAGCGACTACGTTCATCACAGACAGCTTGTATAATCAGTGAGGGATATTGCAGATGTCCACTTTCCTCACGTACGGGTAGCTTCAATGGAATACGACACTCGTCGATGACGCCCACAACACCAGGTAGTTGACTGATGCCGATGCTACCGCAGGGATTCTCTGTCGGCCATACGACATAGCGCGGCATGAGGGCGGCAAACGCTGCTGTGACCCATTTGAATATTTCATGTCCTGAGCTCTTCGATATGGCAAACGTTTCCCCCACTTCGCGAAATGAGTTCCTGTTGAGACAATTCGATAAGAAACTTTGTCGTATAATCTACAATTTCTTCAGTACCTTCCGCTAAGAAGAGTCAGTGTGTAGAGTAATTTCTCTGGCAGCGAAACTTGTGCAATCGGCTGATGATGTTCCGCTCCTGCAATGGCATTACCAACAACTTGCAAAAGAACCTGCAGGAGATTTTATTACTCATAAGTCTAAAAATTTGTTTTCTACAGTTTACCTCAAAGCTGCTGCGCTTCATACGGAATTGTTCCTTGAACTGGGCATCCTGCACACGAGGAAATGATTCAGAATTTTCATCTTCACTTTCCACATGCTGTGTAAGCGCATTTATTGCACATTCTGCAGTAATTAGCTGGGCCGCTTCAGCTAGTTCTGGACCAATGCCGTCGTCCATGAAGAAATTTATGATAAACGCTTTATGAGCTCGTGCATTCATGTTAATAAACTCACAATGTTTGCGTAAAATATAAACAAAAAAGGTAAACAAACCCCTATGATAGTGATGGCATGTTAGATAGAATATTATTTATCGAATACCAATAATTACCAAAGTTAATTATCTTTTCAGCTTAATAACAGTTACTGTTAATGCACCTCGTACTAAAAACAACCAAATAAGGTAAACAGACGAAAGTTAGAAATAATATTTTTACGGTGCTGTCGAATACTGATCATAAGTGCAGCAGATACCAAAGATAAATATCTTTGCAGCCTACCCCTGAACCGTGTACACTGCCATCAATAACATTTGCTGTTAATATACCGTATTGTAAAAACATATGATTACACATATAAACGACTAGTTCATATGAACGACATAACATAAGGAACTTCGTTTGTTTCACTTGGGAACAAATTAAATGACACAGGTTTATTGAACGTTGCAAATGCAAAAGTGATGAATTATTTTAAAAAAGAACTGAAAGCGGCAAAAATATCGACGATTCAGTGAAAGCCTATGACATCGATACTATCGATAGTGCCATCGATAGGCTACCAGCTCTAGTTCCAAATTAGAAATGTTAAAAAGTTTGTAAAGACCGAGGCCCGTGCGTTTGCCAATATAAATTATTAAATTGCGCATCCGTTTCGCCATCAGCAGCGGACAAAGGCCACAAAAGCAAACGGCAAACTGCACCAACAGCAATAAGCATCAAAACAAAGAAACACACAAATTCACAGAAACTCTAGCAAGACAAAAAAGACGTAGACAACCACAGCGAAAACGACTAGAACAACAACACCTGCTGCAAAATGGAGGCGGAGGGTCTGACAAATGAACAAACTGACAAGGTGCTGCAGTTTCAGGATCTAACAGGTATTGAGGACATGAATATATGTCGCGATGTACTCATGCGTCATCAATGGGATCTTGAGGTAAATTCAGCAATATGGAATTTCCGTGATAATAAACATACATTGACCTCAATTAATTCACCCCGCCACCACCATTCACTAACATTTGGTCACTTGCAGGTTGCATTTCAAGAACAGATGAACATACGTGAGGGTCGACCCACCATGCTAACAGCCTCGACAGATGTGCGCGCTCCGACTGTTATCAATGATCGTTTCCTGCAACAGGTCTTCTCAGCTAACATGCCCGGTGGCCGGGCAGTGAGCCGTGTGCCCAGCATTGGCCCAATGCCGCGCAGTTTTACGGGTATTTTGGGCTATGTGATCAATTTTGTGTTCCAATACTTTTACTCGACCCTATCGAGTATTGTTCGTGCATTTATCAACATTGGCGGCGGTAATGAACCGCGCATTGTGACAGATCCACTGGCCGATGTGATGAAGTTCATTCGGGAGTACTATGAACGGTATCCCGAGCACCCTGTATTCTATCAGGGCACCTATGCCCAAGCATTAAACGATGCCAAGCAGGAATTACGCTTTCTGCTTGTCTATTTGCATCAGGATCCTAGCAAAACTCCGGATGTGGAATCTTTTTGCCGTGAGACGCTATCCTCACGTTCGGTTATCGATTATATCAATACGCATACGCTCCTGTGGGGCTGTGATGTCTCCACGCCAGAAGGTTATCGCGTCATGCAATCGATTACAGTGCGAACTTACCCGCTAATGGTAATGATTAGTTTGCGTTCAAATCGCATGATGATCGTTGGACGATTCGAGGGCGATTGCACACCCGAAGAACTACTCCGTCGTCTACAATCCGTAATAGCTGTCAACGAAGTATGGCTTAGTCAGGCTCGCGCCGATCGCTTGGAGCGTAACTTCACACAGACCCTGCGTCGCCAGCAAGACGAGGCATACGAACAGAGTTTGCTGGCCGATGAGGAGAAGGAACGCCAGCGCGAACGAGAACGAGATGCAGCACGCCAGGTGCAAGAGTCTGAGGAACGAGCTCGTCGAGAAATCGAGCTGCGCAAGGAGGAGATAGCTAGACAAAAGATTGAACTGGCCAGTTTAGTACCCAATGAGCCACCCGTCGATGCCGTAGGTGCCATCGCTGTTGTTTTTAAGCTACCCAGTGGAACTCGTCTGGAACGACGCTTCCAGGAAACGAACTCCATTTTGGTAAAGACAAACTCAAAAACCCTTTTGGTTTATTTTAGTTTATAATTTATTTTTTGCTCTTACAGGATGTATACCATTTCCTTTTCTGTCATCCCGAATCGCCGGATGAATTTGAAATAACAACGAATTTCCCTAAGAGAGTACTCTATTCCAAGGCGGCTGTCGATGCTGCCGAGGGCTCTGCAAACGAAATAGTTAACAAAACACTCAAAGATGTTGGCCTGAAAAATCGTGAAGTGCTCTTTATAAACGATCTGGAGGCGTAACCAAGCTCTTAACCACCAAAACAACAAAATGGAAAAAAAAAACCGAAAACTGAAATCATTGTGTTACAAGCTAAAGACGTATTAATGAAAAACTTAAACCAAGTTTTTATTCAGTCGCAGGATTGCACACAAAAGAAATATTCCTAATTTAATCATGCATAATATAAACATACATACTTGTTTAACAATGTTCTTTTAGGTTGAATATCGTCTAACGGACCCCACCCCCGAAACACCAATCCAACAACTATTTCCCGATTCATTTCAAATTCTAGTTTTTTTCCAACTATCCATGTTTCTTTAGCTGTACTTACGTTTGAATAATTTTTCAAATTAAATAGACATAAAGACAGTTGTAATGACAAAATGCGAAATTAATTCACTGCCTTTCACTTTTGTCTATATCGATAAGTTGCTTATCTTATTTATCAGCAAGACATCGATATAAATGTCAATATTCGATAAGCTGAATTCTAAATTTGTTTTTACTGTGTAGTTTATAACAATAAGTTGCTTATCTTATTTATTAACAATATATCGATAGTTGCGAATAATCGATAAAACAACAGGTAGACAATAGCTGAGACAGGGTGATTCACAATCGAACAGAGCATGAGTCAACTTGTTACAAGTGTTTTTATCGCGTATGTACTTTGCGGAAAAGGCCACACACTCAAAATTAGTTGTCAAGAAAATCAACTAAAATTTTACACTGGACACTCAAGGCAGTAACTCCAGTGATTTCGAGGAGGATTACTCTTGGCAGACAACCGACGAACGCGCACGTCTATTGCCCAAATCCGATAGAGATTCTGGAAATTTTGGCTTGCGGCTAAAACTAAGGCAGCTGGCGTCTCAGCTGTTCGACAAAGAGGAAGTTCAGCAATTTGTGCGTGGAATACGTGAAGTGAATAATTACCAGAAGCTAAACCAGAACTCTAACAAAAAATACTCAAAGACAACCATGTCGGCACCATCGACGTCTTCCGTTAGCGATGCGGCAGCTGCGCTGTCCGGCAATCTACAATTGCCACCGCTGCGTTCCCTCGACGACTTTGTACTGGGATCGGCACGTTTTCAGTTGCCCAACCTTAAGGATTTCGACAAGTGGGGCAATCGTGTGGTTAAGAATCTACTGTACTATCAAACCAATTATTTTCTGGTCTTTTTGGCCATTTACGTGGTGATGATTATTTTCAATCCGACCAAAATCATAAGTGGTTTGCTGGTACAAGCCCTGTTGATTGCTATCATCTGGCAGTTCTTTAGCTCGAAATCGAAAACGAATTTCATTGCCAGCCGTCTGACTGGAGGCAACGAGATTCTTGTCGCCCAGAATGCTCAGCAGAAATGGTATATTCTCTTCGGGGCCCTCTTGGCCGGCTACCTGTTCTTGCACATGCTATCAGCCGTGCTCCTGACGGCCTTCACCTTGCTGCTGCCCATATCGGCCACTTTTATTCACGCCTCGTTGCGTCTGCGTAACATTAAAAACAAATTGGCCAACACCATCGAGAGTTTCGGACCATCCACTCCAATGGGTGCCCTCTTGGATGCACTTAATGTACGCGCCGATGGAGTGATCAATTAGAAAGGGAGCACCAGCAGCCAAAACAGCTGCCGTTCGTCTTGTTGTTGGCCATGTTTAAACCCAATAAATACATATATAGAGTTATGCATGCTGATCCAATCCTTGCAATCGCTGTATTATGTGTAATTTGATCTTTATATTTTGTATGTATTTCCTTGAGATGAATTTTTATGATTACCAAATGTATATTCGCTATTAAATTAAATAATACACACGTCAATAAAGTTGTCCTTTCAAGATATATATATATTCTAGATAAGTATAAGACTCTTTTCATTTTCGATTAGTCAATGATTTATTGTTGTTCGAATTGCTGAGTCAGAACAGATTTCACATTTTCAGAAGGCACTCGCGTAATTTCAATGTTTCATTACACGTGGCCAGCGATTGTTGCCGCCTTGATAACCAGGCTGGTGGTACATTATGCTTGACAGCATACATTAGTAACTGTTCCAAATACTCTGGAGGAGAGTATGTCTCGTCATGCAGATTGAGAATGTTATACAAAACCAGAGTAGCTCTAACAATATTCACAGCCTTCTTCGAACTCTGACGCATTGGCTCCGCCAGAATAAGCCAGTGGGATACTAATAAACTAAATGCCTTATCAATGTTACCTACTAAAACACGTGTCAAGTTTCGATTGAGCCGGAGTTGCTCTTCGTCAACCATTTTTCCTATTCTATAAGGCGTTAGAAGATGACGACGCATTGGAAATTTTGCATCTGCTATAAATGAGTAGACGTAATCTGTTCTCGGATTATTGTCAAGTTCAAAAATTGGCTCTGCAGGTAACAGTCTTCAACCAGTGCTTGGTCGAGTAGCAATTGGCAAGCAAATTCGCGATGCTAATGAAGTTCACAGTATATGGGATCAATCGCTGTAGCAAGTGTGCATCACAGCTGCTATTTCGTTCTCGTCCTTGTAGTCTATGTTTAGAAGTCTAACATCTACAGCGCCCAGACAATGTGGCGATTGCCAAGTTTGTAGCCCACGGCAATATTCCGTCAATCTTCTGCATTCGGTGGAGGCAGAAAGGCTGGATCCAATGTGTTCCACAAGAGTTCGCAGGTCTCTTGCACAATGCCACGTATTGTGGAGTTTCCCATTTTGAAGGCTCTCGCCAAGTCCAACAGACGCTCCGCATTCATATCTATGTAAGGGAATATATCAATCAATCATAATACTGGACTACATCTTCTTTTACTAATTACACTTGCGTCACAAATAGTCGGCATTCAGGCAATATGGTTGGCGGAAAAAGTTCTTGTTCAATTGCTCGCCCACCAATTTGAACAACATGTCAAAGACCTGAGGCGTCATGTTTGTACGTTGACAAAAATCCTTGTGGATTGTTCGCCATATAAAATGCGGTCACAAATAGCCCGTCCACATTTGGGTTCTCTTGAGATGTCCGACAGTATCAACACCTACTTCACAAGAGTCACCGAAGATTAGGAGACGACGGCAGACTTCTCACAGCCGCAGAACTTAACCCAAATTCTGCGGCTGTGAGAAGTCTGCCGTCGTCTCCTAATCTTCGGTGACTCTTGTGAAGTAGGTGTTGATACTGTCGGACATCTCGGTAGTGTCTGCAACGCATTATAAGCTATGGGCACAACTTTTTGCAGCCATTTGGAATCGTCTGAATCCATTGTTAGCCTAATTAAAATTTAAACGAAGCCAAGTCGAATGCATTCGCGCAAATATCAATACGTTTTATTAGTGCTGATCGTTTTAAAAAATATCTATATCGATATTTTAAAATACCAAATAATACCACTAAATTGCTGTATAATCGATTGTTCATCAAAAATAGTTATATCGAAACTTCGATACTATCGAGAATATATGTAACCGATTCGCCCGTGTCGCTATCACAGCGCCTATCTCTAAACAATTTGATTGCCGGCAACTATGTATTTATTTCACTACATCATGATGATATGCATTCAGTTCTGTTACAGCTCTAAAGATGAATATGTCAGAGCAATTAGCGCCTAGTCAGCATTACCTAGTCGAAATACCTCCAAATGAATGGAAAGTGTTACTTGAACTATATGCCGAGAGAAGGGAAGAATCTAACGGATATGTTGGCATTAAAAGTTTAATAGAATGTGCGGAAAAAGGAACAAATTTTGATATCAACTGTTTCGCTTTAGATAATGACTGGAAAAACGACGGAACTTATTTAATGATTAGTGATGAAATTATACAATTTCATTACATTATTTATAACATTTTTCAATACTTTTAGGTAAACTATGATGGCAAGTTCAAGGGTATATTCTTTAATACCCTGAGCGATAATCTCGAACGATCTGCTTAGCACCAGATCCTAATGATGAGCTGTTTGGCTATGGTGAGCGCCTTGTGCCTGCAGCCGTTGTTTATATAAACAAATTTGATAAGGCGCAACGAGAAATCATGAAAACATATTGGTATAAGGCCAATAAGGAAATTATAGCTAACTTTTCAACGGAGTAAGTGGACAAATATTAAGATACTGCAGATACTACGAAATATTTCGTATCTTAGGCCTCCTAGTGGAATTTCGTTGCGAACTCTAAATATTGATGATGCTTCTATTATTAATGACCTTTGGCCCTACCGTTTTGAGGGATCTGTGGAGTTCATAAGGCTTGTGATAGCATGCTATGTTTCTGTTGGGGCATATGACACTGATGGTAAACTTGTCGCTTGGTGTTTGAGGTAAGTTTGGCTAAAATGATCCTTTCTTAAGTATTTTGTAATTATCGCAAGTGTTTTTTAAGGCCATTTGGTTCTTTGGGCTTACTACAAGTTCTAGAATCCCATAAGTGACTCGGGTTGGGAAGTTTATTGGTACGTTACCTATCCAAGAAAATCCATGAACAGGGTGAGGAAGTTTTGGCTCCTGTTCTGCCAGAGAATACTCCATCTCGCAGAATGTTTGAAAAACTCGGTTTTCAAATAATCGATACTGTTTATTGGAATTATAAAATAAATTAAATCTTCAAACAGGAGACTATAATCACTAAGCATCGAACATGTTTTTACTTATTTTGACAAAATTTATGAATGAAAACTAAAAAATTCGGAATACATAAATATGTATTTACTAAATAAAATGATTCTCGTTAAACAACCCACATGTTTTCCAATGTTATACAATTTTCGCCCCAAGATAACCATTTTTGCCCACTATACCTCAGTCTCTTAGCTCTCGACACCGAAACACAAAATTGACTTCAAGCTGCCAGTGCGCTGGCCGAACCATTTGCCTGTTGTCAAACTTTACAAGCAACGCATACATTCATATGCGAGCTTGTGCATGCATATACGCACACATTGAAACGATCGCACAGCGCAAAGAACTGCACCCACGCTCATCGTTCCGCTGCGCTTGTTCGTGCGCTTCTTAGGTATTGCTAACGAAGAGACCGATCGCTCACTCGTAAACACTTCGTGTTCTGGCGTCCCTATCTCGGCATAGTATAAAATGAGTAGAATCCGCTGTTTGAGTACTCGTTATGTTCGATGCTTAGTGGTACAATATAATCAATATAATATAATAGATGCTTAGTGATATAATGGTTTGTTTGTTCCTGGAGCCGTTGGAAATTTAAGCAAACAATTTCGATATTTCCTTGCTAACTCGATAAAATATCGATGATTTAGATAAATATGCACATGTTTCGTTCATTCTCTAATGATACTTCAGCTTGACGGCAAGACTGTGCACAGTTTAAAGATAATATAAAATCATAGTCGAAAGTTATTAAATTGTGTTATTAAAACCCGTTATTGATATTGTTGCTAATCATTATATTTCTTAAATTACGAAGTAATGTTGCTATGAGAGAATAACTTGTTTGTGTTTGGGGCATTGACGACTCAAGCAAACTCCCCTTGCTGATAAAATTATAAACAATTACAAATACAGATTAGGCATTAGTGTTGTGATAACTCTATATAGAGGCAGACATGACGCAACAGCTGACAGAAGGGTCGCACTCCCTTACCGAAATACCTCGAAATGATTGGACAAGTCTACTAGAAATCTATGCTGAAAAGAAGAGAGATCCCGCTGGCTATAGTACAATTAAAAACTATATTAACTGGATGGAGCAGAATCCGGAATTGGGTATAAAATTTTACTCCTTAGACGGGGATTGGAAAACAGACGGAACTTATATATTGATCGTGTGTACTTAGTATTATTAAAATAACATTAATAATAATCAGTCAATTTTTAGGTCGAAAACTTGGGCAACAAGAAACATGTACATTTCAACACGCTAGGCAATAATCTAGACCGATTGAGTACAGCGCTTTGTTGTCTTCAAATCGAGAATACACCTTATAACCTCTTTGATTACGAAGAACGTCTGGTGCCAGTTATTGATGCCGTTACTAGAAAATTTACAACCTTGGAAACTGTTAAAGCAGCCTGGTACGCAGCAAGCAAAGAACTTGTCGAACAGTTTTCCACAGAGTATGTAAACGATTTACATTTACTTTTATAAAAAGGTTCTAAAAATTAACTTTATAAAAAGGCTACCAGATGGGATTACTTTGCGCAATTTGGAGATAAATGAAGCACCTATTATCAACGATCTTTGGCCACACCGTTCCGAGAATTCTTTGGACTTTCTTCAGCGTTTGATAACCTACAATATCTCAGTTGGTGCCTATGATGCTAAAGGTCAGCTGATAGGTTGGTGCTTGAGGTAACTTCTGTAAAGTTTCCATAAGGTTTAAGGAGTTTTTAAATCCGTATACCCTCTTCCATAGATTACCAATGGGCTCTCTGGGTGTACTTCAAGTTCTGCCATCACATAGACGTCTTGGCCTTGGCGGTCTGTTGGTGCGTTATTTGTCAAAGAGAATCTCTGAATTGGGGGAGGAAGTACTAGCTCCAGTGGTCTCAGAGAATGCACCATCTCGCAAAATGTTTGAGAAACTTGGATTTCAGCAAATTGATAACATATATTGGACTAATTTGTTAAATTAAATGATCATAAACTCGTCAGATAATAACTACCGCTCTAACGCTAACTCTGTAGAGCTTGAAAGAACATCGACGATGTATCTTTATATCGATGTTCTCCATTTTTTTAAAACATCGAAGCTTTTCAACATCGATGTTCGATGTTAAACTGAGAATTTTATATTGGAAATCAGGACTTTTCGAAGACTATATCTTCTAAACTAAGCTGAAAACAAAAAGGTTTTACTTAGTATTTTCGTCTTATCTCGTCGAGATTTATAAAGATCAATTCTCAGACCATGGCGCCTCGGGAACTTTAATCTCCGCTTTTGATTAATTAATTGTATATAAAATAGCAGCTTGCGCGCTGAGAAACTTTGATATAACTATACATCGATGTTTTTATTACAAATATAGTACGTAAACATCGCTGTATTTCCAGCTCTACTAACCAACACTGTTTTATTATCGATAGTAACTAATTCCAATAAATACGATCTTCCGCTTCTGAGCCAGTGCAGGCAAAAGAACAGATTTTCTGTGTTTAATAAATATTAAATTAATAGTTTAATAAAGAATATGTTTATTGCAATTCAGTAGTTTATTCAAATTGAAGGTAAAGTTTTGAGATAATGACAATCAACAATTGTCCACTTTATAGCTACGCTAGTGAGATATTGTGAAAACCGAGACACGGAGAGCGACTCTTAATCAGTGACTCTCAAGTTAGAATGTTTATACGCTCATTTATTTGACTTGCTGATAAGAACTGCATACAAATAAAAAAAAGGAAAACAGCATTTCAGTACATAAACTGATTACTCTTTAGTATAAGAAATGCTTTAATGAAAGGCAGACATGCCGCAACAGCTGGAGGAAAGTTCGCAGTGCCTGGTGGAAATACCGCGAAATAATTGGAAAATACTATTAGAACTTTATTCAGAAAACAAAAAGGATCCCACGGGCTACAGCTCAATTAAAAACTATATTGCATGGATAGAGAAAAATCCAAATTTAGATATAAAATGTTTTTCCTTGGACAGTGATTGGGAAACAGACGGAACTTACATAATGATCGTATGTAAAAATAATAATAATTCCTAAATATTTACAACAACAATCAACCGTTTTTAGGTTGAAAATTTGGGCGAAGAGAAACATGTTCACTTTAACACCTTAAATAATAATCTGGAACGATTGAGTAAGGCGCTTTGCTATCTACCAATCGAAAAGAAATATAACCTTTTTGGGTATGGAGAACGTCTGGTGCCAGCAGTTGATGCTATTTCTACAAAATTTAATAGTCCACGTTCTACTAATACAGTCTGGTACATAGCAAACAAGGAACTTGTTGAACAGTTTTCCACAGAGTATGTGTAGTATGTACATATACCTTGTTTTAAGTCTCGATAAATAAATTATATTTCACAGGCCACCTGCTGGAATAACGTTGCGCAACTTGGAGATCAAAGAAGCTCCAATAATCAACGATCATTGGCCACATCGCTCCGAGGGTTCCGTTGACTTTGTTAAGCGTTTGATAGTGTACAATGTCTCCGTAGGGGCCTATGATGCTGAAGGTCAACTGATAGCTTGGTGCCTAAGGTGAGTGATCTAAATTTTCCACTGCATTTGAGATGGTTCTTAATACGTACATATGCTTTACCATAGATTGCCAATAGGGTCCTTAGGTTTACTTCAAGTTCTGCCATCTCAAAAACGTTTGGGTCTTGGCAGTCTGCTAGTACGTCATTTGTCCAAGCGAATCTCGGAATTGGGAGACGAAGTGCTAGCCCCTGTGGTCACAGAGAACACACCATCTCGCAAAATGTTTGAGAAACTCGGGTTTCAACAAATCGATTATGTTTTTTGGACTCATTTATAAAATAAAAAGATTATAAGCATATCAAATATTATCTATCGTCTTTGGGGTTTATTCAACTTGAGATAGCAAATTGTTAAATTATCTGATAATGGACATTCATGACGTCGCGTAATCAACAAATTGTGCATCACATAGCTACAATAGTGGGAGATTGTGGAAGCAGAGACACACAGAGAGCGACTTGTGTTCAGTGGCTCTCTCGATAGATCCGACTCTCCGTCTTTCACTTACATATTATGCTGGCTGAAATGTTTGTACGCTCAGTTATCGACTGAGTTCCTTGTAAGTCGGACATGTCGCACTCCCTCGTTGCAATTGATCCCAAAGAATGGGGAGCATTACTGGAACTTTATGCGCACACAAGAAGTGCACCCAACGGATATAATGTAATAAGCACCTTTATCCGTTGGTTGGCTAGAGAACCCGATTTGGATGTCAAGTGCTATGGACCCGATGAAGACTGGAGAACAGACGGAACTTTTATAATGATTGTAAATATATAAGTGGTTTAGAGATACGAACAGCACGTAGAGATGACAGATAACTTATGATTGATATATATATTTATAGGTTAACAACGGCAGCGAGACTCGGGATGTTTTCTTCAACACACTTAACGATAATCTGGATCGTCTGACCAAAGTGCTTCTTAACTTTAGTACAACAGGAGAGGGCAAAAAGCTTTTTGGTTATACAGAGCGTCTGGTGCCGGCCGTCGATATCTATATAAAGAATTTTCCAAAGGTCAACATAAAAGCCAATAAAACAGCATGGTACACGGCAAGCAAAGAAATTGTCGATCAATTTGTTATAGAGTAAGAAATCTTTTATGAATTATCTCAGTTTTATTGTAAACGTATTCCTTAGACCTCCTGCTGGCATTACATTGGAAAGTTTGAAGATTGAAGAGGCCAAGCTCATAAACGACAAGTGGCCCCACAGCTTCAAGGGTTCTGTGAATTTTGTCAGACAGTTAATAAGACACAATGTTTCTGTTGGTGCCTACGATTCGGATGGCAAACTTGTTGCCTGGTGCTTGAGGTGACTTCCATTAGGGTTAACTAAAAGAAATTATTATATTGTTTGATGCTTCTACTTCTAGATATGCCTTGGGTTCACTGGGCTTGCTGCAAGTTCAGGAGTCCCATAAACGTCTTGGTCTTGGCAGTCTGCTAGTGCGTTATTTATCCAAGCAGATCTCAGAATTGGGAGACGAAGTGCTTACTCCTGTGGTCACTGAGAACATACCATCTCGCAGGATGTTCGAGAAACTCGGTTTCAAGCAAATCGATTACGTTTACTGGACCAGTGTAGAAAATTAAGCTCTCTTCACTCTGATAGATTTGCTCTCTGTTTTGTTATCGTATTTCTAAGTAGAATTTTAAATTGGAATGAGAGAATAATAAAGAATTGATAAACTACAAGATTTTTCATTTAATGGATATTTATAGATTATTGTATGAATAGAATGCCGTAAATAAGTTAATAAGGATCATGGTATTGGTCTAATCTTATTTGGAATAAATTGACGAATTTTAACAATCAAAGAACAATTAAAACATAAGTTATCGATTCGTAAAAAGAAAAGTGGGTACAATAATTGTACCTTACAAGAAGCATTTGCCTCCTTCAAAAAGGTAATACCTAATCGTACGCTAGGTGTAATTGTACCTAGCTAGGTGTACTTGTACCCAGCTAGATGTTATTGTACCCACACTGAGTGGTCATGGAAATCGTTTAGAAAAACAAGATTAAAATATGCGCTGAGTCAGCAAATGTCATGCCATAATCTAGTTAATAGTGTTGAATGAATAAAAGTTTTATTTATTCCAATAGCTTAATTGTTCTCGAATAAATAAATTTCGCCAAATTGTACAATCTTTATTTAGAAGAGTGCAAGACAGTGCGTACAAACACCGTATCATTGTTGACTCTTCGACAATTCTCTTATACAGCGTCTCTCGCTCTCGTTTCTCTCTTATATATAAGTTCGCAAACGAAATATCGTTGCACTCAGTAATCGCCAGAGTATTTTACAAGACAGACATGTCGCACGCTCTTGTCGAAATCAAGTCCAACGAATTGGGAAAATTACTGAAAGTCTATGCCCAAACAAAAACCGAACCCAATGGGTACAATCTAATAAACAATTATATCACATGGTTGAACAAAGATCCCAACTTAAGCGTGAAATGTTATGCGCCCGATGATGACTGGCAACAGCACGGAACTTTTATCATGATTGTAAATGCGAATATATACATACAAGTATAAATAATTTCCATGCTAACAGAGATATCACTTGATCTTCTTTAGGTGAACAACGGCGCGGAGCAGCGGGATATATTCTTTAATACTCTGAGCGATAACCTGGAACGTTTGACTAATATTCTTTTGAATTATGTTACAAAAGCCGAGGAGTATAAGCTTTGTGGTTATTCACATCGTCTGGTGCCGGTTGTCGATGCATATTTAAAGAAGTTCCACACCGCCAAGTTGCACACTAATAAGACTGCTTGGTATAGAGCCAGCAGGGAAATGGTCGAAAAGTTCGACATTGAGTATGTGCTGCCGATTTATCATTTATGCTATATCTATAAAGAAATCTCTTTGCTAGTGCCCCTGCTGGCATCGAATTGCGGCAATTGCGACTTGAAGATGTCGACACTATCAACGACATTTGGCCACATCGCTCCGAGGGTTCTGAAGAGTTTGTCAAACTGTTAATAGTCAACAATGTCTCCGTTGGGGCTTATGATGCAGATGGTAAACTTGTTGCCTGGTGCTTAAGGTGGGCTGCTTTAATAAGTTAAAACTGAATATATTGTTATCTTATTTTACCATTTCTTACTACAGATTACCCTTGGGTGCCTTGGGCTTACTACAAGTGCTGCAGTCCCATAAACGTCTTGGTCTTGGCAGTCTTCTTGTTCGTTATTTATCCAAGAAGATCTCGCAACTCGGCGACGAAGTGCTAGCTCCCGTTGTCACAGAGAACACACCATCTCGTAAAATGTTTGAAAAGCTCGGATTTCAGCAAATTGATTACGTTTATTGGACTGTTTAGAAAGCTTTGAAAAGCTCACGTTTATTGACAGTCTGATCATCAAAGTATATAATCACTGCAATTACTTTTATACAATATTATTCATTGTTATTCTGGTTTTGTAGTATAGTACTTATAAAGTAAATCACCATCATCGATACGATTTGCCGACGTTATGAACATTACGTTGCAGAAGAGGTGATTCAGACATCATTCAGAGAGGGAGAGAGAGAGAGACAGAGAGAGAAAGTGAAGAGAAGACCATAAATGAGTTAGGGAGGCTGTAAAAAGTCATTTTATAATAAATTCGGTATATTTCCCTATTTAAGAATACAAAGTTCACATTTTTAATTTAAATGGGATTTTCTAAATTTGATTATAACTTTAATAGAACTAAGGTTCAATTAATTATTAATATTCTATATGCATTTAAAATAAATACATTGATAATCAATTCTTTTTGGGTTTTCGCCAACATTTCGCTTAAGAACTTTAGCTTTTGACAGATAAGACTGACTCAACTGAAGGAAAATAAATGAAGCATATATGCAAATGCAAAGGAACTACTGTTCTTTGCACTAAGAAGTTTGGGGAAACACCCACAATATGACGACAGAGCTAGCAAACAAAGTTTCCCCACAAGGGGCATGACAAGCCTCTTACGCATAGTCAATAAATCAAACAAAGAATTCTATTATCGTTACCCATTCGCTAACTGATCCCCTAAACAAAAGTCGAAAATAAAATTTGTATTAACTCATATAGAAGAAGATTTACGTGAACAGATACAAAAAATACAAGTTAGAGAACCTGTTGATTATGAAAGGCATGAGAAATCATTCTTGGGGTTATTAACTGCATTCGAAGTATGCGAAGAGACTTTAGATATTAGAATACAGTCATGGGAATCGTATGGTATAGTATATAGTATCTATAGCGAATGCACTTTATGTAGAACAGCTTGATAGTGAGTCGCCTGTGTATGCCAGAGAGAACTGGGGTATTACCCAGTGTTTAATATGGAAAGCACAATGCAGTCGTCAGCGTCATCATTGTTGTTTGTTGTTTGTCATCAACGACAATGTCGCTCTTGCTCCGGTCTCAGCAAATGCTTGAGATATTCAGTGTTGTCAGTGTTGGCTATTTTCAGAGTTAACCAGGAAAAGACGAAATGTTTTTCTAGTGTTACATTTGCAAATGAAGATCGGTAAGAAACATTGCAATATAAGCCTTGATCTCAAACAGAAAACAGCAAAAGCATCTTAGATAGTTTCATTCGAAGGATGAGGATTTCATATTCCATTTAAGGAATCGTTAATAAACACTTACAGATCTCTGTAGTTTTTCACAAATAATATTTTCTTTTATTGGATCCCAGCAATTTCTTAAGAATAGAAAAAAAGACCCGTGACGTAGATTTCCGCGAATACATATGTAAGTAAGGCGGAAAATATTAAAAGCCGAATGTGCAGAGTACTTGTTTATTTGCTTTCAGCGACCCTACGCAACACTGTCAGAGTCGCGATAACGAGTTTTCAATAAAAAGATTAGCGCGAAGCTCGCAAGCTCAGTTTAACAGCATTCGCGAAGCCGTTGAAAGCGAGCTCTACCCGATCGCAACTCGCAGAATACAACACAAAGCCGACTTTACGTGTCTGTGTGTGTGAGTGTGCGTGTGTGAAATATATAATATAGTAAAAGAAGATAAGCATAAAAAAGCAGTATAGATGTTTGCTCGTACGCTGTGCCCGGCCCTGTTGGCCTTCGCCTGCCTGTTTTCCATTGGAAATTCCGATTCTGATCTGCACCTGGAGTATAATATACGATCACCGGAGAATCAGGCCATAGTACATCAGTATTATGATTCACTCAAGAAGCCAACAGAACCAAACCCATGGTATACATCGAGGCCTGCAAAGCAAGTAGCTGCTGGCTTTGGTGCACCCGCAGCTGCGATAGCTCCAGTTCCAGCCACACCCAGTGCGGAAGGAGCTGCTTATGGCGGACTTGCAAATCCGTTAGCTCCAATTCCAGCCACACCAAGTGCACAAGGAGGAGCTGCAACTCCACTGTTAGCTCCACTACCAACCATATCTGCAGCGGGAGCAGCTGCTTATAGTGGACCCGCAGCTGCGCTAGCTCCATTTCCTGCCATTCCCGGTGCGGGAGCAGCTGCAAATGTCGATGTTGCCGCTGCGGATGTAATTGCAAACGGAGTGCTGCGTTTCGCTCAAGATTTGTCGCGTCAGATCACCACAACTTATCGCAAGATCACAATCTTCTCACCTCTGAGCGTTATCTCTGCTCTGGCACTGCTGATGCTGGGCTCCAAGGGACGCAGCTATGCTGAGCTCTCCTCCGTTTTTGGGTTGTCCGACACAATTAAGTTGCACGAACAGTTTGGCCTGATGTTGCAGGATGTTCAGCAGCCCACAAGGCAGACAGTATCACCATTCCGCCAGCTCGACAGATGGCACAGCGACAGCACAAAGAGATCCCTGCGCACATATCCACGCAATCGTAGCCAAGCGCAGGAGGTGCATGTGGCCAATGGACTCTTTGTGCAACAGGGCTACAGCCTTAACCCCAACTACAAGTAAGTTCCTTCTGCTTCTCCACTTACGGTCGAGATTAACCATTTCTGGTCTTCCTTATTTAGGCAAGCAGTCGCACAAATCTACAAGTCAGAGTTGATTGAGCAAGACTTTGAGAATCATCCGTCTACGGCCAGATACAACATTAACTCCTGGGTGGATCAGCATACGAAGGGTAAAATTAGGAGTATTCTTGGAGAAGATCTGCCACAGGAGACAAGAATTATACTGGCCAATGCGCTGTACTTCAAAGCCATTTGGGAGATTGACTTCATTGTCGGAGCAACGAAATTGGAGAACTTCTATCCCAATGGCGAGGGTACTGAGCCAGTGATGCAAGTTGAGACAATGGCCGGAGCTGGTGCATTTCCCTATTACGAGGATGAAGAGCTCAACTGTCGCATTGTTGGATTGCCCTACAGCGGCAACATGACCACAATGTACATTATGCAGCCGAAGGACTCTTCGGTGGAGAAATTGGAATATCTGCAGCAGAGACTAACACCGGAAGCCATCGAGAGCATGATCAGCAAAATGATAAGACGTTCCACAGTCGTGCTGCTGCCAAAGATGCACATAGTCGATTCATTTAAGCTGCAAGGGGTACTTAAGCGCATGGGCATCACAGGCATCTTTAGTCCGGTCCAGAAAGATTTATCGTTGATATCCGAAACAACAAGTAGTTCTGCAAGACCAAATACCAGAGCAAACACCAGAGTTCGTTCTCAAGTTGGAGGCCTGCAAAGTTTATACAATTTGGCTGCAGAGCGCCAAGCAGCGGAGGCATCACAAGTGCCGACGCCTCCGTCAGATCTGATTGTTGGCAATATTATTCATAAGGTCGATTTCACAGTCAACGAACAGGGCACCGAGGCCGCTGCCTCGTCGGCGGCCATACTGAAAAAGTCTGGGCCCGAAGTAACGTTCCGCGCTGAAACGCCGTTCATAGTGATGGTACGTCACGACTTAACGAAGCTTCCATTATTTTATGGTGTAATCAATGAGCCACCAACAGCCAAAGCCAGTTAAAAGTGCAGTTCAAACCGAAAAGTACTTGATTAGCTTTAGAATAAGTAGTAGTGTGTATTTATGTATTTTCTCTAACTATAATAAATGTTTTATATTGTCATTACTTTAAATTATTTCATTTGAGTTTTACAACAAAAATATCGGTAATTTTAAAAAGACGACGAAAACCGATAGCTCATTCGTGCCTTGAATTTATCGATATATTGAATGTGCACTGTGAATAGAACTTCGTATTTCCAAATCAGCTGTTGGTCTTATATTCGATAGCATAAATAAAACAATAGTCACCTTTAGCCCCGGGCCAGTGTTTTTGCCAATTGTTTTGTCAAAATGATAGCTTTGCCTGATTCTGATTCTGAAGACGAACTGCCCCCGGGCTGGGAGGTGCGTGCCTCCGACGATGGCGTCGTTTCCTATGTTAAGTAAGTAGCAGCTCTTCTCAATTGCAACAAAATCTTTATGTTTTTCTGTGTTGCAGCCAGCAAAGCAAAACCACACAGTGGACACATCCGAGAACTGGACGCTCCAAGCGAATTACAGGTGAATTGCCAATGGGCTGGGAGAAATATTACGATGAGGATAGCAAGCGCTTTATGTTCCTCAACAAGGAGACACAGCAACGTACCAATATTGATCCTCGACTGGCATTTGCCGTAGAGGAACCGACGCAGAATGTTGCGTCGGTGCGTCAAAGATTTGACTCATGCAGCACAGCATTGCAAGTGTTACACGGAAAAGATTTGCATGGTCGTGTGGCACTTATAACGGGTGCCAACTGTGGCATTGGCTATGAAACTGCTCGTTCTCTTGCGCTGCACGGCTGTGAGGTAATCTTCGCCTGCCGCAACTGGGCCTACGCCGAGGCGGGCATTGAACGTATTGCCCAGGAACGTCCAGCAGCACGTTCCCGTTGCCGTGCGGTGGCCCTTGACTTGAGTTCGCTACGCTCCGTCCAGAAATTTGTGGATCAAATCAAGCAGACTGTGAGGTGTGAATGACATCGACTGATTGTTGGCGAGGTCTAGTTATAATATGGTACTCCTTTCATTGCAGGCACATTGATTATCTTATACTGAATGCTGGCGTCTTTGCTCTGCCCTATAGCAAAACCGTTGATGGGCTCGAGACAACATTCCAAGTGTGTCACTTATCGCATTTCTATCTAACGCTGCAATTGGAATCACTTTTCGATCACAACACGCGTATTGTAGTATTATCTTCTGAATCACACAGGTAAGGCAACGAATATTGAGCAGGAATATTATGCACCTGCAAGTCAATTCTGCCCTCTTTTTATGACCCTCACTGCAGTTTTGCTCTGCCTGTTTTTATGGCTGTCACTGTTAATATTTGGCCAATTCGGCCCTGCAGCCGCATGACAAGTTGTCTGCCCGCCACTATAGATAGCTCAGAAAAGGCCTTTGTTGGCTATGATTGTTTTAATGGCTACGACTATAAATGTTAGCTACATACGAGTATATCTCTTAAGACAGTCTGCCTAATGTTCCTTCCGGCGCTGTTTTTTGCATACGAATTGCATTTTCTCTTAATATGTTGATCATTTCTCTTTAGTCATTTAGTCTGCAAACTTTTTTTACCGACACTGTAGCTTGCATTTCCACTGAATTTATCGGCTCGATCGGTTTTTTCGGCTGCCACTGTAAATTCTCTTCACCCAATTGGCATCTAGCCTATATTTGTGCCTGCCACTGTTGCTTATATGCAAACTGCATTTGGCACTATGAATTTGTTAAGCAAAGTTTATTGCACTTCATGCGTGGACTTTGATCGCACTCGGATCCGTCTTTCTGTTTGCGTTGGCGTCGATGCGTTTCTCGTACAACTAAAAATAGTCACTATGCGTGTGTGATTCGAAATACTTTGGGTGCGTAAAAAGACTGGTTCGTAAATGGGACCCCCAATGAGGTTTCCACATATAAAATGTCAATTCTTAGAACACTAGAGCATATTTTATGGTTTTTATGAACTGAAATTGCAATATTCAAATTATCATACATATATTTTTTGTTTGATTTCCTAATTTCTCAGAAAAACCACTTTGTTTTCAAGTCTTCCTCGTAACTATTCGGTGTGTGGCCTCGTTGCATATCTGTCTTTTTGTTTAATCTTGTTTTCAAGGCGAAACGCAATTGAACGTCGTCTCGTAAACGAATGATGATAAGTGCGTTTTTGAGATGAGTTATTTACTATCAAATAGAGTTCCCCGCAAGTTTATTACTGTAATAGTATTGAGGGAGCTCATTGGAAAAGAAAATTTCATTTTGATTATCTTTATAAGATTTTCTTTCTTGATAACTAGTTATTTAACTTGTTGCTGTAGGAACTAGTTCCAGTTCGCACATTCCTATAGAAATAATAATCACAACAGTTGAAACCACAAACACACACCGATACACACATGCACAGAAAGCGGCACACTCTCAATTCACGTGCTGCGCACACGCACAGTGACGCACGGTTAGTAGAAAAATGCACATATGGTTGTCTGCCAAGTGTGCGCTGTCTGCCAATGTTTGGACCACACTGTGCAAAGAGAGATAGACATAAATCAACGAAGGAGCGAACAAAGCATAAAACGTAATTGAACTGTAGTTGTTGTTGTTGGTTGTTGTTGAAGGTGGTGAGTACTTTGCCAGCTGTGTTGCTTTTGCGTCGCATCTGCGTTCGTTGTTTTGCTCACGTACAACAGTTTCTTTGGCTCAGCATGCTGTACTCATATCTCTCTGTATCTTGTGGTAGCATGCACCGAAAGTCGCGTGCGCCACCAAAGTATGCACACTCGGCGAGTCATGTATGCCATAAACTACACACTGACACATACACACATGTAGATATGGAGTTGCTGGTATCGAATTGGGGTCAGAACAAAATGTGCGTTAATTGATCGATTAATGTTCTTGTACCTTGCGACATTCATTTGAGTATTTAAATACCACAATGCAGTGCTTATAATGAAAACTGCATTTATTAATCGATTAATTGAATGACACCTTGCAAGATTCATCTGAATGTATTAATAACACCCCAGTGCATTGTTGATAAAAAAATGTTTAATTTAAATGCGCACAATTGCAATTGGATCTTCCCACATTGTAATTAATTGATATGAATTTGCATATTATTATTCTGCGACACACACACACACACAAACATTTTATTCTGGCTCAACTGGAACGAAGTAAAAATAAACACAACAAGAAAGCAATAACAACAACAAATCTAAAGTCCATAGAATATGAATTGCGCGCTTTGGCGATTTGTAAGTCTTGTTTGATTCTCGGCATTTACGACTTACGCATGCGCTACACTAAAGACCACTTGTCGGAAGCAGAAGTTCGCTAATTGTTTTATAGATACTTTTTTATTTATTCTTTTTTATGCAGTTGCCGTATCACTGTGCACATTGTTCCTCAGTTCTCAGGAGGGGGTTGCCCTTTTCTTTCTCCCTTTGTTCGTGTAGGCGCCTTGTGCTACACTCATGGCCAGAACTTTTGTCATGCCTTGTCGCTGCTTGCATCTCATTAACGAACGTTGAACGACGCCACAGAACAACGATAACAACAACAATAACAAGCATAGTGGCATAGCCAATCAAGACTTGTTTGCGATGGGTGCAAAGTCCAACTTCGGGTGGGACTGGATGATGCTATAGGGGGGGCAGAATTGTGTGTGTGCGCGCATATTTATGTGTGTTTGTTCTTATAGTAAGCCGGCTATGCCAGCAAAAAAACAAATCAAAACAAAACACAGAAAAATAGTCCAACAAACAAAACCCCAGCAGAACTGCGTCTTTAATAATAAACTCGAATTTCACTTCCCCCCCTTTTCTCACTCCCTGCCTCATTGCATTCCTCTCCCATCACCTCCTTTCCTTCCCCTTCCGCCACCTACCTTCACATTCTGCTTCCTTCCCTTCTCTTTCCTGCCATTTCTCTTACAGATTCGCCAGCCTGCCCGTGGAGAATCTTACGCTACAACACTTGTCGCCTCCCGCCGAGAAATATTGGAGCATGATGGCCTACAACAATGTCAAGCTCTGCAATGTGCTCTTCGCCCAGGAGCTGGCCCAAGTGAGTCATGACCCACTTCTGGGCGAGATCTCTCTTTCTCTCTCTCTCTTTGTACTACATTGTACTCTCTTCTCTAGCGCTGGAAACATCGTGGCATATCGGTCTGCTCGCTGCATCCTGGCAACATGGTCTCCTCGCAGCTGTCGCGTAACTATTGGTTCTATCGACTGCTCTTTGCTATAGTGCGTCCTTTTACCAAGTCACTGGTAAGTGCTGACGTCTTGTTCGACAGACCTCATACAAACTCCTCCTCCTCCTCCACCCCCTTCAATCCTGTACAGCAACAAGCCGCCGCTACAAGTGTCTACTGTGCCACGGCCAATGAGCTGACGGGCCTGTCCGGATTGTACTACAACAATTGCTTCTTCTGTGAGCCCAGCAAACTGTCCCAGTCCAGCACGCTGCAGCAACAGCTGTGGCAGCTCAGCGAGCATCTGGTGGAGGGCATACTTCAGGAGAAGATTAGTGAAACCAAGTGAAAAACATTCTTGAAATATTTATACTGTTTATGATTCCTATATTTATACACATTTTATAATTATGCTTCGAGTATACAATTTGTTTTGGTGTTGTCTCTCTCTTTAATCTTAAGTCTATAACATTAAATAGGGGCGCCTAACTACTTAGCTAAGGAACTTGATGTGCCGACTAGAAATCTGAGACGCGACCCTTGCGTTCCCAGTCACCATAGCGTGTGGGCTCCGGTCCGGCGGGTCCACCAATTTCACCAGTGTAGGGATTTGTTGAATTGGGCCATGGCTTGAGTGGCTCCTTCTCCTGGTAGGGATGACGGGAGAATTCATCTAATTTGCCAAGCGGCGTCTTGGCACGCAGTTTCTTTTGGAAGGCCATGAACTTTTCGGTTCTGGTTTTGGGGGGTTCCTTAATTTCGACGACACTATCATTGCCACCGGCTGTGGCACGCCACATGCTGCTGGTGGACAAGTAGCTCACTATATATGGAGAAGATTTCAAATATATTATTTAGCTTGGATCACTTTTATATCACACACACACACACACACACCTTGTTTGCCCATCTGCGGAAGGGCGCGCACGGATTGCTTTGCCATCGATTGCATTTTGTTAAAGTTCACCGGTATTTGCTTTGTTGTTGTTTCTAATGAAGAATCTCACACAGTGTGTTCACTTGCTCGACTTATTCGCGTTTGTGGCAAATGCGCAAGAGCTCGTAGTTTTTATAGGTGCTGTTGCTGCCTCGGCTGCTGCTGCGTTTGCGTTGAAAGCAGCACGTTCCGCTATTTACATCCACTTTGCTACTTGGTTGTTACGTATTGCCTACCGATAACATGAGCGAAAAGCTATCGAACACGACCTGCCTCTACAGTTGGTTCTATCGTGACATGTGACGTCACAACAGTGTGAAATTAAGCAAGGCAGTTTATATTTGTTTTATTTTTAAATATGCGTCGAAATTATAAATAGAAAGAAAACTTTTATTTAAAATTGCAATTCATATTCATCTACCCTTATTCCATCTATTTTTTCACTTTGCGTAACCTTCTATTATTTAGTTATCGATATCGTAAAGCGATTTATTATCATGCATGCCATGCATTGAATTTCGTAAGCAACAATTTTGTCGGTATACAACTTTAACTTTTATTTTAAACGTGTAACTTTTTTTTCGGTTCAACATGCTGCCAAAAACGCCAAAACCAGCTATTTGGAAATTCATCAAGGGTAGCGCCAAGACACTTTTCGTACTGGAAGCCGTCTGTTTTGCCGCCAGCTACGGTCTTTATTATCGCATGAACACCGACCAAGGTGGGTGGTAGGCCACAAGGTGCTTTATATAAGATTATTCTAAGTGATAACTTCTGTTTTTCTTAAAGATTTCCGTCGGTATATACACGAGAAGTTTCCTTACGCACTTGAATACTACTATAAAGTTGGCGAAATCGTTGGCGATAGCACAATACGGCAGAAGGACGCACAATACTGGAGCACTTCGGCGATTGAATTCATGAAGAAAGAATAACTTTATTTTAATACCCATGGCTAGCAATCCCTATGTTAAATCCCTTCTATGGCTCATTGGCTTCGGTGGCGCTGGCTACGGTTTAATGCTGCTCACTGAACCCAGCGCTGAGAAGATTGAGCGTATTAAGGCCTCGGCAGCTCCAAATCATCCAAACGTTGATCAACAGAAAAAAGCGCTGTTCATGAAAAAATTACAGGAGGCAGCAACAACTAGTACGCCAATCTACCGAACGCCTGCGAGTTCTGATAAGAAAGAAACCTAGGATTAAGTTTTGTATATAAAGTTTTTAAAATATATATGCCGGTATAAAATTGTTTCGAAAAAAATACAATATATTGCCAATATTGACTATTTCTTAATTAAATTGAAGATTCGATACTTTTAGCTAAACAATCGACATTTCCTGTTGTGACTCACAATTAAAGTATCGGTTAGTTCAATTGGAGATTCGATATTCTTTGCATACCAATCGATATTTTCTCTATTATGCATCGCATTGTAGTGGCGTCGCTATCGATAGATCTTCAGGTTTAAAAAGCAATATTAGTAATTTAATTAAGAAAAATAGTAAAACTTGCAAAATGTCCGCTGATAATGTGCCATTACTAACCATGACAAATGGACCGTCGGCCGTACACTTCGGTGCTAGCAAAGAATTCCAAACACGCACACATCAACAAGATTTGGACAGCGCCTTTTTGGGCAGCGAGAAGCGAGTGTGGATGCCATCAAAGGCGCCATCGCGCGATTCACGCAGAGAGCGTGAGGCTCTAATGACTTTGTTGGCCACATCCAGTCAGGCGCAAAGTAATGCCGATAAGGTGGACAAACTGGTGCAGGAGAATATCAGTTTTCGTGACTTGGGTTCACTTACCGACGAAGATCTGCAATTGTTCGGGTTTGCATCGAGCAAAGAACGCAACGAATTAATTAATATGTTCTCGATAATGCCGAACCAGGATCCCAGCTTTGACTACATATGCAATAGCAAAGCAGCCAAGAGCTACAACAATCAGATTGTCAGCAATGCAGCCAATCACATAATGTACTTGCGCTCCTCCTTGGCAGCCACCAACTATAAGCTGCAGGTGATGCCGCCAGAGGATGTGATTGTCGGCGACAAGAGCTATGCCAGTCGTTTTGCTCTGGATGCACTAAACAGCGTTCAAACTATCTCGGGTGAACTGGTAAGAGATTTGCACAAGCTCGAGCAACTGGCCAACCATCATAGGCAAAAGCTACAAAAGGAGAATGCCGCACCAGCTAAGGAGGTGAGGACTACATTAATGTTATTCCAAAAATGAATCCAGTTATCATAAACCCCTGTCTTTTGCAGAAAAACATAAAGATCTTGTACTATACGGCCATTGCACTGGGCACTGCTTGCGCCTGGTTCTGGTGGTGGTCGAAGCGCAGCCACGGCCCCAATATAGATAATCTCTCGGTTAAGATCTAAGCGATTCCAAGCAGTTCAACTTCTCTATAATTAATTTAGATAGTGCGATGAAAAGCTGATTCATTCGTTATAGAGAAGTTCTTCTTACCATAATGCATTTCAACTCATGTAGAATTTTATTTTCGATTTTATTAGACTGCAAACATTCCACATGGAAACGATATTATTTCTTACCTTTAGTATTAAGATTTGATCTAGATAACATAAGGGCAAATTTGAATTTGTTTTGCTATTGCATTCATACGCATTATATAGACTATACACCATAATTATATTAACCCAGAAATAAGCACAGAGTTGATGTTGAGACAAGCCTAATAAAAGCTTTATTCAAATTTATATGCAAAATTTTAAGCATAACGATTACTTAAAAGTACAGAAGTAAGCAGACAAATTAGTCTGCCTTTTTTAATGTCTCACTTCTTCAGTTAGCAGCAAGAATACTAAATCGACATATACATCAACATATTCTGGAAACTCCCAAGAGGTGGTATAACTAATAAGTTTGCTGCGTTCTGTGCAGTGTGCCAAATTTTCTGCAATGAGAAGAGGCAATAAGAGAGAATTTCCAAAGGAATTTTTAATATTTGGATGCAACTCACCCATTATAATTTTTTTTACAAGAGATTCCCGCTCGTAACGCTTATAGAGATCCTCGGTGAATGATACAAACTGTTGCAGCTTCCAGGTGCGATAAAAGATCACATCTGAATATGAATCTGCAAGCTGTTGAATTACCCGCATTTGAGACAGAATGCGTTGCGTGTTTTTTAGTATGTCATCAAACATTGTTGTGATCAAAGCCAACTTCTCGCATGGCATAATCATCTCATTGGGATAGGTATCTTCGTCTTGCTTCTCCAGGCAGCGCGTTCTCTTCGCTTCGATGCTATAGCAGAGCGCAGTGCCGCGATCTTGTGCCAATTTCCACTTACTATAGTCGGTCTGCATCGCTTTAACCAGCTTATCCAGCCGCGATTTACATGTTAATAACTTAGGCGATTTTTTGATCGGAGATTGTACGTGATTGCTGTCTACAACTGTACGAAACAACATTAAAAACTTTATAAAGAAGGTTGATTAGATATACTAACAGCGTACAGGCGTTAAAGAAGTATTTAATTCCATTATATATGCATAGCAAAAGTTAAACTAGAATAAAAAACTAAACAAACTAAACTGAACAGCTGACAGCTATCAATATAGCATATCGAATATTTTGTGACATATCGTGCATTTCGACTATGTTTGTAAGTGCTGTGGCGGCTAATTTAAAATTGAAACTGTAACAAGACTATCAATTTAAAGAAACAATTTTAAATAAATAATAAAGCAAATTAGGATATAAAATGAAATTATTTTAATTACTTTTAGCAATGAATATATAGTGCTTCATTGCATAGTGCTTTAGCTAATAGTGCAAAATTATCTGTGATCAGCTGATATTTATCGATCAATCGACTCCGTTCGCCGGTGCTGTGGCGGTAAATTCAAATATCCAAAAGATGAAGCAAGGCATTGATAATGAAAATAAGATATTTTATTAAATATATAAAGGTAAAAATTACTTCTGAATTTCAGACCAGTCAATTACATCGTCGTTTTCGCTTAGAGACGGTCAATATATCGATAGTTGGAGCTTTAACATTCGCACGCAAATACACACACGCACACACACATTCACCAAACGACGCCATTCACTTAGTGTCAAAAAAAGTGCCGGTAATCATTTCGGTCCTCTCCAAAATACAGTTTAGTCAGATATTTGAACAGCAAGTAAATTTTAAAAAATTATCAAAATGTCGACCTGGACACCTTTAGAATCTAACCCTGAGGTCAGTCATCATCTTTCCATTGTAGTAAAATAAAATATTCTTATCACATTGCATTGCGAATTTTCTTTATTTTATTTGCAATGGCCAATTTTATGTACATATATCTATCGCCGCCATGATGTCGTCCAATATGTTCCCCATTCCAGGTGCTGACCAAATACATACACAAGCTGGGTGTGTCACCGGCCTGGTCCGTAACTGACGTCATCGGTCTGGATGATGAGTTGCTCGCCTTTTTGCCTCGTCCTGTCAAGGCGTTGATTCTACTCTTTCCCATCAGCGATAAGGTTAGGAATCTCCAATTGTTTTTCTTTGGTTTTTTTTTTATTCTTCTGCTATTCTCAGTATGAAAAGCATCGCAGTGAGGAGCATGAGCGCGTCAAGTCCGCCGCCGAGGATCAGAAGTTTCCAGAGGATTTGTTCTATATGCGCCAATTCACTCACAATGCCTGTGGCACTGTTGCACTCATCCACAGTGTGGCCAACAACAAGGAGTAAGTGATGGCTTCACTATGCACTTGTTATCATCCTCATGCTCCAATCTCATACAGCATCTCCATTGCCGATGGTGTTCTAAAGAAATTCTTGGAGCGCGGCGCCAAGCTCTCTCCCGAGGAGCGTGGCCAGGCCCTGGAGACAGACAAGGATTTCACCGAAGACCATCAGTCTTTGGCACAGGAGGGACAAACCGATGCGGCCAACTATGAGACGGTGATTCATCATTTCATTGCGCTGGTCAACAAGGAGAATACCCTGTACGAGCTGGACGGACGTAAATCGTATCCCATCAGTCATGGCAAGACATCCGATGAGACCTTTGTCCAGGATGCTGCCCGTGTGTGCAAGGAGTTCATGGCACGTGATCCAGAAGATTTGCGTTTCACCGTTTTGGCTCTAACTGCTGCAGGACAGGAGTAGAAAGAGAGAACAGCATGAATAATAATTTAATCTAATATTTAATCAAGGATCTCCGCCTCTATGCATTGTAAGGTTGAGGATTCACTTTAACCCAAAATTGTCAAGATTATAACCAACGTATTACGCAGTTATTTATTTGTGATTAAAAACTGATGAACTGCAGCCAACAGCAGCTGATAAGACTCCAACTCCTCCTCTCCCCCACCTTCCTCTCTCGTGCAGCACACACTGCGCATGCTCTCTCTCACTCGCTCCACGTCATTGTGCTTTGACAGCTGCCTAGCAAACCAAGCGTGGTTGTTTTTTTCATTTAGCCACATACGTTTTCCATTCTTGTGGCACAAGAGGAGTCGCCATCATCCAGGAGATTAGCCAGAGACTATAAGTAAGACCTTAACGAGCGCTTTATGTATAGAGAAGGCGCCGCCGCCACTGCCCGGACGCAATATGAGGCTGCTGCTCAAGGAGCTGACGCGCCTCACAACGCAACATCGCACCTTCTATTGCTATGTGTTCCTCAGCATCTGGATATTTCTGCTCATAGCAGGTGAGTCTTTAGAGAAGCTACTCCAGCTTGGAGCTGCTAGCTAAAGCTTCTGCAATCCTCTCCAGGCATGTATCGCTACATGGGCAATGCTGAGCTAAATGGGAATCCGGGCAGCGGCGGCTATGGACCCAGCTCAGGCAGCTCCGCTGGAGCAGCAGCTGTTGCTGGTGGAGCTGCAGGCGGGAACGGCGCCTTGGCTGACGCCAGTGTACAACGCTTTGCAAAATATCGTGAGCGCTGCACACCACTGGCACAGCTCACGCGACTGGATGATGGCGGCATTTTGGATGGCTGGAAACTACAAGGAGTGCTCCTGGTCATACGCCATGGGGATCGTGGTGCCATGTCACATGTGCATGCCCAGGGCATCAATTGTGGTGTGCCCCCCGAGAGCGACAGTGTGGTCAACAGGTGGGAGAAGGTTTCTACTCTGTTTTCTCTCCCGTTAATTCGAGATCTTCTTCAGGTATCGCAACTTTCTGCACAACTCCAGCAGCTCCGCCTCGGGCTCCAATCACATGTATTGGAACAAGGTGGGACCTTTTCATGGCTTTCCCCTGCTACCTGCAACAGAGCGCGGTTGTCCACTGGGCCAATTGACCTACAAGTAAGTCGGTAATCTTCTCCAGAACTCACTGTTCAAACCATTTCCTCTCTGTGCTTATAGAGGCATCGCTCAGCTGTTGCATGTGGGCGAGATTATGCATCAGATCTATGCTCATCCTCTCGGGCTGCTGCTCAAGCCCAACGCACAACGCTCTGGCCAGGACACGACGCCGCATACGTTGCTCAATTCGGATGAGGTGGTGGTGTTCACCACACGCTATCGCCGCACCTTTCAGTCGGCACTGGCGCTACTCTTTGCCCTCCTGCCGGCGGATAAGTGGCTGGCATTGAACGTTAGGGAATCCCACAGCATGGCCTTCTGCTTTGTGGACTGCAGTTGTGCCCAGTCGCTGGTGCTACACAAGCGGTTGTCAGCACTGGCAAGCCGCCAACTCTTGCGTCGTCCCGATGTGCTGGCCGTGATGCAGTGGGTGGGAGGCACTTTGCTTCAGCACACATCCCATGAGGGCGCTATTAGTTCACCCTTTGAGGTGGTGGACGCCATGTTGACGGTGCTCTGCCACGACGCGAGCCTGCCATGTCGCCGTCGCAATGGCAGCCAGTCCGCTGCAGCAGCGATCACGAGTGCAAATCAACAAGTGGATCTGGTCGATGTCATCAATATCGATCAAGACGAGACGGCAGCGAATCTACTGCAGGAGGGATTAGCTGCGCCCGCTGCAGAGCCCGAGGCGGAGGCTGCTGCAAATGATGAGGGAAACGAAGGCTGCGTGGAGGCCGCTCATGTGGATACCCTAATGTCGTTTGCCGATGAACTCTCACTACGCACCGCACGCCACGCCCTCTACAAGAGGTCTGGGCTACTGCGCGCCTACGGCATGATCCGTCACATTGTGGGCTACATGCTTAAGATGATCTCCGGGGATCGTACCAAGTTTGTGCTCTATTCCGGCCACGATTGGACCATGCAGTACCTGACCGCCGCTCTGGGCATTGCCACCTCGCAGGGACAAACGATTCCATATGCATCCAGGTTGGCCTTCGAGGTGTATCGCAGTGAGGCACATACGGATTACTATTTCCGTGTCGTGCACAATGGACGCGACGTCACGCAGCAGATCGACTTCTGTGAGGGAGGGAAGAGTCTGCGTGTCACGCGTGACAGTCGCGGTAACAAGGCCGATCTGTGTCCCATCGAGAACATCATTCGATTCCTGCACGAGGATTACTTTGCTCCACTTAATGCAACCAATTTTAAGGAGGCCTGCGCTGCCTCGTTCGATAGTCCGCCCAAAGCGAACGAGTTCTAGGGATGCACTCTTGGGGCACTCCAAACTGTGATAAGTAGTTAAGGCCACCAAAACAAGCACAACATACTAGGCGCCATCCCAACATATCCAAACATATCAAAGCGATAACGCGACTGTCTAAACTATCGATAGTTATTTCTAATCACCAACAGTAATTTATGACGAACGTTAATTATTAGTCGAATTTTAGTTAAATGGAGAAGAGCCTAATCGATACATATCAGCGTTTGCTATCAATGCATCGCAATCGATCATATTTTTAAGAAATCTGTCGAAATCGATACATATCAGCGTATGCTATCAGTGCAACGCAATCGATCTTATTTTTAAGTTAATTTTAGGATAATGGAGAATATTATCTCTTGAATTGGAGCCTTCGCTCACAGCAAACACATCCCTAACATATCTAGCACTAATTTTGTGCAAACTTACCTACAGTTGATATATACAAATATCTATAAATTATACAAAACTATTCCGTTTAGCAATAAAAGCGTAATAAATGTTGACTAAATATATATTATATGAGTAATTCTCAGTAAACGGCCTAATATCTGAACGTTTAAAATAAATATGTACCGATCATACAGACCTGATATTCAAATTTGAGCGCCGCGATAGACAGATAAATACCGTTGCATTATTAAAGACGTGCTGTAAACGCTCTTTATAGCATTAAACATATGTACTGAAAGGCGGAAAATTGAGTTAACTTACTATAAATTCTTTACTTTAATTCATTTTTTCAGATGTTTAGAAATGAATAATTTGTTAATATTGCTCCACTGAGTACATCACTACACATCTGGTTCACTGTTAATTAACAGTCCAACAGCTGTCGCTCAACTGAACTAGTTTCGTTCACGAGTTACAGGAATCAGTTTCGTTCACAAATCACTGAGCTCGAAGTATTTACTTCAGTGTGTCGCTTGCGTTATTTATTTATTTATTATTTATCAAGCGAAAATTAATACCTACAAATGTGGCAATTCATATGAATAATGTGTGATAAAAGTGCTAAAAGGTAATAGCAATAATTTATGAATGTCACTTTGACTGATGCTGTGCCATAAAATTAGGCCAAATCCCAATTGTGTGTCGTCGCTTTTCTAATCTGCGCTGTGTTTGCATATGTGTGCGTGTGGAGGCCTGGCCGCACACATTCGCACAGTTGTAAACGTTGTTGCCATTGCTATTATTGTTGTTGCTGTTGTTGGTGGAACGTCCCTTGGGGCCCACTGTTTGCTTTATTGAAAATTGTTCTTTTGCTAAAAATATCAAAAAGTGATTAATTAAATAAATATTTATTTTTGTAGTTAACAGCTTTAAAAGCGTTAAAATTTATTGAAGTGGCGCGCGGTGGTCAAGGAGATTATTTATAAAGAAACGTGCTAAATAAATGCAGACAAGCGCTAACAACAATAAAAAATATACGCATATTTATTATACAAAAAAAAAAAGATTTAATTTCACTCGCTTAGCCAAAAACAACAACACACATGATGAGCGAGCGAACGTAAGAAAGGTATAGAGAGAGGGAGAGTAAGTGTGTTTAGGTAGGTGAGAGCAACTTCTTTGTAGTTGTTGTTATTGTGACGTGTTCCGTTTCGGTAACCGTTTGTGTATGTGTGTGTGCGTTTGTGTGTGGGAATTTATGTGTTGCGTGAAGTTGCAATGTTAAAACCACGTGTAAAGAGCGTGCGCTGCATTTGTGCAACAAAATATATAGAACTAATGCAAGCTATAAAAATGCTATAAAAAACTTTCCAATTAGAACCTTTCCCCGCACAGTGCTCTAACACTTGTTGTTATTTTTGTACGATATTAACTAATCAGCCGGTAAAGTAATGCATATTATTAAAAAAAGAAGACTGCTTAGTTAGTGAATGTGTGTGAACTGGGGAAAGAGATATGGAGAGAGCACGTATGCTCCCACTCACACACACTCACACTTGCGCAACATTGGCGCGCGCTCTCTCTCTCCCTCTCTCTGGCACTTGCACTATGGCCCTCTCTCCCGTAACGGTATCAAAAGCGCGCTCACGCCTCAGTGGCGGCCAGGCCATAACGTCACAATTCAGTTGATTTTGAACGCTCACAGCGATAGGTAGTCGCTGCAGAGGTTGCTCGGATTAATGTGTTACAAAATAAAAAAATAAAAAAGGCCTCACTGTGCAGCATAAAAAATAAAAAAATTAATATAAGCAGCAACAACTGCTACAACAACAACAGCAACAGCCGCAGCAGGAAATTGTGTGCGCGGGCAGCCAATGAAATTCTTTTAACCACTTCCCTTTACGTAGAATTTACCTGTGAAAGTGAAAACGCAAACGAACGAGGCAAGCAAAACAAAACGCGTGTGTGCAAGCAGAGGCAGTAATCACAAAAAAAGCAGAAAAGCATAAAAAGAAACAGACGCCACTCAGTGTGTGAGTGCGAACGAGATAGAGTGATAAGAACCCAAAACATAACGAAAACAAATATCGACAACTGCAACGCAGTCGAAAAAGGAAGGGCAGCCAAGTGAACTAACAAGACGACGACGCAACGCAACGAAAATAAAAACTACAACAACAAGAACAAGAAGAACAACAACATACATAGCCAACGTCAGGTAAGTGCATCTCTTTCTTCCGCTCTACTGAGATTGCAGAATTTGCATCATGCTGCGGTTATCGTCGACCTTTCACTCTCTCTTATATGACTCAGTTCTCATAATCCTAGTAAGGCCTAAACTGGGTTCTCTCCACGGGTGACTCAGTTGAGACTCTATTCGACACGATTCTGACCATAAATTTCTATGACTATCGTTGGGTATTTTTTTTTCGTTCTCCAGTTTTTTCTTTTCTTTTTTTTTTACTATTTTAAAGGTACACATAATCTACATACTGTTTGTTGTTTTGTCGAGGACCCGTAACTGATTCTGATTAGATAGGACAGCATTATAGTATTTGTGTTTTTCTGTGTTTTTAGTTAGGGTTCTCGCTCTCTCTCCCAAACCTTGCATAATTTACGACACTTTTCTTCAACTTGGAATAGAAATCTTTTTGACTTTGAATATATATAGGGGCTCTAAATAAGGCAGATGTTTTTTAATTTATGAGTCTTGTTATAAACAACATTTATGTTTTGTTTGCTTTTAACATTAGAACAGACTAAACAAAGAGAGGAACGAAAAAAAGAGTTCCTAAAGTTCCTCGAATATAGTACGAGAAACTATTTTTAGTGTCGCAAAATTGTGTATTAGTTTTTCTGAAATGAGTTTCATTTTTCAGTAATAACTTACGTTATCTTCTTTAATTATTGTCCGCATCTAATTTGAAACTCGTATGATATTTGTTCAGGGTTTTTCCGCAGTTATATGACTCACAATTAACACCATATTTTATCTATGTTTAGCTAAATGTCGAATCTTAAAGCGTTTACAATCTCACGATATGATTATAGCAAATTTTAAAGCTATAGAAAACAACACTCTAAAAACCCCAACGAAGTTCCTCCACAATTTCGGGAAAAATCGTAAAGTTTGCACTCCACAAACTCACACACACACACAGTCAGTGTAATATTGAAAAGTTCCGTTATAAACAGCGGAATTACAATCGGCTTTTTAGCTTTACCCCCAAGAAGAAGAAGAAGAAGAAGAAGCACAGACAAAATTTGCTAAAATCAATTTTCATGGCAAATAACTTGAGCTTATCTTATCTTGGCTGCGACGACCCAATTAAGTGGCTTAACAGGTTGTAAGGAGGTTTACCCCGACCCCCCCCCCTCTCAAGAAAATGTATGCCATCAAAAGAGAAACAGCGTAACAGACAAAACGAAAACAAAATAGATGTTTGCTGAATGTTCGTTTGCAGACAGGCGAAGTTTTAATCGGACTCTCGTAATAGCATTGACTGGCAAATAGACAAATTATGTTGGCTTGTTGCTGTCACAAATGCCCATTGGATCATTCGCTCAAAATGTGACCAAAAAATTGAAACTCGATTCGCACAGGTAGAGGCGGGGCAGAGCAAACGGCGGAGTTGTGTCCACTCTAGCTCACGTGACCGAGCAAAACGACTTTTAAAACTTGTGTCCGATTCGCTTAGGCTTTCAAAAAGAGAAAAAAACCCCATACATACGTGAGGCTGAGCAATCAACTGCAAAAATATACCAATTACCCGTTTCAAAGCCCCCATCGAAGCGCATAAACAACAGTAAAGCGTTGATCTGTCCGTGGGATACTCTCTGGCAATCATGGAATGCCAAGTCACGAACGACTCTGAAGATATAATTTGACAAGCTGAAGTTGGGTGTGCCATTATTTGTTGATATGTATTATTTAAATATACTATAAAAATATATAAAATACTATAAAAACTATAGTTTATGGTTTACTATCATAATATATTGAAACTATCATGAGTAACCGATTCAGTCTCGCCTTACAGCCAGTTATTTTAGAGTTTACTATCATTTATGGTTTACTATAGGAGCGTTAACACATATGTATATAGAAACTACCGTGTTTGCTCTACCATACTTACAGTCTGTTCTTTTATAGGGTATCGATTGGCAACTAGAAACGCCTCCGAGTGGGGCAGAAGCAGACAGAATCAATCGATTCCAATAAGTCGACAGCCCGAGAGCTCAAATCGCAAACGCAAATCTCAAATCGAATCGAATCGCATATCGCGAATGTCGCTGGCGATTTGTATACGTGCCTAGACGACGATGACAAAGTTGCGTCGATTGATTTGATTTATGCCGTGAATCACACGGTGCAAGATGATGATGAAAGTTTAGCGTAAAATCACTTAAACAAAGCCTGCGTCACGGCTATGAAGTCTCGGGAGTTTCGTTCTAATGGGTGTCTCTACTAGCAATAATCATTTCGTCGACAAGCTTACGGTTCATTCAACTTGATTTGGGGTTTTTCTTTTGTGCAACTGTTTTATCTACTAACCCAATGAAAAACTCAACCAACAATTGTACTTTGTGTGTGCGTGTCTGTGTGTGTATGTGTGTGTAGCCAGTTAGGTGATTATTTTTCTTTCACAAAATCGATAGGTATTATTTGAGTTTCATTTGGGTGTCTAAAATTGCTGAGCTGTGTGTGCGTTATTTATAGCTGACACCGTATCTGCCCCTAGGCCCGCTTGACCTGTCACTGCATTTGCTTCAACAGTGTTCTATATATCTGAAAGTGTGTGTTTGTGTTTGTTGTGTGTGCGTTGCCATAAATTCAGTTGACTTGGTTAGTGCCAGCACTTTCGGCGTGGCAACACAGAAAGAAACTTTGGATAATAATTCACTTTGTTTGTTGTGTTATGCAATCCCAGCATATTAATGGATTTCTATTTAAAGCATAAATTAATTATATTTATTTAACCGGATTGATTTTAGATTGAATTTTATTATCCACAGTACCATGCATTTCATGTAGCAGTAGTTTCATGTATATCTTACTTAGTCAGATGATTATTGATTGTATGAAGGAAATCCACATTACTATAGGCTATAATAAAATGACGACTTAATAGGTGCCATAAATTAATTTATGCTAATTCGCCCGTATACAATGCAAGCGCACTATCCATATTTATCCATGATGTTATTGAGTTATTGAACTCATATGCTAGATAATTATATACCGTATTTCTCATGGCGTTTAACTGTGGAGTGATTTAATCTAAATTGTACGCTGATTTCTCAGCATCATCACTGTAACATTATATGTCTAAATGCATCTCTAATTAAGCCATAATGATATCAATTCAGATCGCAGTCAGTAAATCATAATGCGCCTCATCGATCACATGATCGGGTTACAGTTCTGCCCACTGTGCGGTTATGGCCTTAAGCTTGGACTACTATAAAAACTTTATGGTGAATTTGGGTCTACAAAAATTGAAATGTGCCCACACGCTCATAAATCCTAATCAAATTTATTAAATCAAGTACGAGAGCTGTGTGTGAATGTGTTAATAACGCAGCGACAAAAAACAACAACAAAGAGATACGCCCACAATATACGACACATAGAAAGCCGAAAGTATGTAAATAAATGTGAGTATGGTATATCTATATTTATATATATATATAGCTCTATATGGCACGACATATGCGACTATGCGACCAGAGATATCAGACAATCAATTGTCTGGCTCGGTCCGGCTCTGGATCTCTCTGATGTGGTGGGTAATTGTGCGGCATTAATTTGTGCAAGTAATTTCATTGACGGGGGCTGACTCGACGACAACAACTGCAATAACAACAACAACAACAATAACAAAATGAACAACAATATCAACGAATTTACGCGATATATTCATGTGAGTCTGTGTGTGTGCGTGTGTTTATTTCAGATCGGCTCACTTAATGAATAAAAAGTTAATAACTAAACAAGCTTTATGACAACACACACACACACACACATACACACACACTCACACACGCAAACTCCCTCACACACTCATCTATTTGTTTAGTGTAAATATTTTTACATTTTCCCTTGATTCGATGACCTTGATTACACACACACTCACATATAGGTTATCTGGTTAATCGATAGTCCTACATAATACATGGTTAATTTATGGCATCCCCATTTTGATTAGGCCTATAGTCTGTTGCGACCTTGTTGAAGTTGGTAGTTGCCAAGCGGGAACTTCCAATGTTATTCCAATTGATTTAATTGTATTAACTCTGATTCAATAGATATGTAGATAATATTCTAGCTAATTTACGAGCGAAACTACCGAATACTGGATTAGATTTTGAATATCTGTTATGCTTGTCAATAGAACAGGGGTTCCTATCTGCGCTGTATCCTTTGCTGAGTTGGAATTGACTATATACTTATACATGGTTATTCGGATAACAGGATTGCATTGTATTCTATTATAGAAAAGTGTAAAGAACATATTGATCTTAACTTAATCTGTAATCGTATACAATCCTCCTGGTAATTCTTCTTCTCTATCAGTCTATTTCCTTGTTTCCTTTCAATATCATCTTATTTATATCTATCTTTTTCCATGTACAACTTGTTGCGCTCTTGTCATAGAAAATACCCCACAATTCCTTATTTCCTTTTATTATCTTCATATATAGTATCTATCCTTATCCATGGATAACTTGTTGCCCAATGATAAACTACGCCAAACTGTATGGACTCAGACAATTCGTTATCTGTTGCTAAGCTGCATAAGTTGTAATTTAGTTAAACGATTGCGAAAGAGACAGAAAGGGAGAGCAAGAGCGAAAGCGAGGCAAAGAGAATGTCACGACCTGTTGTTGTCGGCAATTCGACATTATCCGCACTGCTTTAATATACTCGGATAAACGTTTATTGTGGACAAGTGGCATGACTAGCAGCCTGTTAGGCTTTAAAAAGTACATTGTGGCCCATTGTGAATATTTTCCCGTACGTTATTAAACGATATCAACAAAGACAAGCGCGAGTTCTCGCTCATTTGCCGTTGTCACTCTTCATTGAGATAAGTTCAATTCACATAGGGGAAAGAGAGAGAGAGAGAGAGAGAGAGAGAGGGGAGAACGAGAGTACTCAATGATGCTCAAGCACAGCGCCATAAAGAAAACATCCGGCCAAGCCTGGCCTGGGTTCCCGAGGCATCACCACTTCTCTGCACTTAAACGAGGCAGTAAACATCTTCACAATGGCGCGTAGTTTACCCATTGTACTTTGCCATTCAGGCATTTATTATATTATATCGTACATACATATATTTGAATAAAGTGAATTATGTGCAGAAGCCGAAGGAGAAGGTCTTCCAAAGTTCAACTCCCAACACCGTCGTCTGCCTAATTGAGTTGAACATCAACGCTCCGCACCGCGTCGAACTCAATTGAACAAAGGAAAATGAAGCCGAGCTTTAAATTTTTTGCAAATTCTTTCAACTTTGCTTTGTTTTCTCTCATGCATATTTTGCATGCCTTTCTTCCGCTTGTCTGTTATTCTGTTCTGCTTGTTCAGCTATTTCCCTTTCCCTTTCGGTACCTTCCAATCATCAACTCACTTAATTTCAATTTAGCCCCTTTTGAATCGCATCGTTTATTCAATTTACATTCATTTCCCTTGCGTAGGCGTTTAGTACGATTTTTTTTCGCACGCTTTTTCATGATTTTGTTAAAAAAAAACAAAAAATTCAAATCCGAATTTGTTTGCGGTGTAAATGTCACGTACACACACAACTTTGGGCTCAACGGGCTCATTGGTTACATAAGCGCACTAATTAATTAGCTCTGGTTTCTTTAATTAGCAAACCTAGAGAACAAATTAACGAAAATATCATCAGTGAATTTTTAAGGCACGTGCGAATATTTTCGAATTTTGTAGTCGAGTCAGATAGAAAATACGTAGTGCAGTTGTAGTGTATATAATATCGGAATGCATCTGTGAAGCTTAAAAATGTAAATATTTGTGGGACTTGGGTTTAAACTGTTTGTTTAAAGTTCAAGTCATAGTTGTTGTGTAAAATACACGATTGTTTTAATATAAAATTAAATGTTTTTTTTTCGTAATATTTTATTGTAGGATATTAAATTTGTTAGTTCTTTAGTTAAGTCTTAAGTCATCGTTTATTAATTGATTGAGTGTCAGCCTTGCTCTTTCACGTCTTCGTTCTTCGCGCTGTCAATGAGAATTCTCTTTTTCCTTTAAATCTACGTTGTTGCCAGTTCGTTAACTGTTACTTAGGCGTTGCCACATCATTCCCATATATTCTTGAATAGCAACAACTGATACAATATGGCATTTTCTATCTGTGTGTTCGTGTACCATAAACATCTAGATCTCAAAGACTATAAGAGCTAGGGCTACTAAATATGGGGACAATATATATTTTTATTGCGCGCAGATTAATATTGCTGTAGAATTTGGCCACGCCTCCTTAGCTGAGATCTGGTTATCCGGACATCCGGAGAGACAGGCAGACAAGTCTCAATCGACTCGGCTAGTGATCCTGAGTAAGAATATATATACCTTATGGGGTCTTCTACGTCTCCTTATGCCTGTTACATACATTCGCACAAAGTTAGTATACCCTTTGACCATTTTCAATGGTTGGTGCTTGCGTTGGTTACCAAGGGAGGCAGGCGAGCGCAAGCATGTATGTATGTATAAATTTAATAATTGAAACCTTAACGGAACATAGGTCGTAGGGTATCCCACTGTCGCGTGCCGCTCTACTGTTGCTCTCATATATACGGTTCATTTTTATGATAAACGAAATGTTCAACTCTATGAGCATTGCCAGATTTGCTACAGCCAACGCTTTATAATATATTTGTATTTGGCACATCCTTCAGCTTGAGCTGCTGCTGCAGTTCGTGCGCTAATGAAGCAAATCGAGCAACGAACCTCGACGATCCGTTCGCCGCTTTCTGCGTGTGCGCGAAATTAGCGTGTCGGGAGAACGATGGGGAATGGAGCATGCTCGGCAGTATTTATCGAACGTGATCGCACAATACGAAGGCGGTATTAGGCAGTACTCGTAAGTGCAGAAGTGCCCCAGTACAATTGGGGCCCATTATGAAAAGTTTCGCCCTGCAGTAGCTCGGCCACACCCACCCCAAACAAACTCACACACACTCAACACACACACTAATGAACTCTGCGGGCTAGTGAGCTCTCGTAGTTAACCTAATATGGTATTGTATAAGAGGCGACACCATAAATATTTAGAAACAAGCCTCAGCTTTGTTTACAAAAAATGTAAAAAGAAGAAAAGAAAAATTGCAAAAAATAAAAAAGAAAACAAGAAACGAAAAATAACAAAAATACAAACTGAGCGATAAGTCGAGTACCCCCATACTGCCATACACAGAACGTATAGACCGTATATATCGTATTCTTGAAAGCACGTGATCGTACAGCGAGTTTCGGCTTGCAGCAAGTCTCGCTCGCGCTCTCAGCTGATCCCGCACTCTCTCTCTCTCTCTCGACTTGTCTCGAGTATCATTGAAGTTCGCTGGAATGCCAAACAAGTGTAGAACAATTGTACACGGTCTCGCATTGAGTCAGCCCAAGTTCGGGGCACGCTAGAGATGGTTGCGTGTTCATATTCGTTTATTAAATGTTTTCTAATCGATAAAAGTATTTTCGCTTTTCAGCTGTCTCTCAGCTCGTGTCACGCACGACACTCTCACAATACTAGCCTCCAAGTTCCTCCCGCCTTATTACACATATGATTTTGGCCACAAAAAAAAATATGACAGACTTAAGTACGCGCGAAATGAAATCATGATGACATCGAACCGGTTTGTCGACAAATTTCACAGTCAATCGAATGCAAAGAAAAGAAAAAAAAATATAATCAAAAAATTCCAATAGAAACCAATAGAATCCGCAACTGCTCAGGCTGCGCTCTTCTCTGGCTGATGCTGCCGCTGCTGTAACTGATTGATGATGAAGTTATGGCTGGGTGTCGTAAAAAATAAATAGCTAAAAAAATATATACATAGAAAAAAGCCAGTGAGTCGACGCTGACGTTGCCCCGTCAGCTAGTCACAGTGGCGCCCCGCCCCCTTTTGCATTGAACGCTGCCATTGCCAAGATTTACAACCAATGTCAGCCTCAGCAATGTAGACGACTAAAAATAGTCTCGCGCTCAGCTGGTAGCGCTGGCTTATGCGCCTGATAGCGACGACGACGACTCGTGACACCGCTGTTCTCAATAAGCAGCACAAGTTATTTAACATGGCTTATCAATGTGGCCAAAATGGTAGAACATGCAAGCAAGGGAGACTACTGGGTATACACTTGCAGATGGCAATGTTGAGTATTTGATAGAAATACAATAAATAAATTATTGATGAAACACAACATAACATCTGATAAATGGTTTGAGATATCTGAATTGCCAAGACCCTCTATAATTAAATCGATAATTTGCGTGATATTATAGTTCCAATGTTCATATCAAATTTAGTTGGAATTATATCAACAAAATGTCATATAAATAACTTTAAAAAAGCGAGAGAAACTTGATTTTGCCAGGCCTTTATTTAATAAATGGTCCGATATGTCTGCAAAACTCCAAGAAGTCAATTTTTATATGAAATTTGTTTAAAGTTAGCCTGATCTTACTGTGCAAATAGAAGTGTTTGTATATAAGTTGCACTATAAAACGACATTGGTTCAAGATAGTCTGGTGGCAAATAAAAAGATTATTATGTTAGTTAAATATCTTAATAAATAGTAAACTACATATCTCATTATTGGGACAAGTTACACTGCCTAAACTTGATTAGTAGAATGTATATTGTTTTATCTATTACTTTACCAAATTGCATTTAAATTGCACTATAAATAAATGTATTAAAGTTAATAAATTGGCAATGATATTATAGTTATAATTAGACTATAAATTACAAGCAAGATCATGTCAATTATATTTCAGTAAATTTACCTAAAACAGTAAATCGAGATATATAAAATTTTGTTTACGTTTCATAATCTGCGTCAAAATTATAATACCCCAACTTGCATAAAGGGCACATGAACTGAGGGAGACGTCATACAGACTCGCTAAAATGCTGTTCTAGCTTATCAGTGAACTGTGTATTTTGTGTAGTACTTTTTCGGGGTGCAAAGCAACGTCGTCAGCTACCCCAACAACTTGTGACAACCAAACCGTGTGTACCCAACAACAGGGCAGGTTTATCTTATCAATCTATATTCTCGTATTTTCTGCATATTTCATGACCTCGTCTCGCGCGCGTTTTAACACACATAAAATATTAACATAGGTTGACATAACTTTTAAGTGTTGGAAGTCACGTCAACTTAGAGATCTCAAGTTTAGGAGCAACACTAGGGATGGCCATAAAGATAAGAACGTTATACACTTGTATTTAAGCATGAATAAGCTAAAACTCGTGATTTGATTTTAAAATTATTGATTATAATGAAATGATTTACAAGGTATGAATTGAGACTGATATTGTTTGTAATTTCCCTGAACATTTCAGCGCTTTCAGCTTGCACATCTTCATTTCCATCACTCGAGGAGATGCTATAAATTTTAATGGCCCCATAAAAATGGTCTGTGTGCATACAGGTAGCATAGTGTAGCAGTGCAACCACTTGGTCCTCAGTTGTAAACCACTTGAATGTGCATTTTTATAGGGTATTTGCGAGTAAATTATAAGTTTCACGCCACCCCACAAATTTATGGACGTTCTTTCTCTATCTTTCTCTCTTTTCGTCTCTCTTTCTAGACTGCAAATATAATACGCAGCGTTCATTTATTTAAACAACTGCGCGCTTGGTCATTTTTCATCTTTCTCTACACTTCCTTCCCTCTTTATTTCTCTACGGCCCGCTGTCTCGTCTGTCTGATGCAATGGCAAAGTGTAAACATTTTGCAACAGGCCGCCCTGCTGTTTGCTGCTGGCCTTGGCAAGATCCCCAGACGCATTAGACCTAAGGCCCCTAAGCAAGTACCTCCCCTCCCTCTGCCTTTCTCCTTCTTCCCTCTCTAGTTTAGTCTATGCAACAATATTGTTCACTGCTCTCTGTTTCATTTATTTGGCATTTTGTTGCCCATCATTGTCGTTTTTCGGGGACCATTAGTTTCCCAAGCGTATCAACATATGGAGCCTCTCTCTATAAGTGTGTTTAGGTCTATTAAATGGCCCTAACTGTGTGTAATTAGCTGTAATTTGAGTGTGTGCACCGTATGCGACATTGTACATAAAGTTTTCATTGACCATAGCCGGGGCAAATGGCCTCAAAATGTGCACTTAAATATAATATTTTCATTTGATTGGCTCAGGCTAAGGAATCATCGGATCCGGTAATATGCAATTAGAGGCTATAACTTAAAGAATTGAGATGGGAACGAACATATGGCAAAGTTTGTGCAGGAGAAATGGTTTAAGCAGTAAATGTCTTGATTGATTTTGAAGAAATAATAAAATCATGAACTGAAAATACTTTTTACTGAACTCTTTGTAGTGAATATTCGTACGAGTATCATACTTAAGTCTATTACATTTTCTTATAGACAGTCCAACTTCAATTACGACACACTGAAATCAGATTAGATTAGATAGTGTCTAAATCTAGCGGAATTCTAAATGAATTTAAAGTGGAAGCAATTATTTTACTGTGTATTACAGCTGTGTAAACAAAAGAAAGTTTAACTGTTCTTATGGTTCTTTAATACTTTAAAGAAGGCACATTTATAAAGCTTTGCACTTTCAGTGAAACCTTATCGCACAGAAAATAGTTGGACAGGGTCTTTATTGAAATTTCTACTATAAATATCAGATTGATTTCGATGTTAAACCTGCACTATCCGAACTTAACAATCATCCACTCTATTTAACTAACGGAGTTCCCTAACCTTACCGTTTTCAATTATTACACAAACTTAATTAACTCGGGGCGATACAACAACATGTTTTATCGATTTGGCGTTCAAAGAGTTCAACGTTGTTGAAAAACGCTGTGTCGACATGACGTATGCGTAACGATAATTGTTAGTCAGCTTCATACGCCATGTTGGCCCGCATATAGTAAAGTAAAAATGAGAGAAAATGAAGAAGTACAAGTGGAGGTAGAGGTAGAGGTAGAAAGAAAACCACAGATAAGAGACACATTTCTAGCTGACACCACAAAGCAATTGCGATGATTCACGTCGTTGCCGCCGTCGGTGCCACCGCCTTAGCTGCCCTTCCCCAAAAGTGTCGAGAGAATCAAGAGAATAATTCTCTATACGCTGCATTTTGCTTACGAATCGAACAAATGAACTTTTGCCAAGCCAAGCAAAAGAAAAGTGGGAACAAAAAAATAACAGAAAAAATTCGAGAAAATTTGCACTTACATAACATTTTCTTGTTTACGTGTGTGTGTGTGTGTGTTTCAATGCTGAATTGGGTACTACGACTACCTCGGGGCTGCCTTTGTTTGGCAAATTGTTCGCTTCATTTCTCTCATGCAACATTATGTGTTGCATGTTGCACATGTTGTATATGTGCATTTATATATGCATTACGTTTTTAAAGCATGCACAACACACCACAAAAGGGTATTGTGGGTATGTGCAGTGGTTATTAACAGGAAGCAACTTTGTGACCATGTTGGGTAAAGTGCATAACTCGACATTGCCACAAGTTAGTTTGTTCAAACTTGTCAAATAGAAGGCTTATTATATGAGTTCAACATATAAAAAATTTCATCTGAATTGCACTATAAATAAATACGCTAAAGTGAGTAACTTGAACATTGGCATAAGTTACACTAATGAAACTGCATAACTCAACACTGATGAAACTTGACATACAGAAGGTCTATTATGTTTTCATCTTATATACTAAATTTCATTTAAATTACAAGCTAAATAAATGAGTTAACGACGAATCAGATTTTCAAGAATATATCGTGTTATAGTAGGGCAACATTCGGTCGGTAGCTTTGTAGTTTTTCGCGTTTCTCTCGCTATGGCATGTTAGTTTTCTTATTTCTTGTTTTGCTTTTCGCGCTACACGGCGCGAGACGAAGACGAAGCAGAAGAAGAAGAGAAAGAGTAAAGAAGCAGAGTTGAGACCCGCAAATAACTGTGCCTGGGCTATAATGCACGTGATTTTTCTAGCCAGTGCGCTTACAATGCGCTTATGCTGCCGCCGTGTACGTAATTATTATGAAATCAAAAAAAAAAAAATGAAGAAATGTGCCTGCTGTAGTTGCAGTTTTTGTTGTTGTTGTTGTTTTTTATGTGCCACGGTTCAATGACCCGCATTGTTGTTGGTGTTGCTGTTGTTGTTGCTAGTGCTGTGGCAAGTGCACACTCTATACAGGTTTTCCTTTTGTGTTGCCAAAAACAGAAAGAGCAAAAACAAAAAAAAAAATAAAAAATGGCTAAAAAACTGCTAAATAAAAGAGCCTTGCGTGTTGGCATTTTCAGCGTCGTCGCAGCGTCTGCCACAAAAGTTGGCCAAGTCGACAGGGCAACAACGACGACGAGGTGACCGTGGGGTGGGGGAGGGGGGAAGTGGCAGGAAATCGTATGTCGTTTGTAAATCAGGTCAAGCCCGACGACGGCGGCGGCGGCGGCGGCTGCTCGACTTGGCCTTTGACTGTTTGCAAATCGTCGCATCTCGAGCCTGTTTTAATTGTCCTTTATTTATATTTTATGCGGGTTGTCCTTGTGCTGTGCGATAGCTTGATAGCTTGACAAGTTGATTTCCTTGGCGCCAACGCAGTCGCCTCGTCGACGGGGCCCGGGACTGTGCTCGAGTCTGTGCCCGTGCCCGTGCCCGTTTCCGTGCCCTCTGGTTGCCCTTTGCTTTGCACATAAATTGATTCAGTAACTTCAGTTGCTCATGCTCTGTCTTTCTCTCTCTCTCTGTCTCGCTTGCACATGCGTGCGTTAAGTATGCGTGTGGGTGCTTGTTGGTGTATGTTCATTCATTGATTTACCCAACCTAACAATACGCTCTCTCATACTCTACACAACTCGCACTCTCCGTTTAGTCTTCAACTCGCTCTCTTTACTCATCTCCCTCTCTCCCATTCTCGCTCTCTAACTTGCCCTACGTAATTCTATTTGCTCTGCTGCTGACGTAAAGTGTCCTTACCAGCTGTCGCACCCGCACTCAGTCTCTCTCGCTCTCTCTCTCTCTCCCATACACAGAGTCAGGCTGTTCTTTCCTCCCCAATTGGCAGTGAGAAGACATGCTCAATGTGCTTGCTGTTGGCCCACATTGGGCCCGGGTATTGTTGTGTGTGTGTGTACGTGTGTACTTAAAGGGCTTACCAAAGCATATGATGGCATAATTTCTATTTCTTTTATAATACCCTTGCACAGGGTATATTAGTTTGGTAATTCAAATTCAACCTCATCAATTTTGTATATTTTTTCTCAGCATCAATAAAAATGCATTTCCAAGGGCATAAAGCCTGTCTGGCATACCCTACTGGCTTTATTTCTTTCCCTTTTCTCTCTTGGCGAATTTGACACAATTTCGTTTTTCTCGGCTGGGCGGAGAATAGTGGAGGTGCCCAAGTCATTGCACTCTCAGGGGACAAGGGTTGTGAAAAGTGACAGCTGCCAGCTACTTAGCCCAGTTTAGCCCTAGCTCACTTTAAACGGGCGTGTCCCCACTTCCTTCCTCAACGCTTCACATGCAAATTTGGTTCAAGTGTGTCTAAAAGTCATAAAATATAGACATAGACATACAGTTTACTGACCCACTTGGGGAACTCCTCGTCATCTATCATTAACTATGGAAAATACACACATGCACACAACAATAGCAAAGGTGTTTATCATGGGAAATTTTTACGAATAACCCAAGTTGGCAGCTTAATGAACCGAAAAGTGACAAGCTTAAAGTAAAATACGAAGCTTGAATAGTTTTAAATGAGTTTTAACTGAGTTATTATGTGTGGGTGGGAAAATTAGCGAAAAGATTATAGTATAGAAGCAGTGAATGATTATAAATACAATTACATTCATATATGTTGAATGGTTTGTTATTTTAATGATATTTCCTAGTAGAATGTAGTTTTCTTTAAATTAGTAAACTTCAGTATTGTTTTATTTGCATATAATGTAAAAAAAGCAAATAATAAACCTATTTCTTTCAAGAAAACTCAATTACTTAGAAATTGGAAATTGAATATAACATAATATATGTAAAATTATTAGTTACTCAACTTGTACACCCCTAATGTCCCATGATAGGTGACAAATTCCAATTCCAACTAAATTCCGTTAACTAGTTTCAGACTATGAAAAAGCAATTTAATAATTTGGAGTTTATTTCAATTAAATTTGAACGCAATATTTGTAAACAAGAACATTTTCGAACTAGTTGCTATGCAGTAGAAGTTAATACAGGTTTGCAACTAGCTTAAATAGAACATGATATGTTGTGTCATACGCTCATATAGTTCTAGGGGCTACAGTTGGATGCATTTCACTTGGTCGTCACCCACTCAGATTCCGTTTGAGAGGTGTGTCCTGTGTGCCAACAGTAATGCACTTTGATATCTAACGAGGACAACCACGATGTCGTTCTGTTGGTTACGTATTGTCAGGTTGTATAAGGCTATGGTCGACAGTAAGGTACCCTTTGGTCAGTTCTTATAATCCCTTATATATACCAAACATCATGACTAATCATAGCCAAAAACTAACGTTCAACAACGTATTTCATAAACTTGACCTTCTTAAGGAACAAAAATAGCTAAATCAACGCAGACATTGATACTGACAAAGAATATATAGTTTAGGAAGTCTATCACGTCTCTTTGTGCTTGTTAAATATTTACAGAAAGTTAACCTACCTTCTTTTTGGGTGCAAAGGGTATATAACAAGAGAAACAATGGAAAATTTTCACCGCTCTTCGAAAGCAATTGGCAAATGACTTACATATAGTAAAAATTGTCTTTACCAGACGAGAGTAAAAATTTCCATTTTCCCTCACGTTGCACTTACGTCACTCTCTGTTAAGTTCACTCTGTGTGTGTGTGTGTGGGTGCTAACCGTTGCATAGCATGCAGCTTATGTCAGCAAGCAGTTGAACATAAAATAGGTTAAGTGCTCTCGTCATATCTGAATCGGTGTCGATTGCAGCAAATGCGCTGCTGATTAGCAACGACGTGGCAACTGGTTCTAAATTGATAGAACTATTAAGGGGTATATACGGTGGGAAGTTTGAACTATGCGTGACTTATTTAAAGAGACATTTTATGGAGTAGGAACACTGAGAAAAATTTAAACTTGAAATGGTCCCTATACTTTTATCATTATGATTACCGGACACTTTCTCACTTATTCGTGACTTTAATTTATTTTCGCCTAGCTGAAAATCTCTTTTAAGCAATTCATGTCGATTTTAATTCTTCAACCTGTATTCAGATATCTTTGAATTTGCAGGGTATACATGCAGTACTAATTAACTTGTCGATGCTGCGGTCAGTGAACAACTCAACGCCATGTTTAATCTGTGCAAATGTCCACGTAGAACGAGGTGGGAGTGCAAGATAGAGAACAAGAGGGTATAGGTGGTAGAGAGAGGGGGATAGGGAGGGGACATAGAGATGTCGACTGACCTCCAATGCGACATGACATCCCGTGTCAGTTGATTTGCATAAACGTTTTAATTAGCTCGCTTGTGTTGGGTGCCTGTGTGTGCGTTGGGTGTGTTGTGTATCTATACTTGTGTGTGTGTGCTATAACGGCCTGTGCTACGCTGTGCCACGTTGTGTTGTGCTGTATGCTGTGGCTTTTCCTGAGGGCGGATAATCAAATGATGTAAAACAATTTTTCGTTGTCATTTTGTGAGTTTGTCCAATTGAATTCAATTGAAAAGTAGCCTGTGCTTGCTCGCCTGCTCAGAGCACTGATTTCATTTGATTACATTTCATTTCATTTGATTTGATTTAATTAGTGTAAATTAGCTTCAGTATTTGCAACTCGAAGATAACGAAATGTCCGCCAATTGCATGCAGCGAGTCAACAAAAGTCTCACATCGCATTATAAATAAACAGAGAAGCCTAATGTAAACGTTTGTTAATAACTTTATATGTGCATGTTTGTGTGTGTTTGTGCGCCTCTCGTAATTGCAATTGCGACGGGGCCATAAATTGAGGCACCTTGAAATGCAAAACTAGCATAATATTGACATACATATGAAATTTGCAATTGGATTCAAAGCAGACTAAATGCTCTCTTACACACAAACTGAGCCTACTAATGAGCTTGTTCTATATAAACCTTTTATGGTTGTTTTTGTTACTGTTGTTGATGTTGTTGTTGTGGCACAACAATTAAACTTGTATGGGAATCTTTAGTTTGTTTATCAATTTGATATTGAGGCTACGACCCAATGCGGAAAGTACAAACGAACAATTAGTTCCTAATAAGTAACACACAAGTGCAAGTTCTATGAAAGTTATTATGTCAGGTAAACATTATGAACGTTTATTTAAATGACAATAGGTATTTCCTGCGCCACACAGAACATAACAAAGGGCTGCCCCGGTACACAAAAAAGTGGGTTAATTTTCGTTATTTACTGCAATTTGAGTCTGAAGTAGTTTTTGATTGATTCATATGATAATTTACATTTGACTAAGTGATTTGGGGATACAATAAATACATTTTAAATGGATAGAATTCAAATGCAGTTTCAATGACCAATTCAAACCAATAACAAAATGATATGCCAACCAAAAGCCTGATAATTTTTGACAAAGTTAGCATTGCATAATCAATATGCGGACACAAACAGCTCACGTCAGACATTACCTTTATCGTCTTTATAAATGATTCCAGCTAAAAAAATATTAGGGCAATAAATGTAACCACTCCTCTCAGGGTGCTTCTCGGAAATTATTCTTTATTGTGCAAAAGAACTGAGGCAAATTAGAAGTGTCTATAACAAACTTGCATATGTAGCATATCATATAAGAATGCGTTCAAATGAATATGTCAAATTCCAGTAATTTTGTAATTAGACTTTATTGATATGTTCTGTCCTAATAAACAATTCGTTAAGATAACGTAGGAACGTTTTTGATTTTTAAGAAACGAGTTATATATTTATTTCTCTGTCACTATCTACAGCGGATGTAACAGCCTGAAAGTGAATGTTACTCTCGTTTTTACAGTCCGTTGTGTATTTATAGTATGCAAATATGCATTTCACACTCTAGTCCTTTTAATCTTCATTTCTTTTTAGAATATCTCATGTATATAAAGAGTGAGTCATTAAGGAACTCATATTGAGTGTGCTTTACAAGATGATATCAGAGCGAGTACAAATAAATTTGCTGTACTTCACGTTTAATAAAATTTCCCCTTCGATGCTGTTGTAAATTTCATAAATTCTTCAAGTTTTGTTTTTTTTTATTTGGTGGCTTTGATATCAATATTTATATAGTTGCTATAACTCGATTGGCAGGCCCGGGCACTGCCTGGGGCGGCAGCTGTATCTCACTCATTCTTTAAGCATATTTAACACCTCTGTCAAGTCGATCGAGCGCAGCAATCTATCAGAGCCCCCCGTCTGTGTCTAGTTCGTCAAAGTTGTGCCGATCGCCAATCTCTCTCTCTCTCCCCCCTTCTCCTACCCCCTGTTAGCAGAATGTTTTTGTGCTGACAAGCGAAATCATTAAAAGTGTCAAACGACATCGAAAGAAGTTCATTTTTTGTTGTTGTTGCTCACTTGGCATTTTGATACGTGCGCAGAATTTCAATTGAAAATTTGCAATTCAATTTTCGCATTAAGCTTTTGTAACTTTTGAGCAAACAGTGATAAAGAAGGAGCGAGATGGGAAGGGGAATCGGTCTCACTCTTAGCTATTTAACATGCGAATTGCGAACGAACTGAAACGCACAATATATTTAAAACTAAATTGTTTTGTGCGGATTGTATTCGATTATAATAGTTGCCATTAGCGTTTCTTTTTTTCCCGGTGCGATTTACGCTTGGTTTCACTGCACAAAACAGCTTAGTTAAGTATACGTAGTGTGTGCGCGACGGATTTGATATGGTTGATATATTATAAATATAAATATTTTGTATATGTATTATATGTATTTATAATTACATTTTGTGTGGCGAGATTTAAGAGAGCAAACGCTGGTTGAGGCTGATTGAAATAATATTATATGTGGTTGAGGGTAGAGATTTTATTCACTATAAGAAGATTTAATCTATATAAGCATTGTAACACTTGCAAAAGGGATTTATATTTGCCTAAGCCAATCTAACCATCAAAATCTATTGCAAATCTTCAATAATCGATTTATTTTAATGCGAAAACAATAATCACCATAAAATCTTGACATTTTTGCTGTAAATTTTGTGTTTTTTATGATGCCTCTTAATGATTTGTATTTCACGTATTTTTATTTGCCATTCGTGGATATATTCTCTGCCGGTTTCGGAATTGTCCGATTAATTAATTAGACATCGAAATTGAAATTGAATTAGACTTGAATTGTGAATCAGAAACTGAACCGAATGCCGACCAGGGTTGCCTCCAGCCTCATTCCAAGAGCAGCGGGCGGGGGCGGCGACTTTGTGGAGCCGGAGCTTCATAAGTATATTGTGTTTACATACATAGTATATAGCACGGTATTATACTCTGTCCAGTTGGATTCTTTTTATTGCTTTCATGTATTTTATGGGCCAGTAGGCGCCTCACTTACGCCCTCAGTAGCCCCCTTGTCTACTGAAATTCGACATATATTTTGTCCCAAATGGAATGAAATGTTCCACGAGATGTTTTTACCATGCGTGTCGTTGAACCAATCGGGGGAATTCAGATATCTTTCTCTCTCTCCCTATGTGCGTGTGTGTATGAGTGACAAGGACTATATATCAGCGAGAGTAAACACAAATTCATACATACATGTACATTCTTTGGATATTTAACATATAAATAAAGTATATATTTGCGTGCACTCATCACCTTCATCGACTTGTTTACTGTGTTAACATATTTGTCTTCACTGAATGATTGAGTTGATTGGGTTAAGCAGAGATTCTGTTTCAGAATGTTAAACACTTAAATCACAATAAACAATGCACGGGATGAACAATTTGCCTACTTTTCAAGTACGATTTATTTCTTTTTGAACTGTACTAATAATCTTCTTTTTCTGTCACTCTCTTGCAGACTTCGAAGCGCCATTTTGCCACTCAGTATGCTCTTGCAGTATTTGCTATAAAATCGTTCATTATAATGAATTCCGCGCGGCATCATCGTATTGGAGTGTTTCTGTCTCCATAAATTCGCATAGCTCGGCCCGCCAAACAACGACAACTAACAGCAACACAAGCAAACTTTACGTATAAAGTTGAACTAGTCACATTAAATATATATTAAAATAAAAAAAGAAACAAAATTAAAATTTAATTGAAACAAACGATAGAAATTGAGCAAATAAATAAAACCTATTTGTCAAGTCTTGAAACTACATAAATAATTATTTGTAAACGGATAAGAAATATATATACATCGCAAAACTGGCTAAGAAAATGCCCTATCATCGTGCGGATACATCGGCTCAGGCCGATAAGCTGAGCGGCATTGTGGAGGAGAGTGATCTCTATGAGGGATTTGCGCCGCATGTGGAAACATCGGAAATCAAAACACTTGACTTCTATAATCTACCAAAGCAAACTGGTAAGTTAAAATTATTTATTATAATTATGTTATATAAGTTATAATATTAATAATAAGTAAGACTAGAAATGTAAAGCGGATTTCCAAGAGATCACTTTATTCTTTATATTAAACACCTTTGTCTATTTGCCATTAGCAAATAAATTCAGACTCATTCAGAAAACAATTCTCTTGACGTTATCTGCTTTATCCGGTCATCAATTGCGCGTCTTTTGGAATAAACAAACCGCTTGAAAGTAAACAGAAAATAATGATATATTATTCAAGTATTTAACTTAACAGCAGGCATACGATTTCTGATAAAATAGAAATACATATATGTATAAACGATTAGCTCGAATTCAAATTCTAATGAGCTGCTCTGTTGGCTATAAATATAGATAAATTGTATTTATGTTGGATGATCAAATACAATACGACTAACAATAGTCGCTGTGCTATTCATTAAGAGATGCAAGCATATACATATATGAGAATGAGACCAATTATACTACTGGATTAATCGATTGTGCCGAGGCTAATGCAAGTCCATGGATCGACTGCATGGGAAGATACAGTAAAGCCTCATTAGTAAATATAGCATTAAATTTAAATAATATCTGCAGATATCCTTCAAATCAATTTATTTATAATTTTCATTAGATGAATATTTAGTTCCTTTATTCACAATCTCTTTTTGTTTGAAATACCCTGCAAAAGATCGAATCTTAATTACATCGTACCTACGCAACATTTGGCTTGTGATCTCGCATATGTATACTATATCGAAAGAAAGAGATCTGCCCGTATAGTGCACACGTGTTTCCTGAAAATATTTGTTGAGTGAATTATAAATTTACGCATTGCATGAAAGATTATTTGTTTGTGCTTCTGTGCCGCCGCACAGCAAAATACATTAATCAATAAACAGAAACAGACAAAAGGAGTACAAAACAAACAGCAAAAACACAATTTGCTGGAATAAATTCAGTAGGCATTTGTAATAATTACGGCTAATATGACTGTACCGCTCGGACGGGCCAAACTGCCACTGCCGGGGTCCGAAAAAACTAACAGAACCAGCCACGCCAATTGGCTCGGTCCGAACTGAATGGTTCTCCCCATGTACACTGCAAACATGTAGCTGTTTTTATCGAATGAAAACGAAAACAAGCAGAGAAGAAGGTTGAAAACAACCCGAAAGTACCCTGTAAATCTCATGTTACATTTATTCTCCTGAGTCTACTGCATACTCTATTGTTCCTGGTATTTACAGGGTATTGCAAAGAATGAAAAACAAATAGCCCACAGGCTGCATGTCAAATTATGCTACAGAGTTGTGTAAACATAAACAGTTGAAAATTATTCGAAACTGTATTGACAAACGAGTAGCGTGAATAACTACACAGAAGCAATGCAGGTGTTTGCTGCACGCATTGATACCCTGTGAAGGTGTGTGTGCATGTAAAACGCAAAACGATTTTGTAAATATTTATAATTTACACTCTTTTGAATCGTCAGTTAATTACAGTCCATACATAAATCAAATTATGAAAGGTTCTGCCATAAATTATAGGGTATATTCCAAGTAGTGTTGATACACACAGTTCGTTTGCGAGTTCTGCCTTGCCTTATGTAAATAAATAAATAAATTCACTGCAACTTTTAACCCGATCGAAACGATTCTCTGCGTTTTTCCTCTTATTTCTCTTTTATTGCATAATTTGACCCTTTTACTTGGGGCAGCAGAAAAAAATTGTTGAAAAGTTTTTAATTGTGTTGGTTTTTTTTTGTTTATTCAATTTGTATTCGTTGTTTCAACGGCTCGTGAAATCACTCAGTGTGTGTGTGTTCGTTGCAAAATGCAAATTGCAATTAGTATAAACTTTAATCTATAAAGAGAGGAATATATTGTATAAACGTATACTATGTTTATATTGTCTAAGAGAACTTGCACTGTGCGATTTTAATTGGTTTTTAAGCACTTTTTGTTTAGGTCTTGTTTTGGCCAGGCCAAGAAGCCGCTATCAAAGCAATCAAAGCTTATCAATGAACGCAATGTAATGTGCTGATAATGAAGGTTATACAACACATTGACCTACATTTTTCCGGGCAAACAAAAGCAAAGAAATTGAAGAAAAATTAAAAATTTCAAATTGCAAAATTTTCCATAAACAAAAATCAAAATTACGAATGAATACGAATACGAATACGAACAAATGATGAAATGATAGAAATCGATTCATTTTAATAGCACATCAAAGGCAATCAAAACTTTACATTTGCACAACATTCCGAAGAGAGACACCCACTCTGTTTGCCTCCCACAAACGAGGCAATGTATTCCATGTGTGTACTATATATTTATTGGATTTTATATCGCACTCATATTTTGTCAAAATGCCAATGTGCATTAACGGCAATTGCATTGCGAAATGCAATCTGCTCTCGCCCGATCCGATAATCCATTAGTGGAGGCTCCTCGTAGTCGCTGACGACATTGGCCTTGATTTTGAATTTGCTGCGTTTACCCTGTACTTGAGAGAGATACAAATGGGGTATGCGCACAGCTAGTTTGCTAATGAAGGCACATATGTTTAGCTATATAAATAATATATATTCGTCAACTGCATCATCAACTAAAATGACAATGAATTTGGTTTAATACGTTTGAATTACAAAAGAGGAGATTGCGGTGAAGCAGTTTAATTGCATATGCGATTACATACTTATATATCTTATAAATCATGTATATATTGCTTCATATTCCTAAACTGTGTGGTCTGATTTAAAATCAAAGAACTCTTTGAGACCAGGGTATTGTCAAAATCAAGTTTGACTTATGCTGCTTGTTATTCTTGGGGAATATTCTCAGCAGGCCTTGCACACACAAATATTACCTGTCTCTGGTCGTATGTGTGTATGTGCGTGTGTGTTTGTTTGCGTTTTGCAGTTTTTGGCTCGTTTCAAGAATTCTTATTGGCACAATTATAATTTGGCGAATCTTCAGTGCGACACACACGCTAGAAATTCTTGTTGTTTTGGGAAAATCCGATTGCAATATCTTTATACTACGTGTAGATCTTTGACATAATGCTAAGCAATTTTTTTTATTTTATTAAATTTTCTATCGATTGTTGTTGCTGTTGTTCCCTCAGATATTGTGCAAAGTAAGCAAAACAAAAAGCATTCACGTTTTTATGGCATCTGGCGTACGGCCAATTAATTTGTTTAAAAATAAATGCAATTTTCATTTCATTCTTATATTCTTTTTCGTTTTATTTCATTTTTCCCATTTTTCTTCATCTTAATAATTTCTTTTTGCGTTGTGATAAAGTTTCGAAACAACAAATAATAGGAAATTATCAACTAAATGTTTACCCACACTTCGGCAACAGAAAATTAACCCAGAACCTTTCTATTTATAGCATTGAAACATAAAATACCAATTAGTCAGCCGATTTGTACGCTTTAAAGTGTTGGGAATTTTTAACGTAAAACTTTAGAAGACACTTTCGCTTGAGATACCTAAAATCTTCTTCTGCATGTTATTGCATTTAATCATCGCTTTTGTATAAGAGAATTTTGATTAATTTATGGGATCTGTAGGCCATTTATCATGGGTCAACTGTCGGCACACGACATTGAAATGATCTCTGATCAAATAATTCAGATTAGTCATGGGACTCTTCATATTTTATTTGGTTGATTGCAAGGTGAAATATTATTAAAAGATCCTTTTCGAAAATCGACTAAGCATTTCTCTACTCATTCGTAAAATAGTACGTTGTGCTTGGCATCTATAAAAAAATATATGTATCCTATATGAAGCTATTTATTGTATCTATCAACCTAATTTTATCAAAATCGGAACATAAACATTGTTGCTTGTTTGTTATTTTAAGTTGTTGGCTCCAAAAAGTTCTGTTTTTTTGTATCACATAAGAAAAGTTTCAATTTTTTTTTATCTTTGAATTTAGTTTCAAGAAAATTCCTCATCCCATTCAACATTAAACATATTTTTCCACTCAAAATGAAACTAATTTCTGGCAAAACTCGAATATATTTTAAGAGAGCTTGTCACAGGCGCCGCGTGCCACTTGAACATAGCATTGATTATAGTGTATGTATATCGGTACTACGAGGGAAGAATGTCTGTTCTATATACGCTACATCATCTTAATGGGGTAGCTTAACATTTGATATTTATTTGTTTTTGCCAAAGCGCAAAATTTTGCTTACGCAAAACAGAGCAAAAATATTTTTACTCCTGTGACGCGAAACGACGCGATGACCAGAGATTTGTTCAACAGATCTATGCTATATGGTTTTGTTGTTCATTTTTTTTAGGCTATATGGTATTTGTTATTGTTTTCTTTTTGGAAATAAGAATAGCAGAGAATGAAGAAAAACACAGCGAATAATTTGGGAAGGAGAGAAGCTCTTCAAGTTCGATTAAAAATCATATCTTATATACGAACAAACATTGAACATTTTTTTTCGAAAATTTTCCGCAGATCAGGCCACAGATGTGACTATATATTGTATATATGTAATGAAAATATGCATATATCATAAGTGCCACACGCGCTGCCAGGCCAATCGATAAATTTTCGAAAATAAAAAGCAGAAAGAGAATCGCATTAAATACCCCTCATGCTTCAACACCTCTGCTTCCTTGCTTCCAACGTGCCCCCCTTTTAAATGAACATGCTACGTCAGTTTGAGCACGTGCCCCGCGCTAAAAATATGCGAAAAGTGTGCGGAATCCACTGAGGAAGATTCTGTAACTGGTCGAAACCAGTTTCTTTTTGTGAATTGGTCGATTTGGCGCGCTTTGTTTTGGTTTTATTTTTAGTTGCGTTATGCGTTTTTAAAGAGGATTCCTCGACGCCGCTGTGCGATTTCACTCACTCTCTCCATCTCTTTCTTTTGATTGAAATTTTGTAAATTGTTGATTACAATTAATGCAACTTGTTATCATATATATCCTATGTATCAGAAAGACATTATATAATACTTATATTTATTTTCGACGGATTTCTTTCAATAAAAATTGTGTTTTTCAATTTGAAATCGCAAATATTTGACCGCTTTGACCGCTAGCAAAAGAACAGAGGGAAAGAGAGAGAAAGGAACAAATGGAAATTCCGAAATGAAAAACCACTTGAACAAACATTTTTATAACTTTCGAAACGGATTAAAGACATATAAAAGCAGAGTATTTCGAGTGCTTCTAGATATTTGCATGCACGAACTTGAGATTCTATTTTTAAATATTATTATTGTGGGGTTTTTTTGCTGCTTCTTCTTCTTCTGCATACTATTTTGTATTATTCTTCATGTGATTAGATTAGTCCAATTAAAGTGATTAAAGCAATTTCGTGTGCTTAATGCACGCGTATACACCACGCATCACATGTGTATAGTATGTACCATATGTATGTTTGCGTGCGTGTGTTCGAGTTATTGTGAATCATATAAAATGTCTCCACTTTATTTTTGGCAAGGTTCAGAGATCAAATCCAGTTAAAAAATGATACGTAACGCCCACTTGTTGAGATCTCCGGTCTCGGTCGGCCGCCTTCTTTCTCGCATTCTTTCTCTGCGCTTTTGTTTCTTTGATCCACACATAAAACAATCAACATCTCTGGAGACTGCAGACTTTGAGGACGGAGCTAGAGCTGCGGTAGATTTATTAATAATGACTGCCAAAGGCGGCTGTTCGTAGTGTGTGTACGGCGTGTGTGTGGGTGTGTGTTATGTTCGTGCGGCAAGTCACGACAGCTTGCGTGTATGCGAGACAACCTCACGAGTTCTCACAGTTCTCTTTCTCAAAACATGCTGCTGTTGTTGTTGCCTCAGTTTGAAATGCTGCTACTATGCGTAGGTTCAAGCATGTGAGAATAAACTCTCAAAACTTTAGGTACACCGCATAATAATAACAAGAATATAAGAATATTTGAAGGAAAGTCTTTGTACAGAGAAAATGAATGAGTCAATTCGGCAATAGTTAAACTTTAATGCTTATAAAACAGAACCGATCTTAATTTGAGGAAATTTAGATATAAATGAACTTAAATTGCAATATTAACCTAAGAAATCTAGAAATTTCTAGAAGATTAAGAACTAATGAACGCTAAGTAAAACGCTATTAAAGGTTTGAATTCTAACTGAGATATGCAAATTAAATAGTTGAGGTTTTGCAATGCTATAATTCCTGCGCATATAGCGGTAAAATAGAGTATAAATAATAATTAGAAACCGCTAAATTTAAATTTTGTATTAGCTTTCATTTTCAAATTTCATGTTATTTAATAAGTAAAAAGCCTCTTTAGTATAATACATTGTCATTTATTCATCATAATTTTCCAATAATTTTTTAAAATCCTGAGGGGTGCTAGCCTCCATCCTCCTCATAGAGATAATACTGATCATAGACAAATTGAATACCTTCTGTTATATTCGATTATTTTACGTTGTATACGAGTAGTATGCACGTCATAAGTGCGTGTAGCATTTGACTGGAACATCTGTTGAACTTTGGCAGCTGCCTGCAGCAGCATTGATTGATGGTGAACGAGAGCTGATGACGTGCACTTGGCCGCTGCCTCTCCCACTCTCTGTGCGGACAGGGTCTGCCCTCATTAAATAGACTAATCCATCACAGAGAATCGATAAAAATGTGTTGGCAGCAGCAAAAAAAGCTAAACAATTTCATTTGCTTTTTTGGCCTCACTGTCAACAGCGGCGCCGACCAATTATACAGTTATCTTTGTGTGTGCGCCTGTGTGTGTGTGTGCGAGTGTATCTAAGGTGAGGTCAAGCACTGTGTGTCGTCACACATGCAAAGCTCTCTTGGTTTTGTTTTGTTTACATACTCTTTGATAAAAAAGTGAACAGCAGCGACCGCAGCGTAGATTTAATTTTAGTTACACAAAAGCTGCCAGCCGGCAAAAAGATTGCTAACCCTCTCTCTCTCTCTCTCTCTCGTTCCCTCTCTTGTGCCACATCTTTGCATCTCTACCAAGCTTTGTCAGCAGCGCCGCGGCGCACTCGCTCTTATTTGCTAAAGTAGATAACATTGTTTGTGCTGCGCTAAGATAACAAGCAGCTACCAGCAGAGAGTGGAAAGGGAGAGGACGACAAAGTGTGGAAGTGCTGTGTCCCTTTGTTGCTTGTTTGTTATTTTAAGTTGTTGGCTGTAGCATTTGACTGGAACATCTGTTGAACTTTGGCAGCTGCCTGCAGCAGCATTGATTGATGGTGAACGAGAGCTGATGACGTGCACTTGGCCGCTGCCTCTCCCACTCTCTGTGCGGACAGGGTCTGCCCTCATTAAATAGACTAATCCATCACAGAGAATCGATAAAAATGTGTTGGCAGCAGCAAAAAAAGCTAAACAATTTCATTTGCTTTTTTGGCCTCACTGTCAACAGCGGCGCCGACCAATTATACAGTTATCTTTGTGTGTGCGCCTGTGTGTGTGTGTGCGAGTGTATCTAAGGTGAGGTCAAGCACTGTGTGTCGTCACACATGCAAAGCTCTCTTGGTTTTGTTTTGTTTACATACTCTTTGATAAAAAAGTGAACAGCAGCGACCGCAGCGTAGATTTAATTTTAGTTACACAAAAGCTGCCAGCCGGCAAAAAGATTGCTAACCCTCTCTCTCTCTCTCTCTCTCGTTCCCTCTCTTGTGCCACATCTTTGCATCTCTACCAAGCTTTGTCAGCAGCGCCGCGGCGCACTCGCTCTTATTTGCTAAAGTAGATAACATTGTTTGTGCTGCGCTAAGATAACAAGCAGCTACCAGCAGAGAGTGGAAAGGGAGAGGACGACAAAGTGTGGAAGTGCTGTGTCCCTTTGGGATGCAATTTACATACATATGTTTATTTTCTAGTGTCAGTGTTGAACTACTTGTTGTTGTTCTTGCTTTGTTACATTTGCATTCTGTGCTGTCGAACAGCTGCTGACCACGGACACTTTAAAGATACACAGACAAAGTTATCAATATCCTCGCTATCTGAGTTTATTCCAATAAAGTCTAGCCTTTTTCGAAGTTTCATAGCGAGACAAACACAAAAAAACAGCGGACAGAAGAAAATCTAACTTTTTTCTTTCATATATATTTACAATGCCTGAAAGTAGGCAATGCTTGTTCGTAGAACTGCTTGCTCTGCGCGCTGTTTTTAGCTGTGGAATTTTGCAGCAGCCTCAAAGTATGCTTTCAAAATGTACTTGGGCATAATGCTTATACGCAAAGTTGGCATGACAAGTGTAACTGTTGACAGGACGCTACTGTAATTACATTATTGCAATTAAAATTTGAAACATAAACAAAGAATTAAATAAATAAACTTAGCAAATAAAGTTAAATTAATTAAATAAATGAAAATAAATAGATAATAAATAAATGAATATATAAATGAAATAAAATATATAATACATAAATGAAATAAAATATATCAAATTAATGAAATAAATTAAAATAATGAATTAACTAAAGAAAATAATTTAATAAATTAATTTAAGGAAATTAAATACATAAATTTAATGTTATTGAATATAAGTTAAACTAAATTTCTCTCTCTCTTTCTCTCTGTCTTCCTCTGTGACGCTTCTGAATCTTTCTGCGTCTTTTACACTTGAGCAACGTTTTCCATTGTCAACTGGCATTCATATACTTCAAACATGATCCACAAGCGGCAGCTTTGATTCACACTTCTCTGCATCTTGCATAACAGTAACAACAAACACACTGAAGTTGTGATCATATAAAGACAGAGCAAGCTAACTTGACTTAACTGTGGCTAATAAATATTCTCGACATTGCGGGACACCTTACGAAAGCTTTATTAAAATTAAATTTCCAATAAATGAAGCAGGTCATTTATGGCCCATTGAATTGTTGACAACGTTCATTGTCTATGTTAACAATAAACGGTTCCGGCGTTAACAAACGTTAAGGAAAATAATTGCTCAGCTTAACTGTCGCGCCCCGTTTCGCCCTCCCGTCTTTCCCTCTCTCTCTCTATCAAAAGTTGAAGTTGAACGAACTGCAAAGACTTCATAACTTTGTTTGGAAAATTGCCAAAGCTTTTTAGCTAATTAAGAGAGAGTTTTGCTGGCGCTTTTCTAATTAAAAGCTTTTTTCTTTTGATTTTCTGTTTCGGTTTTCAGTTTTTTTTGCGACAGCCTCCCCCCGAAAAATGTTTGACGTGCACGACAAAATGCACCTGTCGGAAGATCTCTCTCTTTCTCTGTCTTTCTGTTTCTCTATCTCTCCCTCTCAGTCTCTGCAACGCTTGCTTCGACTTCGCTGAGCGGCATATGCCGATCGCGCGTATTTCTCGCACTCAGTTTCAGTTCAACCCTCACGCGTTGCGGTCGCGCCGTCGCCGTTGCTGTCGCTGTCCCAAAAGTTGTCAACCGTCCAACAACAACAAGAAAAAGAACAACAACAGAGCACAGAGCAAGAAAAATAAAAAAACAACGAACATTTAACGAAACAAGTCGCGTGTCTGTCGTCGAAAATAACTTGAAGTATGTTTGTATAGCACACGCAATGCGTGCGAGTGTGTGCGTGCGACTGTGTGTGTTATGTAAATGGTTGCAATTGTATGTGTAGCCTCCAAAAAGTGCAATCGAAATTGCACATTAAACCCAAATCGGTTTTCAAATTGACAACTTTTAATTATCGCACCTTGCCATAACTCAGCTATGTGTGTGTATGGCAGTGGGACTGTGTATGAGTGTATATGTGTATTATGCGTTCAGGTCTCGTGCGTTCAATCAGTCAGTCATAAAGTCAATTCAAGTCGATATGATAAAAAAATTACGCATACGCAGTGTATGCAGGGGAGTAGCAGCTGCTGTTCGATTATTGAAATGATCTTAAATAGGTAGTTTATTTACAAGTTGATATAGAATTTATTTAATAGATTGCGGGCCCTTACTGGGATATACACGACTACGAGATACCCAAACTTTTAGAATTAAAAAACAACTTGATTGCATATAAAATGATATATGATATTTATATGCAGCTTATCGTTCAGCAGAATGCATAAATAAAGCGCACGTGCTTGTCTTAAACTCAAGCAAATTATGCAAATCTTAAAGATAAAATGATTTAGATTAAAAATTGTCAATTTTTTGTTGCAATGCAGCCTCAAAACCGGTTGCACGTTTCAACAACGCAGCAGCAGCAGCGCTCTCAACTAAAACATTGTTGATCTTAACTATTTATTTTTCATAATATAGCGCACTCTTAATTAGTGCCTTGTGCCTTGCTCCGCTCTAATAAACTAATCAATTGTATTATTTCAATTCTAAATAAATTGGACACGGCAACAGCTCGTGGATAACTGTACAGATGCGCAGCCCACCGCCCACTTAGAGCGCAAATTTAATTATTATGCAGTTGCAAATTAATCGGAGCAGCTCAAAGAATTTATATAGAATATAATATGTCTCTCTCTCTCAGAGATGTCTTGCTTCAGTTTCAAACTCAACTGTCATGTGCTCTTTGTTTTGATTTATGGAACAACAACGTGTTAATTATTATTGCCTACGCTCAACATGTGCCGGACTCACGCCTAATTGAGTTGGTGTGGACAGTGTCAGCCTCTGTCTGTCTGTCCCCAGTCCGACTATGCTGTGCGTAGTTATTTTTAAAACATGCTAAATATGCAGCAAGAATAAAGAAAGCTCGTTGAGGGCCGTAAATAATTTAATTGATTAACAGCTGCGGTTCGTGTGGAGCTCAAAGTTGATGCTTCTTCCTTCCAGAGACCAGAGAGAGAGAGAGAGACATCATTTGGTTTTATTTGCGAGTCAGGTGACTGCGGGGTTGAAGAAACGCTTAAAATATACCTATATAAATATATATATATATATTATTATACTATACTGATTTATCGAGTGATCAGGTAATTTTGTGTTGTTTTCAATTGATTCATGAGAGAAAGAGAGAGATAGAGTAACAGGGAGGGTGAGCAGTTGCATTTATAACAAGTTCTTCAAGTGTTTGTTGTAGTATTCTCAATTAACTTACTGCCCCCAATTCTTTAAATATATGCAAAGGTCTATCAACCAGTTTAGTTATGGGTTAAATATTTTATTTTTAATTTGTTTTTATTGGTTCTTAAAAAAAGAGAGAATAATTTCCATAGTAATAGCAAAATCCTTTAAAATCATTATTTTTCTTGGTTCTTATAAACAATTATAATATTCTCTATGATCATTTAGTTAACACTTGAGCATCTTTACTCAATTTGCAGCTTCTTTGTTTAGCTTTGCTTGTGATAAATTTAGTTAAAGCGCGTGCTTTGGTTTCATTTTCAAAGACGCGTTGTTTCAATTAGCAAACTTTGACAATTTGGAAATCACACATAAAACAAGCTTCACGTCAACATTTTCTGTTTATCTTGCCAAAAAAACAAGCAACAAAAAGACAAAAAAACAACAACAAATATAAAAAAACAAAACAACAATTAAAAATGGTTGAACGTGTTTTGGGTTGCGGTTTTGTCGTTGGTTTTGTGTACGAAAATTAAATTTAGATGCAGCCGGCGACGGCAGCGGTCCAATGTCCCTTCTTTCTTATACATCAAACCCCACCTCCCCAACCCTCTGTTCTTGTTGTTGTTGTATTTGGCAAGCAATTGGCCGCATGCAATCACAGCGCCGACGACAATGTCAAGCGTCGAGCGTCAAGTGTTGGTGAACGTCACTCTGGGGGCAATCCAAGAAAAGGTCTAATGAATTGCATTGGCTTTCTCTCCACACTTCTCTCCCCTTTTGGTCCTCCTCTTCTCAGTTGGTTAGTTTTATCAATTTCTTTGCTTTGTTTCCGCTTTTCTTCTTTGTCTGGCGAACCTAAAAATTGCACATTAGATCATGTCACAATAATTTTATTTGTTTGTTGCTATTTATTTCTGTTGTTGTTGATGTTGTTTTCGTTTGCTAATTTCAATTGAAATTGGCTCGTTTGGCTCTCTCGCATAACATGCAAATCGAGGCAATCGAGCAACGCACACAGATAAGATAAATATCTTTGTATAAGTAGCAGAGAGAGATAGAGAGAGAATACCGGGAAATGCATGTCGTCGCAAAAGGTTCTTTGGCATATGCAATTTCTGGCGAATATGGTTCAAAGTTGCCGGATATTCATGTAATCTTTCAGCACAAATATAAAGAAGATAGGCAGATAGATTTTGAGGGGGGGATTGTGTAGAACTTCTTGGAATGTCAATAAATGTACGTTCTATATGATATATGTTTGCATGGTTTAAATTGAGTTTTTCTTGAGAAAGTCTCGAGCAAAGCACTTTGCCTTGGCACTTGAAATTAGTCGATTACTCGATAATTTAGTCGGTCAACAAAATTGCTTTAAAGATAACAATTTCATAGTGCAAACAAACCACAGAAAACAGACGTCATAAACACGGGTCCAGTTCATATCTTTAACTTGTCAACCCTCGAGACTAAACCACCAAACTTCAAACTATCTTAGCCCCACACCACCACACCTAGAGTTTCAACTATCTGCCGCATTTGAGATTGTTCATTATATTTGGCATATTTATCATATATTTTATTTATTTATTTATTATTTTGTGTGTGTGTGAACAGTTTGCGTATAATTGTGAATAAATCGTGATGGTTCAGTTAGACGTTGTCCATGAATTGGTTAATAAACTACGTCAATTAGAATTAACATAGTGCACACGACAATAAAAATATGACATGCGAACCATGTAGGAACTGTGCACATTGTTTTGTTTTCTTCTCTGTCTATAAGTGTTTGTTCCATAAAGATATCACAGTTATTATAAATAGTAATCTCTCTCTCTCTCTTATTGTACGACCAATTAACCGCGAATTAACTTTATGGCCTCACTTTAAATAATCTCAGAAATGGCTGCAGTTTATAATACTGCCAGCTTATCAAGCGTCTCATTCAGATGGCAAAGATAAGTTGATTGTTTTTATTTGGCTTGATCGGAGTGCTAGACTTGATTATATATAGAATTTGATAGGGCTAAACTTTGGCACTATGTGTAAGCGATTTGGGTTTGCTTTATCGTGGGAAAATCTGAAAAATCCCCCTATGGTTGAGGTTATCTTGATTACAGTTGATCCATAAAGTTTATGAACTTGTATCTTTGATAAGCAGATTTTTGCAATATGTTTATTGATATTTCATAATGGATATTTCATCATTTATCGAAATCCAAAAATCATTTCCTGAAATGTAAGAATTATATTATAAACTTTAGCTGATAAGGCATTGTAAAATATACGTATAATAACAGAAATTGCAAAGAGGGCGACAAATATCATCTCTCTAGTCCCTTATCTTAAACAAGTAGTCCGAGAGAAAACTATAAACTTGACATGCGTCATTTGACAGCGACGACAACGAAACGTGACGGAAATTTGTGTTTGCAATACATCGGGCTAACCCACTCAGTGCCGCCTCCTCAATCATCCACCCATCCATCTATCCATCCAACTCACCTATATATATATAATATCTAAATTGTCATTATAAATTTAGAGGTGTTGGGAAAGAACGAGGACAACAAAAAGTCTTTTGAGTCATCTGAGATAAACACAGATATTTAATTTTCTGTTTCTTTACTCGATGGTACCATGTTTATGATGATGCGACTGATACAGGCAGTTCAAGAAAATTGCCAAGAGCTTTTCATCTATTTGCTTTCCGTCGCCTAATTAATCATTTGACTTTTCTGCCTCATCAAAAAAAAACCCAAAGAGAAATTCTCACAAACGCCACGCGTTGTTTATTTTCATTATGTATGCTATGTTTCCGTATACTATATAGAATATATATATATATTATATATATATATATATTTGTATCATCGCTGGGTGGGTAAACAAAGTGGAAAAACGATTTCACGTTCAACTCTACGTACGAAACATGTGAAAAATCAATTTAAATACGAAATATCTTTTAATCTCTGCTAAAAAGCGTAAAAAGAAAGGTAAACACACATGAACGAACAACGAGAGGAAGGCAAATTGAAAAGTTTTTGTTGCAACGCAGGAAATACAGAAAAACGAAAGATCACGTGAGGTTGCTAGAAATGTTGCAGACGTTTTTCCCTAGAGAATTGTACGATTTGTGAATGGAAAAATTTGTAACATAATGAAATTTAGTGAATGAATTTAAAGGGAATATAAGAAGATTAATATATATTTGTATTTACAAATTATCAAATTAAGCAAGTGAAAATGTTCTCAAAAGTTCTTTGGGTGTCTCAACAAAGATTGAAAAAGTTCTTAAAGTTTTACTGCTCTGAAGACATTTCAAAATGGGTATTTCGTAAGAACACTTTAGTATTTCTTGGTATTTCTTGATATATCTTGGTATTTACCTCTTCAGTGTTAACAAGTAAATTTAAGATCAGTTCACATTTCATTAATTTAGCTGCTGTCATTGCAAAATTCACTTTTTTACCTCCTCTATTAACGCAGAAATTTTCCACAAATATTTCGGCGATTCTCCACTTGTTTTTAAGCTCTGAGGCAATGAAAATGTTGGTCTAATGTGCTGGCTCATAAATCTTTCGGGCCTGTCTAAAATAGAACATGGCCGTAAACATAAATTTTCACCAGGCATTTCCCAACCTACTGAGCTACGTATCAAGATTTCCCGTGTGTGTTTGGATGGCAAACATTCTTTTGGCTTTTCCCAAAGCATTTTTGTATATTCTGTATGAGTGTGAGTATGTATGTGTATGGGAGAGGGTGTTTGTGCATTGCCAAATCGCAAGCTTACGAAATTTCCCACACTTTGCAGAGGCGCGCGCTATTTATAAAGCGTGCACCCTGCCGCTCTCTCTTCATATCTCCCACTCTCTTTGAAAGTTTCAACTGTCAACAGAGTCGCAAGCAACAGGCCACAAGAACGAAAACAGAAAACAGCTGTTCATGTTCGGGGGCGCCGCCAAAAACAAAATGAACGAGCACATCAAGAAAAACAAAAACATACACACAGATAGAGAGACCAAAATAGAGAGAGAAAGAGAGTGAGGTAGGTGCACACACGCGCAATAAAAGCTTTAACGAAGCTTGCACGCGCCGCCAGGTTGTGATCGTCCGTCGTCACTCTCCCGCGCGCGTACTCGACTGCAAGCCGTTGCTCTCTCAACCATGCTTACTCTCTTGCACTCTTCACTCTCTCTCTATATCTCTCTCTCTGTGTCGTTCGTTGTTCACCCCATATGACTGTGGCCAGAGCTTTCGGTTTCATTCACCGCAAGAAACCGGGCCCGCCGTTGAGAACTTTGAACGCATTCGAACGCATCGCACGTAGGCCTACGGAATTTTGAGTTTCTCGATTCGAATTCTCCGATTTCAATTTCAATTCCCCAGTCACATCGACTTGAATACCATTTTCGACAAACGATCGATCGCAACGAGACAAGGCGAGACCCTTTCTGATATTAATGATATTTTTCAACTCGTGTGCAGGCCGAAAAAATTATAAAAAAATAAATATAATACAAACATTGTGTGTGTGTGCAATAAATACCCGAATTTAATGTAAATTTGGTATATAAAATGCAAAAATAAAGAACAATATAAAATGTGAATTGATAAATTTCAATGTGCTGCAAATTAAATTCAAGTGCTGCTTCTGCCGCTGCTGCTGCTGCCCCTCTGTCGCTCGCACGACGACGACAAATAAACGAGGCAAGCAAATTGCAGAGCGCAATAAATTAAAACAATAAAAACAACAACAAGTACAAAAAACAGAAACTGAAACTGAAACAGAGACAACCAAAAATCTACATAAATGTTTTCATTGTTGTTGTTGTGCCTGTGCGACGCAAAGTAAAGACAGGAAAGCAACAAAAAATAATACAGAAAAAAACAACAAATTCTCGGTGCCAAATACGCAAAGTAAACCAAAAACAAAAGCAAAAACAACAACAAAAAATATAAGAAAATAATAAACCTAAAGTAAAACAAACGACAAACAGAAAAAAAGCGACTCAAAATGGTTGGCAAAGTTTTGGGTATTCGCGAGTTGGAGCAGTTCAGTAGTCGACGAAGCAGCGTCTATGTTGATCCCGATTGCGAGAAGTTCTTCGAGCTGCCCCTCTTTATAGCGGCCAGCTCGAATGATATAACAACCAAATGCCAGTGCTGGCAGTTAAGTCCAGGTAATAAACCCCCCATCTCCGATCGGAGACATTAAAAACGCAAACAGCGTCAAACACAAAAACAAATATGCATAGAAGCAAATAAAAAAATACAGATATAGTAAATAAATAAAGCAGCTAATTTCAAAAACAAACATTCATAAATTTTAGGCTAGCTAGAGAGGAAAGCTTTACTCTCAGATCGTGGGGTACAAATTGTAATTTTTATTGATGTGTAAGGCGGTGTCGAAGCTTTGAGTAAAAACTGTCATTACTTCGATGAAAACAATTTACGGCTAACGATAAACTAATTTTTATTAACCCTCATTAAAAGATTTCAATCAATAACGAATACCCCAAAATTGTGACTCAAAAGAAACGCATAATAAAATGTACAGTGTGTTCACGAGTTGAATACAATTAGGAATAAATTTCAGGATTTACGACTTGAATAAATGAGTAAAATTTTTTGCCAATTTTCGATTTTTATCTTTACTGTTTGTGGGGGACTACAAGACAGGATCTTCGAAGAAGTAGATAAGATGCCTTAACTCTGTATATATAACTCTGTGTATACGGTGCCATTAAGTCTGACGTCAATGAATGCGCCCCAGTTATAATCGAATTGAAGGCGCTACAATCATTAATATTGTTGTTTTTCAAAATCGCGTTAATTATCACAAAAAGGTTAATAGGCAACTAATTAAGTCGAGTTCTCTATAGATTGGAAAATAACTGAATAGAATAGATGCAAATGAATCATTTGACAAACTTCGAGTACACTTTATTCATACAGTTGATAATTATTTGCAAATTGTTAGCAGGGCCAATGAATCAAATTGATAATTTACATATTAATTATTTTAAATCGATTATGTAAAAGTCTTTCTCAGTTACACAAAATAATTACAAATTATTACAAGTATTTTAATAAATTACAATTACAAACCGCTTATTCACTGATTTTTCCAATTAGTTTGATTAGGAAAATGTGTTTATTTCAAGCATTTAAAATGCCAGTTGAATGAAATTGTTGGTGTCGATAGGAAAATGACCGCATCCACGTAGATATCTCTCTCTCTATATCATCTTGTAAGAACGTCTGTATACATACTATAAATAATAAAAATTTGTGCTGAGTTTTAATAACCAGACTTTAACAAATGGAAATGCTCAGATTAATTACACAGTAAGAGAAAGAAACACAGATGCAGTGTTTGTGTGGTTTAGAGTGAGAGATAACATTAGGGGGCAGGCACAAGTGTTAGAAATGCAAACGAGCCTCGCTCAATTATACCAGTTTTTATTGTTATTGCATTTACAATGTTCATCTCCATTTCGCTTTACACTCTCCCCTTCTCTCTCTCTCACTCTCTCGCTGTCTATAATATATAACTATATCATACTCGCGTCATTTGATATTTACAGCCCAGCTTTCTCACCATGCTCATAACCGACTCAATTTTGGTTAAACGATATTAATGATATGTAGTATATTTTTCAAGGCGCAGTAACGAATACCAAGTGAATAGTGTTAATAATAATGAAAATGAATACGAATACTGACCGTAATTTGTTGTCTGTCTCTGATTCGTGACAAGCTGCTCGATGACTAGAGCTGGCGCTCTTATCAGTGGGCCATCTAAATAACAAATAAACCCAAAGTTCTGTGATAAGAGGAGGAGGACGAGCAACTGCCATGCAAAAATCGATCAGCTGTCGCTTGAGGTAATGAGACATGTACCGAATGCACAATCAATTACCCGCAACTACGATAACTAATCAAAATGGTTGCCCCACTCCCCACTGAGTCTTGTGCTCTGGCGTCAATCAATAAGTGGAGGGGGGTTGTTTTTGGTTAGTGTTACCCTACTTAACTTCCCTACCCTATCTCTCTTTCGGGGCGACCCTCTTCGCTAAGCAGCTGACCAGCGCGATAAGTATTTCGGCGTCACTCTTAACTGACCAACATCGATCTAAAACTGTCAACCTACGGCATTTTCAGCGGCTTGTTGTGGATTAGATTTAGTTCACGCTGCACAACGAATCAAATTTTGTTTTGCATTTGCAAATTTTTGATATAACTTGTCTACCTTTTACTAAGAATACTATCAATATGTTGTGTACTTATAAACTTCGAAAATATATATAGATTGCTTATAAAAAATATAGTGTGTAGTTATTGACAGTTCCGTGGAAACTCTAAATTGTACATTAAATTTAAATCGTACGTTTTCATTGCATTAACTTTAAAATACCCAAGGTACTTATAGATAAACAAATATACTAATTGTTTTAAATACCCAAGGTACTCATAGTTAAACAAATGTTCCCTTTTTTGTCACAAATCAAATAGCTTTATCTTTATAAACTAAATATAATAATAATGTGTGTTAACATTGAGTCAATTATCTTCTAATGATCTATCAATGTTGCACTTTCAGTTATCATTTCAATTCAATTTTAATTGCATGGCCTAAGTTCTCCATGGGCCATTTAAACTCAACCAACTGTGCTTGTGTGTGTGTGTATGTTTGTTGATTCTATGTAGAACAAGCATCTATCAATAAAGCTTATCACATACTGCAGTAAACACTCACACACTGACACATACTCGCCCACTTAGACACACATTAATTGCAGCCTCAAGTAGTTTATTTGCCACTCTGGCGTATGAGCAATATACGAGCTGAGAAATTTAACTACTTACTTGAGTATTTTCATGCCTTTATCAAAGTTTTTTGTTTGTTACTATTTATAATTATGTTTGCTGCTTTATGCGGCCTTCGGTTGCAAGTTCAATTGGCTTTGAGGCAGACTAAAATCGATGCAGCTCGAGAGAATTCTTATCAATAGTCATATGAGGCCCCCCTTAAGTGGGCTAACGCAAAACGGCAGCAGCAGAACAACTTTATCAGCTGTCACTTGAGCGGGCCAACAACCGTTTACTTAACTATTTAATACAAAATATATACAATATATAGTTAAGTTATCTGTGTCTGTGCGCGCACTTAACGAGTGTGACAATTGTGTTGCATGTTGATTTACAGCGCAGCGTTTCGTGCGGCACGTCAGGTTTTTGTTTTTTACGAGATATTTTTGTATTTTCTTCCAGTATTTATTTGTTAGACATTTAAGTTCGCGACCTAGGCTAATCGAGAAACACTTGACTAATGCTCTTTCTATTTGTATTTTTTTCGTACAGGCAAAGAGCCGGCACTGCGCTCATTCACGGAAATCCAACAGCTTCTGCAGCAGGGCAAGAAACACATTGTTAAGAACATACTCAGAGAGAATTCCTGGCCAATAAACTCGCCCATTCGTTCGCAGTTGTGGCCAATACTATGCGCACAGCATTTGACCAAGCAGAATATGCTAGATGGCTTCTACTGGGAGATGGTGCATCAGGTAAGTGAAACACACTGTTAATTTATACTCCAAAATATCCTAACAATGGGAATCAATTTTCTATCTAGGTTTTTGGCACCACAGAGCTGCCAGATAAGCCAATAATGCTGCCCGCCTTTGTGGATGCCACACATTGCTTCCCGTATCACTTGACCAGCACGGGACGTGCCGTTGCCGATCGCATTGTGAATGTGCTGGGCTATGATTGTCCTGACATTACCTACAGTCCAGTATTGTATCCAATTACGTCATTACTTTTGCATTTCATGTCAGGTAAGTTCAATTCAAGATGGAGATAATACTAATCATCAGAAGCTGTTCGAATCTTCGTAATCTTTGGCAACTTAAACATACCTGACAGTGTTGTGGATGGTCTGCTAGGCATATCATTGTTGCAGGTCATTTCTGTTCAAAATTATATAATCAAATCGCAGCACTGATGATTTGTTTCTTAAATAGGGACTAACCCTTTTCTCTACCAAAAGATTCTTACGATCACAATTTTGAAGTATATTTGAAACAAATTAGAACAAATATGTAAAGCCATATAGCTTTGTAATGTTAAATAATCTTATTTCTTACTTGAATAGAAATATTCATTATTCAAAGATTATGTACAGCTGACGATTAAGGTCCAGCTTATATGAATAATTGAGATATTTATCTCTACAATACTTGAAATAACACACATACTCAATTTAATGAAATTATAATGATAAACTTAGCTACACGTATAGTAGATCAAGTTAGATATCATTCAACTAGTCTGTTATCCCACAGTTGAACAGTCGTGTGGTATAATTTGCATACTACTATTCTCATTCTCAAAAATGTTGTAACAATTCCAACGTGATTCACGTGACTCGCTGCCCTTTTCAATGACTTTGAATCAAAATACACTTCAAAATCGCATTATTGATTACATGATACGCACTTGGGGGCCGTCATAGAGCTCCTCATAGAGTGAGCTCGCCTCAGTTCGCTTCAGTTCACTTCACGTTCGGCATTCGTATTCAATATTTGCAGTTGTCATTAGGTGTTTCGTTCGTTATCTACCCAAATAATTGGCACAATTGTAAATCACATCCGACAATTCACATACAACATTTGCCGCGAGTGGCTCGAGTAACTCACAGCACGGCGTAAATTGATGTATCGTGATTTTCTTGGCTAATTATTTTGGTCAACAATTTCAAAAGTCCGAATCGAGTAAATATTGTAGCCCTTTCTGCCTTTCGGTCATACACAAAAGAGCTTCCTCGATTATTACTATATGATCTTCAACTATTTGCGCTTTATACACATACGTAGTTCCGCATGTGTTATCAGACATCGTCTGGCATCGGCCTCTTAATTTGTAACTCATTTTCTGCTGCCTGACGCCTCGCCAATTAATAATTTATATTTTGCGATATTCATAGTAGTTAAGCTGTTCGGAATTGGATTAATCTGGTCGCATGTGGGCAGAGATTGGTTGAGCTGCTTAATACCGGTACTGGCAATTGATCGATGGCGAACAGAATAATTTAAATTTTAAAAATTTCTTACAGTTCCATAAATTCATTAAAAAGAGAAATGATATTTTGCTGTGAATTGATTAATTGTTTTACTAAGCAAAACGTTTAGAGTTTTGTTTTTTGCTTGATTGTTTTGTAAATTAACACACAAATTATGCTTGACGGGCCCATTTTATATATATAGAGTGATAGAGCTTAGTGAGAATATTATAAATTGCGACAAAGTTGTCAAATTGCAAAAATATTGAAACAAAGTAAGACCGGAAAAGTTTGCCAGCTTTGTTAAGATCCTTGAGTAGATTTCCGATTGCCGTAGGCGTTCAGGCGTCGATCACCTGCCATTGATTAGAAGATGACCCCGTTCTATAACCCCAAAGTGTAATATGTATTTGTTTCTATAGTTAGCTTGAATATCAAGAAGGTCATATCGTATAGTATAACACGTATACGTTTGCAAATCTAATTAAACTCAGCACACTGCACTGAACTCTGAACACCCACATTTGTAGTATGTGCAATACCTATTGAAAAAGAGTGTGTGTGTGCGCCTATTGCAACGAAGAAACAACAAGACAATCAATCAATCAATGCAATCTGGGTTCAAGAGTGTGGCGCACTTTAGTTAGAATATATGTGGATTATCTCTTGCTATGGATGGGGGGATCGCTCGGACTTGTGATTAATATGCGCCTTACTTGGAGGAGGCACATGACAAGCCGCCTGCCTGTAACTGATAAAGCTGCGCCTGATAAGCCTGCTCTGTGCTGGGGCATGAAAAGAGGTCGACTCTATAGTAACATTCCCTCATCTTCGATTCTCTATCTCCCTCTCTCTCGCTCTGCTACTGTCTGGCTCTCTGTCTGTCTGGCCGACGTGTCTCGCAGTTTTGGAGGTTTGTTTACACGGCGCGAAAACTTGTAGCTTGTCTAGGGCGAGTGCGGATGGGAAATTGCGATTCCGGGCCAGTCTCAAGGTAGTCACACTCATACACATGTACACACACTGTTTACAGTCACTATAAATAGTATATTTCCCCCCTTTTTAGGGTACAAAAGTCCATTGTTTTCCCGAATTACAGAACATGTAAACTTTTTGTCGGTGAAGGTCGCAAAACAAAAAAAAAACATCAACAATAATAAAGAGAGAAAACAGCTCCCTCTACAGGGTGTCTTTGCGATATGCCATAAAAAAATAATCGACAATAAAAGTGAATTTCGAACTGCACTCTCAATCGACCAGAGACATTTTAAAAGCATTTCGTGCATTTCAAGTTCAAGATTCGGGCACAGAGTAAAAGTATAAACAATCAAACTACGTGTATATACAAACTTATATACTGGGTATGTTTGTGTGTGTGGACATATTGGTACTTTGTATTGCTGCCTGTCAACATCTTGTTGACGTCACTGACTCGTAATCGTCGTTGTCGTTGTCGATGTCGATGTCGTTGAGTTTTATGCAAATTTTCGTGACAACAACAACAACTGAAGATACAATTCTGCAGTAGTTGATGCTCGTTTGGCATGTGACATACATTTTCCCAGCAATACTCGGGACTAGATAATAATAATCGTTGTTTATTTGTTTATCTGGCGTCCAATAAAATTGTAGTTGAGCTACGTGGAGTATGATAGAGTACTGAAAATGAAGAACATACCACAGTTGAAACATTTCCCTGTGGAAATAACCCAGCAGAGCTTTATATATAATTTGTGTATACTTCCTTATAAACATCCTGCCTCATTATAGGGTATCTGTCAGTGTTCTACACTTGTTTAGATCATTCACACTTGTTAAGCTCTTTTCATCTACGACATCGGGCGTCGCGTAATGACGCCAGCACGTGAGCATAAAACTCGCATAAAATACATTTTGGGCAACCTACCCCAGCTCATTTCGTACATCTACCCTATACGTATTCGCATTCTGATTCCCCTTCCCACCTTCCCCCTCAATTACCATTTCCATTCCAAATCCAACGAAGCCAAACAAATGCGCACTTTTTATATCATCTTTGGGTTTTCGTTTGCTTGTGCTATTGCTTTTGTTTTATGGCTGTTTGTTATTCTGTATTCTGTGTCGGGCGATGTTTATGCCGTACCCAAACATTGTCAAGCCGAGCTATGCATATTTGTTTTTGCACGGCGCTTTTATATGGTCGAACTCTATTAACACAGCCACTCTTCAAATACTTTTTAGTAGTACGTGCTCAGAGATATTAACTATAGAATAAGCTTGGGACATATCAACAACAATAAAAATGCTTATGAATGGGGTAGGTTGAAAGCTCTACATGGAGATAATATTTAAGCTAAAAGCTTTGGTGAGTAGGAAGGGAACAATAAAGGAAAAATCTCTATTAAAAGAAGATTTTATTGTGTTGAAAGCTGTACTTCAGATTAAAGTGCAAACATTTTAGCCAGAAGCTCTGTAAAAAAGAGTTACCCCAGGCACTCCTTATAATCTTAACTGGAGTCTTACTATTCATAGTTATCTTATTACTAAAAGATATCTTAACCATCCATAAAAATTCCATTTTAAATTGTCTCTAAATGTTCCCCACAAACAAATACATCTCGCAACACATTTGAATGCGAAAATTGTTATTTAATCTTTTCACTAATTGCCATTTGTTTTGCCTTATAAAGATTTTTCACGCATTTCAAGTTCAGTCAGCTCAGATCAGCTGAGCTTTTGTGGTCTGTAAGGGCAGTGCAGTGCCTCACCTAATGGCGCCCAATTAGCGCCTGTTAGAACAGATTTGTTATATTATTCTATTCGTGGAGGCTTTATTTAAAAATTGTTTACGCCTTGTCTCGTCTATTTTGGTCTTTAAACATTGTTTATGTTTTTTTTCTCTCCTCTGATATCGTTGGCTGTTTTTTATCCATCGCGTGATGGAGCTAAGGTCGTAAATGTGAAATGTACCTCAACAATCTGCAGCTGACTTTCGAATATCAAAGTGCTGTGGTGTATACACGACTTACAACACACCTCTCACACCCAGAATTCCTCTCTCTCTCTCTCACTGACTTGCTGACGTCAAATTGAAACGTAAAACGGACTGCGATTTTTTTGAACCAGTTTTATTTTTACTGCTCGCTGCTTATCGGTTCAATTGGTGTCATAAAATTAGAAACCCCCTCGAACTGCGGCCCTTTTCTTTCCTCAATTGTCTAATTGGAAGCTTATGGCAAGTGGCAGCGGCTGCACTTGTAGACTTTGTAGACTATTTATAGAGCGGGAAAACTAATAAATGCAATTAATGCACGATTACTTTTAATTGCTGCAATGGAATCTAAAATGTCAAACCAAACTGAGCGATATAGAACGAAATTCTAAGATTTTAATGCAAAAGAAATGGAGGCAGAATTAAAATGAAAAAATAAAGCAAATATTTACAAGGAACTTATATATCAAGCAGAGGATTTTTGTAATATATCATTTATTTATTGGTATTTATTTTATTATCTTTACATCTTATATCCTCATTCTCAACAATCTATTTTATTGAAAAAGAGATGGGGAAGAAAAAAAGGCAATCTAAAGAAAATATTTACAAACAAAACTGATAAATCATGTAGAGGATTTATTACAGTATATAAATAACAATATTATTTATTTGTTGGTATATGTTATATTTTTGTATACCCTTCGATCAAAAAGGGGTATACTGACTTCATGCAAATGTATGTAAAAGTAATTATATGCTCACTCCGGATCACTAGCCGAGTCGATTCAGCAATGTCTGTCTGTCTGTCCGTCTGTCCTGTATGAACACACAGATCTCAGTTATTATAAAAGCTAAAGATATAAAATTTCGCATGGAGGTTCCTGTATATTATGTCTAGAATAATTTAAAAGTATGTACATGTTGCGTATGAATTTAACAAATTATACCTCAACGGAACATTAGTCGACTATTGATCTACAATAGTTTTAATCTGATATCCCCGTTCTTAAGAACCTATTTAATTTGTAGGGTAAACGTAGTGTATACATTGTCAAAATGATCATAACCTCTGCAAGGCTATTAAAAGAAAGCGATTCTGCACTCTGCGTCAGACATTTTAAATAGAACTCTGAAGAATTCAAATATTTAGTGATAAAAATACCTTTAGCAAACAAGGTAGAATCTCTTTCGCTTGCTTATCACTCACCTATTGTTTGCTCAGTGTTGAGTTTCCGCAAGTGATAAGCACAAGCCACTTACTAAGTAGATACACAGATACTAGCAGACAGTAGATACAGATACAAATAGCAGATACAGACGGAGTGTAAGAGAGAGAGGGAGAATGAGCGAGATAAGCTGTAACTGCTCTGTTGATGTGTATCTGTTGAGCTACAAAACAATTGATAACATTCGAAACAATAAACTGAATATTCAGGGCAATTGCAGCAACCGCGTCTAACTGCTTCGCACCAAACTAAACCGAATGCTTGCTGCATTGATAAGAGGCTGTGCTGATAAGCGTGCACAGCTTCACTTGAATGCAAGCATTGTAAGTCAGTCTAAAGTCAAGCTATATCTACTCTATATTTATATATTTTTCTTTCTAAATGGGTATTTAAATCCTTGGACATGTGGCATAAGTGATTGCTAATTGCCTGATAAAACAAATCAGAAAAGTCCCAGAACACACTCAGAGTTCAGTTTACAATTGCATTTTAAATGCTTTACAATATAGATAAGTACAATATGTTTTTATTGTAGTCACCATTGTTGTTGTTATAATTGTTTATAATCAGTTCTGCACACAGGCAATATCGTTGCTAATGAGCCACACACGAAAGGCACATGAAAAACGATATAAAGTAAATATCGCACAGATCTGTGGCATTATTTTTAGCACTGCGTTTTAAGCATCAGTTAAGCTAATTTATAAATCAAATATGTGCACGCAGTCACTGTACAATAACAACAGAAACAACATCAATGACTAATTTAATAAACAAATTGTGCGCCAGTTAATTATGGTACGCGAAATGGAACCGACCTAAAGTCGCGGCAACAAAAAAGGCTCACAGCGTTAAGCTGAGCAGAGCACAAATTGGAGGCGCGGTCAAAGTGCACAAGTTATGCAGGGTAGTTGCGTAGGGTATATTGTGCTAAAAGTGTGGAGAACATTACGAGCAGTCTGCAGGAAATATACACAAATCTCTTAACAGTATGATGCACAAGTGCACATATATATAGAGATTACTTATTTCAAAAAAGTGATCTGTTTTTCTAGGTTTTCATCACCTGTGAATAAATGTCATAGAACTAATATAACTGAAGATCCCTAAGAAATAAAACATATAAAATTAAAGATAACTCATTTGTTTTTCAAGATCCCTATAGAAATATCTTCTTTTTTACGAAACTGGCTGTGCTTCACAGCACAGATTGCAGAAAAATTCGTTCTATATCGCTAAGTAATATATTATATTATAAAACAATATGTTATACTACTTTAGTCAGGTTATCTTCTTCTTGAATAAATCTTCTGTCTTGAAGCTCACCAGCAATTTGAATAAATTAGGCATTAAATTAATGCAGAAAGTGTGTCTGAAAATATCAATTATCAATAATGTAGGGTATAGCCAAGGTCAACTACCTGCCTTCAACTGTTTTGCATTTGCGTTATTCAATGCAATTTACGCTGCGTCATTGCGGTAACGCCTCCTTGCCCCGATGTGGCAATAAGCCCCATGTACGATGGTCATGCAGACCACACCGCACCCGCACCTCCGCGTAATTCACCGAAATCGCCTCGAAACCAGACAAACCGAACTAACTCATCAACCGCAACCACAGGCGATGAGCAGCGGCAGCAGCTGAGGCAGTGCAGTACGTGGAACGACCTCAGGAAGCTGCAGTGCAAATTGCAATTTAAAATTGTGCAATTAAATTAGAGACAAAGCTTTTCTAAGCAGTAGAGAGTGAAAGAGAAAGAGAGATAGCAGGGAAGGATGTGTGTGAGAGAGAAAGGCACAGCTGTGTGGGCTGTAGCTGTCGCTGGGGTTAGGCTCGTGTGTTATTAAGCAACGGATAATTGCCAGGCAAATGCAATTCGATAGCGCAGTGCACGATGCAAGCAACTGACATAAGTATTAAGTGGCCCAATATTACGTGAGTTGGCGAAAAAGTATGAGCACAATAATGGGGGCGTGGTAAACTGTTAGATACTCTTCACACACAACTTTCAACTCTCACAGCTATTGTAAATATCTTCAGATTGCATCGGAATACAGTCCAAATTAATTCAACAGGTAATTCTAGTGGATTTAGTAATTTTCATTTATTGCCTATCTTTCCTTACCTATCCGCAGTAACATTTTAAAATATTTGTGGCTTGGACTGATTAGACAATTCAAAATTTCTTTGTTGTTCGAGTTCCAAAAGGTTTCTAGTGTGTTGCTCTATTTCCATGTTAATGCTGCAGTTTTACATTCAAAATAGGTCTTTAACAGTTTCTGATTGAATAATAACTATAAAATACATTATATTTCCATGTTTATATTAATAATTTTTCAATTATTTGCCATCTCTTGCAGAGGAGGAAGCTTATCTGTGTCTGGCCGGACTCGTGGGCAGCAAGGAGAAGACATTCATCAATCAAACCAAACTTCAGCATGAGGTCACTTGGAAGACGGTCATGCAAATAGCCAAAAAGCACACAGTGAGTACTGAAGTTTATACACACATCCATCAATTTCAAAATGAAATTAAATTATTGAATATATTGTTTTACAGAAAAGTGCCATTGCGTATTTCCAACGCATCTGTCCGAATCAGAAGCTGGAGCGCATCTTTATGGATTGGTGCTGGTGGATTTTAGCTGGTCTACCATTTCAGCATTTGGTGCGAATTATGGATTGCTATTTTCATGAGGGCATCAAGGTGCTCTATCGCGTCGCTCTGGTCATACTCAATCTCTTCCACAAGGAATGTCAGTCGAACAACGAATGGAGTCCGGATAATATTAAAAACGACATTGGCAATGCTCTCATCAAGTTCTGTAAAAAGATACCAGTATCGCCGGCGAAGCTGCTCCATACCGCTTTTAGTATTAGGGGACTCAGGTGAGTCAAATCAGTAGAATATATATAAATCACATATTAACATATATTTTTCTCTCTCTCTTTCTCTGCCTTACAGTACCCAGTATATTTCTAGAATATTTATCAAGACTGAAATGCTACTAAAAAGCCGATCCAATCTTAATAGCGGTTCAAAGCAATTAATCAAATCGCGCTCAAGTGATAATCTGCCCACTAGTCAGTCGCAGGTCAACATCCAGATGATGTCACACACTTTGACCATACGTGAGGTAGGTTGTAAACCCCAATCGAATTGAATTCATACACTATCCCAATCCACTCGATGAGGAAAAGAAAAGATTAAGCTAGTCAAGTACTCACACAATCTCTATACAAATATCGTATTATAAAAGGGTCTATGGAACTGCACCGAATTTACTATAGTTTTTTTCAGTCTTCAGTTCAAACACACTTAGTATTTAGGTTTAGAAAGATACCATATATGGAAACTGGGTTATTTAATCTTTATTCACACAGCACAGCACACGCAATACCCTATCCCAATTATATACATACAATATACTATATGAAACGACTAATTATGGTATAACTGTAAAAGATCTTCTATTGATTTATTGTGTCTTTTGTTCTTTCAACAACTATCACAATGCACAACAACAACTACAACAAACAACCTACAACCAACAACCTACAACCAACAACAACAACTACAAATGAAATACCACAACTCAACTTCTGAAAATAACTGAAAAACAAAACCAGAAGCTGCACTCTGAGAGCTGTCGCAATTTGGTATGGGGCTAAAATAGAAATTATTGTTTATATACATATATACTATATATACTACTATATATATATATATATATATATATATTATATACATATATATGATGGATAATGCTGACTGATGTTCAAACTCTGCTTGTTTTGTTTTTCACAAAAAAGAAAACTGAAAATTGTTACGTTTTTTAATTGAGTTTTGAGTTATGAATTTGCACGAGTCAAGTCTGGAATTTAGCTGCAAAATTGTTGGCTACTTTCCGGCTAAACATGCATAGAACAACATTTTAGAAACAAATTTCTGTTCTGTGCTTGACTCAAAGGTGTTTGTGTTGTGTTTCTACTAATTTCCGTTTATCTGCTGCAGTTTATTTGAATGTTTCTAAAAAAAATAGCAAAAAATACTAACTAAAAATTTATAAAGCTATTCTAGAATCTGTTGTTCAGTTTCGTTTCTCTTTTGCATAACAACACAAACAACAACAATAAGAACTACCAATAACAACAACAACACAAAATGCTGTTTTATCCGTTTCCGTTATTTAACACAAATTTGCATTTGAGTTTTGTTTCTCCCTTTTCATTTCGTTCGCACTTACTTTGCACTCCAAGGCCAAAAAAGAACCAAAAACCAAAAAACACAATCAACATTGCAAACAAGAAAAAACCAAAAACCTTATAAATATCAAACTATATCAAATTATATATACCTATATATAAAATCTGTTTCTATTTTTCTTGTATTTTGCGCTGCCTTGGCAAACTATGAATGAAAAAAAATTATTTATGCAACAACATAAAACAAATACAAAAAAAAATCAAACAATATCGAATAAAATCAAAATGAATTTCCCTGAAAATGATAATGAAAATAAAAAATGCGTGCGCTTTATCAACATGAAAAATCATTTCCGACATTTTATCATATGCATAACCTATGATTACCTATGTACATATATATTAATATCTATATCGTATATAGGGCGAAAAGTCGCCCGGTCATAGAGCCATCGCCATGGGCATTTATCCCATACACAATCTAAAAAGTCAAGTCTGTAAGAACGAAGAAGTAAGTGCAGAGAGCCGCCTTAAAAGCTATATTGCTAGTTTCCGTTTCTTTTGTAATTTGCTAAAAAAAAACATAAAAACAACAACAACAACAAAACGAAAAACCAAATACAACAAAATCAAACAACAACCAAAGTATAGTCCAAGAAAATGGAATGTTATGCTTATAAATTGCACCCACAAGTCTCTTTCTGAACTCGCACACTCTCTCTCTCCGTCCCCCCTATGTCTCTTTCGCTCGCTCTCTCTATCTCTATCTCTCTGAGCCTCTTTGGAGTCCCCAAAAAAGAAAGCATTGCATGTCTCATGTGTGCGATTATCCAATATTGTTAGCATTATAATCATATTCGAATTCTCAAATTGTTATATAAATTCGTACCTTCTATTTATTTTTGTCAGTTTCTTTCTTTCATTTGTTTTGAGTTCCGTTTTTTTTTTCTAGATCGTAAGAAGTTAATAGAGTTGTTTAACAGTTTTATAGCAGAAGAACGACCCGAAATCCCGAAATATTTCTAACAAAATGAATATCCATGTCAAACTTTTCAAACATTCATGCGATTCATCATACAAATCGAGCTGCATCTAATTTTGACATTGCTATATATCATCTCTTTTCATAGCATTTTGGTTTACCGGGCACAACGAATTTCATTAAAACCTGGACGGATAGACAATTTGTAAGCATATGAATTAAAGAGACTCGATCTTGAACGTGAAACATGAATGATACCATACAAAATCTTTCCCCACCACCACCACCACATCCGATAAAATCGTTACATTTCGTGCCGTTTTATTTGAGAATTTAACCAGATATCTCCTCCCCCTCCCCCCATCTATAGAAATGTCCATCTACTTTCTGTATCTTTCTATACCCAGAACTTTCTGCCTTTATCTCGTTCTCCCTTTTTCTCACTTTCCCTGTCATTCTGTGTGTTTCTGTGTGTGTGTGTGTGTGTGTGTGCGTCCCTTGTATTGGTAAACTAAAATCCATGTATACATACATATAGAATCGCCATACATTCTGATCCCCTTTTCATGTAATATTATTCATGCCATATCATGCTACAGTTTGGTAGGCTGACAGTTTGACAGTAGTATCATACAGTTTGACATGCACTGCGCTGCTTCAATTCATGCGCTGCTGCTGCTGGCAAAAAAAAAAAAGAAAAACCGATAAAAAATCCAATTTAAAAACGAAAACAAAAACGAATCATTTATTTTTTATTTGTCGTATTTCTTATTGTAGTTTTCATTTTTGAACGTTATAAATAATTACGAATTTTTGGTTTTTTATAACTCTCGTAAATTAACTTGGCTTTTTACCTCGTTTGGCCTACTAGTTCATGTCTGTCCTCTGTCTCTATCTCTCTCTCACACACTCGCTCAATTTGTCTTTGTTTATTGCTCTGTAACAATCCCCGCCCGAAATGCCTAATTATGTTTTTGTTTATATTTCGTGTGTGTGTGTTTACATCATGCGTATGTATATTATATACTACTCTATAGCTATACACATATACATTGTATGTATTTCTCTTACCTGTTTTTATTAAATTGGCTAATGCTACCTTTTTTATATAGTATAGTATTCTTATTCGTAGTTGATTTTTGCCTAATCGTAGTATGTATAATAATAGCTCCAAGAAAAAGTGCTTTACTAATTCAAGAATATCCCATCCCCCATTCCCTCCCACAGCTATTCACGCTATGGTCTTGGCTACCTGTACGAATCACCATGTACCAACCGGTGCTGCTCTACACCACCGAGGAGCACGGCTGCTCCTTGACGACCTTCTACGTGCGCGTCGAACAACATGAGCCCACGCTGCTCATGATCAAGACGTGCAACAATGAGGTGAGTACAGAGAGATTATCTTTAATCTATAAAGAGTTCTAATATATATTTTTATATTCTGTTTAGGTATTTGGCGCCTATTGCTCTTCGCGCTGGTTTGAGCGCAACGTCAAGGATGACAAGGGCCAGAGACAGGCCTACTTTGGCACCGGCGAAACCTTCCTATTCTCCCTCTATCCTGAACGTGCTAAATACCCCTGGGTGGGTATCGAGGGTGACCGCGATTTGGGCCACAGCTCGGAACTTTTCATGGCAGCAGACTCCAAAATGATTACAATTGGCGGCGGGTGAGTGGCAAAATGAGATTGAAAAATTAAATTAAATTATAATGCGCGCACTACACCCTTGTCAAAGTCAAGCAACATCAAACTAATTTCCCGTTTTTAACTTTTTTTAGAGAGGGCCAAGCTATTTGGATGGATGAAAACATTCGTTTTGGCAAAACGGACAGTTGCAAGACCTTTAACAATCCCCCACTGTGTCCGTCGGGCGACTTTGAGATACGCGTGCTGGAGGTCTACGGTTTTGTAGGCGTCTAAGGCGTGCCCGCCCGCAGGCCACAACACTCAAAATGAAACCAAATTGCCCGCCGAAGTTCAAGTGCTCAGAAAAACCCGCTCCGCACCCGCACCCTCACATTACTATGCTCCTCATCCTCCTTCTCGGATCCGCACATCCATAAAAGCCACAAACACACATACACGGACACAGAAACACATGTGCAAAATGCTGGTGTTTCCGGCTAAAACGGAAACAGTGTCAGAAAGAAAATCAAAAACAGATGATGATAATGATGATGATCATAATGAGGGGGGAAGATATAAAGATGATGATTAAGAATTGTGTAAACATTTATAAAATACCTATTTATAAATATGTATCTAAAAACGGCAGCGTTCGTTGTCGTTGTCGTCATTGTCGTGTTAATGTTAAATGTTTAAATCGAGCAAAAACAAATTATCTATTATATAATGGAAATACTCTGTGAGTTCATGTTTCAAAAAGCAAAAGTTTTGAAATACTACATATACAATAGTTGTTATTCTCTATAACGTATATAAATGAAAATGAATGTAAACACCTATATAGATATATAACTATATAAATATGTGTGTATATCTAATTGTATCTCGTAAAACTATATTTACTATATATAACGAGTTGAAAAAGCAGACAGAAAAAGCAACAAAAAAAATCTATTCCTTAAACGAAAAAGATAAAAAATGGAAATGAAATCATTTATCAATTGTTAAGTTAATGCAAATAAAAATGAAAATGTCTGCACATTTTGATTATTATTATTATTATTATTATTGTAACTATTATTATGATTATTATCACTATTATTATTATTAATAATTTTATGTTTATTTGTGTATTTGTATTTTTTCTGCTTCTGTAAACCAAATTTACTGACTTGACTGAATTTGTTATAAATGTTATTAATATTATTATTATTACATATGTGTATAAATTATATTTTGTAAATTGCATTGGATATCTTTATTTTCTTTACTAGGCTTAGTTTCCACACACACACACCCACACACATAAACAAAATGCCACATATGATGTAATAATTGTTTGATTGTGCAGTTTAAAGGTCATATATAGCAAGCATGTTACACTGACACGTACATTGAAATAACTAGAAAGAAAAATGAATATTCAAATTCACTCTGAAGCTATTTGGGCGTGCAGCTGAGACAGTAGGTGGAAAAGGGGGAGGGGAAAGTGGTGCACACAAGTCAAATTGATCTCATTTATGTTCCATATCCAAAGCGCTAAATAAAAATTCAATGATTATTTAAGATTCATTCCATGATCGCATTGCTCAAGCCTCTATTTATGTATTCAATTCAGCAGACAAGGACAAATTTGATTGCTTTCGAAAATTTCTTATCAATTTTTTTCTAGTCAGAAAAATGAAACGAAAAAACGCAAATTCAACATGCTGTGCACTACTTGCTTTCTAAATTGTTGTAGGTTGTTCAGCTGACATGCCCATTTAGCGACTGCTCTTTGCACTACTCAAGCGAATTCTTACAATCTGATAGATACACACAACGAATACAGAATATATACATAGGAACTTTAATGCATGTTAATGTAAATTACGCCAAAATAAAGAGAGATCTGCAAATGCTGCCGTTCTGCCACCTCCAGAGACTCAGAGATCTGGACGCTACTCAATTTTAGTTCACATGAAGCGCTCCAGATTGATTTCTATTGAAACAGAGAGTGACTCAAACACATTTTGGAGCTGGTACTCCACACAAGAACTCCCCAAACACACTAACACCATTTCAGCACACACACATAACATGAGGCTGGCGGCGGCAAATTTGCAGCAGTGTGTAAAATTTTTGTGGCAACAATATTGTTATGAAAGAATACTATATATGTGTATACCCATAAATGTATATGATATAATAACTACTTGATATAATTTTAGTTTTTTATTTAAACTCTCTGTGTTGTTAATGAAATGAATGATGTATGTAAGCAGCATTATAAATTATATATTTACTATGTATGGCATATGAAATAACGCTATAATAGATCATACTTATAATAGCCTAGTTGAGAAATTTGATCAACACAAAAATACTATCAGAAAATACGATTTATAAATATATTTGTTACTTGTTTCTGCGCTGTTGATAAAAGTTTTTACTTTACTTGGTTGACTATTCATATTCGAATTACGAATTCACGATTACAATTACGATTTGTTGATGATTGTTGTGTTTGGTTTCTTGGGGCTTGGGGTGCACCTACTACTATGAACAGTATTTGGCAGAGGCAACAAACAAACAAACAGACAGACAAATATACAGACAATGAACACAATCTATGCTACTTCATTATCTTTTGTACAAAACAATTGTTTACACTGTTTTCTATATGAATTGTTCTCTATGTGTAGTCGTTGTTAGGTTTCGATTTTTGTACGATACAATACAATAACCAACCATTATATATGTAGTTCAACTTATATAACATATGCATACAATCTATAGTACATCTAGTGATGATGATCAATAAGAAATGTGTTATTTATATCAATAATATAACCCACAAAATCATAAACCGTAATTAAATTATGCAAACTGAAATATATACCTATAAAATATAAATATATATACCATTATTATAAACTATGCGATGTTTGATATTTGAATTAAAGAACGTGTTGTTTATTTGATTATAATTATTATTTTATTTTTTAATGGATTATAATTAAACACACATACACACATACAGCAAACGAATACAATTGAATGTGACCCAATTCTATATTATATATATACATAAAGAAAAATATATATTTAATGAAATATATGATATATGTATGTTAAATCATTTTAGTGGATGTATAAAATATGAAAAACTCAAATAAAGTGAAATAAAAAGTAAAAAATGTTGAAAAAATATGTATAGCTGTTCTGTTTTTAAATCGTTTAAGTTAAGTTAAAGCGAGTAGGCTAGCGCCGTCCTCTGTAATTCTCAAGTGTGCAGGAGTATTTTGCAGTGCTAGTGCTTCTCTGCGATTCTCAAAACATCGCAATGACGTCTGTCAGCCATTTAATTTCTGAGTAGCATCATGAACAGAATTAGAACTATGCCCAGTGTGTAGGTCCGTGAGAGTGCATTGCGAGTGCTGACATTGCACAAGTCCGTGTGACAAAACTTACAACCTGCAAAGCTCAGTTGGGGCATTACGGGATCGGGCAATTCATCACACTCCAGAAATTCACCAAAGGCGCAAGAGCGTCGCACAAAGAGAACATCATCAGACGCTGGAAGTGCAAAGGGAGTGTTAGCAGAATACCCAATAGAAATGCTAACACTGAATTCTCACTTACAGATACCGCCGTAATACTTAATCAAACACGCTGTCTCCGGTCGCTGCAGATAGAATACGCGCTTATCCTCCGGTAATTCCATGGAATCACAGTCTGTTTTGGCGATGTCATCTGGTTCAAAATCATCTCCGCATTTCGAATCGTTGAGGGAATCGCATTCAAAGCAGCTAACTGCCCGAGCTGCTCGAAACGAGTCGAGACGATGACGACATGTGCGTAAAATATGTGTGTCAACAATGTGTTGGTTTCCCCCTCTTTTGCTCTTCCCCTCTCTCTCTCTCTTTCCCCCTCACTTCCACTCACCTGTGGCGGTCAGCGTGACGAGCAGCAGAGCTAACACCAACACTATGTGCCGCATCATTATCATCGCCATCATCAGCGTCGTTGTCGTCGCGAATGCTCTACAGGTACGAGGACGGTACGAGTCTGGCAAACAGATGACGGATGGTTGCAAATACGCGAATGTATGTGTGTGAGACTTGTACTGTTTACTGTTTGTCTGTGTGTGTGTGTGTGCGCGCGCGCAAATTTAAATGCCTGTTGATCGCTCTCAGTCACATGCCCGAACCAGCCGGACGAGCTGCACACGCGAGACTGAGCCAAGCAAATCGCATTCTGAATGAGTCTCTTTTTCTCTGTGTGTTTTGTTATTTTCCATATAACACACACATTTGGTTTTCATTTGACTGAGCGCGTCTAGTACATTTCGCATATACTATGAAATGAAAATGGAATGAGCGGCATTTTGATAGCCGAAAATAAATGTCCGTTGACATGAAACATGGACATGGACGTGAAAATATTCAACGTGGAGGCGTTGCGCCCTTGCGTCCAACCCAGATCATCTTCCCTTCCTTCCCCTTTCCAGTGAACTTGCTCAGCGCCAGCGCCAATAGTTCATTGCTTGCTGATTTGTGTGTAAATAAACAAATTTCGCTTTAGTCTACATTAAATTAGCTATTCACTTCTTTTATTATAATTTGCCTGCCATGATATTCAGCTTTACTCTTGGCCAAGGCCACTTACAACAACAAGAACAACAATTAACGCCAATTTCCATCGTTCAACCATAAAGCAAGTCCGATGAAGAGAGCCAGGTTAGGCAATTTCAATAGATCCTGTTTCAGCTTAGCCCCGTTGCAGTAGTGCTCATTGTGGCACACATCACAAGTGGCATTATGCACGTTGGTCAGTGTGGGGTCTAGTTTGCAGCCAATATCCGTCTCATTGATGTCTCCGAAGTAGCAGCCCCGCACGTACTTGCTGACGCCATTTTCTGTGTGAAGCGTGGTAAACAAACAATTAAACTCAGCAATTTCGTAGCATACTTTTAGGTAGGGTCGAAAATTGGCCAGCCCGTTAGGCTGTCGTGTTTTAAAATTTGCCTTAAAAATATTTTAAAAATTTTTTAAAATTTGTTTTTTTACTGAGAGTGATAAAAAATACATCTATATACCAAACAAAATTATGCGCATTAAAAATAATCAGATTCGTTCAGAAGTTTTGGATTGATTCAATGATAATTGTCATCAAGTTTTTGATTTCGCCCACTGTGACATGGGGTCAAGAAATTATATTGGTCAATCTTTTAATTGCAAACTTTAATTAGCTTGTAATAAAATAAACTAATAAACGACATTATACAATGTGTTGACTTCATCATTTTAAAATTCTCATATAAATTCAAAGACTATTGATATTTTACAGTACATATGCCATTTGAAATGTCTTAATAGCTGTGATAACTATTTCCCAATTAAGTATTTGAAAGATCAAAGACATTAGTCATTCTCACAATATTACAAATCTGTTTTCAAATAAAAGTGAAATTGTAATAAATATAGAATGCGGCAAATTTGCTGTAATATCTGACAGATACATTTGTATGAAAATAAACACTCGCTCGCTAACAACTGCCAGATACATTTGTATCGCTAGCAAAGGAAAGCCATTCGTTTAGCTATGCAAACACTCTATCTATCACTTGTCGCTTACTTTAATTGATTCTCACTAAAGACAAAGGACTCAATGCCATTCATGAATGCATAACATTCATGGGCAATGAGGTCACCACCTTATCACATAAATGGGAAACTCACCACGGAAAACACGCTTCAGACAGGCCGTCGCATTCTTGTTGGACAGTATGTTTTCCAGAAATCGGGGCGGGGCAATAAAGGCGCAATCGTACTTGAAATAGTTCTCAATACGAAAATTCTCACCACAACTTTCATCGTAGGGAGACTCGCATGAGTAGCATCTGATGGCGTAAGCTATATTGACATTGAAATATATGTATTCTTGAGACTTATGACCGATGTTCCGCAATGTGGGCGGAGACAAAGTGGGGCAACAACAAACCTGTGGCAAACAGCGTGAAGAGTGCGCCCAAATAGAGATAATAATGACGCATTTGAGCGATGTTTTTTCGTAATATAAAAGCAAATCAAACCGAATCAAACAACAATCACTCTATAGACATTTATGTGTATATCGTATAATGCTGAAATTGACGGGAATATGCGGGAATACGTGGGAATACGCGTTTTCGCGTTTTTTTATTCTTACGAGTTTTTAATTAAATTGATGCATTGCCTTCAGTGTGGTTTATGGAAAATTCTTGTACTCTTTTTGGTTTTTCGTTTTTGGTTGTCGTTTTGCTTGTTCTTCGTTTCTTGTATTTATAACTTGTTCACTCAACGCTCGGGGCGCAATTGAAACGAACGATTTGGATGGAAAGTGCTTTTCATATATGCTCGGGGGCATAAAGAAAATGTATTTCTATAAATTACTCGTATTTTTACATATTTTTATTTTCGCTTTCATTTTTTGTTTTATTTTTATTTTTATTATTTGCAGCACGTTACGGAACTGTAAACACGCGCTTTTCTTTCTTTCCTTCGGACTTTTATGATTTTTTGTTTGCCCCACACCGCCTTCTAACAACAGTCGCCCGCGACTATCCTCACTCTATCCAATTCTGTTCTAGCTATTGTTGTTCTCCGTCTCCTCCCTTGTTGTTGTTGTAGTTGTTGTTGCTGCTGAGATTTTCCGGTGTGCTTGTGCTGTTTACAAACTAAACGACGCCTCAGACGTCAGTCAGTCGGCTGCCACGTTCGAAATTATACTGAAAAATGCGGCAACGCTTCCAAATTCCACTTGTAGGCACTCTCTCTCTTTCCCTCCATATATTTTTCTCTCTGTATCTATTCTTTTTATCTAAGTTCCTGCAGTCTTCGAATCTTCAGTCGCGCTCGCAGAAAACCTCTTGAAATTGTCTAAATTTAATGAAATTTCCTCAGACGAGCGGTGTGCGCGCCATAAAATAAGATATATATTCTAGATAGAATTTATAGCACACATATGGAAGGAGGCGTCGGACGAGTTGCCTCTTAGCAACTTTTAATAACAGCAAAGAGAGCCAACAAAGCGCCTAAAGAGCGCCTAAACAACAGTACCTGTGTGTGTATCTGTAGGAAAGTGAGGGTGAATTTGCTTGTGTATGTGTGTGTATGTAGTATTTGTTTGGCTTTGTGGAGTGAGCGGGAGCTTTAATTATGACCTTGCACGCAAGGGCAGCTTTCGCTTTCACAAGATATGTTAACCGTTTCAAAACGTTCACCCCATCTCTGCATGACCCATAGGTTGATGTAGGTAAAGGACGAATTTTAGTACTCCATAATACAATGTTGCTATAAATCATTTAGTTATTCTTATTACTTTGAAGTGAGTCACGAAAATTTCCCAATTTCGATTAACCTAACTTGGGATTGTTAGTTTTTGATGGATCTATGTGCAAATATTAAATGAAAATGATTTATATTATGGGTATTAATATACAAGTTTCAAATTATCAACATTTAAAAATAAAAGGATAGTTTTGTAGATAAGAATCCTGTGTACAAAATATATGAATAGAAGTTTTAAATATATAACTTCTATATATTTATATCTGATCTACATTTACTTCAAATCAAATTGAATATATTTATAAAACCCAAATAAAGAATTTGTTCAAACTTCAATATGTCGCTTACATTTCAATCAAATTGACCATCCTAACGAACCCCCAAAAAAAGAAGACGTATTCAAATTGGTACTAAAGCTGTTTTAATGTGTTCATAAGACGTGCATGTGAGTATAAATTTGGAGTTTTCACTGAAAATATACTATATCATGATTGCCGACTGCCAATACTTTGTTATAATTTCATATGATATGTAAAAAACCTGATGAATACGTAAGTAATCATTTTTCTGCTTAGGCCAACACGTGGGCAACTCCGAAGAGTAGCAGGATCGCACCGACAATGGGAGCCAGAGAGGAGGAACCGTTGCACTCATCCTTGGCACAAACATCGCAGGACAACTGCTTGAATAGGGGCAGTGAGGGATCTGACTTGCAGCCCTCCTCCGTGTGTGTAACGTCACCGAAGTAGCAACTGCGCACGATCTGTGGTTGACCGAGCACTGTAAACAGGTGAGAAGGGGAGAGAATAATTCGGTTAATATTATTACGTTAATTGAAATCAAAATTAAAACTGTAACTGTTAATCACTTTCTCGGTTTTTTATAGCAACTTTATACAGAATATCTAACAAGTGATAATCAAAGCCACTGACATTGTCAGTTCATGTGAATTTCACGCCCGCACTGATGATTGTTTCCAAGGTTTCACTGCTCACTCTGTTGTTACATCGACTGTCTGTCATTAGTATTTTAGTTCAGTTGACTGTGCACTTGTTAAGTTCTTCAAGTACTACGATCAAATATAGATACTATAAGACATCAGAAACAGAATATACTTGAAATAATTTATGGATGACAACGACTTGACAGGTTAATCGTTAATTGTCAGTCAGACACCCCGCAAAGAACTCTTATAGAACAAAAGACGGCACGTCTTTGTAATTGGTAATTCAATTAGACACAATTACGGGCTGTTTTATGTGGGTTAACCTCTGCATTGAGCACTCATATGTCTAAAGTAGACAGCACTATAGAACAAAAACTATCTGACTTTAATTTCTCAACATTAAATTGTTTTTGGATATATATTATATGAATACGCACTTTAATTACAATTTTAAATGACTAATCAACTATCTTGTGATCAATTTAGATATAGTAATAAATAAGGCTATAAAATTAACTGTAAAGCCGCAAAACTAATAAATCATAATCGATTTTTATAGCTGTATCAATTTCAAAATAGATAAACATTTTATAGGGAGCAATTAGTAGTTGAAAACTGCCCACAACTGGCTACTGGGAAACCCCCAATCGGTCATATAATGTTTTATATGGCAATAGTATCACTTTCCATAACAGAAAACCGATAATTGTCTAGAAATGCAAAATAGAAAACTTAGCGTGAAGCTTCGTCGTATTTCTTCCCACATTTTGCTGGGTGTGGCAGAAATTGACATAATAATATTTAATTCGTATAATAAAAGCCTCATGAAACACTGTAGAAATTGCGTTGCAATAAATGAAATGCAATTATAATTCTAATTATATCATTGTTCGGATCAATTAAGAGTTATCTTTGAAATTCCATAAATATGCTGAAAGTATTTAAATGGATTGTGTGGTCTGTTCAAGTACTTTCAGCAGAGAACTGTTTGCATGTGGCAGGTCGGTTAATTGGACGCCCAAGCAGAAGTAGCGTCGCCAACGCCCACGCGGTTCAAATCAAGCTAATTGAAAGTACAACAAGAACAACTTGTCTAACATATATGACATCACGAGCCTAATGAAGTAACAGACGGAGTTTACAGTCTGAGTCATTGCCTGGGGTCAGAGATGAAAGATCAGAGATTGGGGATCTAAACTTACCGGTCTCAACTTTCTTCTTCATGCAACCAGTAGCATTGCGGAATACGTTCTGCAGATAACGAGGTGCAGCGAGGCGACCACAATCGTACAGGAGACTTGAATCGGCCTCAAATTTCTCGCCGCACTTTGCGTTCGATATGGACTCACATTGATAGCAATGGATGGCATAGCCTGTGAGGAGAAAGGATGTGTTACAGTAAACTTGCTTCACAATTTTTGCCATAGGTTCTTACCCGTGCTGGCCAACACAGCGAAGATGGCCAGAGCCAACAAATGCTTTACACTTGCAACCATTTTCGGGTACTCAAAGGGATGATTCAAAGCTCAACTAAAATTCAATTTCTTCGGAACTAAGAAATTAGATCTGTACGGTTCAGCGGCTGTTGCTCGTTTGCTTTCTGTCATTCCCAAATCTAACAAACGAGGCAACCAAAAACTTGTACTCATAGTTACGCTCTCACTCATTCCTCGCATTCACACTCACAATCAGTCGCACTCACACTCACAAATGTTTTGAGTGAGATACAAACATTGCGTGTTTCTCCGCATTCGGCAATTTTGAATTAAATATACTCAACCGCCTGTAGAATTATTCTGTTTCACGCACGACTAAGACATTGTGAGTGTATATGAATATAGTATGTGACCGAGATTCTGCTCGGACGAGAGTATATATCGTCAGGCATACTGGAACTTGTTTTGGGTGATGTCAGACTCATTTTTCTGTTTGTTGTATTTACTTTTTCTTTTTGACGCGATGAAAACACAAACAAAGTGTCCAGCTATTTTTTAATAACAAAGATGAGTGTTATATAAGGCTGATTTATGTCACTTTGCCTACGATACTGCGCTGTGTGAATACTCATTTGTATTCAAGTTGTACGCGTAGCAAAATCAAGTTTTCTATTTTATCGTTTTTTGGGTTTTTTAATTTCATAGAGTCTGCTCTGAGATAATGAAACTAAAATTGAATTCATGCACATACTGAATGAGTGTATAGTGAATGAATTAAAGAAATTTACTATTTCTTTTCTGGAAAGGGTATTTAAAATTTGGTATGTCATGTGTATTTTCCAGTACGTTTATTTTAATTATTTATTCAGACAAATTTTGCTCACGCAAATAAAAATTTTAGTTTCTGTTGTAATGTATTCCTTATCAGTATTCATTATTATATACATAAGTGTGTAAGCTGATTGGCATTCGATTATTATTTAATGTCTTATTCATAATTGCTGATAACATTTAACACCTTAAACCCATATAAACGAATAATTTAGAATATTAATAGCTGTTTTTAATCACGTTTATAAAATTTAATGAAGTTTGCAGGGATACGTTCAGCTTTGGGGTACTAGCGCTAGGTCAAGTACACCCCTCAAGTTCTTAACGAAGACGAAAGTATTGTTAATTTGTTTTCAGAGCTACTCATTAACCAAATTTGTAATTTCACTTAGAGCCCTCAGAATATCATCAAGTGGCTTTCTCAGGCAGCTGCTTTGAATAATTTCCTATTTTCTACAATTGGTAAATTTCTTCAAATTATGCTAAATGAGTCTGGGTTAATTGAGGCGAGTTGCAGCTACTACTTGAGGGAGGAAGTTGCTGCTGTATCTCATTGGGCAGTTGCATCCCACTCCGGTTTCATTTGCAGTTTCTTGACCTTATCGCGGCTGTGCATTGTAATTTGTGTTTAACACTTTGTAAACTGCAATTCGACTCGACATACATTTAACTCAATTAGGCATAATTAACAAAGTGCACACACACAGAACGCACTCACACTCACAGCCACATGGTCTCGTAACCCTCACAGAGACTCTCATCATATGAGGGCGTAACGGGAAGAAGGGTCAACGGATTGCATGACCTTTTCCAGTTTCGGGTGCCTTATAAAATGTGTTTACTGCCCGCACTAATTAGCATTTTCAGGTGTTCGGTCTGGGTGGAGTTTTTGCTTTCATTATTGAAGCATTGTGACCAGAATTGAGTCACGCATCCTATGAGGTAAGTTCCACGAATATCCATACAGCAACATTTCTGGAGTGTGTAAAATTTACAAATCAGCTGTAAATTGTGAAAAATGAGTTGGAATTGTTTACTAGGCCTCAGAGTGTACACTCATTGCTACCACTAATATGTGTTCATAAATACCCGACAAAGAGTAGTGTGACTAAACTCATTATAAGTACGGCAAGTTTATTAAATCAGAATTAAATATATATTTAAATATATTATATTCAGACATATCTGACAACTAAAAGAGTGTTCGTTAAAGAGATAAACAATTAAAAAACGTGAATGATAATTAAAATCAATAAAGATAAATACAACACAAAACAACAGAAGAGATAAATAATAACGTAAAATGTGAATGACAGTCAGTGAATAACTCATGCATATTGTATATGTGTTTGTTCTTTATAATACATATAGTTTTCTTCTGCTACGGATTGTAGATTGTACGGATTGTACGGGTCTATATGGCAAAATGAATTTTAAATTATATATAAAAAGTGTGTAATTTTACTACTTTTGTTTCTGAATTAAATTCCTTATCGTGTATTACCAGCATTTTAACGTACACCCAACCACAGATATTGAACCTAAATTCAATTTATATCTCAGTTCAAAAACCTTACGCAACAGTCATATTAATAAAAAACGAGAGCAACAGTCGCGCAAAACGCGACAGTGGGATACCCTTCGACCTATGTTCCCGTGTAGTTTAATTTGTTAAATTCATACACATATGCATATGCACATGCTTTGAAATTAATCCCGACAGATGGCGCTCGCGCTTCGCGCTCGCCTGTCTCCCTTGTTAGCTGACAGAAGCACTTGGTTTTATGCTCATACTTTCTTAAATAACTTCTGTGTTTATTGTTCGATTGGATTGTAATTTGGGGATTACGTAGATATTTCATTTAGCTTAGTATATGTTTAAGTCAGAAAGTTGTATCTTATATACAGCGCTTACAAATTAAGTTCAAAAATTAAATTATTGATTTGTGGGGGCGGTGGGCGTGGCACCTAACATTTGAAATAAACTTCATCTGCTTATAGTACACAGGAGTCTTTCTGCCAAGTTTGGTAACTCTAGCTTTTATAATAGCTGAGATCTGTGCGTTCACACAGACAGACGGACAGACGGACAGACAGACAGACATGGCTCAATCGACTCGGCTTGTGATCCTGAGCAAGAATATATATACTTTATGGGGTCTCCCACGCCTCCTTATGCCTGTTACATACATTTGCACAAAGTTAGTATACCCTTTTTTGACCATTTTCAATGGTCGAAGGGTATAAACATATTCACTATGTGGTTTGATATTATTATACAAATTGTAAGACCAACCGCAGTCATTGAACTTCAATTAAATGTATATGTCTAAGATCAAGGACCATCCGCAGCGGTCATATAAATATAAAACATATTATTCATTGTGGTGTGAAAAAAGGCATTATAATTGAATATTATAAAACCTTTCATAACAACTCTTTCTCTTGGAGAAACTAAAAACTGAATGCAATTTTGGATTCTTATGTTTTCTAGTTGACAACCGTGTACTGAAAATGAATACAAATTTTTCGGTTCTATATCTTTTATATTCAAAGTATTTGACTGTTTTGTATTGCTGACTCTGTGTTTATTTCCCTTTTAAAAAGTTCATACATATTCAATCAAGAAAAAAAAACTGCAGTACCCAGAGAAATTTTCTTAAAAATACTTTAAAACCACTGGATAGATGGATACATAGATTATGTTTTATTTGCAAATGTAGCATGAGAGAGGCACAAATTTAAACGAGAATGTTTTACAACTATGAGAAGTAATCAAAATTGTAGTCTCTGTGAAAGGGAAATACTTAATTACAACCGAAAGTTAAGAACTAATGCCAATCGCCATCTATAGGCTATAGGAGATCTAAGGCCTACAACAGCAGGTGGGCGACTCCGAAGAACATCAGGATCGCTCCGGCAATGGGCACCAGTGAGGTGGAACCGTTGCACTCGTCCTTGGTGCAGACATCGCAGCCCAACTGCTTGACGAAGGGCAGCGAGGGATCCGACGCACAGCCTGACTGGATGTTGTTGATGTCACCGAAGTAGCAAGTTCGCACGATCTGCGGTTGACCCACAACTGAAATACAATAAAGGCGGAAATATCATTAAGTAAATTTCACTGAAGACATATGTAGTAATAATATTTACTTAACAAATGAGTCGATTGTTGAGAAACAATAACTCACACTTTTAGGTGTACTAAATAACTAGATATGATAGATATGTCTCTGTAAAGTGTCTAGGTATATTAAAATTCGTTACGAAGGGGCGGATGACTCAGGCTAGGTAACAGGTTTACTTTGTAATTTTTATTTGTCGTGTAGAAGCTGAGAGTTTTCTGAATCTTTTTGCGCTTGAATCGTTTTGCGTCTCGCCGCGCGATGATCTCAGATTCGAAACTGCTTTTGAATGCCATCAATACGTTATTAATTATATATTACAAAGCGAAATGGTGAGAAACAGATAAATATTTATAATATGTGTTAATTTTAGCAACACAAATCACGTCATAATTATTTCCATACTTTTGTCAGACTAATCTAAAAATTATACGAAATTACACGGCGAGGAACGTGACAAACAACCGAAAATATTCGGCACACAGGAAAACGAATTCTTATGAGTGTATGAATGCTGTACGAATGTCTGAATCTGACATCACTTTATAATAGCAGCAATGCGCACATCACTGCATGCATCGCAGCACCGCATAATAGTCCCAATGAGCTTACTGATATGGTAGATATATGTATGGGGGACTTACCACTCTCCAGGGTCTTCTTCATGCAGCCTGTGGCATTACGCAGAGGGAAGAAGTTCTGCAGATAACGTGGTGGTCCGATTCTGGAGCAATCCATCAACAAACCATCATCAGCCTCAAATTTCACACCGCACTTGGGTGTTGTCAGCGATTCGCATTGATAGCACTTGATGGCATAAGCTGTAATAGATTTGGAATATTTTAATTATTACAAACCGGTTCTAAGCTCTGGAACTCTCCGAAACGTACCCGAACAGGCCAGACTAATCATAACGGCCACGGCCAAACTGCATTTCACGGCGGACACCATTTTCTAATTTATGCTTTGTTTTTCGAAATTATTTTCAAGACACAATTCTCAACCTCCTCTGGCGGTGTCTGCTGCACGTCTGACAAGTTAACAATCGAGCAGTTTGCTTCAGACGTCTGTCGAGTCTCCCTACCCACTTGCTGCCCCATCATCCCCCAATGCGCGAAGCGCTCAGTTGCCTCAGTTGACTGAGCGCAACGGAAGCAGCGCTGCCAGCAGCGGGCTTTGTTGTGAGTGACAAAAACAAATCCCATACAAAACATGAATACAAATACATAAAGATAAGTGTACGATTGTTATGTGTACGTGCTGAGAACCGAACTGAAATTTTCGAGTATTTTTCAACCGGTTTTGTGGCGCTTGTTTTTGTTTTTCTGCTTGTCTCATGTGTTTTGTATTAGAATTTTTGTTTACAAGTTTTGTTAGTTCAACAAACACTGGAAAAAAAATTGAGCTAGACATTAATTAAATATTCTCATTGAATTTTGAGTATTTTGAATACAAGTTTGAATAGCATTTAATATATTTAAATGCTAAATATCGTTCAATACCAAAATGTAGCTGTCATTTCTCTCACTATCAAATCAAGTCGTTAGTAAATTACTGCGCAAATTTATTACTACCTTAACAATTTAATTTTAGCTATTTAGATTAAAGCTAGTGCTATTAAGATATACTGTCTGTCGTATGAATCACACTCGAAACAGATTCATTAGCATGAAGTTGTCAAAAATTGCACTCGCACTTTGAATAGACAGTCCTTCTTGTAGTCCGCTAAATTTGCTAATTTCTTTAGCTATGCGAGAGTCTTTGCACTTTTGCTGAGTGAATTTATTGCACTCAAGCCGAGTTACTCATCGATTTTCTCGTGGCGCCTGAAAGTCTGCAGCATTTTTTCAACGTTCTCATTTACTGCGCAATTCTCGCATGCGATAAGTTCGCCGCATGCAACTAGTTGAATGACAGCGTATTTCATTCACTATATTCACTTTCATTCATTAAACACAATTGTATTTTAATGAGATACCCCCTTCCCGCTATTACTAAGGGCTTGACACTAATCAAAGGAATTAGTCACTTCTCGCCATTTTCATCGGTTCTATTAGTTTTTTCTCTGCGGGAAGGCTGACAAACAGACAAGCTCAGTGGGTCGCAATTGTCTGGATAATGCTGTGATTTGGGGGTGAAAAACAGTAGGGAAGATGGAGAGTGTGAGAAAGGAAGAGAGAGTGGGAAATGAGGTCAGCATCGAAATCGTATATTATTCACTTGTCGCCTTATTGGATTAGACATGACTGTGACTTAGTAGGCATTGGTAAATCAATGCTTTGAAATTCAATACACACGCTGACAGGCGTCAAAGTGCAACAAACAATGGGGTACTTCAAGTTTGCTTCCCGTTGGGTTTCCTATTTATTTATGTTTAATTTTTAGAAGTTCCTTATGAAGCCCTAGTTGCTGTAGTGACTCTAACAATTTCAGTTTCTATAATATTCCCACTCTTTTTAACCCATATTCCTCTGAGAGGGGCTTCTGATTTGCATAGATTTAATTAGAGTTATTCAGATTTTGTCAACAAAGATTTATTGCGAGGTAGATGATGTAGCCAAGTGTCACAAGGAGATTGCGGCTAGCGATTGCTAGAAAAGAACTGACAGGCACAAGAAGCATGGGCAGGATACTCGTAGCGCACCTAATTGGATAAACAACGCCTTCAGCAAAATGGAATGAGCTTGGCTGACATGTGCTTATCGAACTAAGTATTATGCACCACGCAGTGTAAATAGTATGACTTTTTAAAAAACGGTTCTTAAAATAGAGTATCTTAGAAAGTTAAGTGCGAATGCTATTGAAGAGTATATAGCAAATTGTAGATTATATAGCAAAAGAAAATATGACATGTCTCGCTCTGACCGTCTGTAAGAATATTTGCAAGCTGATGTGGACAATATACCATTTGTTTTTACTTTTAATGTTTATATTTTTCCCAGTTGGATCTGCTACAGTTTCAGTAGGATATTCAGCTTAACGATTCCACTCATTGATCCATTCCTATACATAGTAATGTGAACACACGCTCCCATAGATTATGAACTTTATTCAGTGTTTATTTGGTTTATGCAACTGTGATAATTACATCGAAGTATGCAGACGATGTCTGCTTGGTTTACATTAAAAGTTTGTTATACATTCATTATTTTTTCGGTATATTTTATAGCAGTGCTTGTATAGTTGTTATTGTAGTTGCTGTTGTTTTTAAATCGTACGTTAATAATACAATTTCTGAGCTTAGCAGTAGATTAATGTATACGTTTATTTAATCGTATCTGAGACATTGTTTCAAATGATCGAAAATGCTGCAAATAACGAAACCTGGTTTTAAATGAGCTATATAAATAAGGCGTTTTAACTAGAGCTTACAGTAAAAGAGAGACCAGCAAGTTAAGAAATGAGACTACAGCTAAACTAAATAACTAAAATTGTTTAAAAGTTAATCAGCAGAAAATATCACGTTCCAACTAAAATAGAGATACAATTGTAATGTGCGCGAAGTCTGAAGACTGGCTTAGATGGCCAACTGATGGGCGACGGCCAGAGAGGGCAACAAAATGGCGGCCAATAGAGTGGCAAGACGAGCGGCGCCATTGCAGCGATCTGTGAGACAATCCTCACAGAATATTCGCCGCACATTCTTCTCGGGGCTGGTCACATTGCACAGCTCAACGGGATCCGATTTGTTGGTGTAGTAGCAGAAGCGTTTGGTGATGATCTTGCCATTGTCTGGAAGGCGAAGAAAGTTTTCTCGTTAAGTTAGGGTATTTGTAATCAACTTTCACTACTCACTCTCTTCTACAGTTTTACGACAAACGGGACGCTCGTGATCGGAGTTAATGGTGCTGTTGCAGCTGCGCAACAAATTGATGTTGCGCTCTTTGATCAGATCTGTTGGAATGTTGTCTTCCTGGAAGGTCACATCGCAAAAGTCCTCAGCTCCAATGGTGTCCGAGCTGCAGTGCCAGCACTGCAAATGCTCATGTTCGTTTGCTGTAAGGAGAAATGAGAAATGAGAGAGAAATTACTCCAACGACCTTTTAACCGTTGACCTCAATACGAGATTTGGTTTGGCAAACTCCTTAGCCGAACATTACGTGCTGACATCACCGCATACATGACACTCCCACAACCCAACCGCCCCTTTGATTCCAAGTAATGTCGAACAACCCCCCCAGCAGCCGGCGTAGGCAGAGCAAGTAGCCAGTCCAAGCGGCGCCGTCACGACGTTAACATTTTATTGCGTATACGCAACTCAAAATAAACTAATTGAAAATCAGCAAGTTTCAAAATAAGCAATTCGTATAGTACACACTGCCATTATAATATGGGGACTATGAAACTTGTCATAGTTCTACGCGTAAGATAATTTTGATTACAAATCAATCAAAGCCATAAAAACACATGAGGAAATTTAAATTTCTTATGAATTTATAATATTTTTCTATTGCTAGTTTTGGAGTAGGTAATGTATGCTTTATATATAATCAGCATAAGAATGATATCTAATTTAATTTCTTAAATATATCTTAAATGGAACTAACCTGTTCACAGCTCTAAGAACATTGCTTTGGTGAGCAATAAGGAGAAATGGATTGAAATATTTGGTTTGGTCGTGTAATTCTCTCATCAGTTTATTTCTGCTCTCTGTGTTGATTGATTCGCATTGCTCACTGTGATCAAATATTTATCGAATGCTTTTGTTTATTTACTTGTCTTCGTATAATTTGCTTTTGAATTGCATTCAATTTTCGTAAACATTGAGTAAAAAAGTAAGAGTATTTTTAGCGCTGATTCGCAAAATAAATTAATAATTAATTATACCTCCTCTTGCTACTGGGTGGATGACCCACCACACGGGAACCACCTGCTGGGCACGGACAGAACATGAAAATCCATTTGTATCGCGTGTTTCCCCTTTCCACTTTGGGGTGTCTGCGTGATTAGCTGCCGCTCTCAAGATCTAGATTTACACTTTGCATGTGCAAACGAAAGTGTGAATAAACGGCAGTTGGGGGAAGGAGTTCTTGGACAGTATGTCCGAAAATGTTCCTTACATGTTCAGACTTTTCTCAACGTTCAACTAGCCGTAAATCTTAGGTCAACATGCCAAGTTCGCGGACCTTGACACGCGCCAGGGCTAGTTCGTAATAGAGAATGGGTAAAAAGGTGTCAAATATTGACGCTCGTAAAATATTTGCATTTCATTTTGAAAATTGTTAGTACGTGTATATTAAATTACAATATTCCAAATTGAAGCAGAGTGCATAAATTTCCAACAGGGAAAACTTGAACGTCATCCACACGCTCACGTCCTTCGCCTGTCAGCCCTGAAGACGACGACGTCGAGACAGCTTGGCGCGTGTACTATGTTATGTAGATTCCTAGCTATTGTTCCAATATATAGTTGTATATATAGTTGTTGTTCCGTTCTCGTACTTGTTATCGCTGTTTAGCCCGTGCAACGCCCACGCCACAACCTTGTACACTCTAGTTTCAGGTTTCCTGCTTCAGTTGTCGTGCAAAATTGCAGGTAATTTGCCATAGCCTGTGAAAGAAGTCTCCAGGGACTAGTGAGTTCCGCTTTAGGTGTGTGAGTAATTGATTGTTCCAACCACATTACGGCCAAGTCAAGGTCGCGTCTTAACTGTTTCGCTATCGCACTACTCACGCACATGCCTGCGTTCATTATTCGTGCTAAAGAACTGGGGTAGTTGAGACTATGCAGTTCACTTGGAAAAAACTTGGTAAATCCTTTAAAATCTTCGAATCTCTACATCTCTGCATAAACCTAAAGATTCTTCGCACACGTACAAGTTGATTGAAAGGTGATCTATAGTGATCTTATTTTTTACGCTAGTATCATTTCATGTTCATCCCTTGGGTACTTGGACAGTAGTAGAAAGTAAGCTGATGAATGTAAAAATTCAAAAATAATCTATAACAACTCCACAACCTTATAACTTACGCCAAAATGTAAATTATAATAGAAAGATGATCTACTACTCTTAAATGTTAATATTATATATTCATCACTTGAATCGGAGGGAGTAGTAGGGTAGTCGGTTATTTTTAAAAAGGGGTAGTTTGGATATTATTACTGTCTTCTTTCTACACACCCGCATGACCTCAGTTGCGGTAAATCATTGCGAGCGGAGGACTTGAAGTTAGCAGGAAGTTGTTATGCCACTATGCAAATTTGGTATCATTTGTGTATCGGAGTTGCAACCCCTGGAAGTGTTGAAATTTGGAACATTATATCCAAAAAGGCTTCCGCACTTACGAGCTCCCCTTAAAAAATAACACATACACACTCTAACAAACTGTCAAACGATGTGAAAATCAACAACAATGAAATGAAGATTCATGGCATAATTTGATACGCATCGGAAGTTTGTTGTCGTTTGCAATTAAGCGACCCCCTGCACGAGACGAGGGTAGCTCGAGCAAGTTGTGCTGCGTGCTCAATCTGCGCATCCTGTCTGGGAGAAGGCAATGCCAGGCAACGCCTCTGCTCATTATCAGTAGCGCACAAATTACGCAATTCATGCCAAGGAATTCGACAGGCGACCTGCCCCGTCCCTCAACGGCACAGAACGGGGTCTGTGACATAGTTTCCACGCATCCAGCAGGGCGCCGACTGGGGTGGGGGAGGGCTGGAGGGGTTGGAGGATTCATGTAGTGGAAATCCGTGCTGTATGCTGTGAAGATAACTTTGGCAATGTTGTTGTCGCGCTGCTGGAAACTGGAGCAGACGCCGTTGTGGCGCCAGTTTGACATGCGCAGTGGCCAAAATAACCCGACGATGCGCAATGGGGTCCTCAATACAATGCAAGCCAATTAGATAATTGAAGGATTGTACAATTCATATTGTACGCAGTGCAACAGGATTTGCAGCAACCCCAAGAAGGATTGGTGGGGGAAGGAACTCAATTAAAAATTCACTGTTACAATCGCACGTCAATTAATGCCAGATCAAAGCGCAATTGCGCTAATTGAAGGCTGCCGTTACTCGATTAGACTTGATTTTTATAGCGCATTTTACACTGCATATTTTGGACGTTGTGTTGTGTACGGAATCAGTAAGCAAATGGCTTGGCAATATTTTAAATAAATAAACCAAGCAAATATTGGGAGGTGCAGGGGGCATTCCAAAATATATAAACACATTTACAATTTTCATGCCAATCCGACGAACAACACCTCCATCGGCGCAGTATTATGACATGTATACGCATATATATATTTATTAAAAATATATATATACACTGATGATACATATATAGCAAGGAAAACCTGTGCAAATGTTTTCGTACATTGACCCTCAGCATGAAAAGCCGGAAAATGGGAGCTGCCAAGGGCCAAGCCCTTAAGAAAAGCAAACTTTGAATCAATTTTGACTTTTAGCGTACACACCCATAAAAATGCTATAAAGCTCGTGCGGAATGTCTAAGTAATTTTCTATAACTAGTAAAAATTGAAAATTCTGCAGATGCACAATGAAATTTTCTTTATATTCTAAGTACAGTGGGGCACCATTATGCGGAATTGTAAGTTGAGGCACTTCTTGACTGGAAATTGATATTCAGTTTTACCTTAGCCAGATTTGACTGTACACAAATATTGAAAAAATCTATTATTAATTATTAATTTATAGTACACATAAAGTAGCCATAAAACTGTGTCTGTAGAGATGTGAAATCATTTCAAATGAATTTCCAGTTGAGTTATGCATAATATCAATTGTTTTTACAATATTATACCTGGTTGTATATCGTGCCAAGGCTATTTTTATGGCACAATTCAGTATTTTTATAAACACCGCAACAAAATCGTAAAAAACTTGCCAAAAAGGTGAAGAAGAACATAAACAAACTCAACGGCAAAGTGAAATGTTTCATTCATCGAAGTGATCCGAGAAAAGCGACGCACCTGCCCGATTCGGGAACTGGCAAATTTGCGACCTTGTTGCGGCAGATGTAGTTACACATATTTAAAACTAATATTAACTTCGTGTGTGCGATGAGGGTGTTAATGAATGCATACAAGGCACCCGTGCACGGTCGATCCACCTGTGTTACTCACCTCGGATGTTGTAGGCGGTAGCCAGCAAGCAGAAGCCTGCAATGATGAACTTCATGGGTGCCGACATGGTTACAAGTCGTTGGATTTCTGGAACGCGTCTCTCACTGGGGTACGTAGACCAATTGACGACACAATGGCGCCAGGTAAACACACAACACACAGGCTGCAAAACAGGATTCCCAAAATCCCTGTGTATCCTTTGTACGGTTTCTGCAATTCTTTTTGCTCACTTCCTTCTCTCTCTTTCTCTCTGTCTGTCTCGGGGTGCGCGATGCAAACGGTTGCTCGTCCGATTTCAGACTGTGCGGTCGCAGTGTGCCTTGGGCCATGCTGCCACAGTGCCACAGTAACGCCAACAGCGACGTCGACAGCGACGTTGACGCCGACGACAAAGATGACGACGACGGCAGCAGCGACGTTGCCAATTCTGTTTTTCTCCGACAATGACGTTGCCTGGAGATTCCCATGCTGCCCCCGGCTTAGACTGTTGATATTATTGTGATAGAGGGACCGCTTCAGGCAATTCAACTAATACCGTTATCGCAAGTTCTTTCAACTAATTAAAATTAATAAGCTTAGAAAATAAAATTAATAAATTAATGACACGAAAATATGAAAATTACAATTTTATATTTAATATATACATATACATATGTATGTACATACAATAACAAAGCTAAGCTAAGTTTAAATTGATTGCTTTCAGAACTGAACTTTACTGTACCATGGTCACCCTAGGCGTGGTGCGAAACTTTGATGAGCGTTCAACGCGTCGTCGTTGAGTTTTTTGCTTTGATTAACGAATGCACAAACCATTATTTTGAATGCGGTTCGAAGCTTGGAAATACTGTTTCTTACAGTGTGTTTACAGTGAAACGTTAACGCTATTTTCGTCGCCCCGCTCCCCCCTGCCGACATAGGGTCGTTTTCGAAAAGAAGGGCGTTTTGAAAAAGTGAGAGAAACTGAAATAAAATGGCTAAACTTTGGAGTCTTTTCCAGGGCGCTCTATTCACATTGTGAACTTGGAAATCAGTGACCAGTTGAGTAAAGAAAAATCAAACAGATGAAAAAAACCCGCATGTCGCTATCTCCTCTGGTTTTGCGGCACTTTTCAAATTGAAAATGGAAAAAAACTGCCAAATGAAAAACTGCTTGTTTTTCGCTAACAGAGCTCTGTTTCCCAAGACTCGATCCCGTTTGTGTCTCGGGTGTAGACAATTTGCATTACCAACATTGTTGCGGACTGCTTGCGAGCTCGTCTGTCCTGCCCTGGCAAAAACTGAAAATTCAAAATTTAATTTAATTTTCTCCAAATAATTCTTTCATAAATTAGTGATAAATGGGTTCTATCAATAAAAAAACATTTAAAGAAATCCAGTAGTCAAAAAGACAAATATCGCCTATAAAAATAGCAATCTCCCGCATTTTCCAATTGCAATATGGTGGATCTAGTAGGCAAATAGATAATTGAATGCACTGTATTCTAACAAAAGTACAATCATTATTTAAAGAATAATATAATCTTATTTTACAATCGAAAAACATTTTAATAAATATGCTTTGAATTTATCTACAAACTTTGTTGTTTGCCACAAATGCAGCTTCTTATTATCGAAGAATATTATAATCCAATCTTTAATATGGCAGCTTTCCTTCATAACTTCACTTTTAAAGAATTCCTATCTCATAATAACATATTGCATTACTAATCGCTAAATAGCCAAATGAATCAACTCATCTCGGTCCATGATTCACTTCCAGACGACACGCACATAATTTGGCCGTCATGTGGATCAGAGATTTAGCCAAATTTGGCAACTCTCTGCCCGAATTCGGCAGTCGCAGGCGCTGACACGACCAACAGATATACAACACATACTATATATGATTTCATATGCAAATCTTGACATTAATCTGCGCCATTAGACGGCAGTAGCTATGGCTATAGTCATAGTCGGGGCTCCTCCTGCGCCCAGAGACACCTGACAAAGCGTGAAAAATGCGCCGCGCTGCGGTGGCACGCACACCAAATGAGACGGCGCGGCGGGCGATCGACGCTGCAGCGACGCCATCGACGCACTTGGAGTTGATTGGCGAACCAGGCCAGGCCGCGCCGTGCCAAGTGAACAACAACAGCAACAACAACTGCAGCAAGTCGTAATGCATACAGCGGATTAGGAGGTTAAGTTGAAGCCTAAGCCGAAGCAATAAAAAGTCAAATCACATCATAAACTTGAACACGGCAACGACAGCGATGGCGACGGCGACGGTGGCTGCTTAGACATACGATCGGCTGCAGAGACCATTGACAGGCAGCCTGGGGCCATCGGGGCGTATGCGTAACATTTGCAGCCAACTCCGCTAAACGCCGAACAATGTCGATTTACAATGCTCCTGCATGTCCCATGCTTGGCCCCCGCCAATGATAAATGGCCAGTTTTATTGCATAAACTGTACGACATTTTCGCTAGGCACGTCATAAAAAACCAAAAAACTGAAAAGCGAAAACCCGAAAACTGAAAAAAAATACATTGCTTGTAGTTTTTGAAAAACAAATCAAATTTCAGACTGGGCGACAAGTTTAAATGGCCAAAACGTTTTTGTGGCCCCCCATTTTGATACCTTGTGTTGTTTAATGTTCTTGGCAGAGGATGGTTTGAATTCAAAGAATCGATATACTAAACAGAACCTTCAAATTAATCATATGAATGTGTAAAGTCTAAAGTAAAATTAGTTTGCAATTTATAAAATATAATTCAAATTGGGTTTCCAATCTGTTCAAACGTTTATTGTCATATTAGATTACCATACTAGATAACGGAGTATCTGCTAGTTGTGCACACTGTAGAGACGCCTTCTAGCTGGCTTTTCTTAAGTTTTTTATCGAACAGCTTTCGGTTTTCGTGAATGTGACAAATTTTATTTATGCCTGTTATTATTTTTATACGCTTTTAATGCAACGTAATAAAATGAACACGCCATAGGGCGTTATCCGCTAAGAACTCCCACTTCTTTGTGGTACAGCCCCACAAATCAGAGCCTCAATTAGCTTGGGTCAAATGTCAGAGCCGACATTGACATTTTTGCGTGGTCGGCAATTAACTAAGCAACTCTCTGAGATGAAGACAGAGAATCAGACTCGCAATCAGCCTCAGCATCGGACTCAGCAAAACTGAAATCATTTCCGTTCCGCTGCGATTGTTGGGCCGGCGAGTGGGAGGGGGACAGATCAAGAGAAAGACAGAGCGCATCCAAGTTTGCTGTTTTATATATCTGACATCGTTCCGACTGCGCAATGTCAAGCGCAATGATGTGAGACAATTACTTTTAATTCGCTTTTGAAATTACACAATTTAAGGCGGGGCAAGAAACCTAAATACAAACCGGGAACTTAAAGAAACCAAATGAACTTATGAGTAAAATTAACCCCAAGGAAAAGGAAATGCAATAATGTGTGGGTGAAATTTGAGATTATTCATAGTTCATATTGTTAATTGGATTACTTAATTCAAGTAAAGCAAAGTTGGTGTAGAAGTAAGTAAATAGCATCGTAAAAGAAGTACCACGAAGAGTGGGAAATACGATATAACTTTTTAGGCTTTTACAAGAATAACGAGTAAAAGTGAGGGTAGGAAAAAACTATTAATAACATGTATCTATTATTATATTTTCAAGCATTCAGGATGCAGTATCCTTTATTTTATACAATTAGTGAATTTTATAAACCATTTTTATAGAGAAATATAGAGTTAATCTGATAAGTAGGAATGAAGCAAAAGGAACATAGTATACATTTATCTTTTGAGAATCGTAATGTATTCAAATCTGTTCACATTAAATGATCTATACTTACACATATATTCCAAGAACTACAGAGATATTATTCCACATTTCAAAACCCTTGATATCCTCCAGAAGTAAATCAAACAAATTCAAATTCGTACCATCTAAGAAACTTTTATTTGTTGTACATCATAGAAAAGAGTTTCGATTGTAGTTATAATAAGTATTACGATATTACAAAGATCTGCATAAACAAGTATGTGTGGGTGTGTACAAGTGTCTCGTTATGCAATTGCTTATTATGATAGCCAAATTTTGTAAGTGTGTGTGTGTGGGAGTGTGTAGAGTGCAAGCTCTTTAATTTAGCGATTGCTTTTTAGGCTGGCCAAAGTGGAAACTTTTGATGCTCTACAGCTACATAACATTTACACATCAAGTTGTGCGATTCTCTCTTAAGTTCCCATCATTGTTTGTGATACATATTACATGGTATAGTATGGTATATATATAGCGAATGTGACTGGCCTTTGTGCAGTGCCAAGTGACTAAGAAAATTGAAGAAGTTACAAATTTGGAGAAAATGAGATTCAGAATTTTATGTACGCCAGTTAGCCCGAAGGATTTTTGTAATTTCAAATACGAAATTCAGTTTTGCAGTAATTAAGTGCAGTCTCCTCCTACGGCTCTCCTCCAGCTCTTCGGTAGCCTCATTTGCATAGTTGCCTCAGTGCGGCAAACAGTGGCAGCAACAGTAGCCCCAGCCAGGCGGACAATCCTCCCGCCGCATTGCAACCATCCGTGGTGCAAGTGCGGCAATAGACGGTCTTGATGTAGGACGAGGTCGTGTCCATGGCGCACTTGTCTGCCGGATCATCCATATCCTCATAGAAGCAGGAGCGGGAAATCACACGCTTGCCATAGACTGCAAAGAAACCATAGGAATAATAATAAGTATAAAGATCCAGACACTTGAAACAATTTTAATTAAAACATGTACTTATTCACTGTGTATATATGTATATATAGAGACGTGTTCGGTATCTGTATCAGAGCAGAGCAAAATGCCGCACATTAAGTGTAATTTATGTGTCGACAACGTTTGGCGTGGGCTTTTTTGCGTTTCTGCGTTCATATTCTGGTTTAGTTTCGGCTCTTTGGCGTTTTGGCGTGTCTCTCTATCTCAAAAATGTCATTTCAAATGTCATCCGAATTGTCGATCATGCACCAGCGGATCTGGCTAATGGCCAACTGCCAACTGGCCAAATGGCCAAAATGGCCCAAGCGTGAGGTAAGTGCAGCTGATGCAATGCTAAAACAACAACAAAAACAACGAACAAACCAAACGAGATAAAAGGTAACTGCAAATGCAAGTGGAATACGAAATTGCCCAGCCATGTTGGGCATCTAGAAGAATTTTACCTCTTTATAAATAATGAAAAACACCAAGCCATGCACAAACAAAATACAAAACATTGTTTGACTTTTTTCTCAGAAATGCGTAAATTGTCTTAATGAGTCGCATTTAAATTGTGCTAATTAACATTTTCGAAATTGTCGCCTTACGCAAAGAAAAAAGAGAGAAAACCTAAATTAAGTTTATTTTATTATAGTAAGTATTTTAATATCATATAATAACAAAACAATTCAATAGAAATAATAATATAATATATTATATAAAAATAATATTAATGTAATGAAAATCAGGACCATTCGTACAGAAACCTGTTCTAATTACTGTTATATATGGATGAATTGTAATGATTGAATCAACATTTGAATAACATTTTAAATGCTTTAAAAAAGTTGATAATTCTACAAGGAAATCATGGAAAAATCTATAATAAAATTACTACTACTATTTGCTAAAATGCTGATAAAATAATAAATTTGCTAAATGGTCATTGCATAAACAAATCACATGTATATTTCAAAATAGCTCTTAGAGTTGGAAGTGCCGATAAGAATCTGAGATACTTTAAAGTATAGGGACCCTGCCTTTCAGTCGCCAGGTGAAAGTTTCCAATAACTTAAGACATACAATGCTTGCCAAGAATATTATTTTACTGAATTATAACTCTTTAGGCAAACGGACCACACTGCGAAATGGGTTCAAGGCTTGCGGTACGCAACGATCGACGGCTTCGCCGGCTCGAGCAGGCCGGGCCAGGCCAAGCCAGGCCGGGCCAAGCCAGGCCAGGCTAGGCCAGTCAGGGGCTGTGCAACAAAAACGCAAACAGCAAATGAGGCCTGAGACTATGGCTAGCTGGCTGGCTGGCAAGATACACTGCCAAAACCGAACGAAGCCAAAGAGTCAGCGAAACGAGACAATTTGCAATCAGCAAACGGCAAACGGCAACGGCAAATGAAAACCAGAAAAATGCACAACAAATTGCGTTTTCTCATTGCGTGTGTGTGCGTGTCTGTGTGTGTGTGTGCACAACAGAACAAAAACACACATAAAATGCGAAATAAAACAAAATCAGTTAAATATCGAGATTGCAATAAAATGAAATACAACTTTAAAAGCAACTCAAAAAGGTGCGCGTTGACCATTTATGCAATTGGCATCAAGAAGCAAGTGATAGAGAGGGGAGAGAGGCAAGTGGGGTGGAGAGAGAGGGGGAAGAGAGGTGCGTGGTGTACAAGTCTCTAATAAAATTGTTGACAATTGTCGCCTTATCACGGCCGCAGCATCAAACAAGGCACAGAGAATGCCGTTGCCAGCTGCAGAGACCAAAGAAAATTGCAAAAATTGTGCATACGCCGCGTGCGCCGCCGCCGCCGTTGTAGTTGCAACGATACGCGAGTCTCTTTTTTTGTTTTTGGAAATGCTGCATTGTGTCATAAATTTAAATTTTAATTAATTTAATTATTTATTGGTCGAAATGTGTTTGGCAACATTTTTCACAGTAACCGCATCGCAGGAGGAGGAGGAGAACAGCAGCAACTCCAGCGAAAAAAAGTCAACGCAATTGGCCAAAAATAGGCAAAAAATCGACGGCAGCTTTTTGAGCGTTGGCCAAAACGCAACAAGTTGCAAAATATTTGCACAGTGACGCACAGTGACAACTAAAATGCAACGCACACTGGCTGAGAGCGTACACTGATAGCTAATTGCTTGGCCCGACTGTGTGTTGGCTTTGCTTTTGGTTTAGCTTGAAATTATGGAATACATTTTTAATTTGACATTTGCCAAAAACTCAGCCAGTCGTCGGCCCAAACTTCATAAGCAATTAATTTAACGGCATATAAATTGAGCAGCACCAGCAACAGCAGCAACAACTGCAGCATCGCCTAGTTGCATTTTTCTCAGACATTTGGCTAACATTCTGTCGACGTCGCCGTCGTCATTTCAGTCTCTGTTTGTTTATCTCCTTCTCTCTTGACCCCTTCCCCCCTTGCCGTAATTGAGCGCTTCACGCTGTGCAACAACTTAATTAATTTATATTTTTGTTGTTTTTGTTTTTGTTTGTCTAGCTTAGTTAATTCGCTGCTCATTTGGAGAGACCTGACTCGAGCGAACCTCAGAGACTGAGACGACTCTGACTGAGACTGAGACGCCAACGGAGACTGAGACTCGAACTGCGACTGAGGCTGCTTGGAGATTTGCAGTTTGCAATTTTAATTGCCCGCCGCAAATCTTTGCAAATATTCGCAGCGCCAATTTGTAGACGCTTGATTGCAAAAATTTAATGGTGTTCATTAATTGGCCATAAGAAATTGGCTAAAAATGCTTTAGACGAGAAATAGACGAAATACGACAGAGATCGGCACTTGATCTGTTCTCGCATGCTAATTGATAAGATCGCGTGCATATTACTGTTTTTTATGCTATGCAAATCGGATTAGAAAAAGGTCTAAAATGGACTAGAAAAATTACATAATATTTTAAGCGGATTTATGGTGGAGTATGACATGCAAAAAGACAACGATTCTAAGAGGAAATGTGCTGAAAGTTTTAAAACATACTCCATAGTTAATGGGTTGAAACTTAGTAGAAATTAATTTCATTTTGACGGTCAATTTAGAGTGCAATATGCCTAAAAAAGGTATACAGATAAAAGGATATTTAAAAAGGTTTATAGGATTTTTTAAAATAAACATAGACAATGTTATAATCGGATTAAAAGTGAAATATGGCAGATTAAAAGTGAACAAAGGAAATATAGTAATGTACAGAAACTATATAGACACTTTCACAGTGAAATTTGGCAGAAATTTAAGAGGAATTTTTCAGTTATTTTCTTGCATTTAAAATACAAATTAAGCACGTTTTACTAGGCATTTTAAGCAACCGTTAAATGGGAACACTTGAGGTTTTCATGTATTTTCATGTATTAAATGAATTGTATATTAATAATAAATATATGCTTTTCATTCATATACCATGCTTGGCTGAATTACTGAATGGAACAGATACAAATCTAGCCTGCAATGTCATAGAAAAGCTAACAACCGCAACTAGCTTTCTTTGTTCTAGTCGTTCTGGCTTTAACCCTTTTTCTTTGACCCACTTTAGCACAACAATAAGCAATGTTACTAAATGACTTTATTATACGGCAATCCTCTGCATCCATCGTTTAACAATTGTCAAACTGAAAAGCGAAATCAGATCAAAAGGCAGCGATATGCAACGCTTGGCAAATTGGGCAGCAATACAAAAATTTAAAATTTCAATTTCATTTAGTTTGATTTTTCTCTTGTTGTTGTTGTTATTTGTTTTGAATGTCTTGTTGTTGTTGCTTGTCAAATGCAAATGCCAACAAGCGGCACAATTTGCACCGGCCGCAGGCACAAAATACAATACTGATCGACGAGTGCGGCAGCAGTGAATATCACTCATACGCCGCATGTGTTGGCGTTTTCTCTCTCTATTTTATTTGTTCTTGTTTGTTTCTGTGTGTGCTCGCCACATAAATTTGCCGTAAATTAGCGGCACATGCAACTCAGGCCGGCCTGGGCCAAGTGTCGCCACTTGTGCAGTTGCGCATGCCACGCCTCCTGGTCAACGCCCCCAGCCGCAGCTGCAACTGGAAACGAACACGCTTTTCGCTTGCCGAACAACACAACTGGGCGGCCGCACAATTGTTGCCCCTTACCCTCTGCCCCCGCTGCCCCAGCACTGTTTCCACCACCCTGTGGATTTGTATGCCGCACTTGTTGCCGACTTTGTCAGGCCAATAAATCTCAATCTTGTTTGACGCTTTGTGGCAGGCAACAACACGCGGCGGCAGCCGCCAAGCGGGTGTGATCGACCCACCGGTGGGTCTCTGCAGTCACAACAATAACAACACCCTCCCCACCCCTCTCTTACCACATAGATCCCCACTTGATCTTACCTTCCTGCACAAGCTTCTTGCACACGGGACGCGCATTCACCGACTTCACACCCACCGAGTAGGTGCAGTTCACATAGCTCCAGTAGCGCTGCTGCTCCGATATGCTGTCCGGCTGGAAGGGATCGTTGCAGAACTCGCCGTTCGAAACGTCTGTCGAGCAGCGCCAGCAGCGCAGCACAGCGGAAGCTGGAAAGCAAATGAAAGAAAAGAGATTAAAAGGGGTGTCTAATATGAAAGTGAAGAAATGGAAAAGAGCAGCAACAGTGATAGATTACAAGATAAGACATTGCAAATATTACAATACTATTAATACGATATATACATACACGCATGGAAAATGAATTAATTAATGTATAGTAGTTATTATGTATTGAGATAAAACCCATCATGAATTGACTACTTTACTTTATTATTAATATTGTTATTCCTTTTGAAACAGTTTTGGTAGACAGTTTTCATTGTTGCTACGCCCTAAGGTTGTAATTTGTTCTACTTATGTAATGCTTCTAATAAATGAATGAGGAATCTAAATTGAATTATCATATTCCAATTAACATATTCGATAAGGGTATCTGCACCACAACCTATAAGAAATATTGTATTCTGCTGGGCTTCATTATCAATTCAGTTTTTCTTGTTCTTTCTTTTCAATTTTGATAAAGAGCTTTCCCAAGTAGTGTTGCACATCTCTTACGGGCCAGAGCGATACATGCATGTATTCTGCAGTTTCTGCCCCTAATTCACAGAATCATCATAAGCCTAGGTGAAGCCTATGGTGAGCAATGAGAAGGTCTGCAAGAATACACAGCTGGATATCGATTATACACACAGTCAGGAATAGACCTAACTACAGTACTCGATTTCTCTATAGTAGTACTAAAATGTGAAACTGTAAAATTCATATTCATTTTATTTCATAAACTCGTTTAATTTCCACTTGCATACTTTGAATACCAGAAAACCCCCAATAGTTTTTGTTTCTAGTTGTAGAAATTTCTGCAACCAAAACAAGATATATTAACTGACTCAGTTGGAAGCCCTTTTCCCCACACACTCATACATATTTTATATTTTAGTCACGTAACCGAAGTAGAACGCAATTAAAAGCCATTGACAACACTTTGTTAGCTAAGTAGAAAATGCTTATTTATCTATTTTGTATTCTTTGCAAGCAGACCAGCCTCATGCCAAGCCCCAGAGCAAACCCAGAAAGGTGTACAATATATATTGATCCGGGCTTATCATAAACTAAGTGAGTAATTCTGCTCTAAAGTCCAATCAAGCGATGATTTTGCAGGCGAATAAATAATGCAAACCGGGCAGAGCAGCTGGCGGTGGCTTTTGAAAAAAATGCTTGTAAATTAATTAGACACAGAAGCCTTTTGGCTGAGCGATTTATGCGACAGTCAAGTGGAAAACTGCCTTATAAAAGTGTCAAAACTTTCGGCTTTGACGTTGTTTATGCACGCATGATCGGCCTAAAGAGCGTGTAAATAATTATAAAACATTTTATTTCGGAATTAAAAGAGATCAAGAAAAAAACCAAAGAGTGAGAGAGAGAAGGGGCAGAGGGAGACAGCTGCCGACGGCGGATGTGGATGACGAGCAGAAAACTTGTTTGCCCAATTTAAACGTCAAGCGTTAACGTTCAGGTTAAATGCACTTAACCAACACTTTGAGGCGCGTTTAAATGAAAGCTTAGATAAGAAGGGGGAATAGGCCTGGCCTATGCGACCCAACTTATCTCTCCCCCTACCCCTCCGCCACCCTCCTTCTGGCTGCTGACAAAACGTGTTTGAGGCCGGCTCGAACCGCATTTGGCCATAAACAACAAACATAAACATTACAATTTGCTGTAGTTTTTGAAACGCAGTCGCAACTTGAGTTTCGCATTTGAATTTGAATTTGAATTGCAGTTCACATTTCGAATACGCAATTTTCGAAAATTATTATTATCATTTACAATATATTGAAATTAATTGACAGTCGAATTGTCAGATCGTTCCACAAATTGTTTATTTCACGTACAGTGCAGTGGCAGTTTACTAATGGTAATGACTGTAATTCTATGCAACATGAAAATTGATATTGTAGGCGCGCGCGCGCCTGCGTTTTATGCCAAATGTTTTGGCAGTTTCAAACAACGTCCCAAAAATGGCTACGCACATGTCTGTCACGGTGTATGTTTGTATGTGAATTTACGTTGATTTATTATGGATTTTAATGTGGATGCAATTGGAACTTGGTATTCCCGTTGAGAAAGACTTCGTAGAGATTTGAATTAATGCAAAGTAAATTCGAAGACAAAGATTTCTCAACTGATTATTACAAAATATGTTATACAGAACTTTATAATACTTATAGAACAAAGTTCCCTCAAGTATATATTGTTATATATATTCATTGCAATAAAAAACGCCTACGTAAATCTTAAACAAAAATCTAAGACGAATCAAAGTTATATTGTGAATTCATATGCTATATTGATATTCTAAGATTTAATATATATATATTATTCTTAGATATGACAGATGTTATTCTACGAGACATATATTACTGCTAGGCTAGATGCTCTATATAATGAAGCATATGTATGTATGTATGTATTTATAATCCCTCAAGTAAAACATTTTCAGTTTTTGCCGCATTTTGGCATCTTTAATTTATAAAAGCACGTGCCCTATAATATCTGAAATATTTACTTGACCTATAAATAAACATAGTACATATATATATATATATATATATATATATATATATATATATATATATATATATACGTGTGTGCAACCCATAATCAACCCCAATCAACGACAGTCCCAAGAAATTTTAAAGAAGGTAATTATAAAATTGCATTTTAACTTTGGCAAACTTCCATGAGGAACCCAACCCAAGTCGGCTTAGAAAACTACAGTAAAAGTTTTGCGGCTGCAATTTTGCAGTCGGATAAATGCAGACTATGTCATGTTACTGCGCCCATGTGATTATGCGAGTTGAATGCACTGTGCAGCCTTATAGACCGATATCGGCACAAGTGCTATAAGCAAAAGTCGCCAACAATAAAGTTGCAAGTTGGGCCTGCGAGTTTTCCCGCACACAATACACAAATATGGCAAAGTTCACATGCAATTTCAGCATTAGCTGGGGGACTGCAAAAGAAGAGAAAGAGTGTACGAGAGACGAGAGAAGGAGAGAAAAAAGAGAAGATAGAGAGAGTGAAGGTAGTTGGCGCTTAAAAGATGTAAAAAATGTGTTGATTATTCGTCCCCTCCTAAAATGTCGGCGACATGCCGCTCCATAAAAGCGACAACTTACGAGCCCTAAAACTTAGAGAGCAACGATAAGAGCTGCGCTGAGTGGGCGCTCAGGGAGGAAAGGAGCTCAAACTCAACTGACATGCAACATCAAAGTTCGTTCAACTGCAACGACGACGACGACTTGTCGAACGTATTTGAAATTGTTGCGTTTTTGGCCTAAATGCTTGAATAATTAGACTCACATTATATGGAAATGCAGTGGTAGCTCAAAGAGAGAGAGGGGGAGAGGAACATAGAGAGAGAGAGAGAGAGAGAGAAGCAGACCTACTGTAAGTGGCTCGCATAATCAATTGCGCATCGTGTCTTTAGGCTAAACATTCCCGCACCCAAACTGATTGAAAATTACAGCGAAATGTTGCAAAATGATTTAATGACTTACACACAAAACTATTAGGGGTATTCCGTGCACATTTTTTTCATTTTGGGTGTGTGTATATACAGCGCTGGGTTGCCTGGCATTATGATAATTACCGCGATTGTATCTAAAGCAAATTGCTCTACAGCCCCCGATGACATGTCGTGCATGTCAAATCTCGAATCTCTGGCATAGTATAAAGTTTGCTTAGTCAGTGTCGAGTTGAACTTACACATAGACATTACCTGTAATTAATTATGTAACTTTGAGATCATCGCTGAGCTATGCAGCCTATAAAGATGAGCCAAGATGCTTTGTGCAAAACGTGAAATTGTTTTCTATTCTGCCGCATTTCGGAACTGGGTGCGACCAAGTGGAAACAATTACTTAATATTATAACAGCAGCACGACACTCAGTCAAGCTGAAGCTGTCAGTGTCCAGTGTACGCTTTATTGAGGTGCGTGTGCTCAGCTGACAGTGGGCACATAATGGAGACAAATAAAAGGGCCTAACAATGAAACTGGAGCAGGGGGAGGCGTGCACCGAGAACACTCCCATAAAACTTCCCAAAAAAACAACACATCAACGGAAAGTTGAAGACACATGCAGCATGACGACATCGACAGAGTGTGGGCGCCATAAGGGCCCAGTAGGTTGAGTACACTGCGAGAAATAACTTGCAATAAGAAGTATTTTGTGTAGAAAACTAAAGGAAAATGTTTCTTCAATATAAAATCTGTGCGATTTGAAGTGACTTACATAAAAAAACTAAAAACGATAGATTACTTAGTGAATAAGATTGATATATATCGATATATTTACTTTTCTTTATATATAGATATAAGCATTTATCAATAAATAGTACATCAATTTCTATCAGTATCTTTACTTCTTTTCAACACCTTAACAATATGCCCTCATATTGATTAATTTTTGTCTACCGTATTCTGTTTTTCTCACAGTGCAGTCTCTTTTCTGAACATGCTGCCCCCATTTCAAATATTTTCTACACAAAACATTTCTCTAGTTTGCCCACACAGTTTCAATTCAATTAAATGCAACCGTTTATAGTGCACTTTAATCAATTTAAGCAACAGAATTTTCTTCCTATTCAAGTAGTCCGGAAAATTGATGACAGTGCACTGTGCACTGAGCAGTCGCTTTTCCCTGTTCACTTGCTCAGATCATTAAGAATATGGCACACACATTCATAGTCGTGGAACATATAGTACATATATATTTATCTTATGCGCGCTGCAGTCTGTTCATTTTTCAGAGTCTGCAGTTCTTAAGGTCGTGCAAATATTGTTCCAAGACTGCAGACAGTCGAGTGTTTGATGTATAAATAAATACGTTAATCGACAAGTGCATAAATATCGATAAATCATGAAATAATTCGCCTGCTGTTGCCTGCGCCTGCCACAGCGGGCACTTCAGTCAGGCACTTCGTTAAGTATACGCCCGTGTGTACGGCCTATATACTCTTCGCGCATTGAATGTCACTTTGGAGGCTGAGTGCATTATAACAATAGCATTGATAATGCCACAGACAATGAATGCCATCTGCGGCTTATCAATTGGGGTCGCCTGGCAAGATGATTGATTATAGATTATTATAAATATATAAACAATAAAAAAAAATGAGGGAAATTGTCAATGGCAATTTTAAATAGTCCATAAATATTATATTTGAATACATTTTTGCTACTCTTTAAATTTCTTTTTTCACTTATACCAACATCATTTTATTTCTTGAGACTGGTTCAGCTTGAGGGGCTTAATTCAAGTGCACTTCAAAAATAAAATCCTTGTCCCTAAGCTCTACTGCAATATTGGTTCGCTGAACTCATTTCAACCCCGCACAAATACACACACACACACACATAATTAGCAGTTGCTTTTATGCAAGTGCACGCACAGAGGATATAAAGAACGCACCTGCATCGAGACTCAGCGCCAGGCAAAGCAACCCCAGCAGCAGCGTGCAGGTGACAGAGTTGGACATATTTTTCAAAAGGATTTCGCACAACAAGTTTCTTGTTGCTGTTGTTGTTGTAGTTGGAGGGAAGTTGTTGGCTTGGCTTTTGTTTTGTTTCTCACAGATTTCTCACTTGTTTGCACTGATTTAGCTTATGCTAATCTGTATGTTGGATTACGACAGAAAAGACCGTAACTATTGCCCAACTCGAGGGATTGCTTAGTTATGTTACTTGCATGAGGAGCGCATATGCGACGCGTTGGAAATCTGAAAACGAACTAAACCAAAAGTGAACACAAAATGCGCCACAAGTCCCCAACGACAATGCGAACCAATAACAAAACGAACGAACTTGCAAACACACAAGAGACACGGCGACAACCACTGAGAGAGAGGGAGATGGAAGAAGCAAAAGGGAAACCAAGAGAGCGACACGAGAGAGAGAGAGAGATCGTTCAATGTGCCCCGATTGCGTGCGTTGATTGCAACACAAAACTAGAGAATCGCCCAGAGAGAGAGAGAGAGAGAAAGAGAGCGAGAGAGCAGCAAAGACAAAAGATACGCACTGAGAAGTTGAAGTGTCGCTGGACTTCATACTGAAGTTAGTTGTTTATATGGGATTGGGTTAGCAGTTGGTTAAGGCACTTGTCCCGCAATTCTTCTAATGCCCACCACGAATCACTTGCAGTTTTAGCCAGAGGAACAGTGGAACAGCAGCGTGAAAAATGTGTAAATATTTCTATAAACATGTAACAGAACTTAAAAAGATTTTAGGTGTATCTACATTTATAATACTCTTCTTTGGTGATTTTATTTATCTGACATATTCCTTATACTTACAATTAATCAACAAAAATAAAATTTTTGTTAACTTTATTTGAATATCTTTAAATATTAAGTTAAGGTTTCTTTTAACAATAAACTAAATATGGGCATTTAAAAAAGATTATCTCTTTACTTAAAAAGTGCTAAATTATATACGATTTTTAATTTAAACTAATTGATATTATTTATTTTGAATTGAAATAAGATATTTAACTTGTACAATTCAAGAAAATCTTCAATCTATTAATATTAAATCAAATCTTAGTTAACTTAAATAAAAAATACCTAAACTATTTTGAAATTATTCCTTGATATATTCATAAAATAAATATTTAATTGAATATATACTTTATAGACTATTGGAAAATTAGTTTAAATAATTTACAGTAAACATTTTCAACTCCTGCAAGCTTGCGTTCCACTGTGCACTAAACTATTGCGTTTTCTTGCCCCATTGACGCTTAATGACACTTGCAGTCTATCGCTGTCACCACTCTCCTCTCTCTCAGTCTCTCTATGTTTCTCGCTCCCTCTCGCTTTCCCTCTGTCTGTCTGTCATCACTGGCAATTGAATGTTAACTGAGAGTCCGTTGTCCCTGTTTTTGTTGTTGTTGCCATCCGTCTGTTGTCATCAAATCAGCGCATTTCTGATAAGGAAATGCAATGTCGACACTTTGCAACGAGGACAGCACTCCACACGCGTCCCCACCAATCCCATCTACCTCTTCCATATGTGCGTGGAATCCTGGCCAAGAAGTGCATCCCATAGTAAAATCTTCAAATATTTTATGCGTTTTCTATGGCAGCGTGATTTGTCTTTTATTATTTCGCTTTTAACGAGTTTGTTTGCTTTTATAGTAGGAGAGGGGGAGGAGGAGCGCACTTTTTATGCGAGTCCATTGACTTGCCACTTTTTATGGCACGCACGGGTTAATGTCCCCGTGTCGAAAACAATTAAGCAAGCTAAATCGTTAGCACAAAGGATTTGGGACTTTAATCCGAAAAAATTCATAAAATAAAAGATTAGAAATTAGAATTAAATTTGATTAATATTTTGAGATGGTTTAGTATCGCAATATTGAAAGAAAATTAATGCTGAAAATATACAAAATTAGTATGGGTTGAAGTTTCTCTAAGTATATTTAGCATGAGTATTTATAATCTACCTACGACAAGGTACTCGCAGCTGTACCCTCCTCGCACTATTAATGTGATTGCTTTGGATTGGGCATGTCTGGTACAGTTCAAACGCCCAACAAGGTAATTGTTGTGTAGCCACTCAAGAAAATCCAAAAACTAACGTACAATTAGATAGTTCATTGAACACAAATTGTGTCAATCCAAGAAAGTCCAATAAACTTGAAGGGAAACAATGAAGGCGCCTTAGTCTTAGATGGTTTAAGACCGATTTGACATATAATATTTATCTGGGGGGGATGGAGGGACTGCCTGGCATATTCGTAATGTGCTTAAGGGGTACAATGACGTCGCGGCGTCAAACAAGCTCTGCATAGGGTGATTTGGTTTTCCAATAAGCCTCTATTTGTCAGCTGCATACAAATTAGAAAATAATTGTACTCCCTGCCTGGCATTATTTATCATTTATGCGCTGCTTCGTACTCGATTAGAGTCGAACCTAGGCTAAGTTTTATGTTCTTTGGTGTAATTAATGAAATGGGACATGCATAGCTAAGCTAATCGAAGAGACATTTGAGGTAGCTCTCAAGATTTTATAAGCCAAGTTAATTTACTATGCAAAACTACAGTAAGTTTCTAGTTCAGCAAGTGCCTCCGTCTTCTCATTCAATTGTTTCCCAGTAGTAACCGACAAAGATTTTATCACAGCAATTACAATAAATGGCGAGTCTATATAATACAAACTTCACTTAATTAGGGGTTTCTCAGTCACAACACGAGCAATTTTAAGTAATTTGACTTACAGCAACGGAAATGTCACAATTAAAATAATAAAGAAATTAAAAATCTATGATGAGCATCGCCCTAATGAGGATGTTGTCAGCCAGTCGAAATTTTCATACTTTAGTCAAGAATGCCACCCCTGAGTCAAGACAGCCACCATTCTACCAATGCAACCCTGGCAGCTTTAACCTGAAACCGTTGCCAGAGCAACCCACAACAACAACAAACAGACAGACGCCTTGGTGACCGGCGTGAATGGAAAACCCAAAACATTTCCCAAAATGAAACTCAAAACGCGCATTTGCAAGAAATTTTCCATAAAAAATGCGGAAAACTCACAGGAACGCAATGTACAATCCTCCAATTATCCGCTGAGCTGTGTTGACTGGAGCAGCAATGAAGAGATCTATTTTGTCAGGTGAGTTCCATGAACAAAGACACACTGTAACACCCTCTTACTTACATGCCCCTCTCCCTTTTGCTTGCCTCAGCGATGATCATCAGATTTACAAATGGAGCGATGTCAGTCGCGAGTCCGTTGAGGTTGCCAAACTCCCAGATGACTTCATTCCCACCGATCTGCATTGGTTGCTGCTCGGCGGACGCAGCAGTGGCGGTGGCAAGGGCAGCGACACCCTGCTCATCTGCAGCAACGACGGACGCTTCATTATACTCAACAAGAGTGCGCGGGTGGAGCGCAGCATTTCCGCTCATACTGCGGCAATTAGTTCAGGCCGTTGGAGTCCCGATGGCGCTGGATTGCTAACTGCAGCGGAAGATGGCGTCATCAAGATCTGGTCACGCTCAGGCATGCTACGCTCCACGGTCGTACAAAGTGATGAGGCCATACGCTGTGCCCGCTGGGCGCCCACCTCGACGTCGATTGCCTTCAGTCAGGGTGGACATATTTCCATTAAGCCTCTGGCGGCCAACAGCAAGTTGATAAGGGTGAATAGTCCTCTGCCTTTCTCTCTCTTTCCCACTCTATCTCTACTCCCTCTCTCTCCCTGCCACCACAGTGGCGTGCCCACGATGGTCTAGTGCTCTCGCTCAGCTGGTCTACCCAGTCCAACATAATAGCGTCGGGTGGCGAAGACTTTCGCTTTAAGATCTGGGATGCTCAGGGTGCGAATCTCTTCACCAGCTCAGCAGAGGAGTTTGCCATAACTAACGTAGCCTTCAATCCGGAAAAGGATTATCTGCTGGTGGGCACCTTCAACATGCTGAAGCTCTGCCACAGCACAGGAGTAAGTCTATCTCCCCTTCCTTTCTCCCCCCACTGTCTAATGATTTGTGTGTTTTTTCAGTGGTCATACAGCAGCGCCCGCTTCACATCCCCCAGCATGGGTTCGTTTTACACACTGTCCTGGTCAGCAGATGGCACTCAGGTGGCCTGTGGCACCTCGACGGGTCAACTGCTTGTGGGCTACGCTGTGGAGCAGCAGCTCAACTCGCGCAATCTGAAGGCAACGAGCACGAGTCGCAAATCGATTGCCCTGCAGGACATTGCCAATGGCACCAAGGACGTGCTGGACTTTCCGCAACGTGTCATCAACTTTGCCTTGGGCTATGGGCATCTGGTGGTGGCCACTACCCACCAGCTGCACATCTACAACGAGAAGTACATCAATACTCCGATTATTATCGATGGGCGCAACGATGTGCGGGTTATCGAAGTGGGCAAGAAGTAAGTGCAGAAGGAGAGCAGCAGCCTTTTATATTAATCCGCTGTTATTGTCCCTAGATACTTCATGGTGCTGGATGCCTCATCGATTTGGGTGTACACCTACACGGGTCGTCTGCATCTGAATCCTCGCTATCCCGGCTCTCAGGCCCAGCTGCCGTTGCTCACCTGGCGCTCCATTTCACTGGGCCTTGATGTGCTCGCCATACGCGACAATTCGGAGACATCGTTGCTTCATCTCTTCGACTTGATCCCGGGTGCCTCGCGACAGTACGAACCTCAGTCACTGCGTGCCAAGCAGCAGCTGGCGGAGATTGCTGCCTGTCGCGCGGGTAGTGCCGACGATCAGTTCATCGCCTTTATCGACACCAATCGTGAGTTGTACATCAGCGAGACACGCAACCTCAGCGGAGGAGGCTCAGCTGGACCTACAGGAGGCACTGCTGCTATAGCTGGCACCGATGAGATCTACAAAATTGGCACCCAGCTATCATCGATCAAGTGGGCCAGCGAGACAAACATTTTAGTCGGTGTGCACGACTCCTGCTACAGCATTTGGTATTGCCCCGGCGAGGGTGCAGCCGATCCCACGATCATTGCCCTGACCACCATTACTCTAGACACGGCGTGAGTGAGAGCATCTATCTATTTTCCTATTTATTTCTCAATCCATCCATATTTGTCTTTCTGTATATTTATCAATCAATATCCATATCTCTCCCACTCAGTGAATTTGGCAAGAACGTGACAATCGATAGCTTCGAGGAGGCCATCATCACTTTCCGCTGCGCTGGCGCTCTGCTGCCGGTGAACGTGAACATCTACTGTGAGGTGCTGCATCGCACCCTGCAAGAAGGTCAATGGCAGCAGGCATTGAGGATTTGTCGGCTGGCACAGCACACAAGTCTCTGGGCCACCCTAGCAGCGGTGGCAACACGCAAACATCAGTTGCAGCTCAGCGAGGAGGCCTATTCGGCTGCGTTGCAAATCGACAAGGTCAGCTATCTGCAACATCTGAAGACACTTGCCCCATCGAGTGCCGAGCAGATGGCCGAGAATTCGCTGATGCTTGGTCGCTTGCTCGAGGCCGAGACGATTCTGTTGCACAATCGCAAATACACTGAGGCTGTGGCGCTGGCACTGCGCATGCACAGCTGGAAACGTGCTCTGGAGATTGCCCAACGGGCGGAGCAGGCTAACCAAACCGATGGAGATCAGCAGCAGCTTCTGGTGCAGCGTGTGCTGCAGCAGCGACAACTCTATCTGAAGGCCTTGCAGCGAGAGGAATGGGATGCGCTGTACCTGAAGTACGAGGTCAAGCAAGATAGTAGTGAGTAGGCACAGAGTTTAGTATCGATGGTATCGGTAGGATATGATTATATTACTATCTATGACTGTAATATCAGTAACAGTAACCATTTTCTCGATAGCAAAACTAACTCTTAACATAATTATCAATTACATAAATACAAACAACAATACTATCGATCCTATAATTCTCGATAACTGAATTATCAATAGCAGAGACATATCGATACCAACACTCACAGTTTAGTTTCAGTTTTTCTTTAATAAAAACCATTTGCATTTTGTGTATTCTGTAATAACATTCAATAATCTCGACCAATAATATCTAGGGTACATTCAGATTCGCACTTTATAGACAGGTTGGAATATTCATTCAGTATGCTGGCCTTACCATTGGCTTCTCCTCTATCGCATTAATGATGTTGTTGGCAGCTAAAAGACTCATCTCAATTGTTGTTTTCATTGTCTGCATGCCCAAGTGGGGCAGCACAACTGTGCAATAAAAGAACGTGAAACAGTTATGCAAATATTAACAGAATCAACAAATTAATACTTACCACAATTGGGTAACTTTAGCAGAGGATCATCGGCTGGCAATGGCTCCGGCGTTGTGACATCCAAACCGGCGGAGAAGATGGTGCCATTTGTCAAGGCATTGTGCAGATCACTTTGCACCACAAGGCCTGCGACTTGAAGGATTGAGTAATAATGATAGAAAGCCTTGATAAAGCATACTCACCTCCTCTGGCTACATTGACAAAGACAGCATTGCTTTTCATCTGCTCGAAAGCCTTTGCATTGAATTTTCCACGCGTTTCTTCAGTTAGTGGCGCGGCAACCACAAGAAAATCACTTTCCTTTAAAAGCTGCTCGAATGGCACATGTTGTGCCCCAAACTCTACATCGTTCTCCTTGCGAGTGCGTGTTGTATAGATTATTTTAGCCACTTCCCAACCCTGTAGACGCTTTGCAATTGCCTGACTAATGCCGCCAAAGCCAAAGAAACCGATCACCGAATCGCGTATCTCCTGACCCATGTGCCAGATTATTTGCTCCGTTAACACCTGCGAGCTGAAGAGAAGTAGGGAGACGAATGAGAGGACGAAAATATACAAAATTATTTGTAGTATTTTTGCCTTTTATAATTGTGTTAAGTAGAGGAAGGAAGTGTGAAAAGTAAAGAATCTTATTAAGCATTTTCTTTTAATAACCGAAACGAGCTGGAAAAGTAATAACTTAATGGATCGCATGAACACAATCGATAAATAAAGTAATAAAAGGAAAATTCGAAAAACAATAATATAATTTTGATACTTTCCTTTGAAAAGTTTAATCAAACAGAAAAAGGGAGAGGTAAAAACAAAGACAACTATCTTTGGTACTTTCTTTTGAAAAATCAAAACAGTTGGCAACGCGACAACTAAATGACGCTCAAGATCACAGCTGATCACAGCGTGATCACATCACTGACAAAGCTTGCATCGAAAGTTCTGCCAAAGCTCTGTCAAAAGCTCTGTCGCTCAACTGTTTTGTTGTGTACTTACGTCTCGATGTCGGTTCGGCCGGCATGAAAGTGGCGTCCCGCTGCAATCATCAGTCCAATTGCCAGATCCGCCACTGAATTCTTGACCACGCCCGGCGTATGACCAAGCGGTAACTGACGTCGCTTGAACTCCGGCACATCCACAAAGTCAATGCCCGAGGACATAGTGCTGACGGCGCGCAATTGAGGTCCAGCTGCATTTAAGATGTCAGCATCGAGCGACTGATAATGTGCCCAGTAGATGGCATCGACGCCGCTGACCTTGCTCAATATCTCGCTGCGCGACGGCGGCACACTTTGGCACACGATAGTCTCGGCGCCACGAGAGCGCAGCAGCTCCAACGCTGCAATCGGCACATTCGGATGTGAGACGAGCACCTTGAATGCCTTAGAAATGCTCATCGTGTATGCGCGTATTCGTGTACCACGATTAACTAATGCAATCGGCGAAATTTTCCATGCCAAAGCTTTGCAATACTGAAGCTTTTTCGTTTCACATGCAAGCTTTCAAAGCTATCACCCTACTCAGTCTCTCTTCCTGCTTGCAGCTTTTAAACTTCGAAACAATCGCCGAATTTTTGTGCCTACACTGCGAGAATAAATGACTTAAGAAAACTCTTTGTTGATTCTTTATTATTCTTTTGCATTTGCTTATAGATTGGATATCTTTTTTAAATTTTAGTTACACTTGTACAAAGAAGATTCAATATATAAATACATCTTCATTTCTCCGCCAACATCTAATTATGATTTGCAGTTTATTTGCAGTACAAGTAAATCGAATGGTTCGTAAACATTCAATAAACGTTCTCAAAGCGGAATTGAAAGTTGTTCTACCTAAGATTATAGTATCTTCGAAACAGGTTTCTTGATCAAGCATATCCTGGTGTGTCATATGTTCGTTAATTGTCGATTGAGACTAACGAAAAATTGATCCATCGATCACCCTGTAAACTGTAATTTGTAAACTCAGCAAGCCTAACGATTATAACTAAAAAAAACATTTGTGGCGTGTGCCATAACTGAAACTGAATATACATTGTTAACATCTATACACCTTATACCATAAATTGTATACCAAATCTTGAGTCTGCAGAAATGTTCTGTTTGCCTACTGAGGAGGAGTGTTGCTGTTCGCTGCGCGACAAAGCGATTTTTTTTGCCTGCTGGACTGCCACGCATGCTGCAATATTATTTGCTCATAATTTCGTGAAAGTTGTGAAAAACATTAGTAAGATTTTATTTATTCTTATGTTAATATATTTGTAATTTTGCTAAGCGTAAGATAAAACCATCGTTACTTTTCCTGATTTTCATTATATAGTTTTGTCTGAATGGACTAGATACGTCTATATACTTCGTTTGTTGGATTTTATCTGTCACTTACACGGCACAATATTTCTATTCATTGGCATTTATGCAGTAAGTAAAAGTTAATGAAATTTCGATTTGATATTTATAAGTATTTTCATAATTCAAGGAAACCGGATTATGTTTTCTCTTGGGCATTGTATTCAGTTCAATCTATGCTTATTTAAATTTCTATTTGGTGTATCTGCCAATCGTGCAAGTCGTATTGACCTATTATGGCATCAAATATTATAAAGTTTTGAAAGAGAAAGATCAAGCCTAGCAGGAAGTGCTGTGGCTCTGATATGAATTAAATTAAAGTAAATGTAAAATGAAATTGAAATGATAACTGGAGAGATGGCATAAGTCAGTCGATAAACCCTAGGACGTAATTCAAGTCTATTTCAACCCTCAACATACTAAAATTGAGTTTATATTGTTTTGCATTTATTTACATTTATTATTATTAATAACACGATAATTGCTTATTTTTTCACAGTTGTTAAATCGGAACATTGTTGAGTGGGAACCTAATAGGCAGGGGATAGCATGGGTTCTCCGACCAGGCCTCGTAGCACATTGTGGGCAGCAATTGTGGACATATCGGCGCGAGTCCGCAATGTTGCCGAACCGATGTGGGGCAGAACAACTATAGAGATTACAGAAAATATGTGAAGTGAGATAAAGTTGTCAAAAAAGTGGGGGTCTCATTATGTGACGTCAAGGTTAAAAAAGGGCCGCAAGCAAAGTGTGATAGGCTGCGTTATTTTGATATATGCTAGCCCCGTCTTCTCTCTATCTGTCTGTCACGCTAAAGGGGCTTGTCCCAAACGTGATCCGCGATAAGAAATCATCACATCACTTTTGAAAACAAACAAAATAGAAGAGAAAGAATAAAATTGTTGGTTCAGCATGCTTCTGCAACGTCATGGAAAGGCTATAAAACAACTCTAAATAGTTTGAGTTTTAAGAAACCCTGAGTACTTTGAGTTTCCAATCCTAGACTATTAGATAACCTACAAAAAACCTTGGACCATCACGAATAAGAATGTGACGATAAGACGCGGAACTCGTCATAGAGATAAGATGGAAATACCACTCTACCAAAGTCACCCACGTGACACCAACTAACCGGCATTGTCAAGTGTTAGCAATTTATCCTTGGCGGGCAGTGGCTCAGGATCCACAACATCGAGACCAGCGGCAAAGATGCGATTCGACTTGAGTGCATCGTAAAGATCATCCTGGTTGACGATTTCTGTGGAACAAGATAATGCTCTATAATGCTAGACTGGAGCAAAGAGATATCAGCTATACTAACTGCCGCGAGCAATGTTCACCAGCACAGCAGTTTTCTTCATTTTGTTGAATGCGGTGGCATTGAAGATACCCTGTGTAGCCGGTGTCAAGGGGGAGGCAATCACAACAAAGTCACTCTCGGCAAGCAGCGTATCGAAGTCGACCTTCTTGGCATTGAGTTCCTTCTCGATTTCCTTGTCTACGCGACGGCGTGTCGTGTAGAGTACCTGGCTAATGTCGAAACCACTAAGACGCTTGGCAATGGCTTGACCAATGCCGCCGAAACCAAAGAAACCCACCGTAGAGTCACGCACATCCTGACCCAGCAGCCAGTTCAAGTGATAATTCTCCCAGTTGTCACTAAGCAAAGAGAGAGATATAGAATTCTCGAATCGATGTCACGACTTGCTACTCACGTGTCGATCTTCCTGCGTGCCTCGTGGAAGCGACGACTTGCTGCAATGAGCAGACCCACAGCCAGATCGGCCACAGCTGTATCCAGCACGGTGGGTGTATGACCCAATGGAATCTTGCGACGCTTCACCTCGGCCACATCAACGAAATCAATGCCAGCTGACATGGTGGAGATTGATTTCAATTGTGGTCCAGCTGCATCCAAAGCTTCGGCATTGAGAGCAGCATGACCGCCCCAGAGGACTCCATCGACACCCTTCAGCTTCTCCAACAGCTCGTCACGTCGGGGTGGCAGACTGTTCACCTGGATCACCTCGCAGTTCTCCTTCAGCAAATCGATACCCTCTTGTGGCACCTCGGGATGCGTGACCAATACTTTGAAGGGCTTCGAGGATGACGACATGGTGCGATTTCTGCCTCGAAACAAAAGCGAAGCATCATGGGGCACAATTAGAACGGCAAAAAGAAGCAAAACACTCCACGTCATTGTGAAGCGACGCTTGGCAGGCGACTGAGCTGACTATACCCACCCCGACTTATATAGCGACTTCACGCTCTCGATTTCAAATCGAGCTCGCCTCGCGACGATCGACGATAAACTTGCGAACCTGCTTAGCATATTTCTACTTGACTTGAAAGTTGTACCGTTTAGTTCAGACTTAGTTCGTTTGAACTAAGTCCCTGATTTTAGTTCATTTGAGTCTTTCGGTCTTTTGTTTCTTTGGTCGTTTGTTCTTTTGTTTTTCAAGTCTCTTGTTCTTTCAATTCTTGAGTTCGTTCTTCAGAATCTTATTCTTTCATTGAATTTTGCAATTCCGTGTACAAACTAAAGACTTTAAGGAACAAAAGACTCGAAGAGCAAAAAACAAAGACCATAAGAACAAAAGGCCAAAATATCAAAAGACCCGAATGAACTAAAATACTCGAACGAACTTAAAGACTCGAACGAACGAACTACAGATTGAACTATAGTTCGTCCAAAAATGAACTAATGAACTGAGTCCCTAAAACGAACTCAAATCAGCAACTCTACTTGACTCGTAGAGTCAAAGCTCTTTGATTTATTTGAAACCGGTTTCCGGGTTTTCAAGAAAGAGAATAGTAAACAACAAATTCTAATCTACAAATTCTGAGTACTATAAAGAGACCTCCTGCTATGGCCTGCTACCTAGTATATATGTTTGTGTTTCGTGTTTATCTTATCTTAGGTCTTTAAGAATATTTGAAGAGTTCTTAAATTGCAATTGGATCATATGAAAAAACAATGCCTGTGCAACTATTTAAATCTTTATAATTATAATATATTTCAACTGACTGAAGTTAATTTTCACAGTGCATTTCAAGTCGTTTTTTCCTGAATTAAAACAATCTGATAAGTAGGGTAGAAATCTTATCAATATTGAAGCTCAGTATTAATGTTCATACTGTTGGGTGGTATAAATACTAAGCACTTCGGACCAAAAAAACTACAATGACAAAATATACATGCATATATTTTGGTACATATATTTGTATTATTTTTTATGTATTTGTTTTCATCCAATCATTCGCGCACGACATTAATTTGTCTTTTGGATGGAAAAGTACTCGGAATGTTATGAATAAAAAACACAACACATTACTATCCTCACACTTGATCTCCCTCCCTCTCTCTCTTTCTCTCTTACTTTCATTGAGTATGTCAATAATTGTCGTACACAACTTGTTACATTTGTTCTATACAATCATTAAAATACCGAAAACAACGCAACAAAATGAATTTCGCCCCACTAGAAACAGTACAAGTTAAGAACTGACAAGCACATCGTGCTCTCTCTCCCCTTCTATCTCTCTCTCTCTCTCTCGCTCTTTGGAGCTTACTGAAAGCTCTGTCTAAGTAGTTTATGCTCTCGCTCACTGCGTACTCTCTCACGGTCTCCGGTCTCACGTTCTCTCTCTTACTCACTTTACTTAGCTGTTGGGCGAATGCCGCGCGACTGATTGAAAGTCAATAAAAAGCTGCCTTTTATACCGTTAACAACATGACGATCGGCAAAAAACAGGTGATAAATGTAGGTGAAAAGCTTCTTTCGGATAGCAGCAGTTAAATGTAGCATGTTGTCAAAACTAATGACAAACCTAATTCAGGGCTGGAGATTTCGGGAAACTATTAAGATAATTGCGTTTAATTTATTGTGTTAATAATTTAACCACAATAAATAAACTAATTCTAACATAAACTTAAACAGAAACATGTAGAACAAATTATACAATTTCGTAAAAAACACGAAAAATAAATAAATGAATTTTAAAAACTAAGGAAATATATTAGCTTAAGATATATTATTAATGAATACAATAATGAATATTATTAATGAATTTATCACTATTAAATACCTTTATCACTATTATTTTATTATAACAAAAATATAAACGAACTTAAGATCGAGCAGTATTAAAATCAAACGTAAATCATATTGCAATTTGTAAATAATAAACAGATTAGTTGAATACATTGGTTAAAGATAAAAGTCATATGAATGTTGTAAAATTCTAAATAAATATTTACTAATTCATTATATTACTAAGTATTTTATTATTATATCATTAGTATAATCGACCTACAAAACGATCTGTATCAAAATCAATTGTAAATCCCATTGAAATCAGCATTTTAAACTGTTCTTATCTCTTCGCCGATCTACAGTGGAAACACTCGCTCAGTTCTTTTGCCATTGCTTGCGGTCATTCTTTTTTTGTTAGTTTGCTTTAGTGTTTTCTTTTTCTACTATCGTTTTGTTCTTTATCTGCGCTGCCACTGCACAATTTCTGCTGCTTCTTATCTCGTTCTGTTGGCGTCGTTTCTTATCTCCACGGCCAGCAGTTGTTCGTCTCTTTTGCTGTCTCGCTCCTTCTCTCGCTCTCTGTCTTTCACTATGACTGTCTCTTTCTCCGCGTCTGCTGCTCCTCCAGTTCGAGTCACATTTGGTTTTGTGAACTCTTTGGCCAGCCTGGTGCTGGGCCACGCTGTGCGCCTGCTTAAAATACCAGTTGGGGATTTTTCCCATCTCATTGTGAGCACGATTTCCAATTGGAACGGGCAGCAATGGCCCCAAGTATCCAACCCGCTGCCTGCTGCAGTTGGCATAGCTAGTGGTGGAGACGCAGCTGGAGCCGTTATTGGAACGTTGTGGAACCTACGCGCACTGCTTGACGCGCCCCACCACACACACAAATCGTGTGTGCGGCTTTTTTTGTGAGCGGATCTGCTCAAATTTTGTCCGCAAAGCAGCAGGCGCCCAGAGCGGACAACGCGCTCTCCCGCATCGCGTGTTTGTCGGTTCGCCGTGAAAGCAGCAGCTGAAAAAAAAAACGTTTTACAATTGCGTTGACGTCGACGTCGACGGCAACAGCGACAGCGACTGCTACGTTGACGGCGGCGTTGGCGGCAATCGTTGACGTTTTGCTGCTTGCTCTTTTCTCTTACTCTGTCTCTCTTTCTGTATGTGTGTGCGTGTGTGTTTGCTTGTACGTTTGCATGAAGGCGACGGGGCATTTGTCTGCCTGCCTTGCAGGGCTGTCCCAGCCCAGCACGTACCTAAGAGATACCCTGTAAGTTACGATTGCGTGTGGGTTTGTTTAACTCAGTGCTTCATTTTAAATATTTATATTCAGTTTATAGTATTTATTTTAAGGTTTTTAATGAAGTAAATAATACATTAAAATAAATTTATTTCGGTTATGTTTTTAAATTTTAGCAGTTTCAAACGATTATTCATATTCCAATTATGTACAATACTAAAAAAATATTGAACAGTGTTCATGTTTTCGTTGAAAATCTAAGTTGACTGAATTGATAAAATACACAATACTGTGTAACTTTAATTGGCACAAAATAATATTGGTTTTCATACAAAAACTTAATTTTATATAACTGTATATAACAATTTAAACAGTCAAAATTACTCCAGAAATGCATTATATATTGGCCCATCAACGGAAGTCGTCAGGCACACTAAAAATCCATTTAGACTCATTAGAGTGCTCCTCTCCACGGAAATCTTTAGTAAAAGGCGAAAGATTTATTCGACAACTGAAGAGAAGCCAGAGTGAGGATCGAATGCAAACAATACAGCTCCTAAATGAAATTCTGTGTAAACAGATTGCGAATTATACCATGAGGTCAGAGTTCGACATGTGCAACCCCTAGAGAAATTCGAAGTAGGATAACTCAGCACACGTTTGTCTCTTCTTCTCAAAATTCTCAGCATGCAGTGCTTGAGTGAGTAAGATTCAAAGAAATTCAATATAACTGTATTACCTGGAATACTAAACAATTCACTCTGGGGGATTAATCCCTGCTCGGAGTTATAACCTTTGTTTTGTATTGAACATTTGTGCTGCTCTTTTAATCAGCTTAATCATTTAATCAGCTTAACAACTGATCAATAAATCTTTCTACAGAACGATCCTTATCAAAATCAAGCGTATATCCTTTTGTAATGAATAAATGAATAATAAATATCTGTTGGTCTGCCTATTAAGGGAATCCGAAGTTAGTTGAGCAATATCGACAACACTGATGACTTACTGAGGTACATGTGGTACTTTCTCACATAGAGTATCTGCTAGTCATGCAACTCTTTTGACAGACGCAAAGATTTCGCACTGAGCTCAAGAATTTTATAGCTGCACTTTGCCTAATTGCAGCGAGGTTAACGGCCCGCGAGACAGGGCCCCCAAGTTGCCCCAAGTGGCTGTAAGTTAGCGAGGGTGGCTTCGTGCGACGTGGGTGCCCCACGCCAAACGTGTCGCGTCGTCGACGTCGGCTGCTGTTGCTGTTGTTGTTGCTGTTGCTGCGACTGTTCCCGTTGTTGCTTGTGCTTTGTTCTTCTGTTTCGTGGTGATTTTCTTTTGTGTGGTGTCTCTCGCTCCAGTCGCCCTCTTGTGTTAGTTGCTGGGCTTCATGTTTTCCTGTTACCAAAACACGATGCGTCATTTTGACTGACGTAACCAGGAGACAGCTGTCTATCAGATGCGACCGTCGTGCCGTCGTTTACCGTTACGCCCGCTGCCGATGGCGTTGCCAGCGCTCGCTGCGGTTTACCGAACAAGTGCGCAGCAATTGCCGGCAGCGGCGCACAATAAGATGAGCACCAGCATTCCCATTCACACACACGCACACACACACACACTTGCAAATGAAAGATAGCGCGATATGTGGCGTCATAAAGTTACAGTTACAGTTACAGCTGCGGCTAACGGTTAAAAAGCTCGCTGCCTTCCCCTCACTCCCACTCTCTCTCCCACTCTATCTCTCACGCTGTGTTGACTTCACTTTGATCTTGCTGACTCTGTCTCTCTCTCACTCCGCGTGTCAAGGCCAGCTGCGACAGCATCCAGCAGCCGTAGATTCTGTTTGCTTCATAACCAACTACAGCGCCGTCAAAATCAAAAATGGTGGCCAAGCTGCAAGCTACAAAGCTGCAAAGTACCTCGTCATTTACATTTCTAAGTGCAACTTTATGTGCAGAAGGGGCCCAGTGAAGGGGGCGGATTGTAATGTCGTCTGTTGACCTGCGCATGCGTTGTGGTTGTGTCTCCAAACGGGCCACACTTGCCCCAAACGAAAGAAAGAACCTAGACAAATCCCCACGCTGCCCCAAGCAGCAACGGCGACGGCGGCGGCGGCTCCCTAAAAAATGAACGCGCAGCATTGAGGCAGGTCCCTCTACGCGATACGAGCGAACAGGCGCGCAGACGATGTCGACAGCGACAACGACGACGACGCCAACTGAGCGAGCAAAGTGAGCGCGACAGCACGAATATGCACGAGTGAGCACGTGTCTGTGTGTGTCTCTGTCTGTGTGTGGAGCCACCGACAGCGGCGGGTGCCTACGTCACTGCCGAAGCCGAAGCTTGCCGAGAGAGAGAGTGAGAGAGCCACGACAGCGTGGGAGTGTGTTCGTGTGCTGCTAGCGCTATGTTAACATTGAACTGACGTCAGGCACGCGTTGTAGTAATTAACAGCTGCTGTCACTGTTAAGTGAACTGATAACGAGAGAGGGGGCCTGCTGCACGCCTACGCTGGCCAATTTAAAATGATGTTAAAATGTTGATAATAAACATTACGAAGACAAGTTGTAAAAACAAATACACTTTGGGTTAGTTTACATTTTAAACATGATAAAATCAGGAAGGAGAGCTTCACAATGACGAAGATTTTATACCGTTGCAGGTTTTCAATGACGGATTATTTATATATTAAAATTTTTTCTTTAGAATTACTTTACAGGCTGTATGTACAGTGGTACAAATGCTATAATATTAATTATATATTCGTTAACAGCTATGTTATCGTAATTCGAATCGCTGAACAAACTATATTCTGATGAAATTCACAAATCTAAGCGTCGAACTTTAACTGGGACTGATTCCATGATTCCTGATCCAGCGTTGTTTTGGAAATTAATATAATAAATATATTTATACAAAAATACCCAGTGTCGACAAATAGTTTAGAATAGAAATGCATTATATATTGGCCCATCAATCGAAGTTGTCAGGCACACTAAAAATTCATTTTAGACTCATTAGAGTGCTCCTCTCCACGGAAATCTTTAGTAAAAGGCGAAAGATTTATTCGACAACTAAAGAGAAGCCAGAGTCAGGAAAAAACGCAGCAGTACAGCCCTAATTGAAATTCTGTGTAAACTGATTGCGAATTATAACATGAAGTCAGAGTTCGGCATGTGCAACCCCTAAAGTATGCAATCCCCAAGTAGAGTGATTCAGCACGCGTTTGTTTCTTCGAATTCTCAACATGTTTTAGGTGTATACCGCATGTAGTGCATTCATTTTGTTGAGTTAGTTATCGCTTCTCGGCCTTACTGGCTAAGATCAAAAGTGTAGTATCTGTTCTTATCAGCTTAACATCTGATAGTCTCTCCATCGGGGAGCAGCAAATGTTAAACTGATTTTTGGAATCAGACGGAGTGTTCGGAGCTTGCCCCACCTCTGTCACGGGTTGGCCCGGCATTGCAGTATCGCCGGGATTCAGCCCATCTAAACAATAAATAAAACATCGAAAATATAAAAAAATACGCATGAGATGTGTTGGGCCACCCATTGTAGAGCATCATCAATTTCAATGTGGAGTGTTTGGAAAAAATACTAACGCTACAGTCAGGTGCTTTGACTGTACAAGGCCATGGATTATTATATTATCCATGCTAAATAATTTAAAAATACTTAACTTTATTTATAAATAATTAATATTGTTTATAGCTATTATAATGATTGTCTTTCATATTAAAAACAAAGTAATGAAAACATTTTTTATTGAAATTTAATGAAATAAATAATTTAATTTATTTGACTGTAACTTTTCTATTAATTTATTAGGGATAAAATGAACAAAACCGGGAGTTGAACACACGCACTCTCTCTCGCAGCCGTCCGCCACTATAACCACTCGGCCATTGCCTCACTACTTTGCCCATCGGCAAAGCTGCATTGTGAACCAATTCTGTTACCATACAATGCAAATAAAAAGTTTAATAAAATGCTGTGTGTCTGACGCTAGGATTTGAACTTTGGTATTCTTGCGTAAATTAGGTATGCTTAAGTATATATGTTCAAAGTGAGTTTAATTCGTATCATATCTCACTTATTTATAGTCCGACTTAAATGAAATTTTCACATAACGCCCGTGGCAGGGTATTTGTCATGTAAGATATACAACTTTGGTTGTTGAGCTAATATTGTAGTTTTTAAATAGTTATTACTGATTTTCAGAGGCGGGAAGGGGCGTGTCCAAATTTATAAAAAAAAATTTAAAACACTGCAATATATACGTATGTTGTCACAAAATTTGATGACTCTAGCTCTTACAGTTTCTGAGATCCAGGTGTTCATGCAGACAGACAGACGGACAGACAGACATGGCTCAATCGACTCAGCTACTGATACTAATTCATAATATATATAGTTTATGGGGTCGGAGATGCCTCCTTCTGCCTGTTACGCACATTTCCGTTCCGACAAACACAAAAGACCATGAATTTTTTTAAAATCCATGGCCTAAAACTAAAAAAAAAATTTTTTACTTCGAATTGGACGGAGTGTAGTTTAGGGGCCTACTCCACCACATCACGGGTTGGTCCCGTATTGTAGCAACCCCAGGATTCAGCCTTACTGCATAATGCAATAAGAATAAGCTTAGCATCTGTTAGCTCTCTTTGGGGAGCTACAAGTTAGTTAATCTAGTCTTTGGAGTAACTGGAACATAACTGTAATCAGTGTTGTTTACACGAAGCTTTGTAAAAAAGCCAAAAGATTATTTTGAAAATAATGTTTGAAACCTAAAACATTTATTAAAACAGTATAAAAAATTAATTATACAAAAGGCTTAATGCATTTTGTTGGGAAAATCATTCATTTCTAATCATAAATATTTATTAAGTTCGAAATTTCCAATGAAAATGTATGCAATAAGGTAAAAAAAGTTAAAAGAATTTAAATTAACTGCGATTCATTAAAAATATTTAATTTGGATAGCTCTTTTCGTTTGAAACGTTTTGAAAACTATTGACAACTTTGTCAATTATCGATAAAAACAGAAAAAGCTAACAATATCGTAACGGTCCAAAGAAGTTATAATTTATTTATTACTTTTAAATAAATACAATATATTAATAATGATTCGATTTTCAATTCACACTAGATAAAAGTTAAAAAACATGAAATCGAGGTGATCCAACGCATTTATTCACCAACATATATTTACAACTAATTTATAAGTCAACTTCAAATCAACTTTTTTCTAATCACCCTCAGCGTGGGACAGCGAGTGGGTGGATGCACTCAATTCGGTATCTGCATCGCCAGTCAATGCAACAACAGTTCCGACTCCGGTACTGACCGGAATGGCGGCAATTCTATAGGGTAGCGCACGCTGCTGATGGCTTCTGTCCGGAGTGGGCGGCGTGGGCAGGTAACGAGATGACGGCACTCCCACATCCACTTCCTGTTCCTGTCTGATTTGCGGCACTAATATGGGCTCGAATAGATGATGGAACAGGCTGCTGGAGGCGCTGCTTTGTGGTGAAGTTGGACGCTCCACTTGAAATTGCCGTGGCTGCAATTAAGATTATATCGATTAACATTTATCGACAAATCTCATCGATAATTATCGAATAACATGCATCGCTGATTATCGATTAACATCAATCAATAATAATCGATTAACACGCATCGATCGTTATCGATTATCATTTATAGATGGTTATCGACTAACATTTATCGATAAATAAATAATATCCTTTCATTACCTGCAGTAGTGTTGTATACATCTGATCGGCATAGTTGAGCAGCAATCGCAATCCCTGGAACCCCTCTTCCCGCTCGGGATGATGGCGCAGCTCCAGTGCGGCCGCATTGGTCATTCGCGTAAGGATCTGCACCACTGTAGAGAGGCTGCTGATCATACGCATCACATCGTTATTCACATCTACACTTTGCGGTAGCAACGACAACGATGAGGTGGGCGAGGAGGATGATGAGAAGGAACTTGGAGACGTCGAAGAGTTGGATGTTGACAAGGACAAGCTTGGATAACTGGCTGTGGCTAATGCAGCGGGCGTGGCCGTTGCAGTCTGACGAATCTGTCGTGGTTCAACGATGACAATTGCTTTTGTAAAATAAATTCCTGACTGAAAACGGTTGAGTTAATATCAACAATATACATTTGATATATAACAAAGACCCCTCCATACCTGCCCATTCCCTTCAGCTGCAAACGCTTTACACTCTGAAAACGCCCAGTCCCCAAACATGGAGCCGGAGGGCGACATATTTTCAACTCCGTTCGTTTCCTTGCTGCACCACAAAAAAAGATTTTGATTTTCAAATACTTTAGATTTTAAATACGATCTATACATTGTTCGTTTTTTAGTTGAATTTTGAAAAAACCATCATAATCAAAGTTTTCGGATTATTTTGAAACATTATACTACGCCTGCTGTGTCTTGTGTTTACCTTAGACATATATTTAAACTCTTTTCTTTTCACTATAAGATGGGTAATAGAATGATCTTAACAGTATCATCATCTTTTCATCATTTGGATCTAAAGATCTTAAGAATATTCACCCGTGAATTAACTATATCATTATCTATTTGACTTATCAAATGTGTGAGCAACGATTATAAATTTCGTTAATCAAAGTAAGCAGAGAGAGCTTACTTAAGGCCAATATGGCGTTTTGAACCCTTAGTACACTAAATCAATCAGAACATAAACACATATACACTATAAAATAATTACAAAAAACACTAAAAACTACACAAAAAAACATAAAAAAAAAGAATACCCCAAACCAAATACAAAAAACGAATAAAGCCCAATAAACTACAAATATTAAATATAAACTATAAATATAAAACAGTATCCTTTCAGTTGTTAAGATGTCTTTTTATACCCTTCGACCATTGAAAATGGTCAAAAAAGGGTATACTAACTTTGTGCAAATGTATGTAACAGGCATAAGGAGGCGTGGGAGACCCCATAAAGTATATATATTCTTGCTCAGGATCACAAGCCGAGTCGATTGAGCCATGTCTGTCTGTCTGTCCGTCTGTCCGTCTGTCCGTCTGTCTGTGTGAACGCACAGATCTCAGCTATTATAAAAGCTAGAGTTACCAAACTTGGCAGAAAGACTCCTGTGTACTATAAGCAGATGAAGTTTATTTCAAATGTTAGGTGCCACGCCCACCGCCCCCACAAATCAATAATTTAATTTTTGAACTTAATTTGTAAGCGCTGTATATAAGATACAACTTTCTGACTTAAACATATACTAAGCTAAATGAAATATCTACGTAATCCCCAAATTACAATCCAATCGAACAATAAACACAGAAGTTATTTAAGAAAGTATGAGCATAAAACCAAGTGCTTCTGTCAGCTAACAAGGGAGACGGGCGAGCGCGAAGCGCGAGCGCCATCTGTCGGGATTAATTTCAAAGCATGTGCATATGCATATGTGTATGAATTTAACAAATTAAACTACACGGGAACATAGGTCGAAGGGTATCCCACTGTCGCGTTTTGCGCGACTGTTGCTCTCGTTTTATTCTACGCAAACCAGCTATAGCTTTCAAAACAAATATCTAAACCCCGCATGGATAAAAAGACTTATGTACGCATTTCCGCTCCCGATACCCGCGGACGACGAGTGCCGCGATGAGTTTCTACAAAATTTGTTCACATCCTTTACACCGCCCATGATGATTACTCCCGCGGATAGTTCAAGCAGCTCCTCTGATATATTCGCAAACAAAACAAAAGCGGTAACCTTTAGATCTCTAATGAAAATTCATAGCATGGACATGGAAGAGAAGCTCGTGGGCGCAATAATCAACACCGACCAAATTTCAGTGCAATCGGTCAACTCAAGCAAATCGCTAGATTCATTTGCAACTATCAATATTAAAAAGGTGATGCTGGCTCGACTTGATAATGCGGCGCAGTTACTGAGTGTATTAGCGATTCTCTATGCCCTACACAATCTACGAAAAAAAATATATACACTGCGGAACACATTGAATCCGCACGTATCGTACGACAAGACGCTGCGCATGTTCAGTTGGAGTCTTAAGGACTATTATGCTCGATTCAATCAGAAAAATGAAGTATATTGTGATACATTTGTCATGGAGGTCGGCGATCAAATAGAATGTGTTAAATATCTCAGAGATTTGACAGAAATTATACGCTTACTCGATGTGCTCATTGAAGATGTTGAAAAAATGCGGAACATATGCGAACATTCAATGAAGGCCATAAAGTAAGTGATATATAACACATTTACATATATATATGTATATATTTATATAGTCCATTTTGGTATGCACTTTTTGTAGAGAAGCCCAGACAGATATATTCGATTTGCTCACAGAGTCAAAGCGGGCGGCTCAGCAGGAGTATGAAAATATGTTGGAAACTTTGAAAAAACCCGTGTTCCAAAAATCCACAAAATCGAATTTAACCTATTGTAAGTCTAGTCACATGACTAAATTGATTTCCGTACGACAATGAATTCATAAAACATCATAGCTATTGAACCCATAGAGGCACGATATCAAATCAATTGGACAAAAACAAAATTCTATCAAGTTGAAATGTTCGATAAACGTAAATGTGAGGTAAAAATCGGTCGGTGTACGATCTGATCACATGTTCAAAAATGGTCTTCCTTGTAATGCTAATTTAGCTTTGCTTGATCCTCTTTCCGTCTCAAATAGGAAATGATTAAGGAGTTGGCCTGGTTAAAAGCAGATACCGTTGAAAATGAGAAAGCATGGAATTCGAGCCATTTGGCTTACGATATTCAGATTGCAGAGCTTAAGCAACGTATAGCCAATATGGAATTTTTGTATGAAGAGGAGATGTTTAACATGGAATTGAAAATCGATACAATGAAGGTCAAATTAAGTAAAGTGGAAGAAGATCTTGAATTTTATAAGGAGCAAATACCCATGTTTCATGAAAAAATTGCTAAAACACAGAATATTCTAGCCCAAAGGGAAATGCTGGAGCGCAGAGCTTTGAGAAAATCAATCGGAAACTCAACATTAATGAAAGCTGTAACGCCGATGAAAAGCAACACTAAAAAGACTACCAAGAAAAAGTAATGACAATCAATGTTTTAACGTTTAGCTACAATAAAATTTATTAATACCAGAATCTAGATTTGTATATAGATATAATATTGTATATAGTTTTGTAATTCGCTTTAATTTGCTTGCTTGACGACAGTATATATTATATATAGTCGCATACAATATACACCACAATCAAGTATTATATCGATCCTCTGGCTTATATCGAACATTCGCTGAGCTTACATACTACATGAAGCTACAACTGCCCTGTGTTTTTCACATCAATATCGCATATCCAAACATACTATATACTGTGTATATATAGTACTTCCTATACATACGCTAGACTTATTTAGACACTCATTCAGCCAATTCGGTTTGTTTGTTTGGAAGAAGAAATGCTTTAAAGAACTAAAACTTTATACAATTTTTACACGCACTGAACAATAGTTAATTATAATCATAATAATTATAATACGATTAATAGTAAATTAATATAGTTAATACACATGTGATCAATCAATCCGTTAACTAAACATTAAAATGGCTTAAACAAAAGGTACAACTAGTTGCATAATATCAATCCAAGGAGCACGTTAGAGTGGGTAAAACATGATTTTAAACAGAAATTTGGTAAGTTCACAACTTAAACTTAAAGAAATACATATAGATTACAAGATATAGAAATTAGAGACAACGATTACAGATTTATCGAGAAATTAATTGGGCGCATGCGCCGTGCGCAGCTTAGCGCGCACATTCAGATACTCGGGATTCACATATTGCCGCTCATCAGAGTCTTCGGCATCCTGTTTTTGTGCAGTTGCCGCATTATGTTTCTGCGCCCGCTCCATGATGACCCGACCCAGTTCACCCTTCAGTCCTGCGAGTTCCGCTTCCGGTGAATGTTGCTGCTGCAGTTGATGTTGCTGCTCCTGGGCAGCATGTCGCTCCTTCTGCTTCTCGTAAGCTCGCTGCAGCTCCGACTTCTGATTGAGCACGCTCTTTCCGCTGCAAAAGAGAGAGAGAGAGAGAGAGAGAGGGAGAGAGAGTACAGAAATTAGTCACTAGATTATCGTTTATCGATAAACAATACTTACATTCGTGCATTGAACTTGAGCTCGCGATGCAGCTCCTTGCGATCGGTGTTCTCAATGCAGGGATTAATGAGTTTCTTTGGCAATATGAGACCCTCCGCATCTGTTTGCACACCGGTTGGCGTCGGTGGCGGCGAACTGGACATGGACATCATTGTGTCTAATGGCGGCGTCTCCTCGACCAGGCTTTGCCTTTGCTCAGTATCTGCAAGTAATTGTTTAAATTTATCGATTAATAATGCACTTTTATCTCATTTCTTTTTTTGTGGCTCGTTGAACTTTCTTCTCTTTTTTTGTCTTGGCAAAGTTTAATTGGCACTTGGCCTTCGTTTCATAAATCAAACAATGCACCGACTACAATACAATGAGAGCGGGAGGAGCTGGAGTGGAAGGAGGGGGAAACCAACAAACAACAACAACAACAAGAAAATAGCGTGCTTATAAAAAACCGCACAAAAGACCGGCAAATGTCTTGGTCGAATGTCTTCTTCACTCGCCCCCTTCCTACCGCCCTCTCCCCTCCCTTTTGCACCGTCTCGCTGCTCGTTTATTAAGGTTAAATATTTCTTGGCATTCATGTCATTGTCAATTTGTTGTTACACAAAAAGACAAGAAGAAACGGAGACGCAAACTTGGCAGAATTGCCGACAACAGCAGCAACAACAAGAACAACAACAACAGTACAACAAACATAGCTTAAAGGCATAAGCCAACCCAGTCAGAGCCAACAACAGCAAGTCCAACCAGTCTATTGCATAGATTCTCTCTCTCTCTAAGAGTCTCTTTTTTGCACCCAACTTCTGCTTTGTTCGCATGTCATCATAACCCACATTTGGGAGCACATTTTGTAGAGCAGGCGACGACAAAGCGACTTTAAACAACAAAACCGAGAACCCAAAACCAGAACCCTAACTAGATTAATAGGTGCCAGATAAGGGCCTGGGCCAGAGAGCATCACACAAAAAACAAAAAATAAACAAAAAAACCGTTGAGATTCCCCCAGTCCCGCTGTGAAAGTCGTAAAAATGTATACGGATTCTGTTTGCATCATTCGCGTCGCGCCATAAGCCATAAAAATCACAATAAAAGTTCGAAAATTATACCAAATATTCTTGTATAATAGTTTTGTTATTGGCAGACAGGCTGAATACCCTGACAAAGTAAGGTATATAGATTATTTGCTGTATATTTCTTGCTTTATCTTGTGCCTTTCTCACTGCATTGTACTCTGTCGGACAAATCTATTGTTTGTATTCAGATAAATTATCTGCTTCTCTACTCTCTCTCTCTCTGAACAGACATGGACAGTTCTTTATCAGACCTTCAATCAGATCAACCTTATCAAGTCTTGAATAGTTTGCACCAGAGAGACATAGAGAGCTAAAGAGTGTTGCATTCCATTCGATATGATAGAACTGCAAATAGTTCTATAGCATAAACTCTTTATCAGATTATCAATTAGATCAACTTTATCAGGCCTCAAATATTTAGTAAGAAAGAGGGTTCAATAGCTGATATAGTAATGTAAATAACTCAGATCTTTAAACCAAATTAAATCATACGTCTGCATTATAACTTTGTATTAGACATTCAATCAAATCAGTGGAACAGTTCTTACTCGAGAAAGAGAGGCAATAAACTTGAGAGAGAATAGTTTTACACTATATCTCTTTATCAGACCAAAAATCGCATCAAATCATAGCGTATTTACTGCTGCATCATCACTCTATATCACACATTCAACCAGAGCTCAAGTGTTGACTAGTTAGTACCCTCAATACATCATAAAGAGTTCAGAGTGAAAGATTTCAATTATTTTCCGTGTCGCATCGCATGATATATGTATGACGACGTTGGACCTAACTGTTCTTTGTCGGCTGTCATGCCTAGTTAAACGCGTAGTTCGCCCAGTTCTAGTTAACTTTCTTGAACTGCAGGTCACACATACATAAAAAGCGAAACATAACGTTAAGTTCGGTGTTCTTTGAATGCAGTCAGACAAAAACTTTCATTCAGGTCTGCGCTTGATATACTCCAAGTTTCCCTATGATAAATTACAAGCACACACATACACACGCACAAAGCGCGTCGGCTTGATTTATGCACAGCAAGTCGCCTCAAAGAGGGTCTCGAATTGTCTGCTCTGGGGTCGAAGTCAACCCGCGTCGGGTGTGGTTGCTTTGCTGAATATTGTTGGTCAGTCGGTGAAAACAATCATATTGCATATCAGACGGGCGAGAGGGGTGAGGAGTGTGTGTGTGAGGTATGGGGCCCTTATAAGACTTGCTTGTTAGCTATTTCATTTGACTTAATTTCACAACAACACACACACGCACACACACACACATGTGTACCCCTCTTTAAAGAGGTTCCTAATAAGGCAACGACCAGCAGCGAATGGTGGCGACAAAACCGCCCATTGCGCAAGTGAAAACTTGTTAAACTGCAGCTCGTAAACGTAATCGTAAACGTAATTGGCAACACCACCAGCGTCAACCTGATCATCATCATCATCATCATTATCTTGAACATCATTATCGACGTTAGTCGTGCCCAACTGTGGCACAGTTGACGAAGAAGTGCATGCAACGTTGCGCTAATCAAAGAATGTTGACCCAAACCTAATCGAATTGAGTGTGAATGCAAATGTGAATATGCATGTGAGTATGCATGTGAATATGAGTGTGAGTGCTGGTGTGAGTCGCTGTGTGAGTGCCTGCACGAAAATGAATCAATCAAACAAGATTTGCATACAATTTCCGATTGGGTCACACTCTGTGAATACATATCATACATAAGTGTCCCTCTCTCTCTCTCTCTCTCTTTCCCTCTTACTCACTGGGGGTCAGACGCGTTTCAAAACTCGGCTTAAAGGTCAATAGTTTGCAGTGTCAGGGCCATTTAGCAGCATCAGCATCAGCAGCAGCTGCACAACATGCGAAGTTTTCGTTGTATGTCGGCATTAGTTTGTTCATTTGTCGACATTGTCAAGTGTTGTGCAACGCGAGTCAATGATGATTGATGGTGGGGAGAAGGGGGGAAATAAAACTGTGTCAACTCTGAACTTTCAGCCCGCATAAATTAAAGTGTGTCCATTAAAAGGAATTAAAGCAATCATGCAACATGAGAACTCTATTTCAACGATGTTTCGTTTTAATTACATCACTTTACAACACTAGACAATCAAGTTTTAACATCTAAACCTGCATGAAGTCATTGCATTATTAAGATAAATTAGAGTATTTGTAGCACATGAAAACTTAATTGCAACTAATGGCACTTTCCAACACTGTGAGCCCCGAATGAAATAAACTATTTAATTATTGCATCATTCAGATAATTGAATACCCTTCATTGCAGTTTACGGCGCTTTTCAACAGTGGATAGTCAAGCTGGATATAAAAATTTTGATAGCTAGCCCCGAATGAAGTAAACTATTTAATTATTGGTGGCACTTTTCAACACTGTATACGCAAGTTAACACACAAAAAAAACACGCCCTATGCGAATTAATAAGTTATTATCTAATTTTGAACAATTTCACGTATTGTACAACATAAAAAATCAATTGAAACGAAGCAAACAAAGGTTTGCAACGTACAGCACTCTCCAACACTGGTCAGCTAACTTTCAAATGGCACAATTGAGGCAACACGTGTCTCTGTTCCTATATCTCACGCAGCCATCTAGCGATGCCTTTTCCCTTAAATTCCTCACACAAACAAACATCTACCGTGTATATCTTTTATCTCAAATCTGAAACACGCTTCGAACTTTGCATTTGCAAGACGTTCTCGGACATACAAAGAGATTATTTATTGCCAGAGGAGGAGGGAAGACAATATGGGGGAAGGTTGGGGGAACACAAACACGATTTCTCCTCTCAATGAGGCACAAGAAAAATTCAAACAAAGCTTTGCCCTCGAAATTAAGAAGGGAGATAGAAATATGGAAGATAGAGGGGGACAGGAGGACACAGGGGGACAGAGAGAGTTAGACAGGGGGACAGAGGGAGTTACACAGGAAGACAGAGGGGAACACACGCATTCCGAGGGGAACAGTTGCACTATAAGTAATTTCAACTCACTCTCAAAGATCGACATGCGGCTCATGATGTTCGAGGAGATGTGCGGCGTAGGACGTTGCATGCTTCTTGTTGCTGTGGCTTCTAATGCTGCGTTAGACTTGAATTTCAATTACGAGAATTTTTACTTGACTTGAAAGTGAAAGAGAAAACAACAAACTGGGTTGCTGTGTGTGTGTGACAAGTGAAGGCGGCGGGGCGTTGCTATGACTTTGTGGCAAGTTAAGTTATTGTCCTAATAACCACCTCTATGAGGCTGTCGCGTTGCTGTTGCTGTTGTTGCTACTTGCCACTTGCTGCCACTTGTATTTCACTTGCCCCATTGGCAGCAGCTTTCGCTTTCACTCGACTTGCGTGTTCTTATCAATGCAACTTATGGCTTCAAACTACGGACTTGCAACTGCTGCTGCTGCTGCTGCTTGCTGCCTGCTGCAATCGATTGCCCGAACCACGAGCCACGAGACAACGACGACAACGATGCAGCGACGCAACGTGGTCGGCTTGCAGCTATTTTAGGCTTCCTCATTTTGTTGCAAACAGCAGCAGCAGCAGCTCGGTGCGCCACCCCAAAACGGGCGTCGTATTTGGCTTATGCAACACACACGCCGCGACAAGTGACCCAAATTTTGTGGCACGAACACAGCAGCAGTTGCAGGGGCAGCATGCAAAGCAGAGCTGGGTGTGCAGTGCAGGGTAGCACAGCATTGTTTCATCCTGGCGCAAAAGTGAAAGCTTTTGTGCTCGGCAACCCTGAATCTACTGCACACACCTCCTCCCCCTCCCTTTTCCACAGAGGAGCCATCCCCCTAGGCGAACATAATGTGGGCGGACTCTGCGACTTAATGCGAATGCACTGAGCGAAAGTTTAGAGTAGGTTTGAGCTTTGTCTGGAGAGTTGAAATTTTCTATATACTAGAAAATTTTAGTAATAGCAGCAATTGTGCTAGTTTATTGTGAAAGTACTCATTTAAAATATAGCAAACATATTTATATACCACAAATAATAAATCATATAATAATATACTATAGTTTATTACAATCTTTACTGCATTTACTCTTGAATAAGAACTTCCTATTCCCATTTAATGCAACTGCAAACACAAATAATAGAAAAATCGACCCTATTATTGGATATATAATAATATAGTATAGATTCTTTATTACTCACACACTCATCAGTCTTAAAAAAGAGCTTAACTCCATCTAAAATTAAAAGCAGTTGCTTATTTAACTTTCGTTTATTGTGTAAGCTTAAAAATTCTTAAAATAAAGACACTTTTATTACACAAGTAAAATAAAAACTAACATATACATAATTGAGTATATACATATAATATAATTATTTCACTGCAATTACTCAGAACAGTTGCTTATTCAATTTTATTTCATTGTTTAGGGTTCTTAAAATAGAAACCCACCTTATAGCATCAGCAAACCCTACACAGCTGGCGTCAAGCGCATGAGTGTCATTAACCTTGAGTTTAGGTAACTTTATTAAACAACTGCCTAAAACAATGGCGAGCATGTGAATAGATTAGTTTAATTCCTAATGAAATATTTGGTTAAATAAGAAAGTGATAAAACGGCAAAGGCAATAACTTGCATAGTATAAATATAATACAGTATTTTCATTATTATTTAGAAGAAGAAAGTGAACAGGTGCGGAATAGGTGATGTTGTCAAGGCACCAGAGTTATTTACTCTGTGCCCAGATAGAAAAAAGCTAAGCAGAGCTTTCGTCGAGGAACTGTTAATCTGTGCAGGAACTGTGGATGTTTTCTTCTACTCCATTTCAAGGCTGAACAGTGTTGAACAATAGCAGATGTTATAGTACAGTATAAGTATACAATATATATAGTATAAGTATACCATAAACACAACAATTTATCACTCAGCAAAAATCTCAACTTATCTAGCGCCCTTTTTTACAGTGTATGCAGCTTCCTCCTGCTCAAATCGATGCGTTGCCTTGACCTGACAGTTTACTAGTTGTGGTTATTCCTGTTGTTGTTCCTGTTGCCTCCGTTGTTGTTCTTGCAGCACACGTGCGCAAGGCCAAAGCTCTTCGGAAGCTGCCTGCGTGTGTGTGCGTGTGTGTGTGCGTTGCGTGGGAGTGCGACATTTTCAGGGGCAAACGTAGGAGCAGCCCCAACAGGAAAAGCCCCGCAAGGCTGTCGTGCTGCCACAGTTTGCTGCTTGCCTGGTACTAATTGGCTCCATGGAGAAAATGGCCGCTTCGAGGGCATGTAGAACAAACGTTAGCACACACACCCGCACATACATACATGCACTCACACATACACAATCAACACACGCAAGACGCAATCCAAGACATTCAACTTCTTGGCTGCCATTCTGGTGCAAGGGGCAAGTCCGACTCCACTTGGGGCGTGGCAGAAGTTTGAGTTGAAGCCACTGTAGGATGAGGGGCGGGAGTTTGAGCAACCCCCTCTACCCCTGCCACAAAAATAGAGCGCGCCACTCAACAACTCTAACTCAAATACTCCGCCTCAAAAGAACAGGCGCACAGCACGTGGCAGGCAGAGAATCGCGCGCAGGAGCAACAGGAGTCGCAAACGGGAGCGATGACGTCATGACGACGGACCCGGGGAACACACAAAAAGCTGCAATAGAAAGCTTTTCACATGAGCTTTATTGCTACAGACGCCACGCGCAGCTGACGTCACAAGTTGCCAGGCAAATTGGGGTAGCCCCTTGTGCACCGGTACCACCCCGCCCCATGCCTTCCCCCACTTCCCACTTGCAGTTCCCTTGCCTTAGTGTCGAAAAACATCAATAAATAGATTTCCCTGATTTTTCAACAGGATAGCAGAAACAACCAGACAGAGAGCAGCAACAAATTGTGGCAAATGAGTTTACAGGAGCAGACCCAGAGGGGGTGAGGGAGGAGGAAGAGGTTACTGGGGGGTACCAAGAGCAAACAGCCCTAATCAGCTGTGTAACTGACAGAGCAAGGGGAACGGGGTAAGGGGTGCACTCTCTACATAGTTTCGTCTAGCCAAAACGGGGTGTGACCTTCCATTTAAATACAATGGGGCAGTGGCAGTGGCAAAAGGCAAAGTGGAGGGGCAAAAGGGGGAGTAGCAGAAGAAAGCACTTTGACTGGAGTGTTTTGAATGTTTTCGATTCCAAATATTTGCACCTTACGGGCAGACAGAGAGCAGATCAATAAATCACAAACTGTTTATTTTATCTTGAGATTTCTGTGAAATTCCAATTTATGCTTTGGTTGGTGCAAAGCAATTTACTTGACTTGTGAGCAGAAAGAAAGAACAAAAGTAAACAATAGTTTTAATGATTTCAAATATTGCTAAATTTCATAAAGAATTTCTAGTAATAGAACTTTACTTATATAGTGCTGAATTGAACCAGAAATTACCATGACAACAATTAAAAATAACTAAAAACAATAAATATGCTAATGATAATGATACACCTCACCAAAAGGAATTGTTAAATAATACATAAATTTTGTGTTGCATACTTTAGGGAATGGTTTGAAAATTAGTAACTCTTAAAATTATTACTTAAGTAACTTCTATTTTAATTTTCCAACCTTCATAAAATTTTCAGAAATCATTTGGGCGTTGATATTTATTGTGTTGAACAAAAATTACTCTTGGATTATTATTTAAAACAAACTTAATCTGCATGTAATAATAACACATTTTGATACCAATTAACTATTATAGCCACTGAACTCTAGGTTTTCATACGGACTGAGAGACAGACGGAAAGGGCCATGACCGCGTCTTCTATATCGACTCTGCTGTTGATGCTGATTCTGAATATATACAGTTTGTGGGGTCTGTCACGCCCTCTTCTGCCTGTTACATGAATTTTCAGATGGCACAAAGTTATAATACCCTTCTACCCTATGGCTATTTTCAGTTGCCTCAATCTATCCCTAATAGTAAAGTATAGCCTACTTAACTACCTATTCTATTCACATTCATCACTTAGAAAGTGATTTTTCTCATTCTCCATTATAAACTCAAGATTGAAATGGAAGAACTTTTATGCCTCAAAGTGTTGAACTGAATTTACACATTCGTTTCATTATGGTACTCAGCCTAATACAATGTGTAGTGCTTCCCTCTAGGGAAACGTGGGTCGCTCTGAGAGCGATGGCTTATCCTAACGAGCGTCATTGTAGGCGCGTGTTAGTCATAGTCGATTTGTAGTGACTGTGTGTGTGTGTTTAAGAGTGTATTAGTATTGGTATTGGTATTTTTTGTTATTGTTATTGGCTTGTTTGTCTGCTTGACATTAAACGCGCCGAGCCGCATAGACACGCGAGGCCTGAAAAGACCTCGACCCCCGGGAGACTCACCCAGACCACAAACAATCTTAAACACGCCGCCTTATGTGGTTATTGTGTGGTTTATACCCTGTAATACTCAAAATAAAGCAATAGAGGTTGATGGAATGCTCGCAAGGTGGGAATATGTAGAGGAAAGTGAGAGGAAACTAGTGGAAAAGCTAGAAGATGCACAAATCTCAGATACTACTGCAGGTATACAAAAAGTATTATTACAGGGTATTTACAAGTTGCGTTTTTCTGAGAAAGGTTGTTCGTATATTAGAAAAGTGAAATATATAGAGAAAGCTTAGAAGAATGTATCTTAAAACCTTAAAGATATCCAACATAACTATAAGAAACATTTATCTGAGATCAATATTATTCTAAATTATTAACAAGTATTATTTAGCCAATGATTTGAATTGTTTACATGGTATTTTCCAAATTTATTGCCATAAACTAGAGCATTCTTCACTGTATTTTAATGTTATTAACTTATATTTAACCAGTAAATAACCTTTGTACAAGGTATTATACCCTGTAAAACAGATAACACAGGAATATCTCATTATAATGCCTTGAACAAGCGTATTTTTAAATGTATCTCAATGTGTTTCCACCCGGGAAAGCACCTTTAACCTTTCTACAGGGTATTTGGCAAGTGCATACAACCCTCAGCGTCGAAACTGTAACACTCTTCCTGGTTTTGCTTTCTGCGCTATTCGCTTTTCAATTTTAGTGGCGTGTCAGAATTTATTGGCCAGCTCATTTTGTGGCCCATTACAGATGCGGCCCCCTGGAGGGAGGGGAAGGGGAATGGGTGGTGTAGTTCGTTTATACGCTCAGCTGACTCATGAATGAGAAATTAGCTGCCTCGTCGCCCAGTGGGAGATGCAACCGGCGGCAGCACCGCAGGAAGTTGCATTCCGCAAAGCATTCACAGAGCTCACTGACAATTCACAATATAAGTCAGCCGTTAAGTGGCTTACTTGGCTTGACTTTCACTCTCTCTCTCTCTCTCTCTCTCTTCCCCAGTCACTCATTCACTCTGTACTTACTGCACTCACTCGAATCTTCCAGTTGGCTTCATTCATACAGAGACAACTTGAAATTTTCCTCGACGAAATCGTTTGTCGTCTTGTCGCGCATTTAATCACAATTTTTCCACCGTCAGCTACATTTCTGGCCAGTTTATAGCCAGCTCGACAAGTGCAGCCAACAAAAACACACACAACTATATTCATATATATATATATAATACTCAAATATAATATGGCATACACTGCATACATATAACTCCAAAAACCGGACACATTTTCCATTGCGCAACTTTTTCGGAGCACGTTAAAGCAAAGCAAGTTAATAACTAACGGTAAAACTGACCTTTTCTGCGAATTTCAACGGAGGTTTCTTTAACACTTGCTCTACGCGGGTTGACGGGTTGACCGGGGTCGCAGGGGTCTATTGCTCCATATAGTATATCTTCACACGTCGATGTTCGTTCCGCGAAGTGAACTAAAAATTCTATGGCTTGTTTATACATTGCACATAGCACAACGCATAGAGTGGGAAGGGGGAGCGTATAGAGGGTAGAGGGTAGGGGCCAGCGGACATGCTCCCATGTGGCGTTCTCGTTTGGCATTCCCCATAAACAACCAAGTGAAAAACACACACACAACGCATAAACATTTACGATAAACAAATTGCGAGGGGCAGCACGTTTAAAGAAAACAACAACAACATCAGAAGAAACGAAAGAACTATCAGGAGTTAGGGATGGGCATGGACTATAAGATATGCTGGAAACGAGCTAGAAAAGCTAAGCTAGCTAACGTACATTAGTAGCTACAACAATTCCTTAGAATCCTTATGCAAATTTATACAATTCCTATAAAAAAGAACCCAAAGATCATTTCTAACTATACGATTTGTTTAAAAAAGTTAGAAAATTACTAATCTCATGAAATTTGCCTAAAGAGTAAAGCTAAGTTCTTTTAAAAATTATATTAACCTCCATTATTTTGAGATAAAATATTCCCTAAATACTCTCAATATATCTTGTCTAACTGCAAAATATGCTAGAAAGCAGACCAAACTAGCTAAACTTAGGTTATTAGCTTCAATAATTAAAGTTCAATACATTCTTAATAAAGTTAGATAAATATTATAAAGATTTAAAGATTTCAATAGAAAACTTCCTCCAACCATGAATTTCCCATACAAATTTCTAACATAATTTCCAGCTAAACCAATTAGTACCCATTAAACTACCCCACCTAGCATTACTTGCCCCATACAGGGTATAACGAGCGCGTTTTAGTCACTCGCTCGTTAGCACTTTTGGAGCAGCAAGCAAAGTTCGCCTCAACACATTTCGTAATTCCCCCAGCGCAAGCAAAAAATCTGAATATTTGAAAAACTACAAAAATAGCTAATCAAGCGGTATTCAGAACATTCGCACTCGGAACCAACTCCGAACAGTTGAGAGACCCATTTGAGCTTATCAAAAACAGAGAAAAAACCACGAGCAACAGTCGAGCGACACGCCACAGTGGGATACCCTTCGACCTATGTTTGAGCTGAGGTTTCATTTGTTAAATGCATACACATATACATACATGTGTAAATACTTTCAAATTATTCTCAACAGACGACGGTCGCCTGCCTCTCTTGTTAAATGATACAAAAACTTGATGTTATGCTCGTCATTTCTTGAATAACTTCTGTGTTTCCTGTCCGATCGGATTAAAAATGTCGAGAACAAGTAGATATTATAGTCAGCTAACTATATGTCGAAGTCAGAAAGTTGTATCTTTTATACGTCACTTATAAATCAAGCTAAGAAACTAAATTATTGATTTGTGGAGGCGGTGGTCGTGGCACCCAACGTTTGAAATAATCTTTATCTGCGGCGAGTATATATGAAGCTTCATTCCAAATTTGGTGTCTCTAGCTTTTATAATAGCTGAGATCTGTGTGTTCAGACAGACAGAGACAGACAGATACTGACAGAGAGAGACAGAGACATACAGACAGATTGACATGGCTCAATCGACTCGGCTAGTGATCCTGGAAAAGAGTATATACACTTTATGAAGCCTGCCACGCCTCCTTCTGCCTGTTACATACATTAGCACAAAGTTAGTATACCCTTTTTGACTAATTTCAATGTTCGAAGGGTATAAAAACGAACCAAAAGCAAAAGCATTTTAATGAATTCGCATGATTGTTCAGTTTTCTAAATCGAACAAAATATGAAAAATTAATGTGAAACAAGAACTAATTTCAGAGATAGTCGATGCAAAGATACCCTTGAGACAGAAATATTCAAAGGGGAAATAAACATTTTATTTTTGGTAGAGCGCTTAAGTTTTATAGCTGCGATAAACAGCACAGAAACTACAATTTGATAGTTCATTAAGAACCAAAAACATATTCTACAAAGTTGCGCAAGCGACGACAACATAGAAAATATGATCTCAAGTTGCGATAATCTTTTTCTTTCTTTTATCTTTAAACAAATATTTTTTCGGTCATCGTAAATTAAACATAAGAACCCCAAACGTAATGACAGATAAGAAGCTTTTATAGAGCCGCATTACGAATGCGAGGAAGAGAGAGAGAGAGAGAGAGAGAACGCAAAAGCATATGAAGTAATCCCGGGCCATGTGCTGGAAATATTGAAATGATATCTACTTTGTATTTGCGCACTAGGCGTATACTTCTTATGAAATTGTGTGATTCCATTGATTACGATATTGCAATATTACGATATTTCGCAGTCTTCATTATACGATCTACGGCAGCTATAAAAATCATATTTATGGCGAAATTAACGCCATCAAAAGTGATCATTGTTCATTAGGAAACTTAGTAGATGATTAAGGAACTTCCTTTATGATTCTACTGCGACTTTAACGATCCCATTACACACACACACACATACATACACTGACTGCAGGCAGTAATCGGACGATGATTTCCTTATGAAGACGATTGCATAAGAAACACATGCCCAGCCCAATAAAGCTAGCGTTAAAATATTTCACACAGCGGTCTCTTTGAAAGAGAAATATCTTTAATCATCACCATCATCATCATGATCTTGTAAGTGAGCATTAAGCCGACAAGCGGCAACAACAATTTGAAATTAGCCAATCCAAAGCACAAAGCTTTTAACAAGAAACACCGCACACAAGTATTTCGAGCATGTGCGTGTGCGAAAGAGATGCAAAATAACGCCATGTAGTTTTTTATGTAAGCGCGAAGCGACGCACAAAAATTGCAGTAATTAACAAATAAAATACACACAGATTGCAACAATTTCAAGTCGAGTTATTAAAAAAATAAGACATAAAATATATTAGAGAAAGAAAGAGACAAAAGATATTCGCACTTGGCCTTTCACTTTGCTTAGTCTCGTCTCGAATATTATTAAATATCCCAGTGGACTCGGAACCAATTGTACGCGATATGCACATGTGTTTATAATCGATATATATCGCAATGTTTAAATCAGCAGAACGAGAACATGAGTCGATAAATCGGGCAAGCGAAACCGAAACTGATTGAATAACAGTAAATTTTCCCTTAACACGATCGTCATGACTGGAACGGATTCTCAAGTTCGTTTTTCCAATTCCAATTAGGAAGTTCTACGTTAATGAGCCAGCATGACTGCGCATATTTACCCCCTCCTCCCTATACAGTAATTAACATGATAACAACACAATAATAACAGCAGCAGCAGCACATTGAGTGCGAGAACGAGAGAGCTAGAGAGAGAGAGAGAGAGAGAGAGAGAGAGAGAGAGTGCGCTGTGTATTGCATGCAACAAGTTGCTTTACATTGAAATATCCAAACGGTCACAGGAAATCATCAAAATGTGCAAGCGTAAGTTGAATATCCAATCTAATAAGACTTTTTGACTCACACGCACACATACGCAGGCAGACAGGCATGCACACACGCACGCACACTGTTGTGGTGTTGTGTTGTGCTCTCTTTTCCTTGCGAGAGTGAGGTGAGGTGAGTATTAGAGCAACACTACAGCTGCCTGCTATCCCCCAGTCTGCCATTGCAGTCCGCTCTGCCCCTCTCTCTCCTGTTGCTGTCCGCTTTGCCCGTCTTCCTCCAATTGCAGCCCCCTCGCACTCTCTCTTGCTACTGTTTCGTGCGGGGTTGCAAAGGCAAGAAAATCGAAAGCGCCATCATGCGGCCAACTCTGGTGGTTGCTCTGCAAGCTGCTCTGCCCGATGCACAGTGGTGTTTGGTGCTCGTTTTTGATCGTACACTGAGATAAACAACATAAACAAAGCTGCTGTAATTTATGCACGTGTATGTGTGTGTGTGTTGTATGTGTGTATATGTTGAATTTGTATTTTGTGCACTCACTGCTGTTAACACCTTGTACCACTGTATGCGATGACGACAGGCGGTTGAAAAGTCAAAGTCAAATGCAAGACAACAAAACAACGGTAAACAACAACAACAGAAACAACAATAAGCTATTTACACGCTGTACACACATCAAGACAATAACAAAACAAGTTTTCACTTTTATTTCTTGGTCTTTTCTTCAACTTTGTTTTGTTTTTTCATTTTCTTTGAGTCTTTTTTGAGTTACTCAGGTTGCCCCGGCATCGGCAGCGGCATTGGGGCGGCATTCATAACCAAACGGCAATTCAATTGCAGTCGCCGCTGACGTCGCTGCCGCAGTCGCTGCTTTTGCCTCTGCGAATGTCTCTGCTGCTGTGGCCATAATGATAAATTGCATAAGTCGAAAATCGCAATCGCAACTTGAACCGCGTTTGGCTCATCCGCTTTTGGGCAAATGCAGGCGCGCGCCAGAGAAAGAGAGTCAGTCAGAGAGAGATGGTGCGAAAGAGAGCGCGATACGAACACAAAACATGCCCATATAAAGTAAGCTCACAAGTGGCAATTTGCGGCGACAGTTAAAAATAAAACCAAAAAACACAACAACAACAATGACTTTGACAAAAACAAAACACAACTCACTCATTCACGTGGTGTATTTCATTCATGCCGTTATTCTCATTCCACATTCCCGCACCCATTCCCATACACTCGTATTCTTATTGGATTGATGAGCCAAAGTCGCGAATTCAATTGGAAATCTGTAATTGGAATTGGCTGTTGCTGCTGCTTTTGTTTACTCTCCCGTTCTCTTAGCTAATTTCGGCTCTGCGTCATTAGTCGCTGCTTAAATATTGAGAGACGTTCATGTACCATGCATAATTTGTGCGACCGCGTGTAAATACTTGAGCCGCAATTTAATTGATGATCAACGGCGGTATGATGTACACAGCGCAATCAATCAAGCGCGCAATGCACACGTCATCAATCATTAGCGCGTTATACAACACTCGATTAATGCAAGAAAAGGAAAACAAAAAATCCAATTAGAAATTCATTGACAAAAATATCATGCAGATGGTCATGTGAACGAGAGAGCTCAAGAGAGTGCAGAAAAGGGCTCCGCTCTCAAACACACACATGCTACTGGGCTCCCACTCCTCTCTCTCTCTCTCTCACACATGCTAATCACTTATACGCAAAGAGAACAGCAGCAACAAGAAGAACCACAGCAAACATACAAATACAAGTGCACAACAACAACAAAATTAACAACTCGCCTGGCAACTGGAACTGGAAGATAGGAAAGGGGGGAAACTGGTCGAGAGTCGCTGGCACTGTTGCTGCCTTGGCCGTCGTCGTCAACTTTCTGCCCTTTGCTCGACGCCTGTTCAAATAAGTTTCAAATTTTGACAAATAAAACCATGGTTTTGTTATTTACGAGCGAATGAGCGAGAGAGAGCAAGTAAGAGAGTGCGTCCTATGAGTATTGAGTGGAGTGTAGAGTGAGGTGGAATGGAGTGAGGTGGAGTCGGATTCCCACGCCCATTATTCACACTCTGAATAGAACGGGTTGCAGGATTCGTTTTTTTCTTTCTTGCTTGCTCTCTCTCTCTCTGTCTCTTTCTGCTTATGACTCCTTCGTTTTGAAAGCGCAGCAATAAGAAGGGATTATAGGCGCGTGTGTGTGTTGTGTTTGAGTAGGGAGTGAGGAGTGGGGAGCTTGTGGGGTGGTAGGTGGTGGGTTTGGATGAACTAAGAAAGAAGCTGCAACGACGTCATCTCCCCAACTGTCTAGACGTTTGATTACCGACACACAAACACACTCAGACTCCAACTCAGACGCAGGACATACATAAGAGTACGCAAATACATACGTCATTTATGTACTATATGCATTTGCGTGTTTAGGGTCGGCACAGTGCACTCAAATGTCGTAAGATCTGCTATATGATAATTTCTTGCTACATTTTATTGCGTTTGCTCTTTTAAATTTGATTGAGCATTTTGAGGTGCAATAAATGTTTATTTATTTCCGTCTTATCAGTGATTATTATTAACTTTTTCAAATGTTTATGGACCTCGTTTGTGACATTTGCATCAGGGGTTTTCCATATTGATGGTGGAAGCACAGGTCGCTTTTGTTAAAACCAGTTGATTGTCAAAAATATTTGTAAAAGTGCTTTGTTTTTGATCAAATAAAACAGACTTTTGCACATTTTAAGAACTATTCTACCTATTTCCAAATACAATATTTTAACGTTAAAAGTAAAATAAATAAATAAGTTGAAGAGGATTAGCGATGACATTAAATGAATTGCATTGATTGCTAATTATTCATATCTCAAAATTTGTTAACGCTTTCCAAGACATTCCAGCGACAATAAAAACCACAGCCATTAACATATTCAAATAAATAAATCTTTCACATGTCTTTTGGCTGTTTTGGAATTCCTTTTCGTTTCTTTTTTGTTGTTGAAATTCCACTATTCTCTATACATCTGTCTCAATCAGCCGAAGCTGATTAGCTGCTTTACGTTAAACGAATACGGAACATAATCTAACAGCCCCAATTGATTAGGGTCTATAAAATACAGCTGATAAACAGTCTCACGTTTCACAAAATGTAAATATGCCAAATACATAGTACGTAGAAAGTACTTAGTTCATGTTCTAAGAGAAGAATTTGAGTGACAGCTTTCTCTTTCACTCTCATGCAGTAGAGATAATCCACATTCATTTCCTAAAAACCCAATTCGATACGACGGCTTAGAAAAGGGGCTTCTCTATTCAGGGAAGGTCGCTACTGTTTGTTATCTCACAATTTTCTTCTACCTGACTCTCTTTTTTTCAAGTTAGGGTTGCGGATATGAGTATAATGCGGATAGTCGTCGTCGTGATATATTGCATCATTCTCACACACACAGGCAATTTCCTCACAGTGCATTAATCAGCTTTATGTTGCCATTGTTCGTTGGCGCGTATTATAAACCCCCTGAACCCTCCGTGAAGTAGCTAATGATATTAACGATCAGTTGCATCAATGTAAAAATTGCACAACAGTGACCACTGTGCATGACAAGATGGAGAAGGGCTTGTCCAGGACTCTGCTTATCGTGAACCCTCCTCAATCAGTGTTAATAAAGTGCACAAATTACACAATTGTAACCACTGTGCACAGTCGCAAAGGCGAAGGGCTTGTCAAGGACTCACTTTGGGTCCGCTGTGCACACTCGATATGCCTGCAAAGGTCATGCACAAACGGCGCCAAGGAGCCTTGACTTTTGCACTCTCCCGTCAAATATGTTTGAAGGCTGACATGGCAAAAGGGAGGAGGGGGAGAGATACAAGGAGAGAAGAACAAACATTGCTGCACACTGGTGACGAAGGGAAGGGGAGGCATCACAAAGTAACCAAAAACTCACCACACTGCCAAATGCTTCAAGTGTCGTCGCCTTCTGGGCGTCCTTTTTATGCTATGGTGAATAAAGCAGATGAAACTGGATTTTTTTCCCGCTGCTGCTGCGCTGCTTATGCCTTTGTCGTCTGTTTTGATTGCGTTGTTGTTGTTATTGCTGTATCGAACGCTGCTCTCAGCTGCTGCTTGTGCGTTAGTATTTGTATTTGGGCCTCTTGTCTGTGTGTGTTTGTGTGTTTTATAAATCCTTTTGTTTCGTTTCGCCGTTTTTTGGCGCGCAATTTTCGTTTTTCTCGCGTCGTTTCAAGTTCACACGCCAAATCGCTTTGTTGATGTCGTCTTTGTTGTTATTGTTGTTGTTGCAATTTGCATTTCACGTTTTGCTGCTTGCCTAATACGAAACAACAGCTACAAACACAATAACAATAAACAAAAACACACACACGCGCGCACACGAGTTTGAAGGAAGCTGAGTCCGTTTTTCTTTCGTATTTCTTTTTTCTTACTGGAATTGCAACTGCAATTAACTATAAAAATACGCTGCCTCTAATCTGATATTTTTGCTTGTTTTTACGTTATTTTGAATTTCACTCGCAACTCATTTGCGTCTCAAGCGGTTGCAGCAGCAGCGACGGCAACAGCGAAGGCGACGCGCGTTGATGACAACAAGCGACACGAAGAGGCGACACGTCCGTCTAGTTTGCGCGTTCGAAACGAACTGAGTGCGAAGCGAACAAAACAAGACCCACTGAGAGAGAGAGAGCGCAAAGCACAACAGAGTAGAGCAATGCGAAGGTGTTCAGCGGGTAACGACTACTGCGTACCCTGTAAGCAAACGTGCATTAAATATATGAATGAATTTTAATGTGTCCCATTTTATTTATTATTTATTGATATATTTTGGAATCATATTAAAAATATTTAAAGCAACTTAAATTTGTGTATAATTTTGTATATGTATAAAAATTATTATTATTATTGTAAAATATATAATATTACATAAAAAAGGAACGTAGTATATGGTAATATTATGACTTCTGTTGTAGAGTTTTAGTTTTAGAGTTTTAGAGTTATTATTATTATATTATTTTGATCGTAATGATAATAATAAATATTAATCCCTTTTTGTGATAGATTTTATGATTTTAATGGCATTCTTTAATAAAAATCATATATCTTACTACATATATACTATCCTTCGTGGAATATATGTTACTCACTTATGTTAATTATTTACATTTTCAGCTTTTTGGTAGAGATTAATATAAATTTAAAATCTTTAAATATTGTACTACTAAAAACTTCGCTTCAGTTGAGCTATAACTTTAAATGCATAAGCGTTTAGTTGGTAAGTAGTTAATACTAAAACTTTTATTTACCAACAAAAATTAATTTTGCCTACCATGTCAGACCAGCTGTGCACACAAGTTATACCCCTACTTCAACTGCTGGGTATCGTCAGAGAGCATATTGTCTATCTCGCTCTTGCGCATTGCCTTGAATATTCCGTTGAGAGCTGGCGAAACATTGGAATGGTCCAAAGCTGCCTTTCAAATGGAATAAGAATGCCAAATATGCATGTAAGTGTATGTAGGGAACATAAGAAGTTATTTACTTTGATATGACGATACAGACGCACATTGTATAAATGCAGATTAGCCCCAATTGTTAAGAACCATTTGAGATTTTGATATATTTCAGACTCGGAACTTATTTTGTATATAATTCTTTGCTTATATATGTATAATCTTTGAAACCTATTCTAAATGTAGGGTTATATTCTAGTAGACAATCTATGCTACATAAAAACTTCAGAAATACTTAATTTCATTTTGAAAAGTCAAAATTATAAATGTAATTTCGTATATTATTTGTAATCATTTCGATTTGACATGGATCAGCAGAGTCATCATCATATACAGCTCAAACATCAGAACAAACATCAATTCAGTGATAGTCAAGGTCCCCTTAAAAAGGTTTTTGAAATGGTCCTGATAAAACGTGAATGCTACATTAATGACTTATGGGAATTTGTGGCACAGGAAACAGTATCGACCAGACTTAATGAACGCGATGAATTACACCGAGCAATTAAGTGGGTACTAAATCGATTGATTGCATTGCAAATTGTCGCTTTCAGTGAGAGTTTGGGTATGCAGATCATTCCTGAGACTTTCCGTACCATACAGATGCCCAAAATGATAATTGGCGTTCTGAAACAAAGCTCACAGAAGCCAACAATTTTAGTATATGGAAATGTAGATGTTGAAGAGGCCACTATGGAGGATGGTTGGGTTACAAGTCCATTTGTCATGGCTGAAATAGGACATTATTTATATGGACGAGGTGTAGCTCTTGATAAAGGACCACTTCTTTGTTGGTTTAATGCTATACAGGCATATCGTGATGCTGGAATGCTGATACCTATAAATATAGTCTTTCTCATAGAGGGCATGGCGCATTGCGGTAGTTTAGGCCTACAGACAGTTCTAGAGCAACGTGTTAGTTTTTTTCGAGAGGTATCTTGTGTTGTTATTGCTACAAGACGTTGGCAAGGTAATGTAAATCCATGTATTATATCTGGCTCAAGAGGATTAGTGTACTACCATTTGGAGGTGGAGTGCTGTAATCGATTGTTGAACAGTTGCGATCACGGTGGAACCTTATATGAGGCACTTCCAGATCTGTTTTATTTACTTAGTTCAATGGTGGACTCTCAATTGAATATTCTATTAGAAGGTGCTCTTCAAAATACCAAAGTCATGGATCAACAAATTTTTCGCAGCACTGAATTCAATTACCATGAATTTGGACAAGTTCTAGATGTCTTTGATCTCCCACATAATGCTCAAAAGAAATCGGCACTACTTGACAACTGGAGTATGCCACATTTGTCAATACACGGCGTGGATTGTGCCAATGCAGAAAATGGTATACGTTTTATTATTCCGAATAAGGTGGTCGGTAAATTCTCAATTTCACTGGCTCCAGAACAAGATGCTGAACAGATGACTCACATTTTGGAGCAACACCTTGGACAGCTTTGGGTTAAACGTGAATCGCCCAATCGAATGAAATTGTGTGAGAAGTTAGTGATTCCACCATGGAATGGTCAATCTAATACACCAGAATATGATGCGGCTTTCTCAGCCATGTCTACTACTTACCAGGTTGGGCCCAATTATGTTCGTGATGGTGGCGCCCTTCTAGCTGCTTCAATATTTCAAAAATATTTAGAAAAGAATGTATTGGTTTTACCCATTGCCAAACACGACAGTGGAGGTTCTCCAGTTAATGAACGCATAAGCATACAGAACTACATAATGGGAAGCCAGCTTTTGGCCGCTTTTATGTGGGAATATGCGATACATCATGCCGAACGTGCAAAGATGAAAAATTTTTAAATTGTTGTCTTGGTTATATTAAATATATTTGTAAGAAAATAAGATAAGAAGTATAAACGAATTATCTTTTTTTAATTAATTTTTCTTACATAGTTATGCTTAGGATGCTAGATAAAAGTGAAGCCCCATAGAGATTATTTATTTTATACGCCTGTATTCAATAGTTTCATATGCATGCGTTCTTAAAAATGTCTTTAGGAAACTGAGTAAGTATCAATTCTATAACATTACGCTGCTATAATAATGTGCATAAATAGGAAGTTTAAAACGTAGTATTTGCTTTTATATGATAAGAACTCTTGATAGAATTTTTATTCAATGTCAACTGGAATAGAACAAACTACGTACGTACAACAAACTCAATTTAATAAGTACATTAAGTACAGGAATTTTGAAAAACATTAAAGGAATTTAAAAAATGAGCATCAATTTATGAGCAGCAAGAGACCCCACTCACTGTCAAGGCTAACGTGCTGTTGTCCCCTAAATCCCCCAGCAGATTTAGTCAATGTTTATTTTAGGGTGCCCCAGCGCTGCAAACACCCCGTCAACTGTCTTTATTAAATCAAATAGCACGCGCAAAGTGAACTAAAGCGAATTAGCAGCAGAGCAGCCTCAGCTGTCGTTTTCAGAGGGGGTAGCGCAGCGAAAGCTCACACTCTCAGCATTTGAATTGACGCGCCAAATGTGCGACGAGAGTGGAACAGTGGGAAAGCTTGCAATGCGTGCAAACGAGACAACAGTAGTAGTGGCAGCGAGTGAGCGAGCAAACTAACGAGGCGAGAACGGTTTCGAACTTCCAACGCAAATGTGGCCACAGAGCGCGCCTACAAAGCTATGCTGCGCGCCTGATACTATTCCGGTCTAAATCTAAATGATGCTGCTTGTTGCTCTAGTTTTTTTTTCTTCTCTTCTCTTCCATTTGGAAGCGCAAGCAATTACGCGCATCGACGGAACGACGGCGAATCAAACCTGACCCAACCCCGGCGACGACGCACTCAACTTTGAGTCGCATATGGGGATTTCAAGCGCCATTAGTGCGCAGCTCCACGCCGTAATTGAACTTGGCGAGAGTGGGAAGAGTAGCACCCAAAACAGAAACATCAACAACAACAAAAATCTAAAACAACAACAAGAAAAAAATGTAAATAAGGTGCCTCCAGTGTGCCCAAGCCGCCATTTTGGTCATGCGGTCGCCGTCATCGTTGCACACAATTTCAATTCATGGACTCTAATAAACAGGGGAACAGCACGCGCAGATGGCTGCATTGAGAGATTTCTCGCCGTGACATTCACTCGGCCCATTCGCCGTTTCATTTCGTTGCGTTCAACTGAGTGTGAATGCGCCCATGTGTGAGTGCGCGACATGTTGCTTGGCTGCGTCTGTGTAGGTGTGTGTGTGTGTGCGAGCGAGTGCGCGCTCTATTAAAAGCTTCGTTCGCTGCAGGGGAACGGCGAACGTGTAGAATGGAGCTGGGGGAGAGTGAAATTGTGTACATGTGTATATGGGAGTGTGTCTCTCACTCTGTCTGCCTCACATATCACAATTAACAATGAGTTGAAGTGGAATTTGAGGCGAGACGAGACTTGAGCTTTAATTTTGGCAAATGATTTGTGACTGGAACGAGAGAGTGAGTGCTTGCTTGGGAGAGTGTGTGTGTGAGCGAGGGTGTCAGGGATGGATGTGTGTTTGCAACTGTTGACCCCGTTTTAAGCGCATTTTTTGTTACTTCTAGCGAGCTGAGGCGACAGGATAACAGAAAACTTAGCAAAGGAAAATTGCCGAAAAATGTCGAAATGAGAAGAGAAAAAGAAACACTCTTCAAGCAACAACAACAATCCCGCATTGAGTGGCAGTCATGACCTTTCGCACTTGCACACACATACATACATATGTACAGTGTCCGTATGTGCCGGGAAAGAAAAAATCCTTGAATATATTGACGAACCAGGAGTGCAGCAGTTATCGAAGCTAGCATTGCAGCCAAAGCCGAAGCCTGCCAACCCTGGCTGAGCAATAACTGGAATAACTGGAGCTGGAGCATGCTCGGGGTCTGGTGCTGTAGCCTTCGATATCGTTGGGGGCACGTGCCACAGTGGGTTCCCAGTTCATGGGCCGTTAGAAGTGCAGTCAAGGCTGCCAACGAGTCGTACCTAACCTCAAAGTTGATTGACACTCTCACACACAGCTTCGGTTGAATGGTCGCCCCAAAAGTTTCAAGGACACACAGTGGGCCTAGTGTGATTTGTACTTGAACACTTGTCAACTCACATTTTTGAACAATTTTATGTTCTTTGTTTTATTCCGATTCGAAATTAGAAAAATCAGGCAAATGGACGATGTTAACGGCAGCTTGTCAGCTATATTACTGCTGCACCATAGCATCACGAGGGTCACTGAAATTATCTTCATAATCACCCGCTTCTTTAGTATTTACTTATTTTAAGAACCACAAAAACAATATCAATAATGAGTGCAAATCTAAAGAGAGAGAGACAGAGAGATGGATTGCGATAAGAAACCTGTGTATTTCCTACATCTTTCTGTAGTTCTTCATTAATGAAACTTTATTCCATAATATTAAACTTTTAACAACTGTGCACAAGGTCATTGCCTAAATTTTCTTTATGAGTCCCAAGCAGAAGCTGGAGCCAGACATGTGTTAATGGGGCTGAAATTGAATTTTTCATTTTAACTTTGTCTGAGAATTTGGTAAAAAGGCATTTTACTTTAGAACATTTTTGAAAAAGGTGTTGAATAATGATTTTAGAATAAAAATTAAAATGTAGAGTTAGAAGATTATCTAGATTAAACAGTCTATAGGAGCATGGATTACAACACGAATATTATGAGTTTTCAACATAAACTAAATGTAGCGATAATAAACTGGGTCAACAGAAAACAGGTATAGTTAAAGTGAGATATTATATGGTATGTGAAGTGCATTTTAAAGAAAATGCGTTATAAGCATCTCCAAACTCATTTAACATTGCGAAATCGTGCAAGAAAACGTTAAAAAATAATTAATTGAATTTAATTAAACGATTAAGTGTAATTATATTGATTGTTGGTACTATATTTAGTGTATAGTGTAATACGTAAAAATAATGCAGAATTATTTTTTATGCGTACAAAGATTGCCATGAGATTATTTAAAGAAATAGAAAATACTAAAATATGGTTTAAACATAACCTAAATATGGAAAAAATAAACAGGGATCACATAATACTTTCATATCCTTAAAGTGCATAAGCAGACCTGTAAGATAACTTACTTTTATTATAAAATAAATATAGATACTTACATATGTATGTATGTACATTCATACCATATGTATGTACATAAATATTTTCAGCAGGTTCAACCTCAACTTAAAACATGGCTTCTGTATTAAATTTCTTTCAGTCAAAATTATTCATACACATGCATACATAACTATGTAAGCCTATGTGTGCGTATGTGTGCACCCTAAAAATGAAATATGATTTTTGATGCGCTTTTGCATCCCTGCCAAAGGAAGAAGGAGGAGAAGGAGCTCACAAAAATGTCAAAACGAGGCAGCAGCAACAACAAAGTACAAACAAGCAGAGCAACATACAAACACACTTGATATTTATGTATGCAATGCGAGTGTGTGTGTGTGTGTGCAGGCAGAAGGAGACGCGCTGCGGCCAGCGACCCTGGGAGCAGATTCAATGCAATAAAAAATGCTGTCTGCTCGCGTGTCTCTCTCTCTCTGAGTATATGTGTATGTGTGTGAGAGAATGTTTACACATGTGTGTGTGTGTTCGTGTGCGAGTCTGTGGCAGTGTCTTCTTCTCGCGCGCGTCTGTCCGTCCCGTTTGTCGCATTGTTGTTGAATTCTGCTTCCTCTTCTTCGCTTTGTGTGGGAAAATTCAGGCCGTGGGAATTACATGTGAAATTTCGATGGTGAGCGCGAACAGGCGAACAGCAGCAGTAGAAGAGAGAGCGAGAACAGAACAGAGAACAGCCGTCATGGCATGAGTGCATGCCAAAGTGTAAGGAAAGGAGAGTGAGAGCGAGTAGAGAGACAGAAAGAGAGAGCGGTACGAACAACATAGGCACAGGCATCGGCAGCATACCCCCCTCTCCTTTTGCTCACCAAAGAGCAAGACAGAGGGAGACTGTGAAAGAGTGGTCTGCTGGAGAGCCCTTTGGCTGGCGTGTGCAAGTGGGACAGCTAGCTAGGGATGCGTGCTGTATGTGGTTGGCCCTTGATGTTGCTGCTACTGCTGCGTGCAACATTTTGTGGCAATCTGCGAGCAGCGCACAGATTTCAACGGCACAAATATACCTGGGCGAACAGCATGCGGCGACAGTGCAGCGCTGCCATGTTGCAGGCTATATTGTATGTTGTGTGTTGCATGTGGCACTCACACATACACACACACAACTGATAATGATTATAGCCAAGCTCCGATATTTCAGCTAACAAAAGGGCGCCTCGTTTCTGGCGTGTCTGACGATGCGCCTGCGGGCCTCATTAGGGTAGAAGGTTTCGATTCGATTAGAAACTGCAACAGGCACGCAGCAAACTGCAGCAGGCAACACACTCGTGCAACCGCAGCAGCAGTAAGAGAATCCATTGGAAAACCGGGTCGCCAGCCCTTTGCGCTCTGGCGGCAAGAACTTTTTTTTATTTATAGCCCTCGCATTGGGATGCGGCAAAGAGGAATTCGCTAAACGGACAACACAATGGACGCCGAAAGATGAGAGATGGCATGTGACAGGGAAGAGACAAGGGATAGGGAGCCACTATGCGTGGTATGTATGTATGTGATATGTGTGGATCCCCCTGGAATGAAACTCCTTTTATGTTACTTAAGTACTCTTAACTTTACTTTAATAAGGCCTTAATATGAATAGCGTATGACATTATGAACTAATAAAAGAATCAGCATTACCTATTTTAGTAAAAGTTGCATTATACTATTGATGACTTATGATAAGGTAGTGAGGAGTGATAAAGCTCCAAGGAACAGTCGAAATCACAAACATTCTAGCTAAGACAAAGCGGTGGTAATTCAAAATTTAAGAGTTAACATTATTTCAATACAAGAAATGATTAGCATAATATGCAATATAAGAAATCGTTAGGATAATATGCAGATTTACGGTTAACGATTTTTAAAATTTGAATTCTTGACACTGTTTTAATAAAGAAATAAACATAATCTTACTTTTTTATTTAAATATAAGAAATATCTTGGATAGTCTACAATTTATTATATTCATAATATGAACTTTGAAAAATGCTATCTATTCATTTATATTTTCACCGTGTCGATTAGGTTAATATATTGTATATTCTACCTAATAAAATTAATAATAATAAATATTAATATTTACAGGACCCTTAGGTCTAATGTCTTTAAATATTTATTAAGTACAACTCTTTTTAATCTTGAAGCAATGTTAAAGCTAATCAAGTACGTTAAAATACCCTATTGGGTCAACCTGCCACTTAACAGGTTATGCAAGGAGATGAGGATGACGAAGGCCTTCAGGCTTCTGTCGGGCAATAACGTAAATCGTTTTTACCGTAATTTCATTGTCGCCGTCTGGCGGCAATTACCTCTACTCCCCCGTCCCCACCCTCTCTCATAACCTCTTGATAAGTAAAATAGGTAAATGCCTATGAAAATGTTGTTCGAGTTGAGTGAGCAAGCAATGAACTCTACCATTCCGACATGGCAGCAGGTTTGGAGAACGATTTAATATTGGGGGGAAGGCTTATGAATTTCCATGATTTGTTTGTTTTTATTTTTTGGTTGCCAACACACAGTTCACATGGAGTTGTTATCTGCACAAATAACTTGGGGACTCGACATGTGTTATTAGGGTTTTATTGACTTTTCAGCCCTAAAGATGGAAAAGAGATAAGGTAATTGCATATTTGCCATTTGAAGATACATATCTTCATTCTCTTTCTGAAAACACTATTTTATTGAATCATCGCAGTAGCATTTTAATCGTAATTACACTTTCATTTCGAATAAGAACACTATAAAAAAATTTAAAAAACATTCACAAAACTCACACAAAACAGAACACAGTACAAAAAACAAAAATAAAAAAAAAATAGTTGAAAAAACAAAAAAACTTAAAAAATGAATGATATGATGAATGAAAATATACGTTCCAGGACTTCCAGGTTTTCCAGGACTTCCAGGGCTTCCAGGGCATCCAAGCGTCGATCCATGGGACTTGGAAAACATGTTACAGTAGAAAATAGGCTATTCAGTGAAGATGACAATGACGTTCAGGACATTGATGGAAACTATATCAACATAGACATAAACCGATTAATTTTTCCTCTTCCTGTGCAAACCGATGAATCTCTGTGTCGCGATGAGTATCTCAACAAACTGTTGAAACCATTCAAGAAGGTCTATATAGAAATTGAAAAGCGTATCAGCATTGTGGATGATGATATACATAAAAACATGCTAACGGGTGAGGGAATGGCTATTTTAAAAATGATTGATAAAAGGCAACAATCTGAAGCTACTGAGGCCGATTATGCCTTTAGCACAACAATGTCTCCTGAAGAGAAGGAACGTCTCTATGCGATTTGTATGGTAAAGTTTCAGAGAGCCGCTATTGATTTTCTTTCCGTTAGGTTGTACAAACAGCTGGAAATTTTAATGGGTTCTTGGCCTAACGAAATGAAAGAGAAAGAAGTGCCAAAAAATTTCTTCGCCTGGTCTAGCGATTATTTTATTCAACGCAATAATAAATCAGTTAACATGGATTTGATTGTTAGGATTAACAGCCCAACAGTTCTGGACAGTGTCAAGTACTCTAACGATATTGGTCACGTTATTAAATTAATAAAACACATTGTTGAAGACTATAATACCGATGCCAACATGTGCGAGAGCTCTATGGCTGAAATAAAGTGAGTATTGCCAAAAAATATGCAATTTGAGATTCAACTTTGAGATAAAAAACTTTGTAGAAAATCAAACTTTGATATTAATTCACCCTGGATTATGGATTCCGCAAAATATATTAAGTCATACGATCACCTTGTGAAGGAAAATATTCGCTTAAATTCAATTTGCAAACATGAATACGAAGAAAAACTGCAAACCCAGATTGATGTCATGGATGGTATGTGAGCGTCATATATATTATCGTTTTATGGATTCCCTCTTTGATTAAATTTTGTCGCCAGGTTGCTTACCCATTGTTCACAGATATCGCAAAGGATGGATGCACAGCACTTGGGACCAAATCACTATGCAATTGGTTTCCAAAGAGAAGGTCCTTCAGGATGAGCTGAAATCTGTCAGTGATAAAATGGTAGAGAGTGAATTAACCACAGATGCTGATCAGCATATCTATGAATATCAGATTAACAACTTGAAGACAAGTATTTATGAGTGGGAGGAACGCTTCGAGATAGATCAATATAACTTGGAAATGGATTTATCAAAAATGAAAAGTTACCTGGACAAGAATAATGATTATAAGAAATTCTTGGAGGAACAGATCAAAATGTTTAGGGAAAGAGTGGAAATCTTTCTCGAAAAAGAGAGGGAGATTGAGGCAGCTATGCAAAGACTCCAAAATGTAAAACCCGTGGTAAGTTATCTCTGATAACACAATCTACGTATATGTATAGTATATCTATAATTATACCCGCTAACAATTGGCTAGAAGGGTATTATAACTTTGTGCCAACCGAAAACCTTTGTAATAAGGCGTCTCCAACCCCACAAAGTTAATAGTATATATTCCTAAACAGCATCAACAGCCGAGTCGATATAGACCAAATCTGATCAAAATCAATGTATTTGAAAATCTAGACGCGGACTCTACGTGTGGTAGTACTGACTTCAATTCCCGCGAACGACAGGAGTAATTTATTATTTTTATACTTTTAATTTAATTTTCAATTAAAATGAAATTCAACCAGTAAGAAAAGCAACAGTCGCGCGACACGCGGCAGTGGGATACCCTTCGACGTTTGTTCCTATGTACGAGTATGTACACAAACACATATGCACATGCTTTAAAATTATTTCCGTCATGCTCGCGCTTTGCGCTCGCTTGATTTCCTTGTTAGCTGATACAAGTACTTGGTTTTATGCACATACTTTCTTAAATAACTTTTGTGTTTATTGTCGGATCGGATTGCAATTTGGATAATATGTAGATATTTTAATGAGCTTAGTAGCTTAGTAAATATACGTAGATATTTTAATGAGCTTAGTAAATATTAAAGTCACAAAATTGTATCTTTTAAGTTCAAAAATTAAAATATTGATTTGCGGGGGCGGTGGGCGTGGAACCTAACATTTGAAATAACCTTGATCAGCTTATAGTACACAGAAATTTGGTAACTCTAGCTTTTATAATAGCTGAGCTGCGTTCACACAAACAGACAGACAGACAAACATGGCTCAATCGACTCGGATTGTGATCCTGAGCAAGAATATATATATATATATATATATATATATACTTTATGGGGTCTCCCACGCCTCCATCTGCTTGTTACATACATTTGCACAAAGTTAGTATACCCTTTTTTGATATACCATTTTCAATAGTCGAAGGGTATAAAAAGTAGGGTACTGGTACTATACATACATATATCACAGTCGATTGAACTCGACTGTAAGTACGTTCTTGCTTCGAAGTACAATAGAATTTTTAACTTATTTTAAAACAGATTGTTAAAAAGAGTAAAAAAGGCCACACGCGCGGCAGCAGTAAAGAGAGAGGCGCGAAATTAACCGATAGGAGTGAAGAGAAAATCGCAAAATCGGTCGACAAGAGTACAGAGAAAATCGCGGAATCGATCGACAAAAGTACAATGAAAGGGTCAAAATCGGTCAAGATTAAAGAGATAGGCGCGAAATCGATCGACAAGAGTAAGAAGAAAAGTGCGAAGTCGGCAGACAAGAGTAATGAGGAAAGCGGCATTTTACGAGATAAGAATATAAAAAAGAGCAGCGTGATTTCGCATGAAAGAAGTAAAGAGGGAAGGCAAAATCGAATCAATGCGAAGAAATCTCGCGAGAAGACTGTAGGGAGAATCCAAAAACTAATCAATACGACGCCTTCGAAAGACGAGAATCCAGAGGAGATCGGAAAATCAATCAACACGACGAAATCGCGTGACAAGAGTAATGAAAGTATCCAAAGAGCCAAATCAATAATGACAACGACTTCGCGCGATAAAAGTAAAGAAGGAAGCGTGATTCCGCGCGAGAAGAGTCAAGGGAGCACCCAAAAAGCCAAATCAATGAAGAAGATTCCGCGCGAGAAGAGTAAAGAGAGAAGCCAAAGAGCTACATCAATGAAGACGAAGAGTCCGCGCGAGAAAAGTAAAGAAGGAAGCGTGATTCCGCGCGAGAAGAGTAAAGACAGAAGCCAAAGAGCCAAATCTAAGAAGACGACCACTTCTCGCGATAAAAGTAAAGAAGGAAGCGTGATTCCGCGCGAGAAGAGTAAAGACAGAAGCCAAAGAGCCAAATCTAAGAAGACGACCACTTCTCGCGATAAAAGTAAAGAAGGAAGCGTGATTCCGCGCGAGAAGAGTATAGAGAGTACGGAAAAAGCTAAATCAATAAAGACGACTACTTCTCGCGATAAAAAAGAAGGTAGTGTGATTCTGGGCGACATGAGTAAAGAGAGAAGCCAAAGAACCAAATCAATGAAGAAGATTCCGCACAAGAAGAGTAAAGAGAGCAGCCAAATAGACAAAATAATCAAGACGACGACTTCGAAAGATAAGAGTCAACAGCGGACTCAAAAATCAATTAAAACGATTGTTTCGCGTGAGAAAAGTAAAAAGATTTTGGGTGACAAGAATAAAGAAAGAAGTGCGATCACGCATGACAAGAGTGAAGAGAAAATCCAAAAATTATTGAACAAAACGATTTCAGGCGACACGATTATACCTCCAAAATCAATCAATATGAGTTCAAAGGAGAGTCAATACTCAATCAGTGCAACGATTTTGGTCGACCAGCGTTCAGACGAGAGACAAAAATCAATCGAAGGCCTTATTTCGGATGACAATATTTCAGAGTCAAATCAACGTTAAGTAAATAAATTGTAAACGCTAGTAAAATTCCAAAAACCTTTTTACCAAACTGAAACACGAACTAATTTTTAACAAAATATTAAATATAATTTTTATTTTTTTAATTGTGCTATTATTTTTGGGCTTAAAATAATATGAATTTAATAGAAAATTAAAACAGGAATCCACAGTTCAAATTTAAAATGTAGTTGCTGCAGTTATAAAAATCTAGTTGTGTATAATTTATCATTGTTATTTTTTAGATGCCAACTTTCTAAGTTCTCTGTTAGCTACCATTTACAAATCAATTTGCCACACAGAGGGTCCTACAAAGCCGAAACGATTACAAAGTCAACAAAACATACGTCAATTCCTGTTTGGCTTTTTCTTGCTTCAATCAGATTGTTTTAGTAACCAAAAAAATACAACCAATAAGTTGCTAATATCAACAATAATAACACGAACTTCGTCCGGGGCCCAAAAGCATTCGCTGACTGCGCTAAAGTTCATGGCGAGGCCAAATAAATCGAACGAGTTTGTGTGCAAACATTTTCTCCATTTGCATTTCCGTTCAGGCTGCTCTGGTGAGAGGAGGCTCTAGAAAGGTTTGGGGAAATGCCGGCAGACGGCGACAATAAAATTACGTTTAAAACGATTTGCTTAGTTGCCTGGCGGAAGTCAGAACCGGCTTGGCATATCCTATAGCCATTAAAATTTGGCTGGGTAGAATGAACGTGGTTTTCAGAAATAGATCTAGATCTTATGTTTTCTGATCTTGCATATGCGAATCTTCAATAAATATATGTTACTGGATGATTCTAGCTTTCAAAATATTTAAAGCAGAACTGTATTTTTACACAGCAATGCAGGGTATTAACATTAAAGAGTTATGCATATTATGAAGTGAAATAGAATTAAAATTCTTACGTTTCGAAAGTATTTCGATTATGTCGCTAGGCATTTGAAAGAATCCCGATTCCCGCCCGTTAATGGAATTGCCCTAGTAACGCCCACATGTTTAGGTGCTCCCGCCCCGCCCCGCCCCTGACCAGTTTTCTAACTCCCGTCTCTGTATCGTTATTTATGGTAAATGCGCCTGGCAACTGCAGGTCGCCGATGATATGTTGCCAGGTCAGCGCGTATTTACTATTAGAAAATAGAGAATAGAAATCCTCGACTGTTCCAGGCTGACGGTACGCGACACGGAGAAGAGTCCGCCGTAATGCCGGCGAATCGGAGGTCCGAAACTAACGGTGATACACCCGAGGATTGGCATGTCTTCGAGCTTTTATGTGGTACAACAACAACAACTACATCGTCATTGCCAATGTCGACAACAATCGTGGCACCCCCGCCTCCGCCCTGTCCTGCTGCTGCCTACGAAATGTGCGCGGTAAGTGCCTGCGATATCTGCGAATAGTCCCCAATGGGAGCTACAACTATGCAAAAATCGTGTGACAAATTGCCATAATCAGCGAGCATAACTAGCGAAAATAATCAGACAAGATTTACGAGTGTGTGTTTTGAATTTTCATGACTGTCTTCCCTTCGTCCATGGTTTTTCCACGTGTTTTCGCATTTCGCTTGGCGGTTAAACTTCACTGACGACCAAACTTCGTAAGGCTGTTTAACAGTTATTTCCGTTGTTACTCTTCCTCTTCTTGTTCTTGTTTCGGTGTGAAATTTATGCGGTTGTTAGGGACTAAAAGTTTTCTCCTTGTTGCTGTTTGGGTAACTATCGATGGGCTTAAATGAGAATTTACATAAAGAACTGAGTACAGTGTGATCGAAACTTATAGAACTGCATCGCAATTGTATAGTATAGTCTCTCCTGATAGAGTTTATGCATTGTGTTTTATTCATTATGTTATGTTTTTATTAGAGATATTACGATTTGTTTTAAATTAAATGTTAGTACATTATCCTAAATCGAATGAGTGTTTTAAAATATGTTCTGATATTGAAACTTATAAAACTGCATTGAAATTGTACAGTATAGTTCTTCCTGATAGATTTTTCTATAATTTTTAAGTTTATTATGTTTTATTCATTATGTGTTGTTATTAAAGAGAGATATTATGATTTTCTTTAAAATTTACATTATTTTATTTCCAATGAGTCTTTTAGAATATGTTCTGATATCGAAACTTGTAGAACTGCATTGAAATTGTATAGTATATGTTCTCCTGATAGAGATTTTACTATAGTTTTAAGTGCATAATGTCTTATTTAATCTGTTATGTTGTAATAAATGAGAGATATTACGAATTTCTTTTAAATTTACTGTTAATGCATTATCCTACTTCTAATGAGTGTTTTAGAATATGTTCTGATATTGAAACTTATAGAACTACATTGAAATTGTACAGTATAGGTATGTCTTCCTGATAGAGATTTTACTATAATTTTAATTTTATTTTGTTTTATTTTTTATGTTATGTTGTTATTAAAGACAGATACTATGATTTTCTTTAAAATTTACTTTTAATACATTATCCTAGATGAACTTTTCAGAAAATGTTCTAAACCTGACATCGTACATAAAATACTAACTGTTCAGTTATTTTATAAATGATACATAGAGAATTAATATTTACTTTTAAGCTTATACTAAAACTACAGCCCTTCAAATGTTTAGGGTGTTCTTTTTTCCATTCTTGCCCCACTGTGCCTGCTCACGTCCGTGTGTGAGCTGCATTTGCCGCTGCTGGTGCCATGTGAATGACCCAAATAACAGCAAACAAACTGATAAAAGTTGCCAATGTAAATCTCCTAGTTGGTAACCTTCTACCCCCCTTCCTTACTAGACCCTCCCTCCTTTAAGCGTAACCCTTCTGCCAGCCCCTGCGTGCCATTGAGCTCGTTTTCACTTATGCCGCCGCCGATGGGGCGTATCCCAAACTCGGCTCCAGCATAAATCCATCCACCTTGTGTGATGTTATGTTCAGGTAAATTCCTTTCTTCCACGCCTGGTTACTCGCCACATTGTCGTTGTTAGTCCGTTGCCAGAGCCACGTCGCCACATTCAAATCGGGGAAACTTTACCTAGACTTGGGTTCAGTCGGTTCGCAACGGTCTCTTCGAACGGTTTACTCAGATCTGCAGCAACAAATCTGTCCAGAGATGCCGAGCGATAATCATCTGCATCACCATCATATGGGACTCAGCGGTGGACTGTCGCCACATCATCATCATTTGGTAGGAAAGAGGTTTGGAGACGTGTAATATTGCAATTGTAGAAGTAACTGAAAGTATAGTCAACAGTTAGTAGTCGAGTTCGTGCAGGCATTTATTCATTTATATCTGTTTGATCTTTGGTATTGAAAGGGTTAGAGTCGTAAAATTCTGTTTGAGATTTCTATTATATCAAATACATACTGCGTTTCTTTAAATTTCGAAGCCAAGGAAGGAGATATTATCAATTTGCCATCTATCTTGGGATTAATAAATGCACAAGCACTTATTTGGACGAGGTGTGTTCAAAAAGTATCGCGAATTTTTAATTTTCGCTGGTTACGCATAAACGAATTTTGAGCACGCAAAAAACTTATTACCTTTACGCCTCTCACAACCAAACAAAAAATGCTACATACTTGAAACTTGGTACAGATGTTCGGGAAGAGTGCACCAACAAAACAAAACAAAAAAAAAAATCGAAATTCGATTATACGTAACCCGCGAAAATTCAAAATTCGTGATTCTTTTTGAACGTATCTCGTATGTATGGACTTTAATTGAAATGTTGAATTGGATTCAACGCTTAAAGGAGATATCGTTAATTTTTAATCAATCCTCAAATCTACTAGAGTTTGAATCATTAAATTTTGTTTATAACTTCGTGTTTTTTATTTATTTATTTATTTTATTTAATGTCGACTAATGGCAGTCGACTGGTAAAAGTTACAATAAAAATTAAGAATAAATATTGAATTAGAATTAAAAGATTATTAATAATTTCTTTTATTTAAATTAAAATTAAATTTAAAAAACTAAAATTTAAAATTTAAACTTTAACTTTAGCATATTTATACATCGTTTATTTAAAATATCGAATTAAATGCAAGTTAAAGAAAATATTATACATTTCTGGATTTACAAGAGCTAGAGACTGTGACATCCTCTATATCACGTGTGGATTTATTTTGATTGCAATTTAAGATATTATTATGATATAATAATATTATATAATATTATTATGATATATAATGATAACTGAACTGAACTGATGAACTCAAATTGATCAATTTACTAAGAAATTGAAGTCTTCTCTTTCCGATTGTATACATTATTTACGGAGTTTTATTTTCCTTTTTGCAATGTCGTCGTACCATAGTTGGACACCTCTTGTGGCACTGCTGGCATCACAGTTACAGAGCATCATCATGGCATCGATATGACGACCACGTTGCGTAGTGAGTTGGCCGCCTTGTCCTATAAAAAGGAGCGTCTGAGCAGTGAGGTAAGTGTAGGAAGAGCTCTCAATCTCTAGGCCAATCCCCCTCACTTCTCTCACACTCAGCTGGCGGAAACACGCAGCGCTCTGTGTGGCAAGGAGGCGGATGTGGAGAGTCTGCGGGCGCAGGCAGCGCGCCAGACGGCGCTGATTGCGTCGCTGCAGAACCGCCTGCAGGCAGCCGAGCAACGCGAGCAATCGGTGCAGGCGCGCTGCGATGCCACAATTCAGACTGTGCAGCGCGAGAAACGTTGCTCGGATGAGCGCAACAAGGAGCTGCTGTGCAAGTTGCAGCAGCTGGAGGGGCATGCGGCCAGCGAGGAGTCGCACAAGGAGCAAGCCAAGGGGCAGCTGCACGATCTGCTGCGACGACTGAGCGTTGTCCTGGGCATGGATGTCTGCGAGGCAGGAGGCAGTGGTGGTGGTCATGCCACGCCCGAATGTGTCGTCTCGCGGGCCGAGGAGGTGATGATTGAATTGCAGCGTGCCAAGGCGAAGATCACCTCCACCTGCGACACGCTCAGCTCGTGTGAGAACGAACTGCTTAATCTGAAGTCGCTGGCCAACATTGAGAAGCAGCGTCTGAGCGCACAGCTCGATGGGGCTGGGAATCACAACCATGAGCTGGAGGGACGTTGCAGGCAGTACGAAAGGGATCTGCAACTGCAGCGCGATCGCCTAACTGAGTCGGAGATCAATGGGGAGAAGCTGAAGGAGGAGCTGCGCGGCTTCGAGTCACGTTGCCATCGGCTGCAGAACAACTTGGATCGCATTCAGGCAGATCGACTGCAGTTCTTGCGCGGATTGAGCAATCTACTCAATGTGCCGGAGCCTTGTGAGACGCTGATCAAGGACAAGCTGCGCGAGCTGCTGGGCGAGAATCAGGCTATGCATGCGGTAAGAATGCGGGGGAGTGACTGATCCTCCTTGATTCCCTCTTGATGAGTGCTTGTCTTTCTCTCCTTCATAGCAAATGCACTCGCTGCGCGATCAGCTGAGCAATGAGCACGAGAAGCTCAAGGAGTCACAGGAGTCCACCGAGTGCCGTCTGCGCACAGGGGAGGCACAGAAATGCGAACTGGCTGAACGCCTGGAGAAGTGTCACGCTGAGATTCATACGCTGCGCAAGGATCACATGGGCCTCTCTGAGTATCTGCAGCGCTTGGCCTCTGCGCTCAGCTGGAGCGAGTGTTCAGTGCCGCCGGCACTGGGCGCCGACACGAATCTCATGGCCGACAATCTGCTGGAGCGTGCCGAGCGTCTGGCAGCGCACTGTGAACACGAGTTGGGCGAGAAGGGCTGCTGCGATCAGCACCATCATCATCATCATCACGGACATGGACATGGACATAGTCACGGGGGTCAGGGTAAGCTGCGTCGTGAGAGATCTTGTCATGATATTCCGCTCAAGGAGAGCAGCAGCGTCTACAATCTGCAGCGTCGCGTGCGCGTACTGCGTGAGCAGGTGCAGCGCAGGGATCTGCATCTGGAGCTGTTGCGTCGCAAGTTGGCCATCATCGAGGACGGCGCCAGGGGCAAGTGCATGTTGCAGGGAGAGCGCGATGAGGCTGTCTGTCGTGCCAAAAAGGCCGCCAAGCAGGTGGATAAGCTCAATGCGCAACTCGCGGATGCGCGTTCCCAGATTGCTGAGGTCAAGGCGCAATTGGCAGAGGCGGTGGAGTATAAGATCACCTCACTGGAGCGGGCACGCAAGATCGATGAGCTGACCACGCAAATCTGCGATCTGGAGGATGAGAAGACCAGGCTGCTCTCGCAGCTGAATGCGCTGAAGGAGCGACTGAAATCCTCCTGCGAATCCAATCAGAATCGACGCTGTCGCGATGAGGCGCTTATCAATGTGAGTTGCCAGGAAAAACCTCTCGAATGCCCGCCAATAAACTGTTTCTCTCTCTGCCTTTCTTCCCTTAGTCCCTTCGCGACGATGTCAGTCGCCTAAGCGCGCAGCTCTCCGACGCCAATCAGCGCCTGTCGCATCTGCAATCCTTCCGCACTTCGGTGGCTCGCACTTTGCATCTGCGGGACTTGCCGGAGACGGATCTGCTGCATCGCCTGCAGGCACTGTGCTCAGCTCATCAGGAGTTCACGCTGCTGTCCAAGCGCTATGAGACTGCATCGCCGGTGGGCGATCATCCTTGTCCGCGCTTCGATGACCCCGTGCCGCCTTCATCGCATTGTCGCCCGCCGCGTGAACTAAGTCCGCCATCGGCAGCACATCATTTTGTTGCCAGCGCCTCCACACATCACACCCACTCGACACATGGCCACGCCCGCTCCCATGTGCACCACGCACGGCAGCATCAGCATCAACATCAGCGACAACGTAGTAAGAGTCGCGACAAGCGGCTCCATGACGAGTGCTTTGACTCCGATGTGCATCGCTTGCATCATGGCTGCAAGGATCAGCTCCTTGGCAACAATTCAGGGGGTAGCTGCGACGAGGACTATGACTTCAAGAGCAAGTACTGTTGAGGGAGAGAGACGTAGGTCGAACGTCGTCTGCAATGCATTTACTTTTCTACACAAGGTTTCGAAATAAACTCTACAATTTACTGTAATAGGATTCAATAACTGTAATAGGATTCGAATGAAAAAGGTACAAAAAGGCATAATTTACTCTAAACTGTTTACAGCGTATCGCCTAGTCGGTGCATTTTGCACTTGTTTCGCTGCAATATTCTGTATTTTCCCGTAAAAACCATCAATGCCAGCAACTAAGCTCATAGATGGCGCCACTCTGGGGGTGCGTGTCACTGCTAAGCAGTGCTAGCCACTGCTGTCTGTTTGTGTCTCTGCTAAGCATTGTCAGCCAGAGTTGCCTGTTTGTGTCTCTGCTAAGTGCTGCTAGTCAACTGCAAGCTGCCTGCTACGAAACTCAACAGTTGCATTTAAAACGCAGCTAATTTGCCTTGTTATCTCGCAGTTCCTTTCCAAATTGTTGTTGGCAAAGAAAATAAATCAAATGCGAAGTGCAACCCGTTTCGGTTTCAACTTCGCAATTAATCAAAAAGGCAACACAATTTGCTTTTATTGGATGCCAATCACGATGCATAATTTTAGCATGTTAAGGCGACAGAGCGCAGCATAAACGGAGCGAAATTACACAATGTGGACACGTGAGCGATGCGTCGCCACAGATGAACCGGCAGTCGCGACGACCGACGGGGGCAGACAGTGGGAGCTGCTGCCGCTGCCGGCGCTGGTGCAATGAACTTGACTCCCGACGTGTGCCCGAGCGACGGGTTGCAAGATCGACCCGCTTGACTGGCTGCTGGCAGACTCTGGCAGACAGCCAAAGGGCAAGGAGAGCGCGACATGCAGCACCTTGCCAGCACCTTCACCTCCCCCTACCCCGTCAGAACACGGTGGCAGGCCGTAAAGAATGTGGCATAAGCAAAACATGTTTTCGGGCTACTCAGGGGGAGTCACTGGAAGTCGGAGTCGGAGTCAGTCTGGTGGTGGTGGTCACATATGCTCGGTTCTTGATCTTGCCAACCAGTAGGCACTCCCCCAGTGCCTCGCCCCCCGTCCATGCTGCCAACAGGTTTGCTCTTTGATCTACCTTCTGCCAGTTCGCAAATGCAACTTATGATCTTCTCTCTCTTTTCCAAGCAGAACTCGCACACCCTGTACCTAGTTGGGATCCCCCCTGTCTAGTTGTAGCTCCCATGCGGAGATTCGCCCATTTGAGCTGAAGTCACTCAGGTGGAGCAGGAGGAACAGCACCAGCAGCAACCGCAGCCAGACTATTTTATAGCTAATAAGCTGAGGGGGAATTTTCCTTAGATTTGTTTAAGTTGCATACGAAGTACAATAAACATCTTATGCATGTTGATTTTTGCCTTAGTAATTAAGTTATTATCTTAAATGTTTCAGCTCGATTTACGTTTAATTTATAGCTATATTCGAAATCTTTTATGGCTAACTTTAACTTAACTATAAATGGAGTTTTAAGTGCCAAATTTCACACTATTTGAAATAAAGTTGTTGATATAAGTTAAAAATAAGAGATTTCTTCATGAGGATTATAATACTAACCGAAGCAGAAAAGAAGAGAGTGAATAGAGAGAGTGTACTATATTTTAAGCAGAACTTCGGCTATGATTTATGTATGTAAGAAATCAAGAAATGGTAACCTTATTATCTTAACTATGGAACTATTTGAACTATTTAACAAAATTGTTTACATTAAAGACTTTTCTGATCTCTCTGTAATCTCTTTTCAAACTTTAATGTTCTCCTTCGCCAAACATGCAGCTCATAATTTGGTTTATCAAATTGTGAAATCAAAGCTAGGCCGATTGTATGTTTTAGTAATGAAATGAGTCGCACACTCAAACACTCTGAAAGCAGCAGCACATCCGATTTATATGTTGTATGTCTGCCTAAGTGCACATATAGTTGGAATTGCAATTGCAATTGGCTATTCAAATAGTTGTGCGAGTGAGGTCGAGTATAATTGGCATTTCATGTATGGCTGCTCGTGTCATCATCATCATCAGCAGCTGGCTGACATATGCAAAGATAGAGTGGACATAGCATACTATATTTCGTATGAATATGGCATACAGTACATATGGAACACATTTGACGTGGCACACGTTCTAGGCGGATGGATCGGGTGTGGGGTCGTTTTGGGTTTGGGTTGGGTTAGGTTTGCCTAATTCAAGCACAAACGTCGACAGTTTGAAAATTTCAACATGTCTCTGATAAAATTCAAATGCATCGCAATGTCTCGTTGTCCCGTTTACCCGATGTCCCGCTGTCCCGATGTCCGGTATACTAGGAAATGTCCGGCCTGTTGTCGCCATTGAGAATCACTTTCAAACGTGCCAAAAGCCAGGAACAACAACAAACTAGGCCAACGTCAGCATCAAAATGGAAATGGCATAGAAAAGGAAATGCACGAATGTGAGAGTGTCTGTGTGTGTGTGTGTGAGGGTGCCTTAGTGTGTGTGTTTGCACATACAAATACCATTTCAAAAGTCTCGACAAGGTTCTCAGCTTCTTCTCAAGTGACATTACTTGTAGTTGTTATACCCTGTGAAAAGGGCTGCTGTAGGATATGCTAAGCTTAGCTATACTCAAACTGATAATGAAGAATAACAGAGAAATATATCTAATATAAATATAAAATACTCTGCAAATGCTCCTCTACTTATTTACATACATACAACTTTATTTTCTCTCTCTCTTTCAATGTGAATCCCTTACAGTTTTAATACACCTTTTAATGTTTTTAAAAAAGGAGTTTTTGGACTGTAAAATACCCTGTAATTACGCTTGCTTTTTTTTCCTTTCTTCCTATCTTTCTGAAGTTAGCTTTCCTTCAGTCATTTACTCAACTCTATAGGGTATTCATCTTGCAGTGCTCCTATTTGTTTGCCCAGCATTGTGTAAATATGTGTCTAAGGCACATAAGGTCACACTTGTGCCTGTGTGTGTTTGGGTGCGTTCTCTGAGTAAATCTGTGTGTGTGTGTGTGTCACATTGAATTGTTTACAACACAAAACACGTGTTAAAAAACTGTCATAAAAATGTATTGCATACTCTGAGGCGCCTCACCTTGAGATTTGAAGCTTGGACAGCGTCTTAGTTCCGCTCCACTTTGCTCTGCTCTTCTCTGCTTGTAGATTTAATGGTTTTTCAACAGCTTTAGAGCAGTCCCCGAATAGCTGCGGGCTGCTCCCACCTCCCTTCGAGCAAACATCGACATCAATGTGTGACTCGAATTTTGATTTGAAACCTGCCAAAGACTGAGCAAGTTGATGATGTGACGTTGTGGACTAGTATTCTGCTTGGTAGGTTAGCTTTTTGGCATCTCATTTGTGCACAGATTCACTTACCACGCACCACACACACACACAAACAGACACACCTACCTCACCGCACACACCGCAAACTTCCGCTTATTGTTTGGAGCAACAATTATGTAAGCCGCCGGTTGCAGCAGTCAACGAGAATTACAGTGGAGTAGTCTGGCACAAATTGAGACGACTTAATAATACTCTGTAAAATAGTCAAAGTTAACCAAATAATGTTCTGCAAGTAAATCATACTATTCAAAAATTTTATAAAAATGAAAGAATGATTAATGAATTGTATGATATAATGATAAATTTGCAGTCAAGTTTGATAGGAATTTTTAATTTTCTAAAATTCTTATATTGAATATGGTTTTGAAGAAGTAATAAACCAAATTTTATGACATTTGAGTACATAATAGCAGAGATCTAGCGGTCTAGCCCAACCGCATTAAAAGTGAACCACATCACAAGCAAGTAGGCACTTTATCTTTTTGTCTGCTGATTATCGCAGTTAAATTCAAATAACCCCACATTAACTGCTTGCAGGGTAGAATAATCAGAATGTTTGCTGCGCACCCACAACCGAAACCCACGTGCCGTATGACTTTAAAAACTGAAGTTCACTGCAGCCAAATGATATATATTTATGTATGCATTTTCGCATTCTCATGCGCGAGACAGTTAGAGAATGAGCGAAAGAGAGTGAGAGAGAGATAGAGAGAGGGATAGCGCACCATTAAGAATTTGCATATGATGCCGAAAATATGGATTGGGGATTACCCGACCATTAGCCTGCGGTCAGAGCAAAATATTTCAATACGTTCGCACAACAATGCAACACGCACAGAACGCACATGTGGAACTGTATTTGCCATGCTGAAATTGGCTTACAATTTTTAATTAAAAGTTGAAATTAATATTTGACTCGGCTAGGAGGAAAAAGCAATGGAATTTTGGATTATTGTGGAAAATGATTTACTGCAGATATTGTGAGTATAAAAACAGGATTTTGATCTGAATATAAAACTAAAAATTGTGTAATAATTCACCCAGCAGGTTTTTTTCTTTTAAATATCGTATTTAACAATGTTTTTAGAAATAGGTAAGATTATTTAAACGATAAAAATTCTTCTTTAAATTAAAGTTTAATTTTGATTATTTGGATCGGTTGATAACAAGAACTGTGACTGTAATTAGTTTAGTTCTGGATATTGTTAAGGTAGTCAGTTAAGCTTATGTAGGATTAAGGTTCGGTTCAGGTAAGATTGAAGTTATGTTGAGGTTACTTTAAGGTTATTGTTAGGTTAAGTAGAGGGTAGCTTAAGATTAGGTTAATGTTAGTTTGAAGTAATATTGGTCAAGTTAGCTTCAGATAACGTTCGGTTAGATTGAAGTTAGGTTGAGGTTAGGTTGAGGTTAGGTGAAATAATTTAAGGTTGGGTTGAGGCTGTTATTCAAATAATTTCTTTTATAGTTCCTGAAAAATAAAAAAAAACATGGTGTTTAAAATTCCTTTTAAAGTTCCTCTTCAACAACCCATCAAGTTGTCAGTAAGCGATTTTTTCCGACAAATTGTTTATTTATGATCAATGAATGTGTAATTTCCTGTCGATTATGTAGCTCAAACATGTTATTTATTACATCTCTTGATGGTATATTAACACATATATATCATGCTGGCTCACTTTGAGGTCGGCGTATAATGAAATGTTGAAAACAAAAAAAAAACTGTTGAAATTGTCGCAACACGAAAATGATGCGCGCTATAAATGACATTAATAATGGCAAATGTGCATGAAACATTAAACATAAAACAATGAAACGGCCATAAAATGCAAACACATTCATAATGCTGACCCCCCTCGCCACACCCTGGCAACCTTTTTCTACAGAGTTGCCACTGAGCGGCACTCGATGTGTCTTAATTAGCATAAACGCGTATTGCGGCTGCTCGGGCACTTATGTGACTACACGAATAATCGTATAACGCTTCAACGACAGCAACACCACCAACAACAAATAACTGGAGTAGCAACAACAAGAGGCGCCACAGCAGCAACAACAAGAGCGTGTGCATTTGCCACTGTCAGTGTCAAATGATTTAAACACTTTTATTGCACTTGCGGCAGTCAATCAGTTGCAGCAGGCGGGCATGGAGTGGTGAAGGGGAGGGGTAGGAGAGGGACAGGAACAGAAGGAGTGGGAGGTGGTGTGGCAACAGCCGTGGCGCCGCCAGGGGCGTGTGCAGTGTAAGCTGCTGCTGAAGCCCTTGATTAATTATGCGGGCACACTCTACTTCACTTTACTCCACTGTATCTCTTCACTCTCCACTCCCCCTCTCTCTTCTCACTCTCTTCCATCTCTGTCCCACTCTCTCCCTCTCTTTCTTCACTTTCTTGGCTGTTACTGTTAGTGTAATTGTAATCGTCATTGTAATTGCTGGCACAATTAAGCCCCCAAAATGATTGGGTACATGGGGGCGATGGCTAACTCAATTAGAGTTGTCACCTCTTTTGCAGTTCAAAGAGAATACGAAAAGTTTCAAAAAGCTGAAGAGTTTCCTAGCCGAAGGGCTTAAAAGAGTTGTACGTATTAAATAGAGAAAAGGGGGGCAGTGAGAGGATAAATAAGTTGCGGAAGTATTTTTGCAAATTGGAAATGTTTAAGTGCGGAAATGTTTGTTACAATTTTGTAGTAACTCAAAGTTTGTTGCACTTGTTTTAACTTTCCTGACACGTTTGCTATTTTTAACAAATACTTGAATATACAATATTAAATATTCATCTGCTAATATTTACATAACAATTTATATCTTTTGTTGCTCAAAAATATATTTCACTTTATGAAGGTGAATCAACTTTTTGCTTTACTTGTGACACAGAAGTTGTAAAGATAATATTGTGTGATATCTGAATAAACATTGATGATTACGAATAAAAAAGTAAACAAAAATGTTTATGATATAATAAATTTGTTGCTTCAGACTATAAAACCTTTTCGAGATCGTTGCTTTGACAGGTAAACCAAACAAGATCAAAAAGATACAAAATCAAATCCATCCAAAGTTACAAGTTGAATGTGCTTGATTCTTAATGCCTTTTCTAGATTTTACAATGTTATATTTAATATATAATCTATGTATATTAATTTATAGATTCCCCAACATTAAAACTATTTCGTTTTGTTTTTTTTCGTTCAGCTTTATTTGATTTTGACATTTGCTTATGCAGTTTGACGATTAAGAAATACATAGAGTTTGCTTTTGAATGTACTCGTTATCGATATACATATATATATATGTATCGTATATAGCTTGGATATAGATAATATTTATATGTACATAAGTATATATGTATGTATATATGTTATATGTGTGTATTATGTATGCTAAAAACAGTTAGTAAAATTTGATAAGAAAACAAGCTTAGTTACACAATATGATCTTAAGCCTAAAGATGTCGATGGATCTCTTGATGGGTAAAATCTAACTGCGCTATATATATTTATATATATATCGTATATATTTGTATAATATGTAGGTGTGTCTGTGTGTGATTGTGTATTGATGACGATATTAGAAAAGGATATAAAACTCGCTCGTTCGCTTCGTATTTGTGTTATCGATTATCGCACTAATTCTATCGATTTTCATATTGATTTTTCATATTTTTTTTTGTTTCATTGTAGATATAACTTGCAAATGCTTAGTCTAGGAATATAGACGCCTAACTGGTATCACAGATAAATGCGCGATCCGCATTGGCTAACTTAGGCCCAACTTGGCTATAACAAATCGATCGGTATTGTACATATAGAAAACATAGCTATAACTAGGGACTGGATATTTTGGGGAGGTGATTCAATCGATCGGTCGATCGATCTTGGCTAATTCTGCCACCAGAGGGCGCTCGTGTTCCAGATCCACGCGCCCGACCCCGATCAACGATGCTGCTGCGAATTGACCGGCCCGAATGCCTGCATGCTGTAGTAACGTTCGCTGTCCTCCTTCACCACACTGGTCACATGATGGAACTGGCAAGGATGCGAGATCTGTGACTTGGGTGGCAACGGTGCCGGCTTAACGCGCTTCTGCTTCTTGGCGGCCTTCTTGCGACCCGGCGCCGAGAGAGCAACATTCTCTGGATCGCTGACCAAACGCTCCACATGATCCCAGAGCTCACGTGCTGCATCTGTTGAATCGAAACTGAAACCGATCATCTGCTGATGATTGCTCGACAGGCACATGGTGTGAAACGAGGGACCCGCAATGCGATAATTCGATAGCTTATCGATACGATCTGACCAGAGGGCAAAGCACGAGCCACGCTCGGCCAACACGAGCGTGAGGCGTGGCATCGCCCTTGCTCGGGCATTTCCCTTGTCGTGAAGTATGACGGGAATGCCGGTAAACACCAGACGCCAGTCCCCATCGTTGCCAGTGCCCTCATAGAGATTGGCCAGAGCGCCACTCACGAATATCTCTGTGCCTAGGCCAGCAAAGAAGCTCTCCACCTGACCACGCTCGTATTCCGATAGATTCGTGTTGCTGCTTGTGTCCGTGCTGATGGTGTCCGCATCAATGTCCGAGGCATTGTACAGCGATGTGGTGCCATGTGCGCTGCTGCGCTGTGCCGACGACTGCGAGTGAGCTGACCAATCGGGATGCAAGATGAGCTCGTCGCGCTGCTCTGCCGAGGAGGCAGTGCCCTCGCTGGACTCCGATGGTGGCGCCGAGTCGCTGACAGAGCCAAGGCGGCGACGTGTTTGCTGCAACTGATGTGACATCTGTGGAGAGAGAAGGAAAAAAAAACAACAAATTTCACAAATTAGATTTGCGGCAAAAGTGTAAAAGCTTTTTCAATTTTAGTTACGAGCAAGGGGGGGGCTGGAGTCGAGCTTGGGGTTTGAGGTTTCTCGCTGGCACGCTAATGCAATGGAATTTGTTTTTACTCGATCAAAGTTGGCAGCGAGAGAAGAAGAAGGCAAAGCCCAAACCTAAACCTCATCCAAAAACAAATTCCCAGCACGCGTGCCTCGCCTCCTTGGCTCACTCCGTGTGCACTTTCTGCACTTCAGTTTGCAATTTTCAGTTTACGCTTTTCGCATTTCGCATTTCGCTTTTGTTTTTGTTTACTTTGTTTCATCAGCTGCTGCAGCTTTGCGGTGGCCCCAGTGTGCGACCAGCTCGACTGGAAATTATACACAATCAATTTCCGCTCCGAGAACTGTAAACAAGCTCTAACATTTTTGTGCTGGGCAATTGTTTTGTGAAACTATTTAAGCCAATTTCGAACGATTGAATTATCCATTTGCAAAAGCAATTGAACATTATTTCCCACATAAACACACACAATTTTGTCTCTGTCCATTGCTCATACGTAGAAGGCACTTGAAGCGTTTACATTTATGCAATGGGGCGTATGAGTGATATTACATAAAGTCAATTGTTTAACCTTTTGATATCAGCACGAAGAATTTGTGATTAAAAAGCTAGATTTAAAGCTAACTTTTGAGAGTCGTCGGGGCGTTTATTTCCATGGGAAAACATAAATAAATTTTTGTTTAAAAATATAAAAACATTTTAAATTGTTTGATATATTTTAGTTAAAAATGTAATGTAGAAAATATTGCAATTTTTACAAGGGGTAGCTATGAAAGAAACTCTACAAAATGGTTACTTTTGAAGTTCATATAATGTTGATGTAGAGTCTAGAGAGAGACTCGAGAGCAAACCAAGAGCAAAATCAAATGCCACACAAAGAATCAGCTTTCATTCTGGCAATGTTGTCAGATATGCACGAGCAGAAGATACAAGTTTGGCAAACAGTTCTCTGGCTATACCCAATTAGCAAATCAATCATCAACTCACATGCCATGCAAATGTCAAACGCAACATAGAACTAGCAACAGCAACAGCAACAACAACAACAACAAATCGTGAGCTGCATCGCATTACGTTGCGCTCCAAAAACCGATTTGCTAATGAATGAAAAATTTTGCAAATTTGCGGTTTGACGTGAATTGCCCAGCGGAGAGTTACTGAAGCTGAAACCTCAAGCTGCGTCACCCGTTACCAGCTCACCAATTTGGCGGCTCTTGTGCCGCAGTAGCACGTGGGGCACGTGGACATTGGGCACGTTTTAATTAACGCCACAAATTGCTGGTCACGATGTAATTAAATTATTTAAATTGCTAATTCCGCACAGAAAGTGGCGAATAGTTCACATTTTTCATGTGGCGCTAAAATGGAAAGTGCTACAAATAAAAAGAGCCAAACTTGAAGCCACATTAAAGTGGCAACAGCAGCGGCGTAAATAATAATACGCAGAGTGTACAAGGAGAGAGGAAGCTGCGAGGGGAAGTCGACAGCGCGGATAGGGAGTTGTGCTGTATCTGGAGAGCATGCCGGAAGTTCTGTGGCGACAAACAACACGGGAATGTATCTCGCATCCGTCGAGAGACAGCATGACTGTGCAATCGCTGAGGCAGAAAACAGGACACGCTGCCTGGCACACTTTTAGGCCAAGTTTTTCGGCCAAAAGTTGGCGCAAACTTTGCCCAAGGAGTTGCAACATTAACGCGGTTATCTATAATTTACACGCAAACTCTCAATGTTTCAGGGGAGACTCTTCTTCTCTCTCTCTCTCTTCCTCTCTGCTTCTCTCATTCTATCTGCCATGTCCAACAGCTGCATGCACATTTATTGTGCCATTACTTTTTGTGGCATGTCCCACAGCGCGCTTCCTTGCCTCTTTCCCCCTTCCGCCGCTGCAAAGAAAAAATATTTCGTCGGCAAAGATTAATTGCCCGGGCCTGGCTTGGGCTTGTTCCAAGCAAATATATTTAGTGCCGAGATTTATGTCGCTTCATTACGAGACATACACCCACGCAGACAGACCCCTCCCACCACCATCCTTTCTCCGGGGACCGTTGTCTATCGCCTGTTGTGGCACATTTGGTCGAACAATTAAACAAGTTGCTGTTGCAGGACTCGCCAGTACGAGCTTGACATTTTTATTGTTGTGGCAGCCGACGTTGTTTTCCAAATGAATATTTAATGCCCACACCCTATCCCCTTCTTACGCGACTCCCAGTGGCCTTCAGTCTATCGATAAAACAGCAAGTTCAATGTCAACCCGTCTAAAATGTCACGGTCTCCCTCTGCCTTGTCCACGCGGCGTATGCGCAACATTTTTCGCTTGCCTTCGCTTTTATTTGTGTACAAAGTGCGAGTCAATAATCGAAATCGAAACGTTATTCGCAACGTTATTTATGCCCATTATAACTAAACATTTGCGTAACTCTTGATTAGCTGCAGCTAATGGATATCCCCTTGCGTTCTAATTGGAATTGAGCTGGTTTCTCTATTTATCAGGATAATATTTGGTAGGAGGTACACAGCAAAAGCGAATAGTCAGGCTGAAGGTTTCTTTTTGAATAATAGACAGCATTACATTGATTTGCGTGCTTATGCACAGACAAATAAATAAATACTGCGCTCCTTCGTGTTGCCAGTCAATAAAGACATTAGAAGAGGCAATAAAATTGGCGAATTGTCGATTAAAGGAGAAGTATACTAAACAATTTACCAAATCTTGTTTAAGTATTGCAGTTAAATAAGCCAAGGAGTTTTTTAAATTCTTTAGAAAGAGTAAACACAATTCCTCATTAGTCTTAAGTGGTTTACTAACTGATTTGCAATTAATAAAATAAAGATTGCAAAAGGAAAATTTGGTGCAATTCTACAAATATTGTTAAGACAAGTATTCCTTCAATATTATAGAAATTGATATAATTCTTAAAATATTATAAATGAGATTCCCTACTATACTTTCTAATATTATAGAAATTATTATAAATTAAAAGTTGTTGGCATAATATAAAAATAAAATATATATAATATATAAAATATAAAAATATTGTAAGATAATAATTGATTTTAGATTAAAATATATTCAAATAAAATTAAATTATATTATTAAACATTAATTTTATGTGACTATATTTTGTTATAAAAATCAATTACTGTCTTACATTATATTAAACTGTACTCAACGTCTAAAAATGTTTGCTTCAATACACCATGTAAACTTTAATTTATTCATCAAATAATTGTAACTTAACTGGACAAAGTAGTTACAATACGAAATACTTTGCTTTGTCAAATAAAACCAAATGATCTACTTGAATTAAAGAGCATCTCACAAGACATTCAACTGTCAAACATGAGATTCAACACGCGCTGTCTGTCCTGAGGGACGGCCCAAGCAATTTGTCAACATGAAGCTGAAGAGCTGTCAAAATTTTGTACATTTCATTTGATTTGCACGTTGACAAGGCGCTTGAAATTGACAGCGCAGGAAGCGCCCACAAAGGAATCAACAAAAACCAAAAAAAAAACAAGTAAAAAAAATAAACAAAGAAAGCAAATAAAAAACGAAAATTGAACAATTTGCAATAGAAAGAGAGAGACAGAGAGAGAGAGAGAGAGAGGGATAGAGAGAGAGAGAAAAGAAATGTTATGCTCATGTTTCGTTTGTGCTGCATGATGGGGCAGGTCAGTGAAATGTTGTGTGCATGTCAAAAACAGCACAAAGAAACGAGAATCAAAATATATAAGTGAGACAGAGAAAGAGAGAGAGAGAGAGAGGGAAAAAAACAACAACACAAATCAAACAAAATGCTTTAACATTTTACGCTTTGTTCGTCTAGCATACAAATTCGAAATTCCAATTGGAGTTTGTCGGGGCAGGACGGGGTCAATTGGGCAGTTGGCCGTGCAGAGAGGCCTTTTATGTTAATTTCTGCTTTTCATAGATCTACCCAACATTCGCATTATGGAAAATTGTTCAAGTGCAACAGCAACAACAATGAAGAAAAGAACAACAACAACAACAAAGAGCACAACAAAAAAAATAAAACGTGCTGTGATTTAATTTTTTGTTGACGTTGACGGCAAACTGCCAAAGGGGGAAATTCAATTAAAATGCACAAAGCTCGTCTCGGCAAGTGCACAGTTGCCCCCCCCATTGTTCCCTTCTCCTGCTGCCATTCCATTGCTCTTGAAGAAAATGATTATTATTGTGTGCTCACGTATGTGTATCAAAAATGCTTAAACTTAAATTGAATCTGTTATTAAACCAATTTCAGTTGGCCATAAAGCAATTTGCATGCAAAACTGAAGCAGCTGAAGCGCTGCAGCACCAGCAGCAGCAGCTGAAATTGAGTCTGCGTTGACATATCCACATCATATTTCCATCCTCCTCACTCTCACATTCCCTCCCTTTGGAAATGCGCTGAGTTGGCATCACAAATCGCGCTGTTAGCACCGCAAACTCCACTGACTGCGATGCGATGTGACGTTCAAGTTGCCAAGCCAGAGAAAAATATTTGGCGACGTTGCGCATACGACGCGTTGTGCCGGTCGCGTCTGCTACGCAAACCACAAAATTTTCATAACAAAAACGCTATGTTATTTCGCATAAACATGCAAATTTCTCACCATTGTATTTGGTAGTTGTGGAGCGACCACCTCCCTCGTCCCCTCCCCCACCTCCTCTAGTGTGACCCTCTTCTCCTCGCTGCACTTCTCGCAATGAGTAATTTGCATGTAAATACTTTTCGCCATTTACTTTGCCCTTTGTTTGCCGACAGCGAGTCCAGCGAGTTTCTTGTGCAGTCTATGAAAAGCTATGAAATTTTTAAGCTCTAAAGGGCAAAGATATTGATACGATATATGTACGATAAGTAAATAAGATTAGTTGCAGCTTTTTACAATTAAAAAAAAACTATTGTATAATAAAATGAAGCGAAGAAAAAATTTGGAGATAGTAAAGATCATATCATGTATATTTATTGATTCTTAAAAGTATTCCAAAAATATTTCCTTCAGTTCTATTTTCTATACTTTAAAGTTCCTTAGCCTCAATCTTCATTTCCAACTAAAACATAACATTAACTTAAACTTAATTTCGAGCTACTTGTACTTTCCTATCTTCAACTCTGCAGAGCATTTACTATTCAACATAACCTCATTTGTTATTTTGCTTATACTTGTTTTGTTTTTCGCTCTCTGGTGTCTACACGCTGCTCTTCCTTACCCTACTTCTCTTCTCTACTCTACTCGTTTCTGTTTAGATTTCGTTCATGAACTTCACGAGGTTCTGCTGGCGCACAGAAATCATGAACAAAGCAACGCATTGTTGACGAAGATGACGAAGCTAAGGCTGAAAGTGGAGCTGGGCTGCGTGGGGGGTGGGGTGTAGTCGGCTACGACTGGAGATTGAGATGGAACAGTGAGACGAGGCAGTCAAGTCAAGTAGCTGACTAATATTTTTGTTAACTTGCAAATTGCTGGGCAGAGCTGGCAAACGGCCCAAAGCGAGCAACGAGTAACGAACGAGTACCCTAAAACAAGGCGAGTGGGAGTACAGTGGTTATTCATTCACTTTGTCACTGTAAATTGCATTGGGTGGTGGCACGTTTTGAATTATGACTGAATATTCAAAGGCATTTTGAAGTTTACGTAATGTAAAGACGGAAGACATAGAATAGATGAAGGGGAGAAGTAGCGGGAGGGGCTAAGGAAGTCGAGCACAGTTGGCACATGCCTGAAATCATTTTGCTATCGAGTGTAGTTATTAATTTTGTGTGTGCTGTGAGAAATCGAACAGAACGTGGAGCGGGCAATTTGAATGGCAACGACACGTGCCGTGAATAATGAATACTGCATTAGCCAGTATTGCGAAGGGGTGTCTATGAATCACGACGAGTGTTTAATTCCAATCACTATTATATCACTCGATTCCAGTTCTACTTGTTATTGTCGTTCTTCTTCCCTGAATTATTATGAGTAATAATCCAATTTGAATTTATTTACGTTCATTTCTTATCCGAAATAAACTGTGTGAATATATCTCGCAATTATCGTAAGTTATATGCGCAATTTGAGGCTGATAATACTCAATTTTCTTAATCGTTGCAAAGTTTTAAGCAAAATGCGCAGTTCAAATTGCTCGGAACAAAGTGTAGACAACTTGCAGAGTGTATAATCAGTCATGCTCGAATTTCGAATAAACGAACCAACTATAAATAGATTCCATTACAGTTGTGTATGATTTATATATAATTATAGATGGACGATCAAACTAGAGTAATATTAATGTGCATTAGACCTTGGAAGCTTCTACCTCTAGTCTTTGAGATCTGAGATCGGCTGCTGATTCAGCATTTAAATACTGCTACGCCTCCTTGTGCTTGTTACATACATTTTCGGTTGCCACAAAATTAATATACCCTCTATACTATGCGTTGTGGGCATAAAAATTTGTTTAAAAATTTTAAATATTTAAAAGATGTGCATAGTATCGGCCATCAATCATCGAGTGCTGTTGGAAACTCAAAATAAATTATAGAAAATATTTCCCCTCAGGGTTTTCACTTGTCAAGTCGTCGCTTGGGATTTGTGACAAGTTCGTAAAGCCTTAAAAAGTTGTTAAAAATGTTATAAATAAAGTTTTGCCATAAGAACTTGAATCGTTAAATAAAAAAGAAGCCTTCAAGCTGTTTTGTCCCTCTAAGGGTTTTTGCAATTTTGAGTAATTGTTTGCTCACATCTGCCAAGTCATGGCGATTACATGACTGAATGGATAATGCTGGGATAGGAGTGCTGTCTACAAGGAGCAGCTGAGGCAGCCTGTGTGCAGACATTCAATTGCCAACATGACTTGGTCAAACTGCAAGTGGGCAGCAACAAGCGGCTGCAGCTGCCTTTTTTAGCCATGAATCGACACAAATCGAAGGGCTAACAGCGGTTAAGGCTGCCAAATAGCCAAAATGAAGATGGTCGTTGCAAAATATTGAATACATTTTGGCACTCGCTGCCACTTAACTTGGTCAAGTGCCGATTTACCACACGATTTCTCCTCCCCTCCCCCTTTAGCAATTGCAGCTGCAACTTGGTGAGAAATTGCCTCACATAACTTTGCTCTCGCTCGTGTTGGCCATGTAACCTGGTCTACATTTAAATAAACTTTCCCACTGACTGCAACAATTATGTGGCACAGCAACAAGTGGCTCTCAAAAGGTTGCATAGAACTGGCTCCCCCCACACCCTTTGTCCCTCTTTTCTGTCTTCTCCCTTTCCTGACTACCTTTGCCTGCACTAAATTATTCAGCGCTGTGGAAAATTGCCTCCGGTTGCTGTTGGCGTGCAACAAAAAAATGCCAATGCATTTTTAGCATGCTTTTTCCTGCACACACCTTACACACAATTTGCATTTTTTAGCTGCACATGCAATGGCTGTGATTAATAACTTCCCTTTTTCCGGGAGGAGAGGCAAAATTACAAACTGAAATTGTTGGTTAGGCTTCAATTTTCAGTTGACACCTGATTTGATTGCCATTGTTATTGTAGTAGTGCAGGTTGTTGTTGTTATTGCAGTTATTGTTTAATTACCTGGTAAAATAATACAACAACTAACCGAACGTGTTACGAGTGTAACGTGAGTTTCAGCCAGGAAAAAAGAAAATGCAAATGGAAATGTTTGGCACGTGTTCACAGCCGCTTTGAGTAGTTTACAGTTATTGGGAAAAATCTATAGAAATTTATGACACGTTTGCAGAACATGGAAAAGAGAAAAATACTTTAAAGTATTGAATTTCGCTTAGGAAATTAAAAACACTTGCAGGAAATGAGATTTGTGTTTCATTTGAAATACAATAAAAGAATAATGGGACTTTTAGTAAACACTTGTATAAGGTTTCCTTGTCAGAAAGAGGTTTCTTTGGAGTTCCTCAACCAATAAATAACCATCCTAGGTACAACATCAAAAGGATCTTTACTTACACGTTTCTACATTGACAAATCAATCGAACGCGTATTCAGTGAGCCGATTATGTTCAGCTGCCAAATGGATTGAAAACCCAAAGCTATAATAAACATATTACTATAAGCGATTAGGCACACACTCCTCCACCCCCTTCGAGGGCTGGCGCAAACATTCAATTAACACTCGAAAGACAACAATTTCAGATGCGAAGCAAGTGGCAATTTGTGGCGAATTGAATGAAGTAATTGCCAAGTGAGTGAGTCGCTATTGCTAAACGTTTTATGCCTTCAGCTGCGAATCAAGAGCACTCAAAATACACAACACATACCGTTAAATAAGCAGATGATATACGACGTACGTGAGTGGCTATGGCTAGAGATGGGAGTACATACGGATTTATAGCCGCAAGCTTGGCACGTGTCTGACTTGACTGTCTCAAGTGCTTGCAAAGGAAGTTAGCCAAGTATTCTTTTTTAAGATCTAATACAAATTTGTCATCATATTTCTTTAGATTCAGTTGCAAATATATATATCTATGTACCATTCCGTATACATGACGTATAAAGTGTAACTCTAAGTTAAACAAATGTAAATTGAGTTGACCTCAGGTTAAGCTATTTTCGCTGAGCTCTATGAATGTTAATTTATATATATTTACTGTTTGTTGTGTTGCACCTATGTTTAGCAAACTTATGCACTGCAAGAAATGAACGAACAACTTCAAATAAATTCTAGACTTGCTAAAAGGCTCATTAAAGATTTGTGCTTGATTTACACTTTAAAAATTCTTAAATTTTCTTGCTGTGTACAGTTCTTAAAAACAAATAGTAGTAAAGGTGTTAGGTATTAATATACTTATTCGATTTGGTAGACTTCTTACTTAGTTTAAGGCTTTTTTGGTTTTCAGTTTCTATCTAAATTTGCAAGCGTGTAGAGGGTGCTTAGGCATTTGAAACTAGCTAGGTGAGTAAGCTGCAAGGTACCTCATCGAAGCTGTACCCAACTACAGTAGTACACAGTGTACTCATACACTTGAAACTTGGTACAGATGTTCGGGAAGAGTGTAACAATACGAAAAAATCGAAATTCGATTATACGTAACCCGCGAAAATTAAAAATTCGCGATACTTTTTGAACACACTTCGTTCCTAGCTCTCTATTCTTCCTTGTACCTTGGGGAAACTTTACGCCTCAACGTCGCAGACATCTGTGCGAGTTTAAAACAGACCGAATTGCAAGTACTCTACATGGTAGGTAGTAAAATATTTGTATAGACTGTTTGTCCTAGGATTTAGATTGACATTATCTGTAAGTGCTTCAACTGCACTCGACATTACATTGGATTTCAAGTGCGTACGTTACTCAATGTCGTCTGGTTTAGTTGGCCTAGCAGTGTTGTTAGTAGAAGTATTCAGACAGCGCTTCCAGACAGCAGACTGATTGATCTCAACACAAGAACGCAGTTATTTTTTGTTGCAAGGTCAGTTTCAAGTTAGCCCTGGTCAAAAAACTTGCCCAACTTTGCTTCGCATCCATTTTTGTGCTCTCACTGAAAGCGAACTTAAGAGATAATTTCAACACAGAGCACATTATAAATAATGATGCTTAATATTTCAAATATTCAATATTTCTTATCAAATTCAACGATGACGCTGCAAGATGCACTCCAGTAGAAGAAGAGAGGAAGAGCGAGAAAGAGAGAGAGATGTGAGAGACTGATTTGTATGTAAACAAAAAGTCGCTGAGACTATTGAGAGACGAGTGATAATAATTGGCTTCTGGTACAGCTGCTGCTGTATAAATTACTATCAGGACCGGCGCAGACGTTGTCGGGGCCAGACAACCACTCATTATCAGCAGAGGGAGAGTGAGAACGAGAGAGAGAGAGAGCGAGAGGCGATAACTTAAAGGGCGATAGCATTGCAGTTGCCGGGTTTGGTTTTTGTGTTTTTTCTCTTGTCAGACATTGCCGACTAGTTGCCCCGACTCGAGCTGAGCAGAGAGTCGAGAGTAGAAGACGTGACTTTCGATTTCATTGGACTTGCGTGTCGTCTCGTGCCACAGGCAACACAACAGACAGCCAGACACAGTCAGTCGAGGTACCTGAAGACGTTCGTCAGCAGCAACAGAACACAACCTGCCATAATTATCGAAGATTCGCAGGCATTCGCAGTCAGTACATCATTGTCCGTTCGAGGTTCAACATCAACAACAGATCAACAGCAACATGTGGCTGATGCTACCAATTCTGGCCTACTCTGTGGTCTTTCTCTTTGTGCGTCACATCTACAGCTACTGGACACGAAAAGGTTTCCCATGCGAACAGGCCGCGATCACGCCCGTCTACTTCGCCCAGGCCTATCGTCGTGAGTTCCGGCACGTGGAGGCCATCACTGAGGCCTATCGCCAGAGCACAGAGCGTCTGTGGGGCGTCTACTGTTTCTTTCGGCCGGTGCTGCTTGTGCGCAATGTGGAACTGGCCTGCAATATACTACAGCAGGCGAATGGACATTTCACAGAGTCCAAATGGGATTATGTCAGGGGCTATCGACGCTTCAATTTGCTGGAGAAGTTGGCGCCCATGTTCGGTGTGAAGCGTTTGGCACCCATGATGGGAAAAGTGCAGCAGGTGGCAGAGCAAATGTTGCAGCATTTGCAGGATGAGGAGTTCGACGGACAACTTCAACTCGATGTGCAGCAATTGCTAAGAATGTGAGTTGAACAATGAGAATGGATAAAGCAAAGCTAATCTCACTTCTATTCCCTCTCAGCTACGCTGCCAACATAATGGGCAATCTGGTTTACGGTTTGGATGCGAATAACTTCGAGCAAAGGGATCACATACTCAATATCTATGTGAATCAACCCACACAGCACGCCTGTCTGCAGTCCTTGTAGGTGGCAGTCGGGTACCACAAATCACAGTCAATAAACCATCGATCTGTATTTCTAGTATACTTCGCAGCGTGCGTAAGAACTCCTCACTGACTTATCGCCTACTCGACATCATTCAACAGAATGTTGAACAGCGTGAGGAGCGTGGCATTATACGCAAGGACATCCTTCAACTGCTGGTCAAGTTCCGCAACGGCAACGATTTGAGCAGCGATAAGTGGCAGATTGAACATGCCATAGGTCTGTGGAGCATTCGAATAATCTTTTGAATTCTCAACTTATTTGATCTTTATGCTTTGCAGAGGAGGATAAAGTGATTACCGTCGTGCGGCTGGCTAAGGTGGCTGAAGATTTGCTGCAGTCAGCGGTGGATAGCATTGCTTCTACCATAACCCTGACTCTCTACGAGATCGCACAGCAGCCGCAGATAGTGGAGAAGTTACAGACTGAAATCAAGGAACTTAACTGTGCTAATGGGCAACTGGAGTGGCAGCACTTGGGGGACATGAAGTATCTGGATATGTGCATTAAAGGTGAGTGGGGGAAAGTAGAAGGTGTTGGGATAGGTAAGGGGATATAAATATTTAAAATATAAATACTACAGGCAGAATGTTGTAAGAGTGCATTGAGACAATACAATGTGATCAGTATCCAAAACAATTGTGGATGTTGATGAAGCTAATGCATCTCTAATTTAGTTCTCAACTAAGTTCTCTCTCAATCTAAGCCATAAGTTCTGCTACTTCATAACTTAACTCTAGTAGAAGATTTACCCTTAACTTTCCGCGCACAAATTAAAGCTCTGCTTTAGAGCGAACACTTTGCAGTTACTCTTGAGTATTTATCCGCCACTTTGAACCCTATTTAAGAGCCTTATAACTTTATCTACTATGTTGTACAAGTATTTTGTTTACCATCGTTGCAGAGACACTGCGCAAGTATCCGCCCGTGCCGATGATTGAGCGCACTTGCCGCAAGAGCTACACGCTGCCAGGGACGAAGCATACCATAGGTGAGGGCAAGACGCTCATTGTGCCACTGCTGGCCATACAGCGGGATGAGAACTATTTCGGGGAACCACTTAAGTATAAACCATTGCGTTTTCTGCACGAAAAACCCGAGGAATCTGAACAATGCAAATCGGCCTTTGTGGGCTTTGGCATCGGAGGTGCTCAGTGTGTGGGTAAGTTGAGCTAAGCCCAAAGTCGAATTCCAGCAAATGTAGTGTACATTGTTTCCCCTCTCTCTCTTCCCATCTCCAGCACAAAACTTTGCCAAGATGGTGATTAAAGTGGCGCTTATTAAGCTGCTGCAACACTATCATCTGGAACTGGCAGCAGAGCAGGCTGCAGCTGTCGAGGTGTCGCATCTTCCAGCCCCGTTGATTACCTCCCCCGATGGACTTCAGCTCAAGTTGAAAGCACGCGAAATTCTTGCACAAAAGAAACTGTGAGAAGAGGGAACAGACAAATTTAATTTATGCAACACTTTGCTGTATTTTCGCTTGGCTTTTTTCAACACTTTATTTAAGTGTTGTGTTTTTAGCTGCGAGCTCCTAAAAATATGCCATAAATAAAATACCAAGCCCAGAACCTACGGGGTTATACTTGTTCTTGTTGTTGTTGTCTGTTCATTTTGGTTCGTTAGCTACGTTGCGAAATGCCAGAGGTCCTTGTTGCTGGGATATGTGCGCGCACGCAGCGTATACGCAACTTTGCCGTTAAATTAGACATTCTATGGGACTGTCGACTGTCGCCTGTCGTGCTGCGGAAAACTCATCAGGCGGAAAAGACATGCTTAAGCACATGAGCTTATCATTAAATTTGATTTGCTTTGTTGCCAATACACACACGCGCACACACACACTTGTACACACGTTTACTTGACATGTGCCGAATATGCAAAAGTCACAAGCAAACTGAGATTGAAGCGGGGATTGGGAAATGTCCTTATCGAAATGGACTGGCTTCGATTTGGCTAAAGAGGCCACAATTAGAAGGCATTATGAACGCATTTATCAAGCATAACAATGGACAGACAGTGAGACAGTGAGAGGGGGAGTGGGAGGCAAGCCAGATAAAAGCCCGTTTGAAAAGCAATTGCAATCAGTGTTAAGCATTTTGCAAAATTAACAACTAGTCGGACGAGCTATCAAATTAATTAGGCTCGCTGGGTGGCCACAATCCCGTCTAGACTTACAACTTGACAGTGTCGCATGGAGACAGAGCCAGAGAGAGAGGAAGAGATAGAGAGAGCGGGAGGGAGACAGCTTGATAGAGACAGGGAGTCACTCTAATGAGCCGGAAATTGTGCTTTCAGTTACAGCTTCAGCTTTGTGGCTGCTAATGGCCACAAATAATTAATTACGTATACGACCCGTTGACGCTGTGGAGCACATCGAGCAGTGAGCAGTGAGCAATTGAATTGTGCTGCCAGTCTTTACTGCAAGCAAAACAATTTTAAACAAACGTGAGACAACAACAGCAGCAACAACAACAACAGCAGCAGCAACAACAAGCAACAATAACAACAATGCACTTCACATGCACTGACCCAGTTGCTGTGAGCCACGTTGAGGCAGGGTGAATACAAATTGCATGGCAGATTCGCTGCTGCAAAGATTTCCTTGTAGATTTACACCACGCTGCCCTGCATCGTCGAGTGTGAAACAAACACAAACAAAGTGCCTCCTCTGGCTCCACGCCCTTCTCCTTTATTTCCCCAAAATAGAGCAAAGTTGCCGTGGCTCAGCTCGGCTTTGGCATTGTCCTGGTTACATTTAAGCATTACTCATTGCATATTAAGTGGTCAAAAATCCCCCATTGCCACGCCTCACTGGCAGTAGGCGGGAATGGGGGAGGGGGGGGTTACTGTTCTACAAAGCTGCCGACGCTGCGTGAAATATGCGAAAACATAAAATTTTCATTTACATGAGAGTGCGGCGTGGCGCATAAATTAAGAAATATTTCTCTCTCGGGGACATTTGACATGGAGAAATGACTTAAGTGTTTGCTAATTTTTTATGGTAATATTCGCTTCCTCTTTCTCTTCCTCTTTCTCTGCCTCTCTGTAATTGTCATGTGAAAATGTAGCAGCAGCGACCCCAATTAGCAGCGTCGCCCCTTCGCTTTTCTGCATATTTACTTACCATAATTTAAGATCTCTTGTCCGAAAATTCAAAACTGAAATGAGAAATGAGAGAAAACTTTGTTAGATTTGCATTCGCAATGAGTTTTCTTTTATCGAACCAACTACAAGTTCATTACAATTGTTATTCGAAAAACAATTTGTAAAAGTTCATTACGACATTTTGTTATTGAACTTTTGGGCTTAAAAAAAGTAAATAAAATAAAACAAAAGCGGGTACTCATTGTACATAAAAAATATCTATATATCTATGGCAAAAAAGTGCATTCAATGTGAATAAAAAAACTCGTGCGACAAAAGAGAAAGATACAAAAATAAAACATGAGAAAAATACACGAAGCCGACATAAAAGGTTATCGTCGTCGTCTCTTTTAATTAACCAATTGACATATGACTTTTGTCGGGCTGTCTGACAGTCTATGGCAGGCAGGCAGGCAGCTTGTTGTTGTTGTCATTGTTGTTTTTGGCGGGCTTTTTGTTGCTTTTTATTGGCATTGTTCGATCAATCTGGCAAAGCGAAATTGTGGCGGCTCAATAAAGTGATTAAAATTGACTTTAAAAGCAAGAAAATTGTGGCAGAAATGCATTGAACTTTCTAAATTAATAAGCTGACTTTAAAGCTTTTAAAGGGTTAAGTAAAGGCAGAAATTTAATAAGAGAATTTTAAATAGTTGCATAAGCGTTAAACAAATGAAATATTAAAATGGAAACAATACAAAGACTATTGTTTTATTATGTCATAATACGCCATATATGAAATATGATCTTAAAGAAATGTTGGAGAGAGTTAGTTAAGATTTGGTATTCAATTTTTCATTTGACTCAGCGCTGTTATGTAAATTATGAGATTATATTAGAGACGAAGACGAACGATGTGTGTAATTTTAAATTCAGGCCTTATCTTTCATAGACGGACAGACAGACAGATGAACTTGACTGCTGATAAGGAATCTATTTAGATTTATATAGAATCTTTTAATAAATATTCAATAATACTTCAAGCTGTAAATTTGATTTGCATTATCGAATACTTATAGTTTGTTTCTATTCTAACTGTAGCTTTATATAACTGTTCCTACTTAAGTGAATCGATTTAAGTGCTTTATTCGTATTGTATTATAATTAGTGCAATTCATTTGGCTCTGGGAAATTTACAATGTGCTCTTCTTCAACTTCTCATTTTGCATAGTTAATTCCCGCTTTCTGCATGGGAGAAAAATATAATTGAAGTGGTACGAAGCGGTTTGTGTCTATCTCTGTCTCTCTCTCTCTCTTTCTCTTTGGGGAATACAAGGCACATAAATTAATTAAAAGTCGGAAACAGATATAAATATAAATAAGTGAGTAAGTAAACAGACGCAAATTACACATGCAGGCGACCGTTTGGCTGACAATAATTAAAGCGACTGTGCACAGCCTGAAACAGCAGCAACAGCAGCAGCAGCCGGAGAAAGAAGAACAAAAACAACAGTAAGAACAAGCAGCGACAAGAAGCGCAACAAACACACAGAAACAGACAAACAAACAAAGAAATCTACAAACAGCTGCATGCAACAGCATCAAAAGAATCAGCCGAGTCATCTTGCAGCAAGCATGTTGCATGTTGCACGTGGAACTTGGTGCGGCAGCAATTATGTGAATGCAACGCCGCACACAAATTGAAAAAGTAAATAGTTAACGAGAGTTCTAGCTCGACTGAGAGGTACCCTGAAAATAATTGGTTATATATGTGGGAATACAAATTAAAGTTTATTTGTTGATTTCATTTGCTTAACACTATGAGTATTTTAACATGTAATACAAGTTTTAAATAAAGTTACTGGGGCAAAACAAACGACTTCAAATTTTGTGCAATTCAACACTCCGAATAAAATAATGCGCACGTCTTTTCAATTCAACAACTTCTCTCTCTGTGTCGCGTGATCTTCTTCTCTTTTCTTACTTAAACTTTAAAAAAACCATTCAAAGCGAACAATCGTTTAAAAACTATCGATGGGTTCAATGATGTTGCATCGAGGAGGGTACGCTGTTACAGCGATACTATCCCAATCCTTCATATATGTATCGTAGTACATATGTATATTATTGCTTGTTTTTCGATTTGTGTAGAAGGATTGCATAATTTAAAAAATGCTTTGTTTTTTTTGGATAAATAGCAACCTACAAAATTTAGTAACGATATCTATTCGTATAGCAGAGATCTATGCATTTATAAGGAAGTTCAAAACGTGAAATTTAAAATATTTAAATTCAACATTGAGATAATGATAATCTTTCCATATCATTAAATATACCTCAATCGTACCATGGTACATATAATATTTTTGGTTTTTAGACTTAAGCTTTAGATTTAATTTTAAAAATGCGCTGCTTGCATTGAGTAAATAGTAACCTACACACAAAATTTAGTTGTAATAGCTATTAAAATAGCAGAGATCTAGTGATTATGTAAGTTTGTTTTAAAAATAAATGTAGATAATTTGAACTTCGTATTGACTTTGCTTAAGAATACCCATTGTATTCAAGAAAATATTCACATACCAACTCATACACATTACTATTATTCGAATATACCCTCTTTTGTCAACCTTTCAATGAGTGTTTCAAGAGTATACAAAGTAAGCCCACGTAACCCAAGTAACCCGTCAAGCTTGCCAAGCAAAGCACATTCACAGTCAGTGCATGACGACGACGACGACGACGACGAAGATGATGGTTCTATATGCTGCATAAGAAGAAGCATATGCAGCAACAACAACTACAACAACTACAAGTACTGTAATTGTCCCCCTACAATTTGTCATTCCGTTTGTCAGCTTAGCAGTTACTCACCAAGCTCATAATGATAATAATGTTTTCAACACACAAACACAGACACACTCACACATGCTCGCACACAGTTGTACACACTTGCACACACGTAGTTTAATTGTTGTACAAATAATAAAAAGAAAAGTAAAAGAAATACAAGTAAAGAATGACTGACGCTTATTTATTTTTATTACCAACTGCTTTCTGCCGTCTGAGGACCCGAACCCAAAGTAAGTCTGAGGTCTGAGTTCGCGTGGGTCGTGTGGGTCGTTGTGGTGGGGATCGCCGTTGCTTGGGCGCCTTTGAAGTGCCAGAGTACAGTTAAGTGTGGAATTAACAGCGTGGCAAATGAAGTTGCCAGAGAAAAAAACACAGTCTGATGAGAGTGAGAGATTTTTCAAGATGAGCTGGAATCCAAAATGAGCAAGGAAGATTTTCAGGGGCGAAAAAAAAAACAAAACACTTGACTTTAAAGTGGAATTAAGTTGGCTTTGGGAAGTTTGAAAAACAATTATCTTGAGGATTTATTTTGATAGTTATACAAGGTATGTATAATTTATCTTTACCTTGGGTTCTATTCAATGTAATCTTCATAGAACAAGAAACTCTCATAATTTTCTGCAATTTACAATGTTTTCTAAAGCTTTAGCTGCCTTATAGACTGCTCAAGTACTATACCTAATTAAATGTAATATACAACAATTTAACCAACTATTTAGCATACGAGTATAACATAAATTCAAGGCGTGACCTTCTTGGCATCATGCCAAAATGTGCTTCAGTTCCGCCCATAACTGATTTCTAGTTCCCGCATATTAATGCTGGGCACGCACTTTCCGCAATTATGAGCCCCCAAATCCCTTTCCCTTCCCTTGATATTACAATAATTACACCAAATTGTGATTTATTTTAGTTGTACAATTTTCCAAAAACTTTCGCGTGAATTATGGAAAACGGAAAAGAGAAGGAATATTTTAGAAAAGTGCAGCGTGTGCAGCAGATTTGTAATTAAGCATTAAAATTAATTAAATTTAGCTGCCGAACTTTACATAATTCAAGCTAATTTACAGCGAATTCAATTCGACTGTCAGCAGAGGAGGGGCAAAGCGAAGGGGGGGGGTAAATAATGGTATTTGTGTGCGCTGTTGTTGCTCGGATGCGAATCAAAACGCATAAATTAATAAACATAATTTACACCTGTGTGCCGTGTGCCGCTGCAAGGGCTGTGCGAAATGACCTAAGAGGGGAAGGGAGGTGGGGAGCAGGGCGTGGCACGCAAATATGCAAAATATGAATCTCAATTTTAAACAGATTTTCGTGTTCACGCCCAAAGCGGAGGAAAATTCTTAACATAAAGTTGATTATATTTTTACTTTTGTTTTGTTCTGTCTAAAAATGGCAACGTTTTCCTTGTTGTTGTTGTAATTGTTGTTGTTCCTGCTGTTGTTGTTGTGGTTATGGTTTTATTCATCTAAGGCCTTTCATGTGACAAACTCGGGCAATTTCCGTCACACGGAAATGTGCACAATTTAATTCCCTTTCTACAGTGAGTGCTATTTACGCATACCCTAGATAGGGAAAAAGCTGCACATGACGTATGCTGACTAACGGGCAGTAGATGAGAGTTGTAGAAGATATATATATATATATATGTATATCTATATATATTTATTCAGTCTACTTGTAATCTACTCCTGGGTTTCTACGTAGAGATTAAATAAGAGTTCGAAAAGTGACTTAAGCTTAAACTTATATACAATATCTATATCTGTATTATACCTATATACACATTCATTCTAGTTTCCATCTACTTCTGCATCTTTACAGCGTATCTGCCAGTCGTGCCACATTTAATTATCATAGAAATGAACGCACTGAAACATCTTTTGCTTCCCCAGCAAAGCAGAAGTTCTTTTGGCTTGTTGTACATAGATGTTTTAGCTGTTTTTGTGCTGAAGTCCCCCCCCCACCTCACCATACACCCAGCACAATGTTGATAATTTTCCGCTTGACTTGGGGCTACCGCACAGTGGTTCTTGCGTCGTGAGATTTCACTTCACTTGCGGTTTGCCTTTTAATTAGAATTAGCAACTTGCCACAAGAGCAACACAAGATGATTCTCATACTGCGTACTTGTTTCAGATAATTTCAGCCGTGAAAACATAAATTCAGCTTGTTTTTATGTGCAGGCACTCGCACACACACACACACGCAATTACACACGCACACGTTTTCGGGGCAGAGCTTCAATTTGGGGGCCAGCTACGTTTCTCTCTTCAGTCCCCTCCCTGGGCGCATTGCGAGATTTTCTTGGAAAATTAACAGCACTCGTGGCTTTGATTTATCGCGATAAGCGGATGTGTGTAAGTGTAAGTATGTGTTTGTGTGTGTGTTGTGTATGTGTGTGTGTTGTACAACAAACATTGCTGCTGTTCTTGTTATGCTTTTTGTTGTTGCTGTTCTTGTTGCTGTCTTGTTATTGTTGGCCGTGTCATTGTTGCCTGTTGGGGCTCAATCTGTGTACTTTTGGGGGGGTTGAATAGGGCAGGGGGAGCGGACATACAAGGCAGATGTATACAGCTTTTGGCAGCACGTTGTCAGTCTGTCCCGCTCATAAACATATGCAGATTGATTTTGGGCTTAATTAAGTTATCTAGTTTGAGCCTTTGTTGTCGTATCCGTGTTGTCTGGTAGCGAAATGATTTTGAAGGTTATGTTGAATGTTATATGGAAGGGGGGAAATTGCAGTATATCGATAAGAACGTGGATATATTTTTGGCATTATTTCAAAAGCATTTTGTGGAGTGTGCACTACTATTATATATTATAAATATGCCTGAATCTTTCTGCATAATATGACAATATACTCCTTCCTCAAGCAATTGTTTATAATTACTTAACCTCTGCTGTGCCTTAGTTTCATATGTTACTTTTCCATTTAAGTTTGACGTTGCATGAAGTTAATATTAACAACGTAAAAGATATGATATTCTCTTCTAACTAATTCTCAACTTTACGATAACTTTAGTTTTGCCCAATACTTTAAGCCACTCTACTCTAGTTACAGTCTCAGCCACTAAACTCAAGTTTTCACCTCTGACCTCAGTTGTAGAAGCAGAAGAGGAGAAGAGAAAGGAGGAGAAAACGAGCTCTGTGTGTGGGTCGCATCGCTGCGCTTGAAACGCACTCAAACTTGAAGTTTTGGGCACACTCTACATTACCAAGTTAGCATTGTGCTCGTGTTGTTGTTGTTGTTGTTGCTGCAGTTGAAAACATTGTCGTATATTAACCAAGCCAACGATAGACGGGGTACGCTGTCGTCGACTCTGCTGCTGCTGGTTATGCAAGCAGCAGGCACTGCCAGTGCTTGCCATATCTAAGCTCCAAGTTAACTTCAACCTCTAATTGCCATCGCCCCCGAAGTGCACTCGGTGGCAATCTGCCCCCCACCTACTACTACACTTTTTCCATTGTTGCCACAGTTTTCAGTCCAGAAGGAAATTGGTAACTGGCAGGGGATGGTACTGGGTAAAGGGTAGTGGGTAACGGGTAACTGGTAGCGGGTAACGGTTATTCAGCGACCGCCCCTTTTCACAAGCTAATCAAATGTTACATACGACCAGCAATTTTTATTGTAGTTTGCCGCAGGGTGAACCTACGACTATATTTATACTTCAAGCACACACACACACATGCATATACATATGTATATGTAGACTAAATAGTGAGAGGGGTAGCCACAGACCCTACAGACAGACTTATACAATTGTGTACTGCGAGAAATTTTATTTAATTAAATTGGGATAGAAATTATTTTACATATTTACCAAAATATATTGAAGTTGAGTTTGACGAAGGTAGAATTCTATTTTACAGTCCATAAAGTTAGTTAGGAATTATTTATTTTTATATGTATATAAGATTTTATTAGTTAATTATTTCCCACGCTATGTTTGATATTTGTATATTAAACTTTCCATTTTATGACAATTTCTGAATTTGTTTATTATAGTATACCATTTATTTGCATTACTCATTAAATTGCTTAGGAGAATTTGATGAAATGTTTGTGATGCTGATTGTTTCCTTGTTGAAACCCCGAATTTCTCACTTTATCCACGTTTGGAATAAAATTCTTGGCTTATCTTGTAGTTTAGGGGCATATGTTGGGTTTTTTTTGAAAGAAACCCGCATACACAATCTTAGAACTGCCATTACCTTTTGCGTATGTTCAGAGTGTATATAGTACCTACGTAATCACATACATATGTTGTCTACTTGATAAGGTACCCGCATGCACCATTCTGGAACTCTACTGAATTGCCTATACGTACGTTAAGAAATTTCTAAATAAACAAGTTGTTTTGGAAGAAATTTAAATTTCCAACTAAATCGTTTAGGAATAGAAGTGAACTATTATGAATCATTCTTAATCCAATCCTATGCTAGGACTCAGAGGTACTTTATGTACTTCTGCAACTTAACTAGGATTAGAATCAGCTGCCTGTTTTTGCACAGTGTATGTGTCATAGAAGGACACATATGCTGTCGCAGTTGATGTTGTCATTTGGTCGCTTTTGTTGTCCCACACACACACAAACAGCAGGCGTGAGTGTGTGTAGGTGAGTTGCCCCATTGATTTGATGGCAGCGCCGCTGGCAATCGAGCCTGAGGGAGGGTGAGAGGGAGGGGTATGCTGAGCGCTATTTGTGCAGGGCTTCATGTATCAACTTTAACTTTATTTACGTGCTTGATTAGAAGCGGGACGAGGACCGATGAGGCCACCCAAAGCACCCGAGGCAACCGAGGCACAGCGGGTTCACTTTACTCGAGCCGCAGGGCCGTTTGTAGTTGTTGTTGTTGCTGTTGCTGCTGTTGGCCCTATCAATCCAACTGACACCCGCCCATTTCACACCTCTGGCCTGAGGGTAAAAATGGGAAATGGCGCCGCGAGTCGTTAGGGAGGAGGAGGGAGGAGTCGTTGTAGGCGTTGCCTCGTTGTCGTCGTCGTTGTTGTTGTCTATTGTTATGATGGAACTGTCGATCTCCCATAGCTACTCTTATCGTTGTGCAAGCGAAACTTAATTGAACGACATTTGACACAATTTAAGAGTTGACTTTGTCGCCGAGTTTTGTCTCTGTTTCTGGGCCGAGGCAAATTAGTTTCACTTGTCTTTTTCTGGGCGCGCATACACAAATCCCACGCTAAATTGCATATCATTTGGCCAGAGAGAGAGAGAGAGAGAAGGAGGAGGAGGGAAGAGGGAGGAGAAGAAGGGGAGCCAGCGAAATGGAGATAGACAGATAGAGTTGTCGTTGTCGCTGTCGTAGTCGCTGTCGTCTTGTCGTGTGACATGGAAACCCAAAAACCCTATAAAGACACCTCCCCCTCTCCCACTACCCCCTCTTCAATCTCACCAAGGGGGAGCAGGCAGATTCGCATGTGTCGAGTGGAAGAAGGCAAATGTCATGGCAGTGCGGCTGCTGCTTTCTACAGATTGCAAAATCTCATGCCGCCGACAGTTGGCAACTCCAACTGGCAACTGCAACTGCAATTCCAATTCGAGCTGCAGCTGCAGCTGCAGCCATTTGCAAGGCAAGGCGAGTGTGTTGCACATGCAACATAGAGTCGCCACAGTCGAAAGGGTTGAGCCAGCATCGCTTGCTTCCTGGACTGGCATGAGGCACTGAGTTATGAGCAGGCAAGATTAGCAAGATGAAGCAGCGCAGGCAGATGAGCTGGTGGTGAAGTAGAGAGAGAGAGAGAGGGAGTATAAGAAGGAGGTGGTGAAGGGTAGAGGGATTGTAGGAGAGGGTTAACGAGTTGCCTGTGATGTTATGCACGGGTTAAGGAAGCGTATGGCATATCATGTTATTATTTTACTTACAGCTTAGCAGCTTAGAGTTCCATAGAACATGTCTTGATAAATGAGCTGCAGAGTATGTATTATAGTGTATATTATGGTATTGTATATATGGTATTATAGTATATATTATAGTGTATATTATAGTACATACTATAGTATATATCATAGTATATATTATATACTTTCCACTCCTCTCTATCTTATACTTCACTTAACTCTTAAACGACTTTAAACTGACCCTGAGCAACCTTCGGCAATTTCCCAGCCGACTTCAACTAATCAGTGCAGCTGTGTCTCTTGCAGAAACTGCTGAAATCAATGTTGCAAACGATTTGCCAGCCACGCTTGCCACAGTCTCGCTCTTCTTATCTGTCTGTCGCTTTCTCCTTGTCTCCTACTCCCTCTCTCTGCCTGCTCTTGCTTATCTTGCCGATATTTCTCATAGCGCAGGCAGTTTAACTTTTCACGTGAATAATGTCATCATAGGGAAAACTTATTGCGCCCCAGCTGTCTTTTCCACCAGGCAGGCAGGCAGGCGGGGAGGCAGGCCACGCCCCTTTTTCCTACACACTGTTGCTGCTGCATTTTCCGTTGACTATTTTGAGCGCATCATCAGCGACAACGTCGTCGAGTTTATTATGCAACGCCAAAAATTTAGTGCCATTTGTTGTCAACACGATGAATGCAACAACAGCAGAAGTAGCAGCAACAGCAACAACAGCAGCAACAACAAAATGAGCAGCAAAGTTTTACGGCAACAATAGATGCTGCAAGGGAAGGGGGAAGGGGGCATTGAGGCACGCGGGGCAAGGCGAGTGAGTTGAGCTGCATTTGCGCAGTCATTGTAATGAGTTTGAGGCAACAACAACAGCAACAACGACAGCAGCAACAGCACAGAGCCGCCGCCGCTAGTGCCGTCGTCGAATGTTGCAATATGTAAAATTAACTTTGCAGCTGCCGCAGCCGAAGAAGCTGCAGAATTTTCCCAAAGTTTGCCAAAAGCACGAAAAGAGATGACACTGTTAAGCAGGGACAGGGGCAGGGGCAGGGCCAGGGAAACGGGGGTGAGGCAGTAGAGGCAACAAAACAATTTCGATGCCAGCATCGTAACTTGCAACTTTGCAGCGGAAGCGCTGCACATTGTTGGTGTGGCATGCAACGCGTCAATGTGTCCTATACACATCGCCTGCACCACCTTCCCCCTCAGCCAGCTCCTCTTCAACTCCGCCTCTCTCCGCTGAGCCGGCTACAAATTTGCTGCTAATTGCGGCTGCTGCAGTGTCAAAAAACTCATAAAAACAACATGCAACGTGCAGCATGCAACGTGTGCATTTTGAATTGATGCATGTTTGACAATAGCATGGCAAAATAATGCATTGATTGATTCCTTTGATTGATTGATTGATCGCTCGCTTGCCTGATGAACCCCGTCCGAATTGGCAACTGAAGCGGCATTCATGTCGTCCAATTAATGCCTTAATTACCATCGAATTTATGCTAATCAAAGTCATCACACACACACACTAGCATGTCCAATCAAAGAGCGATTAAATTAAATAAAAAATCAAAAGAGAGAGAGAGAGAGAGAGAGAAAATAAAGTGAAATTCCTCGTGGTTTCTATCTGACTTCTGAGCCCCCTCACAGCATCCATCATCAAATCGAACTCGCGCTGGACACGCCAAATGCTCTACGAGATCAATGCTCGCTCTACAACAACAACAACAACATCAACATCAGCAAGAAATCGAGAAAAAAAAGAGTGAAAGTCCATTATATGTTTTATGGTCAAGCGAGAGTCATAAAAATGCCGCACAGCGACATCTGCGGTAGATCGAAAACTTTTGGACAACTTTGAAAAACTTTGGACAGCAAAAACACCTCGCACTGATCCCACTGTATCTCACATTGTTCAGTTTGCTATGCATGTCAAATTGTTTACATGACTACGTCTTTGTGTGTGTGTGTGTGTCTTCTACATATGCTAAAGGTGGCATGCCACCAATTGGCCACGCCCACCAACGTAGAGTCATGTCTATTTATAGTGCTGCAAGACACGCATAACAAGCAAATTGATTGATTATTGCATACCCTCTACTAAAAGGGTAGTATGAGTGGGCAGTCTGCTTCTGCTTTAGGGAACAAAACTCTTCAGATATGTATGAATATATATATAGTAATAGTAATAACATAAGATAGATATTCGATATCGCATTTGGATTCACCTCTTGATTTGTTAATTAACTACAAAATTCAAATACATCAAGCACAAGAGATTTTCAGCAATAAAAAATAATATTTCTCATAAAAAAACTGTCAAATATCTTTTTCTGTTTCATAATAAGCTGTTTCTAAACTTTCAGAAGTGCCAAAACGATATGATGATGATTTTGAGATGATGAAACCGTTGGGTGACTATTAAAAGCGTCATCGCTATTATTGAAATTATCATCAGCAGCATTTATGGTGTCATCGAAAGCTGATGACATATGAGAATTTCAAATATATCATAAGATTTCTCAGTTTGCTTTGGAAATTAAAATTTTCTCCATCCAATTATCAAAATAAAAAAATCTCGATTAATAGTATTAATTTCCAACGATACCACTAATTCGCTTATGATGTTTTGACACTATCTAACACCCACTTATAGTAGATGCCACTTACAGGGTATTTATTCACTTTCTTTTGCCTTAGCGAGCCTAATAAGCGCGGTATTGTGCGGCCTTTTCAGTCATTGCAGAGGCCAGCAAAATAGTTGATGAGGTAAAAAATTTAAAATAAAAATTGTATATAGTATGAAAAAACACAATGCAGACAGTTTTTTTCCTAAACTATTTTTTCTTTTTTTGTTTGGACAAGACCTTCAAATGCTGAAAGCGAAAACTTTGCAATTGCCGAAAAGTTGAACAACTTTTTTTTATTTTATTTTTTTGTCAGGGTGGCTTAGCGATACAATAAAAGCGAAAAGTTGGTTGTGGGTGTGAATTTAAAGTGTAACGGGAAGGCTTTAGATGCCAAGACAATCGAGCCAGCCCGGCTCAACTATACACAAATCAATCAGTCAATTTATCAAGCCATCAATAGCTCAATCGCTAATTAGCATGCAATTCAATGAACAATTGAAAATTGTCGGACAACCCGCTGACTTTGATGTCATGTCTCATGTTCGCATGGGGATTATATACAGGTATGCACGTGTATACTATATATATACAAATACATATATACTACACATTATATAGTGCTATTCAAGGGCCTTGCAAACGTGAGCGCTTTTCAAATTGCAAACGATTTCTTGATGACTTGCAAAGGTCGCGAACAACGCTCGGGCGGAATTAACGCGCTTTTGTTATAAATAAAAATAAAAGCAAAAAAAAAAAACATTTTGTTTGTTTGTATTTTTTGCATATATCCGCAGTTTACTTTGCATTTAGCAAGTCTCCGATAATTTTCACACACGCCAGTGAAAGAAGAGAGAGAAAGAAAGAGAGAGGCAGAGAGAGAGAGTAAGGTTGGGAGAGAACAAGTTCTGATGCCATAAAGTCACCTGCAGCCTGTAAAAGTCGCAAAAAACCGGCTTCAAATCGCATATTTCCCGTTCATATTGCAACCAGTTTTTTTCGCATCGTATCGCATAACTCAAAGGCATTTTTACAAGTTCCCAACTCTCTCGACTCTCACGCCCGAAAACTAATTAAAAACTCTTGTTTCATACGCCCAATCGAACTATACATGCCAATTTTATGTATTTCACTTTGGCTTCTCGTGATAAGAGTGAAAAATCGAATGTCGCCGTTGAACCAAGCCCAAATTTTATTGATGGCATGTGACGAGGTATCCTAACAAATCTGATGGTCTGTGGTATATCGTGTCAACTGCATATGAAGCAAAATGGGCCAAAAATATATTGGAACCGTGCTGACTTTCGATGTCACGTGACATATTGAAAACGAAAAACAAATACGAAGCAAATTTATTTTGGCCCATCAAAAAAAAATATGCCAATCTATGCAAATAAGTGGCACACATCTATATTCGAGAGAGGGAGACCCCGTCTGTGTCCCCCGACTCCAGCAGCCCATAAAGATTTATGCGTTTTTCATATTGACAACGCTTAAACAATGAACTTCCATCAGGTTATTTTTCCTTCCATCCCCTCATTCTCCATCCGTTGCCATCACCAACTGCTGCATTATAAATATGTAATAAATTTTATTAAATTCTAGACAGCTCACTGTGTGTTCGCACATTTATTTCAGTCACTATATTCGTTTTCTTTTTTCCTGAAAAATTGTCTAGCAAATCCAATTAAAATTTGTTATTCGATGGAAGAATGCATTTTCATTAAAATATATGCAAAAAATAAAGTATTTCATTTCCATTTTGATTGATTATTTCATCATAGAAATATTTTAATTCTTATCAGTTTTAGAGGAAGAATATGTTGAAAATGCTGAATTCTAAAAATACTTCACAATCATTGTATTACGTGGCAAAGGGTGTATTTATTATTGGATATACTGATAGATTAATATTTAAACGTATGTATATGTGTCTATACTATTAACTAAAGGGTATTAAATGGTCGAGTGTGCATGGTCTTCTTACAGAACCTTTTCCTCTCTCAACATTATGTGGTCATATATGTAATAATTTCACTTTCCTCTAAATATAGTTTGCTTTTTCCGGCACATTCCTCGAAAAGTATAACCTATAGTACTGTCTATGATCTTTGCTCGTGTCTAACGCACTTTATCATAATGAAAATCTGTGTTGTATTTTGATTGGTATAACGCAATGTGGCCTAATGATAGACACGCTGGCGGTGGAAATGTGCTACGAGCTCGCCTTTTAGTTGGAAATCGAAATCGTGCCGGTTCGCAATCGCTTTAATTAAAGTTGCTCTTAACGTTACATTGCCCGAATTAGAGCTGTGAGTTGGGACAACGCCTTAACCCAACAACAACAACAGTAACAACAACAACAACTATATATAACAACAACAATAATCTCAACAGCAATAAGAAAACAAAAACAACCAAATTAAGTCAAAGACTTTCGCCTGGGAAACCGAACCGCAGAGTTTTTTTCGAGTAATTTGTATAAAGTAAAAAAAAACAGAAAACAAAATTGTAAGAAATGAATATTGGCAATAAATCTGTAGAGAAATATGTAAACTTGTTTGCTTGGCCGGCGTAGAAAGCCGAAATAACTCGGAAGCCGGGCCCAGCCCCAAAGAGTCAGTCCGAGAGCCGTGTGAGTGTGATATGATGTGATGTGCGTGAAGAAAACTGGTTGAGAGATAAGAAAACCTACTACAAAGATCTTATATCGATCTGCGTGTCGTGTTGGTGTTGTTATTGCGTGAACCGATCGGTTTCCGACAGCGCTTGTCATGTAAATTAGTCGACACTGGCTAATCCTGTCAAGTTGCCTGACAACACTGCCACAAAATGCTCGAGTGCTTTTACAACACTTGTTGAGCATTTTTACTTTGCTCTTTGTTGCTTTTGGATGTTCACAAAACTTTCTCGAGCGAGAAACGCTAGACAAATTGGGCTCTCCCACTCCCAGGTTGGCACCTCGGACACGAGTTGGGGGCAGAACCGAGACGAGACCACAACATGACCATTTGATGTAGCGGATAATGAATGCGAAGCAGAGTAAACAAATTTGCCGTAATGAGGCAAGTGTGCGCACTGTGCGGCCTGACCACTTGTTTATGTTTGGGCAATTGCAGGTTTTCTCATTTTTTCCACAGTTTTTCACTGTTTCAGTTTCACTTTCACAATCAAGGCGAAAATCTTTGAGGCCCACATGGCAAGTTGACTTGTATTCTTGGGTTGCGAGAGACCTGCTTTCATTTTCATTGAACAAAAAGTGAGACACAATTTGTGGCACAATGTTGGCGTCGCTATAGTTGTTGCAACCACGACAGCAACAACAACAAGTTGTTTAACCCAATTTTGATATATCATTTGGCTCGTGGGCTACGCAAGTTGTGGCACAAAATAAAAAAACCGCTGCAGCTCGAACGCATTTTTTGCATCCAACTGCGGCCCCATCGATTGCACCTGTCTGTGGGCAGTCCGATCGAAAGGAATGCAAAGTCGGACAACTGCAGCAGATATCTGGTTTAATGTTTACTTCATCGACAGGTATTTACAAAATATGGGGGAAATGCCATTTGATAATTTATATGATTTGCATAATTTATGAAGGCAAGTGGGAAATGTGAGTGGGTCAGTCGAAGGATGCAAGCTGGTAGCGAAATTGGCAATAAACCTTATAAAGAGGCACTCTTTTGAGGCTCAAATTGAGAGTATATATAATAATAAAGATAGTATCACATCCTTTAATAACAGACCCAGCGGTACCACACCAAGTTATTTTATGCGAATAAATTCAATCTCTTAATGAAAGTTCGCTAATTTACCTGGTATTCATTAATGTATTTAAATCAGTTGCGCGATGTTGTTAAAATTAATTAAATAAAATTATTTTATAACTAAAGTCGTTAGCATTTGGTTAAATCTCTTTGTTGCCCCCACCTCTGCGACCAACTACTTGAAATTATGATATAACACTTATAAACGCAAATTTAAATAATTGTGGTCTGCATACACACACACAAACCACACACTCACTCAGTCACAGGCACACACAGACAGTCAGCACTTAGTGCAATTTAGTCGTGCCACAGAAAACTAGCTGGGATTTTAAAGCTTAAACAAATTAATTTTGCGAATATGTAAACAACAATTGCTGTTTGTTTATAAATTAATGGCTTTTAATTATAATTTGCATATTGAGCAAATACAAATTGTCCGTGCGTTAAATGGCTTTATGTGGCGTATTCGTCTGTGTTAAATATTATATTTGGTATATGTCTGTATAATCTGCCGTGATTTTAAAAATAGCCAAAGAACTAACAACACAACGGCAAATCCATTTTAACTTGTATTCCCATTGGCCCGAATGGCCGTTGGACATTTTCGAGACCACCCAAAAAATGTTGCTCAATAAATCAAAACCCAAAAACATTAATTAATCTTGCAGTATTCAAAAACAAGTTCAAACAAAGGCAGCTGACAAACTTAAGATACCCTAGCCAGTTTATTCGTTAATAGCTTTTCTATTTGTATTGAAACATTGATGAAATTCAGTCAATCGATAGAACATTGAATTATCTTTATTTACACAAAGTTTCAAAAAGTCAACTTAGGGTGCAATTGAGTTATACGCCTTTCAAATCTATTTCCGGTTACTACTGGGTATAAATTCGATTGAAGCCAAAGCAAATACATTAAATCTGTGATCAAATCAGAAAGCGTGAAAATATTATAAATGATTTCCGTGGGGCCAATGCATTTTGCTCGATGATGTCAGTTAAAAGTGTGTGAACATTGTTAAAAATACATAAATCCGAACAATGAGGCATTTACCAATGGAGATATATTCATTAAGAGGCAACGCACTGCGGCTACCCAACTTAATTAAAGTCATAATGATTATTTTTAATTTAAATTGTGATATCAATGCGAGTCGCGGTTCCCACAGTGTGTACGACACAGTGAACTTATGGAGGTCACATGTGTGCGATCGCAAAGTCACAAAGTTGCTAAGAATCTCACAGAGTTGCAGGCAAAGTCACAGTCGAAGTCAAAGTCTGTAAGTCTGTAAGTCTGTCTGCCTCCCAGTGTCTGCCCCTCCCAATCGGCGTCTTCGTCATTCAATTTGAATTCAACGTGACGCTAAAAGCTTCATTTACGGTTATTTGCAAATGATTATAGCATGTTTATTCACAACCAGCGTATTCATGTTATGCATATATAGTATACTTGGAATCTACCAGGCACATATGCATGTGTCTGTGTGTGTGTGTAGAGATGTAATCGCTTGTTGTGTAACGCAGGCAACACGAACGTAGGTAAACTGCGGTGTCTTCAATCTCTTACGTAAGTCGCACACAACCCTTAGAATGACATGTCAATATTATTGTTGGGGATTATGAGATTTGCATGTGCCAAAGGTGTGAAAACTCTCTGAATGTATGTCAACTAGCTGTGAGATCTGATTAAAATGTTATTGAACTATTATACGAGTGTTCATTGTGCACCCTTGTGAAGGGTATCAAACTTGTGTGATGAAATGAAGTGAACTATATAAATATTTATTATTCAATTCATAGGAATTCCACAAGGAACCCTTTAACACATAGCGGAAATGGAGAATCACTTCAAAACTATACACAGATTTCAATTGAAAACCTAACCCTAACTCACTATAACATATCGTCATTCGATAAGATCTCATAATATCGCATTGTGGCTTTTCTATACTACATAAATAACTTCACTAAAGTGCTTTGCTATACAGAAATGAAATCAGCAATCTGAGCTCCCTTTTGTAGTCTCTGTTTTGTTTTGTTTAGTTTTTTTATTTTTGGCGAATTTGCTATTCAGAATGCAATTTAAAAATTCTCGGAAATTTCAAAAAAAAAAAACGCTCTGCAGGTAGACAAAAACAAAAAGTGAAAAAAACGATGCAGCTAAACAAAAAGAAGCGCAAACAAAAAGCTTAAGAGAGTCGTAGAGCATCATAAATTATGTCAGAAAGTTAAACTACAATTAGAAGACACACTGAGCGAAACGGGGGCTAAGTGGCGGCGGATAAAGTTTGAAGTTAATGGAGGCAGCAACTCGTTTAGGGGGGAGTCAAGGGATTTACTCGTCAGGTGCACACACACATTTCATGATTTTAACGACTTGAGAACGTCGTCGCTACAACACTAATTATTATTAGAGCCCGTAAAATGACGTTCCAAGTTTCGGATCATGTGATATGTGGATAAATTAACGATAATCACAGCGTCGTCACGTAAACTGCGCAACTTAATTTGATTGCCAAAATGGATTTGGGTTAAGTTAACGGCAAAATGTCTGGGGAATAACTTACATTTCCGCTAGAGCACAGAACCGATTCGTGAAGTCGTCGCAAAATCGTCGAAAACTGCAAAGAAAAAAGGGAAGAGAACATTTTGCATAGATTAAATAAACAATCTAAAAATAATATACAGAACGCAGCAGTAAATGAAAAGATTTATCTCAGAGAGAAATTGCGCATTGCTAACGGAAGCTGCACTGCTATATACAGATATGGAACGAGACAGAGTACTATATGTACTATATATGGCAAGCCATTATACATTTGATTATATTTTCCATGATAGAATTAGTCAAACGACGTTGCCGACTTGGCTCTTTGTAGTAGATCCGGCACAAGTTCAAGGTGAACTTGAGGAAACATTAAAATGAATTCGAAACTAACCGCGAGTTATGTGCGACTGTCAGTCAGTGCGACAGTCTGACTGTCAGTCAATTAGTGGGTCTCTCGGCTTTTCATTAATTTTTCAATTAAATGCAAATTTGCAATTTTTTAAGAACACATTGCAAATTGAATTGTGTGCGCCTCGGCGACCTACCGCAGTTGAAGTTGGAATTCCCCCATCCATACTCCAGTGGATCACCCCGCAGGGCGCCCTCTCCCTTTGGCACTCTACTGCTGGCTGGTATTAAATTTCCAACTCATTAAAATTTTGCGCACTGTGTGCGAAAACTGTCGGCCAGACAAACAGACAGACAGACGGACTGACAGACGGACGGACAGGCAGACACACGAAGCTGGGCATAAACTCAGCAAGTGCTCTACCAAAGAGGGGACTTTGCTGAACAACTTTCAGAGTGTTTGCATTTGCGCTTTTGCGCTTTCGAACTGCAGAGAGCACTGGCGAGCAGGCTGGGGAGGCTTGTCATTCATAAATGAAGCGCATAAAAAGGAGATGAAGGCAGCGTAATACGAGAGGCAACGAATATTAAATACACTTATAGAGATGGGACTTCAATTATTGGGAATGTGGTTATATAAACTAGAGATATGTGTATACATATGAAAGGTATATCAAATACTTGACAGACTATAGGAAATAAATTGTAGACGATCTTCTGACATAAGCTAGAATTACACAGAGGTAGATGAAATACTTGACAGACTGCTAAACAGTTGCTGTAAATCCTTCAAAGAATAGAACTTAGATCAACTCAGGTAAAGAACTTTACTTTGTCGGCATTCGCCTTTGATATTCCCACCATCTCCTGCACAGCTCATTAAACATATCGCTATACCCTACACAAGTGTATGGCAGCTTAATGAAAAGCTGTTTGAGTGCAGTCTCTGCTTGGCGGACAACTTAATAGACTGCAATGCACTGTACTCGCACTCACTCGATGTACGGCCCAATCAGCTGCTGCTCACTTATTCATGCGAGTTCGATAAAACCTTTGACTTTTATCTTAATGAATGATTCACTCGTGGTTCACTCACATTATTGATAACAATTCTGTGTTTCGGCCGGAAATGCATAAGCAGCGCCACTCGCACCGGAAGTGCCGGTATAAATGCCCAAAAAGCTGTCAGATCTCTGGCAATCAGTGTGTACTATAATCTAATCGCTGCTTACGTCACCAAGTTATCATACTATAGACGGTATATACTACTATAGCGTTAGTGTCAGCAATAAAATTGGAAAGTAATATATATAATTGGAAGCTTGCGTCAGTCTATCGACAACCCACGCGAAGCGACCAAAAAATTGAACAATAACACAGCAAACTTGGGCAAAAAACAGCAACAAAAATAAATAAAAACAAATAAAAAATTGCGCCAAATTAAGCGTCAGGTATAGCTCTCTCTTTCTCTCTTTATCGTGTAATGCTGTCTCGCTCAGTTTGCTGCTTGTCAGACTCGCGTCACAATTAGAGAAGTGCTTACAAAAGGTCAGCCGCACTCAATTGGCAAAGCACTCGAGACAAAAGCAAAGCAAAGCAAAACCAGAAAGCAACAACAACAACAAATGAAACTAATAACAAAACGAAGCAATACAAATTTAGAAGCTTGTGGCGAAATTAAACGTTTGTCTGCCCTATAAAGAGGGTGTCGTAGGGTATGATAAATAAGGTATAAAGTGGAAAATTGTTTGTTAATAATGTACAAATATTGTTAAATTCCATGTCAGAGGTTGTCGGTTATTAATCAAATGTGCACTGCAAAGCGACAATTTTATCTCAAGATCTCTATTCCAAATACCTCAGTTTAATCTCTAGATCTCTATCCTAAACTATAGTAGAAAGTAGTGAAATCATAGAATATATGACTTCCTGTTTAAGGTAATTTATATACAAATCATTTCTCATCAGTCTAAATCTTACATACTATAAATTTTTTAAAGATGCTTTCTATCTCAGCAATGCTGATGCTTCCCCCAAACCCGTACAGCATGTCTACTAGTCGAACCTCTCCCAAGTTCTTTTGCTTACTAGTGTAAACTCCGTCTTGGTTTCTTGGATTCGCCTTTGGGCGACGACCAAGCCCTTTTTTTTGCGACCGACACTGATGGGAAACAAATGGTTGGTTCGGTGGTTAGAAAAAGCAAGTCGAGGGAGCACGATGTCGTCGTCAGGTCGTCGACGGGTCGTTTTGAGCGCTTTAAAGGCGGCGCGATATTAGTGCGATGTATGGGGCGTGTTGGGGCGGCTTCGTTGTAGTTCTTCTTGTTGCTGTCCCTGGAGTAAGCGGGCAATTAATTTTTTAATGGCTTAGACAAAATGACTGACTTCGGGTTATTAGAAAAGTTCGTTTTTATGGTGCAGAAAAACTGCTTGAAATTGTCAATTAGCAAAGTGCTGAGAAAAGTCGAAAAAGAAGAGGCAAAAAAAAGAAAACAAGAAAGGCGGAAAGAACAAGCAAAAGAAAGGAAAACCGCCAAGAAACCAGCTAAGAATTTCCAATTTCGGTTATCGACTATAGAAATGGGTCTTCTTGTCGTCCTGTCTTGACCATCTAATTGAGTACGACTTACATTTTTATGATGTTTAATCTAATTTTTTATGATACTCTTCGGGTATATACCGGATAATTTTTACGGCCGGTTCGTTGGCCATTTGCCTAACGAGCTAACAACTCGAAACTCGTTACAGAGATTCGGCCTAGGGGTACAGGCTTTTGTTTATTTATTTAAAGGCAACCGAGGGAGCCCCCTGATTACCCCTTAATCGTCCTTTTGCCCACAGACTGCCTGCAATTTGTTTTGATTCAATGAAATATCAAAAACGTGACCCAAGTGCACCGACAAAATGATTCCCCACAGTTTTCAAAAAATAAACTCAGGCAATATATTTTACATTTTGCGGTAGGGTCGGCTGAGTTATAGCTCTCTCTCTCTCTCCCTCTGGCTTTGTCTATATATGCCAATCGGCACTTAACTATATGCAAATTGCATTTAGGCAAATTGAGCGTTAACGTTAACCCAAGCACGTGCGAATGATTGAGCTAGCCAGACTGACAAGCAGATGGGGCTGGCTCTTATCTGGACGACTCTGACTGATGGCCAGCCGTAGATAAGAGAACTAGAGATACCAAATGATTAGTAGCGCTAACAACTGCGGCTGTTTTGAGCTGATTAACAATACGCGGAAGTGTCTCAATGGGTAACTGATTCACAAGGCAGATTGAACATGATACTTCAGTGCAAAGAGAGAGAGAGAGAGACGAATTGTTACCCCTATTGGAGCACGCCTCTGTGTTTTAATCGTGTTCAAGTGGCCGCTTAATCCGTTGACACTTCCGCTGCCAGGACATGGAAGGACATGGACTGGTGACATTAGCCCAGGCGCAGTGCATCATTTCCATGACTTTTTTATGTGCCTCTCCACTTCCGTGTGAATGTACTCAACATGATGCTTGACAGCGAGGGCTACTGCGACAGTTTGCGAAAGGGCAGAAGCTGTGACAAGCTGAGAATGGGAAATTTATATTACTAACAATTTCTGCCTGTCTAAAAATAAGCGTTCAATGTATATATCACTAACATAGAGATATTTATATAATACTAACGAGAGCAACAATCGCGCAAAACGCGACAGTGGGATACCCTTCGACCTATGTTCCCGTGTAGTTTAATTTGTTAAATTCATACACATATGCATATGCACATGCTTTGAAATTAATTCCGACAGATGGCGCTCGCGCTTCGCGCTCGCCCGTCTCCCTTGTTAGCTGACAGAAGCACTTGGTTTTATGCTCATACTTTCTTAAATAACTTCTGTGTTTATTGTTCGATTGGATTGTAATTTGGCGACTACGTAGATATTTCATTTAGCTTAGTATATGTTAAAGTCAGAAAGTTGTATCTTATATACAGCGCTTACAAATTAAGTTCAAAAATTAAATTATTGATTTGTGGGGGCGGTGGGCGTGGCACCTAACATTTGAAATAAACTTCATCTGCTAATAGTACACAGGAGTCTTCCTGCCAAGTTTGGTAACTCTAGCTTTTATAATAGCTGAGATCTGTGCGTTCACACAGACAGACGGACAGACGGACAGACGGACAGACGGACAGACAGACAGACATGGCTCAATCGACTCGGCTTGTGATCCTGAGCAAGAATATATATACTTTATGGGGTCTCCCACGCTTCCTTATGCCTGTTACATACATTTGCACAAAGTTAGTATACCCTTTTTTGACCATTTTCAATGGTCGAAGGGTATAAATAGGAAAGATGATTTAGCTTTATCTTCATGCAATTCATATAAAACTTGTTCAGTAAGATGATTTATCTTACTAGGGAAGATGATCTTAGAAAGATTATAAAATATATGAATACTTTTTATAGCATATCACTTCCATAACAAACCAAAGAAAACCCACCAAACTCCTTGCATGGCCCAGCTAATCTCAAATTTTGATACGCCTCTATGGCGTAATGAACCAATCCGATAACTTAATTTAACTGCTGCGAGGCAATCATCTGGGCAGTTATGACAACATCTTAACCATTATTTGCGTCGCAGATCCTTTAACAAACTTCAACAGCCTCCCACATGGCAGTTGCACGGACTCATAGGTCTTGGCCATTACATGCGCTCCACAGCATCTCGACCAACTCAACCGCCAACGCCATAACTCTGCAGTCTGTCTACGTTTTCCATCCATAAAACAGAATTTCATCTCTTTTTTCGCGCGCGCCCGCGATGGTTTCAGCTGCGGCTGCGGTCATAGCAAATCCCAACCGAAACCGCCAAATGGAAGCGGGTGTCCGGGTTGGGAGTCGAGTGGGAGTCTGGGTAGGCCACTTGGTCTCGCGACCACAGAAGTGACTTAACTGGCTTTAAGCCTTTTCATATGCTGCTTAGCTCAACATCGACTTGCGAATGGAGCTCGAGTGTCCTCTTCCCTGCTGCCGCTGCCTCCTCTCGCTACTCTACATGCTGCGTTTCCGCATCTATTTCATTTCAAACTCCACTACACATGCCACGACGAGATGACACGTGACTGAATATTTATGGCCACAAATGGAGCGAAAATAAAATCGCCAAGTCACGGGCGGACGCGGCGCTCTACACACGCACACACACACATACAAAGATAGCGAAGAGAAACAGCAGAAAAAGAACGACACAAAATGGAAAAACAAATGCGAGCGGACACACATGGAGCGATGTCGATGCCGATGGATGCCTTTGTCTGGTCGGGTCGGGTCTGGTCTGGTCTAGTCTCTGCCTCTATTGGCCACATGGAAGACATGCCCTTTTCGGGCGTGCTGTATGTAACTGTGCCCCATCTGTGGCTAGCTGGCTTTGTGGGACACAGACACACACACACACACACGTAGACATACTTTACCGTTAGCCTGACCGTAGTGCGGGCCACGTCCAAGCCCCAAAAACCTCTGCTAACTGCCCCTTTTGCTTATGGTTTTTGGCTTGTGGTTTCTATCAGTTTTTGGTTTTTGGTTTGCAAGTTCGGTCGGCTCGTGATCTTTATCTCTATCTGTGCACTTGGCTTCGTCATAAGTCATGAAAATGTTCTCAAATATTTGCGCATATTTATGTGGCTTTTGTTCTATCAGTTTGTTTACTCAATGATTATGCTCAACTGATCTCAACCAGCGACCGTATTGAGTTGCCTTAAATTCTTCAACGTTCTACTGAAGTGGGAAACTGAAAACGAGCATGAGTCGTCTACACCCTGCAATGAATCCCCGTTCGCTGGGCAAATATGTAATGAAGCATAAGCAATTATGATAATGTTGTTTCTGTTTACATTCCGCGTTGCTCGCTTTGCTTGCCTTGCGAGCTTATCAGCCACAGTCGCAGTCGAGTTGAGTCGACTCAGCCTCCAAAAAAATATTGTTGACAAAATATAAAAGCGTATGAAGTCAAGTCAAGCAAGCCGGCGGATTAATGCTCTCAGAAAATGAACAGATATGCGCGATACTAAATGAAGCATATTATATATTATATATATTGTTTATATATAATATATTATACATTTAATCTCGACTCATTTCTTGTCAAGCATTAAAGGAAGTTCACAAATTTCAGCAAATTCGCAATGCTTTGAAGCCTGACTTTTGATATCGTTTGTTTATTTATATATAACTTTGAGATATGAGCAGTAATATCTTCAAAATGAATACTTTATATAATTCTCAGCAAATACAAAAAATAAATTCTCAAGAAACTCATACAAAAAAGTTGCAGATTAAATTCCTGTACAGTTTTCGGGCTTGAGCTGCTTATCGTCTAAGTAATGAGTAATTCACTTGAAATTTCTTATATCTCTTTGTATGTATAAGCAGAAGTTGCAAATTTTGCAAACAAATATGGATTGTACTGAACTCAGATTCGAAATATACTAAGTATATATAAACACTCAAATATTCACATATTATTTTGGCAAGGAATTCAATTTGCTAACTTTCAGTGAACAGTTCTGTAAATAACTGCGCAAATATTTAGATCAACTACCTGCCCTTTCGACCTGCCACTAATCAGCTTCGTTGGCACCACAAAATTCGAAAAAACAAAATCAAACTTGTTCTGTCCGATCAGAGACACCCCTTCTGGCACCGCCTGTTTCAAGCCGCAGCTCAATCAGTTCGCACACAAAAATTGCAAAATTTTTCAATTTATTCGCATAACGAATGTGGTTTTTTGCTACTTTGCTAGAGAATTTTGCCAAGCTTTTTTCTCGGAAACGGAGGGGTAACCCAAGTTTTGTGAATGTCACGTAAAACACGCGCTGATGCATGTGGCACAAAATGTGAAATTCAATTTTTTTTTTTTTTTGGAATTGTGTGTGCAAAATCCTATCAGGCCACGCCCTGGCAACAACAGGTAACTGCAATTTGGAGGTGAAGGAAACAAAACAAAAAGTTGACGCCCAAATGGCAATTTATGCAAATCAAAAAGTCCTCAACCTCTCGACAACCTCAACCTCGACTCTCTCGATCGTTGGGCTATGGTCTGGCACCCATTGGCACCACTTGTGACGCTTGAGCAGCACTTGAATTAAGCCATCAGCTCGGGGCATAACGGCATCGCAGTAAATTAAAATTGACAAAAAAAGGAAAGAAAGGAAAAAAACTAGTAGAGACAGTGAAATGCAAAGCTCTCTCTACTATATGTTAGTGTAGCCTAGGGGCCTCTATCTCTGCCACCTCTCCCCTTCTCTCTCTATATCTCTCTGGTCTTTCTCTGGTGATAGTACGTAGCTGCCATCGAGGCTCGACAATCGACACTTGAAGACTCGACTCAACTCGACTGAAGCGTTTATCTAAAGTTCAACAACTTATGCAAATGTGAGGGTAGAGGCGAGTGTGTGCTTCAATCAATGCTGGACTTACACACACACAGACGTATTAACCCGACAATGTGCAGGAATGTGTCGGTTAGGTTCTACTCTCATCATATTTTTCATTAAGAGCCACAATTGTATTTCTTTTCTTGCCAGCTATCTTTGAATTATCTTTATGCCGTACTTGTGTGTGATGATAAATGTGGTTGTGTACGTGTGTGTATGTGTGTGTGTGTGCTCATGTGGACAGTGCATTCAGAAGCGATTAGTCACAAGCTGTGGTTGTTGTTGTTGTTCTTGTTGTTGTTGCTACTGGGAACGCTCTTGAAAATGTCCGGACAACTGTTTCAATGTTGTCAACCCGCATAAGCCGCTTAGGTCATGCCAAAAGTGCAAAGGTTTAACCAAGCGAACTGGAAAAGCCAACAGAAGAGTGAAAAGATAAACAAACTGACATCGAGTCTATCCCGAAACTGACCATTGTTATCAAATGTCACATGAAATCGCTCGATTTGGTGTGAATGTTGACTTTACTGAAGCAGGTAGCGGAAAATCTCCGTCTCGATTTCAGAGGAGGGAGAACTAACTCAGTACTAAGTTACCATATTGATGAAATGCTTGTAAAATTCTGCAGATATGGAAATATAAGATACCCCTAAGATATCTGTAAATACGATAAGGTTTCAGTTTTTCCATCTCTATTGATGTTGTTTATTTCATCAGCAAATCTTTATAAACACAGCAAGCTATAAATAATAATTTAATTGCCTTCCGTTTGTATATATGGGAAACTTTTGAAACCACAAGAACAGTTGACTCATTAAAACATTCATATTTATTTCTAATTGAAAACCATAAGACCCGCAAGTAAACACAAAATCTCCAAACAGTCTGTAAAGTTTTCTCGGGTATTTTTTTTCAGCACAAAGTAAACAGCTTTTTATCGCAGCAGTGTTCTAAAAACAAACCATGCACAAGCTGTGTGGGCATTTCATTAAAAAACAAAAGACATATATTGAATATATATCTTCTGTATTACTCTGGCAACTGATAAACATGTATAACTCCAGACCTCATACTTATTGTGCGCATTAACCCATAAAAGACGCAGCAAGCGAGTGCCATTTTTAAGAGCACTTGTTCAAATACAGTAAATATAATATAAAGCAGCTCTATAAATGCACAACTGACTTGATATAAACAGTTGTCGATTGCTCTCATTTCAGAGTTTAATCCGACTTAAATTACCTCAGACGTAAACGACTTGTTGAATATGTTATGTGAGCGGTGCCAGTGCGAATACGAGAGGATTTGCGAGTTCTAGCTAAGTGGAGAGAGCTTGAAGTTGGCTAGACTTTGAAGACTTTGAAATATTTGAGATTCTATGTCTACTATATTCTCTTTTAGGTACTGAAAATAGTGCATTTTATAAAAATATGTATAACCTCTTAAGATAATACAAGTACCTTAAAGTCCAAACTACAAAGTAGTACAATTCAAAAGCTTTTTGTACTCCTCAGCAGTTCCTAAGTACTCAATACATTGCTCTCTCTCTCTCTCTCTCTCTTTCTCTCTCTCTCTCTCCCTGTCTTTCTCTCCCTACCTCCTTCCATACTTGGCTCGCTGCCTATTTAGAATTATAAACAATTATAAAGTGCTTGGCTCGGCACCAAGCTCAGCTCCACATCGAGCCAAGACACTCAGGTCTGAACTTGACCTTTTTCAGTGGGCATGGTCGCACTTGGAATGCACTTAACACACCACAGTGCACAGTATCTGTCGTGGAATCAATTCACAGTGGCCGTCATCAGTCGTCATTATGTCTGGACGTTAAGTAGCTGCGACTAAGCCGCTTAGTGCAGCCAGAAGAAGACCAGACCAAGGCAAAGACCCCCCCATAGACAGCTCCCCCCTGCCTTGGCTGGTCTCGTGCATTGACGTTGACCCAATTCGCCTGCTGCACGTTTTTTGCTGAATACGGGTATCCATGCATGTATGTGTGTGTATGTGTGTGAGTGTTGTGCAACGAGTACCGGCAAGTTGGCTGTTCTTTTGCTGTTAATTGGATTAATAACGAGAGGAACAATGGGGCAGCAACTGGCGCAGAAATAATGGGGGATTATGTAAGTCAATCGACAGGCAACAAATTTGTCCCGTAAACAGTGCCATATATGGCCCACATCTACCTCTATATATAGAGAACTAGAGAAGGAAGGAGAGACGTAGATAGCGAGAGCTGTCAAAATGTTAAGTGACTGCCAAAGTCGGCTAAAGTCGGCGCACAAATGGAGAATTTCTGTCAGACACGAGCGCAAATATGCTTTGCATAAGTAATGAGAAATGTTGATGCAATGTGGCTAGAAATGAACTAGTTCCAATGTGAACATGACTTTCGCTTTTCGTTGATGTTGTCAGAGTAATAAGTGAGAAGCTTTAATTGGTTGCAGTATGATGAAGCTTGGAGATAGCTAGACAACCAAAGGGTTTTTTTTAAGAAATGAACTTGTTTCTTTTTTAAATTAGATAGTATCGTATAGAATAGTATACTGTAGTATCATATGCATATGCATATTATATTTTGCAGACTTTTAGAATATTGTAGATAAGTTCATATCGTACTTAGCACTCAGTTAATAATTTTTAAAATGAACCATTTATTTTTGAAGTTGACTATTTTTATGTAGTACTTATCGCCGTTCACAGCACTTTACTGGCAAACGGAAATGATTCATCGCCCAAGCCCTTTCGAAGCGACACTCTCAACTTGTATTTACCCAAATTGTCTAGACCTTAAGTCTCCGACTACGGTTAAGTAGTTGGTACTTCTGTCTCTCTGTTGTGACCCATTTTCAGCACGATTTTCAATTACCAAATTACTGACCTCATAAATTGTTGCCACAAACTGCTTTATCAGCAGTAAAGTAACAGTTAAGAAGCTAACAGAAATACTACTCCATCGATATGAATGGAACTGAACGGCACGATATACCCACCTATCTGTATACATAGTATATGTGGATGTATGTGTGTGTGTGTGTTTGTGTATTTCTACTTCTATTTCCACTTCTATGTTTCTGTTGCTTTTACGGTTGCTGTATTGTTTGTTTAAGATACGCTATCAAGTCGGCCCCAATCGGGGCAATACTACGTAGAGCCAATCACCGTGCGATAAGGCGCAAGAACTGTCGCCTCACAGCTGGAACTAATTCTGAAGAATATATTCGATTGCCAAATATGCGTCAAATTCCTACAGATGATTTAATTACTACTCACAAACGATGAGCTCACACAAATTGGCTGCCAAGGTGTGCTATCTAAATTCCTTTCTCAATTTTCCATAGTTTATTTATATCGAAATTCGTATTGTTAGTTGTTTTTGTTTCGGAGTGTCTTTGTGCTTGTTTGTGTCGTCTTAATTCTTGGCAATTTGTTGAGGCAGTGAGGTTCGAGTTCGGGTTCGCTTTGGGGCAGTTCTGTTATTGTTTATAACCGTTCTACATGAGTCAGTTGGCAAAGCTTCTCGTTTACTTCTCTCCCTCTCTCTCTCACTCGTATTTCTTCTTTCTTTTGTCATCAACTTTGGCCCTCTGCCCGAGTTTTATCATGTTTTCAACATCAAGCGGTAAAAAGTGAACGGTTTTTTTTGCCCAGCTCTTTTGCAAGAACCAATTTGTTTTTAGAAAAGTTTCAATTCTTAACCGGCAGCTGTCTTCGTAAATTTAATTAAAAATCGTTTAAAATCCTTTTTGTTGCTTCTTCTTCTTTTCATTTGTTTCGTGCCTTGTGCCTGGCCGAGGTGACTAAGTGTCAACACGTGCCGAACTGTTCGTACGATCTCCGGAGTTGGCAAACTTTGCAACATACAACTCCCAAACAACAACAATAAAATTGCTGCTCAAAAAGTTTTCGCTGCAAGGCAGGGAGAAAAACAAGCACAAGCTCGAAGTGTATCTGCAAGATAAAAACTGTAGTAGATACAAGATATAAGCTGAAGTTTTATGCGCATGCAGATGTTTTATTAGTTGTGGTTGTTGTTGTCGTGTTGTTGTTGTTGTTGTTTTTGGCGTGTCGCTGCGCCGCATTAACATAAACAAATAGAGACAAATTCATAATTGGCCAGCGCCAACAACCCCAAGTATGTACAACCTGCAACCTGCACACAGGGGTTGCCTGTTCCCCTACCCCGTTGCGAACACGCAAAGCTATTCGGGCGTTGGGGAGTTGTCAGGGTGCGTCACCATGGCGTATGATGAATATAACGCACGTGCATGTCACACGCTGCCGCTGCGGTTGTCTGTCTTTGTCTTTGTAACGCATGTTCTTCTTCTTGTTCATGTTGTTGTTGTTGTTGTCACTTTGGTTGTCATGTTGTACCTGCTTCTGTGCGCCGTGGCACAGTAAGGAACTAAGGAAGTAAGGGAATTAAAGATGTATTTGAATATGCATTGCCAACGTATGTTTAAAGAGAATTTCAGTCTTCTTTGATCTGAAATAACTTAAGAATATATTTGAATTCCTTTAACCAATTCAAACAATTCGCAATAATAAACAATTCAATATCATAATCTCGTATTTTCCAGTTATTTTCCCAGCTTACTTACCTCGTCTATCCTCTGTTAGTGTATACAATATTCTACTTGAATAATTTAGCTGTAATTTCTTTTGTTTTTTTCCCAACAATTTTTGACGCCGTGCATATTTCAATAAATTGTTAAAGTCATGTTGTCGTCGTTGTCAGCGCGACATGGCAAATTCCAAATTCTCATACGCACCGTTGACCCAATTTATTAAGCCAAGCCGAAACACCCTTGAAACAGACAATCCCACAAGCAGAGAGGCGCACAAAAAAATTGTCCAAATAATGTCAGCAGTACAGCCATAGAAAGTAAGTGAGATAGAATGAGAGAGGGGAGAAGGGCAGCACATAAGTAGAAGACAGGAAGCGGCAGGGTTGCCATATGTATTTGGGGCACGGTTTTTGTGCTCTGTCTGCATTGTGTGTGTGCTGCCTTCAAATTGGGTCGCTCGGCGTGGCACGTGCCTGCCTGCCTGGCTGCTGCTGCTGCTGCAGCCTCGACAATGCAACTCTGAACCATATGCCGTTATATTCTTCGTATTTATAACATTATGCGAGGCCATTTGCGAACAGTTAGTTTCATATTTTAATTTAAGTTGCGCCTCGAGCTATTCTCGAGCCATTCTCATTAAAAGATAAAACGCGCCTTTCTCTCGGCCACTTTGGTCCGCTTTTCAGTCCGCTTCAGCTAATTATGAGAGAATAAATGCAACTGTAACAGTGCCCTCGCGGGCCCGCGTTGCATGCCACAAAGTGTTTGCTGCAGCTCAAGGATAATTTTTGATTTAGCACCACAAAAAAGAAAACTAGCAAATGCTAAATGGGATGCCAGCAGCAATCCAATTTGGTCTGTTCTCGGAATTTCGCTGGAGACAAGTGAAAAATGGAATTATTTACGGTTAAAGAAATTCAGCTGAGAGTACATGGACATATGTATATATATACATACCATATTTTTAATAAATAATAATAACAATGCTTGTTGTATTTTTCATTAGAAGTTTATTTTCTTCTCAAGATCTTTAGCATAAAGTCTATTCAATAAATCTTTTCAAAACATAACAATAATTCTAATTGGATTTTCCTTTAGAAGTTTCTTTTTTATCAAGATCTCAAAGTCTATTCAATAAATATATGAAAATACGTGCAAAAATATACAATAATTCCAATTGAATTTTCCTTTAGAATTTTCCTTTCTTATCAAGATTTCCAGCCGTTAACTTTATACAATATTTCTGCGCATAACTTTGCAGCATTTCCATGAAGAGTTCCGGTTGGAAAGCCTGTCCCCAGCACGAGGCTGAACCTGTTGGCCAACTTGTCTTACGCACCTTGTAAAAGCCCAAGTACTTTTTAATCATTGCAATAAGATCTTTAATTTAAAATCCATTAACAGCCACGAAAATGCCGAATACCAAATGTAAAGACGTCTCAATTTTTATGACCACACTCAAACACAGCACGGAGGTGGCTCATCAACAGCTTTATATCTTCATCGCGGCTCGTCTGGTCTCTAACAATCACTGGCAAAGCTGTGGGGCCATCATTAATGGACATTTGTTTGGCCAACACCTGAGACTTCCACAAGACTTGGCGCCAGTTGCCCTGAGATTGTGGTTGCCTTGTTGTGGAACAATCAATCTCATTGACAACTTGAGTAGAGAAAAAACTCTTGTTTGTTGCTGTTGATTCCTTTCCCTTGATAGCTTTGATAGCTTCATCGCCTGCTCTTGTCATATGCATAACATTTCATTTCCATTTCAGCTTTTCCAGCTTTTCTTTCCCATCTCAAACTATGTAAATTTTGATAAATGATGCCCAGACATATCACAGCGATGCGACTGATGATGAGTGCGTTGAGTTGGGTTTTTTTTGTGGAACAACTTAAGCGCAGCTTAGGCTTGTTTGTTCATCGTTGCTTGGGAAAGTTGTTTTTCCATCTTAACGCTATAACACATTGGAATCCGTTGCCGCATCCAAATCGTAGCCGGGCAAAAAGGTTAAAAGTTTACCCAAGCTAAAAGTTTGCCTAAGAAAAGTCGCAGACCCAAAATGAGACTCGCTTCCATTTAATAAGCTGAAGTTTTTACGTCTGTTAGGGTGACACTTGCGCAAACAATAAATTTCATTTAAGTTATTTATACAGTTTGACTTTTCACTGGCCACAACAACACTTGCCAGACCGAGGCCTCAGAGACTGGGAGAGCGACTTGGAACTGGCCTCAGAAAACTGAAACTGAAATGATATTTCCATTGCAAACTTGTGATTATTTGCAATTTGTCATCGATAGGCAGCGTCGCCTGACATTCGATTCTCAAAGTCGGCACTGCCAGTTGATTTAGCTTATTTGCTTTTTTTTTGGGATATCGCATGACACGCGGAGAGTTTCAAGGAACTTCATCATGAATATCATGAGCATATCATGAACAACAGCTGAGCCAGCAGTGAGCCATGAATAACAAAAGTTTACTCTCTGATTTATCGACAATCGAATGCTCTATATGGGAAAAATACAAATAATAATTTCACTTTTAAATTGTAATTATTATAGCCATAAGAGCGATTTCTACTTAGTTTATTATTGTTATTTATTATACGATTTCAGAAACTTTTTACTCAAAACTCACTGTAAGTCAAGTCATAAAAACTCATAACAAGTTGCTCAACTTCCTTGAATCTTTTTCGCAGCATCTTTAAGAGCTTTTTAATAAACCAAAATATATGTATATTCCCCTTTAGGTTTATGAACTGCCTATACCGGATACCCTAACATAATACACCCTTTTTTGTTGGAGAACTTTTTCGCAACTGTAAGCAGAAAAAAAGAAGAGAAAATATTCAATGGCAGAATCAATTTTTCTTCTCCTGCTTCTTCCCACTTCTCTTTCCTGCTGCTTGTTTTAACACTTCAGCGAACAGAACAAAGTGGGGGTAGCAGGGTTAGGCCATTATAGACCTAGGCTGGGACATGTATTCGAAACTAATTTAAATAAAAACCAATCTGGCTGAAAATGTCAAACATAATTCGAACCTACTGCTGAGGCATCTTATCGCTTTATGTGTTGTGACGGGTCTGGAAAACTTTGTCCTTGTCTGTGTGTTTGTGTGTGCGAATGTGTGCGGCGTACCGTGACTGTGACTGCAACTCAAATCAAATTGCCAAACGAACTTTCCACTCGGCACAACAATTTTTATTTTTATGGTCGCCTCCCTCCCTCTTTGAACAAGTTCCCTTTAAGAAGGAAGCACGAAGCGAGCAACCCGACACGTTTCACTTTCGTTGAACTTGAAACAGACAAGGAGCCAAAGTCGCTAGGAAGTTGAGAACATGGCCGCGCATGCTGATGATTATCCTAGTACCAGCATCCCAGCATCCTCTTCAGCCTACCCAACTGTTTTTTTTCAGCGAAAGCTCGAAACAAAGCAGAATAGACATAAAAATGCTTAGGCGAAAGCGATGGCAGCGATAAAGACACGACGACGATGAGGAGCAGGCTAAACAATGAGCCTGGCAAAGTGTTGCCGGCTTCTGGGCAAGCAAATAGCAAACACACTATATAGTCATACTCCCCGGCAAGTTATGAGTCTGGCCAGAGATGCAAAGAATTAGAGCCAAAAACGTTGCTGGACCATAAAAGATTACAATAAAACAGACCGCAAATACAAATAAAAAGTCGCCAGAAGAAGCTTTGGGGAATTTATATTGGGCCATTTTGACGAAACCTCGAAACCACATTTATTCCAGCTGTCTCAGTCTCCCCATCTCTCTCTCTCTCCCTCGCACTGTCTGTGTGAAATCAATTTGCAGCGTAGTATTTGTATCAACTTGAATGGAAATTAATTAGCTGCCCAGCAAATGTGGCAGCTTTGTGTTGGGAGAAGGAGCAGAGAAGCATTCCTGGGGAATGTTATTAACCCCGCCCAGGGGCGAAATTACCGTTACTGATAGCAGGCTATCAATATATCACAGATAAATAGCGCGAGGTCGCATCCCTGCATCGCAATCGCCATTGATGGTCGGCTATTTGTTATTTGTTGACACGAAATCCCCCCTGCCCCTTCTGGATATCGTTTATATATCTATTTTTAATTTGTGCTAGCAAAATGTTCAAGGTGCTCAATCTATAATCTGTGCAGGCTTTTAATTAATATAGTAAGAGATTATTAAATAAGGGAATACTTTACAGCACTCTTTCCCTGTATAAGGTATATTAGTTATATGGCTATGTTTAATTCAAGCAGTAACTTTAACAACAGAAACAAATAAACTTTTGTCTCATAATTGAATATGTTTCATCAGTTTTCAAAATCATCAGTTATGTTTTTATCATCATACAAATATATAAATTATTATTATTTTATAAATATTTAACTATTTATTTGTTTCTTTATTATATTACTTCTAGAGATGACTATTAAAAATCAACAAATAACATTTTATAATATTTTTTTTTTATAGTTTTGTTTTGAAAGTAATAAAGATTATCCATTGAAAGTCATATAATTGTTTTGTTTAGCCTTAAAAAGCTCATAAATATTTTAACAACATAACAACAAAATATCTTTTTATACGATTATAATCTAGCCAAATTTTACTAAATTTTCGAATATAATATTTTAAATAAATAATAAAGAAATAACTAAACAAATTCCCAAAAATCGCATGCTAATTAAGCATCATAAAGCTGTTTACGGAGAACATTCCAAAAATACAGTTGGCTGAGAAACCTGTTTCATATCTTTGGTGTGTCTATGAATGGAAACTCTTGTCTTGCGAACCCATATTTCTTTACGCTCTCAGTGCGCTGACCCCACACAGTCCGTTCGCATTTGCATATAAGTGCAAGCCAAGCCCAGGTCGTAAAAGCTGTTATCAATATCGAACTAACCCCGAACTACTAGTATATAGTAGACCCGAGTGGAGTGTGTAGTATGCAGATAAGCTCAACGCAATGAACTCTGAACTCTGGGCACACCCAAATTCGGGCAAGTGTATTTCCAATCTGTATGAGAAAAACGGTGGCCCCCTTTTTATGGGCTGATAAAAAGACTTTGGAGCAATCAAAAACCGCAACATGTTAACTGTTAATGCCCTAGACACCTATTTGGGGAAGGCCCTTTTGCTCCCTACATGTCTACATATGTGTGTGGGTCGACAATGAACTCGAACTCGATGGGCGGCCATAAATGCGCCAAATATAAATTATATTAAAAGAGAAGTATAAAAAAATAGAGATGGCAATGGAGGGAGAGAGGGGAAGGAAGGGGAAAAAGGGCTACCCAGTTCCGGATCTCAATAATTCAAAACAATTTCATTTTATTGCTGAAGTTGGGACAGGATTCGGGTAATGCCACAAAGCACAGTTTAACCTGACTGAATGCGGCCCCCAACACACAATTTTTGACCCCTGCAGGCGCCAACCCTTTTTCATTGGGCGCACATATAAAACACTGTAGAACAGGGTAGGGGTGGTTAAGGGACTGTGGGCATACGGTAGGCGTGAAAGCCAACACATAAAGAGGAAACAAAGTGGGGACAAGTGGGAAACAGAAGGCGGTTCTCAACTTACCGTTCTGCGGATGTGCGCAAATATTTTCCGTTGAGGCTCTGTTGATGAAGATGAACGGGTTCAGTAATCCTTTTAGCGTCTGATAATGAAAATCCTGCCAGTCATAAGGCAACACAGACACACACACACGAGGTGGCACACACACGCAGGGAGAACGCGTAGACCCTCTATTAATGATGTCTACTCGAAAGCGGGGGCGCTTAAGGGGGCGTGAACCTATTTTAAAATCGCGCTTAATTTTATTTTGTATGCCAAAAAAAAGTTGCACAAGTTTTGAATGCGCCAAAATTCGTAGCTTGTGATTAGCGCAATAGACCCGCTTGATTACCGTTAATTGCCAGTTGCGTTTATCTGTATTGAATTATTATTCCACTCTTCTTCTTGTTGTTGTTGTTGGAGTCACACAAATCCAATTGACACACACAATTTTAATTAGCCACAGTCACTATTGCTGTTGTTTTTGTTGTTGATTGCACACGACGAACACACGTTGGGTACAAAACACCGGGAGATTTCTTTCGAACTTTAGCGAACTTTATTTATTTTTGTGGGAACTCTGAGCAACGTGTAACGTGAAGCAGCCGCAACGAAACGCACAGCGCAAGATTCCAAAACAGAATGTGGCAGCCGAAGCGAGGCGCTGTTGCTGCTGCTGTTCTGCGCTCACATTTCGTTTGATTCGACTGCCTCTCGAACATGTTCGATCGAACACAGCGTGTGCTTGTTGCTCGTCGCTGCTTACGCTGACAAACCGACGAACCTGCACATGTTCGCAAGGCAGGGGCGGAGAATCGAAGAGGGATTTAGCTGTTCGCCGATGTATCCATTGAAAGTGCATTAAAATGTGTGCTTTAAATCGATTTATCTGTTTGTTATACTTTATAACTGAGAATACATTTAAAATTAAAACATTATGAAATACTAAATATATATAAAATATTTAATTTGTCATTCGTTTCCCTGTGCTAATCCCTTGTTAAGGAGACAATTTTATTTTCCAAATATTTATTTTTATGCGTTATTGTGATTAAATTCTTAAAGAAATTAAAATGTTGCATAGTTTTAACAATTTTCTGGAAAAAACTAGGCAAAAATAGATAAAATATATGCTAATTTCTCCAATATCACTAGACTTTATTCTATAGAAATTAAACGATAAACAAATTAACTTTCCTAATGACAATGAATTTTATTATTATTTTTTTATTAATTTAAATTGACATTAGGGAAGTTAATTTAATTTAATCTTAATGATTTTTTGTAATTTAAATTTATTATTACTTTTCCTTACTACCTTTTTACTAAAATTTACATTGCTGTACAATAATTTAATAGTTTAGTTTTTTGTGGAAATTAATATAACAGTTCATAATTACTGGGTAAATAACATTTAAAACAGGCTCCCGAATAAATTGTGAACAATAATGGAAAAAAACGATATTTTCAAGGACTGTGCCCTAATTAAAAGATATTAAAATGATCCTACCATAAGGATGCGGCGCCAGTTCTCAGTAACCCCTGTCTCTCCTTCTCTCTGACACAAATAACCCATCAATAAAGCCATTTAAGAACTGAAAACTGAATTCATTAATGAAACACCCAAGCAGCAAGAAGAACAGCCCACAAATTGCCTCATCATCTCAGGATGCCTAGGAGTATACAGGAGCCAGACGGTATAGAGAACCGAATTGTAGGAAGGGTATTGAAAATCAGATTTCATTTTCATGTAATTAAAACCAAACAGAGAGAAAGGCCGACAATTTCAACTGAAATGTTTATGTCTGTGTGTTTGTGTGTATTTGCGTAAATGTATTTGTAAGCCGGCACAACAACAACAACAACAACAAGAACAGGAGACGATACTCCGCTTGCGGGCGGGTGCGTTGCCAAGGCGACACGTCGCGACCCAAGCAATTGACAGTTTCAGGTACTGCCACCAAGTGCAGCCAAAACAGAAAACGACGAAGCGACAACGAAGCGAGAAGGCCACAAGCGGAAAGAAAAGAAGAAAATAAAAGGGAAAAGTAGAAGAAAACAAAAAGTAAAATAAAGTAAAGGAAACTTGGCACCTGCAAGAAACGGAATTTTTCACGGCAGCAAGTGGAATCCCGGCAGGGGCCCATCACATCAGTGACTGAATCGGACCGTGCTCTCAGGATTCAGCGGAAACCAACGGAAGTGCGCGAAAACAGGAAAATAGCACTGCGAGCGGGCAGCTGAAAAATCATTAAACGCGGCAACAAAAGGCACAGAGACACGCCCACTGCCAACGACATTGGCCACCATGAATTACTACGACGAAGAGATCACAATCAGTGGCCCGGACTCGAAGCATCTCAGCAGCATACGTTCCGGAGGAGCAGCAACTGGAGGGGCAGCTATGGCACCTGCGCCAAGACAACGTAATATGGTAAGTAGCAAACTGCAAGTGGAGAATTCAAGAGGAGAATTCAATAAGAGATTCCAAGGAAGATTACAAGGGGAGACTCTGAGAGGAGACTACCAGGAAAACTTCAAAGGGGATAGGCAGACAGAGAGACAGACAGAGATACAGACAGACAGACAGAGAGACAGACAGACAGAGAGACAGACAGAGAGACAGACAGAGATACAGACAGACAGACAGAGTGACAAACAGAGAGACAGACAGACGGGCAGACTTAGAGACAGATGAGAGATAAACGAAAGATAGACGAGAGACAGACAGAGAACAGAGAGACAGAGTGACTGACAGAGAGACAGACAGAGTGACAAACAGAAAGGCAGACGGACAGAGAGATAAACAGAGAGACAAACAGAGACTCTGACAGACCGAGAGGACTCCAAGGGGGAAAAGCCTTATCAGAAATACTTGGCATAACCATTCTCCACATTCCCCTCCCTCCCCAGCAGCTGCAGGGCAACTCGGCAGACGACGATGGGCTGCTGCAGGATATCATCGATCACGACGATGATGCGGACGACAGCGACGACGACGAGGATGATAGTGAGCTGCAGTTGGGTGGCGCTGCAGGTGGTGTGACAAGTGACCTTGTGCCACGCCCCCAGACACGACCGGGCAGCACACGCAACGCCAAGCCACAGACGCAGCCGGCAGAGGATCTCCTGAGCTTCGGCTCTGGCTCCGATGATGCAACTGCTGCGGATCAAGCGGCCAGCATGAAGATGACGCACCAAAAGCTGCCACAGCCAACTCAAAGACGCAGTGCTGGCGTGGCACCACAGTACGAGATGCCCACATTCAATCTGACCCCAGACAAGTGGGAACAGTTGCCACTGCAACCAGAGCTGAAGGAACTGTTTCCCTACATACTGAAGTACACGCCCCAAACGATCGACACGCCTTACCATCTGCAGCCATTCATACCCGAGTTTGTGCCCGCAGTGGGTGATGTGGATGCCATGCTAAAGGTGCAGGCTCCAAATCTGCTGCAGCCACAACGGCAGCGTGAAGTAGATGAATTCCTGCAGCGTCTCGGCCTGCAACTGCTCGATGAACCATCGGGCAACCAGTCGGAGCCGAGTCTGCTGAACATGAAACTGCGTTCCGTGATCAGCGGCAGTCGTGGACGTCACTCGGGGAAGCATGCATCCTACTCCGCCAGTCTGGTGCCCACTGCGCGATCAGCCAAGGATATTGAACGTTGGATTGGCGAAGTGGAGCAGGTGCATATGACGCAATCGATGCACGACTCACAGCCACGCAAAGATATCGATGCTCTGCTCGAGGATTGGCCCCGCTCCTATGCTGCGCCTGAAACGCGTGAAGCACTGGACACCGCATATCGTGCCTGTCTCCAGCAACAAATCTCACTGGCCGATTATGTGCGTGTGCTTTGTGAACGCTTCGGTGTGGAGGGACCACTGGAAACTCAATCGGATTACATACACAACGTGCAGACGCTGTTTGCCCTCTACCTGGCGGCCAGTCAGGCCTGGGAATAGAGAGACAGAGAGGCTGGTGGAGCAGAGGGAGTGAGGTGGATTTGAGTGGGGGTTGGGGTTGCACTAATAACGCTAATGGCTTCGATTAAGTGACAGCCAGACGCCGTTTGTTTGCCTTTGTGCAGCTGCAGCCGTTGCCCGTTGTATGCCCGCTGGTTGGCCATTAAATCGCTCGGAAAACCGTTAGTCTCCATGACTTGTGGAAGAGAGAGAGGCGGGTTGGTGGTGAATGGAGGATGAACTGTCAGTGGGACGCTGATCTGCTCCTCCTCCTTGTCAAACTGGTCGACTGCACTTTGTAGTGCGGATTCGTTTTAAGGAACTGCGTTGAACGGCGACGGCGACAACTTGCGAAATTGCCGCGTTCTCCCTTTGTCTGTCGCATCATCAGAAGCGGCAGCTGCAAGCGACGAAAATGAAATTTGGTTCGCGATTTTTTATGCATTTTTTATGCAAGTGCGACCAGTGGGGTATATTGAAATGAAGGTGAGGTATATAACAAGAAAAGGGGAAAGTTTTAACAAAGTTAAATAAGTTTAATAAGTAAATAAACCAAAAATTAATAAGATATTATTAATAATAACATTATAAAAAAACGAATATTTATAATAATAATAATAAATAATACAAACAAATAAAATAATAATAATGAATATAAAAATGAATAATATTTATAAATATGATAATACGTTACTCTTCGTAATAATAATAATGATTTATATATAAATATTTTCATACATAAAATACGAAATACATGTATAATTCTTTACTTATTAAAAATTAGCTGCAACCTTAATTAATTTTTTTTTATTTTATAGAGTATGCCGCTAGTCTATCATTTGCTCTCTCTACCACTAGTAACAACCCTCTCACTTGTTTTGTTGTTATTTCTTGTGTCGCTTTCAAGTGCCAAAAGGCATAACGGGCCACAATGTGCCCGGCAAGAGGCGCGACTCGGATGTTGCATTGAAAATGAAATGAAAAACTGCTGAAAAGTCGGCTGAAATGCAACAGAGTGGCAACAGCAAAAACAGCAAGAACAACAAAATCGGTGTGGGGCGTAAATGAACAAGAGCAGCGGAAAAAGTGCCCCGAATAGATTTGAAAAAGTAGGCGCAATAAAAATTGCACTGCATACTTATTGGGGCAGAGCACACACAACAACTCCCACACATACACATGCACACTGAAACACTAACGGCAGTTAAACCAATCATGCACTCGACCAAACGGCCCAGCAACAACAACATTGACAATTGCAAACGCCTAATTAGCGCAGCTTAAGACAACATTGACCAGGCCCAAAGCCAGCACCAAAACCATGTCCAAGCTGTCGTCGCCGACCTTAATTATGCGTAAACCAGTTAAGACCCATTAATGCCATTTTCGATGCGTGGGCGTTTGGATGATGGACGCGACCCAGTCCGACCCGACCAGACTCGTCTGTCAATCAAAGCCGCCGTCATATGCAAAATGCAAGCAATTGCAGTTAATTCTGCTCAAGGTGCTGCCCTCTGCGACGTCGATGCCTGTGATTGACGTTGTCTGGGCGAGTCATTAACAATGTGTCTGTACGACGACGCCGCAATTAAGGATAATCCAATTTATGCTCAAAATATCGCTACTTTCCAATAATTTCTTTGAATATTGTAATTATATATGATATGTAACGATACACTTATCATAAATAATTACAATATTACATCAATTTTTTGCCGTCCAAAATAATAAACATTCACGTAAACTCATTTGAATATCGTCAATAATATCCAAACATACAAACGTATTTTTTTAATGTTATCGATAAATGTATCGATATCAGTCTGCTGCAATTACTCTTGATCACACAATTACAATTGATCACAGCTCCCTCATGTTGCTATGTATTTCCAAATATATATTTAAGAACTAAAATTGTATTGAATAATTATATTATTATTTTATTTATTTAATACATATAAAGGCAGATGAATTCGCTTTTTTTCTGTTATTCTATAATTATTCTGTTATTAAGCATGTTAGCTGCGTACCCGCCGCAAAGTAATTCGCTGCGCAGTATTTTTCGGTATTTCAACGCAGTGGCAACACTGTAAGGCTGCGTTGCACGCTTTATTATTGTTGTTATTTTAGTTTACATGTTTTAAACGTGCGAAATGTCGCGCTCAAATGCGGACAAAGGAATGGACAACATATGTAGCTACTGTCAAAGCGCCATAGAGGATGACAACTATCTGGAATGTCTGAAATGCGAGCAGGGTGTGCATATCAAGTGCCTGCCACACGCAAGCACGCCTGGTGATTTGCTTGGTGATGTTTTCTTCGACTTCACGTGCATCAAATGCGTGCGTCGGGAGTCTGCAACAGGTAGTGAGCCGCCCAAAGAGCGTTTTGTGCGACAACGCATACCATGGCTACTGGTGCTAACCCTGACGCTATACAATCTTTCCATTAAGTCAAAGGGTTTAAGCCACCACGGATTTTTCCACTGGCGCACGCACATAATCAGTTTTGTAGACAAAAACTGGAATTACCTATTCGAGCCACGTGTGTGAGTAGTAGGGTACATGCTTAGTCTGCTATAGACTGTACTAATCTACCGTATCTTGTTCTTCAGACGCCGTCGCAAGCAATGGGCTGGATCCGTTTCGGGTGCCCTGTCGAACAACAGCCCCAGGTACTTTCAATCCGGCATCAGCGTGTGTCACGAACATGGCTGGTGGAAACTGGCCCAAATGAGCTTAACGCCGCGCAGCGTGCGTGCAGAATGTAAGCAACAGAAGGTAGCCTACAGCAATGCCTTCAATGATAATCTCCCACTTTATGTTGCAGATCAACAGCGCGTTCTGCAGCGCCAGCAACAGCGCACAGATCGACGGCTGCCTGTGCCGGATGAGAATAGTTGTGGCAGTGACTTGTCTGTCACCGATCATCTGAGCGATGCACAGGCCTCTTCTGTCTCCGTGCCAGAGGAGTCTGTAGAGCGTTTGCTACCCGCCAGTGAAGGCTGTGCGCGTGCCATGTGAGCGTAATAAGTTCTTTACTCCGCTTTTATACTTATTAACTGTCTTCATATCTCTGCAGTCCCTACATGGGCAGGAAGCCCAAAGTTCCTGCAACATCACTTGAACCAACAGTAGAATTGCCGCCACCAGAGGAAGTAGAGGAAGCGCCGGATGAGGTGTTACAGCAACAGCCGCTTAGCAGCGTCCAAGCGAGTCTCATGGATTTTCTCGCAGAGAGTTTGGGATGCGACGATCTAAACTTGTTCATGCCTCCACCACTGATTGGAGCAGGCAAAGGGGACTTCTTCATGTCCGATGCGTTGCTCGAGGCGCCTGGCAACAGTGCAAGCTTGTTCGACATGGAACCCAACTTCGGTTTGTCGCCAGTTGAAGCAAATGAGCCTACAATGGCAAGAGACGAAACTCCTGTAGTGCAACAAGTAAAACAAGAGGAGGAAGAGAAGCCGCTATCTAGCAGCTCAGAAAGCGAAGAAGAGGAGCCAATGGAAACTGAGCAACCACAGGCTGAGGAGCCAGAGGAGGAAGAAGACAACTTTCAGCCACGTATTGTGCAGGTTACGAATTACCAAGCACAGGAACAGCAGACGCCCCAAATCAAAGAGGAACCCCTGTCTGCAATGGAAGACAAAGAGGATGTTGTCGAACCGGAGCTGCTGGAGAGCGACACCATCACACTGGAGCGCTGCAAGCCAAGCGGCTTTGTGCGGCAGCCACGTCGAAATTGGCCATGGCTACAGGAGACTGACCATGAACCGCAGCCCGAGGGGTTAGAAGAGCAAGAGCAACAGCAGGAACTCAGACTGATGAGCGTCTACGAGGAGCAGCAACTGCATCAGCAGCTGCAAAAGGTTTTCGCGCTGGAGCAAGAACATCACATTGACATACCCGCCTATGTGCGTCGGTTCTATCGCAAGCTGTGCGTGCGCAAATGGAAACGTGATCACAATCGACCTATTTTTAATCTGGACGAGCACATCGATCCAACAGCGCGTGCGCGCATGCAACAGGAGAAGAAACAGGCGCAGATATTGGATCGATATCAGCTGCTGGAACTAGGTAATCCGGATATACGCAGATCCTTCTATGCGCGCATCATGGGCAGCACGGAGCACGAGCTCTTCGAGTCACCCTACACACAGCGAGTGCTACATCCGTTCATCTATCGCAGCCAGACCATTGTATCACCCTGGCTGCGTCTGATGTGTGAGCTAAAGCATCGCGTCAACAAGTTACATCCCAGCCGATCCACAATAGACTTTTGCTATGTTCGACCGCAGCACATACCGGCTGTGAATGCGTTGCTTCAGAGCGTCTTTTGGCCGGGCATAGACGGTGAGTTGGCAGTAAGGTATGGAAAGGTAGTCTCTATCTCTAATCTCTATCTTCTCTTCCACACAGTAAGCGACTGCCTCAGTTATCCGGACTACAGCGTGGTGGCGCTCTACAAGAAACTAGTCGTTGGCTGTGGCTTCCTTGTGCCCGATGTGGGATACAACGAGGCATATATATCCTTCATGGCAGTGCGTCACAATTGGCAACGCAGCGGAATTGCAACCTTTATGCTCTACCACCTCATCCAAACCTGCATGTCCAAGGACATCACGCTGCACGTTTCAGCCAACAACTCAGCGGTGATGTTGTATCAGAAGTTTGGCTTCAAGATCGAGGAGGTCATTGTTGACTTCTATGACAAATATTTACCACTTGACTCCAAGCAAAGTCGCAATGCCTTCTTCTTGCGTCTGATGCGATAGGAAGTCATCGAAGCTATCTTCGTTTTACAGCCAAAATGAGTTGCTAAATAAAAGTGTATCATAAATTTATAAGAGATCTTTGTTTGGTGGAAGAAGGCATATCTCATGCTCAGTTTAATCTGGTACAGAAGGTTTGTTTAGTTGATATAAAATATTAGTTTAGAATTCTTAAGACAAGACGAAGCTGCTCAGTCGCGCCTAAGCGAATATCTTTTCTTCCCTCCGCTTTTTGGTGACCACTGTGCCGGGTTTGTGCTGCGCCTCGGGGTGATTCGTGAGCTCTGGCGGACACACCGACACAGGGCTGGCCGTCACACATTGCTTCAAATCGTAGAACAAAGCGCTGTCGTCCTTGGTGACAAATGAAATGGCCACACCAGTTTTACCCGCACGACCAGTACGACCGATACGATGTGTATAATCCTCAATGGACTTGGCCATGTCATAGTTGATAACCAGCGAGACATCTTTGATATCAATACCACGTCCAGCCACATCGGTGGCCACCAAAATGTCCTTGGCACCAGACTTGAGTGCAGCCAAGGCATATTCACGCTGCTCTTGCCCTTTGCCACCGTGAAGCGTACACGAGTTGTAGCCAAGCTTCTCCAGGCCCTTGGCCAGCACATCGGCACCCTTCTTCTGGTTGACGAAGATGATGACTGGCGGCTCAATGCCCGCCGATAGAATCTGCATGAGTTTCTTGCGTTTATCATTCTCGCCCATCATGTACACGATCTGGTTAGTACGCTCTGTCGGTTTGCCCACAGATCCAATATAAACTGTGGCCGGACGACGCAAATAGGATCTGGCTAAGCGCTCCACAGCCGGCGGCATAGTGGCTGTGAACATCACCGTTTGTCTGTACTTCTTCTTCGAGTAAAAGTTCTCCATGAGCTTCTTCTCATCCTCCGCTTCTTCTGTGTCGGGCTTGAGATTAGTTACTGGCATGTACTCCAAGATCTTTTGCACATCTGGCTCGAAACCCATGTCAATCATACGATCTGCCTCGTCAAGCACAATGTACGTACACTGATTGAGCACCAAGTAGCGATTCTCCAGCACATCAATCAAACGACCCGGTGTGGCTATGACAATTTCGCAGCCCAAACGAAGACGGAAACCTTGCTCCTCTCTGGACAAGCCTCCCACAACAACCACAGTGCGTATGCCAAGGGGCTGGCCGAACTTAATGGTTTCCTCCTCGATCTGTTGTGCCAACTCACGTGTGGGAGCCATAATGATAGCATACGGACCCTGATCCACATCCTCAAGACGTTCGATTTTGGGTAACGATTGAATCCAAGAGAGTAGAGGAATGAGGAACGCCAGCGTCTTGCCGGAACCTGTTTCGGCCACGCCAATGATGTCACGATTCTGCAGACCAATGGGGATGGCTTGTCGCTGAATAGGCGTTGGTTCCTTATAGCCCACTGTATCTATGATGTCAATAATCTCTGGTGGGAATCCAGACTCGTTCCAGCTGCGAATGGGGTTGGGTATCTTGCCACCCTTGATGGTAATGTTGTAATCCTCTCGGAAAATGCGCCAATCACGTTCGGTCATCTCATCAACTTCCTTTTCCGACCAATGACGATCGTCCCACTTTTGTTTGTCCTCCTTGCGCTTCATCTTTTTGAGACGCACCTTCTCCTGTTCCTTCTCTGCCTCGGTGCGACGTTTCTCCAGCAAATCTCCATAGAATTTGCTTTGTGTGCGCTTCTGTTCTTTAATATCGATGCCAGCCACATTGCCACGCCCAAAGAACTGCACATGATGCCGCTCTTTGTACAGATTGTTGTAGTCTATGGAGGTATCTTCGCCAGCATCCCAATCGAAGACGAACTTGCGATCATTGAGGCGGCGCACGCGGCGTTTCTTTTTCACAATTCCCAGATAACGCTCGCGTATTGCCTCCAATTCCTTCTCTTTGTCCTTGTGCGTCAAATCCTCGACACGTTTGCTGTCTCTGTCACGATCACGTTCACCACCACCACCACCGCCGCGTTCGGCTCGATCACCGCCGCCGCCACCGCGTTCACCCCGTTCCCCGCCACCACCGCGTTCACGACGCTCGCTTTTCAATGGTGGCGGTGGTGGCATTGACACTGTCGTTGTTGCTGAAGCTGTGGCAATGCCGCTCAGTGCTTTGCTGCTGTGCGCTGCTTGAATTTGATCCCTGGTCACATCTTGAGCGGCACGCATGCGCTCCACTTCCTCCTGTCGCCGTTTAAGTGCCTCAGCAACACGTTGTTCTTTTGTCAGAAACACTGGCTTACTACGTGCCTCCTCCTCACGCTTTTTCTTGTCCAGCAATTCTTCCAGTGACAGTGGCTCCTTCTTGCCCTTTACATCAGACTTTTGGTCAAGTTGTTCTTCTTCTTGTTTAGTTATTGTTGCAGTACATTCTACCGTTGCCGTTGAACTTAATTCCAATTTGGGTTTCTTTTCTGTTTCGCCGGGACGCGGGGCACCACGCTCGCGTGAACGTTCGCGCACGGCACGCTGACGCTCCGGTGAACGTCCATTGCGTCTAGCACGATCCTCCCTAGGAAGACAGATGTTACTAAAACTGCTGCCTGTTTTATCTGGTTAACATACCTGGAACGCGAACGCCGTTGACGTCTATCCTTCTCTCGGTCGAGTTGCCTGTCGCGTTGCTCCCGCTCCCTGGGGCGGTCTCTGTCCCTTTGCCGCTCACGTTCACGTTCCCGTTCTCTTTCGCGCTCCCTGTCTCTATCGGCTGCACCCACGGCGCGTTCGTCCCTGTAACGTTCTCGCGAACGCGAACGTCGTTTTTTATCATTCACCATTTCTCAATTGGCGGTGGAAAATACAAAACTTTTTGCTGCTAAACGTTTGTGAAAACAAAACAGCTGATGCGTTGGCAGAGATGAGCAGCGGTGTAAATAAGAACTAAGTCGCAGTCACGCTCGTGACACGACAAAACGATTTAAAAGATAGCTCAATTAAAGCGCGAAAATAACTATACTAATATTGCAAACATAGAGACAGTAAACTATAATAATTGAAATTATGATTACAATTTATATATTCAACATAATAGAATACATTAAATATCATATAAACAATCATGAAAACAGTCGCAAATTGCCACATCTCTATGTGCTCATTTGTTTCGCACAGTGTGACCATAGCCTTGAAGCGCGAAAATACTACCTCAAAACAATACCAAACACAATTAAATACTGTGGCGGCACATCAGCTGTGTCTGTTGCCCGACCCTTTGGGGCTTTTGGGGAATCAGTTCTACGCGATTTCTCTGCCCCAACAGACAATAAAAAAGCACAAGCGCAACGAGAACTACAACGCAGCGCTAGCGCTAGCGAAAAGTGACGCGTTGAACCAGAAACTAAAAAAGAGAGCAAGAGGAAAGCGCAAACAAAAGAATCGAAACACTTTAAAAAGCGTCCCCACCAAGTAATTCCCGTGATTTGCCGTAATTGTGGGCGTACGACTTGCTTTGTTTTCTTCTGTGTCTGTGCCTGTGTGTGTGCGTGTCAACTAGATTTGATTTCCAGCTGCTACTGTCGAGATGAGCGTCAACACAGATCAGGAGACGGCACCCATTGCGACACCACGCAATGGCAGCGCGTCGAATATGTTTCGTAGCTTTGGTTCGCTTTTTGGTGCCGGTGGCGGCTCGGAGAATGGACAACGTCCTGTGACGCCGCAGTCTAGTGATGGCTATGTGGAGTTCGGCATGCAGGATCCTGAGCGCAGTGGACGCACACTGGGCACATTTGCTGGTGTCTTCAGTCCCGTAGCACTGTCCATGTTCAGTGCATTGGTCTTCATTCGTGTGGGTGAGTGACGTCATCCCACCGGTCACTTGTTGTTTTGTTTTGTTTTTCTAATCTCCGCTTTACTTTTAGGTTACATTGTCGGCAATGCGGGCTTATATGTTACGTTGCTGCAGTTCCTCATCGCTTACGGAATTCTGTTGTTTACGGTTGCTTCTGTCTGCGCAATTTCCACCAACGGCGCCATAGAAGGAGGCGGCGTATACTGTGAGTAATTGGCACCATATGGCAAGAATGTAACCATACTAAATAATTCCCCCCTTTGGCTTTACAGTTATGATTAGTCGCACACTTGGCCTGGAATTCGGCGGCTCCATTGGCACACTCTTCTTCTTTGCCAACGTTGTGGGCTGCGCCATGGCCATATCCGGTTGCACCGAGGGCATCATTAATAACTTTGGACCCAAGGGTTATTTTATTGGCGAAAGTCTCAGTTATTTGCCCGATAGCGAGTGGTGGCGCTTCCTCTACAGCAGCTTGATCAATACGAGCATGTTGCTCGTCTGTCTGGTGGGTGCAGCCCTCTTTGCAAAGACGTCAGTGCTTATTTTGGGAACAGTGACCGTTTGTCTCTTTGCCACCTATATCAGCTTTCTAGCCGTTGGCGCCAGCGACAATATCGTAAGTATAAAGCATGCATGTGTCACAGTTTTCCCTGTGCTGTAATCGATCATCAAAACGAAATCCCTGTCAACCTTATCGAAAACTCTACATGTCTTGCTATCTAAAAAGTCCTGTTCTATTCGGCGCAGAACTTTTATGTTATAGTTCCTATCGCTAGTGTCTTTCTTAAGACTTCGTCGCAGTGCAGATAATATTCTAAACGAATATTTGAGGTTTTGGTCACTGGGGCCTGCATATCCCGTAAACCCCATCGAAGTACAGTGATAACAGTTTCTCAGAAAACGCCCCTTTACGGGTTTTTACTTTTATAAAGAGTGGGTCGATATATGTAGGCTAAATTCTGCAGGCTTTCAAAATGGGTCCCCTATTTATGGGTTATAATATTATGATTAGCTATGCGGTTAAGGGTATGAATAATTAAAGTGAAGGGATTTATTTATTTTCACAAGTTATAGTAAAAAGCCAATTGCGATAAGCTTATGTTTTTCCTTCATTCAATCCTTTCAAGCTGTGATTCAATTATGAATCATAGATTTTTTACCTTCTGGATAAAGAAACCGCGGTATAAGCTTCCGGTTAAAGTTGAGGTTGTACATCTATAAATATTTTGTATTGTAGGTAATATTGTAATGTAAGTGCATTAGTAATAAAAATAATACTTTCCTTAAGTTTTATTGAACTCTTTCAGTAATAGTTTGTTAATTAAGCAGATGACAGTTCTGTATTTTGCAGTTTCCCGTAGCTTTATTTTACTGTACAAGTAGTGTATATTTCTTTATGATATGTGTGCTATAAATGACGTGATATGTGAATCACTTTGTGGGCAGCTGATAAGAATAAAAACTACCCATAGAATCGGACATGAATATCACAAATTAATTATCAACTAAGTGCAGTAAGCTGTTGCTGATTAAAAACGTTATCTGGCATTCTATATCTTTTCAGATTCCCGTTCCTGGATTGAATAAGCTGCTGCCAAATGTTACAAAATTTCTGCCTTACTCTGGCCTTAGTGCAAAAACGTTGAGTGATAATCTGGATTCGCATTATGGCAGGGATTATACGTCGGGCGGCAAGCTGTCGGACTTTGCAACCACCTTTGGTGTGCTCTTCTCTGGTGTGACAGGGATTATGGCTGGTGCCAATATGTCCGGTGAACTGAGGAATCCCTCGAAGAGTATTCCATGGGGCACATTGTCTGCCGTGTGCTTTACATTTGTCTCCTACATCATTCTCTCGTTCCTGATGAGCTGCACCACACCATACGAGACAATGCAGAACAATTACCTCTTCCTGGTCTACACCAATGTTTGGCCACCATTTACAGTAATTGGCATATTGACGGCTACCTTCTCCACGGCTCTGAGCAACCTCATCGGTTCCAGTCGCATTCTAGAAGCTCTCAGCAAGGATCAAGTCTTTGGTTCGCTACTGAACTTCGTTCTGCAAGGCACATGGAAGGGAAATCCGATTTGTGCAGTTGTTGTCAGTTGGGTGCTAGTCGAGTGTGTTCTCCTGATTGGATCATTTAATATCATTGCTCAAATCAATTCGGTGCTATTTATGCTTGCCTATTTGGCAACTAATCTTGCTTGCTTGGGTATTGAACTGACTGGTGCTCCAAATTTCCGACCACTCTTCAAATACTTCACCTGGCACACATGCCTTGTTGGTCTGCTGGGCACGCTGATCATGATGTTTGTCATCAATCCGATTTATGCCTCTATCTGTATCATTTTGTGTCTTATTTTGGTGATCGCTCTGCATCTGTTCTCGCCCGCAACGCAGGCAGCGCAATGGGGATCTATTTCGCAGGCGTTGATGTTCCATCAGGTAAGTTAGACTTAGTATCTCTTCCTACACTAACTAATTCTTTCCCTATTCCTCTCGGCAGGTTCGCAAGTATCTGCTCATGCTCGATCCTCGCAAAGATCACGTCAAGTTCTGGCGTCCACAAATTTTGCTATTGGTCTCATCGCCGCGTTCCTGCTGTCCACTTGTGGACTTTGTCAACGATATGAAGAAGAGTGGACTCTACATCATTGGCCACGTCAAACTGGGTGACTTCAAGAGCACCGAAGATATAGTAGATAATCAACAATGGTGGGCTTTCCTCGATCACATGCGTGTCAAGGCATTCACCGAGGTGACCATCAGTCGCAGCATACGCGAAGGTGTTCAACACTTGATACGCCTCTCAGGCATTGGCGCCATGAAGCCAAATACAATTATTCTGGGCTTCTACGACAACGAAGCGCCCAAGGATTTCTTTCAGAAGTAAGTAAAGCTGATATTTATGCAATACCTTCTTTAAAACTTCCTTTTCAATCCAATTGCAGTAGCTCATCTCCTTATAAAACGGACGGCTTCAACGAGGGCGACATACAAAACTTTCCCATACGCCGCGATGGCGAACCAAAACACTTTGAAGTTCAGGAATATGTACAAATCCTTTGCGATACTCTGCGCATGAAGAAGAATCTCTGCCTGTGCCGCAACTTTCAGCGTCTGGACAAGAACTTTATAACCATGTAAGGAAACTTCAACTAGTAAATTAATTTCTATGCTAAACGGAACTATAATTTTCAACTTGCAGTAGCAAACACGTGCGCTACATTGACGTTTGGCCCATCAATGTATTCAATCCCACATCTGGTGATCCATTCGACATGGTCTCGCTGTTTATGATGCAATTGGCTGTGATCATGTTGGCCAAGTGGAAACATTTGCGTGTGCGTATCTTCTTGTGCGAGACAAACGAACAGAGCAGCGTGAGGTATTTGAAAGGGCAAAAACCTCTCTAAACTCAGTTCAACTGAAGATTTATGTGTGTGTTTTCCTTTTAAGCAGCACCTTCGAGACGCACGCGCCACAAATGGATATATTCTCCAAACTAAAACTGGAGCAATCACTAAAGGAGCTGCGTATCAATGCGGACATTGTGGAGATACAAGAATGGAGTAGAGACTCGGATTTCACACGACATGCAAGCATACTGAAACAGTTTACGGCTCAAGCGGACGACGCGCTGCTGGACGATGGCGATGAGATCGCTGAGGATAAATTCAATCGCTCGCTGTTGTATATGCAGCGTGTTAATCAAATAATACGCGATCGTTCTGATCAAACAGCCCTGTCCTTCATCTATTTGGCTGCACCCCCTAAGCCAACGTTGCCTGATTTCAATGATCGCAGCGCTAGCTATGTAGAGTTACTCACTGAGCTGACCGCAGAGCTACCGCCTACGATTCTGGTGCATGGCGTTAGCACGGTGACTTCGACCACGCTCTAAATTGAAAGCAGATGTTCTGCACCGATCAGAAACTAATTCAGCTCGTGCTCTGTTTTCTGTATGTGCGTATATGTGTTGTGCATTAGCTGTAGATACTTTTACACTGTTCATGTCATTCCCTCATCTAATATTGTTTAGCAAATTCTTAGTAACCCCCACGGTCTATCTCTCTCTAATATCATCAAAACAGTTGACTAATTATCATATCACTAAACACGACAAATTGTCACCTACTTTTAACTAAATATAAACAATATTTAGCACCAGCTGCGGACCACCAACAACAACAGTAACAAGCAAATTATATAGTATATTTATTACAACATCTATATCAGTTCGTGCTCACAACGATATTAAAACAATTTGTGATTCGAGACACATCTCTCTCTATAGCGAGCAAAAAACAAAGTAAAGTATTAGAAAAGCTGTTGATTTTGGTTTCGAGTAAACGCATTTTAGTTTGTAATTTTAGGGCAATATTCACAGTGATCTTAAGTGTCGCAAAACTCTACTAAATCCGACTGTGAACTAGCCCACACCGTATGATAATTTAACATTTATACAAAACTTATATTCAGTTCTTTCCAATATAACATATAACAAAATAAACATTTTAGCGATATATGTCTTAAAATGTATAAACCCGAGTTTGAATTTCATTTTGTTGATTATCTGACGCCTACTTAACACTTCTCAAAGCGTGTTTACCGCTACCATTAAATGCTTATTAAGATAAGTGTGTCCCTAACGCGCGGCTATCTCAGAGTGCGTACGTGCTTGTGTATGTGCCTGTATGTGTGCGTTAGAAAGGACACCGATTGCCGAACGGCAGTCGCAATTGAGTCATAAATGTCACTAGCTGCTGCGCGTTCCGCTATTTATGTGATGACAATTTATGATACTCATCAGGAGGATCAACAAAAAGCCTAGCTACCTGCAAAAGGGTAGCACGCTGATCCTACCAACGGTTTACCTGCACTAATTTCGTTTGTTTTTTCCAAACCCAAGTGTCAATAAATTCTTAACTTAAATCTCTGCAATTGCCTGACACTTTTCCGTGCTATCGAGTCGAGGCGGCGAGGACCGCTAACGGATATGCTGATATGACCTGCGTAACGTTGACGTGCGTCCTAAGTTACGGCATCTTAGTTTCCTAGAACTGCAGCGCCGACTTTGAGCACGCACTACTCAAAAAAGGGGCGGCTTGGAAAATGTAAATTTCTTGTGGAAAATTTCGAATACTTTGACTGATCCGCGGATCTGCACGCAGGTCGACGCGCTGTCTGGTATTTTGCGGATTAAAGCGGAATTCTGCAGAAGAAACTAGTCATCACTGGATTTAGGTAGACACAACACTAAGCTAAAGTTAGGTATACGGAAAAATGTTCATTTCTGTTGCAAAAATTTGGCTAATCCACAGGTCGACGCGCTGTCTGGGATATTGCAGACCAAAGCAAATTTCCGTAGAAACAAAGACCAACAAATATGGCTAATAATTGCTAATACTCGAATATTACATGGTAATTTGGCCCTCTTTTGAAAGCATAGAACAATGACGGAAAAACACTTGTAGTTTTGTTGGCCTTTGTCCTGGGCGAAGAATACACAAAAGGGCTGCGGTTTGGTTTTCTCTGCATGGGTTTTCCCACAGACAAAAGATTCCCGGAGATTCCCCGAGAGTGACAAAGGAGAACAATCTCACGCAATTCTCGAGCCTCGAGTACTTGACTTCACTTTCCTAATCGCATTTTCGCAATTTAGCGCCAACGTATAATCCGCACAACGAAAACGATTAATCTACATTGTGCAAGTGAGGGGGAAAACACAATGAGAAACGGGGATTACCATCAGTTGGACTATTGTTGCGATTATTGTGTGCCGGGGCTTGACTTTCAGCCAGTACCGCCTACTACTGGCTCGACTGTCTATTGTTGCTATTTTGACAAGGACATGCGTAGGGAGAGAGCAAATGTCGGAGAAGGTAAGGAACATGCTAATTGGAATTTTCCACTATGGGGGCGTAGACGATCTTTAGAAGATCGAGATCGCAACCTTTTCTCCAGAAATTGCAGCATAATGTCGAGTGCTTCTGCGGTCGCGTGGCACATCGATCAGTGGGTCATCATCATCATTCTCTTCGTTTGTCGGGAGCTAGATCAAACATCACGATCACGTCATGACGCCCTTTGTCGGCAAGCCAGAGAGAGAGAGTCCTTTGCTTCTATTTGCTACTCTACTGACGGATCTATATGATCGCACAAGCATCATTTGTACTCTTTAGCCATGGTCGGCGCTCGAGCAGTCGGTGTTTTGGTATTGTTTTGTATATGTTTCCATAGAAATGCAGCGAACTATTCGAATTGATTTTCCAACTTGTGCGGAGTTAATTAACCTTTCGTTGCGGCTTCTTGAAAGAGGGGCCGGAGAAGACTCGTCTAAAGGCCGTAAAAAGTCGAGCAAACGCCCTAAAATAGAATGCAATTTTGGATTGTCATGCACTGCAAAAATGCACCAACTGCATGACATGCATTTCTATAATCTTAATCTGAATCTTTATCTGATTTTGATAGGAGGAAGTTATTTCATTCATATTTATTTGGAATACTGAAAGATGAATGGAGCTGAAATCGGGTTCTTTAGTTTTTTTTATACTATTGAAAGAACTACTAGAAATTATTTGGTGTATATTTTATATATTTTATTTTATATTTTAAAGTCCTAGTTTAGTTAGGCGTATAGAGTAATGGGCTTATCTATAGCAACCCCGAATTTATGATCGATTCTAGTTTGATTCCTTCAGTTTAGAACCATATCATCATGATCTTACATTATGTGTATTAACTTTATTCTCTAACTAAAACTAGATTAATTCTCTATTTGGAAAACCTTTTCCACATATAGAGTAATGGGCTTATTAATTCTCTATTTGGAAAACCTTTTCCACATATGGTATATTGACAAATTTTATAAATTTAGATCAGTTTTATATTGTAGATGAAAAGTTTTATGGTTTTAGTGATAGTTATTCCAGATCAATGCTGATTTATACAGCCTACAGACAGATTATTATGATCCAATATTGTATATAGGAATAATCACTTCAATTACGTTTACTATTTAATGAACTATGAGAAATAAAACTATAATAATATTTCACCTATTGTTGGATAATATTTCAATATTGTTTTATTTTACTGTCCGAATTTGGTTCACCTATTGTTGATTAATATTTCAATATTGTTTTATTTTAATGTCGGAATTTGGTGGGTTGATCTATGTACGTAGTATAAGAGTTTTACTACATAAACTCCAATTTTGAGATCACTCTTTCTTTGATTCCTATAGCACAGAGACATATTATTACAACTCCTAATTAAGAATTTGTAGGATTATTTAATCCTCTTGAACGCATTTGCGTTATGTTATAGTATACCCAATAATACTATTAGAAACCAATCTGGAGTTATTTTCAATTTGGAAAACCCCATTTCCCATACATATTTCAGCATTTACTAGGTGCAGTGAAAAGTAACCTCCTTGGGAATGAATTGTTAAATGTTTTTTATTTTATTAAACTTAACCCCTTTTTAGGTCGATACACTTAATCCAGCGATTTTCCAACTTCTTGATCCCGTCCGAAAAATAATTTTCCGGAAGGTCTGCAAAATACTCCTCCGCGGTGTCGATAATTTCGAAGTTTCGTTAAGCAGTGCTGCTTAGTGTCAGTTGAGTTTTAATACAGGGTTTCCAATTATAAGGATAGATTCTGGCATAATTCCTACAATTTACAGACAGATTAATATGATTCTACATTATGTATATTTGTATTTAAGGATGTGTGGTGTAAAAACTTTAAGTTAATTTATCCGCTGTAATGAAGAAATACAATTAAAGCCAGAATTATTCTCAATTTGGAAAAACTTTTATCATATGGTTTTCCGTAATTTATAGCCAGTTTGAAGAGAGATTATTATGATCCTAGATTATATATGTATGTCTTCTTATGATCCTAGATTATATATGTACTCAAGTGGTTTCGTCGGGTTAAGTTGATCCATGATTATAATGCAGACTATCTTGCAAATTCCTACTTTGAGCACAAACGAATTCCTTGCTCTGAATTCCGCCTCACTTTGCATAATTTAAAATCGTGTGAAGTTACAGGAAGCATTCAATAATTTCTCTCGTTTTGACCCAGTGAGAGAAAGAGACAATGCGTAAAATCGAAAGTACAAAACCGCATACAAAAAGAATTCTCAAGTGCCTGGAGAAATTTACTGTATGTACATATATGTATATGAAGTGCAATTGCTGAGGATCTTGCTAGACCACAGCGCAGACACGCCAACTTTGAATTGCCCCAAAATAATTGTGGGCCCACAATGCGGTTTACATGTGAGATTGAGGGCGAAGGGCATGGGGAAGGGTTAGCGGGGAAGCCTTTGCATATTCCCACAAAGTGCTGTTGTCTTTTGTGATCCATGATTGACCTTGGCAACAATTGTTTGCAAAGATATTAAATGTAATATTCAGGAGCACAAAAGAAGTTCGGACAGATCGAAAAAAATGCAGTAGCAAATGGCAGGTCAAACAAAGCAACAAAATGAAGTACGAGAAGTAGAAGCAGAAGCAGCAGAGGCAGCAGCAGAAGTAATAGCAGAGGCAGAGTCAGTGGCAGAAGCAGCGACTGCAGCAGAGCCTGCAGCAGCAGAGGATCAGGCCTACTCAGGTAATAATAACGTTTTGACCGCAAGCCAATTTAGGGCACGGGCTCAGGTGGTGGGCGCAGGCAGCGGCGCAGGCAGCAGAAGCATCAGCCGCAGTTACAGCCGCAGCAGAGGATTAACAGAATATGCCACGAATCAGGTAAGAGCAGCAAAGAAGATACTCGACTTTTTGGGCCAATCAGCGACTGCGCTTGCCTGTACTGCTTACCTGCACTGCTACCTGTTGTTGCGTATATAAGACGCTGCTGCTCCTTCAGTCAGCATCAGTTATCCTTTGGATTGCATACAATCAACATGTTGACTAACGACGAGTTTCTTAACCAATTTTACCTAGCCGTTGCATCGACAGAAGGCAGTGAAAATGCTCAAAGCGCGGTGGCAGAGACGGAAAACGACGATCTACTGAATGAATCCGACTGCATTCGCCAGTTAGCGGAGTTAATTAGTGAAAGTCAAGATGAGGACTACAGTGGCAGTGCGGACAGTCTTTCCGATAAATCGAATAGTTGCTCTCCAGATTTGTTCGTCAATTCATCAGCAGTATACGAACTGGAGCAGATGCTTAATGCTCAAGCCCAGACATACCAGCAAATGAACAACGCACCAGTAGCTCCCGTCAACTCCACGTACCAAAACAAAGCACCCAAAAATTGGACAAATAGTTGCCGCAACAAACCCTATGAATACATTAGACCGACGGCAGCAGCACCAGCCGGAGTGACAAATACACAATACTGGGCAAATAGCTCCCAACCCTACAACTACTCCAGACCGGCGGCAGCAGCACCAGCATTTGGACCACCAGCATTTGCACCAGCAACACAATCAGCATTTGCACCAGCAACACAATCAGCATTTGCACCAGCAACACAATCAGCATTTGTACCAGTAGCAGCTCAAGCATATGCACCAGTACCAGCATCAGCATTTGCACCAGCACAAGGATTTGCACCAGCACAAGGATTTGTTCCAGCGCAAGGAGTTGCGCAAGCACAACGATTTGTACCAGCGCAAAGAGTTGCGCAAGCACAACGATTTGTACCAGCACCTGCATATGCACCAGTACCTGCATATGCTCCTGCACCTGCATATGCACCAGCAAATGGGTTTGCACAGGCAGCAGCCGCAGTAGCACCGCCATCGGCCCCATTGCAAAATCAACAGGTACAAGCAGAAGCTCCCGATGTTCTGCGCAAGCGTCGTCTGGCAGCCAATGCACGTGAACGCCGACGCATGAACAGCCTGAACGATGCCTTCGAAAAGCTACGTGACGTAGTGCCCTATCTGGGTCCCGATAGACGACTCTCCAAATACGAGACTCTGCAAATGGCACAAAATTATATTGGTGATCTACTCTATTTGCTGAGCCGCTGAAATAAAACAGAAGGGGGAGGCGAATCCTAGCAGAGGCAACGCTACGCCAACATAAGGTGTGGTAGCATCACTTCCAGTGTTAACTTATAAAGGCTGTTAATAATTAGGTTCCGTCTTTATAAAACAATATTGTAACTTAACTTTAACTTTATCTAGCTACCAAATTTCAGAATACCAGTGCCAGAGAGATAAATGTATTATAGACTTAGCAGAAACAGAAAAGTGATATTTTTAAGAAATAAGAATTATGTCATAGATAGAAGAATTATATATATATATTTTTTAAAACTTAAAATAAATCTTTAAAATTGTCAATGAATTTGAAACTTTTTATTTATCCTTTTCTTTCTTCAATTAGATTTTTATTACAGATAAAAAAAGAATGATTTATAAACTACAAGTATATATATAGTACACGTGATAAAAAATACGAGTTGTAAAACTTGAAATAGGTTTAGAATGGTCAATGAATATAAAATATTTCTTCTGCAATAAGAATTTTTGAAAAACAAAAAACAAACTAATAGACATATATAGCAGGGATAGAAATAAAAAATATATTATAGATACATATTTTTTTATTAAACACAAAATAAAATCTTAGAATTGTCCATGAATATGAAATTTTGTATTTGTTCTTTCTTTTGTTCAATAAGGACTTGTGACAAGAAGAACTTAGAGAATTCCATTTTACTTCCTAGTATCTTTCAGTTTTTCTATTTTATTAAGCGGCTCATTAATTCACAATTTTCCACATCAATCAGTTCCGAAAGCAAACAAAAAAGGTTATCCTTGAGAACAGGGCGGCATTTTCAACTGAGTATTATTAAGTAGCGGGCGTTGACGCCCTCAACGAAGCAAGACAAGTCAAAACAACTGTTTGCCGACACGATTGATGAGTTCCGACTTCCGACACAGACCAAAATCGGGAACGAGAACTCTAAACGGAGGTGATTAAGTGCCGCAAACGTCAACAGGTAAACACAGAACTAGATTCATGTGCTGGCAGGATACGTAAATTGATTTAAACACAGTCATTTGTAAATGTTTCTAGGTTAACTGAGAAGAATTCTATAAATTAAACAGCGTTTTCTGATTTAAATATCACATTAAAGTTTGTATTTCTACACAGATTAATACTAAATATAATACTCTTTTGTCTTATAACTAAATACAGAACTACATTTACGTGCTACACATAAGACTTTTAGCTTAAACTAAGGTTTCATATTGCTAGCGTATTTATATTCTTCATAAATGATTTTATGCCGATTTCGTTTATGGCAAAGTTTGTACTAAGTGATGATATGAGGTAAAGCTCAAGTTTTGGAATGGAAGAGATCCCTTGTCCGAAAGAAAAAAAAGAGGTTTTCTAATTAAATTCTAAATTCGAATGCGTTCTACTAGTCAGTCTAAGGAAATATTGCGAAATAAGCCCAAGTCAAGCCCCGTCAAAGTTCCAGATTAAGTATCAGTCCCCTCTGACTATCGTAGCGTTTAGTTTTTGTTTTATTTTCCAGTAATTATTTAAAAGAAATTCATCTTTATTTAAATTGAAATTCTTTTAACGAGATTTTTGATTTGACCGAACAGAAGGTTATAGTACAGATTAATATAGCTTGATTGATTCTTGCATGTGGGTTATGACATTTAGTGAAGAGCATAAAACTTTGGCATACCCGAAGTTCATATTCTTTTTGGTACTACATCTCATATTACATTTATATTTACAACATATTTCGCTTAATTCTAGAAGGCATTAAAACTATAATTACAAGCAATATCGGAAGTAAACTAAAATATTACTTGATTATGTTACGGGCTAAGGCAACTTTAAACTTATTCAAATTATATTGTTACTAAACAAGTCTTTGAGGATTGTTTGAGTTTGTTTTTTGTGAGAGATAATTGCGAACATTTTGGATCGTTGACTAATGGCATAATCTACACATTTAAATAGAAAGTATCCCGTCTTGGCACTCTGCGATTAGATCATTTCAAATTCAAATTTATATTCCAGTTAAGATAAAAATAGGCAGAGAATAAATTCTTTAAACGGAACTCGTAGAATGCATTTTATTGAACGTGCTATAAAATCGTTTTAAGGTTTTTGCACATAAGATTTCTTTATAAACCCCATCAAATATCATCAGATTCTTTAGAATTGCATTTACCATTATAGATAAATGTATATCAATAAATATATATACTTGAATACATTATCATGAGACGTTTGATTGGGCGATCAGGCGAAAGTCTGTCATATATATGGGATATATAAATATATTGTTATTATCAGGAAATTTTAAAACTTTTCGCTTAAAACTAGTACAGTTGCTTAGCTAGTCTGGAATCTATGTAGTTTATTTAGATTAGCCAACGATCCGCAGCTTTCCAGGAAGTTGCAACTATTTAGTGTGTGTGTGTGTGAGATAAGACTGCTAACAACTTAGACCTTGCTATGTGTGTGTAATAATGGGTTTGTGTGTTTGTGTATGCGGGTGTGGATCTGAGTGTATGTTATGTATATAATCTATAATACGTTATTACATCCAAGGTTTACCACGCATGCGCCCACGTCCACCACCGCCGCGCATCGGTCCGCCACCGCGTGGAAAGAATTGTCGTGGTCCACCAGGCCCGGGCCCTGCCCCAGGTCCCCCCTCAAACGGGCCAGGCATACGCTGATAATTGGGTCGATATGGACCCGACCAACCGCGACCACGTCCACGTCCGCGTGACATATTATCCGGACTATTGGCAAAAGGTTGAAAGGCAAATGGGGAACCACTAAAAGGCGGTCGAGGAGGCGGTGGCACGCCTCCTCCTCCTGCTCCGTTGTTTCCTCCTCCCTCATTTCCATTCCATGGCATGGGCGGTTGCATTTGATTCCATGGCTGCTGCTGCTGCTGTTGTGGGGGAAGCGGTGGTTGCTGCTGCTGTTGTTGTTGCTGCTGTTGTGCCTCGGTCTGCATGTCCTGCATGTTGCCAGTGCCTGGAGCCGCTAAAAAACTATTGTTTGTTTCCCATTGAAACTCTGGGGGCGTTTCCAGCAGCGCCGGGCGAGATATCAAAACGCCATTTGCATCCAGTTCACCATCACCTCCAGCGTTCTCCAGCTGCAGTTGCTGATCTGCATTCGAATTGATTTCTGCATTGAAAACATTACAACTAAAGCAAAAGTTTGGGTTAGGTTGGGCTAAGTGCTATTACCTCGTTGCGACTCATCCACATCCTCATCGGACATGTCCATGTCGATAACCATATCAGCAGGATCATAACGCGTCGAGCCATCCACACGATCCGAGTCTGAAGAAGAGCCTGAAAATGCAAATCATTTAAGAAGTAAAGAGCTGCGTCTCTCTCTGTCAATCTTACTGGCATTGGACTTCTGCGGCGAATTGGTTTTCTTCACAAAGATGCCCGGTGGTGCCATCATGGGTGAATTGTTGCCCAAACTGCGTATGGCATTGCCTGCACTCTCCTCGCTCTTACCCCTGGGCGCAGTGCGATAGTCCACATCAATGCCACCAAAGTCCTGAAAGAAAGAATGGATTAGCAAGTAGAATATAAGGATAACTATGGATAGAAGACACCACTTCTAATCCCTCTCAATCACACCTTTTCTGCCCCACCCGGCGAGCCTGTTAGCGATATCAGATTCCTATGATCGATGTCCACAAGCTGCCGTGTTTGCTCCTCGCTCAGCGCTGATTTGGGACGAAAATTGAATGCAGGCGGCAATTGAACCGTGCGATGATCCACATCCTGTGCACCCAACGCCGAGGCATTGTGATGCTCACTGTACTCAATGGGAGCGCCGTTGCCTTTGCGTTCGAAATGCGGCGGCGAATGCGGCGTTGCTTGCGCCTGTGAACCATAACTGGAACTGGCTCCACTGCTATTCAGGCTGTTATCCAACGGCGTCCATGTCATGCTCATGTCCCACGTACTGTTGTTATAATCATCGACACTGCTCGCCGATGCAATTGCCGCTGGCATTGGTGGCGGCGGTGCCATGGGATTGCTATTAAGGGGTGCGGGCGTATACTGACTATCCGATGGGCCATAGCCATGATGCGGTGGCGGCGGCGGCGCATATTCCTGTCCTGTTCCACCGAACAGTGGCGGCGCTGGTGGTGGCAATATATTGCCATAACCTGTCGCTGTCGGACTGTATTCATCGCTGGCATTGCCGCCGCCGCCACCAACTCCACCTCCTCCGCCCAGTCCTGGTATGCCCGGCATTCCGCTATTGCCATTTGCATTGCTGTTGCCATAACTGCTGCTGCTCAACGGATTGGGTTTATAATAATTGGCCGCCGGCGTGTAGCCCTCATCATCCGAACGCGAACCAATCACCTCAATGGCACTGCCACGATCTTTGCCACTGGACTCACGCTTAAAGTCGTTTATATCGAAGGGAAGTTGACCTCCATCCAAATAGCTGGCAAATCCATTGAGACCAGAGCCGCTAAAGAGATTCTGTACGGGATTTCAAGTTGGAAATGTTAAATATTCCCTCTTTACGCCTCAAACAAAGTTCTTACCACACCCAACGGCGAGTTATTTTCCTCTGGCAGCTGTAGATCTGCATCACGTTCCGGCGACGGCGCATTGATGTCCGGCGAGGGTATGGGACTGGCCAGCGTGGGTATAACCTCGTCCAGTTTGCGTTTCACAATCTTAATGCGTGTGCCGAAGCTTTTATAGGCCTGCAAATGTAAAATTTATATAAATATATGTATATAAATCTCTAGTATAACCCTTCCTTCACTTACACTTGCAACAACTTTCACTTCGCGTCCCTGATGCTCGTAGAACTTTTTTGCTGCTTCGATGGTTTCCAGCACCGACTTGCGGCACTTGATCTCGTTCTGCAGATTCTTGTTATACGCATTGATGAAGGCCACACAACGTTCCAGCTCCTTTTCGATGTCACCCGAATGGCTTTTGTCTTTTAACTGTTGTTTAATGGCTTCGATTTCGAAATTCGGTGGCTTTGGTAGCTTCTTCATGCTCTTGTCCGTTGTCTCGCCCAGCTCCACACATTCCCTGACCTGCGCAATGAGTGTGGAGTTCTGATACTCATTGCTGGGATCTGTGCTGGGAGGTGCCTTCTTTGGCGGCGCTATATTAAGCAGACCGCTTAGATCACTGAGAAACTCCTCGTTGTAGATTTCACGTTGCTCCCAAATCTTGAAAATGCGCAAGATCTTGCCTTTAACACGTTCGTCGCTGTTGGAAAAGAGGCAGAAACCTTAGTTCAACTTTACAATTTACAGGGTATATGCCGGCTGATACTTACCGCACCATTGTGGTGGCTCGCTGCAGCGCTGTGGCCCAGCATTCAACGAATTCGTAGCGCTTTCGCTTGCTATACTGTATGACATCGTTGGCCAGATAGAACAAGACGAGGCGATGATCAACGCGCACTGCCAGGGGAAAGGGGGAAGGCGGGGGTGAATGATAATTGGCCTCTTTAGGAACAAAGTATTCGTGCTCACCTCGTTTAAAGACATTCAGCCAACAGTGTATGATCTTCTTGTGATTGAGTCGATGCTGCAGGCACCAATTGGACATTTGCTGTATACACTCCTGTGTGTCCTTGAGCGCCTCCAGGCGCGTTTCGAACAGCTCCTCATCGAATGTTTCACTTGATTTGGACATGTTCGTGCGTGTCTCTCTCTCTCACACTCTCAGTGCATTACAGCGCGCCAACACACAGTTGGCGCCAAATGTTCACGGAGCTGACTTTTTTTGCTATAATTATTCTATATTTGCGCCCAGTTCACCCTCGCGTAGGCTTCGACAACGGCGACGACGACGGCGGCGGCTGCGTATTTTTTCTTCACTGGGCCCCCACACAAACACGCGCACTTTTTTCAGCCGTTATTTAGACAGTTTAGCGGCACACTTGACTTTATTTCATGTTGTTTAATTGCTGTAGAATAAATTGACTAAAGATTTGCGTGTAGTTACTGAATTTTATTGCACGCGGTTTTTGCAATTTTGTTGTTTTTCTTCGCGAGAGTTGTTTTAGCCAGGCAGCAGCAGAAGTTGATAGTGGTGGGAAGTTATCGATGTTGCTATCGATAGTCGTGCGTGTGCGTGTTTATGGAGAACAAAGTGGCCATCTATTTGATATTAAATCGATCCGGGTACCCTAATAACAGAGATTTAAATTTGAATTGATATCTATCTTTCTCTAAATTATAATTGGAATAATTTACAGTTAATTGTTTAATTAACATTTTTTAAAATTGTAGACAAAAAACTACAGGTAAAATTGCAACTACACAATGTGGGAAATTACCGCATAAGTTTTCAAATTGGCCGCTCAGCAGTTTGTCTGGCAACGCCATGCAGGATACGAGTGTGGTATTAAATACACATATTTTTGGGATTTTTTGGAGCTACTTTCCTGCTGCTTGGGGCCTGTGCGCTGCATTGCAGCAGGTGGCGCCGCTTTGGCGTCAGTTTCATTCTCACAAACAGCTGCAGCACACACGCCTCGCTCGTTGTGTTCTTTTTCCTCCGCTCGCTTGAGTTATCGCGCGTAAATATATTCTCGCGTTTGTTTGTAATATTATCATAGCCGGCTGTGCGTATGATAACAGTAGAACGCATTGATAAGGTCTACGTGCGTGCGCGTGGGAGTCATTGCTGCTATTGCTGGACTTGTCTTACACACACACTCTGTATGGTAATCTTCTCTTTCTCACGCGTGTGTGATGCTTCTTCTGCCTTGCCGGCATATGGCGTCTGTTTGTTGTTATTGTTGCCGCCACTGTTGTTAGTCTTTTCGGCTTGCCGCAGGGTCAGTATGAAATTCTGTTAGGGTTGTGTGAGGATTAAATGCTCAAATTGAAAACATAATTATGGCATAATTATGCTTAACTCGCTTTAAATGCGCATTTCAAGTTTGGGCATGTCTTCCTCCTTGCTCCATCTCTTTCTCTCTCTCTCCCCCTTCCACCCTATCTCACGTTCTCTACTGTTTCTCTAACTGTAAAATGGTTCAATTGTTTTGCATTTGGCGCGCCGCGTCCTTCGGCCCATTAGGGCCATGTAATTATTCTGATTACTTGGCATAGACTCAGACAACAATAATAAGAACAACAACTGGGGGAACAACAACAACTCCCATGCTGCGCTACTGACCCAGTGCCAGAGAAGGCACAACGACGTCACACGGGAAATGCGCCGCAGCTCGGTAAAAATAATTACGCTTCAATTTGCTCCCGTCGCTGTTTTCCCTTTCTAGGATTTTGCTTGATTGAGCCTGAACATTAGAGAATAGAGAATAGCATCGCGTCTAAGTGATTTGTGTGAATTTCGCGAAAGCAAATTAAGTCAAAGACGAGAGAACAACTGAGAGAATCGACAAGTTCTTTCAAGAGGTATGTTTAATATTTTTTGGGTATTTAATGAGTTAACTAACAGGGATTACCATAGAACAAATATACATACTATAAATATATGTATATATTATATTGTTTACAACGTATTAAGAGAGTACTTCTTTTTCTTGCCTCATCTTAGCTTATATATTTATGTTTTATCAATCATTTGAAGATCTTTCTTTGAAGACTGTGGTATTGTAATACTTTAAAAAGGGCTTATGTTTGAAGATTGACATATTGAAAGTGTTAAAACTTTGTTTACAGTGTATTTATTTGGTTGTCCTATCGTTTGTTATTCTTCTATAAGTTAATTTCTTTCTAATAATTGTTTTCTATGATCTTTTCAAAGTACAACCTCGGTAATGACGTGAATAGTCAGTGGTTCAGCTTAATCAAATTAACAAAGTTCTGGCGATTGCTTCAGTTGTTGGTTCACACACTCCCTCTTCTCCCTGTCCTCTTTTTTACACCCACTGCAAACCTAAACATCCTTTCGCCCACATACCTTTCATCCAGCTGCATATAATAAACTCTAATTAGGGAACTAAACCATCCCGTCGGAACTAAACTCACGTCACTCCGTGCTCGTGTAACCTGATTTCCAGTTGCCCTTTGGGCTGAAGATTCGTCGTTCACATCCAACGCACATTTGTCAATTAGCCGTCCATTTGCAGCGACAGTTTTTCCTGTCCTACTCTCCCATTTCCATGGCCAATTCCACTAGGGGCGGCCCTATAAAACCCTAAACCGGTTCCCCGACGAGCGCGTTCGTAACTGCGTCGCAATTTCACAGAACCCTTGGGACAAGTGCTTCCTGGAAATGGTATTTAAAAAGTGCTGTGACTATGGGAATGCACAGCAATCAAATTTCCACATAATTTTAAGGCCCTCTCTCTCCCCTTTTTGCTCTTTCAGCTTAGCAGGCGAGGGCAAGTGGCCCTACTAATTGGCTGCCTTTGGTTTTTAGCGTTGTTCGCATTAATTCAAGATAATTCTGTAGAAAATACTTGTACTTTACATATTATTTCTGATTTTCCAACTCAAGTGATAATATCAAAAATTTATAGCACAGCTTTGAGCGCTTGTCTTATGCATTATTTCAATACTTTGTCTGCATTGTTCTTTTGTGCGTTATATGTATCATATTATAAACGATACTAAAAACAAACAAACATACTAACATATTGAGTGAGTATTGCAATTTCTTGTTTATCATTTGGCAAAAGGAAAAATTGCGCAGCTAAAATTGCTTATTGGAAACTATTTTTATGGACGGAGATTTTCATAACGTCGCCATTTGTCGAACTGCGTTCTGAATTATTACTGATTGGATGACAGGAATAAAGTTGAGAATTGTGAGAGTGCGGACATGTGTGGACATTGAGTTCATTTTAGCCTAATTAGTGGGAGATTAGACTGAGAGTCTTATTAGTGAAGGGAAGATTAGCGGAATGAGTTGGAAGGAAGAAAATATAAATAAAAGAGAGTTTTGCTTTAAATATGTGTACCAGTTTAAGCTCAATTTGTAATATTTTTGTAAAGGAGTCTAGTTATAATCACTTTTAGCTAGTGTTGAGTGTTACCTGACGAGATTTTGGGTTTGTTTTAGCCTCATTGGTGGCATCAAGGAGGAAAGAATCAGAAAGAGTTTTCTATGATTATATTGATTTGATTTACAATTGAAAACAGTAAACTATATATTCATGCTTATAACGTGACTTTGTATTTAATTAGCTTAATTAGTAAAGGAAGACCAAAGAGAAAAGATTAAAAAGGAGTTATCTTCGATTATTACGATTTGCCTTATCGGTTTAAACAACATACTAAACATGTTAAACTCTATAGGGGTCTACTCTTAAGCCCATTGAGCTCGTGCTTTTTATAGTTCGTGTCAACACGATTCTCCTATTTTGTGCAGCTCCTCCTTCAGCCTTATGCAGCGTATTATGTTTTATGGCAGGTAGTAGGTACACACTCATGAGTGTACTATATATGCATGTGTGTATGTGTGTTTGTGTGTATTTGCTTGGCACACACACAACGCATGTAGCAGGACAGAGCGAGGTAAACAAGTTCATCACGTAAGCGTGTTGATGGTTGAGTTCAGCTCTTGCCTGGGATTAGTTTGGCTCTTTGTTCCTCCCACTCTCTAGGCTAATGACAAATTGAATGCAACTGCTATCGGGAATAGTTCATATGATGAATGTCGAGACGAGTTGCCCCGCAGCTACCACAGCAGCAGCAACAGCAACGAGCATTCCACTTGGAGGAACTTGGCTCATTGCCTGCTGGCGTTTTTAATTTGCATGCGAGCTGAGGACAGAGGACAGAGCTGTTTGCACAGCTTGACAAAGGAACAGTACAAAGAGGGGGAGGGGGAGGTCGACCGACTCTTGTGGCTGGCACTTAATAAGTCAACTTGGCGTTTGCCTTTGCGTATGTGTGATAAATGTATGTGGTGCATGTTGCGCGTGGCACACATTAATTTCTTTGTATTATTCTCCTTGTTTCGCTTGGCTTGCATCATTTTGCTAATTGAGCTGCGGTTCGATGTGGTTTGTTGGTGCAATTGAAATATTGATGGATTTTGCCAGCTTAAAGAGGCATTAGCTGAAAATATTCTGCAGAGCAGCCCGGAAATGCTACTCAGCACGCGCTTCCTTTTAACTGCACCCTCTTGCTATTTTTCTCTCTTCTCTCTCTGTCTCTCCCTCTTCCTCTTCCACGTTCACTCACTTCTGTGTCTTCGTCTCTTTTTCAGTCGCTAGCTAATAAACGTTTTGCCTAGTCGCGCATCACGCTGCGTATACGCAACTTGCAGCCAAATGTCTGCTACGTGATTTTCAGTTTGACACTCGCCACACGTTTCGGGCGTCAAATGCTTCGTTTTAATGCTCACTTTTTGGTGCCCACGCACACATACTGTCACTGCTCCTTTTTTTCCTTTGTGTTGCCTCCCTCAATGTTGTTGTTTCCTTTTGTCTGTTTCGTTTGTCGCGCTGTTTGCTTTGTTAGCTTTGCTTACGTATTTTTGCCACCATTTGCGCATTGTTGTTGCGACTTTTATTGTATGCGCAAATTGCTGGACATTTTTACGGCATATCAGCAGTTTAAAGAGACTGAAAAGAGGCTTTAAATTGATAATATAATTGTCACTCCTTAATTTTATAGACTGAATTTGATTTAATTCAACTTGATTTGATCTTAAAGTTCAACATTAAAAATTTGCCAGTTTTACAGGGTATGCTTTGCTTCCTTTCACTTCACTTTCCGGCAATTTAAGCTGTTTTATTGTTGACTTTCAAGTGCGTAGACTTTCACAGCACATTCTCCTACTCTCATTCTTTCCCCCCTCTCTCTCTCATACTTTTGTGTCTTTCGTATTCTAAGTGCGAACACACGTCAGCACTTTGAGCACGTTTTATTTTAATGGCACTTTTGTGGCACATTTCCTTACACTGCGGAAGGACGCGACTTTCTATTGTGTGTGAGTGTTGTTGTTGCTGTCTGTGTGTGTGTGTGCAGTGCATATACAAATTCGACTTGTTTGACAACATTGAACTATCTCGCACGACTTTGACTACATTTTGTGTGGGCCAAACTCATGTTTGCATTCTCAGCGCACTCGTCTTCAATTTGCCAAACAATTGCATTGTGGAGTCTGAAAAGGCGAGGACTCTTTCCCCTTTTGCTCCTATTGTAAACCAATGCTAGATTTTCTGCAAATAAAAACTATATTTTTAATACATGCACTGAATAAATATAAACTGTTTTGATTTTGTATTGAAAGAATTCGTTGAGGGTTTAAATATAAATAAACATTGGGCAAATTTAAATTTAAACTCTTTAATGAATTGATGAAACTTGTTCGACTAGTTTTTCCAAACCGACGTATATTGCTAGCCACAATGTTTATTATTCTATTTAAATCAGTCATTTTAATTTATCACTGGACACAATAGAAACAGAATAAGTTTAATAAGAGAATATTCAATTACAGGCTGTAGAAATTGCATTTAATTCAATTACTTAAGTGGGAATATGTTTTTTAATCGAATTAGTTTTATTACACTATCAAAATACACACTATAAACAGCTGTAAATATGCCTTAGTAAAGAGATCTTTTTTTCAAAAAATGGTAGGTTAAGCTGCAGTGGATACTGCTGTATCAGAAAAGTCAAACTTTACATCAAAATAACGTAAAAAGAACTAAGGAACTTCTGTGATAGAATAGATGTAGATAGGTCAGTTAGGTGCCCAATAAGCTTAGCCAGTTTCATTCTTAAAGTTCCACTCTATTTCATGCAGACAATTTCATTGATATTCAAGTAAAATAATATCGTATATTAGCCAAGCTAACTGGAAAGTGATTTACATTGCTTTCTTCTGTGATTGCGGCTTGCCAGTTGCAGAATTTGACTTGAAAGCATTTTGCTAGGCATGAAATATGTGCAAATTGCTTTGATTTGCATGCAAATGCAAATGCTGATGCGGAATGCTGATGTTGATGCTGATGCGGGTGTGGCAATGAAAGATGAGGCAAATGTGAAGTCGACGTGTTGTCAGGCGCAGACAAAGACCGAGGAACAGTTGCAGTTCCGCACGGTCCTTTGCATCCTGTCAGCCTGGAATGCAATTGAAAAAATGCCTGGCATACTCTGGGCGCAGTGTTGTTGCTACTACTGCCTGCTGCATAAGTATTTTCTATGTTCAACATTTATCTTCATATTTCAAATAACACACATACATATTTCATACTTCAACGTAAGCAAAAATTTTAAATTCCGACACTTGCACAATGCCATTTTACGATGGCATTGCGGCAGTTAGTGCGTCAAGGTACTCCAAGTTGACCACCATTTCGATGAGAGCAAGGACAGTGCATTGTAAAGCATTGACCAGCCATCTCTCTCACTCTCTCTCTCTCTCCCTCTCTGCTCAATGTGCTGCTGCTTTCATTCGTATCAATTTCAATTGCAGCTGCAATTCTGTGGATTTATTATTACGAAGCACTACTTTGGTTTGAGTATCTGAGTTTGTTTCTTCGAGATCTCAGAGACTGTGGTAGCTAGTGCCAAAAAATTTGGTATCAGCATTATATAGATGTGGTTAGAGCTGAAGTGCATTTTAGATGCGCATTACTTCGCTTGTTGCGCTGATAAAACCATGCTTAAATATAATTACATATAATTCACAAGGTACGCAAGGTAGATTGATGATGCCTTGCATATATCTGATATACTAAGTTATCTAGATATATACAATATTTTATCAAAATCCACAGAGTATAAGTTCAGCTTTAAGGGAAAAAACAGCAAGAGTCTGAGTATTGCTGAAGTATCTAATGATTTAATACAAAAAGCTTAGTTATCTCTTGTATAGTATATGTGTGTCTTTGGTATCTCTCCTTGGTATCCCACAGTTGAGTACTTTTAGCTCTACTCAAGCTTATCTTACTTTTTGTTGACTTCAATTCGAACAGCAATTGACAGTTCACTTACAAACTATCCATTCCATTACAGTACCCCCTAGTTCGCTTTTCCTCTCGCTGTCTCTGTCTATACACTTGCATCTCTCTCTTTTATTGTCGCGAAAAACACAACCTTGAGCTACATTTATTTGGCACTCACTCTCTCTTTCTCTCGCTCGCTCGTTCGCCCAAATCACTTCAACCAATTAGAGTCTCTAATCTATTTTCGATTCTCTTTTTTATCGCTTAACAAAAACACTTTTTCCGTTTATTTGTTTTCGCTGTGGCGATAAACGTTGAAAGCGTTCCATAAAACGTTGTGTACGTGTATGTGTGTGTGTGTGTGACGGGGTGGTTGGGCTGTATGTGTGCTTCCGTAGCTGCGGTGTGTGTGTGTGTTATCGCATTAAACACTCAACCGTTTCCTGTGGCCAAGTGGGCTGAGTTTTACCCGCTTTGTTGACTTGTTTCCGAGGGCTGCGGCCCCTCGAAAGGTGTTGCCAGTTGTAATTAATCATTGCAAGAGAGATGAAAAACAACAACAAAGGCGCCGCCTGACAAGCTCAAGAATTTCGAGTTCATTTTGACGCATAATTTAACATTATTACAAAATGTGTTGCATACTTCTTGGGGCCCCATTAGGCATACATACATATACATTCTTCAAACGTGTAAGGCATTTGTCTTGTTGCCCGTCGTTGGCCTATTTGTTCCATTTCACGGTCAACAGAGCGTAGCATTTAATGATTCCATTCGTTCATGAAGTCAGCTAAATGAAGTGAACTTTGGTACAGACAGCGTTTTTAAAAGAATTCCAAGAATAATTAGTATTTTTGTATACCATTCTTGGTAGGTAGCATTGAGGTAACTTTAAGGGAAATTTCCTTGAATTGAATGCTGACCAAGTTCGTTTTTTTGAAAGGAAAAGTTGGTTTAATCCCCTGCTGTGCTAGCTCCAGTTGCAGGCAGTCAAAATGCAATTAGATGCCATAATATATGAGGAGTGGACCCAGCAACATATGCCAAGGAGAAGGCGAAGAAGGAAGTTTGCCGCCTTGTCGTGTTTGTCATTAGACAACTTTGTGACATCCCGGCGGCTTGTGGCGCAAAAGTTTTCCGCGAAAAGTAATTAGCCTCAAAAGTAGCTTGTGGATTTTCCTAATGCTAATTGGGTTTTAATGCCAAAGTAGCGAAAGTGGCGGAAGTTTTTCTGCAAGATCATTACACGCACGAGTTCGCACACAGAAATGCGTGAAATGGTTGCGAGGAGGCGCATCCTTTGAGATTACTTGGCAAGCAATCCTTTTAAGCTGTCACTTTTATTGTGAATAATTTTGTGTTAAAATCAAAATTGCGCACACGCGCTGCAGGGCCATAAAGAGAGCGAGACATGGGAGAGAGAGAGAGAGAGGTGAGAAAGAAGACATCTGAAATCGACAAGAAAAATGCTTGAGACAATTGCTTTAGCATTTTGTTCCGAAAAGAACCCAGAGGCGAACCCTTTAATCCTCGAATGCTTACGAATGCCATTCACGAGATTTGCATGCGATATACACAAAGCACACACACATGCATACACTCACACACACACAGACTCACACGCACGCACACAGACCTGCCTAAAAAGCCAAACACAAAGTTTGCCACAATTTGCCCCGTCCACGAGGTATGAAAATTGTTGCATGGGGTATGCCACAGTTACCACAGTTTATTGGGCCTCAAGGCTAAAGTTTTGATAAATAAATCTGTATCTTTTATCTATCTATCTATCTAATATAATAAACTGCATTTTAGCTACAATCAAAGTCAAACTCGTGAAAACCTTCAAAATATTTCTAGCAAATTCCACTCTCATTTTAATTCACATAAATCTCTGTAAATTCTTCTCAAATCTTTTGGCTTTGATAAAATATTAAAATCTCTACAGCTATTAATCTAATAAGACATTATGTACTTGTAGTTCTAGGATATGCGCTGAACGTGACTACCCCAAATACTTACTTCAGTTCGTTTAGCTTGCTTCGAATATTCGCAGCCAGAAGCAGTTTTCAATTTCATTGATGCGTGTATGTGTGTGTGTGTGTCATATATTGTTCGTGTGTGTGTTAGTGTGTGTATAAGTCTGTGGCAAATCCTGCCACAATGTTTGCCCCAAGTTCGCCGCCTGCCTCATACTCTGTCTGTGGCATGTAATGAAATTGTTTTCCCTTTTGCCAAATGTACACTGCGCGTAAGTGTGTGTGTGGGTGTGTATGTAAGTGTGTGTTTGTGTGTGATTGTTGGTTTGTCGACAGGCGCGTGTATTTATTTATTTGAATTTCATTTTGTGGCTGCCATTTACTTGTAGTAGTCCCAGTTCCCTCTCTAGCTTTACCCCGTCTCCCATAGGCTCTCTCTCTCCCTCTCTCTCTCGTCTCTCTCCTCAACATTGCTACAATTCTATTTATCTTTTCTCGGCCCCTCGCTGAATTGTCTTTCTTTTAACGCATTTCGAACAACTTTGCATTACAAATTTTTCGCTTAGCACAAAATGACGTGCGAAATTTGCCACTGCCTTCAGCTTTGAAGTGCTAAAATTAACGTCCACTGCTTTTTGAGAGGGCTTTTTCTCCTCTTTTTTTTGTTGCGTGTACCCTGGAAGTGGTGCTGAGAAGAGCTTTGACGGACTATAAACAGTAAAGAGACAATGGAGGGATATGCTTAGTAATCACAATGTTTCTAGATAGAAAACTTTGGTAAAGAAAAGAATTTTCATTGAAATTTATATTAAATGAATTGTGATCTGTTGCGTATTAAAATAAATCAGGAATTCAGTCTTGATTGTTCTATTTGGAGCAGTCAAAAGTGTTTTTATTTGAACGAACTCAACTGACTTTTATTTATTTAACTAATGCAACTAATCTTTTCATGTGCAAAGTTATTTATATCATTATCATACATATAAATTTACCTCTTATAACTTGTCCGTTCTTTGCACAGGGTATTTCCTCGTCGCATACACTGTCTCTATTTTGTATCTCGCTGACGCTGTTAACGCTTTGTGAATGAGCTCGCCCGCGTTGGGCCATTTGTATGTAAAGAGCGAATTTCGAAGCGTGGCTAAATGAATTGCGCTCTGGTATTTGCCAAACCGTTTTATAGCCCAAAGTATTTCCGGGCAGAACTAAGTGCCAAAAAAAAAACTGCGGGTAGTCAGTGAGATTCGCAAAAGAAATTACAGAATGAACGTGATTAAACAGTTAATTATGAAAGGGAACTTAAACACAACCTGAAACAGTTAAAGAACCTAAGTAAACTTGAAATGTTTCTTTATATACTTTGCTAGTTTATGTTGTATATAAACCTAGTTTTTTATACGAGTATATCTGCACAGATCATTTGCATAACATTCAAGTGCAGTGTGTAATTTTTTTACTGACAAATCAGATCTTATCTAAACTATCTCTCTCTCTCTAGCTTAATAACCATCATAATATTATTTCGATTTGTCTCTCTTGCCACAGACCCACTCAACATATGCTGAGTCCTTTCGCGTCTTGATTTATTCGCCGAGTCATGACTTTATCAACGCGGCTGCATTTACATAACAATGTTTATATTGCTCTTGTTGTTGCTGTTCTTGTTGTGCTAGGCCTGCGTCTGGTAATTTATTGATAAGAGAGCCACGTGCCGTTAGAGATTGGCAGAGAATCTCCCACTTTGTGGCTGCACACACACACACACACACACACACACAATATGTTTGCGATTAAGGTGCTCGGACATGAGGGGCAACAAAATAAAATAGGCATTTTCATGGCCCAATGATGCCAAAATAATGTGCCATGATGTAAACCAGACCTGGCTGCTCTACTGCTCCTTCCGCTCCTCCTGCACTTCCCTGCCAACTGATGATGATTTGTTGCGCCTGCCTAATTTATGGGGCATCGTGACAGGCTCGTTAACATTTCAAGCTCGTATTTATGAGCAGGTCGCTACGCCTCCTTCTGCTCCTCCTCCTCCTTCTCGTTCTTTTGCTCTCCTCAAGCGTTGTCAATAAATTTCCCGGCAGGTGTAAGAGGCTTCTAAGTGATTTTCCATGTCGGCTCAAATCCTGTAATTAGGCTTTGTTGCTTTGGCTTATGAAATCCTAAGCTGCTTTCCCTCACTCTACCACAAGATTTATCTAACTGTATCTTTGAGTAAATCGATAGCTGGCCTGCAAAATTTGACCTGCTGTTCTAATTCAATTTACAGGCTGAAAAAGTTTACATTTTTGCCTTTTCCTTTTGTTGGTCGAACAATTTGAAGCCAAATTGAGTGAAACCGAACTGCGTGTGGCCAGTGCAACAGGGGCAGTAGAAAGGGATGGGGCCAGGGGGATAACAGAGGCAAATCCCATTGGGTAAATTTATGATATGCTTTCAAGCAGGCAGGGCGACATTTTGTTTATTGGATAGCACGACAGACGCTTCAGTGATCAATTAATTTAAGCACTTTTCTTATGACCTTCGCTTTACCAAAGGAGCGGGCAGGGGAGGGCACTGGGTCAGCAAAGGCCAGGCTGTCATTTACATGCTTCGTGCTGGTTTCGTGTTCTCAATTTATGAAAGTGAAATGGGCAATTATTGTAATTGAAATCGGCACAGAATGACATCATTTTTTTTTTTTTTTTGATAAGCGGTTAAGGGCACAAAGACATTTGGTCGATTAAGTTTACAGTACTTTTGAAGGCTTTGTAACTTTATATTGAAATCGGTTATGGAGCTTGAATGCTTGAGTGGAACTTATCATATTTACTGCACATTTTATAAGATTTTTTATATACTTTTCTAATATTTCTAATGCTTTAAATTTCTCCTGTTCTTCTTTCATTTGTACTTCTTTAATTTCTACGGCTTTGACTAATGCCTTACCCAATTATCAGCTGTGCCTCACATGCCTCTTTTTTCCTTTCTCTACACAGTTTGAAAGAAAACTTTCACATTAAAAACTTTCAAACTTTGTTTAACCAATTAGTTTTTATTTTCTTCTTCCTTTATCAAGCTATATTCTGAGAATCACTGTACTAATTACATTACTTTATCATCAATAAAAGCCAAATCCATTAATTAGACATAACTTTTCGTGGAGCACGCCAAGAGGCAATTGAAAATTTAAACATCTCTGTTGCTCTGTCCCCCTAAAGACAATTGGGTCACGCACTAAAAACTTTACAAACCACTTAAAAACGCCAACTCATAATGAAGGAGCTGAAAGGTCTATGGGGGTGCGGGGTGTGGCCAAAAAGTTGGCAAACAAGTTTGCAAAACATTTTTGATGACTCATTGATTTGATTCTCAATTTAACGGTCAATGAACCTGATGGCCTCTATGAGGCTCTACGTACTGCTTCTTATTGTCCTTGTTATTGTCTTGTCCAGATTGTTGGGAGGCCTATTGAATATCCATCGATTTAAAGGCGACTACAGTTAATCGCACATTTATTTAAATTACCAAAAGGACATTGACATCTGCTAGCCAGATCGAGAGCCTTCTCAGTGCTGGCTATAAATTCCAGCTGCGGCATGCAACACTTTCCCGGAACTTTTTGTGATTTATGATTGTGGCTTGAGCCACCATCTTCATCGTTGTCCAAGCCCATCAGCTTGTCCGCTCGTCATTTGTCGACGTCGTCCTGCAGAGTCATCGAGGCATGAACCAAGTCTTGAGTCCTGTAACCACGTTCCAATTGCATCCCACTCGCTGTGCTCTGCTCGCCGTCATTGTTGTTGGCCATAAAAGTTTTCCGCTCCCTGTTGTCCAAGAGCTGCCATAACTTTTAATGAGAATTTATGCTTTTTATTTTATCAACTTGATTTCAGTATGAATTATCGATGTGCTTAGTTGCCAGCGGATTACATCAAAGTGAGGCCAGCAAATTGGTCTTGGATTAAATTAGTATTAAATTGGAAATAAATATACTTTATTCTCTTGCAGTTACTTTGAACCCACGAAGGCGCTTAACTTTGCGCTGAAAGGGTTTCTTTGCGTGGGTAAGTTATAATTTTTAATGCAGAGCCTTTTTAAAGTCCCTTAAATTTATATCTTGTTCCCTAATTCTATAACAATTTTCTCATTCTTTTCATGTCATAACTTTTTAATTCTCTTTTTCGTTTTACTCTTTCAGTTGGGAAATTATTTTTACTATTGAAATTGAGTGCATACTCAAAGATTCTGTGTTTTAAGTATGAAATACTTATCATTTCTATTAATTAATTAAGTGAACGCAAAACACTTTTTTGTTCGATCTTAATGCAAAATTTGTTGATAGTAATGTTTACAATTTCAAATAAAATTCTTTAAACTACATATTCTTTTCTGATACTTAGAGAACTTGGAATACATAAACTATAAGAGAATCATTTTCATTGTTCTCCTCCTTAACTTGTTCCTTTTCCTTTAGATTTATTCAATATACTCCATTTTTACTACAGAATATTAAAATAGAAAATCTATTTTGATTTAATTTTCTTTTTTATCCCCATCAAACTTTTTTTTCATGCATGCTTTCACTGTCAATCTTCATCCATATCAATAAGTGACCGCAAACAAAGTTACGTTGAATTTTTAACCCAATTAAAATGAAACTTTCATCCCTTAACCAAGTTCAAATCCAGCTTAACTCACCACAAAGAGTGAAAGAGAGTAAGGTAGGACTAATTTAAATTGAATTAATTTATGGATTTCGCAGGATAATAAAAGGGTAAAGGTAATTTAGCCAGCGTTGTGCGTAATTCTTGGCCACAGCATTTTGTTTTCTGCATATTTTGCCGTTAATCAAATTGCCGTCGTTTCGCACGAGAAACTCCATTAGTGGCTTTTAGTGCTGGCCACATTTCGTGCTCTCTGTTCTGGTTCATATACAGTTTTTTATGCACGTTTAAATTGAATTAAAAGGGAAGCATTATGGCCAAATTGTTGTTGTTGTTGTTATTGTTGTCGCTGAACTTTACGCAAAAGTCAGTAAAGCAACGAATTGAATTAGCTGCACACTAATTGGCCTAGCTAATTTGCAGCATAACAAATAACCGCAACGGAGCAGACCCCCAGGGTATAATAAGAGCAACATCACAAGCGCGAACTATGCGCAGGCAAATAAAGTTGGCTAATAGAGCATTAAGCGCGCCCAAGCGAAGGAGAGAGAAGAAGTGATAGGGAGAGGGATAGCGACCTCATGCCATATACTTTTATGACCATTATGGCTACTTGCCTGCTAAAAGCAAACATCGAAGGTTATGTTAGTGAAATGGATGCTAGGAAGAAACCCGAACACTGCATCGAAAAGAGGTTGCCCATTCAAAGGTTTTGTGGATGCCAGACACAGGATGTTGCATAATTAAAGTGAACTTAAGAGTAGTACGAAGACTGTCGCTTTCATTACTGCATCCAATTAAACTGAGCTAGTAATGAAATTATTAATATCTAGAGAGGAACAAAAATATACATAATATATTGCAAATTCATTTATATTTGTTATTTTCTATTTATTTTGACTATGAAAATTGTCAAGATTCGCTGCAATAGGTTGTTCTTCAAAGGTTTGAAGACAAAGGGTCTATAAGTCTAGTCGATTTTGTCACTTTTTTGAGCGTAGTTCATTTTTTTTATATGTTTTTAAGTATTTGTTAGGAATAGCATGAAAAATATATTACAAAATTGATTATCATACATTCCATATAATATTATTCCATATATTTTTCTATAATATAAACTGTTATGACTGTTAAAAGTCTAGAGATGGTGCAGTCTGTTGAGCTTTAAGCCAAGTTTTGAGCAATTGAATGTCTACGAACAAGACTTATATACAACTAAGCTAAGTTTACTTACCCCACATACTCACTGAATATATACTTACCTAGCCCTTTTGTGCAGTACTTAATGTGATTAAATGTTTCAGTTGCCCGTCTCGCTCGCACTGCACAAACTGTAGCATACTTATGCGGGCCTCACGCAACTTCTCTCAAAGGCTAAGCATAATTTAATTGTCTAGCTATCGAAAGACGGCAACAACAACAACACTGCGAACAACAACAATTACTTAGTGAAAGCCTGAGCAATTATCACTTGCCAAGAGTGAGATAGATAGGGAGAGAGAGAGTGTGAGATAGAGATGGAGATAGCTGAGGGCAAAGATTTGAGGCGCTTAATTAGCCACACGTCGATGTGAAACTTGCTGAGCTTCAACTGGGCCTAATTGAAATTATATGTGTGCGTTCGTTCGTGTGAATGTATGCTGTGTGTGAGTGTGTGTGCGTGCATGTATATTGGCAACTTGCTGATAGCATTAATATTGCGCCACATGCACGGACATGCCCGTTTAGTCAGCTGCCTCTTCATTGCTGCTCTCTCCTTTCCTTGCCCGCTCTCTCCCTCTCTTTCTCTCTCTCTCTTCTGCTCTTCCTCTATCTATTCTTGCCATCCATTCACTCGGAATATTCATGTGCGGCGGTCAACGGCTTTATTGAATTTGCTGCCGGATGCTGTTGCAGCTGTTGCCTTGCCATGCCTCCCCTCGCGTCCCCTCGATATACATATATTTCTACTCCTATTTCTCCTCCTCGTTGCTTATTGTATTACACACCAGGAATGTGTGTGTGAGCATGTGTGTGCAAGCGTGTGCTTGCGAGTGTTGATAAGGCGCAAAAAAGTTACACTTGCTAAAACAAAAAGCAGCTTAAAGTATTTCAGCTTTCATTTTGTTGGTTCTGCATACTTTGGAAATGCTGACCATAGCTAAAAACGAACATCGAAAAAGCCACATTTTAGGCTGACCATACTCTGTGAATACCCTGTAGTATGAGAGTTTTATGAGTGTATTTTAGTTTCTCCTTATTCTGCATTCGTTTGAATTCTTTATCATTGCCAACCGAAGAATTAAAAAGGATTAGCTTTAAGGTGATCATGTTCTTGAAAGACGCTGATATATAGAAGTTTAAAGCTGAGTGCATTTAAGCTTCTACATTTTCGTAAACTTTTAATAATGGAAAGCAAAACAAATAAAAACGAGAGCAACAGTCGCGCAAAACGCGACAGTGGGATACCCTTCGACCTATGTTCCTGTGTAGTTTAATTTGTTGAATTCATACACATATGCATATGCACATGCTTTGAAATTAATACCGACAGATGGCGCTCGCGCTTCGCGTTCGCCCGACTCTCTTGTTAGCTGACAGAAGCACTGGGTTTTATGCCTTTACTTTCTTAAATAACTTCTGTGTTTATTGTTCGATCAGATTGTGATTTGGACACTACGTAGATATTTCATTTAGCTTAGTATATGTTAAAGTCAGAAGGTTGTATCTTATATACAGCGCTTACAAATTGAGTTCAAAAATTAAATTATTGATTTGTGGGGGCGGTGGGCGTGGCACCTAATATTTGAAATAAACTTCATCTGCGCAGAGTACATAGGAACCTTCATTCCAAATTTGTGTCTCTAGCTCTTATAATAGCTGAGATCTGTGTGTTCATCTGGTCATCCGGATATCCGGACATCCAGACGGCTATACTTTGTTGGGTCTGCCACGCATCCTTCTGCCTGTTACATACATTTGCACAAAGTTAGTATACCCTTTTTTGACCATTTGCAATGGTCGAAGGGTATAAAAAGTTTGAGCTTAAGGTGACCATACTATGTAAATACCATTCTGTACAAAATGCAAAAGCTGGCTGCATTTGAGATCCATCTGCATTTTCTAAAACTATTCAACATTCCCAAATTTGAAGGCAAAAAGCATTTCTTTTAAGGTGATCATGCCCGTAAATAACCTATTGCATGTGAAGTTTAATTTAGAAGTGTGTAAACTTTTTAATAAAATAATTAATATGATTTGAATTTAGTTGCAGTTAAGGAGTTTAATTTGTATTTTCTTTCATTTAAAAACTCCCTAGTCTAGCACATCCCTACCCCACTCAGGTGTACAGCAGTTCGCACTAAAGTTTCCCATTCATTTAAATTTATGTGCATTTTGGGGGGCATGGCAAAACGACATAGAAAGCTGCTCGACCGAATGCCTCTCAACTTTTAATGACAACTTAAACACGATGCAACTTTCGCCGCACATAAATTAAACTGTGGAGTTTTCGAGTTGAGTTCAAAAACTGTTGGGGAAATTCAAAAGTGCATTAAAACAAAGTGGCAGCGCACACTGCGAATGCCATGGAATTAATTATGTTAATTAGCGAGGGTATTTCGAATTTAGAGACAGTGTAGAACTGCAAACTTTAATGTGAATTCCTGGTGAACTTGAAGAGAACTCTGTTTTCTCTTTTAAAGAAATGTTATGAGTCAATGAAAGTGCACAGCATAAGATAGGTATATAAAGTCTTTGATTGGGTTTCACGAAAATGGTATGTAGGAAAACCATTTTGAAATTGAAATACTTTAAAAATTTGTAAACATATAAACTTCATTACTATCTATCAGTCCAGTTAAGTACATATAATCTTACAATATTATAGAAAATAATATACTTATGTAGATAGATTACATATTTTTCGAACTGAATCAAGACAAAATTCAAATTGAAGGCTTATAAAACAAAAACATGCACCAAATGGAATCCTCTTTATGATCATAGTACCATATCATCCTCAAGAACAATCTAATTCACATTTAATACCTTCAATAAATTGCAACAAGTGGCAGACAATAGAACTGCCAAGTACTTTTACATCTTTAATACCTAGAGAAGTGGCAGCTGGAGCTGGAGCTGGTTCAATGGCTTCACAAAGGGATTTTCCCTCTTTTGGGTTGTTTTTTTTTATTATTTGTGCCGCTGTCTACGCAGCAGGTCGCTGTCCTTAATGTCGCCCTTTGGCATATGCCGCGTGCCGACACTGCCAAAATCAAAATACGCTTGAGGTGCAAAATAATTGGCTATTTAGGAGTTTATGGCCAGTCGTCCATAGGGCAATAACAAATTGTCTGTTGAAATTGAATTTTATGCATAGCGCGCACAATTGCAGAAAGGTGTTTAAATTTTATGTACATTCTTCTTCTCCCTCTTTCTCTCTCTTTCACTCAGGGGCCACAGGTGGTTTATGTTGCACGTTCTCGAGTTGTAGAGGTCAATTTATAGTCACGTACGCAGGCGAGTTGAATGACACTTTGAGAGTCCAAAGCTCTATGCATAAAGAGAGAGACCAAGAGAGAGAGGGAGAAAATAGCAAATGCGTTTTACATGTGTCTGTGTGCACATAAAAATATGTCGTAAATTCCATATGTGCTGTGCTCCAAGAATTTCGATATGAATCTTGTTTGCCATAAAAAATGTGTACCATAAATTTGTCAGAAATTTAATTTTCTGTTGATTGTAAAAAACTGCAAAATTTAAACAAGAATATAAGATTTATAAAATTTCTTTAACACCCTAAAAAGCTCTGCACAAAACTTACTGCTGTTTACGATATTCGCCATGCTCTGTGGTGTGTGTCTGGGCTAAAGCGAAAAGCTCTTCACTACGTAAGCTAGTTGAGTGACTTTTTGACATTGGTTGCGTATGAGTAATTTTGCGGGAATGCAGAAAAATCACATTATTCCGATAAGCGAGTTGACTAAGTCGGCGACTTATCGCTTGGAATTAATTTAGATTCAGATAAATGTAAATAAATGTTGATGTTACTGCGCTGAACTTAAACGAACCTGATGACTCTGCTTGCTCACAGAAAAATCCCACTTTTTAAATGAAATCTTTTTAAGTTTTCTATGGAATTGCAAAGATTCCAGTTGAGAGAAGAGCTGAAGACATGAAAGAAGGTCTGCCAAGGGACATGGCAGTATTAGTTATGTTCTATAAATTTAAATTCCAACGGAAAGTAATTGCAGTTGCTATTCAAGAAATAACGTATTTACTACGAGCTAAGATCAATCAAAACAGAGTCGGCGACAGGCGGTCTGGCACAGGGAGGATATAGAGACAAGTGCTACCATCGATCAAGCAAGTCTTCTTATCTGACGGTGTTTGATATAAAGCAATGTCAGTCTGAAGCACCGACAAAGAGCGAAAGAAAGGTCTCGAACTGTTCGTGATCACAGGCACGACAGTATAATAGAAGGTAAAAAGGTTTTTTAAAGATATAAATCTTATTTTTAAAGTAAGTTGTAAGTAAGATATTCAAAGGCAAATATCTTATACATATATGTATGGAAAGATTTATTTATGGTGCAGAAAAAAGCATTTAAGCAGCTAATGGATACAAAGATAGCAAAATGTTCATCAATCAAAGACGTTTTGTTATATTTCTATCTACCTCAACTCGTGTCCACTTTTCTATTATTCTCACACCTCACCTCCTCCATAGCTAATGAGTACAGATTCCTTATACAACATCTCAATACACCCTTCACTCAACAATTTCGCACTTCTACAGTTCCTCGGCGATTTGCATTCTCAAATCAAAATCGTAAAATATGCAAACCAAATTGCCTGGCGCGTCAATTTGTCGTGAAGTAATTTTAATTTGCATTCCTCGAAGTTGTCAAAGTTTTTTTTTTGTACTCAGTTTACCGTTACCTTTTACGGTACATATAATGAGAGAATCGTTAGCGGTTTTTGTATTCGCTCGCGCACAATCGACGCATTTCGACGCATTTAACATAAAATTTCCGTCATTTATTGCTCAATTAAATTGTTCGATTGCAGTTCGCAGTTGCAGTTTGCGCTTGCAATTTGCATCTGTCGAGAAAGAGAGAGGCCGGCCGGGTTTGCTCTGAGGTGCGCTACGAGGTGCGGTTGGGCTAAGTTAGTCAGAGGCAATTGCCCCACCGAAGCGTCGGTCATTCGCTGGGATATACTGTACGTACTACGTAGTGTAGTGTGTGGATACAACATACATATATCTAGTCTTATATTTTATGCGGTTCTCGTGTGCAGTTCACGACCCTGACGTCAAGTTGTCGCTACGATGTCGTTGCCTGTAGTTATGCTTGTTGCCTATTTGTGGGGTAGATTGGTTGCGCACTAAGTGTTGGATTATGTGGGTAGAAAAGTAGCTGGAGAGAGGTTTCAGTTGAACTAATAAAATACAAACAATTTGGAAAAAGTTAAATCATTAACATCTGAGCTTAAGTGTGCTTTAAGATTTGCTATATGTAGAATTTCTGAAGTGTAAAGTTTGCACCGTTGTTCTGCGAATTATACTTAAAATAATGTCCCAGTTTTTCAACAGCTTCCAGTGAAAGCTTTCATATGCTTTAATATTCTACATATATAATCTATTCATTATTTGATCGCTGTATTCAACGTTTTCCTTGCTCACTTATAAAACGTTCGGTAAGAGTATAGCAAAAGCTTTAATGTGCTTTTATTTGTAAGTTTATTTCTAAGTTCCGTATGCAGTGAATCAATTGAGATTTTCATTCATTCAGAATTCATTCAGATCAGGTCCGCAAATTTTTTCACTTTCCATATAAATTAATCATAAAGCTTTTAGCAAAAGCTTTAATGTGCTTTTGTTTGTGAGCTCATCTCTAAATTCTATACAGGGTATGCTTTTAGCAGGCTTTCTCGCTTTCATCCATAGCTTTCTTTACTTGTTACTGTCCTCCGTTTACCCTCTTCGCCTATTCTCGCTTGGCTTCCCCACTTTGGTTCTCGTGCTTCGCCCGGTGTGCATTCGATTAACACCTCGTTTTGTGTTTTTGTTTTCTCCTCGCATTTTGTGTGTTTATTTTCCGTGTGTTTTTTTCTGCTCTCTGTTGCTCTGATGATGATTGTGATTTGCGTTCTCTTCCCACTTTTGCATTACAAATGTCCCGTTCGTTGCTGTTGTTATTGTTGTTGTTGTTGTTGTCACTGTCATCGTTTTGATTATCTTGGCTTTAATTTGTACATTTGTTCGATTGTTGTTGTAGCCTTTTTCCCGCCGTTGTTGCTACTTCTATCGGCTGTCATTGTGAGTCGGGGGCAATTGTCGACGCTGTTGATATAACACTTAGATAGCAGTCGCTAGTACAATGCAATTGTTTGGTCCATAGCAAAAACGTGACCGTTATTAACAGTGATTTGTTTTTGAAAATAGAAAACCCTTTTTTGCAATGCAAATTCCGATTCTGGCAGGGGGCGTGGCCACCTCAATTGCGCCTCGACAAAACAGAGTCATAAATTAGGAGGAACTCCAAAAAACCACAACTGTTATATAGTCGAATTGGGCAACTATATATATAGTTATAATATATAACATTTACTGTTATAAATTGTAGTTCGCTTTGATTTATTATGACTGGAGATGTTGTCAGCTGATTTTGATTTATCCATTTTGTTTTGTTGCGTTGTCCTTAAACTTTTATGAGCTGTCCCAGTTTTTTGTACCACGTGAACTTCACCCTATTTAAAACCGTCCAAAAACCACTTATCATAAATCATAATTTCATAAATCACTCAACTGTTTTTATAGCCGCTAACCATTGGCTAGAAGGGTATTATAACTTTGTGCCAACTGTTTGTCTGTTCGTATGAAAGCCTAAATTTCAGAAATTAAAGGTTATAGTTAGCGCTACCAAATTTGGTGTCAATATGTTTTATTATTGCTCTCAGTTTAAGTTTGTTTTTGAATTAAACCACGCCTCCGAAAAACGATATAAACCGAATTCCAAGCGTAATTTTAATGCAGAACTGTACATTTTTGGTAAATACAATAACTATCAACGCCCAAATGATTACTAGAAATTTAGTTGCGATCGAATAATTAATATATAAGTTATTTAAGAAACAATATTAAGAGTTACAGATTTTCAAATCGCTCCTTTAAATATGCAACTTAAAATACGCTAAATATATAAGTTTTATATTTAAGAAATTGTTTTGGTTACGTGGGTAGCGGGTATATCGCAGTCGAGCACACTCGAATGTAACTTTTATGCTTGTTTTCTACTTTAAATTTAATTTGAATGTCATAAAGAAGTTAACCATATTAAATTTACATTTAATTTAAAGTTTTTAAATATTTTACACAACTCTTTATTGCAAATTGATTAAATTATGCAAAAAACTGTGCAGCAGCCAATTCACATATCATTTATTACGCGAAATCAATTCAATTGAATTCTGCGCTTTGGGGAATCCCCACACGGTATTCGCGATGCATTGCCCTTCTCCTTCTCTCTCTCTCTCTTTCCTTCTTTCTTCCTTTCCCTTTCTCCAATTTACCTTATTGCATATGCAAAAAGCGGGCAAACAATTTGCTACCAAAAAACTTAATTGAATCAAATATGAGCGCCAATCAAGGGCAAAAGATTTTCCCACAATCACACACACACACGCACAACCAGTGGGCCACACACACACCCGCATATACAGCACAATTGGCGCACGTTGCCTTTCAATGTGTGCTTTATTTTTAATGGAGCAGAATGACGATAATGCTGGGCAGAGATGATGATGATGACGATGAGGCCAATGATGTGGGAGATGTTGGGAAAGTGCATGATGATAATGATGATAATGATGATGATGATAATGATGATGGGGCTACAGTTGATGTGCCTGATGATGGGCCTGTAAACACGACGGCAACAGCTGCTGCTGCTGCTGCAATTGCAAAACAATTTGCAGAAATTGGCAGGCGTTAACAGGCGCATATATCATCATACATCATATAGAATCAGTTTATATATATACAACTCTTTTGTATTTGTAACTCATGCGTAATATTTGCTTAACCTTTACGAAACTTTGCAAAAAACTTTCCCCAGCTTAACAATTGTTTATTTCTGTCTGTGGTTGAGTGTGTCTGACTGTCCCATTGTCTGACAGAAAGAATGCAAAGATCTGTTCTTTTGTTCTGTCTGGCTTCGTGTCTGGGCCGCATACAAACACAGTATATCAGCAGACATGTGTCGTCAGTGTTTTGTCAGAATTTAGAGCGGCCATATATAGTATATATTGACGGCATGTGTCGCCCCCCGTAGAACCGCATACCCCTTCCTGATCCCCTTTGTCTCTAAGTACCTTGCATAGTGTTTTTAGCGTGCTAAGAGCACGTATGTAATGTATGGATGTAAATATGTGAATGGGTTAATCAGTTTGGGAAGGGAGATGAAAGAGAAAACATTTCAAGATGAAGTCTTCATAGTTTTTTGAGTCAGAGTTATGATATTGTTATGGAATGATATAAGTACCTTATTATATCTTTTATATATTTATGGTTGTAATGAATCTATTTTAGCGAATATAATCGTTAAATTTAAAAAAAGACTAGATATATTTCACTCTATTTGTATCTTTACAGATTATCTGTATATAGTACATAATAAAATCTAGTGAGTCTAGTCTACATAAGCTAGTCTAGATCAGTTATTATGATTTAATAAGTTCAGTTCATATTGTACTGAAATTATAAAGATCTTTATCTATTTAGATTTATAGTGGACTAGCCGAACTCTGATTTAATTTTAGATCTTTCTCTAAATATATATATAGATTAAATAAACTACATTATACCATATATTCTCGTATAGTTCCATATATAAACAGATTTCTTCTTCTATTAGGTATAGATCTATGTAGATATATCTGTATAGAAAACAATCTTTTATTAGGTTGAAATTCTTTTCTACAATATTCTATAAAGAATGGATCTTTCTTTAAGATTTTTTATTAAGAATCGATCTTTCTTTAAGATCTTTCTTTATTTAGATGCTTCTCTATATAGATCTATACTTAAACCATAGAAGATTTGGTCTCCATCTTAACGTAAGAATATCTCTGGATTTCTCTAGCCTTTCCTGGAAATCGAGCAATTTACAGATACTCTTAAGTAACAATTCTGTGACTCAGCTTCCCTTTACCGTATACAAATCTCATTCGAGATTCCCTCGTTTTTTTTCTTTTGGTGGGGAATACAAATAAATCGAAAGTTCGTTTGGGTATTTGGTGTGATACTCGCATTATTCGTAGCCAATTGCCAATTGTGTGTGACTAATGTTGAATCTTTTGGCCCGCTGGCTGTGAAGACGCTAATTGCTTAAGTCAATCGGGCTAACCGAACCAGCCAGAAGCAGATCGCACTGCGACAGAACATAGTAAGTTTATTTCAATGTAATATACTATATAGGTCAACAATTTACAGCTCTGTATATAGTAGTTGTGATTACCCTCATTGCCAAACAGAGTGCAGTCAGTTCTCCCCAATTTTGGGTTCATGGCATTTACCAACTGACGGATCTGTTTTGTTTTTCTTTTGTTTTCTTTCGACATTGCCGCGTGCAATTCTCAATTGCAATCTTTGGGTTTTATGGCCCACAACGAAGAATACAAAAAAGAAAAAGTGTTGCAAGCCAAGCAAAAACCGAAATGCGCTAAACAATAAACCCAAAAGTTTGCAGAGCGCAACGATCTTTGTATACCCTATAAAGAAGGCGATGCGCTTCAGTAATCAAAGTGCCGACAAAGCGAAAATATTTTCAGCAAATTGATGAAATATTTCCAGAACAATTCGTATTTCCTTTATGGAACATTTTCGGAAATACTTTTCTAAGAAAACTAAAGCTTGTTTCGATTTCGATTTCTGAAGAAATTTCGTAGGAAATTTTGTAATTGTCAGCAGCAAAAATTCCATAAAATCACATGCGTTTCATTTTTGTTGTGAGTCAAGCTATCATAGCAACTTACTTAGTATAAAGTACTAAGTATATTATCTGAGCGGCATATGATAAGAAGACAACTGCGGGCGGAAAAGCTGTTAGCTGTTTTCAGCTGGTCTGCGATTTTGACAGCTGCTTTGCTGTGGGCCAAGACAGGCAGACAGAGAGACAGACAGACAGCTGAGTTAGTAACAGTTATTTCATAACTATGCGTATTTCTACACCTCAACAAGGTGCATAGAGAAGGGCAAGTTGGTTGTAGTAGAGCAGAGGCGTCTTGGCGAGAATTGGTTTTAGTTAGCACCTCAGCGGCTACTCTGGGCCAAGTGTGAAGGCAAACAATAAAGGCAACAAAGCGAGATATACTCGTTCAACAATAAAATGCAGACCATTTTGGGGCCTCTCGGGGGCCTCTCATTGCAAATTCGCCGCCTTCCTGCTGTGCTGCTGCGGACTTTGGACTCGTTTGGCTGCCAAAAAGGCAGCAGGAACAGAGGAGGAGAGAAAGAGAGGGGGAGAGCGCAGAGGAAGAGCGCAGCTAAGCCGACGCCAGCAGCGAAAGAACATGATGGCATTACAGCGTTAGAGCAAAGCTGGAATAACAACAACACATTGGGTGCTCTCTCTAGTGCGGCCTCTCTCTCTCTGCCCTCTCTCGCGCTGACTGTGCTGTGCCTGTTCGGGAATCGCAGGGCAGCGACTGCGACTGCGACTGAGGCAGCGACAGCGACAACGAACGGCGATCGTGTAGGCGCTGATCGTTTGGAGCTCTGCGTATTATACGGTACGCTTGGCTGAGATCAGTTGACGCTCTGAGTTCGTCGCGTACAGTTCGTTCGTTTGTTTGTGCTCTCGCCGACTTTGCCGAAAGTGTAACGAAAGCAACGTCTCGTCTCACGCGCCTGGAACACGATCACAATCACGATGATGATGATGATGATCGTCTGATCTGGCGGCTGAACGTGTCTCGTGTTAACTGCGGCAAAAGGCAACAACAACAAAAGCAGAAATTGTGAAACGAACTTTTTGTATAGGGCAGGCCAAAAGGTAACCCCAAAAAAGTAAAAAGAAATAAATAAAAGAGCAGCAAAGTAAAAGAGCAAAGTGCAAAGCAAAGCAAAGGAAGAAGTTTACCAATTCCCCCTCGTTGTTTATTTGTATTCGTGTGTGTTTGTGTTGGTTAGTATTTATGTTTAAATTTCTATCTATCGATTTAGTGTAGTGTACAATGCGTTGTCCAAGTGCCCAAAAAAACAAAACAAAGCAGGCTATAAAAAGCAGCTAAAGATGAAGCTGAAGCAGAAGACGCTTGATAAATGTTTTGAAAATTTCCACAAAAATAAATTGTGCTTGAAACAAGGCGAACTTGACAACGTTGTCGCGTTGTGATTAATATTAATAATTTTCTAAGGCATGTGAAAAGAGCAAGACAGAACGAAACAGAGAGTGTGAGAAGGAGAAAAGAAATCATTTGTTGTTGCACGCTATAATTTATTATATAGCGACAATTTCAGTTTTTTTGTTTCTGTTTTGAGTTTTATGCCCCTCAAAAAGTAAAAAAATAAAGAGTAAATAAAATAAAAACCACAAGAAGGCAACGCACAAAACAAAACGCGAAATTTCCAAACGAAAGTCGCGTCAAGTCGGGCGAATAAAACAAAATAAAACCAAACGAAATACTCGTCTTAGCAACTCGGTAGTCGTTATACCTCGCACACGTCTTCGTCTTCGTATGTGTATGTGTGATTGCAATAAGCAAAAAATTAACGCAAAATAATATTGTCGATTAATCTGTAATCTGTAATTGATTAATCTCTCGCGGCAAGTGAACTAATTACTTGGCCCAGAAATTGGAAAAGGGGAAACAGGGAAAACGCAATCCAGACATAGCGCGCTGTAAGTAAAGTTTGCTATAATTTTAGCTATACTATATACAATGTTTATAGCACGCGCTATATGGCGAAGGCTGCAGTGTAACTAGTTTGTGTTCGGACCACAATTTACATACATTTGTGTTTGCAGTTGGCAAACAAAGTGAGTGAATCCAGATAAGGCAAGAGAGTGTTCTTCGAGTGTACTGAGTAGAACTGGGTAAAAAAAGATTAGAAAGGTGTGAGAGATTTTATAAACTACACACATCTAGTTCAAGATGGTATTAGCTATTGAAAACCAGTTTATGGTTGATGGATTAGTGTAATTATCTTTAAAACTTATGGCTTCATATACATATCTTTGTACATATAAGCTCCTACCTCTTTTTTTAATGTGTTCTAAGAAGAATTTGCTAAAAACTAAAAACTATATTGATGTAGATCAGGATAATATATCCCATCGAGTAAAAGTTGAGTTTAGCTTAATTATCTTTAGAACTCATAAATCTATATGTGTATAGTCCCTTCAGTCATTAAATGGATATCTTTCGGTTCTTTGTATAGAATCTAGATTTTCTATATCTGATTTAAATTTGTTTTTTTATACTCTTCGATCATTGAAAATGGTCAAAAAAGGGAGATGGAGGCATGGGAGACTCAATAAAGTATATATATTCTTGCTCAGGATCACTAGCCAAGTCGATTGAGCCATGTTTGTCTGTCTATCTGTCTGTCTGTCTCTCCGTCTGTTTAGACGTCAAGATATCAGCTGTTAAAAAAGCTAGAAGATTAACGTGAACTGTCCAAGATCAAGTTATTAAAATTTTGGTTGCCACGCCCATCTCCCCGCAAATTAATATTTACATTTTTCAAGTCGATTTGTAAGCGCCGTATAAAAGATTCAACTCTCTGACTCTAATATATAGTTAGCTGACAATAATATCTATAATATCCTCCAAATTTAAATCCGATGGAACAATAAAAACAGAAGTTATTTAAGAAATTATGAGCATAATAGTAAGTGCTTGTGTCAGCTAACAAGGGAGGCGGGCGAGAGTCATCTGTCGAGAATAATTTGATATATGTGTATGAATTAAAGAAATTAAACTACACCGGATAAAGCCTCTCCTTTTATTATTTGAATAGCTTGACTGCTAGATCTCTTCCATTACTTTGTATGGTCATATCTTAACATATGATATACCCATAAACTTAATTTATGAATCAGATATATACCGATAATTTATTTATTATCTGCCTTTTTGCATTCAAACATTTACCTACTTCAAATTCTCCGACTGTTTTTCTCGCATGCAAGTCTTTAATACTTTTAAGCTTTGTATATCTTCATATATCTTCCATGTGCTTGTGCCTTGTAAGTGAAATTCTTGTATTTTATTTTCTCTCTTGATTCTGTTTACATTTGATTCGCTTTGCTCCAATTTCTTTGCATCTTTCTTGTGTTCAAGTGGTCGCTTCGGACTGTCAAAAGTTCGGCATGTTCTTTTTGGTTGCTTATAGGAAACTTTTTCGAACATTTCGATTTTTAGCGAAGCTCGTTAGCCGCATACGAGTGTAACGGTGCTTGTTAGAAGGGGGCACAGAGTGAGTGGAGGGGGCAGAGGCATTGTGAAGTTGTCTACAAGCTGGTGGAGAATATGGGCTACATGTTATATGGTCATGAGATAAGACACTTCAGGCAGCACTTGAAGTTTATGACTGGCCCCCCTCGTACCGCGTCTTACCCCTTTCTTCCCCTTCCCACGCCCCTTTCAACATGCACTACGTGCCTCGGTTAAATCAACTTTTACGGCCCGTTTTTCTTTTTCGTTACTTTTTCTGTAATTCTATTTTACACTGTCTGAAATCTGAATGACATTTTGTTGCCTTGGCAACGCGGCTTAGTTTACAGTTAGTTCAATTAACGGTACTGCTTGTGAGTTAATTAACTTAACAAAGAAACTTTATGTTTATGACTGGCATCATAAATTGCTGCCAAAAGTCGCTGCCATAAGTATGCACCCATATAAAACTAAAGCGAATCAAACGTGCAATGACTTTCCTATCTTTATCTCTCTTCCTCTTTATCTCTCTCTCTCTTCCCTCTTAGAACCACACACATTTCCTGCACTCTATCAATCAAGCAAAAGGTCTCCAGTTGACATTTTTCAACACTCGATCAATTCTAGCTGTAAGAAGCTAAAGCTAAACGTGCCTAGCCTTTTAATTGCCACATTTCACCTGCCTTTATTATTATGATAATCAAACTTTTCATTCTTATAGCGGTTGTTTTTGTTGTTGTCCTTTTGTTATTGTTGAAAGAGCTGCGTCTAATTAGCTCAACGCGGGTGTTTTTTATGGGGCCCCACGACATTTGTGGGCGGAGTGCGAAAAGACATCATCTTAACGGCCTGTCTGTCTTCCCGTCTGCCTGTCTGTCTCTCCCTCTGCCTGCTCGCCTGTCTGTCTGTCTGTCTCTGTTTGCTAATTTGTTTTTATTTTCTGCCAGGTGGCAGGTTGAAGATAATTTTGACATTGTATAAGGTAAAGCAAAAAAAAGATAAATGAAATTTCTTTCATTTTTTATTTCACATACAAGGATCATTTGTTGGATGTGTAGGAAATTTAGAATGAGGAAATTTAAGATTATTAAAGCTTGCACATATCTTGAGGCAATGTACATGAGGCATTCACAGTGAGATTAAAATATGAACCGAACCAGAACTTTGGTGAGTGGTTCAAAAAACCAGTTGAATGAATTTGCTTCTTCATTTTGCAATAAAACATTGAAAATTGTCGGAATCGTAAACTTGGGAGATTAGTTAACGAACTGGTTCCTCACCGGGGGCTGTCATCATCATAATCAGCTTATGTTTATGGGAAAGCATAGCACAGTCATGGACATATCAATATGAACTTGTTTGGAAATGAGTAGGCACAAATCCCGCTGCGGGCGGGAGAAGCCCTTAACCAGTTTCCAATTACCATTTATAGGTCTATGGAACTTTTGGCGACTTTCTGAAGAATTTCTGAGTTTCTTAATGAAATTTTTGTCTACTAGTTAATTTAATTAATAATAAATTAGTATGAATTAGTGTGAATTCGATTTGCGTAAGAGTTGAAACTGTTGGCAACAGGTTTCCATCGGTTGTATATCGTATATGTTATACTATATATGATAATTATCGTAAGAGAAATTGTAAAGCGAAATTTTCAAAATTAATTAGTTCCGCTTGACAGATGAATGAAATCAGCAGGTGAAAAAAAGGTTCTTATCACACTCAGACGTAGTACTTCCTGCAGTCACCCGTTGAAATGTTTCGCCAGCAAGTGGCGGAAATAACCAGAAATAACATTGGACGTCAGCAAACCAGATGTTGATGCACGTCATCGATGATGATATGACGCTGATGACGATGATGTACAATAACATTTGCATGACACTGTTAATTGGGCGGCGATCAATTGCTATTTTAAGTTTTTGTTAAAGGGAAGCGGAGGAATGTCGACGATTCAGAGCGGTGAAAACACCATGGAAAGCCGGGGAATTAAAAAAAAAAAAAAAAAAAAAAATTGAAATTTTGCACTGTTATTGGGTTGCTAACTTGACCAATTTGTCTGCTGATCAGCCAATGGCCATGAATCATAAATCCACATACATGCAGAGTGTCCAAGACAGGTGTGGGTTATGGCATAGGCAGGTGACAGCCACGTCGGAAACCACAGGGAAACCACGCTGAAATTATACAAAGTTGCAGGGCAAATTGACATAGTCAATCAGCAGCATAATGTTAATTCGCAATACGCGTGCCCACTTTGGCATTCTTGTGAAGTTCGCAGATATGCAAGGCATATACAGATATACTACCCTATATAGCGTATATATCTACATGTATACAACCTATGCACACACACACTCAGAGCACACGCGCTTTATCAGCGTGCACAAATCTGCGCAAACAACAAATATGTGCGCAGCTTATACACTGTTTTATATAGTATATATAATGTGTTGTATGGTGTATGGTGTATATCGCCCGACCATATATCTTATCTGGCGTGACAAGTATGTCAGTATTTAAACGACGCACTTACCACACAAGACAAGCTGCCAACTCACAGAGAGGTAGAGACTCTTTTAGAGTTTGCTTTGACTTAGTCAGCCCCCAAGTCAGCTCTACTTTACTCTCTGCTTTCCTCTTTTTCATCCCTTCCTCACTCTCCTTTATCTCTCTCTGTTCCCTCGCAATTACAAAGCCATTCGCATTCAGCTTGTCGCAAGACATTTCATTTTTGGCTTGTCACTTGGCATGCAGCTAGCGCCGCCGCCCTCACTCGAAGGAGACATGAAAATATATATATTATATACCATATATACATATATATATTATATGTATACTATATGTATGTTTATGTTGAACTTCAGCTTTAAGAGTCAAACAATTACCAAAAATAAATAGTCGTTTCTACAGAGTACAAACTAAATATATTAACGAACATAGGAAGACTTTTGGGTACTCTATCATTTATTTAAGACTTTATAGTAAAAGTATGGTATTATATATTTAAGTTGATATATTATAATATATATATGATAAGTCTCGCTGAAGGTTTAGAATTTAATAATTTGTTCTTTGCTGATTTTGAATATAGTCCCATTTTCTATATTTCTCCCATAAAACATGATATTTTATAGCACAATTAATTTATTGTAGTTATTAATTTATTTATTTATCTATCATCTGTCTACATTCATTTGTAGTATCCACATTCCTTAACTTGGGTGTATCTACATTCTTTTAAGTTTATCCTCTTTATACCCTCTTCCATTTTCTAAATTCTTCCCATAATCTGTTTATCCTGCACTTAAGGTAACTTATTATAGCACAATTTGTATATCTTCTTGTACCTTTGAAGGTTTTACAAGGTCAACTAGCTCTCTTCTAGATTTATTGCCACTAGACTCTATTGATTTATATATGTATATTCTTCCCATAATCTATATATTATTATCCAATATATATATATATATACCATATATATATATATATATATATATATATATATATATATATATTTCTTAATATATATATTTCTTGTGGTACATACATAAATAAATTGAAGTTTAATGTGCTAAACTTAGCTGGTATTCCAGCATATCCTCAAACTTATCCTATGAATCATTGCATTTTACTATAACTTTCTCTAGCTGTCAAACCTCTCTGAAAGTTCACCTCATCCAACGCTTCCCATAGAGTAGCGCGTATTAAAATGCCGGTCATGAGACACGATATATATTTCGGTTGATTGATTTGTTGCTCGACTGTCGAGGTAGTTGCCGCCTTGGCCAAGCTCACCTGCTTACCAGTTCCCCTCTGCCTCTGTCTCTCCCTCTTCAGTTGTCTTTGCTGTCCCCCAAAAGAGACCACCCCAGCACGTCGCTACACCCACTTAAGTTCGCCTAAGTCTCACCTAGATTTTTAGACTGATTGTGCCAGCTTCTCTCTCTTCTCTGCCCATTTTGTTTGCCTTCTATGAAGTGTTGTAGATTTTTCAATGTTTTGTTTACCCATCGTCAGCTGCGTTTTGATTTTTGTGCAACAATAATTTTGTTTTCATTGATGTTTATTTCTTCGATTTTTTGTTGTTTACGGGGTCTCGTGGTACTACGTGTTAAGCTATTGTTATTGTTATTGTTGTTATGATTATGATTATTATTTTGATGATTACGCGCTTTTATGATTGGTTTTTGTTACTGTTTGGCCTTTTAGCATGAACGAAATGGCCAATTCGGCGTGATACGCATTGCGTCTGTTATAAATTATTAATTTTTTCGGTTTTTCCTCCCAATCGCTATCTTTCTCTCCCTTCCTCTCACGCTTTCAACTCGTTGCGAAATTGAATGAGAAATTGATAATTTGCTGCCGTGTCATTTCATCATTTTATGACACTTTTAATTGGCCAAAATAAATATTTAGCAATTTTTTGACTGTTTTCTGTTTTTGTCGTAAGGTCGAACGCTTGATGGATGTGTAATTAGGGGAAATATTGTAAACAAAATTGAAGAAAATAATTGTTGGTTTATTTGAAATATAAATGGGATTTTAATTAGGCTATAAAGTATCATATTGTAAACAAACAATACACATTGAAAATTAAGCGAAGGTTCCTTAATGTCACATACCATAACAAGTGTGTACAACTGAACTTCCAGCACTTATAACTTTGTTAAAATGATCATTGAGGTCATGGTTTCGAGTCTTTATTGAGTTGGTAGAAATATGATAAAAACACTTAACACACTTAAAAACACTTTAATTTTTATCTACAATAGGATAAAAGTTCAATAACCTAGAGGTTTTACTTTAATAAAATATTATCAAGCATTTTCATTCATTCTCTTCTTTTATCATGAATCGACAAAGCGACTCAACATAAGTAAACATAAATCAATACCAAAGCGATTATTGAGTCAAATTCTTTTCATTTTATCCCTATACAAGATTTTAAATATATTTCAAAATTGAAAAAATTAAATTTTTCTCTAAAAACGATAAAGAAACTCAAAGTCTATATTCAAATTAATTTCAAAAAAATTGCCGCTCTAAACTGTAAAAGATGTCGAAGCTATAAACCTAAATTTCAATTATCATTGTACAATTCTAGTGAATATATATATATACATATATATATATGTATATACTATAAAGTACAATAATAACACAATATATCCCAATGCGCTCAGAGAGTGTAAGACAAATTTGAAGTGGACATTGATAGATCGTCGCAGTTCATTGACCTGCTCAGATATTTATAGCTTCTCTTTATTGCTTTGCCACACCCCTCCTCTGGTACATTATCTGACAAAATAATAATACCACTTGCCGTGCTATAACTACATGTAGTTCAATTCTAGATGATATATCATTATAATAACTATAACTTCAGGTTGAGTTCGTTATTTCTTCTCCACAACGGTGTTACATGTTTACAGTTATATCTGCTACCTGCTTAATTATTATTCGCTTAGTTATCTAATGTATGCGGATTGCGGATTGACCCCCCCCCCCTCCATATTGAGGCGTTACAATGTCTTACCTAATGCACTTTTATTTGTTTTTCTCTCCCTTTCGCACTCTCTCTCGATCATCTGCCAATTGCAACAACAATAGAGTGTGCACAATACAATTCGAGTAGAAATAATGTGCGCAGTTGGAATAATCACAGCTCCGCCCCTCCTCCTCACATAGACGCCAGCTTGGCCCTAGGAAATGCCTGCCTAACCGCATGCCAGAATATATGTATATAGTATATATGTATATATATTCCTATGATAATCGCCGACGATTTTGATCGACAGGCAAATCGACAATTGGGCGCCTCAGCAAATGAATTCACTGTCGACTGGCTAATCAAAATGAAAGAACCAGTCAGCAACAACAATAGCAGGCTCAATAATATTATTAATTGCTGTCCAAATGCGACGCATGTTGTCGTTGTTTGCGTTGTTGTAGTTTTGGTATTTTGTCTGGTATTTTTGTTGTGCATTTTAATTTTGTGCATTGTTCGTTATCAACAAATTGCAATCAAAACGTGCAGCCAAAAGGGCAATTTACAGTTTCAGGTTTTAGTTGCTGATATACCCTGTAGCTGTTATCTAAGAGGGTGGTTTCAGTTGAATGTCAATTGGAATCTTTTAAACATATTAAAATTTTTTTCTTTTAGCATTTTTAGCTGTTTCCGCTAGATCTCTGTGTGTCTAAGTGCTAAACTTATGAAATTTGTTCTTTAAATTGTTGTTAATTGTTACTCCACACCTAAAGATTGTTTTACGCTTAAACCAATCCCTAAACTCTGTTTAATATCATCATAAATACATTTTTATCTCATATGAAACTAATAGGAAAGCTACATTCAAGCGCGCTCTACTGTGATATACCCGCTACCCAACTGACCAAAACATTTTCTTAAAAAATTTCAACTTCTTTTGCGTATTTTGTATTACATACTTTAAGGGAGTGGCTTCGAAGTCAGGACATATTAATTATTTCATAAATAACTTTTATGTTTATTATCCATTCGCAATCAAATTTAATTAAATGATTTGGGGCTTGGTACTTATTGTGTTAACCAAATATGAAATGTCTACCATTAAAATTGCTCTTAAAATTGGGTTTTATTCGATTTACGTTGGCGGAAGTGGGCGTGGCCAAAATTTAAAATAAACTTAATCTGCATGCAATAATAATACTTATTGAGAAATTTGTTAGCTCTAGTTACTATAGTCTCTGAGATATAGGACGGACAAACAAACAGACAGAGAGACAGCAAACAGACAGACAGACGGGCATGGCTGTATCGACTCGGATTTATATTGTTTGTGGGCACAAAGTTATTATACCCTTCTACCCTATGGGTAGCGGGTATAAAAATGTATGTTTATCTTGTTTACAGGGTATTTTATTGTCTACTTTGCTTCACCGTAGCTTAGCTAACAAGTTTTCTGCTTCTATTTGTTGCGAATTATTTTCCTTTAATTAAGTTTAATTGAATTCGGCTGCGCCCCTCTTTCTGTTGTAAGTATTTGTTATTGTTTATTGTGGTATTTGATACCCTATACCAATTAAATGGATACCAGAAACTGCACGTAGCGAAGATCATGAACTCTTTATTAGCTAAAGTGCAGCTTAAGCTGGCATATATGTACAATAATTTCTGAAATCTTATATAATTTAAAGCGTAGAAATATTCTATATATGGTTAGGTAGAATACTGAAATTTCGTATATACATAAGGTAATATTTTATCGTATTATTTCTTAGAGATCTGGACATAAACTTTGAAGATATTTAGGAATTCATTTGATTGTGTATCTTTTGTATGAATATTTGCAACTTTATTGTGTGCAGAGTATTGTTTAGTCGTCAATCTCAATACCACGAGGTTGTTAGTTGATTTTTTTTAAATTTTACCAAGCGCCACCGCCGCCGGCAACAGAACCGGCATCGGAATCAGAATCAGAATCTAAGCACAATCAAAGCACGCCAATGTCGCCCATAAAATGGAAACCGATGAGGTTCATTGACATCTGGCGCACTTGAGGGGCAACGCTTGACTTTAGCTCCGGCTGTAGCTGTGGCTGTGGCTGCGACTTGTGGAGCATCGATTGAAATGTGCGCAACAATTGTCAGATAAAAAGTCAAGGTCGTCGTTGGCGTGCTACTGATAACGTATAATCACGACGACGACAAAACAGAAGCAGAAGAAGAAGCGGCAGCAGCTGGGGAAGACGACGGGCATTACTGGTTGATAACAGAGCAGAGAAGTCGACCATTACAGTTACTCAGCACAAAGTTTTCCTATATACCCTATATACAAACTATATAGTATGTAGATTATAATATATAGTTGGCTTCCATAACACTTTTATGCCAATTGGCTTGGATACTTGGGGACTCTCTCTCTCTCATTTATTCTTGTTTACTACTCGGTTCATTCATTAAGGCGCAGCGGCGACAAACTCATTCTGAATGAATCGAGAATTGCCGTCAATATGCCGTAAAATAATATTATTTGGAATTTATTGTGAGACCTTGTGACGCATATAGGAAAGACATAGTACACATATCGAAGATATCGTTAGGAAGAGTACTCGAACAACGAGTCTTGTTTACTTTCACACACACACACACGAATGAATCATTCTAGACAAAGTTTAGTTATTGTTTGGAGAAAAAAAGTACACATTGATTTTTATTTTGAATCAGTTCCGGGATTTGACAAAAACCAGCTGAAAAATCAATATAGTTTTGAATTGATTAATTTGCAGCTAAAGTTGAGTGTGCGTGATACTTGAGTGGGTTGAGTGAGGTAAGACAGTGTACAATACTATCATATCTTGGTTGTAAATTACTAACCTACTTTATTATAGAGCTATTTGAGATATCAAAGCAGTTACTAAGCTTATTCTTGGTATCCTTTCCTAGTCATTTTCTTTTCATAAATTATAAAATACTCGTATATAGAACTTTGCGTAGTCTAACAGTATAGACAATCAAATTGCGTCTTTATAGATGTGTTTATGATTTAAACGATTTCTATATGTTTCACATTATTATGATCTCTGAGATAGTCTAAAAGCTAGAAAGCCTTAAGAGAATTATCTAAATTATTTAAAGCTCTAATTTATTAGTCATTCATTTTGTATTCCCTCAAAAGATTTCATCATTATGCTTATAGATCTCTAAGACGAGCAGTCTCCAGAAAACAAGCAAAACATTACTAATTTCTAGTACGTACGTAGTATGTTCCTGGAATTTTCCCAAATCAGTATTTGGGTCTAAAGGTCAGCTCAATATTTCTTGTGGAGAGCTTTAATTACAAACTTTAATTTGCTGACTACCTGCTCTCAGCATATTCAAGCGATTAGCGGCATTAGGGACAGGCCCCTTCTCGATAGGCCCCTTCGAAAATATATCGCAGATGAACTCTCGAACTCTCACGGCCTAATGATGTCTGCTGTGTGTGTGTGTGTGTGAGTTGCTTCGTCGATGAATCCATTAATCAACGCTGTCATTCATGAATTTTGGGTCTGGGGTTTTTTGCGGGTCTTGCGGATGTGTTTTTTTTTTCTTCTCTTTTTGCCATGTTGCGGATATGTTCACAATAGATGGGGATAATGTTTCGCTATTGCCAGCATTGCTTGCATAACACAGATAAATTTCAATCAATCAGGCAAACAATTTTAAGCAGAATTTCTCTCTGCAGAAATTGTGAGAATTATAATGAGATCATTTATGGTTTTGTCTTATATATAACTAACAATTTGTTCATTTCTACAATTGCAGAAACAGGAAAACCCCATTGAAATGGCCTCTTCACCGAATCAAGCTTTACCTCCGGTTACATGGCGTGCTCGACGTAAAATTGGTAAGTTTCTAGTTCTCGATTTATGTGGTTAGAGTTTAAGATCTTAAGTTAGGTGTGAAATGAACAATGAATACAAAAACTTCACTTCACGTGCAGCAGCAGAGTTCACTGGCATTCGGAGTGTGTTTCCCTTCCTTTTGGTTTCCCTGACAATGTTTAAGCGTTCATTATCCTGTCATTGTTTCACTTCGAGTTCGGGGAGTTCAAGCTTTGATATCAGTGGAATGATATTTGAGTGTTTCCCTTGACTTTTTGGCGCCTGTTGCGCTCTTTTCCTTTGTCATTACTCTGGGTGTCATTAGCGTTGCCAGATAAAATATTAATGAGCTGTCGCTCTGAATTTTAATGTCACTCAGCTGGAGAACTCGAACTCGAAGTGGAAGTGGGAGTGGCTGGTAGACCCTGCGCTTAACGTGGGCGGGGCTTGATTAAGTGTCATCCACGCAGGCTGTTAAAGCGGCAACAAATGTTGCCAATCTTTCAATGACTTCCCACCTGCTGGGCAGATATTTCTGTATATAAATACATAAGTGCTGAGTCATTGGGCATGGTTGCACCATAAAGCTGTCTGAGCTTGGATCCCTGAAACTAGCTGAGCAAATGCCATTAAATTTGGTATGTGGCATGGTCTCTAGTTCTTGCAGCTTAAGATATTTTTGTGTGTCTTATATGATGGCAGCTTGGTGTAGAAATTGATATATAAGATTTTTAAGTGCCAAATCTAGCTGGTTTTACAAATTACAGATTGCAGCTTTGCAATGCGCATAGTTTGCAGTGTTGGGAAGCAATACAGAAAATTGTATTAAAATCGTATAAAGGGTTTGGGTTAAATTTAAGTATCTAAAATACTCTATGAATTACATAAAGGCAAATTCGTATTTAGAATTAATTGCAACAAGGTATTTTTAGTCTCTAGTTACGAACTCACTTAAGATTACACATAAACAACCTTTGACCTTTGTTAGCCAACGAGGGGCGGCACAATTGTGAGCTCTGTAAATAGCTTGCCACAAGTTGAGGCAATCAGACGACTTACTTAAGACGCTTCAGCGAATTCAATTTCCACTGACGATTAGTGAAAAGTGGAAAATGCTTTTCCTTTTTCAGCCAATCGATGTGGGAGTGTGGAAATCACGAATGCTGAGGCAGGGGAAATAATTAAGCGCCGACCACAATTGCCTGTGTAAACAAGTTGAGTGATTTATTGGCCCAACTACAATGTATGTGGTGGTCGGGCAGGGGGGCGTGATTAGGGGTAGGGTTAGCAGCTCCTCAGCAGGGCTCAGTAAAACTTGCGCGCAGTGCAAAACAATCACATAAAGTTTTAATTAATTTCAAACAGGCAAACAAACAGAAACCAAACAACAAACCAAATAGAGCGAAAGAGAGACTGAGAGAGAGGGAGAGAGACAGACAGAGACAGAGCGAGAGAGGGGGAGTAACGCAACTTTGTGCAATTTATGGTCGCCAGTGTCGCGTGTCTACAGTGAAGCGTCCGCGTCGGCGCCGGCGGCATTTCAAGTGTCGCCGGAAGTCGACGACGCTGTCACGCTTCGTGTAGCCGTAACTGCGGCTGCTTCTTACTCTTTTGCTGTCATTTCCGTTTCCGACTCGTGCACACACACACAGACACACATTCACACCACGTTCACCTTCCGCTGCTACCGGTAAACTTGGCATTGAGCGCAAAACAAAAACAAACTTTGCATTCCACTCACTCGCTGCGCTCGCATATCGTAAGTTGCGGCCAAAAAGCTTTTTTTGCCACAGAGCTTTCGAACCGATATCGAAAAGCTGCATCAGCTGGCGGCAACTTGAGTGTCTTCTTTGGCGAGTCAAACTCAAAGCCGGTTTGGCTGTCTCTGTCCCTCTCTCTCTCTCACTCTTTCTGCATGCAGAATTCTTGGCTTCAACTTTGGCATTGTTGCTTCTTGTTATTTTCCATTACTAACGGTGCATTCACTGTTTGAGAGAGTTGCCTTTGTTTGGCTGAAAACAAGCCAAACAGCTGTTTCGGCGGCTTTGTTTATCTTTGATTTGTGTTGCCGTTTCTAACGGTTTCTTTAAGTTGATTGTGCAATGTGGAGAGAAAGAGAGAGAGAGAAACGTGCTCTACAGTGGGCAGTGTAGATCTTCATGCATGTAAATTCATGCTCTTCATTGATTTGCCTCATCTCCTTCTTCCTTTTGCAACTTGTTGCGCATTCTGCCAAGAGCTGTTCACAGACAAATGTGGCCAGACTTTTATTAGTCTCTCTCTCTCTCTGTGTCTCTGCAGAACAAGAGAGCAGCGGCAATCAATTGCGGCCATGGTCACATTAACTGCAACAACAAAAACAACAACAACAACACTTGCTTATTTCCCAGGTCACACACACAGGCAGACGACAGAGAGTATTTTACATTTTGCGACTGATAAGAAATCTGGCAACACCAAAGCAAAACTTACGCTATCAACGAAGAGAATGCGAATGTGAATGCAATTGAAATAGCAAACTACAAAAGACAACAAACTACACATACACACCGACTCACACACACTTCCATGCACTACTATACAAACAAACAAGGCATCCGATTAAGAACGCGACAATGCTAGGAGAGCATGATGAGAGCGAGAGAGCGGTGGCAACTGAAGTTCATTAATCGCACGACAAATGTAAATAATACGCAAAGCCAAAAGGCAAGCACGAAAAATACAAAAGCAACAACAAAAAGCTCAATGTTCTTTGCGCTGTTCATACACGCACACACGGAATTTGAGTGTTTTTGCTTTGTTTATTTTAGGCGAATTCGCCGCGAGTTTTCTCTGCTGGCGTTGCGGCGTCGCGGCTGCTGCTGGTGCCGTCGTTGGCCTGCTGGCGTTTTTGAGCGCAACTCGTTTTTAGTATCTCACAGATATTCGACGTGTTCGGTTCGTCGGCAGCGGCAGCGCAGCGTGAAAAGCAACAAAAGTGGCCCGAAATATACAAAAAATATAGAAAAACGTTTTGAAAAGTAAAAGAAAATAAAAACAGCAACAACAACAACTCTACAAAAATAAAATAAGAAATCCCATGATAATCTTTTATTTTCGGGCAGAGTTTTGTGTAAGTGCGTTCGCGTGTGTTCGTTTGAGTGTGTCTGTGAGTGAGTCTGTTGGAAATAACGGAATGCATTGAAAGAGAAATTAACTGCAAATACGAAATGAAATACGAAACAAGAAATAAAAAATAAAAAACAAAATATGCAAGATGCGCGCGTCGTTTTTGTTTTTTTTTCTGTCTGCGTTTTCGTTTGTTCATTCTGCACTGTGAGGCGAATAAAACAACTACAACAACTGACACAACAACAACAACGAAAAGGAAACTAAAAACGTTCGCGATCAACGGTCGCGTGCTCATTCTGCTATTGCCTCCTCTTGTTCTTCTTCGTTTGTTCGCTTCTTCTTCAGTCGTCAGTGCCAGTGTGTGTGTGCGTGCGTGCGTCGAAGAGGTGTGAAAATATCGCATAACGAAGTGAAATATTATAAATGTTCATAGTTGAAATTAATCAAATAATAGGCGCAAAGCCGCTAAGAATAAGTGTAAATAAAAGCGAAAATCAATTACAGCAACAGCAAAGAGTGCAAAAGTGAGCAACAACTACAACCAAATGCATTTGTGAGTTTGAGTTAAATTTGAGAAGAGTAGAGAGAGAGAGAGAAGTGCAGCAGCTGCACACGAACTCACACTCACGCTACGCACTTGCAGTGCGAATGCAAGCTAAGCTCAGCTCGCTCTCTCCCTCTCATTTGCTCTCTTCGACAGCTGATCGCAGCAGCTGCCTTCGTTTGTTCGCCGTTGTCATCCTCACAGTCGTTGCAGCGTTGCCAGCTTGGTGAAATTTTACTGCTCACCAGAAACTTTATGCATTTTATATTTTATTTAGATATTGTTATTGCAAAAAAAAGAAGGCGCAACAGAATTGTACAAATTTGTACACATACAACAATGCAGCCGACTGTGCGTGTGTTTGGTTGCATTGGGTTTTTTTGCGTTTTTACTGATTTTACTTACTTTTTCAGTGGCATAATAATTGTTGTTATTTATGATTATTTATTGTGCCCCAGCATATCATAATTTTAAATTAAGTGCGCCGTTGCTTTTTGCTGTTGTTTTTTTTTAAGATTTTTCCACTTTTGTTTGTATAGAGAGAGGGAGTGCGCGTTGAGTGAGCGGGTGCTCACTCGTGAGAGAGCTAATGCGTAAGAGAGCGGAAGCTTGGGAGGAGGGTGGTGGCAGAGTGCGCAACGCGACAACGATAAGCTGTCTGAGCAGCAGCAGCAGCAGCGACGTCGACGTCGTCCCCTTGCCTCGCCCCCCTGCGGCTCAGCACATCCGCCCACAAGCAGAAACTGGTAGACAGGTGTGAGCGGGGTCGTTCGGTGCGTTATATTGTTGTTTTTTCTTTTTTTGCCATGTCTTCTAGCTGTGCAGAGAGCTAGAGAGAGAGAGATGTCAGCTTTAGTTTGTGCTGCTATATGTGTGTGCCTGCTGGGCAAGTTTAGTCATTAAGACTCTTTACATGACACTATTGCAGTGTTGTTGTTGCTGTAACGGAAATGATTTTGTCGCATTTTGTTTGCTCTTATTGTACTCCTGCTCTCTTTAAAAAGAGCATTTCCTTCTAAAAGAGTTTAAAGTAAATTTGGCAGTCATACCAATGGTCAACATAATAAGAACACACAAGAGATTAATATATATTAAATTAAAGTAAATTATGTAAATTGAAAATTGCTTTCAGCTTCAGTTTTGTTTGACTTAAATTTCAATAATATTTATTTAAGAGCAGCAACAAAACCCTTCGTCTGTGTCTGTTTTAAGAGCTAACTACGCATTCTGAACCCGCTTTCAACCCGGACGCACCTTCAAGTAGTAGCAATGGTGGTGCCCCTGTAGCTGAGAATTCGTCGGCGATAAGGTTTATCTCGTTCCCGATTTCACGCACACGACTTGTTGTTTGATTTTTGTCATTATCGCGAGGAATTACCATTGTTATCCAGCTAAATCTAGTCATTACTCACGCTCCATACGCGCTCTATCTGCATGGTATATGTGCACTGAGTATTAAACATACATATGCATATAGCATACACATATTATAGCGGTATCAATAAGTTGATAAGGGTTAGTTTTCTTTCATTTTTGGCATATGACACGCGCCCTGCTATCAGTCAATATGAATTTTAATGCCGTCAGCTTGGCCAAAATAGCCATGGAAAGGGATAAAGACAGAGAGAGAAAGAGAGAGACGTATTCTTGGGTATTGTATAAATTGAAATGGAGCAGACATTGTGACTGCGATGTAGCAGATTTTCTAAATTTCTTAATTTTAAATGGTTTTATATTGAAAAACTTAAGATATCCTTTAAAAGGTGCATAAGTGAGTATAGTGTTTTACAATTAATATAGGAATCTCATTAAAAAGTAATTGGAAATATATATAAATATTATATCAATATGCTATATAAAATATGATATAGTAATATAATATATTCTAATTGGATTTTCATTTAATAACTTATAGATATCGGATAAGATTAACATTATATAGAGTATATATTTCAGAACAATGTTTTATATTCAATTCTTAGGGGATTTACATTGAAAAATTTATACACCTCGGGTAATAATACCATTTATAAAACATAAAATTCCATACAGAATAAATTCTTAAAGAATTCACATTGAAAAACATATAGATCTAAGGTAATAAACCATTTACAATCCAAATTAAGAGCTGTTTCCAAATTCCTTAGTTGAAAGAGCTTTGCTCCCTCTTTCATCTCTCTTCACGGTTACAATGAGGCCACAGAATGCCATAAAAGTGCAGCTGTGCAAGAGATGGAACCAAAAACAGCGAGAGAGAGAGAGAGAGAGAGAGAAAGAGAGATGAAAGGGGAAGAACAGTGTAAAGCTTTATTGTGCAAGAGATCGCGAGGCTGATGGACTGGGCAACTTACATATACGGTAATTACAGCTGGGGATTATTATCGAACGCCTTAAAGAGACTGTAACAATGACCAGGGGGAGAAAGAGGAAAGGGGGGGGAGCGATGAGGGGCCTTCTTCCTGTTTCGCATTTAACTTTTTTGGCGAACTTGTTTGGCTTGTTTATGTGGGTTAACAGTTCTTGGGCACATTCCAAAAAGTTCAGCTCAGTTTCGATTTGTTCCCCTCTCTCTCTCTTTCTCTCTCTCTCTGCTGAATTGTTTAATTTATGCTTAATTTCTTTGACGTCAAGCTGTTCCTTTTTTGCACTTTGTTTTCGTTTTTGAGTGAGTGGCGGGGGGTCTATTTTGTTTATTATTATCATGATGATAACTCAGTATTACGATTATATTCCTTATTATTTATTATGCATTATTGTTATTGTTTTGTTGTCTCTATGGGCCCGTTTTGCGTGCTATGCTAATAGGTTCACGCAAATCTATGAACCTTACTTGATTTTATTACAATTCTTATCGTACTTTTTGTTGTTGCCTTCAAATTGATGGCGCGCTTATTGTTTGGCACCTTTTTTTCGCTTTTTTATTGTTTTTAAAACGAATACATACATATATATCTTTATATACATATATACATATCTGTATATATGTTGAAGTATAATTGAACTGCTTTTTTCGACTCCGTGAACAGCTGTTTTTATTATTGGCCCGGCACGTGTCAACTCATACAACTGTATTCGCATATATCGAATGTTGATGCTATTAATTTGCATCTTGTTTATGATTTAGATATAGAAGACAGTTGAGAGGCTACAACAAAAGAAAGGGGAGTGAGAGAGTGGGAAAGGGGAAAAGAGGAAATTCAAGATTATTCTCATTAAACTTGTTTCGAAATCATGTGCCTCGAAAGAAGGAATTTGCGAAATTCATTTGTCAAATGCATTTTAATTTTGAAATTTGAATTATCAGATAAAGCCAAAGAGTTTTAAAAAGTTAAATAAAACAAAAGAAATTTACACAACTTAAAGAAATTGGTTAATATTATCAATTTTAAGCTATCAAATTCAAAACTGTTTTATAATCCATTCTAAAAGAATTCACGTTGAAAAGACTGAAATATCGGGAAACTTTGCATAGAAACAGCAAAGAAACTGTTCCAATCTTTACAATTATAAATATAAAAGAATTTACATATTATATGTGAGCGATTAGCGAATGTGTCGCTTTAGCACATTGTACATTAAATCAGGTGCAAAGAGATATGTCCGAGCGCTTTATTTATGTTCGTCATATGATGTGATTTTCTGGCAATGTTTCAACGTTGTTTTTTATCTTACACAATCATCACAGGGGGAAGAAGAACTTGCCATAAACTGAATAAAATATTGCCCGACTTTGTGGGTTACATACATACGTATAAAGGGAGAGAGACGGACAAAACAAAACGAGACCTAAAAAAAACATATTCAAATCCATTTTCGAATAGATTTGATGGTTTGATGGCCACCAAGGCTGGTCAGTAAAATAAACAACTATGGTACGAAACATATGTAAACATATGTTGATGTATTTATTTATCTCTCTCTCTCTCTCTCTCTCTGTCCCTTTCTCTTTCCTTCTTTACCTTCGTGTATGTTATTCCAATCACGTGTCTATGAATTCTTCTGACTCAGCTTCTCTTAATCGTTTCTGATATTATATAAAGTTTTTATTATTATATTATTCTCAAAAACTCTTAAACTGTTGATTGTACTGTGAAAATGTCATGTGGGAAATTCCAAATGTTTTATACGGGGAGACCTGCAATATTTTCTGAATCATTCGAATGGCATTTCTGTTTCTTGGGGGCAAAAACTGAAACTTGCGTCATAAATCGAACTAAATTCAAGAAAATGTGTGCCAAATGAAATATAACATACGGAAAACTAATTTTGATACGACGCATAGATGCTGTGGATTGAAAGAAAAGCCGAATTTATTTAATTATTATAGATTTTAAATAAGAAATAATAATACATGTAATAATTCACATATTCCTCATTTATTGAGTAATTATTATTATTATTTATTTTAAATTTCATTTTTAAAATGCAAATTGTACTATTTTTGTGTCCCATACTGTGGTCTTCGACTTTACACGGCAATTTCGTTCGGCTTAACGGTATATTTGCATTATAACGGCACAGCGCATACACACTTGTCTCTCTCTCGGAGTTACAGGGTATTTAACAACGCGATCGCCTTTGTGCATGCAATAAATGAAGGAAATGGCGCGGCCCACGCGACAAGCGAACGCGACGCGACGCCCGCACGCTGCCGCTGCTGCTGCTGCGCTGCGCTGTCGTCATACCTGCTGCGCTCTCGCGAAGGCGCGCTCTCTCAAAGTCTCTCTCTTTCTTATAATACGAATTCGCCGCAAGTGACGCGCGCAGTGCGCCGCGAGAGACGTTTGCTGCTGCTGTTGCTGCTTATCAGGCAGCAGCGTGGGTTGCCCTCGCCCTCCCTCCCACTCCCACTTTTGCTCTCGCGCTGCCGTCAATTGTGTGCTCTCCTTCTCTCTCTGTCGCTCGCGCTCTATCACACTCGCACGCTAAGTTTAATAAATCTGCATTAATGAAGCACACTTGGCCAATATATCTAAGTTTTTTGGCAGCGATGCAAACAAATTTCATTAATTGAACATGTTGAGGAACGTGCTATAAAAGGCATAAGTATGTATGTGTGTGTGTGTGTATTGCATGTGTGTGTGTGTGTGTATATTATATGTTATGATTGTGGCCACATTCATTATCAGCAATGTGACAATTCTCTCGCTATCTCGCACGCTCTCTCTCTCTTACAATCTCTATCCTTCTCTGTCTCTCTCATTGTCTCTTTGTTTATTTATGTTTTTCCCTGTGCACTTTTCTTCCTCTTTATCTATGCCTTATTCTGCCTGGTTTTAGATGATTATTTTCCTTTTTTGTATGTATTTGTTATTGTTTTCATTTCTTGCTGTTGTTGTTGTCGTTGCTCGCGTGCACAGCTGGTGGAAAATTTTCCAGAGCTTAATATAAAAGTATATAGAATTAAAATTGATGTTTAAATCCCAACCAGTTCCCCATCCCTCCCCCCCTATCACACTCTGTGCATTCGCTGCTCGAGCAAAGTTCCACTGTGCATTGTGGCGCCTGTATTCACGTATTCTCCCTCTCTCTGCCTCTCTCTAACTCACTGTCTGTCTCTGTCTGTTTTGTCTATTTGTTTTTCCTAGACAATGAGCATTTTCCTTGTATTAGTTAATTGCTCTCCGCTGAAAAACGTGAGCTTAAATAGGGGGAAATACTCGTAAACCCCGTTTCGACCCTTAACAAATGACACGTTTGATTGTTAGCCCTGATTATGCAGAACAGAGAGGGAGAGAGTATAAAACCGGTTGGGAATTATAAAAATTACGTATGCATTTTGTGTGTGAAATGGGGCAAATTAGCGATAAAACTTGTTCAACTCCTAATTAGTTAATTATGGATCTTGTGCTGTATAGCAGCTATACTAATTTCAACTAGATTCCTATATGACAATAAAATTGGAATTAATTAACTGATAGTAGGATTTATGTACGACCTATCCTAACCCTATATCTATAAAGTGATTATACATATCTGTAAGTCTCGTAGTAAAGTTATTCATTGTTATTCAATATTTATATTGTATTCATTTTCCGCAATTCTCTTTTCCTTGCACAGTTCGATTTTCTGCGAAAACGAGTTTCAAATATCCTCAACTTCTTCAGAAAAACGACACCCTCAATTGTTTCTCCTTTTTCGCTTTTATTTCTTTCTTTTTTCTGCTTCTTTATTAATGTGCAACGTCGTGCAATATTTTGATTATTGTAAACATTCTGGGTACCGCCCTCGGGGCATCGTCTTACAATTTATGCTGTGCTCGACATCGAACCCAAGTTCAGAATCAGACTTGGAGTTGAAAAATGAAATTAATATACAAGATAAACATTTGTAGGAGGGAGGAGGAAACCAATGTTTATTTTATCCAACAGAGAACTGAGAAGGGAAATTAAATGAAATTGACTGCGCTTTTTGCAAAAGAAACAGAGAGAGCAAGAGAGTGGGAAAGGGTATGTAAATCATTTAGTGTGCATCAGAGTTGGTAAACATCATAAGGAATAAAGCATCAAATGTAACTTGCACTTTAAGTAATTGCAAAGAATTAATTCGCGAATATGTTACAATATATATTTAGACTTATATTCCATATTATTTAAAATTGCAATAGCTCAAGATGTATTTACTATGGTATTCCTTATTAAAATTCATAATTACATAAGTATATTCATTATTTAAAATCTCAAGTTTCTTATATTTTGTTGACATTTTATTCCATATTTTAAGTCTAATAATTATAAATTTAATTTCTTATTTAAAATATAGTTCACTCACTATTTATTTAGAATTATATTTTCTTTTGAAAATATCAATTTATTTACATTTTCCACACTTGCTACTGCAGTTCAACAACCTAATATATAACTATTGTCTAGTTGACCTATTTCCTTTTGTTGTGGGCCTTTAGTCGCAACTCACATCGTGGTTTATAATTTTATTTTGGCTTATGAGTTCAACGCGGTGCAAAATCAACAAACAAAGCTATTACAAGTGCCAAGTGAAAAGCAAATTTTTCCAATCTCAAAATTCTCCGTAAAACACACACACACACAAATAAGTTTTCCCTTTCCCCCTCCCAACGCCCACAGAAAAGCATATCTAAATACCGTAAATAAACAAGAAATGCTCAGATAGTCGCGAGAGAAAGAGAGAGAGAGATAGAGAGGGAGAGTAAGAGAGAGGTGTCTGCATTATTTGCGCACTTGGTTCATGGTAATGCGCTCAAATAGAGAAATCCAATCTCAATGGGGATTTCAATTTCGATACCAAATTCCCATTCAAAATCTTTGGGCTGTTTATTTATTTAGATAATTCTCTTGATTATCTTCAATGACATTGGCGATTCGAGTCGGCGAAATTCGCATGTAAAAAAGTTTCCGTGCGGCATCGTTGGATCTTGTGCGATCGATGATCGCGATTCCCGATCGAGTTGTTTATATTTATATTTTGTATTTCAGAAATTTGTTTTGTATTTGCGCGTATATATTTATATATTGAACACAGATCGTATGGAAATATCGTTAAGATCATTGATCGTTGAACGTTTCCTAACGCAGATCGTAGATCTTTTTTATGGCCTGTGGGCTGAGGGGGAGGCGTAAATAAAAATATTGTCGTAGACGCTACGTAATGTCTGCGTGAGCTCAATTCATCAGCAACAATAATTAACACTTGATTAACACGAGACTCGTGAGATGACGAACTAATCAAGTAGAAGTCAGCCAAGAAGCAGATGTAGAAGAAGGGCAGAGGGAGGGGGAAGAAGAAACAGAGTTCCTACGAGTTTGGTGACACGCAGACAAAAAGATTGTCAATTCTGTTTTACAGAAATTCTCATTAGCGTCTCAGACAATCGAGAGGGATAGGTAAGGGTTCTCAAAGGTCGATGAGATATTGCAAATTGATAAATTAAACCATCTAGAAAGGTTTTCCAAGAATTGGCAAATGATATATGGGTCTAAAAGTAGACAATGATAAATGGGAAAAGTTACTGAGAATTATATCAACGCAAAGGCAGCAATACCCTTTTGATTCTATTGAACTTGGTGGGAAAGCAAAGATAAGATAAGATTCGGTTGAGTTAGGACTGTTAAAGGTTGCCGGAATCGAGTAAAACTATACAATATGTGTATATGGAAAGCTTTATAATTCATTGATTCATATTGTGAAATTATTTTAATCTGCATAAGCTCAAATCAGGTGTTTCTTTTATTGACACTGCCAACTACTATATTCTCTTGCCTCTGATCAGATGCTTTGCTTTTATCATGAGTGTCGCTGATCATTTCATCACAATGGAAAAATTCAGAAAAAATACTTCAGGCGTGATCAACTCATAAAGGAGCCCGCCGAAGATTAAGATTTCACAAAAAAAAAGCGATCTGATAATCAGCATATTATACTAACTGCCAGTTCTATTGCCTGCCATTGATAGTTTCCGTTCAGTGCTTACTTATATGGCCTGCTTATATAATCCAAAGTCCGCAGCACTTACCTTTCCCACGCGGTTTTCGTTGTAGACCAAGCAAAAATGCTGGCAAGAGTTCAAGAATAGATTTTTGATTTCCATTACAAAATAAATGCCACATTTTGTTCACATTTAGTAAAAATTAATTATCATTTTGAGGGGAAAATATTGAAATGGAAAATTGGAAAATCGCGTGCCAAAAGAAGCAGCGTAAAAAAGTTTTTCAATTTGGGTTTGCGTTGCATTTTTATAGATCGAAATTGCGACTTTGTGGCACTTTGAATTGCTATGAGAAATGGCGCTGTGGATGTATGTGTGTGTATGAGCTGTGTGTGTGTGCGCTAGTTTGTATATGATTCTCTGTGTGTGTGTGTGAGGTTGTTGATTAGATTTTCACACATATAAAGTGTTGCCTGCGATGCGAGACTTTTTACGTAGCGCTAATTATACGCGATATACTACAACAGAGAACCACACACAGGCATATAATACACACACACTCACATACAGACACACAAACCACCTTGCAGTTGACGTAGTTAAGTTTCGCAAATTGTTGGCTTAGGTTCGAAAATGTTTGACCGGAAATCTGCTCAGGTTGCCCTTGAGGGGTTTAATTTCCCAAATTCTCCAATCATCATCACTTTGGTATTTGTGGGAAAATTAAGTGAAAATTGTCGAGCATTCGTACACATATTTATCATTTGTCAACAGAAAATTCCACAATTTTGGGGCGTATGAGTAATATGCTGTAGGTAAATTGTTGTTTATATATTTCGCATATGTTGTTGCAATAATTCTTTGAACTGACCAGTTCTCCTTCACCTTTCCTCTTCAATTTCCCTTCCCCTCTTTAACTTTCCCCGTACAACGACATGACAAATTTCCATTGACAGCCTTTTTTATTTTTCTTCGAGGTTTTCTTTGGTATTTCGTGTGTTTTTTCTTCATTTTTTTTTTGTGTTGTGTGGTGACTTTTCTTCCTACGGTTTTATCTATTTGCCATTTGAGTTTTGCTCGAGTTGATTGCACGCTTCATTTGGGGAGAGAGAAAGGACATGCAGGAGCTAAATGTCATTTAGCTGGTCAAGGTTGATCGCTCAAGAGAAAAGTGCATTTGACAGATGGTAATCATAGCTAAAAGGAATTGATATATGGCATAGGAAGGCAAACATTTATAAGGTCAGCGAAAAAGTTGAGAAACCTTTGCCGGAAATGAACTTGAAATGATATAAGAATATTTTTAGACTAGTTGGGTAGTAGGAAATGATGCAGAGATTGTGATTTATCTGGCAAGAATTAAGGCAGTTTTCTCTCAATATATGTAACATTGTTTTCCTCATGAAATAACCTTAAAAATATTTCACTTCTTTTATCATTCATTGACTCATATCATAGAATAATCATATTAACATTCAGGTAAACTCTTTGGGAATATGCATGTACATGAAGCTTTTTTTGGCATTTGCCTAATGAAATTTCCCGCTGACGATTTTCCAGCTTGCAGCAATCGAACGCCAATTAAATGTCAGACGAATTTAAATAATTCATTCAATACATGCAAGTTTTATTAATTTGACAGCGCGTGTGTTTTACGCGAATTTCATAAATGTCAACGTATTATTTATGACATTATACTCATTAATTAATCGTAATATCATAATAAAAGCATCTCTTGCTATAAGTTCGCAATTAACGTGACATATTAATTAAAATCTTAAACTGTCTCTCGCTCAATATGGCAAGTTCCTCTGGGTCTGTCTGTGTCTCTCCCTCTGTTTGTGGGTGTGGGAAGATGGCAGAGATCCCCCAGTCAGTCAGTCAGTTTGGTCAGGGAGTGTGTGCGCAATCAGCCGGTTAATTGAACTGCACCCAGCGCAAAAGTCTCGCACACACCAACACACACACACACAGTGTGAAACTTACTCACAATTACACTCAGCACACTCGCTTTGCACTCAGAGTGGCCACCAACAGCGGGAGGGAGAGGGAGAAGCAGTATAATAAAGAGGGTGATGTGAGCTACAACTTGAAGATATGCTATAAAGTCGGGGCAGGTCAGTGCAGGCAGATAATGTGGCATATACATATATGTGACATATTTCTCTAGTATCTAGAAAGTATTTCCCTTCAATAATCTCTGCTTAATGTCTGGCAGACTCTACTCCATTTGACTCTAGGGTATTTTATAAAGTTGCCAAGCTCAGTGGCTCCTTGTTGTCGCTCTTGCTGGTGGGCGTTGCAACTGGCAGGGGGTGTGGCAGGGGCAGCAATTCACAGAAATTGCTGCACTTCTTGCTGGCGTCAGTTTGTAGCTGAGCAATTACAGTGTAGAGAGCAATGAGCAGCAACAAGGCGACTTGCAACTGCCACAACAGCAGCAGCAGCTGCAACAACAACAACAACAACTGGTATCATTTACTTGTTATTGTCTTAGGAGTCTTGAATGAATGAATGAATGAATGAGTGAATACGCAAAAGAAATGACACGACAACAACGACAACACTCGCTTACTCGCTGTTATTATACGAACATGCGTATCACAGACCCCGCTAAACTGCCCCTCTCTTCCCTCCTTCTTCGTTCCCCTTCCCTCCCTGCTCCTTTCATCCTCTTCACTCTCCATTACCAGAGCAGACCAACCCGCAACTTGCGTCTTTTATATTGTTTCTTTTTCTTTCTTTTGCTTTATTTTCTACGTTTGATCGCAGGTTCATTGACTGTTGTTGATTTCTATGCTTGACTGAGTGTGGCAATGTGTGTGTGTGTGTGTGAGTGTGAATACAAGTTGTAGTAAGGCAAACACAACGAGCGACGCGTTTAATTGCTGCAACTGCTGTCGTCTTTAAGTCGGCCTCAAGTGTTGCCACTTGATATGTGTCCGAGTTTCTGTGTGTGTGTCTGAGTATGTGTTGGTGTGTGCTGCCAAGTATGCAACGCATTTGCTTGTGCCAAAAGTGGCTGCCACTTGTGCAACCTGAAAGCCTTTCACATCCCAATACTGAACAAGTACAAGCACAAACATTACCCGCCTCAGTGGCCACAAGCAGCAGCCTTGAGAGAGCACCTACAGAGCGGGAGAGAGAGAGAGCACACCTTATATGCCACCTCTCCCTCTCTCTCTCTCTCTGTCTCTCTCTCTCTGTCTCCCTCTCTGGTAACCCCTTTTCTGGGGTTGCAGTTAAATAAATACATACTTTGTCTTCATTAGTGTGTGGTGCTTTCAAGCTTTGACGTCATGGCCAAGTGCAAGTCACTTGCGGTCAGTTTTCGATACCCTGTAAGTGCAAGGAGTATGATAGTTCAGACTGCAAGTGTGGTATGAAGAGTATGATTGCTATATATGGTGATATCTAGGAAATTATACCAGCTAAAACTATGAAAGTTGGTATTGTTACGCTGCTAATAAGATCTAACGGAAACAATCTGAGTATAAACATTAAGAGCTAAAATAAAGTGTATAACTCGTTAGGTATGTGCGCCAGAGAAACAATAATTGAGTATTTGCTTGAGCACAACTCTTTTTTAGCTGTCTACCAAGTTTAATCAAAAATTAACTATAAATTAACCTATTTCAACTAGAATATCTCAAAGTCGCGTCTCAACTCAAATTCAATTCCCTGACGTTTCTTACTTACTGCTAATTTTAGCACACCACAAAATCCTCCAAAAAAAGGAAAGCAGAAAACATATAAAACAAGCCAAAAATAAGTCTTCCTTTGTCAACTAATTGCTGTTGACGTTGTGACTTCTTCGAACTTTGACCGGAATAAAAATGAAACTATTTTCATTTAAGAAAAGAACATTCAATTTAATGCATAAACAACGTGATGGTACTTCTTTGTTAGGGGATTCCTGTTTGCGCCGCGGCGCTAATTAATTAATAATAATTAAATTGTTATTATTATTTTTATTATGGCGTGTGTGGGTTGATTTATCAAATGTTTCGACGCGATTCACGATTCATTTTTACTGTCACATAATTTAATTAATGATTTGTGTATTGAACTTTACAGTCTTTGCCATAATAAACATTTTATGGCAAAGCACAGACACACACGCTATAATTATGGCGTGTGCTGTGAAAATGGGAGTAGCTATATAGAGTAGTATATATCATTTATAGCAGTTTTATATGATATAAAACTGTCGCTTTTCTTATTGCAAATCTCGTTCAATTAAATTCCGTGTTTAATCTTTCAATCTTGACTTATTAAAGTCATTTAGTATTGTCGAAATTTAATAAGTAGCACCAGCTGTGCCGCAGCTGACAATAATTGTCTTATATGGTTACTGGAGCGGCGACCACGCGTCGTATGCTTAATGTAAGTTTTGCTCTATGATTTTGTTCTTCTTAGCAGCTGCTGCGAATGGTCGTTGTCCTCTCTCGCATAAAATTATTTAATCAAAATCCTAAATGTGCCATTTAAAGAGCACATCCTTCTGCAATTGCTTCCTGCCACGCCCACAAGTCGCGTTCGTACCTCCCTCCCGCCGTACCCCGTCAAAGCGATAGACAAACAAACTAATTTTGCTGCGGCAAACATGGGTCTCTCTCCCTCTCGCTCTCTCTTTCTCTGAAACTACCAAACTCGCCCCGTTGAGTGGGCGCAATCAGTGCTAGAGGGGGGCATGTCTCCACCTCCCCCTTTGTCACTGGTTTGCACTGAATGTTGACCTTAACTTTGGTGAGATACTGAATGTGGCCGCATGTTTGTTTGGCAATCCAAGCACGTCTGTCATTGGTAATTTCGAGCATGTCATAATGATAACTCAGAGGGGAGCGGGGAGAGCATGGGGAAGGGGGAACATATGACAGACTACCCAGTAGATGGCAGAGGAGGGGAGGGAGCTGTCATTCGCACTGCAGTTATTAAATTAGCCTCAGGCCTGAAAATATTTTGCATGTAATTGTTAAGTGAGGACACATTGCTCAAGGAAAAATCAAGGAAAATCCGCTTTGAAGTGTTTCCTCGTGTGTATAACATTGTTTCATATTAAAATCTTGTCAGCTTTTTGCTCAGCCAGGCGTAGTAAGATGAGACAGCTGAGCAAAGGGCGAGGGAGGTGTGCTGCCTTTCAAGGCGGGAAATAAGTTTGCGACGCTAAGATTTATGATAAGAAACTAGCTGTCTAGCTGGCGACGAAGACGTCGACGCGTCTCTGGTGGCACATCCTCTCTCCCTCTCCCTTTCTTCTTCTCTTCACTTCTGTCTTCTCTCTTTTTGCGGCGCATACAATTTCAATATTTCTTCATCTAAGAAGCGTATAAATTGAAAGTCTTACTCGGGTAGCTGCGAGCCTGACAGCTCCGTTGGGTTGTGTATTAAATTGGCAATGCGATAGGCGAGAGTGTAAAGCGAAAACGAAACGAAATTCGCAAAAATTTGTGCGCTTTAATCGAGTGAAATTATTGCGCATACGCCGCGTGGTCCATGCTAGCGTTGTTGGTCCCCCCCATAAAAGTGTATTGCATACAAGTCATTAAAATTAGCTATAATTAAAGTCGTTCACATGAAAAGAGCAATTAGATTTGTTTTTTATGCATGGCCCCCATTCCCCTAACGTCGTCTGCGGCGCCCGCGCGCGTTTACCAAATTACTCATACGCAGCGTGTGCCGTGGCTGGACTCGTGTGTGTGTATGTGTGTAATCAAGAAATGTTTGAATATTGTTCAGACAGATAGAGCAGCATTTGTAAGACTCGTTCAATATATCTACGATATATGTTTATCGATATTTATCGTTTATTTTCTTCTTTAAGGTTTTCTTACGTGCAATTTTGATTTACAGCCTGAATGATTTATGCAAAACTATGTGATTTATGTGATTAGTAAGCATGATATTTAATGGGCAATTGTTAGAAAAGGAAGTAAATTTTTATAGCAGATTTATAGCTGATGTTAAAGTATTTATTTGACGAATGACTTCAAATTGAGCAGCTGCAATGGCTAAAATGAGATTTGCTTGTGAAAAAAATGTTTAATTTTTGTAGTATTTTATTTGAGATTTTTATGGCATATAGCTGTATACCTATGAGTATTAACTATAAACTGCTGGAATTGAAAATGTTTAACTATTAATTGCCAATGGTTATGATTATATTTAGTATTTTATCTAGTATTCTTATACTGAATACCTACAAATGCCATTGCCTGCTGTTTTAATAATTCAAACGACAATTTTTTTAGTATTTTCACATCATATGCTGGGTATTTAACGTACATATGTTTTACTTATGGCTTTTTAGTATTTTCTTTTATAGCATTTTATATGGCCAGACAAATGACAAAACGTTTATGAGACGCCGTCATTTGGCTAGAAACCATTTGTGACCTTCAATTGTGGCCAATACACACACACACGTTTGCTCATATGCATATAAGATATTTAGAATTGCCCACGGCATAACAATAAAAGAAACTACTACATAAATACCACAGATACATACACGTATATGTATGTGTATGTAGGTATATTGTGGTATATTGTCAGTTTGGACTGTGAAATATCAAAAACACAGCCGACAGTTGAAACAGTTTCCCCACTCGCTCATGTTTTATAGCTGGCCGTAAAGCTTATAGCTTTTGCCACGCCTCCTATGCCATATTAAATTAAAGCGTGCAGCTCATCTAAAGCCAACGAAAATGGCCAAGTGTCGGCACGATCTGAACCCAAATCGGCATCGATCTCTTGGCATGGAAACTGCAATGAAAATCGAAATGGAAATGGCAAGTGTAGAAAGGAGTACCGACATTAACAATAATAGTTATGGCAGTTTATAGCAGTTATGGCAACAGTTATGGCAACAGTTATGGCAATTGGCACATGTGGGGCTACTGTGCCTGCTGTCTGCCTGGCGTTATTCATCCTTTGTTTAACTTGTTGTCTTTACTTTTATTACTAATGCCTTTTGCGCTATGATCCATTGTGATTGCCCAGACAGTATTTTGTGCCTTGTCTTGGCAGGTTGCGTTGCTTGTTGCGATAATAATTGAATGCACGAGCTGCCAAGTGATAATGAGATTTATTGTTTATTTACTCAATTATTAAATGCGGCAGCTCAATTCTCATCGTCGTCTGCGTCGGCAACACCTTTGTGCGTCCTCTTCCCCTCTCTCTCTCTCTTTCTTACTCTCTGGCTCTTCATGCTGTCTGCCAGTTGGGCCAATGTGGGCCAATTTACTTACCAACTTTGCCGCGGAATGTGTTACATACGCACAACGCCGAGAGCCACGCGAACAGCAGACAGAGCTCTTCTTGCCTTCTCTCGCTCTTTTTCGATTTATGAGTCTGATAATTCACAAGTTGGCGCTAAAATCGCTAGCGAATATCACGCATACGCCGCGTTGCCAGCGCTGACGGGCGAAAGTAAACGTTGCAACGAGCGTTCGAGACAATTTACTTGTGTTCGAGTAGTTTTTTACAGCTATTTTAACTGTGCACAGGCAACAGGTTATTGATCCAAGCTCGAAGCATTTCAATGGAATTGCCAGTACAGTGTTTGTGTGTGTGTCTGCTGTGGCGTGTCCTGTAATGTCCTCATTCACTTCTTCTCTTTCTCTCTCTCTCTCTCACTCTGTGCAGCTGTCCGTCCTTCACTAATCGATGCTCAAGTTCGTGACGCGTTTGTCCGCCGACGCTGCCGCCTAATGACACTTACGTCCACTCACACCAATTTCCATAGCCATCTTCTCTTTGTGTGTGTGTGTGTGTGTGTGAGTAGACATTGTTGTCTGTTTGCATTGCCACAAAAAAAAGCGAATAAAGAAAATGAAAAGGTCGACCCATTGAATGGCATGTAAAACTCTAGTGATTGCACTGAGAGAAACTACAGATGATAAAGAGCTTTATAGACAATGTAACAATATATTGAATATTTCTGGTAAATTGTTGTGCTTTTATCTATATTTTTACTGTGCTGATGGACATAGTTTTATTTGCATATTTATTTATTAGGGCTACCATATAGAAAAGAATATATTTTCAACTCGAAACGATTCCCATTTGTAGTGTCTATTGCATTATGTCGAAAATGCTGTAAATATAACAAATAGGCTTACCGTTTTAGGATTTATTTATTTATTTAGTTTTTAGGGTTACCATTATGGAAAATAATACTAATTTAAAAAGATTTATTTATTAAGATTCATAATATTCAAAATATTGTAAGTTTTATGAAAAATGTTACAATTTCATGTTTTACACTTATTAGAGTTACCATATTTAATGTGAAAAATGATCTCAATTGAACACGACTCGCATTTATCTGTCACGTATTTGATTTACTGCTAGTAAGTCAAGAAGAAGGTGACCATTTCATGCTTACTACATATTAGAGTGACCATGCATTATGTGCTGAAGGTTTTAATTTGATGAAATGACAAAAAACGTAAATCTAAAATATTGTACTATACAAAATGTTAAACATTTTCTTTACATTCATCTCAAAATTCTCATGCTTGCTCTACCACATTTCTCTCAGTGCAAGCTGTTATCTGTTATCTTAGCTTGCCGCTCGCAAAACTCTCTGGCGTGCGCCATTAATGAACATCGTTTGCTTAGCCAGACATGGACAGCCCCTGTAGCAGCCCCCGCTCCTCCTCTCCCTACCTTACTCCGCCTGCTCGCTTAGTTTTACCTACCTATGCTATTGACATAATGTAAGCGACAGTCAGCCACTGTGTGTGTGTGTGTGTCAGTTTATGTATTTCTGTGTGTGTCTGTGTGTGTGCAGCGGCGTTTGCGGTTGTCGCCATTGGCATAAAAATAGTTTTTGTGGCTTTTGTTGCTCTGCACTTGTTGTTGCTGTGGTTACCCACCGGTTGCTAGGGGTAAATACGACAGAGAGAAACAGAGAGAGAGGGATGAAGAGAGAGAGAGAGAGAGAGCAGCAACAAGAGCAGATAGCAAAAATAGCTGCAAATCGTTTAGAGCGCACTGGGAGAACACAATTAAACAATTGTTGTGCGTACGTATCCCAGTTGCAGGCACTGTAATACTGACTATGTGGCCAAATTGAAAGTTTTACTTCCCACCCCCTACAATTTGCATTTGACAGGCAACGCTCGTTCTCCGTCCCTCTCTTTTTTTATACGTTATTGGAACATTAAAAAAGTTTTTCTATTTTGTTCGATGTTTAACAGCGCATAAAAAGCAACTACAAATTTGGATTTATTCCAAAGTGTTATGACCACCCGCAGTGATTGCTTTGGCAAAACTTTTATGGCAATAGAAAATGTTAAGTTCGATTTGTTGAATTGATTTTGTCCCAACAAAAGTTTGTTTTTAACTTAAGTGCTTATCTATTCTTGTGTTCAGTTACATTGGCAACATTTACTCGTTTCCAGAGAATCACTTAACGGCTTGTTGAATTGCAATCAGGCTGCATCAACAGCAACATCAACATCAACCACATTGGGCCAGTTACAATGGACAAAAGCTGTTGGAATCCTTTTGCCTCTCCACTCTCTCTTTCTCTCGTTGATGTTTTCTATTGTTGGCAGAACGCAGCACGCGCACAGCACGGAAATTAAATCATTTCCGCTATCAACTGTCGCTGCCAAAGAAATCTGATGCAACAGCTGGCAGCAACTGAAATCAAATCGAAATGAATCGTATTGAATCGCTGAAGAGATAGATCTCTTCGCTTCAGCTCACAGAAATAACACGAATGGATGCTGTCCGTTCAATACTCAATTGTCAATCTATGAATGTGCATTGACTTATTGGCGAGACTGTGTGCGTGTGCATGTCACAGGCAAACAAAACTGAGCTCTCGACACATTTCTCAGTGCACCTTATGATTTTCATGGCAATTGTAGCAGAAAATAGATGGAAATTGAAGGGAAAATCGTGTAACAATGGGCAAAGGAGAGGTATAGAGATATTTTAGGCTTTCTTTAGGTAACGCTAGATCAATTCTAGATACATTTATACTCAGAAATATTCTTTAGTTATTTTGAGAGTTTTTTTATAGTTTATTATAATAAACTAAACAGCATAAAAATTGTTGGAAATCGGTTTCAATCTCATTTATACATTTTTTTCTGTAATTTTTTTTAAACTTTTCTTTATGATCAAAACAAGCTTATCTTGGTTTCAAAATGAACTCTAGTTCAAGAACATAGTTCATAGAATACATGGTATTTCTTCTCCTCACTTTCAACCTTCATTACAGGGTATTTTCTCTTCGACTCTCGCATTATTTTCTCTGCTTGCTTGCTGTATTTGGTTACCAGGCCACCGTGGCAGGTCCGAGTTGAAGTTGTTTGCTGGCCATGTTGATTTTATTTAACTGACATTTCAGTACTGCCTACGTGTGCAGCATTGCATGTGTGTGTGTGCCGTGGCCTGGTCGTGTGGCCAGCTGTGTCTGCCCACACCCTTTTCAAGGGACCTTTTTGGCTTTTGTTTGCTTATCAATTGGCGTCTGTGCCTGCAATGCAATTGGCAATGTCCAAAGCGACGCCGAGTGCAGCAGCACCAGCTTAAGTGTTAATTGAATTGCCAGCGGCGAAAAGCTGTTGTAGCATTTGGAGGGGGGGGGACTGACAAAAACGTGCAACGTTGCAGGAAAACGAAACGGAAAATGTGCAGAAAATGTGTAGAAAATATGCAAAGTATCAACTTCAACCAAAACTCACAAATGCATTTCAAACAGGTCTTGAAAGAGTGCAGCAAAGGTAAATGAACAATTCAATAAGAGTATGCAACAAGTGCAACAAAGGGTTGCACAACAACAATAAAATCCTAAACCAAAGTAAACAAAATACCACATCGTGCTGTGGCAGCCTTTGGGCGCCCAAAAAACCAACAAAATTGAGTCCAAAACAATTGCAACAATATATAAAAATAACAACAACACTGTCAACAAATACAGTCTACGTTACGCGGCAGCGCTGCTTAAAGTTGACAAAATTAAATTCATTAAAACGGAGGGTTTAACATTCGCATTGCTGGCGGGCCCCATGGGCCAAGCGGCAAGTATGTGTCGATTTCGTGGTTGTCGCTACAAAAACAAGAGCAAAAGCAGCAAGCAGCAACAACAGCAGCAACAACAGCAGCAGCAACAACAACAAACACCTACGCACAGTTCACAACAACAGCAACTGCTGCACGTGGAGGCAGCACCAACAACAGGTGAGAAAACTCTTCAACTTCAACTCGAACTCAATTTCACTTGAGCCTGAAGATGACTTGGAAATACTTTGCAAGGAAAACAACAATTTGCAAAAATATTTTGTCCATCGCACAACCAGCAAACAGACACAGATACATATATATGTACACCATGCACACTGCAAATATTTCCCCCATCGATCCGTTGTGTTGTTGGAGGGGAGCATGGGAAGGGAAAGGGAAAAGGAAAACTGTTCTCTTTGGCACATTTGCCAACTTTCAATTTGCATTTGGCTTCCACGCGAAAAACCAACACATAACATGCACCAACATGTCTCGCATACCCTGGCATTTAATCGTCTGTGTCTAGGGTATATACACTCTTCAATACCTCTAGTACATAAATATCTTGGGGCACTTCAATTGATCATTTATGATATCATATTATTGCAAATCATTAATCAAAACTAATTTGTATATGTCGTAGAATACTGAACACTTATGCGACACGATGGGGGGCACAGAAATACTACGCCTTACAGCAGTTTGCATAATTTGTTGTATAATATTTAAGAATATTAATTTTGAGTTGAGTGGGCTTTAAAAATTGATTAATAAATCATTGATAATGCATTGATGTTGTTGCACAGTGAGAACACATTTAAGATACCTTGGGGAATATGTGATCTTTAATTTTACTAGAAAGAATAAATATTGTTGAATATGCATTAATATTCAAGTCGGTATTGAAAACTTAAAGAATTGTGCTTCACAGTGGATTTGAAACCAGAGTTGCTCAGAGAATATGTGAACTTTAGTAATATAACTTATAAACTCAATTGAAAAAGCTTTTCCACTGGTAAAAATCAATTATTTTAGAAAATCTATTGATCTCCAAGTCGAAACTAAATAAATGTACTACACAGACTAAATTAAAGTTGTTTATAATCTACCTGTGATCTTTAATTTTACAAGATAGAACAAATATTGTTGAATTTGTATTGATCTGCAAGTCGGTATTGAAGAAGAGACTATTGAAAACTAAAAGAATTCTGCAGTGGATTTGAAACCAGAGTTCCTCAGAGAATATGTGAACTTTAGAAATATAACTTATAAACTCAATTGAAAAAGCTTTTCCACTGGTAAAAATCAATTATTTTAGAAAATCTATTGATCTCCAAGTCGAAACTAAATAAATGTACTACACAGACTAAATTATAATCTTTATAATCTACCTTGGGGAATATGTGATCTTTAATTTTACAAGATAGAACAAATATTGTTGAATTTGTATTGATCTTCAAGTCGTTATTGAAGATGAGACTATTGAAAACTAAAAGTATTCTGCAGTGGATTTGAAACCAGAGTTCCTCAGAGAATACTATATGGAAACTTTAGAAATATAATTTATAAACTCAATTGTAAAATGTTTTCCACTGGTAAAGATCAAATATTTTAGAAAATCTATTGAACTTCAAATTGAATATCTTGAAAAGAAACTAAATAAATTTACTACGCAGTCTAAATACTTGTTCTTCATGAGCTTTATTATTTGAACCTTATAAATATAATTTGTGAAAGGTTTCTACAAGAAATGTGTTTGAACATCTTATGAACTTTACTCTATATTAATACTAGAGATTAAATTGGCAACTAACAGAAATGAAATAACATTAATATAGTATCCAAACAATAGTTGAAATATCTCCCGGTCGTGCTTTAGTTTCGACTCTGCCTTTCATTGTTACTTTCCTCTTTTTTCTCTCTCTGCACAAAACTAAAATTCCATTGCAATGCTGTGTAAAAATTTGCCATTGCATGGCTTTGTGCCCTCACGGGAAAAGGGGCACGGATAGGAGGGGGGGGGGGGGTTGGTAATATCTTACATAAAGCTGACGCATCATCAAACCGCAAAAAGACACGACTTTCAGCGGGGGCGGATGTGTGTTAAGGGGGGGGTGGGGGCATAGTATGTGCTACTCAGCCATGACGCTGTCATTTGGATTTGAGTGGGCAAAGAGGTGAAAGAAGCGAGTACGTAAAAGGGAGGTGAGGGGGCCAGGGAGGCGTTACAGGAATAGTATATGAGCCTGGGGTGCTACAGAGGGGGATGGAGTGGGGTGCCAAATGTTTTGCAGCAGCTTAAGCATGTTGCATGTTGCCTGTGCAAGGCAAATGCAGCTTAAAAGATTAAGTGTGGCACATGCAGGGACAGCTGTGGCAGAGAGAGAGAGCGGGGAGGGGCATGCATGTGGCATGTAAGTGCAGCACTTGCACCGTCGCCCTGCTGCACACGCCCTCCCCCTCCCTTCCCCTCTTCATCGCACTTGCCCCCTCGTGGCTGCTCATAAATTTCTCAACATTAAGTAGCCTAGCTTGCAGCTCCTTTTCCTTCTCTCTATTGGTAGCTTAAGTAAAGAAACAGAGAACAAGTAGAAGAAGAGGAAGAAAGTAAAGCAAATTCCAACTTTATCTCTTGATAAGCTTCAATTTCAAGCATGCACAATGCAAGAAAATTCGATTTAACAGAACGTATAAATGGCAAGCAAACAGAGAGAACACAGAATGGAATCGAATCTGTGAATCTGCGGGTCTAGTATGTGTATAAATTCCCCCGAAAATGCCAATACGATGTGATAAAATCGAATTTATATTGTGAAAATGCAGCACGGAAATTCGCAATTCATTCTGAGTTGTTCTCTACTTCATGAAAATATATTTTAAATGCATTGGAAAATGCCGGAAAAAACTGCAGAGGCTCATGCTGTGTGTGTTTGCATACTCTGTGGGTAGATTATAGTATAAGGATAGTAGAAGGTATGATAAGCTTATGAAATGACTATTGATTTTCGATATTTTTCCATAATTTAAAGCTAAAACTATTTAGATTTTGATAACAATAGTAATTTGTGATCTTTAAATTTTTGGGAATGTCATAGTTGCTTAAGTTCTTTACTCTTTCTGAGAACTGAGCTTTAGCATAGGGTACTATTTATTAATATTAGTCATTTGTTTACTACAATTTTAATCGGTTATCGGCTTGATATCAGTGTTTATACTCACAAACAAAACAAAATAAACTAAATGAATGAATATTGAAAGTTAAGTCAACATTCAAGAAGCAATTCATGGTACACAAGGTTTTGATAAAGTTTAAAAAAGTATATTACGACATATTATATTAAGTATATTATGATATGCCTGTAATCAATAACTTTCTTGAATATATACAAATAAATTATAAACATTAGAGTATACTTTATTATTGCAATTTAAACTTATGTTTATGGGATAAGAAAAGATTTCCCCCATCCCCCCTGCACTGTTTACCTTTATTCACTTCCCAAGTGCAGCTTTCATAAGGAATTTTCAGCTCTCGAGAGTGTGATACCTGGGCTTAGCTTGTAAAATGTATTGCTTATACAGTTGCCAGTTGGCGCAGAATACATATTTCATTTGTTGTGCGTGGAAGTTTGTAGAGCCCTTTAGGAACGAGGGAGGAGGTGGGGAAGAAAATGGTCTGCATAGCAACCACATGAGGCAAACTCATAAATTTGAACAGAAATGTTTTGCCAGCAAGCAAGCTGAGTTTGTTAATGCTGCGAACTGTCAGTTTTATGCCAAAGTCAAATTGTCACTCTGTCGGACTGTATGTATGAGTGTGTGTGTGTGTCAGAGTGTGTGTGTGTGTGTGTGTCGGAGTGTGTGCTTGGGTAACTGAGTTGTTTGACTTATTCAGTTATGTGTGAGCTGCACATCAGAAAGTTGATAATAAATCAAATTTATCCACCCACATACACACACTAACATTTACACACACTGTCACATAGACAAGTCACAATTTTGAGTCGCTTACCCTGTGATATCCTGCGACATCCATCACGGAACGGGGGACACAAAGTATTTATTTCTATTTTTAGCACTTAATCAGGCGCGCTCAATGGGCGCCATTACAGAAGCCAGACAAGATACAGATAGATATAGAGAGAAGCACATGAGTGGGAAGGAGGAAGAGGGGAGTGTGGGGAGGGGGAGGATGTGTGTGAAGGGAGACAGTGTCAATATTTTACGGAAATTGCCAATATTTCCGGTTAATGTTAAGTTGGCACAGTCTCGATGCTGCCGATGTCGATGTCATTTTGAAGCCAGTCAACCAGGCAGACCCTGAGGCCACTTGAGCTGTGTAAGTTGTCGTTGTTCTTCTTGTGTGCATGTGTGTGTGCCTTTTGGCTTATTTATTATATTACGTATACGCCGCATGTGGCACGGCACAAGTGACGGCGCTTTAAATGCTCTTAATTGTCGCACAGACGTGCGAGTTGTGTTGAAGCCAGCGAAAGACCCAAATTGATGAGCTGGAAAAGCAATTTAGTTGAATTTATGTGCACAAAAAACAAAAAGAAAAAAGAATACCCTAAAGAATTTTGTTTTCTCTTTCTTTTAATACCCTGTAAGGCGCATAAAAGGTTTAAACAATGCAAGTACATTGTGTTTGAGCAGAATTTCTTGTGTAAGTTGTGCATCATTATTAGAATAAACGTTTAAATCTCTGTTGCTATAAGCGCAAGAGAGTTTAAATTAGGTACATGGCGTCCTTTATTCAGCATAAACAGCTGGTGTTTATTATCATATTGAGATTCTTTTCCCTCTACCAAATATTGGTCATTGATGAAAGAAACTTTTAGATATCTATTACCAGACACACTACAGCCCTTAAAAATGGTATAAGGTTTTATTTTATTCAATATATACAGCTACTGTATAGTAGCCAGTTAAGATAACTATCGCACAACCAAATACTAGCTAAAACTATTAAATCTCTGTTGATATAAGCGATAGAGTGCTGTAATTTGTTATATGATTTACTTTATGTACCATAAAGAGCTGCAGCATATTATCCACTTAAGGAAACATTTGCTCAATGAAATATTAACTATCATATGGCATACTATGCACACCATCCATCTATGTCTCAGTAGCAGCTCAAGAAACTCCCTTAATGTCTTACAAATGAGTTCAGGAAAAAACCTTTTCCAGGGTATTCCCACTTCAGGGCTGCACAGTCTCGTGTTGGAATGTCGCTTTACTTTGCTTGTTCGTTTTTTTTACGCTACGCAAAGAGCTAAAATTAAAAATTGAAACAGCGAGCAAAAGTGGGCAGCGTGCGCCGCTGTGTGTCAGTTTTTATGATTATACAGCAATTTGCATATGTTCCATAGAAAGGGGTATGTGCTTTACTCTCCTCCCTCTCGCCCTGGCGCGTGACTTTGCAGGCAGTTTAAAGGATATGTTGGCCATTTGCAATGCAAATGACGGCGGGGCATGCAATCGAATTGGGAACGCGCCCATAAAACTGTCAGCACTGAGAGCTACATATAAAAAAGAAATACAATAAACGTGAATAAAAATTGAAATAAAAATGTAAATTAAATAAAATTCATGCTGATAGATCATACTAACTTCCTTTCTCCCTTTCTCTCTCTCTCTGTCTTTTGCAGGGCTGCACTTGCGTAGCATTGAGGAGCCAGCGACAACACCGATGCAGCTGGCAGCCAGAATGCCCGCGGAGCAGGGGGGCACAGGGTATGGAATAAGCGAGCATAGCCTGTTAATTGCCACACGCGCCGGTGTCCCCCTGCCGCTCTCACAGCACCAGCAACTTCCCGCCCACCATCAGTACAACAACAACAGCAACAGTTGCAGCGGCAGCGGTAGCAGCAGCAACATAAACGGCAACAGCGGCAACATTAATGGCGGCAGCAACCACACAACTGCGGGTTATGTTGCCACCACAGCAGCCGCCTACCAACAACAGCAGCAGCAGCAGCAGCAACACCAGCAGCAGCATCCACATCTGTTGTACCACCAACAGCAGCAGCAGCAGCAACACCAGCACCAGCAGCAATATCAGGGATATTCCCATCATTATCATCAGGCAACATCGCCTCAGCACAATCGTCCCTACGATCCAGAGCATGCGCGCATGGAGGCCTGGATGGATGAGAATCAGGAGTTTGTACAGGATTATTTTATAAGGTGAGTGAGCTAAAGAAATTAACTGAGAAGGAAGGAAGAGAAATAAGAATGAATTATATGGCATAGAAAATAGAAAGAAATGGGGAAAAACTTAGGCAACGATTAAGAGAGAAAATTAGAAAAGAAAGCAGATTTGATATAAATAATTATAAGCTTATATACATATGTGACATTGAGAAAGAAATAATTGAGATAATTAGAAATATATTCAAAAATACATAAATAAAGAGAGGAAATAGAATAAGTTGATGTGAGGAAATTAACAAAACCAAATATTCGGCCTATGATTATATCTCCTATCTCGTAGTTAACATAGAAAATATAATATATTTCTTTAGGGAATTTAAAAAGACAGTGATGCAGAATGATGATGATGATGATGAGTATATGCATTAAAATTGCAGCTTTAATAAATACTATAAATATGATCATATCTTCCATATCAAAACTAGTGAGATAATACGATAAATATTCATGTCACTTGAAGCTATAATAATTCTTCCACTGCTGCAAAGAATATCTAGAAAATAATAAAGAAAGTGCTAAAGAATGTTAATAGCAGCCCTAAAAAAGGTTCATATTTAATCTACACTAAATATTTCATTACATAAGATGAATATCCACTAAAAATGGCAACCTTGAACCTTCTTTTATTGATAGTTCTGCCAGCTAGTGTTGAATTATATGTAACCAATCACATACATAACACAGCTCTATTATTTCACATGATAGTTACGTTCTGTCGATAAATCTGGCCTGTGCTAAATGGTCATTAACTATATATGAGAGATTCTTAAGTTATGAACGGGGCAGAGGTCACACACAAGTTCGAATTGCATTGGCAATGCCTTACTGCCTGACTGTGCACAGTGGGCCTCGTTGAGTTGGCATTGTCAGCGCTTCGTAGCATATTTATGGGCAGCCATGCCAGGCCAGCGGGCCCGTTTCCGCCGTAAACCGGAAATTGGCTTTCACACACAGCAAGCACAGGACACGCGCAAGAGAGGTGAGGAAGGGGGAGAAGAGGGAAATAGTTTGGCCTTTGGCTATGACACATAATAAAAATCAGTAACAACTAAAAACATAAATTGGGCTTTATTTTCATGGCCAGCAGACGATGTCGAGCTCGTGTGGCTATGCATTGTTATTGTTGTTGTTGTTGCTGTCCTGGTTCTGGTGCTCGTTGTTGTTGTTGTTGTTGTTGTGGTTAGCCGCTGGGCATGTGTGGCGCATTAAACGAGCCAGAAAAAGGCTTCATTTTGTGTACTTTGCATAAGAATATGTCAGACACAAGGCCAACGTCGCTAGGACAGCAGCTGACCAACGAATGACTCTCTGTCTCTGCCTCGTTTCCCCTCTTCCCTCCCCTCTCTTTAGCTGTTTTGCTTCTCTTCTTGCTGTCTGCCAACTCCAAAGAGTTGTGCACGCTGTGATTTCTGAGTTTTTATGCCGCTAGCGCGTGTTGCCATAAGGATACAAGCACATGTGGCATGCCTAGAGAATAGGGAGTGTGGGGCAAGTGGGGTGGGGGCGTGGCAGTCATCGCTTGTGTTGAATGACGCAAAATTATTCGCACACTGAATATTTATGAGGCAACATTTTATTAGACCATTTCGCGTGTAGAAGCAGCTCCCTCCCTGCCTCTCTTTTCTCTCTCTCTCTTATCCTTTCCCTCTTCCTCCCTCACCCGCTTAATTTGTAATGGCATTTTAATATGTTTGCACTTGATTTGCAGAAAGGCAACGCGTCAAACCGTTGACGCTTGGCTGGTGTCGCATGCCACAACGGCGGGCAACGATGTCATCAGCAGTGTCTCACCCACGCATCCCAATGGCCAACCGTGCAGTTCACGTGGCGGCTCCGGTGCCACCACCCCGGTGCGGTAAGCAAACCCACACATCTCTCTGTCTCTCTCTCTCTCTCTCTCGCTCTATAAACTAATCAATTTCTCTATAAATTTCTTAGTAAAATCTCTGCACATGAATTCGAGCGCGGCGGCCTGTTGAAGCCCATTGTGAATACCATCGATGGCACGCCCACTTTCCTGAGCATCGGCCCACAACTGGATGGGTCGAGTGGCAGCTGCAGCAGTCTGCAGAATGTGGGCGGCGTCGTTGCCGGACAATATCAGTATCAGCCGCCGCATCATCATTATCATCACAATCATCAGCATTATCAGCACAGTCATTATCAGGCTGGTGGCGCCGTGGGCAGCAGCAGCAGCGGCAACGGTGGCAGCGCTGGTGCTGGCATTGGCATTGCTGCTGGCAACCCTGCTGGCGTCGGTGTCAGCAGTTGTGGCAATTCGGCTGTCAATCAGTTTGGTTATCCTTATCATCAGCGGCCGCAACGTTTGTCACGCATCGAGTTGAAGCAGTTGGACGAGAAGGAGCTGATTTTTGAACTGGTAAGAAGGGGGGTTCCTTAAATGCACTATAAATAAATATATATCCAGATTCATGTGGCATTTCGTGGCAATGTGCAGTTCATTTATGCCTCCAGGAATTTTTTGATAGCACAGTTAATTCTTCATTTATATTCCCCTCAATTAACATGCGTCATACGCCCCGTTGTACGCTTAAACAGAATTACTTCGTGTATTTTATACATTTTCCATTGAATTTCCGTGCAGTGAAAACATTCTTGGCTACTCGTGCGTCAATCTATTTTTACCTGCTCGCAAATCTTACAATATTCGCAATTGATTTTCGCACACACACACTCGCACATGCACGTGTAACTTATTTGCCTGCTGACGTTATTATCGGCAAACAGTTAAGAGGCCCGGCCCCCTTCCAAACAGCGTGCAGGGCCTGTCGCACGTCACGAAATTGAACCGTGACGATCATAATTAGCTGATTGCATTATTTGCCCAAGCAGAACCCACATTGAGTGCATAGAAATAGAAAGAGAGGGAGCAGGAAGAGCGGAGGTAGGGTTAGATTAACAATTCTAATGCGATATTTTCCTATTTCTATTTCCGTCTTGCAGGTTAAGGACATCTGCAACGAGTTGGAGGTGCGCACTCTGTGCCACAAGATACTGCAAAATGTTTCGATTCTCTTGAATGCAGATCGCGGTTCATTGTTTCTGGTACAAGGACGCTGCAATGGTGCCGATGGACTTAAGAAGTAAGTAAAAGATATATTCCAAATGTTGATAATATAAACGTTAAAATAACTATCAAAGTAAATATAAACCTTAAATTTTGTATATTTATGATATACTTGGTCTACTTTATGTAGAAAGAAGAAGTTTGGCTTTTACTTAAATGCTTTTTATTGTCATACACAAAAATCTCGAAGATTATTTCATTCGGAATTAAATATCAACCTTCAAGTTGTACCTATAAAGAAGAAGCTTAACTACTTCTAATAAAATATTTAAGAGTTCCTTAGTTATTTGTTTTCCTCTTTATACTCTTTTTTCCATATATCCTATACTCCAGCTTAATCTTTACCTAGTTGTTTCTATAATTTCTATATATTTCCAAGTAAATTCTATAATTTCCATCTTCCTTCTTCATATGCCAATCGATTGCCAAAGTTCTTACATATCAAACTTCACAAAGAAATCACTCGCTGCTTGTTGACAAGAGTTCGCAACTATTTTTACTGCCTGATAAATCAGTTTAACAATTCATAAAAGATATGTACAAAAAAAAGTAAAAACTTTTCGCTACAATGCAATCTTCTGCTTATTGCACCCAGCGGGACGAAATTTAACACTAATAACTGTAGAAAATTGAATTTCGTAATCAGGCGAGTGCTTTGGCCCGTGGCCGTGCTTTGGCGGCGATGACTTCATTGGCTCGCAGCCATTTTCCAGTCAACTTTTTGCGCAGCCAGAACTGCAGCGATTTAACTTTGTCTGTCTCGTTCTCTTTCTCTCTAACTCCCTTCCCCCTTCTATCTCTGTCTATATCTCTTTCTCTTTTGTAACATTTTGATGGCATTTATTTTTGGCATTTTATGATTTTACCGAATTTAGTTTTTGGCTTCATAACTTCAGCAGAGAAATCCCTGCGCTCCATTTAGAAGTGGAGTGGAAACTAATTGGAGCATTTACTAAACTAGTTGACTTCTATATAGAACCCCCCTCCCCTGTCCGCTTCCCCTCTACACTTTGTACTATGTATTGCGCGTTTATAAAGTTGCATCTAACCAAAGTTTCATTTGTAACAATTGCAGATGCCTCGTGTCGAAGCTGTTCGATGTTTGCCCACGCAGCACCGTCGAGGAAATGGAACAGCAGGAGGAAGTGCGCGTTGCATGGGGCACTGGGATAGCGGGTCACGTTGCCGAGAGTGGAGAGCCAGTCAATATACCAGATGCATACCAGGTCAGTGGAAAGTTTTTTACACATTTCCATCCCAGCACAAACTGACAAATTTGACTGTCATTTTGCACTGAAAGATCATCATAAATCAAATGGGGAAAAAAAAAACGAAAGATTTATGACTGAGAAATAGACATGAAGCACTACGAATTGTTCTTTTGTTAGACAGTGTAGTGGCAGTTGCAGTTGCCTCGAAATTGGTTTTTAAGTTTCACTTTCCGCAGCTGGTCAAATGCGCCTTTGCCAATTGGGCCGTAATTAATCTTGTGTCCAAGGTTACAGTGGGGTTTCTTTGCGGGTTTTTACGTTATTACTCACTGGGGTAGATAGTCAGCAGAAGTGTGCGCGACAGTGTTTAAAGACCGTTTAAGACTCAATATTATTTTCGACTCGTGGTATTTTATCTTGTTGTGATTTAAGACGAGTTAAGACGCACCCAACAAGTGTACACAATGCACAGTGGGCACTAAATATGACGCACAGCAAACATCCTCTCAACCTCATACCCTCCTTCGCCTTGTCAGTCGCTTTTATCACAAGATTTTAGCACAATTAGGTGATTTGGGCAGACAGACGAGACGAATCGAGAGAAGTCTCTGTATTATGCTCGCCGGGTAGACAGAGTAAGACAGAGGGGAGGGAGAGAGAGAGAGAGAGGAGACGCTTACACGAGCATTTTATTTGGACTTTGGCTGACACCAAATTGCACCAACAACAACAACAGCAACGACGACGACGAAAGAATCGTCAAGTCAGCAAGAGTAACATGACCAAGAAGCATTGATGACCTAGACAAATAGCGGAATTATCAGCTCGAAATAGGAGTACAAACAATATATAAATATACGATATGATATGCCGATAGTTAGTGCCGTCGCGAGTCTAGACTCGTGAGACTCGTGTCGAACCCAGCAGGGGTAACCTGCCTGCCTGCCTGACTGACTGACTGACTGACTAGCTGACAATGGGTATAGAAGAAAAGAAAAGAAAGGAAAGTTATATTTAGCATGCATTCTTCATCTCATTCTTATAAAGTGCGAGACATGTGCGCTGTGTACAACACCTTTTTAGTCAGCTAACATTTTTGACACTGCTATTTTTGGCATGGTGTGAAAGAGAAGTAGAAGAAGAGCAGCAGAGATAGACTGAGACAGACAGGTTAATCGCTGGAGCAAAGCAAGCAATGATAAGGAAGCGATGGTGTAACTATTTTATGTGCGGTAACTATTGAGGGAATATATACCAAGTATATATAGAAGTATTGCAGGGAAATGAATAGAAATAAACAGACTACTGTGTAGGGTTCATGAAATATCGGACAATCTAAAGATAGAGAGTGAGTACTGTGAAGATTGGTAATAAATATATTATATAGTGCTAAATAAATATTACATAGGAGTTTCGTAGGGGAAACCCATAGCAATGAACTGATTACTATATAGATTTCTATATGCATCGCTAAGTTTCTTAACTGTCTTGAATGATCTAGAGACCGTTCGTATTACTCATGAAATATACCACATAGTTATGTTGTTGCCATAGACTGACAGGTATTATCTGCCATAAATATTCTCCAATGTATTCAGCTTTTACACACTGTATAGCTATCATTCTCCCACTTATTATCTCATGTTTATGCAGCACTCAATGCAATTTAGACTGCTCTCTCTCTCTCTATGTTTTCTGCTCCACATTGCTCTCACACTTTCCCCTCGTTTTTATTTCACTTTTTGCAGGACGAACGTTTCAATTGCGAAATTGACTCACTGACCGGTTATCGCACCAAAGCGCTGCTCTGCATGCCCATCAAGGACTCTGGCGGGGATGTGATTGGCGTGGCGCAGGTCATCAACAAAATGAATGGCGAATGCTTCTCGGAAATCGATGAAAAGGTGAGTGCGCTCGATCTTAATCATCGCGTGTGCCAGTTGCAGGTCCTTTGTTTTTCACACACACACACAGTGGGGCACACACAGCGAGAGGGGCAAGCCAAGTGGCTGCCACATGTAAATTGCATTCATTATTTAACAAAGGGAAAAGCTTAACAAAATGTCAGAACATGGCATTATCCCATGTGAGTGTGTGTGTGTGTGGCAATGGAAATGGATTTTCTTTATGGATTTTTATTTGCCACATAAGCCGCTTGACAACTGACTATCGCAAGCAGCGAGCAGGTTGCATGATATAATAATAATCCTTCATCTCTTTCTCTGCAGGTCTTCGCCTCTTATCTGCAATTCTGTGGCATCGGATTGCGTAATGCGCAACTGTTTGAGAAATCTCAGCTGGAAATCAAGCGTAATCAGGTGCTACTCGATCTGGCACGCATGATCTTTGAGGAGCAAAGCACCATAGAGCACATGGTCTTTCGCATACTGACGCACATGCAGAGTCTGATTCAGTGTCAGAGGGTGCAGATTCTACTGGTGCACGAGGCGGACAAGGGCAGCTTCTCGCGTGTCTTTGACTTTGAAGCCAACGATCTCAGTGAGGATGAGGCCAATTCCCGCACAAGTCCCTATGAGTCGCGATTCCCCATCAACATTGGCATCACTGGTCATGTGGCCACAACAGGCGAAACTGTGAATGTGCCCAATGCCTACGAGGATGATCGTTTCGATGCTAGTGTCGATGAGAATTCCAGTTTCAAGCATCGCTCCATACTCTGCATGGCCATCAAAAACTCGCTGGGACAGATCATTGGAGTGATACAGCTGATCAACAAGTTCAATGAGCTGGTAAGCGACAATTAATGCATTTCTATTTAATACGAAAGTAATTTTTGTCATTCTTTCCACAGGACTTCACCAAGAACGATGAGAACTTTGTGGAGGCATTCGCCATCTTCTGCGGCATGGGCATTCACAATACGCACATGTACGAGAAGGCAATTGTGGCCATGGCCAAGCAGAGTGTTACCCTGGAGGTGCTCAGCTATCATGCCTCGGCTACGATGGATGAGGCTCATCGGTTGCGCGTAAGTTTCACTTCTACAAATGAATTGCACCCCAGAGTGTCGTCGAGTTGTCAGTCTTTCTACTTTGTTTGTTTGTTTGTCTGCTTAGTTGTACTGCAGTTAAATTTGACTAATTTCTATTTGTTATACTTGTGCGAAAGGTCACACAAATTGACCTGTCCTTGGCTACATAAATAAATTGTGTTCTTGTTCTGTGTTTTTTCTCTTATGTTTTTATTATGACTGCGTGACAGTAGCAAAAAGCAGAAGCCCCAAGCCGAAGCAGCAACCTGTCTAGCCTCCTCTGTCAGTCACTTAGTCTCAGTCCCGTCTCTCTCTCTCACTCTCTTTGCCTCTTCAGTTGTGCCCAACGTGTTGACAGTTGTAATTAGTTTGTTCGCACAAGTATGACAAAAAGAAACTTTCGCACACAGTGAGCGCTAAAGAAGTGTTAGGCTAGTCCCATGAGAGCTTCCACCATCTTCATTGCACCTTCTTATCCCAGTCTAAGACCGTCGCTGCTATCTGTCTCCCCCACCCTTTCTGTCGTGGTCTCTGGACTCCGTCCGACACTTTTCGTAATTATGCCAGGCACAAATTATGGCCGCCTGTCTCGCTGCCTTGCCTTGCTCTGCCTTGTCAACCAGGCCAGTCCGTCTACACGATGCTGGGTTATTAATTTTAATTAAAATTATGCCATTCTATGCTCCGCTTTGCGAGAGCTCCAGCGATTATGCCATCAAGCAAAGACCCCGAGTAGACCAGAGCAGAGCGACCCGTTTCTCGCACAATGAACTCACTGTCACAGTCGCGGGTTCCTTTTCCATTCTCATTCCCATGCCCATTCCCATTCCCATTCCCAAACCGTGTGCTTGACTAACGGAGCAGAAGTTCATCATCAGCTTTTGCGGCTCATGGACATCAATTTTCTGTTCTGTGCCTGCTGCTTGCCTGCTCTTCTCTCGGTTTTTTTCGGGGTCCAGTTGTGGCACGTGCCGTAGCTGGGAGAGTTGAGGTGTTTAAGCGACTTAAACGCAGATGCTGCCAATAAATAAATGTGTGGAAAGGGAAATGTATGTAATGCCAAAATTGGCTTAGTATGCTAATTTATGTAAGAAATCTTGCAGGCAACTTTGTAAGGGACTTGTTAAGGTTGCCATAAATTGTATGCCATAATTTAGTGATTATTTACTAAATATTATGGAAGCTGGAAGAAAGTTTTCCTGTTTCCTCTTGGCACATTTTCAATACAGGAACTATATGCAAAAAGTATCTGTGATAATTTACTAAATGTAAATGAGTTTGCCCTTTTTTTGGGCTATCTTCACAGTTCAGACTTGCCTAAGCTATAAATATGTCGAGAATTATATAGGATCTTTGCTTAATATTCATTCTTTTTTGCAGTTCCTATCCCTGTTTGTACCTTTTTAGCTAAGGGTTGTTATAAATATATCAAGTTATAAATATATCAAGAAACGTTGTGCAGGAAAAGTATCTTCTTAGGGTGTCTCTCGCTTTCAATATGTATATTTCCCATACCTAAGTTTTACTCCAAATAACACTATTAATATTAAACTAATCCTTTACCATCTCATTTTTTACAGCGCCTACGCGTGCCCTCCGCTGCACATTTTTGTCTGCATGACTTCAAGTTCGATGACATTCACTTCGAAGACGATGATACGCTGAAGGTAGATTCCAAATGGAATTCTTTAATCTATACATAGTATTAACATATCAATACTTTGCTTTCGCAGGCCTGTTTGCGCATGTTTCTGGATCTCGACTTTGTGGAACGTTTCCATATTGAATACGAAGTGCTTTGCCGTTGGTTGCTCAGTGTCAAGAAGAACTATCGCAATGTGACCTATCACAATTGGCGACATGCCTTCAATGTGGCACAAATGATGTTTGCCATTCTGACTGTAAGTTTTCTAACGGATGCATAAGTTATACTACAATATATTATTAATGATTTGCCTTTGTCCGTACAGACCACACAATGGTGGAAGATCTTTGGTGAAATTGAATGCCTGGCGCTGATTATTGGCTGCCTGTGCCACGATCTCGATCATCGGGGGACTAATAACTCCTTCCAGATCAAGTAAGTCAGGCTATAAAAAGAAAACATTCGAGCAAATTCAAACTTTGTATATTCTTACAGAGCATCCTCGCCGTTGGCGCAACTGTATTCCACATCCACCATGGAGCATCATCATTTCGATCAGTGTCTGATGATCTTGAATAGTCCCGGCAATCAGATATTGGCAAATCTTTCATCTGATGACTATTGTCGCGTCATACGTGTGCTGGAGGATGCCATTCTATCCACAGATCTCGCTGTTTATTTCAAGTTAGAAGGGGAACTTTTTCTTTACTTATACTTTTGAATAACTTGAATGCCTTTCTCTTTTAGAAAACGTGGTCCCTTCTTGGAGAGCGTGCAGCAGCCAGTAAGCTATTGGGTTGCAGAGGAGCCACGCGCTTTGCTGCGTGCCATGAGCATGACTGTTTGTGATTTGTCAGCGATAACAAAGCCATGGGACATTGAGAAACGCGTCGCTGACTTGGTGAGCTCCGAGTTCTTCGAGCAGGGCGACATGGAGAAGCAGGAGCTGAACATTACGCCAATTGTAAGTGGAATTTAATTAGGAACAAAACAATGTATTCTAAAATTGCTCTTCTATGATTCTCAACAGGACATCATGAATCGCGAAAAGGAGGACGAGCTGCCCATGATGCAGGTGAACTTCATTGATTCGATTTGTCTGCCCATCTATGAGGTAAGTATTCAAGTTGTAGTACCCAATCCAAACAAAGATTAATGTTTTTTATGAATTCCTTTTAGGCCTTTGCCAAGCTCTCGGACAAACTGGAGCCGCTCGTTGAGGGCGTGCGCGATAATCGCGGCCATTGGATTGATATGGCCGACGATGTGAAAACCAAAACTAGTCAGGATCAGCAGCAGCAAATTGTGATACCGAATGGTGACAGCAGCAAGCAGGCGATGCTGAATGATGCAGATAATGTGGCGGATGCTGATGCAGATGCAGATGCCAAAGCAGATGGTGCCGCGGCTGCAGCTGAAGCAAGCGTAAATGGCCTGAATGTTGTCATAAGCAGCGCAGTAACTAACAACATTGCCATCGCTTCTCGTCCCAGCAGCAACCAGCCCAGTGATGATGATGCCATATGATGATGATGATGATGTTGAGGATGTTGAGGATGATGATGATGGCGATGCAGGCACTGTGACCCACACAGAGAACGGACATGCCCCCAGCAGAAGCAACAGCAGCAGCAGCTGCTTCTCTTCCACGAGCTCAACAGTCTCAAGTCGCCTCTCAACGCCGCCGCCGACTGGTGAAGATGACAGCACACCCGTTTCGCCTTCCAAGACATTGCAGGCGCAACTCGTAGCTGCCAATCTGAATGCACTCAGTCAGGGCAAAGCGACGATGCAGAAGCAACGCTGCAAGAGTTGCCTGCAGGTGCGCAAAACGAGCTCGCTCAAGGGGCCACAGGAGCTGAATGGCTGCCGCACAGGCAATGATGCAACACTGTGCAATAGCACGCCCGCCATTGGCCATCAGCATCATCACAGTCACAGTCACAATCACAACCACAGTCACAGTCACAGCCATCATCATCATCATTCGCATGCGCATTCGCATCACAATCATCATCACAGCCACAATCTGCAGCAGCATCACCAGCTGCACCACCACAGCATCATCGGCGGCGGCATCGGCAGCGCAAGCATTGGCGGCAGCGGCCTGATTGGCCTCAGTACGGAAAGTGATAAGATACCAAAAATAGTGGGTAAACTTGGAAACCTCGATGGCCTGACATTCACCAATGGCCACGGTCTGCCATTTAACTATCCACAACAGCAACAGCAACAGTTGCCACAGCAGCAGCAACATCATCATTTGCTGGCACGTCGCCACTCGGAGACCAACAGTTTGACGGCCGACAAGTGAAGAGGGGGTCCGTCATTAGTTTGACTGTCATTCGGAAATAAAAGAAATACATATATCATAACTATATTTTGTACATAGGCAATGCCACAACACACATCTCTCTCTCTTTCTCACGCCCCATTTGTATATAATTTGTGCGTAACATTTGATTATCAACAGTATCGATCGATTAAAACTAAATAATATATAGAAAAAAAGAAAAGAAACAAAAAAAGAAAACATACCATAAGCAAATTGTGGCACAGCAATTTGATTACAAACTACATAGAAAGATTCCTATAAACTTATACCATATATACTAAACGAGTATGTAAACCTATATGTAATTGTATAATGACACTTTATGCTGTGTGTGTAACTTCAATTTTAGTTTAGTTCAACCATGAAAATATATATACGCTATGATACACATATATCTATATATATATCTGTATACATATATTCTGTATACTATACGATTAAAAAAAGGTAAACCCAAAAGCAAAGAAGTCAAATTCTCTAGACACATAAGCACAACAAATTGTACCAAATCGAAGAAGTAGAAGGAGAAGAATGAGGAATGATAACGAAAACAAGGCAAATTAGTTAAACAACATCAACATTAAAAAAAGTATTGTATTATGCATGTCCCTAGTACACATAGTATGCACTGCGGCAATTAGTTGAATTATCTGTGGGTAGCACAACAACACAACAGCTTAAAGGGAAATGAGAATGGATAAGCCAAGAATATAATGGAAAGAAAGATAAAATAACATATGCATAAAGAGTATAAATAAATTACTAAGCGCTTTGTATTTTCGTCTGTGCGCTCTATTCGAATTTAAATAATTATAATTAAACTATATAATAAACATATGCGATAATAATAATATATATATGATATATATCACACAAATATATAATTCTATAAAAGTATATGTGTATGTAATTATGTACTCTCTGGTAAAAGTTGAAAAACATATTTGAAAACAAAAAAAAGAAACAAATTTTTGTCCAACTCGCTTGCTCCAAGCGTTAAACACCTGCACGTCTAACGGTCTGTGTCTAACGTAATAAAAAATACATAATTAACATGCATACATACAACGTATATACTAAATATGATGCAAAAGAAACCGAACCCTCTTTAGATATAATCGTACTTTGTGAGTTTTGTTATTTATTGTCGGCATTATAGAGATCTTATCTAAACTACACAAATTATTTGCTGTAATGGAACCACGTTCAAAAATGGCAAAACTAAATAAAGCAAACAAATATTTAAACAATTTCAACTTCAAATTACAAATGGTTTTTAATTTCTTTGCTGGAACGGGTGGGATATAAAAACGAAGATTGCAGCGAAAGTCGTTGTTGGTGAACGGGAGTTTAGAGAGCACTTTTATGAAGTCTTGTAACTATTCAAAATCAAGTCTGTAGTTTAATATTTCATTGGAGATCGAAGAGGAGGAATTTTTGATGATAAAAGGGATATCTATAATATAGGTTGATTAATATTAATGAAAATGAATATAGATGTGATTGGTGCATTCAGTGATGCCAGATCTCTTTCTATCTCTAGGAAAAACAGCAAAATTTTAATGAATTAACAGTTTTCTGTTCGATTGTTTCATTTATGATATTTCTTTTTTCTGCTTGGGGTTGCTCTGTAATATTAATTTTAACTGTTAGCTTAACATTGTTGGTCTTCTGTAAAAATCTTACCATACTGTTGGCGATAATGTTAATTGTCTTCTTGATTTTAACATACAACTGCATAAGATGATTTCTATTTCTGTTCACCTAGTACTTTATCTGTAATTTAACAGCACCCTATACAGAGCTCCACATTTTCATAGGCCCTTAACATAACAATAAACAGTTTTAACTTGTTGCTAATTCGGGCTGCCACGTTTCTATTTTTTCTTTCTGTTTAATTATATCATAATGTCAAATAAAATGATGATGCTAGCTTAATTCTTAGCAGATTCATATTAACTTGCTTCGGTTTCTGGCCCCTTGGTATTTCGTATTTGTTTGTAATTCGCGTTTACTTGCGAATTCTCCGCATGCAAATCATATTATAATCTCTAATTTTAGAACAAATACTGAGATATATATAATCTATTTGTCAGGTGCCAAAGTGACTGCCAATTAGGGGGCACGTTCTCCACGTTTTGACGTCATTTATTAGGGGAAAGTTGAGTGATGGAGTGGGTAAAACTCTGAGAATACGTTATAGATAATTATAATAACTATTGTAGTAAACGAACGCCAACATTAATGAATTACATTTTGTAGATTTTCGTATTTGTTTATTAGGTACATATAATTGACATGTATTTGTTGTACATATTCATATGGTTTAGGTAAAAAATACATTACATAAAGTATATATAAAAATGCTAATTAATTAGTTTGTCGCTTAACTAAAAATAGAATTACTTTATTCAGTGGGGCCAAGTTGTATTCATATTCTCTCGATTCCCGATGGGACTTACAACATTGGATGGAAAGGTTGATAGATCGCGAATAGTTGATGAATTGCTAGAATCTTTAGAATCTTCAGGGTAAGCGAACAAAACAAGAAACTAATGTGTAAAGAACGCAAAAGTTATTTACAATTTAACGTTGTTTGTGTGTGTATGTGTGTGTGTTTGTCTTCTATATCTTTGCGAAAGCCTGCTTTCTCTGGTCTTGTTTTTTACAGGGATGCGATGAACGGCGTCAAGTCGGGGAACTTGAACAGATTCTGATTGCGTGAGCGCGTGACACGCTGTGGGGCGTGTCCCTGGCGCTGTTGTGGGCTAAAGCCGGCGGCCTGTTGGCCAGTCAAGTAGATGCCGCACTGCGAGTTGCAGACCTCGTCACGGAGAATGGCCTCCTTGGGCCACTGGCGGATCAGTTGGCCACAGTCAGTAATGCGCAGCGAAGCACACTGAGCCTGCAGAGAGAAGAGATAAAGCAATCAGTAAACATGTGAATTTCCCCTCTCTATGTACAACTTACTCCTTCGGCTGAGCACACGCAGCTGGTGCAGGGCGAGGGGAAGGCGGATTCTCCGACACGCACATTACGATTGCCGATCTGGCAACCCTGCACATTCTCGCGCCAGGCATTCAGATCGATTTGTGGCATCGACTGGCAGGGAACACGTGGATTGCTGTGAGGGGAGATTAGGAAAAAGATTAGCTAAAGAAACCTTAGAGAAATCTATTTCTGAGAACTCACAGGAAATTGCTGGGCAGATCGAAGGCGGCACGCTGCATATCGCCCTGAATCTCCAGATTCTCGCAGACGATCTTGGCCAGCGTAACCTTGCGTATCTCAGCCAGCTGAGCCTCGGTGAACTTGACTTCGGGATTCTGGTTCTCGTACCAGAAGCGATCGCACTTGCGCAGTTGGCGGAACTGAATGCCAATGATGCAGGCCAGTGTGGGACCGACAAGGCCTCCTTGCAGTGGACGCTCTGTCATGGCACCGGGGAACAGATCAATGTCATCGACGCTGGCATAGACCTTCTGGAAGCGGTTAATGACTTCGGTGGGAATCTCACGGCTCAGATCGCTCCAGGTGCTGGCGCGTTTCAGGTTGCATAGAGCGCGGTAGTTGTTGTACGAGGGGATACCATGATCACGAGCTGGACAGAGAAAGAAGAAGAGAATTAGAAGAGCTGAAGAAGATGAAGCAGAGACATCTGCAACTTACCACGCTGAATGTTGAGCGCAATTAAATCGATGCCAGAGAAGGGAATCTTGCGATCTTCGAACAGATGATTGGTCACCTCGCCGGTGATAAACTGATCCAGTGTCTCCATGGGCGTGGCCACAAGTCCGCGCAGAATCTCATCAATAATGCCAGGCTGCAGCAGTGCGTCCATGCGGAAGAAGCCATCGCGCAGCAGCAGTGGGGGATCCACAGGCTGATGCTGTACACTCAGGCGGGGAATGTGCGGACGGAGCAGAGAGTGGCCAATTCGGAAGGCAGCAGCAGCGAACTCATTGAAGACAATGGGACTGCAGGATGGATTGTAGTCCTTGTAGTAACCTTGGGGCAGCAGCTTCAGGCCGTACAGGTTGACAGCGTTCCAGCTGAGAATACGGGGCAGGAACTCGTTGAAGACAACATGCTGCACCTGTGCGCTGACAATGCGACGCGCATGGTGGAACAACTGTTCACCGTTCCAGTGTGGATTGACACCACGCAGACCCTCAACCAGACGATTGTGTTCGCGCAGGTAGGCTGTGTGGATGGCAGTCAGACCTGGCTGCTCGGAGGCACGATCATCGCCGCCAATGAAGCAGAGTCCGTTGCGTGATTTGCACTCGGGGTGAGTGGCCGATTGGGGCAGCAGCTCCTTGCCGAGTCCTGGTCGCACAGTGCTGTTCATGCGTCCAGAGAAACCACGCAGTTTATTGGAGAGACAAATGTGTTCGCCATACACCATCGAGGCGTCCAGGAAGTGAGTGTTCTGATTGACCTGATCACGTGGACCCAAAGACTGTTGGCCCGGCAGGGACCTCATGGAGGGGAAGCAGAAACGTTCGCCACTGGTCACATTCACTTCGGGGTAGTAGAAATCTCCAGCGGGCACGGGGAATGGATTGCACTCGGGGTGCACAGTCTGGCGGGAGTTGCAGGGCCGACAGCTGGGAATGGATTCGTGGAAGCCCTTGTGAATGGGTGTCAGTGTCAGATCGTGATCGACAAACTGTGCGAACTGCATCACCATGAGGGAGTAACGTGTGTGCAGATTGGAAATATCCGGATGGATTGTCGTCGAAATGGTACGTGGATTGGGCAGTGGGGTGCCAGTCACACCAGTCACACGAGGTGCCGAGATACCATCCTCGTACTGCGCGGGCAGCAGGCGCGAGAAGGTCGTCAGGGATTTGCCCCAATTGGGATTGCGCAGATTGTTGCAACGTCCCGAGATCGTGCGGAAGGGGGAGTTGGCATCACATTGCTGCGTCGGCTCAGGACACTCTTCCAGCGGCGATTGGGAGCCACCGATCAGGGCGCTAATGTCCACAGTTTGTAGGGAATCTGTCAGTTCGTTGCGATTGAAAGCGTTCTGGTTGGGATTGAAGATTTGACGCTTGCGACGCGTGATGCTGTTCAGTGACTTGACGATCTCGTTGGAGGTCAGCTCAAAGATCAGGGAGGAGTTAGCCAGCCTCAAGGCGGCCAGATTGGCCTTGCTGAAGGAGGCGGCGGTGCCATCGGGTGAGCGAGCGCTGATGCCGCCCTGATCACGCCACACCTCGTACTCGAAACGCTTGCGCTGCTCCAGCTCCTGCTTGGCACGCTCAACGGCAGCTTCAATCAGCGCAGGACTCAGCTCTGCAATGGCCTCCTTGGTGTCGGGCTCCACTTCGATGTGCTCCAGGTGAATCTCATCCTCATCGGCATTTAACTTCCAGGGACGCAGATCAAACTTGGGCAGCTGTGTGCAGTCCAGCATGGAGTTCCTACGGGGGAGGGGGGAATACGGAGAGAAGTCAGTGGGAGAGTTTCAACTGGGGAGAGTTTTAATCTTACAGATAGTTATCCTCGCGTATGAATGCCTTGGACTGTGCAGTCTCCACTTGATGCGAGCCGCAGAGCAGACCCGACAGCGTTGTCTGGCGAATGCTCTTCAGCTGCTCCAGGCTGAAGGATGAGGGAGGGATCTCGTTCTCATACCAGAAGCGATCGGTCTGCTTGAGCAGCTCGAACTGCTGAGTCAGCAGGCAGCTTATGGTGGGTCCAAAGAGCGCACCCACAACAGGATCCTCCAGCAGGGCACCGACGAGCAGATCAATGTCTTCAGCGTTCCTAAAGAGCAAGAGAGATTAGCACAGGATACAATAGAATCCAGAAGGGCATCAACTCACTGATAGATGTCACGCAAATTGGTCACATGCTCCTCGGGAATGTTGGTCAGCTGGGCGAGATTCTCGAAGGTGACATTGACAGCGACAGCAGCCTGTCCGAAACGACCTTCACAGATGTCCAAAGCGTGCACATACGAAGCGATGCCATGATCACGTCCACGATGCACGGCTAGCGCCAGTTCGGACCAGCCCTCGTCATTGATCTGGCTGGGCACCAGCGACTTCTGCAGTGCGGCAATCGAGAGCAGCTCATGGGCGGAGCTCTTCTTGGACAGCATCTCGGGGGGATACATGCTCCAGAAGGCGGGCATGGCACTGGTAGCGAACTCATTGAAGATGCCGGCGCGAATGGAGCTCGAGTAGTTGGCGGAATGCTTCTCGGCCGTCAGTCTTAGGCCCTCCTTGGCAGTCGTCTCCTGACCCAGCACCAATGGCAAGAATTCGTTGTAGGTAATGTGCTGTATGGTGGCTGTGATGATGCGTCTGGCCTCCAGGAAGACATCCTCCTCGGACCACTCGGGATTGATGTGTGCCAACTGTTCGCCAATGTTATTGTGCTGCTGCAGCAGGGCACGATGCAGTGCACCAGTGGCACCAGCCACTTGGCAGTAGCGGCACGACTCGACCTTGACGCCGCCACTCAGGTACGTGCGCAGCTGGTCGAACTCATGCCGGGTGGAGCCATACAGTCCCGAGCCATCGATGTACGCCGATGCGATGTTCATTTGCTCGCGCACGTCTGTCGATTGAAGGAGAATATATATATAACTATATAGATAGAGGTGCTGTGAAGTTTGTCTTACGTTTCTGGCACACTTCCGCATCGAATCCTGGGGCGGAGCGCTTGTACTCCTTGCAATCGGGACCGGCACGCACAAAGCATTGCTGCAGCTCGCTGGGGTCCTTCACGTTGGCCTCGCGCTGGCAGCACTTGCCACTGATGGGCAGCTGGCCCACCTCGTACAGATCGTTGGCCAGCAACTGTCCCCAGGCCGGCAACATGGCAGTGATGTGATCGTGGCGCAGCTCGCTCTCCACATGTCGCTGCAGCTGCTCGATCACCAGCTCAGCGTCGGGCAGCGCGTGTGTGCCGCGAGAGCTGCGAGGTTGGCTCACCCCATCAGCGTAGTCGGCCTGCAGCAGACGCTGGAAGACATCGCCACGTGCGCCCCACTTGCGATGCGACACATTGTTGCACTCCGCAGTCGGCTGGCGGTATCTGCTCGGCGGACAGACGTCGTAGTCATCGGCAACGCTGGCTTCGCTCTGCCCACAGGGCTGCACCGAGCGAGCACGTTCCGAGCGCAGCGCATTGATGGCGCCATTCTCGAGGTCCTCCGGTATGCGTAGCGTCAAGCTGGGAGCACTAAGGCACCTGTGAGTGGGTAGACAGAGTAGGGCTGATTAGTGCATGAAATACCAAAGTTATAAATAAAAATATATAAAAATTTAACTAAATAAGTAATTAAATAAATCAGTAGCAAAATAACCAGAAAATACCAGAATACTAAATGCATTAATGAAGATCTGGCAACACACTTTATTCAAATTTTAATTTGCATAGATATTCAACTCATTTTTATCGATATCCTTTTAGTAATCGTTTAATCATATCTTTCGATCGCTAACCATCAGCCTCATTATGATTTTTGTAATTTAAAACTTATCTGAGTAAATCACTCAATTCACAAGCGATCCGTTGTTTATTATAAAAACCCTGACAAACCCCTAATTCAGCATACTCATCAAAATAAATATAAAAATCTGCAGCAAAGTTATTTAAAAAAATAAATATCGAAGTTGTAATTAAACATATAATAAATGGTTTATTATTTCAACTATTAAATACCAGAATATACCATTAAATTCATTTAAAAAAAGTACCAAGAATTCAAAGTTGTTATAAAAGCAACAAACAAGTCGTTACTTGCAATAATACTCGACATTAAAAGATACTTCATTCACTAAGCAATCAACACATGTGTTCTTTGCTTAGTGCTTCAACATTGAAACTATCTTAAGCATTTGCTATTTAAATTATTAATGCTTGTCCACTGTGCAGGCAGAAGAACAACTGAATCAATAAGAAATGCAAACAACTTCTTACAAAAAATAAAGCATAAAATACACAAAGAAATATCAACAACTATACGAATTCTTTTTCTCATTTTATAAACAGAATCTTTCACATTTATCTGTGAATCAAGAAATCCCAACAACTATAAGAATTTTTTTTCTCATTTTTAAACAGAATCTTTCACACTTAACTGTGAACAAAGTACTTCTCAATAGTCTTTTAAGTTCCGCATAAGAAAGTTATATGATTTAATATATAAGACTATTTCAAACTATGTTAATATTTTAAATACTAATCTCTAATAAGATTAAGTATCTCAGTTAATTATACCCGCCAACTCTTGCTTCTTCCCCACCACCTCACTCTTTTTATACAGAGTCATTCACAACAATCTGTAAATACTTCTTAGAACTTCCGCATACAGTTGTCTACAACCTCTTTAGGTATTTCACTAATTCCTGATAAGATCGAGTATGCTCAGTTTGTTTTTCCGCCGGGTCGTTGCTGTTCCCCAACGCGCTGCGCACGAGCTGCTAATTCAAGAAGCTCCCCATATCGATGCACAGCATCGCCCCGAGACACTGCGTTTTTCCAGCTTTTAATTGTGCGCGTTTTCACATCGATAATTGCAATTAGAAGCGCAGTGCAGCATGCATGGAAGCGAATATAGCCCCCGCTTGGGCAGCCGGATATGAAACTGGCGACGTCAACTAATCAATTTCAAATTATGAACAATGACGGGTTTCATTTTCGACCGTTCAAACTGTTCGAGTGCCCTCAAAAAATGTCTGCTTATTATGCGATTGTGTTGTTGTTGCTTTTGGGTTCTTCACGTGATGGGGTCTCCATTGTTGTCTTTGACATTAATAAGCCCCCAAAGCTGCCTTTAGTTGTCTTCGACAATTTGGCATGCTCGAGCAGATTTGTCCGTTAAATTGTGCAACAATTGTGGGCGTTGCGGGTCTCGACTTGACTTCACTCAATCCGGCAATCGACTCTCAAGTCACCGCGACCAGAAGCTGTCAATCGCATCGCCTAATGAGCCCATTCAAATGCTTAGCTCGGTAAGCGTCATATGACGTACTTCCTCACCGATCGACCGACTTATACATTAAGCATGAGCATTATGACGTTTACCACTCGCAACTCTGGCTGCGATCGATAATTAGATTCGGCATTATAATAATTATATTATATGTATGCATGTGTATAGTAAGTCTGCGTTTGTTTTCCTTAAAGAAATAAATATAGAGAAATATATATCTACCTCCATATATCGTGCAGTTTAATGAGATTATTAAATATATTTCTATGTGTGCGAGCTTTGTTTATTTATATTATTTTTGTAGTTTTATTTCTTTTTCAAACTCAAGGTTGATTTCTTTGCTCGGCGCTTGTTTCCTAAGTCTTTTGCAAAGCACTCGAAGCAATTGCCGAACTTGTTTGTTGCTGTTCTGCGATTCTTCTTTCAAATCGGCTTAACTTATGCAAATATTATGCGAATATTTATTTAGCTTCTTTGAATTCCGCTAAATATCTCAAGTATTTCGGGGAATTTTCCGTAGTGCTTATCGCTTGCATGAATCAACAGAATTTTCCCCACTTCATGTGATTCAATGTGTGTTTCGTCACCGAGTGCAGGTTGTAACAATTCTGGCTTGAAAGAAATGCTCAGGCAATCAGGCTTTATGCAATTTGGACGTCAGTTTGTCTGTCTGCGCTTCACAATTGGCACAAATATTCCACGGCACGAATAACATTTTATTCATTTATTTTCGTTACTTATTTATTTACGTATTTCTGTTCGTTGTTCGACGTTGTTGTTGCTGTTGCGCAGAACATGGGCAAACAAATGGGTAACAACGTTAAGGCAGTCACGTCGCATTAGCTGAAAGCGAAAGCTGCAGAGAAACAGACAGACATTGTCAGACAGTGAGACAGTCAGACAGACATACAGACAGACAGAGCAAGACAGAGTCATGTGAGGCGAGTCGAGTTAAGCTGAGCGCAGTTAGCCAATTTACATTTGTTTGTTTATAGTTTTATTTCTCTTTTATTTTGTGTCGCATGCAGCATTTAAAGGCGAATGCCAAAAACTGTGTCACACCTGACTTTGATGGCACCAATCAACCACCACAACAACAACAACACGACAACAACATTAACAGCTGCGCTTCGCAGCCGCAACAAATAGAAATGCGCGACACATGCGGCGTATGCGTTATTTAACATTTTTGCCTCAGCTTATGACATCGATAGAGTTTCATATATTGTGCTCACAATTTGTTTGATAATTAAACAAAATGATCGCCAGTCAATAAATGAAAGTTTCTTACGTTCAACGCGTAAAACTGAAATTTAATTTTAATAATTTTTAATTTTTAAATGCCTCACAAAAATGTCTAAAATATTCGTTGACGGCATTCGAGTGTATCGTGTAACCGGATTTCGAACGCATTCCGAACTCATGTGTTAACATTTTCATTAAAACGTGTCGAAATTGAGTTGTTGCATTTTGAAATGCGATATAACTTCACACGAAGTTGGCGCTCAGTTAAGGATCATTACGAGGTAATTGATCCAGAGAAAAACAATAATGCAGTTCATTCTGCGATAATGATTGATGGGTGGCATAAAAGTTGTGAGTACGTACATTAAATGTAGGTTTTAAAGAGGTTTATAACTAAACTGTAATGTGGAATGACTTCTAATGAATTGAAGCTGTATGCAATGGTGTATATTGTTAAATATTAATCATAAGAGGCTTGAGGAATAAGTCTTAATAGTCAGAATGAAATATAATCAGAATTATATAATGTATTTAATAAAATATATATATACATTATTTCGACGCGCAGATCTCTTGTCTTATAAGACGAAGAATATCCAAAAGAATATCCGGCGCCCATTGCTAAGCATATCAGTCATTTATACAGGGTACCCCATAGTCCCCCTTAACAGTAACTTTCATTGTTTATTTTTTGCATGCACTCAAAATTTATTCCATTTTTATTAGTTTATCTGCAAGTGTATTGACTTCAGTGTGAGTTATGAGTGAGTTGCGGTTGTATTTGCATATTATTTTCGTATTTACTGCAGCTCACTCAGTCACTGGCTCAGTCGGTCGAGCTGTCAGTCAGTCTGTCAGTCAGTTAGTCGATAAGATGCACCGTCAGTTTGTAATTATAGAACACGTGATTGTCTCTTAAATACCAAACAGAACATGTAACAAGTTGTACAAGTCAAGTGGTTAAGCTGCTGCTTCTGCTACTTACTGCGACCATTATCTCCAGAGAATATGGTACTATATACGAGTATGTGGGGAATATGCATACTACAGGCACGTATGCTGTGCTGATATGACGCGTGCCGCATTCTACTACTCTCAGCTAGCAAACAATATTATTTGCACTGAGGTAGCCAAGTCAATTGCATAAACAGCAGCATCATCATTTGCCGTTTAGTTTAGATGGTGCTGGATTGTTGGATGGGGCTAATCACATATATCATGGCTAATTGCGCGATTGTTAGCCGCACTTAATAAATGTTGTGCAATCTGCGATTGTTTGTCCAATTATGTTCGCCATTTGCATTAATAAAATAAATACAATTACGTGTGTAGTCCCGCAATTTATGCTTCATTTGCAAGTGTTGATAGCGCGGTTCGGTAGCTGAATAGCTTCCAACACGAATCGAAACTGAATTGAAAAGCAATTAGAGTCAACATACTACTTAATCAAGTGGTGGCGTAAGTTCAGCGTGGCGTTGTGTTCAATAAGGAACAGCTGGCAATCTTGAATGTGGCAACAGCGCGTCGAGCAGTTCTGTCTGGGTCTGCAACTTATTTTTCCCTGCCTTTCTTTGCCTGTCTCCCTCCCCTTTCTGCACTGTCCCTTTCCTGCCCACTCCTCCTCATCTCCCTATGCACCCTTCTTCACCTTTTGCTCAATGCAAACAAAAGACTTAGGCAACAAACTTGGCGCCAGTTGGCAATTCAGTTGCAGCAACGGCCAAAAAAAAAACAATTGCAAAAGGCAATAACAATAATAAAATAGGCACAACTGCATAAATGATTTATGGGCATGGCAATAGGGTTTTGCAAGTGCGTAAATGGGTTAGTAAGCCAATGGCCCCATGCGATATTTGCCCACTCGCATGTTGTGCATGTTGCGTGGCCAATTGTGGCGAAAACTGTGCGAAACTAGGCGCAGGGTGAGCGTAGCAAATTGATATATTTGTTTCATATACCACGAAATTTGTTTATATATTTTTTGAAATACTTCCAACTTATTTAAACATTAATAGGAAATATCTTCAACTTCCGCGAGTGAGTGTGAAATTCTGCTGTTGGAAAATCCCTTAAGGGGGCTTTAGGGAAATTTCATTTAAGCCGCTTAGCGCCAGTTGCGGAAGCAGACGCTCATATGGGGGCGGAGTGACTGTCTGGGCGCTTGGTATGTGCATTAGTCATGCGAGCTGCGATGTTGGATGTGCAAAAAGCATTTGAAGGCGTTTGTGTGTTTTCATTATCAACAGCGAATGCTGTCTGGCCAAATATGCGGGCATGCGCTTGCATCAGCCTGCAGGCACATGACTGCCACACACACACACACACACACACTGATGCACAACCAAGCTTAAAGAGACTCTCCCGCTGCAATTACTCACAAGCACGTAGCCTCAGCGTCGTCATGTGACTTTGCACATGATTTCCTACCACCAACACAGCAACAGCAGCAACAGCGATGCAAACATGTTTTCTTTGAAGCATAAAAACAACAACAGCAACAACAAGAGAGAAACAAAAAACAGTCAAAGCAAGTCACAAGACCATTTTCACGACTCGTTGTTGTCTTTATTGTTTTTGTTTGTTGCCTGCCTCTTACACAATATACAGATGCAACAACGATGGATGTTGCTGTTGTTGTTGTTGTGGTTGTTGCAGGGCTGGGTTAGGTCCGCAGATATCTGCGCAACTAGGAAAACTCGACAAAGCGACAGAGCGACACAGCGACAGAGCGACCCACTGCAGTTTCAAGTGCACTTGAATCAAACATGAGCGAAACGAAATAGAAAACAAAATATGACAGTGGCCTGCATACAACATCATTATCAACATGATTATCATCGTCGACAGCCATCGAAGTGATGCAACGCGAGCGCGAGCGTTCATCGAGTGTGGCTTTAAAATATTTATTACATTGCCAAGTCTTGTAAAGTTGTTGTTGTTGTTGTTGCTGGTGAACGTTCATATGCAAAACGAAGCAGCAGGCGTGAAGATCATAATTCTAGTGCGACAGTGTGTGTGTGTGTGCCTGTGTATTTGTATGCCAAGCTGACGCTCTTGCTGGTCACGCGCCTGCCTCACACACACACTCTTGCACACACACTCACTTTTATAGGGGCGTAACTTTCGTTTTCATTGCGAAAGTGCATACAACTTGATGTTGCTGCTCGTCCCCATCAACTTCATTTTGCTAATGCCAAGTCCGCCTCGACTTAAGCTTTATATGTCAGCTGATTGTACACCCTCCCCCTCTCTCTTACTGTCTGCCCGTCTGTCATTTTGGCGGCATCAAGGTCGCCGCTTCAGCGGATTCGATTGTGCAATTTCTGCGGGTCTCCATCTTTGGCAACTCAAGTGGCCCAAGTGGCGAGCAGCATTGAAATTTCAATTGCTCGCCAAGTGACAACTTTGAGTGTCTCTAATCGTTGAAAATACTCGATAACAACAACAGGCACCACAACAGCAACAACAACAACAACAAAATGTTGTCAAATTATCGACGCACCTTTTGCGCAGCCTGAGGCTGAACAATTTGGGTGAAAAGCGCCAAAAAGTGAAAAGAAACAATTGCTGTGGGGAATTATCAACTCAGACTTGAATATAATCATCAGTAAAAGTATTTATGGCTAAATTGTAGAAGAAACTGTGCAATTTAAGACTGAAATTGCAGCATAAATTGCAATCATTAATTTTGTAAATGGTTCAATTAGTTGTGACAAAGTAAATGAAGAACGGTCTAAGGCAGGGACTACAAAGATTGAGCTGCGGTTAAGGAAATCCTGCTGAGAAATAACAACAGACAGGAATGAATGTAAAATACCCGCTACATAAAGCTGCATTCCAATAAATTCTTAATTCATTTGGAAAGTGACAAATACTGTGCACACCAAAAATGAACGTTGAACATTGAAGGAAGGCAGCAAAGTGTGTCTAAATTCAAATACAAACTTCTAATATTAAGACACATTTTGTCCACATTTGATAGCCCTCGCTCTTATAATCTCAAAGCTTGAAGTGTTCATACAGACAGACAGACGTACAAGGAGGTATTTCTGTCTGTTATAACCTGCCATAAATCTAAATCTAAATCTATAAAATGCACAAATTACATACTAAATAAATCATGTGCGAGACTTGTTTCTATTTTATTGACAGCCCATGAAACCCTAAAGCGAAACCCATCATTAAACGCGAAAGACAACTCCACTTAAGAGTGTAATTTGAAGTCGCAGACGACTTCCCGCTGCTGTTGGCATCTTGTAAAAGACTTCGTCGTCTGCGAGGTGCCTTGGAAATGACGGAAGCCTCTCGGCGCTGCGCGGCGACTGCCAAAAACTCACAGAAATCAACATGAAATTAAAAAAGCGATGAAAAACCGAAAAAAACATAAACTCTCAAAGTGTTTTTTGTTTTTTTTTGATTCGTGAAGAGCTCAGCAAACCTTTTGCCACCATTTGGTTGCCGTCGTTGTTTAACAACCGCAAGCGGCAGCGGCAACAGCAGCAGCAGCGTCGAGCCCCGTCAAGCCTGTTGGGGGGGCCCACTTCATCCTGAAGTTGATTACGTCTTTGTCGCTGCTGCTGCTGCCATATTTTGTGTGTATGTGTGATTGTTTTTTTCTTGTGTTTTGTCTTACTAAACAGACAAAAAATTTCACTTTCTTTACAGATGCCTGGTACCGTTATCTGGCTTGGCATGCCATGGCTGCGGTATGCTGCGGTAAAGTCGCATCACTCCGGGACCGGGACAGGGCCGGGCCGGGGCCGGGGCCGAAGCTGTTAAATTTCTTTTTAACCCAAATAAACCAGTTGCCAGTTGGGCGAAACAAGATTTGTGTCTCTTTATAAAGTTCGTTTTTCTCCTTCAGTGCTGCTGTTGTTGTTGTTGCTGTGCTCGATTGTGTCAGAGACCCAGTCCAAGTGGCATGCAAACACTCTCACACTGCATCGACACTAAACAACAGCAACAGCAGCAGCAACAACAAGATCGGACAACATGAAACACACACAATATTTCGGGGCGTCACCATCGTGCGGCCTGTTTCAGTCTCTCTTGTTGTTCTTGTTGTTGTTGCACATTTATTGCTATTTGGGTTAACCCGCTTACTGCTCGACTGGCTGACTGGTTAGATCTCTCTATATACGATATATATATGCACATTTATCACAGTGAGTTTGTTGCATTGAGATCTATAATAACATATATTCTGCAAAGCCAGAACTGGTTGGCTCTATAAACGAAAGACTTATGAAACGAACGCGTTGGCTTCTTGATTTATTTCTCATAATTCCCGTGCCATAGTAAGATCACACTCAGGGTCAGCTACTACTTTACTTTAACGACGCCTTTCACTTTGCTGCAAGCCCACCAGGAAACGCATTCAGGACTCGATTGATTCGACGCCAGTCTGCTGCGCCAATTGATTTTCCAGTTTTCTTTTCAATTCAGTTTGTTATCCCATCCCGTTTTTTCTCCGCCCCAATCCAAAGTGCATTCAACTTTTGTTTGAAATTCTCTAACAAAACCGCAGCTCAAAAGATTAATTATCCCAGACATTAGAGCAGAAACACACACACACACGCAGACATAGCGCGGAACGAGTCTTCAGAAATCGCACAGAAATGATAAATGGTTAAAGATTGAAAAACGAGCAGTCGCCACAACGAGCTGCAAATTAAATTACCAAGTATAATTAGAAAACTTCGGACTGCTCTTCAATCCCACAGACAAATTTCATTTCAAACCACTTTCAAAGCTCGCCGTAGAACAGAACACAAAAAAACGATAAACAAACCTTCTTTTTATCGTAGAGAGTCGATGGGAGCCGTCCTTAACCTTGAACTCGCCTCGGACTTTGCTAATTAATTATTTATGTGCTGGCAAATTGATTTTAAAGCAGTTCTGAGACTTCGCTTTCGATTTAATTTGAGTATTTCGGGTATTTCTTGTTGTTGTGCTTGTTCTTTTCGTTTATCGGACATCGCTTTAAGATGTTTGCGGCTAATGAATGAATTTATTTTATTTTCTGATAGAAATTGAAGACTCAGGAAGCGAAGCCAGCGCTATGATTTGTGGAGCAACACAAGCGCATTATATGTTCACAACTCCCCGATATAATCGTGAAATATGTTGGGTTATTTTTGTGGACTAGTCTGGAATGCAGACACAGCAGATACTGAACGGGAATCACCAAGCAAATCTTGCGTAATAAATTGAAGCAATTTCTCGACTTCTCACATCCGTTTTGCAGAACATAAAAGTTGATGTTGAGGTCTTTAGTTCGCACTTAATAAATTGAGTTGAGTCTTTATCTCAGATTTAATTATAGTATTTTATTTCTTGTACATGTGTTGCTTTTGGTTTCAGTGCTAACTGACCTTACACGCACATTTTGAGTGTCGGTTTCAAGTGCGTTTAACATTCCTCAAAGCGCGCTTAGTTCTTTGCATTGTGAACCACAAGAAGCGATCACAGTGATCATCATCATCATTATTGTCATTAATCATGCACGACTTGAGTGGGTCTTGTGGCGACGTGCCTACGGAAGCGTAGATCCGTTCGGCTGTCAACTTAGCGTGGGTCCTTGACAGAATGCATAATTATGCAAAGCAAAAGCAAAAGAATTTGCATTATGAGCGACACGAACCGACATAATTCACTGCAACTTCTGTCAGCTTCTGTCAGCTTCGACCACAGCGACAGGTACAGCTCTGTATATATTATTTATGGACAGTAGAGTTTAATGAATATGTTAATTATGTGTGCGATCATATAATCGAACTCGATTTGAATTTCTTCGCAATGAAAAATCAATTTTCGAGCAGGAGAAATACATAAAATAAAATAAAATAAAATAAAAGATTTCACTTTCGCTTCTCGCACTTGACTCGCTGAAGAAGAAGATCGTGGTGTGGCGTGGTGAAGAGAAAAAGCTGTTAACAACCAAAGACCTTTTTGAGGTTGTCGTCGTTGTTGTTGTACTTGTGCTTATTGATGTTTGTGTGTCGTGCCAGGTGCTTTTCGGAAAGATTACCTAATCATGACTTGATATTTTTTGTGTGCGTGTTCGTGCTGCTTTTTCCTTTATTTTGTGTTTTATGTTTCACTTTTGTTTTCTTTTCATGCGCTCAACCGCATTGACATAATTTCGCTGGCATGCTTTACATAATTTTTGGCTAATTTATAGATCTTCGGCCTACTTTTAATTAACGGGCAGCAGCAGCAGCAGCAGCAGCAAGAAAAAGCGAACCAATTCGCAGACGAGCGCCAATTTTGGAAAGTTTTTTTAGCGTCTCTCGGCGTTAATCAAAGTGGAATCTGTATGCAAATCGTGGCTCAATTTGCATGCCAATTGCGTAAGCGTCGCACCTCCCTATGACACGATAACACTGGGGAGGAGGAGTTTGTATTGGTAGGAGTGGGGGGGGCAGGGGCGGAGCATAGGCAGCCTTGGCCGGCCGCACTGTGGCAGCTGTAACTTCTTTGGCTTAGTCATCCAAACTGCTCTCAGAATGCAGCCAAGCAACTTTAATGCGCTGGCAAATTAAGCACAAGTAGCGCTGCCGACGTCGCAGTCAACGTCGACGCTGCTGGCAAGCCACTGACATTGTCTAGTTGACACACTTAAGTCACTTGTTTCGACGTTACGATGTCGTAGAGTTCTTTGCTGAAAGCCCAACAAAAACATCTGTATACGATACGATGCGATATATATATATAGATAGATATATATATTCATGGCTCATCCAACATTTATAGCACTTGCTGTTGACATTTGTATTGTCAAGGTTCAGCCGGTGCAGTGTGCGTTGAGTGTTTTCGTGTTAATTGGAGCAATTGCGTAGGAGCCAGCAAACGAAAGACTTAGACAACGAACTTGACGCCAACAAGGCCAATGGAATTGGAATGCGCCACAACAACAAGCTGACACTAAATTGCAGACTGCAAGTCAAGGAAAATACTGGGAATATTTTTCTACTTCACTGGGAATATCAATTTGTTGTATGCATAATTTGTATAAAGAAGCTCTGAACTCACCATAAGATTATACTAAATAGCATTTGCTGCTTGTTCATTGTGAAGCAGACTCTCTCTTCTCTCTCTCTCTCTCTCTGTGTGCTGCCTCTCTCTCGCGTTGTTTGCGTTTAAAATTACGACTTAATAATTTATAGTTAAACTTATTAGCTCTTTTCAGAATAAATAGATTAGGTTTATTAAATTATATTTGGCACGTTTGCAAATTGATCAAATAAATATATAGATGTGTGTGCGTGTGTGTAGATTGATGTATGTGTGAATTCGATAGATCACTTTTCTTCTTCCTCTTGCTGTTGTTGTTGTTGTTGTTGTGTACGATTTGGAAGGCGGATGGATAATTTTGGGGATTGTGATTCAACAAACGTCAGACGTCGTCTTGCCAAAGAGATTGTAACCGATAATGTACGCAACGATTTGAATCCTTTCGGTAATTAGCATAACGCAGGCAATACGGTGCACAACATTGAAGCGAGAACGAAGATAACGAGCCTATTTTGGCCACCACAACGACAATATATGATAAACTGGGATAGAGGGAGAATCGCTCACGTAACGTTCGTTGGTTGCCCAAATCCGGAACGGGCGCACGCGACCACGAGTAACCGAGAAACCGAAAGGCGAGAAGCGGAAAACCGAAACCGAAATCGAAATCGAAACCGAAAACGATAACCGGATAAACTCTGATGGACGTAGACCGAAGACCGAAGACCGAAGCCAACAATTGCACGCTGGCACGGCAAAAACGTATCTGAAAGCTGCGAGCGCTGGTGGTCGGGCTTAAAAGGCAAAGCACAGCTGGCAAACGGAGTCGAGTCGCAGTCGAAGCTTCCACACACCGAAGAAACCGGTAGAGCCAAAAAGCTTTGCGCCGGCCGAACTGAGCTCAGCTCAGCTCTCACGCACACAGACAGACTGCACCCAGTATCTTGTGTGTGTGTGTGTGTGTCAGTGGAGAAAGTAAAACTGATGCGCCACACAGACTACACTCGACTACACAGCATGGGGTCGGTCCCGAACGAAAGCAAAATCAGGCCAATTCACAGATTCACATTGCGGTCAGACAATTTCGGGCAATTTCAGCTCATTTCGCTCGCATTGTTGGCACTTTTTCAAGACACAGACAAACCCTGTATATGTGTGTGCTGCCTGTGTGTGTGCAGTCTGTGTGTGTGTGCAGTCATGCAGACATACTTTAACACCTTTTGTGTGCATCTTTTTCGGCTGCTTTTGTGCCTTGTGAAAGGAGTCACGCGCTTTGTGTCGCTTATTATTATTTTTGTAATTTGCACAAGAAAAAAGAAGAAGAAAAACAGATAAAAAACAACAACAATAACAACAACAACAACAAGCGTGAGTGAAGAGGCAAATATTTATTGCTGTCGAAGAAACAAGTTTTTTGCCTTATTGTTGTTGCTGCTGCTGCTGCGCAGCTCTCGTTGGCTTTAGGTTTTTTTTTCTTTGGTTTTTTTCAGTTTTGGGTTTTGAGTTTTAGGGGCTTTTGGGTCTGGCATGGACTGGCGGCGCGCAACGACTCCTGCTGTGTGATGTAAGCTCCGGCAAAGGTCTCGCCGCAGTTGAGCAATGCAGCTGTTTCTCTTTCTCTCAGTTGTTGTTGTTGTTGTTGTTGCTCGTCTGCTCGTGGGCGTTGCATGAATTAAAAATCCCCAACTCATATGAATGCTGCCCCTACTGCTTGAGCTGCTGCTTCTGCCTGAGCTGCTGCTTCTGCTTGAGCTGCTGCTGCTGCGTATGGGCATCCCCCATGGACTTGGGGAGGCTCAATCGAAAGTGCGCCGCGCTAATGATTAGCTCAAACAACGCGGAGTTGTTAATTTGCCAGGCAAACAACGGCAGCAGGTGGCTCATCAGCTGCAGACAGAAGGCGAAGCAGCTGCCTGCTCTGATGTCCACAGGGAAACGCAGTAAAACATAATGTCCGCTAATCAATATCAGCCAAAAGCGTTTAGAGCTCAACGTGCCACCGCATTTTACAGCATTCGTTGCAGGCACGGATGGCGATTATTACAGCATTACTACAGGTGAAGCCCCCCCCGAAAAAGAACCCCACCAAGGCACTCGTTATCACCTAAACGAGCTTCGAACTTCTCTCAACGAATTAACTCATCAAGCGAATCGCATTTCGCACTTTGCGTCATCTGTGAATTCTTTGCTTAATCAATTCAAATTTGATATTTAAATAGATCGAAGATAAGCTGCAAAGTGCAAACTCATTTCGTCTGACAATGACATAGTTAGAACTGAGAAATCAGGAAGGAAACTCAGTCAACGATGAATAACTATTTCTGTGAAGAAAACAAAGCAATAAACTATTTTTGGTATGTTCGAAAAAAGCACCCTGATCAAAGAATTGCACGGGATGATGTAGAAAACCTTAGAGATATATTTGAAGATGAAACCTTGCAGATATACTGGAAGATATACTGAAGGATACAATGTTATTTAAGGGCAACCTAGCAATCTCTAATGCCTAATTCCCTTGCAGATAAAGTTTCTTCTTTCCAGCACTTGCTGCTTTCAATGCAGGTCAACGTTTTTGAGATTTACACAATATATCGCATTATATTCACATCATCATTTACATCATGCAGCGATGTTGATAATCTATCGATGCGAAATCGGCCCTAACTTTCCAATCTGTCCAAGAGACAAACGAAACAAAGCAAATGGGCAAAACTGACAAATAGCCGAGCAAATAGTTCAAAGCGCAGGCGCAGATGTCACAGCATTCGCACTGAAAGGGGGCCTGCTTCATGGCTAATGGACGCCCCTCACATGACCTTGTTCGGGGAGGGCCTTAAGTTGTCACCTCACCTCAGCTGACCGAACCAAAACAGCGAGCACAGCAACAAAAAACATATTTCAAATTACATTTAAATGAGCCGCTCGCTTAATTATAAAAAAGACGAGCCGAGTTACAACCAGAGATATAAAGATATATACACATATATATCTATATATGTATGTGAGTGTGTGCATACCAACCATGAGCTATGGCATCGCATCACGTGCTCTCCAAGCTCAGCGTCATTTTGTTTTTGTCTTTTGTTTTCTTTTGGTTGACTTAAAGTCGCGACATTAGCAGCAGGAACCCCGACGGAATCATCGCCGCTCTAGCCATAAAGAAACAGACTCAAGTAGAAGATGAAGAAGCAGCAGCAGCAGCAGCAGAAGAGAAGCTGAAACTGAAGACGACATTTGCAAAAGTTGTTTGATTGCTTTTTGTTACTGCCTTTTTTTTTTTGGTTTTATTGGATTCATGTGACCAACTCTGGTGACTTGTTTTTGTTGTTACCAAATCGATCGCAGTACAAATAACAAATGCAATGAAGTGTCATCAATAAAGATTTGCTCACTTGCTAATTATCAATACGGATGTGAGGGGGCGTCTGTGTAATCTCGTTTATGGGAATCCTTCGGTTTCGATTTCGTACATTAAACACAAATTTATGACAAGCTCTAAAAAAGTTTGATAACTCTTCGCAATCGTTATGTAAATTTGTTGGATTTAGAATCGTCTTCTCCGGTTAGGCCCGGTTTTTTTCCCCGGGATTATAAAAATTCTATTGAACTTGGTGGCGTTTCTTTTGGCGCCAGTTTCGTAAACCACAAAGAAGTCGACGTCATGGTTAGTTGTGCCTGGCACTAATTCCATCATTCATCGCAATCGGAACTGAGTGAGGGAGATTGCCACGTCGCGATGTCGTACGTCGTATGAAGGTCCGGTTTCTTAATTACGTAAAAAATTCAAATCCCATTTAAAATATATTTGTGGCAAAAATGCACGATAAATACAATATAAAATAGCAGGTGATTAAATACCGTTAGCAGACAAAAAGAAAAAAAATCCCAAAAAACAACAAACAACGACAACGAACAACAACAAACAACCAAAAAAAAAAAAGTTGCCTCCGAAAAGTCAGTCAAGTGTTTTGGCGTTTGATGGCTTGACACGAGGCGGCACGACATGATGGTGATGATGATGATGATGGGGGAAAAGCGACAGAGAGAGGTCAATTAATATATGTATCGCTGAAGTTTCGATTTGTAATCGGACATGAGTAGCACCAGCAGCAGCAACAGCAACAACAACAAAGGGGCCGAAGATGCGCCAAATATGCGCACAGTCTCTTTTTTTCCAGCAGCCACTCAGCTTGCCTGGTACGGCCGGTACAGGGCACCTCACTTGAGTGTGTGTGCAAGTGTGTGTGTGTGCGTAACAACAACAACAGTTACAAAAGCCGCTATCAACAATGGAGTCGCACTTGAACCTTCACAAGGTGACCGCGTAGTGAAAGTATGCGATGCATATGACATAAACCAGCAACGACAATGCGAATTTGTGAATGGCAGGGAAAGGGAAGGGAAGGGAAGGGCAGAGCAGGGGCAGGAGGGACAACAAAGATTGACCGACTTATAGAATCACCAATGTGTCTAGCCTGAAGTACCGTATTCTAATCAATCTGCCAAGCATGAGCTGTGCGAAAAATCTGAATAAAAATAGCACTTTTTTATAATGATTGATAGATCATCGAATGAGATAAATGGTGGATTGTGGATGGTGCAGAGAAAGTCTCGTGCCAGCATGCAGAAGATTGACAATCGCAGAGAAAACAGAGCGAAATTTATAAAATGTAAAGCCTATATGGCTAAAAAAAACTTGGCAGTCCATATAAGACATGAGAAAACTGTGAAGAGACAAGGATACTAAGAAACCCTAAAAGTGTAACATGGAGAGACTGTATGTTTTCAAGTATCATAAGTTGCAAAGCCTCCACTTTTCTCGCTGTTCCTGGCATTCTCTCAAATACTTTGTATTGTAACATTTTCTGTAAGCTCGTTACAGCGCCGTCGTACGAAAGAACGTGCAGTGTGTGGGCGTTTTATGATCTCTCTCTCTCTCTCTCTGAATTGTCTGGCAGTTCGTGATTGTCGCCAAACAACAAGCAAAATATGCCATACGTTTTTCTGTATTTTGCCTTCGATTTTTTTCCATTTGCCTATTTCGATTTAATTAATTGGGACATAAATTATTCATGGCAAAAAATAAATAGATAACACTGGGCAGCAGCTACTCTATGCCAAGTTACCTTTAACTGATGAGGTACAAAGTGTGTGTGGGATATGCTGAATACAGTGGAGACTCGTTAGAATTAGAAATCATTTTCATCTTTGTTAAGCTTTCGTTCCGCTACACATCATTTTGCACACATAGTATATATATTCTGCATAGAAATCGATCTTTCTGACAAAAAACAAATACACCTCCCCTATTAAAACACACACACACATATACAATAGAACATTCGTCACAAGGGGGCTCCCTCTTGCTCTGGTTTGTTGCTATGCTAATACAACATGGGTTTGTGTCCTGAGATTGCCTTTCAAAGCAAACAGTGCAAGTAGTTAACTGCTTGCTTAAAATAACTGTTAGCGCAAAATAAGCAGTATTTCATTTGGAATAACGGCAGTATTTATCGATTTTCAATTCGAAATTGCGCCAAAACTCGAGAAACGCCATGCGTTTTTTTTAACTTGTTCTTTTCTTCATATAAAGGTACCTGACTTTCCAAGTTTTAGCTTTGCCCTGAAAAACGCTGCAAAGTTTTGGCTACTTTTTTCAGTTTCCCCTACTTTTTAAAGAAATACCCGTTTAGAAAACCCCCCTTATGGCGCCAGGGGGCGGTGGTGCGGCAAAAACTGCATTTTAACATGTCACTGCACAGTGCTCGGCGTTGTATGGCTCTCCATAAATACTTCCAGTGCACTGTATAGAATAAACCAAGTGCGCGCAAAAGTAGGCAGTGCTTTTTGATTTTGTGAATGGTTCTAAGAGATCGCTTAAACTGCTGCCTGAAAGTAAGCAATGAAAAACTGAATCTTAAGTGAAAATACTACTGCATACTTTTAGAGTGAGTGAACTAAAACTAGCAGGTGCTAAATTTTGTTAACAGTTCAAATTCAAATAAATCACAAAAAAATCACATCAGTCTAAAAACTGAATACCATAAATCGACTTTCTACAAATTTAATGAATTTGTTTATAATTTGCTTATATTCAAACATGATTGCCAGTCCCAATTGCATTAAAAACATCATAAATAATTCTTTTCTAAAATTATATCACCATTTATTATTTGTGACTTATGAACGAAACTTATGAGAGAAACATAACAAACATTTACAACTCCTTCTTGGCCTGTTGCGCCTGTGTGCTGGCTGCAGTCTTGACCCACCACTTGTGCAGTTTTTTGATCATGCGCCATGGCAACCATATGGTCAGCCACATGGCCAGAAGGACACAGCCAATCACGTCGAGGAGCAGGTACTGATAGAGCGGCATAAAGGCCCCGTTGGACTTCAGATGTCTGGCACCTTCATGTCGGATGACATACTCGATCCAGAAACTGGCCTCGTCCAGCGGATGCATTGCATTGTCACGGAAGCGCTGAGAGACTTGCAGAGCACTGCGCTTATACTGCGGCTCATTGACCAATGCCTCAACATTTTGCACCAAATCATCGGCTGTGAACTTGGAGAACACCAGCGAACGGGCATACCCCTCCCGCACCGACTTGATGGTATTCCTATGTTGATCCCCGTACAGCGGAATACACAACATTGGCACGCCCCAATAGATGCCTTCCTGGGTGCCAAAGATGCCGCCGTGGGTGATGAAAACCTTCACATTCGGATGCGCCAAGATATCGTTCTGTGGCATCCACTTGCTGATCTTGACATTCGGTGGCAACTCGCCAATCGATGCGTTCTCGTACTTCCACAGCACATGCTGCTTAAGCTGGCCAAAGGCCTGAAGAATCTGAGCAGTCTTCTCTGGCGGCATATCCGTGCTCTTCATATAGGAACCAAGACTGAAGTAGACAACGCCATGCGTGGCATTGTCGAGGAAATTCTGGATATCCAGAGGCAGTGGCTTGGCAGGTTGAATGTGTGCTCCACCCACATCGATGAGGCCGGGCATGCTCGGACGTGGCAGATCCACGCTGCGATGACTGTTGATCAGCATCAGTGAAATATTCCGCTCCAAGTCATGCACATGCGGCAGGGCACCTGCAAGAGAAGAACACTGATGTGAGTAAACCAATCCTAAGAGATCTTTTCCATCTTCCACTCACCTTTGATGGCTGTTCCAAAATACTTTTCAGCCAGTTGCTGCATCTTGGGCAAATAATACCAACGTCGCATCACAGCGTCATAGAGGGAAAGATATGCATTGTAAGCGCGCTGGGAGAAGGTCATCTTATCCGTATGCGACAGCACCAGATGTGGTATGACTGACCAGGGTGTCAGTATGCCCATGGCATGATCCATGTTATCCGCATAGCCCATGGTGCCAATGGTAACCACTGGACATTTGAACTTGTGGCCAAACATGAGGAAGGCCTCGTGGAAGAACTGTTCCAAGATGACCAAATCGTAGTGCTCATCTTGACTCTCGATCAATTGCTTCAACTTCACATCCTTCAACGCATGCTCCGTGGTCATCAGTCCAACTTGCCACCACATTTGCAGATTCTGAAAATCGCTGGCAAACTTCATGCTGAAGATGTTCTTCTTGGGAACTGCGACGGGGAATATAGAGAAAAATAACAAATGAATTTAAGCATTCTTTGGATAGTATGGCAACTTTTCTGTCTGCAACTCTTACAAATGCAGAGTTCCAGGCGTCAAACAAATGCCTTTACTTATTATCTTAATGTATTCCAAATTGGAATTAATGTATTTTATATACCTAACATATCTGCCAAGGTTGCAGTCTGAGAACAACAGCTAAGCAAACAATTTACCCTTTAACTCATTTTCAGTTTCAGTTTGATACTCACAATGTTTAGGTATGTCAAACGACGGACTGAGTATTATCTCAGTGAGGTTCTCATGCGGCGTCTTTGTGGGATGATTGTTGACGCTGGTCACGTGGTGGCCACGCTGCAGTAGATCTCGCTGGAAGTGCTCCAGCCACAGCCAATGACTGGGAGCCGGGAAGGGACCCATAAACAGTATGCGGTAAGCATCGGCGGCCCCGAGTCCAGCGGTGGCCAGCAGACAGATCGCCAGAAGAGATCTCAAGTGCAGCTGCATCTGCAATTAAAAAGTCAGTGGAACAATTAGTGTCATATTACCATAAACTAGCTAGATTTAGCAATACTTTATTCCTCTATTTGCATAAACGAGTTAGATTGACATGCAGTCTAAACATAAAAAAATAAATAAAACTTCCTTATTATACAGAAATCTAAAGCATTATTTCTAAGAGCTTTACAGAGCTTGCATGTGTTTTATTAGACCTGCTCGCAGATGGGGTAGCATCATGTTTTCAGGAAACGCTAATCAGACGCTAATTAATTGCCATAATCTAGTTAGGTGTGATATGTGTCTGTCTGTCAGGGTATTTGCAATTCTGCATATCACAGTGCAAATAGTATTCCCACTATCTGAAATCTCAGTTGGGCGTTTGATTAAAAGTACATACAGATTTGATTGAAACACAACCAGTTGATTTCATCATTAATAAATTATTCAAACAGTTTATGAATTGCGCATAAAAAGTGGACTAAACTGCATTCTTCGCGGCACTCGACTTATATGGTCTGCCTTTAATTGGGTGTGTTTTATATACTACCTGATACTCAGATAGATTACAAACTAATTCGGGTCGGTGTTCAGTCTTATAGCTGTAAAGTGTTCAGCATGGAATTGGGAGTGCCCTTTCTGCGGGTACCTTGAGAAATAAGGTAGATATGAAATAGTAAAATACCCTCTTTATTCGTATCAACTTGAGGTGCTAGAGTATGCACGCTTCGATCAGTTGTCTGCGTCTTCATTTTGTTTACTCAATTTCCCTTTCAATACTAAATAACAAACACCTATCACTTTTGACATTTATTTCCTTTTGCATTTTATATTCGTCTAGCCGAACACGATTATACAAATTTACAGCATTTTGTTGTGTGTTGCGCTGTCGCTCCACAAAAAAACACAAATTAAGTTACGATATTTGACATTGAGTGTAGCGAATAGCATTAAATAAATTCGCATCCGTATGAACATATATACACACACGTAATACGCCGTTTATTTGTAATTTACGTGCACTTTTCGTATTACATTTCGGATGCATTTTCTTATAGCGCACATTTGATTTCTCGTTTTACTGTTATCTCAAATGGCAGTTATTTATTTAACTATCGATTCTTCATAGCTTGAATGGACCTGTCAAGCTCTATGGAATAGCTGAAGGCCTTCCACATCTACGGGAACATAATCGCTTGCAGTTTTTAATTGGAAAGAAACACTTAAGAAGATTATATAAAATAAACAATGAATGGGAATTTGTTAAGGTTTTCATGTGAATAATTAAAATTTATCTGATATATAAGAAATATAATTATTCGTGCAACGACAAATTAGAACATCAATTAGTTTTTTTTTCTATTTAAATTTAGAATATTAATATTTCAATATATACCATATATTTCAAGATATTTCAATATTTTAAATTAATCACTGCTCTACAAATTTTTTATTACTTTCACTTATATTTTTTATCTTTTAAGTAATAAAATAATCAGACTTTCATAAAGCTATTTTATTTGCAACCTTCCTTCATTTTATGCTTCGTTTTTTTATTCATTATCTTACAATTACTTTTGCTTTTATTTACTTTGGGATTTGAAAGTGCGTCTTATTTCGGCTTTATTTCTTATACTTCACGAAAGGAGATAATTTTTTGTTAAATGTTTTGAAATAATATGTATAATTTGATTTGCCGCGAGTTGCGTCTGGTCTGCAGCGAGGTGCACTTATCACTGAGTTAGCGGCGCACGGCGCGAGCACCTAAACTTTCTTACTTAATCAGCTCACAATAAAAGCTGCTGTCGGCGTCGACGTCCCCGTTGTCGTCGGCGCTAACGTCTCAACAACTTTTGCAATGCGCCGGCAGAAAACACAATTTGTTTAAAAGAAACAAACACAATGATTAACTGTGTTTGCATTTGGCTTTGCTTTGCTTTCGCTTGTACATGTATTTATTGTTGTTGTACTTGTGTTGTTTGCTGCCATTAATCAAGAATTGTTATAAGACCACAGCCCTGGCATTGAGATGCCAAGTAAATAAAGGGCACAAGGTGTTTGAACGCATACCCCAATAGAAGATGAGACGAGAAAGGTATAATGATTAGGCAGTTCAGCATTTCGTATATTTAAATAATCAATAGAACATATAAAATCATACAGGGTATAATCTAGTCGAGCAGTCGAAGCTTGGCAGGTTGTTCTGCTGTTGCTTTTGTTCATTTCTCCGACTCGTAATTATATATAAGTGTAAGAAATGTTTCTGTAATTGGCACACACCCTACAAATGCTGCCAAAATAATTGCAACCGATCAGTTCAATCAATTGATCGACTCGATTCCATATGTCTGTCGCATGTGATCGATGCACGTGCCAGAAATGAGCATTTTTTCTCACATTTCTCTATTCTCAATCAAAAGTTCAACAGACAGTTCATGAAATGCAGCCAGATGTGTGATATATAATTTATAACTTTTTATTCCTAACCTGTTTCACGTCATGTCAGTGAACTGTTTACCAAACCAAATGGGATTGTTCCGGTTTTCAGTTTATTTGGCGACATGTAATCATTCGATTTGCAAGTTCAAAGGAATATATTGATTATTGGATACTCTACTGTTGGGAATTGGTAGCAAACATATTGAGAAATGTAACAATTAATAAATTTCTTAAGTTTTTTTTACAAAATTTAAAAAAGTGCATTCGAGATTTTAAACAATTTAATATCAATTTATTTTCTACTTTATCTACCATTTAATACTAAAAAAAACATTCTCTATCCTCAGATTCGGGCCCCCAAACTTGTTATTATGCATTAGCAATATTTTATTAATACTTGAAACTCGTTCTATATCTATATCGAATTAAAATATTTTCTGGCTTTGCTTTACTTTACAAATGTATCTTAATTTATTGATTATTTAAACAATGCATCCAAAACGGTTTATTCAAAACTAAACCTGCTTGATGATATCTGAACTGAATTCTATAGTTTATTGATTAAATCAAACATATATAAAGTTTCTAATTAGCAAAAAACATAATCAATGCATTTGCGGAATTTAAACAGGTCTTATAAGAAAACAATCCTCTTTAATCTTACGCAATACTATTAGAACCAGCTTAACGCATAAACAAATTGTTTTATTTAATCTAAACTAATATATTAATGAAGAACTGAATACTGAACTATATATTAATGAACATTGAAAAACAAAAGCGAGCAATATTGTTTGAACAACAAACTGAATAAGTATAAATTTTCGCACGTGATAAAGCACAAAGTATTGAGATTCCTCGTATGTATAACTTATGTGTTTATATTCAGATTATGATGAAATTGTTCAGCTAAATTGCAAACAAATTTTGAAAAAATTAAACGAAAGTGTATGTACAAAGATTTTATAAATAATTGAATTTATTTCATTTAGAAAAGGGCTACAAGTTTATTACCAGGAAAGATTCACCTTGAGGTGATAACAAACGACGTAAGTATTTCCTTTTCAGTGGAAATCGTTTATAAAATCCGTTTGTCCCGAGCAAATGAATAAATTTAACGAAACAATCGAACAAAATCGTGCGCAATTACAAAAACGGTACTTCAATTATTTTGTTTTTACCTAGAATTAAGAACTAAATATAACTGGGATGAGTTGCGAAAGCGACGAAGTTGTTGTGAACTCATTTAACTCAGACTGTCCGTCTGACTGATAAGAAAGAGCCTGAGCTCATAATCTTTAGTAAGCATAAGTCAAACGACCTGAAGTCTTAAATTTATATTGTGCGTAGAGATAAGAGGTAAAAGAACCTTGCACACTGAAATTTTTAGTAGGAGAAAAAAAGTTGAAAAACATTTACAAATTAAAGCTTTATACATAGAGAGAAAAAGTCGGTATCCATTTTGAGATTTAAGCTTTGTACACATAGAGAAAAGAGTGAAGACTAGAATAGAATAACAACAATAGAACACACAATTCTTGACTGTAATTGTTTATATCAAGTACCAGTCGTAATTATTTATAATTTATTGTTTATTTACTAAGAATAAATTGAGTTTTTGTCGCAAAGTAGTGATTAATTATACAGAAAAGTGGCCTAGATCAGTTTTGTCCAGATAAATAAAGAAACTTCTAAGGGTTTTCAATCAAAACAGATCGTTTCTGTAGGTCGATAAATATAGTAGGTCTATTATATGATCTAGATCTTGTATTTAGATTCGTTTCTATAGAAACTACTGAATTGTCTTGACTATTTTTACACTTATTACGCTTCATTACATTACGTGACACAAGGGTACTAAGGGCCTCCCCGTTATATTGTAGAAACATTGGCGACGATTACTGTGTCGCCACTGAATGCCATAAAAAGCATAAGAAACATGCTACAAATTAAAATGAACATGTAAAACAAAACCCGAAAAAGCACGACTGAAGACGCCGAAACATTTCAATGGGAATTGGCACGCTTCACTGAAGCGCACCAAAAGGAAACTGCACTCACAGCAGGTCGACGGAGAGGGGAGAAGGGAAGATGGGAAGATGGAGGCCATGGCGAGGTGGGTACGAAGTTAAGGCGTAGGCGATGATGGACTGCCCAGCCCAGGCCAGTCCAGTACGAGTACAGACCTGCCCCGAAGTTGCCTGACTTCGACTTTGGCGAGTGGAAACGGCACTTTTGATGCACGCAGACATGGAGGGTTCATTCATGAACGGGTGAATGGGTGAGCGGGCTGGAAGGAAGGGGGGCACAAAATGTGGCCACGGTGCAATGAAATTGAATTGCGTGTGGCGAAATGTGTCGAAGAGAGTCGACTTCATGCGACTTCATTGCGACTGCAAAATGAACAAGAGGCAGCTCGTCAAACGGTGGCGCATTAAGATACTTTGTAGCCAAGATAAATTGCCCAGCGGCAGTTAAAGATCTGTGATGCGAGCAAGAAGAGCAGAATCGTCACATATTAAATGCAGAGCTCGAACGGGATGCTTCAATGTCGACTTGTATCTCTTACAAGCAGCTGAGTAGTTCCTCCATTATATGATCTCTCTTTCAACTTGTTTAAATACCAATAAATCTATTCTATCTCTCTTTCTCTGTGTGATTGACTGACTAATTGGAATGGATGAATTATGTTAATTTTAATTGTCGTCAGGGTTTTTCCGAAAATATCAATGACAATAAGAAGTTTTATCATTATACTTTTCTTGGGCTTTCTAGCTGACAGGAACTTCAACGATGCCGGAAATTCCATAAGATATACAGAAAGTTTTGCAATTCACATTATTCTTTAAAGTACTTGAGTCATATCGCTTTAATGTCGTTCGAGTTGAATCTTTTACGAGGTGCAAAGTACAAATTTCAGAAACATACGACATCAATTGATCACACAATATATATCAATTCTATATGCATTACTCGCCCCGCCCAGATCCAAATGAAGTTCGCCTGACAAAGGCAAACAATTTGTTAGTTTGCGCCAATTTAATGTTTACTTTGCACTTCAAGCCCATCGACCAATTTGGGCAAATCGAACAGAGATACGCATTGAGCCATTAAAAACCAAAAACCTTTCAATACTACTGCTATTTGTATCTATTTGTGCGAGTCTGTTCATCAATTAAGCCAGCTCGCGTTTTCCCAGGCGCGTTTTAGATAAAGGGAAAACGCACCACGCACAATAACCAACCCAGACACACACACACACGCTTTCACACACCCCCAGTGTGTATCGGTAACCGAATCCGGGAATGGGCACAAGCCCAAATAATGACATTGCCGATTTCCACGGAACCTATGTTATTTGTTCTCGAGCATTGCGTTTGGAGGGGCAATTAAAAATTTCACCAAAATCGAAACGTTGCGCATGATTAGCGCACGAATTCGAGAATCAAGAGCGAATATAGTGTAAATACCCTGCACTAGTGAATGCAAGTAAAGAGCTTAACAGAACTTCCAAGAAGGGGAATTCAGTTAAAGTTCATGATCAGATAAAGGGAACCAACATTAATCTATATAGGGCTCGTGTTATGGTACATTATTACATTATTATCAATAATAATAAGGATTTATATTATAAAAGGTAGAACCCTATTAAATTGATGTATATGTTAAAATCTTACATAAACTTACGGCGAACTCACCATACAAAAACCAAGAAGATTTCAGAGCAATAAATCGAATACTTGATCATTTAAAATACAGTAAACTCTCTATCAAGTTTATGGTTAGTTCATATATGAATACAGGGTAGCCTAAAGTCGACTACTCTCAATGCGATCACCCTTTTTACTTCAAACTACGCCCGCATTGGCCGATCGACGCAACTGAGTCAGCGGGTGGTCGGCGACGACAGGCCTGGAGAGACTTGCTTGGACTTGCTCAGGTCTAACGAATAGTTTCGAAGTCGTTTGTTAGCGATGGCTGCGGCGGGGCGGGACGGGGTGAGTTTGTTTTGGCAGGCTGTCGGCATGCTTGACGAACAGGCAGCTGTCAATGTGTCAATATTAATTTAATATGTCAGAAATAAAATTATAGACAATTTAAAAATTGAGTTATAATGGGACACATGAGACGCCTCCGGGATCAAGTTGTTTTCCAGGGAGGGAGGGTGGAAAACTCAAGTGGTTCGCTAGGATAACTAACATAGGTTTCCAGCGTGTTCGCACAATCTGTCAAACACAAAACTGTGACTACTGTAACCAGATAAGATACTCGTAGTACCAGGCGGGTGTTATATCACGCATGCCAATGACCCATAACTATGGGTGGATTGTTCCTTTGGCCGGGCCTAACCTATAACAATTTGTTAATGAGCGAATTACATGGTATTCCGAGTCCATTAACTATACACAAATAACAGCGCTTACACGCCCTAAAACCGATGCCCTGCTTGAACAACGCCCTGCAAAGAAAACCCCGACTAAACTACAATACTATAAAAACTGTTGATGCGTAAAAGGATGCGCCCCATGCGTAGGTAAGTGTAAGTGCACTTACCATTTCCTTTCGAGATATGCGCCAGGGTTGTCAGCTAGCAATCGGAATGGAATATTATTAACAAATTGCCCGACATTTCCGTTGGAGATATGGGATCCAGCCTTGGTTGATTTCTTAGAAATGGGCACAGTTTTATATTGTCTTAGATTTCCTTTTGAGATATGAATTGGGCTTCTTGGTTTACGGAAATTGCAGTTAAAAGTGGGAAATATTTAAGAGTTTAGCTTCAGTTCTCATAAGAAATATAAGTATATCAGGCAATCGCTTTTTTAAATTGAGTTCAGTTTCTAAAGAAAATGCAGCAAGACAAGTTTGTCTTTTATTGCTATGTAAATCTATACCAAAAGAACCATATCGCATTTTACATAAACCCAATCATAATCATATCTAAACCGTATTTACGACTTCCCGATAAGTCGCCCCACGACAACTCAGCTGCAACTGTCTTCGTTTGGCGCTCCTCCCCAAAGAGACACACAGAGTGAGTACAAACGAACACATGTGAGTATATTCAAAATACATTTGACTTGAACTAGTATTTTCCTGTGGCTTTATCGCCGATTTGGTCTCGAACACAGCGTGTTGCATCGGCTGGCGTCTCTTTCCCTCGAGCAATTAGGAGAAGTGCAGTTTTATGTGTTTATTTGTGCATATGCCACACGGCGGAACGCACAGCTGTGTGGCCTAACCTACATACCTGCTTGTCAGTGTATACATGTGTTTGTGTGTGTGTGTGTGTATTCAAGTGGTCGCCCTCTGGGGGCAACTCAGGGGCACTCCCCGCTTGACGAGCTGCAGCTCAAATTGTGCGTGCCACAGAGTCGTTGGCGTTATCACACCCGCCCGTGATAGGCAGCCCAGCTAAGGGTTGCACACACCGTTGAGCCTCGAAGGGGGCGTGTAACCGATACTGTGGATACAGCACACACACACATACACATACAGCTGGCGGGTGTATTCGTATTCATATTCATAGTCGGACTCCTTCTGAGGCATATTTTGTGATTTTCTGCATTTAATTTATTAATGAGCTTCGGCCAGAGATTTATGGGGCATGTCTTGTTGTCAGTGGCATTTTGGATGATGCATGTCTGCACTGTGGGCACGGCACAGTGGGTACGGCAAGCGGGTGTCAAAGGGTTCGCTGGCACGCCAAAAGGATATTCACACGTTGCAGCCGTGTGACTTATGTAACTTAATAGGCTGCTAAAAGAAATGGCCAAGCGATGTTTATCGCTCAACGTGCCCACACTAAACACACACTAACACACACACGCACACACTCACGCAGGCAACTGCGCTAGTGAAGGAGTTGACGACAAACAACATGTGGCAATGGCCCAGCCAAATTGTATCCACATGTGTGCCTCGCACTCGCCCCACAATGCCGATCATCATCATCAGCTGCAGCAACAGCAACAGCAATAGCAGCAACTGCAAGGCAGCAACACGGGCGGGGTAGGAGGACAGCAAGGGAGCGGGGTGCGAGAGCAACAGCGGCACCGTTAAACAAATTGAAAAATTTCAAGTCCTCAGCCTCTTGGCGCTCGCAATTGCTCAATCGCGCGTTTTCGCGTGCTCGTTGCCCTGACGAGGGCCAACGGGGAAGGGAAAGGAATAAGGCTGTGTGAGACGACAGTAACAACAACAACACATCGACAACAGCAGCAACGACAGCAACATCGGCAGCAGCAGAAGCAGATGATGATGATGTTGCATAGCGCAGAAGTACAGAGACTACGGGGGCCACGGTAAACTCAGCTCTCTGCGAACGCTGCCAGAGATGCTCAAGAAGCTCAACGGGTGCGCATTGTGAATATTCATGAGTTCTTTTACCGTTAATCGATCGATAAACGCAGATTATTTGCTTGCTTGGAAAATTTGGTATTCTTATTGGAAACACTAATTGGTTATCTTTTCATATAATTTAATTTTTTTAATGAATTTCTTTATGTGAAAGTTTAATAATTAAGGGGGAAGCGTCTTGTGAAGTTTTATGGTAATAAAGCGACCTATACTAATATTAATAATTATTTATATTCTGTCAAGAGTTTTGTCTCAAATTTTGTAAGAAATGTCTATTATAAAGTATAAAGTAATTGAGGGATATAAAGTAAAGAGTAATTTATACAAACGATTTTTTAAAAGTATAATAGTTGATTCGGCCGTATCTTTGAGAGATTAATTATTTGTTCCGTATCATAAAGCTTATACTTTTAGTTGTTTTTTTTTTTTTTTTTTTTTATTATTATTTATAGTCTGATTTCCAGATTGATTTCATATATTTTGGAATATATAGATATAAACTAAACTTTAGGGAATTTTTATATGCAAGTATAAGTTAAACACCTTAAAAGGATTTATAATATGAATATACAAAGTACTTATACTATACTTTTATTATTATTATTTAAACTATCTTTAGAATTGGATACCTCATTGGATTTCTCATTGTCTAGTTATTGTAGTTATGGCATATTTAGACATTAACAATAGTTTATCATAAATCCACATTATTTGTACACATATTACAATTCAGATATTATGTCTATGAAACAATCTTCTCTAGTATATAAATTCTAACTAGTCTTCTTTAGTATCACAAGAATTCTTCTGTAATATCGTATCTCCTATATCTAAATCACTGCCAAAAGCGAATCACCCAAATGACGACACATTTTCACTTGTAAATGATTCATAAAATTGCAGGAAAACACTTCATATGTATGGAAAATTTAGCAAACTGGTGCAGTATAGAGTAAATTCGATCAGTTGGGAGGAAGCTCATCACTGAGAGTGTATCTAGATACATTCATACTTACTTATTGGACTCTGCTCGCCTTCGGCTGAGCACGCTGAGTGAACCGCGTAAAAGTGACTCGCGGGTGCGCCATGGCCTGGCGACCGTGCCGGGTCTCTCTGTCCGTCCTCCCCTCCCCTTCCCCTTTGCCGGCCTGCCTGCCAGCCTGCTCGTCTGCTTGTCGGTTTGTCTGTCTCACTGCGCATTGCGCACTGCGCCGCACACTGCGTGCGGAATTTTCTTTTTCGAGTTCGGTTCAGTTCGGTTTTTCGGTGCCGTCAGTCTGTGAGAAAACGTCGGGCTGTTTGGTCGTTTTTCGACTGTCTGCGCGGTTTACTTTCGGTTCTTCAGTTGGTTCGGTTCGGTTCGATTCTTCTTCCTCGGTCGGTTCGCCTGGGTCGCCCTTTGGCTTATCGAACGAATTCGTTTCTTGCGGGTGGAAAACTCTGCGCACCCTGAAAGTGAGTGTCTATATATGCGTAGTTGCATCTGTATGAGTATCTCCATATGTGTGTGTGTTTTCTCTGTGTGCAGTAAGTGGAAAAGCGCATCCACCGCACAGTTAAAAACAAAATTTAATTTATTTTTAAGTTATTTATTTTCCTGCTTCTTTTGGTCCGATTCGGTTTCGGTTTTGGTTCGGTTCGGTGCGACGAAACACTGTCGGCGTTTTTTGTCGTTTTATCGTCAGAGAATTCTGGGTAAAAAAGAAGAAAAATACTGAATGGAAGTGTTTGTTGTTGTCGTGGAAATGTGAAGAAATGTGCACAGGCCGCCCCACTCACTGCAAATTGACCGTGAATGTGGATGCCATAAGGGGATTTCGGGAAAGATATATACGAGTTCTCGTTCGCGTTCTCGTTTCCTCATGCCACACACAAATAATGTAGTGAACCGAAATACTCTGTAAGATGACAGAGAACGCTAATAAATTATGAATATCCGAAAAGTGTTTTAAGAAACCAACTTGAGAAAACTGTGTGCAGTTGTGAAATATGGTGTAAAATAAGAAAGCAACAGCGAAAACATGGAAAACAAGATTCATAAAAAACAAAAAAAAAAAAAACAATTTGAAAAGCCCTATAAAAAAGCTTTTAAAATTTAACAGAAATTTTGCCAAGTTGCCAAATAAAAAGTAACAGAAAGCAACAAGTTTTTGTTAAGTTACAAATTTATGGAAATTGTTTTCGAAAAATGAATGTATTATAAAGCAAATATCATGCAAATAGGATCATTATGCGGCTTAAGGAACGATAATTGAATAAAGAAAAGCTGAATGGATTATAATAACATAAATATTACAAAATATGTTATCATATAAGATCTGTATATCGATTTCCATAATGGATAACTAACTCAGATTTCAATTTATCGAAAACGTTTAAGTTCGCCAACAATGTCGGCTCCATCCGGATCTTTTTAGTTCCGCCCAAGCACATTTATTGATCTTGCGTTTTCAATCATAAATCAAAACTCGTTCAGGCCTAAGCTTCCAAAGAGACGCGTTAGGAAAGTGTCGAAAATGGAAAATTGAAACTTGGTGTAGGCGTTCGAAGCGTCTGCAATGACGCCTACCAAAAAAGAGAGGCCCCAAAACATTTTGGCTTATCGACTACTTAACGAAGCCGACGACGATGGCAGTCGATGGCGGCGTTTTGTTTTGGGTACCACTAATTTTTAATTACCATAAAATGTATCTGGGCCCCGTGAGTAGCCTAACAATTTGTAGAAGTTTTCCAAAAATGCTGCTGCAGCTGTGTAGCTGACAGATACATTTATGAATTCCACTGCAGATGCGCGCAGGGAACACGCGCCCGTCATAAAATTCCACCAGCGATTGTCACTTTTAGGTGCATCGTCGTCTGGAGAGGCATCTCAAATAGTTTTTTGACTGCGCGCCGGGCTATAAAACTAATGACAAGCCAAGTCGCCGCAGCACTTACATAGATACACACATACATGGGGATACGTATGTGTTGAAGAAATTAACAAGCAAAATTAGCTGCGCAAGCGTTAACAAGCCGAAGACGACTGCAATTGACCCCTCAGGATGTCGAACCTGGCGTCGCTTTTGCATTCGCAGCATATTCCCCCTGCCCCCATTATTGAGTACACACACACACTCGTACACACGCACACTCATCATAATATGCCGTCTCGATCCCGATCCCGACTCGTCGCGTTATATTTTTAGATATCCGAGCGTAAATAATTCATTTTCCAGTCACAGTTGTTGACGTTCGTCGCACGAAAGTCCCGCTAAACTGACGCCACATCGAGGCGAAGAGGGGAAATTTTGAGGCAGAGCAACGGGAAATGCCTTCCTGCAGCTCCCAAGGGGGACAAGGGATTTTTATTTTATTTTTTTTTGATTTTATTCACCCAAGGGATTTGCGTTGCTCCGTCGCTCTTGATTTGCATCTAAACTTGAAAGTGTTTTTGCGCCCTATTTGGCCTTTTGATATTGTCTTTATTGCATTTTTCAATCGTGAATACCCTACTTTACAATACGATCTAGGGTACTGCAGTTATTAGATGAAGAATGCAACAATATAGAGAAGAAGTTATGGCAGTTTCAATGTTTTTCTTCTACTGGACTCTAAGATCTGTCTCTATACGTTTTACTAACTTCAATGTTAACATATTTACTTATACTCGTACATACTATATCAGCTGAATTCGTGAAATCAGAGGTACATTTAGGTCTATAAACTGTGCTGACCAAGTTTGGTATAAAAAGGATCAATTTATAGAGGGGAAATTAATTGATAAAGGAACTTTCTAATTCAAAACTCTCAACGGAACTTATAACATATATGAAATAATTGATAAGTTCATTTTAATAAATATTTAATGTCATTCAGGGTTTCTTAGTGTCGACTTATCTTTCAGCTGTTTCCCCTTTTGCGTTTAATTTTGATGCGCCTTGGAATTATTAAAATCAGAGGTACATTTACGTCTATAAACTGTGCAGACCAGGTTGAATATAAAAAGGATAAATTTATAGAGAGGAAATTAATTGATCAAGGAACTTTCTCACTCTTAACGAAACTCATAACACATATGAAAGTTAATTTTAATGAATATATATCATCATTCAGGGCATCTTAGTGTCGACTTATTCTTCAGCTGTTTCCCCTTTTGCGCTTAATTTTGACTTTTAAATACGCTTCCAGCGTTGCAATGAACTTTGACTGCAATTGCAGTGGATTGCCAAAGCATGAACTAGAAATTCCACTTTGGCAATTTGTTTGGCCTAAAACAAAAAGGCAAAAAGAGCAAAGGAATACAACACATACTGCTACAGCCTGTCCCTCTCTCTCACGTTCCCTCTCGCTCCCTATCTCACTTGCAGCTTAGCTGCGTGGCATGCCACTTAAGTCGCTTTTTATGGGCGTCTCTCACTTGGCCCAAAAATATAATAAATTTTACTCAGCGCCATCCGCACAGCGCACAGCTTCCACTTCTACTTCCAAGTGGATGCCAACTCTGGAAGGGGTAAAGAAATGGCGGGGGCTGCAACTCAATTAAGTGTCCATAAAATATCCAGATACGCTAATCAATGATATATATTGTATGTGCGGCTGTTCGTACAAATTGCCTTGCGATACAAGCAAGTGAATTGCGTATTTCTTTTTTCGAAATTGAACGAAAGATTTCTTCTCTAACAAATGTTTAGCAATTGAGAAAGAGCGAGAGTCATTGACTGAGGATTAGCAAAACGCAAAATGTGAAACATATATTATATATAACATATAAGTGTCATAAACAAGACAAAATGTTTATCTCCCGAGTCATAAAGCTGCTGCAGAACGGGGCTTTGACCCATAGAACGAACGCACGTGCCGAAGGAAAGATTACTCAGCTTGGATTCGACTTTGATCGCATTGGCTTGGGTTATTTGAAACATGTTTAATAAACAAATGATAGGCAGGTGTTATTATAAAAATAACTTAAGTAACTAAAGGTTTTTAGCACATTCTAATGACACAAATAAATTTAAAGTGAAAGAATTTAAAAGAATCTCTAAAAGTAAAAAATGAACTTTAAAATTCCAATTGAATCAAAAACATTTGTACAATTTATAGTTAAACTACAATTGAACTTAGTATGCGGTACAATATAATAAATAAATATAAATAGTAATAAATTAAGAAGCATTTTATGATTAAACTATTTAAATGCTCATTAAAGACAAATAATAAAAAACTAATCAGAAGGCTCTAAAGCAAATGACTCCCGCGAGTGCTATAAACCACAAGTTATATAAATCAAAGACTATGAAAATAATTTAATAATATTGTAATATATACAAACCGCAAATAATATAAATCAAAGGCTTTAAAAATAATTTAATAATATAGTAATATATGCAATATATGCAAAATAATTTAATAATATAATAATATATGCGATATACTATAAAAATTATTGAATAAATTAGTAATAAATGCAATATACTTATTTTTTCAGTGCGCTGCGATAGTTTGACATAATTCATCAAAAAGAAACCGAGAGTAAAAAGTGTCGGAAGTGTAAAGAAATTGCTGCAAAAGCAAATTGAAACGTAATCAAGCAAAAGTTGTCGATATTGAAGTGGGGAAGCAGATCCTCAATAGAGTGCGAGAGTGAGGAAGACAGCTTCAAAGGCCTACTGTCTATAAGTGTGGCTGTGCAGCCGTCCTGCTCCGTCTACCCCTCTGTCGCTGTTTCTGTCCCTCCGTCTGTCTGTCTACGGCTGCTGCCCCCCTAGTGCAAACGCATGAGTTCTGTCAACGAAATGACATGCAGCATCTGTCTATGTAGCCGTAGTCGCAGCCGTGGACCAGGACGTGCTGCTGTGTCTCAGTTCTTGCTATTTTTATGATCACACACATACACAACATACACACACACGCACACACCCCGACATACGACGACGGATGCGTGGCCCCATGAAAAATCAATTAACACGCAGAATTATTAAAAACGTCGAAAAAGAAAAACGAAAATCGAAAAACGCAACTCGTTTGGGGCTCCGATCTGCAGATCTACACTCAGTGTAATCTCTTGCACACACGGTGCATGCAACACATCTCAGCTGCATCTTGGTGCATCAACAAGAACATCAAAGCAGCTGCAGCGCAATGTCGCGCCTTTGCGGATTCGGATATGGATTCCTGCTGGCCGTGCTGCAATTACTGCTGCAAACGGCAGTCTCTATGAAAGGTAAGTCGAACCGAAGTTAATTAAATGTTACAGGTACAACTACGGTTATGTCAGGGGAGCGAGCAAGAGGGTACCCCCTTGAAATCGCAGCCGGTAGCAGCGAGAGACAGAATCTAATACTCTGGCATAAACATGCGATTTATCATGGCAAATGATCAACGCACGATTTATGCTCATTACAAATATGGCCAGCCACGAATTGGCCACGTTTTGGCCACAAATTCAACGAGCAGAAGCTGCCGCTGCCACAGCGACAGCGACACTGTGAGAAGACGTGGGCAATGTCCAAATTGCATTTACCTGGCTGACAACAAATAAATAAGAGTCAAAATAAAGAGTTGCAAATGGTGCAGTCAAACAGTCAAGGCACAAACATGCACCGTGGGCAGATAAATGTCAAATGGGGGTCCGCACAGTGGAAGAAAGTAGTGAGGAATGGCAGAGATAGTAAACTGGAGCATGTAATATATATGCATACCATTTATAACAGTATAACACTTTCTTTACTTAGTTAACTAAAACTATTACTTTTTTCAATTAGAATTTAAGCTATGTTCATAGAATATTTCTTAATGTCGATAATGTAATCAAACTATGGCTTACAATATTAATTTCATATATCCCCAAAATTTAGAAAGTTGAATATAATATATTTATATCCAATACATTCATTGCATCAACGTCCACATAAAATTTAAACCATCTACCACCCTCTATTCTAATACAAAACTTTTTCACTAGTTTCAAAAAGTACAAGTCTGGGCAAATAATAAATTCCAACCATACATCTTAAACTATACCTAACTACCTACAACATAATTTCCAAACATTATAATGACTGAGAGGATAGAATGTTCCTTCTAAATGCAAAACATTTATTGAATTTTTTAATATTTAACTTTTGATAGATTTGAGCTGCAATATGCAAAAAACTCTATGTATGGTATAAAACCTCATCGTTTTCTAGTTAGATCATAGTAAAAATATACTGATTAGATATACTGAATCAAAATAATCGTTCTCTATGAAAAACTATTAAGAGAGAAACAGACTTTCATTAAATTAAAAACTAGTAAAAATCCAAGCAATTAATACAATATAATATGGTACATAATAAATCAGTCGTTTAAGGCCCTTACGAAAATATAAACAGACAATAAAATAAGCTGTATATATTTCTATAAATTTTATTCTTAGATACAACATATTTATACAAGTTTCAGCTAAATGGTAAAGCTTATCAAATCTCGCAAAGTTTTATTTGTTGGTACCAAATTCGAGTAACTGCTCAGGGCTGCGTCTTGTGCCAGTTTTACTGGGCTCGACGCCTTACGTTCTCAAGCTTCCCAAGCTCGATCTATGTGCAACCGCGCCGCCATAAAATCCAACTACTTAAGTACACTGCGCCGTCGCGGTGCACTTAACGCATTTTTCACGCTTGACATTTGACTTGGGGCGCACTTTTGTCGTCGTTGTTGTCGTTGTGGAAGCCTCCTCTTCGTTCTCAAACTTGCAACTACGTTGCGACTGTCACTGCGGCGTGCCACAAAACGTTGCACACATACTCGTACATAGGCAGACAGCAGGCTGGCGTGCTCTTAATTCTTCGCACACTATATTTAACACCAAATATATGTATATATACTACATATAGTCGCTATTGTATCTGTTGTATATATAGTATTTTTGTTGTCTTTGGTCTTGGGGCGCAAATGTATTTTTAATGATATTTTTAGTTGGCACGTGACGTCACTTTCGGCAGTGGCAGCGGCAGCGCCGCATGAATCATTCGCACGCACTCGCGAGCCAGCGAATTTTCACTTTTCGTTTTCGTTTTTTGTTGCCTCTTTTTTCTTTGCTTCATTTGATTTTTCAGCAAACTTTTATTTATACAACATAAAATGTAAATGATTTACACGCGCAACGCATTGTGCCAATTTGAACGCTGTTTAACGCAGATACATGTGTACAGAGGAGCGCAGATACAAATGTATCTGTAGCCAGCCGGCTGCGTATCTGCTGCTGCTACTGCTGCCATGTGCTACTGTTCGCACTGTCTGTGTTTGTTGATTATTTATTTGCTAAATACCCTGCAAAGAAGGGGTAGGAGAATCGCACAATATAAATACTAACATATAAATATTTTATTTATCTTTCGTATCTGGTACATTGTAAAGCTTTTATCGTTTAAATTATCGTTTAAATTTTTGGCCATGAAGGGAGAAGGATCAATAGAAGATAGTTGAAAATAATTTGTATTTGCTAAAGACCTTGCAAAAAAAGGGTAGAGCAGGAGAGAACTCTATAAAATATATAAAATTTATAAGAAATTGTTTATATTTTGAGAATTTTTTACTACAGCATAGGATACATTGTTAACATATAAGAAAACGGGGAAAGATCTGCAGAAGGCAATTGAAAGAACCCCCAGGAACTCCATACAAAAAAACTTGAAATCTTTATTTTTTCTGTTTTATTTCAATATAACTTTATGTTTATTCGATCTGTAGAGCATTCTTTGGTCGTCTCTGTCTATCAACGACTTACTTGCAATATAAATATCACCATATGTCAGCCAACTGCTCTGCCCGGTTGCATTTGCATTTGAAATTTGTAAATTTTATAATTTATTTTGGCGACATACGTTGTGCATTGTCGTCCTCGAGGCGCACATTGTCATCAACTACCCACCAACGCGGCTGCAATTGAGTCATGTCATTTGAGAAATTCTCTTTATGATTGTCATGTCGATTGCCGTCTTACTTGATTATCTCTTTGTCCCTGATAGAGCCACACAAAAAATGGGCAGATAAAAAGGAAAAAAAAACATACTTATAATTGATTTTTATGTGGCCCCCGGGTCTAATTAGGCTGCTCCATGCTGCACATTCCACATGTTTATCGGCTGCGGCAAGGCTTAGCATGCAATAAAACTGTTGCATGCTACACCAAATGGGTTCTCGAAATGATGTTTGCTATACGCTCAGGCGGCAGTTTTATTTGATTTAAATTGATCTCTAAAGCTGTAGAATAGAGTCATAAAATGCCGAAATAAAACACACCCCGGGATCCAAAGTGCCAATGGCTGTGAAAGTAGCAACTAGTGATGAGTTAGATGGGCTATCTATGGGGCTTAAGGCAGTGAGAAAATAGCGTCGGAAAGTAAGAGTTATACCAAGAAGTGGGCAATCTTCCAGAGACATATGCAAGTAATAACAATGAAGTTGCCTTGGGAATTTATTCAGTTTCCTTGCATGAGAAATTGGTTGAGAAATTATCATTATAGGAATGTCTCTAGCATAATCCTGCTAAGATATAAGAGTTCTACTGCGATTTATTTGCAGATATTTACGTATAGGCACTCTGTGCTATACTAAGTAAGAATTAATTTGATCATTCTTAAGTAAATGTTTGGAAATGACCGTCTAAGATTTTATCGCAATTGCTTTGCAGCTATTTACATTCCAAAGATTCTATATTTATCAAACTACCTTAAGAACTACTTTTCATTTCTTCTGGATTGGATGAGAACTGTCTGAGATAAGAATTTCTTAGGATTATCTCAGCTGCGATTCCTTTCTAGGTATTTATAGAATATGTTTCAAACATTATTGTATATTGCATGAGAAACTGTTTCATCATTCTTAGATAGGAAATTGCTGAGAAATTATCGTCATAAAACCTTTTTTAAAATGATTTCTTGGTAGATTATAATGAAATGTATTCTATAATATATTCTGTACAAACTATATTCTATATATATATCCAAACTACTTCTCCCTTAATTTTTATGCATCTCACAACTACCAATTAGTTTTAGGCCATAAAAATCCGCGCGTAACTTCATAAATTTCGACACTGCAACTCGCATAATTCCCCGAACCACACGTAGTAGAGGCACAAATCAATTCCACCAATACACTGTGACATTATTAACAAAATTAACTATAGAGGAGAATGCATCAAAAATTATAAATTGTCAATGTCAGACGAAATGCTGTAATGAATGCCATAACATGAAAGACAAGCGAAACTCGAATACCATCGTAGACTGCAGCCGCCAGAAGCGCATTAATTAAATTGGAGAAAAAAGAAGAAAATGAAATGCAGTAAATGCCGCTGTGTGGCCATCAAAGCGAAAGCTCGTATAACTCGACAGGGGAGGGGGCAGGAGGGAGGTAGGGGAAACACTAAACGCGACATATAACTCAAATAAAACAAACATTGGCCATAACATAAATATTCGCCCGACTCGGCTACCTTCTGCACGGGCCGAGTTGAGCATAGATAAAGATAAACATAAATTTCCACATTAGGTGTGCAGCAGGCGTAGGCGGGAGGGGAAGAGGGCGAGGGAGAGTCGCAGGGTGACTCGAGTGTGGACCATGTCACATGCCGCCCGGCAAGTTGCAACGCATCTGTTGCCATAATTCTTGTTTGTAAACGCAAAGGGGGCGAGTAGAAGCAAGGGGGAGGGGAGGCGCAACGGGGGCGTTGGTGTTGCTGCCTTGATGATGTCTCATTTGTTGCCGCTGCTGCCAACTAACCAACTGGCGAATGCAAATCGCTTTCGTTGCACGCAGCAACTTCCTGAAATGCATTTTTTGTTTACTCAAGCAAATGCGCGGTCGTCTTTTCAGTTTTTTAAGGTTTCTTCCAATTTTTTGTTATTATTTAATGTGGGTCAACTCTGCTGACGACGCTGATGATGCGTGGCGGGAAAGTGTTTTAGGTTTTCCGCCAGTTTTTGACGCCTGATTGCCGCTAATTGGCGTCAAAATGGCTCGGCCAACGCAGCGAAGATAAAATTGTTTGTTGCTCATTTTGCTTTTGTTTATTTTGTTGACTCTCTTGTCAGCTGTGCACGTGTGTGTGTGTGTGTGTGTGCAACATCTGTCTGCGACTGTCTCTGCAACTGTTTCAACTGCTTGTGTTTGTTCAATCCCAAATACATTCATGTGGGTTAGGTCAATACAAGAGCTCATCCCATTGTTTGTGCTACAAATTGCCGCTGAAAACGAAGAGACGCCTCCAAATACTTTTCAATCTCATAAAATAACTCAATTTGAAATGCATTTGCATAAAAATCCCTTTTAAATGTGACAAATAGATTTGCCCCTATATGATTTATGGTGCAAGCATGGAATATTAGAGGAAAAACACAAAGCACATAAATCATGTGTTTGCCTTGAAACTAAAACGATTCTGACAACATAGGGAAAATCAGTGGGAAATTGTCAGAGTGTATATCGAATTTCATATACCCTGTAGACTCGAGAATGGTAATGGGAAGGTTTTGATGTTGAATCTCCCCTCGGCCGAGTTTGGGCATGTCTAAATTTCATACCGTTTAATTTTTAACAATTTTTAACTCTACTTACACCTAAATTTGCTGATCTGATTGGGATTTTCCTCAATCCTTGGCAGCAAATGCTGGATCAGTTAATTTTTAGTTATCCCAGTTTAAATTTGAATTAATTGAAATCTAAAAATTAAATGTTTAATTATTAAAATTTTAATTTTAATTGTAATTGTTAAGCAGTCGACTGCTATAACCGACTTCAAATAAATAAATAAACTGTCAATCTACAGGTAACTTACGACTTTAAAATAAATCTGTTTGAATATGATTCTATTTTGCTTAACATAACCTATATGAAAACTATTATAGAGCTTCATTTTGTTTAGTTTTACTGTTAAAAATTCTCTAGAATCAAATCATTGGATTTATATGAAGATATATTCCGCTTAACATAACCTAAAATATTGAAAGTTATCCCACACTGAAGAATGTAATAGAGAAGAATATAATGTAAGGTTACATACAACTTAGTTATGTACAGTTTAAATAAGAATATCTTCTTGAAATAAACCAGACTGGATATAGATATATTCAGTTATATATATCCACAACATATGTAATTATACACACACTGAAACTACCACCCCAAGTGCATGTACCGCAAGGTATCAGCACAACTACTCAGAATGAGGGCAACAGATATTGGCAAAGAGCAAACAAGGCGCACAGATAATTAAGCAAATCAAGTAGAAGATGGATCTACAGATAGATAAGTAAATACACATAGATGGACAGAGTGACTGACTGACTGAGTGCGTGAGTGACGGACAAACTGACAGCTGGCCGAGGAGGAGAAGGCTGGACAAATTTGTATATGTTACACAGTTCGTTCAATGGGTCGCTCGATTGCCAATCAACATTGCAACATGCCACATTGCCAGATGCGCGAGGTGGCTGCAGATCAGGGCTGGGCGGGGGCAGTGTAGAAAAAGTCTTGTGTATCTGATGAGAGTGTCCGTTTTAATTCCCCTTGTACTTTTTTTTACAGTTTCACTGTATGGCGATGGTTACGTGTCGATGCCGCTGCAGGAGGCCAAAATGTCAACGAACATTCGCGTCAAGTTTCGCACCAAGCAGGAGGATGCATTCCTCTTTCTGGCTGCAGGTCGCACCGATTATTGTCTGCTGCGACTCGAGAATGGCATCATCAGCTTTAGCTATAAAATCGAACAGAATGTGGTGCAGGTGAGTCGGAGGGTTCTTAATCAACTTCAACTTGGATTTCAATTTCAATTTTTAATTCGCAGCTGCGTTCGCCCAAGAAACAAAAGCTCAACGACTTGGAGTGGCACGATGTGGCTGTGCAACGTTTCGAGAACAATGTCACCTTGCAGGTGGATAGTCACATAATGCGCAAGCAGCTGCCCGAGAATTCTGCTGCACTCAACGTGCACTTTGGCACCTTTCTGGGTGGAGTGGGAGATTTTACGGCTGAGTTTCTCAATGATGTCATTGGTTTTCGTGGCTGCATTTCGGATGTGAGTGAAAAGTGAAGAGACCATGCGCTGCTCGGAAGCTAATCATGCTACCTTCCTCTCTTCTACAGGTCTTCTACAACAATATCAATATAATCAAGCGCGCTAAGGATCGAACTGGCCACACCATCAGCACGGGAGTCTCCTGGAACTGCAGCAATGAGTTCGAAGGCGGAGTGCAGGATAGCATCAGCTTTCTGAGCAATGATTCCTTTGCCCTAATGCTCAAGGAATCTCATGCTGTGGGTGAGAGGTAAGTGCAGTTCCCAACTGTGTTTCCTTTTCAAGAGTTCCGTCCAAATCAATCTTCATTATGGCAATTCAACTCGCCTCTTCTACTCTCCTCCTGCTCCTCTGCAGTCTCTCCTTTCAGTTCCGCACAATGACTGAGTCGGGCACCGTTTTCTTCAATGGCGGCTATGATTTTGTGCTGCTGGAAATCGAAGATCAGAAGTTGAAGCTGACGTTCAACAAGGCCGGCAGCCTGGTGCAGTTCGTGACAAATGAGTCCATCTCCGACGGCAAATGGCATCGTGTGCTCTTGCGCTACGACGCAACGATGGCGGAGCTGGTGCTGGACGAGGGCACAGCAGCGTATCGTGGTCGGCACTCGAACGAGACCAAGACGAGCATAAATCTTGAGAAGAGCGTCTTCTTTGGCGGCGTGCAGGAAGATATGCGACGTCGTCTAATCAACAAGGGACTGCGCATCAATGAGCTGAGCTTCAAGGGCTGCATGCGGGATCTGCAGGTGAACAACCTCGCGCTGGGCTTCGCCGAGATGACCATCTCACGTCGCCTGGCCTTGGGCTGTGTCTGGAAGTATCCCTGCGTGGAATTCAATCCCTGCCTGAAGAGCGGCATATGCAGTCAGCATGGGGTGGACGAGTTCATTTGCTACTGCGATCAGTCGTACTGCATCAAGGCCGACTTTCAGGGTCCCTTCAAGGTGAGTCCGCTGTGAACTTGACCCTGTTACCCTGATCATTATGAAATTCCTTCTCTGCAGATCTTCACAGAAACCAGTCCCGAGTTGGAGCTGCTGCGTGTCTCGCCCATGCAGCTGCTCGAGGGCGGCACAGCGTTCCTCACGCAGAGCATTATCGATGTGCTGCTCGATGTGCGACGCTATCCAAGTCTGAACGAGCGATCGATCGCATTTCATGTGGTGCATCAGCCCAAATACGGTCAGCTGCTGCACTCTTCCGCTGAGAAGGGAAACTTTGTGCCCTGCCGCAGCTTCAATCTTGTCGATCTGGCCACAGATAAACTGAAGTATGTGCACAACGGATCGGAGAACTTCAACGATCACGCCACGCTGGATATGCAGGTCTATGGCGATGCACACAAGATACCCGAGAATATTCTGGGCAAGCATCGTTTCCTGTTGCATGCAAACATTACAGCGATAAATGATCCTCCCCAGCTGCAGTTGAACTCGCACAAGATCTTACGCGTTATTGAAGGCATCGAGCGGGTGCTGGATGTGGATCTCTTCAACATAGCAGATCCCGACAGTGATCCCAGTGATCTGATCTACACCATAATGCCTTCGACGGACTCCCAGGAGGCCTACGGTCGCTTCATGGTGAACGGCATCAGCACCATGACCTTCTCACAGGAGGATGTTAATGTGGGCAAGGTGTCGTATCTATACAACTCCACCACAGCCGAATCCTTTGGCTATCAACTGTTGCTGCACGTTTCCGATGGCATCGAGACCAGCGACACCGTCTACTTGCCGGTCTCAGTGCATCCGCTGGAACTGCGCGTGGTCAACAACACTGGCCTCATTATGATCCACAAGAGTTCGCTTCCACTGACTCCGGCGAATCTTTCCATCGGCACCAATGCTGTGGACGAGCACATCGATATACGCTATGATATTGTCAAGCCACCGCAACACGGCGTGCTGCAGCGACTGCGTCAGATCGATGGCTCGTGGGTTAACGTGGAGTGGTTCAGCGACAGCCAAATGCTGCTGGGCCACATTCGTTACCTGCACAACAGCGATTTCCCTTGGCAAGACGAATTCAAGGTGCGTATTCGGTGCGGGCGGGCAATGCGCCAACTCTCTGGGGAATCTCCCAGCGATTGCGACACTTTGTTGGCCCTGAACTGAAGCTATAAATTTGCCTTATACGGAACTAATACTTCCATTACGTCAGTTTCTCGACTAAGTGTTAGAGCCATTAGTTCATAGCAGCTGGAAATAAGTACTTACTAAGGGAGTACGCCTAGCTAACCAGTCGTTCTAGGGGTGTCGATAGGCCATACTTAAAGTACTTATTCGACTACTCCCTACATGGGTAAGCTTAGAAATATTTAAACAACCTACCCGACTACTTCCTACATGGGTATATAGATAAATACTCTAGTCATGGGTACTCTTTTGAGCTACCTATTCATGGGTAACTTCTGTACTACTCTTATTGTAGGTACTTCTCTTTCTTTAGCCTATTCATGTGTACCTACAGAAGTACTAAAATCAGAGGTAGTCAATCCTAGTAGCTACATAAGTACTCCAATCATGGCTAGCCAATTCTCTACTTACTGGTAAGCGATGGGGTGGCGATTGACCCTATTTGCGGATATTTCATACAAAAAACAAAATGATAAAATACATTGCTTAGGGTGTGTAAATTAAGTAGGGTTTGTCCCTTAGTAAGTACTTATTTCACCAGCTACGAATTAGTGGCCAGTACTACTACTTACAAACCTTAAGAAATGTGTTTTATTATCTATAAAATATCCGTAAATAGGTTTAAATGCATCAGATCGTTTACCAGTAAGTAGATGATAATTAGTGTACTGACATAGGTACCCAAGAATGAGTTAAAGAAAGTTGTACCCACAATAAGACTGCTTAAGTAGGGACCCATGAATGGGTCAGTGAAAAGAGTATCCATGACTAGAGTAGCTCTCTGTGTAGCCATGAATGGGTGGGTGGAAAGAGTAGCCAAAACACATTATGTAGGCATTCATTTCGTTGATGCATAGTGGTTTGGCATTCGCTTACCAGGGTGACTAGGCCAACTACCCAAGTAGAGAGTTGTCGGGTAGGTAGTTTAAATAGGGCTAATCAACAGTTCTACAACGACAGCGTATGGTTAATACGTTATGCTACTGTTAAGAGACAAGATACGAGTAGTGTTCAAAAAGTATTGCGAACGGGTTACGTATAATCGAACTTCGATTTTTGTGTTTTGTTATGTTGGTACACTCTTCCCGAACATCTGTGCCAAGTTTCGAGTGTATAGCATTTGTTTGGTTGTGAGAGGCGTAAAGGTTACAAGTGTTTTACGTGCTCTCCGATTTAACGTAACCCGCGAAAATTCAAAATTCGCGATACTTTTTGAACACACCTCGTATACACATAACCAACTTCTACATAATATCTGTTCTTCTCCTTCCCTGATTCATTCACAGTTCATTGCCTCATTTGGCTTTGTGACGACGCAAACCTTTGACTTCCGCATAACGTTCACACGACTGCGCATTGCCAGCAATTCTCCTGGAATCTTGGCAATCAATGGCACACGTGAGTTTCTGCTGGCGAACAATCTGCTGAACTATGAAACGGTGCCAATTGGCAGCTTTGCCCGCAACGTGATCTATAAGATCAGTAAGACGACCAAGTACGGTGGCATTTACGTGGAGGGATCTCGCAAGGCGGCCAAGCAAATGGATTCATTCACACAGCAGGACATCGATAAGCGGCGAATACGTTACAGAACCCATCACAGTTGCTACTCCAGTTTCAGCGACCAACTCGAGTTTGTGGTCTCCGTGGCGGAGTGCGACGATGTGACTGGCAAGCTGCAGATCATCTTCAATCCGCTGCCAGAACTAACGAACACGTTGCACTATCAGAAATACGATGTGCTGCAGGTGCAGGAGGGTGAGCGGGCACTGATCACCAAGAACCACTTCGAGATACGCTTCAACATCTACGAGAGTCTGCAGTTCCATGTCTCAACACCACCCAATCACGGCTTGGTCTGCAAATACGACGAACAAACAGGCCTGACCACTCCCATCGAGCTGTTCACACTGGAGCAGCTGTTCCGCAATGATATCTACTACTGCCACGATGATACAGAGTCCACGCAGGATGGTTTTGAGCTGCTTATACTCTCGGGCGAGGAGACTGATCTGCAGTTTGTCTCCCAGATGGAGGTGCACATCAAGTTGGTCAACGACAACGAACCCTATCGCACTGAGGTGGAGCGTGTCTTTCATGTGGTCCGCAACGGCATTCGCACCCTCAATCCCACCGTGCTGCAGTACCTCGATGCAGATGTGAATACCAATCACACGGATATACATTTCACGCATGTGTCCAGCACCAATGGCGCCTTCTACAAGTCCGGCCATTATATCGACACCTTCAGTCAGGATGATATCGCCAATCGTAGGATTATGTTCCAGCACAGTGGTCCCGATATGGGCACTGCCTCGTTTATTGTCACCGATCGCGAGCATGAGGTGAACGGTCAGCTAGAGATTCGTGCCTCAGATCCCTTTGTATCGATGCTGCCGGCGAATGCTTCAATTGTGCAAGAGGGAAAGTTTGTCATACTCAAGGACAAAGACTTTGTGCTGGAAACCAATTTAGATATGAAACTGGATGAGATATACTACGAGGTTATCACGCCACCTGCCTATGGTCTGCTAATGTACCTCAGCGGGCATGGTGGGCGTGGCGGCGGAGGCGATGGCAGTGGCAGCACAATGACCAAGGTGACCAACTTCACCTCGCTGGGCAACTTCACACACTTGGACATCGAACGAGAGCGTCTGGTCTACTGGAACACCGAAATCGCCTCGATGGATAAAGTCAGGTTAGTTCTCAAGTTGGAACTTTCTGTTGACTCGTTAATGATTGCTGGATTCTTACAGATATCGAGTACACATCAAGAACATAACAGCAGAGGGCGAAGTTGTCTTTCGCATTTATCCCTCGGCCTACTGGGAACCGCTGCAGGTGAAGCAGAACCACACGCTCTACGTGGAGGAGTCAACGAGTGTGCTCATCTCTCGTGATATACTAGAGGTGAGTCAAGTGGGAAATCTTAAAATAAAACACTAATTCAACCTTCTTTCAGGTCGTTCATCCCAATATATCGCCTGGAGACATTACCTTCCTAGTCACATCGTCGCCCTTGCACGGTTATCTGGAGATGCAGTCCATGTCCTTCGACGATGAATACAACTGCAAAGTATTCGATCAATCTTCGGTAAACACGGAGAAGATGTTCTACATTCAGGCGGGAGTCAATCAGTCCTCGGATTACTTTGTCTTCGACGTGACCAATGGCATCACGTGGCTGCGCGAGCTGATGCTCAAGATTATCATCATACCCGAGAAGCTTTACATGCATACGAACACCATTTCGGTTGTGGAGGGTAAAACGGTGCAGCTAAGCGCAACGGATATACAACCCTATTCAGAGTATTATCGTGGCAAGATTTTGGAGTACATTGTCACCATTACTCCCACATCTGGACACATACTGGCGGGCAACTCGAAGGTTAAGCGCTTTACGCAAAAACAGTTGGAACAGGGCAGCATTCAATATGTGCACAATGGCAGTGAGAACGGATCGGATACTATCACCATGGTAGCCATGGCCAGGAACAAGGAGAGCGTCCCGTTCGAGCTAGAGTTCTCCGTAGTGCCGGTTAACGATGAGGAGCCCATGATGGTTACCAATACGGGCCTGCAAGTCTGGAATGGAGGGCGCTATGTAATCAAGAACACCGATCTCTGTAAGTAAACGAATTGTTTAAAGAGTATTAATAATTAATGGTGCCACTTGTTGTCTTTCTAGTGGCCCAGGACTACGATACGCCGCCGGAGAATCTTACGTACATTGTCCAACATGTCTATGGAGGCTACTTGGTGGAGAAGTCTGCAACGATGCACAAGATCGAGCAGTTCACGCAAGCACAGATCAATGGCGAACAGGTTTACTTCATGCACGATGCCAATTCACGCAAGAACGAGCTCTCGTTTGTGGTCACCGATGGACTGTTCAACACTAGCCTCCAGTTGCTGAACATAGAGATCAAACCCATTGAAATTCTTGTGGAGCACAACGAGCATCTACATGTGTTTCCACACACCAAGAAGCAAATCCTTCGAGATCATTTGCATTTCAAGTGCTCGGACGAGGACCGCGAGATTCGCTACAATGTCACAGTGACGCCGACCTTGGGACGCATTGTCAACGAGTATTTGGGCAACGGAGCGACCAAGGAGGTCACTGAGTTCACCCAAAACGATGTGGACAACGGACACATCTTCTACGAGCACACCGCTGTCATCATGGAGTTCCGCATCAATGATTCCTTCTTCTTTGACGTCGTTGCCGAGCGCAGCGATCACCTGTTGGATCAGAAGTTCAATATAGAAATATCTGTATCATCCGGTGGCTTACTGCGCTTCTTACCTGTCTCAAAGTTAATCGTCGACGAGGGTCAATCGACGCCCATTAGACTGGACTTTTCTAAGATTTTGGATTATCTGAAGACACGCGCCGGCATCAGCAATCCCGAATTGTTTATTGAAGGTGTGCAGAAGCCTGCACACGGCTATATCGGGCTAGGTAACGAGTTCAAGCCGATGCAGAGATATCATCACAGCGATTTCACTACCAAAAAGGTTTACTACGTACACGATCATACGGATACCCTGGAAGATACCATACTTATGGGGGTGTACTTAACACAGGGGTAAGTGGTGAGTTTAAATAGAAAACGAGCTCGAGCTTATAGAATTCCTTTTTCCTTGCAGCAAAATCTTTCTGTGCAATCTGACGATTCCCGTGTCGATCAATCCTATCAACGATCAGCCCTTCAAGCTGATCACACATCTACCACAGATGACTGTGGTCGAGGGCGAGAATCGCACGATAACACGCGACGTGCTGCTGACCGAGGACAAGGATACGCCGCCCGAGGAGATTATCTACGATGTGATGAGTGGTCCCACGCTGGGGGTGCTCAAGAAACTGAACAGCGATGGCCAAGCGGAGGATCTACTTGCGTTCTCCAATCATTTTACCCAGGCAGACATCAACAATGATCGCATCATTTATGTGCACTTTGGTCAGCCACAATCGACAACCTTCTGCTTCACTGTTAGCGACGGGCAGTTCAATCCGGCCTACGAAGTATTCACTGTTATAGTGGCTCCCATCAGTCTACTTCCATCGGGCACACAGACAGCCGTCAGTCTGCAGCAGGGCACGATCAGTGCACCCATGCGGCTAGAGAACATTGGACTGACCACCAATGTAAAGCTGGAACGGCTGGCATACAATATAAGCAACTCGCCGCTCTATGGCATCAACTTGTACAAGAATCAGCCGACGTTGCGGTTCAGCCAGCAACAGTTGAAGACATCGCAGATTAGCTACATGCAGACGGTGCTCAATCGATCCAACGACACGTTCCAGGTTAGCGCCTATGTGCCTGGCACTGACTACGCCGCACAGGTGGATGTGGTGGTCAATGTGGAACCAGTGATTAAGATCAATGATATTTTCATGCGCGACGCGGAGGCAAGCGGTGGTAAGATCCGATTGAGCAGCTCACTGGTCACCGACAATCCTCTCTCGCTCAAGTTGAACAAGTTCAATCCCAAATTCGTCATTACACGCATGCCGGCCACGGGTCAAGTGAGGAAGATCATACGCAGCAGCAGCTTGGGAATGCCACCAACTGCCGGCACAGATCTACAGAATGAGCGTTCCACGAATATATTCTCGTACAAGGAACTACGCAGTGGCGTCGTCTACTTTGTGCCCCACAACTTAGAGGACCACAAGAAGGCCGATAGCGATAGCTTTGACTATCAGCTCATCATCAAGACAGTGCAGCCAGCCCAGGCAACGGTGGCCATTGATTATCGTGCTCAGGTGGTCGAAACGGAGACTGTGCATCTGGGCAATGCGGACATATCCATCAATTATCTGGCCGTTGGCTGTGCCCTGTTCATTCTGTTCATTTGCCTGCTGATCGTGCTGCTGCTGGTCAAGATGAGGAGCATGCGTAAGCGTAAGGCAGAAATATCCAAAGATCAGCCGCCTGCATTGCCCTGTCCACCAGATCTGACGTCGGTGAGTCCACAGCATCATCATCACCACCATCATAACTATGCCAGCTCCGAAGCGGACTCGGTGCCGGCAACGGGCAACTCGACACCGTTGCCGGGCTTCAGCAATATACCGCACTGCAAGATCATACCCGTGGAGTCGTACAAGCACGAGTATCCCGACTATGATCCCGATGAGGATGAGACGGACGATCAGTGCGATCCACAGCAAATGATGCTGCCGCAGCGCTACAATCCTTATCACGTTGATCACGATGCCTGGAGCTCGTCATGTGACATGGCCAACGATTTCGCAGGCTACGCTTCGGTGCCTCAAAGCATATCCATCTCCGGTTCGGTTAGTTCGCCACCATCAGCGCCGCCCACGAATCCCTTGTTGCGCAGAAATCAGTATTGGGTCTGAGAGTCCGGAAGAGAGAGGGAGATTTTGTGGCAAATTAGTCTTTAATTATTTATTTAGACTTAGACTTACATAAGTTTAAGGCTGATTTATGAGATTCGCACGTACTAGCTATAAGGAAACAGACTTTGTTAGTTCTTATGAAGCATTTTATACAATATTAACCTAGCGATACATATCGAAAAGCCATACGAATATCAGCTTCTCTTACAAATTTTGCCATATACAGTTAGGAAAAACAAAATTTATCAACTTTCAATATTAGTTATAAGTATTTGTCTTAGATAACGATTTCAATTGCGAATTTTTATAATAAATGACAATATTTATAAGCTTTATTAATTCATTTTCATACTTGAAACGAAATTACAGTTACTCCATGCTTGAGCATTTTGCAGCACTATAAACCGACCGCCACAATTTATCGAAATGAACAGACATTAATCGATCGATGTTTCATGTGACAATCGTTCTGCCGCCACTCTTTAAGAAAATTATCAACAGTAATTTATCGATTTTGAAAATACTTTTGAGATAATATCATCAGAGTTTATTTATAGTATTTAATGCCATTATGAACTTAAAGCTTAGCTACAGCTATGTATTTTTCAGCAGTAATTGTAGAATATAAAATATCACTTATTCAATGTGATGCACACTGTAATTGTTTGCAGGTTGCAGGTGAAACATGAATAATGTTGCGACTGTTGCAAGTCATTTTGCATGACAGCTCTCAGAATGCTGTTTTTGTGTCCGCAGTCGGTTTCTCAGCGACGGGCGTGACAACCATCGCTTGATTATCATATCCTCCATTATAGCTGTTATATGCAACCTCGGTCACTACGGTAGTGGGTGTTGTGCTATTCTCGGCTGGATAGCGAGTGCTCACGGGCGTCGCCATGGTCATCACTGAACCCTCGGCTGCGCCTGCAAAAGGTTAAAGGTTAACAGAGACTCAATGTCAGGTAGAGGCAGTAAATCAGTTTCATTCTTACCTGTCACACTGTAGATCTGTGAGGGCGCTCGCTCAATGTCACGGTTTATGGCACTGAGATTCGTTATAGTCGTAGCATTGAGATCCTTGCCATTGCTCATTTGGTGCTGCTGCTTGGACAACACCCTAGAGAGCCAGTGGTGCAGACAGCGACGGCGTCGCAGCCAGCCCAGGCACTTGATCAGATACTGCACTGCGATCAGAGCAAGCAGCAGACACAGCAGCAGCAGCACCACATGCAGTGTTCCCTGTATGCTGTGTATCTCGGCCTTGAGCGGAATGTAGCTGTTGTAAGCTGAAAATAGTTAACCAATTTAGATCGGGTATTAGAGGATTAGGAACTATTAATGTTATCGGAAGGTTTACAATGGTTTGCCCAGGATATTATTAGCTTAGTATGGTATATTGATTCATATCTCTATCAACCTTTTAATTTAAAAAGGCATGAAGAATTAGTTCATCTTAACGTTTTCAATTTTTAAGTTTTCCAGCTCAGTAGTATCTATACCAACTTGCTAAGTTACTTCCTAAATGTTCTCTCTCCATTGTTTATCTCTTATTGCTCACAGTTGGGGAGATAATATATTAGATGAATATGAATAGATTGATGAACTGCTAATGCAATCTAAAGGTTTTCAATTTTTAACTATTAAAGTATTTGAAGGTACTGACTTCTGGGGTTACTCTTTAAATATTTTCTATACACATACATCAATTAAATATTAAGGCATGAGAGCTAATGCAATCTAAAGGTTTTAAATTTTAAAGTAAGATAGATATAAATATAAAGCTGCATCTCACCTAGCCTTACTTTCCTTCATCCTCAGGTTTGTTCATTCAAACTAACCATTATAAGTTCTCTTCTAGACCTCTCCCACAATGATCTATTGCCTCGCTCAAGTAACTGCCCAGCTAAGGAGTTTCTAATAGTTTTTCTACTGTTCATGTGTTATAAACATTTGCACATATGTATTTAGTACATACATAAAGTAAAGATCACAAGTCTTTAGACGTTTATAGACGGGAAGTGTGCACGATAAGCACTCGGGTCTAAAGTAAATAATCAAGCTGAGATCGCACTTTGGATCATTGTGTTGATGATGTTGGAAATTCCCGAATACAAGTTCCAAAACCGCACAACAACTCCGGGAACAGAATAACTTGTGGATTCGTGTATAATTCGTGTATCGATTGGAGGAGTAACCCTATAGAAAAGCTTTTTATCATCGACTCTGGCGACGTTCCGCACTTGGAAAGTCAACAAACAATGAGCTAATCGTCGATTAAGACACGATCAGCACTCTATATATAGTATATACACCATCAGTAAGTACTCGGATATAATTGCCAGCTGTGATCCCTCTCTCTACCTCTCACTCACCTGCACACTCCTTGGCGCACGTGCTGGCCTGATAATTGTGCGATTTGGTATCGCAAATGGCTGTGCAGGGTGCACAACTCTCGGCGAAGGCAGAGCAGTATTCATCGATGGGATGACAGATCTTGCCATGACAATCTCCAGTGGAGGCGGAGACCAGAGAGAAACTGGGCAGCAGAGAGGCGCCAATCGATAGCGACAGCGGACGCAGCAGTTCCTTGTTAGACATGGTTGAGGATCGATTCGATATCCGTGAATTGTTGTTGTGATGCTCTTGTGGTATTGTTGATGTTGTTGTACGCCTGTTAACTGCTTTATTTTTGGTTTCACATAACGCGGAGTCTCCTCGGAAGTTGGCTATGTATGATTCATCGCCACTTGGCCCAGTCTTCCCCTCGATCTTCTTCTTCTTAAGTATTGACTTCGCTTTGGGAGCGTCGAGTTGAGTTGAGTTGAGTGTGCGTGTGTGTATGTGTATGTGTGTGTATGTGCCGCAAACGAGTTTAACTTGGCCAAATTCCTGCGCACTGCCCAAAAGTTGTATCTATATTTCTTCACACTTTACACAGCGATTCCTATTATTTCCATATGTAATATAGTTTTCTATTGGTAATATATATTATATAATATAATAATTATTTGTTTAATGCACTTTTGGAATTTTATCAAACGTTTCGTCGCGCGATTTCACTTTGTCAGGGGGCGAGAGCGACTCGCTTCGAGCCACACTCAGTTCGTAACTGACGACGATCGCACGGTCGAGTGTTACCAACCACACACGGGCCACACAGCGCACACAGATACTCACACAGACATACACACAGACACAGTCACTCACACACACGCATACACAGGCACTCACACACAGTGAAAACTAGCGGCAAATGCGCTCAACTGGCTGACTTGACTTTTGTTTATTTTTGTTTACACAACGAACGATCGAAAGTATCTTGTGTCGTGTATCTGCGACTGTTTCCATGTGTATGTGTGTACCTGGCGCTGAGTCGAGGCAGGTAACAGGTATGTACAGAGATTTGTTTTCTATTGTGTCTTGACTCCATTCAGAACGTGCGCGTTGATCTGAGTGACCATTTTTTAAGAACATCTAAGCTTAACTTTTTTTAAGTGGATTGTAGTAGAGAGTTGGACCAAGGCTTAGTATAATGGTTTGTGCTTTTGGGCTTATCTTAGTTAATAGGATGTTGATTTGGATAAAATACATTTCATACTCTTTATCAAATAGCATTTCGGATACCCAGTACATATACACTTTATATACCCGTGTGTTGGACGTATTCACTTGGTATTTTATGCAGTCATGACGCCGGCGACAATGCATTGCACAACTCAAGAATCCACTCGCAATTGTATTCGGCATTGAGATAGAGTCAGGTGCGATCTTTATTATGTTCAAATACTTGACGTCATCGGTAGATAATAATAGATGGTTTCTTATCTTCCATTTTCGAGATTAGTTTGCAGGTACAAGGCAATTTGAGTTCCATAGAATTTCATTATTCATGATATTTATATAAACTTTATCAAATTTCCATTAAAATTACTCGATCTCTATTCTTACAATTTCTTCATCTTAGACACTCCTGCTAATTTACCCATTTTCCCACTAGATATACGATATATTGTTAAATAACGGGAATTATAATAATTAATTAAAATTAGCATTATTTATTAAAAATTAAATCACGTCTTTGAATTGTACTGAAATGCAAGCAGATCAAGCAGGTTACTGCTTACCTTATGCTATCAACTACGACACAAATGGGATTATGTCTTGGGAATCATGACTCGGTCAGTGAAAAACCCACAGTTTTAAATGCACTGTATACACATTGAATTGCCCTTAATAATTAAATTTAAAATACTTTTACACAAATAAATAAGTAACAAATGCACTAAAGCATAAATGAGTAGGTAACATATAAAATCGTTTATTTAAGTAGATTAAATTCATTCTTTATTTAAAAACAATTACAATAATTTTAACAAATCCTATTCGACGGTAAAATCTATCGATTTGTGCGTCGCATTTGAATTTGTAGTATTTTTGTTATCGTATTTTTTTTGAACGTCCAACGATGTATATCGATATGCGACACCGCAAGCCAGCTATCGTAGGTATCGTTGTAATGCCCGCATTCGCTGAGCGGCTTTCGCTTGTTGCAGGCCTGTTGTTGTGAGCGCGCTGACGGTGCACGGTTTGTTCTGCCAATTGAAGCGAGTTCGTTCTCTTTGGGGCAGATATAAAATTGCAGCTGCCCGACGACGCGCGCGTTGTTTGTGTTGTGTGTATGTTTTGTTATGTTGTTGGTGTGAAATTTATAAATAAATCGAGTGGCGTGAAAGTGAAATGCGTTGCAAGCAACATAACTAAGTGAATACGAGAGTGGGGATGCCGCACATACTAAATGAGCGCAGCTAACGCGACGCAATTAAGTGAAAATTTCTAAAAAACCAAGTCAGGTTTGCGCTGCGTCGTTATTGTTTATCTACGCGACGCATCGCTCTCTTTCAACAAGTTCAACAGCAGCAGCAACAGCAGCGAAGCGCCGCAGTTGTTGCTCGTTCAACTGGAAGAGGCGCGGCAGCATCAAAACTGAAATTGAAATTGAAACGCGCACAAACAACAACAACAACGACGTCCTTGAGCTCATAATTTAAACACCTGTTCAACAAAGCAGCAACAAAAAAGAGACAACGGGAAACGTTTCTTGGCTAAAATGAATAATTTCACAACAACAACGGCCACAGTGCCCAAAAAGGAATCACTGCCAAGATCAGGACATGTTAATGAGGGTAAGAAGAGACGCAACCACAAACACAGCAATATCAACAACAACAACAGTAGACACAGAGACAGAGACAAAGGTTGTTCAGGTTCTGAACACAATTTCAATTTGAGTCTGAGTTGGGCATGAGGAATGCCGACCGGGAAGGGGGAACGGGGGAGAGGGGCATATTTGTTATTTAGTTAGTTGGGGTGAGTTCATGCTCTTCTCTGATTATCGTTAATTTGTTGAACAGGAAGTTTGTGTGCGTGTTCTTGTAGAGGGCCCCCATTACGAAAGAAATGCGTTAATTTGAATATTATTCAAGGTATAAAGATCGTTTTTTAATAGCTGCACTCAGTCATAACGATTTCTTGGGTTTTTAGCTTTGTTCCTTGAGAGTCTTAAGTGATATAAATGATTGTTGTTGTTTGTCACATGTTATACAGACTTTTTTCTGGTTTTCTTTCGAATGTTGCTGTATTTCTTTTGTTTTAGCATGATTATTACTAAATTTCACATACTAAACAACATGATATTTTGTTTTTTCTTAACTGTTGTTATTTCTCGCATACTATACAAAGTTTATTTTTTTATTTTTGTGGCTTAATCTTTCGATTTTCTTGATTATTATTATACTTCATGTGTTGAGTTTTTCCTTGTTTTAATCTTATTTCTTTCTATATTTTGCAAAGTATTCAACATGATCTTTTGTTATTATTCACGTGTTATAAAGCTTTTCTAAATTCTTATCAACCCATTTATCACTAGAAGTTTCCGAAAAACAATTCCCATTTAAACGAACTTAACTGGCAACCACATAAGGAATACGTATTCCCTAGAACTCATGAATATTTATCAAAATACTCGAAATTCAAACGCAATATTTGACTGCCCGGTTGACTCAGACAATGATAAACAAAGTGTTTCGGTTTCCAGACAACAAGATACTTATATAACTATTTGAAAACACATAAACAAACTGGAGATGGCGTGAAATATGTTACCACACATAATTGGGTTCGATAAAGAAAAGCGCCTGAGAAGAAGCGAGTCTTGCGTCGCAATCAATTAAAAAAGTTACGACATCTGCGACAAAAAACATACGATATTGTTGTGCAAAACACGAACCCAAGAGAGGTTTCAGTCATCATTATTGTTATGCTAATCAAAGCATAGAGAAAGAGAGAGGGAAAGGGAGAGAAAAGAGGAACAGAGAGAGAGGGAGACTTAGTGAGGCTGCTCAAGTCAATAAACTTTCTCAGCTCTAGCAATTTTAGTTGAGGTTTTTTGAAAGTTTTTCATGAAACGATAAACAAAAACAATAACAATGAGCGCCGTCAGTCTGTGGATAGAAATTTCAGCTGAAAATAAACAAGTGCGTGGCGTAGTTCGAAAGGGAAACTGTGCTCAAAAGTGATTCCGAGGTGCAAAAATGTGCCGCGAGCACTTTCCATTTGCGAAGAGAGAGACCTAAATGAAGCGCACAGTTCTCTGTTCCCCCCTCCAGAGTGTGTTGTATCTTAAAGATACGCGCGTGCACTGGCAACAGCTGACGCTGCTTGCCGCCGCTTCATTTGCGCCCAAGCACGCATAGCCAAAGACAAAAGATCCCGGAGCCGAAGCCGGAGACGGAGACGGCCCCCAGTTGGAGCTGTCGAGCTGCTGGCACTCAACTTCTGCTGGCCTCTTTTTTTGTTGCCTTCGTTGCTTCGTTCTTGCCGACTGACAAACTGCCTGCCAGCAAGTGGAGAGGGAAGAGGAAGGGAGGCAGGCGAAACAGTCGACAGTTGCATGACGAGATGCCTGAAACTGCCTTGGTGAATGCAGTTTATGTAGCATTTTTTTTCTTTCTTGCTACATGCCACGAATGATTCACTTGTCGACGGCAACGGCGACAGGATGTGCAAGTGCCACAAAGAGGTCTCCACTTGCTTGCAGCAGCAGCACCAGCTTAGAGATGCCACCTAAAAGGCAGCCCCAGAACTACCTACATAATTGTTTTGCGCACACAAAGGATTTTAAAAGCCTCCTTTGAAAGACGACACACAGTTTCTGTAGACTGGAAAACCGGTAGAAACAAAGTAGAGCTAACCCTTTTTTAGATATTCGAAATTATAGTGAAGCTATTTAGACCTTAATGTCGCCCCTTATACACACACAACATGTTTGTGTTTACCTCATAACATTATGAAGTTTTTCTTCTTTTATCTCAACCTCAACCGAATTCTTTTTGAAGCATTTCAATTTCCTATGAATCAGACAGAAATTTGAGTTTTACCTCGAATCAATCAATCACAAACAAAAGCAAACAAGTCTGTTCTGGATTTCCTATATGAAAGTGAGGAAAGAGGTGCTCTTTGTAGCCTGTCAGCTTATAAGGCCAATGAAAACTCAAGTAAGCGCTGCATAAAGCGATGATAAATGGAGAGAGACTCATTAATCTAAGCTTTGCATAATAAGCGTAATAAATATATAAAGTATTAAATCATTATTATTATCATTATCTATAAATTACATATAATATTATATCATTAATATATTACATTATTATTATCATCATTATTACATTAATACTGAAATATATATCAAACTCAGCAGTAAAGATTACAGATTTCAACAAATTTGTGTTAGTTTTCCGCTTGAGTTTCTCACAGTTCAAGCTGAGATCAAGTCCAGTAACTGGTTCGGCAAAATGATAATTAAACGGTTTTCAAAACTATGCGATGTGACGCATATCTTATGCATTTTAATGTTGACTACTGCATTAAGTTAGATGCAAAATATGTTAGACAAGTTGCTTGAAACTGGTTGAAGAAACAGTTTGAAATGAAGTAAGTAGAATAGGTCTATAGCAAGTTGAAAGAGAACAAAACTTTTTAGTATATGCCAAACTGTAATGACGAGTAATGCTCATGAGAGGATTCTAATTATTAACTGAAATTATCATTACTGCGTTTTGCTTATGACAGGAAAAAAAGCTAAAAATTAAGCTCCAAACTTGGTGATATTATTGATTACTTTGTCTGTCTCTTTAAATTATTCCCGATATATGAAATGCTGTGAAAGATATGGTAGACAGACAGTTAAATACTTCTAATACCTTTTCTTTCTCCTTAAACTTCTTTTGTATAGTTGACAATATTCTATATTACTGTGACAGATAGATTGATTGATAGACAGATACTTAGAGATATAGTATCAAGATGCATATTTAGATACTCCGTATCTACTTATATTACATTATTACAACACACTACTCTAGCAGATAAATAAATACACATATACCATTGATATAGTACTCTGTGTTTATAGAAGAAAGATAACTATCGAATATGCTGTCCATCTATTGTTTTAAAAGTCTTTCATGGTTAAATCTATACTATCGATGGCTCCATTGTTTCTATCGATAGTTACCTCGATTGTTATGAATATCTCTATATATCGCAGAACTTATATTGTCAATCTTCATTCATTGTAGAGCTGTGAGAACTTCGAGATGAACAAGGCCACTTGACTTGATCTAATAAGCTGCTCTTCAAAGTAGCTTAGTTTTTGCTCTACTCCTAAACTAGTTAGTCACTTAGTCTAGTCTACTCTTGTCTTGTTGTTGTTTTTGTTGGCGAATGAAAAGACATATTTGGCTCAAATTGGGAGAAAGCTGACAGCAGCAGAGTCAGCAGCAGGTTCGTAATGAGTTCAGTAAACGCTTCAGAAAACAGAAACAACATGAAATTACGCTAATTTTCGACGCAAGTTTTGGGGTTTCTGTGTTTGAGATTTGCTTAGCTAGTTACGCGGTCTGTCAGTTTGCTTATCCGTCAGTCAGTCAGTCGTTCAATCAATCAATCACTGCGAAGCAGTTTAACCCGCATTTCATTCAGTTTATTCGCCGCATAATGAGCTCAATTCTTCCCACAGCTGCAGCAGCTTCTGATTATCTCCGCAACAACATCATCATCATGATCTTCCTTGGCCATGGCTAAGGTCAATGTTTGGGCACACTAAACACACATAGATACACGCACTCGTATCTGCTGCTCGTCGCTGTGCTGTGTGTATCCGTCAGCTGCAACATTCAAATAGTCAACGTTGTTGTTGCCCTCGCGTCGGCGGAGGCAGCAGCCACATTTTTGTTTGGGTCTCTCTGCTGCCTGCTCTCCCTCGATTTCCCTTCTCTCTCTCTCTGTCTCTGTGGCATGTTCAACAACCTTGAGTCAGGTTTTTCCACTTTCAGCCGCTAATCAATGCAACCGACAACGCCGTCGCATTTTTCCTGCTTTTCAGTTTAGGCTCTCATAAATTTTCACGTTGACTTTCCAATTTGGTTTTCCGCTTCTGCGTCAGCTTCTCTTCTTCTTCCTCTGCTCTTTCATATGTCTTCCATATGCATATGCATTTCATTTCGTTTCGTTTTTACATATTTCCATTTACATTTTCGTTGTGTAACTCTTCACGCGATCCTCCTCGTCCATTCATGCCTGAACTGCAATCTGAACTTGGTGTGGGTGGCGAAGAGCAGAGAGAAGGCAAGAAATGAAAAGTATTTGGTGTGGAAGGCAGGTGGGAAAGAAAAACCTTTGATGGAAGCCACACAAAGTGAGCAAGAGAGAGAGAGGCGCGTGTGGCTCGCATTGTAATTGCAATTGCAATTGTAATTTCGAAGGTTAATTGAGCTCTGCGGTTCGCAGGAGAGAATAGTCATTGAGAAAAATGTCATGACTTGCAGGGTGGGGGATAAAGGTGAAAAGGTTGTCACTGTATGCAAATTAGGGCACATTGTGTGTAGTTCATTTATTTGAAATACATTCAAATTCCTATAGATACTTTGCAAATAACGACGAATACGGAATTTGAATAGGAACATAATAAGTGACGTCTGAAAGGGTTTTGCATATTCTTTTATATTTTAAAATCTGTAAATTGCTCATTTAAATACGAAATATTAATGGGAAAAAGGTATAAAAGATTTAAGAGGAGAAACTTTTGTAACTTCTCTCTTCTGTCTCCTCATTTAGTTCCTCATTTGAATATGTCTTGACTACTATTTCGCACGCCTGCTACTGCAACTAGCCGTAAGAACAGAGCAGCTGAACAAATAGATCATACGAGTTCAACTTCGAACCGTTTTTGCGGTCAGTTTCGAACCAGTTTTCTCAAGCACAGGCAGCGGCAGCTGGTCTAGTCTGTAAGTCTGCAGGTAGAACCTAAACTAGTTTGAAAATAGTTTTATGCAAGCGCTTATTAAATAACAAAACAATTATTAACCAGTTCTGAACTAGGCTGCTTAATATGTATATAAATTATATAAGCAGATGATATTGTCGTTTAGCATGTGCTAAATTTAATAAATTCATTGTGGGAAAATCTAGAGATATTAAGCAAAGAAGAAGGAAGAAGAATTAAAAGAGTTGAAGGTTTTCAATGTATTTTATAAACCTATTAAGGTAATAAATAAAATATATTTGGCATACTGCTAACTGAAGCCGGAGAAAATTTAAGAACCGACAGAGTTAAACGTTTTTAATGAAATATATTTGGTATATTATAAGCCTGATGAAAATTCATTAAAACCTTTTCAATTCTTGGCTTTGTGCTTGCCTTGTAGACCACAAAATTCCAGCAAGAAATGTGAACCAGCAACTTTTGGCGTAAACAGCTGACAATGCCAAAAAAAAAAGTATACAAAAAATACCAAATAAATACGAAAAATAACAAAAATATGGAGTTGGAATTCCTGTGAAACTGTCTGCATGACGCACGCGTAGCTCTGGTGACTTACTAACCCGTTCCTGGGGGCGACTTCTTTTTTGGCTGAGTTTTGGTCGAGAGTCAATAAACCTGCGCGCGACCCACATTGCAGCTGCTGCAGCGGCGGAATGGGTGTCAATCTGAGGTTAACTGTGAATAGGGGGAGCGGACTGGGAGAGAGAGAGGAAAGAGGAGAGAGTGGGAGAGAAACCCGTTGCAGGGCAAGTTAAATATTTACGAATATTTATTGCACAATTCATTTAGCTCGTAAATCAGTCTGTCATTATAGGCATGTCTACCTCGCTCTGTCTCACTCTGACTGGCCGCTACCTCACTCTGTCTCCCTCCGATGAGTTCTTCTACCTCTGTCTGTCTCTTTTGTTTGACTCCTCAACTTGCTTATCAATGAGTTTCGTGAGGTTTCTCAAGTGCAGCTGCGTTTTTTGTGCGTCCATTTCGAGATGCACATAAACAATTTTCCTAGACTTATTTGCAATATTTGTACACTGCTTTTTACTGTTGCCATTTCCTGTCTTTGTGTGTCTGTGGACAGAGAGAGAGAGAGAGAGAGAGGAAAGAAATATTATTTAACGGCGTAAAAAGTACAGCAAGTTTCAGAGATTTAAACAGTTGCTACTGCACGGCGGCCAGACAAAGCTTAACCTAAGTTTTTTTTACCATTTTTATTCCACTGCCCGCTGTGCATAATAACAAGTTGATAGAGTCTGCTAGCAGCAGGCCTGACGGCAGTACACCCTGTAGCAAGTTGACTTGCAATAGATACTTGAATCTTTTATAGATAAAAGAATTTCTTCGTATTTATACTTGCTGCATAGTCCCTAAGTTACACCAAGCTAGCAATATACCCTATGCCACTATTGTAGGGTATGCAAGCTGCGCTTTTAGCCCGTCATTATATGGCAAACGAAAGAACAACACAGAAGACTTTGTAAGTAATATGTATGCTGAAAGCACAATAAACACATACACATGCCACACATGGTGGCAGGCAGGGGAAGAGGGGAAGGGACAAGGCGAGGAGAATACGCTGAAGTCAGCGCAAAAATTGCCCCAATGTGTAAGACGAGAGGGACAACCTGAGCAATCACGCCGAACGTCGAACCAAAGCGACAGAAATAACACAAATAAACCAAGTAGAGGAAGGCCACGAGAAGTCTCTGCTCGACTACAAGTTATGCTCTAAAGCAGGTAAAAGAGAAAAGTATGAATAACATGCAAATAAAACAATTGAAATGCAGTGCAAGGAATTCTTGGTTATACGAAATGATTGAATGACTTTGTAATGTTGATATTGATTAGTCAAATGAAATGTAGTTACTAATGCTCTTGTCGTGACTGAGATTGAAATACTTAAGTAGAAACAATGCTAAATAGAAAGAAATATTAAGTCTTACGCAACTTAAAGTGAACGCAACTTAATGTAAATGTAAATCTAAACAGTCAAACACATACCAAATTTATTAACTGTAGCTCTTAATATGAAAAAGATAGATGCTATTTAGTAAAAAGAATCTTTAGAAATCTGCAACTCTATTGTTGCTGATCACGAATACGTGTATATACGATTTCAATTTTCCGTAGACAATCCTCACTCCTCAAAATGCATCTACCTTATGTGCCTGTTTCAAAAGTGCAGCAAAAGATACTGTTTCAGTTGATTATGCACAGCAGCAGATACAATTTTGTGGCAATCATATGCAGAGACACAAACCATGTACAGACAAAGAGAGAGAGAGAGAGCGACAGAGACGTATAGACATTGCCTTACGGCCGGGTATACTTAGTCTACTTACGAAGCTTCTTACTGCTGTGGTCAGTCAGAAATCAAATGTAAAGGCAAACACAAAACAGCTAAATTGATTATGGCTGCAAGTCTCTTTCTCTCTCTCCTCTTCTCGTCGTGTTGCAATTTCAGTTTTCAGCACTTTCAGTTCCGCAAATTGCACTTAATTAAGCAACAGCAGCAGAGCAGCGCCCTCAGGGATCGCCTGAGTAGGGAGGTAGCGTGGGGGGCTGCATGTTATGCCACATAATTCAACTAAGAAAGTTGCTCTAATTGCGGGTTGACCGGGAAATGTTTCCCCTCCATCGCGGTCAGAGTTCAACTAATTGCCCTGACTGACAGTTTAAAGTCGTGGAACCTTTAAATTAACGCGATTTTCACTGCAAGTGACTAGAAAACTGTCTCAGCTGGATAGATAAGCAAAGTTATGAGGGGAAAAGGAGGGGGAAGACTCATGAGAGTGCATTGACATACGACGAGGCACACTTGAAGATTGTTTTACGAGTTCTTCAATCAATGTTGAGTGTAGATCGCATGATATGCTGATCGCATGATATGCTGATTGCGTGTCGTTTGGTTTAATAAAGGCAGAAGGTTCTTCAGTTGGCAGAGAACTCGCTGTAAAGAGAATAAATCTATAAATGGAATGATAGTTAAATGTAGATGAGATCACATATTAAGATGAAAAGGGGGTAAGATATATAGTGAACTTAACGGAGATTATGTAAAATCAATAACACATCAAGAAATTGTGAGCATTTTGTTTTGTTAAATTAAGATCTTGTCTATAATATACTAAGGTTCTATAAATCAAATAACTAATAAACTGTGATGAGTTTAAACTTCATGTAGAAATAGTAAGATCAGCAATTCGATTAATAGATACTTACTATCAGTATGCGATATATTTTAACAATTTTTCAAGGGATCTTTACTATTGTTAACTAGATTCTTAAAGTTGCGTTTGCATATCGTATAGTCAATGAACTAAGGTGCATGAAAACTACATTGCATATGGAGAGAACTATATAAAAATATTTCGATAATTCGATATTTCGATAACACAATTTTTAGAGATATTTTGCTTATTTTCGAGGGATTCCTAATATGGTGTCTACTTATAATAGAATACTCTATGAACTGTCTGTAAGCTACAGTATTACCATCTAAAAAGAACTTTAAAAGTAATTCACCTTAAAGATAAAGTTATTTTGAGAATTGAAAGATATAAGTTATATTTAAATTGCAGATATTGTTCTGTTAATATATTCAAAATCATTCAAGTGTCGATCATTTATGCTATAAACTATATTGTATGCACTTTGAACTGTCTGCAAACTGCACTTGCCCGCAACGACAGCAGTTCAAACAGTTCGACAGCTCAATGAGCGAGGTTCGTCTTGATTGCACGTTCTCACTACTTTAACCAATTTGATCGCCAGAAGCGACAGATGCTACTCACATACTTAAGTTCGTTTGGGCTCAGGAACTGCCACTTTCGTCTGGCACTTTCCATTTTATAAGACCGGACCGGACGAGAGAAGAGCCCAAGGCGGGCAATTACCAACTGCTCCACGACTAATGATAAATGACAGCGAGGCATAAACACAGAAGAGGCACAGACGAACGAAAACAACAACTGCAGCAGGGAGGGCGATGGGAAGGAGGGGGAGAGAGAGGGGGCTACCCCTCGTTGTAAGCTCTGACAATCTACAAAATAAATTCTACACGCAGACACAATTAAAAGTAAATTTTGTGCTACGCTTTCGTTTATCAACAAACAAAGATCGGCCAAATCGATCAAAAAGCTGACATCCGTTGGTGCCTCGCCCCCAAGTGCCACTGCCAGCTCTTCCCGTCTCCACTCCTGCAGTGTATTTTCCCTGAAATGCAACGCACATGTGCATCTCTCAATGGTATCTCTTTGTTCCCGCTATCCCGAACGTGACTCATCACTAAAGTGGACTCTGAGGTTTAATTAGATGCGGCTTGTAATTTAATAGGCTCCCCTCATTGGGGGCATCATTAAGTATTTTTATGAAATGTTATCGACATTTCTCTCCCACTCGTTGACACTTTATTAGCCATCAAAAGGCGATTAGATCGAGCACTCAACTTAACTCTCTTTCTTCTCTTTCTATTTCTCTTCTTACAGTGTGCAAGGAATGGCTTGTGCGTGAGGACGGCGCCCTGGCCTACAAGCTGCAGTCCCAGGAGAGTGAGTGCACACACGCCAAGATTGCATTTTATGTATTTTCACCATAATAACAATGCTTATTATTATTGCAGTTAACGACTTTTACAAGGGCAATCGCTATAGGAATGCGGTGGTGCGCGAAGATTTCCCCACAGCTCTGCATGAACAAATCAAGGAAACGGAGCAGGCCCAACGGCAGGTGGAGGCCTATCGCCGACGCCTCACTGAACAGTAAATTTGCATACTACAAAAAGATTTCTCCAGTGTATTTTCATATTTAAAAAATTTCTCGTTTCTCTTTTTTATCTATCTCTAGAGAGGAGCACGATAAGCGCGTTGCCAAAGAAATCGCCGACAAGCTGGAGCGTGATCTGCAGGAGCAACAGCAGAAGGAGCTGCACGAGAGCGAACTCATTGCACACAAAATGCAGGTGCGCAGAACGGAAGACAGACAGAAGAACCCGACTTAAAACATCCAATTCTGTGCCATCTAACTAGCAAGAGCTTTCCTCCAAACATTTTTCCCATTCGATGTCTATCTGCATGCAATGCATCGACTTCTTCGTTACACATTTATTCTATCAACATCCATATCCTAGAAAAATACCATATACTATAAACGAGTCATTGATAAAGAGGAATTATTGATAGAAAAGATTTCTAAATTGATGTACAATATTGTCATTTTGTTGAGTGTTTTTGAAACTATCAATATGCTAAGAAGGCATAGGAAATCTTTAGTAGAAAATGTTATGCACAACTCCTAAGGAATTTTAATTAGAAGTATCTTTAAGAAAAGAATGAGTATCTTTGTACTTTGTACGCATCGAAAATACTGGCAATTATATAGTCAAAGCTTTAACCAGTTTAATGCGCACTAGGCATAATTTATGGCATATAGTCAATGGAAAATGCACAGATGATGATCTGTTAAGTTTGGCTCATGTCAAGCAATGTTGTTAGTTCATTATGAATATGCTGTATATCTTTGCAATATACGTGCATTTTCTTAAAGATAACCATGACTTGTTGCCACAATAGTTCATAAATATAGAACGCAATATATTCGTCTTTTATATTAATTGCAAATTCGATTCATAATGTCTCAAGTTTTGCCTTATGACAATCAGAATCTGTTAAGAATTAATGATAATCGCTTCATGCTTTACATATTTTCAAATCAGACATGCTGTCAAGCCTTATTGCCTCAAAAGTTTATGTGTATATACTACACGAGATTCATATTTTATATACATAGGTAAATCTGTGATAGCCCATATAAAATATGTTGAAAATATCTTTCTGCTAGATTTATCTTCACAACAGACGTGCGTGCTCTTTAAAACATCAAAAAAGTTTAGTTTATAAATATATATCCGGTACACTTAAGCATACGAGTACATGTTGAATGTTAATCATATCCAAATCCCCAAAACCATTTTAAGTGGCAGTCAAATATGCTTTAATCTTAGAGATTAGATAAAGACAAAATAAGTAGCCGCGAACATTCCCTACTAAATTACACTCCAAGAAGTGTTCCCCTCTTTGTTTTATATCAGAAACAGTTCCCCTCTCTGTTTTACATACTCTCGCAGTTAATTAAAGCTATCAGTAAGTTAATTGACAACTAAAATGTTTCTTCTTAATTGCAGGAAATCTATGTGAATCTGCCGCCCGTGCCGCCGCCAGCAACACGCGATAAAAGTCGCCCGCCGCCACGACCAGCCAAAGCAAGTATACATCAGCAGCAGCAGCAGCAACAACTGATGCAGCAGCAACAACTACACCTACAACAACAACAACAACAGTCCAATGGCAGCCTTGAGCCCAGCACCTCACAGCAAGCTAGATATCACAGTCAGCAGCAGCAGCAGCAACCATTGCAGCTGCAGCAGCAACACTTTTCACAAACAGACAACTATGTAGGACTATCGCTTATACCAAATATATTAGACATGCCAGCAACAGCAGCAGCAGTAGGAAATAGCACACCCTGTAGACAGAAACCAGCACAAGCACTGACACAAACGCACAAGCAGCTGTTGGTGAGTGAGGCTGAGCACGTGCCATCATCGCCACAGCAACATCAACAACAGCAGCAGCAACAGTCACGCTTCCATCAATCAGCACGTCGTCATGCACCTAGCACCAACACATCCACATCCCAGCACCACCTTGCAACACCTACGCACATCAATCATGTGGCAGCTGACATCGACGAGCTTGTGGATTATGCCGATGTTGCTGACAGCATCCGTGGTCTGTCAGCAACAGCAGCAGCAGCCGCAGCAGCAGCTGTCGATGCAGCAACACAACGTTCGGCATCAAATGAGAATTTACTTCGAACTGAACCCAAATTTCAGAAACTATCGCCAGAGAAATATGATCAGATGGTGGGCAACTTTGGACTGGGCGGCAATGCCAATGCGAAGGTGCAAGCTGAGCGTCATATGCAGCAACACGCGGACGACATTGAGCTCTATGTGGATCCCTGTGACTATGCGAGTCTGCGTGATATTGGACTGCCGCCGGAGGAGATACAGGAGCTGAGCAAGAAGCTCAAGCAGGAGCAGAAGGATGAGGTCAGGCTGAAGTTGTATAATTACTTATTCCTCTATTAACTCTTTCTAATTCCTCCTGCAGTTGCTGGCGCGTCGTCTGCAGGCCATCGAGAGCAAGGACAGTGTACGGCAGGAGCAACGTGATCGCATGCTGGCTATCGAAGCACAGGATAAAGAGCTGGCCAAGATGTTGCAGGAACGGGTGCGTATAAAAATAAACAACTTTCAATTCAATTTAATTATTTATTATTTAACAAATTTGTATACAGGAGAAGGCCAAAATGAAGCGTGCCAAGGAGAAGGCGCGTCTGCGCAAGTCACAGCAAAAGGAAGCAGCAGTGGGAGGATCCGGCGTCAATGGGCTGCTGTGTGGCACCAATCCGGGCTCACATTGTGGTCCGCTGTTGTCGCTGCCGCAAGACTGCATGTCGTCGTTGTCGTCGTCACAAACACAAGCGGACATCGATGTGGAGGCCTATTCGAATCCCATTGATGTGCTCAACAACAGTCGCGAGCAGCAGCGTCAGCCAAATGGCACTCTCACCAATGGCAGCCTGACGCGGGACAGCACCTCGTCGCATGGCTCCATGCAGCGGCAACAGCGGCAGGCGGCAGCAGCAGCACAGAGTCTGGGACGTGGCGATGATGATATATACACACTGCCCGTGGACAGTTGCCGGCCGAGCAACGCACAAGGCGGCGGCGGCAACAGGCCCATCTCACTGCACATGGCTGCCGAGACAGTGCAGCAGCAGCAGCACAACTCCATGACGCGGTAGGCAGAGTCTTATATCTGTTATATATAAAGATTATTTATAATTGCTCTTTGTTCTCTTGCAGCTCCGAGCACTATGGCTCCGAGGCGGGCTCCCATGACAGCACACTGTCGAGTGGCCACGACATTTCGCCGCACATGAAGTACTCGAAGTCCGGCAACTTTGGTATATATGTATTTGAAGCGTGCACTCAAAGCAATTGCCATTTACTCATATATCTCTCTACACTCTTTACAGATCAGAGCGCCAGCCCCACGCCGCCTTACATGCCAATTCAGGGTACACGCCGATCGAATTCAAGTGAAGATCGTAAAAAGAAATCCAAGGACAACAAGTGCACGCATCAGTGAGGCAGCTTCGTCTTCGCTTTCATAGGACATATACAATACATGTTTACTTAACTATGCATACACATACTTACATACATAAATCCAGGCATACATATTTATATATATAACTTGTATTCTTATATACAATTTGTATATTTACTCAACTCTTGACAATGAAATTGTTCAGCTCACTTTGTATTTTGCATTCATATTCAGCATCTCTCTCCCATTATGCGCCTAATTGTAGTTCATAGATAAGCTCAATTCTAATTTTTGTTGTTTGCGATAACAGATAACAGATGACTCGACTCGGAGTTTACAATAAATGTTTGTTAATAAGTCAATTTGTCACTTTGTTTTATTGCGTATAAGATAAAGATGTTCCACAATGGAAGAGTTCTAGTTTAAATTATAATAGCTCTGCTGGTTTCTATTCACGTTCTTCATATGTTTTAAAAGTATTTATTGACAAAGAGTTATATATCTTAACATACGAGTATATCCATCGTTACATAGATGAAGCATTACTTCCATATCTTAATCGTCTACTTGTAGTATTATCCCCTATCCATCTTTACTGTGCTTAGATTTGAAAAATAATATTTTGTTTGTGTTTTTAGTAGTGATTCTTGTCAAGATAATATGATTGTTTAGACAGTTAGGTAGTTCAATTTCAATGTATCTTTGTAGCATAGTAAAGAGGTTTTAATTATATAGCAGTCAACTAAAGTACTATTGGCTTTGGCCTTCTCTTTGAGATGATTATCAGCTCTTGTTCATAGTTATTTAAAATCATTTTTGATAAGTCAACTTGAAAGTTTGATTTTTTCCATGATGATAGTTATTTTGAACTTTTATTCTATACATATGTCAATTATGTACATATGTATTTATAAGATAAAGAACTAGATCCATATTTTAATTAAGTTCTTTGGGTGTTATTCCTTAATCCTTTTCGACTGTACTAAAATAAGAAAAAATAGCTTTAGTTAAAGTTTTATAATAATGTTACTCACGGTGTTGCAATAGTTTCGACAGTTGAGCAGTTTTACAATCGTTTCCAAAGCATATTAAAGATATTGAATTTATGTAAATTAAATGATTTACCACAGGATTTATCTATGTTATCTTCAACATTCCTATTGTTATCTCTTTTGTTCTTCGCCGTTCGTCGTTCGTTTTCTTTTTCTTTTTTACTAACATCAGCAAGTTTGCGTCCAATACCGGAGATCAAAACTTGTGAAACTGGTATTAAAAGTCACAAGTTAGGGTCTCAGGGAATCAGCCATACAAACATTTGCACATGTCACTAATACCAATGTATGTGTATGTGGAATATGCAGGCAAATATCACAGATATATCGTAGATCTATATGGTCAATTATTATAGATCTTCTAATCGGAACACTTTGTTTTTTCTTCACACACACACACTCTTTGTTTTTGTTTTCTTTTTTTCTTGCACATTGCATGGCTGTAGCTGTGTAGGTGTATGTATGTGTGTGTGTGTGTGTTCTCTGAACGAGAAGGGGCGGGCTGGGGGGTTTTCTTTGCGGCTTATAGTCAAGCAAAGAAAGCTAGCACGCTGTATAGTATGCTCTATAAATACTACTATACAACCTACTACCTCAATTTGCCAGAGAGAAAAAGGTCCTTGGTGTAGTCCTTTTTGCTAGGCTGGATGTCGTACAGGGTATCGGGATCAGTTTATAAATTCTTATATGCATTTGGTTTCGGCATTGGTAATCAAATAAAAATTACGTGAAAATATATATCATTCATTATTATAATGATTATGATGATTAAATAAAGTTGATATTTTAATATTATTATAAGAAATCAATAATTATTTAAACGATGTGTAAAAATAAAACATTTGTTTAGTAATTAACAGTGTTTTTTTTTTAAGATGGATTCAACACATTGATTATTTTTTAGGTTATTAATTTATTTATTTCGATTTTGATTTAGATTTTCATGAGTTTCCATTATTGTTATTATGGTATTATTATTATCGTAATATGTTGATTAAGTTCTTGTCTAAAATTTCTTATACACTTTTATTTATATAGATTAATATATTATATTAATATATTGATTATTTCCTTTTATATAGAGCATTATATTACATCAAAATATTGATTATTGTATTGATATTATTTTCATTTATATTTCTTATTGTATTATTGCATATTATCACATTAATACATTGATTATTATATTGATATTATTATTTTAATTTATATTTATTATTGTATTATATTTATAAACTGATTATTATATTGATATTATTATATGATATTTCTCTATTCTTTAATATTATGCCAATTTGTTTATTATCGTATTACTTTGATTTCTTCATGGTATTTTGAGCAATGTTTTATGTGCAGTTTTATGATATATTATCCTGATATTCCTTTATATTTTAGTTTAATGCTGCATCGGTTTATACATCATTTTATATTCCTAGTTATATCTTTTTGCATTTCAAGTTTATAATATAATTATTATTTGATTTAATGAAGAATTATTTGTAGTTTAATCAGTTTTTTATATCTTTCATTAACTGGCAAAGTGTTTATAGCATGTGTCGAGTTATATCAATAGCCGTTCTTGTTGTTGTTGCCAAAAACCAGTTGTTTGCATTGACAGACTCCCATAATGCCGGTCTTGTAACAGATATAAAACAGCACAAGTTCGGATTTACGGGTTTCTGTTAATGGTCCATATGTAAGTATGCACCATTTATCATTCGATTACGGTTTGTGCTTATTGATTTATAGAGTCGACTACGAGTTGCATTAGCATGTTCCATGTTCTTTTCTCGCGTACTTGCATCCCTCCTTGGCAACATTTGGTAATGTTGTGAAATTCCTATAAGAGTAGAAAGTAGATTAGCATGGACATAAAGTTTGCAGATGTTTATAAGGGGGTTTACTGAGTTTAAGGTCCTTCTTTCTTCAGTTCCAGTTGCTATTTTTGCTCAGTTCCATTTCCTTTTACGAGTATAACTGCAATAATAAATAAAAAATGCACTTTAATTTCAGCAACAAAAATGCATTTATAAATCGAGATTATTTTGAATGGGGATTCGCGCTTGCACCTTACCTAATCCTCAGATAGATCTGTCTGTTTCTACCTTCTCCTCCTGCTGCTCAATTCAATTTGCAACAAAGACTCACCGGAAAAACTGCATTACATATTCATAGCCCACAAAAAAATAAAAGAACAACAACAAAGGAAAAACAAACTAATGAAAACATGGAAAATCTGTCCAGTCACACACACGCACACACACACTAGACATAGTTATAGCCAAGCTATATGATTCTATATACACTATGCACATATGTACACGTGTGTGTGTCTCTCTCCCTGTGTGTGTGTGTGTGTTGCTTGCTTCAGCTTTAGTTTTGCTTCTTTGGGCAACTTGGCGTTGCGCTTCCTGAACGGCAAATGCTCGAAACAACAAAACTCAAACTGAAATGCCACTGAGCGGGCTGCGACGAGGCGACGACGCAGCGCAGTTGGCAGAGAGAGACACAGACGCTGCTGCTGCCATTGCCACTGCCACTGCCACAGTCACTGCTGCTGCAGCAGCTGAGCGTGTGTCTGTCTCTCTGTATGTGTGTGTGTGTTGAGTCGCTGTATCTATCGAGTGTTTTGGCTATATGTTGCTTATGTTTGTTGTGCCTGCTGCTGCCAAAATGCTGCTGCGTCTTCACCCATTGGCCCTGCCACACACACACACACACACAGACAAGCACAGCGCGCCGCCGTCGTCGTCATCGTTGGCTGTACCTATTTTAGCCAGGACCTGCCTCAACAATTTCACACAGACAACAAATGCGCGCGCGCTGCCGCAGCGACGTCACACACTCGCACACACACACACACGTGCACGTTTTCTGGTTTCCTTCCTACTTATGCTGCGGCGTCGAAGCGTCGTGCAAAAAACCGGTAACAGCAATGCCAGCAGCGACGCCGGCAGAGTAGAGTGCGCTATGCCGGCAGAGCTTTGCCCCTGCAGAGAGCAGCCAAAGCTCTTGCAAGCGCGCTGTCTATTGCTCTCTCTCTCTGGCTGTCTCTCTTATTCGCTCTCTTTAGCCTGCGCTCTTCACTTGCATTTGTTTACTTTTTGTTTTTGTATGTTTTGCTTTTGCTTGGCCCGCATTGCACTAAATTAAGCTACATCCCTCTCCTTATGCCTACTCCCTACCTCCCTCTCCCACCTGCACAATCTCCCCCTCTTCCTTCCCCGCACCACAAGCAGATTTACTTAGTTCTGCATTTGTAAGCTGCAATTATTTTTGGATTTCCTTTACATTTCCATCCATTTGTTAGCCTGACTTTGCTTTGATAACAGCAATATTACGCATACGCCACGTTGTTTGGTTTATTTACACAGGGTAATTACATTTCCTTCCCTCTCGCTTACCAAACATTGCGCATACGCCGCGACGAGCAACGATTATTGAAATTCACTTAACTTCGCATTAATCAAAATCAATTTCTCATACTGCAACTGCAAACGCAATGACGCGAAAAGGTTTGCATGAATAATGAACTTTCTATCCCCCTCTCACTTCCCTGTGGCTCTCTCTTGTGGCTATTAATTTTCATATTTGCCGGCTACCTTTGTGTGCATCTGTGTCTGTGCGTGTTTGTGCACTGGTCATTTTTTATATACAATAACTTGTTTGCTTAATTTCCTGTATTTAATGTTTCTTTTTGTCGCTTTAAAGCAAAACAAACTATAAATTTAAATCGCAAAATGTAACTAATTTTTAGGTAAGTATTGTTGGCCATATATGTTTGAATATTGTTCAGAAGTTTTCAGCCTTATTATTGTTATTCTATCAACATATGAAAGTTATTGTTTAAATAATGGCTAATGTTATATTTTATACATTATTAGGTATATCGTACACATATTATATAAATACGTTATTGCAATTTATTAGTGATTTATTGTTAGTTTTAAAAGAGATTGTAATAACCATACCCTTCGACCATTGAAAACGGTCAAAAAGGGTAGACTAACTTTCTGCAAATGCATGTAACAGGCAGAAGGAGGCCTGGGAGACTCACGATCACTAGCCGAGTCGCTTGATCCATGTCTGGCTGTCTGTCTGTTTGAACGTCAAGATCTCAGCTCTTAAAAGAGCTATAGACTCCAAACATGAAGGTTTATGAAGGTTTTTGTGTACTGTCTACAGATCAAGTTTATTTCAAGTGTTGGGTGCCACGCTTGGTGACCAATACTTAGTTTACTATAATATCTATATATCGTCAAAGTTTCAATTCGATCGAACTATAAACACAGAAGTTATCAATGAAAATATTGAGCATAACACCAAGTGCTTGTGTCACCTAACATGGTAGGCAGGCGAGCGCGAATTGCGAGCGTCATCTATCGAGAATAATTTGAAAGCATATGTATATGAATGAATTTTACAAATTAAACTACACCGGACATACATGGTGTACTTTCGTGTGCCGCTCGACTGTAATATTATAATTATTGTTTTTTTTTTATTTTATTCATTTATATTATTTATTTTCATCATTTATATTATTTATTTAGATATTTATTCATTTATAATTATTTCTAAATTATTGTTTCTATATTTTTGCTCAATTTTTTTAGTTATATTATTTATTTGTTTGTTATTTTATTTAATTTGCATTATACATATATCTATTTTTTTTTTAATTTTTTATAAAAATAATTTTTTTTTATAAATTTTTGTTTAATAATCTTTTTTTTTTTGCATTTCTATAATATTTTATGTTTCATTTAACTTTACTTTATTTCTAATAATTTTTTTTTGGCTTTAAAATAGCTTTCAGCTTTAATTTCTATCCCCATTTAACATATCTGGGCTTATTTATCAAACTGTCTAGTTATTTGTACTCTAATTTATGCAGGCCATTTAAGCATTTTCTAACCTCACTTTTTTTTTCTCTAGAAATGCAGCCCATTTCGCTTCGTTTCGCATCGTTGCCAACAATCGAGGTGCCAACAATTTAAATCCCTCGAGATAAATTCTCATTTCCCGTTTCCCATACAAAAATACCCCAACAAAAGCAACAACAACAGCACCAAAAAAACCAAGGCCAAAAGCGCCTTTGCATAAAAGCCAATGCCACACACACACACATGCATACACCAATAATAACAGCAGCAACAACAACAACACTATTAAAGTGTCGGCACCTACGCGAGGCTCGGCTTTGCACACAAAATTATGCAATACGCCATTTGCAAAGTGAGCTCTCTTAAGAGAGCACTGCTGACATCATTTGCAAACTGCGCTCTCTGAACTACGCTGCATTCACTGCACTCTCTCAGCTCTCGTCTCTTGCAAAGTGCGCTCTCTTAAACTGCGCTGCAGCAGCAGAAACTGCAGCACTCTCTCAGTTGCGCTGCCACTCTCTCGCTCTCCCTCTCTCTCTTGCTTGTTGGCATTTTTTGCATTTGCTTGCGTGCTGCTCTTTCAATGCCATTGTCATGGGAGCCGCACACACACACAAACACACAGCTGCGATAAGCGGCACATGCAATTCAATTAGAGATGCCGCTTGTTGTTGTTGCCTACTCCTTTTCGTTGCTGTTTGGAGCCACAGACAATAACATGCTGCCGCTGACGCTGCGCCAACATTGCTGCTGCTGCGACGTCAACTGCTCTGTTGCTGCTCTGCTGCCATTTGAAAAATCGAGTTGGCAAAGCCAAACGCAGAGTTGATTAACCTTTGCGCATTCTGTTTTGCAACTTCATTCGTTGTGGAGCTGCTCCGATTTAAATGCTGGAGTTATGCATGTGCATGTGTGCATGTGTGTGAATGTGTGTGTGTGTGTCTCTCTGTCTGTTGCGCTGCCTTTCGTGTTCGCAGCCATGTTAGCAGCCATTTTTAATAGCCATATGTAGAGGCAATACGTAAGTAAGTGCATATGTATGTAGAGAGTGCATACATATACATTACACACATACATACATATGTACATACATTATACATGCAGACACACACACACATGCAGTGTGCGTATGCAAATACATAGTTTGCTTGCTTTGTGCCTTGCACTGTTTTTTTTCTTTTGTTGCTACTTCATTCATTGCCACTCCTCCTCCTCCTTCGCTGCGACTCTTACCCAGTCTCCTCTCTCTCCCTCTTCCCTTCTCCCTGCTACACTCTCTTTTGGTAGTTTTTCGGCACTCTTGTAATTGAAATTCGGCGTTGAAGCGAGTAAACGCCAAGCTCTCTGTCTCCCTCTCTCTCACTCTCTCTGCCTGCCCGCTGCCTGCTCTGTCACTGCCTCTGCCTGCCTACTATTCACTGCCTGCTGCTTGCTGTCTCTGCCCGCGTCGCTGCTGCTGCCGCTGCCTATGCTGTGTAGTGTTCTATAACGTTTTTTTTGGCAAACTTGTTTTTGCCACTCGCGTTTATTTTGTCGTTCCGCTTCCTGCTTGTTGGTGTGGGTCATGGTTGTTGCCAACGTCGTCGTCGTCGTAGTCGCCGTCGTCGCTGCAGCGTCATGGCTACGCTTCGCTCTCTTTTGTTGAATTTTACACACAATCGACTGCTCCTTTTTGCTTCCTAACTCCCCCTCTGCCAACGTCACTGTCGTCTGCCTCCGTTGCTGTCGCCGTCTGTAGGTCTGGCTGACCGTCGTCACTTGGCTTGTGTTCTGTATGTGTGTGCGTGTGTTTTGACTGCGCTTTTGTTGCTCACAAATTGCACAATATTGTCGCACCGGCCTTTGTGCAATTAAATCATATCAGTTATGACTCTCTCTCTCTCTCTCTGTATGTGTGTGTAATACACATTGTATTAATCAGCGTATTATGTGCTGGAAAAAGCGTGAGCGGAACCTTTTGGCGAAGAAACGGAAACAGCGCGTGGGAAGAGATATCAAAGTTGCCTCCAGAATCAAAAAGGGAAGCCTTAGTAAAACATATGTATGTATAAAGCACTTATGGGGAAGTAAACATATCATTAACCGAGGAAAGTTTACAATGAAAAATGGTATAAAAACAAACCTCAGAACCGATAATTATCGATTGGCTTTTAACGCTTGATCAGTAATCAATAATCGAGGAAGGTTAACAATAACTCTTCTTTCTTACATTTTTCTATTAAATAGATTTACTAATCTTATTCTTATTATCGATTTTCACTTATCGCATGATCAGTTATAGAAAAGTCTGAGAATTACTATCGATTGGCACTTAGCGCATGATCAGTATTCAATACTCGAGATTAACTCTTCCTTGTAAGATATTGTAATACATTTCCTTTTATTTTACATATTATATTTTAAATAACAAAGATATTCTAAACCAATAAATATTGATTGTAACTGATCGCATCATCAACTGAAAGTAAAGTTTCTTTGATTGTCATACTCCTTAATTATAGTATGAGTATATCACTGATCTAACTGGTCTAATGATCAAATGATGATCTTCCCTTTATATAGAAAAGGTTTAAAATTGTTTTGTTTTAGTTTTATCTCAACAATTTTTAAATATGTTTGTACAGATTCTAAGATCATTTTAGGGTGTCCTAAAGTTATTGGTTACTGGTCTAATGATCAAATGATGATCTTCCCTTTATATAGAAAAGGTTTAAAATTGTTTTGTTTTAGTTTTATCTCAACAATTTTTAAATATGTTTGTACAGATTCTAAGATCATTTTAGGGTGTCCTAAAGTTATGTAATGACCCAGCACAAATCTAAAAATTTTCGAAGACTTTTCGAAAACTAATCGATGTAACCAAATATATAACGTGATCTCTTTGTCTAGTTCTATAAGAATTGATCGTTAGATCCGCACCACGATATACCATATTATTGTATTATTATTATACTATGTTATGATTGCCAGAATTATCAGATGCATTAATTCAAATGATCTTACGATTTGTCTTGCATAACTTCTTTACTTTCTAAAGATCATTCTCAAATTGAAATTCACTTGTTACTCTAAAATACTTTTCAAAATGTGGAAAAGTATAAATTATATAAATGATATATCGTTATTTATAGTATCGTGATATACCAAATAGAAATTTATAGCAAGAATTTTATAAGAATGTGATATATGATATATGTATATGATCTGATATACATATCATCATTTATTTTAAGAAAATTCATTTTATAAGATTGTGGAGAAATTTAACATATAAAATTTGCAGTAATTTAACGATCCCCAACATTAAATTGATCTCATGTAATTGAACACTTGCTATAATGATCCACCATGAATTGGAACATATTTCGCTTGTTACATGATCATTTCCAAACCGGTTCGCTAATAACCGTTTCGTTTTTAGTGCTTTTAAACACCTGTTATACGATCGAATCGGTTTTATGGCACATCAACAACTGCGATAATCATGCGCAATATCGGTGGAGACCCTTCAGGCATGTGCGTGAGAGAGTGTGAATGAGTGTGTGTATGTATGTACGTGTGCGTGTGAGATGTAACTGCCTTCGGCCTGGTAGCCAGTTCTACGAGGGCCTTCATCCACCCCTCCCTTCTTCTGCCTTCTTCCCTCTTCTCTGTCTCCTTTGTAGCATGTCGTGTCATGTCTTGCGCTGCTGCATCTTCTTCGCTTTCGCCGCGAATTGCGATTTGTATCTCTGCTCTGCACACACACACGCACACACACATTGGTTTTCTTATTGGCTGCTGTTTATTTGCGCTGTGCGTTCGTTTATTGAGTTTGCTTTATGTCTGCGCGGGGCGTTCAATGAACTTCTGCAATGGGTGCCGCGAAGCCGTTGCTTCTGTCTCTTGCACTGTCTTCCCCTCCCCTCCCCCCGTGCTGCTTCCCCCTCTGCTGCATCTACACGCAGACAATGCCGACTCGGTCGAGCCGCGAGTTTTGTGTCCAATGTAATTGGCAGAAGTTCTTCTTTAATTTTTTTTGGTTTGCTTTGCAATGCTCTCAAGCGATTAGCAGAAGATGTCGATTTAAGCAAACAAGAAGCAGCACAAAAAGAAGAAGAAACAGAAGGAGAAGAAGAAAAAGCAGAAGAAAAAGCAGCACAAGAAGAGGAAGCAGCTGAAATTGAAGAAGAGGCACAAGCAAAGGCAACAACAAAAACAGAAGTATCTGAAGATATTGCAAGAGCAGCGACAGCGAAGATATTAAAATAACTTGCACAATGAAGCAGAGTGTGAGGAAGGGGGCAGATAAGCAGCACAAGCCTCTGCTGTTGGTTCTTCTTTGGTTTTTTTTTGTGCTTTAGCTGCCTTAATATAATTTTATGTTATGGCAAAGCGCACAAACAAACACACGTGTAGCCACTGTATGAGTGTGTGCGTGTGAGGGGGAAGAGGAAGGGACAATCGCTTGATGACGAAGTCACAGCAAAGGCAGCAAGCAGTGACAGAGAGACAGAAGGCAAAGGCGCAAGGCAGCAGCGAAGGCAGAGACGCGGCAGAAATGGAGACAGAGGCGCAAGGCGGCAGCAGAGGCAAAAGCAGGACAGAGTGGAGATAGAGGCGCAAGGCAGCGACGTCAGGCGGAGGCAGAGACGCGAACCAGCGAAGCAAGGCAGAGACAGAAGCAGAAGCACAAGCATCAGCAGCAGCGGCAGCAAAGGCAGACAACGTTGGCTTCTGGGCAATGCGAAATAACGTAGAATGACGTAGCAAAAGCAAAGCAGAGCAAGGCAGCAGCAGAGACAGTCGCAGCAGTAGCAGCGGCGACAGCGACAGCAACGAAGCCACATGCAATGCAATTTCAAAGGTCAATGACACGCTGCGTGCAGCAGTCGCAGTCACAGTCGCAGTCGCTGTCGCAGCAGAGAGAGAGAGAGCGCAGCAAGAGAACGAACGCGCAATGGCAGCAAAAGCTTTCCCCAGCTTAAAGCGCTCGCTCTCTCATACTCCCTCTCTCGCTCTCTTTGTCAGGCATTTGTATTTGTGTGTGTTTGCAAATTCACAAATTGAATTTTGCAGCCGTTTTTGGGCTCGATTGTTATTGTTGTTATTGCTGACTTTGTTATTACTTTTGTTGCCTTTGCTTGCTGTTGTTGCTTTTCATTCACACACAGGAAATACGCAAGTTCATGTTGCCTGCGCTGTTGTTGTTGTTACTGCAGTTGTTGCTGCTGCTTGCAATTTTTCATTGTTGTTGATTGCATTTTACGCTGCGCTGCAACTGTGCAATGCTGCTGCTGCCTCAAGATACCCAGCCACGGCACCCACATTTGCCACAAATTACTTGGCATACTCTCATTGACAGACAGCCCAGAAAAGAGGTGGGCCGAGGGAGGCAGGCAGAGGGAAAAAGGGGCATATCTCTTAGGCTCCTGAGCCACGTCTTGCTGCGTGAGTTATGGCCATGTGTGTGCGTGGGTGTTCTTCCTATCTCCTTCAACCTACAGTATCTCCCTCTACCTACCTCCCTTTCCCTTCCCCCTTCCTTTTACCACCCCTATGCAGTCGTAAATTATGCAAAAATATGCAATTATTTTCATCAAGAGAATACCTCAATGCGTCTTGGGGCAGGTAAGCTCCAAAGTTGCCTAATAAAAATCCAAGTTGAGCTTTCTGCCAGCGACATTGTCGGTAAAGTAGTTAAGACTTTCGAGCCAGAAACTGTTGACTCTTCGCCTTGTTCTTGCAGCTAATTTATAGCTACTCTCGCCTGGCTTAAGATTCAACGTCAGCTGTCCCTCTCTACCTCTTTCTTAATAGCATACAAATAGTTACTGTCTATAGCTCTCTCGCTTGCGCTCGTAAGAAAGTTTGCAATGCAAAAGTCGTGAGTAATTTAATTTGCAAAGAGTGATTAACTTGTTCTCTTCTCCTTATGCACATCTTTGTAATACTTAAATTACTTGCAAACACAGAAAAGAAACTTGAGAAAATATGGTTTGAATATAGTTTTTGACTTTTCTTTGTTTTTAAGGTAATTTTAACTATTTTTATAGATCTATGTAGTTCTAATGATATTTGTTTTTCGTACTTTTTTTGTACTTCTACTATTACTACTACTACTTACTAATGCAACTACTTATTCAACGACTACTACTACAACTATCACTCCTACTACTACTATTAATACTTATACTACTAATCTTTCAACTACTTCTACATCACGACTTTTTCTATGTCTACTACTTCTTATAATTCTTCTTACACTTATTCTTTCTTCTTCTACTACCTACTCATTCGACTTCTATTACTTCTTCTACTACTACTACTACGATTTTTACTGCTATTAAACAGTACTACTTCTCATACTAATGCACCTAACACTACTACTACTACTACTACTGCTGCTTCTCCTACAATTTCTTCAACTACTACTGCTGCTCTTCTGCAATTTCTTCTACTACTACTGCTGCTTCTTCTACTATTTCTACTACTACTACTACGTATACAACTACTTCAACTACTATTACTAATACTACAATAGTACTATTACTACTACTACTACAACTACCACTCCTACTACTACTACTACTTCTATTGCTTCTACTTCTTAAACTACTAATACGATTTCTATTATTTCTCAAATTTCTTTTTTCTACAATCTACTACTTGTTATACATACTACCAATACGATATTCAACTGTTTACTGCACTTCTATATTCCCCACTTCATACTATACATACAAACAACTCCAGCACTACCTCAACATATCCTTACAAATCCTTTGATACATTTTAAAAATAACTCCACTCATCAAACACTTTTCTTCCTCTCCTGCATTAGCTTTAAACAACCCACCCAGGGGAGTCTATAGCACTCCGATTAATAAGTAAATCGGTTTAATTAAACAATTAGCACTCACAGCAGGCTATATGCAACTGCAATACATATACATAAGAAAATACTTATACATACATACACACTCATATAGGAGCGAAATAAGGTCATGATAAAAGCAAAAGGGGCGAGCTCAGTTAGGGTATTAAACGTTTAACATTCAGCACAAAAGACCGCAAATCCCAGAGAAGAAAACAAAGAGTGAATAAACACTGCAAAAAAGCAACAGAAACAAGAGCTAAAAAAGTAACAGAAACAACAACAGCAACAACAAGAGGGACTAACAAAGCGCTTGCCGCACGCTATTTTTCATCTGCGACGCTTTGAAGCAACGAAAAAAAGTTAGGTTAGGTTATGGACGCGCCACATGGAGTGCAACAACGGTGAACGAATGAGCACAAAAAGAGAAGGAGGAGGAGAGAAGGCGGGACGGGTATAGGAGGGTGACATGACGACAAAACGGGTTCAAAATCCTATGCAACATGGCAACGCGAACTAAACGAGCAGCAAGAGAGATAGACAAAGAGAAAGAAAGAGAGAGAGAGCTATAAAGAGAGGAGGAGAGAAAGAGAGAGAGAGAAGAGAGAGAGAGAGGGAGAAAGAGGAGGCAAAGGCAGGCACAGCGCAACACACAAGGTAGACGAACCAAAGTCGCACTCAAACCCGAAATCCCTCAGCCTCCTCTACCCACCTGCCTCCCTCTCTGCCCCGCCTCCCACTTGCAACGCTTGCTAGCGACTCCAATAGAGCGTGGCTTGGGCACAAGCCGCAAAACTCGTTTATTGACGCTGCACAATGTGCCAGGCAGGCAGGCAAGCACCAACAACAATAAACTGAAGGAAAGAACACAAAACTTGCAACGTCATCGTTGACTGTGTGGCACCCCTCCGCGAGGGAGATGGGGGGTGACACAACATGCAACACGCCAATGTCCAATGTCATTCTGAGGATCAGAAAAACATTCTACAGCACCAGCATATATCATTATCACAGCAAGAACAGACGTTGCAGCACTGACTTGACATGTGTTTGCACTATTCAATACCCTGTAATTTCTGAGAACAGCAGAAAGGGTTGAAGAGACGAGAAAATAATTCAATTTATATATTATTATAATAAAATGAACTAGATCACTGTTGTTATTCAATATCTTCTTAAGAAATTGCATAACTAGCGAGCATTTTATTAACTGGAAACTTGTGTACACTTTAGTATACTGTATTGTATATACGAGTAGTATTGTATATAGAAAAGCACAATTGATCATTATAAACTCGTTTTTCAATTTTGCTAGTGAACCAAACAATAAGCCACCGAACAAGACTTTTAAAATAATATAAGAGTTTTAATCACGACTAGATCTCTGTAGTTATCGAGTATATTCATATGGAATAATATAAATAACTTCTATTAATCATTTAGTGACTCCTTCGCATTATACAGTATATAGTGGCTCTTATTTTATTGAAATAAATGCGTTTTCTATGATAAGTTTTTGTTTTTTTTTTTACCAATCCAAATAAGATAGATAAAACATTAAAGTACAATGTAAAGTAACAATAATAGCTAGATCTCTGTAGTTATAAGGTATATTGCTATACAATTTCAAAACTAACAAACATATGTCATAGCGGTAACCCTCTATAAACATTTAAGTATGTACATAGTTGCCCCTCAGATTATATATTGTACAAATATGTATGAGTGTTCTATATGAAATTGTCACTCTTTCTGACGAATTCATTAAACGAGCGATAATGTACTATAGCAGTATAATAAACATTGATAGATCTCTCTAATTATAAAATATATGCATATAAAATGTTATCTATAACTACCATATACACAGTGTTTTCGTTTTCATGACAAATTTAATTAGAAATCGATTAATATTTAGGTATAGTATACATTAATACCTATATCTCTATAATTATCAGGTATATTCCTTATGAAATTTCATACCTACCTTCTACTTAACGTCTAAAAACTGCTGTATACATTAAAGTAATCACCCTTTAATCTAAATACACGCACTTTCCATGCTGAGTTCATTATTTTTGCTCTGCAGAAGTGCAAGTGAGCCGAATCCAATTAGCGAGCGAGTAGGGTAAACACAAATCTAATTACGCATACGCCGTGGGTAACAACCCCCTCTCCACTGCTCCCCCCTGCCAGGTATAAACCGGTTGTTCCATCGATATCGCTTTTAAATGGCCATTGCAGCTGCCTGTTGGGGAACAACAAGTGCAGGTCAAAAATGTACAAAAACAATACGAACGAAAAGGCAACGGTTCTTTGCCACTGGCACTTGCCCCTTTCACCAAGGCTGACAACAAGTATCCGCAAACTGGCAGTTGCAACCTGCAACCTGCAACTCGCTGCAAGCTGCCACTTGCTGCATTCAATTGGCTTCTTCGCTTCTTCTCTGCCACGTACAGCGGCAACTTCCGCCTTGCGCTTTAGAACAATTTCTCTCAAAGTTGTGGCATAAATTAGCTTTACCGTTACACGAGATAGAGGAAAAAAGAGAGAGACAGTTAAAGAGACAGAGAGAGAGAGAAAAGGTGAAGAGTGAGAGAGAGAGGGAATAAAAGATGCAACCTCAACGTGTAATTTGTGCGCAATTTAAAGACAAAAATCTGTTGATTTTTATGGGATTTGCGAAGTTTGCAAAGTTCTGTATGGTTATTATAGCAAATTTATCTGCATTAAAGGCTGGGAAGGGGAGGGGAGAAAGGGGTTACTTCAAAATTAATGCCTGAAATTGATATGTTTGTATGTTATCAGAAAATTATACACTTGCCTGACGAGTGAACATTAAAAGTAACGTGCCAAAAAGAACTGAAAGAAGACACCCGATTGACCGCAATTATGCAGAAGATATCTTCAAGTACAAAGCTTGCTAAAGAAAATTGTTGAAGTTTTCATTGTTATTCATAATTTGACTCAGACATTGTTTCTGAATCAATTTGAATAAGGATTTTGACTTGATGTGAGTCTAGTAAATTTAAATTGAAAATAATTTTAAAATTTAGAGGATACAAAACTGTGCTTTTCTTCAGTCTAAGACAGACGAGAAGGAGGTGGGTTAAGTGCTATTTTCACCGGTATAGGAGCTTCAAGGGTGCCCTAGAGGTTCTAGGGGCACACAGATCTATCTCCAGGATTTCATACACTCTCAAAACCTTTGCTTAAGTCTTTACCAAATCAATTTATTTGAAACCCTTGAACAAAATGATAATTTAAGCTGATTTTATATGCCTCAAAAAAAATTGCCAATATCTTTAATATATTTATACATATTTATACATATTAATTTCTATATATCGATTTATTACGATAAAATTCGCTTGACTTCTTGAAAGTTATTAATAACTTGAAATATCAAGAAGAAAAGTCGAAAAAACTTTAATAGTCAATTATTATTAGACTTCCCTCCATTATTAAATTAATATTATTCCCCATCCACACTTAATTGCACTTGTTACTGATAATACTTTGTTCACAGCCTAACGAGAACTCACTACAATTTGTGTTATTATAATTGATGTGACTATCTTAATGACAGGGTATAATTTTGCTAATTTAAATTATTTTTCAGCAATTGTAATGAAACTGACTGTGAGTTACCCCGGAACTTGAATTGAACTAGCTTGTTGTCAATGAACAGACAGTTTACATACATAACACAAATATACCCTTTCTAACGCTCTCAATGGGTATCTCAGCTGAAACAAAAATCCAAAAACAGCGAGAAACGTCGACGTGACATCAATAAAATGCGCGACTTACTATTTAAATAGTAAATTGAAATTAATGAGAAAAATACAAATCCCAACAACAACAATAACAACAACACAAAGTGTACAGCAGCAGTAGCAAGAACAACAACATAAGCGACAGCTGTGACGCCTTAGCAACAAAATGCAAACAAATATTTCAACTGTATGGCAAAACGTTGAGAATATCGAGGCCGCCATTTTGCATAGGTCTGACGCACACACAATGAGAATATCGAAAGAACGAGAACAAAATAGAGAAAGAGCGGAAGATCAAGAGAGAGGGAGGAATAGTGTAAAATATGTATAGCTAAACCGGCAACTCGTTTATGTGGTAGAAGTAGAGCTATTAAAACTTTTACCATATATGGAAACATTCTGCACAAAATATTCTAATGTGCTCAGATAACAAATTTTCTAGTCGACTATTTTGATACCTTTTTATGAAGGGAAATTGGTAAGTTATATAGCTGAAATTACATGAGATATTGTATAGTATCATATATAAAGTTTTATTTACTATATAAATGTCTTTAAATGAAACTAAATAATACAAGTTTGTGGCATTTCCAATGATTCATCTAGTCTACATTGAAAGATAAGAATTCACATAGAAAAAATGCCTTCCAATATAGAGAACTTACCAAGGTATCAAACTAAAATTTAATAATATGGTTATGCTATGATATATGTATCATGATATTCTCTTCGAATTGACTTTAATTTATATTTATAAATGACACAATGATATTATTACCAGTTCAAACTACCTACAACTTTTCGGTATTATATATAAACATATCTATCTCTATGGAAAATTTAAATTGCATGTGCCAATATTTTTTATTATTCATATATATAACTACTTGAGTCTAATTTTGGTTAACATTCCTATTGAATCGTGTAAGTAACAATACTAGCAATACTTGTAGTGTTTGGAATCTACGAAAACAAGTAATAATAATAATAATCACAAAGCTGATAATGAAAAGAAATAATTCTCATAAATCGGTTTAAATTAGCATTGCCACATCACTATAGTTATTACTATTTAACAAGGTTATCAGCTGATTATAATTTTATCTTAGAGTTATCTGTGTAAATTCTATTTATAACTGCCCTTACTACTTCTGTTACTTCAATATAATTGAATATTTGCAGATAAATCTAAAATATGAAAACTTTCGACAGTTCTTCGCATTCAAGACAGTTTCAATTGAAATGAAATGATAAACTAGAGATGAAAAACATTAAATAATTACTACAATTATTACGCTGTATATAAACACGTTCATGAAAGTATCAGCTTACTATATAATACCCCATAACCCCACAGCCCTACCCACACCCTATTATCAGAGCTACCATGCTGCGTCATCTGACTAGTGAAACTTGTGAACGAAAACAGAAATAAGAAGAAGAGGCAGAATAGTACGCTGTTCTCATTGGTCAGCCAAAAGTTGGAGTGAGGGCAGCGTATACGGGGGAGGGGTTTCACTTTGTAGGGTGTCGCATTGAATGGAACGGAAACAAAGCGTGTATTGGTTAGCGGGTTGCGAGAAGGTAGCGAGGAGGAGGAGACAGTACGCTATTACTAATGAGACGCAGTTGTTGCTTGGCTTTTCTAAATGTTTCGCACTGTGTGTGTGTACGAGTTTAGAGTGTGGAATGTGTGTCAGTGTATATGTATGTGTCTGTGAATGTAAATGTGCCTACGTATGACATAATTTAAATGAACGGATGACATTCATTACAATGCATTCGCTATTGTAGGCAAGTGCAGACTAGCTCTGTTCTCTCTTCCTGTCTCTTTCTTGCTCTGCTTCTCTCTCCTCTTTTTTCTCTCTCCCTCGCCCTTTCCCTCAGTCTCTCCTTCACTCTCTTCCTCAGTCTCTCCCTTGGTCTCTCCCTTTAGCAGAGCAAGTCCCGTTTTGGTTACGCTCTAAAAATGCCCCCTTTCCTTTTGCTGTTACTGTTAGCTACAGAGGCGTGGCAGGCAGGGGAAAGGGTCGCAAGTTGAGCCTAACTTCACTAATAGCTGCTGTTGCAAATCCATCTTGAACCTGCCTACGTTGCTCAAGCGACCGCTGCGCATTGAGCACTGAGGCATAACATGCAACTCACAACGAGAGCAGGCAAGAGTTGAACTTGCAACACAAGTTTGCCAAAATGTTGGACAGGTGCCGTGCAGGTGATGGGCTGACTAAAGCTAATGGCCACTGAGTGCACAGGCCGAGGGATTATGCCTGTTGGTTAATTGATGACAAGACGGAAATGTGCAGCACTCCCGGGCGTATACACAATGTGCGCCATAGGCTTGTGGTTTGAGGGGCGGGAGACCTTTGAAATGTGGCCAGCCTAAAGAGTTTGCTGCAGCTTCTTGTTAGTTTTTGTGGGCTAGGTAGTGGGCCAGGTTGGGGGCTTTGGTGTAGCATGGACTAAGTAAGGGACAAAAGAAAGCTTAAACTTCATAAAGTTCTTTATGATATAATTGAAAACGATTTGCTAGATTAAGGAAGAGTATGAATAAAATAGAATGAGAAACACAGAATTTGCAGTAACTTTTAATTATTATGATTCTGAATTATACTATATAATATTAGTAACTTTTAATTATTATGATTCTGAATTATACTATATAATATTATATCATCTCTTCTCTTTAAACAGTATGAGAAGGTATCTTGAAATTAAACTAGAACTACAAATAGGCATGAAAGGCACAATTTGAAACCTAAATTTCATGAAATTCTCTATTTCCTAGCATCTTTAAAGATTAATAAAAATAGGATTAAGAAAAACAAGACAATATGAGAAGATTAAACAGAAATTTGTTATAATTTTAAATGCATCTAGGATAAAGAACATGGAGTTTTTTCTTAGTACTAATATCACTCTGTATATCTGTATATCTAATCTTGTTGTAATCTCATCTTGTATTTAATCCCTGTTGTATTTAATCCTTATTAAAGATTTGACAACTACTTCTCTTTACCATAATCCCGCTTCATCTATTCTCTTTCAATAATATGAGAATCCAAGTCTTTGAAGGTATCCTAAAATGGAACTATTAGACTGGAAGAACACAAGGGGAAGCTGAAACCTCCTCAAGTTTCATATAATTATTCACTAACCCGTACTTAAAGATTATTCATGATTTACTGCACCATCGATTGGTATTAAAAGATTAAAGAAACATTATAAATAATATAATCAGTTATATAAAGTTATTTACTATAACCAACATCAGCTCTGCTCTTCCTAATTCTTTAGAATAATTGTAAATACAGATTAAAAGAGCTTCTTTATTTTATTATCACCCTACATCATCTCTGCTGCTTCCTCTGGCTCTGCTTTTTACAATGGAATTCATTTATGTGCAGTTTCCTTTTAGTTTTATTAACTCAGTATAATTTTATTACACTCAGCTTTTTATGGCTAACATTTGTAGCTAACAAATATGCATTTCCGTTTCGCATGCTTTTTCATCTTTTGGCATTAAATGAAAATTTCATTTGCCACAGTTCTTGCTCTCGCCACACGCTGCGTATGCGCAACGAGTGTGTGTATGTGTGTATGTGTATGTAGACAAAAAGCGCTTCTAATTGAAATATTTCTGAAGATTCCTCATTGAAATGTTTGCCACGGCGGCGCTTTAATTGTGCGCTAAGCTGCTTAAGCGATGCGATGCAAGGCGAGAGATGTGAAAAGAGGAGGAAAAGTATCTATGAGATACACAACACAAGCGACAAGTCGTGGTCTTGACTCACTGCGGACAAAAACGCATTCGCTGCTGTTGCTGTATGTGTGTGTATGCTGTGTTGTTGCTACTATTGTGGCTAGTTTTTCTTTCTTTTTCTGGTGGAACCGCCGCCATTACTAGCGCTGCCTCTACTGCCGTCGCTGTCGCCTCACGACATCGCCTCAAGTCGTGGCAAAGGCGATGACGTCGTTGCCATGGCGTTGTTGCTATTGTTGTTGCTGTTGCTTCTCTCTGAGTACAGTCATAGAGACGGAAGCAGAGGCACTTTATATCGTCTCTTTGCTTGCATCCATAAACTACAAAATTCCTTTAAAAGCGTAAAATGCATTCGATAGATACACACAGCGGCGACGACAAGCGAACAGACAAACAGACAGAAAGATAGACAGAAAGAGAGACACACAGACAGATAGACAGACACACAAACAGAGGGACAGTCGAACAGTCGACAGAGCAGCAGAGCGATCCGAATGGCAACAGCACAGCGCGAAACTACACACACACAGACACGCAACTACAGATACATCAAGCGTTGCAGATATTGAGATACAGATACTGCCAGACAGATACTAAGATACTCTAGGCAGGCACACACACTTGCAGCTGCAACTGTCAGTGTATTAGAAAATGTAAATGTAAGTTTCGCTGTTGCTCTTGCTGCATCTGTATCTGTAAATGTAGCTGCATCTGTATTGGTTGCTTTGCATTGTCCACATTTACTTGAATCTCAATTTGAACACATTTTACGCCATCTTCTATTTGTTGTTTTTTTTTTATTGTTGCAGTCTATTCACAGTTTTTCAATTAATTTGCATTATTTTGCTATTATTACGCATCAATTTCAATGGATTCTATTGTACACACAGTAGCAAAGAATTGTTCGCTTGAAGAGATCTTTGTAAAGACTTTCGATGAAATTCTGCATTCATTAGTTTTTTTCTATAGAAACTTATTTGCGAAAAGTTCTATAAGCTTTCTCAGAAAAGAGATCAATATTTTTTAGTTTTCTATAGTATTATTATTGGGAAAATATACAATTTCAATGATGTAATTCCCAGCTTATACATGAGTATTTAAAGGGAAAATGCACTAGTTTATTTATCATTTCTATGATGCAATTCGTAGTTCCATAAATGGTAGCTGAACCGATACATTTCTAGTATATACATATATATAGATAATTTAAACAGTGATCTATTGTCATTGCCAGGGGTGTATAAAATGAACTAAACATCGCATATTTTTAATTACACTGTAAACTGATATAATATTTAAGTGATATTACATTATTACTATCATTATTGTTTTTATATTCATTACTTTTATTATCATTAACATTTATAATTATTATTATAATTACTGTTATTGTTAGTATTTTTGTTTTCAAAATAACTTTTATTATTTATTTAGAAATGTTTTTATTATTTATTGTATTATTATTATTTTTTACTATTATCATTATGATCATTATTATCATTATCATTATCATTACTATTATTACTTTCATTATTTGTGTTATTATCATTGTTATTATCATTATTATCATCATTATTCTTCTTATTATTATTGTTCATTGTGTTTATCATTATTAGGTACTATAAATATAATTATAATGCTGCAAACCAATCTAACCGCAAATGAAATGTAACAAAGTCACATGAACTGCCAGCGTGGAGAACCTAACCTCAAAACATATTTCGAATTTGTCATCATATTTCCTCGTTTATGGTTTATTTATTGAAAAAAGTTCTGTAAACAATTAACTAATCGGCTTCCCCCTTTGTGACACATAAACAGAGCGCAACCAAGTCAAATTACATGACACAAGAGCGAATTCAACTGACAGCTGAGGCGATATTGCAACCAGAAACCGCAGGGCACACACACACAGATACAGGAACGCACACACATACACACCTACACCTTCATACTCAATAAAGAAATCAATGTCAAAGTATGCAAAGTTCACTAAGCAAGGACACGTTGGACAAGGCGGACATGAGCGACAAGTCCAAGTGCATGAAAATGGAATCGATGCTTGACTAGCCTGACATATGCAGCTGCTTGCTCAGCCAAGCCAAGCGCAGTTCCAGACAGAGTCCCCGACCCAAACCCCGACCCCGACCCCGACCCACTGCAGTGCACTGGGACCCAACTGGTTTCCAGCTGTGAGAGCTGAGATTGTCTGGCACAACTCAGTGCAGCTCGCTTCATATATGTGGGCAGAGGATGGATGACGGAGGAATGTGCTGCAGTTCAAGGGCGACGGGACAAAACTCTGCAGCGCTCTCTTTGAAAGGGGGGATGGGGGGTTGTGAACTAAAAATAGTTACTGACTCGTTGACTGACGCGTCTGGCAACCGCAGCGTGGCCTTAAATTGTCTCACAATTCAATTCTCACCACACGACGTATACGCAATACAGTGGGCGATCAATAAGGAGACACTGGAATGGTAATTTTTAGCTCTATCGAACCTTAACTATCGAGTAATGTTTTATATGTTGCATATTAAATGAGTTTCATAAGATTACTGAAGTTTCATGACTTAATATCGCTTTGCAGTTTGTGAAATTCAGAAATAAAAGAAAGGCATTATAAGAAGAAAGGAACGACGGAGGAGGGATTTCAGTTAATTCAGAATAAAACCATGAGAACCAGATACAAAAACATTATATGTAGCCTGTTATAAAAATAATTCTGACGTATTATCCACTTAACCTCACATTTATAAATAGATCTGTAAGGAATTCACAGTGTCTTAGCTAGAACTCAGTTGGCTGCAAGTGCAACATCTGTGGGAGATGCATATATGGACTATTATACATTGAATACTAAATTTTCCAGATAATTTAAACTTAACATAAAATAAAGAACTTTCTGTTATTTATCTCAATATTGTTTGTCGAAAGACAGAGCAAAAAGAAGGAGATGCGAAAGCTCTACAAGGTTTATTTTACACAAGACTATCAGTGTTTTCGGCTAGACATCTGTCGCTAGATTAAGCAGCATGAAACTTACATCCATTACAAATAAAATAACTTTCATTCCAATTGTATGTTCATAATCGTAGCAATGAAAGAAACTTAAATAATATACGACTGTCTCTTATGCCCTTATACTGTCATACTGCGGTCTGTTATATTGTATGCTAATATTTTGTCGCTGCTCCATTATTTTTTTCCTTACCTAAATCATTATTAAATAATAGTGTAAATTAAATATGTAAACTGATTTTCCAATATTTCTAGAATAAGATAACTCTAAAATTTAAACTCCTTTTCTTCATTTCCCTTTCCCACAGTTGCACTTTAATATTGCGGTCCCTCTAGCGCCCGTTTACTGTATTTATCAATGCAATATGAACTCACCACACTAGGGGCAGCAGGCGAGAGAGTGAGATGGGCGAGGGTGTGGTGAGTGGGAAGAGGTGAATGTGCGTCCTTGCACTGGTCTCCCTGTTGCTGTCGTCGCCTCGCACTGCATCCTCTTTGCACTTGAACCATTGTCCTTAGCTGGCAAACAGCTGCTATCCCTTTCTCTCTCCCACTCGCTCTCTCTCTTGCTCTCTCAATAGTTTTGATGTTGCTTTTGTTGTTGGTTTTGTGCTTTTACTATTTCAATTTGTTTGTATTTTGCTTGTTGTTGTTGTCGGTCTTGAAAATTGGCAACGCGTGCGCAGTTTCGAATATCCCGAGTTGATTTCTTTAAATTCTTTTCATTTATTTATGTAATTGTTGTTTGCATTTGCTCTGTTTGTGTGTGTGCGTGTGTCTGTGTGTTTTGCTTGTATGAGTAATTGCCGTATAATCCATAAACTATATACAAAATATAGTTATTCCTTTGTATGTATGTGTGTGTGTACGTGCGTGTGTACAGTAGACCAATTCAAGGTCATTCGCAAGCCCGGAATAAAATACCGTTATAATTTTGTACAGCATGACTCAGCTAACAAATAAAATCGTTGAATTTATGCAAAGAATTTTTTAATTCAATTTCTTTTCATATTTTGCGTTGTTGTTGTTTTTTTATTTAACTTTTTCCATTATCAGCAACAGAGCGAGTGCATTCAACCGTGCGAACAATATAAATAAATTGTACAATATCAGAATGAGGAAAAACAATGAAAAGCGGCAAAGAGAAGCCGCCCGCACACACCGACACACACACACACATGCTTGCATACACTTGCAGCAATAATTATAAATATAATTTGCAATATTTTCATTTTGTTTCATTATAGTTTTTGCATTTTGTATTATTTATTTATTCATTTTTAGAAATAGAATTCTCAAGTTTTTCTCGCTTTTTTTGCAGCCTTCTCTTTTCTTTTTCAGCAGCGAACAAAGCGCACATTGCATTTGCCTGTCTCTGTAGGTGTGTGTGCCTGCGCACTGCGCAGTGCAAGCGCAAAGTCAACATCAGCGTCGACGTTGCAGTCAACGTCAGCCGACGCTGAGCTGCGCTGTTGTTGTTTGTGTTAAGCTGGCGCTTTCTTGCTCCTGTTGTTGTTTTTGTGCGATTGTGTGTGTGTGTGTGTGTTTTATTGCGTCTGTTTTACTTATTCGCTTGCCTAGCTGCACTCGACATGTCTGCGTGTGTGTGTGTGAGTGCTGCGCTGCTGCTGCCGGTATCTGTGTGTTGGTATGACTTCATTTCCTTTGTCGTAGGTCATCGCCAATGCGGAAAAATTCGTTTTAACAACATGAAATTTGTTCGTTTTGCGGAGAATTTACGAATTTATTAACACATTTTAATTATTATAATATATTATTATTATTTATGCAGTATTTTCAAATTTATTTTAGTTTTTTTTTTCCGGTGTTTTCACTTGAGTTTTTTGAATTTTTTTTACCGATTTCTTGCATTTAAATTTTGAACTTTGAGTCACATGAAAAATTCATTCCGCTGCCGTCGCCGCCTGCAATCGTCGTTGCTGTTGCCGCTGACGTTGCCGTTGCCGCTGACGTTGCCGTTGCCGTTGACGTTGCCGTGCATTTCAAAGTTACGCTCCACACTGACAAAAGGGTAGAGAACTTTTTCTCCAACGTTTGACCAGAGTTGCCATTTTTTGCACGAAAAAACCCGATGCCGATCAAAGTCAGTGCGTCGCTCTCACCATCGTCGTCGTTGTCGCAGTCGGCGCAGTTCGTGCAATTGCAAAAGCACAGACCCCAAAACGAGGAGGAGACGCCAACGCAGGCAGCAAGCAGCACCAGCAGCGACAGAGCGCAGCGCGGCAGCAGAGACCAAGCAAAAATGGTAATAAAAGCAAATGAATCGCACCAAGTGCATCCAAAGCACATTCACACACACACCAACACACGCACGCATACAGTTGCATGGAACAATCAGACAATTACACACACATACACAGAGATGAGCGTCGGCGCAGGGGAAGCTTCCAAGTGTCCGCCGCCTTTGCCTTTGCGTGGCAAATTTGTCTCTGTGTGTGTGCCTGTGTGAGTGTGTGTGTATTGCAATTTTCATCTGGCTGCTCACTCACGCCCCAACAACACCCTGGCGATGTCCCTATCTCTCTCCCGCTCTCGCCGTTCGCTCATTCATTCGCAATTGTTGTAATGCAGCCGCGCACTTGCTGGCAGTGTTCGCTTGTGTGCGTGCGCGCTCGTGCGTATGTGTGTTGTAATCGAATGAATTTAATCATCTGCAGGAAACTGATGACGATGACGACGACGGTGACGGTGGCAGCGGCTGGGATGCTTACCAGTGTTGGAAAACGCATCGCCCACACGCAGCGATCGCAAAAGTACAACGCACCTTGCAGAATGAGAGTACACACAACAAACAAAGACAACAACAGTAGCAGCAGCAACAGCAACAGTAACAACAACAACAACAACAGCAACAAATACGGGCAACGGGCAATGGCCCAACGGCAATGTAACGGACGCGGCGCGCGATGACGACGCGAAAAGCGCAAAAAACCGTGAAGGAAGAACGAAGAAGAGCCGAGAAAGAATACGCGTGAATAAGTGAATATGCGAATAAGAATGCAAATGCAAATGCAAGTACAGGAACAAGTAAGTAAAGCAGCGACGGCAAAAGCGCAAGCGACCGCGATGTGCAACGAATCTTTGGCGAATGAGTGCAGCCAGCGACGGTACGACAAAAGAAAGCTGCACAGTGGGGCCAGAGAAAGACAGAGAGAGAGACAAATTGAAACAAAGTGAAGTATGCATGTTTAATGTAATTCATTTGTAAGGCAGCTTCCCCTTATTTGTACAAGTAGTTCCCTTTTTTACGGCTGATAACTTTAATATGTATTTAAATATTTGCACTCTTTTTTTATTCCACAGTGCGCTGCAGTGATGGCATCGCGTCATGCGAAAGAAATCAACAACAATTTGTCTCTTTAAAACGCTGCAAAGAGACCCCGTTGCACACTGGGTTCTCTTTGCGCTGCGCTTGTGAGTGGGCGATTTACCCCTAAGAAACCCCAAATTGGAAACAAACAGTGTCAACTACAGGCAGAGTTCCCTATTGGGGAAAGCTAGGAACATTTTTTAAGTATTTCATTGTTATTTAAGTGCAAAGATCATTACAGAAATAAGGTAAATTGGCTATAATAATTATTATTATTAGCACGTATAATATTTATATAGAGAACTTGACTCCTATAGAGCTGCAAACCGTTTTAAAAGTCATAGAACTTACAATATCTAATAAGAATAAAAGGGGATTTTCTGTTGTTTTCCTAAATCTCACTGTTGATTACAGTGACTACTGTTAAAAGTGCTCACTCACTCACTCTACTGTTAAGAGTCAGCTGCGTTAACATAGCGCAGCTGTGCACATATTCTGGTATTCTTTTATTTACCATCTGCTGGTCACACTGTTACATCAGTAGTGTGCACTGCTGCCCTGCGGACGAAGATTTTTAATATTATTTTAAAACAAAATAAATTAATAATACACACACCCACACGCACAATGGCTTCCATACTACGTACGGGTAAATTGTTGCGTTACTTCGCCGGCTTAACACGCAATGTGGTGGTCAATTCAGTGCGCGACTGCGAGAGCAGCAACCTGCTGCAGTCGGCGCCGTGCATGTGCGGTCAGTTCCAGAAGTAAGTTTCGAAGTTTCTCCCCGGCATTACGCAATGCGGCTACATTGTGTATTGATTATAGTATATTCGACTGATAGATACTCTATCTATACTGTATTGGCTTAGAATTTTCAGTTAGCAATCTGTTGTGCAGAGTGAATTTCATTGAGAAAATCGTGAAGAACTCTTTCACTGTTTACATAACCTCAACGTGCTGATTACATTTTGATGGAAATATGCGTAATTTTCTTGTGTTTCCTCTTTCCCTGACAGTGGCTTCGCCAGCAATGCTGCAGCTAGTAAAGCTGAACTCAGTCTGGACAAGCAGATACGACGTCTGGACCAGGATGCACGTCGCACGGGTCGCATATCCCGGCGGGATCTTGAGGAAGTTCTCGACGAGATTCGCACGCATCGCACGGCAACAAGTTCGCAATCTTTGCTTGTGATACGTTGCTGTGGCAATCTGGTGCCCGAAGAGTTGCCCGAGGTGCGCACTGCGTTAGTGCAGGAGATCTGGAAGACCCTCAATGCGCTCAATGTGCCCATGGACATCTCGCATTATAATGCACTGCTGCGTGTCTATTTGGAGAACGAGCATCAGTTTGCACCCACCGATTTTCTGGCCGAGATCGAAGCCAAGGGTATTGAGCCCAATCGGGTCACTTATCAACGCCTGATCACACGTTATTGCCAGCAGGGCGATATAGAGGGCGCGACACGCATCCTGGAGTACATGCGCGGCAAGTCGCTGCCAGTCAACGAAAATGTCTTCAATTCGTTGATTCTGGGACATTCACAGGTGAGTGCGGTAGCTGAGAGACAATGTGGAGAATCTCCCTAATTCTTCTGTGTGCTTTGCAGGCCAATGATCTGGAGTCCGCCAAGGGCATACTGGGTGTCATGAAACAGGCTGGCCTGGAGCCCAGTGCAGACACCTACACGACGCTGTTGTGCGCCTTTGCGCGTCATGGCGATATCGAAGCTCTCAACTCAACACTCGCTGAATGCGAACCCAAGGAGATCATCTTGTTGGACAAGGATCTGTTGGATATTGTGTACACACTAACAATCAACGGGCATGCGGAGCAGGTGGACACAGTGCTGGCCAAGCTGCGCATTTCTCCTGGCTTCAATCAGGATGCCGTGAATAATATTCTGCGTCTGGTTAACAAGGGACATGAGGATGTTGCGCTGAAGCTGCTGCGTCTGATGCCGCGTGGTAACCGTGTCAATGGCGAACCCATCGATGTGGGCGCATTCTTTATTCGCCAATTGGTGAAGGCAAATCGTCCAGTGGAAAAGATACTCGAGATTTGCCGCACCCTGCAGGCTGAGGGACTCAATCCAAGGGCTTTGACCATTGCCACGGAGGCGGGACTTACCCATGGAGCGATGAACAATGCGCTGCCTTTGCTGCAGGAGATGAAGAATCTTGGTTTGCCCATACGTCAACATTACTTCTGGCCACTCATCTGTTCTGTGGAATCCAATCAAGTGCTCGATGTTGTGCGTCGCATGCAGCAAGAGTTTGCCCTCAATCCCAATTCCGAAACAATTCGCGATTATGTTATACCAAATCTGAAGGAGAAGAACTGGGAGCGCATAGTGACTGTGCTACGTGATGCTGGAGTGCCCAATTCCACTGCTGTCACCTCGGCCGTGTATGCCGCCCTGAGCACTCATCAATTATCGGATGCTGCAAGGATTATGGAACAGAATCGTTCCTACTATTTGCCCATACTCTTCCGTCAGCCACTTGTGCTGGCGCTGAGCAACACCAAAGATTATGCTGCCTTCATACGTTGTGTGCGTCAGGTCCATGAGGGTTTGCAGCTTCGTGCCCCCAAGGATGCAGTCGAGGAGGCTGTGGAAGGAGCTACAGCTGGCAGTGATGTTGAGGCATCCCCTACACCAACTCAGGCCAAAACCGTTGACTTTGTGGGCAGCATTTTATACGATGCCGCTGTCTATTTCCGTCGCGAACGTGCAGATGTGCTGGAGAAGATTCTACCAGGTCTGGTCAAGCAGGGATTATCGATCAGTAGCGCCAAGGCGACGCAACTGTCAGAGCTACTGGGATCGGAGCTAACGCCTAAAATTTCCGAGCAACTGGGCAAACTGAGCTCGGGCGAACTGGAGCCAACTCCGCTACCCAACAGCGGCAAACGCGCGCTGGACACGCTAAGCATTGATGGTGAGTAGAGCGTAGGTAGAGAGAATTGCGCATAGTCCTTCATCAATCTTCTTTGCAGAACTTGAACGCTTCATCAAGAATGTGGAGGCCAAGGGGGAGAATGCGAATAACATTAAGCGTCAACTGATTAGCGCCTGTTTCCGTGCTCAGAATCTGGAGAAGACACTGGAAGTGCTAGAGCGTTTGGAGCAAGAGAAGTTCCAGATACCCATCGGCGTGCAGGCGCAGCTGGTTGATCTGTATACGCAGCTAAAGCGCAGCTCGGATGCACTGGCTCAGTACAAGAAGCTGCGTTCCACTGATGGCAGCTTCAAGTTGGACAATTTCAAGGCAGTTCGTCTGGCTGATTTGCTGCTGCAGGAGGAACGTGATGCGGAGGCTTTGCAGCTATTGAAGGACAACCAAAAGGACTCGCCCATCAATGAGGGCGAGGGTAGCTTTAACTATGCCAACACTGTGTGGCGTGCACTGAATACAATTGCCGAATCAGGCAATGCGGAGAGATTGCAGCGTGTCTTCGATACGCTCATCGAGGGCAACTATATATTGCCAACGAATGTGCTACTGGGTCCATTGATCAAGGTGCATTTAATCAAGGATGATATACCCAATGCCATCAAGGCCTTTGAACAGATCTGCGAGCAGCACAAGTCAACACCTTGGAAGAATGAGATCGCCTGCCGTCTGATACAAAAGGAGGATGCAGCCAACTTACAACGTCTTACAGATCTGAGCACAAGTGTGCACGGAGAAGTTAATTCTCTATACGATTTGGTCTTTTCGTTTGTCGAATGCGGACGGATACGGCAGGCGCGTAAGATTCTAGAGACACCCGGACTGCGCACTAGGCCACAGCGCATTAGTACTGCCTGTGATCGTTACAAGAACGAGGGCATGTTGCAACCACTGGAAGGTCTGATTGAAGCCACCAAGGATCTAGGACACATTGATCGCAATAAGATCTACTACACGCTGTTGCTCAGCTATGACAAGGCCAACGAGGCTGAGAAGGCCCTGGGATTGTGGACCAAAATGCAAGAGGAGGCTGTCACGCCCACAGATCCCTTCCTGCTGCGACTGAATGAGCTGCTCAAGCGCAACAACATCGATGTGCCTTTTGTGGTGCCAGAGCAACAGCAGTCCCCCAGCAAGGCCAGGAAGACTAAGGCAGCCAAGTCCGAACAGCAGCAGCAACAGGCAAAGACAAATCAGAAGGTGGTGGAGGTGGCCAAGGCAGAGCAGAAGGTCCCAGTGCAGCCCAAGGTGGAGGTGCCTAAGGCTCCCAAAGTCGTGTCTCCCGTTAGTGCTTTCCGTCGGGCCATTCAGGCCAACGATCCCGATGCCGCCATTGAGCAAAAGGAACGCAACATAAGCGGACACACTCTGAGCGTGCTGGACACATCGCGTCTCATTGAGCTGTTGGTGCGTGCAGATCGCCTAGGCGAGGCTACCAAATATGTGGATGAACTGCTGGCTGCCAAGCAGTTGCCGCAGGCTAAGATATTCAAGTACTTCCTGAATAAAATTGCCGCCGCTGGAGATTTGGAGACACTGAAACGCATTGGCATGGAGCTGAACGAGGAGCAGAAGCGTCTGGTCTCATTCGACAATCGCTATTGCCATGCGTACATTGTGGCCGGCAAGGTGGAGGAGTTCCTCAAACAGCTTAGCCAGGAAATCGAAGCGGCCAAGACGCCCGAAGAGGCAGCAGTCTTGGCAGCCAAATTTCCACGTGGTGGTGCTGTGGGAATACTGGACAAGCATCCTGAACAAGTAGCGCAATGTAAGTACAAGTGGCTCAACTGTAGGATGGGGAAGCACCTAAGCTTGAGGAATAGTAAGCACTAGGGATCAAGATGCCAGAGCACATACAGTGGATCGGCTAGCACCTTATTGAATTTGATACACAAAGGTCAACCAGTCCAAGCACCTTCTTGGAGTTGACGACATAAAGTCCACCAGTTCAAGAAAGAACTTGAGTTTCCTTAAGAAAAGTGGAATATCAAAGGAGCTTAGTCTTAGCTCTGTAGGATTACAGGGTATGAAGTACAGCTACCCTAATTAAGTGCGAGAATTGTGGAGGTCCAGGAAAAGCCTTAAAGCTCCTGAGTTCAGCAGGGATACATGAGATCTACAAGCACGTAGTACAGTTCCCTCTTATCAAATCATTTGCTAAGAGAAACTGGACTGGAAAGGATGATCTAAGGCCAGTTAATAGTTAACTTACTCAAATAATAATAAGTATAAGTGGGAGACTGGTGGAAAGTCCAAGAACTCTTGAATATTGTAACTAAAACTGGGTTGGCAAAGGAGCAGTAGACAATACAGGATAGGTCGCCATAAAATTCCCCATTCCAGGAAAAAACTTGAATTACCTAAGGGTACAATAGATACAATAGGTCACTGTACAGATGCCCTAATCAAATAAAAATAATTATTAGTACAAGCAAAAGAGGAAACCGTTGGCGTTCCCCCCTTTAATCTTCTTTTCTATCCACCTTCTCTAGATGAATCACTGGCGGAGAAATACGCAGCGCTCAACCAACTGGGACCCATGAATGTGCTGTGGATGCATTACATTTCCAATGGCCAAGAGGCTCAGTCGAAACAGATCTGGGATAAGCATCTGTCAAGTGCTCCACGTTTGATGTTCCAGCGTGTGCTGCAAACGGCGCGGGAACAGCAGGATGAGAAACTGGCGGCAACAGTTATTTCACAGCTGCGTGGCAGCAAAATATCCGAGGGTGCCATCGGTAATGCATACTCCTGTTTGCTGGACATACAGACCACCAAGGGAAACACGGACAAGGCCATGGAGGTGCTAGCTAATGCCATTAAAGATGTCTCGCTGGAGAATATCAATCGCACTGCACTGCAGCGACTCAAGCAGGCTGTCGAGGAGAAGTCACAGAAGTTCCCATACACAATCCCGGAGAAGCGCACCAAGGCAGGCGACTCCAGCTCAGATTCGTCCTCGTCGAGCAGCAGTGAAGACGATGTGGCGCCAAAGAAACCCGAGACTACGCCACAGAAACCGGAACGTGTCTAGGGTTCCCCAGACCCATAACGCTCGCTCTATCTAAATCTAAGTTAATTATACTTGATCTGTTTAGTATTTTACCGCGCACTGTTGTAAACGAATTCGTATACTAAATATAATTAGTTGTTTTATTGAAGATGGTCGAGATTGTGATTACTACATAGAGAAGCGCGATTATAAAACGATTTCAGAGGTAGAATCGGTAATTTAATGTCGAAAATGTCAGTCAAGTTTTAATTTGTTGTCAGTGTGTGTCGAGTGTTACGAGCTTAAGGGATTAATGAATTAAAGCGCTAGCGGTGCCACGACGACTAAGCTTGGAGGGATTGCACACGATAATATCTTGATTATATCGTTTTAGTTCCACATCATATCCATCGGGCATTGCTTGAAAGTTAGCATCGTAGAATACACGAAACCAAATGGCAAAATCGTAATTATCTTGAAATTTTCCTTTGATTAGCGAATCAATTGGTATTATCTTCTTGACGCCATGCTTATTGAAGGCGTGCTGTAGTATCTCAAAGTTCTTAGCACATTCCTCTTCTTTGTCGACTGTAAATTTGACTCTACGCATTGGTATCGAGTTGGGAAACAATATATCCATCGCGCAACAGTAGGCGGCTCCAGAGCACAAGTCATCTATTTGTTGAATTTCGGTCTGTAGGCATTGATTGAACCAGGATAAAAGTGACTTGCGAGAATGGAGCCGACGGGTGGCGAACGTTGTGACAACGTTTACCGCTTGTTTAGCCATATCTTGTCTAAAATGGAAAAGAATTCGATACCAAATCCAACAAATAATTGCACTATAACTTACCAAAAAGTTTAAAAGGTTTATGCACATATGCATGGATTGAGCATACGAAATATTTATTTTAATTTGGACTTTTAAAAGTTTTTAACAAAAAAAATTAAAAAGGGAAACTATAAAATTAAAACTAAAAAAAAAACACTAGTTTTTGTAGTGCTCTCTGTTGTATTGAAACTGGTAATGAAGTCCGAGAAGTTGAAATACAGTCAAATGGGATTTCAAAGCTAGCTACATTTTTATGTTTTCGAAAGCAAGTTTATTATCGAGTAAAAAAATACAAATTATATATTTATAATTCGATAGGTAAGGCGCCAATTGCGCATTATTACTTGTTATCGAACAACCACCACAGCGCCGATAACACATACTGAAAATACAACACGGCGTTCGATTAGAGTTGTCACCCGTCTGCAAAAGCACAACCGCTGAAAAACGGCCGCGTTTGCCAACGTTTAGCTGTACAAATTTTCACACTAGAGTTTTGAAGCCAGCTAGTGCTTCTGGTCTGGCTCAGTGCATCAAGGATGCCCGACAGTGAACCCGATAGCGACTCGAGCAATAGCTCCAAAAACAGCAGCAACAGCAGCGGTAGCAGCAGCAGCAACGACGGCGCCGGTGGCGGTAGTAGGAGCAGCTCCGGCAGTGCCAGTGATGCTGGCAGCAGCAGTCGGCGTAGTGAGAAAGAAGAAGCAGATGTTGAACGTGAAACTAAACGGGGTAAATCAAAAGAAAAGTCAAAGGAAAATGAACAACAACAAGAACAGCAAAAAGAGCAGCTGAAAACGGTTGACAACAACAGCGAAACCGCAACAAACGTTGCTGACACGTCTGAACAAAAAACGGCAGCAAAAGACGAAGAAGAAGCAGCAGCAACAACGACAAACGATGAAAAATGTGTGGAAAAGCCGGTAGAGGAGGTGACAGAAGAGGACGGAAAAAAATCAGTGGAAAGTGAAACAACAACTGAGCCAGAACCGGTGGCAGTGACCACAAATGGGAATGCGGCGGCAGAGACGCCAGCGCCAGCTGTCGACGCTGTGGCCAACTCGCCCAGCAATGTGGAGGAAGGAGAAATTGTCGATGTGAGTATAGAGGAGCCAAGTAAAGGTTCCGTTCGAGAGAGGGAACTTAGCAAATGTTCCCTTAGAGAAAGATAGAGAGTTTTCTAATCCTTTACTTCAATTTACAGAAGGACGATGAAGCCTCTGCAGATCCAACTGCTGCTGCAGATGATTCAGTTGAAAAGCAGCAGCAGGAGGAGCAGCAGAAGGAACCTGTTGCCAGACCACCGCAAATTGCCAGCGAGATACGTCGCCGCAGTCGCAGTCGTGATAATGAGATGCAACGTCGGCGACGTCGACATTCCAGTCGCAGTCAAAGTCGCAGTCGCTCGCCGCGCAACCGTCGACGTCGGACGCGCACACGCAGTCCACGTAGCCGCAGTGTCAGTCCCATACGCAGACGTTCCAGTTCATTGCAGCGACGACGTGTCGAACGTCAGAAGCGACACGAGGAACGGGCCAAGCGTGACGAGGAACGTACGCGGGAACGTGAATTGCGGCATCGCAACAAACCTGAAGGATCAAAGCGCAAGGAACGCTCGGATGCCAGTTCGTCGGGAGATGCAGCAGCAGCAGGTGCAGGTGGAGCATCTCCAGTGGAGAATGCAGACAATTCAACTGTGAGTCAACCCACAGCCAAGATCAGTGAACGCCAGCGACGCACTGTGGATCTGCTGACCTCACGCACTGGTGGTGCCTATATACCACCAGCCAAGCTGCGCCTGATGCAGGCCGGGATCACAGACAAAGCATCGGCTGCATATCAACGCATCGCTTGGGAGGCCCTTAAGAAATCCATCCATGGTTACATCAACAAGGTAAACGTGACAAATATTGCGATAATAACGCGTGAATTGCTGCGTGAGAATATTGTGCGTGGACGTGGCTTGCTCTGCCGCAGCATCATTCAAGCGCAGGCAGCATCGCCCACCTTCACACATGTCTATGCGGCACTGGTGGCCATCATCAATTCCAAGTTTCCCAACATTGGTGAACTGTTGCTCAAGCGTTTGGTGATCCAATTCCGACGCGCCTTTAGGCGTAATGATAAGTTGGTTTGCATGTCAGCGACGCGGTTCATTGGTCACTTGGTCAATCAGCGTGTGGCACATGAGATATTGGCACTGGAGATGTTGACGTTGCTGGTGGAGATGCCCACAGATGATTCGGTGGAGGTGGCCATATCGTTTCTCAAGGAATGCGGCATGAAATTGACGGAGGTCTCATCGAAGGGCATCGGTGCCATTTTTGAGATGCTGCGCAACATTCTCCACGAGGGTAAACTGGATCGACGTGTGCAGTACATGATCGAGGTGCTGTTCCAAGTGCGCAAGGATGGTTTCAAAGATCATCCTGCGATTGTGGATGATCTGGAGCTGGTCGAGGAGGATGATCAGTTTACGCATCTCATGATGTTGGACGAGGCCACCGAAACGGAGGATATACTAAGTAAGTTATATATCAATATATAGTCATATTCCTGGCAATATGTGCCGATATGTATGTACATAGATATATATTCATATTCTTGAGAATATATTTTACTGCCTGAGTGAGTGGGCCGATATAGAGATATATATTCATATTCTTATCAATATCCTCTCTTTGCCCAAGATCGCCAATATGATATAGATATATATTTATGTTCATATCAATGTCCTATATATATATATTTATATTCCTATCAATATCTCTCTGCCTATTCATACAAAAATTTTATTTATTTACCTTGGTCAGTGGGTCGATATGAAGATATATATTCATGTTCCTATCAATATCTTTTGCTGCATAAGTAAATATATATTCATATTCCTTTTAATATCCTATATAGATATTTATTCATATTCCCAACAATACCTTTCTCTCCCTTGCAGATGTCTTTAAGTTTGATGAGAACTTTGCCGAGAATGAGGAGAAATACAAAGCGTTGAGCTGTGAGATTCTGGGCAGCGATGCCAGCGGCTCTGGTTCCTCAGGCTCTGGCTCCGGTTCTGGCAGTGATTCGGAGGGTGAATCCGGTTCAGGTGCCGAGGGGGATGGCGATAAGGCCACAGCTGGCGATATTATTGACAACACGGAGACAAATCTAATTGCTTTGCGTCGCACCATTTACTTGACCATCAATTCCAGTTTGGATTACGAGGAATGTGCGCACAAGCTGATGAAGATGCAACTGAAGCCGGGACAAGAGGTGGAGTTGTGTCACATGTTCCTCGATTGCTGTGCCGAGCAGCGCACATACGAGAAGTTCTATGGCTTGTTGGCTCAGCGTTTCTGCAGCATTAATAAGATCTATATACCGCCCTTCGAGGAGATCTTTAAGGATACGTATCAGACAACGCATCGTCTGGACACAAATCGTTTGCGCAATGTCAGCAAATTCTTTGCTCATTTGTTGTTCACCGATGCCATCAGTTGGGACGTCCTGGAGTGCATTCTGTTGAACGAGGATGACACGACATCGTCCAGTCGCATATTCATCAAGATATTGTTCCAAGAACTGGCCGAGTACATGGGTTTGGGTAAGTTGAACGCCAAGCTCAAGGAGGATGTGCTGCTGGAGAGTTTGGCTGGACTGTTTCCCAAAGATAATCCAAGGAATACGCGCTTCTCCATTAACTTCTTTACGTCCATCGGATTGGGTGGATTAACGGATGATTTGCGTCGCTTCTTGAAGAATGCGCCCAAGGCTGTGCCGGCTATAAATGCCGAGATTCTTGCCAGCGGTAATCCATTCAAGGATCCTTCCGCTGCGCCCGATGGCAAGTCAGCCATCCCTGCCTCATCTTCTAGTGGCAGCAGTAGCGACAGTAGCAGCAGCAGCAGCAGTGACAGCAGCGAGGACAACAGCAGCGATGAGGACAGCGACAGTGAGTCCAGTTCCAGCTCTGAGTCGAGTGAGCCGGAAAGGAAGCGAAAGCGCAAGGAGAAGCGCAGCAAGAAGGAGAAGAAAAAGGACAAGAAAAAGCACAGCAAGGCCAAAAAGTCCAAGGACACGAAGAAAGAAAGGGAGAAGGAGCGGTATAGGGAACAAGAGAAGGAGCGAGGAAGGGATAAGGAACGGGAACGGGAGAAGGAGCGCGAGAGGGAAAAGGAGCGCGAGAGGGAGAAGGAACGAGAGCGCAAGAAGGAGCGTGAACGGGAGCAGGAGCGAGAGCGAGAGAAGGAGAGGGAACGGGAGAAGCAGCGGGAGAAAGAACGTGAGAAGCAACGGGAGAAAGAGCGCGAGAAGCAACGGGAAAGAGAGCGCGAGATGGAACGTGAGAAGCAACGGGAGAGAGAGCGTGAGAAGGAACGTGAGGAGCGTGAGAAGGCGAAAAAGAAGTCAGACAAAGAGCAAAAGACGGAGAAGCACAAGGCAGCTGATGAGAAGAAATCAAAAGAAAAGCGAAAAAATGAGCAGAGCAGCAGTTCGAGCAGCAGCGGCGGCAGCTCATCTAGCGAAGGCGAAGAAGGCACTGACAGCGACAGCTCATCCGGGTCCGGCAGTAGCAACGACAGCAGCGACAGTGAGGCAGCTGACGAGCCGCAGGCCAAGGTGCCACGCAAGGAGAACAACGAGAGCAGCAGCAGCAACAACAACAAAACAAAACCACCGACTTCGAAGTCCAGCGGCAAGAGAATTCATCAGGATAGCGATGACTTCAACTTGGAGGGACCCAGTGGATCGCCGCCTCCGTCGTCGCGACATGGACAGCATAATGGACATGAGAGACGTGACGCATCTGCGGAAAGGCAGCCTGAACGCGAGCGGGAGAGGGATCGGGAGCGCGACAAGGAGAAGGAAAGGGAACGAGAACGTGATCGTCGTGCACGTCGTGTAGCCGAAGACGAGGTACGCAGCTCGAAGCGTGGACGGGATGGGGAGCGCCCAAGAGAGCGCGAGAGTGGCCGCGATCGAGAGGGACGGGACGGACGTGATCGGGAAAAGGAACGGGATCGAGAAAGAGAACGCAACAAGGACAGAGAACAGCGGCAACGGGAGCGCGAGAGAGAACGTGACTCGCGCAACTCACGAAGGGATCGGGACCGCGAGCGACGTGATTCGCCGCGACGTCATCATCATCACAGACGTAGCGTATCCCAGGATCGAGCATGAACACCTGATACCGAATAAGTCCATTATTGCATTTCTCATGTAACTTGACAACACTGTACAAAACATAATCGATCGAGCAACAATTATATAAAAATGTACAAATTCAAACAAGCAAACACGGCATTTTCAATAAAAAAATATCGATAAACCGAAACAGTTCAGAAATTGTCTGGTAATGTAATTGCTAGAGTTACCACAGTTTCGATCAAGTTTTAAAATTGAATTCGATTTTATACCAAAATATCGATAAGTCGAAGACTTTAAATACCGCTAGAGTTGCCGCGGTTTCAATTTAGTTATTGAAATTAAATTTTGTAAAATATATTTATAACATTTTTAATCTTAAGTTAATCAATTCACAAATATCTCGACGCGAATTCGTAATAACTTTCGATTTGCTGCTGGGTCAACGATGACTTCTGTCGGGCCAGCACCGTGTCGAAGTCCTGCAGTTCGATTTGGCTGACATCGAAGTTACGCTGGAAGGCCTCAATAGCCGCTTCGTTGCAAAGGTTACAGATATCTGCGCCCGAGAAACGTTCAGTGCGTGCGGCAATCTCCTCCAGCTGCACGTTCGGATGAAAGGGCATGCGCCACGCGTGCAATTGTAGCAGCGCTAGACGAGATTGCAAATCCGGTGCAGGCACGTGAATAAGTCTATCGAAGCGTCCTGGGCGCATCACAGCATCGTCTATCATATCCGGACGATTTGTGGCTGCCACAACGAGAATGTGTCCATGCTGGCTGGCGCTCACAATGCCATCCATCTCGGTGAGCAGCGTGGAGAGTATGCGCAACTGGACACTGCCACTGCCTCCTCCACCACCCACCGTACGACGTCCCACAAGCGAGTCGATCTCGTCCAGAAATATGAGACATGGTGCGTTCTTGCGCGCCGTATCGAAGATTTGTGTAATAAATCGCTCCGCACAGCCTACATAAGGCGAGTAAACCTCCGCTGCCGATGTGGCTATGAAGGTCATGTTCGCCTCCTTGGCCAGGCACTTGGCAATGCTGGTCTTGGCGCAGCCCGGTGGTCCATAGAGCAGCACACCCCGTGGCAAGGTGAGACCGAAGCGGACGTGTGCCGCGCTGTGCTGCAGTGCAGCTAGCACGGACACTTGCAACGTGCGCTTCAACGACTCCATGCCGCCAATTGTCTCGAAGCCCGAAGTCATTTTCAGCACACGCACATCGGTGGCACGTGAAGCACTTGGCTGACACTGGAGGAGCACGTGATGGACCATCTTCTCGAACTCTGCTGCCGTTGGAGTCTTTTGCGAGAGCAACTTGTGCTGCAGTTGGCGCAGCAAAAGCGTCAGATCACCCACAACATATCCCTGTGTGTGTTTAGCCACGAAGTCCAACAAGGCGGGCGTGAGGAGCTCCAATCGTGACTGTTCCTGCTGCTGCCAGAGCGCTGAAAAGAGCTGATAACGGTCCTCCTCCTTGGGGGAGTTAATGCTAATCTCATGGCCAAAGCGACCGGCACGACGGGCCTGAGTATCGATAGCATCTGGTGAGCTGCTGCTGGCCAGGCATAAGATGCCGCTGCTGCGTTGTGGCAGCTCATCGATGAGCTTGTAGAGCTGCGCTGCAATGCGCAGAGCATTGCCAGCGTTTTTGGTGTCAGATGCAGCAGATGCTGAGGCGGGACAGAAGAGCTCCAAATCCTCCAGCAATATGACCACTGGCAACTGTGGATGCATTCGCTCTTTAAACGTGTGCGCCGCCTCGAAGATTTGCCTAAGCTGCTGCTCCGTTTCGCCGGGATATGAGCGCAGCACTTGCGAGGCTGTGATGTAGAAACAATTGCAGCGATTGCGACGCAGGAACTCGCCCAGGAGGCAACTCTTCCCTGATCCAACTGCACCAACGAGCAGAGCATTTAGGGGCAGTCCCTTGAATTGTGATCGCTGAGCACTTCTCAGCAAATTCTCCAATTTGTCCATGGGCGCCTCGAAGCCATGTGGCAGATACTTGCTTATGCTGGGCAAGGTTGCACTCAGGCAGAGACGCACATCCTCAATATGCAGCCGCGTCTCTGGCGTGAGCTCGAAGCAACTGTTGTCCGTTAATCCTTCAGCTTTTATCTCAGTGCTGACAATACCCAGCTCCAGCAGGCGTGCATGCTGCACTTGACAGCCCTTGACCAGCTTCAGGTAGCGCAGAAAGATGCGTAAATCTTCCCGCAGTTCATCTCGAGAGATTTGTGGTCTCTGCAGTAGTTGCTCATTGATGGTGACTATGCAGGTGATTTCTTGTACTCCAGTTGTGCAATCTAAGATCTCCAACCGACTGAGATGCTGCTTTATGTGCTGGAAGCTTGCAGATGCCACAATGTTGTCAAGAAAGCAACAAGTTTCTCTGCCGGCACGTTGCGCCACACGGCAAACGGAGTAGCTGCCATCCTGTAGTACACACTTGCACCAGTGTCCTATGGTTTCTGGTGCCTGTTGCGCTGGTATATAGCATCGCTGCAACTCGTACTCGCTGTTGCCCAGCAGAGTCAGCGGCAATATCAACAAATCGGAGCACATGCCGCACAACATAAACAATCATATGGTGATTGCGCGAAACTCACCTCGGCGCCATTTTTGAAATGTATTTAAAATGTATTAATTTTATTGAAGAATTCAACTTATATGCATTATTGTTAATTGTAGATAATTATTATGCATTTTAATATAGTTTATTAATTGTCTTTTGCATACAATAAAATATATTTATTATAAGTTCTCAAGCTCCGCTCCACAACAGTTACGCTAGGCGAACGCAGCGCTAGCGAAAGGCAATGAGCAACTCTGGCTCTGCTTTTAGCACCTCTGGCAATGCCGCCGACACAGTGTTGCAGCTGAAAAAAATTACCAACTGGCAACTCCCTTTCCGTACGAGTTTCGCCTGGCGTGAACACGCGGATTTTACTTCGTGGATTTTTCAATTCTTAAATAAGGTAAATATAAGTGCCATCGATTGAAATAAATATGCCACAATGGCTAACGAGTGCCCATTAAACATTATGCAGCTGCTGAAATGACCAAGAAGCGCCGTAATGGAGGACGTAACAAGCACAATCGTGGCCATGTAAAGCCCGTGCGTTGCACCAACTGCGCCCGTTGCGTGCCCAAGGATAAGGCAATCAAGAAGTTTGTCATCCGCAACATTGTCGAGGCCGCCGCTGTCCGTGACATCAGCGAGGCCAGCATCTGGGATACCTATGTGCTGCCCAAGCTCTACGCGAAGCTCCACTACTGCGTGTCGTGCGCAATTCACTCCAAGGTGGTGCGCAATCGTTCCCGCGAGGCCCGTCGTATCCGTACACCGCCAGTGCGCTCCTTCCCCAAGGATATGGCACGCAACAACAACCAGAATAGGAAGTAAATTCGTTACCTAAAGGCGGCTTGCTTATAGACAACTACCCAACAACAATGTCAACAAGAACACCATGAAATGATCCACACACACCACAATTGTAAAACTAAGTACGATTTTCTTGGATGTGAAGAATATTTCGGTACGCCAGCGCCGGCGTAGCAAAAAATATAAGCATTCGGTTTTTTTAACAACAACACTACCAAGAAAGCTGCTTAAATCTTTTGGTCACATGCAGGGGAACGATTGATTTCAGCAGAACGCGTTGCGGTTACGGAAATGCTGCTCCACATTTCCTTGGGAGTGAGGAATATGTGTGGGGGGTAGACCTGTTACCAGAATTGAGATGCTTCCGGCCGTTTGGGCTCCCCGGCTACCTTCAGCCGGATGCTTTATGCATTTAGTCGTGTGTGATATCTCATTTCCGGCTACAATGTCGCCCAGCCTGCTGTGCTTTTTCCAGCTGCAGGTGCCACCAGGTTTTACACGCCTTCGCACACAAAGGCACAACCACCCATATGTGTGTTGGTTGTGCACAGTGGTTTCATGCCGGTATTGTGCACTTTGTGAGGTTAGGTTGCGTTTTCGAAAATGCTCAAGAATTTCATACAGACATATATCTCGTTCAGCACAAGTGGAGGAGAAACAATAAATGTCGGAGCAAAACAAATACGTATTGCATTTTACACACACATACGTACACACACACACGAATAACTTCGTGTGATTTGTAATCTGTGTTTAAAAAGGCGCCACCCAGCGGCGGGTGCCTTAAGCAGCGTCAGCGGAGGCCGTCGAAACAAAGGCGTAGCATACTTTCAGGCGGCGGTGGGAAAAGAACAAAGAAAGAAGCAGAAAAAAATGTATTGCATGCTGCTTTTTGGCATAAATTTGCAGGAAACGTGAGCGCAAAGGCAAATGAGTTTGACTTCTTGCAGGAGCACGTGTATGTGTGTGTGTATGTTTGCGTGAGTGGTGGGCTTGCTGTATGTTTTTGTGTGTGTGTGGGGCGCACTTCCGCTTCCTGTTTACCCCTTTTTGGCCCACTTGATGATATTTTTGTGCTTGTGCAGCAGTTTGCTGTGTGTGCGTGTGCAGCCCCACGCTAAATTATTGTTTTCGTTTTGCTGGGCAAATAAAACGTAGACATAAGCAGCTGCCGTTGATCATTTAGCATAAATTAAAGAGAGCAGCAGCAGCAGCGAACGAATCCTAATGGAGCTTATGACAAGTGGCCCTCTCTGCCGCAGACTCACACAGCTATACATACAAGCATATATGTATACTCACTTGTGTGTTTGTCTGTGTGTCTTTGCAACTGAGTTGGGGCTCAAGTGCCTTTAATTTGTGGGTTCTCTATAAAGGGAACCTAATTTACTTCCATTTCTGGACTTCCGGCAGTCGTAAGTTGCCCAAATGGGCAATAGATTGACCTACGATTTAAATTTAAATTAAATATAAAATATAAATCAGAATAAAATAAAATAACAAAATAAAAGAAATATAAGAAACATGAAAACAAAGGTTAGAAATAATAATTACTTGATAACAAAGTAAATCATAACAAGTACGAAAGCTACAGTCGAGTTTGCTCGGCAGTGATATTCACTTTTTTTTTGAGTATTTTATTATTATTATAGTCAGTAGGAATCGTTCAGTATCATCTGAACTTAACCAAATGTTTGGCTTAAAAAATAATATGGATAAAGTGCCTTAAATAATATATACAAAGTACAAATGAAAGATTATGCTATCTTACGAGTAAGGAGGTCATGAAGATGTGTTCTCTTCAGCCGTCGGAGGGAAATGGGGTCGACGAGGTCATTCGCCAACGTATTCGGATAGTAACTCTTAAAGCTTTTCCTTAATAACTTTTATATCAATTATCCGATTGCAACCAATTCAACCAGAAATAATTTGGGAGTTGATGATTATTGTGTTTACCAAAAATGAACAGTGCTACATTAAAACCCAGCCTTTTCACGATTTACAGGAGGCGTGGCCAAAATTCAAAATAAACTTCATCTGCGCGCAGAATTAAGACAATTTTTCATAGCTCTCATAGTCTCTTAGATTTCCATTTTCGGACAGACTGATGGACATTAAAAATATACCAATATATATATTTTGTGGGGTCTGCTACGGCTCTTTCTGACTGTTATATACATTTCGGAACTCTGCCATATTACCCCATTAAAAATATTAATTAAAAATTTATTTCTTCTTTGAAAGAGTTTCCGAAAACAAATTAAATAAAATTAACAAAAATTTATTTGATTTTCAAGTAAAAAAGACATTACAGGTTATGGAATTGAAGTACCTAAGTTACTTAGGTGAGCTTGTCAGTTCTTTTTTGATTATTAGATTTTGCTTTAATTTGATGCAGTAGTCCAGGACATGCATCGCGCTAGAGTTTGACAGCTGCAAGCAGGCCAGAACTAAGTTGATTCTCGAGATTGTACACCTGCGTCACAGACGCTTGTGACTCGAGGCTCGCGGCACTTTGTGCCCTTGCCCTGCGTCAGATGGGGCAAATTGTACTCGTAGATACCACGTATTTTGGCCTGGCTGCCCCCGTCCGCATAGACATCGTTCGAGAGCTGCGATACAGGCAGTTCGTTTGAACTCTTCGCCCCATTTATTGCCTCATTGCACTCTCGACGAACATCTTGTTCGATTTTGCTGATCAGCGACTCGGGCAGATTCAGTTTGTCCAGGCAGAGCTGACGGAAAATATTCACTGGATCCTGTTGGCGACGCACCTGTTGCACCTCTTCGCGACTGCGATAACTGGTCCCGGGATCAGACATGGAGTGTCCTGCATAGCGATAGGTGGACAGCTCGAGAACCAGTGGACCACGTTGCTGGGCATGCTCGATGGCAAACTGCGCAGCACTGCGCACGGCCAGCACATCCTGGCCATCCACCCAGATGCCAGGCAGAACATCGCCACGTGTGTAGTAGTTGGTGCTGCACGAGGCACGCCATGCACTGGTGCCCATGCCGTAGTTGTTGTTCTCGCAAACGAATACGATGGGCAGACGCCAGAGCTGTGCCATGTTGAAGCTTTCGAAGATCTGTCCCTGATTGGCGGCGCCGTCGCCATAGCAGGCCAGACAAACGCCGTCCGTGCATTGATAGCGACTCGCCCATGCAATGCCAGTGCCCAGCGCCACTTGGGCGCCCACAATGCCGTTGCCTCCGTAGAAATGCGGTGCATACATGTGCATCGATCCGCCCTTGCCGCGTGCACAGCCACTGGAACGGCCCAGCAGTTCGGCCAGCACATCTTGAGCGGTCAGGCCCATGAGGTAGGCCATGCCATGGATGCGATAGCCGGCAATGAGATTATCCTGTGGCCTCATCGCCGCACACATGCCCACGGCGCATGCCTCCTGGCCCGTATAGAGATGACAGAAGCCACGTATGAGCTTCTCCTTGTATAGCTCCGAAGCGGCCCATTCTAGGCGTCTGATCGCTAACATTTGTCGATAATAGAGCAACGCATCGTTCTCTTTGATGTCCACCAAGTTGCTGGGTCCCAGTTCCAGACGATGCAACTTGAAATCTCGTTGCACACGCACCACATGCACCTTCTCATGCTGCTCCTGGGGCTCTGCAATGCCGGCCTGTATCACAATTTCCGGCTTATGCTCTCGCTCTACGCTCTGGGAGCTTAGCAGCGGCGCGACTGCACTGTGCACACAACAACGTCCCATAAAATAAGCGTTTTTCGTTGCAATTATAGCGCGATGCATTTTTGACAATCGTATTGAATTAAGAATCTTTAGATAAAACAAAATTTTAAGAATGTAAAAAAGGTTGTGGGAAGTGCAGAATGGAAGTTCTATAGATCATTTCATGTCATTATCATTGACATGTTGAGCAAGGCAGAAATATATTCGAAATAACAATTTGTATTGCATACTTTTGTGTGGGCGTTGAAAAGGAATTTATGTGGATTGTAATTAAAATTGAAATTATAGTTATTGAAATTATTAAATGATTACTTGTATTTGATTTTTTTACTTTATTATTCGCCTTCTTTCTGCCTTATTTCCCACTTTTTGCCGATATTTATAGCACATTTTGTACATTCTGCACACATACATGTCTCATATTTGACTTTAATTTCCGTTGCCATTCGCGTGTTTTTTTCATTTCTGTTTTGCCCCCCTCTATTTTTTGTCGATGCTACTCGTGTTGTATCTATGCCATGGGCAGGACAAAGCACTTTCGCTGAGTACCGCCTGCCTCCCTCTTCTACAATGTATGGCTGGGCTTTTTGCCCATTTGAAGCGTAAATAAAAACGTTAAATGTTTTTTTAACGTGCGCCACTTAACACTCGGGACAATTTAAAGGCAATTGAGCACAACAACAACAACGAGAACAATGGCAGGAAAAAAGCCAAAGCGATACTGAAACATCTATATGAGTTATAGGAGCCATAGGCACACACACAAATGCGTATAAATATATATATAAAAATAGTACTTATGTGTGTTTGAGGATGATTTTCTTTTCTTCTGTTCGATGAATACCCTGTGTGCAATAGGCAATAAGAGAGTGTGTGTCAATGGGAAGTGGAGTTATAATTTTAAGGAATAAAATTATTATATATAAATATATTTATATTTTTAAGCATGTTATTAAAAGTCTAGCATATACTCTAAAACTTTCTGTTTAATGATAGCACCTAGAAGTAGGTAGCGAACATAGTGTATTTCAAATTAACCATCATCTGTTTATATGGAATTTTAAATGCTATTCAATAACATATGTTACCTGTTTCTACAGGGTATTTGCAAGTCATACCAACCACTCGCTCTTAATACTTTTAACACATTTTATGTGCATTATTCGATCATTTTGCGTGTCATGTCAATGCATCCCCCTTTAGGGCAATTGTAGCTGCCTCAACCCAGCGAGGGTATCTGACAGTCTGCTTTGCCCGCCACTTTATGATTATTATTTGACCATTTTGTAAGCTGGCTCGTAATTTAATATAGATTCGGTTGGGCCCCACTCTGCCTCTGCTTTCCCTCTGCCAGTTTGGTTCCAATTCTTTATGCTTCAAACAATAAATTGTCAATTGATTTTTGCGCTCATTTATTGTGCTTATGTTGCTGGCAATATATATATGTATATACATTTACTTGTATTCCAATTCTCCCTTTTCTCGACATTCTGTCAATGTCAAATGTGGCAACAGATGAGAAAATATGCTTGGACTCGTGTTGCTGACGTTGTCTGCTCCTCCTTCTCCTTATCAAACAAATCATAAAAATAGAATTTTGTTTCGTTTGTTTTTTTCTCTCTTTCTTTCCCTCTTTTTCGGCTGTGTTTTTTATGCTTCTTACTCTGCTTTTATAGACAGTAGAGCGTCAAATGGCGCTGCCTGCTTTCATTTCAATTATGGCGCAAGACTTGGCAGATTAAAATGCGAATACATTCATCAAACGCTGTGCTGGGTGGGGTGAAGAGGGGTGTAGTGGAAGGGGGAGAGGTGCGTGTACACATGTAATGCCAGGAGCAATATAATTGTAATAAAAAATTGTTTGCATTGAAAGCAGAAGTGTAAAATATGCCAACATTGCGGCCCGCTCTGCCTGCCTGCCTCCCAGCCACGCCCCTCGTCCACCTGCCACATAAAGTCGAGTCGAATGTTTATTTTGTGATTGATAAAAAATAAATGTTTGATTGTTGTTGCTGCTCCCTCTACTGCTGCTGCTGTTGTAAAAGGTGCAGCAACCTGTTATTATTATTATTTTTATTTATTTTCTTTTTATATCTTTTCATTTCCATTGACAACAGCGAGGTAGGGGGAGTGTGTGTGGGAGTTGTGTGTTTACTGAGCTGGAATTGTTGCTGCCTTGGGCGACGCTCGCGATGCATTGGCCATCGGAAGTGCGGCATGTGCGAAGATCCGTTAATGGAAAATGCTATAAAAACTTTAATAGTTATCGATGCAATTTGAATATAAAAGCAAAATGATGGAAACTGATATTTTATGGGGCAAATATCTTGAAAAGGTGACAATATGTAGAGCAGCGAACTAAGACTAACGTGAGAAAACACAACCAAACAAATACTTCATCACTTTAACTAAATACGTTAAATTCAATAAGAAATCAAAATATTTTAATCGCCTTTATCTTAGCTCGTTCTCACTCGCAGTTTCTATAAAAGCTTAGCATACTTTCAGGATCAACTCAAAGTGGTGGCAATCAAAAGAGTTAAGAAATCTTTATGCATTTTTAGAACTACCTTTACTCTGATTCATTACTCAGCTCCTTTAAGCTGCTTACTCGTCTGAGATATTCAGGTTATTCGTAAAAGCTTTATGGGTTAATTGATGATGAAGATGTTCCCCTGCCTGGATCACAAGGCAACCTTATCAAGTGGAATCTATCTTCTTACTCACAATCGCTCGCTGTTCTTTTCCTTCTTCCCATCTCTTACTCTGTGTTACACTCTCCTTCTTTCTCTCTGCCCCTCCTGTGGCACTTGCATATTGCAGTCTTTTGCCTGAGTGTATTTTGTTTGCCCTCGATTCCCTTTCCCATGCTCTTCCTCTCCCTTTCCCTCCGCCTTCACCTGTTGGAAAACTCATTTATCGCCCCAGTGCAATTGTTAACCATTCGTTATCGCGCACAGTGGGTGTGGGCGTGCGAGCTTCTCCTTTTTCGATACAATTAAATTTCCATGCCGCTTGATTTTGAACGCACGACGCATTTTAATTATTTTCATTGAGAATGCTTTATGAAATTCGAGTGCGCCCCAATTGCGATCCGGAGTCCTGTCATGTCTTACGCTCCACCTTCTCCTTCCCATCCATTTTTTTACTGTCCCTCTCTCTCTCTGTGCTGTCCTTATCGGACACCTTCTTCCGCTGTGGCAAACGGAAGTGCAACAAAAGGCGCAGGCAACTTGCGCTGGCAAAAATGAATGTCATTCATTCATTTACTCATTCATTCATTCATTCACTCGGCCTCGCATTCGTCGTCGTCGCATCGCTGTGCATTTTGCGCATGCAATTAAGCCTGGAATCGGGCTCGATAGTCCGCAGTTGCACTCCCTCTCCTCCTCTTCTCTCTCTCTCTCGCTCTACCTTCTCTCCCTCGCCTTACCTGTGCGAACCGGTCAAGTTAATTACAATCTACATTGTTTATCGCCACGTTCTTCGGTTTGCTTTATCTCTCTTTCGCTCTCTTCGCCGCCAAATTAATTCCATGTTCTTTAATAGCATTTTTAAATATTTTACACGCCCCAATGCGCGGTCCCCAAGGTGCTCACTCCTCCCTCCCCTTCCCCCCTGTTGCCTTAGCCTCCGCTCGGTAATTATGCGAAATTTTTTCAACATTTCACTTTTAATTGTTCGAGGTTAATTAATAATTCAACCTTACTGCAGAAATTGCTGCAGTTTGTGTGCGCTCTCTCACCAGCAGCAGCTTTACCTTGACCACATTAAAGTGAGACAGACAGAGAGAGCGAGAGGGAAAGAGTGAGTGAGAGTTGGGGAGCCTCTTTGCCGTTTTAATGGACTGCAAAAAGAACCATTGGCTCGTTTGAAGTCGACGCCGTCGGTTATGCTAATGGCCCTGGCTTTTATAGGCGCCATTTTTACTATTGAAGTCTAGTCCGTCCGTCCGTCCGTCCGGTTTCCGTCTTGGCTTCATCCGACACCATCTCTCTGCATAACTCTTCATTAGCGACTGTTTAATGCGTTTACGACGCGGCGAGATAATGATGTTTCATAATTGAATTATCACACGCGCACCGTCAAATGGGTTGCAGTCCAGGGAGGGATTCTGCGGCTTCAAGGCGACTCTAAAATAATTAACGATAATGCATTGGTATATCGCATCGATCTATAAGATGGCTAGCTGAATGAGATGAAGCTTTAAGGTTTGCAGATTCTGCATCTTCAATGCATATGGTATTGTCTTTATATAATCTTGTGTGTTGCAAGCTTATTGACTACTATATTAGATATATCTAATATTTGTTTGTCATTTATTTATTTAATATGAAATATTGTAATGTGTTATTATAGGCATTTAATCAACACTTATTGAAAGTAATCGACAACTCGATCATGTATGTAACAAATGTGGCGGCAAGCCGATAATTATAAGTTTTTGAAAACTTTTTATATCTTAATCAACACTTATTGTAAGTTATCGAAGGCTCGATCACTGATTTGACGAAGGTGGGCCGATAATGATTTAATCGAAGTTTGACCCCAATCGAAACAGATTAAATGGAAAATGCAATTCAATTGAAACTATAAAAAAACACCGCGCTGACTAAATACCTTTAATCATTTATTTAATTTGCAGTCTTTTAAAATACCGAGACTGTGCCTAATTGCGGGCCATAATTACCCCCAGCTGTTCCTTTCGTTACCTTGCATATTTTGCTCAATTTTCATATCTCAATTGACTTTTCACAGGGGACGACGACGCAGCACGATAGCAATCTACGTTTTTTTTAACCGTCAATCAGGGCGGGGAGATGGATATGCTGTATAACACCTTGCCCAACGGCAACCCTTGTGCTGACCCTTTTTAGCGTGAAAAAGGGGGTGGGGAGGGGGAGGCCGAGACACAGAGCAGTCAAATGGCTGAGTGTGTATAAAACATTTTGTTTTTAATAAAAATAAAATAAAAATCCCAATGCGAATGCGAAAGCCAAACAAACAATCTGCTCTTGCTGGCAAATGGATCAAAGTGAAAATTGTACCGAAATTCATAATAATACGCATGTGTGTGTCTGTGTGTTCCACTCTGTGTTAGCCTGTGTGGGCTGCCGAATTATCAACAGCTTGAGGCGGCGCACTGACTTTCACTTGCTTCACAGTATTGCGTATACGCAACGTGGCGCATTTTAAAGGCCGTTCTGTCTCTCTTTTTTGCACAACAGCTGCCTGAAATCATTTGTTGTTGTCCAGCAGCTTTGGGGTTCGTTTTTATTATCTCATGAATGCTAAATGCCCTGGTCATAATAAGGCCCCGCCTGCGCCTACCCCTTGTCCCTTGGTGACTCCGCACGGGGCAACTTACATGCGAATTCGACTCGCACAACTCGTATGTAAAAATCTACAGCAATATCTTGTACAATTTATCATACAACTGTCGCATGAGTGTGTGTGCGTGAGTGTGTGTGTTGGGGCTATGCGCTGCATGAGGGTTTCCGGTTCACAGTAGGCAAATGGACTCGGATACGGAGACAGCATCGCAGCTACTTGGACTGCTTGTGGCTTAGCCTGACCCATTATCCCACTTATTCACGATGAAGGCATTCACTCAGACAGTCAGGCAGGCAGGAAGGCAGACAGTCAGACAGATTGAGAGACGGACAGACAGACAAACAGAGGGAGAGTCGGAGCGCCAGTGAAGCAGTCAGTTAGTCAGTGGGAACAGGCTGTAAGGCAGTCGTTGTCGTTGTCATGCTGGGACTGCGATTGCGCCCCATCAGCATATCAGTGATATACTAACCCAAGAGGGTATTCAGTGTTTTTTAAAGAGAGTTGTAACTAGATTAGGGAGAGGGAAGGATAAGAAACAGTGCTTAGATAAATGAACTAAGCAAAAGTATTAGAAGAGAAAGGAATCAACTAAAGAATTGATTTAACTGATTTAACATGGAGTTGAATTTCTCCTTTTCAAGCATCTTTGACATCTTCTTTAAATTTCTTCTCGTTATACCTATTCTTCTCTGCAGCAATCTTCTATTACTTAGGTTCTACTATTCTTCCCTCTTCTGTGCAGTGTATAAACTTGTCGTTTTCTTAAGGAGGAACTACCCTAGACACGCCTACTTTTAAGCTTGTGCACGGTTGGAGCTGCGACTTAAAAACGAGCGGGAATGGCAACAGCGGCGGTAGCAAGTGTAGCCCTTCCGTGTCAGTGTAATGGTGGCACATCCGTTGCAAGTAAATGCCATTTGTCGAAATAAATTTCCGTTTTATTTAAATCCACACACGCACACTCACACACACTCGCATACATACACACTGAGCAAGGCACATGGCACACACATGTGTGAGCCGGCGGACGCACACAAAACGAGGCTTAAGTGTATATTTTATTATTATTTGGACTGCTTGATGACATTTGTCGTTCGCTAGTGGCAAGACCGGATGCCCTTGCTTCTCCTATGCGTGCCCATGTCCTGTGCAGCATGTGTATGTGTGCGAGTGTGTATGTGAGTGCCTGCGTGCGTATCCCACCCTTTGTGTTGACTTTTGTTTGCCGCATTGCGTATGTTCATTTGTATTATACAGATCCGTCTGCCTGCCTTCCCGTCGTTCACCCCTTGCCACCCATTATAACACATGCATCTCTCCGGTGACAACTGTTTAGCCTTTCATCAGCTGCATATCATTTGGCCACGTTAATGTTTGTCCAAAACAAGCTGCCCTTCATCGAACCATATACAGCAGCTACATATAACCAAATCGAATTGCCTGACGATTATTTTGCATGTCCGGCGTTGCGCGGGTAATGATTATAAAATATTTCGAAAATTTCAATTCAATTATTCTTATATTAAAAATAAAATGATAAATACAAATGACTTTAAAGCGTCTAAACAAATTGAATTGAGGTAAGCAAAAAGTGTTGCGCGTAAAAGTATGCTACAGTTTTTTGTTAGCACGGACTATCATTTTAATATATGAATTTATTAATAAATAAATAAATAAAATGTGCTAATTTAACAGATTCTCTAAACTTTTCTTTAACATAATTAATACAAATTAAGAAACAAATGTTAAAAGTTTTCATTTTCATTTGCATTTCTAATAATTGCTAAGACATTCACACAGAAAACCCACAAGGAAGTTCAATTAAATCGTGGCAATTAATTTCTATTAGAAAGCCCAAATTGAAACACTTTTATTAACTTTCTCCCAACATAATTAACACAAATTGAATACAGAATCCTACATGTATAACATATGTAGCATTTGTACATGTATGCATGCAATTTCAAAGTAAATTTTAATTACATTTCCGAATTACTTTAAGCTTGAAACGCCGTACACCATATTCCCACATCATATTTGCATTGTTTACGAAACGGAACGGAACGCAAGCAGAGCCCGCTATGTTGTTTACCCTTGCTCACACAGTCTGTCTGTTGGTCTGTTTGTCTGTCTGATTTTCCGGTTTTCCAGCTTCATTCATTTGCATATATGGAAATGCCAGAAACATGGCCCGAAAAATTGAATTGAACTTGTGCGCCATGTTTCGTGTCAGTCACTCGGTCAGTTTGTCAAGTCGCTTAGACAGTCTGTCTGTCAGTCGATGAGTTAAGCCCACACAGCTCTTTGTTTTATAGATATCTATCTGTATGAGTGAGTGTGTGTGTGTGTCAGTGTGTTTGATGTGGAGTGACCAAACACTTTGGCCCTATCAGAGCGGACAGATCGACCCTTCGGCCGAACCGTTGATGAAAACCCTTTTTGACATTTAACGTAAATGCTTCATTATTATTGTTATATGACACAAGTTTTTGGGATGTTGTTCGTCCGTTGTTGTTTTCTCGACTTTCGGCACGGGTCATTCGGCACGGCATGCAACATTTGCTGCGCAGTATGCATGTTTCTGCCTACTGATTTCACTTTTAATGAGCAGCACATTTAATTTTAATGTTTCGCCAACATGTGTTCATTAATGTGCGGTCCCCCTGAGGGGCCTCAAGCCAACATCTTTGTGACTTGTGAACTGACGTTGACACATCTATTAGATACAACTGCTTTATTTCCTGCCTGCCTGCCTGTGTGTGTGCGTGTGTGTGTGGGACACACACTTAAAATAATGAGCGCTTAATTTAACACATTTTCTAGGGCCGAGTTCAAAAAGAATATAAAAAGAAAAGCACAACCAAAACTTGGACCAGAGATAAGCGCAATCATTACGCTCGATTAAACGCTCGATTTGGTTTGCTTTGAGAGCCAGCGTGAGAGGGAGTCAGGGAGAGAGTGAGAGAAGGGTAGCGGAACTGTGGGGGCCTGTTTCGTGATTGATTTGAAATTGGTTAGCGCTGATTTCACACAATCTATTGGGGAATGCAGCATGTGGAGAGCAGCAACTCGCTGGCGCTTTCTATTTGCTCCCCATTTCACTTTCTGGCTGCGAAAATAATTAGAAAAAAGTGAAAGAGAGAGAGAGAGACTGAGTAAATACCTCGACAGGCTTTAAAATGAGCGCTGCTTAATTGGGCGTATTTGATTTGCGGTTCTGTCTACCAGAAAATGGCAACAGTCATGCATGATGCGGTAATAACAGTTGATTAGATAATGGCGTGATTACTAATGGAATATCTAAAATTCGTGCTGGAGGTGTGCGAGTGTGTGTATGTGTATGTGGTGTGTGTGTATTATACATACATGTGTGTAACGATTTACAAGAAAATATAGTGACTTTAAGTTGTGCTAAAAATAGCAGGATATTTTTATTGATAAAATGTTTTTTTTATTTTCTTTGACTTTAATACAATTTGAGGTTTCTGCTTTGCCTTGTTAGGCGTAACTATTCTTTGATATTGTAAGTTTACTTTGTTTATTTATTATTTAAGTCATTAATTGTCACAGCTTTGATTAATTTGGAAGTTCCTGTCTCACTTTGTTTATATCCGATATTTGGAACTTACTCAACACTAATCTTTAGATTGAATGAATAAGTTATCGAAAGTGTGGCGGTAAGCCGATAGATAAGATTGAGGTAATTGTGAAGAGAACTTAAAATATAAAAAAACTAAGGCATCAAATTATTATAAATAAACGACTGATCCTGAACAATAGTATGAATTGATAGAAAAAGTGGAGGAGAGCCTATAGCTGCTTGGTATAATCAATTGGAGAAGCCGCGCGAGAAGTGGACACGGCTGGCGAGAGCCGTAACCCGATAGCAGGTTGTTATGGCCCCCTATGTAGGTAAGTTACTAACAATATCAAACTGTTAAGCTACAAACATAGCTCTTTAAATATTATTTTTATATATTTCCACAACTCTTGAAGAATCTGCATTATGCTCTCAAATCTGAATCTTTGAAAACTTTCAACATTTAAAATAACATTTGATGTGAATCAATTTGTATATAGAAGGCAGCAGCTGGAACAACCCCTTCTCTTACACTTTCTCCTCCTTTACCTCCTTTCCAGCCTCTCCCACTTGAGAATCCCAGTCTAAAATGCTTCTGGGAGTCAGGCAAGTTCTAAGCTCAAACTGCAGAACGTGTCTCCGAATTCTGCGGGCTTCATTAGGCTCTGTTCCCCTTGTGAAAAGTTGAGAGAGAGCGCGGCTTAAACTTGATAACTTGTGCAGCTTTGCTCGGCCCGACTAAGAAAACAAAAGGGAAAGTCAGCGAGAAAGAGAGAGAGGGAGAGGAATATGCATGCATATCTCAGTCTCAGTTGCCGCTTTTGTCTGTGTGTGAGTGTCACTCAAATATGCAAATTAGCTTCTAAAACTTAATCGTGGACTTGAGCCTAACCCACACGGCACTCTCAGGTCGGCACTACTCACTCCTGAGTTGCCCATTCTCCTGCACTGCCACGTATTCGTATTTAGGTTAATGAATAGACAAACTTTCGACAACCTCAATGTGCAAAGTTTTCCATTTCCAGAAAGAAGAAAGGAGATAGAGGGGGAACGATGACATTTTTAAACTGCCGCAAAGGTAAATGCGATGCAATTCAAGTGTGCCAAAGGAGTAGAGAAGAAAGAGGCAGCGAATGAGAGGGAGAGAGACAGAGAGAGTGTGCAGTATATGGCGGCATTATCAAGTGAAATATGTAAAATAAAAATGTGAAACTTGTGTTTGCCTTGCAGCTTTCTTAGCCGGAGCAAAAGTCGAGTGCGCTCAACTTGGCCACGCGAAGACCAACAACTTTTGAATATTTCAGCAGCAAGGTACGCCAGAGAGCCAGAGAAAGAGAGAGACCCAGGAGGGAGAGAGCGGGCGAATGCGAGAAAGCGTCTCTAAGCCTATTAAGGACATCAAACAAACATTTTGCAAAATTAAATGCCATGCAAGGCAAGCACATGTGCCAGGGTTCCCTTTCGTGCTCCGTACAAGTTTGCACAAAATATTCCGCATATTATGTCACACTTAAGGGATGTCCTCGCCGTTTATGACCGCACACAGCGAGGTTAGGGAGAGAGTAGAAGGCCCTGACTGGGATTTGAAAGACAGCTGCTGGAAAATGCTAAACATTTTCAAATATTTATGAGCTATTAACACTTGGGCCATCCCCGCCAGCACTGAAGTTTCAGCATCACTGCAAGGAAACCGGTTCGCTCCAATCTTTGCAGATCTATGGAAATGCCTGCTTGATATATGAACTGTTGCGGTCATTTCAAAGTTATTTATTACTCAGCTCGGCTTGCAGATAAACTGATATGCTTTGTGGTTGCCAACAGCAAGTGGAAGGCAAGCAGGGGAAGCGTATCCTCTGCAGTTCATTATTGCGCAGTAAACCTTGGGGAATCGCCATTAGATTGAGTCGATCCTTGGGTATTGAAAGTAGGCAAATGTGGTAAGCATTTTATATAATTAAAATGTGCAAACCCTTTTGTTAATAGTTTCTCTGATAGTAGAATCGACTTACGGGGCATCATTTTAATGGATAATGAAAATCTCTATTGAAATTGGGTGAACTGAAATTGTGTGTGTAGACTTCTCTTTTACTTCTTCATCGACTATTAACATTTTCTTACAATCGCAATTCAAACAAAGAAGTTACAAGCGATTGGTCAACGGGTTATTTGATTGTCTGGCAGATTTTAATGGATAGTCAAAGAATAATGTGAATTTTCATAAAATATTCATATGAAAAATGCTGATAATGTTTGTGATGTTAAAACATCGAGCTACTATCTATATTATCGAGGTTTTTGCTTTGAGTTTTCATTTTTGGATGTTTCGATAGTGCACAGGGTAAGAATCTTACATTTCTATCACCAAATTAATGCCAAATATTGAAATGCTTAAATTAAATGTAGACAAAGGCGATGGCGAAGATGGATCTGCTGTGACAAGCAAAGAAACTTTCGAAAGCCCTTTTATGGGCTTATTTTGATAAATTGGAGGGCGAAAACCAAAGTGCAATGCATAAAATACGCATTAATATATCGCAAACTATAGAGGTATTATAAAAACATCGAAAACTTCGATGATGGCAAACCTCGATGTTTTCACATCACTGTTGTAAAGGCATCTCTTTCACTTCTTTATCGACTATTAACATTTCATTTTCATCATCATTGCAGTTTAAACAAAGAATTTACAAACTTTTTCGTCAGCAATCGCTACTCAATAGTTTATTATGACCTTAATAACCTTTAACCTGCTGTTTTTTGTTCCCCAATGTATATTTAATTTAATAACCCGCATTCGATAAACCTATTCGCGATGCTGCCAAGCTCATTTGACTTTATGCGCGCCACAATCAATTTAAAACTCTCCATACTTTTAATGCACTTTATGCTTCGAAAAATAACTGAACATATGAGTGTGAGGAAAAAAAGGAACGCGGTCAATGAACACATATAGGAAACTGCTCGATCTGCCATTAACGAAATGGGAAAAGAGGGAAGTGGAGTGGCAGTACTCGACATAGTCGTAGAGTCGTCTAGTTGCTGCACACACACACACACACAAATGGGAGACCTTTGCCTAAAATGCTGTTTATCTTGTCGTCCAATTCGAAATGAGATGGTGGCATAGTGCGGTGCAAAGAAGATAGCACTAGATAGAGTAGCACGGTGGACAGTGCCAAAAAATGCTGAGAGGGGAAAGAGAGGGAAAAAGGCTCAGCTCGTGGCTCGGCTCGGCCTGAAAAGTGCAAAGTATAAAACGCAGAATGAAGTACCACACTGGTCTGGCTTGCATTTTTAGTTCGCAGAGGGGAAGGTGAAGGGCACCGGGGACTGTGTTTGGCCAACTAGCAAAGAGAGGGGAGACCTGGGAGGGGAAACAACATGCAAACGTTCTGACAGCCAGCACAGCGTACAAACGAAATGCCAAAGAAAGCGCCAAGGAAAGTTCTGGCGATGGCGATGGCGAAATTTTTGTGGTCGAGCAAATTTCTGGGCTTCGATGAAATTGCTGCCAAATAGGTTACAAGCAATTTTTACTCGGGTCGCCTGTTTATGGAGTTGTGTTTCTGGCCGTCATCAGCTTGTCTCTCTCTCATTCTTATTGTTGTTGTTGTGCGGTATTTTGGCCTGCGTTTTTCACTTATTTCTCTTGCCTTGTCCTTTTTTTTCTCCGTTTTGGCCAGTAAATGAAACGGAAATATGTTTTGTGGGCCCACTGCACACTGCGAACGGCGACTTAAGCAGGTTGCCAAGGGGCAGCTTCGTTAGTTGTCTGCGAAGGGGGAGTGGTAGCGGGAGCAGTATGTGTTTGCCAAGTCGCAAGTGGCAACTGGCAACGTCGGCATCTTAAAGCAACTAAAACTGCTTAAATAGTCTCAAGCACGAGATAAACCCAACGTAGATATTGTGCAGAGTTATGGCGAAAATGTTACTGCAACTTACTGTGCTGGCAAAGCACAGAACTGTTCCCAAGAACAGTTCTCAGTCAGTTGCCAAGTAATAAAGTTCAAAGGGAGCATGCAGTGAAAACTGTAGCATACTTTCACGCTGACTTTAAAAGTCTCGCTATATTTGCTGCAGAGGGTTTTTTGAAAAATGCTGAATTCGAGTGGAATTGTCTGAGTTTACTCTACAGTTTTGCTTTATATAAATATGTATTCATATATATTTGATTCCACCGACAATTATAATTTCTTTGTTCACCAATTTTCATATTTTATGGTTGCAAACTTTTTGCAGAAATATAAAATGCAAGCGCTTCAGTTCCGCTGACTGCACTTAGGCTAATTTAACCACTAAACCAGCTCGCACACACTTACACACACATGCACATGTACACGTCAGTCAGTTGGCAATGTGGCTATTGTCATAATGTTTGAGTTGTTGCTGTTGCCATTTGACGTTGTTTGTTGTCGTTGTTGCTGTCGCTGTCACTGAAGTCAGGCTGCCAAAAAAGTACAAGAGCCGCAAAATGTTTAACATATAAATATAATATTTGCTGAAAGCAAAAATATAGTGCAAAGTTGACTGACGAAAGACGAATGCGAAATACACTGTGCAAATAAAATATTTAAATAATTAACAATAAATTGAATAATCATGAAGAGCAAATAGAAACTGTTTAGAAACGTAGCAGTATGTATATTTGACATATACATATATAATAAAAAATAATAATAATAATAAAATTATTATTTTAATTATTTTAATAAAACTTGTTCATAAGATACTGAATCAAAATAATAGAAATGCTTTGGCATATTTAAAAATTTAAATTAATTAAAGCCTTCCTTCCACATGTGGTGCCAGGTTTTTATTATTGTTAATTATGGAATTTTTATTTCAAATGAATTTATTGTATTTTTTAACATTTTTGTTCTCTTTAATGTGAACTGCTGTTATGAGATGTTGAACATTTCTGTGGACAGCATGACTTAAAGTGAACATAGTGCAACTGTTTGCACCGTCACAAATCCCACAGCAAAATCAATATATACTGAAATCAACAGTCGCAATCGCTGTCGATTATTTTGCAGGAAATTAAAAACCACAAATCTAAAATGTTTGAAATATCCGGTGGAACAATTAATTCATTAATGCACCGCGTCAGCGTCGTGCACGAGCACGAACAAAATGTATGCAGTTCCCTCTTCTTCCTTTCCTCTGCCCCTCCCTTGGAGCGGAAGTGTAATCAGCGTGGCGGCTGCAGAAGCAGCGTGCGCTGTGCGTAACGGTTTAATTGTATAGGTTTAACGGTTGCTGTTGTTGTTGTTATCGGATTTTTATTTCTGCTGCACTGGCGCTTATAATGTGCGCATTATTAATTTAAATATCTGAATATTGATGGACTTTTAAATGCAATCCCCAGAGCGGACCCCCGCCTCTCCCCCTCGCCACGCCTGCAATGACATTTGATTAACGCATGTAATGCAATTTAGGTGGCAGCCGCCAGACGCCAGGTGTGGGCATCACACACGCCACACACACACACACACACAGACAGTTTGTTGTATAATTATTTAATGAGTTTTATGTGCATTGTGCTGCTGCTGCTTGTTGTGCGTGCGGCATTGTTTATTAACAATTTGCACAAACAAAAAATGGAAAGCCATCGGCAATGTTTACGCTTCAATTAGCCTGTGCGATCTCATCGCATTCATCGTTGTTGTCGCTCGTCGAGGGCGCGACAAATACAATATTAATTGAACATTAATGCACTGTCCGATTGTCTACAAATTAATCAAATACTTAACAGTTAAACAGGAATTATTGCGTACAATGTTAAACAAATCGCCGCATTGTGCTAATATAATGGAAATTGTGTTAATTGCTGCGCATGTTCTTCAATATGTTATTCATTATTAATTATTTGCTACACGTTTTATGTTCTGTTACCCCCTACCCAATACTTTCTCCTGTGTATCAATTCATTTAACTTTTTTATAGAAATCAGTTTCAGTTTGTTAAAGCTTGCTGTGATTCAGCTGAAATGTTGAAATGGTGGTGGTTTTTTCTTCTGCATAAATAAATATTATTTTCGTCACAGAAAATATAAATAAATTCACTTCAATTGTATTATTCACTCAGTAAACATATCTTCCATCTTCCCCCGCTCCATTCCACTCTATACTCTTCTTTATCCGTTTCTCTTATAGCCTGTCACACTTGCAGCTTATCTGGCGGAACCCCAGAAACATCAAATGATTTTATTTCAGTTGATTTTCAATAATTTTGCACGCTAAAAAGCCGCCACACCCACATAAGTTAAGCTCAATACGCCGGGGACAATTCGATGCTTTTTGTATTCTAGCTTCTTTTTTGGCAGAAAAGAAAAAGAGATAAAATCAGACAAAAGAATGAACATTTTCTTAACAAACAAACGAAAAATACTTTTTATATTACGTATACGCCGCATGCTCTGCACAAAAGCCGCAGCAGCGGCAGATGCAGACATGGAGACAGCCACAGACAGACACAGTCACTGACCTGATTTTGCTTATCAATGCAATGCAATTGTTGTGCTGTTGTTGCTGTTGTTGTTCGCCTGGCTTGTCTGCAGCCAGCTGGCGTCGCTGCTGTTGCATCCAATCTGCAATCTGCAACACAATCTCTGCTCAACAACGGAAAAATGAAGTTATTGGAAAATGACTGTCAAACGGAGGCCGCCCAAGCAAGCAGCAGCAACAGCAGGAGCGGCCACAGCTTGGTGGACGAACATACATATGTACAGTGCCTGCCATCTAGTAGCTGCCACATATATTTTTGAAGCAGCCACACAAAATGTTTGGCATCTTGGGACTATTTTCTTGCAGCGGCTTTGCCTTCTTACTCGGCAAGTTGCTGCACTCTGCCTTTGCCCCTGCCCCAAAGTGGTATGCAGCTCGTGTCGATAATCAAGCGTCAGCGTATAAAACTCAATGCTTACATCTGCTTTGGCATGCGAAGCAACTGTCGAGCGATGTCAGCTATGCGGCTTGCTATGTATGTATGTGCCTGACCAAAGAGACCCGAGAGGATGCTAAGTTACTCACCAAAAGAACTTAGAATCTCGACTAGAAGTGCCTAGATGCCTAATTTATTTTATATTTTAATATATATCTAAATGCCACTGATTAACTGGGTTTATAATTGATTTATTTATAATTAAAGTTATTGATTGTAACTGATTTTTTTAATTTGTAAGTTTGCGTCCCACCACTAAGATGCTTAGTGGTCCCACTTTGCTTATACACGATATTTGGTGCTTTTTCAACACTTATCTTTAGATTTAATGAATAAGTTATCGAAGATGTGGCGGCGAACCGATAAATAAGATCGAAATAATCGAAGATAAGACGCAAAGGAGCAAACATGATTGTCAAGAGAAATTAAAAATGCAAAGTAAACCGAATCATTAAATTATTATAAATAAACACTTACCAATTATATATTATATATTGGTTATTTCTGTTTGCTTTAAGATGATTGAGCAATTTAAAATTGCAGTTTATTTGGCATGATATGACTCGATTTCCTGATGGAATTACTTTCATTTATCATATGACTTTTTGCTGTCTCCAACATGACTTCCATGTGGCATAAATTTGTTTTATCGTAGTCAAATGGATGTCTTTGAATATTTCTGTTCTGTTTGTTTATTTAAAAATAATATTTATTTATTCTTCAAAAATCATCGATTTCATGTGAAAAAATGTGCTTTGCTCTTTTGAATTCGTGCCGGCTTTCGCCCACTTAAAAACATATTCCCCCACAAAGAACTTGCGATAAGTGAATAACGAAACCGAATACCAAAAGCGACAAGGACAAACGCATTGAACTGTAACTGTTTGTCAGTGTGTGTGGTGTGTGAGTTTGTATGTGTTTGTGGACGGCCACCTTGCAGCAGGCATTGTCATAACATTTGGCAGATCTGCCAGAGCAAAGCCAAGCCAAGCTCCGATAGATTTCCCTTTACATAGTACAAAATGCATTTTTGCTGCATGTTTGCATATCTCACTCCAGATATTTTCATTGACATGCATTTTGGCTGGCAAACACAGCATACATAGTACACAGTGCCAGCCGGAATTGCGTAGCCACCCACAGTTGCCACTTCTTCTCTGCCTCTGCAGCCTTTCGGCGTTGGCTTTGGGCTGCAAATAATATTCTGACATTCAATTCGACATTTGTTTTCGGGCGTTGGCGTTGCCGTTGTTGTAATTCTAAGCGCAGCCGCTACCGGATGTTGCATGCCAATTTTTGTTTTGCAAAGAGTAGAAGGTGGCAACAACGCTTCAGATAATTTATTTTGGCATCGCTCGACTACGGCGCGTATTTATGGGATTTGTGTGCGAACTTCTCTCTTGCCAAACTGTAAATTTAAATGGAAACAACACTGTGCAACCAGCTCGCGAAACAGTTGCCACGTTGCCTCATGTTAAAGGCGGGTCGCATCGAGTCGAGTTGAGTTGAGTTGGTTCTCTGCTGTTTCGCACACCTTTCAAGGTTAAATGTTTTGGCAATTTGAGCGCAAACTTTGTTTCCCAACACGTAATCGCTGGGAACTTGTGCATTTTTTTGTTGTTAGGGAGTGTTCTTTTATGTGTATGTATGTGTGCGTGTAATGTGCTTGGCATGTCTTTGAGTTTTAAGGTAAATGCGAAAAGAAGCGAATTTGAAGATATATCTATACCGGGGGTTAACTGAGAAGTTTCAAGTTAGGGATGATTGAATTTGAAATTGATCGATAAATATCTTTCTGGAGAATGTTGCCTGAGTGTTACGACATTTTTGACATACAATATAGGTATAGAAAAAGAGGGAAAGGCTTGTGGTATCAGTTTTTGAAAGTGTTTTATGTATAGATGGACTTAATACAGGGTGTTCAGAGTCGAATATCTTAGCCTGTTCTTCCCATCAACTAGTCTCTTTCAAACTTCATAACATTCTCTCATATATTCCCTCAGTTTGCTGTTGATAATGACAGAACTCTACTAGCAACCCGTGCGTTCTTTCCCTGCCCAGTTGCCCTCCCGCCTGATGGGATCTCTTTAGACTGCTGCTTCGTGTTGTGTCGTCATGTCGCCGTGTCGTCATGTGCTGTGTGTGTCGCCGTGCTGCACTCTTATTCAATTGCAAATCACGCAACATTGTAAACATTTGTAAAACGGCTTTAAAAAAAAGAACTTTGTGTGCTCTCGGCTGAATGATGAGACATCAATCACAAGCCAGCACGTTTGTCATGCGTCGGACGCACTGTCAAATTCACTGAATACACCCTGTGCCCTGTACCCTGTACATTCAGTACCGCCTTGTACCCGCCTGACACGCCTTCCCATGCGGTAATCCGAACACGCCCACGCCATGCTAAAGAAATCGCAGCGTTAAAGTTTAAACGTTTCGATTTTTCTTCGACGTTTTCTTGTTTTTCTTGTGTATTTTTTTTGTCGGTGTATTTTATTTTTGGTTTTATTTTTTGTTGTTGTTGTTTGTTATTTCTGTTTTCCCACAACTCCCTCAAGGAGATGCTGACAAAAGTTTTTCCTCTTTTTTCCGTACTGACTTGAACTGAAAATGGATCGTTCGCATTCCTTTTCACCTGCAACATTTTCTAATGACATCACAAACAGCAACAAAAACTTGGAATAACAAAAGCAAAAATTTGTTGCTCGTTGTGACATTAAGATTGATTAGTTTCTCTCGTTCTCTCCACGTCTCCCTATTCCTAACTCTCTCTCTCTCTCTCTCTCTCTCTTTGGCTATCTCTTTCACTCTGGCCAAAACGAACTTTTGGCAAATTTATGCGCTTCCGCTTGATGATGGAGATGCTTTTACAATGTCGAGTAATTTGGTTCCAGTTTCCATACGCTTACAGAGGGTATTCAACTATTCGTGCTTAGTAGATGATGCAAAATGAAGGCAGTATTTGTTTTAGATTCATATAAGTTGATTTAAGTTGCGAATTGAAGATCGTTTTACTTTTTAAATTTTTAATTCAGTTCTAACAAATGTTGCCCAGAAAAGTATGCAATTATTTTTTTCAAGCTCTTGGCAAGGTTTTTTTGTTTTTTGGAAGAGTGTTTAAAGCTGCCTCAAACCTGGGAGTTAATTTTCATGCTTCTATAGATAAGTTGCTCAATGAAAACTTTGTTTTTACGACTTATAACCATAAGAAAAACTTAATAATAAAAATTTCTATAACAAAATTGATCATAACTTTATCCCAACATTTTAAAGAGTATCGCAGTCTTCTTCTTAAGCACAAAATAATTTCCGCTTGTCTTTGCTTGTATAAGAAATACAATAATTTGTTGCTTATCGTTTACATAAATTTGTGTCAGTGTGCAACAGCAGCAGTAGAAAAACGGGAAAAACAAACACACACACACATACAGACGAATGTTAAGCTGTATAATTTCTTTTTAATAAACGCAAATAGTTGTTAACAACAGAACAGAGAACAGTGAAACGCTTCATCATCTGTGGCACAATTATGGGAAGTGAAAGAGGAACACAGAGAGAGAGTAAGAAAATGAGTAGGGAGGCGTCATTAACTGTAGTGGCAGTTGCTTAGTTGCCACATGAAGCACATTTGTTGCTTCTGTCCGGTAAATGTGCTGCAAGAGTTGTTCATTATGCATGTGTGCGTGTGTGTGTATGTGTGCTTGGGAATATTTAATAAACAACAGCCAACAATTGCGATTGCTCGCCAGCCTCCACTCTCGACACATTTGTGCCGAAGTTATTAACTCATATGGCATAGAAAGTTACTTGAAGTTGCTATAAGTACCAAAGTAAAATAACTACAAGAGCTCTAGGCGTGGTTACATAGGTACATTATATCTGTGTGTGTAATTATAACCAAGTTCTTCTGACTATTTTTAGTAGTCTCAGCAACACTTGTGGCAGTGAAATACACTGCGAAGGGTTCCAATGACAATTGAATTGAATACATTATTAATGTGTGGTGTACTTGATGGAATGATACTCTGTGGGGTAACAAAATAGTATTGATATAGCACTCTATAAGGCAAGACTGCCAAAAATGAAGATTCTTTAGTTTCTCCTTGCAAGCAGCTTTACATTTCTGCAGCATAATTTTAAGAGCGCATTGTAATTCACCGAGATTGCAAATAGAGCTCAGAAATACTTGACAGTATTAAATATATTTCAATTCGAATACCTATAAAAATTGCCCACATTATAAAGAATTTCTTTAAAACCACATTTATTGTACTATTTAATTTTTTACTGTATTATTTTCTCAATTTCAGCATAATTAACAGAACGTTTTTCTACTTCTTTTTTAAATCTCAACAATTAGCAGTAATATTATTTTAATCACCGATGCTGCAGTTTATTCCGTATTTGTTTTGCTAGAGTTTTTCTAGATTGCAAACTGAAATTAATTATTAAATCGAATCTAATGCTTCGTTCGTCCGTCCTCCTCACACAACCAATGCATTCCTTGGGCAACAGATTGCAAATTAACTGGGGGCGAAATGTTGCCAGCATGAGGAGAAGGAAAACAATGAGAGTGGAACCTCTTGAGTTGGGGGTAATGGCAAATGAAGTTTCACGCTAAAATGAATTACAAGCAAATACAAAAGCAAACAGTTAACGATTTGCTCGAGGGTGAAATGGACCAGCAGTAGCAGGTGGATGGGGCACAAATCGAATGCAGCTAAATTAAAATTCGCGCGAAAACATTTTATAGTCAGCTGTAAAAAAAGGACGAAGAGGGTAAAATGGATAACTATGGAGCAGCTAATTTGAGCGCTCCCTCTCGCTCACAATCACTCTCTCTCTCTCTGTCTCTCTTTCTCTCCTACACTGGCAAATCAAAGAAACATTTTCTTGCACAACGAGCTTGTGCTTTATTGGGTCATTTGGTCGAGAGAATGAATGAAGAAGGAGCAGCGGATGGATGGATAGATGTGGGTGGGTGTGATGTGTATGTAGGTTGATCGCAGCCCGCCACTATAGACGGCATACGAAATCAATTTCCTGTTGGGGCTGCTTCTCTCTAAATCGATTTGAGTTTGGTTAACCTGCCAAAGTTGCAGCCATAAAAACCGAAAACAGCCAACAAACTTTGCACGATGGAAACAAACAAAATTTTAACAGGATTATTGTAGGTGTTTTGTTCAATTTGGGACTGGGGACCGGGGGGCAGAGAATAGGGGGCGTGACCCAGGCTGGGCATGGCCTACAATTGTTACGAAAGCGAAAACTTTGTGGCGCTTCTGTTTTTCCTTCTTGTGGATTTCCTGTGTGTCCTTTATACGCTCAAATAAATCAAAAATTTATATACAAACACACACATAGATTTCTATTGTTTGCAATACATACGACTTATTTGTTTGTTGTTATTATTATTGTTGTTGTTGGGTGAGCCACTTGTGCGGCTTATTTGTTACATAATCAAATCGAGACCGCACAACACAAATAATATTACGCATACGCCGCATTTGCCGGCTCAACTGAACTCATTTGCTCTGGAGCAGCAACAAAAAGGAAGGGTTCGCCTTTGCTTGGCTTTGCTTTCGTTTCACCATTGTTTGCCTTTCTGTGGCACTGTGTCAGGGCTGGACAACAATTAGGCAGCAAAAACAACAACTAACTAAAGCAACAAGCATTATGAATACGAGCCCAGCAAATTAGTAGCATTTTCTTGTATTCTTTTTTTCCTGCTTGTCATCGCTAACATCACCATCTCCATCCCCATCATCATACTCATCATCATACTCATCATCCTCATCATGGTATTGTTTCCATTTGCCTTTGGGGCCGTGTCCTTTGGCAACTTAATTTCTGTTTTCTCATTTCGTTTGTTCGTGAATTGAAAACAAAAGAAAAAATGAAACGAAACTGGGCTATTCTAATAATGTCAAGCTTGTCGGTTTGTTTGCCCTGTTGTCAATCATAATTTGGTACATTGAGCTTTAATCGACCTATTTGAGTGGTAACGAATACGAAAAGAAGATCTGAAAAATCCATTTTCCTGTGGTTGATAAAGTTATCAGAGATTGCTTAAAGTACTTGTAGAGGAATTTATGATTACAGTTCATCTATATAAAAATGTTTAGTTTAATTATATTTCTTGCATTAATAAACCCTTCGAAAGTTTAATTAAAATGTAATTAGACAAAAAATGTTAATTGATTTGAAAATTATTAACGAGTTTAGCATGAATATTGTACTGCATTCTGGCAACACTTACGCATTCAAACAACAATCAATTTAATGCATACACTAATCCACTCGAGAGTGCTGTAATTGTTGAATGAATATACTTTATGGCTTATCACAGCTGCATTTAATCAAATTAAATTGTATTTATTGGCCCTCAGACAGGACTCTCAGTCAGTCAGGAAGATAACCAAGAGAAATAGAGGGAGAGAGAGGGAGAGAGAGGGAGAGAGAGGGAGAGCTAGCGAGAATCGAGTTGTCCATTTTGCTTGGCTCATGAATATTAAAATATGTTTGACCTTTTGTCCTTTGCTCGAGAGCTACTACTAGGCAAGGCAAGGCAGGGCAGGGTAAAGCCTTTTGTACAATCGCCGAAGTTGGCATAGAAAACTACAACTTGGTTAGCAGAATGCAATTAAAATTTCGTAGCAGAAACTCAAGCCAATGAACTTGCCCGTCGTCCTAGTCGTCGCTTGGCACCAGTCAACAGAGAGGGGGAAGGAAAGAAGAGGGTGGGGGGACTAGTAAATGCCTGTGTTTGATTTATGAGAGCATTTTTAGCCCGAACATTTTACAACAAGCGGCGTAGAAAATTAAGCAAAAGCGTAATACAATATACACGAAAATATGCTGTGCGAAAAATTTCATAAAACACATAAAACTGACAGGCGTGGGAAGAGTGAGAGAGAGAGAGAGAGAGAGAGAGAGAGAGAGAGAAAGAGAGAGGGGGAGAGGGGCGTTGAAAAGTGCAGCGTGCACGTCTTACTATAAACAGGAAAATTATGAAAAGCCTCCTTGCTTGCGCAAGGCTGTTTGTGAAAAATGACGGGGCACAGACAGTGACTGCAAAATGTATATGTACCATGATGGGGGTAACGGGCGCAACATTTTACTTCTCATGAATATTAGATGAATGCCAAGGCAGGAGACAGTGGAAAGGCTTAAGTTGCTCAGCGTTGAAATGAGCTGCACGAGAGCAGATAGAGCAGAAAGACACAGAGGGAGAGGGAGACTGAGGGATGGTGGGGCGACTGCTCGAGGCCATGCGGTCGGCATAATAAATAATGACCGGCATTCCTTTGTTGTAATTGAAAATGTTGGTCATTCCTAGGGGCGGCAGTCGCGACGACCGTGCGCCGCTTCGCCTTAAAGCGAAAATGATTGCCATACTTTGGTGCAGTTATGTCCGCATCCGGCAGTGCAGTCGAGCAAGGCCAGGGCAGTGGCGGAGGCAGGGATGAGGAGCAGTCCAAACTTAGCTCTCTTCACGTACTTTTTCAAAATTCAAAACAGGCAACGGCGTGTTGGCATTAGCCAGCCCCGAGCTGGAGCTGGAGCCTGTAGTCGGGTCTGTCGCTGACGCTGATTGGTGGCTTAAATGGAGGAACTTTCGATTGGAAGGTGGAAGAGCTGGGCAGCAGAAAGCTGCAGGGCAGACTGAGGGTCGTTGGGTATTCCCTCCCTTGGATCATGCATAATTATGCAGGCGCGCGCGATGTCGCCGCGCATTAAAAATGAGCCTGAAGGCGCCTGAAATTGATATCCTCTTTGGGATGGAGGTGCTGCCATCGCCTATTTGCAGTGATAAATTGCACTCTCTTGTTGCTGTTTCTTCTTCGTCACTTCTTTATTATTTGCTCGTTTATTGATTGGCAATTGCAGTGCGAGAAACTGGAGTTGATTGATTTATTTGAAAGTACTTTTTCGTACAGTCTGCAAACGATTGCCAAGGCCACAATGAAGGGCTCATCAGCAGTGCAACTTGAGAGTTGAACTGGATTCCATTTTAGCTATAAAGTGTTTGTGCTCTAAGCTGGAGTTGATAAGTAGTATATACGAGAGAGCTACAGTAATTTAATATTCAAGTGTCTGCATAAGTATTCCAATCATGGATAGCTAGGTTTTTATTTACTGATAAACGATGTGGTGGCCAGTGATTCTATTTCCAGGACGTTTCATACAAAAAGGGAAATTAAAATTAATAAATTACTTAAGTAAAGTAAGTTATGGTAATCCCTTTGTAGTAGCCAGTGCTATGGGGATACTATATCTTACTGTCTGCAAAGAAGACCTTAGCAGAAGAAAATCTTGAAACAGCTGAAAATTTAGTTCAGTTCAGTTTTAAAGTGTTTGTGCTATAAGCTAGAGTTGATGTATGAGATTATAAACAGCCATTCAATTTGGTATTTTATTATTAGGTACTCTCTACCAATGATTACCACGAAGACCTTAGCCAAAGTAGATATTGGTAGAGCTGGAACTGCACCCCGATTCAGTTTACCCAAAGCTGGAGCTGATATTTTGTGCAATAAGTTATCGACAATACTTTAAAGACGCATTGCAATACTTTAAAGACATGCCTTTAGATAATTGCTTTTCACTTCTTAAAATGTGTAGATTTCTGTATCCATAGAATATAAAATAATAAAATTTGGTAAGTCACTTTGTGGGAAGCTAACACTTGTATGTATGTAAGTTGTAAATAATGCGCTTCGATCTATGTACAGTCTGTGAACTCTATAACTCTTTGGCCCGACATTTGACAAGCACAAATAGCTTTGTCCCTTTGCTGGATTATATGTTTGCATTGTCTCGATGACCATTACGATGAATAATAAATGCTGCCCAGTGCTGCAATTGCACAGCCATCGAAGAGTATCGCGAGGCTAATCGAAGTCATCGTTTGCCAGTTTGGGTGATTTGAAAATCAAATAAACTGTAGCTAATTGTGTTTGTAATCAACTAAATGTGCCACATTTGGCTTCTGCGAGACAAGACAAGACTAGAGCAAGAGATTGCCGACCCAAAGACAAACAGCAAATACAAATACGCACTCAAGTTAGTTTGGCTGTGTGTACATAACCTCACTTAACCTGGCCGAGGTAAGTCTCGTGCTGCTGCTGGGGCTGCTGCACGTTCTGATCGTTTTCCGCTCTCACACTCCGAGCGTGTAATTAATGACGGTGTAGCTGGCATAAGAAGAAGTAGCCAAAGAAGCAGCCGAGAAAGCAGCAGCAGAAAATGCAAAAAATTTACATCGCACAACAAAACAAACAAAAGTTTCGGAGCTCGGCTAGACAACGGACGAGGTCGTCTGGGCGTCCTTGTTGCTAGCTCCTTGGGTTCCGTAGGGTGACTATCAACGCCTCGGCCGTTTTGTCATCATTTCATTACCTTGCAGAAAGTTCGTCTTCCGCGTCTCTCCTGTACTCTGCTCCCCCCATCCACACTTTGATAATTTGTCTTCCAGGTGCGCCTTGAAATTTGTCAACAATTTGGCCAAAACGAAACTCTTGTGATTCTTTTGCCATGGCCTTTGGCCCTACAACAAAGTGGCATCTATTAGTGATAAAAATATACTCATTGTAAAAGGGAGGGGAGGGTGGACAAATGAGCCGGCAGCTGCGTGCTGACGCAGCATCTGTTGTTGCCACTGACCCCCACGTAATGGGCCAAGGCTGCAGCAGATCGCTGGTTTGCTTGAAGGTTGAAAAATTATTGGCATTTGAAATCAGAGTTTGGAGAGAAATTTAATTTGATTGGTCATTAGTTGAGGAAAACTGTGGGGAAAGCTGCTACAGGAAAAACAGGTTGAACGTGGCTGGGTCAACCACTTGATGACGCTTTTTTAAGACGCCAATTTATGTTTGATATTCGGAATGGTGGCAGAGGAAGACTAGCTTGAATTATGACAGAAAAGACAGAAGACAGTAAGAGAGACAGTGACAAAGAGAGTTATTGTCAGAGAGAGGGTAAAGAACTTGACGGGGCACATAAAATTATGACTTCAGCCCTAAATGACAATGGTTTGTTATGGGTAAATTATGGTCACTAAAGGATTTTGGCTTGGTTAATACTAGCTCAGGACCGGAGAGCTATTAAACCAAATGTTAAAGTAAATGTAAGTGTAAGTATTAAAAGTGTATAAAGCTAAAGGATTACAGCAAAAGAAACGAGCGAACGAAGTTCTGATTTGGTTGAGTAATAAAGTTGTTAGCAGTATTAGATTAGCACTAAGATGGTAAATTTTTAAGGAGTCATTTTTAGTGTAAGTATCACATAAAATACGTACTATTTTTATTTTTAATGGCAACATTTTAAGCACTTTAATTTACTTTGTACACTTTGATATTACTTCATAGTTTGTTACTTTTTAAAATGTATTCTACAAATCTTTTTTGTTTTGTTCTCCAAAATAATTTTTCATTATAATAAATAAATTTGCATAATAAGCTCACTTACATAGTTTTGCCTATTCACATATAATTGGATACCCTTTAAGTGGCGAAATAAATTAAATAATTGTAAATATATTGTAACCACATTAAAAAGTAAGTCAGGTAACTGTTTAAGGGGAGCTCTAAGCTCAGCAGAGCAATACATTTCCGTCAACACATAATTTTTAACTAATTTTAAAATAAATATTTAATATTATTAATATAAAATAAATTAATAAGGAAACTTTAGAGTATCTTCTAGTCGAGTAAGGACTCAATACTGGAATCCCGCATTAATTTGTTTCCTCTTTCGTAGCCACTCTAATTAATTGCACATTTATGTAAATTATCATATATTCAATTTATTGAAATATTTCTGTTATTAAAGGTTGAATTTAATATGAACAAATTAATGTAGGCAAGTTTAATGTGAAATTTTCAACCTATTAAAGCCTATTTAACCTATTTGCCAACGAGCAATACTAATATGAAATACTTCATGGTACTTCATACTTTGTTTATTTGCTAATTCTATTAACCTCTTCTACTTCTCTGACTATTGGTCCAGCTTTTTTTACTATCTTTGCCACCCTTTGGCAATCTGCTCTTCATTATCTTTCTCTTTCAGTTAAAGAATCGATTGCTCGAGGTTCTTTCGTTTTATGAGTTTACATGTTGCGTCTGCATCTCTCTCTCTCTCTTTTTATCTTTCTCTCCATCTTCTGCAATGTTCTTTGTCTGTCATCTTTATAGCATACCCTGGCCGTTTTATTACTACAGGGTATGTAGGTTATTTGACGCTTTAGCTGTCGTTGTGCACAATTCGCCTAATTGAAGTCTTTTCACGCAACTCTGGTAAACACAGAAACTCACTCAGAACCCGTCGCACACACACGTAGACAGACAGACAGACAGACAGACAGAGAGTCTGAGAGACAGAAAAAGAGACTGGCAGACTGACGCAAAAGGCAGGTGAGCGACAGCTTTCATCATTATCAGCTTGGCGAAACACAAAGCCCGAGACAGGTGGAGGAAAAGCAATATTTGCCGCTGATGTAGATAAATGAGTAGACTTCGTGTTTCAATTAAAGTGATTGAAGTGCGAGGCTGCACTGGTATTGCTCTATGTGTGTCTCCCTCTCTCTCTCTCTGTCTCTCTCTGAAAAGGTGCTAAACGTTTTTGCTATCCAAAAACTTGTTCGTGGCCATTAAACTTTGCGAGGCAGCTGCAGTTGCACAGCGTCTCGCCGACTGCTTCCGCTGCTGCCGCATCTGTCTTGGCAACACGCAAATTAATAAGGCAGCTTTGGTGCCGAGATCAATCTAAATTTGCCCCAGCTGAAACTTCAACTTCGTCAAGCTGCAACTTGGCCCTCAAAAGTTGCCATCGCCATCGTGTCAAATAGTTTCCCAGGCATTTGGCGACATTCATTTAGCAGCTAAATGCTTTTGCATCCATCAATGGCATGCGTAATCCAGGCCAACTTTGTTGGCCAACTTTAGTCCATGCTTCATGTGCTTCTGTCTGTCTGTGTGTGTCGGAGGTTTTAGAGGTTTCAGTTTATGCTTGCACTGGGAAAAAGGAAGGAATATTTTAAAGGGATTTGTAGTATTTGTGAGTTTACAAAGGTATTAACTCATCTGAATTTGAAAGTATGGGTAGTAATAAAGATAATAATAATTCTATAGCTACTTGTATGGATAGTAAGTTAGTAGGGAAATATAAATATTTAATACCTTGCAAATACTGATCAAATTTGAATATTTTCAAAAATATATTATGTATTTGACAACTTTATATTTCATGTAAACCTTAAATGTTCTTAGTTTCCATATTGTCGTTTAGTTTTACTCTACTATAGTAAGTGTTTTGCAAAAGAAATAATTACTTCTTTCTTATTGGAGTTATTGCCATGTATGTTAAATCATAAAATGATGCTTAAAAATATATATTTTTAAACTCTGTCAACATATTTTTTCTCATTGTATTCATTACATATTTAAACATTTATTACTTGTCCTATTTTAATTTAAATGATTTGTAATTATGTATTTTTTGTAAATGTCTCATATTTCTTCTTATATGATTGCTAATATCTATTTAATTTTCGCAATAATTTTGATTTGTTTTGTTAAAATAATTCCTCTTTTTGCTGTTACTTTCTCTCAGTGCAGATATTCATACATATAAAGGGTATTTAGCATATTGAGTAAAGTTGTTTTTAAAGCAAAGGTGCAGCTGCTTCATCATCTGCGTGCACTGTGGCAGCAGCTTATTGCATTCTTGCCTCTGCATCATTTTATCGCACGTTGCAAGCATTTGCATGCGAAATGCGGCAAATGAGACAACAGCTAAAACTAGAGGGGTAAGTGGAGCAGGGAGCGGGGGCTGCTGCTGCTGTCCTTGCAGCTGGCAGCTACCTGGCGAGTGGTCTCTGGCCTCGTCAACGCTTTGAGCTGCTGCTTTTCTGCTCCATTGCAGTCGTCGTCAGCGTCGTTGTCGTCGTCGTCGTCGTGGCTGTTGTCATTATTGCCCTGCTGCCATCATGCATCAAGTGTCGTTGTCATTCCCTTTCCGCAACCCCCTCCCCCCTGCCGCCATCTGCTGCTGTTGCTGTTTCTTATAAATGTGTTCTCCCTCCCTTCAGCTTCTTCTCTCTTCAGCATTTGTCACTTTCCTTTGCTTTTTTCGCGTGTGCGCTGGAAAAACTTTGCACATAATAATAAAATGGCTGCGGGAATTTTTGAGTCGTGCGCCTTGGCTTATGCAATAGAAATGGTAACACTCTCACTGTCTCTGTGAGTGTGTGTGTTGTGTCTCTGTAGGTGTCTGTGTGTGGTCGCAGCTGTTGTTGTCCTGATAAGCAAGCCGCGTGCTTCGGTTCACCTTCGCCTGCTACTATTGCTGATGTTGTTGTTGATGTTTTTCGTGTTCCTCATGTTGTTTTTGTTGCTTTTCTTGCTCTTGTTGTTGTCGCCTGTCAGCGGAGCGCTTAAAATTCGGTTCATTTTTTGGCTGAATTTCGTGGAAAAAATAAGTAAAGAAAACCTCTTGCGGACGCCAAACTGGCAGGTGGTGTATAAACAACGACGCGACGCGAACGTGTGTCTGAAACAACGGAAAGGTTTATGACATGTGCAATGTGCCTGATGGGCGGCATCTTCTCTAGACAATTACATTAAAGTTATTTCTGGCGGTAGCTGAGACTGCTGGATTTCGAAAGCTAAGACTGTTCTCAGATGCAGTACGCAAAATTCGTCAGCTAAGGAATGACTTTGGTTGAAGGGCTGACGCGGTCTATGTATTAAAAAGGTGCTTGATAAGGTGTTGAATTTATTGTAGTACAGGTTGGGTATACAATGTATAGTGTAGAAAGGTAAATAAATACTACCATAAATATATATGTAAAAATATACGTACAATAATCATTTACTCTGAAATATTCACGAGATAAAACCATAAGTAGAATGACACATAATTGAATAGATTTTAACGAAGTTATTTGCTTTGGAGGCTAAGATGAACTACAAAACTTGTAGAACCATTAGGTAAGGTTGTTTCAATCACATACAGGTATATAAAATTCAAACATCTACAAATTCAGATGATTTTAAGCTGTTGTAATAAGACCTGCTTGCGAAAAGTTTAGATATTTTTATAAATTTCTATTAAAAATGCAATTTAAATACAGGAAACATAACAAATTGAACCAATAGTAATGTCTCTTATTTCTCAGAGGATCTACCCGCTTTTTAACGAGTGCAGGGTATCAAAAGATGCCTGCATTTTTGAGTAGAGTCAAGTACAGTTGCACATCAAAAGTGCCTTAAAAACCCTTTCCACCTTAAGCCCTAAGTATTTTTGTATGCAACTTCAAATCGTTTCTCATATCCCTCTCTCCCTTTCCCTCTGTCGTTTTCTCTCTTGCTGGGCAAATGCCTGCAGTGCATGTGCCCAAATGCAAAAGTAAAATTCCCTTTTACGCCACTTCCCCTTCTGCCCTTTCCCCCTTCTTACAGATGGCAGTTAAATTGTGCAGGAATTTTAATTTCTACAGTTGAGCAATTTGCTTAGACAAGCATCGACGCAGTTGAGCCGCAAGCAAAGGCCCAACTCGACTTGGTTTTGGCCACCTGGGCACACCTGGCCCACGCAGCACCTGAGGCGGCCTGCTTGCCGTTAGCTTTTCAACTTTTCCTCACAAACATTCGCTTTGTGTCATTTTTCCTGGTGGAAAAAGAGAAATAGGCAACAGGGAGAGAAAAACGTTTGCTGCCAACAATTTGTGTTGTCAAATAGTTTGCTGCGGGGCAATTGCTTGCCACGCCCACCAGCCAGCGCCCTTACCCCAAGGGGAGCGTGTTCCCACTCTCCCCTCGCAGCCTTTGCTTGCTTTGGCTTGGCACATTTACCTTTTTAAATTGAAAATAAATTAGAATCTGGTTACGTATTTCGCACCGATTTGTGCTTCTAAGTGATAACACACACGCACACACACACAAAGGGAAGTGTATATATGTGTGTGTGCATGTGTGTGCAGACATGGCTGCGTTTGACTGACAACACACGCAGGATGCGCCAGACGAGCGCGCCCTCTGCGAGGGACGAGTCGATTTGCCTGCAGGGCAGCAACATGTGTTGTGTGTTACATTTCTATTTATGACGGAGCTGCTCTTCTCATGCTGCTATCCCTTTTTAGCTTCTTTTTTTTTGTGAAAAGAAAATGGGCTTTGAAAAGCAATACAGCAGCAACAAGAACAACAACTACAACGTGAGTTACTGGGAAAAATCCTGAGCAGTGAGAAGAAAATATGAAATGTTCATTACAGTTGACAAATATTTGCGCTCACTTTTTGCTTTCTTTCTGTTAATTTCTGTCTCACTCGTTTTTTTTTTTTATTTTTTATTCTCACTGTACATGCTCTTGGCAACTAGGTTGACACGCCCCCCCATCGGCCCCGTCGCCGCTTGGACCCTCTGCCTTTGATGACGTTCCCTGTGTTTTGCCAACCAGCCAGCCTGACTGCATGTTTGATTAAACGCATTTGTTGCCTTTCGACGCGCCTGTTTGTTTGTCGGCTTGTTTACGAAACAGTGTGAACAGTGTAGGGATGAAGGGGGGAGGCAAGAGAAAGGAGACGACAGAGGTGATACTATTTTGCAGCTTAGTCAAACCGTTTCTATGTAGGCCCATTTAATTGAAAGTACTCCTGGCATCCCGGCATACGCTCCATTTCCTGTTGGCAGTCGACTCGTTTTTTTATTGCGTGTGTTTGCTTTGGATTTGCGCAAACTAAATACCAAAAAAATGGAACATTTTCACACCTAACGGTGTATAGGGTGTGTATAACTAGTACTAGGCTTATAAATTGGGAAGACAGGAAAAGAATAAAACTAAACAAAAAAAAACTCTGTGAAAGGCATTGAACTTTGCTATATATTTCTGTATATAACAAAATAATAAAATAATAATGAAATAACCTTAAAAAGACATAGAAATATCTCAACATAAATCCAAATATAATATGAAAGTTTAATGTAAAGAAATATAAATGAAGAATCTTAATAAGATGGATCTTTGTAAATTTCTATAGGAAACTCTTCATTCAGATGCTTGAACCACAATCTGTACTACAGTGAAAATATCCATTTAAAGTTCTCTGTCTTAAGGTGATTTTAAACAAGAAAATTGCTAAATTATCTTTGAGAAACTTGCGCAGTTCTTAGTCTATTGTTGTGCTTGATATACAGGTAATTTGTTTCTTCCGAGTTGGCTTTATCCCTTTTCTTTGTCTACTCTCTAACTCTTCTCCCTCTTTGTCTCTCCCTCTCTCTGTCTCCCTCTCTTTACTTCTCACTCTTGCACAATCTTTGCACATTTGACCCCCAAAAACAAGTTGCCCTCAAAATATTTGTTCAGCACTTGCAGTTGGATCAAAAAGAATAACACACATTTTCCAGCAAACACACATGCACACACACACGCACATACATACATATGCAGGGAACACTCACATGCGTTTGCTTTTCAATTGCCAAGAAAAAGTTTGCCTCAAGTTTCGCTTTTGTTGACTATTTTGGCCAAAAATAGTTTGAGTTATTTTTACCCATTTCTTTTTTGTATTTCTCAGGCGAGAATTAACAAACATCGCAGGTCTTGTAAAATAAAGTTGAAATACGAGTAGTTTAGAGTGGAAGAAGAGGTGGGGCAGGGCAAGGGAAGGCAGTGCAGCAAAAGGAATTTGAATATTTATAAACATTTTTGCATTTTGTTGGCAACAACGCAGTCAACAGAGCCAGCAGCGCCAGCAGAGAGTTTTCCATTGGAAATTTGTTTATTTGGCCAAGTTAGAGCCATGTGCCAGAAGTCTTTTCTTTAGAAGAGGGTACACTCACTTGGAAAATGTGCATCGAGGGGGAGGTACAAATCAGTTGCATGGGGCAATATCAAAAGTTTCATTCAACTCCAAAGTAAATGCGACTCTCAAGTTTTGTATTATTTTCTGTTCTGGCCAAAAAGTTGCTTTACATTATGCGACCAAGCGTTGCAAGTCTATTAAAAATTTCAATTTATATGTTCTAGAAGTAGTAAATGTGGAATAATACAAGCCAGAATACCCCTACTTAAGCCATAAGAGTTTGGGATTGACTGACATACATGAGAGTCACTATTGATGAGGTTGAATGAGCATGCAGACCTTAAAGACTTTATTTATTTAGAGTAAATTTTAAAAATATTAGAGTGTGAAACAGAATAATTTATTTAATTCTTATACAATCAGTCAATGGGCCCAGACGCCGCTTTATATGAAATTTAAAATTCTGTTGCGCTTCACAAATCGAACAAAAATATGATAAGCCCCAGAGGAGAAATCTTCAAAGCGCAGTCTGAAAAATGCTGCCTACTAATGCGATTAAAGCCCCAACTCCAGGCAAATGCTATACATACATACATATATGTATACCCTTACACACACCTACATACATACATATGGGAACCACCTGTCGCGAGTTGGCTGCGCGCCGACAGTAAATAACTGTGAGTAAAGCTCAAAGCTTGCGCATTTTAATAACTTTGTCTCGAAATGGGAGGGGGTTAGGAGAGGGGGGGGATGGGTGCGTAAGGTCGAATGTGCCACACCCATTTCGTGGCCGGTGTATATGAGTGAAGACGGTTCGCGTTATTGAAGTCATAAATAAAAAGGCGAAACGCGCGGAGGAAATGTGCCGAATGTGTGTGCCACATTAAATTGCGGTTAGGCGTGTAAATAGGATTCTGAGGTTAGTTTCTGCGGCAGCAGCTGTGCGATTTTAATTAAAAATGCTTAAATCATATACGCACCCATTTTCGGGGCAGACCCAAAAACATTCCCTCATTTCTATAGCATAAGTTATGCAAGAGCTGAAGGAAATGTTTAACAATTTATAAAATAAATAGTAATATAGTGAAAACTTTTCATAATATATAAAATACGTTTTAAATAAATAATATAGTGTTATATATATTTATATACATAAATACATATTCATATTGTATTAATTATAAACATAGCGTCTCACTGTGTTTATATTCGTCATTTCGAACTTACTCAACACTAATCTTTACATTAATTGAATAAGTTATCGGAGGTGTGGCGGTAAGCCGATAGATAAGATTGCGGAAATTGTAATTATTATTTTGCACTGAACTTTAAAATATAAAAGAAACGAAGAAGAAACGAAATTATTACAAATAAACGCCTAACAATATTTATATATATTTCTTCTCTCTCTTTCTCTTTCTCTCTCTTTCTCTCTCTCTTATAATATTTTCATTTATCTGCGTTATTATTTCCATTTCTTGGTAGTGCAAATAAAAGTTTGTAAAACAACTCTGCATTTATGATCAGTGTAAACTTTTTATATTGCAAAACATTTAATTAAATTGCAGATGAAAAAATGTTTGACGGCGCAAGTTGCAGCTAAACGAAACTAAGTTGCCTTTCTAGCGCAATATACCCTGTAAGATGGTGCATCAGGCAAGTGTAATCAGCCAAGAAAGCAGGTCAAATTTAAATTGGCTGATCTGGAGGAAGACAATGATTAAGTATAGTAAAGTTGAAGAAAGCTTAATTCATATTAAATATCAAATATAAATAAGATGTAAAACATACAGGATACGCGTTTCCTATACCCAGTATAACTTGACTCCCTATCCAGTTACAAAGTTAGTTAAAGATCTGCCCAGTCATCGGACTCATCCTGCTAGTCGTTCAACAGTTGCATCCCATTTTGCCTGCACTTGGCGAGAGTAAACTGTTATTCAAAATTAATTTATAAAGCGTTGGGCTGTGCTGGGCGCGGCATAAGGACACTCGAAGGCTCCGCCAGGCAATTGGCTTAAATTGTTCATGAAATGCAATGAAATGAACTAAGAAAAAGCCGTTTTAATTTTGCGGCGTTGCGGCATGGCGAGGAGGCACAACAAAACGGGTCAAGGATGTGCGCCCAGGACGAGGACGAGCCGACAGCCGATTGCAAGGCTGACAGGGCTGGGCGTCGCTGTCGAGCTGAGGCTCCAACTTGTGCTCCAATCTTCTCCGACTTTCTCTCGCTCTTCCTTTCACCCATTCTCCCCCTCTCTCTCTCACTCTCTCTTGCTTCTGCTCTGTGGACGCTGCGGATTTGCAATTAATGTTGCCTTCAACTTTTGTCCCTTAGCCGGCAACTGTTCCAGTTCCTGTCCATGCCACGCCTCCTCTTTCTCTTGCTTGGCTGTAAATTTGCTTAAACGAAAGTGTGAGCATGAATTTAATTAGAATCTGCCGGCTATCTCAGGCCCGGCCCGGCCAGGATCTGTTTCTCTGGACTCATTTCCAATTATCCGACGACATTTTGTAGTGCAACACGTGAAGCGGCTGCCAAGTCTGTCGTCTGCCTCATCTTCTTCCCTTATCTCCTCTTTGGGCCTAAACTTGTTGTTTTTGTTCTTCTTGTCGGGGATTTTTAAAATGTCAGCCTCTTAGGCAAATTAGTTAAATCAACGCGCTGCAAAGTATTTGCCGCCAGTTTCGACTTACATTTGTCAAGTGCCAACAGATTTACCTCCTCCCCATGACACGCCCTCTTTCTTCTTTGACTTATTTGAGAGCATTATAAGGGCAAGTTTGCCGTAGGAATTAGTTAGGAAAATTATGCTGTAACTTGTTAGCTGACTTTATCTATGGGATAACAATTAAATTATACTTATTTTCGGTTCTAATTGAGCAGAGAATTGCATATTTATTTGTTATAATCTTTGAAATTGTGTTTGAAATAGTTTAAACTAATTAAAGTCATCAGTTACTTATCAACCACGTCATTGTGGTGGCATGTTTCATTATTTATCTAAGAAAACAAATAATCATATATAAAGGATTATATTAAAAACCAACGTTATTATCATACATGGCTTCGTTATAATCCGTTTCTTCTATATTATATATTGTATTTCTTTTATGGCATGCACAACTTCTTTGTCTTCTACAGCTTCAACATATTTTGAATCTTCTATAGTTTCTTTGTCTTCTTTCTCTTCTATTTCCTCTTCTTTATGTTCTTAATTTCATCATATTTTCCATATATGGCTCATTTATTCTGTATTTTCTATGAATTCCATATGTTCAGTATTGGAATACATATATAGTTTCTAAAAATGTTATAGAAATTAAAAAATACATTTGTTTCTTTACATTTTTCATCCATGTATTGCTCATCGCCCATATCTTCTATGTTCGTGATAGCTCCTGATCCTATTTTTTCTATAAATTCATAATCTTCTGAGGGTACCGACCCTATGTTTTCTATATATTCATAATCTTCTGATGAGGGATTTTCTTCTTGCAGGTATTGCAAATAATCTAAAACCAAGTCTCGCACAGGATCTACAGCTTCCAGCATTTCAACTTTAGTTTCGATATATTCCATATTATGTTTAACTCTATGACTTCTATATCTTTTCTATGCTCTTGATCTGCTATAGCTTGTGCGATATTTATTTTATTCATATATCTTACGTAGTTCTCGGTTGACAAGATTTTCAAATATATTATTCTACACTCTTGATTCTTAAACAGTAAAAAGTTCTCCATTTAATAATTCCCATTCGAGTTTTTCATTGTTGATCTTAAATTGTTCGCAAAGTGTTGTCGCACTTTCGCTAATCCAATTACACAACACTGCAAATATTTGATGGTCGCATAAAATGCAGATTTACGTGTTGCACAACGCCAGAAAAGAAGTAAAGAAAGAAAGAATAGAAAGCACAAACAACAAAAGAAACGCTTGTAAAAACAAACTGCAATTGAATAATATATATTGTATAGTAATAAAAACTAACACTAGAAAAGGGAGAGGAGGGCGGTGAAAGAAAACGAAACAAGCAAGAAAAATGATTGTGTGGCTGGCAAAGAAGAAATAACATGAACATAAAAAATATTTACAATGTTTATTGTTGTGCTTCGCAGAGCGCAAATACATTTCGTATGCAAATATGGAATGTGATTTTCTATGCACTTGTGTGCCCCCTTCCCCCCCTCTCCCACTCACTCTCGCTCTCTGTGTGTGTGTCTGTGTGTGTGTGGCGACCGCACATAAGGTATGCATGGGCAGGCGTTAGGTGGTTTTTCCACGCTGGTTTGGTCAATTCGCTGCTGGGCAACACAGTTTTCCCGATGAATTTAAGTTTTACAACTGGCAACAAAATTTAGAAAAGAGGGAGTGGCAGGGGCAGGGGAATGGTGAGGGGTGTTGTAAAGGTGAGTGAGGAAGCTGCAGACCTGTGTCAACTTGGCAGTAACTGAGACTGGTTGTGCCTAATTGCCACCACTCAAAGAGTATCGTCAGCTCCGGCTTCGTTTCCGTGTTGATGCGCTGCACGTGTTAGAACTTTACATACACCCCTTGCCGCACCATGTTGCCCTTCGTCGTCCACTTGCGGCGTCACAAGTTGTTAAAAACTAATCAATCTTTCAACTTGACTAACGGTTCTGCCTTTGCTTTGACTGCCATTGATGGCCAGGGTCGCCAGCCCTCTTTGAAAACTATGCACACGTGTGTGTGAGAGAGACAGCGTGTTTTTGAGTGTGTGTGTGTGTGTCTCTGTGAGGTTGTGGGGCAGTCTGTCTGTGTGAGTGCCTCTGTGTGTATTCTGTGTTTCGTTTATTTTTTTCACGCTTGTCGCGTTTTTCTAATGTCTCGCTAGCTGCAGTCAGCTTAGCCTGGGCATAACTGGGCAGCTTAAATCAAACTCCCTGCACACACACATATGTATACACTGGCATACTAACTCACACACATACAAGGCTGTGTTGTCTAGGTGTCGATTCTGTTTTGTGCAATGCTGCGCTGTGTCTTTTACCATTGACACATCACAATAACTGATTCAAATACCAACAGCTGACACACACGTATATACCATACACATACATACATGTGCAGTCTACTCCCTTCCATTCACACTTGCCTATTAGCCATCGATTTTCAGCATCAATTTGTGGCATACACTTTGAAGGTTAGCGCTGGAGAGGGAGTCTATTAGAGGCGGGCGGGGGATATGCCGGGCAGATTGCGGCTTTTTGATTGATGTCCCGCTTCGGGTTGCTTATTAAGTGATCATCCCAGCGCACCTGTCAGTGAAATTGACGCGCAATCGATACGCGAATTAGTATAGTTTTTTTTTAAGTTTAAAATGGGAATGTGTCCACTGAAAGGGGGTTGGGGGAGTAGATAATCTGCCATGCAGAGCTGCATCAATTGAGTTAAAACTCTTCTATCTCTTTATGTTTATCTGGTATCTATTAAAGTTTTTATTTTATTTAATTTGACAGCTATTATGAGTACCTTATTTTATCACTATCTGCCATATCCTTTGTCAAAGTTCCCCTACTGAGCGTTTACTGTTTTTCATTACAAAATAAACATAAAATACCTTGTCTAATTATCTATTAGTGCTGCTAGTTTCCCCTCACAAAAAATGATGGTTTAAGACGAACACAACGGGAAGAAAATGAATAAACAAGAGGAAAAATAAAAAAAAAAAGTGAACAATTTGTTTTTGATTAAAAAAAAGGCTAAAATTTTGTAAATTTTATAATTTCTCATGCTCTATCGATAATTTTCTATTGGTTCTTTATATGTTGCACATAGATGAATATTTCTGAACTATTTGTTCCTTGGACATCTTTCATTTAATTAGTGAAAATCGAATCGAAAAATTATGGGGCTGTACGTACGATTATGGGAACAATTTTATTAAAATTATATCAAAAATACTATTGTTTTGACAAAAAAGGCATGATAGATATTCGGACAGTAAGATTAACAGATTTCTTCAGGATTGACAACAAAATACTATATAAGGATAGATCTGTCCAGGAAAATGCTGACCTGGCAGCCCTACATTCTAATGAGGCATATCGCCATCAAGGATGTTTAGACAAAAAACCTGTACCGCAATCTTACTCTCTCTATCATTACCCATTTTCCTGCTTTTTTCTTTTTCAATTTGCTTTTCCCTTTTCTTCTTTTTTTCTTCATATCCCTCCCCTCAAATTGCCTTTGCAGTCGTCACCTTTTTGAACAGTTGCGCGGTTAATGCATTCGCCACCGCATCTCAAGCGGGGCAATCGCAATCACTGCGTGCAAGTGCCCGAAGTCGACGAAGTGTTTGCCATATTCATGAAATTTTATGGCCCAAAGGCTGCTGCTGCTGCCTCTGCTGCTGCTACTGCTGCGCCTGGAGTGCTCTGCAAACGTCACTTATGGCTTAATTACCCAAAGGTATTAAGCTAAGAGCTGCTTATGCTTAAAGCGCGGCAGCGATTTAAATGCTGCACGGTTAAAGCACTTTTCCAGCTTGCTTACTGCCTCTCTTTCACTCTCTACTTCTCCTTCTCTATGCGTTTCTCTCTTTTCAATACGCTAAATTGCTCAGTGAGCTGCTAAACATGCCAAACAATTCGAACTTGCAAATTGAATAGATCTATCGCAAGCTTGCTTATACATGCGTGCTACGTGTGTGTGTGTGTCCGTGTGTGTGTGCGATTTTTCGCTCTTGTTTCAGCTGCTTATGGGAGATAAAGAAATCTGGCAACAACAAGCGAAATTGTTGCCAAAGCCGCGACTGTGCCGCACAGCTCACTTGCCTTTCCCTCTGCCTGCTTGCCTGCCTTCCTCCGTCCCTCTGCCCTGTGCCCCCTACGGCGAATCGTGCCGCGGATATACTCGAAATAACAAGTTTAAAGCCATGCCAGGAAAATCGCTCGTTTCGGGTACGAGTTTGCTGGTGTTGATTGAGGGATTGAGCGGCAAAAATCGAACACAACAACAGCAAGAACGTAGCGTGTTGCGAGCAATTTTCACGTATTTTCACGCATGCCACTTTTCCTTTTCGTTTTGCCATTTACTGTTTGTGCACCAAGTAGAGTGCAACAGACAATGGGGTGTATTAGTTTGTGCTACTGGCAAATGAAGCTGAAAGTAAAATGGGAAGAAAAAAATACTAATTATTTTATATTATATATATTTTATGCAATTTATTTTAAACATTATTTTTCTTTATTTATTATAAATAGCTTACCTTATAAATATTGTAATAATTAAGAATTATAATAAATTAATTAATTCTTGACCGCATCAACTTCAATTGTTTATAAGCCTTCACTTTATTGCAACTTCCCAAGCAAGTTCAATCGTATATTTCATAAATATTATTAATGAATTTCATAATTTCCTTATAATTTATCTAGGGTATCTTCCAGTCATTATACATATTTCTTGTTCTCTGCCTTTCGTTTATTACTTTTTCCTTTTGCGTGGCAAAAATTACATTTCACTGCAGCTTTACCCAGTCTATTTTTTGTCGGGCCGCGCGTATTGCAAGACAATATTTTTGTGCGACTCAAAAGCGTAGCATATTTTGCGGCGCTCGCTGTGAAATTGAAGGCAACGCACGTTGCAAGCGAGGTACGAGGCTGCACGAAATCAATTTGATGCACGCTGCTTGGTTAAGCGTTTCAATGCAATTTTTATTGCCCACTGTTTTCGCTTTGGTCCTGTCAGTTGGCAGCGGGGCACAGTGCGATATCCTTGACGGCAGTTCAATCTAGCCAGGCAGAGCCTTCTGCCCCCCTGCCTGCAGTGAGGACTCGGTCCCCGTTCTCATTCTCTTCTTCATCATCATTCGTCGCCTGCAAATGAAATAAAATCAAAGTATCGTTGCAATTGCGTCAATTGTGCTGCGTTCTCATCCCCGACTTGCAGCGACTTCATTTCAAAAGTTGTTATGGCAATCAGTGCAGCTGGGCAGAAAGTCAAAAGAGGGAGAGAGGAGAGGGAGATTGAAATGGAGAGAGGGAGGGGGCAAATTGCAGCATGCTTCAAGCCTGTTGCGCCAGTTGAAAGGTTTGTGTGTTAATTAAAACGTTTTATTTAGTTTGCAAGTGGAAATTAAAAAGTTTCCTGTCACTTGTGGTTCAGTTATAGAGTGTTTTAGCCATTCTAAGTAGCCATTTTATACGTATAACTGTAACTTACCTGCATATTTCATTGCAAGTTCAGCAAACTCCTCAGATATCTGCTTCGATTGCAGCTGCATCAATCAACCAGTTGCAACTTTATAGTATATTATACCTTGTACGCAGTGCCAGGTCGGGTACATATATGTCTCTCTTGTGCACTCTCTTCTGCTCTAAATCTGTCTCTTTTCTGTCTCTTTCTTGTCTCTCTCTCGTTCGTTGCTCTGCTGTGCCATCAGTCACTGAGAATGAAAAACCATCACAGCCAATTTTCAAATCAAGCAATTGCGCTTTTCAGTAAAATATATAACGTGGCACTATGTAAGCGTCAGTTCTCACTTCTTGCCACACGCACACTGCCTCACACAGACACGCACATGAACACACTCATACACATACACACTCAGACACACGCACAGTTGACTAACCATAGCCACCCCTTATCAGGCGCTGGCTAAGGTCAAATGACAGTTGTAGTTGCTGTCGCTCAGCAAGGTGTAAATTATAACGCGCATTGTGCGCCAGCTTGTCACGCTCTGCCACCCTTCTCCCCAACAACCTCTCTCCAGCCACTCGTCGCTTGTTTATGTTGCTTTTGGCCAGGTAAAAAGCCATCCCGACGTCACAAAAAATGACACTTAGCGCACCGTGATGCTGATTTATGGCTTAGGCAATGAGAATTTATTGACTTGGCAGCGGGTCAACCTCAACATGATCCCCCATTCCGTATTCCCCTCTTCTCTCATTCGAGTCCTTTCAATACTTATAAAAGACCACAGCGTAAATAATTCCCACAATATTCACTTTATGTGGGACAGCTTTAAGTTTTGGCCTTGCCGCAAATTGATTTTGGCCATAAAACTAAAACAGATTTAACACAAAAACTTTCATTTCGAACGCCCCCCCCATTTAACGGCGCCTCTTTCCTCACCTTTTCCCTTCTTGCCGTCCGTTCGAGGCAAAATCCGCTGCACGAAATGGCAAATTTTGCTATTTATTTTATTTATGGCAGAGTTTTAGCCCCACCGAACATAAAGCGTCATCGAAATAATTTGCGACCATTTTACTCTGCCCACTTTCTCTACAGAACGTTGGCTCTCTCTTTCTCTCTCTTACACACTCACTCTCTCTGCAGCTTAACAATTTTCTTTAGCTTTTATCCGACACGTGACAAAGTTAAAGTAAGAAGGCGCAGGAAGTTTGCCAGGTTTATTGAACAGGCATCTACTGCCGGATACCGCGTAGGCAGCTCTTTTATTTACCTTCTTCTGGCATTCACTTTCTTTCTTAACTCATTTACTGCATTGTTTGTTTAATTAATTAATTTAAAAATTATAAATAATTATAGCTGAAAACTTAAGTAAAACCAGTCAAGTTAGTTTCTGTAAGAAACATTAATAGCCGGAAAGAGGTATGAGCATAGAATCGGCATACAAAGCGTCCATTTTGTTGGGAGAAGGAAAACTGGCAAAAAAGTGTAGCATAGTTTTGTGCGTTTCTGGTTTACCTTTCGCTTTTCTCTGCCTTGCAGGCCTGTGCTGGAGATGGAGAAGGTGATTGTGGGCGATTGGTGAGGGTGGAAACGGTTCGCGCGCGCAGCCTTCGCCTTGGCACACATTTCATGGGGCGCATTGTTTGCCCGGGCGCCTCTCTCTCTCTGTATGTGTTTGTCGGTGTGTGTGCTGTGGAAATTAAATACTTTGCTTGAAATGCTACACTGACGCCCTGACGAGGACAGCTGACAGCGCGAGGCAGGACGAACGGATAGGCTGGCAGGCAGGCAGGCAGCGAGTCAGCGAGGCAACAACTTGTTAGCGATGCTCTCCTTGTTGTTGTTGTGGCTGCTGCTACTGCTCTTATTTGTGTTCAACCGGGCAACATTTCACTTTTCATGTGCCTCACACACACACAAATAAACACTCTGTGGACCTTTGTTGCATGATGTCGCGCTGCTTTTGAGTAATTAAAGCGCAAGCTGCAACAATTTGCTTGCAATTATAATAGCCCAATGGTATTTTTTGGTGATTTAAAAAGTTCCTCAAAGCAATTGCCACATTTCAATTGTTGTTGTATATGTGTGTAGTTGCTGTGACATTTTCAATTTCCGCATCAAAGCCGCAAAACATTTTAGTTGTGCAAAATTGAATGTCACTGTTTGAAAAGTGAAATTGCAAACTGTTGACCCACCTCCCCCTACTACCCCTGTAGCAACCTCATCTCCTCATCTTGTTACCCATTCCACTGCACTACTTAAATGTGCGCTCTGCTAGATTTGTGGTTTTGTGGGTCGCACATTATTTTTAGCTACATTTCGCTCTCTCTCGCTGCTGCAAGGACAGCTCATAAACTCTCAACAGCAGCAGCGGCAGCAGGCAGAAGCTAACGGGATTGGGCACAACAGCAGCAGCAGCTGCAGCTGCACCTGCACTTCATTATAAAAAAATATATATATATATATATACCATACATATATCTGTGTCGCTGGCAATGCTGCCCGACTCTGCACTTGAATCTGTGGCACGCGCCACTTATTATAAATATATTTACATAAAATACTATTTCCAACATGTAATTTACACAAACCGAAAGTCCAAAGTGAAAAAATAATATGGGAAACTATTTCACAAGCATAAACTCCATAAAATAACTAAAATTTGGAAATTGTGGTGAACATTTTAGACTAAATATTTAATGTGGCGTGAAATGTGCGTTTTAGCGCGCAAAAGTAGGCAACAGTTATGGCAGCAGCTAAATGCAGCGCGCCATCAGAAAGTAGGCAATGATATTTTGCAGTTCGATTCAGAGCGGCTCAAGCCGAGTTGCAATTGCAATTTAAATCAGATTAAATTTCATTTTATTGATGTTAAATTCTAAAATTGAAATATTTTAAATATTATTTTTTAATATATATATTGTTTGCTGTTATCGCTTAATGATAACAGTGTTTAATTGAATTTATTTTGGAATTAGCTGAGAGTAAAATGTAGAGTTAAATAGCTAAAAAATGCATATGAATCAAATTGAATTTTAAGTTTTGTAGGTTTAATTGGGGTAAATTTATTTGTTATGCTCATTAACTATTGAAGAAACCCATTGGCAATTTAAATTCGAGCTGTGCATTTCAACCCGTTCGTCATTCCACGCGCCGCGAAAAACTTTGTCGAATTTCATTCGTTTTCATTTTTATTTTATTTACATATCAATTTTGACGGCTCCAACTGTACACAAAAGTTGAACTTGTTGCACGGGGTTTTTTCAAGAGTAATTAATTGTATCCCTTTTACTCTGTTGGCTTTGGCTCTCTCCCTCTCACTGCTTTATTAAAACCACAATTTTTATAAAAGAAATTTGCGTGGTAGCTGGCTGTAAAATGCCCGCGCCAATGCCAACACCAACACTAATACCCCCCATACAAAAGCGAAGCGGCAACTACAACAACGGCGAGAAATATAAACAACGGAAATATAATTAAGTATGCGCACTGTTGCCCTTAACCGTGCTGCTGCCCAGTCAACCAACTCCCAAAACGAAACAAAGTTTTTTGTTACTTTTATTTTCGTTGTTGTTGTTCTTATTGCTGACGTTCTTGCTGTTGTTATTGTTGTTTACTTGTTGTCTACTTCTTCGTCTCTTTGGTGTTTCATTTCAAGTTTTAATTTACGCATTTTTGTGGCAATCAAGCGTAATTGCAACCTGGTCTTTTCACAGCTGACAAAGTGTTGATGTAATAAGTACAAGCTGAGTTCATTGTCAAAGTAGATATTATACTCATAAGCTATTATACATTTATACGACTTGTTTTATAAGTTTTATAAGAAAGAATATCATAGTGTCATCTATTGATCAGGCTAAAATGAACTTAGTTCGAGTTAGATGATTTTCTTAAAACCAAACCTGTTGATACTTCAAATGTTGGCGCATAAGTAGCACAGTAGTAGTAGTAGCATATAGACAGCACACACACACATACACACACTCACACACCGACACACATACACGAGTAGAGCGCGTTATGAAGGACGCAAGCAAAAGCTTGTTGACTGCTCAAGTGGCACAGTTCCTTCATGAATTACCATTGTATGCCTGTGCTTGTGCCTGTGCATGTGTGTGTGTGTGTGTGTGAGAGAGCGTCTCAATGGGTTACTCTTAAAATTTCCGTTCGCACTCTTAGGAGCTCATCAATTAGCCAGTCTGACGCTGTCTGGCCAGTTGGAATAGTTCAGTAAAATGAGACTACAGCTCGTACGCTAGTCACAAGTCGAGTGTCTAAATGGCAGCCGATGTGACCGTTAGAATCGAAAGAGCGCTCTTTAAAGCTCATCCGAATTTAAGAGAAGAGAATATGGCTAAGAGAATTGTAAGAGCTTTCAAGCTTACATTCCACAAGCACGCGCTTTCACTCTCGCTTTTTCTGCTGCTCTGAGCTTTTGCAATTCAGCAGAGAGCGGCAGAATGTGTTGATAAGGATTACTGGATCAGCTGTTAGACACGAAGCTTTTCGTGTTACTTTTAAAACATTTTGTACGCGGCAACTTTTGATTGTTATCTGTGGTTCATAATGTTGCGCAGGCCGAAAAGTTTAAGTTGCACTAAAAAGCTAAAGCAGTAAAGGAAAACTGATTCTTTACAGCTTGTCCTAGGTTAGGGAGGTATTTTTAAATGTAAGAAATTGTGTTATAATTGCCAACTGGTATTTAAATTAAGTTCGAACAGATCTAAAGAGGAGTAAAGTATTAATAATCAATTGCAAATACTTTGAATGTGCTTAAGTTCTGCTGGCCTTAAGCAAATTTGGGTAATGTAATTAAAGATAAGACGTTCAGCACGTGGCACATTCGATGTGTTGCATGCAACCGGCGCACTTGTGTAATAGATATCTAAGCCCCAAAACTGATTATATAATCAGCTCAGAATGCAGTGCGCATTAATTACGCTCAATTAGAGATGGGAATGCATTTCATTCACAATGTTATGCAGAGGATGCCCAATTAATAAACAATGCACTGGGACATTGATTGAATTACCAGACGAAGCGAGGCTGCCTCGCTTTAACCCACTTTAACCCACTTTCGACTTGGACTTCAACTTGAACTGACTAAGCGAGCATAACTTTAGTTCGTTTACTTTGCCAAATTGCACTTACAGCACAAATCTACATACATTTGTCAGACAAACAACAACAGCAACAAGAACAGCAATAACAATTGAGAAAGTACAACATTCATTAAACAAACACGCCCGCAAGGCAGTTCAGCTCAGGCCCACTTGGAGGCCCCGTTGAGCGACAAAACTCAAATACAATCAAACAAAAATCTAAAATCAAGAGTCATGTAAGCTGAAACAACTAAGGACAAACTACAGAATCCAAATCAGTCCAAAGAGTGAAAGAGAGAGAGAGGGAGAGGGAGAGTGAGAATAATAAACAAAGTGACAGAACAAGAAGTAAAGAAGTTTTTGTGCTGTGCTTGTAGTTTCTTCTCCGTCCGTGTGTCCGCTCATCCATCTCGCCTTCTTCTCGTTGTTCTGCAGGTGTTTGTTTCTGGCTTTTCCCATGGGCAGCCAAGGCAATCAGAAAAACTTGTCGTTCTTATTATGCAGGCAATGCAAAACTGCTTTGAGTAATAAGCGTCGCTCATTTTATTTCAGATTGAATCGGTTAGGTATTAATTAAAAATGAATTTCAGAAAAGTTTGAAAAGTTTCATCAACTTTGGAAGTCACGATTCAATTAAAATATTATGCTTTGAAATATAACACATCACAGATATTCTGGTTGTAGATCGAGTGAAGAATATTCAACTGATCTTTCATCAACATGAGCGCTTATGTAAAATAAATATTCTAAGGGCTAAAACATTCAAGGAATTACGTTATTTGTATGCTAAAGTTTGCAACGCACCTTAGAAGAAATCTCAGACCCTATAAAGTATATACTAATTCACCACCACCTGGAAAGTTGATATAGTCATGTTTGTCTGTCCGTCCGCCTATCCGTCCTTGTGTCTATCTGTTGCAATGTCAACTTGTCTCTTAGTTTTAAAGCTATCCCAATGAAATTCCGCACACTTGCATCTTATTACTGCACTCTAAATAAGTCAGAACAAGCAAGATCAGATCGATATTTCGTATAGCTGCCATACAATCTATCGTCCGATTTATGTTATTTCTTAAGATATTGGATATATTTATTTCTACACTTTATTATATAACTTATATCTGAACGTTGGAGGAGATAAGAACCTGCAAGGTATGTCGAAAATACTCTTTCTTTCTGGTGTCTCGAGTAATTCAAATGTTCACAGCATGAAACTGCCAGAAAATATCTTAAAATGTCACTTAGTGCATTAGTCTATGTTACCTGCCTTTGTCGTTGATAGTCGCAAAGCGAGATTATTGATTCAAATTATCTGGAACAACATGCGAAGATGCCACGAACCTTTTTATTTGGAGGAGGGAAATAAATGCGCAGCGAGTTTGGGGCTCATTTAAAATGCACTGGGTTGCCATGTCAGCCCGAAACGATTCCATTTGCCTCGAGTGCCTGCCTTGCCATGCAAAGTGCAGGCGCGGTGTGCCGTGGCAGCGTGTGCAACCTGAGAACTGTCGTAGATTGCAGCGGGAGCAGTTCCTCCAAGTCAAATTCAATGTACAGCCGTCGGCATAAAAATGCAAAATTGTATTTTACTTTTATGCTGTCGCACCAGAGACTGTGCTGCCAAAAAGGGAAGCGAGAGAAGGGCGTTTTTTTCTTCTCTTCTCTTTGGTTTTCTTTCGCTGCTCGCTGTGTGTGTGTTTTTTGGTCTAATGTAAAATGCGATGCTCGGGGTAATGCGCAGATTTTGAGCTTTATAAATTGAAATGTCAGAAAAAGTTGAGTGCGCCCAGCGCATGACTGACAAGCAGGCAACCAAATCCGCTGCGAACAGCCTCTCCAGCCTGGGAAAGGAGCGCTCTACAGAAGCCACATCCAGATGCGGGATTCAGCTACAGCTCCAGCAAAAGTTGATGTTTCCTTTGAGCGTAGGCGGTGGTGGAGGAGGCATTAAAAAACAAGTCAGAGATTGCGGTCATGAATAATGGGCGACTACTCTCATTGCCATGTGAGTGCGACGCTCATAAGTATGCTACACTTTTGTGTAATTGCCATTATGCCCTGTCTTAATTCCCCCTCTACCACTCCTTCCCCTGCCAGACGGCATTCAAAGTCAAATCGTAATCCCAAACTCCAAGACAAACACAAAAACACAAATTTAAATGCAAAAGTGGTTTGATTCAATTACGTGACTAGTGCAGACTCGCAGTTTGTCGATTACCATTTCAATTTACTTTTCCTACATTTGGCATTTCATTAGGCACTCAAATAATAATGCTGCATGTTGTTGTTGTTCATATTGTGAATGATGTTGTCGTACCTACAGCTATTGTTGTTCTATTGAATTTGTAGTTTTAATTAAATGAATAAAATGTTCTTTGACTGCCAAACTCGACTTGCGGTTTAAAGCGCCCGACACGCACACGCACACACTCATGCTCACAAACACCCACACACACACATACACTTGCACATTCACTCGCACGCAACACATGTCTGTGCGGTTGTCGTGACAGCGCCGTGTGTGGCTTGGTTGCATGTTTATGAGGCTTATAATTGAAATTAAGTATACGCCCGCGAGCACAGCTTGTCTGGGCTGCTTCACTTTTAATAGGGCACAAAATGCTTCCATGAACTATGACAAAGAATTATTTAATGTAGCTCAAGTGAAAATGATGAACTTAATTTCAGAACAATGAACGACTCTGCAAATGCAACGTGATGTGAAAGTTGAAGATACTAACTCTTAATTTTCTCCATAAATAATGACAATTACTTACCCGATTACTATGGCTTAAATCCCCATACAATTCGAATAGAAACACCTACGTTTACGGTAAAGAATTTTATTCAAAAAAGTTGCTCATCTTAACTTTATACAAATGATATAACTTACGATACGAAATCAATAATCAAGGTATTTTGTATAATTAGTTATGCACTTAAATTAGCCGTAATTAGCGTAATAATTATCATGTAATATATATGTATAAATTATGCAAATAACATAATAGATGTCAGTGTAAAAACAAAAAGAATTCTACACAATACAAAGTTGGATGTGTGAAATTGGATGGAAATTGGTATGACGAAAAAATATTAGCATAAAATAAAATACTCTCGGTTGCGATTTGATTTGCCTTTAGTTAGAGACTTTTTCTTCATCTTTATTTATTTTTTTGTTTCATTATCTGGGTTGGTTTTCGTTAAATGCTTCACTCTGGCTCTGTCCGAAATGCTATCGAAAAGGCTTAAAATAATATTTATCATTTTCATTTCATTTGTTTTTGTTTGTATTTTTGAGTGTACAAAATCGTTTCGTAATAATTTAAGGTTGATCTAAAGATTTGTTTCGGTTTTTCTTTTTTTTCTGCATATTTTCTTGGCTTAAATTACATTTAGCTTAGTTGCGAGACATTTATGTAAATAATTGAGATTTTTCAAATATTTTTTTTTTTTTTTTTTGTATTTTTGCCTATGTAAATTTAATTTATATTTTCTGTTCATCTTTTTTGTGCATTTTCATATTTATTTTTATTATTAATTTTTGTAAATTTTATTTAGATGTGTGGCTTGTCTGTGTGTCTGTTTATGTGTGTGTGTGTGTGAAGAATTCTGTGCGCGTTTTGTATGAATTATTTATGGGGGAAAAATGTTTTGTATTTGTTTTTGTTTTATTATAACACATTCATTGGATTTTGCATTTAATTAGTTAGGTTTGTTTTTTTTTTTTTTTTTTTCATGTTTTTTTTCGTTTTAGATTTTAGTACACACATTCATGGAGTTTTTGAAAAACCACCTAAGACTTGTTTGTTGTATTTTGTATTTTGTATTTTCGCTTTTAATATATATTTTAATATCATTATTATTTAATGTTGTTGTATGTTGTATGCATTGGGTTTTTGTGTTTACTCTCTCTCTTTTTCTTTTTTCTCTTCCTTACTTAAATGCTGCTGCTGTTGTTGTTGTTGTTGCTGTTTGTTGCACAGCCTCATTGGGGCATTTGTTGAGTATTTCACTTCTTTGCCTCGCCCTTTTGCACGTAGACTATCTCGGCATATTCCGTTGCATTCTTTGCAGCTGCATCCACAGGTGATGTTGCTGATGCTGCTGCTGTAGCTGGTGTTGTTGCTGTTGTGGCAGGTGTTGTTGCTGCTGATGCCGCTGCTTTCTTCTCCTGGGCGGGCTTTAGTACAAGTTCAGCATAGACGAGTTGTTTGTCTTGCTGTGGGCAAACACAAGTTGAAAAGTTTTGGTTAATTTTCCATGAAATGCAAATGAAAATTCGAATGGAGAGTTTTCATTTTCTTAACATTTTTTTAACATTTACTTTACAGTTTTATTTAACATTTATGGTGTTTGTTTTGAGGGCAATTTGCAGTACCTTTTGTTTATGCTTTTGCTGTTGGTTTTGCTCTCTCTACTTAAAAGTCCACACGGGCGAGGTGCTCTGCCAAACTATTGCCTTTATATGGTCGATATATATATGGTAGTATACAAGTTTTATAGAGTTTATATACACAAGTTATACGAATTTTGCATGCGTTACAGTACGAAGAGAAAGAAAAAAGAGTACGGTAAGCCAAAAATAGATAAAGAGAAGGTGTGAGAAGGAGAGCACAAAGAGAGAATGGCAAAAAACGTTTTCGATTGTGTGTGTGTTTTTAAATTGGGTAGAAATCATAAGGAATAATTCAAGCTTTTACAGCGCCTACGAGTATGCTAAACTAAATGGTGTAGAAAACGAATCGCCCACGCATACACACAAACACACACACACACGCACAGACATACAGTAAGAAAGAGATAGACAGTAGGGTGAAGAAAGGTGTTTGTGGGGTGGCGGGGGTCTGGGCCTGGTCTGGGTTAAGGACTGAGACAGTTTTTGTATACCTTTGGTTCATTGTCATTGCCATCGATTGTTGTAGCTGCCGACGTGGCTGTTGTTGCTGTTGCTGTTGTTGCATTGTTGTCCTGCCTCTGCTCATTTGCGCCAGTTGCCGTTGCTGTTGTTGTCTGCTCCGCATCGAGGGCATTGTTGTCCTTGCTCTTCCTGGCGCCATCCTTCTCATTGAAACGCTTTAAAATGGCCACAGCAAAGGCGGGCAAACGCTTGGCCCGCTTAGCAAGCGGCGTCTCTACAGCGTCGCCGTCAGCTTCTCCTCCGTTTGCACCGCTTCCTGCACCAGTTCCTGTGCCAGCAGCAGTTGCCGTCGTTGTTGCCGTTGCCGTTGATGTGGAGGTGGAGGTGGCTTTTATGTCGGCGCTTTCGGTGTCGCTGCTGTTTTTGGTTTCAATTGTGGTTAAGGGATGGCACTTTGTTCTTTGTTCATGTTGTTGTTGTTGTTGGTGTGGGTGTTATTGTTGGTGTTACTCATTGTTGTTGTTGTTGTTGTGTGAGTTTTTTGGGCTACTTATTAAATGTGTCAAAATAATTGTTGTCGTGCAGCCAGGACAATAGAGGGGAAGAGATAGAGAGCGGGAGAGAGAGCGGAGAGGGGATAGATGGAAAGCGCGTCCAGCCTCAAAATGGCCATTCAAGCGGGGTTAGTCGCAGACAGGTAAGTTGTGTGTCTCAGTGTGTGTGAGTCTGTGTATGCGTGTGCTTGGATTATAAGTTTGTCGGTCTGTTTTGTTAGTCGTGGGGAATTGCGTAATTGTTATTATTGTGTGGCACCATAAAACCAAAGTGTTAGCTCAACGAAAACTTGAGTGTAGTCCCAATTAATAAAGGTTTAAATTAAATCAGAAAATTACATTTGCTCTGTTCAAGACGAGGAAATGCTAACTAAGGTGACTCAAGTGTGAAATTAATTGGATTAGAAAGAGTTTAAGAACATGTAGCTAGAGAATCCTTAAAGCGGCAGAGTCTCGACTGGTTTTACCTTTAAGTTTACCTAATTTTTACATATAAATTCCCTTTAAAAACTTTATTTTCTTGTCTCTATTTAGCTAAATTTATCGCATAAAAACTGAAAAGGGAAACATAAAGTTAAACACATTTATTTATCTTAGAGTTCGCTTTGTCAAAGAGTTTCTTTGCCTTCATTCATTTCTACTACAAGAGTTCAAGAGTTCTTTCAGCTTTAAACAGCATTCTGAGAAATTCTAATCTATAAATCTATTAAAAAAAACTGCTTACACAGAACTCGACAGAACTCGCTCAACGCTGGCCTCGAATTTATTTGGAAAACTTTTGCGCTGACCTTGAGCTTTGAGCCACGTTTGACTTCTGTCGCTGCCCGCTTTGACCCTCATCTCCGAGGGACTAAGGCACAGATGGCATTCAGCTGATAGCGTGGACCGCAGACAAAAAAACAGAACATATTCAACGGGTATCGCAACTCTATAAATACCTAATCGGGCTCATTTAAATGTCTGGCACATGTCTGGCTGCGTGTTTGGCCATTTATCGGCCATAATTTCTGCCAACTTTTGCATGTTTAGCGTTTATCTGGCGTAGGCGCAGACAAATTTTAGTGTAATTTGCTGTTATTTTACTGTATTTAGTATGAAAGTTTGTAGATAAAGATGTAGAATATAAAACCCCTTAGGCCCTTGAACACACTCGACACACACACACACACTCTCGCGCTCTGGCAGTTTGTTTATTTTGTTCTGTTATTAATTTATTATAAATATGTTACATATAAAATATACAAAAATGGTGAACAACCTTATAAGAAAGTCACTAACTACAACTTAAGATATGCACGTACAAAATGAAAACGAACGTTAAATAACTTAGGTTAATAAAACTAAGTTAATAATAATAATAATAAAAAAACGTTGTCAAAATGGAAAAAGGAAATTTCGTTTCGGCTCTTAAGGATATTTTTAGAAAAGTACAGTGGGCACAGCTTAAGTTGAACACTTGTTGTGCATCTCTCTTGGATTTCATTTGGATTTGTTCCATGGTGACTAAAGTTACAAAGCATCGAACTTGTGCTCTGAGTAAGTTGATAGTTGACAATAAGCTAATTGCTACATAACCACAACTTATCAAACTTATTCGAAATAAAATTCAATAATTTCATGCCTGATTTTCATGCGTTTTCTGTTTCGTTTGTCGTGTTTTATTTGTGTTGGATGTGTGGATTGATGAGGCTGTCATGAGTTGAGTTCTAAACTGAGTTTCATGGCTGGCAGCTATACTAACTGCTCGATAAACTAGATCATAAAGGGAAATCTCAATATTTCCAGGCATTTTAAATCTACACACACACACACACATCTACACACTAGATTTCCGTTTCCTGCGGTAGTTTTGGGCTGGACGGATTTACTGTCGTCGTCGTCGTCGTTGTCATTGCTGGCGTCGCTGCCTGCGCATTCTTGATCGGTTTGGGTGGAGCTGCTGGCGGTGTTGGCTTCACTGTGGCTGGCTGACTACCTCGGCCCGACAGCAGCTTGGCCTGTTTCTCGAGCAGTTCACGCTGATCCTTGGGCAACCAACGCGCGAAACGCGACTCGGGTATGCCCAACTGATTGCCACGCTGCAGCAGATCCGAGTTCTCCTCACTCTGCGCCTCTGGCTTCGCCTGCCGTCCACCTGCCTGCCCCATCAGCACGTTGCGGCCAAGTGGCTGCGTAGTTGGATTGTAGACACTGCTCTCGCGATCTGTCGCATACTCAAACGAATCATCTTCATCCTGCACATGTGGACGACGCTCCACAGACAAACGCTCATGTCCGTTGCCATTGGCCTCGCGCATTTTGCTGGCGCCCAGCAGCGTGATGCCATTGGGCGTCTCCAGTAGTGCCACATTCTGACCGTGCATCGCTGCCTCTGCCTCGCCGAGCTGCTTGTCGCTGCTACTGCAGTGGGGGAACATATTTGACAGTTTTTTGTATGTTTGTTTATTTTTGACAGTTTATTTTTTTTTTGTTTTTTGCGCCATATGAAAGTACACAAAAGAAGAGAATTGTTGTTGTTGTTGTGATGCATTTACGAAATGGCTAACTTTGTTTTTTTTTGAGGTTCTTGGACAGCGACTTGACGTTTTAGTATATGCAGATTTAGTTGTTGTTTTTGTTCTTTGCGGTACGGCACAGTGGATGGTGAGGTAGAAGAGAAAGAGGTACGGAAACAGAGAGAGTGGGAGAGAGAGAGAGAGCGAGAGAGAGGGAGACAGACAGAGTGGTGAATAGTACGACTGGCGAGCGATTTCTTGGACGAGGCGAGGCGGGCGGACGAGGCGAGCGAGCATTGTGTGGGTGTCTCTATGTGTGTGTGCGTATGTGTTGGGAGATTAAATGTGTATGGGTGTGTGTGTGTGTGTGTGAAAGAGTTGGGTGAGTGTGGCGTGAAATTTATTTGCGAATCGCAAAGTGAATTTGATTTCAATTTTCGAGGACAACCGAACGACACGAATCGAAAATGAGACGAGACACACGATTTTTTTAGCGAAAAGTTTTGGTTTCTAGTTTTTGGTTATTTCCACTGACAAATAAAAACAATTCCTCTTGAAATAAATTGCGAAAGCAAATGTTGAAAACTTTGCTTGAAGAGTATATTTGATGCAGTTTAATAAACTATTAGGAACTGTATAAATTTCAATATAACTCAACTAACACTTCTCGAATTTTGTTTAAATTTTCTAGACAAATATTTTATAGCTATAGTTTCATTTTAGTAAAATCTTTATTATCCTACATATATGCAGAACTACCAAGATAAACGCGAAACAAGTTGGATATTCATATATCATATTTCTGTTAACGTTTCTTTTGCCAGTGGAAATCATTCATATGATGTATCAATGTGTGTGTGTGTGATAGATGTTCAGGTGTGTGTGTGTGCTTAAGTTAGATGCCTACAATATTAAATGACTATGACTAAACTAGCAATGATTCTCTTGATACACTCTGTAAATAATGATAATGATGATGTAGTTTTGTTTAAGAGCGCAGGTAAATGAAAATGTTACAAAATGATACTATGAAAATTGTACTTATATTAGAAATGAATTGAAATTATGTTTATATAGCCACAAGCATGCAACAAGACATACGCACAAATCAACTAAGCAATTATTGAATTATTAATTTAGTATTTCGTCAAGCAATTATGAGTATTAATGATTACGAATGAAAGAGAGAGAGCGAGACAGAGAAAGAGTAGCATATCGACTACAAGTACCATAAACAATTAAAATTTATTTGTTTAGTTAGGCAGACAAAGACAGACCGTATCGGGTTAGTTCGGGTGGTTGATTGACATCCAGAGCGTGTATGGAATATGACCTGGCCCCGTTGCACTTTTAACTTATTTTGACAAACACATTTTCGGTGGAGGGATATGGAATACGATAGATCTACGTTTTTGTTTGTACTTACGTTTCATTTGTGGGCGTCTTGATCGATTTACCTGCGAAAACAAATACAAGGAATGTATTATATTTAGCTAAGAAAGACACTGTTATATAGTATATAGAGTATATAAAAATTAAATAATACTTTTGCGTTTATGGAATATGAATGGGAGCAGAACTCACTATGCAATGCCATCATCATAAGCTACTGGGACCATCTTCAAAGGGAAATAAATCAAAATCGTCGTATGTTATTAAATAAAAACAAAATTTATTCATAACTTTAAAGTATGTTTTGTTTTTACAATCTCTAAAATTACATAGAACTCAAGATAAGTGTGCACAGATTACGATAAATGTATTAAGCCAATGTTTTCTTTTGTTTTTCGTTCATATACCTACATATAATTTAAAAGAGTTTGTGGGGTATTTCGTTATTCGAGCCTTGTTTGGGAAATTTATTATCTATCCCTCGCTTAATGATTGAATTGAGCAAAAAAGTAGTAGAAGAAATGCACATTGCTGGCAGGCGAAGCTTATAAGTTAAATATTTGTGGGCAAATGAAAAAAGTAGCCGGAAATTTATGATACAAAAAAACGTAAAACTTGTGAATCGTATATAAAGTATTGATATTCTTGTAATATTCATCTTGGGCAGACAGAGATTCCGGGAGATTCCGAGTTAACTTAAGAAAAAGAGAGCTTACAAAAATACTTGGCCTAAGATATATAGGGTATTTTTGTTTTGTATTCGTTTTAGTTTTAGTTTTTTGTTTTTTCTTTTGTGCGCTTTTTGAGAGTGCTGCGTAGAGAGCGAAGATTTGTTAGATGAAGAATCCATTGCTTATAGCAGGAGTTGCGCACAGCTTGGTGTCATTCGGGTGGGTGAGGTTACCCTACACGGATGTATTGGGCGGCTTGGGTGCATCGACGCCATGTTGTTGTTGGCCATTTCCGGCCGCAATGACAGCTGCAGCGGTCGCTGCTGCACTCTTCTTCAGATCGGCCTTCTTCTGGGCCTCCAGTTTGTCAGTCACGGGGGGCGTGGCCTCCTCAGACTGTTGTGTGGTATCGATATGCTCTTCGCCATTGTCTTGGCCATCGAGTTCGTCGTCGTGCAGATCGGGATGGATCTGCGCCTCGGAATCGGGACCGATGTCTGTATCGAGGGTGGCGCCTGTAAGAACAACAACAACAAGAACAACAACATAAGCGACGAGTGAGTTCCGCAAGCTCTGTGGCTAATCAACCGTTTTGAACAATTTTTTTGTCGGTTTTGCCTGGTCCAAACTTAATACGTGGGTTAGTCCTTATACCAAAATAAAGCGAAAATAAAAATAGGAAGATAGAGTGAGAGTAGAAACAAAAGTCAAGATTGTTAGACAATCTTGACAGATAAGCAGAAGAAACCAGAGTTTGTTCCGTTTGTAATTTATAAAACACATAAAAACAAAAGGAATAATAACTATAAATAAATAATTAAAGCGTCATTTATATTAGCTCTTCTTGTTGTTGTCATCTGTAGACACTTTCGAGACACTTTTCATTATTATTATTATTATTGTTGGGTTCGTTAACATTTTGGATTTTTGGTATTGATGTTTTTTGTTTGTGTATTTTTTACATTATTTGACTAAATACATTTAATATTATAGTGTAATATCAGATAGATTTGTTTACATTGTATGTGTATGTGATCTGATACGCACTTCCAGTGTAGTTTTTAATGCATCTTCAGCGCTTGTTGTGGTGATCAGGTTTATGCTCTTTCAATACTCTTGAATTTGTCAAAACTCTTTTGTTTTTGGTCGGAAATGTCATTTACATATATATGTATATATATATATTATAAATATATTTCTTTTACTTATTTGTATTCATGCCATCCCATTTAAACTTTTGCTTGAGCCTGAATTGTTTAGTGAGGTCAATCAGGTTTAAAATCAGTTGTTGAGTGAAGTTATTAAATATCAATGGTGTTTTTTTTATAGATATAAGATATCAACGATAACGAAGTAAATCCAATATTTGTACACATCATACTCTTAGAAGCACCTTTTGCATACAGGGTAGCATAAGGCTCTGCACAGGGAATTTGACAATCGTGACAATCGTCTGCACTCTTACTTCTTTTTCAACTTTTACCAAGAACTCTTCAGCTAATTTCAATTAGTATTTATATTCTTTTACATATTCCCCATGTGCACGATACATTCTGCTACCCTCCCTTTCTTTTACGCCCCCCAGCACACTTTTGTTTTCGCGGCATCAATGTGATTATAAATTATGTTGTTGTTGCCACGACAAACACCTTGAAAACGTGCCTAGCTCCTGTCACGCCTGCCTTCTTCGTGAAGAATCTGGTACAGACTCCTCGAGTGAAAATGTTTAATTAGAAGAGGAGTTTGTAGGGCTGCTGCTGCTGCTGCTGTTGCCAGTTTCAATGTGAACTTGGCGTCGCAACTTGCCGCTAATTAAAATTTAAAAGCCGCACAATGAGTTGAAAGTTAACAACGGGCTGTGGCTTTGGTTTGGGCCACGCCACGCCCACTTGGCTGGGTTGCCATGTGTTTGTTTGTATTTCACAGGCATTGCAAGTGTTGTTGGCAAATGAGATGCTGTAGATGGTAAATGCAAGGGTTGTGTGTGGATGGTGTTGGCCAGAAATTATTGTTAGCGTAGCTGATGATGGCATGACAGTGATGATGATGATGATGATGATGATGATGGAATTATGTTGATGGGCACCCACGCAGAAGCAAACAAAAAATGAGAAAAAGCAAAGGAAAAAACAACAAACCCCAAACCGAGTTGGAGTTCGTTGGAGACTTACCGCCAAAGCACCATCTGCCGGTGGCGCGCGCAAACACAATGAGCAGCACAATCAGGACGAGCACAGCGACGGCCACAACGATGCCCACAATGGCAGCGACATCCAAGCTGCTGCTCGGGGGCTTGCTGGACGAACTGATGCGCACCTGGTAGTCTGTGGTGCCCAACTCATTGCTCGCGCGCAGATTGTATGTCTTGGTGGTGTCCTCCAGAGTGAGCCCAGCAATGGCCAGCGTCACGTTGTACTCATCGTTGCCAATGTACTGTGGCTCGTAGGCCGAGTAGCGTCCGTCGCTGCGACCCTGCTGGACGATGGTGCCATCGATGGTCCACTCGATAGTTGGTGGCGGGCTGGCGCGGATGGTAATGTTCACGATGGCAGTGTGCTCCAAGTAGAGGCCGTACACAGAGGCTTCGGGCTGGTGAACTGGGGCGTCTACAGGGAGAAGGAGTATATTGATTATGGTCAAGTTATATGTTGTACAGGAAGTTCCTAAGTCACTTACATCGCACATTGATGATGTAGGCAGCCTCCTGGGGTTGGACACTTTCACGATCTGTCTGATGATGGGAACGGCAGACGAGCTTGCGATTGCTGTCCTCGGGCGACAAGTGCCACCTGATCTCCTGCACGGAGGTGGAGAGCTCAACGTTGTCGTTGGTATTGGTAACGATGACTTCCAGAGGATCGGTGCGCTTGTTGGCGGGCATGTTGTCAATGTACCACGAGATGTTTGCAGGTGGGCGACCATCGCGAACACTGCAGCGGGCACGGAACTCGGTACCCTCCGAGAAGAAGCCATCACGGTTGGGCTTGGAGAGCAGCTCAATCATGGGCTGCTGAGGACGCACTGCAGCAGAGAGAAGCTGGTTAGAGTCGATTCTTAGAGAGTAGAAAGTAATGGTGGCTATACTTACATGCCACGACAAGATCAATGGTGCCAGTGAGCTCCTCTCCCTCGACGCCCAGACTGCACTTGACTTGGCCATTGTTGCTGGCCTTCACCCGTTCGATGCTGACGCCGCACTGGCCGCCATTGAGCCCAGTGCCGTAGTACTTGAAGCCTGGTGTCTTGCTCCATGAGGGTGACAGATTCAAGACCTTCTGTTCGCCGGGTATCTCAATGCGGCAATAGTTGATGGCGCGTCCATAGCGACAGAGCAGCTCCACGGGATCGCCCTCGTTGAGCAATGCCGTATTTGGCTCCACATTCACCTGGCCGAAGGTGAGCGCATCTGCAAGAGAGAGAGAGAGAGAAAGAGACAACATTAGTGACGTTGCTATTGTTGTTATCGTGTTGTGCAATGCACAAAGTATCTTGTATCTTGTAACTTGTAACTCATAACTGGTAAGTGGCAAAACGGCTCGACAACTCTTGCCTCATGCCAGCAGAGACAATCAGCTAAATGACTGTCTGTATCTTTGTACTAAGCACTTGCACGTTTGCATCTCACAGATACGCATCTGCATGAGTTTTGTCTCCAGTTACACACGCAGTTACAAACTCCCTTGCCACTTCCCCCTCCTCTCCAACCTCAAATATGCATGCGGTTGTGGTTAGCTGCCTTTTCTCATTAAGTTTCAATTACGCCTGTGTGTTTTTTCCTCACAGTCGCAAACAGTTTTCGAATTTTCCTTTCCCCACTGCAATGGCATCTGTGCTGAAGAAGAAGAGATCTCTCTCCCGTCTCCTTTCTCCCTCACTCCTTTATTTGTCTCGCCTCTTTTTCTGCGCCAATTAAGACGTTCAAGCTTGAAAATTAAATGATTTAGCTTAAGCGAAACTATTTCTTGCTTTTCCGTGACTTTTCTCTGCTATTTGTATCTACATAATTTAGCAGAAGAATAGTTTAGCCTTTTCAAAGTGAAGTTTTGACTGACGGAAGCCTTTTTAAATCTCGTATTGTTTAGGGATTAATCGTTTATAATTCAGTTATTTTATCATTAGTTTTGGGAATATTTCAAATCATTCATTATCATCTTGCATTCATTCATTATCTTTAGAAAGCATCTGTATACTACATTTTATTAACGACCTTCATTTTCATAGGATATCATGTTTATCAACGAATATTTAAACTGGAGATTATATTTATGGTAAAAGCATACACTCCATTCTTTACCAAATTTCATTAACCTATCTCGCAAAACTTTGGAATGCATCGCTAATACTTAAATTTTTTTTTGATTATCTTAAGTTTACGAATAATAATTCAATAATAATGTTATTGTTTTTATATTTTCCAATATGTATTATATTTATAAAGCATTCGCTCTACCAAATTTAATTCGTCCATCTGTTTGAGTTCCCGAGATCACAATCATTTAGCTTTCACCTTTCACTATTTGTATCTCAACTTTAATTTGCACACATAACTTTGGTTAAATATGTTTATATATATATATTTATGTCATATAATTTTCAACGATTTCCACAGATTTTCCATGGCCACTTCCTTTCGAATTCGCGGCACTTTCTTTGTATGCAAAGAGCGCTTTTCTCAATTTCCATTTGAGGTTTGCTTTTCGTCTCGCAATTATTTCTGTGTGTTGATCGATTGATTTGCTGTTGCTACCATTGTTGTTGTTGCTGTTGTTGTTCCGCCTTTCCGCATAGGCTTCATTTTTCACAGCCTGCAAAACACTTTGCCAATTGCCACGCCCCCCGCCCGTGCGCCCTGTCCCTCTATGCTCCTCTCACAGCTGCAATCTAACTAATTTTGTAAATGAAAGCCGCAAAATTGCAAAATGTGCCATAAACATGAGCAGGCTGCAGTGGCAGCTGCCAATGGTGCACAGGGGAAGGTGCAAGCCAGGGGGGTGGTGTTGGTGCAAACCGAGGGGAATGGGGGGATCGGCCAAGTGCAGCTGGCCATGCATTGATTTCAATTTTCGTTGCGCTTTTTGGCTTTTGACTGACTGAATGACTGACTGACTGACGTGCAGGCCAGACCAGCCAAGACTTTTGTTTGCCCAGCCGCACATACACACACAGGAAACAAGAACAACAACAGCAATAACGGCAAATGTATCGCATGCTGCCAGTCAATGCATTTCCCTCCCTCCCCCCCTCTCGCACTGTCGGATATTTGCATTTGTTTGGCTTTAAAGCGGGTCAACCAGTTGGCCCGAGTTGGCTTGGCCGCAGCTGTCGGCAGCTGTAATTTAAAACCCGCCAAATCCCGTCATCGTTCGATTGAGTTGTGAGTGAACTCGATTTCTGCTCTTGCTGTTTCCACGCTCATTTCACACTTGAAACCACTTGGGAGCCCATAAACCAAATCGCTGAATTTATTTCGTAGACAACAAGCAAAAGATTTCAGCTTAAATTTCAAGCGTCAGCATATCCAAAAAAAAAAACTCCCACATAGTGAGGGGGAAGCGGGGGAATGCGGGGAGAGGGGCAGGATGTCGCAGCGTGGACAATGTCACATTCACAGCTAGCTATGAAAACAAAGATGATGATGACGACAATGGAAACGGATGGAGCCGCCGTTTGTACTGTGTATGCGGCTGGTGCTGTGGGTGCTCAGGCGTATGCTCGATGCCGCTGCCCCTTTCCCTGCCCCCTTTTCCTACTCTGCCCCTGTTCCTGCCCTCCTCCCTCTTCTTCTACAGCACACAATTCAGAAGTGAATCTATTTTTTATTCGTGCTGCCCTTCTCCTTCCTGTAGACGACGACGATGCAGAGTATCGCATACCCTCGACGCGTTGTGCTGTGCTGGGCCCCGCATCGCATCGTGATATTTATTTATTTAGCTTTTTGCAAGCGGAATTTTCAGTGGAACCTCAACTCCTCCGTCGTCGTCGGCGTCGTAGTTGGGTTCTCTGTTTTATTTGATGCCATGTCTGCAGTTTTCAACTTCAACCAGAACAGAGCTTCAGCCAGACTCAGGCAGACCCAACGGCGGCTGCCTGGATGGACGGGACGGACTGCTTGCCTGCCTGGACAGACACGGTGTCCAGTTCAGTGGTCATGCTGTTGAGCTTCTGCTATGCGCAACTTGCCCGGTTCTGGTTCATTTTTTCGCCCCCCATTCCGTGTGTGTGTGTGTGGTAGCAACAGCCACAAAATCATTTCACTTCACTTTCCTTCAATAAATTGTACAATATATTTAATTTAAAGCGCAATAAAATCAACTTGCTGACCATTGTCGAGCAATCCTCAGCTAGCACAGGCACGCCCCTTTCTCTCGCCACCTCATCCCACTCTCCTGTGACTATTGTTTCCATCTGACTTTGGCCACGTTAGCGTCTTTTATGTGAGACGTGATTTTTCCTTAAATATTACGTTCAAGTATTTGATTTTCCCCTCGCGGCAAGCCGCATCAACAATTTTTCGCTCGAGCTTCACACAGATTTTAATCGCACAGTGGTGCTTGGGTTAGTGAAATAGTGATGGAAATGTGTACAATTTTGAAAACAAATTATAATATAATATAATGCCAAAATTAATGTAACCTGATTGTAACCAATTTAATAGTATAAGAAAATGTTCGGCAAAGAGTTTTTGAAAATCTTATAATAAGACTAGATTTTTATTTTCAGCTATCAATAATTCTCAAATCTGTAAATTTAGTTTTACACTTTTAAATTTGTTTAGTTAAAATCTAAAAAAATCCTTTTTGTTTATTTACTTTTTTTTTGTTGACGTTAAATCAATAATTAAAATTATTTTTCAGAATATTTTATTTAATTCCATAATTTAATTTATAAACAAAAGGAATATTTCAATTAGTTTTTTTCTTTTTTTTTTAAATTTATTTGTTAATATAAGATTGCTTGATATTAAAAAATATTTCTTTTAAAATATTTTAGTCTCGTTATCTCTCTTCTAATAAATAAATTCAGTATTTCATCAATATCTTTAATTATTTTTTTTTGGCTTTTTAATTATTTATTATTCTGCGGATTTTAATTTTCAAAATCGCTGTGGTTTCTCAAGCTCTTGCTCCACTGTTTCGTACTTCTGTTGCTTTGGTGCAATGGAATAAAGAATCAGGAATTGCGAATAAGGCTAGTCGCACTGTCTGTCAGGCTGTCCGTTTGTCTGTCCAATTGTCTATCTCCCTCTCTCTCTCTCTGCCTGCCTGGCCGGTCACAAGAGGTCGGCATGCAATTTAAGCATAAGGAGAAACAGGCGCACACAGTATGTTCACATACGGACATGTCTATATATCTATATCTCTCTATGTCGGATACAAAACGCGATATACTTGCGCCATTGTATTTTGCTCAGTAATTTTCAATTTATCTGCGGCGATTTATCAACTTTTGTTGCCGTTGCTGTTGTTCACCTGCAGCGGCGAGGCAAAAAAAGATAATTATTGTTGATTTATGGCAACGGAAAGCGCTTCCCCTCTCCTTGTCTCCCGCTCTCTCTCTCTCTACCAAACCCTGCTCTGCAATGTGCGATATATGATATCTATATGTTTATATCTTGACAACGACTTGAGCTTGACTTTGCCACGAATTAAGCAGGTGAAAAAAGAGTGAAGACAGAGGGGAGACTAGAAAAAGGTGGAAAAGTCAAGAGAAAAACCCGTTATTGCTATTTGCTGAACCCGGGCTAACATGGCGTGTGTGCAATTTCTTTTTTCGGTTATTAATAATGATTGCTTGTTACATCAAATTGCCGATGGTTTTTCGCTTTGCCTCCGCCCAAACGATTTTCCATTTGTTATTAGCCTTATTTATGACCCCCACATGAGTTACAAGGTGTCAAAATTTATTAAATACTTTCTTTGATTTATGCGCTCAGATTTAATTGAAAGTGTTAGGCGACAAGTTGCCAAAGTTGTCGTGGGGGTCAATAATGACTTGCCCCTGACTTTTCTTTGCCATTTGCCACACGCAAGCCGAGGTGGGTAAAAGTCAAAACCGTTAACCCATGGCTGTGTTGCAGTCTGGCTTTCGAAATTGGCTGCACCACAGCGCCATCTATGATTGGCTATACCACTTAATTCCGCTAATCGTCGCCATAAATCGCAGCAGCAGCGGAAAAGTGAAAGACATTGCCGAATTTCCAGTGCAAAGTGAAAGTCAAAGCTCAAGCGATGCTTCCTGATGGGCCTCACTCACAGTTAGCTGTAGCGAATCCCTACAGAGCGAGATGAAGAGAGGGAAAAAGGACAGAGAGAGAGAGCGCGCACAACTCTTTGCTCGAGCTACAAACTTCAGTTCCATTCCAATACAAAGGTAATTGCCACAGCTCTATCTGAGCCAAGTTTCAACTGGTCTATTATTAACGCCTCGGGGGGTTTTGAAAGAACTACTAACTTTCTCGAGCTGAACCCGAGGCAAGTTTATAAAGTATTTTCTTTTTTGGAGGACACTAAATGAAATGAGCAAACTTGGCTGGCGAGTAGACAATCTACAATTTCTCTAAAGTTGAACTTGAGTAAGCAGTAAAAACAACTTAATTAAAAAGCGCATTGTCAGGAAAAGATAGATAGATTGATATATTCCTTAGATATATATTGTTAAGTTATATGATATTATGTTAAGTTTAATGTTATTAAGTGTCATTATTTAGTTTACAATAGTTCTGCCGATATCCCTATCGATAAAATAATGTTAATCAACGCTAAAGAATCTTGAGAGCGATTGAAATAGACATTGATAGACATTGAATAAGTCAAATTAAAACAATAAATTATTATCTTCACAATATATAATATAATTAAGTATATATATTTGGATAGACAGGATGATATAGGTATCATTTGGTCTAACTCAAAGTCTTTATTCATTTAAAATGCACATTATAAACTGCTCTCATTAATTGCGAGCAGTGAACTAATTGATGGAAAGCCTTAAACACTTCTTCATCAATATTGCAAGTACAATTTTCCTCTCTGTCTGCCTCTCTTTCACACAGTCTCTCCCTCTCTCTGTCTGTCTGCAGAACAACCGCAGCGACAAGTTCTCTGACAGCCACTTCAGCAGCTTCCAGTTAATTATTGTAAAATATGCCAAAAACACAGACAGTAAGAGAGGCAAAGGGGAGGGAGAAGGTGGTTGAGAGGTTGCGGGACCTTGTTTACTCTATAGAGTGACTAACAAACTGTTGTCGATGCTCTGCTCTGTGCTCTGTTCTCTGTTCTCTGTTCGATTCAACTCTCAGTTGGCGCTTTAGTTTTCGATGAGCTTATAAGCGTCTTATTGTAATTACCTGACAATGCAGTCAAGTGGCAGCTTGGCAGCTGCAGCTACAGCTTCATGTACAACCACAAGTGCAACAACAATGGGCAGCAAGAACAACAACAACTGATGGCAAGTGCCGAGCTGTTTGCATATTTGAATAGTTCGCAGGGGCGAAAGAGCAGGCGGAAAGTGCCCACAGAATACCAAATGCTTATTAAAGCCTCAAGAATTATTATCATAATTAATGCATTGCAATGGGCTGAGATTCGAGCAGGGGAGGAGGAAGGGGAGCCAGCTGAAGAACTACACAGTGACCACAAAGTTTGCCTGGTCTGAGCTTGGACTTGCTGGGGCTGCCCTCTTGACTTATTGAGAAATTTATGCAAATATTGCTCATTATACAAAATAGATGTACGTATATACATATATACATATATATTTATAATACATGTGTGTGTGCATGAATTTGTGGTACATATAGAAAACGATTTGCCACCCAGTCAAATTCTCGGTACGCTGCCCTGGACATGTGATAAATTTTGCGGTGCATTTTCCTCATAAATTTTACAGCAATTCCAACTGTAAAAGCGATTTATTTAATACGAACTCGGCAAGGCCCCCTCCCTCTCCCCTCGTCCTTGCCTTGTGCTGTGCTGTGCTTGTGCTGAATGCGTTGTCCACAAATATGCCAAATTAATTGCGCTAGTTTTGTGAACGGGCATTAATATGCGTCAGCTTGGCCACTGGTCGAATAGTCCCAGTTGAAGTTGTGCTGCTTGTTGTTGTTGTACTCCTTGTTGTTGTTGTTGCCTTTGTGGCAGTTGCTGCTGGTCAGCGGTCAGGCTTTTGTTTGAGCCCCAGCATAATCATCGCTTTAATCAGCTTCTTGTCTTCACAATCCAAATTAAGCTCTTATTCACACTTTGTGCAGGCAACTGGCAAAATATTTATGTGTGGCAGTGTATTCACTTTGCTGCTCGACTGGCTAATACTCTTTAAGTGGTGCATGTATGGGGGATAACTGTTGGAATTGGAATTGGAAACTACATAATATTTTTTGGTGCATTTCGACTACCAAATACCCTGTGTTAGGTTAGTTGCTAACGTAAGAAACTGTCGGGACACAAATAATACTTTGGCAAGGGTATATATTGCAAGGCAGTAGAATTACTTGACCATCAGATACCCTCTAGGTAGTTTTGAAATTATTTATTTTTAAACCTCTCTGCAAACTTCATTTTAATTATATTATTCATATTCTTTACATATTATACACAACGGAATTTCTCGATTTACTAATGCCCTCTTATATTTCAAATATTTCTTCGGTTGCACTGAGCATTTCTCTGATGAGAACTATGTGGGAGAACTCAGCATCTAGCTTACCATATATTTATATAGACATTTTTTTTGCAACAGCTTTATTAATATGTTCTTCGCTTATCCTTTGATGTTTGTATCTATTTAACAACTTATGTGTGTGTAATCCTATAAGAAACTATAAGAAGCCACAATGAATTCATTCCTATACCCACTGCTTGGCAAATCGGTTTATCTCTTGGCTCGTCTCAAGCACGTGGGCTACTTAAACCCTTTAATACGTACGCACATACGTTCACAAAAGCAATTTGCCTCAGTCTGCCAGGTGACAGTGGCAGCAGCTTTGAAAAAGAAAAGAAGACAGCAGACTTTGGAGAGAGACTTCTGGCGCCCAACATCTGCTTCTCCCTCCCCGCCTTCGCTTCTCCTTTCCCTTCCTTCATTGTCCTTGCTTAAGGTTTCCTAATTTAATGCATGAAGCTCACGCACACGCATACACACAGTCGCACACACCCTAGACCAGCATATGCATGTGTTAGGGGGGCGTGCTGGGTGTGGCTGACTTACATAATACCCTGTGCTCAGGCTGTGATTATTTATTGAGGCAATTTCACATTTTATTTATTATTGCAGATGTATGTGGCGACCTTTAAAATTTAATATCATATTTTGATTTATGAAAGTGAACAATTTAATTTATTATAACCCCGAACTAACGTAATTTGCGAGGTATTTAAAAGAGAGGCAGACTTAAGCGGGGCCGACGAAGTCAGCGAGGCATTCATTAACATAATTCTCATATGCACGCGCCGCACTTGGCCACACCTTGCTTTCTTAGCCTTTTTCTAGCTAGGTGCGGCTGGCTTGAGATATGCAAAGCGACAGGCATATGAATTTATTTTCTTCTATTTTAAATATTTTTCATTTTTTCGACAGAAGAAAAACAGGAATATCAAAGCAAATCGGCTAAGGATGAGCATGCAAAATGACAGTTATTAATGTAAGCTGTGGCTAGAAGACAGTAGAAGAGTGGGGCAGAGAGTGGAAATGGTTTATAAAAAATGCTGCCTACTTACAGGTCGCTTGGCTGCCCGCCAAATGTCGCCTGCTATTTGCAAAACATTTATCAAAGCGCGCAGACAGAGAGACAAAAAAAAAACAAGCTGGCCAAATCAGCGCCGAAGGTAAATAAAGTTAATGGCGAGTAAGAGACAGCGATAGAGAGAGGGTGAGAAAAAGAGAGAGGTGAGAGAGAAGAGCCAAGGGAGGTCGCCAAATGTCGTCGCCGTCGTCGAAGCTCGTAAAATGTCTAGGCACCGCTTTTAATTGTTTTTGTGGCACAACGTCGACAAAGCAGAGCAACAGGAGTGTGAGAAAGGGACAGCAAGAGAGCAGAGCGACAGCGACAGAGAGTGCTAGTCTGTTGCTGAGCTAGAGAAATGTTGAGGACATTTTTCGGCCACAAAATAAATTGATCTGCGGCTTTGCTTTCATAATTTATGTGCCATTACCACGCCCCCTACCCGTCCCATAGCTCCCACTCTCCCACTGTCTACCCCCTGAGTCGAGAGGGAAATTTGACAAATGGCTGCGAGGCGTAAAATGGCCTCGAAGTCGCATTGTGAATCGGCATTAATTTTCTGTTTGTTGCAACTCGCAATCAATTAATTATTGCCGCGAGAGAAAAATAAACAATTGAATGCGTTGGGAGAAAAAATTACATTAAAGGTTATCGATCCCGAAACGTGTTGACATGACCTGCAGTTGCTGGAGACAAGGCAGGGGCAGCGGCAGTCTGTCTGCTGATAGAACCTTTTGCACTTGATGACCTTGTGTATTGCATAAAAAAAGGTATTTTATTAATTTTCAGATTCAATTAGGCTAAAGAAGAAAAGTTTGGGAAAATGTTTACTAATTTTGAAAATAATGGAAATTTTAACATATTTTAAATGGAATATCAATGAATTTCTAGTGAAGTTTTTGTCATTTCAATATTAACGTGTTTAAGCTTATATAGCTGTCTATTATAGGCGGTAAAATACTGGCTTAAATTTAAAATAAATAATGTATTTTTTCAAAAATGAAAAAAATAATATTTAACAGTTGTATAAACAAAAGAGTTGCTGGAATGATATCATATCATGAGAAATTTCTATTATTTCTGATAGTCATAACTATTTAATTCCAATATCATATAATTTCTTAGTAAGTCTTTACAATATTTAACAGTTTTCTAAAAGAAAAAGAATAAGATTAATTCTAGTTAAAATTGTCTCAATACTCAAACATGATAAATATGTATTAATTTCAAAAAGTTTTAGATATTTTAATTGAATTATCAAACAATTTCTAGGTAAACTTTTGTCAATACAATACTTAACAGTTTTCTATTATATATAGAACTCTGCTTAATATCTTTTTTCGGAAGTTATTGTTATTTTAATAACAATATCAAATAATTTTTTAAGGTTTTGCAATTACAACAGTTTGTTAAAAGGAAATCATGACTTCTGCTATAAAAACTTGTTTTTTCCCATCATTCGTTTAGGAATCCAAAACAATGACATTCATTTGATACCGATAACGATTGAGATTCTGATTATACAACTGGTCAGATGTAACGAGGATTAAGCTGGCAAATTGTTTGATTAATTTTTGCATATGTTCTTTTTTCAACATTTTTTCAACACCTTTTGCAGGCGTTCATTGTGTGCCAAGCGGCGTGGAGGCATTTTAATTGCATAATTAATATGCGCAACTAATTTATATGCTAAATATGTTGCCAGTACATGAATGTAATATGTATATTGTATGTGTGTATGTATGTGCATTTGCTATATGGGTTTTTATTCCGTGGAAGCAAAAGAAATTCGCTGGCGTGTGTCATCGCAATAAACAACAACTATGCGCACTTTTTTCCGGACTTTTTGTTGTGCATATTTTTTGCTTTTTGTTTTAAATACATTTTTTATGGCCTTTGCTTACTTGGGCATAACTAACGGTTGTCATGCCACATGAGTGTCTTTGAACTCGGCGAAGTCTCTTTAAAGTCGCAACTCAGTTGAATGTGCAAATTCTTTTTTTCGCGCTGATCTGTTGAACCGATAAAAGAGACAGTCTGACTCATTGCAAAAGAGACAGAGAGAGAAAGAGAGACAGAGATGGAGACTAACTTGTCAGGGGAAGTGGAACTGGAAGTTGCTGACCCGAAACTTTAATTAGTTGTAGCTGCTTTCTGATGTCGCTTCACTCACACATGACTCGCTGTAGTTGCTTTGTTTTTCCAAATTATGAATGCAGAAAGAAAGAGATGGAGCAAGTGAGGGGGAGAGGGAGAGGCGTAGATGAAGCGGAGGCAAATAAAATGCATTAATGTATTTGACAGCTGCAAAGTGCAGTAGCAGGAACGTGCCAACTTTGTGTGTGTGTCAGTTGAAAACTTGACTCAACTTTGAGTGAAGCTGCAAGCACGGGCGACAAATGCATAAATTTCATTTTGGTTTCACTGAGCTCGGCAAAATTGTTACCTAACAGAAATTCCAGTACACTCCGAGCATATACAATCGTACATATTTTTATATTAAAACCTTAAAACTCAAAGCCACACTTTGAATTTCTCATCTCTTGTAAAAGGGTATTCCATCTGTCGACTACTTCTCTCCGTTCTGGCCACAAGTTTCTTATTTAATTTGAGAGATTTTCTTTAGTTTTTGCTGTGTGCTGCTTGTTTGCCAAGTTTATCGTTTAATTGCCTCGTCTATTTGCCTTACAGCTGAAGCGATGCAAAATTGTTTGGCAATTTGTCTTCCGGTAAAGAAACAGTTTAAGGCTTAAACAATTTTCTCAGAAAATCATCGCCTAGATAAGTGCGAAGAAAAATCTCAAATTATTGTTAGGCTTCATTTGGTAATATTCATATGAGGCAGACTAACCCAACCTGTTCGTGCTTCAGGTTGCCCCTCCCTCCCCCTGCTGGCATGCAAATTGTGCAAAGTGGGAAACGTGTTTTTTCAATGAGGTGTTTTGTTTTCGTTTCTTTTTCTACTTCTTCATTTTTTATCTGTTCACCATTCACACAGTCGATTTGTGGGAAAATGAGCTGAGCTGACGAGTAGCCCAAGGTTATGCAGCCACCGCTGCAGTTGCTGCAGTTAGACACTCAAACAGGGGGGCCACTTTTGGCCACATGGCCGCAAGGTGAACCGCTTCGAGATTCAAGTCGAGTCGAGTTCGTTGCAGCGAATAGTTTTGTGTGATCTGTGGGTGTATTCGCTTGCCCAGCCTCGAGGTTAGCTCATAATTGTTTGCGTATTATGAAGTACAAAAGAGATTTAGGTTCACCACGGTAAATCATAGTTTTATTTACATTTCGCTGTCAAAACTCATTTGCATTCACCGCTCATTTTTTGCTCACCTGATTCGCAGATAATATAAATTATTATGTGAATTGTAAATGACATTGAAACTAACCCAGTTTTAATAGGGTATACCCTGCAATAATAAGCGTACTTGATGGCAACATTAACAGCAACTAAAGAGATCTTCTTGTATCCAGTTGAAGTCTTGTCATTATCTCTGCCCTAGCTACAGGGTATGCTGTAGTTGGGCACATCTGTTATGCTGTCGTCCCTTTTTTTGCGCTTGTCACATAATTAAAGTTTATGAAATTGCATTTTTATTAACTGCCCAGTCAAATGTTATGGGTATTAACAGTATTTTTTTTTTATTTTTTTTGCACAACCTTATTAAACATTTTGACATTAATACGCATTGAAAAGGGATTGCAGTAACAACAACAATAAAGAGAGAGAGAGAAATAATAATAATAATATTGCAATTCATTATAAATAACATTGCATGAAACACGTTGGTGTTGACATAATCAAGCCAAATGAGCTCAATAATTAATATTACAATCCAGCGAATCTGTTGTTGTTGTTGTTGTTTGACAGTGATAATTGCAGTCTCCAGTAATAACCCAAAGGAATCTAGCGTAATTGAGTGCGAGACGATTATATCATTAGAAAAGTTGAGCTAAAGTTGAAGGTGACAACTTTTTGTGCAACACTTTGTGTAATTTATCATAAATGTTTGAGTGAAAAGTACTCCCAAGTGTGGCACACTGATAATCAGCCAGGCCAGGTGGGTGGAGCGAGGCACGTCGTTGTTTTTGGACCTTTGTTGAAAGTCTAATTAAAAGCGAAAGGTGACCGCACCTTAACTTTTGCGCTGTCTCTCTCTGTATCTCTCTCTCTCTGTATCTCTCTCTCTCTCTATCTCACTCTGCTGCTATTTCCTTCGCCGTGTCGTTGCTCAATTGGAGGTGACGACAAATGTGTAGCATGCCACGAGGCGCTACGCTGTGGCAGCTGCCTCCGGCCTGCTTGCTTGCCAGCCTGTCTGCCTGTTGAGGGTTAAGTGCGCCTCACTGCGCCCATTTAACCTCCAGAGTGTGCGTGTGTGTATGAGTGTGTGTGCCTTGTTCGTGTACCGGCCACGGGCAAACATAATTGAAGTCATAAATAACGAATTATGTTGCGAAAGTTGAGCTCGGCAAAATGTTTGTTTAGTCAACTTTTTCGCTCTTTTTTTTGCTGTTGCGTTTCACACTTTTGCATAATTATGATGTGCCGTGCAGGCAGCCAAGAGGGGCAGGTTGCAAGGGGAGTGCTGCCTGCTAGGGTTCGTTGGGTCATTTCCTAGTTGCTCTATGGACTGGGCTAATTATGACTAAGCCCAGGCGCCTGGCCCCTCCGCCTACTCGTCTCGTCTCGTCTCGGACTCGCCCACCACCTGCAGCTCCAAAGATTTATTATGATGGAATAAGTTTTTGCCGGGCCTTAACTGCTGTTCAAGCAAAAGGGGAGTAAGGGGCGGGACGCACCTCTAATTAAAAGCTTCAGTGCTTGGGGGGGCAGTTTTAATAAATGTTGTGATTTGTTTGACAGCCGCGAGGCCTTTGGGCGTTGCAAAGTTTTTGTTGCTGTGCAAAAGCAGCTTTTGCAAATTGAAAACTCTTTAGAGAGGTCGGAAGAGATAGGCAGACAGACAGACAGACAGACACAGAGATAGAGAGAGAGAGAGACCGAGTTGCAAAGTGTTTTTAATTAATGCATGAGTAGGGTCCTTTTCACAGTCCGTCGAATGTCAATAAAACTGCATTAAATTGCAATTATGTTGTGTTATGCTGTGTAAATGTTGTTGCTGTGTTTCTGTTACTGACAACTGAAAACACTTTGCTGAACTGCAAAGAACATTCATCAGTCAGTCATTTAATATGGCATCTGTGCGTGCGGCTCTCTCGCTCTCTCTCACTCTTTTAATGTCATGTGTAATACGGGGCGTATGCGTGTTGCCGTTAAAGCATATTCCCGATGTGCATTTTTAATTAAAGTCAAGCCAAACGCAACACACTTTCGAAACGTTCGCAATTTTTATATAAAACATTTTTATTTTTCAATACACACGTTGCCTTTTTTTATTAAAAATTATAATTGCTGTGGTCGACTTGAGTGACAATTATTGTCAGCATAGTAAAGTGTTCAAAGGGGAAGGCAGCTGGAGGTGCAGGGGAGAAGCAGCAAAAGAGACAACGCTGGCTCTTCAGCACTGACAATAAAAGCACTCGGCTTTCATTCAACTTGGCGCTTAACATTGAGCATTGAATATATTTAAACTGCTTTTGACGTCACTTGTCAGGGTCGCTGGCGTTTGGTGAAACTTTAAAAAATTATGAATTTAAAGAAAAACGAAACCAGACACAGATTAAACGCGAATTGACTCAGGTTAAGCTGTTCAAGTCTACATATGTTGACTTAACAGCGCAGCAAAAGTGTTTAACATGTCTGAAATGCAGGCAAATGTTACTCAACAGTTGCCGTGGCACTAACAGATCTGCAACTTTATTTAAATAACAGAATGCATAATAATGTTACTTAACAGTCAAAAAATTAACATTACTCCCTTCACAGAGCAATTACATAGTCAAGTTAACATAACTCAATCTGCTATCAAACCTTTTCTCAGACTGTTTGTCAGACACAGCTGCCACATCTCACTTGTTCATCTTCACCTGTGCTCCCCCTCTCTGATTCTCTCTCTCATTCTCTGTCTCTCTTCACCTTTCTGTTTTAGTTTCTGCTTCTTGTTTGCAACTTCTTTGACAAGATATCTGAGCAAGATGCCAATTCCATTGCTAATTGCCTTGGTCATTTTTTCTGTCTGTCTCTCCGACTGATTTCCTCAAAAAACTCAAACATGCATCACACAAACTCTCAGACCAACACATACACACACGCACACACACACACCTTGTGCATAGTGCAAAAACAGAAATCGTGCTGGGAGAGTTTCGAAAGGAAGAAAATGGACAAAGTATTTGCGATAACAGGGCGATAATTAATTGCAGGACATTTGTTAGATTTTTGCATCCGACATTTGTGCCAAAAGTTGTCGTCATGTTTTCGTTTCTTCCGTTTCGACATTCTCCATGATTTTATCCTCTTCTACCATTTGCAAAGAAGAACTAGTAAATACAACTGAACGAGTAGAATTTTCGTGCTTGGCAAGTCAAAAACTTCTGCTGAGAATTATTCCCCATTTTGCAGTCAATGTCATTAAGCAACGAATAGGGGAATAAGGGGACTACCTGCTCCAGCAGACCCGCAGACAGCCGGCATTCCCTGATGTTGATGATGATGATGATTGGGATGATGGCGATGGAGATGATGAGGATGATGATTACAAGAGCTGCTCATTTGCGTTGATTCTAAGCGGAAAACGTTTGTCGCAAAATTTCATTTCGTTTCGATTGACATTAATTAATGATTGTTTCAATTCTCTGACACACACACACACACACACACGAGGACCCTACTTGATTATGTGTGTGTTGCATTGATTTACGTCCTCGTCGAATCCCAGGCCACATTATTATGCTGGCACAGCAACAATTTCCACACCGAACAGAAGCCCACATAGCCCCTTCCCCGCACCCTGATCCCGTAGAAAGAGCCAAGTTGCCAGGGACGACAATTGTCGTCAATGTCGTCGGGTGTTAATGATGATGAGCTGTCCCAGACCCTCTCTCAGATATTGCTGCAGTCCGCCCTGTGGCCAGGCTTGACTTGGTCCAGTATTCAGTTTCGGCCAGTGCAGAATTTCACTAATTGTCTTCGACAGTTTGGCTCGCTAGCATTATTTGATTATGACCAACCGAATACATTTAATACTGCATACAAATACAGTACATCGTATATTGAACACCCAATAGAATTGATGCGAAGACAATCAGCTAAGAGGGCAGCATTAAAAATTGAAGCCTAATTTGTGAGTTGTCACTTGTGTTGTTTCTATCACTTCGATTAGCTAATAAAATCACAGTTAATCCAATGAAATTTTCATGATGTTAGGTAGAAGAGGGAAATAGAGAGGGGTAGAAGGGGAGAGAGCGTACTGCGAGGGTGCTCTATAGAAATTACAGCAAGTTACCTTTATCGGGTCCTTGGTGTGCCACAAAAAATCGCCCACAATGACGACACTGGAGAAATCAAGGCAAAAATATCCGCTCTCTCTCTCTGTCCCTCTCTCCCACTCTTGGAAAGCTTTTAGCTAAAGCATTGCGAGAATATCGCTGAGGCAAATCCCTAAGGATTTCTGCAGTTGCTGACTTGCATTTTTTATATACTCAAGCAGGAGTTGAGCTGTACGCTTAAGGGGTTTTCCCCACGACGCGTAATAAATGTTGGCTGCAGTCCCAGCGAATACTCTGTAACTTCCTTGTAATGAGAGTTGGGTATGCTAAGAGAGAGGACTGCAGATATTATTGGCAGAGCGGAAGATTTGTTTCCCATTTCAACTGGTTTCCCTTTGCTACATCATTATGAAATTTTGTGTATCTGAGGCCTTTGTTTTCTACCTTATGGAACTGCAGTGAAAAATGAATTAGCTCAAATTGCAAACAAAAGAATGTTGTTTTCCTTTTGTCTCTACGTAGTATATCATCCCCTGCGCAATGCAACCAACTGCATATCTCATCTTAGCGCAGTTGTTTTTGTTGTTTCCACAAAGTTGCCCTTCAGCTGCAGCTTCAGCTTAATGCGCGAAAATGCAGCCCGGCTCAAAAGGGAAATTTGCATAATTTTATATTAAAAAGCAAAAGTTTTCATTTAACAATTGTAATGCTTTACATTTGATTGGGTTTTCCAACGACTGCCAGCTGTGCACACAAGTGAGGGGTGTGGCTGAGTTCTGCAAGGGGTTCAGTTCACAGTTCACCCCAATTATGCCATTGCGAGCGTGTAAAAAGTCAGCTAGGCAGGCCCGATGAGGCACTGCGACTGTGACTGTGACTGTGACTGGGAGGGATGGATGGAAATTCGAGCTGAATTATGTCATGGAAAAGTGGACGAACAATGCCTGAGCAGGGCGATGAATGTAATTAGCTTGGCCATTTGGAAATTGAGACATCACGATGTCGACCAAGATCGCCTCGAGGCAGCTATTGTTAGCTACTTTAGGTGGATTTGTGAACCGCATTAGGCATAGGAAATAGGAAACCAGCACAAGAGCAACAGTCGAACAGCTCGAGTGTGATATACCCGCTACACAGCTAACCAAAACGATTTCTTGGAGAAGTAACAACCATAGATGCTCATTAGGTTATAGAAATATTTATATTCTGATCCCTAATGAAATAAAAAATAAATTAATTAAGTTTAGCAATATATGTATTGTGTATTTTTCGAAATCATTATATAATTTAAATTTCTTAAATAACTTCCGATGATATTTAGCTGTTCACTTCTTCTGCTTGTTACATACAATTTCGCTGGGCAAAAAGTTATTATGCCCTTCTACCTTACGGATAGCGGATATAAAAACACAGCTAAAATGCAGACAGGTGTTGTCATTTTGCCTGCCTGCTAATCAGCTTCAATTACAATTGACCAGGCGACAATGCAAGTGGTCAAACCGTTGGTCAGATAACTGGATAATGGTAACTGGCAACTGACAACTGGTAAATGGTAAATGAGAACTGGTAATGGTAACTGGAAGCCAGTCAGTCGCATTGACAATGCACTCGCATTTGCCAGGGCCCTAAGCAGCTTATAATTTGGTTATGTGTTCATATGGCTAACATGTGTGTGTGTGTGAGAGAGAGGGAGAGTGTGGGACAGATTGGGTGTCTATTGGTCAGTTTGCCATATAAATTGCAGGCCCCAAACATGCCCAAACATGTTCGAAAGACGAGCCAGGCAGCTCAATTCACACAGCAAGAGCAAATTAAATGGAAAATCGAAAATTTGATTAATTAACACAGTTGAGTGGGGCGAGATACGAAGCTGTTGTGAGCTGGAGGAGGAATGTGTGTGTTATGGACCTGTTTAAAGTGTGGAAAGTTTATGTACAAAGTTTAAACTTGGGGAGAAGTTTAGAAGAGACGGCAGACTAAGAAAATATAAAGATTTTTCTAATAGGAAAAGGTCTTTTCAAGTAGTAAATACCTTAGGTAAATATTTTGTCTACCTTCTCTTATTGATCTAAGTGCGATAGCTGCAGCTGCACTAAATCTCTGGGATTATGCGCGTTAAGTGACTGTAGAAACGCGTAGAATGAGCGCAAGCAATCAATTAGCTCTGCAACTGTCATATTTAATACGAAAAAACGATCTAAATACGAGATCAGTTGAGCGTGAATAACAAGCTGTGCTTTCACTCGGGAAGCCTCGTCTCGACTTGACTTAGCACTACTCGATTCTCCTTTCCAGCTGACCTCATTCCGCAGCTGAGCTGTCAATTAGAGCTCAGAGGGGGGCGCCGCATAGAGATTGCGATCCATTGAAGCGTCAGCTTGCAGTCGAGAGTAGTCTGCGCTAATCTCACAGGAAGTGCTTAGAGCTAGAGCCGCTCGAGCTGCGCTAAGCCGCATTAGACAATTGACATGGAAAGGCTTTCTCTGTAGAGAGAGGGAGCGAGAGAGAGGAACATGCCAATTTCGATTAGAGCATGCACAGCTACCTGAATTGGACTCTGACCTTATTAGCCGATTGCCAGCCATTTTGGCTCAACTGTTTCTATTCGTGTGCAGGGCATTGTGTGCGGGGCTGCCATCCCACAGTGAAACATATGTAACTGCCTCAACATTTGCTGCAACATAATGAATGCATCACACTGCAGCCTCACGTGGAGGGAGCGTCCATTCATTTGTCTGTTTGCAATTGGGATTTGCTGCGTTGCCTCGTCCTTTCTCCTGCTCTTTGCATAGTTCTTTCTTTGTTGCCGGTGCTTGATTTATTATGAAATCCTTACATGGTTATTAGTTTTTCAAATGCTTTTGGCACAGGCAATAATTTCCAACAGCAGCCCCTGCTGCCAAAAAAATGAATGGAACGCACCCCTGCAGGGAAACTCCTCATCGACACGCACAAGCAGGAGAAAAAGATGCCCTGGATTCCCTTTCATTGGGCTTCCCTCCCAACGTACTCCTTTTGCCATTTCGGCGCTAAATTTGATTTATATACATTTTATTATATTTGCTTTTTTGCTACCCCAACACAGCCCTGCCCTGCCCTGTTCTGCTCTTCCTGCATCCCTTCAAACCGATCTCTGGCAATCGCCCCTGGTTGTTTTTTGTTGTTCCGTGTGGCGCTAATGAATTCAAATGTGTGCGTAATTGAGTTATTAAAATTTCAGTGAACAGAGCCTGCCTGCCTGCCTGCCAGCCTTCTGTTCCGACTCGATTCTTGAGAGGCGTTCAAGCGAAGATTTCCCTTTGAATCTCGCAACATTTTTACATTTTTGTGTATTTTAATTTATGGCCAAGTGCACTGCAATTTATCTCTAGAGCAAGTGCAAATGGGGTGAAAATGAAGCATGATAGGCGACTCTACAGTGTTGACTCTGCCTACCCAGTCGAGTCTTGCGACGCTACCCAACTCTACCCTACTCTGTTGAGTGTACTGAGTAATCGTACCGCAATGCAGGCTGGCTTACAGCTGCTACAGCAGAATGCATAGAAATCATAAAATAAAACAAATTTACTGAAGAACTTCTAGTTCAGCTTTGGTTTAGTGAGAAAGAAGACATGAAACATATTCAATATTCGAGAGAAAGGGAAATGGAAACTTTGGGCAGCCTGCTCAAATTTAATCTGCACTTTTGGTTGAGAGACAACGAAATCTTTTCATTTACTTCGGTTTGAAGTTAAGCATTTTCTTTAAATCCAAACATTTCGAAAGGAACTTAGGTGATTGGGGTTGAAATATTATGGAACAATGGAAATTATTGTGTGAGCGATTCAAGTTACAGATAGGTAGTGATATTGGGTAGTATCAATATGAATGGTTAGAGCACTATACATACATACTACAGTATTATAACCTTATTAAAGTCTCCACTTATTTGAAGAATACAATTTTTATTTCATTGCAATTAAATCCTTGTAATGAATTGTTTATTCTAAGCGAATACTTAGTAATAATAATTTTAGAACAACATCATTCCCTTTATTCTCACTGCCCCTATTTAAATTGAACAATTATTAAACAATATTCCCCAGCAGTTAAACAAATAGTGCAATTGCTCGTATTGAGGGCAGGCAATTGTGCGCCCCATAAAATTGTGCCTATCCCCCTAACCCATCCCACTAAGTATTTTCCCCCACAGTCCACACCACAAGGCATTTAACAGTCAATAATTCCGCTTAAATACTCGTACACCGCTTAAATTATGCACAGTTGGAAAGCCGCCCTAACTGAGAGCGCAAGATGAAAATTTACTGTGTGTGTGTGTGTGAAATGACTTTTCATTTTTTATATTTGCGAATTCTGCAGCTGTTGTAGTTGTTGTTGCTGCTGTTGTCTTTCAGCTTTTTTGCAATTTCGAGCCGCCAATTGGCGTATATATTTTTTGGATGGCCCTCGCAGGACTAACCAGCACCGTTTAAAGAGCGCCAGGGGATTGCCACAGGACTCTTCAGGCCAATTGGGGGCAAAAACAAACACACACACATTCACATTCGCACATACAAACTACTATATTTACGAGCATAACCTGGATTATTTGATCTGTGGGGAAAGGTCGAGCAAATATTACCCTTGCATTTTTCATATAATTCGATGCGGCGCCTTTTTTTGTTGCTCGTGCAAATATTTTGCAATCAAACAAACGGCAGTGCGAGCACGGGAAAGGGGAGAGGGATGGGAAGGGAAAAAGAGAAGGGGCTACAGTTCAAATCTATATAGTAATTTCGCATGTGCTTGATTTTTCACGGTACTTCAAATGCTCGAGTGCAGCAAGAAGGGGTTGAGTATGGAGAAGTGAAGAGAAGAGAAGGGTATGGGTGGTGGGAAAGGGGAGTGGGTTGGAGGGTACTCGGGGAAAAGTCAGCGAGCAGGCGGCACTTTATGCGCCTCGTATATTAAAACCCATAATTTGGCTTAATAGTTTTTGCAATTACCCAAAGGGTTCTGCACTACACACACTTCAAATGTAGTACAAACAACAGCGAGCAGAAGGCACAGGGGGCAATGTAGAAGTGGCAGTGGATATGGATGTGGAAGTGGAAGTAGAAGAAGCAGCAGCGGAAGGGGAAGCAACCCTTTTTTGCAGGCGGGCAGGAAACGTAGCAATTTGCGAACGCGACAGGAAGTTGGCCAGGAGACGATGGAAGGCAGAAGGAAGGTAGAAGGAAGTGGAAGCGCGCAGCCTGTTTATGCGTGAAATGCGCCGCCCCGCAAGCATTTTGTCATATGTGCGGCAGGGGCGTAGTTTGACAGCAGGGAAAGGGGAGTTGTCAATTATGAATTTATTAGAGACTACAATTGTGCGTACGCACATTATGACTAGGTAATTATTTCACGAAACCCCGCAGCAGCAGCTGCTGACAGAGCAAGAGAAAGAAAGAGAGAGAGAGAGGTGGAGAGAGAGAGGGAGTGAGAACAACACTTGATGGGGCAGATAGATAGCTGAAAAGTGTCCCAGGAGTATGAGATTGAAATAACAAGAAATGAATACGCTATGTGAAAGATAAATTCAATTAAACATGTGACAATCTGATTATCTAGAACTCTGTTATAAAGTATCTTTGCATGACATTTAAACAATAGGTTTAATATTGAGATAAATAGCTTTAAATTTAGGATATTACTCTATATCTTTAATATGTATACAATAGTTTCAATAGCTCATCGATGGCTCAAGAATTATAGAATAAATTGAAGCACTCCTCAGTCTTCAAGTATTGAAGAAGTCTGATATTAATTATCATTAGATGGCATAATTTAAAGTTAGAGATATATAATATAGTATATAATGTATATATATTTTTTTAAAATTAATTACGATATATTGAGTAATCAATCGTTGCTTGTTTTATGCCTCTAGCATAAGTGAAAGCACTTTAAATTTTACAAATTGTAATAATGTATCCAATTTAGTTAATTTACAACGTTTAGTTCATCATGTTTTAAACCATATTTCGTCCCCTCGAATATGATATTTCTTTCTATCCATAATTGATCTGTTGTCATGGCAGAATGCTGTTCTTCCTGCTTATTTCTATTGCTTTTCCCTTTTTTTTTTTTGGGAATTTTTCGCAGTTTCTTTTGAATAAGTTCTTCACAATCTTTTCCGTTTTTCATGTTCATTGATTTTTGGTTTTTTATGCTGACTTCCATTTGTCTCTCGCGTGTTCTCTCTCTATTCTCCATCTCTCTCTCTCTCTTTTTTACTCTCTGTGCGTCTTCGTTTTTGTTGTAAATTGTTTGAAGTGGCTCTTGAATGCGAAACGATTGCCTGCCTGGCCTCTGTCTCCCTTCTTTCCTCTCCCCCTTTTCATGCCCAGTACCCCCTCGCTGCCACCGCCCTTTGTCCTTGTTCGACCACTTACCCCTGCTCGATGTGCATCAATTTATGTTGATTTTAAGTGGCAAATTGTATTTGCATTTTAACTTTATGAAAGAGTAGACCACAAGTAGCCCTTTGTGTGCCAGACCCACTAGGGCCACAGCCAGAGTCGTGCCTGCCAGGCAAAGAGAGAGAGAGAGAGTGGGAGAGGGTGGCAAGGGGCCATTGCTTTACCGTGACACGTCACGACACGAGCCGCAACTGTGGTCGAGCTCCTCGAGCAGCTCTTTGATTGCCTATTAATTCAACAGCCTGTTTCGCCTTCCACCTCCCTCTTCTTCTTCTGCTACACTCATCGTGACTAGCTCATTTCATTATCAATAACTTTTGCTGAGTGTGACTAATTGTGGGCGTGTTCATTGGGGGCGTGGCGGAGGCAACTCTTGTGACAATCACTTACAATAATTCAGTGTTGTGGCTTATGGCAACAGTTTGTTGTCTGTCTGCAAGGGGATATTCCATGTAATTACCTGCAAGTAAAGAGAAGTTCAAATTTGATTAATTTTTGAAGGAATCTTTATGAATTTTAGGCAGACAATTTAATTAGGGATGGGGAAATTTTTAAGCAGCTTAACTCATCTAAATTAAGAGTAAATTATTAAATTTAACTGTGAAATTGCTTGAGAATCAATTTGTATTGTTTTTTTTAGTTTGCTTATGGGATAAAAATATAATAAACAAATATTATTGAATGTTTTTTGAAATTGTTTATCTAAATATTTTGTAGAATTTTTAAAACTTGTAATAATATGCATTGCAGTCATGAAATGGATGAGTTCAAGAAGAGAACAAAGTGGAGTCAAAATAGATCTAATTCCCATATTTACTACGATACTGAGGTTAAACAGCTGCAGTCCCAGCTTGGAAAGCTCAATTCAATTCCAAACAAATACCTAATTAAAGCTAAAACTCCATAGCAAATTAAATTAAAGCCCTTTTTGGTTTATAAACTCAATTATTTGTTACTGAAATCTTATCTCTGTACAATTGTAAAGTGAGAGTTCTGATCGTTTTAGCACATTACGGGATTATGCACTGCAAAAAGATGATTTATAGCGTTTATCTGCTCATCATATTCAACTCACACACACACACACGGACACATACATACACACGCATATATGTTTTTCTATGAATTAAATAGAATTTTCGGATTGTGCAAAAAACTTTGCATTGCATTGGTTCAATTTGGTTTGGATTTTGGCTTTTTGGTCGACGAGCGAACGAGACTGATGCAAAGGATTTAGTTGTCCGTTGTACCAATATGTACGCACACAAATACACACATGCAGAGTGTACATTGAGGCTTATTACACTAATTACTGTGGGGCACATTCCAGTTTCGGTTTGCTCCACTCCCACTCCCCTCTCTCTATCTCTCTCTCTCTCTCTTTTCCGAAAACAAAAACTTTCTGCGGCTGCTGTGCAGGACCTCGGAATGGGATGGCATGGCCAAAGGGCAATAGAGGGAAGGGAGGCGGAGGGGCAGTTGAATTGCTCTTTTGGCAGGGCTTATTATGGCCGCCAACTGTTGTCTGTTTGTGTGTGTGTGTGTGTGTGTGTGTGTGTGATGTGCGTGTGCATACATATGTGCCAGCAAATGGTCTATGACTCTGCCCGGTTGAGTTAGTGAGTTGCTGCTGCTGCTGCTGCTGTTACTGTTATTGTTGCTGCTGCTGCTGTTACTGTCTCTGTTAATGGCTTTCCAGGGAATCGCGTGCAGTAATACAATTTAGCACCAAAGAGACTGCGACCGAGCGGGCGAAAGCAACAAACGGAAAGAGAGAGAGAGAGACAGAGCAAGTTGCAGTTTGGCTTATAAAAATGAATGTGACTGTGTATGTAAATTATAGCATAAATATATATAAATGTACACAAATTTCTGCCAAGATGTATGCTGCAGATATATCTATATATATATATCTATATATATATATCTATATATATATATATATACTATATCTGCGTGGACTATGCTGAGTGTGAAATGTGCTGTGCATTTAATTTTATTTTATTGCATTTTACTTTTACCAACTCCGCGTGTGCGACATTGTTTTACCGCAAATATGCGCCACAAATCCACACAGGCAACACTCACACACACATACACGCAGAGTAGTGTGTGTTTGTGTGTGTGTGTTTGGTGAGGGAGACCGACAAAGCTAACGCCAGTGTGGAATTTTTATTGCCCTTCGCCGCTGTCAGAGCAGAAACTGAGAATCCACCTTACTTCCGAGAGGCTTTAAAGTGCCAGCGTGAAATATTTCATAAAAGACACACTGCGCAAAAAAGTCAACCACAAAGCAGTAGCTGGATAGCGGAACTAGCGTATATCCTGTACTAACTGACACCCACTTTAGTGGCATGCACTGAATAAGATGTAGAAAAACTAAAAACACATTTCGAGTTAAGAAAAACTAAAACTTATTTCGATTTAATTTTATTGCAGTATAAAAATTAACTAGTATTTTCTAAGTATTTTTAAATACAATTAAAATGCTTAGTTTCATTGCTGCATACTTAGTTAATGCACTGTGCATACCCTACGTCACTCCATTTTTACAGAGCATTACGTGCCAAAGGAATTTTTACAGCATCGTCGCCATTGCATAAATGCATTAGTATGTGTGCTTGCCAGAGGGTGTGTCTGTGTGGCATAAGCTCCCCCCTCTCTCTCTCTCTGCGTATGTGTGTGTGAGTTTATTTTCAAGCTGGCTTTCATTACAAATTACGTTATTTCCATTTAAGCCAAAAACAGTTTCGGCAGCGAGCCAAAAAATGCAATAAGAATAAATTTTTCGCTTCGCGCCTTTTGGCTCTATATTCGTGGCCATTGTTGTAGTTGTGGCTGCTACTGTTGTTGTTGTTGTTGTTGTTTCCGCTGTCAATAAACTAAGAGCGAGTTTACCTGCTGTGTTTGCGGTTAACAGTGTCCTACAAAACTCCTCCCACAGCCAACACAATCAAACTAATGAAGTCGCAGCGCACACAGAGGCAGCTGGGAAAGGGGGGTGCCAGAGTGGCAGGGGATGATGGCACAGTTGTATTCTGGGTGGCGCCAAGAGGTATTAAAATATTTTATTGCAATTTGGAATAGATTTTCCCTCCACACCTGTCGCTGACAGCGTGCGCTGATGATGTCAATTGAAATATTTTCGGCAGCTTTCAATCGAAGCGATTTTTCACCAAACCTAGCGGAATTCTAACTAGCTCTTCACTGTCGGAAAGGGTGGAATGATGGGGGGGGGGGGGTAGGAAGTAGGAAGTGTGTGCAACGCAATGTTGAAAGCGCCTGTTTTCGATTTGGTTTTTGTGGTTGTTGCACTAAATCGCCAACGTATTTAATATCAGGCAAAGAAAAAAAAAACTGATCGAATTTGTTACAGCATTTAAAGCACAATCGCATAAGCCGAGCTTAGTTGAGCTCTGTGTTTTTATAGCTCTTTACAGTGGGCGTTTTTTTTCGCTTTATACAATAAATTTCCATTCACAGCGCGCATAAATCAAAAATGGCGATGCAAATGCTACACAAATATGCCAAACATTTAGCTGAAATATGCGTGCACAGATCTGTCCGACATTTTCCAGTGTCGGTGTGTGTGTGTGTGTGTTGTTTTAAAGCCACCACCCCACCAAACTAACAACAACCAGAGCCACCCCTTGGCTGAAGAATAAAAAAACTTAAATACTCAAAATGGAAACGAAAACTCGTGCATGGCAAGGTGTGCGCGCTGTGCTTCTAATCACGGGGTGACAACCCTGTTACGCATACCTCGGATGGTTTATTAGATTTGCCGGCTGTAATGAAATTTTCGCGTGCCAAATTGGTTTAGCTTAGGCCAGGCCAGGGTTGCGGCTGCAGGGTTGTTCCACGCATTATCAACAACATCATCGTCATCATCATCGTCATCATTATCATCATCATCGTCATCGGCAGAAGGTTTAGCTTAGGTCCGTTTTTTTTTTTTTTTTGCTGAAGATTTTATCTTTTGGCTTTGCGGCCATTGGCTGCGCGCCAAGAACGAACCGAACGCACCCTTAATGTTTTTGCTACTATGTTGCCAACTTGTGTGGCCTAGCAACATGTTGCTGCAACATGCTGCACTGCTGCTGCTTGACTGTTTGGGGAATTTAATTCACTTAAAATGCATTTCCACTGCATAAATTCACACGCAGTCACACACACGCACAGAGACACACACTCACACACACCTTGGCAGAGTATGGCATTTGGTAAACTGCTAAAAATTGCAGCTCTGGAGACACATAAATCGCCTGTAAACATAATATTCTCATCTCTCTCTCTCTTTCTCTCCACACCTGGCAGTCAACTTTAGTAATTATTCAAATGTTGCCCCCCCCCCCGTTCTACCCTTTCTGGCAACAGCAAGGTGACGAAAGGCGTTTTGAGGGGCGTGGCTGCCGCAGCTGCCAGTTCGTGTTGCGTTGCCGTTTTCGTGCTGCTCTTGCAAATTTAATAATAGACAAACTTTGCTCCTTTTTTAACACTAAATTGACTGCACGTGTTGCCTTAACCCCCTTCGCCCTTCCCCTCCTCATCCCTCTCCTCTCTACCTTTTAGCACCTTCAGCTGTTGTCAGCTTTGTTGACATTTTCATGCTCAGGTTTTATCGCAATTTGTTGCTTGCTGCAGCTTCATCTTCTCCATCTTCTTCTTCATCTTTTTCTTTTTGGCCTTAGCTTTTTCTTGAAAATATTTGTACTTTGACAACTTTTAGCTGGGCCTGGCTAAGTGAATTAGAGCAGCTGCCTGAAACTAAAACTTTAGTTAAATTGTTTTGAAAAGCCTCAGAGCAATTGCAAATTGCACTTCTCACTCGCACACACACACACACACACTCACACAAAGTGCACGTAGTTGGTGTTTGTTCTAAGTTCATCACATCAATTAGCCAAATTCGGTAGTTGCCCCTTCAACCTCCTCACCTTCTTCTCCTCCTTCCCCCTCTCGTTGTTTTGCTTGCTAATTAAACATAGCGAAATTTAATGTAATTGTAAATTGTTAATGCATCTTGCAGCATTGCAAGCGCTATTAGGCGCTGCCGCACATATACCACATGTTGTTGACACTGCTGCCTAAGCCTTGCATGCATTTTACAGTGCCTGCCAAATGTCTGTCCATTACTTATGCGCCCCAGCTAATCCACTTAGTGCCGAAGCTTGCCAGCTTTGTTTCGACACATGTGAATATTTTATGCTGTATCGTACAAGGCTGGCAAATAGACGTACAAAATGTTATCTTAAGCAAACCAATTTGACCATGAAATAAATGTCTTGGGGGATTAGTGACAGCCTGAACAAATCCTATGAAGACGAAACGAAGAAGATTATATAACGTATGCATATTATCTTATAATTCTCAAGTTTAAGATGAGTTTAAAATAAGAATTTAATATTGAAATTAACAAACTATTGTTCATATGTAAAGAAAGTGAGGTTAAGGGCAGTAAAATATTCAATAATTTCAATATCTTTATCTTATTTTATAATTATTGGCTTTGTGATGAGTTTAAAATAGGACTTTAATATTGAAATGGCAAAACTATTGTTGATATGTGAAGAAAGTGAGGTTAAGGGGAGTAAAATATTTAATAATTTAATTATTTGCAATTTTCTTTCTTTACTCAGAATATGTTGAGGCTTAAGAATTTTACTGGCCAACATTTAATCACTGTAAAATATATTAATTTTGACCAGGAGATTGCATAGCACGAGTTTATATATTCTGGTAGCTTTCGTTCTTCTTTTTCATATATGAAGAAATTTGAGGTTATAAAGAGAATAATGTGTTACACTCTCTCCTTGCTGTGTACAATCTAAATGTGTCCAATATTCAATCCATTCCATTTTCCATTCGTTAAATCGGAATTACAACAAAATAATAAGCAATTATTTAATAATATTGTTTTAATAATAAAATCAATAAAATCAAATTAGACAACAAAAGATTCTAAACGCACTTAATTCATTATTTATAATGGAATTAGCTGTCTGTAACTGTAAAATTCTAGCCGAATTAATTAACATAAACTAGACTGCCAACTGGTTTGCTAATTAAAACAGCTATAACAATAACAGTACCAATTACAATAACAATAACAGCAGCAACAATAGAGACAGCAACAGCGCAAACTTCACTTCTGTGAGGAGGCACGTCAAAAAGCAAACGAGGATCATTTGTAATTTGCGCACGTGGTATCTGAGTCAGATAGATGGGTGGGGGGGGGTTAAGCAGAAAGTTACTCAAAATGCTATTAGCCACGCCTACACTTGGCCTCCCACTCCCTACGCCCACCCGTCGTGCAGATGGAAAGACAATTTTACTTTTACTTGGGGCAAGTTTTCTATGCCAGCTTGCAACCCGAATTTATGTCTTGATTTAATTAAATTTAATTTCACATGTCGCACACTCACGCACACACACAGAGCCACACTGACAATGCTGGGCGGAAAAGTAGTGCTGATTAGGTTGCCGGCTTAGCGATAAGTCATACAACTAAATGATTATGATTATATCGTGTGTATATATGCAAATTGCGTGCACGTTGTGTAACAAAAGTTTTCCTGCCATTTTCCCAATGAAAATGGGGAAAAGTAATTGAATTTACTACGCCCAGAAAATCCTCGTACGCAGCTGAGACAATGCAATTGTCTAATTGTTCTCTCTCTTTCTCTCTGCGGTCACTATGTGCATTTCAATTAGGGCAAAAATTTGAGAATATAATTAATTTGTAATTGTAGCCGACCAACAAATTGCTGTTTACACACAGAACATGAGACAGGACAGTCCATTAAATTAGTGCAAATAAATATGAATATCACACAGATATTCTATCTGCACATGAAGCCTTCGTCTCCACATCTCTCTGTCAATCAAGTTTAATGAGCATTTATTTAAATTACACTTTTTTCAGCGATTATGTTTATTACCAATTAGATTGATACATCGCTGATGCGTTTGCAATCATTTCGCGCCTTTTTGTGGCTCCAACAATTGCTGGAATTTCCCGTAAAATACAAAAATAAAGTACATACTCTCAATCCGTATACAAATCATATCAAATTCGCAGTTTATTAGTATGCAACACTGTCAAACGGATTACTGAATTTGTTTTCCATTTATTTGCAGGCCATTTAAAACCCATGTAAAGTATGGAGAATACGATTCGTTTTACACTGTCTACCACATTTTTTTAAACTTTCATATTATTTTTCAATATTTTTTTTTATTTTTCCTTTTGTTTTTTATTGTTGTCGTCTGGCCAGTTGCAGTTTCAGTTGTTTCGTAGAGCGCTGTAGCCTTTTATTGCGTGAAAATTTATATATATCGTAGCAGTGATGTAATTCGACTGGGTTGGTTGGTAGTAAAACTGTAAAGTGTGCTGTGAATGCAACTCTGAAGTAAGAAGTCAAGGGCAGTGGCGTGGGGCACGAGTAATGACAGACTGTGTGTGATACCCTGCACTGAATAGTGAAATCATTCAATCAGAAGTGTAGTGGAAGCTCCGATAACATTAAATGATTTAAATGATTTAAGGTGACCATCATCAGTTATTTTTAGATAGCAAATTTAAAATTTTAATTTTTTTATATTTATTTATTGTTTACTAATTTTTTCAATCATTTTTATTAATATTTATTTTCTTAACATATGGTTTTATTAGATTATTTATTATTTTCTTATTATTTGATAATAAACAGCATTCAAAGTGCTTAAATGGTTTCAGCAAAAGTTCTAAGCTGCAAAGCTTAAAGCTCATGTAAATTTTTTGAGCAAACTCCTTGTAGTCGAAGCTTTGTAAGCATTTGCATAATTTAAGTAAAAGCTCAAAGCTCCACAACATTCATTTAGGCTTTTACACAGTCTTTGACATTGGTGTATTTATCTACAAATGTTATTTCTTTAAAATTGCAGGGTATCTCCCCAGTTGCATAACTTTTGCAACTGCAATTGCTACTGCTGCTGCTGTTGTTGCAATTGTTGTTGCTGCAGCATTGTTTGGTCATTTCAATGGATTACCATGGGACATGTCCCAGTATGTGTGTGCGTGTGTGTTTGAGTGTGTGTAATGCTCAAGTTAACATTATTTTCGTGGTGTAATTCTTTTGAAAACACGGCTCCAAAATGGCATTTAACTTGGGAATGCTGGCCAAGCGGCGCTTTAAGCCGCTTTTAAATAACAGCCAAACAATTGTTGTTGCTTTTGCCAAGCGTGCGCGACAACAACACCAACGATAGCAGCAACAGCAGCAGCAGCAGCAGTAAGCAAGAAGAACAGTAGCAGCAACAATAACAAGACTCAATTTGCATATTGGAGCATTGAACTTTGTATGGAACTCGCAGTAGGGCGCAGTGTGAGCAAAGGCGTAAGGGGAGAGGTGCACAGGGGCATAGGGGTGGAGAGGGGTCAGCTGGGAACTGGGCGGTTCAGTTGGTAATCGTAATCGCTGTGGTTGGTTCTGACTTCAGTCGGGTGGAGTGTTCACGTTTCAAATGACGTTCGTTTCAATTGAAATGACTGACAAGGGGGGACTGACATGAAGGGGCATGGCGGGGGAGTAGGGAACGTCCTCAAACTGAGTGACTTGGCCCGTTTTGTTTGCCAAGCTGATGGACAAGTGTCATGGGCGACTGAAGGGCTTGGCTTGGCTTGGCTTCGCTTTGTCTGTCGACTGGGCGCGTCGCACTAAATTTGATTAATTCAGGGAGAGAGAGAGTGTATGCATAAATGTAATAAGAGACACGCACAGCACACGCACACTTTACACACATACACACACATTAAACACAATGAGAGGCGCCTCGAAAATTCAGCACAGTATAACCAACGGAGCCACTCGAACGACTTTTCGACGCGTCCAGCTAATGAAAAACTCAAGCTGCGACCAAATCAGAAGCTGGCGCAGCGGGAGATGAATTGATTTTAAATCAATATTGACAGATGACATTGGTCTCCCCCCCTTCTTCCCTCTAGCACACTCTGCAGTGGGGAAACTGGACAAAACGAAATGCAGCAGCGCGCGAAAATTTGCAACATGTCGTGAATGCGAAGTGAACGAAAGCAGCGCAATGAAAATTGTGCGGGCAGCTGCTTCTACAATCTATCTCCCTCTCTTTGCTTCCCCCTCTTTCTCTCTCTCTTTCTCCCTCTAAGTCGCAACTAAGCGAAGGCTGCGGCTGAAAACTGTCAGAGGAGAAATTAGACAAGCTAAAGCTAAATTGTCAACAGAAGCAATCGCAAGATAGATGCGAATAGATGACAGATAGAAATTGAAATAGAAATAGAGTGAGAGAGAGACAGAGAGATAGAGAGAGAAATGAGAAATGGAAATGAAAATGGACAGCAAAGCGCGAAGACTGCGCAAAGTGAGATTCCCAATGCGCTCTCCTCCCCTCATTCGTTGCATATTGTTAGAAAGGGCTTGACATAAGCCGATGCCCTACATAGAGAGAGAGAGAACTGCGACAGATGTGAAATGAAATACATGTGTGTATGTATGTTCTGAAATCTCTCATGTGTAAATGTTCTAATGCTGATTCATTGTGAGCTTTACTTGGCATCACTCACCGAGATCTTTTCAAAACTCAAAGTAAACTTCGGTAACGCTTTGAAATTGTGTTGTGAATAACAAATTAGCGAGGCTTTTTATTGATATTTTCTATCAAGAAAGGTGTGGCAAGTTCTGGGCAGAATGAATGAAAAACCTTTTAAGGTTATTTCAGTTTAACTTAAGTATTATTTGGTTACCTTAATGTTTATTGTCTAGCAACAGATTTAATGGAGCAATTTTATAAAAGAAAGATTTCTGCATAAGCTACTTATAGGCGATCATTTGAGAGCTTATAATATACATATTTATAAGAAATATAATCAAAAATATCTTTCTGTCGGTCTATAGTTCTGTCTGTCAGCCTGCTTATGTCTGACTGACTCTGTCTGTTAATCTATAGGTATGTCTATCTGCCTGTCTATCTCTGTCTGTCTGTCTATATCTGTCTGTCTTTCAGTCTGTCGATCTGACTCTGTCTCTCTGTCTGTATGTCGGACTCTTTCTGCCTGTCTGTTTGTCTGTCATTTTATGCCGGTCTTTCTGCCGGTCTTTCTGTCTGTCTCTCTGTCCGTCATATCTTTGCATGAATGTCTATACTGTATTATATCAATTGTCATACAGAAAGGCTTAGAATACTTTCTCGCAAACAAGTTCCTTTACGTTAATCAAAGAATATTATACTTGCTGTGCTCGATTAAATGCAAACCCTGCCTCAGAATAGTTCTCAGATTGCATAGTTTGTCCGTAATTGTAGCTGACAATTGGGTGTAGGTCTTTCATCCCTTGGGCCCATTCATATTTGCACGTATTTTCGATTCGATTTTCTGCACATTCACATTCTGAACACACACACAGACGCACTGAGGCAGCCCGCATAGAATTGAGATGTCGCTACCTAAGCAGGACAACGAGAAAGGGACACGAAAAGGACACGAAATACAATCAACAATTGCGAGTTAATAAATGTCAAAAGTGACATTTGTGCTGTCTCCTCTCTCTCTCTCTCTCTCTCTCTCTCTCTCTGTCCCTGTCTACTTTGGGTTACGTCTTAATGGAATGACTTTCCGGCCTTATCTTGATGCGAGTCTGACTCATTGTGTCTATCTTCCTCTCTCTCTCGCTGTTTCTCTGCCATTTTAATGAGCCTTTCAACTGTCAACAGTAGATTAAAACTAACAATGTGACCCGGGTTAAGTAACTAACCCTGCCCCCTTCTCCTCTTGCACATACATCCCTCGGCTCATCTTGTATTTGTGGCTTGCCGATGGACACGCCTCGATAACTGAGGATTATCGCCCAGATAGGGGCTCAGCTGTGGCTCAAGATCGTAACTGTTAATTGCCTGAAATTATGTCAAGGTTCTCTGACTCTGTGTATATTATACATTGCATAAGGTGCAGCCAACATAGCTGACATTATCATCGTGTCGAGGGAATTTTTCTTGCATAATTTCAATTGCGCACTTGGATTATGGCATTTTCCATTTTCCCAGCTGTAGCTGCACCTGCAGCGACTCCATTTCAGTTAACAGTTTTCTTTTGGCTTTTCACAGTTTTCTTTCAACAACAATTTGCGGAAAGTTGTTGTTGTTATTGTTTCGCTTGGCTTTCCTCTGGCTCGTAAGCAAACGAACAAACTATCGTGAGAGTATCTCAGCAATTTGAAAATTGTATCTGTCAGATAAGCCCAGCTCAAGCAGATTTTTGCTTGTTGCTTTTCGGCTTTTCTTTTTGCCTTCTCCTATTTTGTGTCTTCTCTGTGCACACTACTCTTTTTTTACAGCGTTTTGTCTGTCTTTCTTTCGGTTAACGCCTTCTTCCTGGCCTGACTTTTGCAGCCAGCGTAATGAACTGCCTTTGTTGTAGTTGTAGTTGTTGTTGCTGTTGCTGCTGCTGTCAGCGTTGTCGTCGCTTCCGTATGAAACTCCCTCCTCAACCCGCTGGGCAACTCGTCAACTGGCATCGCATAATCACAATAGACACTCGCCCGCCAGGCAATCCTGTATAGCTCGGCAAATCAGTCCCGGCACGAACACTTGACTTGAGCATGAACTGATTGCACTGCAGGACCTCGAGTGAAAGAATCTTCTCCTGACCTGGGCACACACAATGCACAATGCACCGCGGCCACAATCCCAGCAAATGCACGGCAATCAGCTGACCCCCTCCCCCACCATATGAACCCTTATCCAGACTCAAACTGAATCCGAATCCGAATAAGAGTCGACATTTGACAATCGCAGTGCAGCAGAGAAATAAATTGCATTAAATTAGCCAGGCGCATTGGCAGCGCATTTAAAACGTCGCCTTTCACCGTTTTCCGATGCATTTTTCATCAGTTTTCCCCAGTGAATGACTTGCTTACCCTGTTGTAAGCAGTTGACTGTGGGGTATGACAGACTGAGATGAAATCTTTGAAATTGGAAAAAAGCCAGCTCATGTTTTTGAGGAATATGATCATCGTATGCAGCATAATTCAATGATATGCTGACTTAAGATATCAATCAGTTTAAAGAATGGAATGATCTACACTCTGAGAGTAAACTACTTGAAATATATCAGAATAATCGATTACATTATACACGTATTTCCTCTCTTTATACAGATGAAAGAATGATATATTGAAGTTTGAACTTGTTGTTTGAAAGAGAGCTGACTGAACATCAAGATTTCTGCTTGTGTTTTATCAGAATAATTTATTTTTACTTTGTACAATTATTTTTCTTCTAATATATGCTGATGATTTCTTTTGTAACTTGTTCTTAAAGTTAGAGCTGAGTGAACATCAAATTTCTGTTATTATACAAGTATTTTCTCTCTTTCTACAGGATATTTCACAGTCAATTATTAACAAGCTTAAAAGTTTTTTTATATTTCCATGAAGCCATGATAAATATGCTGTTGAAAGGTCCGTAGGGACAGCGTGTAAGAGGGCGAGTTATTCATGCAGCTCATATTGAAGCCCGCAGCTAATTTTCAACATGCTCTCCCACTTCAATGACTTCGCTCATTTTATTAATATGTATAGCAAAAAGGCGAATCTCATCCTCACATTACATACATGCAGACTCAACTATTGCACATCGATAATGTTGCTGATGCTGATGTTATTTGGCTTATTTTTGGCCTTTATTTGGTTTACTCGATTTTTACGCTTGTATTTTTAATCAATACACGAAAACTTCATGTTGCAAATATTTTTGGTTGTTGCTGTTGTTGTTGTTGTTGGTGTTGTTGCCTCAGCGACCACTGAATGCTTTCAATTTAATTAACTTTTTCTGCAATATTTGCTCAGTGTGTTTATTTTTTTATTACACTTTATCGAGTTGTAAATTTACTTTTGGCCTGTTGGCGTGGCTAAACTTATTAAAGTTTTTTAACACCAAAACCGAAACAGTCGCACAGCCGAACGGGCTGCATCATCAGTTTTTTCAATCAATCAACTGTAGATTTTTTGTTTTTTCTATTTTGGGTGTGAATATGAAGTGAAAAAAATATTCGAAAATTGAGTTACAGTCGAATGGGATTGTGAAAAATTAAACATGGTTAATAAAGTGTAAAACTGGCGATGGAAATCGCATTGAAAACGTATTGAATGGGAATGGGAAAGGGAATGAGAGAATGGTTAAGGAGACAGGAGAGGGGAAAAAAACTAAGTATGGTAAGTAACTTATAATAAATCGGAAAGCTCACACTTTAACACAGTTAATCAAAAGCTTTAACGTGCTTTCAAAACTCGTTACGGGCATCGATTATTTTTTACGGTTTCCCAAATATTTTTTTGCTATTAACAATTTTGATAGACTAAATTAATCGATTAAATTACAAAGTTATAATTAATATTATTCCAGCCCTAAGGTTAATGAACTTGCCAGCGCGTAAGGCATTAACTTATTGCCTGTTGAGGGATTGCTAATTCTAGCAGCTGGCTCAGCCAAGCCCAAACCTTAAGCCTTACACTAGATTCACCCGGGGGAGCTACACATCCTTTAGCCAGAGATGCATATCAAATGTCATTCGTCATTTGCATTCGCTACGGTTATCGCTGGGAAGCGTTGCTAATGATGCAAGAGAGATCTAATTAAAGCACGCCACATACACCATAAAAGATCAAGCCATGCAAAAGACTGTAGTTAGGGGCGGATCCAGCCCCTGTTCCTGCCCGATGGCATTAACATATGCTCCGTTTTTGGGCAGGCACGCGAACTGGTTCCGGCTCGTTCCTCGTCTTGTTGTTTGTGCAAAGTATTTAGTGCAACAATTGAGCCGGAAATACACAGAGAAAACACACGGACTGCCCCAAGCTGGTCCGGCTCCGGTACAGCCCTATCCGGGGGCATTAATTTTACGGAAGAGCGAACAACAACGAGGAAAGAACGCAAACCAAATGCGAAAACAAAAAAAAGAAACTTCAAAAAACGCGCCGATTGCAATAAATTTTGACCAACTTCGAGGCTGGATAGACTTGACTTGGGTTTGAGGCCAATTAAAATTGGATTCAAATCCGTGTTTGATTTGCTCTGGGGCGTCTCCAGGGGATTGTGAGTCAATTAAAAGTACTTGACAGTTTCGTACTAAGATTGCCAGGCTTGGCAGGCTTTAAAAAGGGTTCACGATGTAAGTAAATAAATTGTAGAACTTTCGCTATTCAAGTTCGATTTAGGGCAAGGGGAGAAGGGGGCACAGTTGGCAAACTGGCAACTGGCAACTGGCATCGGCAAATCTGGGAACTGACCGTACCAAAGTTTTGTCCGTTAAGCTGGCCGTAATTAAAATTTCGTGCCGCGTCGTAAGCCTCGGGCAGATTATAGACCCGCCGAAAAACTCGTTCAACTTTTGTTTCCAACTTCCCCTTTCCTTCTCCTTCTCTTGCGCCTCTCTCACTTCATTCAGCTTTGTTTCTGTTTTCTGATTGATGGCAAACATGGAGCCGAAACTTTTGCGTAATGGCCAGAAGATACAAGTATTTTTGGTAAGTTCAATTCGCGACGCTTTAAAGGTTTGCAGACATTGTTGCCTTTTGCGCTGATCAAACAGCCTAATCGAATTTCTATTTTATCCCATTTTCCCACTTTATGTTTATCGTTTTTCCTTTTTTCATGGGTAATTTCATTTCAATAAAACTCGCATTCATTTCATTTAATTGCTGCTCTCGTTGTTGTTTATTTTTTCCACCTGTCACGACCGTTTCATCGGTCCCTCTATTTGCTGATATCGTCCATTTCAATTAACTCTCAAGGATTATTTTATTATGTCAATCAATTTCCGCAACTAAAAAGGCAGCAATAAACGGCGTCGATTTTGTTTCCTACTTCCCCGTGCCCCTCCCACGTTTTACTTTTATTTTTATGGTATTTGCAATGGTTTTTCTTTTTTCTTTTCCCCTTAACCGAACACCTTTATTAGTCGCCACTGAAAAAGGTTTTAATTAAATGCGCACTTTGTTGCAGCTAAATAAATTGTAATGAAAAAGCGCAAAAATTCAGAGAAGAAACAAAAAGTTGAAGAGAAAGAAAACATTCCATTCAAGAAAAGAGTTTAAGAAGTTTCTTTTCTGGAAATAAAACTCTGCATTGCGTGGGTAATATCTATGATATATTTCGGTGTTGTCTACCCCTTTAATAACATGGCAGAGCACAATGGGAACAATTTGCATAACAGCAGCAGGCTGTGAACTTTCAATTCGAATTTCCGTTCAATTGGGCACTTACAGGTTGTGGCAACATTTGCTAGTTTTTCCTGTAATTGCACGTTTGTTGCTTCCGAAAATGTAGAATGTACACACACAATTTTCATGCAGAATTTTCCACAGAAATACTTGGGAAAACAAGTCGACTCAGGCGGCAATAAAATCAAAACTGCCATGAATCATTGAACACATTGAAAACACTACAGCAATTATAATAGTTGGAGAGAGAGGCAAAGAGGGGCGTCTAGATTATGTGGGCGTATGCTGATGTCTGTTTCTGTGTGTGTGTGTGTGTGTGTAACTTGATCTATGGCCCCAGCATATGTTGAGCACCCACAACAGGCGAAAGAACAAACAATTGTTGAGCCTCGACGATGACGACGAGCCAATTAAAGATAACAAGAGGCCGTTGGCGTAGCCGAAAGAACTTTAAAGTCGTGGCAAGAAATGCATTAGCATAAAGCCTATGGGCAAACAAAAACGGGAGACAAGTGGGAGTGGAAGAGGGACTGGGAGTGGGAGGCAGAGCGATAAAATGCCTATGACTAACCGCCTAACTGGAAATAAATGCTGTATAAAGAACAAACAATTGTTGACTGCAATCAATCAGCAGAGTTAAACGTTTCCGAGTCTGACTCGACTGCCAGACGGATTGCCAGAGCGGTTGCCAGAGCGACTGCCAGACCGACAGAGCAGGAAGGAAGTGCTACGGGCTCGGAGCTTAGCCTGGGTACGTACGGTAACTTGAAGACATGAAACGGGCCGAGCAGGGCAAAAGAAAAGGCATTCGAAATGAAGTGCATGTTGTGTTGCCCATTGTAAATGGTGGGCGTGTTGGGGGTGAGGGGGAGGAAGAGGGGGGAATGAGTAGGTGTGTCGACTAAGCCGACAAGACTGACTGCCGGCATTGAAGCCAAGGGCAGCAGAGCAGGCACGGAGAGTGGAAGAGGGTGAAGGGGGAACTCGCCCCGTCATAGCTCGCGCCCGCCTGGGGAATCTGCAGGAAACTCAAGTCGTAGCGGAGCATTGAAAAATCATTGCGACGCAGGCGGAGAAGCAAACAAAGCGGCAATAAATGCAGAAATGCCAAGTGCATAAATATGATAAAGGGGGCGGCAAGGAGGGGCTCTGTGTAGGGAGTGCCTGAAGTAGAATACTCCTGGTAGTATATGGTACTATAGCCAGCAGGCTTTACTGCTTTAATCGAGCGTGGCAAAGCTCTGTGAGCCCAGAGGGAAACAGCAAAGCAACAGAGCACCTGATGACACTGTGCAGCCTGGGAAAGATTTGCATATAAGAAGATTTAAAGTTTTATATGTAATTGATAATAATATTTAACTCAATAAAAAGCAACAATTTTGTCAAGGAGTTAAGGATAGAAAAAGTAAACTGATGTGGGGCTAATATAAAATTAATTTATTTTACTATCTTTACTTATTAATCGACAATATGTCGTTAGTACAAAAGTGCACTTGAGGCCAGACAATGATAACAATCAATTCAATTATTGAGAGTATCAATGAAACTCTAGGAATTACTAACAATGCTTGGAAATATCGAAAGAATCGATGGAATTTTGAACATCTATCAGAACAATTAATATCTATTATTATCTATGAGATATTTATTTATTGAATATATATCGTGAAAATCTTAAAAACAATTAAAATAATTAATGGACGCCTCTATCGATAGATATCATTCTTAAGTGCATGTTGCAAATAAAGATCTTTTTTTCATAGATTTCTCTGGAATGGTTGTGTACAAACTGTTTCTTCACAATTCCTCTAGGCGCAAGTACGTACCCAAGCAAACCCTTCGTTCCCTAACCCTGCAGAGCAGTGTCATGAAAAAGAGCTAAGCTAAAGTTGTCGGCTCTCAAACTAATTGCAAGCATAGAGAGTGAAAGAGAGAAGCAGAGAGAGAAAGACAGATACAAATATAGAGAGTAAGACACAGAGATAAATAGAAGTGAAATGCTGAGGAGCTTAGAGGACTTTTAACTTGCTGGGCAAGGCTCAGCTCAGGCAGATTCATGACAGTTCAACTGAGTACTGGACGAGAAGATGGAGAGTGAGATCAGCTGATAAAAGATAAGCGCATAATGTTTATGCAGCAGTCAGTTACGACAACAACAACAACAACTATAACAATGCCTGACAATGACAAGAGCAAAGGTAAAAAACGAGACGAGGCTGAAAAGAAGAAAAGCAAAGGAAAACAAACTATTGTGAACGAGTCTCGACTATTCCAGACCGAATTGTTCATATTGTTTGGGATTCCTTTATTTGGGGTTTGCTTTTCTAAGAGAGCAAGCACTTCATTTGAATTTATGAATAGTATTAGTGAGTGCACTATGAATGTATGTGGGTATTCATGGGCTGCCACTCGAAAATGCCAAACCAAACAGCGCGAAAGGAGTTTAGGTACAACTTGGTAGAGTTTTTAGGTCTAGATTTCGAGTAGTTGATAGCTGAAGAGAGCAGGGAGGTAAAGGGAGGTAGGCAGGAGGGAAGAAAAGGGGGTTACCTGTTAAACAAAAAGCCCTAGTGGTGTGCTGGGTACCCATAAACAGATCGTTAAACGTTCCGAGGTAAATGGGCGGCACACGCAAACACGACCGAAACCGGTTGGGAGACACACACAACTGGTTAGCAGATTCCGCAGATGCATCAGCAAGATCATAATGACGACGACCATGATGACGATGATGATGATGATGATGGGGCTAATATTGTGCTGCATGCAAGACAAAAAGAAGCTACTGAGGCTGCTGCTGTGGCTGCGTGGCACGCCCTCTAATGACCCGGCCATAAAAAGCTCATCAACGTCGTGGCGCAGCTGCTGCTGCTGCAACAGCAACAACCACAACAGAAATTTGATAAAAATTGCAGCCAAGGTGGAACCTGTTCCCCTACTCTTCCCCTCTCTCCCTCTCTCTCTCTGCCCCTTCTTCCATCAAACTCCCTTTCAAACCCACACAAAACAATTTGAAGAGCCAACGATTACTTAAAGTGCACTCAGGCAACAAATGATAATGCAACAGCAGCAGCAACAACAACAACAGCAACAACAATCACCCAGAAATAGCCCTGAGATACACTGAAAATGTCATGAAGTCAAAATTCATAAAATCGCATAGATATTTTATGTGAAAATACTAGAAAAATGGAAAGCTAAATAAAAACCTAACAAAGACAACGCACAGCAACAATTGCTGCACGTTGCATGTTGCTGTTGCTGCACGTGACTGTTGTTGTTGCTGCTGCTGTTGTCGGCGCTGTCCTGCAAACATTTCCGGCAACATCAGCAGTTGCAACAGCTTGGCTCGGTTCGTTCAAGGCTGAGTGCCCTGGAAAATTAAGGTGCAGGGGTTTATTGGTTGTTCAGGGAGTTAAGTTAAATATGATATGATGTGATGATGATTTGATATATATAGGAGATATAATGATATAATATAAGCCTGTTCACTGTCAGTTTGCTGGGTATATTGTGATAGTATTTCTAAATGAAAATCTCATATTTTATAGAAAGATCAACACATTTTTGTATAGGAAATCAATTGCATTCCTCGAAAATATTTCTATTGCAACGAATCCTTTTCACATAAGTACTTAGTTAAACCTTTTCGATTACAGTCGTTCTCTTTCTCTATTATCTCCTACAATTGCCATCGCATTCCAATTCTAATCCGTTGGTTTTATCGTTTATTGTCGGAATGTTTTTACGCTTGAACGCCTCCGCGCTGTACTTGCTCCAGATTGAAGCGCCGTTTTGGGGGCAGCTCTCGCAGCTGTTGCGGCACTCGTAAATCAAATCCTTTAGCCTGCTCCTCCCCCCTGCCACTGCGTTGCATGTCGCAGAGTCACAAAAACAAATACAACTAATTAGAGTCATAAATCTCGATGCGGGCGATCGTAAAGCCCAAGCGAACAACTCAATAATGAGGACCCTCTGTCTCTCCTCTCTCCCTTCTCTCCCTTCCATCTGCTTAATATGCGCTACGTGAAGGGGTCAAAATCAGAACAGTGTCAATGTGGAGTGGAGGGTGTGGGGGTTGGGAAGGGGGTATGCGGAGGAGTGGTCAGTCAGTGGTTGAGCCACATTTGACCCACATTTTTTGGCTTGAGAGACAGGCGAGACTTTTATGACTTGGAAATGGGAAGGTAGCTTTATGGTCGACTGGCATGACATGACTGCTAAGTGGGGATTGGGGAGAGGGGAAAGGGTACTGGGAGAGGGGCGACAGAGTACTGCCAACATTTGCATGTTGACTCCACACAGACAAACGCACACAAAGTGCATCGAAAGTCATGGCCTGAGTGCATTCGGTTTGCCTTCATGTTTTTGTTTTATTTCATTTACGACTTTTGTTGCTGTTGTTGTTGTTGTTGTTTGCGTTTGTGTTTTTTGTGCTTTTCTGGGCTCGAATTCGAAAGTCTTTCGAAAGCCCACTTAACAGTGCAGTGTGAATGCACTCATGAATGCTTTTTGGAGGCGCCTTCGTCTTTGCCTTTGCCTTCGCTTTTGTTTAATGTTTATTAATTTATAAGTTAAGGTTTATTGCCAAAGACATCATTAGAGTGAAAGTCGATTTGTTACGGCGTTTGTTCGTTTATTTAGCTGCCCATTGTCCCCCCTTCTCGATTTATGGCCAATCATTTGTCTTCTCCCTCGCACATTTGCTGCCTTCGCTCAAGTTTTTCATTCCCTTTTCCGTGTTTTACTTCTATTTTTTCTGAATTGCCACAGACTTTTATTAATGACTATGAAAGGGGGGGGGGGGACTTGTTACCGCTTTGGGGTTAAATTAATATTTTTATTGTGTACGAGCGGATAATTTGTCATAAAGCTAATAAGTATGGGGACTTTGGCATACGCAGGGGAATTATTGCAAAGGAATGTGTGGCTAATTTAGATTGAGAATCTAAGTGAGATTTGATCTTAATTAATATCGGCATTATTTATAAACAAATGCGGTTTGTTTGTGAGTGAAATTATGTTACAAAAACATAATCGATGCCATTTAATATTAGGCTATAGAATTTTAATGATATCTATTTTTTATATTTTTATTATCAATTTCTATTATCCACATTTGTTATTATCTCATTTTCATGTTCATACTTTGTTTTTGAATCTTCTGTAAATGCGCAAAAAGTTGATGAAATAGTCAACATATTTTTAGCACATACTGTACAGTATTGTTGCCTACATATCGATATGATAAGTGACAATATATATTCAAAGTGAGCTATGTATATCAATACAAGTTTTATGGTTTTAAATTTGTAATAAAGTTTTATAATATTTCAACAATATCTTTATAAATCCAGTAAATATTTTCAATGCTTAATTTTTTTAATGTGTTTTCCCTTAGATGTTTATGTAATTCTTGCACACACTGTACAGCGTTGTCATCTATATTTATACTTCATTCCATAGTCACTAAACTAGTTTCCCACTTGCTGCAACCTGTTTCTGTAGGCCAACAAAGGCAACGTTTAAGCTCGTTGCTGCAGTCAACCGGCTTAGTCGCACTTTATTATCAACAGTTGCAGTTGGCAGCCCACTACCAACACTCCCTTCCCCTTCCCCCTGCCCACAAATCGCCGCTCGTTAAAGAGTCAAAGGCGCAGGCCAAAGTTTAATTATGCTAAAAGAGTGTTTGGTGTTTCGGGCCTGTCTGCGCATCGATGAGGCCGTTAAATACCGAAAGGATGCGCCAAACAAAGACCCCTTAACTGACCACGCCCACTGCAGACAGCAGAGTGGGTGGAGCGGAGGGCAGGGAGAGGCAGCTGTGGAAGATTGCTACTGCATTGCGCTTCTACTAAACTTGGCCAGAACAAAAGCATTTTGGTTTTGAGTGTTTTTCATTAAGCGCGAGGGAGGCAGGAAGAAAAGTGAGATAAAGGGGCGGAAGCGAAAGGGTAGAGGGGGAGATAGAGGCAGAGAAAGAGGGGTATGGGTAGGACTAGGGAGATGTTAAAATGTTTAGCAAATACAAAAAAGAGAACAGGCGACAGTTACGCCGAGGGTCGCGTGGAGTGTTGACTGCGGAGGCCGCGGAATGGAATCCAATAATCTGCACTGTACACACTCCAAGCCTGCGACTGTATGTGTCTGTGTGTGTGTGTGTGAGTGCGAGTAGAGGCGACTGGCCAACTGAGAAAGTGGCCTCGAGCAGGTTCGCTAAGTGGTCAAGCGGGAATAGAACAGAGTCGAGAGTCGAGAGTCGAGACAGAGACGCAGACAGAGACGGAGGCAGCCAGTTAACTTGGTCAAGTGTTGCGCCAGAATGTGAAAGCCATCGTTATGATCATAGCCAGCGATAGTCATAGTCATGGCCAGAGAGCTTAGAATGCGTGTCAGTCGGGCGCTTTGCCAGCCTGCCCGCCTGCCTTGCTGACTGCCCCATTCCACAGTCGAATCGCAGCACGTTTCTGGGCCGCTTTTTACGGCCAAGTCGCGGCGAGTCTGGTCGAGTCAACGCAGTTTTCTAATTTCATTTGCACTGAACACCTGCACAGTGTGGAGCGACTGTTGCTGGTACAGCGACTGACAGTAGCCACTGTGTTTAGTGGCCTTTTGTTATCAACTCTCCTACTGCCTCCTGCTTGGCCCCATTTTAATTGCCAACTGTTTGGCTTGCACTTTGTATGCTGTTCTCGGACTTCATTTCAGTTGCCACGCCCTCATTCCCTTTCCTCCAGCTGCCTTTGCTGTCCCTTCTTCCCCTTCCCCTACTCATGCAGAGCACTCTCTCTGCCCTTTCTCTCTCTCTCTCTCTCTCTCTCGCGCGCCCTTCCTCGCTGCATCTCTTGCAATGCGTTTCTATTTTTATGCCACTTTGGTCTCGCACTGTATAATTCGCTTAACGCCGCTAGGTGGCGCTCTTGTGCTCTCTATCCCGTTATGGCCCTGTTGACCCAATTGCTGTGCCCCGTTTCCGACAGACGAGCCCCGTTTATTTTATTTTTCATCTTCTTCCTATTCACTTTTTTCTTCTTCTTCTTCTTTAATTGCAAGTGTGAACATTTTGTCTAGTGGTTTTCATTGTTATTCTTTTCGTTGCTGTTGCTGTTGTTGTTGTTGTTGTTGTTGCTTGCTCGCCCTGCCTTGCCAATCTTTGCTGTTTTCGCTTTTTTCGCGCTCGCCTGCGGCTCAGTTTTTAGCCAGAACCGTTTTTTATTTCCGTTTCCGTTGATGCTGCGCGAGTGTTTGGTTTATCAGCAACGCTGGACCTCCGTCCACCTCCCCACCACCCAGCAAAACTATCTCTACTGCCATCTCTATGTCTATATCTGCTTTTTTTTGGCCACGGTGCTGGCATTTACCTGTCCAGGATGCTGGTCTAAGTGAGGGTGTTGGGCGTTTTGCAACGTACCTGTAAGTAAAGAGAATTGAGGGAGATTTAGTATGTTGTAGAGGTTATGTTGAGGATTAGAGGTTATGTTGAGCATTTAAATAAAGGAGAAGAAGTATCAAGAGCACGACTGAATTTCTTTGCTGCAATTCTTCTTAATTTAAGTTGAGAAATTGTAACTTATAATGCTAGATGATAATAAAATTCAAGTGTTCTTATGTCTTTAAACTTTGATGGATAGTTTAAATAAGCACCCTGATGTAGGCTCAGAATATTTGTTCCCTAATATCAACAAAACTATTTGTAGTAGTTTGAATGAGAGAGAGGTATCACAATGAAGGCTAAGACTCCTGCAATTTTTCTTCCATTATGTGAGTTATTAAATATACTTTGAATTGCAGTAAAGTATCTTGAAATGTTCCAAAAATATTGCGAAGACTAGAAATCATATAGGACTGCACTAAGTTTCACTAGTTAACCAGAGAATCATTGAGGCTCTCTTTAAATTCTTGCATAAGTATTTAAGAAAAGAATGCAGTGCTCTAATTACAGGACAATCCTTGGTAGTTTCTCCTATACCTTTGTACTATTTGTAGCAATTCAAAATGGGACTGGCAACCACACAGTTTGCTTGTCCCATTCTACACATATGGTCTGCCCTTTCATAGTTTTTTCTCCGCTTCTCATCTACTGCTGTCCCATGCCTTACCATTTCTTACCACATTATTATAATTTCTACCGTTTGCAATCCTTTTATTTCCCTTTGCTTTTGCTTTTGTATCTATTATCCACATTTGTTTGCGCATTCGCCAAGACATGCGAACTGAACTTGCCTTATTTCTTATTCATTCCATTGTTCTATCTATGTAAATGCAGAAGAAGAAGAAGTAAAAAACCCTCTGGCAAGTGTCTTTTTTTGCTGCCAGCAAACTTCACATGTCAAGGCGACTTATTTTCCCATGCAAATGGGGGAGTGAATCACGCCCCCTCGTATGCTTTTCTCTTTCCTCCTTGGGGGAATATTTATTTATTTAATATTATGTATATTGCACATATGCCCCATTAGACAACTTACGCAAACACACACACACACAGAGACACGCTCTCACACACATCATAAAAACAATTCATGGAGGGGAGAGAGAGTGAGAGAGAGATACAATAAGAGCATGTGCCACAGGTGGTTAATAGGGTAACTTTTACACTTAATGTCACCTGCATTTGTTGTTGTCTTTACTCACTCCCCCTCCTCCCTTCCCTTTGCCTTTCCAAACCTACCACAATTCTGCTGCCTTTCTTGAGGGCGCCTCCTGTTTTATGTCATAATTTACATACATTTTGCATGTTCCTAGCCAAGGGGAGAGCGGGTGTAGCTCATCCCAGCCCCCTTCTTCAGGTACATTGAACCTGCAATCATTGCGAGTGCAAAAGCAGCGGAAAAAATGGCGAAAAAAATAGCGGGAAAAAAGCATGGAAATAATGCTAAAGCCGCGAGCAAAAAAATAACGCGCCCTGTTGATAAGGCGGAGGGGAGGTAGGGAGGTGTAGTTACATATAAAAGTTCTGCCGGCAGGCGTGACTAAAGCAACAACAAGAACAACAACAACTGTTGCTAGTTTCCGGCTTCCTGCTGTGATGACAAATTTCTGCTAGCCAACATTCTGTTCAACCTTTTATCGGGTTCGAGTTCGTCTATCGGGTTCGTGGAGGGGTTCGGTTTGAGGTTGGGAATTCACTGTTAGTGGGTCTGTCCGACTTGCCTGTCTGTCGCCATATTTTGTCATGCATTCGATTTACATTCGCCGACTTTTTTACCAATCTCTCTCTCTCCCTTCTCCCTTTTTGTTCTCTGTGTGTTTTATTTTTTTCGTTGCCACGTTATGAAGTTTAATAATGCAGCGTGACAATTGTTCGTTGTTTGCTTATTGTGCAGTTGCATCAGGGAAATGATGATGTTGAATTGTGAAACAGCAACAGCAACAACAGCAACACAACAAGTGCTAATAAAAAGTGCTGCGGGGCTTTGCAGCGAACACATCGATAGACAGAGGGAATTTGAGGAACTCACATTAAATTCAACGCAGCAAATTGAAAATTCTAACGGAAATTTGATTTCGTTTACAGTGGTTAAAATTGTACAAAATATGCCTTGGAAAATGAAAAAAATTGTTTGCTATGTTTACTCTTAAAGTTGAACAAATTATTTACAATTTTTAAACAAATTTAAAAATTCAAAGAACAATTTAATAGAAGTTCGAGTTTGCTTACAGTAATGAAAGTTTTTCTAAAATACTATATGGAGGTATTATTTATGGGAATTCCAGATAAATATGTGCTAAATGCATTTCAACATTTCATTACTGAATCAACAATTCAATATTTTATCATAATTTCAATAATTTAAGAATAAGTTAAGGAAATATTTGATAGAAATGCAGTTTTGCTTTGATTAAAGTTGCACAATATATGGCTTTGAACTAAAGTTAAATATGTTCAATGCCTACTAATAAAACTTAGCAAATATATCATATTTTTATTCGAATTTTAGCAATTTAGAAAAGCTTATGAAGTTGTTTTTAAATATAAATAAAATAATGTTTCTGTTGTTCTTTACTTTAAATTCTCCTTCAATTCATGTACATAGATGTTGAATTTAAAGTATAAGTAGGTACTGAATAATAGATACGTTTATTTGCAGTCCAGGATCCACAAGGAGCTTGTCAACTTGCTTGGCAATTACAATTCACACACACACACACAAATACATAAAATGGACTGTTCTCCCAGCTTTCTTTTAGTCTCTTTATATCTCCAAGGTGTACAAATTATTTAGGCAATTTCCATTTGAGTTTTTCACTCTACACTTTGTGACTTGGCAACTCAATTCGCACAGCACACACACATCCTGCCCTTCCCCCCCTCTCTCCCTGTCCTCTATCTGCGTTTTAGTACTTTAAATAATGAAGCTATTTTCGCGCTCAATTCCCATATGCAGGCAATCACTTCAGAGCTCCGACTCGAGTGGGCCAGCATCAAGTTGGCTAACAATGCCAAAACATTGCAGCAGCCAAGATGGCTTGCTCCCTCTACCCCCCCCCTTCCTGCTCTCTGCTGCCCCTCTTGGGAGCTGGCACGCACACGAGCTTCAGTGGAAATCAATAGAAATCCTTCTGCGCGGGCGTTTTATCTGCATCTTGAGCCAAGTCGCGCTCGCTATCTCGCGCTGCCATCTTCATAATCGCCATCATCATCCGTTTGGCATGACCATAACGTGTCCTGAACACGTAGCATGCATAAAAAAAAGGAAAGGAGTGAGCAGGGTGGAGGGGGGGGGAGGTGACTCTGGTGCGTTATCAACATGCTTGGCATTCATAAGATCTCTAAAAACCAAATGCTACGGCCCAACGCGAAGCTACTTAAGCTGCGCGCCAGAGCCAGAACGTGCAGCAGGCACAGGGAATGCGGGAGGGAACGGCAGAAAAGGGGGAGAAAGGGTGGCAAAGGGTTGCTGACAATAGACCGTGGGCCGTGCGCTGCATTGTGTCACCATTGAAGCGGCAAGAACGACGACAACCTGCTCAGGCGCGCAACCAAATATGCTCAGCGCACATAATACCTGTCTTTTGTGTACCCTCCCCCCTTCCTCTCTTCCTCTCTTACTCTGTTGCTCCCCCTCTATTCATTCTTTGCCATTTCCCCTTGCGTTGTGGCAGCCACTTGCTTTTGGCACGACAAAGTTTTCAATAAACTCCCTGAAGCGTGTGCATTAAGTGCAGCAGAGGAAGCCAACTCAAAGTGACGATACAGTGGGGCAAATAGGTTAAAATGTTTTAAGGTTGTTTAGATAAAATTAAAGGGGGAATGAGTTGAAGATATGTATTGCAATGGGAAATAAAAAGAAGTTATAAATATAGTTATATTTAAATAATCTATAATAATTAAATAAAAATATAAATATAATAATAATAAATTGTAATGTTGTACGTAAACATCTGGCAAAACTATGCAATTTATGCTTGTAATACTGAAGGAATTTTGTGAAGCTGAATTATTATCCACTTTTGGCTATTTTAAATGATTGAAATAACTAACAAACATAATTCATTTTCTTTAGAGTAATTTTTGTCAATTTTAAATGGTTTAAAAAACTAAAATATTTCATAATTTTGAGAGAAAATGTTGTACACAAAACTGCAGGATAAAAGCTTTGAAGTTTTCCATAGTCTATATATCGTATACATTTTATGAATATCAAATACTATAACTGCAAACAATATATGTTAACATTTTAATAATTTTTAAAATAGGTTTAAATTACAAATCGTTAGTGTTTTTTTCAGTCATTGCTTTTGAACTGATTACTATGAAATTAAGTGTTATATCTTGAAAGAGTATTTTAATCTTTCATATATTTAAATAAAATACTCAACATGAATACCTGCGTACTCGTATGTTGTCATATGTTGTCATATCTAACTGACATTTATATAAGTATGTCATACAAAGTCTTTTCTCTGTACACAATGTCAATGTTTGCCAACTTGAACACACACTTCATCCACCCGCCCCACTGTGCTTGATTAAACCTCATCATTGGCCTCATTGTGGGCAGCCCCAGTGTTCCCAATCTTCCACTCCATGCAGTATGTTTGCCAGCATGTTTCCCTTGTCGCTCTGCTTGTTCCTGTGTTTCTCATTGCCGCACAGCAATTTGCATGGCTCGAGATTCCGATTCGAATGCGAATGCGACGGCGACGACGAATGTGAAATGCGAATGGTGAAATGGCAAATGGGAAATGGGAAAGGAAAAGTAGGAGTAAATCGTGTAATGCGCCTGCAAGAAATTGCCTAATGCGGCTGGCATAGGCAGAGCACAGTGGGTGAGGTTATGGCATACGCGGGAGGGGGGGAGGTTGAAGTGTGTCTTATGGAAGTTGGCAATGCGAAATAGAAATTGAAATGGAAGCGACCGCAAAAGTGCGCCGCGGGATAAGCTAACGAAAAGCGATGACGATGAGGCATATGAGACCCGAAGCACAACCTAAAGAGGCAGAGACAGAGAGATGGAGGGGGTAGCAGAGTCAGGCGAGTGCTGCGTCTAAGGTAACGAGCTGTACGTGAGCTTGCCCATTTATGATGACGATGACGCTGCAAGTGCCACCTGTTGTTGTTGCTGTTGCTGTTACTTTATACTCGTAGTAGCAGGTGGCGTTGCATGGCTGGACGCCGTCACAAGCCTTGATTGCGCGCAGAGGAGGGTCACAGTAGGGGGTGGGGTGGCAGCAGTGGAAAGGGCAGTTCGTGCTGCGTGCCTGATGCAAAAGTTAGATAAATAAAAGCTTCAAGTGCAGCTCGATGGAAATTTAAAGCGTGGGAGTTTACAACTGCGAAGAAGGGGGCGAGGGCAACTGCAAGAGCAACTGCCTCTGCCAATGCTGACTCTGCTGCTATTGTGCTGTTATTTTTATTGTTGTTGTCTTGTTGTTGTTGCTTGATTAAATGCCCATTTTTGTGCACAGTTTTTAACACGTCGCGCTGCGGTTGAGCACGAAAAGCAAGCGCGGCGCAGCGCATTCCGCACGGCTTTGCCTGCGCCCAACACAAAGCCAGCAGCAACAGCAGTTGCAGCAGCAGAAACAACAACAACAGCAGCAGCAACAACAACAACAGCAGCAGAAACAACAATCCGATCCTGTGCAGGCCATAAAAAATGCCAGCCCAGTGTCCCTTCGTTCTCATTGTCCTTCAAGTGAACGGCTGCCAATGCTGCCTGCCTTTCACTGAGCTCCAATGAAATGGGAGCATTGAAGCGTTGTCTCTCCCTCACTGTCTCTCAATTCTCTGCCCCCCCCCCTACCTGCCCCTGCAGCTGGCCATGTGACAATTGTCACTGGGTGTAAGCCATAATTTAAGCTTTAAGCCTGATGTCCTGCGCTTCTTCTCGGCCAAACCGGCGACAAAATGTAATCAGCCCTGCACACGTAACAGTGCCACGCCCACTGCCCCATCTTGGGCAAAAAATAAAACTCAATGGGGCAACCTTTTGGCGACTTCAAACATGGAAATTGTGTAAAATGCACTGGCAGTTGGTGCCGACGTTTTTCTTACATTGCGCATACGTCACGTGGACTGCAGTTCTGGCACTGCCAACTGCTGCCACCCCTCCCCTCGTTGTACCCCCTGCTGCCTTGCCTCTGGCTGCTCTTAGCTTTCTTTTAGCATTGGCTTTGCTTGCCGAGTTTGTTGTTGTTTCTCTCTCTCTCTCTTCCTCTCTCTCTTTGTTCTTTTTTTGGGCCGTATTGTTTCGGCCTCAAGCAAAAATTATACGCATGAGCGCGCCGGAAATGGCAAACTTTACAGCAACAACAATGGAAACAACAACAACAACTGCAAAAACGGAAGCAACTGCAAAGGCAGCCAAATTGAAAGCAACACCAAAAAGTGCTGCCAGCTCAGTGCAAAAGGAACGTACAAAACAAAAGCCTCTTCCACCTCCTTCTACCCAGCCCTGCCACGCCCACAGCTCATGTGGCACAGTGGGCGGCAGAGTGTTGGTGCGCATTGTAATTTACAAGTTGCAACGCCGATGGGTTGCATCAGTTTGTCATGGCGCTTGCAGCATGTGGCAAATCAATCGATATATTGCGATGAGAAACAATGGAATTGGAACAGTTTTATTGGATCTTCAGAATGTTGAGTGATGTTTCAGCATATTCTGGGAGGTAACCAGCAGGGGTTGTCTACTTATCAAGCACTGTTAAAAGCAAAACTCAAGCAACATAAGAAAAACAATGGAATAGCAACATTAAAAAGATGAAAACATAATCAAAAAAGTGAAAATAAACTGTGGAACTAGAATAATTTAATGGAATTGCAAGAATCTTGTGCACCATTCAAGCTAGTATCAATATCTCAACTGTCAATCGAAAACATTGTAGACGTAACATAAGAAGCGTTAGTGAAACAATGAAGTTGGAACATGTTTAATCAAGCTTTGCTTAATTTACTTAAGAAAGAGAAAGATTTCTTATTCTAACTTGAACTGGAATTGTTTTATTGTATCGAAAGAAATTATCATAAAGAATTCAAATGCAAAAGGAACTTAAGAAAAGTAAGCGAACAATGAAACTGGAACAATTTTATGTCATCCCAAGAATATTGTGCATTTTTCAGAGCATTATAAAAGATTTCCACTTGCAACTCTTGGGATTCAATTGAGTGCCAAAGAAACATTACATTAAATAATGGGAATGGAACATCTGCAGTCAATACCTTTCCTATACTTGGCAACTATTCCCGTAATAATTCATCATGCAGGTCAGAAACGATGTCATTGAAACAGCTTTAATATAAAAGTTTACTTAGAAATGTCTTAATATCTTTCTTTTTCTATTTTTTTCTATAAGACTTTACTTAAGACTTCAAAAGAATTAATGATTCAAAAAGAAACTAATGGAATGGAACACAAATTTAAATGCAGCTTAAAGCTCTCTGAATACTTCAGAGTATTATAAAGATTTCCACTTCACTTGGACAATGTCAGCTCCTCATTCCATATATTTATAACAAACTGATCTTAATCCCTGAGCTTGCCAGCACAGTATAGCACAGTGCAGTCCATTGCAATAGGGCAAGTGTAGCTGGCGTTCGACTGGACTTACATGGGCGTGGGGTCAGAGGGGGAGGGGGGGTTGAGGAAGCAGGATAACGATTGCAGTTTATGTTTTTGTAGTTTTGGCCAAAATGGCAACGGATTAGCCGGCAATGGCAAAACATTGGGACAGACCGACAGACAGAGAGACCGCATGATGTGCATGAGAGAGAGAGAGAGAGGGGGAAGGGGCAGGGAGAGTGCGAAGGAGAGAGGCAGACTGGTGTGGCTACAACGTGTAATAGGTAAACGCAAATAAACAAACAAACCGAAAATGCAAAGTGACCCCAAGTGTGCATAGGTATTTGTGTGTGTGCCTGTGTGTGTGTGCCTGTGCACTAGTATTGGTGTGGTTAGCCAGTCTTTGTTGCAAGCGAAAACCCTTTCACTTTGATATGCCGAGTTGCGTTCAGTTGAGTTGGCCAGCTGAGCCAGTCGCCGCTGCCAAATTGCTGGTGAGGATTAGTCTGGCTTACAGTTGCACAAATGCAGTTGCCCCGTTGCCAGTTGCCCCGTTGCCAGTTGCGGACATCATAAAAAGCCAAAGCAACCAAAGGCCATAAAAGTGACACTGCTGCCCCTTTGCCGATCCCGTCTCGGGGGCACAGCTAACTCGTATCCAATCCAATCCGCCTGGCTATGGCGACTTATCTGCTGGCAGATGTGAAAGCTGTTGCCACCACTCGCCAGCTCGACCAGCTGAGCTCATAAATTAATTGCCATGGCTGCCCCAAAGGGGATAAACAAAGAGGGGGGCAGTGCTCGTGGCAGACGCCGCGAGGCAACTCTGGACGAGGCACAGACTGGCTAATTGATGTTAGCTTTCCATTTTAGTCGACAGTGCGTTGCACTCTCTCAAGCGCCCACTCAATGCACAGCGCGTGGGGCGTGGCAAACAACCTAATTGAAGTGCAGCCTCCTCTTCTCTCTTCTCTCTCTCTCTCTCTCCCTCTCTCTTTCGCTAGTCTTTTCTTCAACAACTTCTTCTGCTTCATTGACAGTAATTAGATTGATTGCCCCAGCGACATATGCAAATTGCCCAGGTGCGGCTGGTGGGCTGTGTGTGGCCAGTGGGCGTGGCATGTTGCCCGTTTAACACTAAACGAGCGAAAGTAATTTTCGCTTTTTGTTGACATTCGCGTTTTTATTGCACTTTTCTTCGCATTTTCTTTGCCTATCTCCCTCTCTTCCTCTTTCCCTCTCTCTGTCTTTGCCTGAGGTTTTTCTCGCATTTTCCCGGCCGTAAATTATAGAAAAACACACACACACACACACCGTAAAAGGCGCGTAATAATTTCATATTTAATTTTAATTATTGCCTTGGCCTCTCTTAATCTTTATCAAGGCGCGTCGCGTGAAAGTTTCAAAGCTTCCCCACTACTTGCCACGCCCCTGACTCCCCCTTGACCTGTCTGACAGCTGACAGCTGCCAGGCTTTGCCACCAGTTCCCTGCAGCTTATTGACGGCATTTAATTTGCCTTTAATAATTGATTAAGTTTTTCACTTAATTGCTTTGGTATTTTTATTTCTTGTTAATTCCTTAAGTAGTCAATCAATTGTCGAGCAGTTTTAAAATAATTTAAGTGAGGAATTTAAAATGTGCGAGAAATGACAGAAAAAGGGGCTACACAGGGTGTTATATGTTATGTTTCACAATGTGAACTGTAACTTTGCCTTTTCTCACTTGATTTTGACTTGAAATTTGACTTTAGTTATTGAACTCTTGTTGAACTCTGTAAAGTATTTTGAGGTGTAAATTAACTTGAATAACTTCTTTGTTTATTATTTGATGTAATTGAAACTTGAGGGAGATGTAGATATTTTAGTCAGCTAAGTGTATGTTGAAGACAGAAAATCTAATCTCTTATGCGTCGCCTACAAATCGAGCTGAAGAAATATATTAATGATTTGCGTAGGCGCTGGGCATGGCACCCAATATTTAAAATGAACGTATGATATACGAAAACCTGCATGCCAAATTTGGTGTCTCTAGCTTTTACAATAACTGAGATCCGTGTGTTCATACAGACAGAGTGCTTCAGACCAAGAATATATAAGTAGTAAGTTTATTTTATAGTGTTACTTTATTGTTTGATGACAATTGTTTATAGTACACTTTATATTATTTAATGACAATAGTTCTTGCTTATAATTATTTAATTGTTTGATGACAATTGTTTAGCTCTAGTATAAGTTAGTTATTGTATAAGTTGTATAAGTTAGCGCGATTGAAAAACTTGCGACTGCTCTCGATCAACATTTTATTCCAAGTCCGTCTTTTGGTTTTTCCGTTAATAAGCATTGCCACTGCGCGTTACTCTCTTTCTCTCTGTTTTATCGTTAATTTTAGTTCCCTGATCCGGTTCATTTCCCACATATATACTGTGGGTTCTGCCCCGCCTCCTTATGCCTGTTGCATACATTTGCACATAGTAAGTACACAATGGCCGAAGGGTATAATCAGTTTGAAGTCGAATGAATAAATATAACTGAAATACAACCCATATTTAAGATCTTTGGATATCTCTATCCATGTTGAGACTCGAAGTTACAAATATACAAAAATTCGAATTGATCTCTGTGGCATACTTTCCCTGCCTACTCCCACTCTCTCAGTCTATACCCACTTCCCACTTTCCGAACCCACATAGAAGAGCTCTCTCGATCTGTCTGAGTACTCTGTAATTTACTGAAGCTACCCACACAAGAGGAGATTTCGCTTTCAATGCGATTCTTTTATTAGTGTAATTTTCAACACTAATCTATAGCTTCCTACATTGTTCGAAAACACAATTAGTTCGTATAGCCGAATTCAAGCCGGAAATTGCTTAAAATGCATAAATTGCCTGCACACACACATATGGTACACACACACACACAGAGCTCGCTCAAGTAACCGCAATCAAGGCGCAGATCTCAGAGTTCGTGTGCAATGCGAGGAGGAAGAGGGAGAAGTTTGTGGTAACTAGCAGTAGCTAAAAGCCGCAACAATCAACTCACACACCGTACGAATCAAAGCCGAATCAGGCAACAGTTTAGTTATGATTTCGAGCAGGCCAACTGCAATTGGTAGCTGTAATTACAGGCCAAGCAGCTCTTGGCTTTTGGCTCTTGTCCACGTCTGTTGCATGCAACAAATAGCCAACAAAAGCAGCGCAGCTGGTTATATACATTAATGCCATTGCGTGCGTGTGTGTGTGTGTGTGTGTGAGTGGCGAAGTCAACTCACTAAATGTCTAATGTGAGGCACGACTCCTGATAAATCGAGCAGGTCGCCAAAGTGGACTCTGATGACATCGTCAGCAATTGCAATCGGCCAGTGACGCCGTCTGCGTCTTAAGCTGCTTCAACTCCCTCTTCATCTACAACTGCCCTCCTTGTCTCCCTCTTCCTCTTCAACTCCTTCTCCAACTACACCTCCGTCTCCTTCTTCGTCTTCAAGCCCGCAGGCAGTGGGACAACATGCATAAGCAAAGATAGTCATCACCAAGGCGAGCGCATTAATGACTCAGCCGTAGGCGCAAAGGGGGTTGGCGTAGGTGGGGCAAGGGGGGAGCTGACAACGATTGTTGTGGCTTTGCATTTGCGGCGCAATTTATATGCAGCGATTGCAATTGCAATGCGTGCTGCACAAAACGCATACAAATGCAATTTGTGCCCTGCGCTCCAAATGCAAACTGCAGCAAATGGTGAGGGGGAGGGAAGAGAGAGAGAGAGAGGGGAAGAGTGTGGGGGTGGGGGTGGTGCAGACATGGCGCATATGAAATCAGACAAACATGCACATTACATGGCGGCTCATTTTGGTGAATAATTGAGACAATTACGCATACGCCATGTGAAGCGTGCTGTGTGGGGGGGGGGAAGATACAAGGAAAGACATGAACTGGGCAAAGCGACAGGTGAGGGAAGGCAGGCAAGGCAAGGCACTGTTGACAGCGTGCTGCAAGTGCAACAAGAGACATGGACGATCAATGGGAGACAGGTAGAGAGGAGAGGGACAGAGAGAAGGAGAGGCAGGGATAGAGGCAGGAATTTGCCTGTTTTAATGTAGAAGAATTTGTATCTAAATTAACTAATGGGGGCGATAAAAAGTGAGAGGGAAGTTAATAAAGAGGGGAAGAGTGCGGGAAAAGAGGAAAAGGGAGAGAACGAAAGGGAGAGAGCGAAGTAGAAAAATGCGATCGAATTTGCAGTTAAGCTTATAGAGATGAAACATTTTCCTTGACTTAAATTAAATATTAAAATAAATAAATAAAAATAAATACATATATTTATATATAAATAAATATTTTATATTCAAATAATACTGATTTTAATACTAATATTAAAGTTAATTGATGAGGTTGCCATAAAAGAGAAGTATTGAGCAATTTAAGTTATTATTATTCAATAATAAAGATGCATATAATATACAATCAATGTGTCGTAATCAGACACAACTCAATATGTTCTCAACTGAATAACAATTGCTAAATACGGTTGCCATAAAAGAGTAATAAATGTTAAACAATTTTATGAGTGCTTTTCTTTCATGGCAAGACAGGCCTAGTGGGCGCCCTTAGTAACAAAAAAATCTAAACGAATTCTTGTTATATGCATTCCACAAATAAACTCAAGCAATAAAGCATATGCCAAAATAAAAAATACTTGAGTTATAACAACTTCTGTAGACACACACGCACACACACAAATACACACACAGACATCATCACATCTGTAGAAAAGAAGCTCATATATAAAATTCCATTTACAGGGCCACATTTAATTCTTTCTCTCTGATCTCTGACTGATTGCAAACAAGAGTCTGTCTGCGCGCGTGTGTGTGTATGTGTGTGTTTGCTCGTGCGTATGCATGCATGCGTGTGTGTCTGTTTGACCCCACCCCTCCCTAAGTAATGCCACATATAGCAATTTGAAGTTTTATGCATATTAATTTGTTGCTCCGTCCAGAAGTTAAGGCCGTAGACGGAGCCTACGTCGGGTTCAAGTGGTCCCACCCTTTCCCCCCTCCTCCCCCCGTACACTCCCTCACAAGGCAGCCCGACTTGAACTTTTCCAATTGAGCATTGAAATTGTTTTCATTTTCATTGCCCCAACTCGAGTGGGGCCACTCCTAATTGGCTCTCGAAATGAGGCAGGCAGAGAGGGGAAAGGGAGCTGCGGGGCTGCTGTTCTTGTGTTTTATTAATTATATTAATTTGACGTGCAATCAAAGCCCCCGAACAGAGCAACCCAATTGAGTTTTAATATGTAAAGCAACAGCAAAAATAAAAGCGAACTTAATTATTGAGAGCGCGTCTAGGGCCAAAGCGTTTCAGTCACTTAATTGCCAGAGCAGCAGCAGCAGCAGCAGCAACAACAAGCGACGATAACAACATACAAACGAGGCCATAAGTTATGCCATTTTGTGTTGGCATGCACCCTTCCTCCCTCCCGCCCTCACCCGCTCTCCCTTCCCCCTCATGCTCAATCATTGCCGCCCTTTACCTTTGGCACTTCCCTTGCCAGTTGCAAAAAGAATAAAACTGCAGGAAAATGTTGTTAATTACGTTTTCATACACAGCAACAACAACAACAACAACGAGCAGCAACTGTTTCTCTGCTGCTGCTAGCGTAGCTGGCCAACAGTCAGTGCAAAAAGAGTGCGCACGCTTGTTGAGTTTTAAATGTTAAAAATGTTTAAAATGCACACAAATAGTTTAGCAAAAATGTGCGCCCAGTTGCTGGTATTGCTGCTGTCGATGTTGTTGCTGTAACTGCGGCTGCTGCTATTGTGCAACAACATGTTGCCATCCATTGTGCATACAACGAGCTGCAAACACGAACGGGACACGCATTGCCATTTAGCTGGCTGCCTTTTTGCCTGCTTTGCTTTTGTCTTCGCCGCATTTGTATTCACATTTGTATCTGTATCTGTGTCTCTAAATGTATCTGTATCTGTGTCTCTAAATGTATCTGTATCTGTGCCGTATCTGTATCTGTTTGCAGCTGCAGGCCCGCGTCCAGTCGGACCCGACTTGCTGCAGCAGTTACAGTTGCAATTGCACAAAACATGCCCCGGGGACATGCACTACCCATCCCAGGGGCAGCAGATGAAGAGAGCGGCAACGGGCAGTGGCAGTCTGTGGAGCATGGCCAATGTGTGCCACAAAATTTGCAACTAATTGCAGCTTATCTGCAGCAAAAGCGTAAAAGATTGCCACATTCAGATACGCTCAGAATGTTCTCTATCTACATATCCCATGGCACTATATCTCTCTTTGTATCTTTCTTTATCTCTTGCTCTGTGTCTCTATCTTTCTATCTATCTCTATCTCTCTTTCACAGTCTCTCTCACTCTGTTATCTGTTCTTCTATCTTTGCTTCAAGTTGAACTTGCCAAATATTTGCTTGTCTTTAAATATAATTGATAAGCCTGCCTTGAACGTGCTATCTTATCTTTTGTACAAATACCATTATAATAATGTTTTAGCATATCATGGGACTTCTTTTTATACTCTTTATACATGAGGTAGAATGTTATTATAGCTTTTGCAAACGAAAATGTTTGCAACAGGGAGAAGAAGGCATTTTGTTTGTATGAAAAATATGCAAGTTAGAACTCTTCAATTTTATGTATTTATGTCTTTTGTAGGTCACGCAAATAAACATAGTATGAGAATTTGGGAACTCCCTTCTATGCCCAGATCAATCGAAAAAAATCAAACTGTAAGCCTATTTTTATTGGTGGATGAATAATTTTTGATGTACATACGAATTATCTGCATCCAATTTATGCCTTTAAATTTGCTGGTGATCGATGAATAAACATTGAACTTATTTCAGAATCAACTTTAGTGAAAGAACAGGCATAGCTCTGATCAGAGGATATATCACAGTCAGGCACAACTGATTCCAACATTCTTACTTGAGGTTGCTGAACTTGAATGGCATTAAGTCCAAGGTATTTATTGTTGAAAATTAATTAAATAAACTTATTTTGGACATCGAAACATAAAATGAACAGTTCAAATTCGCTGTGTAGTACAAATTTAATGATATCATGTTAGCACGAGGTTATATCTTTAACGTACAGTTCTTTTCTGTTTTCTTTTTCATAGAATATCTTCATAATTATCACTTCCTCACTTTGTTTCCGCCTTGCTCATAAAGAGTTCGCCGTTTATCACGTTCATGACAATTTCTGCTAATTTTCAGCTCATTCAGCTAAGCGAAAACCTAATTTAAACGTAGCCCTTGACTTTGTCTTGGCCAAAGTTTGGAAAAAATACAAACAAAGAAACAGTGAAACCCACACCCACACACAGCACACACACACACACAGACAGAGTAAACACACACAGACAGAGTAAACACACACAGACAGAGTACACACAGTTTGGCAAGCGCAACTTGAGTTTTGTTTGCATTGTTTCTAAAATTGCCATTTCCAAGCAATTCATTTCTAATTGCTTGTAATTGTCTCAGTCTGCCTCAGTTTTCCTCTTTCCTTTCTCTCTCTCTTTTCTCTCTTTCACTTATTTGCAGTACACTTCTCTCTTCCTCTCTCTCTCTTTTACTCTGACGCAACTCTGGCAACAGCTGCGAGACCTAGAGACCTACAAAACTAAACTGAGCCACAACAAGTGCAGGCAACAACAACAAGATGTAGCGTGTAATAGCAAATTATGTTGCAATTACAAAAGCAGCACAAAAGTAAAAAATAAGAAGAAAAAAACTTGTGGCAAACAACAGGAAAAAAAGCAACTACAACAACAACAACAACACGAATGAACAACAACAATATTTAGCTGGCGCATGAGAATTGCGCACATGTCGAGAGAGACTCAGCCCCAGCTTCAGCCCCGGCCCATTTGCCCACTCCCCTCCCCACCTCCACCCCTCCCTGTCCGCATGCCAATCCAGTTAAATTCTCTAATTGTTTTGTTGTATTTACAAATTTTGCCAAACGAACCAAAAGATACAAAAACAAATGTACCGACAATGCCGAGTAAAATACTTGAGCAATTTCTCGATGGAGTGAAGAAAAAAAATTACTGTAAAAACTAGAAAAAATTACTTGAAGAAAAGGCAGCAACAAAAACAAAAACAACAAATACTTCACGCTTCAGCTTGATTTGCCATGTGCGACGCAATTGTTGCTCGCGCGAAGCAGGGCAAATTGCAGGAAATCGTTAAGAGAGACCCAATCGGTTCCACCTTGAATACCCGCTTAATGGGGGCGGACAAGTGCGAGAGGGACAAAAAGAGAGAGAGAGGCAGTGACGGCGAGAGCCTGAACGAAGCGTTGACGCCCCCGAAGGAAAATCGAAAATTGACAAACATTTTAATTTGACTCAATTAAAATGGCAAAGACAGCGACAATTGCAGCAGTTGTTAATTTGAAATAGACTGCTGAAGTTGAGTATATAATATAGCTGATAGTTACACTGCCTGAAGTTGAGTATATAATATAGCTGATAGTTAAAAAAGATATAGTATATATTTACTATAAAATGTAACTTAAATTGGTTTACTAGAAAACTGTTTGAGTTATAGAAAAAGTTGCTAAAAGAGATCTGTAGAGATAAAGAGATAATTAAATGTACTTGCTGTACACAAAAGACACAGATACAATTTACTATTAATGTATACAGATAGAGAGTTTCATATATTACATATGTACATATATATTAAAATAAATATATATTAAATTAATATTAATATTATAAATTTCTTGTAATATCTTTCTTTTTTTAGAGTTGATGAAAATAATTCCAAACTTGATAGATTTAAGCAGTTATGTTTTTCGGAGTATATATTCCTGTTCTGCATACCGTTATACTCTATATATTTCTTACTTATGCTGTATGTACATGTCTTCTTTATAGCTTCTCTTACTCGCAGCTGCCTAATCAAGTCGTTACCATGTTCCGAATACGTTAACTGACTTAGTCTGCGTTGTGGGCTTAGTCAATCTGTCAAGTTGTCAATTGCCAACAGCGACAATATAAGCCAGCAAAGAGGAGTAGAAGAAAGCCATGGAGAGAGAGGGGAGAGAAAGTAAAAGAAGAGAGAGGCACAGCGAGTGACAGCTTCATGCTTGTGGCCTGTGGGCGGCCGCGTTGTTAGTCAATTTTTGGCAGCTTCTAATTGGCCTCAGTTGCCACTTGATCAATGCCAATAACCGATTTGTTAGAGACTGTTACAGCCAGGCAGTACGACTAGGCAATACCCTGTTAAAAGAAGATACTGGGAAATGAGATGGGAAGATAATTGTAAAGGTACCGAGAAGATACAGTGAGAGAAGGTAAACAATGTTGTGAATTCATATATATTAAATTTGATATTATATTGTGACTTCATACACATTATATATCACATATACCAATATATAAAACTCAAACTTAAAAGAGCATTTGCTTAGAATCATGGACTCTACACAGCTCTCGTACATTTCGGCATTTGTTTTGCGGTCAACAATCTTTCAACTTGGCACTTGGTACAGTCACTTTATCAGACATTTCAGTTCGTTGCCTTGAATTAGAACTGTGTCTGTCATTAGACACATAAAGTGTATATCAACTTGCATATATGAAGTCATATCATATCTACCCCTTTTGTTTCCTCAAATAAAAATAGAAAAAAGTGTAGGAAGTCCAAGCAGAAACCTCAACGAGACGTGTCTTTATTTTGCTCTGCTTTTCTGGGGTCAGGTTGGGTTAGGGGGCAGTTTCCGAGCAACGTTTTCTTTTGGCTCTTTGTGCGCACGTTTTCTGTAAGTGTGTGTGAGTGAGTGTGTAGATGTATTTCCACATTTTTCGTCGTAATTAATTCAGCTTTTTAGTAACTTTTATGTTTTCTCATAATTATTATGCAGCGTTTTTTATGTTTTCGCTATGCTCTTGCTCTATTACTGCCCTCTGCTTCCTCTGCTCCCTCTTCTTCTTTGTGTTTCCCAAACAATTAACTGGGTTTTTCCGCTCAACATTTTCACTGTGAACCTTTTTTTTCGAGAAATATTTTAAATTTCCAAGCGATCGAATGAAAATATTTAAATCAAATAAAACGAATGAGTGGCTACAAAAAAGTTCACTTTGTTTTCTCTGTTATTCTTCGCCAGCTTGAGAAACGCGTTAATTGAGAAGAGAACTTCGTTTGAAAAGAGCTGAATATGCGGCTTATAATAACGGTTAATATAAATCAGGTTTAACAGCTGCCCTGTGAAATGTGCTGAGTAAGTTAATCAGGGGCAGGTAGAGAGTGAACATAGCTTAAATTACAGTTGAAGAATTGTCTTCTTCCGTCAAGAATTTGTTACCAAATTGTGCCTAAATTGAAACCCCTTTCCCCTCTTTCTTCCCCGTTCTCCCTTTCCCTTCCTTTCCCTTGCCTTCTCTCTCTCTCCCTCAACACTTGCCATAAAGCTGCCTCGTCTCATAAAAACTTTTCGTTGATTGAATCGAACTGAGCTAATGAATCTTTAACCCATTTCAATCAGCGTCGCGTCAAATCAAAACGGAAATATTTATATAAACATATTCATAAAAAGAAATACTTAAAGTGGGGGTGGGCGAGAGGGAGGTGGTGGAGGAGTAAACAGCAGTGAAAAGGAATGAAATGAAATGCTAAAGGAAATTAAATTGAGCTGCCGCCAGCTGAGCAACGGCAGCTACAACAATGAATTGTTCCCCTTCTTGACGTTGCTGTTGTTACTGTTGTGTTGCTATTGTTGTTGTGGTAGTTGTTGCTCTTGTTGTTATTGCGGTTGGCATTGCTTTTGTGGGCGTCGTCGCATGTTTCTTGTCAGTCGTCATTGATGGGTAAACAAAGCAACAGCGACAGTCCACAATCGACAGACGACAAAGATGCATAAACAAATGCAGCAAAAAGGAACAAATAACAACGGCAGCAACAACAACAACAAGAGCAGCAGCAACAACAGCAGCAGCCGCCGCACTTGAAGGCACTTGTGCAGCAAATGAAACATACCAGAAACCATCGAGTGGCACTGCCTGCCTGCCTGTCTATTCCTCTCTCTGTCTTCCCACTCCCTTCTCCCTCTCGCTCTCTACCTCTCCCACTGTATCTGTCGTGTAAGCGAGCGATTCCGGCAGTTCTCGAACGGAACTGCAAACGGAGATGGCGGCTGACGCTGACGTTGCCTGTGATAAGCAGTTGATGCAAGAGGGGAAAGGGAGATGTGCAGGGGGAACAGTTTGCATTTTACAGCAATTGTCACTTGTATACGCCCCCTTCTGCCACGCCCCCTTTGCAATGCGTGCTTTGCTGGTACATGACTAATTAGGGCATAATAAATTAAGCCAAAGCTCAGTTCGAGAGTATCTGGCAGAACGTGCAGCTTGCTTTGCATCCGTTAGATACTTTTGGCATTTGCTGCATGCCTCGTCAAACTATGCGCACTCTTCCTTTGTCTCTCACTCGCCTCCCTAATCAATAAATATTTCTGCCGAGGGACGGAAAAACAATCAAAACACAAATAATGAAGAATAATGAGCACAAAGGGAGGGAGAACAGCAGCAGCAGCAGCAGCACTAGAAGAAGAGGAGAGGCGACAGTAGCAGCAGAAGAGGCAGGCAAAGGGACAGAGGAGGAACAGCACCAGATGGGAAGCCGCCTGCCGCACTGTGTTTACACTGCCAAGCTCTCGATGGAATGCAGTTGCCGCACTTCAAGATACTTTTGCGATTGGGAAGAGCTTGCAGACGAACATGTTGGGGCGTTTTATTCTTAGATATGCCTCTGGCAGGGGGCGGGGGATTAGTGAGCGCAGAAGAAAGGGTATTTCTTTAGCTCAGCCTGCCTGCAATAGATCAATAATACTACTTAGGCAAGTGGCATAATATGTGATGCTGAAAGAAGTCTGGGAATGAAAGCGGAATGTGCGATGCATAATATGATGACATAATGTGATAGACATGGGACATTTTCTTTATAAATTGCTCAAGTGAAGTATGTTTCGTAAATTAACAGACAGATGTCTACCTATCTTTCTTTCTTATTATATATTTATCCATCTATCTATCTATCTACCTATCTATCTATCTACATTGATCTTCTCAGTTGCTTAATCAGACTTGCAGGGATGCAGAGTAAAGGCGAATGGAATAGTAATAAACATATATCAGGGATTGTGAATAATCTCTGTACATATCTGAAATATGCAGATAGCTGCAATTTCTGCAAGTAAACTTGTTAAGATGCATAGTCAAGACGAGTTGCAGACAGAAGATTGATAACTAGATGACTAGATTTAGACAATCCTTGTACATAACTTATTTGAAGTAAGTTGAGTATTTTCTACAAACTAATCTAGTTTAGGTAGATAAGATTGTAAATTTGCATAGTAAAGAAGGTTGGATGATGGTTAAAAAGGATATGGGAGACGGGGTTAAAAGATATATGGAACTGATTGTGTGTACAGTATGAACCTACTTCAAGTCATGTAAGATATATATATGAGTTGCTTTTCACTACTTTCCCCCTTTTTATTTCATTTGGGAACTCAGTGCATCTATCATAGAGCCTTCCGTGTTAATCTGTTTTGCGCTGTCTCTTAAGTTATCTCCCATGACGTGGGACAGTTCTTGTAGGGTATAGCTTCTCCAGCTGTCCTTTGCTCTTCCTTGGCCTTCTCTGCAGTCTTTGAATACCCCTTAATACTCGTATAATCTTAAATTGCCTTCAATCAGTTCCCACAGATAGGCATCAATTGTCATAAAAAGCAAAGCTCTGCAGCTTGCTGAAATCTCTCTTTCAAAGTACTTAACTGCAATAATCACACAAATGATGCTGTCTCTGCTAGAGATTACCCATAATAATACACACCTATAAAGATAAAGCCTACAGATCAACTGAGATCAATCGAGTAATCTGTTAAATCTGTCACCTCTCTGGCGAGTTTAATTCCCCACATTGCATGCCCTAAATTGTTGCAATAGTTAAATACCGCTGGCACTGCCCGGCAGCAATTCTACACACTTCCAATATGCCATATACAATATATGCAATGTATATATATTCGATTCTATAATTTAACTAGTCAATTGTGGGCTTTATTTGCCCCAACAGGACGACCACAATTGCGAGCGGAATAACAAATATTTGTGTTTCGAATTGTATTAATTGGGAATTACATGCAACAATCAGTGCAACAGTGGCAACAGTAGTAGCAACAGCAGCAGCAAAAGCCACCGGCAGCAACCACAAACCCTCAGCAATCCCCTCTTGATCACCCCTCAGGAATCAATTTCCATGCCTGACATATTTCAGTTAGTTGTGTTGCCTGTTTTCGTATTAGATTTTTATGTGATTTTAATAGGAAATAAAAATGAAATCATGTGTGCAACAGATTGTGGCCAGCAGCAGGCCAGACAACAACAACACAACAACAATGGCTAACAATAGCAACTGTTGTTGCTGTTGTTGTGTTTTGTGTGTCACATGCGGATTTGGTATTGGAAAAACATTTTTGCGGATTTGAACCAAGCCGCAATACATTTGATTTCATTTCGGTTTTTTCGGCTGTGCCCCCTTGCCCACACCACTGACCCCGCACAAGTCAATTGATTTTAGTGGTGCTCTCTGCTTCCACCCCCCCCTTCCTCCGTTGATAACTGCCCGAAATTCAATTAGTTAGACTAGCCATAGATTTATTTTGCTATAGTTTTGTTCAAGTGCTGCACGACGATTTAATTGAATTTCCACGTTAAAGTTTGTGCCACGCCCACCTGTGATTGCCATGGCAATACGCCTGTGTCTGTGGCACACATCTGGGACGTACTTAAAGCGAAAACCATTTGCTCGTATCAAAGCAATACTCAAAAACCGCAAGCGAAAAACAGAGAGAAGGAAAGGCAGCAGAAGGTGCAGCAAAACGAAAACAAAAGCCGGAAAACAATTTGACGGCTCGGCACGGCACTGCGCATCGCACACTCAAACACACACACACAAACAGAAGTTCATGAGAGGCCAATGACATTCAAGTGTATGTGTGTATGTGTGTGTGTGTGGTGCAGTTGTTTTTGTTAGCATTGATTGCCGTCGATTGTAATCGGATTGCAATTGGCCTGCACTTGTTAGAACACGTGCGGCTGCCTTGTATTCGATTTCGAATTCGTATACGAAATTGGGCATCAACAAATTGTACCTAAGGGGCGGCAGAAATGTGGAGGGGGGAGGGTGTTAATTGCCAGCGGTGTTTCCTGTTAATGAAGCATTTCCAAGGTGTTTACAGCGGACTTTCTAGAGATTCTTTTTACGATCTCAGCTAGAGAGGAAACCTTTAACTCCCGCTGCCCTTGAACCCGCCTCTTTTTATTGCTGTGCACCTACTGCTGCCCCTCCCCTTTCTCTAACCCTACTCCCTGCTCTGTACCCTCCTCTACCCCTCTCTTCCTGCTGCACTGCCACCTTCCGCCTTTGTTTTGCTTTAATTATGAGCGCGCAATTGTTGTTGTTGATCTTCACGCAGTCCTTGCTTCCCTTAACCCCTCCCCCGCCTGCGACTACGCCATGCCTTCTCTCATTGTTTACACTGCGCTGCAAACGTAAACAAAACGTGTTCCATTGCCAAAACGTTCCGCCACGCACGCAGCTGCTGTCAACAAACATTTGAAGCTGTCAACGCGCACAACTTAAGCAACAATTGGGGAAAATGACGAGAAAAATGATGATGAGGCTAAAGGGGAAAATGCCGCGGAAAATGCAGCAAAGCGTAAACTTTTGCTTTCTTCAAATTTCAGTTTTAGTTTCTTTTCTTTTGTTTATGATTTCGCTTCCGTTTTGATGTGCATTGCATAGAAATTTGTGTGTGTCTCTTCGCCCGTAGATTGTTTACAATTACAAACACACACAGGCACATGCACACACACACACACATGCGTGCACGCACAACAGAGCGACGACACATTTTTGCCGCCAACTTTACTTGATTTCCCGCGAGGCGCAACACAACGTGGCACTGCATGGTGTGGCATCACTTAATTGCCGCAACTTCGTCGGCATTTTCGGCTTTTGTGGCATTTTCTCTTGAATTGACGATGGCACACGACGCTGCCCCTTCCCTTTCCCCCCTGTCTGTGTGCGTAACCCAGGTGATAATTCTTTTTTAATAGTTTTCCGGTAGCGCACCAACAAGTGACATTTATTGGGCGACAGGGCCGTGAACGAGGCCCCTTCGTGCCTAGCATCGAAATTCCTTTGCCTCAAATACTAAATAAATCGTCTGGCAACGCTCTAACGGCTTGCGACAGTTCCCGCTTACGTGCTGAGCCTCTAAAGTTCATTTCCCTCAAATTGTTTTGACTTGTTTACCTGCAAGAGAGAGAGAAGAGAAAGAGAGAGAGATGAGGAATTAGTTTGGCAATTAGTAAGTTGTGTCTCCCAGCGGAAGATAAACAAGTATATACGATATATTACAATGAATGGGTTAAGTTTCATATATCTGTGAAAAAGAAAGGAAGAACGAGAGAGAGAGAGAGAAGTACTAGAAGTGGACAAATCTTAAACAAACCTATTAGATATGGTAGATATATCAGATAAACATAATCTTATTCATCTGTACAGCTTAAAATAAAAGAAAGATGATTTTTAAATGCAAAAGGACCTAAAGAAGGATCTATTAGTTATGGTATAACCTATAAAACTAATCTTATTTATCTGTACATCTTAAACCTATAGAACTGTATACAATTGAAATTTAAAGCTTTGTACGTTTTAATACAATTTGCCATTAAGAATAATTCTGTATTTCGAAATAAACAATCTCTTTATGATATATAGATCTTTATAAAACCGATTACTTCAATTTAGTTTAGGATTTATATTAATTTTGAACAATTTCAAATACATTTTCGATAAAATTTAATACTAAGAGCCTCTCCAGCTATAGAAGTGTTTTAGAATATCCGCACCTTATCGTCTCTAAATTTAGTTTATTACCATTTGGAAACTATCCATCCAATTATCCATCTTTAAATTGTTATAAAACCGAAAACTAAGAGTTTACTAAATTTTGGTGATGTCTTTCGCATATTTACTATATTAGTATCGCATTTCTTATTCTTCTCATTATAATATATATTCTTTTTATTGTATATTTATTCTTCTTCCTCTCAAGTCTATATTCTAATAGTCGAAAGACTTATTACCTTTAACTTCACTGAGCTCTATTACTAATCAAACTTCGTCAGAGTCGAACTTAGTTGTTTTCCCTATCGAACATTTTCCCACAACACATAGACTCTTTCTCTTTTTCTCTCTCTGCCTCTCCCTCACTCTTTGACCACATGTCACCTGCTACCTTATCTAGGCACACCCGGTCTGGCTGAGATATCATTAACGCAGGCATGCAAAATGCGACACAAAACTCGATGTCCCTCCACATTTATGCAGCGAAAATTGCTATAGCAGACGGACAGGACGGCAGAGGACAGTGGAACGGACAGCTAGGCAGACAGACACTTTCACACGAGACATACACACACATACACTGGCACACACACACATAGACACGTGTGGGAACAACAGCTCCGGCCAGCTCTAACGGGTTATTTACGGCGCATTTGCAGCCGAAATTTTTGGACCACAAATTTTATACAGCACTGTAGAGCGACGCGGCAGCGAGAATTGCTCATTTGAATATTCAGTTTAATTAGAGACACTTTTGCCAGGCCACAGGGAGAGTGAGAGAGAGGAAGAGAGGGCAGAGGAGTGAGGGAGACAGAAGCCGATGCTGAATCATGTTCAATTAGTGCAATTGAGCCGCAGCATGAACACTCATGTGTATTTATGAATGTCGTACGAGTACGCGATGAGTGTTTGAGTGAGTCATGCGAGTGCGAGTGCGAGTATATTCGATTCATTCATAAAAATGCCAGCACATTTCAATGTCAGCAAAAAGCAAATGGAAATGGAAATGGAAATTTGAGAGCTTGAGAAAATACTTAAAACATATTTGGAAATGGAGAGAGCAAGAGGAAAGGAGGGGACGGAGGTGGGCAGGGGTTGCCACTGCACTTGCGCAATTTGCATGAGGTGGCAATTAAAGCGGCGATTACTTGAATTACGCGGCTTGCCCGCCTCGATGGGCCAATTCGACCCAATTCGAGTAGCCCGAACTAACGACCACAGTATTTATTATTTCACTACCAAGAGAAGGCAGAGAACGAAGTGAGCTGAGAACTGAGAGCGAAGAAAGCGCAAGCAAAAGAAAAAGCCAAAAGAAAAGCAAAGAAAAAACCGCCAAAAAGCCACTTGCAGAACTCGTTGCGGAGGCAAGTCGTGGCAAGGCAAGGCAAGTCGGGGCAAGGCGAGGCAAGACGAGGCACGTCGGGGCAAGTCTAGCAGTCTCGACTCGACATTGCTTTATGGGCAGTGCAAACCGTTAAATTGGACTCGACTAGTTGTTGTTCTTGTTGTTGCTGTCGCATTTTTATCGCTGACAAAAAGGTTTTGCTTGACCCACTCAAGTGGGCACCGAAGTGGGTCGCCCCGGCTCGACTCGACTCGGCTCGACTTGCCTCGACTCGTAGTGCAGCGCAGCGCGCTTAAGTGCAGCCAAATCGAATTTAGATACTTAGCAACATTTACTGAGGGCCCCCTCCCCCTTCTCCACCCCTCTACTAAGACTGTTTGGCCTTTCCATTCGTCATGCTGCCCCCCAGCGACCTCTCACTTTATGCGATTTTAAGTTAGTTAAGCGGCAAAGTTGTAAACCATTTGCTAGTCGCAGTTGACTGTTTGTTAGAGTTGGGGTAGGGGTAGGGGTAGGGCAGGAGGGAGGAGGCTTGTCGTATCCAAGTTGGAAACTTGACTGCGCCTCTGTGAGCTGAGTGTGCAACTTGTGGAGTGCATAAGTTGCCAGTTGCCAGTTGCAAGTTGCAACACAGAGCGACATGCGCCACAGCGCGTAAATGGGCATTGAAAAAGGGAAAGGAACTGGAAAAGGGGCAAGTGGCATGGGAAAGGGTGCAAGGGGAGGGAAAGCAAACGGTGTGAATAGTCGACAAGACATTTAATGAGCTGAGCACAGTGAGAAGAGCATAGAAGGGAGGAATGGGGTAAGGTAGAGACTAGAGCATGAGCAGTGAGAATACTGAAGGTACTAGAAAATACCATATATAAAAATGGCAAGAAGATATCTAATATATTATAGATATATATTGATTAATTAAGCTGTATAAGATGATGTAATAATATACTATATAATATGATAATATAATATAATACATTAATAAATATACAGGAACCTTCCTACCAAATTTGATGAGTCTAGCTTTTATAGAAGCTGAGATCTGTGTATTCAAACAGACAGACGGACATCAAATTTAAAAATATTCTTGAATATATTTGAATTTTATAAATATGAAATACTTATACTTCATATAATAATTTAACAAATATTATTAGCTTCTACAAAATGATAAATGACACCCATGTCTTAATTAAGATATAGAAATTTTGTTTAAGTTTATGAAATATAAACATAAATATTAAAAAACCTTTATAAATCTTTAAATACTTCATCTTCACCTACTGACTAATTCTTTTGTACTCCATCTTTGCTATAATTCTCTTGCTTCCACCTTGATAAATATCTAATGAATATATCGGAAATCATATTAAGTTCTCCAACAATTTCCTCATATTACATTAATGAATTGTTTGCAGATTGACTTCATATATATTAGTTTGTATGCGTTAGTGTGTGTTAGACCATTCACAACTATTACAATTGGCGAATTTCTCATTCTTGCAATCGGAATTTGACCATGACTTCATTTGGCTTCAATTAACTCAACCGCATTCCGTACGGAATTCGCCCACAATGTGTTATGATATTGTGCCATAACTCTCGCCATAATTATCGATTATTACAATGTTGTGTTATGTGTGTGGTCTCAGGTACATATAGAACAATGCAACAATATTGTGTGTTGTGTTAAATAATGTGCATAATTTGATTATAAAATCATTTCTCAATTGTTTGCCACATTTCAGCGAATAAATTCTTTTGATTATCATTTTAATGTTATTACATCTAGCGCATAATTACAGTGCGTCACAAAAATAATAGGCAAAGTCCAAAAACATAACTAAGCCTTGTTTAGTGACGCACTAGAAGATACGCTGTAAATGTGAAATGTCAATGCGAAAAGTTTTCACTTGATTGCCTTGCTCTGGTTTTGGTATATACCCTTTCTAACTCTATATCTATCCCGTTCTCGCCCCTCATAAAATCAAATTCTAATTAATTGTCATAATTTAGTTGCAATGAAATTTGCACATGAAAAGCAAAGTGGAAAATGCTGGAAAAATAAAGAAAAAACATTTTTGCCCGCGGCGATGCGTAATTAAAACAAAATCGCTTTGGCAGCACTTAATTCTGCATTTAATGTATTTAATTTGTAAACATTTTAATTACTTTTACCCCCCTACACCATTCCCCCTTCCCCTTTCTCTTGTCATTGTTGTAAGTGTTTGTTGTGTTTGTTTTATGTTTATTTGTTTGCTGAATTGCTCGTTTTACAGTTACGTTCCAACTGTCGCTTCATTTGCGTTTTTATTTTCATATTTTTATGTAACAACAACAATGCGAGTCACGCAAAGAGCAGTCCGAAAACTTCTCGCTGCCAGTGTTGTTGTCCATGTAACGCAAGCTGCAACTGTAGCTCAGACTATGTATGTGTATCTGCAGCTGTGTCTGTATCTGTATCTGTAGCTGTGTCTCTTGTATCCGTATCTGTGACTGGCCAAGGTGAAAGTTTTTCTGTGTTTTGTATTTTGATTGTTGTTCATAGTTGTAAATGTTGTTGTTGCTTGTTTTTTTAGCAGTTTTCCCTTGCTTCGCTCTCTCGTCGTTTATTTGCCGCATTTAATTACTTCATTTAATGCGGAAATTAGAAAGATGAAAGACACACAGCGACTTGAATATGAGAGAACAAAATGAATGCAGTGAAAGTGCTTGAAGGGCGTCGAAAATGAAAGCCAAATTAGTACCGAAATTTGCATTGCGGCAATTGCAGCAGCTGCACTGAGAGAAATAGTCGCGAGATAGCCAGATATATATATATGTGTGTATTTATAAAATGTCATTCAGTCCGTTGCTACTTTATCAAAAGATTACAGAATGACTTGTTGAGTTAAAAAAGTAAAGTAAAATTATTAAATGCTCTACCAGTTTAGTGTAAGTCACGTTAAAGTTTATTTAAAAAGCATTTCAAATAAAATATTTAAAAAAAATTAACTAAAAAGTTTAACTGTTGGATATGCGTGTATTATTTCACAGTGTTGATCAAGTTGAAATGCACTTTAAAAATTAAAAATTTAATAAATAATTATAAAGGGATTTTAAATGCACAACGGTGTAATATATGTGTGATTACTTGCAGTGTAGATTTTCATTTCTCTACTTACTAATTAAATTTAAATATATTTTTAGGTATTTTTAACAGTGTTAATAAAGCTGAAATGCGCATTGTAGTTTAAAGATTTGATAGACCATTAAAAAGGGACACTTCGTTTAATGTTTCCGTGATTTCTTGCAGTGCAGATTATGATATTTTCAGTCAGTAATTTAATTCAGTTTGTCAGACACGCCAAGCCAATTACTTAGTAGACACGCCCAGCTGACAAAGCGGTCAGCAAACTGGGTTTGCTTGGCATATGATGGATCGGGATATCTGGGGAACTTTGGATTGGATTATTTATTCCACGCCAATTCCATTCATTCATTCATTATCCTGTCAAAGTTGAAAAGTCTAAAGGCTTTCTGATTTCTGTTGCTGTCTTCGGGCAGTTAGCAACAGCGAGAGAGACAGAGAGAGAGAGAGAGAGAGAGAGAGAGAGAGATCTGTAGAACTGGTCGCTGACTGATAAACACCACGACCAGTTAACACTATCGGGGCAAAGCAAATACTTAGTGTGGGTTGGCTTTAAATATACTTCATTATGCGATAAGTTAAGCGAGACTGCGCTAGACAACTTCCAGGGAATGAAGAAGAACAGCAGAAGGCAGAAGAGAGAAGAGAGAAACAGCAAAATGTAAATAAATATAAAACAGAAATGCCATAAAGTGAAAAACTTTCTTGCCTGACTCACGCACTCGCCCAGCTCACTTAGAAAGTAATTACATGAACAACTAACCAGGCAGAAAAATACACACACACACATACACATGTATACGTATATATATATACTTTATATAGGCAGTCTAGGGCAACACTCTCACACTCTTTCACACTGTGCGTGCGTCGTGAAATTTATTTAAATTTAATTTTAATTCTACTTTTTACTTTTTTCCGTGTAAGTTTGCCTCACTTCAGGCCTGTTTAGCTTGTAAAGAGGGGGGTGTGGCAAGGGGGTAAAGACCTTTTTTCGTTTTACGAGCACAGCTTTTCACTCTCAGAACTCGGGACTGGGCTACTGTTATTGTGGGTCGGCAGTTTCGGCATTTGCATTTGGCTTTCAATAGAGCGAGTCACGCACCTTGGGCTTATTATCGGACTGTGTTGCGCAGTGTAGTTGGGTAGTAGGAAATGTACTGTGTATAGCTATTGGCTATGGCTATGGTATGATATGAAGTGGATGTGGTTGGGGACAGAGCGACGCAAGTCAAGTCAAACTGACGTAGTGCAAGTATAAATAGCAAGAAATGTGTAGAAGCTCTTGAAGTTTATGCGTCAAAGTCGACAGTTCCAGCTGGTAAAAGTGTCAATATATTTATTATTATATTCTTATATGCCTTCCTAGAGTTCGTCAACTGTTTAATTCGTTTCAATTCCACTTACTTTACCAATTTCGATGTTACAGCAACACCTTCAAGCACTCTTCATGTAGTGGCAAAGTTCATTTGACACGTGTTCAATTTGCCCTCATACTTTTTGTTGCAATTCCACTGTGCCACCCTCAATATTCGCTTTCCTCTTGGTCGAGCAGCGCCAGAACTCATTAAAACGTTGCTGGTCTATCAGGAGTAACATTTTACACACAGGCACACACCCCCACACACTCACACCAATATACACAGTCTCCCTACATTGCCCCCCCCCTTCCCAGATCGATTGATGCTGTGCAGCTATTTGCCATAATTTCCAATTGACTTCATTAGCCTCGTCCAGTGCTGGCCCCTCTGCTCTCCTCCTCCCCCTTCCCCTCTCAAGTAACTTTATGCACAGTTTTCAAATGCTTCAAATTGCATGCAAAGTGTCAGGCGTTAATATGCTCACATCAATAGTAATGAGAGAGGGAGGGAAAAGGGGGCAGGCTGCATCGTTAAGTCGTTCAGTTGGACAGACATTTTGCTAATGAACAAAACTAGCCAATAAATGAGTAAGTGCGATGGACAGTGTAGCAGCAGCAACAACAACTGTGGCAGCAACTCACAGCTGGCAACTGTTTTGTCGCACGAACCTGCAACATTTATCAAATTAAACATTTGCCCCGCAGTTGCTGACGGTGTCCGAGTTTGTCGAGATTGCACTGATTGCACTGTGTACTCCTTCCCCTCCCCCTCTCCCACCTTTCTCTCTGCTGCCACGCCCACCCCTAACCAGAGTGCTAAATTGTTTAAATTTCTTTTGTTGTTTTTGTCTATCTCTCTGTCTCCTTCTCTGTGGCTCGCACAATCGGCCCATAACGAGCCACAGTCATGCCGGACAAAATTGTCGGTGTTGTATGTCATTAATTGCAGGACATGCAACGACGGCGGATCCTTGCAATTTAGAGATGATCTACACTCGAAGAAACAGGGGGAAGCATAAATGAATAGGCTTAAATACACTGTACGAAGAAGCGGTGTACTCTATGATTTCCTTGAAAATCTCAATAGCAAATTCTTTTATACCCTTCTTCCATTGAAAATGATCAAAAAAGGAGTGTATCAACTTTGTGCAAATGTATTGAACATATTAAATATGATTTAAATGATTTATTACATATTTTTATTTGTTACGAAACTTTTATATCTTTTCCTTTGTACATCAGGACGTTTGAAAATAATTAAATGATATGTTCAAAAAATTCTAAATATAATAAAAATATTTTAAAATATATTGTAATTCAAATAAATCAGATTAATAGTGTCATTTAAACTTTAAAATATTATTACACCAACGACGTCTTTATATATATATACGATAGATATATATCTTCAAAATGTTCAAAATATTTTAAAGAATTTTTATAGAACTGTAAAAAGTCTCGAAAAATAAGTTAACCAATGAAAATATATTAATTACTTTTCTTTCATTTAAACTGATGACAAACTTTAGATGATATTATTATTTGCTGTAAGCAAACTTAGATGTCTGTTTAAAAATCTCTAAGTCTAATAATAACAAATTAATGCATTCCTCCCTATTTGTAGCATAACTATTTCTTACAGTGTACGGATAGAAAGTCGTTTGCCCAAGCATTACTTTTCATTAGCAGCCTCCACTTGGGTTATTTACAACCTACACAACGGTCTCAATTATGATGTGAACGCGTTAGTTTTGTCGAGCAAGTGCGTGTAAATATCGCCGAGACGAACGAAGGAGAGGGGAAGAAAGAGGAGGGACAGGGAGAGGGAGAGGGAGAGAGGGTAAATAGGGCCGTGAATCGGGTCGAAAGTCAACACGGAGCAACACGAAATATGTGTGTCAGTCGTGGCGCGCTGGTCACGCCTCGAAAAAAGGGAGAAAGAACACACATAATAATAATAAAAGCAAGTGAGCTGCACTGTGAGTGTGTGTGTGTGTGTGTCTGGTGTGTGTTTCTGGTGTGTGGCGGCTGTCGAAACTGTCGAAACTCTGAAATTGACTCCCTGATGGTCTTCTCTGCTCTCCTTCTGCTGGTTTATTTTTCAAAAGTCACACAACAAAAAGCGAACAACTGAAAATGAAACAGAAACAGAACCCGATGCCGAAACAGAATGAAAAACAGCAGCGAAAAAGTTGTACAAATACAACGTGCAGCCAATACAAATACAAATACAAATAATTAACTTTTAACATAGCCACCACATATACCTCTCTCTGTCTCTTTCTGACGGCGACTACACCCATTGAGTAAACAAAACAAAAAGTGAGTAACACAAAAAATTATGAAGAGAAATAATATAGAACAACAACGACAAAGCTAACAGCAATAATAACAGTTAAAATTATTAACACACACATACATACACAGGCACACTCATACAGACACACACTCCTAGGCACAGTGCACTGTGGGACGAAGAGACGCGTCCGCTTAGTGCAGCAATCACATTGCGCATGTGTGCGTGCTTTGCTTTTCACGCTTCACGAAGCCAGCAGAGGCGTATGGGGCGGGGGGGATTCGTAGTAATAACATTTTGTGGCAAATTAAAAAAATTTACAGTGAAAAAAATGAGAGAAAAGCATAGGAAATGTTGAGAAACAACAACGAAAAACGAAGCAGGAGAAACAAGAAGAACGAAGAACAACTGTGGCAAGTTTTAATGAACAAAAATGGAAACTAGTCGAGAAGAATTGAGGAACCGGTTCGTGAGCAACAACTTTTGCAGCAACACATACGTGAGAGTACTAATGTGTGTGTGTGAGTGTGCCTGTCTATAAGCCAGACAAAAGTTTAGCATTTAGATATGAAAGATAGCAGCTGCGCTTTGTGCGGCTTTGTTCGTGTACGAGTTGTAAACATGTGCTTGGCCAAGCTGCCTGAAAAGCATAAAAAGCATGAGAAATGACAGAGAGAGAAGAAGAGAGAGAGTGGGAGAAGGAACAGAGCACACACGGCTTGTACACCATAATGCTTGGGGCGAGTCTTTGAACTTTGAGCCAGGCCGAGGCAGATCTAGCAGCTAGCAACAGCAAAAAAAGAAAGAAAGAGAACTGAAAGTCGTAGGTGAGTTATTATGTTCATTTGTTAGAAGAAAACCTAAACCCATTCAAACATGTTATAGCTCTCTTTTAGTGCCACAAATAATCACATAATCATGGCTAAGCTGATTACGAAATCAGTTATTTGTGCTTTTAATTGTTAATAATGTTTATTTGATGATTTACTTTGCATACACTGAGAAATACTGAATGAAAGTTGTGTTTATCTGGAACTATATCAATGTTATTCCTATTTGCAAGATAACTAATAAATATTTGAGAAATAACCTAGTTTTTTAACCAGGGACCGTAAATAATAATTATGAGATTAAAAAAAAAGTCTCTGAAAAATGTGGGAAAAATCCTACCGTGCTAGTTTTTATCGAACACAAAAACCGTGTAAACTTTTTTTCCAATTTTTAATTTAAAAATTGTTTTTCAATTTTTATATTTGATTTTTAAAATTTTTAAAAATTATATTTAATTTTTAATATAAAAAAATAAATTTTAACTTTATATCAAATATAAATAACTGAAATAGAAATTCCAAAGCAGATCTCATTTATTTTTCAATATCATGCCAACAAATTTATAGGACTAAATCACTTCACACCACATAGCATAGTATAACAATTCCCCAGAATGTATTCAAATTTATCATGCCACCATCCTATCTAACACATCCATCAATCGACGCTTTACATTCATCATTACAAATTTCATTGATGCTGTTTATTTTAAAGTGTTTTTGCGCTGATTTTCCACTCGTTTGTCGCAGTATTTTCATACATCGCTGACTATCTCTGTCTCTGTCACACATTGTTTGCACAGATGCATTGTGATTTGATATATAATTATTAATTATAATGCCGAACGCGCTGCGGAAAGCGCATTATTTTCAATTATTTCGCATTTTGCCTGCCCAGCAAAGGGGGGAAAAGGGGGCACAGTTAAAAAGGACAGTGCAGGGGGTGCATTTGATCTAATGTATGGGGGGAAGCATTGACCATTTGGGCATGTGAATTTAATTAAAACTGAACATTTAATTATGTTTCGTAATATGCCAAAAATACGCAGCGCATGCCACGTTCACTCCCGCTACGCCACTGTGCAACCGATGAATAAATTTTCATGTGTATTTGATTAAAATTTAATCAAACTAATATTGCACAATAGAAAGGAAGAGAGACAGAAGGGAGGGAGGGAGAGGGAGCTTGCATGAATGTCATAATTTGAGGTCTATTAAAATTTAATTACAATTTGTGTTTGGTAACAAAAATATGCAGAAGATTTCGGACAATCAATGCCAAGCGACTTTCATTTGCCATTCCAATTAGAACAGCAGCAGCAAAGAAAGAAGAAGAAGGAGCAGATGAAGAAGAAAGAGTAGACGGGGAGAAGGGAAGAAGACTTTTCATTGCACAAGTTGAGCGCCTCGTTAAGTGCGACAAATCGTTGCAAGTTTGGCCAAATTGCATTGAGTAATGTCACACAAAATATGACACAATAAACTTGTCTTATCGGCAGCTGACAATGTGCGTGTGTGACAGTCTGTGTGTGTGTGACAGTCTGTGTGTGAGTGTGACAGTCTGTGTGTTTTTGTGTATTTGTTTGTGTGATTCGTTACACAAAATGTTGATGTTGATAAGGCTTGAACTAGCAGAATGCTTATCTAATCGCATTTCCCCCCAATGCGGCCACAACAAAATCAATGCACACACACGCAGACACACAGACAGGTGTACATGTGTTGTGTATGCCCCAAAAACGAGAAACGGTCAACAATAATGGAAATTACAAACTGGCGCACAGGTGCACAATGCGTTATCAGGCAAACGTGGCCCAAATCTAAGCAACAAACCAAACAAACAAACAACAAAACGAGTCAATGTGAATAACGCATGAATACGAATGCGAATGGGAATGCGAATACGCTAGTGAGTGCATGCAATTTGAGCAGTGAGTCACAGAACGTGAGTGAAATGTTCGCATCGAGGTGCATTTGAAATGCACTCGCCGTTACTTAAGTATTCTTGTTCACAATCAAAATCCAAAACTGACTTAATTGAGACAAAGAGAGAGAGAGAGAAAGAGAGGCAAGCAATAATGAGTAAATGAATGTGAATCATGCATGGATTTCCCCCGTATCGCATATATAGTATGTCATTATAAACTGCAAACTATTTCGAGGCTTATCAAAGTCTATAAAAAGTTCAGCGCTAAAAATTAATGATGACTAAATGAGAACAAACAGAAATGAGATGAGAAATAAGAATTAACTTAGGAGGAGGTTAATCAGACTAAGCCAGAGAGGGAGAGATATATGAAAGAGGCAGGGAAGCAGATGGGAGAGAAAACTAATAAAATAGCAGAGTCATTAAATCAAGAGAGTGAACGCATTGAATGAACTGGGAAATAAAAGGAAGTTATGTCTGTTTAATTCAACACATTTTATAATGATTTTTAATAATGAATAAATTATAATATTTTTTGTATTTATTTGGCGTTCTTGATCAAGGCAAAGCTATGAGATAATATTGCCATAATAATTATATATTATAATATTAAGTATTTTAAAATATAATCGAACAATTTCTTCAATAGCACATAAAATAACTTTTAAGTTTGCATAAATAAATACAAATTTAAAGTTATTAAGGTTTACTATCTGATAAAAGCAAGAGTTTAGGAGTTAGAACATAGAAATTAACCATGAATTCAACAATAGTTTAGTATACCATGTTATAGGTATAGGAAAGTGTTCTTTAATAAAATAAATTTGCATACTAAAGATAGAAACTTAATCAAGAATTCGCAAATAGCAGCAGAAACGGAAAGTGAATTAGCGGTTTATAGCAAGACTAGAATGAGAACTAAAAAAAAACTAGAACCCAAGCTGTGATTCATAGACAACCTGCAACTGGAAATGCAACTACTGAACAGGTTGAGGTTGCACATGCATAAAAAATGCAAATAAGTTGTAAATATTATATGGAAATTGAACAATCATACACTATACTATGCCAAGTAGTTGGCATTAGGCTATACAGCTTATGATTCATGAAATTATTCAACTGATTGGCAACTATTGAACTGAACAGTGGCACGCACCTGCCAGGGGGGAAGGGGGAATGGGAGGGTACCCTTTATTTAACTTACTTATGCCATAAGTTTGCCATTCTCATCGGGCCAGTCAAAGTACCCGGCTACGTGTCCATAAAGACAACAACTCCCGTCCAGGGGAATCGATCAAAAACTTTTACCTTCTGCGAAAACTGTAAACTATGTTCCCGTACAGGCATCGCTATAAGTATACGCACACGTACACATACATAGAGAGGACAAACTTTTACATAAGCTGCAAGTTTTCTTTATTGTCTTGCAACTGTTTTGTCGTTTCTTGCTGCTCAGGGAGTCGTCGTCGTGTCTCCTATTATATTTAATTTGCCTTGCATACGCTTTGTCAATATTCCCCTCCACCATCCCCTTACCATCTCCTTCTCTCTATACCTTTCATTCTTTATATATTGCTCACTCTTGCGCTTTATTATGCGCGCCCAGCGATCTGCGTGCCCGAAATTCCAACATGGCCCAAAGCGTTGCCAACTTCCTGCACACACACACACACACAGAAGTAGACACGCACACACATACAGCGACACACTGACACAAAAAACATTGCATTTTGTGCCATCTCTCTCTGGCATTTTTCAGTCATTTCTGGGCAAATTAGTCATGAAGTTGTGTCTTTCATTTGTTCGACAATTTCCAACACTGGCAGCAAAAAGCTCCGTTAATGCGCTCAAAGTGACAACAAAATGCCAAAAGCAAACAACAAAAACAATTCGCAATTTCGCCCGAAATAATCTGCAATTTGTGCGAGAAATTCAGCGGAAAATCAATAGAAATACCCCGAATAAAAACACGCGTCGTCTTGTGCGGCAGCAAAGCAATTAAAATGCGGAAATTGAATAAAGAGAAGAAGTTAAAGATGAGCTCAGAGACGGAGACAGAGACGGAAACAACTGGACTGGTTGGTCACACATCGCTTTGCAGCCAAGTCTCTTAAGTCTCTGCTGCTTTCAGTCTCCCCTGAGGGGCCTGAGGGCGCGTCTAAGTCTTTTGTCTTGGTTGCTGCGCCCTCATTCTCACCTGTGCGGGTCAAGCTACATATCGCTACCGGCTTCAGCTTCAGTTTCAGTTTCAGTTACAAAAATTCTTTTGGAGAAAGAAAAATGTCGAGCTGAAGCCAAAGCAAAAGCAGTGAAAAAACGACAACGATGTTATGAATATGAATGAGAGACTTCACTGGCACTCTGACTGTAACTCTGTCTTCCTCTTTCACTGTTACTTTGTCTGCTTCTTTCTCTCTCACTCTCTCTCCCATTCTCTCCTTCAGTGTCTATCTGTCTTTCAGTTCTTGGCTGCACATGCATTTACCAAAGGTTGCTAAGTCTAAGGGAATTCGCAACTAAGAGGACACTAAAGCATACACTACTTTGGAGCTTAAAGTAAATATAATGAGAGTAAAGATAACCTCTTTTTTATTTGTGAATTATCAAGTTTAATTTAAGGAAATCAGACAATCTAGAAAGTTGATAGGTACATTATAGGTACCTATTAACCTAACCTCTAAAACAGACTTTACATACCTTTCTACGATTATACTCGATTTGATTCATATTGAAATATAAAAGAAAAACATATTTGCACTTATATAAAATACAATATAATATTTATATATATTTTAGTATATTTAATATATTATATATAATATAAATTATATAAATATTTTAACAGTAAATTTACCAATTACAACATATACCAAGTTTACTTACAAGAACTATCAGAAATTATTTAGACTATTTTTTTTCACACAAAATATATAAGTTTATTTTACTTTAAAAAATTATAGTAGTTTAGTTTAAGAGGTTTTCGCTTTATAATATAGAACTCTTAGTTTGTTTTGAAGAATTTGTGCGAATTGTAAAAGAGTTCTAAACATATTTGACATTGTTTATCTTTAAAATAAAACATTAAAAGTTTACGTTAAATTTCCGTATTTCAGTTTGTAAAATATCAAGTTTAATTCTGCTAAATTTTGAGGTATTCTCAAAATATTCAGCTAGAATATAAATTTACTAAATTGTTTTTGAAATATTGCAATATTTTATCGACAGCAATTGAGGATCTTTCAATTTCGCATTCTATTTTATGTTCTCCTTGGCTTGTGCTACTGAAAACAATCAGTGCAAATTGTAAGACACGATTTGCTGCGAATATCATATATCATTTGCATGTATAGATAGGGGCGGGGTAGAGGGGACGGGAAGAGGTAGGGTTATCGCTCTGCCGGCTGCCAAAATCAGAGCGAGTGCAGTCCGAGGCATTTGCCAAGTCAAATATCAAATATTTATTTGCAATGCATGCCTTTGTTTGGCATTTTATTTATTACACGTCGATAGAGACAGAGCATACAGTGGAAAGAGAGGGATAGAGATGGAGAAAGAAGGTTGCATATGGGCACGTAGTGCCTCAATTTGTGGCCATTAAAATGCAAAGGCCGTAAGCAGTTTTTGCATTTGACATGTAGCAACTGGACGGGGCAAGTATTGTACAAAGGGGCAAGCAAAGAGGGCGTGGCAGGCCGGGGAGACTGGAGCGGCATGGAGGCAGTAGAGGCGGGTCATCTAAAAGGGACTTCGCGGTTCCGCGTTGCCATCAAACATTTATAATTGCAAGACAACGTTGTGAATGTGAATGTGAAAAAATAAAACAAAACGAGAGCAACAGTCGCGCAAAACGCGACAGTGGGATACCCTTCGACCTATAATCCCGTGTAGTTTAATTTGTTAAATTCATACACATATGCATATGCACATGCTTTGAAATTAATCCCGACAGATGGCGCTCGCGCTTCGCGCTCGCCCGTCTCCCTTGTTAGCTGACAGAAGCACTTGGTTTTATGCTCATACTTTCTTAAATAACTTCTGTGTTTATTGTTCGATTGGATTGTGATTTGGGGACTACGTAGATATTTCATTCAGCTTAGTATATGTTAAAGTCAGAAAGTTGTATCTTATATACAGCGCTTACAAATTAAGTTCAAAAATTAAATTATTGATTTGTGGGGGCGGTGGGCGTGGCACCTAACATTTGAAATAAACTTCATCTGCTTATAGTACACAGGAGTCTTTCTGCCAAGTTTGGTAACTCTAGCTTTTATAATAGCTGAGATCTGTGCGTTCACACAGACAGACGGACAGACGGACAGACGGACAGACGGACAGACAGACAGACATAGCTCAATCGACTCGGCTTGTGATCCTGAGCAAGAATATATATACTTTATGGGGTCTCCCACGCCTCCTTATGCCTGTTACATACATTTGCACAAAGTTAGTATACCCTTTTTTGACCATTTTCAATGGTCGAAGGGTATAAACAGGCACAGGCGAAAATTGTTTAAGTATTCAGTGCGAAGCGAAAAAGCTTTGCATATGTGGCAAGTAGCAATGGCATAGTGGCAAGTGGCACAGGCAAGTTGCAAGCTGCAATTGCAGCTGAATCTGTTGCTGCATTTTCGGCTTGTTTTCAGGGATTTTCGCTTTGCATACATTGAGGCAACAAGGAGAAGGCCTCGAGAAGGAGGTGGGGCAACATTTGAAAGGTTTTGCCTGTGGCTGGAGTGGGCCAAGAGAGGGCAGAGTAAAAGGAGAGGGGGGGTGGCTTAGCACGAGACGAGAACAAAAAGTGTCTGTCTTAAAGTCACGTCATGTTCGCATGTACCACAGAGTGGAGTGAGGCAGGAGAAAAGGGGAGGAGAGTGTATGGCAAGTTGCCTGTAATGAGGGAGCCTCTGCCCTTCCCTCTACCCCTGCTGCTTCTTTCTGTGTTGTTAATGTTGTTAGGCAGCAACAGCAGCAACCTCAGCAGCGACGTCGACAGCAGCGGCATAAATAGCAGCATCAACAGCAGCAGCAGCTTCTTTTCAGCTAATGAGAATGGGAGACGGCACCCTGTGAATTCTCCGCCAGCTGCGGGTCTGTATGGCGTAATAAGAGGCAACGCTCCAGCTCCAAGACAAAAACCAAAAAAAAAACCTCTACACACACACACAAACATACACACACATAAGTATGTTGAGCGAAGGAAATTGAAGGATTTTAATTAAATAGGCTGCCAGGCGCGGCCAAGTTGTAAATTTAACCAGGCTCAGCCCCAGACGAGGCAGCACTTTAATGCGTATAGAGAGGGGGATAGAGAGATACAGAAAGAGAGCGAGCGAGAGAGAGAGGGAGAGAGAGGGAGCGCTACGCTGCTATCTCTATTTAATTGCTAGGATGCATCACGAGCTGCGTTATTGTTCACATAACTCTTGAAGAGTTTCTCATTTTACAAGATTTAAGTAATTTTCTTATGCCCCGCGGAGAATTGCGAAATACTGAAGACTGCTGAGATAGCTTAAGCTATCAAGCTGAAGCTGGAGGGAGGCATGCGTAGTTAAAGGCACAACCAATATAAAAGAGAGTGAAATATTTCTATAGGTTGTCATCAAATTAAAATAAAGACGAAACGGAGCAAAGAAATTCAAATTGTTTTTATTATATTTCATGCTCTTTCACACCTAACTAACCTTATTGCACTCTTTCACTCAACTGTAGCTCAAGCCTGGCAATAATCGCTGAGTTACTTGGCACTGGGGCTTGACCTTTGGCCGAAGACGAGCCTCGGCACAGGTACAGCCGAACAGAGGCGTTGAGCCGAGGAACCTACGAGCATGCGCAGTGTTGCAAAGCGGACAACATCATTTGCATAAGCAGGTCACTAGAAGGCACGAGCACGACTTACGCGTGACACGCTAGCGAAACACTTGCTAGAACTATTGCACAGTGGCTGGCACAGTGGACCGCACAGTGGGTCTCTTTATCTATTCTAATAAACCAAACAAACAGTTTAGCAACGATTTATAGGTGAGAACAAGTTTGCTATAAATAAGGTGAGGATGGTAGATAAGAGAGAGGGGTATGGGGAAAGGTAGAGGAAGAAAGAGAGACAGCATGGGGTAGAGAATAAGAGAGAGTGAGAGATAGAGAGAGACAGAGAGAGAGAGAGCGAGAGTGAGAGTGTGCGCTTGTTGTGTTTCAATCAGCGCTTAAAATAAACGCAACTCGTGATATCATCATCAAGTTCTCATCGTCGCAGCTTCGTCTCGACTTCTTCTTACCTGTTAAAATGGCTGCCAGAAATACTAAAACGATCCGTGACATTTTGTATGGTTGTTGTTGCTTCTTCTGCTTCTTCTTCTTTCTCTTCTTGGGGCGTCGCTAATCCCAATATGTGAACTTTTACGTTATTTAACGTTACTTTTTGCCTGGCGGGCAAAGGCGCTTTTTTATTATTATTATGTTTTTTATCCCGACTCTTTGTTGTTGTTGTATTCACTCTCTCGCGTATTTGGCAAAGAGCTTAGTGATTTTTGTTGTTGCTGTTGCTTAGCTTGTGTAGCATAAAATGTGTCGCTTTAGTTGAAGTGGGGGCACTTTACGGCCCTTGCAGTTGCCTTTGTGTGTGTTTATTATGTATGTGTATGTGTATGTATGGGTATGGGAGTGTGTGTATGTGTGAGAGGAGTGTATGTGTTGGTATATTTTATATGTGTTTACTTTTAGCGCGCACTGTCAAACACACTTTGATGGCGGGTTTCTTGAACTCGTTGGGATTTGCGGATAAATTTCTCGCACACACTTTGTTTGTAAATAAACGCCCACTGTGCGGGTACAATGGGCAACAACGGTGGGTAGGCAGCAAGGAGGCGACTAAGACGCAAGTCCGGCTGGCTAGCTAGAGTAGCCTGAGAGATGCAAGTCACAAATACACACGCACACGCTCCGAGAACGAGAGGCCAAAACGAAATGACGTTATGGAATTGATGACGATGACGTTGAACGACGCCGACGACGACGCTGACGACGACGCTGCTGCTACTGCTGCTCGGTAACCGGCACAAGCACACACACACACGCACGCACAAGCAGCGTGGGCGATGAACAGCGCTTCGGCGAAAGACACGACAACGAAAGACGAGCGAGCGAACGAACGAAGCGAACGAGCTTCGTGTGAGAGCCGAAGTGCGAGAGTGCGAGTCGAGCGAATTCGAATTTTAATTCGGTTGGAGAGCGAACGAAGCGTTGAATGCAACAGTTACCAACAGACTGAGTTGTGTCTGTGTCTATGAAGTTGCCAAACGGCCACGCAGCGGCAGCAGCAGCAGCGGCGCGGCGGCAACAGCAACACACACACACACACGCGCGCTGGTTCTCTCCCTCATACACAGACACGCAGTGCACACACATATGCAGGCATAGGCAGCGCAGCGCTCAGTTAGACACAGGCAGCGCAGCCGGCACACGTTAGCAACATACGTTAGCAACATGCGCACTAAGCTAGCAACATTCAGTATGTTGCTTGTGTTCCAATTTGCCAGCAGAGACGCTGACGCTGACTGCAGCAGAGGCAGCATCTTTTGTCAGTTTGATTTGAATTTGTGTCTCTCTTGTGCATTGGCTTGTGCTGCTGTTGTTTTTGTTGCTGCTGTTGTTCTCTTGTTGTTGTTCTCCCGTTGCTGTATGTTGTTGTTTGCATTTGTCTGCCAGCCGCATTTCTGTGTCTATTTGTCGCTTGATAATCTCCGGCTTTTGTTTGCCCCACAGCCACAGTCGCCTCAGTCTGTTGCACGGCAGCAGCAGCAGCAGCTCTGCAAATACGAAGGCATTCGACGTTGGCTGCGCCGTCGGCATCCCGCTGCGCCTCTGTCTATATGTGCTGTTGAACGACAAAACAAATCGCGACCAATGAATGCATTGGGGGCCCAGCGCTGGGCCTGACCTACATGATTAGCCGCATCGCAAATCGAGCAAACACACACAGCACACTCACATTCACACTCATACCCACACTCACTCATACACTCATTCACACACATTTACATAAATCAATTATGAACTGCAATCGAAATATGCATTTTGCATGACAAGGTCTCCCTGGGGTGACCGTATGAGGCGCCGCCACAACCGATATTTATTGTGCCGCATAACATATTCATTTAACCAACAGCATGCGCCACTCAAACACTCACATTCACAGCGATTCACACACTCATTCACTCACACTCACAACTGCCGCGTGGCCAATAACATTAGCAACCTTTTAAATTTAATCAAAGCTTCTATTTTTTCAACAAATTCTCCCTTTTGTGAATGCCCCGCGGCCATATTTTACATACGCTCAAGCAGAGCGTTGCACGTGCAAATAATACCCTATACGAATGGGGAGTGGGGCATGTTACACTTGATAATGTGCTTTGTGTATTGATTGAGGCGGGAAGTTTACTTAGAAATACACTTTTAATATAAATTGTTGAGTTGCTTGATAAATGGGAATTATGTTATCAATTATTAAAGAAATACTCAAAATAAATGACATAATATGAACAAAATAAAAATAAAAGTCATCAAAATCATTACATTTTGAGTTTAATTTATTTAATTTATGTTTTTGTTTATTTATATAAAATACACTGATAGAATTCAACAATTTTTTGTAATAATCTAAAGATACTTTCGATGTGAGTTCTTCACTTCTAATCAAGATGATTTTGTCTTTTTAAAATATTTACTTTCATTTCTAGAATGATATTCACAATACTTTAATCAATCTTTCTCCCTCTCTAACATTCTTTTAAAGAAATACACTTAAAATATCTGCAAAATGCAAGAAATAGGATTTTAAACATGATTGTAGACTTTCTTAGTTAAGTATTTAAGATCGAGATATATATTCGCAGTTTTAATACATTTACTATTTCATATTCTTCTCCATGTTTTACATTTCTTTAAATAGAATAAATTCTGAATTGAATAGAATAAATTCTATATTAAAAAGAAAAATTAAATAATCTGGGTAGATTTTTTGGAGATATGTATAGTAAGTTCGGAATTAAAAACCGAGAAAATATCTAAGGATAAGATTGAGTATTCTTTTTGAGTATACATATATCAAAGGTTAATAATTCTTTGTTTCGTCTGTTTATATGTATTTCTTTATCTGTTTCCTCAATAACTATCTGATTTTACTCTCTCTCTCTCTCTTTTTCATTGTCTCTCTAATTCACCTCTCCCTCGTGCTGTCTATATCTCTTGCGGTCTCTCTATATCGCTCTGCCTTACTCTCTCTCTCTTTCACAATGACGCTATATCTCTTCCTCTCTGTCTCTCTGTCTCTCTGTCTCTCTGCCTCTCTCTCTGTCTCCCTGTGCCATTTGCCTCCCCTCTCCCCCTTAAATATCACAACCAATAAGAAGACTCGTGCAAATCCTTCTCACAAAATCAACCCCCATACCACATTCGATTACTCTCACTCACTTATAGAGTATCTGCAAGTCATTGCACGAGTTGCACTGTGAACTCTTTCAGATTTAACTGGCAACTCGCCGCGCTCGCTTGCTTCTTCCCCCTTTCCTTCCCTCATCCCTTCACCTTGCCTGTTATTTTAGAGTATCCGTTCGCCGTTTGCTGCTCGCTGTTGCATTCGATTATTTGGTGTATTTGCTATGTGTGTTTGTGTGTGTGTGTTTGTGTCGATAGTTGTGCATTTTGCATGCTATAAAAATGTCGCATGCTATAAACCATGTGAGCAGTGTGCACTGCACTGGAAATTGTAAATTCATGTTATGGCCACGCAGTGTGGCACTATGGAAATGTGTGAATAAGCAGGCAGGGAGGGGCAGGGGGGATACAGGGAGAGAGTGAGAGGATACTGTCTGGCAGGATTACAGCGGCAACCGCTCGTCACTGGAGCGAAGGCGTTGCTGCAAATGTACTACAGCTGCAGGACGAGTGTAGAAGCAGGGATGGGGGAGGGGGTGGAGCAGGGCACGACTGGGGCTAGTTGAGTCGGAGTTGAGCAGCAGGCAGCATGTGTTTATTGCCAGCAGAAAATGATGATTACACGTAATGTGCAAATGGAGAAAGAGAGAGAGAGAGGGAGGGGGAGGGAAAGACAGCAAGGAATAGAGACAGAGAGCGCAGGAGGGCAACTTGCTTGGGGGTGACTGGGTGGGGCGATGGGGCGTGCAAAGCGGAAAACCGGAAAGGCAGCCGGAAAAACGGCAAGCAGCCGGCAAAACTAACAGGCGTTGGCATCCAATGGACAATCTACTGGCTACGCTGCCACCACTGTAGCTGCCCCAGCCTCAGTGCCACACTGCCACTACCAGTGCCAGTGCCACTGCCAGTGGCATCCTACGTTGCCATTGCCTGTTGGTGTTGCAACTCAATTTTGCGTGTGTGGTTGAGCAGCAGCAGCAGCAGCAGCAGTTGCCAGAAGGCAGCCCGCCTGGCGACAGCAGCAGCAACAGCAGCAGTGGCAGCAACGCCGGCGGTTGCCAGACTATGATGAGGCATGCAGCCAGCAAAAATATATAGAAAAACAATGTCTGCAGCAGGAAGAGGATGTTGATGCGGGGCGACATTTGGGGAGTGGAGGCGAAAATGAAAAGAATTTAGCTGAAGCTGCTTTCTATCCAGCTCTCTCTCTCTCTCTTTCTCCCCTCCCCCCTCAACCCCTACTGCATCTTGTTGTTACTGCAACTGTTTGCTGGGAATTCTAGGGAATCCTCCACATAGTTAGAACTTTTTCGCCGTGCTCAAATATCGCTTTGCTTAATTACTGCCAAATATTTGTGTTGCCATCGAGTCGTTGTGTCTCTCTCCTTTTCCCTCTCCCTCTCCCTCCCTCTCTCTCCCTCTCAGTCTTTTGTTTTTATTATGATTTTATAAATAATCACAACGAACTGTGCAAATACCACAGCAACTGCAGCGCAGCGTCAGCTCTGTTTGCTGCATGTGGCAATTAGAAGTTGCAACATGCAAATTGCAAATAGCAAATTGTCGCAGCATCATCTGCCAATCTCGACCATAAATTGAATTGTCTAATAGTTTGTTAAGTGATTAGGCTCTGCTGATCTCTGTTTATTGTTTTATTATTATTTGGAATTTAAAATAATTGAATCCTTTGTCTCTTACTGGGTTTAACTGTCTAAACTGTTGTGCACATTGACTTGAGAGTGAACATGTAGAAATCTGTCATAACTGTCTAGAGAATCAGTATTTTTTCAAGTAAAAAGAAAAAGAACAAAACATCATTTATTATTTAGACCGGACTGTCTTTTTTTAGTTTTCACCTTTCAAATATTTATAAATAATAAAACATTTGGCAAACTTACATAAGTTTGCATATTCAGTTTATTGGTTATTGTGATTCCAACAAGGCTCCAACACTCATAGCTTGGCAAATAATTCCACAATGTATTATTCACTTTTATATCATAATATTCTTGACATCTAAAACGTGTCAAGTATCTTATTTACTGCTTTTAAAAATGTTTCTTCGAGATTATAAACTTTTATTATCAAGTAAAATCAATTTGGCAACTTAAAATTCAGATAGAAATCTATTTTACAAACATTTTAATCAAATAAAGTACAAAAATAATTGAAATTAATCTTGTTTTACTTTTACTCAACATACTTTATATCATCTACGCCTATTTCTATTTGAAAATTCCCCTAATACTGCCCCTTCTCTGCCACTTTCCAAGTGCTACAAATGTGCCTCCTCCCAAGCTTCTTCTCTGCTTCACATTGTTCTCCTTCACCTTCTTCATCTTCTTCTTTGTCTTCGCCTTCGTTCTAGGCGCAGCATCTCGCAGCACCTTCCGGCCTGTCAGCAGCCTGTTAAAGTTCTCAGGAAGCCCGGAGATTTCTACTGACAGACAGGGAGACATGCAGACAGACAGACATGCTGAGAGACAGCGAGACAGACAGACAGACATGTAGACAGACCGACAGACAGGCAACTCCAGCTTCAATTTCAGCTCCAACTGCAGCTGCGTTTCAGTTGCCACATTGGTTCTATTTCTCTTACACTCTGCACGGGATGCAAACACTTCTGTCATATGCATTTTATGCTAAACCAAACGTGGCAACAACCAACATGCCACGCCCTCCCCGCGCCCCCTCTCACAGCACACCCAGCCGAAAAACCCAAGTCAAACTCATTATAATTTCATTGCAAGTCATTTCCATAGCATCGGAGCGTTTTTCGAAAACACGCACTAACAGACACACACACACACACACACACAGTCACATACACACAGAAACCACAACACACCTACAAGCAAACCGACAAACCACGTAGAGGAAAAACAATAACCTGCAATATAATGAAATGAAAATCGCCTAGAAAGCTCCGGCTAGAAGTGTACGAGTTGTTGAGGACCTCGAGCAGCAGATTCCCATATAAAGTTACCAAAACATGCAAATTTCGCACGCCAGCCCAAACGAGGGCGTGGCCAAGGGGGCACAGAGTGTAGATGAGCGAGTAAAGACCTTGCATTACAATTGAGTTACAGTTCAGTTTCAGTTTTGTGTTGCCATTATTACAGCAAAGTGAGGAGAGAGTGAGGAGCAGCAGTGGGAAGTAAGGGAGAGGGGAAGGTACAGAGAGCAGGCTGTCGGGATTAGGGAGCAGGGGCATTCGTGAGGGATTCGCTCATATTGTGCGAAACAATGAATTTATATGTATTTTGTTTTTGTTTTTTTTCCCCTCTCTCGCAACAAGGTAGCAGAGGAATGAAGGCAGCAGGGGGATGTGGGGGTATGAGGGGCAGAGAGGGTGCTCTGTGTTGCCTGTGTAGGAGTTGCAGCAGCAGCCTTTACACACATTTGACTTGTTGGTCGCTTGCTGTCAACTTCCCCGTGCCCCCTCACTCTCTACCTCTGTCCCGTTGGGCCTGCGTCGACTGCGTCGGTTGCAGATTAAACTCCGCTTATAATGAGAATTTTCACTCCCTCTCACTTCCTTCCTAGTTGTTGTTGTCGCTGATGTTGTTGCTGTTGTTGTTGTTGTTGTCGCTGTTGTTGTTGTGGGTATAAAGCAGCCGCTGGCGAATATGCATTAAAGCATTTTTACTCAACTCTTGTTGTTGTTGTTAGAAATGGAAGCAGCCAAGTCAGCACAGGAATCGCTTCGTAGCTTTTCAAATGTTGTTTGGCTTTTTTTTTGGATTTTTTTTAGCTGTTTTTTAAACTGGGGTCGAGGGCGTTGGGGCACAGCACACGCTTAACTCGGGCAGCGTCATATTTAAAGTGCAAAACGGTGGAAGTGTGGCAAACTGAGAGAGTTAATTTACTCTCAGTTACACTGCAAAAAAACTACAGTGTTAAAGAGAATGTTATAGCTGTAATTGAAAATGAATTTATATATATAATATATATGTATTTATATTTTTATTTATAATTTGTATATGTTATATATGTAAATATATCTTTTCTATATAATTTATAGTTTAAAAGTAAAGTTTTTCCATTTTTTATGCGTTCTTAAATATTGTAATAATCGAATGATTATTTTATTGCAAACACTTTTCACTTGTTTGCAAACACATAATAAATAAAGTAGTTCGCTTTTTTATGGCTTTCGTTTATAATAATATTTCAATAATAGTTTTTCTACCCCCTTTGTTCCGATTGCTGTAAATAAAGCCAATTGCAAGAATTTTCATTGATTAGTAAAAGTTGTAGAAAACTCTGCTTTATTCGAGAGCGAGAAAAACTTTTCTTGCTATGCATAAAGTTTGGCAAATCGACGGGGAAATACTCTGCAATTGAGTTAAGGTGCAAATGAAATATAAAGCCAACAGATATTGTCTTTCGCTATAAAATATATTGAATATACGTGAATAGACTTGTAAGTATCATAACCAGTCTATAGTTTAAATGATCTTTTATCTCTTGTTACTTGTTATCAATGATATGGGAGAGAATCTAAAAGTTCTTTCATAAATACTGAAGTTTACCGTGTTGTAACCTCTTACTTTTACTAGTTTGTAAGCATTCTAGCCCAACTGTAATTCTATGGATCTCCCTATCAAATTCATATAACTGAATCTTATAGTTATTTCTTATTAAATGAAGTTTACAGCGTTGCAATGTTTACCTCTCACTTGTGTCGAGCATTTACTAGTCTGTAAGCATTCTAGGTAAGGATCTTATGTCTCTTTTAATCTTATATCGAAGGTATATGGGAAGATCTAGAGTTCTTTCCTATCAACTGAAGTGTACAACGTTGCCACGTTTATGCTTATGCAATGACAAGCAGCCTTCCATGCTGATCACGAGTGCAATGCGTATTCAGTTTAATAGATTTTCTTAGCCGGCAAAGTTGAAATACCCTGGTGGCTCGTTGCCAGCGACAGGGTATGCCACAGTGTGGAAACTTGTGCCTGCCTCGTTGCCTGCTTGGACGCATGACTTTTGGGCATTGTTAGCGTTGAGCAGCGTAGTTGCTGCTGCTGCTGCTGCCAGGCAGAAGGAGCGTGCTCTGTGTGTGCAACGTGGAGCGTGCAACGTGCAACATGTTGCGGTTGGGTGGCTCCAATTGGGACTCGAGTGAGCATAAATTCAAATGTGCTGCACGCTGAGTAGGGGCACGCTTACTTATGAGTACGTGTGTGTGTGTGTGTGTGTGAGTGTCGCTGTGAGTCATTCTCACATACGTTATGTGCCGCGCTGTATTCACAAAACTATTCGCACTCGCAGCGTGGCAACAAATTGAGATTTATGTGCGAAAGGTTTGTGCAAAAAGTTGCGCAACCTCAGCCAATTGTAAATGTGTATGCGGGTGTGTGTGCGTGCGAGAGTGTGTGTGTGGCCTGGTCACCACTGTGGTATGGGGAATATGGTAAATGGTAAATGGCAAATGGCTTTCTGTGCAGCAGGGGGGCTGAGGCATGCGGGGCAAAGTTGGCAAAACTTGTCGTCGCTGCAACATTAGCTCTGGTCCTGCTGGGGCGGCAGCAATCTCAGCTCGTGTGGTGCTGCCCGAAAAGTTTTGCTTGCCAAAGGTTAAGGGCGCAAGGGATTAACTTGTGTTTACTTCACATGCCACTTGCCGCGCTCTTCTGACAGTTAACAACTGTCTAAAGTGCCGATCCCACCACGCCCCTCCCCATGCTGCAGATAAATTTCAAATTGACAGCAACAAGCTGACAAAATGAGGGCGAGGGTGCACGCCTTGTCAACATGTTGCTGGCAATACAGAGCTGATCAACATGCTGCAGAAACAATAACAGCAACAGCAAGAGTAACAGCGACAGCAGATAATTATTAACAGCAATGTAGATCGGCTAAGTAACAGTCCACTGTCAATTTTACAGTTCCCGCAAGCGCTCTCCCGCTCACCAACCACTGTTAACAGCAACTGAGAGCAGCCCTTTAACAGTGCGCTGTTAACTCAACCTTTGTTAACGTGCGCTCTGTTAGTTGGCTCACTGTGCGCTGTAAGCTTGGCTATGTTAACTCCCTCGCTGCGAACTGTTAGTGTTGTTGTGGCTGCTGCCCGCCTGCACCGTTTGTGGACTGTACCTTTTGTACCTGTTGTTGTTCGTCGTGTTGGCTTTTTGAATGCTCTTTGCGCGCGCTTTTCACACACACACACACTGAGAAACATGCATGTGTTCGTGCAGAACTGTATTCATTTGTATCTCTTGCATATGTAGCCGCGCATCTGTATCTGTATCTGTATCTGTAGCTTTTGTTTTGCTTGTTGTTTGTTTGTTTGTCGACTGGCTGCGGCTCACGTTTTCTTTCAGCTTCTTCTTTACAAAAAATGAAGAAAAAAAGCCCAAGCGAGCAACGGTCAATGCTTAAACCGAAAAAAGGCACAACACGACAGCGAGACACACAACGAGACAGAGAGATAGAGAGTGAGAGACAGGGAGAGAGAGGGAAACGAAAAGAGCCAAGGCAGAAGAAACTACACAAACTGAAACGAATTTCAACTGTGAGCGGCGGCAGCATCGCTTTTTATTTATTTACTGTGTTTACTGCGTTTACTCTCCTTTTCCTTCCTTTCTGCTGCTGCTACGTGCAGCTCCCCCCTCTACCCGCTCTCGACTCAACATTTGTTGGCCGTTTGTTGGCTGACTCCACGCTAGATTAGATACAGATACACAAATTCGAATTCAATTGCTTTGCTTTGCTTTGCTTGACTGAGGCTCCTTTTCCCCAAACCGGCTGCCCTCCCTTTCCCCCTCCACCTACTGCTTACTCCTCTGTACATTTTTTTTTTATGTGCAGCAACGTTTTGGCCAAATGTGTGTTACAGTTTCGTTGTTGTCGTTCTCGTGTTGTCGTTGTCGCTGTTTTGGCTCTTCAAAGAAAAAGGTCAAATCATTTTTATTGCTGCCGGGCAAGTCGCATCGCCGTCTTGCTCTTCGTCATTGTCATTGTCTTTGGCTCCGTTTGATGTGCTGCGTGACTTGACCCGACCCTGGCCATCTCCAATTGGCATTAGGCATGCCAATAAGCCAGTCAGCAACTGTTGGTAGCCAGCCAGAGGCAAATACGCGCTCAAGCACTGTCCCCAGTTACATTAAATGCATTATATAATAATTAGATATACAAGCAGGACAGCAGGCGAGAAGGCAGTTTCTTTAGGGTACACAACGCTGAGATACCCTTGAAATGAGTGGAAGATGAAGTGGAGTTCGTGTTGGTAGGAATTAGAAGCCGTTCCTATGAAATTGTTCCTAGATAGTCAATGAAACTACTTACAAACTTCTCTACAGAAAAGAGTTAGAGAAACATCCATATTACATCGATGTTTCATTTGAAAAACCCCAGCGAACATCGTTGTTTTTCCAACTGTACTACAGAAACTTTATCTGAGTTTATTTATAGAAACTTCTGCTTAGATATTAGAGATTAAAAATATTTTTATTAAAAGGATGAATGTAAATGAATCAAAAAATTATTAATATGTATTTTATTTTATTTAAATTAAAATTAAATTTAAAATATTTAAATTTAAAATTTAAACTTTAAACTGGGATAATAAAAAGAAATGTCTCCTTCTCTTTAGAAACTGATAATAAAAGGAACTTCTTGTGGGTAAACTATTTATATAAATATATTCTATACATGAACATCTTATTCTGCAAGGAAGTTTAGCAATTTCTTTATAGAAACCATTTCTTAATAGAGTAAATAGCTTAATACTTTCTACTTTTCTTGCCTCTCCTATCAACAAATAGTACATCACATTGTATCATAATATATCATATCACATCATATCAAATCATACAGCATTCGCGAGTAGAACAACTATGGCAGGCAAACGCCAGACTGTGCTAAGGCAGACCGTAGACAAACCCGTGTATACAGAACCAAGCCTGATTCAAGATAGACCACACCGCCTCAAGACTCTAGACAGCGCATTGGGTTACACCCTCCCTAACGATATTAGAATACCCTCCGCCAGGGTATTAACAGAACTTAGGCTCAACTAACAAGCCACTGCCTGAGGCTAAACTGAGCCCCAGCCCCTGCCCCAGCCCCAACCCGAACTGAGGCTGAAGTGCCTGCGTTGTTGATTCAAGGCTAAGCAAGGGCAAGAGGCAAAAGGGCCTCAACCAGGACGGGGGCTCAACTACTTAACCTTTTGCCAAGAAGTTGGCAACCAGAGCTTGCCCGGGCTTAGAGTCGACTACGCAGATAGCCATAGATAGCTGCACAGGCCTCTGTCTCTTGCTCTGTCTCTGGCTCTGTCTCTGGCTCTGCCTCGGTCGTGGTTCCTTTCCCGGCCACAGACGCTGGCATTAACCCGAGCCAGGGCCAACGCCAACGCCATGAGCGAAAACGTCAGCGAAGTCGCCCGCACAACAGCTTGACTGCTGCTCCCTACCCTCCCCAACCCCATCCCCTTCTTTCAATCTCCCAGCGCCTTCAACGGCTCAGCTCAACTTCGTCAACGCCCACGAGGCAAGGCGAGAGTTGGCGTTGAAGCGAGTGCGCTGCCAGCACATGTAAAATGCTTCAAAATTTAAAATGTATCATATTCCTGGCGCACCCACAATCCCCCCTCCCCTTACCCCTGCCACATGCAGTGCAATCCTCAGCACAACCAGTTGCAGCATTTGCGCCTCAAGGCAGCGTGTGCTCATCTCATTCTCATCCTGCGCTCGTTTTTATCATGCTGCATTTTAATGCGTCTTTGAAATGTGAAGTGCAAGTGGAGAAGAAGTGGAAAATAACTAAAGTGTCGCCTCGACAACAGTCCCAGTGTGTGTGTGTGTGCCTTCCCTCCCCCTATCCCCCCTCCTATGCCACGTCTGTCTTTTGTCTCTAAAATATTATAAAACATAACAATAAGTAGACGGCAAATGTGAAGTTTACTTTGCAGTCGTCGTCGTCGCCGAAGCGTAGCTCCCTCTAGACTTGCTACACTTCCCCCCTTGCCACTCCCCCTCCTTCGCCCCCCTCTTGGGGCTGTAAAGCCGGTTTGTGTCGTCACTAAAAAAGTCATGCAGCGACTTCAGTTCGTGTTGTTGCTGGTCATCATCATCATCGTCATCATCATCGGGCATCATCGTGCCGACTGCGGGGAACAGGTTTCTTTCTATGCCCAAAGACTGTTGCAAGACGCACCCAGTTAACCCCCTCCGCCCCCCTCCCCGCACCACCTTCTGTGCCTCCTTTGTATGTGTTGAGTCTCTTCGCTTTCAATGCTTTTGGCCTGCTTTGGTTTCTCTTGCTGTGGCTGTTGCTGTTTCTGCTTTGCTGCTGCTGCTGTTGCTGCCTCTGCTGCTGCTGCTGCTGCCTGCTGCCTGTTGCCAGTTGTCGCTTGTCTCTGTTTGCTTCACTTATGCTCTCGGCCACATATTGTACACTCTGGCTTAGCACTTCATTCTATTCTATTCCCCTTCCTCTTCTTATAATTACTCTGCCTGCTGTTGCCAGGCCGACACTAGCAACAGCAACATGTTGCTGGCAACTTTGCTGAAGTTCCTCATTGTTTTGTTCCCAATTTCATTTGTGGCTACCACAAAACAGTTAAAAATGGAACAGCTTTTCATAGCCATGACCACGATTGTTTGTTGTTGTTGTTGTTGTTATTGTTGCTGCTGCTGTTTGCAGTTGCTGTTGCTACCGTGACTGTTGCTGCTGCTGTTGCTGTTGCTGCTGCAGTACGTGACTAAGTTTGCTTCCACTGACTCTTGGCGTGTCTGTCAGTTGGCATAACGTTTCGTTGACAACGTCATTACTGTTCTCAATTTCACATATCACATGGCCAACTATCGCACACACACACACACACACACAGCAAGACTGAGGTGTGCTTTGAAAAAAAAAGAATGCCTGGTAGAACGTGCTTCGTGGCTGCTTACTCTGTGTGTGCTACCTGGAACGAAGCAGCCTCCTGCTTTGCCCTCTCTCCCTGCTCTTCTCCTCTTACACTACTCCCTCCCCTTGCCTCACCCACTTCCTCTCCTAGCCAACGTTAATGTGTCGAAAATGTTACAAGCAGAAAGTTGTGGCTTGTAAGCCCCAAACGGAACCCAAGAGCAACGCCAGGCGAGACGGCAGCAACAACTACTCACAGCAGCAGTGGCAGGGGTTGGTGGTAGTGGTGCTGCTGCTGCTGCTGTTGCTGGGGCAGCAACTGGCAACTGGCAACCGCAGAGCTGAGCTGCAAAGCTTTTGCTGGCAACTTTTGATGTTCTCAAGACATAATTCTAAGAAATTTTGACACTTTTGACATTTAGTAGTTTTGTCTATGCTGCAGCAACTTTGCAGCTCCCCCCTCCCCCTCTGCCCCTTGCTCCACCTGCTGCTGTTGCTGCCGTTCAATGTTTGCCCATTGTCTTGTCCATGGCCAGCAGACGAGATGTTGCTGCTGTGGTTGCTCCTGCTGCTGCTGCTGTTGCTGTTGCTGCTGCAAATCCGTGGCAGCAATTAAAACTTACTGCACTGCGAGGGTTCATGTCATGTGCAGGGAATATTGAAAATCCCCATTGCCAGTGGCTGCTGCTGCTGCTGCTGCTGCTGCTACACTTGATGTCGGGTTTAGCTTAAAGCAAACAATTTCAACGGAGATGGAGACGGAGAGCGAAAGAGTGAGAGAATCCAACTTGAAATCTATTTGCGAGTAGCTGGAGAGGAAGTGCAAAGTGCCCGGAGACATGTTTCGGCTGTAAAAGCGGTTAAGCGACGAGATGAGCCATAAAGCAAAGTAGGCAAATATTATCAGGCTTCACGCAGTGGATTATTGTAGGGGGAGAGGGTAGGGAGAGGGTGCTAAGAGAAGTTTGCAGAAAGGGAGAGGTAGATAACAAGATACGTAGAACAAGATAGAGAGAGTTCAAAGAAATACATGGTTGATGTATGAAGAAAGGGAGACAGAGAGGGAGAAAGGCGGTTGGAAATATTGGGAAAGACTGAGACAGAAATAGGAAGTGACGGTTGAGAGAGACAAGGGGATGGGCTCAAAGAGACAGTTAAAGACAAATAGAGAAAGAAACCTAGAAAGGATGAATAAAAGATAGAGTGATAAATAAAACAATTCACGATTAAATGACAAAACGTTCTGACTGATGTTATGCGAAAAAATGTCAAGCTTTCCAATGGAATGTCAAACTTTACCTAGGCCAGAAATATATATAGCAGCCTTCGAATACCGAGATAAAAATTAGAAGAAATAGTGACAGAAATGCAGAAACAATGAACAATTTAAGTTTATTGAAGGATAGAAAACGAGAGAGTCGAATGAAGGGATATACAGTGAGAGAGATGGTTAGATCAACACAAAAATTGATATAAGAGAAGAAAAAGACAGTGAGATACAGAAAAAGGTAGACAGTCAGAGAAAAATAGAGAGAGAGAAAGTGAGATAGGCAAGACTGCACATCACTCTCCCATATTATTAACACAGTAATCCCGAAAGCAAATGATATGACGTAACTTTGCGTGCAACTCTACAGAAGAATCACCTAGTATAGACATATCAAAGCCAAAAGAACACATCTCAAGCCAGTAATGCCAGTAGTATTTCCTATTAGTATTATCACAGCTCACTCATCCTTTTGTCTGGGCTTCAAAGTCCTACTCTATAATTCCGTGCTAGAACTGAAAGCCAGAGAGAGGTGTAAATTATTGATAGATATACGATATATATAGTAGAGATGGTGATAAAATAACAAATTAAGATTAAATATAAAAGAAAGATAGTAGAAAACTAGTAGTAGAAAACTCTTAAAGGATTCTCATTGGGTTCTTTCTTAGTTTCATTAACTATCACAAGATAAACTATATAAGGAACTTCTGATGGTTAATGAAAATAAGAAAGAACACAATGAGAATCCCTTGAGGGCTACTTACAGCTCATTGTAGGGTAATTGTAGGCCATAGTAAACTAGGAATAGTGAGTACTGCGCTATGTAGATTTTGCGAGTTACCGGTGCACTTCGAGTTAGTGTAGGTGTTGAGTAATTATGTCCGGCATTAGCTCTTAAAAGAAGTGTGTCGTTAGTCAAGCACCTTCTTGAAGTAAATGAGGTAAGGTCGACCAGTCCAGGGGACATCATGGATTTCCTTCGAATAATTGGACTGAAGAGGCAACTCTAAGCTCAGCAGAAGCTGCAATAGATCTACTCGAAGTACATCTTCAAAAATAATCCTAAGTAATACATTAACTTCTATATCACAATGTCCATCCCTTTCTACTCTCGATAGGCAGAAGAAGCTGTAAATGCTTGGGAGACCCCGCTGCAAATCACAATCGAAATAATAAAATTGATAACTGTTTATTTTGTATATTGAATCGAAATCACTTCAATGCAATGCAGTCCCTGCCTCTGTTGTGGTTACTGCCCCTGCATCCCCTGCTGACTTTGAGGGCGTCCATGTCCAGTGCAATTAAGCCCGAATGAGAGCGATATGTGGCACGCCCGACTCGCATCCATAGCGGATTTGTGGTATTTATGCCTGGTCGCACTGCGATAACCGCCAATGGCCCAAGATACTCCCGGTTATTGGCCATAATTGGGTACATTTTGGGGTTTGCTTACGCGCGATTTAACTAAATCGTGTTGCCCAATTGACGATTTACATCTGTTTCGCCACGCGAGTTGTGAGCTCGAGTGCAGCTAAGCGATTACGTGGGATATGTAGTGCGATATATGGGCAGATATACGATATGTGTAGAACAGGGGGCGGGGTGGGGTACTTAGCTAGTAAGGAGCATAACAAATGCGAGGGTTGCTCCAGCTGACACATGGAAAGCTGCTGACAATAATCTATTGCAATTTATTAGATGCAAAGAAAGGCGGCAGAAAGGGAAGGCAGAAGGGAAGGGGGCAGGCAGAGGAGCAAGAAAGGAATTGAGGAGAGTGGAGTAAAGAAGGGCAAGGAGTTGAGGTGTCGGTAGGTGGAGACAGCTCGTCTTAAATGCCAAAAAGCAAACGGATTACACAGTGACAAACTATCCAAACACGCCCCAAGTGGGCAAGGTCTGTCTGTAAAGAGAGGGGAGGAAGGGGAAGTGTTGATGTATTTGGCAACTGTTGCTGATTATTTATTTGCGCTTTTAGTTGGCCAAAAAAAAAGAAAAAGAAAGAGACCAAAGATTTCCTTGAGCTGCGATTTTCAGATACGAACAAAAAGCAAACAGAGCTGGAGCAGTTTCAGCACTTTGACAAGGGTGGACAATGGCGATTAGCGCAGGGCACTAATGCGACACGCCACACATCGGGGTGTACCACTGTCCCCCCTTTCCCACTATCCCTCTGCTGCTGCTCGCCTGGTCTCAGTCACTTCCCTTGCCCAGTCAAGCCATGTGTTTGCTCAGGACGCAGTGCAGCAGCAGCAGCAGCAGCAGGAGCAGCAGCAAAGTGAAAGATGTGCCAGAGATGTTAGTGGCAAATGGACAGCAGAAAAAGGAGGAGGGGGAGGTAAGGAAGTAGACAGGAAAGGGGCAGCAGAGGGGTGGCCAGTTTTGCCTTTCGTTGCTGGGGCAATCGCTGCTGACTTGCCACTTGTCTTTATTAGTTTTCGCACTGGCTACGCTGTCACGCGCAGTGAAAGACGGGGAAGAGTGTTAGGAAGGAGAGATGCAGAGAGGGGTAGGGGTGGGGGTTGGGGGAAGACAGCCTCCCCTTGTTTGTTTGCTCGCCTGCTCATGTTATTAGCCAATGCCATGTTTGCTCTGCTTGTCGAGTGTGAAAATTGTATTTTCTTTTCACTTTTGCACAACTTGTTGATGCCACAGTGTGGATTATCGGCAGCCAGTGTCTGCCACATCTGTCAGTGCCACAGTGAGAGTTCAGTGAACCAAACCGAACTGATTAAGGCAAATCTACAAAGCTGATTTACATAACTGCAGGTGGGCAGTGTAGAAAGAGGAGGAGGAGTAGGATTAGGAGTAGAAGTAGAAGCAGAGGCGCATGGAGATGCAGATGCAGATGGAGAGGGGAGGTGCAGGGAAGGATGACTTATCGGACCTCTTGCAGCGCGAGCTAAAGTGCCGCACTGAAGTAGCCAATAAATTTGACTATCATATCGAAGATCTTCCATTGCTAGAGCCCCGTGTGCGATGTCTTCCAGTGCAATGAACCCTCTCGAGAGATGCTTCCCAGCCTCTCTCTCTCTCTCTCTCTCTCGCTCTCTCTCTCCCGCTCTGGCTCAGGTAATCAAAACAAGTCGAGAGGGTCCCACCTGGAAAATGTCGTTTGTTGTCACGCTTCAAGAATCGAAATTGGTTTTTGTTTTCTTTCGTATTTCGTCTTTCGTCTTTCATTTCGATTTGTTTCTTTCCTTTCTACAGTTTTTCGTTGCTTGCAGCCTCCGTTGCATTCGCCGACTCCTAACCAGGTTATTGACTTTGACTCTGATTTTGATTTTGATTCCAATGCGGGGGCAACCCTCGAGACATGTGACTGGCTTGCATTGTTTATATTTGTGTTTGTGTATTTTTGTTTATGTATTTCAAAGGCATAAATTAAATTTCAATAAAAATGTCACAGCAACAACATGTGGAACAATTTTCGAGTGCCTTTGAGATCTCAAATGGCCTTTTTGTTGACCAAGGCAATTACTGCATTCTGGCTTCGAGTGTGTTCGTGTATGTGTGTGTGTGTGTGTTTGTGTGTAGAGTTGACATATACAAACACACACATGTGTGTGCTGGACACACACTTCACTTCAAATAGCTTTGCTGCCAAAGAAAATTCATAAAATATTTTAAAATTATATGCAAACCAAGCTGAAAGTAAATTATTTAACAATTGGGAGTGGGAGAGGAGAAGAGAGAGGCAGAGAGAGGGAGAGAGGGGGAGGGAGAGAGGCAGAGAGAGACAGTGCAAGAGTGAAAGAAAAGAGAACACGCAGCAGACATAATAATTTATTTCATTTCAAAGATTTCTAAAGGAAAATTAAACTTATAAAATGCAGTTAAAAAAGGTGTATGAAGGAAGATATGGATAGATAGATAGATATATAGATAAGTAGATATAAATATAGATAGACCATAGATGGACGTAAGTTGGGGAACCGGCATTCTAAAGATTTAACAATATGTTTAAACTTTCAGTGCAACAGCATTTTTCTCAAAAATTATTTAACAATATTTATTTTAGTTGAACGGCTTGAGAACACTTTGTTGGTAGATCAATTATGTATTGAGATGGGAAATAGAAAGAGCAGATTTAATGAAGACTCTGAATATGAATAAGCTTACCTAAAGAGTAGTAGTAAAGAGTAGTTAGATGTAAGAAATGTTTTGCAGTTTATATATGTTGTAGGAATATGGATTTAATAAAAAAGGAAGTGAGTGAAAAACAAGGTTAGAGTTTAAACCGAAAGTAAACCAATCTATTTTCATTATATTTCAACATCAGGAAGAAGTTAAAGGTTGTACTATGATTAACTTAAAGGTACTGATAATATTGGAGTAAAATATATATGTAGATGGGATTTCATTCTGTTCTCCCATCGAAATTGCCAGCAACTTAAAGTGATTCGCTTCAATGAAGATATCGCAGAGCAAGCTGAAGTTGGCAGACAGCTAAGAGAGTGCTCTGGCTACCCCACACCACACACAATTGGCAGAATTGACAGAAAGTTATAGCACGTACTGTGCTAGTTGTCACCTCATTCCATCGATGAGTAAATTTGCCTGTCGATTTTGGGTTTCAATTACCAAAATGAACTTTTCGCATCGTGGCCAGCTCAAGTTTTATGCGATTGGTCAAACTTAAAGTTGGGCTAAAAAGATGCTGACTCATCTCTGGGCACTCCATTACCCCGCCCAGACATAGGACATGGATACGAGCATTTACGCCCCCCAATTGTGAAGGGACTCGCTTGTGGTGCTCCTGACTGGGATAGTGTACCCCGCCTGCACCGCCCGCCCCGCCCTGGCTTGCTTGAACCCACACACACTCGACAATTAGCCAACTTTTGCAGCCATGCATTAACTCGACAACAACAAACAGTGGGGGGAGAGAGGAAGAGAGGGAGACAACAACAACATGCGAAATGAAAATGAAAAGTGTCCAGCGACAAGAGAACACAACAATTTAAATGAGCAGCCAACTAGTAAAGTGGGAGAGGGAGGGAAACGAGAACGAAAGTTACATTCGGCATGCCGAAGGTTCTATACCCTTCTCATATGCTCAGAACGTACCAATACCAGTTATATATAGTGGTGCAGAATTGAATGATATTATGTATATTCAATATTATTTTTCACTTTGATAAGTTATTTCTAAAATCAAAACTCGTCTTCATACAAATACATTAATTTCGTCCGATTGTTCCTATGGCAGCTATATGTTATAGTTGTCCAATTTTGATGAAATTTTATATGCATATCATATATATAGAATAAGTGCGATGTAGTAAATTTGAATGCAAAATCTTGACAAATAACAAAACTCGGCCGATAGTTTGTATGACAGCTATACGATATATCGGTCCGATCCGGTTCGTTCTGACTTATATAAAGCGTGCAGCAATAAGAAGCATGTGTACCAAGTTTCATCGAGATAACTTTAAAACTGAGAGGCTAGCTTGCGTTGCAACAGACGGACACACGGATACACGGACAAACACATACACGGACACTCGGACAGACGGACAGCGCTAGTTCGATTTCTCTGTTGATGCTGATTCAGATTTGGAGATGTTTCCTAAGGTGCATTGCAAACTTCTGGCCAAAATGAATATACCCTCTGCAAGGTTATAAAAAGTGGAGTAGTGGGGGGTAGTGTGTGCGGGGGGTCGCGATGGTTTTAAGGATGAATACAAGCTGCCAGCTGAAGTAACAATAAATTAATTAAAACTTTTTAGCCAATTCAATTTGTGTCGTCGGCGTCTGCGACGTTTGTTTTCAGCTTCTCCTTCTCTTTGCACAGTTTTGTTTTATTCCCTTCTCTTTTTTTTTGCACTGAGCTTTGTCCCTTTCAATTATAAATGCACATAAATTGTTGCGCGCTTCGGTTGGCCACAGGACCACGCCCCCTAATGGAGAGGGGCTGGGACGCTGGCCCCTGATGCTCGACTTGATGACACTTGAATTTCAAATAATCCAAACAGTTAACGTTGCCCATGTCCAAAAGCGGACAGCAACAACAATAACAACAGCAGAAACCACACAGATTTCAAATGCAATAAAAGTTTGTCTTTCGACTATGCATACCCTGTAGGCAGCAGAAGGGGTCAGAGAGGTGTGATGGACTGCAAAGATTATAGGTTTATGTTCATGGGAACTACTTCTGTTAGACTTATTAACTCTGGGTAGATAAATCCGAAATGTGATAAATTAATGTTTAATAAAAGTAGACCTAATCTCAATTAAACCTAAACCTAACTTAAACGATAAATACAAATATGAAACATTTTAATTGTAACAAGCTTTTATTTTCAAATTTCAAATGAAAATTCTTTGATGAATTCCTGTTTGATAAAAGTAGTCCTAACCTCAATTAAACCTAAACCTAACATAAACATACCCAAGAAATACAAATAAGAAACATTTTAATTTGTAAAAACATTTTATTGTAACAATTTTATTTTCGTATTTAATTTCAAATTTCAAGTGAATTCTTTGACGAATTTCTGTTTAATAAAAGTAGACCTAACCTCAATTATTATTTCAAAATAATTGTTCAACCTTAAACTAAACTAACAATTCGTATTAATCACATTTAAAACTACAGCAAGTTCTTATTTCCTTTCAACTGTATCCCTAACTGTTGGTTAGGTACTTTCTCTTCCTTCCCAGGGTATCTGCTAGTTGTGCTGTCGCATAGCTTTCCCTACCCCATTGTTTTCCCATTTTTGGGTAAACTTTGATTTGTGTCCAACAGCTTGTCGCAGTAGTTAGAGCAAAGATTGGAAAACAATTCACATAAATAATTAAACGATTTAGTGTGTCCCTCAACTTCAGCTGCATGGCCAAATAAACTGATGAAATTGCATTGCTCAATGCGCTCCCAGCTAGAGCTCTACGTATGTATGTGCAGTCTATTAAACCAAACCCAAATTGGATTTGCAGCACAATTTCTGATTTGATTTCATTCATCAAAAAAACAGAAACTGCTGCATCAGCATTGGAAATTCCTCAAAAGAAAAGAATAACAATCAATTATGAAGCTCAAATTGAGAGAAAAACTCCCAAGACTGTGGAATATCAAAGTTCACACCTAGCACGACTTTGGTGGAACCGCAAAACACACAACTCACGAAATTTAATGAAATTACCAACTGCAGATAACGCAAGTCCCGACTCCCGACTCCAGACTCGCTTCTTCCAAATCTTCCGTCTTCCCGTACTCCCATCTTGGAACTCCCTCACGGTACTTTGCTGTGCATTCAATTAGAAACATCTCTGAATGTGTGGCCTGGTCAAAATGATGTGGGAAAATACTCGTATGAACAACAAACAAATCAAAGAAAACTGTGCCACACATTTCCACATTTCCAATTTCAATTCCCATTCCTATTTCTTTTCGTCTTTGACAGCGTCTTGGTCTTCTTCTGCTTCTTCTTCTGCTTTTCTTGGCTGTTGTTGTTGTTGTTGCTCGTATTCTACTTGCTTGAAACTATTTTAATATGGAAATTGATATGGTATATACGACAACGACGACGACGTCGACGAATGAGGCTGCCTCAGCCAACGGGGCGCGCGCTTATTTATGCATGAAGATGACTTTACATTCCTCGCCCGAGTCGGCAACACTTTTACGGTTGTCAGTCCGTCGCGCTGTCCGTCTAGTTGTTACGGGCTGCTGGACAGCCCTTAAGAGCGACTTGTGCCTGGGAAAAGAGAGGGAAGCTAGACGAAGGCAAAGATGTGGGTTGAATTTAACGAAGGAAGAACGAACAGATAATACCCTAGCAATGGTCGGTAATTACTTTTAATATATGCAGATAATACATGTGTATATAATCGTATAATATTATACAATATATACATCATTAAGTTCGTACTAAAATATTACTATAACTATAAAGAGTGCAATTTAGAATATTCAACAATTCTTACCAGATAAAATTCAATAATACTAAAAATAATCCCAAGTTTTCTGTTTGTAATATAACTTTAATTAATATATAGCACCTTATTTTCCACTTTTATCATGATAAAGTACTATGATCTCATAACTGTAAATACATATTCATATTCATATCACATTCCAATTTCAAGTCAATTCCCCATTAGCCCAGTTCACATAGTCAGTCAGCTCAAGAGTTTATTAAAATACACCACGCATTGATGGCAATTGCAAATGCAGTGTCAAAATTAGAATACCCTGTGCTAAGCAAATATTGGGTATATAAATATTTGACTAACCTGTATGTGTGAGTGTGTACACATTCTCCAGGCTGAGTCTGAGTCTTCAGTCTCAGTCTCTCTCTCCCTCTCAGTTTGTATCATTGGGAGCGTCTTGACCTTTTTGTGGTCAGAGTGCACACAAGCATGAATCGAGGTATAGCACTGCCGCTGTCTCTTCTTCTTCTGCTTCTGCTTCGTCTTTACCATTTACTTTTACCTGTCCATTTTAGGCTTTATTTACCTTGCACTTGGCTCCTATAACAGGTTTCTATTCGGGCTGCTCAATTTGTGCTCTCCCTGCTGCATTTTTGTGTGTGTCTTCGCCTTGGCCACTTGATAGATGGCTTCGCTTTTTGTTATTGTGCCCCAAGCTGCCATAAATATTGATTAATCTATAGTTTTACATTCAAGGGAATGAAAGAAGAGCAGCACCAAGAGGGGGATCACTTGGCAGCTGTCCCAGGGCTGCAGCCAAACAACTTCATTGTGCAATTGGCCTAACTTCAGTGCCCACAATATCCTTATAGACTTAGCTCTTATGGCATTAGACACGGGGTTGTTCCAGCATTTACAGGTGTTGTGCAGTTCACACGCCTTTGCAGTGCGCTGTAATTAGAGAGAGAGCTCTTCATTTCAAGACTATTTATTAGCCTCGATCTCCCTCTCCCTTCCTTCTTCTCCTGCTGACGACTTCCTTTCAAACTGATCGTTGACCTTTCGAGCACAGCGCGTTGCTCCGTGGGGTGAGTTCATTATTAGGCCACTCTCTAGTTGCTCTTTTGAGGTTTCTATTATGCGATCGCGGGGTTTCATAATCTATGGAAACCTTTTTGAAAGGTTTAAGCCAGTCTGCGGTGGTCTTCGTAGACGTAACTGACGTTTTTCCTTTATTATTCTTTGGCTGCAATCGCTTGAGGTGCTTCAATTTTAATTAGGGTAGGGATTAGAGATCATAATACTGTGCATTTTTATAGGTAGGAGGAAAAGTCATGTACGAGTATGCAGTAAATAGAAACTATGTGTAGTGTGTACATAGTTTCTATTTGTCTAAATTTATTTAAATAAAAACTATGTACACACTATTCATAGTTTTTATTTACTGCATGTATTGTAATGTAATGTAATAAATATAACAACATAAAAATTATATATTAAATATTTGTTAATGCGAACTCCTTCATAATACCATTTATATTAAGATATACAATAATGCAAAATATGAAGGCAATATTATTTTTATTTATAAATATTCATTATATAATTTTAATATTAATTAATATTAATTATTAATTAATATTAATATTAATATTAATATTACATTATTTATTTTGCAAAGAGTAAGTTCACACACTTTCTATCCTTTATCAGTATTTATTGCAAGCAGTTTCTAGACATTTGAAGAGTTATGAAAATAGTAATTGTATACTATAATATTATAAGCGAATAATAACAAAGTGTTTTTAGTTACCCGCATAAGTCTGGAAACATATGTATGAATATAGTAACTATTGTATATTATATTTTGCATTACAAGTCTTTTTTTAAATGTTCCCTTATCTTGTCAGTGCCTATCTAATTCATAGCCCCTTCATATTTATATTATTTACAGTCCACTAAGATACGATAATTGAAATATATTTAATGGAAGTGCTTTAAATTGTTGTTTAATAAAAACTGAGTCACTTTAACTTTTCAAAAATACATAAAAAGAGAAGAAATGAAAGAAAATATGCGTAGAATCAGACAAAAAAATTAAAATATACAAATTGGAATGTTAAAATACTAAGATGTTAGAAAATTTACATATGGCTTGGGAGTTGCATACTCTCAAGAAGTTTATTGTAATCAGTTGTTGTCAGTACTTAACTGTGCCTGCTCGTTCTTCTCTTTACCCACCCCCCTTTCCCTTGTCATCCTCTTCTAATTCACAAGCCACCCGTTGACATTTCAGTTAAGAGGCATTTAAATTGCAGTCGCCAGTTGAACTGCTAATTTCGCATAGTCCACATATAATTAGCCTATGTTCGCCCCGACTGCCACGCCCCCCACTGCCACCTCTTCCACGCCCACCCGGCATTGACAAATGAATTCGAACTGCTCTCGTTGGCAGCTGCAATCCGGCAAATTCCACTGCCACAGCCGCAATGCAACTCAATTAAATTCGACGGCTTTGGCGGCGGCGTCGTAAATATTCGCTGTTGCATAATTTCACGAGGCTACGCCTACCCCTTCCTCCCTCCATATACACAGAGAGAGAGAGAGAAACAAACACATGCACACTGTGTGAGAGACGTGTGTTTTATAAAATATATTACACTGGGCATAATAATTCACGCAGGAAGCAGGCAGCAGGAACCGACGATGGCGCTGGCGGCTCTTGAACCGTTGCGAAAACTAATTAAAATGGAATGGCCACTGCCAATTAATGTGACTATAAGGTGGCTACTCAACGTACAGGGTGGCAGGGGGCGTGGCACTCCCACACACACACTGACGTCAGGCAGTTCATAATAAATAGTGCGACGCCTGCAACACCTGAGCCAATGTCCTGGCGAGCTCAGCTCAGCCTAGTTCAGCTCGGCTACTGTGCCCAGCCTGTCCATCTGTCCCTCTTCCCTTCCCCTGCCCCCTCTGTCCCTCTGTCTGGCTGGCTAATTTACATGCCAGCCTAATTAAAGCGGCCAAAGAAGCTTTATGACTTTTGTGGCGCTGGGCCGCAAAAAGCGTTTTGTATTTCAATAGGCCCGTTCGGCACATTCGCATCCGCTGGGGCATTGGCCCCGTTCCCTGCTGCCTCTCCGTCCCCTTCTCTAATTAATTGTCACTCCACACATGCAGTGAGAGGGGTAAGGAGGGAGAGGGGCGTGGTAAGCGCGATGGCCGCAGAAAACACAGACACAGTGACCCTAATTACGTGTAACGAGTTCATAAATGCGCACCACACGCACCTGTAGCCCAGGTGGGGCAGATACACAAATACTCACACTTACACACACACTCACACACAGACAGAGCTTATTCATAGGGGCTCGTTTCTGCATTTCCGTGTCTGATGTGACAAAAATTATATTTTGCGCCCTTGTTTGTGGCTAATTAAAATTAGAAGAGTCAAAGGACAAGCCACCAAAAAGAGAAAGAAGGCAGTGTGATAAGCTACAGCATACCCTGTAGAGAGAAGGTAAGCTATTTTCATTCTTACTTTCTCTAATCGCAACTTCGCCTACCTTAACTGAAGTGTTAAGAATATTCTACCGTTTTTCGTTCACTCACTTTGAATATGTGCAGGGTCTCTTTGTCAGTGTAATAAATAACAGCATGCCCTGTAGAGAGTAGGTATATAAAGTTAGGTCTTCTTTCTTTATAAGCAAGGTATGCTATGCTTATAAAGAAAGTAGACTTAACTCTCTCTAACTCTAACTTCGCCTGCCTCAGCTAAAGTGCCAATATCCTCTCTTTTCCATCTCTCACTCTGCTTACAGGGTATCTGTCACGCTACCTGTGACTGCCCATTGTTTGACTGTGACTGTGACATGCTTTGCCTGTGCGCTTATGTGATTTGCCAGTCTGGGTGCGCTCCTGCTCCTGTTTTGGGGTCTCTCCCTCTCCCACTCCTGCTCCTCTTTTTGGGTTTGTCGGGCAGTTAATTAATCTTGCTGTTTGTTCCCTCGTTTGTCCAGTTTGTCACTTGCAGCTCTGGATTACTTTCGTAGTCTTCTTTCCACTTGCTGTTGTTGTTGTTCTCGCCTGTCATTTAACAGCAGCTGACGTCACGCGCTGACCGTGCCTGCCTCATCCTCACTGACCTCATTCTGATTGTTTAAATTGAGCTCAGTGCAAAGCACTCGCCATATGGAAATACAAAAGGTGCTTCCCATTCAGAGTGAGTGGGAGAGAGAGACACAGGGAATGAGAGGAAGAGAGGCATACAATGTGCCAGTTTTATGTGATGTGTGCGAGATGAAATCGAGTTGAATTGTTTCTTGTTTACAAGCTCATGTTAATTGGCTTAAAGGGAATACAAGCTTATTATTTAGGGATTATAAAAGGAGTAAACGATTATATATATACCCCTATATCATTCCATAATACCTGTGCTACAAATTATTGAAATAAATTATTTTTAATAAATTTACGAAAACAATTAAAAAGTCAAGCGCGTTATTTAAGTTTTCTTGATTGTTTTCCTGTTTTATATAAAACTCTAAAATCCATATGTATATAGAAATATATTCTTATATATTTATTGTATATCTTAATACTTCTATCTTATCTATCCATCTATCTTAAAATATCTTTGTTAAACCTTCCAACTTTATTACATTAAAGTTGAGAATGTTTAAAATGTTAAAATTATTTTCTTTTCAGCTGAAATGAATGCAGAGCTTTAGTTTAACTTAACTCTCTTTGTCCAATTTAGGTTTTACAATTTCTAAATATTTCCCGGTCCCAAAAAGAAACTCAGATAATGCCGCTGATTTCCTGGCAATAAGTGTTGCTGAGGTAACCAGGCAGCTTTATCTTCTCCGGCGGCTTCATTTTGCACTTCTTGTTGTCATTTAAGTGTAGTTTATCAAGAAATCGTTCGTTGTTTGTTGTTGTTGTTGTTGTTATTGTTGGTGATGGCTCAACCAGGCTAGCGTAAATGTTGTTGTTGTTGCCGCTGCTGCTGCGCATCAAAGTCAAGCTGAAAAAAAATAAAGGATGAGAAGCAGAAACTGAAAAGAAATGGGAATCGCCAACATTTCCATTTCATTGCAGCTGTTGCTGCTGTTGTTGTCAGCCAGCAAATCTGCACCCCCTACCGTGTGTGTGTGTGTTGCAGGTGGCAAAGCATAAAACTTCATCATTGTCGCCTTGGCTCACGTGCTCACATGATGAAGCTGATGATGGCGGCGATGATGACGTTGATGGCAATAGAAGCTGCCACACAGGGCCAATGATACCGCAAAAACAGCAGCAACAAGAGCAACAACAAAAGCAGATACAGCCCGGCAGCAGCAGCTACAACCCGGCAGCAACAAAAGCAATATATCACGAGTCCAGCTTTTAGCAAGCTTTTCATAATCAGTGATGCATTGCCAGCAGCTCGCAGCTGACAATGTCGACGACGACGATGCAGGAAAAGCGCGAAAAATGACTGCAATGTTGCCAGCGTGACAGAGCAATTGTTGTTGCCATTGTTGTTGCTGCTGCTGTTGTTGACATAAATCCATATTTTGTACAGCAAATTTCACGATTGGCCAACAGCAGCAGCGATGGCAGGAGGCATCTGGGCAGCTGGCCAGGCATATCACGTGGAAAGCGAGGAAATTGCTAAAAATTTCCAATTAACGCTTAAGTTCAAGCAGCAGCAGCAGCCGTAGCAACAGCAACTTCGAGTGGCAATAGATGCAAGTCGCATAGAGATCCCATTTGCGACTCACGTGAAAGATGACAAAATATATTTGCCAGCTCTCTTCTCTGCCAGATATGAACAGGTTCATCCAACTGTGCCAACTCCCTGTGTGTCTGTGTGTGTGTGAGGGTGTGTGTGTGTGTGCAGCAATGTGCTTGGCTGGTCCATCATTCTTCATTTACTGACCCGACACCAGGAACGATGTCAGCAGCTGGCGCTGGCGCTGGAATCATCCACAGCGGGCATCATAATCATCGTCATCATCGTCATCATCATCGTCATCCTCATCGATGTGGATGTGCATGTGGATATGGATGCTGTGCTCCTGCCTTTGCTTGGCTGGTTATGGACCCACCTCCCTCTCAGCTTCGCCCTCTTGCAGCCCTTTCACTCTGCCGCGTGTTGCTCATGGTGAGCGTGCAAAGATAACCATGAAGCATTAACTTGCTTTAACGCAGCCAACGCATGCGAATGGCAAACAAAACGCGACAGGCGGACAAACAAACAGACGGTGGCCAGTGGGAGGAGAAGGCTGGTAAAGCCAAAGAGGTGGAGGGGGGGGCCAGTCGAACAAACAGTGCGACAGCAAAAGACACAGACAAGCAGATAGATGAACAGTTAGACAGCGGGACAGCGCGACAAAAGGACAGCGGAAAAGACGCACTGACGAACGGACGAAGGGGCAGGCGGACGGAGTGTCGGTCGCGTATGAAAGCATCAGTCGGGGATAAGTCAACAGTTCAGCGATGTTTGGGGTCAGGACATTGCACCGCATGCAGTGCGGTTGCTGTTCACTGGGTGTCGCTTAAAGGGTTGGATTGAAGCACAGCCTGAGTGTTGTAAAAGGCAAATGGGAAAATTGCCCAAAATAGTATAGTGTTGTTAGGCTACTGTGTTGAAGGGGTTGGGCAGTGTTGGGTAGGTCAGGTACAGCAGCCTGAAGGACGTAGTGCCTTCGACTTTGTACTCTAAAATTTAATTGTAAGAAAATAAATGAATATATGAAAATATATTACAAATTAATAAATACAGTTAATAAATAAACAACAATTTTAATATTGGAAAAATAAATAAATAGAAAGCTTAATAATAATAAGATATATAAATAAATAGATAACAAGTAAAATAATAAGTAACTGCATGAAATATAAATGTTGTAGTGTTGTGTAAGCAGTCAAATAAATTTATTATTACCTAACATCACAAGTGAATAAGTAGGTGCATATTAATATATAGTAACTTAACACTATGTAGTGTAGTTTGCGCACTTAAATATATATAAATATATTAAATATATAGTATATATATTTATATATATTATATTTCAAGTTAGGTTTCTACTTTACTTAACAAGTAACAAGAAGTTAGTACATTACATATGAAGTGAAGTTCGGACTATAGTAAAGAAGTAACTCAACACTCTTTGTGCAGTGTTGTGTAAGTAGGTAAATATATATTTAGAGTAAACTTTTTCGACATAACCCAACGAGCACTTGTCATCATTGATGAAAGATCTTACAACTACAGTTAGCATCTGCTGAAGCGGACTTCCTTGCAATTTACAGAGTATCTTACAGTCTGAGCACTTACAAAAAGCCGCCCCTTAAGTCTATTTGGCTTCTTAGCGCGTTTATTTCAAAGTTTGCGCACTTTAATGCGATTTTAACTGTGGCACAAAGACAAACGAACTTAAGAACTTGTCTTGCTCAAACAAAGCAGTTGCTGTAGTTCGTGTGGAGGGGGGACTCTCCTTCCCAACGACGAGGAAGCGCCTTAAAGTGTTGCCTACTTTTAAGCGTCGCTCTCATTACTTAATTACCGTTATCTCCATGTAAACGCTTGACAAAGCCGACAAAAAAGAGCTGCAGACAGCACAGACAGGCATAGAGAGGAGGAGGAAGAAGAGGAAAGAGGAGGTGAGTGTGCGGTATGTTGTAAGCCGCACACACCTGTGGCCAGACTAATCTATCATGTGCCATAAAGCGGCATCCAACGGTGTCGGTTGCCATTTGCAGCCGCAGCCAAAAATAGCGACGGAAGCGAAAGAATGGACGGAGGCAGAGTGCAGAATACACGTGATATGTATAACACGAGCTGGCCACGGTTTTTTGTTACCTTACTTACCCTGGACTGCCTGATAAGCCGCATTGTGTCCGGTGAGCTGCGCACGCGGCTTTTGTGGCCGGCGATGGCGGTGGATGAGGAGTGTGCAAAATGTTTATGACTCCACGGGGAGCCTGCACAGATGCTGTGCAAAAGAATGTAAAGCCCGAGCTGAAGCTGAAGAGAAGTCGCTGCAACAGAAGCAGGACGAATAGTTATGTAGCTGTAACTGGAGAAGAGGCAGCTGAGGCTAAGCCTCAAACGAACTGTCGAAAGCCTTTTGTATGGCCGTGTGTGTGTACATTTAAATCCCTGCGAGTGAGATTCGCTTGGAGGCGCCTTTTTTATTTATGTTGCATTAAAAATACAACACAGACAACACGTAATACATACAATCTACAGGGCATGCAAAGGAGGCCTGTAGCAATTTTAAGATTGCCGGCCGAAAGTATGCAATGGTTTTTTTTTTTCATTTTTCAATGCAAACACTGCTGTTCACAGCGTGTTCAACATAACGGGCAAAAGAAGCTTTTTTATTTGTGATACGTTTTTTATGCTTTCCGTACAATTAAGTCTACTCTGTATTATTTTATATAAGCTGCCAGGCAAGTATATTATTTACTTTTCGTAATTAATAGATCTGGTACACGTACATAGAAAGTCCCTGTTATAAATTATTATTGGCATTAAAAAGTATGCAATAGTTTTTATCTTCCTCTGCAGAGATCTGTTATGAGTCCTAACATTAAACAAAACTGTTAAATAACATTACATTTCGTTCTTAAAAGTATGCAATGCTTTTTGTACAACATTGGCAGAATTTTTTCTCGCAACTCTATGGAACTTGAAAAAAATAGTGTTCGGGGGGAAAATGCTGAGTTGACAACACTGGTGAAGAATAATGTCACAAATTCAGCACTAACCCGGCCAATATTTGTGTCCCAAACAGTCGCTTTGACTCCTGACTACCACACAGACAGTCCTGGTGTGGTCGCCCGAATCTCCTCAACGATCTGAAGGCTGCTTCTCTCGTCGAGTCGCACACGAAAACAAACAAATATTTGCTGTCAATAAATGCAAAATTGATAAGAAAACAAAGAGACGAACGAGGAGGAAAACCAATTGGCAAAATGGCTTCAAGATATTTTTACACAAATGATAAATTTCGACAGAAAAGTAAAATGACAAAAATAAGCAATAAAAATCAATAGAAAATGCCAAAGCGAAGGTTTTAAGACGAATTTATCGCACAGAATAATTAGAAAAAAAAACTAAGTCATTCAGAAAATCATTCAGTTGAAAAATCTGTAAAAGAACATAACATCATAACTCTATTTATATGTTAATGCAAATTTTGGGGGCTTTGGGCACGTTACAAAATTTCGCGATTAGCAACTCGAAAATTAGCTGGCGCCCCTAGCGGACGTCTGGCGAGACGAGAAACTTGATTAACTTGACTCTACGGGTTTTAGGTAAGGCTACTCAGACATTAGTTGCTGCTCCGGTTCCACCGGCAACTCCAACTCCCATTCCGACTGCGGTTGCTATCGATGGTATTGCTCCCGTCGTCGATGCTGCTGCCGACTGCGGCCCCACTCCGGGCATACCCGAGGGGAAGGTCACATATGGCATAAGAGTACGTGAGCCGGCGGAGTGCAAAGACTCGCGGGCACGCAACTGCGGCGTCTGATGCTGTTGCTGCAACTGATGCAGTGGAACGCCGGGGGCGATGCGATGATGATCCCCGAAGAAGGGATGCTTCAGCGCGTCCTCGGCACTGATGCGCTTCTGGGGATTCACCTCCAGCAGGCGACTGAGCAGATCGTATGCCTGATGCGGAAACATGTCGATATCCTCATAGTGCTCCACCTGATGGCTGGTGTGCTTGCAGATGCAGTTGAACGACAACTGCTCACAGTAGTGGCACATGTCGCAGGTGCCATCGGCGCGTCGATGGCGTCGATGCATCTCGGGCGAGAGGAAATAGTTGGCATAGCGAAAGCGCATGCAGACACGTCGCAGATCGAGTGCGTTCACCTTCTGTGTGATCAGGACCAGGCGATCCAGCATGAAGGCCGTCTTGCGCACCTGCAGATCACCAAAGAGATTCATTATCTCCGACAGCGCAGCACAATCGTTGGGCGCCTTGAAGAACGGATGCAGGGACGAGAGCATCGAGAGCATTATCACACCAGCTGCCCAGACATCGACGGCTGTGGTCTGATACGGATAGCGCAGCAGCACCTCCGGCGGCCGGTAGCCCGGTGTGCCTGCCCTGGAAGCGTGCATCTCCTTGCGGGTGCTATGCGTGGACACCACATAGTTATTGGGATCCACGTTGGTGTTCACATAGCGCAGACGGTTGATCAGCCTCTGTGTGTCCGCCTTCTGTGCCGCCAGCTCCTTCTTGGTGGGCTCCACCAACAGCAGACTGTGCTGCTGCTTCTGCTGTGCTGTGCCCTCGCCAAAGGCTGTGGTGCCACCACCAGCGGCACGCACACGTCGATCGGGATCCATTTGCTGGCGCAGGGCTGCCGCCGCCTCCGCCTCGGCCTGCAGGCTGTTGCCATCGTGCTGCATCGCCTGCTGCTGTGCTGCTGCATCTATGTCGCGCAGCAGGGCCGCAGCTCCGCTCAGATCACTCGGCTGTATCAGGCTGCCATCCTCGGCCAGACGCTGCGCCAGCCCGAAGTCGCAGAGCAGAAATTTGGCTGTGCGCCGATTGTAGAGTATGTTGCTCGGCTTGACGTCCCGGTGGATGACGTTGAACTGGTGCACATGTCGCAGGGCGATCAGCAAATTGCGCAGATAGTCCTTTACCTCGGCCAGACTCAGATTGCGATAGACGTCGTGAAAGCGATCGTGGCTCATGAAGGGCATCACGAAGGCAACGCTGTCGTTGTACCGTATACAGCAATTGATGCCGATCACATTGTGCTGTCCCCCCATGCGGAACATGCACTCCAGTTCGCGGAGAATGCGCTCCGGATGATTGGTGGGATTGTGATGCTTGATGGCGAATCGACGACGCTGCGCCTCGGGCAAGGCACGCTCTCGCTGCAAGGTGCCCAGCAGGACGGTGCTGAAGGTGCCGCTGCCAATGCGACAATGCACATCGAAGATTTTACTTATCTCCGGTATCGATGTCTGCAGCTCTTGCAGTGCCTCCGTGTTCTTGTCCTGCAGCTGCATGGCGGCCATTTCCCGGAACTTGGGCGTGTTGCGGCGTGTCACGCGTGACAGGGTGTCCGCGGGATCGTGATTCACGCGTTGCACCTGAGAGATCAGCGGAGTCACTGGCGTCGCTGCTGCAGGACATGATGCTGTTTGCTGTTGCTACTGTTGTTGGTGGCACCGTATATCGATTGAAGACGCCGAAATTGTTGCTATTACTGTTGTTGTGGCTCTTCTCGCGGTCGCGGGATTCCTTGATCGGCGATTGACGACCGCCTTGAGTGCGCGCCATGTTGCGATTGTTGCTGCTGATGTTGCCTGCCACTGTTGCACTTGCTGGCGTTGCCAGTGTGATATTTGGATTGGAACACTTCAGCTTGCGCTCCAGCGAGACAAGCTTTGCCTGCAGCGGATGCGAGATTTGCTTCTGATTGCCGTGAAATGGATGCGAATGCAGATGCGAGTGCGAGTGCGAGTGCGAATGTGAGTGTGAATGCGAATGCGAATGCGAATGCGACTGTTGCTGTTGCGGTTGCTGCAAATGTTGCTGGTGCTGCAGTAGATGCTGATGGGGATGCGTGTGTGACTGCTGCAACTTCTTGTCCATCGTATAAATAAGGAATTTAGTAAACATATACACGTTCCATAAATACAGCCCCGACTCTATGTAAAGGATCACTAGATATATTTTGAACGCCCTGTGGCACAAGGAGGCACCTCTGCACCTCTGCACGCTGCTCGCTGGTCTCTGCTTCAATGCGATATGCGATATGCGGCAAATGAGTTGCGAAACGGGTGGGGTGGGGCAGTGATGGGGTTGGTGTGGTTCGGCGGCTGCGAATTTGTGAAGGGTATGCGTAAGGCGCTGAGCAACTTGCCGCTTACCACAAAAACACAATAATTTCGTACTGAATATGTGTTAGAATTTTGTGCTAGAAAATGATGAAGTTTTTAAAATGATCAAAGGCAATACAGAAACAAAAACTACATACAATAAATACTTTTTCGATTTTGACGACAATTGCGCAGCCATCAATCTGCTAACTCAAATTCTCTATACTTTATGATAAAGTAGCATCTGATACTGACATTGATTTCTATATTTATATATTTCTAATGTTTGTAATGCTTCGATTGAATATACAGGGTCCGCCATCTAACATTTTTTTTTTTGAACTAGTGGTTATTTTGAGTGTGGTAACACTGATGTTACATCTGATTTGACAGAAAGTTAGTTTTATCCTTCCGCTGAACGAAAAATGGTTGTTTATACGATTGAGGAACGCGTTAAAATATAATTATGGTAATGTTGCAGAATGTGTGCGAAAATTACACTCGAAAATGAGCCGTAACAAAGCACCGTCCGCTCCGTATGTGCGCTTTTTTTGAAAAAATTGAGAGAAACCGGCACAATTATTGATAAACCTACGCGTGAGAAACCAAAAAAAGTGCGTACTGCCGGTAATATCGCTGCTGTGGCCGAGAGTGTGCATGAGGCGAAAATGCGGCAGGAGCCGCCGTTATGGTCAATGGCGAACGCTACCGCGCCATGTTAACGGATTGGTTCTTCCCGGAAATCGAAGAGGAGGACTTGGACAACATTTGGTTCCAGCAAGACGGCGCTCCGTGCCACACAGCCAACGTTACGATCGATCTTGTGCGCACTGTTTTAAAAAAAAAAAAGTTACGTGGCGGACTCTGTATATCTATATATATATTCATTCACTATTCAATTCAATTCAATTAATTTCTTTTATTTTCACAGTTAAGATCTTACTTTCAACTTAAGATTATTCTTATTTAATATTTATATTTATAAAATGTTAAAATTATAATTATTAATTATTTTTTTACTTTTAAACAGTCGACTGATATTAGTTCGACTATAAATAAATAAATAAATAAATAAATAAAATATACATATATTTGTTTCCATTTTCCTTATTCCATGTTCCACATTGAGTGCAGTCAGTCAATGCCTTCGACTTGCAATGAAAAGCACATGCTGTCCTGCAATTGAGGTCTCTGCTGATGCATCTCCATATCATATATATTCACACGCCTACATATTCTCATGCATTTATGGTTTTATTCAGTTTTCATACACATATTTTCATCTCAAATCTCGCCTTCCTTCTCTCAGCTCGACGTCTCTACAACGTTCAGTGTCAGCCTTTATCGAGCTGTCCAGTGTTTTCCCCTTGTCCCGTTTAAGTACTTTTGCGACAACTGCTCATATTCTGTCAGACGAGTGCACACACCCACACTCATACACACAAACACACTGAGAGAAATCCCATCAAATGGGCAACGACAGGCAACGGCAGCTGATGCTAGTTTTGTGCTGCGCATCGCCTGACGCCATCTAGCGGCAACTTTTGCATGCAATTTACCGTTACAGAGTCGACACTTAAACTGTCGCCATTGGCAAGTCCCCCCACCCCTGCCACTGCCCCTGCCCCGCCTGCTTCTCCATGCCCGCCCACCATGTCAACACCAGCTGCATGTCCACTTGTTTTTCACTTGATGCCCAAAGTTTCATCGAGCTGCAGCAGCAACGACAGCAACAGTGGCAGCTGCGCCATTTTTGCCACGCCCCCACCTGCCCATATAGTTTTTGCTCCCACCTTCGGCGTCGTTTATTAGTTTTTCCATTGGTTGTTTTCGTTTTAGCCTTTGTTCAGCTACGAAGTTTGTGCAATGAATATATTAAAATATCGTTTCAATAAAACTTGAACCGAGAAGGTGACGGAACTAAGTTCCACCTCAGCGGAGGCAGAAGGGGGCAGCAATAGGCAACATTATTAAATATCTATTAATCACGCCGAGGGCACTTAACCTTAATGGGAATGGGGAAAGTTCACGCAGAGGGCACTCGAAATTAAAACCAGGCAAATTACGAGTGTGCTTTGTTTATGTTGTGCGGCGATTCTCGACTTCAACTCCAACTTCAACTTCAACTTATAAACAATTGCCGATTGCGCTTGGCTGGACTTGAAGAGCACAACTAGAGAATCTCACTCTCTCCCATCTCTCTCTCTTTCTCGCATATTCTTCCTCCAAGGGACTTTTGGCTGCCAATTCCGAGTCAAGTCCAGTCGAGTCGAGTGGAGCCGCAATGCAAACTTCATCAAAGTCTTTTGACCATATTTCCTTAGCAAGCGGCGCGAAGTGGTAAACACAAAGTTTTTGGCCAATTGTGAATTGGATTTGAGACAACACACAACAGACACTACACTGACTGTGATAGACACTTCACCCCCAGGCTTCTCCCCCGCTTCCCCCTCTCGTTGCTCGTTCAGCAAATTGAGAAACTAGAAATACAATTAAGCAGAAAACGAATTAGTCGAGTGAGGGAGGGAGGTACAAGCGGGACTGGAGGGAGAAATGTAAGTGGAAGTCGAAGTTCGAGGTTGCTTTCTTACTGAGCAAGTAGCTCAGCTGTTTGTATATGTGTCTTGTAGCTTTAACTATAGAATATAAAGGAAAAGAAATCTGTGCTGGAAACTTAAAACTAATTGTTTGCCTGGAACTAGTTCCGTTTAAGAAGCAGACACAATATTGTTTCCTTTATTTTATTTTTATTTTTTATTTATTTATTTATATTGTTTCCTTTAACTTGATGTATTTCTATTATGCTTAACTTATCTTAAAGTTCAGCTAAAAGTAGCCAAGGATTCTTTACTTGAAAACAAAATCACACTGTTTACTTGCCACTAGTTCTTTTTCAGAAAGAGATTTCTTAAAAACTCTTTAAGATATATTGACTTAAACTAACTTAAATGTAATCTTATTCCATACTTCCTTAGACCATAAATACCTAAATTCCTTTTAAACCCTTAACTTACCTTTGGGTTACTCAATTCCATTCCATCTTTTGTCAGTTTATTAAAGCTTCGTGAAACGGAACTTGTTTTGGTTCAAGTTTTCTTTCTTTGCTACTAAACGAAACTGTATTTGCCACTCTGTATGCACTCGTAATCCATTAGGAAATCCTCTTCAAACAACATGTGATCAAGTCCTCGGCACATTCCTCGACATTCCTCGCTGGAAATTTGACTAACCGAGTTTTTCCTTTGGCAAGTTACAGTTGCATTTGCCCGTCAATCAAATCCTTCTTTTGTTCTCCAACGATGGCGTCGACGTCTACGTCAACTCTTTGCCTCAAGCTGTTACACATGTGCTGCGTCCTTCATCCTTCATGTGTAGCATTTCCATTCGAAGCGTTGCACGTTGATTGTTTTGCCATTTTGCGGTTGCAGATCCACAGCCAGCTCCTTGTTGTTGCTTCTCCTTGTTGTTGTTGTTGTTGTTGGGCTGTCCATTGGCTCGACCGCAAGCGTAGCGGATAGCATCGCGTCGTGTCTGGCTCACACGATCTGCTCCTCTGTTGCACGGCCCGTGTCGTGGCATTTAAGCCTCAAAGGAGTCGAATATTTGTAGTTTGGCTTGGCGCCTTTGGCGTTTTGTAGCTGATTCCTTTGCACTCGGCCATTTCCTGTAGTACCTTTAATTGTGAACGCCCCCTCGCAGGATAATCTTGGCAAATAGCGCACAAATTTGGCAGCCGCAACTCACATTAAACAAGCCACAAAAAGCCGCAGGAGGAAACTTTTTATCGCCCGCACAGATGAAGCGGAGGGAGGAGATGAGGAAGGAGGCAACTTTTAAGCGGCTTGTTTGCTGGCAGGACAATGCCAGGACATTGGCAGCCATAAAGCAGGCAGATAAACAGATTTATTGTGCCCACGCAGACACAACAAGCACTCCAAGGACTTCCAGGACTCACAGGACTCTTCCAGGACTTTGCGCGACTTTCATGTTTATAGATTTTCAACGACGACACTAAGCGGCGTCAATTAGCGCCAGGATGCGGGTGTGCAGCGGAAATTAGGCGAATAAAAGCCAGACAAGGACAGCAACAAGGACAAGCACTCGAATAGGAACAGGGCAAGGAATAGGGATCGGGATAGGGATAAAATTAGGGACAAGGACAACAAGCAATTCCAAAGCTGCACTAAGCCAAACAACTTTTCGACGGAGCCTGCACACGCGTTGCCAAAAGGATAACGACTGCGCTCTAAGACGAAATTAACCGCAAATGAAGGCAGTCGAGCAGTGACTATGCTCCTCTCCCCCTCTCCCTCCCACCTCTTCGAACTCGGCCAGGTGAAAAGTTGCTTTTACTTTAGCGGCACTTTCAATTGGCATTGCAGGCGGCATCTTGACGCCAGCCTGGCGACCACAACGAGCAAAGTACACCGCAGTCCCCCAAGACGTTTATGCCGTTAAGATAGCGAATCCTGCTTTGCCATCTTCCCACTTCGTTCCAGGCTCTTAGACATGGCTTAGAGCACGACTACTCGTGGCTTAATGGGTAAGCAGCATTTGGCAGTGGCTTATTAAATTACTCTGCGCGCTGGACTGATTGGATTCAACGAGCTGGAACTCAAAACGGTGAAGGCGGCAGGGGAGTCTCTTCAGATTCAAATGAGCTCATTGCAAACACGATTATCAAATATGAAACAAAACAAAACTGGCTTTGTTTCTATATTAAGTGACAAAGTCAATTGGAATTCACAAGCTGTTTGGGGAGTTGAAACACGCAAATTGCTTGTTGTTGTTGGCTGTCTGCAAAGTTAACGGTTTATAATTTGAGTTTAATTTGAATTTAAAAATGTGTAATACCATATAAATATATTCTTAATATTCAAATTATTCACATCATTGCAAATACTCGAAAAGCTCAAAATATTATAAATATTTTTAATATCTTAAATATTTTACGTATTCCAAAAATTCTAAGTATTCGAAATATTCTAAGTATTTTAAGTATACTAAGTATTCTTGGTATTCTTAGTATTCTAAGTATTCTAAATATTCTAAGTCTTCTAAAGTGTTCTAAGTACTCTATGTATTCTAAGTTTTCTAAGTATTCTAAGTATTCTAAGTATTCTAAGTATTCTAAGTATTCGAAGTATTCTAGGTATTCGAAGTATTCTAAGTATTCGAAGTATTCGAAGTATTCTAAGTATTCTAAGTATTCTAAGTATTCTAAGTATTCGAAGTATTCTAGGTATTCGAAGTATTCTAAGTATTCGAAGTATTCGAAGTATTCTAAGTATTCTAAGTATTCTAAGTATTCTAAGTATTCTAAGTATTCTAAGTATTCTAAGTATTCTAAGTATTCTAAGTATTCTAAGTATTCTAAGTATTCTAAGTATTCTAAGTATTCTAAGTATTCTAAGTATTCTAAGTATTCTAAGTATTCTAAGTATTCTAAGTATTCTAAGTATTCTAAGTATTCTAAGTATTCTAAGTATTCTAAGTATTCTAAGTATTCTAAGTATTCTAAGTATTCAAAGTATTCTAAGTATTCTAAGTATTCTAAGTATTCTAAGTATTCAAAGTATTCAAAGTATTCAAAGTATTCAAAGTATTCAAAGTATTCAAAGTATTCAAAGTATTCAAAGTATTCAAAGTATTCAAAGTATTCAAAGTATTCAAAGTATTCAAAGTATTCAAAGTATTCAAGTATTCAAGTATTCAAAGTATTCTAATATTCTAAATATTCTAAGTATTCTTAGTATTCTAACTATTCTAAATATTCTAAGTATTGCAAAAATTCTAAGTATTCGAAATATTCAAAGTATTCTAAGTACTCTAAGTATTCTAAGTATTCGAAATATTTTAAGTACTCTAAGTATTCTAAGTATTATATGTGTTCTAAGTGTTCTTAGTATTGTAAGTGTTCTAAGTATTTTAGGTATTCTAAGTATTCTGAATATTCTAAGTACTCTTAGTATTCTTAATATTCTAAGTATTCTAAGTATTCTTAGTTCTCAAAATATTATTCTTTCTCTCAGCAAATCAGTCAGCTTTTTCTGTGTAATCAGCTTCTTTACTGCTGACTAAGATCAACGCTTAGTTCAACTTGCTATAAATAGCGCCCACCACTTGATGCGACTTTTCCGATCAAATTAGCAAACATAATGCCCCAGTTAACCGCAAGTTGGCGGTCCGCATAAACCTAATCCCGACGGATTCGCAGCGCAACCTTTAAGCAACCTAAGCAAACATTTAATGGCCGCAACGACGACAACTCTACCACACTTCACTGAGCAGCATCAGCCACAGCAAAAACAACAACAATAATGGGCAGCATTACTGAAAAGTTGTCAAGCTGCTGGGGCGTACGATGGGCGTGGCCAAATTGTCATCTGGGCAGCACAGCACACACCGCGCACAAGTTTCGCACAAAATCAATGCTGCAACAGTTGCTGCTGTTGTTGTTGTTGTTGCTGTTTATGCTGCTGTTGTTGTATCTGTTGCTATTACTGCTGTTGTTGCTGTGGCTACTGTCGTTGTTTGCCATTGCTCTTAAGCTTAGTGAAGAAGCACTTTGAGCCGCTTTCGCTAAACCTGCGCCAAATATACTTGCAGCCCTTGCTTCCGTTCCGGTTCTGAGTCCGGCTCTGGTTTTACTCCACTCTTGTAATTCTCGTGCCACCAAAATTGTTGCTTCATTGCTCGTGTGTATGTGTGTGTGTATGTTGTATTGTGCGGCAACTACTGCCTCGTTTTATACTACTGCAAATTGCTTATTTATTTACATTGTCGACTGTGAACTTTGAATTGGACTTAAATCGCATAAATGCTGCATACACCGCGTTGTTTTCGAGTTGCAAAATGCGATTGGAATTTATATTAAGCAGTTCATGCATGCAGCCTTACGTAATAACAAGCTGCAGCTGCTTTGGGGTATATCCTACCAAAGGGTATCTTGCTTTGAGTGCTTAGTGGGCAAAAATACAGTTGATAGACTTAATAATACAATATTTATTTCTATTTAGTAATACGTATTACGATATTTACATAAATCTCACTAAAAGTTACGGCTGAAGTTCTCAGTCAGGAAAGAAGTGCTTTCAGTATTCGTCTAGGCCCAGCCTTGCTCCATTTTACTGACTGACAAGTCGTCGTTTGTCACTAGCAAATTCAATGAATATTTTCAGCAGCAGCAACAAAAAAAATCCAGAGGAAATCGAGGGAAAACTTCACAATTGGCTGCTGCCTTTTACACACAGACACACACACACAACATGCACATAACATGATCACACACACACACATGGTAAGCCTGGGAAAATGCAATGCAAAATTCATTTCACTCGAATTGCAGTAAATTTTTCCTGTTCAGCTGAGGCGTTGACAACTTGCCGGAAAATTGTTGCGGTGCTTGGGCTGTGGCCACGTTTTGCTCTTAAATTCTTAATTGCAAGTCTCAAGCATCTCTCTCCTTCTCTCTTGCACAGTCTGCTCTGTCTCTCTCCTTTTTGTGCTGGGCAAATCTTTACCCAAATATCAATAACAATAAATTGTACATTTATTTTAAGGCCAGCTGCCTGGCAGGCTGGCGAAATAATGAATTCTTCGGACTGAGGAGGGAAAAACAATTTGCGTTTATAGAAAATTTTGCTAGCCAACAACAATTTGTCTTGCTTAATCTCAGTTCATTAATTTAAAGTGCTACTCGGAACGAGAGAGAGCACAACTTGAGAATTTTGAACATCTATTGGGCTGGACTCGATGTCTGGTCAAGTGCGACTGCGAGAGGCGCGTGACACGAGAGGGCACGAGGTAGTCCAGACAAGGACAAGACATGTAAAATTGCAATTAATAAGTAATTATCGATAGTTGTAAGGATTGTCGATGTTATAGTATATACGTGATCGATAATTGTGGCAATTTAAAATTATTACAATATCTGCAATTATCGACGTTTATCGATTATCGTTTATCGATACTTTCACACATATTCAATACTTGAGGTTTGCCGGGATTCCCATCATAAAATATTGTATAGATTAAGCTTGTTCTTAAGAATTTTCAGATTACACGGAATTAATCGATAGAAATGCATGTATTAAATTATAAAATATGACTGATAATTATCGATAATTTAAAACGATGCAATATTGTGAGTGTTGTTTCAATAGAATGCAAAATTAATTGTTAACCATGAACATGAAAAATTATGAAATTAAACTAATAACTATCGATAATTTCTTCTATAGACTTGAACAATTTACTTTTTTCGTAATAAACTAAGTTAATTTGAAAAAATAAAAGATGTGCCATGTTACAATAGATACTTTTTACAATCGATACTTCGATAGTCATGCTAAGTATTCTTCAAGTGTAATCTGCGGAAATTTCACTTTCCCGTAATGAATCAAAGAAATGAATTCAACCCCACCTGAATTCCAATTAAGTCATATCACTTATGTAAAGCATATTTAATGTCTGTTTGCAATATTCATGACTGTCGTGTGCAATTAGTCACAGGTTTCTCGTGTCTAAAGGCCCACTCCCATCTCTAGCTGGCAGCAAACAATGTCCCTCAGCTTTGCATTGTTGGTATGTCAAAATATCTTTGGGTCGCCCGATTTCTGCGTGCGGTTCGGGCGTGAGTTTGGGTCCTGCCCTTCCTCGGCAGAGTGTCTTGCAACAAATTTCATTCTATTCGGCTTAGCATTTTGCAATCATTGCGAGGATGAGGGAGCATCTTGGCCTGCAGGATTAGGGTCAAGTAGTGGCAACTTTGACCACACTTTGCCGACTCGTTTTTAATAATTCATGAGCCATTTCTGTGGCTGACCTTCACAATTTCGGGCTTAATTTTCATTGTTGTTTCAACCGCTGTCTGTCTCGGGTATCTTGGAGTGTTGTCAGTGGCCAAGTGGGAAGCAGGACGAGGTGTTTGAGAATGTAGGTGTTGCCTGGGCCAAGGGTTGACGTTGATTTGGTTGCGAGCAAGAACAACAACTGATTATTGCAAATGGTCAAGTTAAAGGCAAAAACTTGTTCATTCAAATAGAGGTTGAGCTTTTCTGGGGAATTGGCAAGTTAGCAAGTTAGAGCAAGAGGGTTGAATTAACAATAATAAGGTACCTACTATATACTTAGGGCAGGCACCTATACTTATATTTAGGGCTGGTACCTATACTTATATCTAGGGTAGGTTCTGAACCGTTTTGACAGAGTTTGCTTAAGAATTTTTTCTTATTCGTTTTCTTTACTAAATTTAATAAAATTCAAAAGAAAAATTGAATGATTTTAGCAAATGATAAAAATAAATTGAGGTTGGGTATGCAGTATTGTATGGGTTAGACATTTGCAATATCTGCAGCTTATTTATGTTTATTTCTCGGCAAATATTTATAACAATTTCGCAACCATAGCTACCACGTTCAATCCAAATTGCATCTCTAATTTAGCTCAGTTTTTTATTTAACTCATTGAAACACTCACACTTGCTACGCGCCATTACATGTTCTTCAAGAACTTGTAGATGGTACCGTCAGTTTCGAAAATGCTACGCAGCATGAAGACCTGCAGCAGGCCAACCAAAATCATGGCGATAAACTGAGCACAGGACCAATTGTTGACCAGCGTGAAGTTAGACTCGGCCACCTTGCGATCCTTGGCCTCGTAGATGCGAATGTAGTCCTGACTCTGTCGCGATCGCATCAGATTCACGGAGATCTTGTGCATGTAGTCGTGCATGTGTCTGAATGTGCGATCAAACTGATAGCCTGTCTCCATCTTCGTGAGCAACTTCTGGCGATCGAGATCCTCCTGGTTGTGCAGTAGCACCTGCAGCTTAAAGACCAAGATCTTTTGGTTGAACGTGCTGATCGTGTTGTCGAAGCACAACTGATACACGCCCGTCTCGTTGGCGATCAGCTCGTGCTGCTGCTTGGCCAGCTTGTGATCCTTGGCCAGCAGCTTGCGCTGCGGATCCATCAACATGAAATTGATATGTGCCTCTGCCTGGCCACCGTGTATTACCTCGTACTCCACGCGAATGTGCTCGGTTGCGGCCACATGCTGATGATAGCACTCCATGCGTCCCGCCTCGGCGAAAATGCTCAAACGATGATTGCAGACTTCCGCCTGGACGCCACCAGCAGCTGCCAGCAGGAGCAGCAGCGGGGGCAGGAACAGCACACGAATATCACCTGCGATTTGGAGCATTTTGTTTGAACTGTAAAGGGAAATCGCTTTTCGACGATTGTCAATTTCGACAAAACTCCCTCGAGCAGCGCCTACTGCCTGCCCTCTTCCGCCCCTGGGGCACTTAATAGTACCCCTACACACACACACACACACACACAGTTGCTGTGCATATGTATAAAATACCATAAAGTTGCAGCAGCTCCCTCTCCTGTCCCTCTCCTCGTTTCTACTAAAAGCAAGTGCATCAAAAGGAATATGAATTGAGGTCGATGTGTAAATATTTGTCAACGGTAATGGAAATTTATGCTGCCGCGACTCCCACTGTGACGACAACGACGACGACGAGGAGAGGTAGGTAAAGAGGGTGGGAGGTGAGGGGTCAGTGATAGGGGGCTGCCTTGCGTGCACGTGGGCGTGGCAGTAGAAGCCAACTCGAGGGCGACTGCTTTCATTTTTTAAAACTGTTGGCGACGACGCCTGCAGTTTAGCCGAAAAAAATTGGGCGCACAGTGGGACAAAGTACTGAATATAGTGAAGTTTTAATTGCAGATTCTTAGCAGATTTGAATTGATTTTTGTATATTATTAGTAATCAAAGACTCTGCCATTTGCTAGCCGTCTTTGGCACTTCTCTCTTCTGGCCTTGATGACCACTGTGCGCACAGTGGCACAAGCCGTGTTTGCCTAGAGAAACTTTGCAAATAGGCACGCATACACTGACACCCATGTGCGACGTAGGCAAACACACACATCACACACACACACACACATGCTACATACACACTGCTACACCCACACTCGCACCTGCTTTTGTTTGAACACGTGTGCAGCGGTTTTATGGGACTCTTTTTTATAGTTTCGCTTTGGTTTTGCTGGTGCGCCTCTATGAGCGTGTTTGTGGCAGTGTGTGTGTGCGTGTGTGGCAGTGTGTGTGCCTTGCCTGCGCATAAAAATTGCAACTGGCGCGCTGCACTTCACTTGGGTTATTTACTTAAAAAAAAGTGCGCTACCAAACTGCCACGCCTCCAACACAGCAACTGCCCCCAACTCCATGTGCCACCTCTTTCTTTGCCCTTTCTGCAGTTCCCCCTTCCTTCAGGTATCATAGAAAGGGCACAAACTTGCGTCAGCTTCACAGCCGGCGGCTAAAATACGCAGTCGATGCATGAAAGCTGCAAATAACACGACCAACAACAACAGCAGCAGAGCAGCAAAAAATGTTTGCCGGGCACGAGGTTGGCAGGGAGCAGTGGTAGGTGGCAGGTGGCAGGTGGCAAACTGACGCGCGGCAACTGGGAGCAGGCACTTGCACGGCTGCTGCCGTTGCAACTGGGCGCCAAGTTTTGCACATGCCGTGCAAATTTCTAGGCGCGAGTGTGTGTGTGAGGCAGACTCGCTATTTGTGTGTGTGTGTGAGGCTGCGTCTGCTTGTGCGTGTGTTTGTGCGTGTGAGGCTGCGTGTGTTGCTTTAGTTGATTGTTTGCCCGAGGCGCGTCAGGTGCAAAGGCGACGCATCGGGGCGCGCGTAACTAGACAGGTGAGACAGGGCAGCACCAAGCACGAGGATGAGTGTGCGGCAAGGGGGGGAGAGAGGCACTGCTGGCAGGCAGACACCGTCGCTGTCAGCAAGGCAGCAGCAGCAGCCAATTCGCATTTATGAAATTAAGAAAATTGACTACTGGACTGCAAATGATTTAATTTTTTCTGAGTAGCTCTCAAAAGTGCCATGAAAGTGTGAAGCGAAGAAAAGCCACCACTCACTGAGCTTCAACTGTGAAGGGAGATGTGGGTGGGGGAAGCGAGAGGTGGAGAGCTAATCAATCGATGGCAACTTTAAAGTGAAGAGGCTTGAGTAAATCTATTAGCTTAACTTGGAGGTGAAGGTGCAAGTTAAGGAAATATGTTAAATTACTTGAAATATAGAGAAACCAGAACGATAGGATATCTCAAGCATATACCATTGCAGATTCATATCTACTTCGATTGTTCCTATACATGGAGCAGAATTGAATAGTATTGCATGTATGCAACATTATGTCTAATTTTAATTAACACATGTAAAGTTATTTCTCAAATCAAAGATTGTCTTCATACAAAAATCTTCATTTCGGCCGATTGTTTCTATGTCAGCTTTATGTTATAGGGATACGTTATTGATGCAATCTTAGTTATATAGATGTTATTTAACTTGAAAGAGTCCAATATAGTAAATTTGATTAAAATATCTTGCAAAATAACAAAGATCAGCCGATAGTTTGCATGGCAGCAATACGATATATCGGCCAGATCCAGCTGGTTCCTATTTATTCACAGCATGCAGCAATGTGAAGCATGTGTATTAGATTTCGTATTGATAGCTCTAAAACTGTGGGACTAGTTTGCGTTGCAACAGACAGACGGATGGACAGACAGACGTATGGACAGACAGCCGGATAGACAGAGTTATATGCCTTGTTCGACTCCTCGTGTAATGCTGATTCAGAATATGTATACTGTACTATAGCAGAAATAAGAAGCACGTGTGCTAAATGTCATCAAGTAGAGAGATGACATTTAGCACACATTTAGCAAAGGGAAGAAGGTTGCAAAACCAATTAACTATCCATATTCTTGATCAATTATCTGTCCGTCCGTCTTTCTGTACGTCCGTCTGTCTGTCCGTAAACTAGGACTGTCCGTAAACTAGGACTGTCCGTAAACTAGGACAGACAGACGGATGTACAGAAAGACGGACGGACAGACAATTGATCAAGAATATGGATAGTTAATTGGTTTTGCAACCTTCTTCCCTTTGCAGGGTACAATAAATTCTATTGTACCATAGTTGCAGTTGATATTAATCAGTTGATATTAATCTTTCCAATTTCGAACTTTCCATTGTATTTATTATTATTAATTAATTTATTATTAATTAAATACTCTGATCTCAAGTTCTGACATCATTGATTCGAAACTGTGCAGACACTATGAGCAGAAGGAGCCTCTAGAGCTTCGTTACTCCTTCTCAGACTACTTTAGTTATCAGTTGATCATGAATATGTATAGTTAATTGGTTTTGCAACCTTCTTCCCTTTGCTTAGTACAATAAATTCTATTGTAGTTGCAGTAATTTACTCGGATTATTCTGATATTAATCTTTCCAATTTCGAACTTTCCATTGTATTTATTATTATTAATTAATTTATTATTAATTAAATACTCTGATCTCAAATTCTGCCATCATTGATTCGAAACTGTGCAGCCTCTAGAGCTTCGTTACTCCTTCTCAGACTACTTTAGCTATCAATTGATCATGAATATGTATAGTTAATTGGTTTTGCAACCTTCTTCCCTTTGCTTAGTACAATAAAATCTATTGTAGTTGCAGTAATTTACTCGGATTATTCTGATATTAATCTTTCCAATTTCGAACTTTCCATTCTAATTAAATTGTATTTAATATTATTAATCAATTTATTATTAATTACATATTCTGCTCTCAAGTTCTGCCATCATTGATTCGACACTGTGCAGACGCTCTGGCCAGAAGGAGCCTCTTGAGCTTCGTTCCTCTTTCTCCTTGCCTGCCTTTCATATTTTCATATATATCGTTTAGCCCACATGGCCACGCCCACTGAAGTGTTGCAGTTGACGGTGTAATTAACAACTGCATCAGTTTCTCATTGTTTACTCGACTCGACAAAAGCCCGACGCAGTGTTAATTACTCCCCAATGTGCTGGCCATGGTGCTGATCTGGGTCTGCTCCCTTTCTCCCTCTCTTGCTTTCTTGCACCTTCCTCTTTCCCCTGCTCTGCTGCTCTGCTACCTGTTCTTGTGCTGTTGCTGACACAGTGGCTCACTTAGTTGGAATCGGAGTTGGAGTCGGAGTCGGAGCTGGCCGTGCAGGGCGTCGACAGGCGCACAAAAGTCGCAAATTAAAGCGCCACCTGTGGACAGAACATGTCCCCTCTCTCCCCCTCTCTCTCTCTGTGTGTTTGCCCAAGTGATAATAACAAAATGGAGCTGGGTGTTGTCGGCAATTATGGCTGCCATCGAGTGGAAACACGCCCAGGTACTCAAAGCGCCAAAAAGAAAAGCCAAGAGAGAGAATGAGATAGACAAAGGAGAGAAGGAGAGTGTGAGAGAGGTAGAGAAGCAGAGAGAGAGAGTGGCAAAAAATAATATTTCTTGGGCATTTAACGCGCAACAAGCATTTCACGGCAGTTACTCGTAAGTGGCATTTTAAAGCTGGCAATGGCGATCGTTTATCACAGGACACAGCGCCAGCCTGCAGAGGACACTCCAGCCCTGCCCTACTCTGCCCTGGCCCCGTATTCCCTCTCCTGCTGGACAGCGTTGTTAATTTCATTACCAGCTGGACCAGGGCAGGGAGGAGGGCAGCAGGGAGGACACTGCAAGTGCTGCACAATCGTAAAAATACATTTAATTGCAGCTGCGAGCAAATGAAATGCGTGCAAACGTAGCCAAGTCACGGACACAGCAGGGGCCAGCAGAGGGAGGGGGAGGCACATATCAGCTGGGGCCCAGAGCCAGGACAGCCAGCACAACCATTAAAAACCAGTGTCCATTTTAACGATCAAATTATTGCTGCGATATTATAAGGAAGACAACGCGGCAGGGACAAGAAGCCGTTGGACCCGCAAAGCACTTGTCATTCTTCTCCCGCTGCTGCTGCTGCTTCCGTTGCCGGTGATGCTGCTTCATATTCTGCTCCTGCTGCTGCTTCTTCTTCTTTTTCTTCCGATTGTCACCGCATCTGGCGGCCGATAATGTGACGTGGTGCCCGCAGGCGCTCTACGGGAGTTCTGTGCTGCCTTCGGTCTCCTGCCTGCTGGCTGATGCATTAATACGAGGGTCGTTTGATAAGTCCGTGACTTTTTGAATAAAATATATTTTTTTCGTCAAAGAAGCGTTTTATTTCTCAACATAATCTCCTTTTAGCTCTATACATTTAGTCCAGCGTTTTTCCAATTTTTTTATTCCTTCCAAATAATAGGTTTTCTCAAGGCCCTCAAAATAGTCGTTTGTTTCTGTGATGACCTCTTCATTTGACCCGAATCTCTTACCGCCGAGCCATTTCTTCATGTTTGGAAACAAAAAATAGTCACAGGGGGCTAAATCTGGAGAATATGCTGGATGGGGTAGCAGTTCGTAGCCCAATTTATGAAATTTTGCCATGCTGACTACACACGTGTGCACCCGTGCATTGTCCTGATGGAACAGCACTTTTTTTCGCCAAATGCGGTCGTTTCTGCTTCAAATCAATATCGAATCTGTCCAAAAGCTCTGAATAATATTCGCCGGTGATCGTTTTACCCTTTTCAAGGTAATCGATGTGAATGATACCTTGTGCATCCCAAAAAACTGTGGCCATGACCTTGTTGGCCGACAGACCCACCTTGGCCTTCTTTGGTGCACGTTCACCCGGAGAAACCCACTGTCTTGATTGTTCTTTGGTCTCTGGTGTGGTGTGGTGGATCCATGTTTCGTCTACGGTAACGAAACGGCGCAAAAATTCGTTTGGATTGCGGTTGAACATCGCCAAACACTCCTTTGAAATGGTCACACGGTTGCGCTTATGGTCGTGTGTGAGCAATCGCGGCACCCATCGCGCGGAAAGCTTTTTCATGTCCAAATATTCATGTAAAATGTGATGTACCCGTTCAGTTGAGATGCCTACAGCCTCAGCTACCTCACGCACTTTCATTCTCCGATCATCCAATATCATTCCATGGATTTTGTCGACGATTTCTGGCATGACGACCTCTTTTGGGCGACCTGAACGTTCGGCATCACTTGTACTGGTACGACCACAACGGAACTCAGTAAACCATTTCTTAACCATTGAAATTGATGGTGCAGAGTCCCCATAATATTTATCAAGTCTTTCCTTGGTTTCGGTGATGGATTTTTTACGCAAAAAATAATGCTTAATTAGCACACGAAATTCACTTTTTTCCATTTTCGTTAAAATTCACGAGATCGTCTGCTTTCAATGCCTATAAAACGCAAACCAAAAAACGCAGCTTTCTCAAAATTTTACAGTCAGCTGTTAATCGATAACTGCTGACAGGAGCAGTGTTGTATTTAGAGCAGGTGCGCGGCAAATACAAAAAGTCACGGACTTATCAAACGACCCTCGTATGGCGCCAGCTGTCGTCGTCTATCGAGGATGCGCCGCCATTCAAACGTGCTGCTCGGCGTAATGAGCAGCCCGTGAAAACAGCAGCACCATGGGGCACTACTTGGTGTTGCAGCTGTAAGCTCTCTGAGTCACTTTAAGCTGACACGCAGAGGCCCAGGCATTGATTGATGGGTTAAAAATATCATTTGACTTGATATGACGAGAGTATGAAAAGTCAGCTTTCGTACAGATTAATTGCAAAATATATTGGATTTCATCAAAATAATAAGAGTGTAGACTTAAGCACTTTTAATTTTGTTATATACAGATTTACGAAGTTACGCCGTAGGAAATAATTATAAGAAATTATCTACATAACAAGCGTATTGGAAGAAAACCAGACGAATGCAACTGCCAAGCACGACCTACAAAAAGAAGCCCTTAGCATAAAGTTAAGTGTTTATTTTTCGATAAGTTTAAAATTTAGAGAATACCTAGATATTTAAATTAACTTATATCAAAGTTAATAAGTTGTTTCTTTTATACGTCGCCTGCAAATCAAATTTAAAAATATCATTATTGTTTTGTGTGGGAGCGGTAGGCGTGGCAGTCAATATGTCAAATGCAATTAATCTGCGTATAATATGCTAAAACTTTCATGACAAATTTGGTGTCTCTAACTCTTATAATAACTGAGAGTTCATACAGACAGAAAGATAGACAGACAGACAGATAAACGGACGGACATGGCGCAATCGACTCGGGAACAACTCTTGAACAAAAATATATCTACGGCGTGGTGTCTGCCGCGCCTACTTCTATCTGTTAAATGCATTTGCATAAAGTCAGTATACCCGTTGGTCATTTTCAATGGTCAAAGGTTCTATAATATGTTAACTTAAAACCCTCAGCCTCATCATAATTTCTGTCCCCTTACCAAACCAAAAATACAATAGTTTGCTACAGTATCTTCCTGCCAAATATTTAATGTATTTTTATGACTTGAAGTGGCATTAAAAATACCTGCTGACCTAAGAGCAGACATTAATGGCAGATGGTGCCACTGGAGAGGGAAAGGTAGTCTGCGTTCTTCGTTGTACTCAGGGATACTCAGCGAAGTGAGGTTTAATTATGTATGACAACTGGCATATATAGAGACATATGACTACACACTGCTGACTCGCAGAAACTTCTTAAAGACTCCCAAGTTTTCTTGAGCCTTGTCACTCCTCGCCCATCCTTTTGGCCTCATCAGCAGCAACATTTTCTTTTATTTTCGGAGTGTCTTAATTGCAAACTGGCACACAATGGAAGACTGAACTGGACAAGGACGGACTGACGGGCTGAAGGCAGATGGCAGCTGCCTTGCTCCACTGGCAGTCATCTTTGGCCGCTGCCATTTCGAAGCCATTAGAGGCGGTCAGGCACACCTCGCAACTAACCCCCGTTCCCGTTTCCTTCTCCTCTCTCTCTCTCTGTCCCTCTACCAAGTGAGGGCAACAATCAAGCGAACAAATTGGGTTACTGCTCAACTGTCTGGTTAATGGCTACAATGACACAATTAATTGCATGTCGGCTGCCCAGCTGGCTCTGAAGTCAGGCACCCGTCCTTCCCCAACTCCCCCACCTGCCTCTCTGACCCCTACTTCCCCCACTGGCTCCATGCCTTGCCCATTTGCGGCTGCTGCTGCCAACATGAATTACTTTTTCTGACAAAATTTAATATGCTTAAAATAAATTAGCAATATGCTCTGGCAACATGAGAATTAGCCAGAGGTTTGTTCAAGAATTCTTTGTAAAATAAAAAATTAGTAAGAATATATTATATAATATATAATATATTTATATAAAAATAATATAATGCATCTTCTCAAAAGAAATTGATTTAGAAATTGAATAAGCAATATGTCTTGGGAACATGAGAATTTCTTCAAAAATTCTTTATAAAAATTGAACTTTTTAATATAATTAAGATAAAAAATTAATAAGAATAAAGCAACTAATATAAATATTTATATAATAATAATAATAAATAATAATACATTTATGCATCTTCTCAAAAGAAATTGTTTTAGAAATTGAATTAGCAATATGCCTTGGGAACATAAGAATTAGCCAGAGGCTTGTTCAAAAATTCTTAATAAAAATTGAGCTTGATACTATAATAAAAATAAAAAATTAATAAGAACAAAGCAACTAATATAAATATTTATATATTAATAATAAATAATAATTTATTTATGCATCATCTCAAAAGAAATCGATCGGAAGTTTCCATTTCCCATGTACCTTCCCTATCGACCATAAGCTCAGTTCTCCACTTGCTTGGCGTAAAGTTTTCCAGTTTGTAGCTCTTTTGAATCAGTTTTTCCTTTGCTTTCCCTTTGTTTGGCCACCAAGAGGCGCCAGAATGTCCCGTTATCCTAGGGTCAAACCATATTTCGCTGCATTGTGCGCGAGCTGTGCTGCAGTTTGTATTGCCTTGGCCATTACAATAGTTAAAGCCAGATGAAGCAGAGCGTAGCGCTTTAAACTACAAAAAGCTTTTTGCTATCGCTATTTCGCTCCATTCAGATAACCCTCTCACTCACTCCTCTCTCTATCTCTCTCTTGTCTCCTTCTCCCTTTCTCTGTCGTTGGTAACTTTGACTTCAGCGCAAAGGCAAAGAGCAGCTCATAACAATGCAACTTTTGCACACTTTACAATTATGTGCATGTGTGTGCGTGCTTGTGCATGCAGGTGCATGTATGTATTGACTGAATATACACACACACACACGCTCAGTTTATACCTGTAGGTTTTTGCAAATTAACCCACATTTGCCGCTACTTTCTTCAGTTCGCCATAGCCAAAAGAGTGCACATTTTTCATTTCGCCTAATGGAAAATGCGTTTCACATTTTCTTTTCGAATTTTCACTTGGAGAATGTGTGTGTGTAGGAGAAATCCTTCCTGGCCAGCAGCTTCGTTTCATTTTCGTCTTTGGCCTTGCTAAATTGCCAAAGTTTTGTTTAGTTTTCATTGGGCTTTAATGAGATTCAGCCTGATAGTCAGTGTGTGGACGCTATCAAACGATCTTACTGTCTATTTTACAGAAAAAACTTAAGAAACTATGGCACAAATTTGAATTGCCGTAGCTTAGAGTTGGCAGAGATCATTAAAGGAGAGAAGATGAAGAAATGTGAAATCTAATATTTAAATAAAAGGAATAACTTAGGATTCTTTGGAAGGCCCATAAGTTTTTTAAAAAAATTATTATATTTATTAAGTGAAGAATCCATACATCATAATATCGTATCTTAACATCACAGGGTAGGGAATATTTTTAAGAATAACCAAACACTATATTTTGATATAGCGAAGTAGGAACAATTGTCTTGGCAAGCTTTGCCGTTTGAAAAACCATTCTCTCAGCCGGGATTCGAACCCGGGACATAAGTAAATACAATTCTTTCAAGCAATACAGTTACTAGATAGTCTATTGTGGTATCAGAGATAAGAACATCGGTGGCCTTCTTTTTTATACCCTTCGACCATTGAAAATGGTCAAAAAAGGGTATACTAACTTTGTGCAAATGTATGTAACAGGCATAAGAAGGCGTGGGAGACCCCATAAAGTATATATATTCTTGTTCAGGATTACAAGCCGAGTCGATTCAGCCATGTCTGTCTGTCTGTCTGTCCGTCTGTCCGTCTGTCGGTCTGTCTGTGTGAACGCACAGATCTCAGCTTTTATAAAAGCTAGAGTTACCAAACTTGGCAGGAAGACTCCTGTGTACTATAAGCAGATGAAGTTTATTTCATATGTTAGGTGCCACGCCCACCGCCCCCACAAATCAATAATTTAATTTTTGAACTTAATTTGTAAGCGCTGTATATAAGATACAACTTTCTGACTTTAACATATACTAAGCTAAATGAAATATCTACGTAGTCCCCAAATTACAATCCAATCGAACAATAAACACAGAAGTTATTTAAGAAAGTATGAGCATAAAACCAAGTGCTTCTGTCAGCTAACAAGGGAGACGGGCGAGCGCGACGCGCGAGCGCCATCTGTCGGGATTAATTTCAAAGCATGTGCATATGCATATGTGTATGAATTTAACAAATTAAACTACACGGGAACGTAGGTCGAAGGGTATCCCACTGTCGCGTTTTGCGCGACTGTTGCTCTCGTTTCATATAGTAAATATATGAGAACCGTGTGGATACAACTCTATAGTTTCTTCCGCGAAACTCTACTATAATTATTTTTCCACAAATAAAATGCCATCCTTCAAGTAGATTATCTTAAAGGCCACAGTTAAAATTCTAAAAGAACGCATACGAAAGCCACACTCGAGGGTGCACGACTGTGATATTCCCGCTACTTCTATGTATAGTGTATTTTGTCTGCGTACCTTGCAAGGGCCGGGAAATCAACTTCTATGTTAATTATCCTATAGCGTCCAAATTTTCAGATCTCATTTGCGCATAGATATTTTTTTTGCTTATACAAAATTAACTGTCCTGTAATAAAAATGCGCTTATATTTTGAACGATTAATGGGGCGGAAGGGGGTTAAAATAGAGAATAATCTTAATATGCGTGCAATATTTCAACATTATTTAATACCTAGCTCTAATAGTATCGGAGATCTAGATAAGCATACGACCGGATTAAGAATACATATATGGTAATTTATGGGGTCTGCCACGCCTTCTCATGCCTGTATACAAATATTTAGTTTAAAGCTCAAAATCTTTGAAATGCATTTAACTAGACATAATACTCTTATTAGCTGCAAGCATATCATTCTCTTTTCATAGGTCGACTCAACGCTGTTTGACTTGTTTGATTTAAAGTAACTTAAGGTAACATTGCGCTGCTTATCGAGTCCGTTGGCAAAGTGCTTTTCGTTGTTTACCCCTTTGCACTTGCTGTTTGACCTCTGGAATGTGCCTATGTGGGCAACCTGTTGTATGCAAATGTTGCGGTCATATTTTGTGCACGTAAATGCATCAAAGTCACATTACACGATGCTGGCAATATTTTAGCATTAATATGCGAGCTGCAATCGCCATGCAATTTGCATGTGGCCGGCAAATTGGCTTGTTCGCTCACTAGTACTCGACACTCCACAAACTGGCCCAGTGGGAGTGGGGGGTGGAGAGGAGGGGGGTTGGTTGGCTGTGTGTTTGTTCTCATTAAAATGCCAAAGAGTGGAAAACAAAGCCAAAGCAGCGACGCCCTTACTTCCGCTTCCGCTTCATGCGTCGACGCTGCGTTAATGGCGCGTCATGAAAAGCCGAAAACGAGCATGAAGTAAGAAAGACCAAGGGAGGGAGGGGGAGAGAGAGAAGAAAGAGGGAAGAGACAGAGAGAGAGAGGAAACAGAAGTGAAATGGCTGCTAATGCTGGCGTCAAAGAAAAGCGTTGCTTACAAATTGCGCAACAACTGCGAAGCAGCCACAACAACTAATAAAAATTGCAACGGCAACAAAAGCAACGACAACGACAACAACAGGACAAGGGTAGCTGACCACAAGCAAAGCCAGCGCAGCGAAGCGGTCGACTGAACGGTAACCAAATTACAATAGCAATAAAAAACCAAGAGAGAGTGGAAGAGAGAGAGAGAGGGGGGAAGCCAGCTTGGCTGTGTGTTTAAGAGAGGGCGAAATTGTTGTGGCAATTTAAATCGTAAAAGACGACGCTGAAATACGTCTGCAGGTCATTAGTGTATTACACCAGCTGCCCCATATATAGTATACAGCATATAATGGAGCCTTGATTTCATAATTCACAGCTAAAAATAGCTAGAAACGGGCTGTGCTCCCGTTTGGAGCCAAGGCTGAATTAAGTCATAATCCAAGTTGATGTATTATAACTTTGGGAGTGTTTATCTGCGTTATGGTTTGCTATATTTCGACTGCTGTCGTGCTCTTTGCCGCATTACGTATACGCAGCGGCGTGCCTAATGAAACGTGTTGCCGCAGCCAGAAAATTGTGTAGCATACTTAGAGGGGCGCCAAGGGGTTTTTTGTGTGTGGGTGTGTGTCTGTGTGTGTGCGCAGGCAACTGGGGAGCTATTTAGCGCACATTTAAAGCCCCTTTTGCTAGCATAGACCCCGCTTCACAGCCTCTGCTCTCCACTTCTGCCTGTCGCTGCCCACCCGCGACGCAAACAAAGACGACTAGTCGAACTAAGACGACAACAAGCGACAAGCGAAGGCACAAGGGGGTGAACGGGGAGAGTTGCAGGGCTGATACAGTGGCTGAGAGCCTGCAAACGAGACTGCAGCCAAGCGCTGCGCCCAGCGACAATAATTTAATTTAATGTGTTTGCATGCAACGGCGACAAAAGGCAACAAACGATGCTGCTGCTGCAGCAAGGGGTGGGAGGGAACGAGGAGGGCACCACCCATCGAAGCCTTGTCCACGACCCGCGCCAAAGATAACTCACAATTTGTGGCCATTGCGTGTGCGACGCTCGCATCTTGCATCTTGTAACGCCAGCGAGGCGACGCGATGCGATGCGCTGGCAAAATTTATGGCGTATCCTCTGCTGCTGCCCCGGGGGAATTTATGTTGAAATTATTAGTGTAAACATTTTGTATTTAATTAATATGGTGCACAGCAGCAGCAACAGCAGTCCGAGCTGGGGGGAGGCGCGGACAGTTGTGTTGACAATGCCAGCCCACAAAAAAATTGCCATGCGATAGTCGATTTTTTATAGTTTACTACGCTACTCGTCCACGGTCTCGTCCACGGGCTCGGGCCATATAATGCGATAATAATGATGTGGGTTATTTATGACAGCAACGTTGCCACAGACTGCGAAAAGCTGTGCTAAAAAATGACACAGACTGCGAGTGAGGAGGAGAAGATGCAATTCATGCTGAAATCTCGCTACAAATTGCAGCCAAACGATGTAATAGCAAGCTGCACGTACTTTAACGGTATTAATAAGTTAATTTTCACTCAAAGTTAAGCTGTTATTTCTTTACAAAGATTTGAAATTGGAATTTCATTTAATTGCGCAATTCAAATGTGAATATAAAATGTTTTTCATCTGCTCAAAGTGAATAAATAAAAACATAATTGCCACATGAGTAGAAAAATTAATTAATCTCTGTTGATGACTGTGATTATTTTTGTTTAATTTGAACGAATATGAGAGGCTCAAATATCAGCTAAATAATTAAATCAACAATTTTGAAAAAGCAAATTGAATAGAAAATGCTTAAAAAGCGAATTTATTTTTGTTAATTACCCTTGCATAGGGTATATTAATGTTGGTCAACAGTTTGTAACGAACATAAGAAGAAATCTCCGATCCAATAAATTCTATATTGTATAGTAGAGTCTATATTGCCATGTCTATCTATCTATTTGTCTGTCTGTTGCAACTCAAACTGATATCTCTATTTTAGAGCTATCTCAATCAAACATAGCACGCTTGCTATAAATAAATATTTATATCAACTTGATATATCGTATAAACTATCGGCAGAATTTTGCTGTTGGTCAAAATATTGCAATTTATATTATCCTAAATAAATAGTGTACATATATATATTGAACTCTACACCATTATATATCACGAATAAAGGAACGATCGGAGGATATAGGAACCTGCAAGGGTATGCAAATTGCGACATGCAGGTAATCTTTCATTTAGGTTTTTGTTAATTTTATTTATTGATATATACAATAATTAATGCCATTTCTATACGCTATAATTCTTACACTCTATTTAAAACATATTTCTTACTTTATTTCTTCAATTTATATATTTAAAAAATACACAATTTATTCCTTTTTTATACGCTGTATAATATCGTTACATTTTTTAATTGCATTGCTAACGATGCAGGCTGAAGGTCGTCTGAGAACATTACGAGCGGCTTAGCGAGAGGTAAATATTGTCTTAATGGGTCGACCATTTGCTGTGCCCTACCCACTGTTCGGAGGGTGCTTATGTGGACCATAAATTGTCTGCAGCATTGCTAGACATCATAATACAAAGTGTAATAAATATGCGACAAGGCGACTGCAAACAGTGAAAACGAGACCGGCGACGACAACAACAGCAAACAAATAGAAATCAAAATAAGCTCACAAAGTACAACAACAACAACAACAACAACAACAATAAAACGGAACATTGTCATTGTTTTTGCTGTTGTTGTTGTGATTGTAAATTGAAAGCAGGCACAGAGCGAGGCTAGGGCAAGCAGCAAATGCGAAGTAATGAGCATAAAAATGACAGAGAAACCAAACCACAGGAGAGGGATGGATAGAGAGAGAATGGGAGAAAGAGCATGGCTTGGCAGCGGGGTGACTGTAAATCTTCTTTGCAACGCTTTCAAGGTGAAATAACAATTTAAGTTTACGAGTATTACTCGCAAGCGACGATAACCACAACAACAAAGACAAGAACAACAGGCCAAATTGAAGAAAAAATAAATAAAAGAAACAAAAAAAGGAATCTCTCTAGTACGCACTGCTTATGTGTGTGTGTGTGTGTATGTGTCTGTGTGTGCACACACAACAAAGGCAAAATCCATGATATATGACAGAACTGTGCATCAGTTGCCATGACAACTCCAGACATGTATTTGTCATATTTTCTTTCACCTTATTGTATTTCATTTTATTCTCCAGACAGAGCTGAGTGCGAACAGTTGAGGTAGGGCAAGGGTGGGTGGCATTAGGCGTCCTTCTCTGTCATATATCACATACTAATAGTCTGCAAACAGTTCCAGTGAAATTTCTTATCCTTGCTTCCTTGTGGAAAGCTGTAAACTGTAAACTGAATGTAGAATTTCATTTGTGGATTTTCCATAGAACTCAATATGAAGAAGGTTCATGGGAATGGGCAATAAGCTGTCTCAGTCGACAGTTATAAAGGTCCTCGGTACAATATTAAATCAATGTTAGGGTGTATAAAATACTTCCTTATAATCCTCATTTGTTTACTTCCCTTGATACTCATTTGTTTTCGTTCCCTTCATTACATAATCAGTTTAATTATCTCATGCCCCACATACTTTTCATATTACGCGATTGTCACAGCAAGTGAGCATTGAAATTATCCATGAGATTCATTCATCATCATACGCTAGATTTGCCTCGGTGCCCAGAGACACCTGTCGAACGAACGAGGGCAGAAGGATGTGGAGTGTGTGGGCATGGCAGCATGTGCTACCACTTAATTGCCAAACAACGGAGTCCAAAAAGAAGCTGACATTTGCACTGAGTGTGCACCCGGCACTCTTCAGTCGTCCTTTTCCCCCTTCTACTCTCCCTTTGGTGGCTTTGGGTTCGCTTCGGTTTCGCACAAATCACAATTCGATTGTCTCTACGTGTCAATCACAGGACATGGGGCTGCATTTAAGCAGCGTTACCCTGGCATTATACAATCATTTGTGATCCCCTGTGCCCCATTTCCCCCTCCCCCTCGCACTCTCTTTTCGCTACAAAGCAGCTAATGGGCCTGCAGTGGGCAGCATGGCACGTTGATTTTCCCAGGACTTATTTCAGTTGCTGCTCGAGCGCTAGAGCGCTGCTGTTACTGTCACAGGAGTTTAATTAGCGCCGCCTGCCAGTCGAGGCGAGTGGACAAATTTGCTCGCTGACCATTTAGCTGATAAATGTAGGTGTCCCTCTCCCTCTCCCACACCTGCTCATGGACATTGATTGGCTTTACAGGTGTGCGGATGTATATGTGTGTGTGGGAGATATTTGTGATTAGGCTTTGGTTAGCCTGTGCTCTGACTATTGACAGCCGCACAAATTGCCTAAACGTTCGAACTTTCGAAAGCCCAAAAAAGTATGCAAGATTTTTTGAACAGCACAAGTGGCACTTTGCAAGCTCCGCAGACCACCTGTTAAATTGTTTGCAAGCGAGCAAATTGTCTAAATTGGCACATGGCACCACAAAGCACACATCTCTTCTGTTCAACCCCCCCCACACCAACAACCTTCTCCCTCTCACAGTACGGCACAGCTGAGTTCAGTAAAAAATGTGATGTAAAGTCTGAACAAAAATAGGCAGAAAAGAAATCAAATAGAAGGGCAAAAGCAGGCTAAAGCTTTTAAAGCTCCCACTCTCTCTCTCTCTATCGTTCTCTCACTGCTGAATGTGTATTGCAAGCTCTGCTGGCGCTCTCTTAAGCTGCCACTCGCTCTCTTTGCCGAAAGCTGCTGTGGGCCACAAGCTGCCACAGGGATGCTGTAACGGCAAAGAGGCATAACCGACAACATCTCGCATCTCGTCGCTGGCAGCGTCAGCTTCGTAATCGGCGCATCTCGTTGCCTCGTTGGCTCATTGACTCGGCAGCTCGGCAGCTGATGCCCCAACGCGTTCAATTGTAGTAGGTCCTGGCCGTTGCTGATGCTGCTGCGAGCTGGCCAAGTTAACGGCGTTTCAGTCAAGCTCCAGCATCCGTTGAAACAGGGAGCACTCTGCACGCGTTCCGTTACTTTGGGCACCCACACACACACACTCACACACTGATAGACTGGCAGGCAAGCAGCGTGTCCTGTGCATGTTTGCGTTACTCTAATTGTGCGACTGTGTGTGTGCGTGTGCGTGCGTGCGTGCGTACGAACGTATCGCGGTGTGAGTGTTCATTGGTGTGTGTAAATTGTTGGGCAACGCGAAAGCAAACAGAAACAGAGCCCTTTGCGACAGGTTACGCATACGCCCCGCGAACCGGTTAAAGTTAAAGTTCTTCCTGCGCCTTGAGCAAACAACACGACAAACCTTCAAAGCGGAATTTTTTTATTATCCCCCGAAAACTAAACAAACACAAACTTGCCCAAAAAAAAACATATTGGATGAAGAAGAGTTGAGTGTGCATAAAATGTAAGCAAGAGAGAATATCACAAATATTTAGCAATATAACTAGCCATAAAATTAAGTTCAGAAGAGATTGAATTTAGCTATCTACAAAGTGTTGGCAATTCGCAAAGCAAATCGAATATGAAATTGTACAAGAAAATAGAATCTAGATATTTACAAGCAGTAAACAAACAAACAATCGCTCTGAGCCTAATGCACATCAATTCTCAATGGATAAAACAATTTTGTGCTTGGCAATTTTTGGCAATGTTTCTGGTTCAACATTTTCATATCCTATTGGCAGCATTTCAAATGTGATAAAGTTCTTTTACCTTTGGCCTACTGCAGTCGAAACGAATTGCAATTCAACCAATAAATCACTGAAGCCCTCAACTGTAGTCGACATCGATGTTAGGCTGTCTCTCTGTGCACCCGACCGGCATTTGAGTTATGTGTGATGGAAGTGTGCTTATTTAGCTGTTGATTTTGGGAAATCTCCTGTTTGGGAACTCTCAGAAATATTTTAGAAAACAGCAGAGAAACATTTTGAAAGACATGTGCACTTCTACCTTTCGTGCCCGTGTTGCTGCCCATTAGTCCAAATGTCGCCAGATTTTCATAAATAAATCAAATCAAGGCCTTCTCTCTAATCACAACACATTCACGAAACAATTCAAGTTTCGTTGCTCAGCTGAGCTCCCGCCCACATCAAACATCCAATGCAATAAAAAAGTTAAATCAAAGCGTGGCAAACTGTCCGACTGCCAGACTGAGTGAATGACTGACTGAGGGGCTGACTGACAACGGCTCACACAGTGGGCCGGGTCGATAGCGTTTTCCATTGTTCGCTGGAAATTTCGGTGCTCATCAACTTAAATTGTGAAAATTAATCAAGTTGAAAAGGTTGGCCCGTGGCCATTTTCGGGGCCAGCCAGAAATGTATGGAGTGTCTTTTGTCTTGTGCCTCGCTTGGCCAGGTCCAAGTCAAGACAAGTCAACATGCAAGCGAAGGCAACCTTTCTCTCAGGCAAAAGGGAAACCTTTTGCTTTGCATTCAAGCGGAAATTAAAGCGCCATGCCACAAAGCAGAAGCAGGCCGAGAGAGATAAAGTGCAAGCGAGGTGCGAAGGGGGCAGATGGAGGCCAACTCTCACACGCGCCTCAAATTGAAATTGTGTCCTTAGGCCTGAGGTTGACAAAAGCAACAACAACAACAACAACAGAAGCACAGATAAAGCAACAAGAATGTGCAAAAAAATAGCTGAAAAAAGGCCAGCGAGGACACGTGCTTAAAGCGCTTTTTAAATTTTGTGCTTTGGTTTTGCGCAGCTGCTTGGCCTCTGTGGGTCAAAGGTTGAGTGACATTTTTGCACATTGCTTTCTGGCGGCCTTTGTCAATGGAAACCCTTTTTAATTAATGCACTCAGCCCACGCACATCGCACTGCGCCACACCTCATTAAAGCCCCGAGACGGAGGTGTGTGTGAAATGAAAACATAAAATGGTTTTATGATTTTCATCATTTTGTATTTTACTGCGACTCGACAGGTTTATAATTAATTTAATTAGCGCGCTCTTTGCGCCTTCCCAAAGAGAGCTAATAAAATGTGTCCACAGTGAAACTAATTAGTCTGCTCGTAAAGAACTTAAGAGGCCTGCGAAAAAATACTTCTCGCGGTTGATGAAGTATTTATTGAAAAGGCGTTGGAAGTGTGAAGCTGTGGAGTGTAATTAGAGAACTCTTTGATTAGCTTTCATTTAATGAGTAGAGACTCCTTTTATAATACAGTTCTCAACTGATATTATATCTCGAATGTTACTTCAATTTGCAATGCACTCTTCATTTGCCACTGCATTAAAATTGCAATTATCTCTGATAATCATCGAGAGCTGTCGACACAGCTGAGCGAGTAGCTACAAATTTAGTTGACTTGTTTTAAATAAATATTGTCTGCACTCAGGCAGCTTGGCAGTTTTATCTATAATTCAGTTAAACAACAATCAATTCCAATAAAAACTAATTAACACTCACAAAGCAAATGCAAAACCGCATGCAAAAACATTCAACAATTCAATTCAAATGCCGAAATTTGTTTGTAATTTCGGCACTTGACACAAGAGACAATTACTTTAAATATTTATGCAAAGTATGCAAAGAGATGCGAGAACGTTATAGAAAAGAGGCAGAGAGAAAGAGAGAGAAGTTCTTAAGCGAAGTTCAGATAATTTTCAAATATTTCTGGCATAGATTGCATGTGATTTAGAAAATTGATTCGTGTAGGAGCTGAACATTTCTTGACATTTTTTTTCGAATACCCCCCAGGCAGAGCGTGAGGCCCATCAAAAGTAAATGAAGCATAAATGCCAGAAACAAGCCAAGTTTTTGAGAGTGTGGGAGTAAAACGAAAAAAGTGATTTTAATTTTGCTGAACAATTTGAGGGGAAGTAGGGGTAGGAGGGAGAAAATTGATGGGAAGTCGTAGCTGGCATTACAGCTGTGTGTGTGTGTGTGTGTGTGTATTGGCCATGCGGAAGTTGTGGCTAAATAGGTTTGTGGGAATTAGAAACACGAGCGAGGAGCAACGAGCGACAGGCGCCACTTGGCGGCGAAAAATAACCGGAAGGAATTACATCAACCTCAGACGCGAAAAGGAAATTAAATATTTTATAGTCTGCGGCAGCGACTACGCAGACACACAAACACACAGGCATACACACATACACACAGGCACACACAATTATAATTTCATGCACAGGAACAGTCTGAAAATACTTTGAATGAAATCAACGAAAATGGAGAAAACAATTTCGGTTTTTTTTCGTTTACTTTTGTGGGTAGGAGAGATGTGTGTGTGTGTGTGTGTGTGTATGTATGTATGTGTGCCTCTGTTAATGCCGTGGTGTTGCACTTTGGGGTCTTATGAAAACACTCGCAAGCAACAGAGACAGAGCAGCGCGACCACGTTAAGAGGATCTGCCAGTTGGGATAAAATACAAAAAAAAATTAAAAAGAGGACAACATGAGTAACAGTAAAACTGGCAAAAATACAGAAGCATAAGAAAAGAGCGAGAGAGAGAAAAAGCGACATGCTAAAAGCGACGAATTAAATTAAAAAGGAAATGAAATTGCCATAAGCCGATTCCGAGTTGCCAGCGATGACTTTTAGTGGTTCTTTCTGGTCGTAGAGGTTTTCCACAATTGCCAAAAAGTTGGCAATTACTTGGAAATATTGCCAAACATGCAAGTTGAGCAAGTGCAATGAGAGACAGAGAGAGTAGAAATTGAAACAGAAATCAAAAATGATAAATATTTTCCTTTTATATTTCCATTTGATGTTTGAGTTGCATTGACAATTAACCATTTTCTTACTAATGAACATTTTTTTTGCTCTTCTCTTCTCTCTCTCCCACACACACAGAAACAGAGAAACAGATACAGTTACACTTTGAACGGGAAATCAACAAAATTGTCGTCACTCTAATCAAGTGGAAATTTGATTAAAGAAGAGAAAAGAAAATTTAATAAATTTCGGAGCTGAATAGCCGAGAAAGAGGAGAGCAGAGGAAAGGTAAAAGAGCCAAAGAGGAAATCAACACGCACGCACATGAGCGAATTTGTAGTTGAGCGAAGGAAGGCGACGCACAAAAAATACGAAAACGAAAACGTAGCAGAAAAACATTAAAAGTCAGCGAAGCGTGAAAATTCAACAGAGAACGGGAAAAAAGGTTACAAACGGAATACAAAACAGCAATGTCGTAGTGCCAATATGAATGACGAGGCCACAAAAAAACTCGAGTAACTAAAATTAAATGCAGTGATTATAATTTGCTACCAGGCACACCCCTTATTCGCCACTCTAGTTGTAGCCAGAGCAACTAACGTCGCAGCTGACGGCAGGCAAGGACATTGCTTATACTCCTTGTACCACTGATTCTTTTTTCAGTCTTCATCTTCTACTACTGCTTCGGTCTTCTCCTTGGATCAGAGCACGAAATTAAGTGCAGATTATCAGCAGATTATATTTTAATAGCATTTCAAGCTGTTGCCTTTCACTGCGACGCAGACGACGACGACGAAGGCCCCAAAAAAAAAGAGACTACAATAGCAACAAAAACATTATAACCATGTGCCAGTGTCGGTGCTCGTGTCCGTGTCGACGTGTGTGCTAGCTAGCTAACGGGTGTGTGCGCTAGTCTATGTGTGTGTGTATAAGTGCGGCTTATTACATGATGTCCACTCGAAGCATCCTTACGGCGTGCTGGGGCACATAAAGCAAACATAAGCGCGTTAGAAATTGATATAAAGTAGCAAGATATTCAAGTGTCGAGTGTTACGACTTCCCACGCAAGTGTCGTGCGCGTGTGGCTGTATGAGCGAGTGTTCTTTAAGCGCATTGTTTCATTAAAACATTAAGCATACGCAGTGTGTGCAGCGGAGTGAAGCCACAGACTGAGAGCAACAGGTAAGGCAAACAATTTGGCTATACTATTTGAGATATTCATGGGGAAATGCTATAACTATGAACTGCGGGAATAAACAGCACTGGAAAGTTGTTGATTAATGATATACACGTATGCATAGAATATTCATTTGTATCATAGTAAGATATATAAAGACATGAAATATACAACTCATTACTGAACTAAACTCTTTACCAGCCAGCCATGGCGGTACGAAATGCATATAACATTGCAGCCTAAAACTATGCAACATTTATTTTGCCACGAATTTTGAAACACGCTCGTTACGCGAGCAAATGGAATTATAGATAGAATCTTAACCCATTTGCACAATGCAACACACTGTCTGGTAAATCCAACGCAGTGTGCAACACATTTAGCCAACAAGCTTACTCAACCCCCTTCCCCCAGACTGGGGCAGAGTGAGGGAGAAGGCAACACAGAGAGAGGGCTGTGCCTGCGTTGGCTGTTAATTAATGCTAACCGAGCATCCGCTGCAGCATATTTAAAAACGCATTAGCTTTTGGGTTTTTCGAAGCCGCCGCAACCGAGAGGCAGCCACTAATCCGTATATGAGCGAAAGAGAGAGAGAATGAGGGTGTCATAATTCTGCGGCAACAGTGAAATAACATTTGGAGCGAGAACTTTAAAACATTAGCGTAATGCACATAAAGCGAATGGCATATAAGAATTAGATGCGTGTGTGCGAAAGAAATGTTGTAATTACACGAAACGAATGCGCCACGATACCCAGTAAGCAGTGTCAGCAAAGGGGTAGTTAAAACTGGCTGTGAATTGATGATGATGCTCAGCTTCAGTGAGGTTTCTTAACATGCAGAGCACACCTTGCCAAAATCCTGGTGTGCTAGAGGCTGAGATCACATCTTAGCAATCTAGGAATTGAGAGTAATACGCTCTGCTTATTCTACTTTTGGGAGCCCCAAACATCAGACCAAGTACTGTCAGTATGTCCGCATTGGCTCTCAAAAGAAGAAATTTCTCAGGGTAAACGAGATTACTGGTTATTATGGATTTCTTTAAAATAACTGTGCAGAACAAGGGCCTATAATCCCAAAAGGGTGTACAGAAAGATCTACAAGTACCCAGTGTATATTTTCCACATCAAATAATAATAACAATAAGGGTATATCGTAGTCCAGCCTGCTCATAGCTAGCTGTTTTTAACATTTCTCGCAGCACTCGCATGTGTTGCTAATTTAATTCTTTTCTCTTTTCGACGGCAACACTTGCCGAGACATTAAAACGAAACTTTTGCCATGAGACTAAGAGAAACAGTGGGTGGTGCGCAGTGCTGATCCTGCTTGCCTGCTTGCCTGCATCATCAGCAGCATCCCTAACATCCTCAGCATGCCCGGGTAAACCAGCCCGGGCATCCTCAGTGGCCATAATGCTCCACTGCTTTGTTGCCGTTTGTTGTTTTAATGGTATTTGCCTGCCCCGGCTCGACTGTTGGAATCTGTCACCAGGCTACGTGACAATACAGATGTGCGACTGTGTGCGTGCGACTGTGTGTGGGTCTGCTGCGGTAAACCGCTGGTTCTACTGCTGCTCCTGCTGGCCGACCTAAGCCAGCTTGTTCGCATCGGGGGCAGTCGGGCGCAACTTACCTGACAAAACTTTAACGCAAAAATTTCATTTAAAAGTTTTCGCTGCCGTTTGGACTTGGAACTGGACCGACCCCACAAGACCTCGGCCTCTCCACTCCCATGTCCCATCTCCTGCTGCTGGCTTCACCTTTGGAGCACAAGGCAGCTGCTTGAAGTTTCTTCCTCCTTCCCTCCCCACAAGGCCCTCAATTGCCAACAGCTTCTTGGGGCAACTTTTGCAAATGGACATTGACGTTGTATGGTTTTTTCTCCATTCCCCCTGCCTTCCCATGCTCCCCCTCTTTTGCTGCCACTGCGCATCATAAACATTCACGCAATTTTAACGATCCTTAGCACTGGGCCTTGGCCTGGATCTGAACCTGCTTCTGGACACTCCTGGACACTCCATTAGCATTAGCAAGTTGTCAAGGCACGTTGCGGGATTTATGCAACAATTTGAAATTCCCGTTGAAATCTGTTTGCCAACAATTTGAGCTGCAAACCATTATTCAAGCAACGAACATTCCGTTCTCATTTCATATTTTTATTTTTTTGATATATTTGATTTCTTTTCTGTTATTTGCATACGCAACTTGCTGCCTGAACTTTTAGGTTGCACTTTTATTTAACTATTCTGAAACAATTTCAATTAAATTGGCAAATGTTGGTGGAATAAGCAAATAAAGAAGCATTTTATCCTGCATTTCATATAATATTTAAAAGTATTTCAAACTAGTTTAATCATGCTTTCAAGTTTGCTCAACTTTTTTAATTAGTTTTCATGTTTGATAAATTTAATAAATATTTTTTCATCATTCTTTATTAGAGATATTTTGAATAACTATAATTTCCTTTAAAGGTTTTTCTTGTGGTTGCGAAACATTGTTCAGAAAAGAGTTTGCACTTTTAATATTTATTATTCATGCATATTTAAGTATTTCTTGCTCTGCCTTGCGTGTTATTTTAATTTTATTATTTCAAAAATGAAATGAATTCAATTCTTTTTACGCATTTTACAATTTTTGGCATGTGTCGAGGCGCATTAACTGAACGTGGAGCACATTCCTGGCAAGTTTCTTTCGTACCAGGCGTAAATTAAATTGGTTTTTGGTTTTACCAAATTGCATGTAATTGTTTAATTGTTGCTTACACAACTTGCGTATATGTATTTCACAGTGTTTTCTTTTTTCTCTGTAATTTTCTGCGAAAATCCCATGCATATTTTAACAACAGCTGGCGTTCTCCTTTTATGCAACTGTTGTTCTTGCCTCAGCTTTCATAGTTGTTGTTGTTGCTGTTGTTTAACTAATTAAATCGAAATAATTGCATAAATTAAAGCTGAAATGTGTAAATACTTGAAGCGCGTATTTGCTTAACATAAAAGTCGTGCAAATAAATAGAGCAAAAGGGGGAGAAACCGAGGGGGAAGCGGAGATTATACTCGTATGAAAGCCACAAACATAATTCGCAGTTGACTTTTTCACTCTGATTATTTATTAGCCGCTTTTTTATGGCACACTCAAAAAAAAGAAAGTTTAAATTCGTATTAAATTAAAATAATATGTTTGTGTTTACTTTTCAAAAACCGATATGATATATTAATAATTAAAAATAGCTTTTTTCTAGTTAATTTCTGAAATTGCTATTTAATACATTCTACATTTCATTAACTGGCTTGATGACAGTTCTATGAGTTTGTGCTATACATTTATCAAATATTGTCACATTGATTTATGATTTAATAAGCATGTTTATGCCACACTTCTTCTATAAATATTCATTAAGTTCTGCACATCAATCAAGCCAATTAACTCGCGATCTCTACGCAATTTAGTTAGATAAATACGAGGGAAATAAAAGCAAAGTTTGCTTTGAAAGTGTAAAAAAGTGAATCGCGCACAATTTGTACGTTTCTTTACCGACTGCGAATATCCAGCAGGGCGGCAAATTGTAACAGACACACCCACACACGCACACTTAGAGTTCGCACACTCCCCACGATGCTTTAAAGCAGTGGAAAAGCGTCCTCATTGGGTAGTAAACACTTATTAGATGTCACAAGCCCGGCACGAGGCAGTCATAGAATGGGGCAGCTAACAACTGTGGAGATGTGCGACGCAATGGAGCGTGCTGCTAAGGAGTATTCAACTAATAAAAATGTCAAAACGCATGAAGTTGATGACAAGTAACGGAGAATGACAGCACAGGACCAAACGCTAAAGGAAACATCCACTGGCATCGCCATCGCCAATGCCGTTGCCATTGCCGGTGCGTAGCTTCGTTCCTTAATGTGGCGCACAATTTTCCGCACCTGCTGTGAGAGTTCTCAGTTTCGAGTTGCTCAGAGTTCCCTCAGTTCCTCCGCAGTTCCTCATTTCCACAGCACTCTGTGTGTGGCTCTAGCCTGGACTGCAGTTGCCTTTTTTGCTGCTTCCTCTTTCACTTTCTTTGGCCAAACTTTCACAATTAAAACTTGGCACACGTCGCACGCATCGTTTCAATTCCGTTTGGCTGGATTGGATTAAGTGGATTTATCATATACAGGAAAGTTATCTAAAAATACCAGCACATATAGATTGTATATATACATATTAAATATATGTATTTTGTCGACTTTTAATTACGCCATTTTTCAGTGCGATCACGTACAGAGAATGTCGTGGTAAAAAAGTTTTATTCCTTTCACTTTGCTACGTGCCCTGCACAAAGCATTTTCAATAAGCGTCCACTGCCTGAGGGAATTGATAAACTTTTGCACTTGGCCTTGGCAGGTCAAAGGTTGTGGCATAGACAAAACACACACAGATACACACACTCACACATACACACAATTTCCATTTAAAATATTATCAAACTTCAGTTGACGATTTCATTGTCAGGCACAAAACACTTTCTCAAATTTCTCCTTCAGGCTTCGGTTTCAAGTTTCCAATTCAACGCGTTGCCGGAGGAGACAACGACAAACAAAGGCGAATGCGAGATACTCTGCGCCGTGCTCCTGTATTAATTAATAAATCTGCAGGGCAGCAAAGCAATCACAGGCAGCGAGGTGTAATTAAAATGCGTATCACATCTATCGACATTCTAATTATGCCGTTTATTAATGCCTGCGAAGTGCATAACTTAGTTGAGGGACCTGACTACGTGACACGCTTTTCGACATGGTCGCAGAAATTAAGAAGCAGACAGTGGGACACACTCACGCATACATGCACAAGCACACGCGGCGCATACGCCATATTAAGTATACGCCTACAAGACACACGCTCTGTCCTGAGTAGCCCTCCCTCCTCCACACTCGCCTGCCGTCCCTGCTCGCTTCGGTTATTTAAACAAAACAATTAAAATGATTTTCCAAGCGCGTTCTCGGCAACAGAAAGCAACACGAAGAGGAGCAGAGCGAGCACAGCGTGAGCTCGTCATGTGTTGTTTTGGCCTTGTTTCCATAGTTGTTGCTGTTGTATTTGTTGTTTATTTAGACGCAGGCATGTATACATAACATTTACAGCAACAAAAACAATGACAACAACAACTACAACAACAACAAATTGAATGAACACGCGCCCCGAAAACGTTTAATAAACACAAAAGCAGCAGCAGCAGCAGAATCGTCAGGCATAGCCAACGACGCTGCTGTTGCCTTTGAAACTTAATGAAATGTAATGATGAGAGAGAGATGGGGGCGTGGCAGGAGCGGGCTAAGGGCACTGCCTAGCCAGCAGTCAGACATAGACAGCAGCTATGATGTAAAGTGGAAATGAGAATAACAATAGTGAAAGTGCGCAAAGCAACAACAGGGCAAATAGTTGAGCCAAATTTTGAATAGAAAACGAAACGAAAACCAACACAAACAGCAAAAGCAAACAGGCTCACACACACAGAAACAGAGAAACATGTGTAGCATGCGTAGAACTTACACAAATTATAGTGAAAACATACAGCATATGTTGCCTGGATGCTGTGGAAGATGACATACGCTGCCAATGCAAATTAATGGAATATTTTTAAGAGTATTTTCTGTGAATATTTGACAATTAAGTTGTAGAAAGAGTGAAAGAGGCACTAAGTAATCCTCAACTGTACTCTTCTCAGCTGTACTCTACATCACGAGTTATCGCCATTATACATTCCCTCAGCTCTGTCAATTGTAGTTTGCTTTCATACCTAACTATGTTCTATGTTATTTCTTTTGTACTACTCCCCAGATATAAGTGGAAGAAACAGTGAAATGAAAGCCAAGTTATCCTCAACAGCATTTGCATCCCAATCACTACTAATCTCCATATTATATTCCATTTTGCCAACTATGTTATCTGTTTTGGTCTACATTCCTATGTGCTATCATTCCTTTGCTTTCATTCCTTTGTTATCATACCTTTGTCATCTCTTTTGCACCACACCCCAGATATAAGAGAAAGAAAGTGAAAGCTGAGGATTACTCAACTGTATTCCAATCCATTCTACATCACTAGTAATCTCCATACCATACTTCCTTCCTTCAGCTCTGTCATCTCTAGTCTGCTATTATACTTTATGCCCTCACCTACGTCATCTCTATTCCACTATACCTCACTCACAAAGGGTATATTAATTTCCAGAGTTGGCAAACCAGCAGCATTTAACCTTTAACAAGGATACGGCAAGGATGCGGCCACACTCGCTTGCTGCCTGTCTATTCATTTCTGGTTAAGCAATTAATCCTTTGCCGCCTGAGTGCTCCACAACACACACACACACCAACACACTCAACACAAATTTCACACACAGTTTTTAGCCAGCCAGAGGCGTGCATTTAAATACCCAAAGTGGGGCTGTTGTTTTGTTGGATTTGACTGGTTTGAAGTGGCTTTTTAGTTAGGCAAATTTAATGCTCGCACAATTAAATCAACCTTCGGCACTTTTGCTCCTCTTCCCTTTCTCCTGCTCTCCGCTCTCCACTCTATGCATATTGCACAACAATTTCCACACATTTGCCCAACTGGTCACGACGTTTCCATGTTGAAGTTTAGAAATACGAATAAAAGTTGCACATTTAATGTCAAATGCACTCGCAAAGCTGTTGTTGTTTTTGTTGACGTCAATTGGCAAGTGGAGCAGCTGCAAATCCCCTCATAAAACCCGTGCATGTTATCGAACGTGTGTGTGTGTGTGTGTGCATTACATTAATCTCTATTATCCAACCCCCAAACAAATGCGAAAAAATCGAGTTAAGCGCAGCATCAGCAAAAAAGTATCTCGTAATTAACGTTAAGTGCTGATTTGAGAGTTGCGTTGTCCCTTTTCTTTCTCTCTTTCTCGCTCTCTCTCTCTCTCTTGGTCTCTCTCTCTCTCTTACGCGAAACTACATTTGAAATAGAGTTAATATTGGCGGCGGAGCGAGACGAGTTTTTAGAGACACTCGCGGCCAGAGCAATGTTTTTTATGCAAATACTTTATAATGAAAAGGTTTCATTCAGCCGGGTTGCAGAGAGTTTTTTGCGTAATACCGCGGATTATGCACGAAACAAAATGTGAAAAGAGGCAAAAAACAAACTGCAAATTGCAATTAATGTGGAAATTGTTGAATGAAAAGTTTCAAATGTTAAGCGTGGTACAATTGTTCAGGCTGTCAAATTTGAGTGGCAATTGTTCCTTTATTAAAAAGTTTTCAAATAATAGGTATTTTACAAATTAGTTAATTGGGTGCCCAACGTGGCCGCAAATTTATACCGAATTTGAGTTAAAATCACTGATTCTTTCTACATTTTAATTTGATTTATAGTTGTTGAATATTTAACTGCTTATAAAAATATACATTGAATATCTATTAAGTATTCCTTAGATTAGATAGATTCTTTTTGTGTTTGTTCGATTCAGAAATGTTACTGAGAATCAGTTAAGTTCCTTTGCGTTAAATTGAATAGTGGTAATTGTTTCTTTACTAACAATATTAAAAATGATGGCTTTTCTACAAAATTGTGTATTTGGGCTCCCAACGTGGGCAAATAATTTGATCAACTTCGAGACAAAATTATTCATTCAATAAACAACTTGCAATGATTTAAAGATCTTAACTATTTTAACAAAAATAAGTGCATTTATAAAGCAAAAATTCAAAATATAAACAAATAAAAATTCTCTTTTAAAAATCTTTTTATTTTTTTTTCGATTCAGGGATTGTATCTTTTACTGAGAATCAGTTAAGTTAAGTTCCTTTGGGTTAAATTAAATAGTGACAATAATTTCTTTATAAAAAAGCTTAAAAATTATATTTATATGACAAATGTGTTAGTTGGGCGCACAACGTGGGCTATTTGATGGAATTTAAGTAGAAATTACTCATTCATTCTACAACTTTCAATGATTACTTGTTCTTAAATATTTAAACTTAATAAAAAATACATTAAATGTCTATCAAATCTTCTTTTACTTTTTCGTGTTGTTCGGTTCTATGATTGTGTTATATCTCTCACTGGGAATCACTTTAGTTTAGTTCCTTTGGCTTAAATTTAATAGATGTCTGCATTTTCTGGCCAAATTTACTTGTATTTAGCTTGGCTCGACTCGCTGTTAACCATCTTCAAGTGTCAGCTGACACACATTCGAATTGGCGACCCTCGAGTTCAACCTCTTCTGCCTGTGCTGGTCCTGCTGTACAGTTTGCCGACTGCCAAAATGCTCTACATACATTTTGCTTAAATGCCAGCCATATACAATCGTTGTTTGTCTTCCTGTCTGACAGTTCCCCGCAGTACACCCGCATTGCCCCGCTCTCTTTCTCTCTCTTTCTCTGTCTGTCGCATAGTTTGTGGCACACTGAAATTACGTGACACATTTAAAAGAAAGCAGAACTAATGTCAGAGCCTGGCAGAGCTTGTTGCGAGCATGCAGGAAGGGTAGAGAGTGAGAGAAATAGAGGGAGAGAGAGAGTAAGAGCAGAGTGTGGAGTATCATGGCGCAAACACCAGCCCAAACACTTTAGATGTCATTGTACCGCATTTAGATTGAGTTGCTCTCAGCAGCCAAAACATAACACGCAAGAGGAAACCTCGTTTTCGTATCCCCCTCCACCATGTCGCCACCATTATGGAGCCCCCCCCCTCCATTACAGCCGAGTTGTTAGTGTCACTTAAGCTCGAGTCTTTGGCACTCGCATATGCAGATGGTGAAATATTCCTGCCTGCAATTCTGTGGCTGCTGCGCACTTCTAAATAATTGTCTATGTAAAGTTATACAACATATGAGTATCGTTCCCTTTTCTCCTTCCCTCTCCCCTCTCATTCTCTCCTTCACTTCCCGTTTTCCCTTTCCATATTTCTGCATAATTTGAGTGCCAGTCAGCAGAGAGTTCTTCAAATAAACATGCATTTATGTATGAGCACAGGAGAGTGTACGTAGTATGACTTTAACTGAGGCCTCATCAAATATTTAAAAGCCATTGCCAAATATTTAATTGCCAAACATTGACTCGTATATAGCCAGCCTCGGCTATATAGCCGACCGATGTGTTTGCCAGCAAATTCATTTGCAAATATTGAAGTGCACGAGTGAAGCCCAGTGGGGATCCTTTCTTCTCTCTCTCTCTCTCTCTCTTTGCTGTCCCCCCTGCTGTTTCGTCCTGCGCCGGTGCTGACATCCTGTAAGCGTGTCAACAATATTATCAATTAAATTTATGACCTGCAACGGGCCAATCTGGCGATTTGTTTGCTCTTCTGCACAGCATGTTTGACTGGGGCCACCCTAATGCAGTCGCCATGGCGAGTTGTGTGTGGAAAATGTTGCAAATTTAATAGTTTAATCGCTCGGAAATCAACAAGCAAATAAGCTCTAACTGCGCATGCACATACAAACATACACACACACACACACATACACATGTACATCAATGCATATTGTATGTGTTGGTCTAACAAATGAAAGCCAAATTGTGCATTTCCGGCCTGACGCTCCCTCACACGCTGCCAGACCCGCTGTCCCTGTCTGCCTTTCTCTACATCTTCTCCCTCTCCTCCTTCCTCTCTCTGTTACTATCTCTCTTGCTGCGTTGCCATCATAACTGATTAGCGTTTGAAATTGTTATCAATTTGCAATTAGACAGCGCCATCCACCGTTTGCCTGCTGCACAAAAACCAGCAGCTGCAGCCCGAAGCGGTCGCTGTGGCTTTCATGCACCTCAAACAAGGCCCTTTGTGGCAATTATATGCGTGTGGCAATATGTAAATACCCTGCAGTGATGGCATGTGTCGAACTGAGCTTTACATATCCCTCTTCTGGTCCGAATGAAGCCCTCAACTCAGCAACTTAAGCAGCTTAAATGAATAACGCACGAATTAGAGCTAACATGTTGTAGATACAATAATAGTTTTCTCTTTTAATTCCTACTTACAACAGAACACATTCAATTGCTCTCGTTAACCTTTTCTTGTAGCGCATTTGATATGTCCTTAAATACATTTTCTTTGATTTACCTAATCCGTGCACTCATCCTTTAAGATTGTAATGTCCTTAGCTGAATTGAATCAAGTATTAGATGAGGATATTACAAACAGAGCTCGCTGTAAGTAAAAGACTTTTGCCGTGCAATCATGCAGTACAAAGTCTTTTGGATTAGCTTCGCCAAGCACGCTGTGTGTGCCAGTGTGTGTGTGTGGGAGTGTGTGTGCTGCAATCTTGTCAAGTCTTGGGCAACATAACTGCACATTGCTCAGAATAAGTCACAAGGATGCATTGCACATGGAAACTCTAGTAAGATAAAGATAAAGACGCTGACAAGCGAGTCGGACAAATAAGCAAATCAAAGCAAGGCGACGCACAGGCAGAGACGGGATCAGAGACAGAGACGGAAAGACAGATGGATACGGAGACGGAGGCAGCATGAAATCAAATTGAAATTGAAGCTAGACAAAGTGAACTACAGAAAGGGAGCAAAGCAGCTGAAGAAGAAGAGTGGAAGTTGTCATTGTTATACAATATTATCGTGCTGATATAATTTGCACACACATACACACACGCACACACATTATACTTGGATGGGCATGCGATAAAGCTGAAGTAACAAAAGCAGCATCTGTCTTTCCATCTTTCTGGCTCCCTCTCCCTCACTCTCTATCTCTCCATCTCCGGGATGAACGGGATAACGAGTACGCGCTGGCGTATCAAAAGTTATTGTGGCACCACATTCGACTGGGAGTCGAGTCGACTCAAGGATTCAAGGATTATCAAAGTATTCGACTCAAAGCGAGGCTGCCTCTGCTGCGCTTTGACTGTAAGTTTGCGCACTTTACGATGCCTGCCTTGTCTTTGCCAAATGCCTCGCAGGGAGGCCTGGCCAGGGCACGTTGGCGCGTCATAAAAGCTTCAGTAGGCACTACACACATGCATAACTGAAAGACAAAGGAGGCACAAGACAAAGGCCACAGCTAGAAAGAGACACAGACAGAGCGAGCGAGCAAGAGAAAAAGAAACACATGAGAAACTACATGTCACGACACTTGAGCGGCAATGACAACGTTTGTTGATAGCAGCACGCTGCAGCTCTCTCTCTCTCTCTCTCTGCCTCCTTCTTGGTCTTGCGCTCCAGTTGTGTCCACAGGAAGTGCCCGGGCGTGTGGCATGATAAGGAAACTAGCAAAAAGGACCTGCGAGTGGCCAAGAACTCGTCGTGCCACATGTAAGAATTATTATCTGCTCCTGCACTTTCGAGTGCACCCAAGGCCCGCGCGCAGCCACTCGTGTTGTTGCTGGGCACAATGAATAATGTCCTTGCTGCGCAATGCGGAAATGCAGCCAGAGTAGCCCAAGCAGCGCCAAGCAGCCCCAACTGCAACTGCAACCAGCAACTGCAACTGTACAGAGTAGGTAAATAAAATAAAGCCATAAAGGAAATATGCTTTCTGTGAACGTTTCAATTGACATCAAATTTTATAACCAGCATTTTATTTTCACTCACCAAATAAAACAAGCAGCAGGCGAAAAGCAAAGCGAACAAATTCGCTTAAATAACGTAAAAAATTGCTGCTGAAAATTCGCAGCGAACAAAAGTTTTGTATACCCTGTAGATGCCGGCAGAGAGGGTATTTACTGCTCGAATTATATTATTTGTAGAACATATGAAACCAAACAGAGCATTGAACTGATGAAGCTCACCTAATAAACTGATATTAGCTTTGAATTTTAGGTTTATTTCAATACACTTTCAATTGTTGTGCCCACTTTAAAATTATACACATTATTTGAGGTTATGTATGGTTAAGTGAGGTTTCTGTCTGCATTTTACACTCAATTTAATTACTGTTTCTGTTTGGGCTAACTTGCTTACTTTTATTTTATAATTTCCTTTGTCTAGTTTTATCTGAATTTTTCCCGAAATCTTCGACACATTGCTCTACAATGAAGTGAGAAAGGGAAGGAAGCTTCCCCATTCACAAATGCAGCCATCTACAGGGTATTTTACTGCCATGCACGCTTCGTCATAAGTTTCCCCAACTTGTTTTTTCCTGTTGCTGGCGATTTGCCAGCGATTGAAGCTGTGGAGTTTTGAGAATTCTGAAAAGTTCCATAAATGTCAGTCACGCATTGATTTCTCTACTCTCTCGCTCGCTAAATGAAATAGCGGCCAGGGTGCGGTGGCCTGGCTCCGTCGAACTGGAATTTGTTGCGATTTTATGGTTGTTGTTCTTGTTGTAGTCGCTACTGTTCGCTGTAGCTGCCGTTTTCTTTTGGCTTTGCAAATATGTTTTGTGTTTTTGGCCATTTTTGTTTGGTATTCTGTTTGGCCTGCAGCCAGCAGAAGGTTGAGTTAAAATTCTATTCAATGGGCCGCAACACACGGCGTATGCGTATTGCGTATTGTGTAGGCAGTCGGCGTAGGCGTATCTCATATTACTGTCTGCCACGTGGACGCTTTGTTTGCCCAGAATGGAACTTGAAACGTGCTAATTTCATGGTTACACATAATTATAATTTGATGGGTTGTCCTAATTGAATCTGAAGTTGATGAGGGCAAACGCACAACGTATACGCAACGAGGGCGTCTACTGTGGCCTGGACTGGCACTTGTGCTGTTATGTGATCGACTGATAACTATACAATACATTATTGTGTGTTTGTTTTTTAAAACTCGAACGTGTTTAATTTGTTCGCCAAATGAGCTTTCAGTTGCACATAATCACATAACTGAAGCGTTCTTGTAATTTAAATCGAACTCGCCTCTCTCTCTTCACGAATATGTTTTATTAAAATTGATATGCACAAAAACAATTTTAATATAATTTCACATATATTGTTTGTGTCTTTTTTCGATTCAGTTTCTGTTATTAATTCATCAGAACAATATTGCATTGTATTTGCATTTTTATGAAGAGTCTAAATAAAATCGACTGATGCGCTTTAAAATCGCACTTAAATATGTGCGAAATATGCAGGCGAAAATAAAATATAATCGGATCGAATCTCTGATATAGTATATTTGAAACTGCCAAGCCTTGCAGGTATTTGCTAAAAAATGATGACGAGAGATAACAAAATATCCATTTTTTCAATAATGAATTATTGATGAATTGCAAACAGGCAAAGCCTGATTTGGAAATATTTCAAGATAGAAATATGTAACGAAATTGTTTGTTAACTGGTATTAGTAATTGTCGATGGCATAAAGATTATTACATGGAATATATTCCAGGTTATATTCTACCGTATCTATCTTTGCGGAATCTCAGCTGAAATTAGATGGAGATAATATTTTGATAAGCTTAACTCTTTATTGCTTAACCATCAACATTTTGTCAATTTTCATTTGAAAAAATTTGAAAATTCTACCCAGAATCGTAGATAATTTAAATAAATTTTTTGTTGTCGATTCTCCTAACATCGCAAATTGTGTATTCCAGCTGATATCCCTCGTACCTCACTTCTAATGAAGCTCAAGATTGATTGATAACATAAAGTCTTCAGCAGTTGAGTTTTCTCAATACAAAATGTATCAATTCGCCTATTCAGGTATTTCTTTTTACATTTATCCTTAGGCTATTTGCTGCCAATTCATTAGATTAACAGAAAGACTTGAAGAAAATGTGAATTATTTCCGTAAACATTGCTGAGGCAAATAACGAAGCAAACAGAGAGAAGAAGGCGACAGAAGAACTCGTTGATTTTCATTTTATGGCTCACTTTAAGGCGAAATGGAAGAAGTAAAAAACAAGGAATATAAAAAATAAGTAAACAATGCTGAAAAAGTACTCGACTGTGCCATACTCTGTATTGAGTGGCGATTCTTGTGTGCAGTCTAAAGATCTCATGCTTACTAGAAACAATTTATAGGGAAACTCGTTGCTGCCGTTGCCAACAATTACACAAATTTCACATTTACATAAGCCTATATAACTGTCTTAAGAAACTGCTACAGGGTATCAGCACGAACGTTTTAACGTGTTAATGTCGAGGCGAGTGCTAACAAGTGGACAAACAAAGTAAAAGAGCGAAAGAACAAATGAAGCTGGCTATTGAGAAATGAAACGAAATGAAATCAACGCCATTATTATTTCTTCTCTTCCTCCTCTCCTCCTGCTTCTCTCCTCGCCTCCTCTGCGTCTCCCTTGCTGACAGCTTCGTCGATGCTGGCGCCTCTTCATTTGCTACTTGTCTTTTGCCGTTGAACGCCTTTGGATTTTTGCGTTTTTACAAATGAAATTTAATTGCAAAAAATAACAAGAAGGAAAAACAAAAATAAAAAGCAGAGAGCGGAAAAAAACGCGGGAAAGGAAAGAAAAACACTGCCAAAGATGCCAGCGAAGACAGCGGCAACATTTAATTCATTTGCATTGCTCTCCCACGGCCTTCATCAGCAAATGAATAAATAAAGGAGAGTGTAGTATATCATCTGGCATTGGTTTATGTTGCGGGAGTTGGTAATTGGACTGAGATTTCATTGTGCCGAGTGCCGATTGCCGAGTGCGGAGTGCGTGGGACGCAGCCTGGAAATGAGTTCATTTTCGCGTAGGCTACGGGCGTAAGAAGCGTGTAAAATGACGAGTGGCGTGGGTGGCAATAAGAGATGATATAAGCAAGATATTACTTAGCTTTTGACTTTGTCTTGACACAGAAATTAGTACAGTATTGAAGGAAGTCTCTCACATATTTCGACAAATTGGTTCAAGTTTTTTGTATGACAATTCCAGGAAATAACGAAATACTTAACAGTTCAATGATATGTTGAATTGTTTTCCCAGAAATCAAAGGAAAATTCAGACAGAGCTGACAGCATTACTTAGCGAACTAATGAAATGAAGCAAATTTAATGATTTCATGTCAGATTTGTTTAGATTCAACTACTTCTTGATTCTAAGCTTACCTCAAAGCGTGCCACAAATGAGGCCATCCACTTGCCACTTGCCACATGCCCCGCACGCACTGCAACTACTCGTATACTCAACTTTTCACTTTCAATTTGCGTGGTGCTCTGTGAGCCATAAAGCCAGGCGTTTATGGCTAACACGCGTGGCTGGCGCAACCGAAACTTTCATAATTCATAAGGCTCAGCGCAGGCAGCAGCAGAGCCACAGCTTGAGGCATGCCTCAACGTGCAGTAGCAATACAAAGCAACACTCAGTGATAGAGAGAGGGGAAGATAGAGAGGGGGAGAGAGAGGAAGAAGGCATTATGTTTTAATGGCTTAATAAGTGGGCCAGTGGTCAAGCCAACATTTGAATATTGACCTGGGTTGAAATGGAGCATGCGAGGGGTGGCCAAACAGTTTGTGATATGCACACACACACAAACACATGTGTAGCGTGTCCATTTGTCCACTTTGCAGCAGCTTTCGCTGATGCGTGTCCAATGAAGCGCTCAGTTTGCGTCATCATCAACAAAATCCGGACGAGACTCGCTTTTTATTTGACTTTACTTTTTTTTTATGACAACTCAGGGATCGTCCTGGGGCAGTGGTAATGGGTGGAGGGCTGGAGGGGGCTGGCTGGTAAATTTATATAATAATCATAAAAGCGGGAGAACATGACCATTGCGGAAATGCTGCGATTTATTTGTATTTGTAGAGTATTCTCTGCAGTTTTTTTTTTATTTTCCGCCAATTGATTTGACTGACGGACGGAAGGCAGGAAGGAGCATGTGGAGGAGGGGAGAGGCATGGACAGCAGGGAGGCGTGTACTAGTGCGCCTCTGCTTTGCAGCCTGAGGGATTGTTTGCTGCGCACATGACGCATAAAACTGAAACACTCGCAATGCACGACTTGCTCTGTTGCTGCGGCCCATTTTACGAGTCTTCGTTTGCTTTTTTATGACCCGCACTCACACACACACACAGACGCACACACACGTACACACATCAAGTCGAAAATAATGGAAAGGAGTGGAGGGGAAGGGAAAGCGGGTCATCAAATCAGGAAATTGTTGCAATTAAAGCGAAAGTAATGCGCAAACATTCAATGAATTTACTCAGGCATGAGAATCGCAAAGAGAGGTACCAGAATTATGAGAATCGCCGAGAGGGGCGTTTATTGCGTTTAAGGAGCAAATGTTGCAAACGACTTAACAAGCTCAAGCAGAGATACCAACCTTTTTGTTTTATTTTTATATGTTAAAGTTAATTATTAAAGTTAATTTTATAATTCTTAAAACTTGTGATATTACAAATAAATTTTCAAATCTTAATCTAAAGCAACAGAGGCTTTTCCATACCAATCAAATGCCAAACAGATCACTTCAGTATATTCAATTCTTTCTCCAACGTTTATTTTTACCAAAAATTAAACATTTTAAACATACTCTGATAAATTTAATAATTTTACTATAAAACAATGCTGAAGTAAGCACAAGTCGAAAGTCAATTATGATCTGAAATGCTCATAAAGTCTTAACATTTGCAGATTTCTAGTAGACATCAGCTTTAAGACAATCAATAAAACAATGCAACTTGTACAGGACTCGTTGAGATATATTGATTCAAAGTCTTTTCTCGAGGATCAACTCAGCAACAGGACTATCGATAAAACAAAACAACTTGTACAAGACTTTAAAACCTCTTCAACGTCTTATCTCAAAGAACACTTTCGAATGATGCTACCTGCCCTAACGGAACCCGACTCATTTGCGGAGCTCTTGCATAAAGCTTCTTAGTACAATCGGGTGGAAAGTTTGAAATATTCTACTGGCTGAATAAAGTTCTTAAATTGTGGACGAACACTACCAATACCAATTATATTAATAAATATAACTGTAAATATAACTTTATAATACAAAAATTTTAATGGCTGTATGGGAGATTTTAAGCTTGCTTCTCTGGTTTTCAATTCTCAATTATGAATGGTGTGGTAGAGAAGAGAAGACCGCAAAAAGTAGATGAAGAAATTGAAATTTTCCGCAAACGAAACCAAGTGAAACATTTGGCAGTCTGATCCGATTGGAAAATTGCTGAAAAATGACATTAATTTTAACGCCAGACGGCGACGAAGAAAAAAAACCAAGGGAGAGATCGACTATGAAACGAAAAGGATTCCTTTTTTCAGAATTTAATTTTTTAATAAAATGTTTTTGCGCTGCTATTGCAGCGGTTTCATTTTTTGACTGCTGTGTGCCACGCTTTGTAGATTGTTGGCACACACACAGTGACACCCACGCACACACAGACAGAGAACCCTTTGGGATATGCGAGGCTATGCTAAGTAGACGCCCCATGGTGGTGGGCCATGCCACAGGCCACAGGCCACTTGCCACTTGGTGCTGGAACTGTCAATTACATTTGCGGACGTCGAACAGGACTCCACATCCCCATCAGCCACCCATATCAAATTCATTTTCATGTGCATGCATGCGAAATGCTTCGCTTTTCCATTGAATTTCATCTACAATACTCTGTAAATTATGGAGCTGCAGTGGGAAAGGAGGAATCACTTTGCAGCGTAAAGGTTGAAGAGGTTGCTGGAATTAACCGCTTTCTCATACCCTCAATACCCCCTTTAAGCATTACCTTTACAGGGTATAACACAGTCGACTCTTATTCTATCTATGTTTTATTACTTTTTTTCGGTTTTCTTTTGTCAGTTGATTAACATTTAAATTTGCTTTTGGACAATTCCATGCAGGGTAGACCCGACAAGGCGCTGCATTTGACAGTTGTGTGTGAGTGTGTGTGTATGTCTGTGTGACAGCGTATGTGTGTGGGTGTGGCTTGGCACCAAAATTTTCTTCTGCTCGTCTCCACTCGAGCGTGGAGAGTTTTGTGCCAGTTCGGTTTCTGGTTTCGCTTTTGGTTCTCTCAGTGTTTATGACACACAATAATCAATTGTTTCAAGCTCTTTGCCTTGGCTTACTTCGATCGAGTGCTAGTTGACAGAGTGTGTGTGTGTGGGTGTATGTTCATCTCTCTGTGAAGCACTTTTTGTTATTGATGGCCTGTTGGTGCTGCAGCAAATTGTTTATTGTTTATAGAAATGAAATATTACTGAGGCATCGCATAGTTACCCGAAATGCAATTTGCATGTGTTGATTGTGCCAATGAAGAGCTTTATATATACTATACTATATAAATAAATATCTATCAAGTTTGTTTGTGCATGTAGCTAAGTGAATAATTTGCTGACAAAGCACAGCTTAGTCGAATGCAACCTCATAAAAGTTGTCTCTGTTTTGGGGTGATTAAATTGCGTATGTAATTTGTACTCGACTGGTTTCTTTTTCAACTTCTTGCCATGCTATGCTCAGTTACAAATCAAGGAATTTAGCTCTCTACCTTCTGGAGTTCTTATCGCAACACGCACCTTGTGTGCAGTCGCGCTGCATTGAATTGAATTGGAATTCCGTATGATATTTTAAGCAGAATCCGATTTGTCTGATGCTCTACTAACGACATGTCAATTCAATTTGAAAGTAATAAAAGGGAGATAGAGAGAGAGAAATCTTCATTGAATACGACTTCACACAGGGATGTCGCGCCTGTTGATTATGATTCCCGGATCGCGATTCGCGATTCACATGACTCCTGACTATGACTCTGACTCCTGAGTCCTGACTCTGACTTTGATTATGATTACGATTATGATTATGGCTTTAGCAGCGGGTCGGAGCCCTGCGTTGCCCTGTGTCGTGTTTTGATGTCCTTACCAGACATTGAACCGCATTAAACTATGCATAAATACACATTGCGACGACGACGACGACGACGACGACGACGCGAGGATGTCGTCACATATGCCCCCCAAAGGCACTTGAGGCGTGGTCGCGCAAGGGAACGTGGCAGAGACGGGGGCGTGGTTTGGCAAATGCAATTTGATGCAGACATTACGACTACATGACGATTTTATCGTCGAGTGTTGTGCACACACACACACACACGCATGTGTATCTCAACATACATATATCTACATATGGCTTACTGCTGCCGGGGCTCTTCAGACGGCAGCAGATAATGCTCACACACACTCGCAGATATATTTAGCATTATTGCAACTGCACAGAGTGCTCTGCACTGTGCACTGTGCTTCGCCTTTGCTTCGATGATGCTCTTAAATATTTGCATAAAAAACTACGCTCCTTATATTGTGGAATATGGTAAATGGTCTAGAAGTTTGCCTCATGTCGTAGCTTCGCTCGCCATTAACAGCAGCAGCAGCAGCAACAGCAGCACCACTGGCAACAAAATCACCAACAACACAACAACAAGAGCAACACCAACATCTGCAGAATCCACGCTATAATCAACACGTACTTATGTCTGCCCCTGGCAGAGCAGAGCAGCTTGCCTTCTGCTCCACAAAGCTGACAGAGATTTAAGTGAGCAGGAGCTGCAGCTGAAATTGAAGCTGCTTTGCGTGCCTGATGCTTTTAAGAGTCGAGCCAAGTTACTGATTACACTAAGCAATGGATTAAAATTCAGCTTAGTTGCAATTTTGACTCGAATTGTTGCACAGGCACAGATTGACTTTTGTCCAGACAAGAGAGTTTAATCCAGACAAGCAATGTCTATTGAATATAAAGGGAAATTAATTATAGATATTTATAAATGTAGTTGCATCTCTCTCCTGTGCGTAAAACAGCTCACTTTCTCTGTTTCAACTCATTGCCCTTCATTAGCTATAAAAAATATATTGGCTAAAAATGAGCTTCAGTTTATTATGGCTCGCTTCATTTAGCTTGTCGTAAAAAAACAAACAAACTAGAACTTCACATCAAGTTTATATTAAAGCCTTAGCCGGATAGTTGCATATTTTGAACGCGGTTGTAAGTAAGTTATAAAGTAGATAAGGTTCAACAGTAACTGCTTGATATCACTTAACTGCTCAGTTCATTTCCTACCTCCGCCCAGGAAACCAGAAACAAGTTTCCGCTGCGAAACTAGCCATAAATAAATATTTATGTGAGAGCACTATATACTAAATAGGCCTGACAGTTTCAGTGCCTGGCAACGACCTTGGCTGGCAGTTCTCATTTCAGTCTCAGTTTCAGCTTCACAGCGAGTTGCTGCTGTGTCTGGAGGCATTTTATCATTTTGCTGTTTTGTTTCAAGTACCAGATGAGAGTGTATCTGTTTTTCTGCTGTCGTTCCTACGCTTGTTTGTCCTTCTATACACGCGAGCTCTGCTTTTTTTTGGCTTTCCTGTCGACTATTTCAAGATGCAAATGTCCATTTAACTGAGATTTATGGCACATGGCCAGATTATTTATTGCAATTTATTTTATTTACACGCTATCTGGCCGTGACCACAGACATGGACCGGATCGGTGGCGTATGCGTGATGTAGACCAACATCACTGGCATCACTAGAAGCTGCTCCATGTGGGTGCTGTGTGTGCGTGTGTGGATATGTGTGTTGCTAAGCACTGGCAAATAAATTTGCACAAATTATTATGGGCCATTGGATTAAAAGCGCGCCTACAGCTGATAAAATGGCACGAAAATGTCGAGCAAAAACTGCAGTTGGACACGGAGCCACAGCCAAGAGAGGCCGAGTGAGCTGCTGGGATTTGTTAGCTGCCTGCGGGTCAGTTTATCGTATTTATTGGCGATGCTGTCTCGCTCTATATTAAACACATAAATTGTGAGCGCGGGTTCGCAGGTGCAGCGTACACAAATTGACACAGACACACACACACACTAGAAACCCAAAAAGCCGCTGGCATGTAAATAGCTTAATAAAATTTTGAACTGACCCAAACAAATTGCCGAGTTGAATCACAGTGATTGAGAGAGGCAATGCTCGACTGTCAAATGCGCTGTAGAGTAAGAGAATTTATCTCTGAATAAAGGTTAGTCAGTATATATATGGCAAGCACAAGTATATCACATGATGAATATTAATTATTCATTATATAAATATAAGTAAATAAATCAATAAAAATATACGTAATAAATAAATGAGAATATTAATAAATTAATATATAACATTAATTTATAATAATATATATTTTTATATTTTTATTTATTTATACAAATATTTCTTTTCTCAACAAATGCCCGCTTCATTAGCACTCCCTTTCCCAGGGTATTTAATGTATAGCTTCTATTTTCAACTACATTATAATGCACTTGTATTTGTGCATATCCTGTACATTTTTATAAGCCCCGGTGCATAATGAATGCCACATAAATTCGCCGGCACAATGTGCGCGCTAGTTTTGCCGGCTATGATTTTGTAATAAAAATGCATTTTTATTACGAAAATAAATTCGCATTGAATGCAGTTTTTTCCAGCGCGAAATGTTTGCATAAAGAAGTGCACAAGTGTTGGTGTTGGTGGGGCTACACTTCAACGATGCCGGAAATAAAAACCTTCATTGTGGTGTTAGTGTGGGGGGATGAATGCTCGGGGCAAATGCCTCGCCAGGGAATTTGTGCTGTGCATAATTTTAGGGCAGCTTAAATCTTAATTTGATTGCAAAATAGTTTTCTGCAAATTAATCACTTGAATTATCAGTGGAAAATCGGTAAGTTAAGTAAGGGAACATAAGCATAAATATAAATTAGTTAATTAAGGCCGAATGACTGTGAAATGTATTGCTTATTTAGCTAATTACCTAATGGCCAATGTGGCGTATGCGTAATGTGAATTAATTGTTGTTCGCACAAGGCCAGGGAGAGGGAGAGCAGTTTAATTGCTTGAGGCAAATAAAGATAAGCCCAGTTTAATAAGGTGTTAGTTAAGCATCTGCAACGTAGCCCGGTTGAGGCCTGCAGGGTGTGATGTGTACAGAATATTATATATTTTTGATCAGAGGAAAGTGCTAGATGGAGCAGCCTTGTCAGCTCCAAGCTTGCATCCTCTTCTCTTTCCCCACTTGCTGCTGTCATTTCAAACTGAACGCATTTCCAAAAATACGCACTGTCTGCTGGCTGTGCGCAAAACTGTTGCATGCTTTTTGGCGCCGCTCGTAAAAAGCAAAGCCAGAGCAATCACAGTCACAGCCAGGACAGCCGAGGACAGACAGGCAATGCAAAGTACGCAACATGAGAACAACAACAAGAACAACAGTAACAAAGACTACAACAACAGCAACAACAATGACTACAACAAGGAGGACAACAATCACGTCAATCCTTTAAAACTTTTATTGTTCAGTCGAGCGTAAACAAAAATGTACCGAAATAAATAAAAACAAGCACACAGACACACAGAGACACACACCCACACACACTGCACGGATACACTGACAAATGTATGCGGGGACAAACGACGAAGGCAAAAACTAATATGCTTTAATGGCTTAGACTTTCAGCACTTTGAATGGCTGCCACAGGACAATGTTATCCTTTTTGCCTTGTCTGCGCAAACAAGTCAAATGGATAAAAGGCTAAAAGCCTGGCCGCACACACACACACATACTTATAGCGAGTACTGGCCATAGCCTGCCCTTGCTCCTCCCACGAACACGCTGCATATGTTTGGCTTGACTTGCGCCTGCTTAATGCGCAAAATATTGCGATGATCAATAACAATCGCTATAGCCAGCCCCAGTCTGCCATTGTCAGAGGAATCACAGTCACAGCCCACTGTTCTCCCACTACCCGGCCTTCCCCTGCCCATCCTCTGTCTATCAGGCATGTTGTTATCATGTTTGGCGTCATTATTGTTGTAATTTATTAACGCACACAACATTTTTCGCTTACGCCTTCGCCTGTCCAAGTCCGTCGCCCTGCTCTGCATGTGTGTGTGTGTGTGTGTGTCTGTCGAGTGTGTGTGTGTGTGTACTTTTATCATCGCATGACTGAAAGTGGCGACAAATGCGCAGCAACACACAGAGAACAAATAAAGAGAGAGTGGGGAAGAAAGAGGGCGATACTGGCAGAGCGGAGGGCAAATACATGCGCCAGTTTTGCGCGTTTGATCTTTCAATTATGGTTTATGCTTGATTTATAATTGAATGCCAAATGCGGGGGTATGCAGGGGAATGTAGGGGAATGCTGCAAAGCAGCGCCACAGATAAAAGCAGAGAAAAGACAACGCGAATGTCGAGTTAGCTTGGAGCTGCAAACGAAGTGTCTGCATTGCCAGACAATGTTGCGCTTTGAAGAATAAAGGGGGGAATTGAGAGAGAGAGAGAGAGAGAGAGAGAGAGAGAGAGAGAGAGGGAAAGAGAAAGTCAAGAAGAGGATGAAAGAGAGAGAGAATAGAAAAGAGTCAAGGAGAGCGTTAAAAATTCAAGGCAAATTCCCTATTGAACTGAGCTGAAGAAAAGAAAGTATGAGCAGATTCACATAGATTCCAACAAACTCTTGTTAGACATGCCAAGAAAAGAGAATATAGAAACATGTTTCAAAGTAGAGATCATTATAAGATATCTTTACCTATGATCTAGATTGATTTTCGATCTATGTATAAACATTCAATTCAAAAACAAGTTCCAAAAGTTGCTACAAACTTTTCGTAAATTGATCTGCCTTAAATGTTTCATCAACAGACTGCAAATCTGCATTGATAGCTCTCCCTTTCTGCATCTCCTTTACTTCCACTCACTCGTTCTGCAGAGTGAGCCCTTTATCTGCGAATTAGCCATGCACAAAGATGCAGAAAGCGTCTCTGGCAGCACGGCCTGCACTCGGCTATTAATTCCGTTGGGCGCCCCGTTTCACTTGATACCCCTTACTTGTTACCAGGTTACCTTTCACCTGTCAATTGCAATGTTGCCGCCTCGTGGCTCACATGCAGATGCTGCTGTTGCTGCTGCTGCATCACGTGGCAAGCTCAACTTGCTACTAACCACTTAGAGAGAGAGAGAGAGAGAGAGAGGCAACTAAGCCAAAAAAGGAGCAGGTGAGGAGGGCAGGGAAAAGTCGCTGCAGTTGCTGGCCAAATTGCAACACTTGATTGACTTTCACAGCACATTTATTTTCGGCTGCGATGCGGCTGCAGCCACCACAGTGGCGCAAGTTTTCAACGACTTTGGCCAAGTTTAGGAACTGAAAGTAATTCCCCCGTAAAAGTTTGCAGCCTCAACGCAAAGTTTAGCGCTAAAAAAACGTGGCCAAGCGCAGCCTGGCATGGCTTGCAACTCTCAACAGCCTCACACGCAAGTGAGTCTCTGTGTGTGTGTGTGTGAGTGTGCCGTGAGTAATTTAGTGAGGCTTTGCCGCTGCACTTAGCTACAGCGCGTCTGTCTTGGCTTCGCTCGGCTTTACTTTCGCTTTACCTTCGATATAATGTAATTTCATGTGATTCCTTTCCTTTGTCTTCGCACAGTCGCACAAATTGATAAATAGATTGGCAACGCTGGCTGCAGTGGCAACTCTGGCAGCACGTTCGACGTGGCCGTCGCACAACTAACACAATTTGTGGGCAACACTCGAGCTTGACACGCTTCGCCGATTTGTTGCGCCGCAAAGTATTGAAGAGAGGCGGAGAAGGTGAGTGGGGAATGGAAATAGGAACGAGAAGGAGGGGTAAGAGGAGGAGGAGAATGAGGAGTAGGAGGAATGGCAGGCCTGGCTATCAATGTATATCGATTTGTATACATGCTGAGTGTCTGCCTGAGCTGCTGAGGTGAAACATTCATATACCCTGTAGGTGGAGGCAGATGGGGTAGCATTTCTGTGCTGTAGGAAGAGATGGAAGAAGATAATCATTAAAAATGATTTATAAATGTTTACTTTAAAAATTTTAATATATTCTTGGCATTTCAAACAACAAGAGCTGCTGCCTTGGCATATCCTAAATATCTCTTCTCTTTCTTACTCTCAATGTTCACTACAACATCCGTAATAATCAAAAGTATCGCTTTTTCCTGTACTTCCCATAGCATATCTCGCATGTCGTGCCTGTCCACACTTTCCTCACTGTTCTCTCTTGCTTATTTGTTACTTGCCGTCTTTGATTTCAGCATTCAGCTCGCTGTGGCTGTCTGACCCAATTCACGGCACTTTCAATTGGTTAACTGCACATGCGGCTTCCTGTGTATATATCCTCTATACTTGTATATATATCCAGCTATATAACCGAATCGCTAGATCTCTGCGACAATTTTTTATTGCCAGCAATCTGACTGCGGCTTCGGGCCTTCTTCTGCCCCCTCCCCCCCTGACTGTGCCACGACAGTTGTTTTTGAAGTTTTGCATAGTCTGCCTTGGGGTTTTTGGTTTTTTAGTGCTCGCTCACTCTAACTTTGGGCACATAAATCACATGGACTCACTGCGAACTCTACACTAACCCCAACTAATTGTGTGTGTGTGTGTGTTGGTGTGTGTGTCAGTGCAGCCTGACTTTAAATTTATCGTTGTGCTTCGAGTGTCAAGTGCAGCCGGGGAAAGCTTGCAAGCATTTTCGATACTTAGCTGCAACGAGAGCAACAGCAACAGCTCTCGGTAATTATGCAGGATCATTATTAACCTTAGTGTCAGGTGAATGACCAAAAGAACAACAACAGTAGCAAGGCAAGAGGGGAGTATTGAAGGGAAGGAGGGGAGCAGTTGTAGCTGACTTTAACTCAATTACGTGAGTTTTGACAGACAGGCTTTCCATTCTCCATTCTCCATTTTGCATTTTCCATTCGCAACATGCTTTTGTCATTTGCGCAAATTAATGACTCGAGTGGGCGACACAAGTGGGCGGGGCCCACTGCTGGGACTGAGACAGGGGCTGGGCTTAAGTGCCCGTTGACAGCAGCTGCTGCTCATTAGAATTTTATTGTTGCTCGGTCGGCGGCCAACTTTAAGCTCAGCTGAATTCAATTAAGGCTGAACTATTGTGCGTGTAACTGATTAATACTACACTGTATAAATATAACTATATATTATATTGTAAATTAATATGCTTTTTATATGCTTAATACAACACTTGTAATATTGTAAATTACCACATATATCTTGAAGCTAAGCTTGCCTATATTTGCTTTCGCTTTGCGATCTGCTTTCGATTTTACGATAAGATTTACAGTTTGTTTACTGTTTCCCGGGCAGAACAGAGCAGAACGGCAGCCCGTTATTCGTTTTCATTTTTATCGCTTCGTTTTCCTACTGTTTTCTCGCTGTTTTTGAGCTTTAACATTTTCGTTTCCGCTTTTGGCTCGATTCACAATTTTTGCTGTTGTTTCTGACCTTGTTTCCTTTCTCTATTTACTCTCGCTGTGTTTTTATAGTTTGCTCATGGTCTTTAGCTGTGTGTGTGTGTTGGTGCTGATGTGTAGTTGTTACTGTATCTGCGTGTGCTATTTCCCTGATGCTGACATAAATCTGTGATATATTGCTGCGCAGTTGCCGGCGCCGATAAATTTTTAGTCGGCTGCCGGCGCTTAGTTTTATTTAGCGAAAGGCTTTCACCTCTCACTCGCACACAGTCTCTTTCCCTCTCTCTCCCACGTTTTCTTGCTCATTCTATTCCTCTCTTTCTCTCTCTCTGTTGCTGTGCAACTGCTGCATACAAATCCCCATTGCCTGCCAACAGTTTGCTGAATCAAATCAAAAAGTTGTCCAACAACGCGACGCTGATGACAGAGTGCCACGCCCCCACGCCAACGTACACGCCCACACCCTGCCCCGCCCTGCATCCTCTGTCCCCGTCCAACAAAAGTCATTACATAACAAGTGTTGGCCACATTCCCAGCGGACACTTGAGCATAATTAATGCGAGGCCCGCGAAATGGGCTCAGCATCAGGCGAAGCCAGAGGGCAGTTCCCCTCCCCATTCCCCTCTGCCCCATTCTTGCCCAGCAGCTATACAATTGTCGCTCCCAAATTAATTTGTATAATTTTACACACTGAAAAAAGAAGTACTGGAAATTTAGGCTACTCCGAGCAGCTCCCTCTGGGAAATCCCAGCGCATTCAAATGAAGTTTCCAGCAGGAGCCCCGAAACGTAGGCAATTATTTTGTGGCGCATCAATTGCGGAGCTGAGTTTGGCAAGTGAGACAGGTAAACTAATGAAAGCAGGTGGAAATGAATAGAGCGCAAGCCGAAGCAGGTACAGTGGGTTGCGGTCGAGAGAGTAGAGAGCAGACATAGAACGAATGAAAGTAATTGATGAGCACACAATTCTCGTTAAATGATAAGGCAGAGCAGGTGAGCTATAAATGCGCACAGAAAGGAAATGAAATCCGTCAACTATGATTTAAGCATAAAATGAAAATAAAGTTTTAAAGGAAAGACCCACAGTGCAGGAAGTGATTAAATAGAAATTCAGTTGAAGTTTGGAACTATAGAAGTTGCCAAAATTCAAGAACAGTTTGGAAGACTTAAATAAGTTCAGTGTTTATTGTACGATGGAATTAAAGTTTTGCAAAGAAGTAGATATTAAAATTCTATTGACCATATATCAAAGTTAGAAATATATATGTTTTATACATGGCTTACAAATCGAGCTGAAAAATTTAAAATTTTTGATTTTGGGGCAGTGGGCGTTGCTCCCAACATTTTAAATAAACTTGTTCTGTGCATAGTATACAGAAACCTTCATGCCAAAATTGTTGTCCCTAGCTTGAATTAGGTGAGATCTGTATGTTCATACAAACGAACTGACGGATAGACAGACAGACATGGCCCAAGTGATCATGAGTGGGAATAAATACACTTTATGGGGTCTGCCCTGAATCCTTCTGCCTGTTACACACAATTGCACATTGTTAGCTTACTCTATTTTGACCATTTTCAATGACTGAAGGGTATTAAATGAAGGTCTAAAGAATTCAGTTTTTATACTTCACATTATGATATCAACGTTGAAAAATGTTATGAGTATAAAGCAAGTTCTATTAAAATCAGTTAAAAAACTTAAGAGCTCTAACGAATATATTAGAATTAAAGACTTTTAATAATAAAATTAAAACTCTCAGTTTTTTCACAAAAATTTAAAATGATAAGATAATCATTCTACTTCATAAAAAGCCTCGGATAACTAACAACTTAAACAACTGGTCTCTCGCTACTACGTTTTAGCGTTATTCAACACTCATATTTTTAAAGGGGTATCGACAGAGTTAACGTTAACGAAATCGACTTACAATAGTGTATGGACTAAGGTCACCCTTAATAACCTTATAGTAGGTTTCAATACGACTTCAAATAATAAGATATAACATGCAAATACGACGATTATAAATAAATAACATATATATAATTTATAAATACCACACCAAATAAAACAAAATATTTTTAATTACAATTATTAATAAAACTATTAAACACTATAAACATATATTATAGAAATTGCTGATGCCTAATGGAATTAAATAAATATAGAATTAATACTCAAATCTCTTAAAATGAATAATATAAAATGTAAATTTAAAAAAGAAAAGAAAAAGCAAAAATAGCCAAAAAATTCAATTTCTCACTGGGCAAATCCGTTGTCCACTGTTGACCCACATTTCGCAGCATTTTGCATTATCATCTTTGTTTCGCTGTGCTGGCCCCGCTGCCCCTCTGCCCCTCTTCCACTACCCACTGCGCACTCAACCCAATTCCTGAGCATCTGTTTTATCTGCACCCTCTCTCCCCAACCCCTGTTGCAACTTGTTTGTATTTGTTCGCAATTATTTGCCACCTTAACACGGAACATTTTAAAGCTTAACAAATTTTTCACGCTCTGCTTGTAACCAAAATAATAAATAAAACTTTTTTTCGCTGCTGTGGTTCGTAATTTCTGTGCCCATTTTCAGATTCTCATTTGTTATTGTTACATTTTTAGATTCTTTTCGCTGATATTTGTTGTTGCTGCCGTTGCTGTCGTTGTGGCAAGCAAAAAGTTGAAGTCTTGTTTATTCTGCTGGCCGAGCCACCTGCACTTTTTCCTTTCACGTGGCACATCCAGGAAATAAAGACTGGTGTGAGCAGAGCAGTTACAAATGAATGGCCAAAGAGAGTGCGAAACAGAGAGAGAAAGAGACAGACAGAGAGAGTGAGTGAGAGAGAGAGGGAGAGAGGAATGTGGAGAGTGGTTCTGGTGGTCTGTGGAAAATTGCCTGTAAAGCGCTGAAAACTTTTCACTTTTTGGCCAGCGGCGGCTTTCTGGCGGTTTTTCTGCTCGAGCTGCAGGTATTTATATTTAAATGCTGCTTGTGGCACGCCATTGCGCCTATTGTTATGCAATGAAAGTTTTGTTTTCACATTGTTCTTTGCAACCGAAGAGAGAGAGAGAGAGAGAGAGAGAGAGAGGAAGGTGTAGATAGAGAGAGGCACCTCACGGCCTTAGGGCCTTCAATTCGCTATCAATTTTCTGTCTGTCGAATGAGATCGAGCAACGTCGCACTATCTCGTTTTCGCTCTCTCTTATTCTTTACATTTTTCTTTCCCTTCATCTCACTCACTCCCCTTTCCCATTCTTCACCTCTACGTATTTCTTTTCACTCGTCTCGCCAGCTGTTTCAGCTCTGCGTGCGACCTTCGCCAACGTTTTTATTATGTTATTGACTTCTAGCCACATTTTCACACCGCATAAATAAGGGACGCGTCCTTGACAGCGGACAGACAGACAGATGGAGCTGAAAACCACAAAGAACCAAGAAAAGCCAAGACTGATGGCTCAGTGGAAATTGCCTTACCAAAAAGCCCAAACATAAACTTGAGGTTGGCTGAAATTTACGCAAGCCCCAAGCTGCAATCTTTCTTTCTCGCCAGCCTCATATACCCCTCTCCATAGTGCAGGGTATACAATGCTTATAAAATCGGTGTGCCATAATTTGTTGTCGCTTCTATTTCGCTTTTGCCTTGTTTGCCTTCCCTCGGCTTCGGTTTTTGTATAGTTTTATACTATTTCCAATAAGCCAACCGAGGCAGCACAGCCCTCTTTATATTGTAGTATATACTATAGATACACTCTATACTTATTGTATATTGCCCTGGCATAAATATAAATTTTTATATTTTCTTGTCTGGCAAAAAGCTTTTGCCTTTTTTCGGCTGGACAGCTTTCATTGGCAATCTGCGTTTTTGTCGGACCTCTCCGCCTCCTTCTCTCCTCCCTTTCCCTCTCTTTCTTCTACTTATATTTATTTTTGTGTTTTGTTGGGCCGGCTTTGGTCGCTTGCAAAGTGAAATTTATTAGAAACGCAAAATCTGTTTGCAGATTGTGTACAAGATTTGATTATTTATGGTCAGCTCTTTAATGCTTCTTGCTCTCTCGAGGTCGTCACATTGAAAGAAGAGGCGACAGTGGTTACGGAGGGAGTCAGATCTTGAAAGTGTGCATACATTTGTAAGCACTTTGCACGACCTTCGTGTGAGTTTGTCAACCTCAAGGCACATGCAGACTTTACTTTAAGCACACTGCACGAATATTGCCTATAATATACATACATACTTTTCAAAACTTTCATCGCAACTTATGGGATCAGGAACATGCTTTAAATTATTCATAAGAATTTCATAATATTTTGTGCGACGAGACCCGCCAAGTTTTATTAAATGAAGTTTCTTATTCACGTCCCGAAATTGTTATGCGAATACGGGCGCGTCAATTCCGGTTCCGGTTCCACCGTCAATTGCCACAAGACTTTTCGTGTTGTGCAATTTTGCTTTTACCCCTTTTATTCTCCGCCCAACAGCCCCTCGCCCCCCGCTTCTTTCCAAATTAAGCTACGAAATTCATCAACGATATGAAAACTCTGAAACTTAGCTCAAGCTAATTAACTTAAGGCTCTTGCACGCAGCAACTAAACAACAACAGAAACAACAGCAAACAGAGCACAAAAACAACAACAAACAGCAAAGCAAATAATTTTCAAACAAATTTAACTTATTCCAAAAAAGAAAATAAACAAACTTTTGCTTTCTGCTTTCAGTCTTGCCGAACTGAACCGAATCCAAGCTGAACTGAGCTCTGCCGAACAGAAAAACCAGAGAGTCGAAGAGCTAGAGAGCTGGAGAATTGGAGCGTGGCTCTCAAACTAAATACTTAACAGGTAAGTTGGCCAAATAGCCAGACTTGTAATTAGCGTTAAGAGCAAACACCTGCACTGGGTACCGAGCACAGAGAGAGAGAACCATTTGAGTTGAGTGCAGAAACATTTAAGCAAAATGAGGGGAATGTGGTAAATTAATATTGAGTAAATTGAATAAAATTGTTTTAATGAATAGAGGACAGAGTCTGATACTGATGGAAAAGGCAAAGTAGAATCTTGTCTAGATTGAATGTTGAAAAGATCAGTTTAGGATACTAGAATATGTTATTTATAGAGGCAATAAAGCAATTGTTGGAAGAGAAGGAAATCATTTGAATAAATGGATGTTTAAATATTTGGCTTTTACAGTTGAAAAATAGTAAGAGAAATAAATAATAAATAAATAAATCAATAATATTTAAATAGATTAATAGATGTATATTCATATAGAATGATAGACTGATTAATAGTTTGATTGAAAGATAGATTGGTAGATAGTTAGGTAGATGGACAGAAAGATAAATCAATATATCGATTGATTGATAGACTGGCAGATAAATGCATGAAGAGTACAAGAGGAAGATGAATTAGTTACTTATAATAGACAGACAAATAGGTAAATCTATATTGATAGACATGCCTTCCACTCATCAATTTTTTGTGCAGTTCATGAATATACAAAACTTTCAAGATCTGCTAGACTTCCCACACAAAATTACTTTACCCTCTTTAGGAGCAATGTAACTGAGCCCGAAAAGATTTGCTCGATTTCCTGCAGCCTTCGTTTAAATAATCAGAATACGCAGCCACTTGACAGCTGTCACAACTGTTGCATGTCTGCCATTGAAGAGCCCGTCTAAACATACGCATACATAGTATACATCCTCCTCACTATATGTGTCTGTATATACAGACATTTCATGTTGGCGAGTCAAGAGAAAAGTTTCCGCTTTCCTCGTGCAGTTAAGGCAAACTACAGACCACACAGTGCACAGTGGAAACAACAGCAGAACAGCAGAAAACAAAATGAAAGGAAAGAAGAAAGTGGAGAATAACTTTGGCTCCAACAGCCATTAAGGGGTTAAATAGATTTTTTCATTATTTTGCTTTAACTCGGTCGCTCGCTGCGAAAACTTTTCTCGCTGAGTTTTCATTTTTATTTCGTGCGTCCGCAAATATTGACCGAATTAACAAAGCTGGGCGAAAAGTTTTACCGCAAACAAAGCGGGAGGCAAATGCCAGCAGTGCTTCGCCATGTTCCCCTCCCCCCTCTTGATTCCATTTCCAGCAGTTCCCCAGGTTTTTCCCCTGTTGCTGCAGTATCTGCTCCAATTTGCCCCAAACGGGTTACTGAGGCAACAATTAGCGGGGTGAACCCCTAATAAAAGATGCCAACTGACCAAGCATCAGATTATAATCGAACTGTGCAAATTGTGCTATCGATTTATATATCGAATTGAAGATCGCACGAGAAAAGTAGCACAGTAAAGAAAAGCAAATCACACACTTTATTTGGGAGAAAAGAGTTGGCTGTGCTGAGGCAGTTAAAGGAGGCGGGGCAGGAGCTAAGTAAGTGGGTGGCAACTACAAAATGCGGCCATGTATTTGTGTATTTGGAAATGCCGTGCACGTTTGGCCATGACGCTACGTGTCTGGTGCAGAAACAGGATCAGAACAGCTCCGGGCTAGTTCCACATTGCGGCATGTTTGACGGAGGCAGAGCAACGAAAGGAGGGATGGAGAGGGGTCAGTTGTTAGAGAGGGGGCAGGGGATTGTGGACTGACCACTAGAAATGTTAGCAAGCAAAATGTTAAAAGCGAAAAGTCATGCAACTAAATCCTGTCGAAAACGTTTTAAACTACAAAAAAGGATTTGTGCTAAAAGGCAGCTAAAGATGTTGCGGGCAAAGGGGGCAGGGGGCAGGGACAAAGCTGGCACGAAAGGGAAGTCAGGCGACAGCATGTAGTTAGCCTTAAAAAATATATATAAAAATGCATTTCCAAAGCGGATCACAGCGAAGTGTAAATGCGCTTTAAAGAGAGAAAGAAAATAGAGAAGTTGAAGTTGCAGTTTAATGATAGAGCGAGAGAGAAGTGAAAGATCAGAGCGGAGCAAGGGAATTACTAGTTATATGCTTAGCTAAAGTATAAACTGGTTAGGCACTTTGCAGAGCATTTGCACTGCCTGCTATGCCTCGCACTGTAGCTGCGCACGTTGCCGGGACAAACGCAAAAGTATCGAAACATGGCAAAGTCGAGGGAATCAGGCAGCAAGCGCAGCCAAGTTGCCTGGCAAATAAGAACTTATATAGCGTTGACTCAGCATTAAGTGCAGCCCGGCATGCAACATTGCCTGCAGTGCCCCTCTCTCCCCCCTCCCTGCTGCTCATGCCTCGTTCTTGTCGCTGTCAATGACTGTCAACGGCAGACAGGCAGCAAAGGCAGCATCAGGGTATGGCAAGGACTGCCAGAGAGAAGAAGAGAGCAAGACAGAGGGAGATGGAAATAGGTGGAGAGAGAGGGAGACACTGCAACGGGTGACATTTCAATTTTCACACACGCTTTGCGGCGGCACCTCGAAGGCTGCAAATGGAAGAAGAACCAACGGAAATTAAAACCCAATAAAATGCAGCCGAGTCGAGTTGAGGCGCTGCACGCTTCATCTGCCACTCGAGTTTGGCTTTAATTAGATCACTTGGCCGGGCCCAATGAAATTAATTGAAAGTCCCCACAGTGTGTGAGTTTCTCTGCCTCCCGCTTGGCCCGCTGCCCATTGCCTAATTAGCCCCGAAAATTGCAATGACAGCGAAGAGGCGTGGTGCTCTCACTGCTCAGCACTATTTCTTTGTTCCTGTCTCTACATATCTCTCTCTCTCACACACACTGAGTTCTCTGCACAATTCTCTTGCTTGGCCCGGTTCAAGGTCCTCGAGCAACAAGGTCGTCTGGACCAAAGAAATTTTGCGATTAGCTTGCCTAATGAACACATGACTGGATTCAGTTCTGCTGCCTTCTTCTCTCTGCCTCTACTCTCCTCTCCCTACTACCCTTCTCTCTCTTCAACTCTCTTCATCCACTTTCATATATTCCCTGACATGATAACATGCAAATTTCAGTCGCCCAGCTGCATGCACTGCCCATTAGCAGCACCAGAAACAAATGAGAATCGGCCGAGCGAGCATTGTTTATACCCTGAATTATCAAAGCAGGCTGTGTGTGGGTGGCTGGTTGTCTGTGGCACATGCATTGTGCACCAGCCTGTGGCATGAGGCAACTTCGAACTCAATTAGCAAAGATATGCGGCATCTAGATTCGAACAACGCACTCGATAATTACAATGCAAATGAGAACTTGACCCAGTTTGGAATTGGGATTGATGTGAAGTATTTATGCTATTAATGCAGGCCTATCAAGGTATAAGTTCCTTCACATATAGGGCATCTGCTCGTCTAACCCTTTACAGCTAACCCTTCTGCTTCTCTCCTGGTTTTTTTCTACCGCACTCTCGTTGACATTGCAAATAAATGGGCGTGGTGGAAAACTGTGTCAAGCTGCAAGTGCAGCGCGCCATACACAGCAAAGGCAACAGCAATATGAACAGCAGCAACAGCAAGAGCAGCAACAATAACAACAACAATGGACAAGGACAACAGTAACAACAACAATGGGCAACAGGAAATGTGCAAAAATTTGTTTAAATTTTCAGGCGGTGCCTCTTGTGGTGCATTGTTTGCATTGCCCCTCGCTCTTTCCCCCCTTTTCTCCTTGCTCTCTTACCCTCTCTCTCTCCCTCTTTCTCTTCTGCTCCCTTCTTGTCCTTGTCCTGTTTTAAATGGGCTCCATTCGCATATGGCACGTATATATTTTAATATATTTTATTGTTTATGACATGTGGGTCAAGCAATTGCGGTGCAATCGTTACTAGCGCGTAAATTGCTCGAAGGGTATACAGAGAGGGAGGGAGGGGAAGGGAGAGGCAGAGAAAACATGAGAGGGGCACAGCGTGAATTGGGCATGTATAGTTTATGTACAAGAAAACTACTTGAAAGGGTAGCAGGAAGGAAGAAACCGAATTCCCTTGTTTGCTTTGATGAAAAGGCCAAAAAATGTTAAATAAGTTAAGATATGAGGGAACATGTAGGAAAGACTGCAATAAATGAAATGAGGAGGTCTTTAAAATTCAGATTATTATCCTCTTTTACTCTTATGAGGGGCAGAAACTGTTGTACTGTTGTATTTTATAATTATTTTGAGTTGTTTTATCGATTCAAACACAATACTAAAGATTTAAATTTTTAAAACATTTTGTGCGTTTTGAGGGTGAAGATCTACTTTTAATTATAAGATAAATTTGTAAATTCTATCTGCTATAATCTCTGAGATCTAGGCTTTATATAGAAGAATTCACAGACAGACAGATAGACAGACAGACAGACAGATGGACAGACAGAAAGACGGACGGACAGACAGACTTCCTTTGTTGAGTCAAAGACGCTTCCTTCTGCTATCTTCGTAGATTTTCCATTAGCATAAAGCTATAACACCATTCTAGTCTATGACTATGAGGTATAATTACATAAACTAATGAAAAACCCATGTCAATGTAAAGATTGTTGCTAAAGTAATCAGAGTTGGAAGCTGCTTGTAAGCGAGTCTATTAGAAAATATAATCTTGCATATGCAATTCAAGTTTATGGACTGCACTCCTTCAAAGAGATATAGCCAGAGATTGACGTGCTATGCACAAGGGGAACTCTTCTAATTGACAATTTCATAGTTGATAAGTTTGCTTTCGTTTGCAGAAGTTCGCGAGATTATGCCAAGTTTTGTGCTGTGACTTAAACCGTTTTACAGCTGTTGTTCCCCACTCACTTATGGCTCGAGGACTGCGAGAGCAATAAGCCAAGTTACCCGGGCAACAACTTGCAGCTTACCCGCTGTCAGCAGTGTGGCGCCACCTGGTGGCGACAATATGCATGGCACTTATTGCCACTCCGCATGACATGCGGCACGGGCTAATGGTTCAGGGTTCAGCGAGGTAAACGACTCCCCTTGCCGCGCTTCTTCTCCTCTCGAGATGAGAAAAGTCTTCCAGCTGCCACGTCACATTTTTATTTGCCCAAGCGAAAGTTTAGCGGTATTTTTTGCTTTTTTTCTGGCTTTTTATGCCAGAAATCTCAGTGCACCCTCGGGGGGAAGGTAAAGGAATAGCGAAAGCTGCATAAAACCAGGCAAAAAATGTTGCCATAAGTTGGCGTTGAGGTATGCGCCGCATGTCCAAAAATCTCTGCTGGTGCAACAAGCACACACACACACAAACACCTACACATGTTGCACCTTAGGGTTGTTTTCATTGCCATTGCACATTAAAGTTGCTTTACTTGTTATACCCAGCAGACATGGCAGAGCAGGGCAGGATATGATTGTGTAAGCTCTAAAAGAAGACTCCGTTGTGTATAAATAGCTATATCTCAGAGACTAAAAAAGCTAGAAATGGGAAAGTCAGCTAGAGCACTCTGCTCAAGTCCACACAGACACCACTAGTCTGAAAACTGTGCTAAGAACTATATTATGCAGAATACTCGAATTAAACGAATATTTTATTGATTATCTCAATTGCCCTGCAAGCTAAAGTAATGAAGTTTCTTATAGATAAAGCTATTAATGTTATGCATTTAACAAACAAGTTTGATTAACATCTGTCTATAACTAACAAAGTTACGCAATAATTCCTCGTTGTTTCTTGGGTATTCCGCAGTTGAACTACTTTGCCAGCTTGCCTTCGTTTGTGTCGTCTGTGTAGCGTTGCCACACAATGTCAGCTTGCGGGCACACACCAGGTGTGTGCGTGTGTGTGACTGCGGTTTGGTGAGCTTACGGCGTGTGTGTGAGTGTGTGTGTGTGGAGCAGGACTGCAGGCTATAGGGTACAAACTGAAGCTGGAGCATCATAACACTGGGTAAATGCTTAAAATTTATGCACTTGTGGGATTTTACATTGCACTACGTCTCTGGCATTTGATGTTTCCTTTGTTTCTTTCTTGCCACGCCCCTTTTGCACCTTTACCTCCCAACCTGCTATGGTGATTTATGCATTTGCTTAGCTGCAATGTTTTTATTAGATTTTGGTTAAGAATAAATATGCAATGTGACTCAGGCTGAGCAACAAACAAAGCGCTAAGGCAGCAACGCAGCTGGGTACGAGACCAGGTGAGGTGAGCCTCAGGTGCGACAAATGAATGTTAACACAATGCACAATGCCTGACAAAGTGTTGATTGTGGTGACTGTCGAACTACCATAGAAGGTAGTCTAATGGACGCCATTGTTATATGATTTGCAGGCTGGCACGCTGCGTTAATTGAATACGCTTGTTGGGGTTTGTGTCCGGAAACTGAGGTGAGAGCTTTAAGAACTTTGGATGTAGGAAGTTTGAAAAGGACAGAGAAGTAACAGAGTAGAAAGAAGAGTCATAGCTAATACAGAGACTCAGAGAATGTAAAAAGTGTGAGTATAACTCTCAAGATTTCAAATAAAATAAATATTTATCTGCATATAAAGTCAGAAAGAAGACTTCTTTCTATTATTATTTGATAGGGGGCAATGTTCTGCGACTTTATAGATACTGTACTTCCTTCTGAATGTAGAGCTCCCTATAATGTTCAGTTATTCTTAGGAAATCCATAATTTTGCTTGGATTGGTCGACACACGATTGTCAACGACACACTAGTTTACTGGAAGTTACTGCAGCAGAGTCTCGAGATCTAACTCGTATAATCTGCATAGTTCATTAGTCACTATTTCTAGTTTGCTAGTTTGCTAGTTTGCTCTAAGCCTACAATGACCTCTTAGAATGCTCATTGCACTCTTACTTAGTATTTAAAATATTTAAAAATATTTTTAAACAGTTCACAAGTTGAATGATTGTTAGGGTTTGTGGGAGAAGGAACTATAAGGAGAGTTTAAACATCATTAGATACACCAGTAAAGGCAGAGACGAGTTGGTTCTCTGTGCGAAGTTTCATTAGCTCTTGTAATTTTTAAACTTGCAACTGGATTAAGAACTTAAGTGACTAAATGTTGAAACTAAGAAGCTTTTCATTATCAATACATCAACATATGATATAGTAATATATCTATCTACACATACAGCAATATTAAAGACTTATTAAAGTTTAATCTCTTTATATCCCATTGAAAAATCATTCCTCAATTTGCCTCAATTAAGAACTCATTTTGCAATTACATCAAACTCTCATTAGCTTTATTAATTAAGTTAAATAAGTTAAGTTTTCGATAAATTTCGCAAATGACCTTCAACCCCAAGCCAGCGATAACTTTTCGTATAGAACCGTGTTCAATTTTTAAATGGATTTGCGGGGAACTTGGCAAACTGTTGAGGTTGCCGCGCTTGTTTGCCGCTGTTTGCCTGTTTGCACTTGACTTCAAGTGGTTATCCATGTCAAGCCTGTTGACGTGGCGGGACGGGGGCAGGTCAGTTAGCTTTGCCCAACATCAACGCATGCAAAGCGGCGACGCGTTCAAAGGTCAACAGCAACAGCAACAACTACAAAGAGGGCAGGCAACTGTTGAAAAAAAAGGTCAAGCAATTAGTGTCGATCCGTCTGCTTGACGAGTGGCAACCCCGGCGTCTGTCAGCGGAGACAGATAGCCAGACAAGGGGAGACAGACAGACAGACGGGCAGGCAGTTGGAGAGACAGTTGAAGAGAGACGCAGAAAGACAGACAGGAAGTTGGAGAGTTGTTGATGTTATCCACGTTCCATGTTCAGTTCAGGCAGATTGATTTGGCTTTGGGGCCTGGCTGAATAACTCTACGCGCTTTGTGCATGCTTGAACTTTGACCCGTGTCGTGTGAAGGCTGCCAGTCAAAACTTCTAAATAGACAGCAACAGCTCAAACTGCTTCCTCTGTTGCTTTCCTATTCTTCAGCTTCCTCTTCGTCTCCGTCTCCTGTTCCATCTCTGCCTTCTTTTCTGCCTGAGTTTTCCACGCAGTTAACTCTGCACAATCTAAATTAATGCTCAACTAACGCGGCATTCCTGCAGTGCCATAGCCCGCATGCCAGGCGACAGACGACGGGTAACCTGGTTTCATTCGAGCCATTCCGCACATGAAATTTAATTACGCATACGCCGCGTGGGCTAGTAAAAAAGGGCAGCCAGGAGTAAACTTTGACGCTAGACTAATGAGCGATGTGACACATACACACACATCTGTACACAGACACTGCCTTAATGCCACGCCCACATAAACGCAGTAATGGGCGCCACAAACGCAGCCTCGCCACATGTTACACCACAGTCGACTGCGTTGCAGCGCTCAGCTTCTTGCTGAGCATATTAGCTGACTAAGGTTAGCAGGGATTATTGAGGGGAAGAGCAGTGTATCAATACGTTATACAACACTGGCAGTAGAGCCGCCTTGCCTGACTGCAAATTCAAATCGTGCTGCATAAAAAAAGGTTTTAAAATATTCAATTTCCGTGCTGGAACAATCATAAACTTGCCATTTTGCTGCCAATTTCCAGCGCTAGATGGCGCATTGCCCAAACGCTTATTAGAATATCATCCTCGCTTGTTTCCTCTCTCTGCTCCTCTCTCTCTTCCCCACTCTCCCTCTCTTTGCCAAATTGCTGCAGACATTAAAAGCAGCGCATCTCCCAGTCGAGCACTAGACAGGACTCCACTCAACTTGGCTTGGCCTGCCTTGCCTCGTAGCTGAGGCTGCTTCATCTAGTTACATATTCATTGTGCAGCTTCCTCTTCCCTCCCCCCCTCCTTACACACCCCGTCGCCCTCTCGTACTGTACAATTCTCCACACGGTTGCTTGTGTTTTTTTAGGCTTCATTTTATTTTCATTTTACTTTTGGCACACGGAACTATTTTGTTGTTGCCTGCAGTTAATGTAATATAACCATCATCAGAAGAGATGGTACAGGAGGTGAGGGTGCTGTGTAAGGGGAGGGGTGAAGGAGGGGCCTACCATGACTGGGTTGCCTTTAATGGCCTGGGCGCCTGTGCGACCATTTCTCCTGCAGCGTGACGTGGCACGAAAATGAAATGATTTGTATTCGCGAGAAAATAAATTATGTGCAAGTATTTTAAATACGAATTCTGACTTTTTTCAAAATGAGAGCGCAATTTTTTACCAGCTCAACGCCAGGATGAGTCCGTGAGAGAGGGGGAGTGGGAAAGGGAAAGGGAAAGCAAGACACAGCCAAGACGCTGTAATGAAAATGTCGAAGTGAAAGTAGTAAAATTTACATAATCTATGCGCACGAAAATAAATGAGAAAAATCACAAAAACCAGGAAAAGCGAAAAGCAGGAAAATTGAGCAGGCAGCCAGGAAGGAAAGAGGGGATGTGAGGAAGAAAGGAAAGAAAAGAAAGAGGATGGGAAATGCTAGCGCAAAGATAAACATTTGATTAAGCGCATTAGACTGATACCAAGTGGGTGCGGGGCTTGCACTCGGGAGACTATTGCAGGTAAAGGGAAGGAAGGGGGGTAAGTTGAAGAGGCAGAGGTACGGACTCCCTTCGGTCTCTGCCTCTCTCTCTCTCTCCCAGTCTCTCTCTCTCTGTTGATAGTTGAACGTTGACTGCGCTGAATAACCAAGAAACTTTATTAGATGCGAGAAATATTAACATAGCACAAAGTGTGTGTGATGAGCTCCCTTCCCCCCTTGCCCCATCCCCTTACGCAAGGAACGCTGATAATATTGTTGACTATGTAAACAGCGGAAGGTGGGGCAGGGGGCACACGCGAACGAACTGCAAACTTGCAGCTGCTAAATTAAAATACATTTCAAATGTGCTTTGAAGGGTGCAGCGAAACAAAACGATATTGCGACAATGTCAGAGAGAGAGGCAGAGGAGGAGAGAAAGGGAAAGAAGAGCCAGATGGGAGCAAGAAGAGCAAAGCGCACGCTGAGGAGTACAAAGCGAACAAACAGTGCGCACACGAATTAGAAACCAATTGGAATCACAGTGAGAGAGATTCAGAGCTACTCCCCATAGCAATAAGCAATTGTCCGTGAGCTGGCGTTGATTATCCATAAGCTGCTTGACGCGCACTCGCATACACACACACGCATACACACATATGCATGCATAATTTAGAAGCCTGCGAACTTAGCACGTGCTTGAGCTGTGCGAACTTTTAAAAGCTTCAATGATCAGCAAAGCCACGTGCCTATTTGCAGGAGAGAGAGGGGTAGAGGAAGGGAGAAAGAGGATGAGAGAGAGGACACGAAGAGACAAAGAGGAACACATAGAGGCAGAGCAACAGGGGGGGAGTGTGTGTGTGTGTGCTTTGTTATGAACTACTCTCAATAGCCGCAGCAGGCACTCACTTTATCGGCACGTACCCCAATTGTCAGTCACAATGAGCACTCGTGTTGTCTCCCTCACTGGCCCCCTCTCTCTCTCTCTCTTACTGTCACCCTCCCTCTTGACAGCACTGAGATAAGCTCAATAAAACTGTCGCTTTGGCACTTGGCAAATTCATTTGCATAACGCTCAATGCTCTCTCTCTCCCTAACTCCCTTTCTGTCTCTCCTCCCCTCTCTCCATGCTGCTTTCACTCAACTTTAACAAAGCAGAAACTGCAGCATCAGCGCAAATAAAGTGTTTGTCGCTGCGCTGCTGCTGGGCTGCTTAGTTATATTCAAATGTGCAAAATATTCATTTATATACGTGCTGCGTGTGTGTGTGTGTATGTGAGTGTGCTGTGTATGTATTTATGAAAGGAATATGCCAGCGTCATGGACACTTACAACAACAACAACAACGTGGGTTCGATAACAATGAAACAACTCTGATCTGCTGCAGCATGAACCTTTTGAACTCAGGTCGATGTGGAAATTTGGGCAGCAGCCTGCGATTTGTTGCGTTGCTCGACAGCATTAGCACACTCAAAAAGAGGCAGAGAGAGAGAGAGAGAGATACAGAGAGAAGAAGAGGGAGATACAGAGAGAGCGACAACTACAACAAACAACATTTAATATTCTCTTTCTGTAGCATTTATTTAAAATTTATGCTGATGTCTGTTCTCTCTGGACTGCCTCAGTGTGAGTGTGTAAGTGTGTGTGTCGCACACACACACGTGCCCATTTAGGGGCACACATGCAAATGTATTTACTCGGCTGCCATTTGACGCAGCCTCTCACAATATGCTACATTTCCATAAATATTTTACAAAATTTACATAAAATGTTGTTGCTTCTCTCTCTCTCTCTCGCTCTTTCTTTAGCTTGAAGAAAAGAATTTAATTCATGAGGACAAAAGTCGATTTTCCAAATCCGTAAAACATATGGCACACACACACGCACACACACACACACGGGGCATATGAAATGAAAATGTAATTCCAACGATGTGCCACGTTGTCTGTCTCTCTCACACTCCTCTGCTCTCCCTCCCTCTCTAGAGTGGCATCTCTTGCCATGGACATTTACGCGTGGCAAAAATTGCGGCGCGTTGAGCCGCATGAAATTGCATTAAAAGCTAATGAGCTTGAAATAAAAGACAATTTGGTTTTGGAATTGAAAATTGTTCGTGCTCTTTGTCTTTGTTGTTTTTTTGCGGCTACGAAACGCAAAAGGAACCGCTAAAGTTTTTAATTTGCCTAAGCGCCAAAGAAAGAGAAAGCATGAGAATGGGCAGTGAGATTAAAAGTAAGAAGTTTAAGGCAAGAGTAAGCTCGATGGCAGAACATTATGAAATATTCAATTTCATTAATTATTTTCCAATTAATTTTTTTATTTATTTAATAAAATATGCAACTATACATCTATTCTAAATTGATTACAGAGGAATATAAAATATTATGGTTACTTATTTATTTTCTAATTAATATATTTATTTCATTATTATATTCAATAGTCTATTTTAAACTCGATTGCAGTAAATAAAAATATTATAAATAATACATTTTATTTTCCAATGAATATTTGCATTTATTTAATTAAATTACCAAGATAGGTTATAAGAATATATTAAATTTGTGTTGTATTTAATAATTAATATAATGCTTTTTAATGTTTTTAATTCCTTTATTTAATTTGCAGAAATTGATTTATTTCAAACTGCATTGCAGATGATCAAAAAATATTAGATATTCTTATTTATTAATATAAATATTTATTTTTATTTATTCTATTATAATTTCTATTATACAACTATTTATTTTCCAGTTGAAATTTTATAGATTTATTTTATTCAATTTTCAACTATTTATCTATTTAAATAGTGATTAAAAAGGTTATAAGTTATTAGATTCTTTAATGTATTTTATAAATAATTTTTTTGTGGATTTAAATAGAATTGTAATTATTTCTAATGCATTTACAATTAAAGAAGATATTGATATGTGTGACTCTCTTATTTTTAACACTACAGACAATTGTTTATTTATATAAATACATTTGTATTTATTTCGTTTATGATATTACCATTCCCTATTTTAATTAATTGATATTAGTTTACATTCATTACTCTGCCGTCTTGCAGTACATCACTCAAATCAAACTTAAGCTGCTTCACTTTGAGATTGGTCAATTACCGACCGCAGAGGAGCGCAACAATAGCGACCGCAACGATTGCATTGCTTTACTGCTCATACCAATTACACGCTCAATTAAAAATTGCAACCGCTAAAGTTGGCGCTCAGTGAGAGAGAGAGAGAGATAGCGCAAAATCGCGCAGTCATCTAAGCAATGAGCTCAACATTTTTGGCGATTCTGTTTTCGACTTTGCGGCGAGTTGAGTGTGTGCACTGCCTTCCTACCCTCCTCCCCCTCAGCTGCCTTAGGCCACTCTCACTCCCGCATTCTCTCTCTCTGCCTTGCCCTGCCCCTCGCAGGTGGCGCTGCGGTTTGCAGTTGAATGCAAAGCAGAGGCACCTGCCATGCTGTGATATGTTCTGTCATAATCAGTGTCTGTTTGTGTGTGTGTGTGAGTGAGTGTGCCTGTCTAACGGCCCTTTTAATTGCATAAATATGCATGCCACATGCATCTGCAGAGACATCCTACAGAGTAAAAGCGGCTGCTGTTTCTTCTTGTTCTCCTGTTAAATTCACGAATAGAAGTGGACGTGGCAGTTGGCATTGTTAGGTTCCTCAACCTCATCAATGCGATTAAAGCTGCCCCCTGTTGTGTTGCATCCGTGTTTGCTTGCAATAGAAATGTGGCAAATCTCAACGAGCCTCGAGCAGAGCTTCGTCTCTCTCTCTCTCTTTCTCTCTCTCTCCTTGAGTCAAATCTGGCAATAGAAAGTAATCTTAATGGCTTTTTTGCTGCTGCTGCTGCTGCAAAGAGGCAAAAAACGGCTGGCAGCCCATGAAAACTGCAAAATGCATTCAGCGTCGGGGCCAACGCATAAATTGTGCCACTTCCCCCTCTGTTACTCTCTCTCTCTCTCTTTCCTCCACACATAACCCTAGACGGGGAAGGGAGACTGGTGTAGGTTGTCTGCGGATTTGAATAGCCAATTTGTTTGGCATTGTTTGCTCAGATACTTTGCGTAGCACGCGGAAGGAAAGGGAGCAGAAAAGGAGTGCTTACTCCTCTTAAGGGGTGTGCGACATTTGCATTTCTAAGATAAAATGCAAATATTTCAATTTGTAACTTAAGCAAATTGCACCAATGAGTGCAGCTGTCAGTCAGTTTAACCAGAGATGCTTGGGCCAACACACATACACACACACCCATACTCACACGCACAAGCTATTTCGATATAGCCATTTATATTTCTTAATATATTTTTCCAGCACTTTTGTATATTTTCTTCAACATGGGTCCCCCCATTGCCAATTTACAAGTCAAAACAATATTCAAGGCTGATTGCCTTTTGTAATTGGCCGTAACTTTTGCTTGAATTTCGTTTTCGATTTCTATCAAATTGTATTTAGGCTTATTGAACCGGCAATTAGCAACAACAGCAACAACAATGAAAATAAAAACAGTAAGAGTTGAGCAAACAATGGAAACATGAGCTGAAAACTGGCTAAGAGCTGTTAGAAAATTAGCTCGATTCGATTTCTAACTGCCTTCTTCACTGTGAGAGTAGTGGGAACAACCTTCTTAAAGGTAGATCAGTTTCTATTGAGTTACTCTGTATAAAATATCTATAGAAATAATAACTAAGAATTTCACATTCTTTTCCATTTTACTTAAGAAACTCCAGGAATATTCTAGGGAAGTTTCAGATGTGTGCAGAATGATATTTCTTGCGTGTGAACTCTATGAAATGGTTTAGTTACTATTAAAGGATCTGTAAATTACTCAATGTAGTAGAAAGATTAAAAACATAATAAAAATAATGACTAAACATGCATTAAACTTGTCGCTTTATCCCAGCAAATACTGATATACAGGAAATTCCACATGCATACAGAGAATATAAATATATATATTGTATATATCTCAGATATTCTGCCAATAATTCGTCCACTTATTAACCTAAGTGTAACTAACTTAGAAAAGCAAACCAAAACTAATCACACGCAATACCAATAGAACGAGTAATTATCTTCATTTCCTTAGTTACCCCACAACACCTTCATCTTCAAGCAAAACTTAAAATCGTATTCGTTGTTTCCGTTGTGGAAACTTTCTTTGCCAACTGTCGAAGTGGAAGTTCGAGCACAGTTCTTACATAAGCGAGAGAGGCAAAACTTTGCACTCGATCAATGACCAGAGAAATGTTTACTCCTATCTTCAAATTGGAATCACTTGTGGCATAAGCGAAACTTGAGTTACCTGGCCTGCTCATGAGTTTATTAGCTGTAGACCCTTCTAGTTGTGCCTTCAATTCTTCTTCCTCTTCGTCAACTCTTCTGCTTTGCGCAATTTCCCGAACATCTCTTAGTTCTAATTGCAATAACAACATTTTCGCAACAAGTATGTGTAAATAGCGAACGCTATGTTAAGTATTTGTGAACAGACTTCAATGTCGGCAACTGCAACAACGGCAGCAGCAACACACACAACAAATACGCCGAGCACAACAAGAAGAGCCTAAGCAAACAAGCGCCCAACAAGTTTTTGAACATCGTCGTCAACGCGCCTTGTAAGCGTCATTGGTATACCCTGCCCCCGGTCTTTGACAAGTTAGGACAGTCTCGTTGTGTGGCCAAGAGGAAGATGTATGTGTGAAAGTAAGCTCGGCTTTCGTTCGCTTCATCATCAGCATACCCTTACTCATTTGTATGTATACAGTGGAAACACTCTCTTAGCCGGACACTTACCTACAGGTTAAACAATTATAGTTTAGCCAAGGGAACATTCTGCTCAAAAGAAGCAAATTTCTTCGTCATCGTAAAACAGCGTCCGCTTAAAAGCCCTGTCCATTAAATGGGGTTTTCTCTAAGTATTTATTTATAAAAAATACTGTAAGTGTCCACATAAAAGGGGGAGAGAGAGAGACAGAATTTTTACTAAATTGTAGAAGATCAATACATTACTAGACAGTAAACAGAAAGAAAATCAATGTAATTAGTCTTCTCTAAGCAAGTGTCCGCATAAAGGGGGCACCACCTAACAAGCTGCACAGAAGAATATCAATGCACTAAACATTCTCTAGATAGGAATCAGAAATAACGCAAGTGTCCGCTTCAAAGAGGGCACCGCCTAAGAATGTTGTCCGTTAAGGGAGTTTTCACTGTTTAATAGAAAATAAACGTAGCTAGTTAATTTTAGATATTTATTGGAAATACTGTAAGTGTCCGCATAAAAGGGAAGACCACTTAAGAGAAGTGTCCGCTTAAGAAGTTGTCACTTTATTGGAGCAGATAAACCTAGTAAGTCCCCTCTAGGAATTATACAGTAACTCTTGGCAGGGTATTTGGCAGTGTACCCTACGTAATTAGCAAACTGCTTTAAGTTTTTTGCCATTCCGTACTCGTTTGCGTCTCTCTTAAGCTGCTGTTGTCTGTCCTGCCGGAATGATGTCTTTGGGGCCTCTGGTACAATTGTGTCTGTCAGTCAAAATGTCATTATTGTTGTTGCAAGTTGCAAGTTGATGCAAGCTGCCGCTGCCTCCGCCGTTGCAGTTGTTGCCTCTGTTGGTTTTCTTGTACAAGCTCGTGTTATTTGAACAAAAACTGTGTACTCTCCGCTCTCTCCCTCGCACGCACAAACACACACACACAGAGGCAACGCGGGCTCTAAGTGGGCGCAGAATGAGTGCAGAATGGGCGGGGCAGAAGGGGGTAGGGTCCTGACACTCTTGTTTGCTAAACAATGCAATGTATGTCAAGGCAAAATATGTTCATTCAACTCAAAACAACGAGAGCATCAATAATGCAACACGCGCTGGCATGATTTTTCTTGCGTATGCGTGTCTATGGCTTTCTATATATGTCTCTGTATGCGTATGCGTGTATGAGATGTGAGGATTGTGTTCTGTTTGTTGATTACATAAATGCAATTGAAATGCACTTGCGTGGAATTGAAATCGAAATTGAAGTTGGAATTGCCTGAGCCGTGCGATCTAAGAGTGGATTGTGGCTGCAGATACATTGATGACCTTGTGCAGCTGAGAGCTTGATAATGGGATTGCAAGTTGGATGCTAAATCGAAAGATTCAGAAGGATATTCCAGCTGACATTGACTAACTCAACTTAAGATATTGACTAATGGATCTCGAGAATGGAAACAGAGATGACTTTAATTTGCTCAAAAGATACAACTTGTTCACTTCTTATACCATATGTATTTAAGCATGTGTACATTAATCTTGACAATTGCAACTCTGAGAGCTGAATTTCTGAGAAATATATCAGTGTGATATACCTAAGTTATTTCAAAATTATGTTGCCAAATCTGCAATCTTAAATCACAATTCAAATGTGTCTTCGATAGAGTTAAGGTACAGAAAGTTTGGTCCCTATAGTAATATAACAGCAAGACAAGCAATTAAAATATTTAATTAATATTAAACAAGAATAATATTTAATTACGTTTAAAAGTCTTAAGTTGAGGAGTGAAGGAAACCGAGAGCTGAAACCAAGAGGATTACAGAATGAAGGTATGCCTCAAATTCCCGGGAGCATTTCTTTAATTCAGCTGATGTTTTCCATAAAGTTTTCCCCCTCAGCCGATATGCATTGCATTTGCGGAAAATTGCTTGTGAATTTCCATATTTTTAATTACTCATTTTCGCCGCTTAAGCAGGCAAAACAGGAAAATGCAATTGAAGTTTTCCTGGTGCAATGCACCGTCGAGAAAGTGCATAACAACTGCCATTAAAAGGCAGACAAGCAAATTAAAACTCACTGAGAGAAAGAAAGACAGAAAGAGAGAGAGGGAGAGGAAGACAGTGTGATAGAGAGGGAAACAAAAAGAAACAAGCCAAAATTGGAATATCCATAAAAATGAGAGAGGCGCAGGGAACAAAGAATCGTTACGGACTGCATAAAAGTTATAAACTTTGTTTAAAAAACAATTACAAGCTGCAAAGTACCAACAACAACAAAAACAACAACCAGTGAAAGATGCAGAACGAAAAAACATAAAGAAAATATTAAAAATATAAAGTTTACAGTCAATAAAAAAGGCAGCAAAAGGCAATGCAAGAAAAACTCTTTATGACAAAAGGAAAAATAATAATAAAGAGGGAGGCAGTTGAGAGTAAAATAAAGAGTGGGTGGAGAGGAGAAGGGGGATTGGCTATAGACTGGCTGGGCATAGGCACTAAACGGCCACTTAAACGTTAACTTGATTTAGCACCTCGTAACCAAGAAGGAACCGAAACAACTGGAACAAGCCCCAAAGAGTGCAGACAGATAACTCCCTCGACCCAAAACGAGGGAATTGTAGGCGCAATGCTATAAAAACAGATCAACAGAGGGACAGACAGAGAGAGAGAGAGACACTAAAGGAGAAAAATAAAGAGAGAGAAGAAGAGCGATGGTAGTAAAAGTATATGAGAGAAATGAATGTGAGGGCAGATGTAAATCATGTGGGACAAAAGATACGAGTAGCCTGCATTTGATAATTGTCAATGCATAAAGTGAGGCCCAAAACGGATTTCTATTGGATTATTCGCTTGCATTTTAACTGGCAGTTAACATGGACTTTATAGATGAAGCATTAAGCGATTTGGCGTAAATTGGACAAGAGCTTTTCGACAAGTAAAGACATTGCAAGGAAAAACCGAAGAGTAATTGTCGAATTGCAGAAACTTCACTTGAGATTTCTTGAGATGAAGCAACCCACACTGATAATAACTGTAACTGTAACAGTAACTACAACTATAACTTGCACGATTAATATTTCAGCTTGAATAATTGTGCAATAATCACAAGTTTGGCCCGTTAACTTGTCTCGTAACTTTTAGGGCGAGTTTATCTTTTGGCTTTAACTGGCGGCAAGTGCAACAAAAAGCGATTAACAAGAAGCACATAAAAAGCAGCTCCCTCTCTTTCACTGCCTCTTCGTGACAAAAAGCAAACAGCAGAAGGTAGTGGAGGAGAATTTCTTGCACGCAGTGTGAGACATTCATGGCAATGGCCTGACATGCCACAAGGGCTTCTAAATCGAGGCAGGGGGCGGCAGCAAAAGAAATAATGTCCTGCGGCCGCGCTGGGAAATGAAAACTTCTTTGTAATGCAACTGGCGAATGGCAAGTTTCTTCCTCTCTCTCCCCTTCTCTATCTTTCTCTATCCGTCTATCCCTTTCTCTTCTTTTCTCTCTACTGTACCCTAGCTTATAGGGTATTTTCATTTGACTGTACTGTTTGAGACATTTGATGAACGGCATTAGACTCAGGAGTTTGTGGGTTCACGATTAGGTTTGGAGATGGTATAAAGAAGACAAGGATTAGTTTAGAAAGACAGAAGGGACTACATATTAACTATGTAGATTACAAATAGTACAATTTAGATCCCTTCTGCATATCTTAGAGCTAAAACATGTGCACCATTGGAATAGAATGAAATGGAGGAAAGTTCTAGAGAAACCCTTAAGTCTTTTCTATGATCTAAGGTTTTCTTGAGTACCCCTTACGATTCGTAAACCAACCTCAATACATTTCTAAATCAAATATATATAATTTACAAATTATTTAGATAAATTTGTGATAACAGCTTCAAATCAGTTGAAGAAGTTAAAAAGAGCTGGTATTGGCATAGAACTATAAGAAGCTTACCCTCTTTGACCTCAAACAGTTTCTAACTTGTTCATATTACTATGTAGAGTATTCAGTAGTCGCCTGCCTACGACTAATGCTGATTCAGTTGGTTTTTTCGGAGTGTGTCGAATGCGAGTTGGGTTTGGGTCGACGAAAGTTACGCGAAACGCTTCCAGCTGATGAGTGGCGTGTCAGTCAGGCAGGCAACCAGAGAAAGGGGGCCAGAAAGAGACAGAGAGAGGGGAATCGGTAGCTGAGTGCACAAAGCACAGATGGACAGACGCGTGGGAGTCGAAACTATATATGAAGAGAGTACGTGAACATGAAAGTAAACGCAAAAAAACGAGTTCTTTTTTCTCTCTTTCTGTTTTTGTGAATTTATCGCACGGCATAGTGGGAAAACCGCAAAGGCAAAAGGCAAGGAATTCATCATCATTGCTCATCATCACGGGACAAGCAAGGGAGGGGGCAAGGGGGCAGAGCTGTCAGTAGGCGTGGCACGCTCAGGCACATCAGCTCCCAGCGGTGTGATCCGCTGTTTGTTTGATGTGCCCCGCTAACTTCAGGGGAAAGCAAGCAGGAAGAATCGGAGAGGGAGAAGGAGAGGGGCGAAGGTAGAGTGGACGTGTCAGCAGGGCAGGGCAGTGGAGAAAACAAACTTGCCAACGACCGCAGTCAAAATATGTCCTTTATTATATCGTGGGGTTCCTTCTTCCTGTCCTGCTGCGTGTTTGGCTTTTTTGTCTGTGGCAAAGTTAATCCTTGGGCATCAATTTCCAGAAATAATTTGAGCAACATCAAAACTTTTAATACGACCAATGATAATGGTCCGACCCGGCCGAGCCGAGCGACCTCGTTCAACCTCGTCCCAATGCGCTCGAAACTTTTTTTATTGCCCCTGCCCGCAATTTCTTTGTCATGAGTTATGCGGCTCAAGAAGCGACCTTTGAATCAGTCTCCCTTCTCCCCCTCTTCTGTGGTCAGCTCAGGTCATTATGCTGTTTATTGAGTGTCGCACCTGTGCGCCCACACCGCGGGTGGCCTCGCTCAAACCGAAGCAGGTCCGAGTCAAAGTCCGAGCAACTTCCTTTGTCCTGGACACATTGTGAAGCAAATTGGCAGCAGACAAAGACTCTACATGGGTTTCATATTCAGCATCCCATGCCTATGTAGGGTGCGGATTGTTATGGAATTAACCTGTTCGACCATCCTACTGTCTGTCTGATTGTGAATGGAACAAAGCCATTGCGACTGCGACCACTGCTGTGCGGATATGTTCGTTGGTTGTGCTAGAAACCATGAATTTGCCAGGCACACAACAAAAGCTCGCCATTTTTTTTCTGCGACTGTTAATTGCTTAATAGCAGGTCATCTTGCGTTTTATTATCTCTAAAAAACTGGGGGCAGTAATAGATGGAAGATATTTCCTTGTCTTGAAATAAAAGTCTTAATATTGATGAAGCAACTCTTTAATGTATGTTCTTCATATTTATTATATTGAATGGAGAGTATAACAAGATATTGATTAAGAGCGATCAAAAGTATTTACCATAAAGATTGATAATGAAGCCAAAATACTTCAAGGGTGTTGCTAGACTTTCTACTAAAATACTTCATGTTTAATAGATGCCCATTATTTTACGATTTAAACCAGGGTAGGATTTTTGCCACATTTTTCTGAGACTTTTAAGAGCTTTGATTTTTTTAATCTCATAATTATTATTTACGGTCCCTGATTTAAACATGTGTAACACAAAAAGAGAATGTGCTTAGGTATATTTAGTATCTTAAAATCGTCTTCATCATCTGTTGACTATAATAAAACATATCAAAGCTTATATTTCTAATATAGCTTAAGGTCAACTTACTCAAACTTGACGTTGGACAATTCAATCATCTTATATGATCTGCCCAATTCCAACCTTAACTACTGCTAATGAACAATTAATACGAGTACCAACATTGTATGAAGATATAAAAACGTATGGTATCAGATCCATCATAAATGACCGCACTCCAATCTCCTCACTGATATCCAAACCAATTTCAACAAGGTATTCAACTTGTTGCTATGAGACAAACGCAATTTGCAATATTGGCCAATACAAAACATGGAAAATATACGCCGTGCAGAAGATTACACGCAATTAAACGCAGCTGATGTTGCTCATATTTCAAATGCAATGCGATTTGCGTTCATTGTGGTGCTGCCAACTCGCCTGAAGATCGACGAGAATCGATAAATGCAGCATGGCCAATAATCGCATTTGGAAATATGCGTGTGGGGTGGGGAAGGGGAAGGGGAAGGGGAAGAAGGCAAACCAAACATAAACAACAAAGCGCTGCAATTAGGCAACGGGCGAAGGTAAACAGCAAAGCGAGGACAATACAATGTGCGAGTGGGAGATAGAGGGAGTGAAAGAGAAGGAGAGGGGACTAGCAGCTGCCAACCTGCGCTGGCAAATTATGCAACACAACCTGCAGCTGCGATGGCAGCCTTTTTTGCCAATTAAACGCATTTGCTAAAAAACAAATTTGCCCCGGCAAGGACGAAGGATGCACAACAACGATGCCAATGATGAGGCAGACAACAGTGAGGATAACAGCAGCAAGGGGCAGGTGCTGTGCAGGTGAAGTGCGCTGCAACTGTTCAGCGGTGAAACAAGTTTATCAACGTGTGAAAATTGCAGAGCACAATATGCAGAACAACAACAACAACAACATGGAGAATAACAGCGGCAATACCAACAACAAACAGGCAAAGAGAACAAGAGGAGAAGAGCCTGGCAGAGCGACATCAAGCGGGGCGCATATTCAAATGCAAATCACGTCATCAATATGCAGAGCACACACACACACACCCTCTACAAAAACACCCCCAACCCCAACTCAAACCGTAGCTGAGACCTCAACCCACGCCCACAACTACCGCCCTAAAGCCAACCACAAGTTCATATCGGTCTCCGCTTGTCTCGCATCGCATCCCATCGAACGTTGCAGTTTGACAAAATTATCCTTGAACGAAGTTAAATTTTGTGGCCCTTGCCAGGCGGACGCCAGGAAACTTTGAAACAGAGTAGCCGGCAAGGGGAAAGGGAATTGTTAAGGCAGCGAGAACGAGGCGATACCCAAGCCCCTGACGAAGCCAATTTTTGTTGGAGAAACTTACACGTGTCAGTTGCCCCTGTCATTATGAACTTCTTCCTAATGATCGATAGTAAGAACTTTCAGGCGCTTTTTAATTACAATTCAACGATGCGCAATCTGTCTCGAGTGCTGTGCAGAAAGTCCAGGCAGCCTGTGCACTATATTATATTATGTTGATCTTGAGTCTAGAGACTTTGCTTGGAAGTAACGAGCAAGTTTTCCATATAAAAATATATCAATTTCCTGGCAAAGTTCACTGCCGATTTGGGAAACCTTTGCGAACTCCAGAATGCTATCTGTCTTGGATACGTTTTTTTCTGATTGTACATTAATATATTCAAACTTTATAAAGGTAAAGACCTTAAACTACTGCTATGCACTTAGTTGATCTATATTGAGTGTAGATAGTGTAGGGTCTAAAGACATTCCTTATGAGTAAAGTACGTGTATAAATGCAAATATCTCAGTTCCCTGGTAAAGTTCACAACCGGTTTGGCAAGCCTCTCTAAGTTCTATTAAAATTTCACCCAGGTAAAGGTTTTTGCTACTGCTATGCACTAAGTTAATCTACGTTGAATCTAGACACTTATGGTCTTGAGACTAAGGCACTAAGTTGCACTCTGTTGAGACAGACACTTTGGATCTAGGGACTGATGTACCATACTACTGGAGGCTAAAGACTTAAGGTCTAAGGGTTTTCCTTGGGAGTAAAGTATATTTATTCTTAATGCAAATATCTCTGTTTTCTGGTAAAGTTCACTGTCGTTTTGGCAAACCTTTTTAAACTCCACAGTGACATCTTGCTACATTAATTGAATATATTTTTACCGATAATCTATTTAAACTTAAACAAAGAAAAGATCTTTAAGTTTTGCAAACCTTTTAGAGCACTTTATTTTCATGAGTTTAGGATTCTTTCTGTTCTCGCCTTATTCACATTCCCCTCCGATTCGTTGAATGTTTCGAGCTACCTTCGCTATCGCTTGCTCACCTCAATTAAGATTCTGGGCCTTACTGTGTTTGTATTTTGTCAAAGGCAGCAGCAGATGATGACGACACTTTGCCCGCTTGGCATCGATTTAAAGTTTTCAACTGCATCCTGCCACTCGCCGCCGTTGCTCGTTGCGGGTCGCGTCAGGCCGCTCGTCATGCTGTCTGGCAGGACGAAAAAATAAGTCACTCACTTAAAAGTTCAGCGGCTGCAACGTTGCAAAGTTTGCCCAATGTTCCCTCACTCCGAACTTCCCTTTCTGGCATTTCCCTTTGCCCCTTTACCATCTCGTTCCCCACATCGATGTCTATGTCCATGTCCATGTCCATGGCCGGAGCTGGTCAGTTAGTTTCAATTTTAGTTTTCAGCTTTGAGTTTGGGTTCCGCTTACAGTTCGGGGCTTCTACTACTTCTACTACTCTACCACTTTTTATTCCTTTTTCTCTGCTGCAACTTTTTCTCCTTTCGGGGGTTTCCCATTTTGGCAGCTGGCTGAACAAACTGAACGCTGATTACATGTGACAACTTAATGAGTTTGCGGCCAAACATGGCTTGTTAAGCAAATAAATTAATTAGCGCTCTAATTGAGTTTTTTTTCTCTGAAAAACCCTGCACTGCATATCCCACATCCCTCATCAGGGTGCCACAACTAGCCTCGTCCGCTGCACACGGCGTGTAATTGATGAGCTCTCAAGCTCGCCAGGCGGGCGCGGGCTTTAAATAATTCCAAAGAAATTAACTATAATTCACATTTCAACCGGTTCGTAATTACGCACACACATGTGTATACACACACATACATATACAGCAATATATCTGGCATAACCAATGCAAACATTGGGAAAGAGCTCAGGATTCGAAATTGGGAATTCAGAATTCAGAAATCGCAATCGCAATTCAATTTGTCATTTAGCCGTCAGCTAATGGGGAATTAAAATGAATTTTAAATGGTGAAAGTCGAATAAATAATCAGCGAAATAATTCTAGTGGGGTTTGCTAGACGAGCAGACTACCCTGTACACATAGACTGTCCTAATTGGCTAAGTGAAATTCTTCAACAACAGCAAATTCTGTTGAGATTTCTAGTCAGTTAAATAAGAAATTGCTAATTGAATTCAATTAAATTTAATGTTATTTTTTTTCTATTTCTTTACTAGCCGAAAATGGTTGTTAGTTCCCAGAATATATGATAGATGTTACTGCTCACCTTATTATACCCTGCGTATCTAGGAACATGTACAGGGTATTCAAGTGATATATATGCCAATTACCGCATTATACCCGTAAGCTGTTCGTGGTAAAGAGCTTCATAAAGAAGCGAGCAATGTAAGCAGTTACAGGGTATTTGCAGAAGATTCCCTTTAATCTGTTCATACTCGCTTGATCCCCAATTTAAAAAGCATTTAAGTGCTTACTCAGTTGGTTTCACTCTCGCTCTCTATCTATAAACAACATTAACATATAAGATACTTAAGCATATAAGATACTTTCGTATCTTTCATTATCTCTGCATTTGTTTTTGTTTTCATATCTGGTTTATTCAACATTTGCCAAGTTGCTAATTATCTTCTCGTATATTTGTACACCTTTCAGGTAAGTCTCAGCGCCAATCCACTCATCGTGATCGTGCAGCAGCACCGGAGTATTATTCATGGGCGAGAAACCAAGAGCTGGTATACCCACCTTACGCAAGTAGCGACTGTCGGTGCCACCCGTGAAGATTTGTGGCTTGACTACGAGATTCCTGGGAAGTTAAAATAAGTCAGTAATGAAACCCTGAATGTCCCAATTTGATTTCACTTACAACTCATCTGTCGCTCGTTTGAAGGCCACCCAGAAGGGATTACTAACGTCTGTACGAGTGGGTGCCACATAGGGATGTCGCTGATCGAACTCAAGTTCAATGCCACCGCCTGCCTCTGCCATCCATTTATGTAACTGAGGTAACATTTCATATTAGTCTATATCGCTTATATGAGACAGTTGCTTTCTCTCTTACCTGCGCCTCGAACTCCTCGTGATTCACATCCAGAGCGAGTCGACAATCGAAGCCTGCTGTCAACAAAGGCGGCACTACATTACTCTGCACTCCACCGCCGATTCTGGTCAGGTTGATGGTGGTCACATCGCCGATAGTGAGTTCGGGATTGTTCTCGAGACGCTGCACTTGCTGCTTGCGCAGTCCCATCATTTTCTCCAGTATGTAGAGATACTTTTCGCCAGCAGTGTTGGGCAACAGTAACGAGCCATGCCCTGCAGTACCCGATATCTTAAAGGTCATGCCTAGATGAAGCAGAAGGGAAGCAACTTGATGATGCAATATGAGTTCGATTAGAGATTTCCTTACGCCAGACACTGCGCTCAGCGTAGAACACCGGAAACTCTTCTGTGGGCGAGGCAAGGCCCTCATCCAGACCGAAACCCACGTTGAGCGCCCGAAACTCGTTGCTCTCCACGAAGGGACGCATGCCACGTCGCCCGCCCATTTCCTCGTCTAGCGGATGGATGAGAGATGTAGCTAATATATTTATTAATGCTGAGCTTTGTCACTTACCTGCCACAAATGAAATGTGTATGGTGCGTTTGAATGTGGCACCACTGCCTTTGAGGGCTCGTATTGCGGCCAGATATTGCATGCCAACGCACTTCATATCCTGCGTGCCACGGGCAAAGATACGCCCCTCTGCATCCATTTCGGCGCCAAAGGGTTCGTGTGTCCAGTTTTCTGGGAAAACGGGCACCACATCCATATGCGAATTGAGTAGTAGAGCAGGCAGCTGCGGCTCGAGGCCTTGCCATGTTATGACCAGCACCGGATTCGCCTCGTCATAGGGATAGTGCACGGCCACAGGCAGCTCCAGCTGTTCGGCCTGTTGCCGCAGGAATTCCAAACAGGGCTCTGCAAATGCATGCGGGTGTATGGAAATTAGTTTAGTTATTCGAAACCACAGTCGACACTGCGAATCTGCAATTCACACCATATTTGGGATCGGGATGAACGCTGGGTATGCGTAGATACTCTCGAAAGTACTCAATCTCCTGATTGGCGTCCCACTTGCAGGTCATTCTCGATCGGCGACTGCAGTCGTACTGCCTGCCCGTAGCTCTGATCTAATATAATCACGCCGCAACGACGCCGCGATTGTCGACGGTCGCTGCGGCTTAGGGGTTTTTTGTTCAGCTGCAACGCGATCTGATAAATGCGGCGAGCACTTTGACGGAACCAAATAATTTAGTTTAATTTACGCTCAAGTCTGGTACGCAGTTCACAATAAACACTCAGCTTGCCTAGCAAAGTATTATCTATAAATTCGCAGGCTGCATATCAGCCTTATGCCTGCATTTTACAAACCAGTTCACTCACTTTACAACCTGTTTTCACATGAGATTGTGACTTTTTGTTGATTTCTATTTTCGAAACACATTTGGAAATTTGTTGAACAACCTCCGCAAGCGCAGCCCAGTCTATACTCATCTAACATTGTCAACATTGTTGATAGCTTATCAGTTTGTTAATGTTTTCATAGATAAGACGACTTTGCTCTATCTGTGTGCCGTAGGTTAATTAGGGCTAATTGAGTAGTGGCAAACTGGGGTTGATTGACAGCGGAATACCTTGGAATGAGTAGAGCAAAGAGATAAGGAAACTTTCTTCACTTTATTATATATAAGGTCTAAGCAATACTAAGCAAGTCTATTATTTCTGTTAAAGAACTGAAAGATAAAAGATATTGGACAATGATATTTCAATGAGAATATTCTACAGTTGTCAGGGAAATCTTCATTACTAAAGTAACCTTAGTTACCTCAATAACCTTTAATAAGTAGATTGTAGGGTATTTTCTGGGCAATCACGTTTAATTTAAACGAATAACACTTGTGCTATCTCAAATTTGTATGCATATATTATATAAAAGTCTTGTTTATAAACAACTAAAACAGCTTCTGCATCCACGGCTTCTGCATCCACTTTGTTTATAGTATAACACAGTGTGGTATAACAAACACACTGCCAGTCTGTTTGGTTTTTAAACATTATGAACCCAGCAAGTTAGGGTATGCAAATGAATTGCAGCCAAGTCATTTGGCAATAGTTCGTTGAACTGTTTATCGGTTCCAGTAAAGAGGAAAACGGTACGAGTCGCGGACAAAAGTTTTTCGACTGTGCCAAGTGCAGAAAATTTATGTGCTCACTGTAGTTGGTATTGTTGTAGTTTTTGTTGTAGCTGTTGCTGTTGTGCCTGTGCACATCATTAAGCGATAATTGTTGGGGAGTTTCGCTCGAAATAAATGCAGAAAAGTATTGCAATTTGCAAAGCAAACTAAAAATAATTTATATCAGGCTTATAATGAATTCAAATTTCCCAGAGTGAAAGAAAAAATGTAAACAGAGAGAGAAAAATACTTATTTTAAGCTTTGAATTGAGTGAAAAGAGAGAGAGAGAGAAAGGTATAAAAAGGTTTTCGAGATAACAAAAGAGATTTTCAGTTGCTCGTTTTCTTTTGCCAGGCTTTAGTTTGCACTCTGCCTTTCAATCAATGTCCAAGACTTACCTAGTATACAACTCATATTACTCTTGCAGAGGGTATATTCATTTTGGCATGGAGTGTGCAGCGTACCTTAGGAGATATCTCCGACCCCATACAGTATATATATGTTGATTCGGCATCAATAGATCTATCGAACTAGACCTGTCCGCATATCCGTGTGTCCGTCTGTTGCAACGCAAACTAGTCTCTCAGTTTTAAAGATATCCTGATGAAACTTGTTATACATGCTTCTTATTGCTGCACGCTGAATATAAGTTGGAACGCGCAGGATCGGACCGATATATCGTACAGCTGCCATACAAACTATCGGCCAATTTTTGTTGTTTGTCAAGATATTGCATCCAAATTTACCACATCAGACTTTTTCTATATATTTAATATAAATATAAAATTTCATCAAAATCGGAAAACTTTGACATATAGCTCCCATAGAAACAAACGGTCGAAATTATGGTTTTTGTATGAAGACCAGTTCTGACTTTAGAAATAACTTATAAGTTCAATCAAAGTGAGACGTAACATTGAATATGCACAATTATATATAGCAAGTATTGCAACGATCGGAGGATATAAGCACCTGCAAGTGTATAGAACCTTCGGTATGCCAAATATAGCTTTCGTTCTCATTTTATTAGCATTTTTGGTCAATGCAAAAGGGTAGCTAGCAACTTAGGACATACATGTGCGATGCCAATAACAACACCAACAACAACAAAAGCTTTGCCAGTTCGCAGCTTCCATTGACCTTTTCGCAATATTTTGCAAATTAATTTTCTCTTACCATTCGAGAACCTTTAATGCGCTGCACAAAAGCCCCAACGAGAAGCCCTCAGAACTGACCTAAGGTGCCAGCAGCAGCAGCAGCAGAGAGACAGACAGACTGTCGGACAGTCGAGCAAAGTGAACTGGGATCGACCATCTATTTATTTGACAATTTGCAAAAGGCAGTGGAGAGAGAGAAGGAGAGACGGACAGAAAGCGAGAAAGAGGCAACTAAGAAGCAAATAAATATCTTATTTCACAAAATTCAAAATAAAATGAAATCATTTTCCAAAGAAAAAGGCAATGGCAAACGAGTCGCTTTCGGGGCGAACCCAAAAGAAACAAATCCCATAAACACGACATGTCACAACACAACACAAAGTTCCCTGGCTTTCTCTTTCTCTCTCTCTCTCTAGGTCTGCATCTGCGCTTGTCACACTGCCTGAGCTAATTTAGAGAAAATCCTAAGGAAAATATAAAGCGAAGCAAGATGAAGCGAGTCGGCTTTGAATTACGTCAGAAAAGAAAGCCAAGAAGCGAGCGCAGGCAACAGCATTTTAAGACTGCCAGCACAGAAGGAAAGACAAACGGACAGACAGAGAGACAGACATACAAACGGACAGACAGACTGACAAATAGCTGAAAACACACATATCCTCGAGAGTTGGAATATTTTCACATATTGAACAAATGTTGGCAGTGGATTTCCCCAATGGCTTTGTCCTTTTGCATTTGCATTTCAAATTCAACCTCGAAGATTCCTTATTTTCGGGTGCCCCCTTTCGGTGGTAGTCCGCAGTTAATTGGAAAATCACAAAAGCCCCGCTAGCTAATCAGAAAGGGGCTGCCCCTCAATGCTCAATGAGCTCTTTTAACCCCGCTTCAATTCGCCTGCTCAGGACTTGACCAACATTTGCTAATTAATTGTTTTGCTATATGTTGCAGAGAGGGGAAAGGCGAGCGAAAGAGAGAGAGGGATAGGGGACTGTTGGTACATGTGTAATTGAATTGCCGTTAATTGAAAGGCCTCATCAACATGACGGAGAGCTGGGACAACTTTTGTGTCGCCGGGCATAATAATTACATTTGTTATTTCGGCAAGCAAGCACAACAGAAACCACATACGCACACACAGCCACAACATCAACAACAACAACATCAGCTATGCAACGAAGCCAAAAACCACAAGAAGAAGAAGCAGAGAACGAACAACAACAAGAAGAACAGTTTCCGTAATCAGGCGAAAAAACAAACGCAAAGAGAAAATTCTTTTCAACGAAAATTGAATAAATTTTGGCAGGCAGAAAAAGTGTCAGAAGTTGAAGGGGAAAGAGGGGAGGAAGGAGAGAGGTGTAGGAGGCAGCTATAGCCTCTTCGATGCTATGGAAAATGAATTGAATAGGTTACTTGGACCTGGGAAGTCTTATTGAGGTTGGTTGCCTCTGCCTGACGACATTTCCTTTGACAGGGTTAGTTTGTTTTTGGACTCAACTAAAGCCCAATTCGCCATATATGTATTTAATATAGTATAATTAAAATATAGTTTAATTAATATATGGCATTATTATATATTTTAACTGATTGAGGCTAATTGTGGTTAATTTTTTGGCTAATTGCAATTTTCTTCAAGAAATTTGTCGCTTCTGTTTGCACAAGTTTCATTTAGTACACATGCCATCTCGCTCGCACTCATTAGCTCACCTACAGTTGCTAAAACAAAGCAAATTCCTGGCAAAAAAGGGCTTGACAAAATTCCCTTTTTGACTCCGAGCTGTGCGCCTAAAAATATGCAAAGCGAAAATATTGCGGCACATTTGGGGGCAAGTTTAGAGGGCGACGTAGCATTTGCATAATTATAAGATAAATAACAAAAATGTACAACAATAACAGAGCGACAGGCGGGAAAGGGGAGCCAAGAGGAAACTCCTGATGATGCAGCCTCCTGTGACAAGGTGGGGCAGGGGCAGAGAGAGGGGAAGGAAGGCCCGTCTCGACTTTTTGTTTTATTTGATTTCTGACTACAAGAACAATAGAGGCGGCAGGAGGCACACACTTTATGCAAATGGCAGTGGGCGTGGCAGTGGTCGCCTTATCTCTGGCATAGTTGAAATAATAAACAAAGTGGAAGGGAGGGGGGTTTAAGTGAAGAAAGGGTCGACAGGAGAAAGAGAGAGAGAGAGTGCTGCGAGCTGAGAGTGTGACAAGCGGATGTCGTGTGTGGCACACATATTTCACAAAAGTGCCAAACAGGAAACACAGACGACGACATTTTGTAAAATTTATTGCAAAATGGCCGCCGTGCGAGAGTCAACCCCCCTCCCTCTCTCCGGCACTCTCAGCGACTGCTGGCCAGGCAATTTGTGCAGTGCTTTTTTCATTCTGCCTCTGACATGCTGCAGTCGGCTTAAGTGCCCCCTGAAATGCAGATCCCAGTTTCGACCTCGAGCTGCATTAACTTTTGACACATTGATTGCGACAGCAGGAGACAGTGGGAGGAGGGAGGAGGGAGAAGGCAGGAGGCAGGAAGAAGCCAGAGTGCTCAGCAAGTAAGCCCACTAACCACTTTAACCTTTCGTTTGTGATACCTCGCAGCCAGAGTGCTGAGTCTAATGAAATTGTGGGATTATGTTCTATATATGCCGTGCAGGATAGAAGACAGTCAGGCAGAGACTCTGAGACTCTCAACGTTCTGTACATTCTCGCTTTGGCAGGCTTAAAAATATTTAATTGCCATTTGATTGGCAGCTTGGCACACATTTAATGTGCTTCCCTTGTATCGTCGCCGTGGCTAATGCAATTTTAATGGACCAGTTAAAAATATTCTAGGAATTCACTTTGACAGGAAGAAGAGCTGAGATGGGCAAAGTATAAAATACAGTGAGGGCAGAAATCAGGTCACTTTCTTGTTAATTTTGAACATTGTTAATTAGAAGTGACAGAATATTGGAAAAGGATTTCAAGGAGTGCAAATTGGCAAAACTAACGAGCAGCTGAGTGTAATAATAAATGAGGCTGCGAACTATGTGAATATTCGTGAATATTCAACGACTTTAAAGAAGATTTATAGAGTACGAGAATATAAATAATATAAATAGTATATAGAATGTGAAGAATATAATGAGTATAAAGAATGTAAAGAACATAAAGAGTATTGAGAATATAAAGAGTATAAACAATATATAGGTTATAAAGAATGTTAAGAATAGATTATAAATAATTATAAAATAAAGAAAAAAAGAGCATAAAGAGTATACATAATATTAAGAATATATAGATTATAAAGAATATAAAGAATATATAGATTATGACCAGGAGATGTGCCTTTAGCTCTCTCTCAATGTTTACTTAAGTTTCAACCCTTTTCTCTTGGCAATCACAGGCAGACAAGCTGGCAGTCAGTTAAGCTTCCCCCTCGTTTCCTCTATCACGCAGTGGCAATTGACTGCGTAATCATATCACACGCCCCCTTGGGCGATGCCAGCACCAACCATAAAGTACATCGATTTCAGCTGGCCACGCCCACTTTAATTAAACCCCGCAACAGACTGTAGATTGCAAACAAGCAGCGCGACTAACCGAACGCTCAATTAAGCATACGCCGTGTTGCCAGCTCGACAATTAAATGCCACGCCTACAAAATACAATTGAAAACAATAAGACGACAGCAAACAAAAAATCTGTTCACGTTTAATTGAAACGGGGAGCAGCTCGGCCTGCTCAGCCTGCTCATAAATAAAATATGCTGCGCCCAGGCAAGAGACGAGTCGAGTCGACTCGAAATTCCTTCTTAATTCCCCAGGCGACCTCTTGGCAGCGCGCTGTCAATCACGCCTTCGCTGCTGCTTACAAGCAGCGGCCATTTAGCGTAACCAGCCTCGACTCCTCTGACATATTAATGAAGTAGTTTGGGGCAGCTTGAATGCTGCGACGGCATTTTAAATCAATTCGTGAAACAATTAAAACTTGACTTTGGCTGCTTTTGGCTGACATTGCGTATACGTAGCACCACAAAAGTTTGCCCTTGTTGTGTGGAAAAGTTGCTCAAAACATTCAGACTGCACGTTTTTGTTTCACACCCGACAGGCAGACACTCACTCGAATGCACTCACCACGCGCATTCGAAATGCCTGAAAAGTTGCCTCTAGTTATGCGACTTTTGCTAGTCTCTCTGTCTGTCTGCCTTGCTGTCTGTCGGCGCTTTGCATAATTAATGTTTTAATGTCAATCATACGCACTGTGTGCCATGAAATATATGCACACTGTTTATCGCCCTTTCAATTCCAGCAGACAAAACGCACGCACTTGCTGTCTTCCCTCTCTCTCTCTCTCATTATCTCAGTGCCAGCTTTGTGTGACAGCAGACAAAGTTGCCGAAAGTTTGTCATGTAATTTAATTTGTATGATTTTTCTGTGCATAATTTGCAGAAATTGTTTGATAATTGAGACTCCAAATTGATATTAGCCATGTAAATTAGTTGTGCACAGGGGCAAAGGGTGCAGTCTTAAAAGTTTAATTGAGTGAGAACTGCACTTATTTAGAACTAGAAGCAATCACTGCAATCTAAAGCGTCTTATCAAAAAGCACCTTAGAAAAAGCACTGAATGGAATTGATGATCTCTTGCAATTGCTTGGCCACAGCAGGGAGTGGCAAAGTTGCCTTAAACTTTCAATTGCATTGCAGATGGCATTGCATTTTGGGCTATTGCTCAATTAAGCAAACACTTCTAACTCCCGTTCTGCACTCTGGTGCTCGAATCACAAGTCAAAAGACTACCAATTTTCCATATAATCCCAAACTTTTTGCACACACCTGCGTTCGTTTGTTGCACCTGAGGAGGAGAGAGACAACTGTCGACGTGGCTGCAGCATTCACACAAATGGCTTGAAAATTGATTACACATGACACGCCCACACACAACACCAGCAGGGACTGTGCACTGTGCTTTGCTAATGGGCAAAAAAGGAAACATCACACAGAGAGAGAGAGAGAGAGAGAGGGGTGGGGAGAGAGAGAGTAAAGTGGAAAAGAAACTTCAGACAAACGCAACATGCGATGAAAAATTACAACAAATATTAACAGCAACAACAAAGACAGCAACGGCAACAACAACGGCAACAATGACAATAGCAAATAGTAATGGCATTGACAATAACAACACTCACAATAGCTGGCACTATTTGTAGCACGAGCAAAGGGCAAAAGATTTTGAGCTCACGAAAAATCCGAGCGAACAATGTGACAAACGATGTGTGAAGCAGTTCGCTGTGGGGTTGGCTGAGAGCGTGAAGTGCTCTGAAGTGCCACACACAGAGGGGGGTGAATAGGAAACAGTAGAAGGACGGGAGGGCGTAGCCAAATCTAACCATACAGTTATCACAGGACTTACAAGGCGAGCAGAGGAGCAGATACAGCGCACATTACGTATACGCACTGGCGCAACTTGGTCATTTTTCATGCCACACGAGAACGACAACGACGACGACGACGATGACTACAAATCGTGACAAATTCTTGATGCGGGTTAAGTTACACATTTCTTTTTGCTTATTTCTTTATTTATTCAGCTGAGCAGGAGACAGAGACAGCGAGGGGGGAGAAAGGGGCAGAGAGAGGGAGAGACTGAGGCTGTGGCTGATTTCGAACTTTTCGGCATTTTGAAATTTCGCTGCCTTTTTGCCTGCATTAGGTTTTGTCAGTTTGGCATTTGCTTATTCAATTCATCTGCCTGGAAAGCCATTAACATTGCTCTGCCATAAAAATCTAAAAGGGGATTTTGCTACTACCACACGAAGCGGACACGACAATAAAACGAAACGAATGCGACTACGCACAAGAAATTCCTGCTGAGTGACAAAAAAAGACGCTACACACACACACACTTGCACATACATAAACATATTTATGCATATATATTTTAAATATTTTCCACATAAATTTCACTTCCTTTTCGCGTCTGTTGTCAGCGTCATCATCGTCGTCTATTTTGAAGTGTGCTCTGTCTCGCTCTTGCCTGCTGTTTTTACATCAATTTCAAATATGTTTGTGTGTGTCGGTATGGGTGTATGTGTATGGGTGTTAAGGCTGTGTATGTGCAGTATATAAAAATGTTGGCACCCGCACGAAGCAAAGCTTTGTTTGCTTTTAGTAATATAAATTAAATGCATGGCACGATGTAAAAAGTACAGTAAACACTGGCTACAAAGAAAGCCAAAGTGTTTGCCAATATGAAATAAGTATATATATAATACATGAATATAAACTGCCAATCAATTTAAAAGACCACTTGCAAAGAGGCGAGTAAGTTGCTCCTTTGCTATCAATTTTTTTCCATTGAAAATAAGTTAAAAATTATTTCAACACATTTTACCTTATTTCCAATAATGCAATATATATTTCAAGTATTTTGTAAATATTATATATATTCAATATTCCATAATTATTCATTAAAAGAAACCATTAAATTGTAATTCCCTTGTCAACTCACAAAATGAGTTCAATATTGTTGTCTTCATTTCATTCTCTCTTAAAAGTTCCACCTGGGAAAGCGTGTTTTAACATGCGTAAGATATTACTGTACACCTGCAGCTCCATTATCGTCTTTGGCCATATTCAATGACAGCATTTTTAATGCAATTTATGGTCGTTAAGGCGACAAAATATAATAAAAATGAATAATATTCCAACTGTTGTGCGCGAGCAGCAAAAACCGCGTGCCAGCCAACTGTGCATGCATAAATGAGTGTCTGTATGTGTGTGTGTGAGTGTGGGTGTATACTGGTGCCACATGCAACACGTGACAGAGTCCTGCCACAGGCCACAGTGCCACACGCTGCCAGGGGCGGCACACGCAGAGAGAGAGAGAGACAGAGAGAGGAAAATCGCAAGGCAAATTTATGAGGGCCACAAAATAAATCGGCGCGCCAAATGTGCGAAACAATGCATAACTCAAAGGAAGAAGCAGCAGCATCAGAAGAACGTGAAATAATAATAATATTATATTTTGTTTATGGCCCGCAATCTCCATTAATAGAATTTGCAGCAATTATGAGGATTGTGCGCGCAAAACGAGCAAATGAAAATATAACGAATGTAAAGCGAGCGAAAACATTTATTCTGCGCTTAAAACAAATAAATAATAATATAAATTATTTCAGCTGTTCATTAAGCAAATAAAATATTAAAACAGATGTTTTAAAATACAATCATGAGCAAAGGGATTTTTCAAATAAAACAAATAATGATTCTATACATAGTTAGGAGCTCTGGAAAGATGTGAGCTTTAAGGGACTCTGATTTCTCCCATGACACTGAACAGATTGTGTATGTAAAGTTTTTAAAGGTAAGCAGATAGACAAAGCAAATTTATTTATAAAACAATAATCAACCATAACAAAGGAGAAAAAACCATGCTGGTGAAAATTGCAGGGAAGAATTTATCATTGACGAGAAAATTTAAAGTCATGGAACAACAAAAGTGCCGACCACGAACACAATCAATATTGCATGCACTTTAAAACTCGTAAGCCAGAAAGCAAACATTATTAATGGGATAAAAGTGAATATTATAAACATGACAGGTAAACATTAGCAGCCTTATGTGCTCAACAACAACAACAAAGGCAGAATGAGAAGAGGAGGCAAGCAAAATGTTAAACAGTACAATTAATCAAAGAACTGCTGGATATGCAGAGTATGTTGGACTAGAGAATGCTCTATAGAGAGCAGAGAAAGAACGGCGCTGAAGTGAAGTCAAAGTTATGCAAAAGGAACATTCTGCAGCTTGAAAATAACTAACGAATTGCATTGCATTGCATGCCTTCCCATGCTTTCTTCCTTTTAATATAAATGTAAATTGCTTTAATTATTTCCTTTTGCAACACTGGCAATCGTGACTCTCCTTCAATCGAAATAAAACTGTTGAGAGTTCATTGAGTAAAAGTTAAACTAACTTGCAAATCTCTATAGTGTGTGTACTTCTAAACACGATAGCTGTTTAACACTCATCCCCCCACACTCCTCTCTCCCTCCACACACACTCTGCCCCTCTCTGTCACTCACACACTCCCACGCACGCCTGCATACAGATGCTCCCGCATTTATTTCAATATACGTTTCGAACATTATGACCAAGGGAAATGCTCATAAAAAATTCAAAATGCCCTAAGTACCTTCAAAGTAGCACAGAAATAACAACAACAAGGCCAGGGGGAGGGGCAAACGGAAGTGCACACATCAAGAATGGAAGGTGGGCATATCAGCGACTTCAATGGGCAAGGGGAGAAGGGTAGTTGCGGGAGCGTATCCAACTCAGACTCTGCTTTCAGCTCGTTGTTCAAACTGACCCGACACGCATGTTTATGCGCTTTTTACAGCTGCTCCACGCTTATCTCGGGCAAACTTTCGCCCACTGTGTTTGTGTGTGTGTATGACTGAGTGTGTGTGTCTGTGAGTATGTGTGTGTGTTTGTTTGAAAATGTTTTTTAAAATAACTTTGTGGTCATTTCACTAAATACAACAATGGAGTGTGAGGGCAGCAGGTGACTGCTGCATGGGAAGTGAAAGGAGAAGCGGGGGTAAGTGAGAGGGAGAGGGGCAATGAGAGGCCTCGTTAAAGGCACGCAATATTTATGGGTCAGCTTAGCGTCGCTTATCGGAACCATCACAAAGCCGTGAAGCGGTCACAACTTGTTCCAGCTGCTGTTCTCGCTCCTCTTCTATCCTGTTCCCGCTACTGTTCTCCATCCTGTTCTCTCTCCTGTCCCCTCTCCTGTTTCCCTCCTGTTCTCTCCTCTTTTTATGCTATTTTTAAGCTCGAACTGCCCTCAGCCTCATGAGCAAGAATTAAGCAGAATTTTGTTTTTCATTCTTGTTTGTCGTTTTTCAATTTTTCCCTCTGTTTTTTTAGGTCATGTGCGCGGCCTTCCGCAAGTTATTTATGTCTTTTGGCTTTGCGCAAATTTCTGTTGCAAATTCAAAGCGTTTTTAAATAGCACACCCTAATTGGTTTAAAAATGGGGCACCCTGACTGTCTATACCAAATTTAGCTTCGCATGTTAAGCGACCCACGAAGCTGAACTACAAATGTCTCTTGTTTAACCTGAAATCAAAACAATCATCAATCATATTTTTGGGTCACACAAGGTAACTTTCTACTCCGAGGGGATTACCAAAGCCAGAGCACAAAGCAAAGCCTTTAAGCGAGTTGCTCTTTGAGGGCGAGTTGGCGGGTGTGAGGTAAGCTCAATTTAAAAATGAAACTGAGTATCTTTTTTCGATATTTTTGATGGGCTTTTTTTAATGACAGCACAAGAGACAAGAAAGGTGTTTTTAAACACCTTCCGATCATTGAAAATTGTCAAAAAAAGGGTATACTAACTGTGTATAATATATATTATATATATAGGCATTTTTATTGAGCCATGTCTGCCCGTCTGTCTGTTTGTCTGTATGAACACGCATATCTCAACTGTTTTAAAAGCTAAAAGCAAATTTGACATGTAGCTTTAAGAATGCTATGCATAGAAAAAGTTTATTTCAAACATTGGCTGCCACGCCCATCGCCCCCGCAAATCAATAATTTAGCTTTGCAATTCGATTTTTAGGTGGGGTATAAAATATACAACTTTCTGGCTTCAACATATACTTAGTTTATAATAATATCTAACTCTCCTTCAAATTCAATCTGAACGAACAATAAACACAGAAGTTAATCTAGTCATCTCAGTGACCAAAGGTTTAAGCAAATCGCTGAAGTCTGGCTGTGTGTGAAAGAGTCAAGAGTAAGAGACAGCAAGAGTCAATAGTCATTAGTAAGTGTAAGTGTATTTGTAACTGGGGGAAGGGTAACTTACTGTCGGACATGCCTGATTGCACTGTTCTTCTGGTTTCAAGTATAAAATCTCTTTGCTTCTTGAAACTATGTTACATACTTGGAAGAGAAGAATCCCCCATAATACCAACCCATTCGCATAGAGAGCATGCGAACTTATCACAAAAGAAAAACAATAGTTTTGCCATAACTTAGGTAACTTTTTGACTTTCAATTGTTCTGTTTTTTGAAAAACTATTCTAGCGTAATGAGAGCGTGCAGAATGATTTGCCAGAGAGAGAGAGAGAGAAGGGGAGAAGGAGAGAGGGCACAAATGAAACTCAAAGTAATTTCAAAGAAGCAATATTCAATGTGGGGCACACAAGTGCTGCCAGTAAACGAAATGGCGGCCACAAGAAACGGAAATTTCATTGCAGACTTGTTCATAAAACTCACAACGCGCTAAGAAATTGGCCATTGGCAAAGTTGGCGAGAAATGTGGAAATGTGTTCGCCCATTGCCCTTACCCCCTCCCCCCTTGCCATCCACCTGGCCAAAAGATAAAACGCACTTTACAGTGCGAAGCACTTAGGGAAGAGAGAGAGAGAGAGAGAGAGAGACTGAAACACATGCGATGTTTTTCTTTTATTATGTTTGAACTTTAACACAGCTACAATATAAATTAAAATGGGGGCTACTTCACCAGGGGGGGCGAGGTAGGGGGCAGGCAAAGGGAAAATGCGAATCATGTTGGCGAATGCTGCTTGAAGTTTATGTGTCGAGCCGCCTTCTTGTTCTCTCTCAATATATGTATATATATCTATCTCTCTCTATCTCTCTCGCTGTCTTCTTCTGGCATCTGTCATCTGTTAAATTTGGGTAGTACACATACACATATGTGCATGGTATATGTACTGGATACACATAGATGGGCCTGCAGATACGAGAGACAGTCGTCAGGGCGCGCAGGAAGCTGAAACAGATTCGACTCTTAATAATTTCCGCACTCGAGTTGATCGAAATCATAAAATTTTATGAGTATGCCAAGAGCGCGTAAGTGGCAACTCTCTGTGTATGTGTGTGTGTGTGTGTGTGCGTGTGAGAGCCAAAATGGCTGCCAGACAGACACAAAGAGGCAGCAGCCGCAGCCAGCAAAAGGCAACAATGCGACAGATAGAGAGACAGGCGGGCAGACAGCCAGGACACACACCCAACCCAAGCCAGAGAGAGAGCTGGGGAAGCATAGAGAAGGGCAGAGAAATGAAGAGAAGGGAAGAGAAGGGGAGAGAAGGAGTGGGAGAATGCCAGTGCTGGGAAGAGGGGAAATAAAAAACCTTTTTTTAAAGCCACAGGGCAAGTGAGCAGAAAGTTTTGCCGTTTTTCCTGCTGCGTAATTCAAAATGAGTGATAGATAGCATGGAAAAGCAGAGCAGAGAGTGTAACAGAGAGAGAGAGAGAGAGAGACAGAGTGTGCGAGGGAGAGAGCGAACATGAATAATGGAGGTTATTTCATATCAGCCAAAACTAAAGTTGACTTTTTCTGGCGTTGATTGAATGCCTCGCACAACGAGCGGCGCTTTTAACTACAAATTCTCTGTTTCTCTTCTCCATTTTTAATCTCTAATTTCGCTAGACAGTTATGATTTCTTTCGCTCCATTTTGATAGCGAATTTAATGCTCATTTCACTTTGCGCTGACAGCGTTTGCCATTTGAGCTTTGCTTTCTTTGCAGTTCGTTTTCATTTCTGTTTCTCTTTTGTTTGCCCATCATGAATTCATCTGGCTTCATTTCACGCACTCCCTTTGCACTTTTTTCTCATTTTTCATCATTTTATTATTCGCAAAACTTTCGCTCTACCATTGAGGCTGACCCAGTGCAACAATTCGCGCTTATCAAATAATGCACGAGGGAAATTAGTGTGAGGCAAGTGGAGTTCCGCCTTGTGCAATTGTGTGTTTTGTTGCTTCTTTCTAATTGCATTTTAGCTAAAGGGAGGCGAGCAAATTGTTGAAGAAAAGGTGCCCAAGTGTAGCTTCATTTTCATATTCTTTGTTGTTGGTTTCTCTAACTGGCATCACTCATACGCCGCATTGCCGTTCAGCAGCCACTCAATTAGCCCAGTTGGACAGTCTCGAAGCCTTTGAGCTGCCAGCTTTCACTCTTAGTTCCTTCCCTCCCCTCTCCCGTTCTCTGTCTTCGTCTGCCTTTCTTCTTTCCTGCCTTTCACGCCGCTAATTGCAAGCGAGTTGGAGTCGCGACTTGACTCGAGTCTGCTACAAGTTTTTGCCATTTACTTACATGTATTGCCAGCACATTGCGCCCCAAGGCGACATGGCTAGCTTGGCTGCATGTTAACTGCCTGGCGGAGGGAGAGGGGGCGAAACGGAAGGCAAATAAATCCAGGCAAAGGAGCAGCCGACGAGCAAACAAAAAAGCGGCGAAATACAAAAAATACGCACACACACACGCATTGGAAAAACAAAGGGAAAGCGAACGTTATGTTTATTATGCCAAGCATGCGAGTTAATTCCTGGCATTGTTGTTGTTGTTGATACTACTGCTGCTGCTGTTTTGTCTTCTGCCTGTGACAGTGAAAGCAGAGCAAAAGGAACGCAGCTCTCCTGCTTTTCTCCTGCCCCTCCCTTGCTACTGTACTGCCTCTACTCCTGCTCTTCTCTAGCTCATCTGCTACTCCTCTTTTTCTCTTCTCTTGCTCTCTCCTGCTCCCCTCTTGCCATCCTCCCACTCTTCTCCTACTGCTGCTCTATTATCCCGCTGTTTCCTTCATATCTTGCACTCATTATTTTTATTTCAGTCGCGTGCATGTTACACAAAATCTTTGATAAAGATATCGGCGAGGGAACCAGCGTGCTCCAGCCAGAGGTTAGGTTAGACAAAGAGAAAGAGAGAGAGAGTGAGAGCAAGGGAAAGGAAAAGGTAGTCGACAAACGAACCAGTTGCACCAAATTTGAGTAGATAAAGTTGTTGATTGGATAGAGTTTAAGATAATAAATACGTAACTTGTTCAAATTTGCACTGTACGTGCTCAGTAAGTTCTTTTGCTTGGGACGAGCTTAAATAAGTGCTAGTTCTGGTAAGCATTGCTAACGAGCATTAAACGCCCACTCAATAGATTGACAAAGCTAGTCCACATACATATTAGTATACTATATAGCTATTAAGCTATACGTATGCACACACTCTAATGGCATTTTAATCATGGCCGAGACTTCTTGAAACTTTACGAAACATTTTCACAGGCAATAACCACAAATCAATGGGAACTAGCAACAAGAAGAAGACTGCAGGGGAGGGACAAGGGGGGGACGGGTGTAAGGGGAGTGATGGGAAGTGGACTGTGGGCATTTGTCGGGGCGTGAAACTTCACATCGATTGCCGTTATCCCTTCTGCTTCGACGATAATCACATTGCTGTAAAGTACCCCCAAGAAGGTCCCCACTAGAACCGAGAACATTAAATGTTAACGGGCACATCATTAACCCCAACAACAACAGTAACAACAACAACAACGACGACTTCTAGGGGAGTATCCCAAGAAGAATCTCATTAGCGCACGGCCGAGTCGACTTATCGACACTGACTAGAACCGAGTTCAACTTAACTGATACATTTAATTTTATTTATAACGCACGCATGGTCTGCTGCGAGCAACAACAACAACAACAACAGAGGAGCCTCTTCAGACTCGACTCTATGCCACAATCAAGCGTAATTCGCGCATAAATATTAATGCAGTGCCCAAACAGAGGAAGCGAGAGGTGAAGGAAGCGCAGAGCAGGGACAACGAGGAGGCACCTGAGCGCAAACTTATTGGCTTATTAAAGCCTAATGCCGTTTTTTGTGTGTAATAATGGACTCTCTTTCTCTCTCTCTCTCTTTCTCTCTCTGAATGGTGGCCACGCGTACGCCCCCACTCCCCTAATTGTCTTACCTTATCCGCTTGGCAAGGTGACAGACAGAGTCACCAAGTTCAATGCTGCATACTAAACTTCTGTAGACCCTTCTCACACCCTACCCTACTCTACCATACCCCCTTGACTGGTCATATCGGTTGCTGTGGCCATTTAATATCAATGTGGATTATTACATGACGCCCCGAAATATCCAAGTAACGGTAGATGGTCAAACTGCTTAAGCTGCGCCCAATGTGAGGGCATTAAGTGAGCTTTGATGAATGCTCATGAATAAGCAAGCGTGCCAACTGACAACTGCCAGCTGTCCACATACCCTGTAACATGAGAGAGAGATAAGTATATGGTTGGACTAGGCCTAAAAACAAACTGAAAAGAAATAGAGCACTCTAAATCGTGCGTATTATATACGTTTAGTTTTTTATATTGTTCAAGAACTGCTGTTAGTGCCTTATCAATATTGATTAGTCAAACCACTATGCCTTGAAATATCTCGAATAGCTGAATTATCATCTAGTTTTATATAAATATCCTAAATAAATTATTATTTCTTTATATATCTTGTTTAACCCAAACAAGCTGTCAGTGAACTGGTTTAAAATCAAAATAAATTAACAAAAAAAAAAAAAACCATAAAAATAAAACATAAGACATCTTCTAATAACCAAATAAAAACTGAAAAACTATCAAATTTCTTATATAAATAATTAAATATCATTTTAATCCATTCTTCAAGCTTCATAAGAATTACACAGAAAACCGAAAGATTCTGCACTTTTGCTTGAATATAATTTGAGTATTATTCCCTTATACACCTCTAAATACCCAATTGTGCTTTCTATTACCATCAAATTGCGTATACATATAACATACTATCAATTCAATCCATTCTTTAAGCATCATAAGAATCGCACAACAAACTAAATGTTGTTCACATTTACTTGCGTGGTATCTTTAAGTTTGATACTCCCAGACAAATAATGTTGACTTCAGTTTGTTGTTGTTATTCTCTTTTATGATGTTCAAAAATCAAGTCAATAAAGTTGTAGTCCCCGCAGAGAGAGAGACAGATACAGAGCACGCACCGAAAACGAGCGAGGACGACGACGAAATACGGGAAAACGCTGCGAAAAACGGCAAAAGTTTTCAACTCAATTTTCTCGGGCATTTTGCTTAGTAATTTTTCCTTTGCTCGGCATCTTTTAAATATTTATGCTATTATGATGTGCCTCAATTTATGAATTTGCCAAAGTATTTAGTCAATAGCTTAAAAAACAAAAAGTTGGCAATTTCGGCCTGCCCTGCTGCTTGCTCTGCCTGCATATTTTATCAGTCTCCCTCTCTCTGTCTATCTCATCCCAAAGTTTGCATGGGGGCCTCTTATCGATGTTGTAAGTGTGGCCATATTTATGAGTATGAGGTCCTGAATTTATGTTAAAAGTTTCTGCTTAATGTGCACAACTGCAGGCTAGTGAAATCTTAATGGAAACAATTTCCAGCCCAAGAGCACTTCAAGTCCTCGTGGTCGCAACTTTATGAAAAAAAAAATCCTAGCTTCAAAATAAATTTGAATAAAAAAGAAACCAACATTTTGTGGTATTGAAAAAATTCAAACTATTTGCATTATTAATTAATTTATTTAGACTGAAAAGCTTTCAACAACGAAAAAATAATCTTTTATTTTGATCTATTAAATAATCTCATTTGCACTGATCGAAGGGTATAAAAAGAATTAAATAAACTTAAATTTGTATGTCTGTTTGTGTGTGTGAAGTGAGGAAATCAAACAAATTTCCAGAGACTGCATTAAAATAAAATTCGGAGACAGCTCAAAGGGAACTTCAATTAAATTAATGATGGCTTTGATGTTGACACAGCGAAGGCAAACAAATGTGTTGGCTAAAAAAACAAACAAACACACTTACACCCACACACTTACAGTCACAAATTCGAAAAGCAAATGTGGAAAATGTGGCCACACTGGGCGAGCAGGGGAAGGGAGCAGGGGAAATTCAGTGCAAAGTGCGAGCTGAGCTCCCATTTGGGCTGCACAAATTCCATTACCCAAAACGCCGCGAGGCAGCGACCATTCTGAACTGAAATTATTTAGATGGCACACCAAAATACACACACACACACACGCACACTTACACATAGATATTATGTGATATGTGGTGTCCTGCTGCGAATGCAGTGAGGCTAGTCCATTGTTCTAATGCCCAGTGGCCGTTGTTGCTTCTGTCAGCCTTGGCATACCCTGTAAAAGCAGGAAAGCTTGACGCCATACATGTTTAAATAATATAATTATAATCTGTTTATGCTGCTATAGAACTAATTTTATATCTGTCGATCTATTAAAGTATTTATCTGAATGTTAAGTTGCTTCACTGTCTATTAGTTTCATAATTCTACATTTTATGTTTAAAACATTCCGTCTAACGACTTATCTGTCTGTGCATCTTTCCTTCGAAGTCTCTCTTCATGCATTTCTCTAGCCACATATTTACCTGCCTACATACATATATATCTAGCCATCCAACTATATTGCTCTGCTTAAACCTTTCTTTGTATCAGTTCTTTGGATCTGGCTTTTTTCTTCTTAAATTATTTTTAAAATACCATCATATATCATATGTTATATACCAAATAAACATCTATCAATCTCATTATTTGAATACTATTCGTCAGGCTATGTGCTTGTGCATCTCTCTGTCTATGTGTGTTTCTCTGTTTCTATCCATCTGTCTAATCAAATCTTTGTCTAGTTTTCTAGCTGACTGCTTACCTATCTAACTATCTATTAGACTTTCTATATATTTGTATATCAGCTATCTGTAAAACAATGCAACTAACTTTTATCATACAATATATATTTACTATATATCCTATGCCCATTGCCTAACTGCCTCTCTGTGTGTCTGTCTATCTGTCTGTCTTTATAACCTGCTGTCTGTCAACCTATCTATCAGTTTATTTAGCTATCTATCTATCTGATCATTAATCTAGATCTCCTTCTTATGAATCTGTTCCTATACTTATTACTTCTCCTGCCCTACACCTACCAACTGTTGCTATAGCATTCACAGGGTAGGCAGGGTATCTGGCAGCTTGGCACTCCTTAATTGAGCGGCTCTTACTCTTGTGTTTTATTATTGCCTCTGCTCTACTTTGCTCTTCGACTCGAGCAGCAATTTCCGCTCCAGATACTCGCTCAGCACTCGGCTCGTTGCCGAGGGAAATTATTAAAAGCGAAAACGGGCGCGCTATTATTTTTGACACTGATAAATTTACAGCGCAGACCTTGGAGTTGTAACCTCCCGTTGTAGTTCTTGTCTGTGTGTGTGTGTTGCATCTGCTTCCATGTGTATCTGTGCCAACGGTGCCTGGCCCCTGCTTCTGGCCTGGAAACGGAACAAGGCGGAACAGGGCGGAAACAGTGCGAGACTAGCACATGGCTACCGGGGAAGTAATATAAATCGGACCCCAGGGATGAATAAGTTTGTGTTAGTTATGACATTGTGTGTGTTGGACTCGCAACTGCATTTCTCTAGGTGTACAAGTGTGCGTGTGTGTGAGTGAGAGAGAGAGAATGCATATGTGTTTGCACACTGCTTAATTATGCAAAATATTTTTGTGATAATTCAACATAATTGGTGCTTTCAAAAACTATTCAACTAGAAATAAAACTCATTAGTAATGGAACAATATTTTGTGTGCTCAACGTGGTAAACAATTAAGTGAAGTGAGTTAAATGCCAAAATAATGGCGTGAATAATAAATAAAAGAGGAGAGGCAAAGGAAGGGAAAAAGTCAAACATAAAAAGGGAATAAACGAAACTTTCCATTGAAGTTAAGCAAACTATTTTAAAAACAAGAAAATTCAATAATTTTTTTCAATATTTCCCTGTCAGTTGTGCATACGATTTGGTTATTGTTTTTAAGGCATTGAAAACTTTTGTGCAAGTCAAATATTTATTCGAGTGTCTGCTGCACTTAGCGCATCCTCTACTCCACGCAGGGTCCATTAGAACAAAGTTCTTTATTAAAAATATATTTTCTTAACATTCTTCTCTTTGCAGTTGTCGGCCTGGAGTCGAAGACAAATGCGTAGCAGGAAACGCGGCACGGACAGGTGAAACGGAAGTGCAAGGTACGTAAATAAGTCAAAATGCAGTCGAATTGCGTGGGGTCATAAATAAGGGAACAACAATGTCGAGAAAGCCAGCCAGGCTAAGCATAGAGAGAGCCAAAAAGACAGGGAGAACAGCAGAAGATGTAGAAGAAGAGGAAGTAGCAGAAGCAGCTGAAGAAGAAGCAGCAGCTACAGCAGAAGCAGAAGAAATGGAAAATATTAAGTGCTAAAGTTTTGGCGCTGCCTGTCAGAAAGGACAACTGCGGCACAAAAAAACGCCAGTGCAAAGCAATAGAGATATCGAGGGGAAGAGAGGATGGCGGAGGAGGGTACCACGCCCTGGGCAAACGCCCATTTCATGGCGCAATATATATGAAAGCGAATCCATGTTAAATTCTTAGCACAACGTCGCGCATTGTTTGACTCGAACTATGCGCAGAGTTATTTCTTTATTTAAAGTCACGAACGCCATTGTTAACTTGTTTTTTGCACCCTTCGCACCACCCTCAGCCACCTCCATCCTTAGCCAGCCAGGCAGCTCACACAGACAGACACATACGCACAATTTTTGGGGTGCGGGGGCGCTTTTTGTGCAAATTGTTCAGCCAAAGTCAAAGCAGGAAACCCTTTTTTGGACGACATGCTTAAGCTGAAGCTTTATGAGGCCACTAAAGGGAAGTCGCAGGGGTGAGTAGTTGCTGCACTGGCGTCGACAATATATTAGAGTCTGCCACTGTGTGCGCATGTGTGTGTGTGTGTGTGCTCTGGCTGGTGTTAAGTCAGCTAAAAGCCTTTGGCTCAAACCGCCTGAGTTTGGTAACTTTTTAGAAACGGATGCAAGCAAGAATTACTAGAGTCGTCCAGAGGAAGGGGGACAGTTCCACTTGCCAGCCAGAGTTGACTATTTTTGTGGTGGCGCGGCAAAAGTTTTATGCGCTACCCATCCCTGCTTTAGCCTCCCTTTGCCCTCAAAAAGTGCATTCAACGCACTTGCGAGTCCCCCTAAAAATATGACTTGTAAATGGCTCCGAGGGGGGCGTGTGGAGGCAAACTTGCAATTGCTCTCGAAGCTATGCGAAAGTTAGCTAGCTAAATAAGTGGGAAACAGTTGGCAAAACCAAAACGAAACAGCACAAGCCGCAGTGACACACATTGCCGACAGCGATTTTTATGACCGGAAATAAGCTTGGCTTCTGTTTGGAATGCATTAAAAAGAATTGAAATTGAAATGGAATAAATAAAGGAATCAATAATGGGACAGCATATCATTTAAATTACTCAAATAACAACGATATCATGTAATAAAGAGAACCCTTCCCATTGCTGTCCCTTTTAAGCAGCACCTAAAACTATGCAACACTTTTTTGTCTGGCCTTCTATCACACACATTTCTTGCTCGCTCATTCACTAATGCTTTTTATTTGTTTAACATATTATTGCTGCGCATTTTTATTCGCTTTGCCAATGATTTATTGCTCAAATTTCATTAATTTGCTGTGCTGTCATAAAACGACATCGAAGAAAAAGAAGAGAAAACAAAATGAAATGAAATAAAATAAATTTGATTGGCGCGTGTGTGCGTGCGCGCCGCATTGGTGTTAAACAAATTTTATAGCCCACCTATGGGGCACACACACATACACACAGTATGGCTATACGAATGTATTTATGGCGCAGCCTGGCAAAACTCATTATACTCGCGCACTCGACTTGGTTCTTGGAATTTTAAAATATACATTCTCGTTCCGAGTTTTTGGTTTTACAATGTCAAGGAACACGTGTTCTTGGCGCTACGTGTCAAAAATTAAAAGTACTCAGGGCAGACAGACAGACGGACCGGCAGGCAGGCGGGTATTGGAGTAGGAGTGAGGGAGTTGGATTACGCGGCCAGAAATTGCGGGCATTCTCACGAGCAAATCCAGCACCATAGATCGTGTCTAATTTACGAGCAGCGAAAATCGGGCGCATTACTCTCTCTCTCGTTCATGTACAACAACTTATTAAGGGTGCCCACATAAGTATGCTATAGGAAATTTACTTTTTTTCTAATTTACGCCTTGCGTGCTCTCGCAAGCCCACAGACCGTGCTGGGCCCAAGCATTTTCCATTAAGTCTGCAGCTGCTTTCGTCATAATTCATGGCACTCGGCGGGACAGCAACACACACGCACACACTCACACACACACACACATTCACACATACAAGTGCAGAGAGTCACAGATTGGGGCCATGTTAATTTGTAGGCCGCTGCAGGCGGAAGTCCTTTTGGGTCTTTAAACGCAAATGAAAGGCGAACTGAAGCTTTTACTGCCGCCATGAGCTCATGTATCATTTGTGCGAGTGTATGTATGTGTGTGTGTGTTTCCTGCTTTCCCTCTTTTTCTCGTTGCTCCCTCTGCGTGTTGCTGCAAATTAGATTTTCATTTGCGTGGCCTCGCCTGGTTGTCCTTTCTCGTGCTGTCTTCCTCTGATTGAGCCAACTTCAAGCACTCGCACACTACTTACGACTTTACGACCTGAGGCATAAAACCCTTTTGAACCTGACCCGCACTCATCTTGTGCGCCTTGTGCCGAATCAATGCCAGAATTAATTAATCCAAATTAGGCAACCCAACTGTCATAAACTGTGTGGCAACATATGAGGTATGTGTCACAGAGGACTCTCCCTCACCGTGTCTAGTCTGTTTCGTTTGAGTCTGAAGTTCCCCACTCAAGCCACAGAAAATTAAATTTCTTTTATACATTCACCAAAGTCAAGTTAAGTGAAGCAATCATAAGTCTCCTTCGTGCTGACGCTGTCAATGGATGCCAAGTGACATCATTTATTGATTTTACAGTCAATAACTAAGTCAAGTTTCTTAGGTTTATGTAAGGCTAGACTGCAACTTAACTTTACTAAGGAGTCTGTCAGTTACTTTACTTTATATAAGGAATAGTGTAGTAAGGTGTCTGAAGGTGCCAGCTTTATATTGATATTGATAGTTTCAAGCATGCAACAAAGGATTCATTGAATTCATTGAAATGTTTCTTTCTATACAAAGGGTATCCCCTAGTCTATCACTTATCACCTCTGCGTCTATTCCTTTTACCTTGGTTTTTAATTTTTTCGTGAAGCATTTACAAAATTGGCATCTGGCAATCACCTTTATTGATTGACAGACAAATTCGTTTGAAATCTTCAGAATTTATGCGAATTTGTGCGAATTTGTTGAGCCTTTTTCCGTCCTTTTCTACGATATCAAAGCCAGATCCCTCATCGCCAATTTTGCTGTGGCAACATTTGTAGCATTTCTCATAAGAGATGCCAACTTTTTAATAAGCAGCAGCCGTAACAACAACAACAAAATAATTGAACAGCTGCCTAGGCTGGGAAAGTTTGCCAAAATGGAATTTCAAAGATTTTGGCTTAAAGCTGCCAAGCAAATTGGAGAGACTGTTCAGTGGAGAGACTGCGACAGGCAGATCGAAAGTATGCAACATAATAATAACGTTAAAAGATAATGAGTACGGCAAGAACAACAACAAGAGCGGCAACAAAGGCGAATTAGTCGCACTGAGTTCGGAGAGGGGGTGCTATCAATGGCAGCATGCCCCATTGCCGAAGAAGCAAACAACCGAAGAGCCCAACAACATGAAGAGTAACAAATAGGCAACTTGAACAAAGTTTCAAGAGTCAAAACATTTGGCGGGCCAACACACACACACACACACACTGATAACACGTGTGTGTATTTCTGTGTGTGTATACATGAATATATGTATGTACTTTGTGATATTTATCGTTTCTTAAGTATTTTTAAGAAGTTTGCCACGGCAACTTTTGCTCTCTCACTCGCCTGGCGACAACAACAAACATTTTGTCCTGGGCATATTTCGAGTGGCACTTCAAGTTGTCAGACTCTTGTCTTGTCTCCCTCTTCCTCCCTCTATCTATCTCTCTCTCTCTGTCTCTGCTTGTCTGCCGCGTTTCGTTACATTTTGCCTGAGCGGGACAGTGGGACATTCTTTGCAAAGTTTTTCAAGGCCTTAATCAACTTTGGATATCGCTTAATGAGCGCCAGTAATGAGTTAATTCTTTTTCCTGCTGCCTTAACGCCTTAAATAGTTTCAAAAGTTTAACTTGCTAAATTTGTTAAATATTTCAAGCAGCAGCTGTTGAAATGTGTAATAGGGCGAGCACAGGTGACTCGTGCGTCTGCAGAGCCAGTGTTGCCACGATAAAAAAGCTCAAAGGGGATTCACGTTAACAGGTGTCATTTGAGAAACACCAAGCCATCATTGTTAATTTTACGTCAAAAGTTTCACGTTGTGGACTGAAAAATGGTCAATATAAGTTTCACATATGCCGGAATCAAATAAAACAGTCCATTGAAGTCAATCTTCCTTGAAAAAAGCTGAGTTGGCAACACTGGTTAAGCGCTGTTTCCGACTGTTTGCTAACAGCTACAGCACTCTTAATAATGTGACCGAGTTACAGACCGTATGTTAAAAGCGTGATCGATGTGTGTCAGTTAACAGGAGAATTAGTTGTTTAGAGAGCCCTTACAGAGTTCTCTCGTAAGTGGGTGGTTCTCATCACTTCGCTGTTGTTAGCAGTGTGAGTCGATAGTGTCATAGTTAACAGCATTATCGAGCGCAGCCTGGCAGCACTAAGCACACATAGGGACCTGTGTTTCGGCGTCGAGAGCATAGAGACAGGCACAGTGTGCTTTTGCTTTTGCTTTTACTTTTACTTTTGCTTTTGATTTTGCTTCTGCTTTTGCTTTTGCTTTTGCTTTTGCTTTTGCTTTTGCTTTTGCTTTTGCTTTTGCTTTTGCCAGCGTCAGAACTGTTTGAGGTCTCTATGTCTTTATTGCTTAGTGCTGCCAGGCTTAACAGCTTGAGCAAGAGGAGCATGTGTGTTAAGCAACAGTTCTGCTCACTCTGCTCTGTTAGAACTCTGTTAATAATGTCAACAAAACAACAAATTACATTAAAACCGCGAAAATATGAACATTTTACGAAAGTTTCCTTTCCCTGTAAGTGAAGTGTTTTATTTGTTACACATTAAAGGATTAAGCCAAACCAATTAAGCACAAACACACTCGCACATCCGCATTTTACACACGCGCAGACTTATCCTGTTTGTACGGCCATAAAGCACACAATCAAAATGGCAACAAAAGAAAATGCGAGAAGAGAATAAAGCACAATATTTGCCACTCACTTCTAACGCATTCCTAATCTCGTCTCTTTGCAGTTATTAGACGGCGGCAGACGGCGGCAAAGCTGACTCTATTAACAGAACAAACAGCCCCCAAAAAAAGGAGGAAGCAAGAGGCAAATCGAATTGCTAAGCGGCTGCCAATGAGACGGCTACACATCCTTGTCAGCGACACCAACAGCAGCAGCAGCAGCAGGAGCAGGAGCAGCAGCTGGCAGCTGGAGCAGCTGTTGGGGCAGGCTTAGGAACGGAAGCCGCAGCACAATCGAAACAGTTAGCCAGGCCAAAGCGGATTGCGAATTTTCTCTATATATTGACACAAGGAAATCGTTAGCCGGCTTAGCTCTCTGCAGCTGGCAACCAGAGGCGACGAGGCGCATTTAAAATTAAAAATATATATATATATAGATAGTGCGAGAGAGAGTGAGATAAATCTATGCATATGTTAGAAAATCAGTTGACGTAGAGGACGCAGGGAGGCGAGAGAGACAAAGTGTTATGCTAATGCCAGAGAGCGAGAGCAGGCCATGAATATTACATGAGCCCGGCAGCTAAGCCAGCCAAGTGATGACAATAAGCCGTAAGATGACGCCGCTGCGCTAGGCAGGCAGAGACAGATAGAGAGAGACAGTTATAAAGTCAACAACAAGCAACGACATAGACAGAGAAAGAGAGAGAGAGAGATAGCAAGAGTGCACGTGAGGTAAGACAGAGAAAATGGCGGAACTGCGACGTGCAAATGGCATCGATGCCTCAACGCCGCGTCTGCACAAGCAGCACTCACTGCGCGATCGACAGACGGCGACGCATCCGCTGCTGCTGCACTCGCTGGCAGATCATGGCTGCAACTTGAGCAGTGGCGGCAACAGCGCTGCCAGCACCAGCAGCAGCACAGCAACAGCAACAACTGCCCTCGGGCTGGGCGGTGGAGGAGGTGCAACTCGTTTGAACAGCGTCGAGTTCGATGAGCACGATATTTACTACGTTTCACCGTCGAAGCGAAAAGCGGGCGTTGCTCCCGGTGGACCCGCGCTGCGCCCCGCAACGGCCTATGAGATTGGCCACTGCAACGGCAGCAGCAGCAACAACAATATCAATAGCAATCACAATGTGGTAACCTTCTCGGACTACGTCAGCGAACGTGGCGTGACCAACAGTTGCTCCTCGGCCTCGTTTTCCACCTCGCATCGCGGCTCACTGAAGCGCTCGAAGGGGCGCAGCAATCAATCGCTCTGCAGCTGCGATGCCGGCGATGAGGCGCAACTGCAGCCGGATGCGGCACGGCCACTGTACGAGTACAGCCTGGAGCGACGCCGCAAGACGCACACCTACACGTGCGAGCAGAACGCACAGATACTCATGAGACTGGAGCGCGAGCGTAATCGTAAATTATCGCTGACTTCTGTGGGCAACGGCGTCGGCGTCGGCGTCGGCGAGTTGCAGGTGAGTAGTAGAACAAAGCTTATGTTTATGTAATTGGATTCATGGGCAGCATTCACAAGCGTGACCCCCATTCCCCCCATTTCCGCCGCGGCCTTCTCCCTCCTGGCTGAAGTTCACAAGGCACGAGGCACGTGCCGCGCATAGAGGAAGCCGGAACGTTTGTTTGGCCTGTTGCAGGCAAATTTGATAGGCAAACAATTCGCGGCACGTAGCTGCGGCAACAAAGCTTTGACTGACATTATGGCATGTGGCACATGGCACCTGAAATTTGCTACCTGCCACCGTACCTAGGTTCCTACGCAAGTGCTCGCATTTTTGCATACTGCGGGAAGCAATTAAAGTTGTGCTTAGTTTGGCTCCTGAAATCTTGTTCTGAATTAATAAGGCAGCAAGAGAGAAATGGAAACAGGGAGAGAGAGAGAAAGCAAGATAGGTAGAGAGAAAGAGAGAGAAAGAAAGAGATGTATGAAGGAGACGGAATTTGATAAGGTTTTTTCAGTGCCAGATGTTCCCTTGTGGCTGCCTTGAGACTCGTGCTCTGTCTGAGAGCGAGGAAGAATAGAGCACTTGATGATGATTATCGCCTGGTTTGGCCTGCGATTTTGTAATGCCTGCTTATTGTTATTTATCGGGAATTTCTTGATGAATTCTTTCCAAGAAATGTTTAGTAATTTTCGCATTTGCCAAATCAAAAATTAAATTTCCCAATACTACTTTATATTTGAATATTCATGCCCGACAAGTTTCTTGTTGTTTTAGCTGAACATTACAACTACAATAGATGCAAAGTGTTTAAGATTAAATACTTTTTTTTTAGAACATAGCAGGTCATGCTGAACTGTTGACAAGGGCAACGATTTATTTAGGCAACCGTAACACACACAAAAATAACTCCAACTGTGAAGATTGTTCAGTTTCTTCTTCACTTTTGGGATATTTCGTTAAAATCCTCACCTAACAAAAAATAAATAATAATAATAAACCAAATAAACATCAACAAATAAAAAAGATTAATACGAATACTCTTCAATCTCAGTATGGAAAAAAACAAAGGACTCGAGAAGGAAGATGGGAGGGGAAGCCTTTCCCAAACTGTGTCCACCACCGTATCCGTCGACGGCTCGGCGTCGGCAAAGATAAGCAAGAAGAAAAAGAAACAAAGTCTGCCAACTTTTGACCTATCGCTGGAGCAGAAGATTGACATCAAGAAGGCCTTCGACCTGTTCGATACAGAGTGCACAGGCTTCATTGAAGTCAAGGAGCTGCGCGTAGCGATTCGTGCTTTGGGCTTTGAGCCGACCAAGGATGATATTCGCAACATGATGGAGGAGATCGACAAGGACAAGTCGGGACGCATTGCATTCAATGACTTTTTGATTCTAATGCGCCTGAAGATGGCCGAGAAGGACACCAAACAGGAACTGATGAAGGCGTTCTCGTTCTTCGACGACGATCAGACTGGTGGCATTTCGTTCAATAATCTTAAACGCGTCGCCCAAGAGCTTGGCGAGAAGCTTACCGACGAGGAGCTGCAGGAAATGATCGATGAAGCCGATTTGGATAACGATGGTGAAGTGAGCCGCGACGAGTTCTTGTCTGCCTTGAGAAAGACCAACTTGATATAGGATAATATAAACCCATGTACTCACGTTATGTTCATATACTTCAGGCAGTGATTTGTTATAGATTTTTGAAGAAGATTGGATATGCTTCGGTTCAATAAAGCAGTTATCAATGTAGGGCAGCAACACACCTCAATCCTCCACTTCTCTGTACTTTTCAATTAATGCTCTCTCCCTCGCAATGTCCTTGAATAAGGGCGCCCAACGAGGGCTCTTTGTGGCCTCTGGCTATTTGTCACAATTAGCGGAACTTCAATTACGAAAGGGAATGGAACTAAAAGGGAAGTGGAGATTCCCACCCACTCCCGCGCTTGCTCTGTTCGCATTATCTCTGGCTCGTTTATAGCTAGATCTCTGGCAGAGCACAGTTTGTTGTGACTTTTTTCTAGTCCACTCCCGCTGTCATGCATAACAAATCTCTTTGACACATTTGATGTATGTGCTTGCCTGTGTATGAATGTGTATGTGTGTGTGCAGCTGCTCCACTTTCGAGTTACTGCAACAAAATGTGGCTGCAATTTGGTCGCATGCGTGGGTGCCACTCGACCGGATGTTGGCCAGACTAGAAAGTCCGGGGAGGAAAGGGAGTGTAAAACAGACTCTCGTTATTTAGTAGCATCGTTTAGCTTTTTATTTACGCTATGCGTTGCGTTTAGCGCCATTTAGTTGTTGTTCGAGCTAACTGCCAGTGAGCCTGGCTTTAAATTCCTCAACAGCTTGTTGTGCACCGAGGCGTATGCGCAATTTATGTGTCCACCATGTCAAGCCAAGGCAAGAGACCCAACGCCTTAGTCAGCTGCGACACAACGTATAAATCAATCAGACTATCGGAGAATAGAAGAGCAGAGCATACTCAGTCAAGCTCGAGGCTTAAGTCGCGACAATTTGGCATAACAAATGAAGTAACTGAGAGCGCAATATATTTTATTCGTTCTCCATTCAAGCAATTTAATAGATTCATGCATATTTTAAACTAATTCACTTATTTTATTTAATATGAAAATGAATGAATTTAAAGCACTGAAATTTAATGCACAAAGAGGTAAAGGCGCTTAAATGAATTGTAAAATAATATTATTAACATATGCTATATGTAATATATGGTAATACATTGTAGACTCACTTCAACCATTGCATTTCCATCATAAAGTAAATCTCTCAATATGTCTGTAGTCTGCTCACTTATGGGCGTGTTCTGCACAAAGTTTTCGCAAATAATTACAAGTTTTGGTGCAAAACAAAAACTTCAAATAGCCATTGATAAGGTCGTAAAGTTAAAAGGCTGTCGAGTAATTACGACGATGCCACAGATAGTGAGACAGGAAAAGCAATGGCGGGACACGAAAAAAACTAAACTAAAATAAAATAGAAATAAAACTAACTTGAGCATTTATAAAAGTTTTTGCTTATTGCTTTTGCTAAATCGATTAAAGGCGATCCAGACAGTGAGAGGGGGAGAACGGGAAGGGAGGCAAACTTGAAGTAAAATATAACCAACACTCAATTTTACGAACATTTAACTAAATACTCGGGCCGAGCTTGCTGTGGGGAGTAGAGAAAAACACATTCTAAGGGGATCCCTCGACGAGGAGCAACAGCTACGAAAGACGAGCGTAAAAAAGTTTTGCGCAAACTACAAAACTGCCATAACTCAACATTACGCCCAACAAACACACACACACACACACACAGGCACACACGCGATAAACACACACACACATACACGCATAACTGTAAGCATATTCGAAACGCTGAGCTGCAAAAATTTCGTAACTGTTGCAAGAGAGTTGTAAAAAAACTAAGATGAATGCGCCCACACACAAACACACACACACACACACACATACAGAGACACACCCAGTTACATACTTATATAAATTATGGTAAAAGATTGCACAAAATTGCAGCAAAGTAGACGAAAAATTATTATAAAATGTGCATTATGAAATTTAAGGAGAGACAAAGACGCGCATAACTCATAGCTGAGAAGAAAGGCGCATGCAAGGCGAGGAAGAGGAGACGCAAATGGTATAGAAAGCTAAGCGAAAAGTCGCGAGAGATTTGCAACAGAAAGAAATGAAATGTGCAAGTGTATGTGTATATTAACGTATACGTAATGCATAAACTATGCGAGCTTGCAGCGATATATCAAGCAATTTAATGCTTAAAAACGCAGCGCACACTGTGGTTACCCGCCACGTTCTGCGGTCGTGCTGCTGCTGCCCGTTAACCACCCCCCCCCTTGCCAGCCTCTCTCGTCTACACTCCATGTAAACCCTTGCCCATAAACATGGCGTCCAATTTGTGGCATAAACGCCAAATAAGCATATACAGCAGAGCAGCGGAGCGTTCCCCCTCGCACACACTGTTGCATACTTGCCGGCAGAGCCAGGGGAGACATGCATATGCATGCAAGAATGGCTGCTACTTGAGGCGAGCTAGCGAAAGCAGGCAGCACATGCGGTAAGCAGAGTTCAAAGTGCATATGCAAGCAGCGTATTTATGATCCCGGGGACCTGCTGCCTTTAATTAGAGTCTACTTTGAAAAGTTCCGCACCGGAGACGTCGCTCTGATTAACCCTAAACACATTTGTTGACATTTTAAATAGTTAAAACTGGGTGAGGTCAGGGAATTAAAGACTGAAGGCTGCATAAGAAGAATGATAAATAAAATCAGTAAGAAAAGCAACAGTCGCGCAGCACGCGACAGTGGGATACCCTTCGACCTATGTATGTATGTTCCTATGTATGTACACATATATGTACATATGCCCATGCTTTGAAATTAATCCCGATAGATGGCGCTCGAGCATCGCGCTCGCCCGCCTCTCTTGTTAGCTAAAAGAACTTCTCTGTTTATTGTTCGATCAGATTGTAATTTAGAGACTACGTAGATATTTGATTCAGCTTAGTATATGTTAAAGTCAGAAAGTTGTAGCTTTTATACAGCGCTTACAAATTGAGTTCAAAAATTAAATTTTTGATTTACGGGGGCGGTGACCGTGGCACCTAACATTTGAAATAAACTTGATCTGCGCCGAGTACATAGGAGTCTTCCTGGCGAATTTGGTAACTCTAGGTTTTATAATAGCTAAGATCTGTGCGTTCACACAGACTGACAGACAGACGGACAGACAGACATGGCTCAATCAACTCGGCTAGTGATCCTGAGCAAGAATATATATACTTTATAGGGTCTGCCACGCCTCCTTCTGCCTGTTACACACATTTGCACAAAGTTAGTATAAACTGTTTTACCATTTTCAATGGTCGAAGGGTATAACTAGCTTTGTGTTTAATTAATCATATCAGTAAGTCAAGACAAGAGGGAGAGAGTTTCCGCTTCGTCTTTCCCTACCTCCATAGAGTTAATTGCCTATTGCAAACTTATAAAGAAAGAAGGCTGCCCTTATCAAATCAGCGGCGTGCCTGAATTAGCCCCTAGTCCTTGTCCAGAGACAAAGTTATGCAGCAGACGCCACCGCAAAATATTTGCATAAATTATTGAAGTTTACCCGGCGACAGGCGAGGAAAATTACCAACGTCGTGTAATGAAAATATGAAAATTTTCAATTTCCACTTAAGCAACGGGCGCGACAGGACATGCCCGGCCATTTTGCAGGTCCACGAGACGAGACTAAGCAAATAAAAATAATCAGCAAGAACACGACAGACGACAACAATAACAAGCTCAGGCAGAGAGAGGGAAAGACAGTGGCAAAGGGACTGGGAGAGGGAGAGCAGGCAGAGAGGGAGCCCGATGCCGGTGCGAGGCTGCACGGCATAAAGCAATCAAAATTCAAAGGAAATTTTTATTAATGTCAATGCGTTTCGGTTCGGCCAGACGCATAAAAATAAAAAGCAAATCAATGCAAATGTATTTCCCGTAACTGAATTCAATTTCAAATCCCCGGGGCGTCGATGCCGGACAACGATGACGACGAGAATGAAGATGAGGATGAGCTTGATGAAGTTTATGGCGACTCAGTCTCTGGGCGCTGTTGATGATGTAGAGCATGAGGCTGAGGTTGAGGCTGGGGACGAGGATGAGGATGATAATAACGAACGTTGTTGCTGTTGCCTGACCGTACCAAATTCAATTAGAATGTCCAGGAACAACAACAACAACAACAACAGCAACAGCAAACGCACTTAGAAGGCTAACTGGAAGCTGAAAACTGAAGTGAAGAACCCAAGCGATATGAACTGACTGACTGACTGTGTGTGTGTGTGTGTGTGTGTCAGTGTGTGTGTGTGCACTGGACAGGGATAAACCTTTTTCTTGCCCTTTTCGCACGTCTTTTATGTTGTCTATGAAGTCCGCCTGCATGTGTGTGAGTGTGTGTGTGTGCGTGCTTTGTGTGTATGGCATAATTAAATTTCATGTAGCCAGAGGCGAGCTTAAAACGCGTGTGTTGCCCTCTGCCTCTCTCTCTCTCTCTCCCTTCCTCTGCAAATCCCTTTCGGCACAACTTCGCCAGGCGTTGCAAATGTGTAGCATACTTTTTGGCATGTCAATCCGCATACAGAACAGATACGCATAGAAAATTAAGCAGGTATTGATTAGTTTTGTGCAGTGAGAACTTTAAGCAGAACGAAGCACAAAAAGAGCAATAAATAAATTCAGCTTCGACACTTGAAAACTAAGCGAATTTATGGCGAATACGTTTTGCAAACTCTCTCTCTCTGTCTCTCTCTCTCTCTCTCTCTGTCTCCGGAAGTTGCTCGACACGATTGATTTAATATGATTTCCCGCCTGTGCAACAGCTGCACGTTATCTAGTTTATGCTTTGTTCTTCTTCTACTTTAACTAACTTCCCACTTCATCACTTCCTTCTGCTCTGCTTCTTCTTTGCAGAGCGACACGCCCAGCTTGTCGGATGTGGACATCATACCGCCAGTGCCGCCGCCGCCAGCCTTGAAACGCAATGGCAGCATGCGCAGCCTGCGACTGCTGCAGCAGCTGCAACAACAACAGTTGCTGCCAGGTGGTAACAGCAACAGCAACAACAAGGCAATGGGCGCCATGGCGCAGCTGTGCAGCAGTGATCTCCTGGAAGACTGTACCAAGACGGTGCTCGACGATTGCACAGCAAGTTTGCTGAAGTGCACCAACAGTGGAGGCGGCGGCGGCGGCGGGGGCAGCAGCAATTTGAGCAGCAAACCCGATTTGTGCCAGGCCACAAGCCACGCCCACAGTCACGCACACAGCACACTCGATAAGCCACACAAGCAACACAAACAATCCCCGCCCTTTGCCGCACACGAGGAGGATAACATCTTCACGCCCCATTCACAAAAATCAGATCCCAGTTTATGCTTTGTGCCCGCAACGGCAGCAGCAGCAGCCACAGCAGCAGCAGTAACTGTTGCCGCCGTGCCCAGCAAGTACAATACCATCGGGCCGAGCAGCGATTATGCGCGTCACCTGGCCCACTACAGTCGCTACCTACAGAAGCAGCACCAGCAGCAGCAATTGGCCCACTTCCAGCAGCAGCGCTGTCGCTGCTTCTCCCAATCGCTGCTCAATTTTCCCAACAATCAGCAGCAACAACAGCAGCAGCAACAACAGCAGCAGCAGCAACAAGCGGATCTAAAGAAGCCCAACGGAGTGTTACAAGAGTTGCCCCAGCCGGCGCACATATTTCACACCAGCAGCATGGACTGGACTCCATTGCCGGCGCAGAGTCGCAGCTTCAGCAATTTGGTCGACATAGACGGTGCCTGCCGTCTGCCATATCAGAAGATGCAGCCGACATCGGTGCTGGCCTCGTCTACCTTCACCATGAATTCCTTCGACAGTGGCAACAGTTCGGGGCTGCTCAAAGAGCGCGAGTCCCAATCGCAACAACAGCAGCCCCATTTGCATTCCCATTCACAGGCGCACTCGCACCCCCACTCACTTCCCCATTCGCATCCCCATCCGCATCATTATCATGCACACGATGTGGCACACTCGCTGCTGCATCATGCCGGGGCAGGCGGCGCACTGCCGGCCACACCGCAGAAGCATCATCAGCTGCACTCGAGCGTCACCAGCATCATGCCCTGGAAGCACCGACAGTGCCCCAGCCGTGGCTCATCTAGCTCGGGCACCAACTCGTTTCGTAAGTACACAAGGGCTGCAAAACATTAGTCCCATTATAAGCTATTTATCAGGCAAAGATATAGTTATATATAGCATGATATACATGTATGTTGAATTAAGTGTGATGACAGTTAGAATTATTAAAAACATTTTTGAAGTCTAGTTATACTTAATTTAATACCGACTGAAATTAAACTTTCTTTGCTCTTCTGAATTCACTGAGGCTTAAGAATAATGCAATGAAGCAACAGTAAAAAAGACACTGAATTAAACGTACGTTGTATTCTCCTTTCGTCTTCGTTCTTGGTCGAATATATTTACAGCCAACATAAGTTTTGGTATCAGTTTAATAATTAGAGAAACTATTCAAAATTTTCAATATATTTGCATGAATATTAATCATTTTTTTTTTAATTTTTATTTAATTAGTTTATAGTCGGACTAAGGTCAGTCGACTGTTTAAAAGTAAAAAAAAACAATTAATAATTATAATTAATAATTTTAAATTAAAAGTAAAGTCTTAACTGTGAGAAAAGAAAGAAAAAAGAAATTAATTGAATTGAATTTGACTGTGGCATAAAAAAATTAAAGAGCCGATCCAACACGTAGCAATGTGAGGCATATAAAGATTGTAACTATCGCTGACTCTTTGCACCATTAAACACTCGATTTGTGCTGCAGCCCTGGTTCAGGCAGTTACCTGCCTGAGCTGCAGCCAGCCCCCCCCCCACCCCCTCGTTCCCTGGAGCACAGAATTCTATTTAGTCGTTAGCCGTTTGATTGCGCTTCATGTAGCAACATGGCCGCTTAATGTTAAACGTTGCCAATGCCCGCGTGACTTCAGCGCTCTCATCATGCACATCAGCACTCGCTGCAGGCAGCAGTGGAGGAGTGGGCAGTAGGGAGTGGTCGGTGCAGTTCGTTAGCAGCATCCCCACGAAAAACTGCGTCGAACAGGACGTTGTCCTGTCATGTTGAATTTATGCAAATCGCTGATGCCAGTCCCCGCTCCCTCTCTCTCGTCTCTTACCCCTTCGCGGCACGTTAGTTAGGTTGCCATGAGCGATGCACATGCTCCTCCTCGCTTAACGGTAACTCACTTTGCAGTCCGCGTCAGCGTGTTGAGCGCCGTAATCAGTCGGATTGCCTTACATGGCCAAGCGTTTGGGTTCGATTCGGTTTCGGTTTGCCTCACATCGCTTGACTTATCAAACGCTTAAGTTGCATAATCGAATTTGATTTGTAATTAAAACTGCAAAGAGGGAATACGATTCTGCACTCCTCCTCCCACTTCACAAACAAGCTAAGCAAATAGCAATGGCTGATGACATTGGGAATTTCGCAAGCACATGTTGCCGCTGCTCAAGTGATTGACGAGCAATATCTATGGCCAGCAATTCAATTCAGCTTACACAGACATCACACAAACACACACAGACAGACTCACATACATACATATAAACAGACACACTTGGTTTTCATGCTTCATCAGTCGAGGTCTTTCTCCCCTTTTGTAAAGTAAAACCAACTAAGCAATTGCATTTTAAACGTTTAACTAACCATATTTCCTTATTATCGTTTCTTCTTTGCTTCTCCTCTTCGACAACTGTTGTTGTTGCTGGTGTAATCAATGCCACTGTCACGGCAATTTGCACACACACAAAATGCAACACAAAACAACCAAACAACAACAACTTCTTCAATCGACGACGATGATGACGACGATGACGACGACGTGCTGCCTTGGACCCTTCTCAACTACAACTTGGCATTGAACTGCCAATAAAAACAATAACAACAACAACAACAACAACAACAATGACAACAACGACAACTTGGAAAACAACATGCACAACGATCGTTGTCCCCTGGTCATCATGAATTCTGATGCCATTGACTGGTGCATGCTGCGTATACGTAACATGGGCAGGATTCGATGCGGCCAAGCATTGGCTGGCCGTCAGCTCGATACTCTTGATAATTGGCGCTGCCAGTGTGGCTGTGCCTCTGGCCCTACGTGTGGCAGCAAGTGAGTAGTAGTAGAAGCAACTGTGCCGTCGCAATCCGTAGACAATAAATCAATTACCATAACGCATACGACACGTGGCCAAGGCTTAACATGTCCCTCCTTTGGTCGTGTGCTCGCATGCGTATATGTGTGTGTGACTCTGTCTTTGTGTCGTGTTAATGCACCTAAGTTAGTTAGTAGCTGTTGCTAACTCCATTTTATGACCCTCTCTCTCTCTCTCTCTCTCCTTCACCTCAGGTGCACCCTTTGAGGAACGCTTGCGTGTGGCTGTTCAGCTGCTGGATCAAGTGCCTTTAATCGATGGGCATAACGATTTACCCTGGAACATACGCAAGTTCCTGCACAACAAACTCAACGACTTCAAGTGAGCAGCAGCAGCGCAATTAAACTCTCCTTGTAATTCATTTTCGTTTCGCTTTTCTTTCTCTCTCTCTCGCTTTCCACTTGCAGCTTTGATGAGGACTTGCGCAACGTGGCGCCCTGGGCGCGTAGCCACTGGAGTCACACGGATCTGACGCGACTGAAGAAGGGACGCATCTCGGCACAGGTGAGTCCAGTTAAAGCGATAATTGCCACTCAGCATGCTCCCAACAGGGCAGGGGATCTCTGCCTCAGCCTCTCTGCCAAGTGCCAAGCTGGCCCTGCCAATTCCTTTTGGTTTATTAAACTCGCCTGCAAGTTCCATCGCAGATTTCCATGTAGCAAATAGCGCCTCAAATAGTTTTACAAAGTGTATACAGGTTTCGTGTTATCTTTGAGCTCGTCTCCGCCTCCTCCTCCTCCGCCTCCTGCTCAGTCGTTGTCGAGGCAACCTTTGTGCGGGCTCTGCTGTCGCTGTTTGCTCAGCTTTCAGCCAGCTGCTGGTCAGCTTCAGGTTCGCTCTCTAAGGGCAGCAGCATAAAAAAGCAAATAGAAAATGAACAAAAATTAATTATGGCCCACTCAGGAAGCCCCACGTTGACCTGGCGCTGCTGCTACCGGTTGGACTCGGCTCATGCTAGCGATGCGTTAATTATTTTTGCCATGCAATGCTTCCTCCTTCCCTCAGTGAAAGTCCTTGCTAATTGGTCATCATTGATTCTCTTGAGAGTATCTCGATTTTAACAGGTTTTTCCTTATATTTTTAAATGGCTTATCAAGCACTTGATATTAATGCCCAAGAGCCAATAGACTTAATTGGACTTAAGCCTAATTCGGCTGCCATTGGCTTTAAGTGTATGTGCGAGAGAAGAAGTTAATGAGAAGATTTTCTTTAACTGACAAGTAGCTCGCAGTGGAAATTATGAATTCAAGTTTACACTGCCAAATAGGGCAATTAGATAAGTTCTAATAGTTATTTTATTATGCGTGAAACCCCAATTGGTTTCCCCCTACACACCCTCAGGCATTGCTGCTGCATCCTGTCAACTAAGACTGTTGCCACCATCAACAAGTTCAATTAGTTGTGCCACCCGCTCCGCCTGCAGCTAGTCAAGTCTAGAGTTTCCTGCAATATTCGTAAATTGTTGCGCCCCTCATCGAACATGAAAATCTAGAAGTTTTCTACGTTGCCGGGAAATTCCAATGAGTATGCGAATAACGATGCTTGCAACACGGTTGTTGCAACCGCTTGGGGCGCACGTTACGCGGCACGACTGCGAAAGTGTTAAGTTTTAATAAGCATCGACTTCTGCCACTATAAAGGCCACCCCTTCATTACACTCTCTCGAGTCAAAGTCACGCCATTTGGCAACGTAATTAAATTGAGTGCAGCATAATTATACCATGTAAACGAAGGCAGCAAGTGGGCAGGTTTGGTGTTGAAGTGGAATAAGGAATAGAGACAGACAAGTCTCATTGCAAGCTTAAATATTTCACTCCAGTTTCCACAACTTTTCAACCACTATCAATACAGGGTATTTCTTTAGTCTACAACGCACATGACTCTCCACTTCTGACTTATTTCAGTTAGTGGCCTTTCACGTTTACTGCCGCTGCGAAGTTTTGCAATATTGTACCGCAAACTGCAATTACCTGTTAACTGTGCGACAGCAGGCAAGAAGAAAACAAAAATGTTTTCCAACATGGAATTTATGGGGCATACCCAACGAGTGGAGGGATTGCAGAGAGTGACAGAGAGAGAGAAGGGGGTGCACCCGCAGATCGCGTGAGCGAATGCTAAAACTGCAACAATCATGGCCAAGGCACGGCATGTGGCCGCAACTGGCGCGAAAATGCATTGGAAAAGTTAATTTTCATTATGCTCAAAGCCTCTCGAATTGCTGCCGTGTGCCAAGAAAACGGTAGTTGCAGTTCCTTCTCCTCCTCCTTCTCTCCTACTCCACCTTGCTGTGCCTGTTACTTTGTTTGCCAGCGCATTTTTCTCCGTGGGCACGTGAAAAATCGTCCTTGTGGCTTTTGGAACGTGATAAAGAGACGGGCTGAAAAGAGGAGCCCGGTTTGCTGCATTGCAGCAACAGAATTGGCTGCACAATTTGAAATATTGAAGTGGTTTTTCGGGTAGCACCAGAAGTGTTTACTTCAGTGTAGATTTATGAACTTACAGCGCGTTTCACTTGCGCTTTTCATTTACCAAGAAATCACGTACGGCAAGTTTTCCATTTAAATGCGTCGTTGAACTGTGTAGTCAGGTTAATATGGGGAGTGACTAATGTTGTTCAAGCAGCAGATGTGTCTAACAAATGATTTAGAAGAGATTTTTGCAAATGGCGCCCAACGTGGGACATGCAATAGCAGCCAAAATTGATATTAAAGTATTTAATAAAGATTTTATTGATTTAGTATATGAAGTAAGTATGGAAAAGAAGTTTGTGAAAATGGCGCCCAACGTGGGGTATGCAAAACAAACTATTGTAAAATCGGAAGCAGAGTCTGCAATCAAGGTATTATTAAAGGTATTAATTAAGTATAAGAGATAGGCATATACAAGGGATTTGTTTTATACTGGCGCCCAACGTGTAACATTACAAACGAGTCCAAATCGGAAGCAAAGTATTTAAGAAAGGCATTTCGAATATTGCATTAAAGAAAAGCATATACTAGTAATTTTTTTAAAATTGGCGCCCAATGTGGGACCAAATTATTTAATAAAAAATTTATTGATGTCGTATAGGAGACAAGTATATAAAAGGGAACTATCTTTTACGACAAAAGAGACCTATATTACAATTGGGCGCCCAACGTCAGCCATCTTTGTTTAAATTTCGCTACATAATCCTGCACAACACTGTCGCATTTGCATAGTTTGTGCATCGCTGGGCGTCGTTACTTTACGAGTCACGCTACTCGCTGCGCACAACTTTCCGTTGCCTTTACTAACTGCAACATTTCACACTTAATTCGTGAGCAAAAACAAAACTCAATAAAGCCAGAGAACGACAGAGAGAGAGAGAGAGAGAGGGAAACGTGGCAACTAACTAACTGGATGACAACATGTTTCAACAATTGTTGCCCAAATGCCAAACGTGCAGCGAATGCGCACAGAGGGAAAAGTCCTAGGAAAGCCAAGGGAAAACCCAAACGAAAGCTAAGCCTCGCAGGGGAATAGAGCGAGCTGAAAGAGGAACAAAAAGTCGCTGGTAAAATGTTTAATAGACAAGCTGAAAATCACGTTTAGGCCATAAAGCACTCACAAGCGCTTCTGCACGACAACAGTTTTCAGTCAGGAGCTGGAAATCAAGGGATCATCTGCAGTTTGAGCTGCTGTTGCTGCCGTTGCTGTGCCTAAGGAGCTGTCGTTGGCGCGTTTTTTATTTGCCAAGCTGGGGAGACAGAGAAAAAATAGAGAGACAGTTTCAGCAGCAGCAGTAGAAACATTGTTGGCCAGGTAACAACAGCAGCAGGAGCAGCAAAGTTGAAAGTTAGCTTCAACTGGCGCCAGGCCAGCCTAGGTGGTTGCAGCAGCTGCCTTTGCCAGGACACGGACACGGAAACGTCATGTTACGGTTGTCCGCCTGCACGGCTGACTGCGTACTTGGCTGCGGCCTAATAGAAACTGCACACATACATAACAGCAGCAGCAGTACCAGCTCTGTACCTCAGCCCCCTTTCTGTATCACGTGCAGACGCAGCCGGATGTGCCCGCAACGAACCGCCGCCATTTCGTGTTGTAATCTGGGCCAGGACACGAGCACACTGTGCACAGTGGGATTTCAAAAAGTGGTCTCTGCTCGTTGTTTCTGGTATGTTCCTCTCAGTCTGTGCACTTGGACAGCGCTTATCTTGTGCAGCCTCGAAATTTATATTTACTTCTAGAAAGTATTTAGTATACACACACATACAGCAGGAGCAGCGGAAGCTGCAACTCGTCCGAAATCATTTCCCTTGCTCTGGCTGCACTTGTGTTTCCTTTAGTTGCTCGGGTAATTATTTCTGGCCAGTCTCATTGAGGTGTCTTCAGCTGTGCTCGAGTTGAGTGTGGGCTCAGCCGGAAACGATTATGCCCAATGCAAATTAAAGTGCTCGACGCAACAGATCGTAAAACTGAAAGTGCTCTTAAGTGCATTTCAATTTGGCATTTATCTTGCTCATGAAAATAATTCGATAATTGCCAAGTGGATATTATATTATAAGTATATGGAACACATAACTGTGAATAGGGTGCTCAGCTTAAGCAGCAGGAATATTAATTTATACAAAGGTTGAATAGACATTGAGAATTCAGTTTAATATCTTTGATATGCCTGTATTGCTAAAAGGGACACTCTGCTAATCCTGGCAAACTATGGCAGCTCAAGTTTTGCAATTTGCTAGCAATATAAATTCCTTCTTCCTCTGTCAAAAAGGAAGCTTAAAATCTAATTATTCAGCTATATTAAAGCTGCTACTTTGAATTTAAAATGTACTTCAACTCTTTACAACTTTGCTGCACTTATCACATTACAAACGTGTCCTTCTCACGATGAATAATTTGACAATATTCAACTTGCATGTGATTATACCGCACAATAGAACTTAAAGCTGAACAAGGTTTGTGATTTGCAGCTGTCAGTCAATTAAGTAGCAAATATATTTCTATTTCTATATATATTTATATATGTATATGAGTGTGTTTAAATAGATATTTCGAGAGCATTTTGAGCTGGCATAAGTCTTTTCATATGCTGTTTGCCATTTCGACCGCAAACAACAGCTGCATTTATGTGTTTCGGCATTTAATAAATGCCAACGCCATCAACTTGCCGCAAGACCACAAGACACAACGAGGCACACACAGCAACACATGCTCACACTGTGGCACACACACGTGCAACCCATTCACAACAAATCACGCGCACACAACAACAGCAACAACAACAAGTACAAGGCATTCACAATTAACTTGAAGCCAAAATGTTGTCCTTGGGGAACACCTCGTTGTCCTCGTTCTTGTCTCTTGCTTGTCGTCGCTGTGCTCCAAACAACTTTAAATATTAATATGCTCGGAGCCAACAATGCTGATGATGATGATGACAACGATGGCGCCGCTGCGGATGCCGCTGCTGCTGCTGCTTCTACTGCTGATAGCAGAAGGAGAGAACAGGAGAAGCAGCTTCACTAGCAGCAGCGTCGCCATTTGAGACGCTGACGACACTTTGGCGACACTGGGGCAGGTGTGTGGCAGGTGGGCGGCTAATGGCAAAGTGCCGTGCTTAAACACACTTCGAGTGCTCGGCACACACAGACAAAGATATGCACACAGACACAGAGACATTCACACACTCTCACAGAGGCATTCATGGCTGTTTTTGCCATTGTTCGACGCGGGCAACAGGTGAGGGTCGGCTGCAGAAGCGAAATATTTTGCAATTCGGCCTGGCAAATTGCTGCCAGCTGTCGATGTAAAACAATGCCAGATATAACACCTTCCAACACAGACATACACACACACCCTTACAGCGCTAAGCCTCGCCTAAATATTGCGTATACGCCGCGTTACCTGTTGCCTACTGCGGTTTCAATCAAAAAGCAGCACAATTTCCCTCTACATTTTAACGCCTACGAACAAATTTTAAGCGGATTTGCGGGCAAGAAAAATTAAATAACAAAGCACAAGGAAAACATAAAAAGGTTACGGAAAAGGGAGAGTAGGGAAGAAATGAAGAAGTAGCAATGCAAAGTGTGCGTCATAATGACGCACACAAAGGCGAACAAATTGTAAAGCTCAAATTGAGAAAAAGAGTTTGACTGTCTCCCTTTCCCTTCTCCTTTTCTCTCCCTCTCTCTCTCTCTATATCTCTTTTTCATTCCCCTTCTCTGTCTCTCTTCCACTTAGGTTGGGTCTGTCTTTGAGTGCAAGTGTCGGCATTCAGCTTATCTGCATCGCAATGTGAATACAAAGCGCCACGCAAAACATTCACTTCAAATTGCTTTCGTTTCATTTTGAATGCGCAGAAGGAGCCTCCTCAGGGGCTGGTGTATCGTGTATTTTGTTAACTGTGTCAGCCAATCGATATGTCTGAATCGGGTCACGGCAAGCAGAAGTGCGAGCGAGTGTAGGAGGCACCCCTTAAGACATGCGAGCATTATTTAATCAAACCAAATCGATCAATTCGATTTACATTGCGCATTGAATAACTGAACTAGCCTAGAGTACATGCGTGCGAGTTTAATAGAGCATCCCTTACTTTAACCTTTAATGATAAATTCGGTTCATAGAAAGGATTTCCCTTTCCTCTTTCATTTCTAATCCATTTTGTAGCACTTTCTATAAAGTGTATATATCATTTGAAGCACTGCTAATATCCTGAGTGCTTAAGCTGAACTTTCCCTTTGCTCTGCTGCTCTTAATTGCAGAGAGACTTTCGTTCTGCGTATTTTTCAGGATGTAAACAGTCGCTTTTCGGGCTATAAACCGAGTTCGAGCCATTAGATCACGTTATATCATTAGGGGAAAATAAAAGCACGTACGTGTCTCCATCGCATGGCAAGTGAAAAAGGAAAAAAACCTACCAAAAAAATGACAAAAACAAAAGCAACAACAACTGCTGCAGTGGAAACAAAAAGAGCAATTAAAAAGTTTTGGCTTTTTGCAGGCAGAGTGTGTGAGAGTGTGTGAGCGGGACAACAGACAGAACCTGAAACAGCAAATGCAATAAATAATTTTTAATATAAATTCGTGAGCAGGCTGGACGAGTGCCAGAATTCCAGAGTTTGCAACGCAGCAGGAGAAGAGAAGGAGAAGGAGGAGCACTCGAGTCCTGAGCGCACGTAAACCCGAAAAATATTTCCAGGCAGTAAATTAAAAGCAAAAACACAGCAAAATGTTCATTTGCAGTCGCCAGTTGGCAGTTCCCATAAGCAGAAGTCCTCACCGTGATGATCATGATGATGACGATGGTGATGATGATGAACATAAAGTGCAGGCAGTGAGCTGAGTCAGTCGTAATTCATATAGAAATTCACATTCAACCAGGTTAGCAAGTTAGATGCACAACTTTTCAATAAGCGAGTCGAGCTCTGTGGCCGAAAAACAATTTGCAAACTCAACTGGGCAACAAGAGAGAGAGAGAGAGAGAGAGACAGCGAGTGATGGCTTGAGGGAGGGAGAGAGACAGGTTACTGCAGAGTTTGGCCGCTTCGTTATAGAATTGGACTCGTATGCCTAGGTCAAGCAAGCGCTTCACATTTGTGTAATTTTAATTGTTCAACTAGTAAATTTGCACTATTGTCCCCCAGACCTGACCCTATTGCACCTAACCCCCCTACCTATGCCCCCATGTGCACCTATGCAACAATAATAGAGGCAACTGCAAATTCCATTCGTGCAGAACGCCAAAGTTTATCCAGTTGTCCAATTGTCCAACGATGGCCACGGAACCCTCCCACATGTTTTCGCAGTGCCTGCGTCTCTCTCTCTCTTTCTCATCCTCCTCTCTGTCCTCTCTCCACACACACTTCCAACGTTGGCCAGTGTTGATTTTTGCCTTGTTGTTTTGTTCCGTTACCAAAATGGCATTCGGGCGGGGCCTGAACCCGGTCTATGAATTGAAATTTAAGTTCCATGCGAAACGAACGTGGTTTGTTTGAATGCTTATAGAGATTATCAGAGATTGCTATAATCAAAAGGGAGAGTAGAGGTAATAGCTAAATAATTGTAGGGTAAAGGTACTTGGTAAGTGACTATAATTAGATAAAGTTCTCTATACTTAAGTAGCTTAACAACTTTTTATATAATTATGCTATAGATATGACAAAGAGTGTTGTATTTCTTTATAATATATATAGTTGACTGGTCTATAGGGTATACAGAGTTCACATAGTTCCCCTTTGTGGCACATTACTTTTGATTTTGTCTCTGCGACACCTTTATCGTGCTAGGGCAACCCTGGCTAGTTTTGCTTGGTTCCGGTTGCTCCTCCTAGTGTCCGAGAGAAAAGTGTAGAAGCATTTGCCCAATTCAGGTTAATTGTATGGCTATTGCAGAGCTACCTGCTGGACAGAGAACGAGAGACTGAGAGGGGCACATCGAGGGGAACGTTCATTATCGCTGCACGAACGAACGTTTACACAAGGTATTTGGGGAATTGTGCTCGACTTGGCATTGTTGTTATTGTTGGTGTTGTTTTAGTTGTTGCCACATGTCATTAGTTGGTTGAAAAACCTCATCCTCTGCCCCTCCTACCTTCCCCTCTCTTGTTAAGCACCATAGAATTTTGAGGCAAATAATGAAATGCGGCAATAAACGATAACTGCAGCAATCTACATAAGGCTGTGAGAGTGTTTGTGTTTGTCTCTTTGTGTGTGTGTGTGTTTGGTTTCTTCTGCAGTCATGAATGTAAGTGCAGAATCGTGTGCAAAGTGGAAAATATTGTCAGTTCTGAGATTATTATAAGCTCGTTATAGAGAGCGTAAAAACTTTGCAGTTACCTCTGCAATCTGCAAGATGAACAGAATGAAGTAGAGGAACGTAAGATAAACATGATAAGTAGGCTGATTATCTGTGTGCGAATTCCTTGCAACTGGTACAGAAATTCGTCTGATTGTGCATTCGAAAAAAACCAAACCAACTTTAGGTAAATGGAGCTTGGCAGACAAACTCTTGTTTGCACATTGACTGACAAATACCTCTTACATATTCCGCTAATATCATTCCTTGTAATGCTGCAACTTCTTCCTTCTATTTACTTACAGTTCTGGGCGGCTTATGTGCCTTGCGAGGCGCAGCATCGGGATGCAGTGCAGCTGACGCTGGAGCAGATTGATGTGATCAAAAGACTTACAGATCGATATTCCCCGCAGCTAACCACATGCACCTCCGCGCAGGGTAAGTAGCCAAAGGAGGCGAGCCACAAAAAAGAAAAGAACTGCCCAAATATCGCGCATACGCCGCATAAGCCGCAGCATAACGAAACTTGAGACGATTGCGAGAGACGCCGAAAAAACACACACACACACACACACAGCCGACGCATTCAATTTTCTCGCTATGCCGGAAACTTTTCGCACAAGTATCTTGGCTGGCAACCGAAAAAAAAAGTGGAGATGAGAGCACAAAAAAGCTGTTGAAGCGGCGGCTGAGCAATAATGCCAAATAGAGATGGAGATGGCAGTTGCAGTTGCATTTGCGGCCAGTGCTCAGACCGGTACTCGAGGCAACTGCTTACCGCGTGCCATATTTTTGCGCCATTTCCTTTGATATGCCGCACTCACCTAGTTGCCGCAGCAGGTGGCACAACGCGCCGAGCCGCAGCGGGCTCCGCCCGCTTCAGCACAAGGGGTCGCAACTGATGTGGCAAGTTGCAAGCTCTATGCTGCAAGCTGCAAGCTTTGACTTGTGTTCGACTTCTCCCTCCAGAGAACATTTGTGCTTCCTTCGAGCTGTTTTTGCTGCTGGTCTTGTTTTCCGTTTTGCATTTTGATTTGCTGCCTCGGCAATCTTTTAGTATTTTTGTTGCTGCGCTAAAAAGGAAAATGCAGCAGCAGAAATGTTGTCGAAGAATGCGCAAAGGAAAATAAATGGAAAAAGAACAAAATTCGACAAACAAGAAATCACTTCCGGCGTTTTGCGTTGAAACATTTATACAGCCGTAAATGGAAATGTCAATAAATCATGCGGCTATGAAAATCATATACAGGAAAAAGTTGCAGCATCGAATTTGCCAGCGGATATGCATGCTCCGAATGGGGCAACAACAACAGCAGCAACAACAGCAACAAACTGCTGCTGTGGCAGCTGCAAATTGTGATAAGCAGTGCATATGTTTATCTACTGCAGACTCTGTAACTGCTGTAACTGTAAACTGTGTTGACTGAAGGTGCAACACAACAGCAACGCAGCAGTTTTTCAAGTTGCACGAGAATCAAACAAAATGCGAACAATTTGCTCAGCTGCGGAGATAAGCAAGCAACAGTTGAAAGTGCTCGACTGTGATATACCTTAAATTCTTAACTAGTTTAGCGTATTTTGTGTTGCATACTTTACAGCGCCACAGCTTGCATATCATAATTTCTTATATAACTTCTATGCTAGCTATTCCTTGGCAACCAAATTTTTCGAAATCAACAATCTGCGATTGTTATTGTGTTTGCCAAAAATCAACAGTCTAAATTAGGTTTTTATCGATTTACAGAGCCGGAAGAGGGCGTGAATAAATTCTTAAATAAACTTTATGTACACGCAATAATAAGACACATATTCACCAATTTTGCTAGTCCTATATCTTCTAGTCTCTGAGATATAAGTGTTCATACGGACAGACATGACTCAATAGACTCTTCTGTTGAGGCTGATTATGAATATATGTATATACTTTGTGGGATCTGCTATGTCTCTTACTGCCTGTTACATACATTCTCGCTTGGCATACAGTTATTTTTCCCTTCATTCTCCTTATGAATAGCGGGTATTAAAAACAAAGTGAAGGGTAGCAAAGAAGGAGGAGAGGTTGAAAGGGGAATTTGGCATACGGAGTTTTTAATTGCTTATGCAGGATGTGCAGGAGTATTTGGAAAATTCACTCGTTTATTGCATTCAGATTGAAAACTGTTAAGAGCTGCAGCAAGGATGGCAGAATATCTGCAGCACTGTAAGCCCAAGATTCACATAAGCTCTTTAAAATATCTTTGGGGTAGAATAATTCCGCTGTATCTGCATCTATTTACCCAATTCCCTCAGTTAATATTGCAATTTGCTGAGCTTCTTTGCGTACCTTTTTTGCAATCCTACCCAGCGAATATGAACTCGAAATCGAAGTCAGCTTTTCAGGATTTTTGCCTCTCTCCCTCTCTCAACTAATATTACCGCAGCGGTACGTGGTACGAGCCCTTTGAGACAACGTAAACATTTCCAAATCAAAGATTCAAGCACAAATTTAAACTGAAGCTGACTCACTTTGTAAAAACGAGAGGGAACTACAAACTACTCCCCCTTTCTTCCTGCCCCTCTTCAGTCTCTAACAAAACTGAGCTGCACGTGAAATTTTGCAGCTGGTGTTGCATAAAATAAAAACCAACATTTTATTTGAAGTGCAGCAAATAAATTCAGTCGGTTGAAATTGTAGTGAGCTCACATGTCGTGTAAATAAAATGCGAATGCAAGTGACCATTGAGCGAGTGCAACTGGGCGTGGCTCAGACCCATCCCCACCACTGGCAATCTGCCTCCGTCCACGAGTCTCAACCAGATGTTGAGCTGCCAAAGTGATTGTAAAAAATGCAAAGCTAACGAACCGAAACACAACGCGACGACTGACGTGTCACGTCTGTCAGTCTGCCAGTCCGTCAGTCCGTCAGTCATTGGATAAGAGTCCCTCTACGAATCCTCTGGGATTGCTGCAGAGGTTCCTGGCTGCTTAGTTACAGCAACCTGGCAGGCAGCACAAATGAGCATTGCATAAACACAATAAATAGAAAAATGGAAAACTGAAAACGGGTTTTTCATTTCTTTTTTTATCACATTCTCCCTCTGCGCTGGAGATTTTCTTGTGTGCCAATTCTGTCACTTGCCAGCATTTTGCTACTTTACATTTTCCCCGTGTGTCGTCGATGTGTGAACACTTTTTACACTCGCAGTTTTCAATTTCCACCTTGGAAATGTGTAAACTTCAATTTACAGTGAGAAGCCGAGAGATTTGAACAGCAAAATTGCATTCTGTTTAGAATCCTCTGACATTCGTATGCCCTGCTCTGCTCTGCTCTGCTCTGCGATTGGGGCAATGTGCAAAGTGTAGCGGGATTTGAAGTGAATGAAATATTGATTATGGATGGGTTGCATAAAATACATGCTGTGTTTTCAGTTTGAAGACACTGCTGAAGGAGACTAACTTAAAAATATTAAATTTGCTATAGCTAGATTGAAAGTGTATCTTATCACCTATGATGCACTTTTATCTACATAGTTAATTTCATTCCATTCACAACTATTTAAGTCACCATCGAAGCATACGTTCAGTGGTAGAAGTTACCAAATAGCCCTCATAGAATCTTCTGACTGCATTTCTCTTTAGTTAGGGTATTTACTCTGTGACCATTAGGAAGTGTTCTTCACCTTGCACTGCCCTTACTTTTGGTTTATTGCGTCAAGTGGCATTTGGTCGGGGATTTTCATTTTGAAATGTGTTCGAGCATTCGTTTCTCTATTGCCTCAAATCGCATCCGATACATGGGCTATATATTATACATTACGTTCTCCCTCTCGGCTCTTGGCACTCGGGCCATGGTCGCCAATTCTGCCCAGTCACAGACAATTACATGCTGGTCCAGTATGGAGTCCTTGGTCCTGCTGCAGGAATTGAACTTCAGCTCACGTGGCGTATTTTAGTGCCTTCGCTTGCGCCCGTTGGATTGTCAAAGGCAACAACAGCAGCAACAGCAACAACGACTAAGGGAGAAAAGAAGAAACTGCACTAAAGGTCCTGGCAGAATATTTGTTTATTTGCTCCATATTTTAGGGTTTTACGGCAACGACGACATCGAGCAGGTTTTGTGGCAGGTATTTGCTTTGCCTGCCTTCTCTGCCACAACAATGGCACAGCCGGGAGCCACAATAACACAACACAACTCTGGCAACAACAACAAAGGCAACAACTACTTCAGGGCATCAGCTCCTACAAGTGCGCCCTTTTGATTTTACGCAGCTTATTTACTTATTGCCTGAAAACTTGCAAGAGAGTCTCTCTCTCTCTCTCTCTCTGTTCCTCTCTGTCCCTTTTCCTGCACCTGAAAGGGTCTCTGTCCGGGTTCCTGCCCGTGTCCGGACGGTCTGGCTTGTGCTCTTCCTGCTCCCTGACTTCAGCTGGCTTCCTTTGTGGCAATTTATTGACTCGTTTTCCCTGTGTGTGACATTTGAAATGTTATTACAATGCTTGATTTGAATGCAGCGACAAATTATTGAATCGTTCTCAGTGTGTGAGTACGTATGGTACTTCTATGCATTCCCAACCACACACCCACCTAGGAGGGAATATTTTATTCAAAAACATACACAACAATAGTTCAGCAACTAGATAAATCAGATATCAAATCGCCACAGAGTGCGCAGTTCTAGTGTAGCTTGATTGCATTTCTGGTTATAATGTACAACTGAAAACACGATTCGGGGTTAACTGCAGCTATAAATTTGGCGAATCTGTGTGGGAAAGCTGGAAATACATTTATTATAGGAACATTTTCAAAATAATAAAAATCGCAGAGTAAAGTTTGCATAAAAGTAATAAAACATTTGTAAATTATGCAAATATTGCTTGATTAGTTTTCTCTATACATATTTATTATAAAAGGACTCAGATGAAAAGCGAGAAAGGTATTTAAATATTATTTGATTAGTTCTCTAGATTTTTTCATGGTTAAAAAAATTGGCATATCGTAAAAACATTGCATGAGTAAAAAAGGAAAGAAAAGATATGAAATATATAAAAATGTTACTTGATTAGTATTTTAGATATATGTATTTAATATGTAAAAAGTTCTTTCTTTCCTAAATTTTAATTTATTTCGAGTATTCTAGCTCAATTTGAAGAGAATCTTAGCATTTCTTTGTGGAACTTAGAGAAAGATTTTCGGGTTAGCCAAGACTGCCAAGGAAGAGTTTGTATAGAATTGCACAACAATTAATTTCCAATTCAATTTTCAATTAACAAAATACTTAATGACCCTCTAAAAATACGAATGCAAAGTTTGCAGAGTCAGGCAAAACTTGCACATGGCACTCAAGAGCAGCAACAAAAAGTCGAGTAACAACTTTATGCAAACATTGCTCAGCTTGCTGGCCAAAAACAATGCAACCGAAAAAGAAAAACAATACAGAACAGCAGCAGCAGCAGTAATAACAACAATAACAATAGTAGCAAAATAAATAAGAACAAACAATGAGAAAGTATTTTGACAAGTGCTTGGCAAGGGAACAAAATAGAATATCACGGAGCAGATCAAAGCTGCTGCTGGTCAAGACAAGCGTAAATATTGCATGGCATAGCACAAATGCCATGTTGGGATAAACTGACAGATGGACAGACAGACAGACAGAGAGAGACAGAGAGACAGTCAGACAGTTGGACAGAGCATGACCACAGTGAACAGAAGAAGCTCAACGGGGCAGCCCAGCAAATGACAGACCAGAAACAACAATTGTTACTTACGCTTTAGTTACCAAAAACAAACTGTGTGCGGCCAAGTTTAAACCCAACCCAACCCCTCCTCTCCCCTCTTCCTTATCCCTCTCTTAACAAAGTGCAATACTTCTTCAACTTTTGCAAAGTCTTCACTAATTCCCCCTCTCTATCTCTATCTCTTTCTTCTGCAGACATCATTGAGGCGCATAAGAACCAACAGCTTTGTTCGCTGACCGGCGTCGAGGGCGGACACTCGCTGGGCGGTTCGTTGGCCGTGCTGCGCACCCTGTATGCGATCGGAGTGCGGTACATGACACTCACCTCCACATGCCACACACCATGGGCTGATTCCAGTTCGGCAGATGCGCCAACCTTCAACATGAAGCACGGTGGCCTCACCATATTTGGCAAGGTAAGTCTTCCTCCTCACGCTTTTGTCCCTCTGTCTGGCTGCCTTAGACTTGCTTACAGCCGATTTAATGCTAATTAGTTGAACGGCAACTCCAGCGACCCACCGACCTAGTCGTTTTTGGGCTTAGGTGCGGATTGTGGGCGCCAAGGATGCGCACGCAGAGTGTCCTGCAGGCTGCGGTCAACCGCAGTCAACGCTTTGTTGGCTTAGCCATAAATGTGCTGCCTGCCTATCTGTGCGTGTGTGTGTGCTTTGTGTGCGTGTGTGGGTGTGCAGTGCGTAGTTGGGACTCGGCATATTTAAGTGCTTGAGCCGCGTGCCGTCGTCCGTGTCCGTGTCCGTGTCTGTGGCCCCCTGTTCGTGCCACGCTTTGTGTGCCTAATGGGTCAACAGCTCTCAAATTAGGTGGGTACAGCAATTCGCAAGAGCCACGCGGCTTTATGTCGGATTATCGGGGCAACTGAAGGTAGGCAAATATCTTAAATTAACTGCGCCTCAGATGGCGTAGCCTGTCTGAAATTCTAGCAGAGGGAGTGGAAGGATTCGCTTATGCTCAGCGATATTTTTAGATACATTGATTGTCAGTATACAAGGCATCAAGCATATATGACATATATGGTTACAAAAGGGTATATATTGATTAATATAAATATATATAAACATAATGTATTGAAAACATATTTCAAAACATATTCTAATTATTACATATTCCACAAATTGACTCAAAAATGTTGTAGATTCGATTTAACATACATTTCTACTTGTTTGATCGCCTAAAACATACTTTAAATTGTTGTAAAAGCTTGTGAATTTATCAAACTAATCAAGTGCATCAAGGTTTATCAACAACTCTACAGAAAAGTTGTAAACCAAGCGAGAATTGAAACATTTTCGACACAGTTATAAGTGTTAGAGGGGGAGAATCAATGAAAAGCCCTTCGAAAAGGTCCTTCCGCTAACTAACCTTTCACTTAGAACTCAGAATATAAATCTCCCTTCCCCACAACATTTTTGTTCAGTTTATTAATTTGTCAGTTTATCTAACCGACGCACGAGGGTACTTGGCTTTCATTTCCCTGCTCTAGCTCGATAATTGACTAGGTCAATATTCATGTAATTCTCTGACAAATATTTGAGCATTCATATTGCGTGCAGTTCGTGTTGATGAACAAGCTTTGCTCAACAATTACGTAGAAAACAGAAAAGTATGACAACCAGACCCAAAGCACTGCAGTGTGCATTGACCAAGGGTCCCCAACTGTCAGAGGCTTCTGGCTACTAGCCAAACTTTATAGAGGCATTTATTTATTGCCTTTTTACTATTTTTACTATTACTATTTTTACTATTTATAATTTGGACAACACAACGTGAGGTATCTATCCATGCAGGAAATATGTTTAATTTTAAAGTATGAAATAAGAACTGACTTGACTACTTATTTTATCAATATAATCAACGGTTTACTAGCCTGCCTACAGAATGAGGAATAACCTATTGACCCTATTCTGCTCTATTGTATTTCTAACACATTTCAATTGCAATTCATTTCTGTTCATATTTCGCACTCGCCTTCCGTATCAAATGCATTCCCATTCCCATTCGCATATACAAGTTCAGTGCGTCAAGGCTGCCGCAGTCGAAAATGTTGATAGAATTTTGTTCGAAAACTCATCGTATACAAAAGATTTGTTTACATTTCTGAATTCTTTTTGACAAACGTTTGTGTAATTATTTCGAAATTCGAAATTGCCTCGAGAGCGCCAGCCGACAGCGGACACGGCGGACAGCGGACAGCTGGACGGCTGGCAACCACTTGAACGGCATCCGTTCTAATGATGATCAGCCCAAGATCAAACATCATTATCGTGATCGCAGTCGTGTGTGTTTGTTTGTTTGTGGCTCGCGTTGTTGCGCTTCCTCTTTGGCGATGGGCGCTTGCCAAATGCTATTTAGAGGAGGTGCATACGGAAATAAAGTGTGTGAATGTGAAAAACTTAACAACAATAGCAAAGGACAGGCGGACAGACGGACGGACGGACGACTGACCATAACAGGAAATGTTAATTTACTGCGCGTCCAATCAAAGTTCGCATCCGAATTCGAATCTGAATAACGGACTCTGCGCACATTATTCATAATGTTAATTAAATATGCAAATTAAAATACTTTATGGCCAAAAAACAAAGTTGATAACAACAAGAACAAGAGCAAAGTGGAAAACACAACACAAAATCAACGTCACTTCCTCATTTAAATAACGGAATTTTCAATTACACATCGCACAAGAGGCGAAAACAAAATACGTAATGAAAAGTGAAAAACTTTGTAGTGCGCAGGCGCCGTCAACGGAATTCGCCGAGAGCGAGAGAATTTACCAAGAGCGCGCGTTTCGAGGCGAAATCATGTGGTAAATGTGGAAATATTCGCTGCGATGAAAACGAGCGTGCAATGGGACAATCGAAATTTTCATTCATACTATAAGTTGAATTGCACAGTGTAACATACGAGGAAAACGGACACGAAATGCAATTTGAATATATGTTAATAATAAGCAATGTTAATTAATTAAAGAATATAGAATTTATATAGTATATAAAGTGACTCACATCAAGAATTAAAAATAATAATAATAATTAATAATTATACTGAAAAGTAAATTGCACAGTATATACATATATATTAAGAAAACTAACTGAAACTTCGAATAGAAATCTTAAAAAAGGTTTAGAAATTGAAGGATGGGAAATTATAGCATTATAATATTTATCAATGTCGTAAATTGAGAACTCAAAGATTAATTTTTATTAACACAAATATTTTGAATTTAAGTTTGAATTTAATGTAATATTATTTATATTACATATATATCGAATATTTTATTTACCAATAGAAAATTAAGGAAATATGTTTGCAGATTTAACAAATGGTTATATGTTTTTTGTAAACAAAATAGAGTTTTTGAATGTTCAATAAACTTAGGCTACACCTTCTCTTATCCTCCCACTCAGTAGATAACTATTTCCCATTGATAACTTCCTTTTTCCCCAGCATAGTTTTACATTTATGTAATTACCACTTGTTCACTCACCCAAATTGCTTGCAATTAAACTGCTCCCACACCACTGTACCCACTAGACATACCGTTCCACCCGCAACGCTAAAAATACCCGTCACGCACCCACGAAGCGCCAGTCACATGGGCCATGGTGAAAATGTTGCCAGGCACTGCTCTCTCTCTGTCTCTCTCTTGCTGGGCAGCTGACTCTCTCACGGCTGGTGAAAACGGCTCCACATTGCCCACTGTTGGAAAGCATCGCACAGTCGAAATTCGCCCCGAACGAGGCGAGGCACACAGCAGCAGCAGCACAAACACGAAACACGCCAGTCGCGAAGTGAAGTGAAGAAAAGCAATACGAAGCGCACACAGACAGACATAGCAATGAAAAATAAGAATAAGAAATAAGAAAAGAAAACGAGAAACGACAAGAAAATTAGCCAACAAATAATTCGTGTGCATCGTGCTGGGGATAGCGATTGTATATCTAAATCCACTAAATACATATTCCGAGAGAAAGATACAAATTCCGTTTAGCGCGACGCATTAAAAGGTGAACAAATACACACACACACACACGCACGCAAGTCCACGCATACCAAACAAGTTACTAACAAGCTACCCCCTAAGAGCAACGCATGCAAGAAGAAGAAGAATTCGAGAAGAAGAAGAAAAACATATTGCAATGCTGAAAATACTAACACCAGCGAGAATGCTGAGCCCAGTGAGCAAATAAATACAAAATACTAATCGGTTACTTCCTCCTCCTACTATACGCAACGCACAAATCAACACACGCACACACACCAACGCACACCAACACACGGGCGCACACTCGCATACACATTCCGCACACACATCCTCACACCCCGTGATTGATGATGACAACGCAGCAGCAGCAACTAGCGGCAGCAGCAGCGTCGACTGAGTCGGCAGCAGCAGCAGCAGCAGAGGCGACGTCAGCAGAGAACGGCAACGTCAACGTCAACGGCGACGCCGACGTCGACGTCGACACAGCCATGACAGCAGCAGCGACAGCAACAACGACTAAAACAGCTGGCAATGGCAGCGCGGGCAACACAAAGCAGCAACAGCAACAGCAGCAGCTGAGCAGCAGCGGCGGCAGCAGCAGCAAACGCAGGTCGAGGTCATCCGCACGCTACGATGACGTGGAGAGGCAACAGAGGAAGAGTCGCCCCATAGTCTCCATACCCAACACCATCAAGCTGAGCATGCTGAACAGCGGCCTGCTCAGCTTCGAGAGGATTAAACTGGAGGCAAGGGATGAGAACAATTCCCTCTCGAAGACGATACCCAACGGACCAATCGATGTGCGGCATTTCCTCAAGCTGTGCGATCTGCGACGTAAGTTTCCCGTGCTCTACAAGCTGGAGTTCCAAACAGCCGCCAAGGTGGAGACGAACACATGCCGGCATGCGTTGAAGAAGAACAACCAGGAGAAGAATCAGAATCCCAAGTGCATTCCATACGATTACAATCGTGTCGTGCTGCAGAAGTTGCCCGGCGTCGCGGACTCGGACTATGTGAACGCCTCCTATGTGGACAGTCTGCTCAAGCCGAATGCGTATATTGTGACACAGGGTCCCGTCGAGGAGACTGTGAATGCCTATTGGCGCATGGTGTGGCAGGAGAACATCAGTGCCATTGTGATGCTGACGAAGACCTTCGACTTCGCCAAGGTCATGTGCGTGCAGTACTGGCCCCCCAACATGGAGGTGCATGAGACCTACGGGGATATACACATCAATATTGTGCGCGAGGAACAGTTGGCCAACTTTCACATACGCACCTTCAGGCTGTACAAGAAGAGCGAACAGGGCGAGGTGACGGACGAGCGACTGATCCTGCAGTTCCACTACACCGAGTGGTATTCGCACTCGTGTCCCTTCTCCAATGCGCTGCTCGAGTTCAGGCGTCGTGTGCGCCTCGTTGTGGGCAACATCATCAAGGATGAGGACGATGTCGATATGCGTGGCCCCATTCTGGTGCACTGCAGCGATGGCGGCGGTCGTTCGGGTGTCTACATGTCCATCGATGCCAATCTGGAGTTGGCCGAGGAGGAGGAATCCTTCAACGTGTTTGGTTACCTCAAGAAGTTGCGGCAATCGCGCAAAGGTCTTGTCGAGAACGTGGAACAATACAAGTTCATCTATGACACGCTGGAGGAGCACATTATTTGTGGCAAGACTTGGTTTCCCGTCTCTGAGCTCTCGGACCGGCTCAAGGCCAAGGCGCGTCGTAACTCTGGCACGAAGATGAACGAGTATCAGGCCGAATACGATCAGATCTGCAAGCAGACACCGCGCTTCACCATCGGCGACTGTGCTGGCGGTCATCGAGCCGACAATCGCGAGAAGAATCGCGATGTGCTGTGTGTGCCACCCGACAATTTCCGACCCTACCTGACCAGCTTTCAAGGCAACGCCTTCACGGACTACATCAACTCGGTCTTTGTGGACGGGTATACCAAGCCAAGGGAATACATTGTGACCGAGTGGCCCATGAAGCATACGCTGGGCGAGTTCTGGTCCTTGGTCTACGATCACGAATGCTCCGCCGTCGTTGTGCTCTGCCAACCCCCCTCACAGTCGCAGCAGTACCCATCGTTCTGGCCGAACAAGTCGAAAATGGAGAAATACGGACCCGTCTTCACGGTGCACTACGTCATGTCCAAGAGCTATACGAACATCAAGCAATGGGAGTTCAAGATCAACAAGAAGATCGTCTCGCTTACGGAAATGATGGCCGGCGTGAAGGCACCCACACGTACCGTCCAACTGTTTCAGCTAACCTGCTGGCCCATGGGGCACAAGGTGCCGAGCTCAACCAATTCGCTTGTCTATCTGATGAATATGGTCGAGATTTGGCGCAACAAGGTCGACTATGGACCCGTCTGTGTTGTCTCGCCCGATGGTCGCAGCCGTGCCGGGGTTTACTGTGCGGCAAATGCGTGCATCGAGCAGGTCATACAGCACGGCGAAGTCGATGTATTTCAGGCCGTCAAGACCGTGCGGCGACACCGTCCACAGCTGGTCGAGAATATGACCGAATATAAGTATTGCTACGATCTGGTGCTGCACTATGTGCTGCACTTTCTCAACAAGAAGGATTAAATGCAGTCTGATGATTGTTTGGCGTAACGAGACGATCGATCGATCGATCGACGACGACGACGATCGTGACTCGTTCGAAACTGCTTTATGGTTAACAAAACAAAGTCCAAGTGGTCCACATTTGATGCCTATAATTACTTTTACCTGAACGATCGAATGTATCTGTAACTGTATCTGTATCTCTGTATCTGTAGCGCTATAGACCAACTGTAGAGCTATGGAGCGAACGGGCTTATCGACTTGGCACTTGGCCCCTGAAGCAATAATACCGAGTATTTTTGTTGTGCACACACATGTTTTGTTCTGTGAGCTCGGGGAAATCGAATTTCCCCTCCCCCCACACACAATCTTGTGTTGTCGTGTCTTTGTTTTGAATTTTGTTTGTAGGTCCTGTTAACCAAATGGGACCATAAATATCAACGATATATGATATATATATGTAATGTATTTGCGAGAAAGCCATGAGAGCATTATGATCTTAAACTGTAACCTGAAACTGTACCATGTGCCATGTCTAACGCCCCGATTGTTGTTGTTATTGTACTTATAAAGAACTCTTAACTATTTAAAGAAAGGAATACGATATGATTATGATTATGTTTACGATATATTCTATATGTACTTGTTAACTCATAAAACTTGCTACCTTATACAAATTGTTGATATATATCTAACTACTATATCTCTATATATATACACATACATACTTATACTATATACAAACTTAAATGATATATGAATGTTACGTTTTTCTCGATGTATAATGAGAGTCGCATAGGTTGAAGAGAGACCATTTCAAAATGCTGTTGGAGATTGTATTTTTTATTCATGTTACTAAGCGGAGAGCGAACCAAACACTCGATACGAACTTTTGTTTATTTATATGAAGTGCACGCACACACACACACACACACATGCACCCACGTGCAATAACAAACAGGCATACAATATACCGACATTAAACAGACAGACATATATATATTTTCGCATTTATGCATTCGAATTAAGAAATATTTGTGTAACAATTCAAATGCATATACCCCCCTGACACACACACACACACACCTATATTTATATACATACATACATATATATTCTTATAAATGTATTGAATTTATTTTTTTAAATGTGAATAAATGTGCATATGTATTTTGGATCGATTCCGTACGATACTTTCGCGTAGGTTATAAAACGATACGAAACGAAAACCAAAAAACAGAAAAAATCAAAAACAGAAAACTAATTGAACAGTGTTTTATTTCTTCTTTTAATGGGGGTAACCATTTAAAGGGATCATCATTGTAATCTTTCTACGATTCTGCAAATATTTTGCAATCATAACATAAATATTGCTAAATTTGAATTCACCATATACAAATTTGTTTCCTACACTTGAATTCTTCGACTTTCGAACTGAAGATTATTTCTGTTTATTTACGTTCATCAGGGCAACAATTACATTGCCAGATCTCTGCCTATAGCTTTTGATCTTTCAGCATTCCTCGACTGAGTCACGAACTCATGAAAAAAAAAAACAAAATAAAGCAAAATCAATCAAAATATTTTTTTGCGCATTAATTGAAAATTCACTTTTCCGCCGCAAATGGAAAAACCTTGTACCTACGGAAAAGCAAATGATGAGGCCGATGATGATGATGATGATAAACAAAACAAGATGCTCCATTATAATCGCAATTCTATAAAAACCTTGACCAGATTACACTTTAATGCGTACAAATCAAACAGAGGCCTCACTTATATAGATATCGTTTTGCGATATGGAAGAGACCTGCTGCTGGGGAAGGCTACAAGGTGCGGTCTCTCTCTCTCTCGCCCTCTCTATAAAATCGATAAATGACAGCACAGCAATAAAAATACAACAACAATAATAACAAGAGCCACAGCAATAATAGTAAAAGTTGAGCGCTCGCCATGACATCAGCAAAAATTGAGGAAAACAAGATAGAAGTGCGCGTCTGGCGAGAAAAGGGAACGAATTGTACATACCCTGTAGAGTATAGAAGGGAATATAGTAGTGTGCAGTTACCTGCTAAGGTAGGTTATGGCTCTGAGTGGGGAATATGATAGAAGTTCTTGGAATTCAAAGAGTAAACTAGGTAGACAGTTGTTGACTTATACAATCTATTACAAGTTATATGTACCAACCTATAACCTTTACTTACGTACAATATATACATACATATAAGCCATACATATGTGTACTATATAGTATGGACTGCAATTAGACTTACAAAATATTTGACTAAAACTGGCTAAATTAATTTAAAGCAACTGAAAGTATTTTGGAATTATTTCTTATTTTTTGGCAAATTATTTTTTGTTTTGTACAAGACTCATGTGGTGCACAAATGCCGCTGGCATTAAATGGTATTGCTTGTTGTTGTTATCGTTGGCATTCTAATTGTTGGTGTTGTTAAATGTATTGTTGCCAGCCAATTTGCTTAAATTTTTGCCCAAACACAAAATGCAGAAATAAACCAATAAGTTGATTTTCAATTTGTTTTTTTTTTTTTTTTTGAAAAATTATAAATGTTTTATGGCATGCTCAGTGAAGGGGGAGGGAGGGGCAGTTTATACAAGTTAGTCACGGTTCGATTTTTGGAAGCTCTTTTAGTTTCTGTTAATTAAAAACTCAGTGGCAATTAATTTCAGAGGCTTGCCAAAATTTATGGCATATTAAGTTCGACATGCACATAAAACTAAATCACTGTTTTTAATAGTGTGTGTGTGTGTGTGTCTGTTGACGGTATAAATGGCCTGTGGGAGAACAAATATGAGTAGCTTGATCAATAAATTAAATTATTATCGCATAAATAGTTTAATGCCAACGCATCTCAGGGGGAATTAATTTCCTTTTGGCTTTTAAGTGACTTTAAAAATATATTAATAATATTTTTAAGGCTTAACTGCTCTGTGTGAAGTGTGTTGTCTTTAGCTTTGTAGAGATTAATTGTGTATGGAAAATATTTGAAATTTATAAAGTTTTATGGAATCAAATATTACTTGAATATTAATTCCATTTGCTACTTCATGTTTAGAGGGAATAAACTGATGTTATTTAAGTTTACTGCGTATATAAAATTTACTGAATCTTTTCAGCCCGTCTACTTATTATAGTCTGTACATAAAATGGTGGGCCGTGTACTCAACGTGTACCAATTATTCGCTATTTGCACTGGGCTCCCTCGTGTATTTTGCCACACAAGTCGCGCATTCTTTCGGGGAACTACTTGGCATATTGTGCATTTCCCCTATGTGGCAAACGCAATTCCCATGACTATGACCACACAATTGCACTCTTCCCGTCTCTCTCTCTCTCTCGCTCTCTCACTCTGTCAGCTTCTAACTCATCCTGCCTCTCTTTCCCGCTCCTTTGGCTGCCATTCAAATTGCAATATTAGCCTTTGTTTCAGGCATTTCGTTGTGTGCCGTCGGCTCTATTGTTGGCTAATTCAATTATGCAACGTCTACGTGGCTGTGTGTGTGTGTGTGAGTGTTTGAGTGCACGTTCGAGTGTGTGTGAGTGCGAGTGTAAATGCAATTGAAGTCTGGCGTCCATTACACACCTGTATGCCCCCACCTGCGCACATTTGATCATGCATTTAACTTGTAGACCCCTTTCGCTCCCCCTCTCCCCTCCTACGCCCCTATCATTAACATTAGCGAAAGCATAATAGTAATTTTTATATGTATAAACATTATGGCATTTATTTACGCCAGCAACAACAGGCAAGCTGACTGTGCCGCACCTCGGCCAGCCAACGGGTTGGGAACGTAATGCAAATGAGTTAAAAACTGTTAGCTTTTACTCTCTCTGTCTCTCTCTCTCACACACACACACTGACTGACATGTGTGGGAGGGCGCTTTCACGTGCTTGGAGTGAAAATGAGTGGCACTAATTTGATATGACATGAAATTAAATTTAAATAATTAAACAAATGCCTTTTGTGCGGCTGCCTCAGTCTCAGTCGCTGCCTCTGCCTCGGCCTCTTCCATTGCGGCTGCTGCTGCTGCCGATGGGCATAGCATACTTTCGAGCGCGCACACATTTTAATTAAGTATTTATTTACCAGTCCCCCCCCTACGAGGCGCGAGTTCGGGAAGGTGTACCGCCCAAAAAAGAAAACCCACTCACAGATCAAAGGTGCCATTTTCATTATGAAAATACTTGGCTTGCACGTGAGCAGCAATTATATCAAAGCTGTTGCTTAGCGGACATAATGTACATGATCTCAAGCCTTTGGGCTAAAACCATAAGTGAATTTGTTTCAGCAAGTAGCTATAGAAGAAGATAATTGCAGAAGAAAATAATTGCAATAGGTACTACGACTTCTAGGTCAATAGAAGCCATCAACGACTCATTAGTATCAGCCGATGAGTCATTAATGCCATTTTTGTCGGTATGAACACCTATATCTAAGAGATAATTAATGCCAGATCTGTCAAATGTGTTATAAATAAATCTCATAGTTGCATGCACGTAAAGTTTATTTTAGAATCAGGCCACGCCCCTACCGCTTTCATAAATCGAATAAAGTCGAATTGAAAGCATTATTTTAAAGCTAGAATGTTCATTTTTGGTGTGTAAAATACTTATCACTAGCCAAATAATCGTATAAATATAAATAAAATAAATGTATAAATATAAGGTAAATTAGGAACATCAATCTGTAGACACCTCTTAAAGCCTAAGAAACCTGTTTAATTCATCTTTGAAGTAATTAAGTTACTTATTAATAAATAATTATGTTATGCATATTAATTACATGTTTATGCAATAGGTCAAACTCCTGCAATGTTTACATTAACTGTTTTTAGTGTGTATAAACACACATTATGATTAGTTAGTTTCCCACTGTAAATAGCCGCAAGTCATGGTAAATTCAAAGTTAAAGCAAACTTTAAATAATTTCCAATCTATACCTAACAAAGGGTCCATGCTAATAAATATTTACGCAATGCGCTCTCATATTTAATTAGTTCGACAAATGTGTAATAAGGTATTTGTTCTACGAGTTGCAAGTAAAATGCAGTGAAAAATTTAAATCAAAAGAAATATTTGCACGGGGGGGAGGAAGGAAGCAGGTCGGCACTGAGAATGGAGAACGGCATGCGAAGCTATGGATTTAATTAATGTTAACACGATGACTTTGACATGCAGACAATACAAATAGCACACCAGCACACACACAGAGAAATGCACACAGAGACACTGAGACAATGCTCTTGGCAGAGCTGATGACTGACAAATTGAAACGGGCGGCCGTTTGACTAAATGACTAAGTGACTGACTTTCCTGCTGTGGTTCCCACATGCTATCTCTGCAGTCTCCTGCTCACTCCCTCTCCCTCTCTTTCTCTCTGTGTGTGCGTGTGCTTGCAGCGCATTGTCGCGTCCGTATGTGTGTGTGGGTGTGAGAGTGTCAGTTCTTCGCTGCTCAGCTGCCATTTGGTTTGCCAGCTCTCAAGTTGACTGCCTTGGTTTATTGTAAACATGTGTGCTAACAACTTGAGGCTCCCTCTGTCTAAGTGAGTTCTATTTCTACACAAGACAATAAAGCCACGCAGACACACACATTAGATGGGGCGGATATATGCGGTGCCATTAAAGTTGTAATTTAGTGAGGATTGCAAATCAGATTGCAGCTAAATTACACTTGCAAGCGATTTCAAAGCAACCACAAACGCGCCATATGTTTGGCAATTTATACCAAACTAACTACAGTCCCTGCTCATCAGTTGCCCGGGCTGCAAGGTGCAGTAAACTATATAGCAACCATATCGAATATATATGCTCTATGATCTGCTAGCTGAGTAGTTCTAATCACGTGTAAGTTTCTTCCTTATATTCTTTCTGTTAAAGTAAAGTTGCAGTAAACGTTCTCGCATTTACTTTACAGGGTATCTGCTAGCTCACTATGACAACTAGCACATGCGTATTCCCAAAATAAATCTCGCTATTCCAATCTAATTAGCATTACTAATGCCAAGCCAAGATTTAATAAGCCACTTAAGCCTTAAGCAGGAGAAGCCTCTCTAAACGTTGCTCGTAAACCATATGAATGCCATTAATACACTGCACTGCATGGGCTTTGTTCTCGGCTGCATTTCAAGTGCAGCAACAAAGGGGCATAAAATGCCTTACAGCGAAGAGGGGGAAAAGGGGGAGGGAGCAAGGCGTGGCGTCAGTTCATTTTATGCAAATTTTCATGCAACCAATTCAAACAAAAAAGCCACCGTTGCACGCAGCTCGTGTTTGTCTTGTTGCTGTTGTTGTTGTTGTTTCGCGCTGTACTTAGTCATAATGAGCTGCACACAGATAAACACACTCACACCCACGCCAGTTTGGCAGTTGAACAAATTTTGTAAAGCTTTTTACATTACACAACAAAAGTGTGATATGCGCTGCGTGTGTGTCTGTGTGTGTTTGTTGCCTTGTTCATTATGTATTTAATTATGCTTTTGTGCATTTTACAGTGCACACACGCACACACACTAAGCCACGCAAAGTTTTATGCAGCTAGTGAAAAAGTTTCAGCAGTGCCACGCCCCCCCTGCCCCTGCGTCACTTACATAGCCAAATGTCATTAACAATTTTTGTGAGCTTCGTCGCTTCAGCTCGCCAACAACTTGAAACTTTACATGTGATAGCAGAGACTATATAACAAACTAGTATAACAAAATTACAGTTTAATATTTAATTAAATATTTTGCAGCTTAGCACTGCTTATGGGGCTACACCTCCTTTCCCCACCCCCCCCCCCTATGGAAAGTGTGTGCTGCCAAAAAAAATGTTTTATAATTAAATTATGTGCTGCTGGCAATAGACGCCATTTCGAGCCGCCATGTTTTGTGGTGTGCACACACACACACACACAGCATATGGTGCTGTTGCATTACATAATTAGTTGGTAGTTATTATTTCAGTCGTTGTTGTTATTGTTATTGTTGTTATTTTCCATACATTGCCCATAGCATATGCCATTAGCGAAATCAATAAATATTTGATTATAATTGTTGATTTACAATTATTTGCCCAAATATCCTGCATAAATTATATGACAGCAGCAGCGAGTGAATATTAACTAGAATAATTGAAATACCTTTTCAAATATATGAGTTTGTGTCTCTGCCAGTCGCTTTCTCTGTATGTGTGTGTGTGTGTGTGTGTTTGTGTTAGGGAATATTAAATTTCATTTAAACAGGCGAATATTGCTCTTCCACGTAATGAACAGTTTATTCAATTTACAATTAATTACAAAGCTTAAATTTCAATTTAATTTAATTGATTAAAATCCTATAACAAAAATGATTAGACGGCAAAAAATTATAAGTAATATTTATGAAACAGAGTAATCAAAGTCAGGTTTACCATAAATCGTTCATGTTGTTTGCATAGGCTCAAATGAGAGTCAGACTGCCGGATTGAGAACTGCAACTGTTGCTGCCCAGGCAAATTAGCATCTATCAAATCAATCAATTCAATTACTGACTCTCAGCTCAGGCATTGGAAGAATGAGAACCTGTACCGACCATTCACTCTGAGCTGCAGAAAAACAGCAGAGTGTTCTTCTACATTTTCGCACTACTTCACTCAGCAGATAGTACAGCTATCAACCTTTTTCACACTAGTTTACAGTTTTCTCTTACAGAAATCTATTAATTTTACTGTAAACTCTAAACAATACAAAGTATAAAAGCAATCATTATATAAATTCATTGCAATATAAATGTATAATTTACTTTCAACTCAGCATACAAATATCATGTTACTTGTCAATGATTAAATTGAAAATAATGAATTTCTTATACACGTTATTATTGTTACCTTTCTTCCCTTCATTACATCATTTATTCTTATGGCCATTATAACAAAAACAGAAAACATTTTCCTAAGCATTGTTTTACATATTCTTCGGGTTCTACCTGCCTCACCAAATTCGCTTCGAGCTCATGGTAAAAGGGACTGACCACAATATTCCATTGTATTTGTGATTCCTACCTTATTAAATTTCCGCATTTGAATTATATGCTAATGTTCACAACTGTGTGTAGCTCTTGGGCCATTCCAAAACAAAACTGAAACCTAACCGAACTGCGCAATTAGAAACATTCACAGCACTCCCAAGCATAAGCTTGACCACACAATAGCCCTCGTCAAGCAGCATTCCACCACCCTCACCCCCCCTTTGTTCCCTTCAATAACAAACACAATAACAGACTCTCTCAAAATGTTGCAAATACACTTCATTAAATATCCAATAGGCAAATATCAATTTACCAGAAATAATTTAATGACATTTATGCATATTATTTAACAACCTCCTCACCCCACTCTCGGGTCGGACTTCCCACAACTCTAGTAGAGTACGTGATTGCCATGGAACAATGGCATTCATTCCTCCGCCTTTCGTCCCCACACCCCTCGATAATTGATGAGCCTTATGACAGTTGTAACGTAATTATTCAATGAGAATGACGGAGAAGGACCTGAAGAGCTTGCAAGGCTTTGTGTACTACAAAACACAATAATGTTCAATTAAAATCCAAAGTGTTTTGATATGTGATACAAGCAGCAGCAAAGGTCCAACAGCAGTTGGACACTTGAAAATATGTAACCAATTTAAAGCTACTAGCAATGCAGCTGGCCACAGTATCTGCTTAGTTAAGCTCTGTGAAGTAACATTAATTAAGTGGCTTACTCAGGTGTTACTTGCATACCTGTGTACTCTGCTTCAGAGCACTAACTATGTCAGTTCCCTTTGGAGCTGTTCAGAGTGAAGAACAACAAGCATCGACCGTAGGTAATCTTAGCTTCTGATTGCAACTAGCTACTGTTCTTGACCTCGTCTAAAGCTGCCTTAGAAATGGCTGGACTTTAAAATAAAAATTAAATTCTCGGTTTTATGGAAGATAGCCTGTAGGACTGTTAACTGCCTGTCTGTATGTCTCCTTGTCTGCCTGCTTGTCTCTCTATCTGCCTATGTCTGGGTCTCTGTCTTTCTCTCTATCCTTCTGTATATGTGCTGTCTGTCTATCTGCCTGTCTGTCTGTATGTCTGTCTCCATGTATGTCTGTCTATCTTTCTGTCTGTATCTCTGTCCCTGTGTCTGTCTGTCTGTATATCTGTCCTTCTATATGTCTATTTATCTGTCTGTCTGTATATCTGTCTATGCTTCTGTCTGTCTACCTGTCTGTAAGTCTCTTTGTCCCTCTATATGTCTACCTGTCTGTATGTGTGTTTGTCTGTCTGCTTGTCTCTCTATCTGCCTAAGTCTTTCTCTCTGTCTGTCTCTCTGTCCCTCTGTATGTGTGATCTCTGTCTATCTGTCTGTATGTTTCTTTATCTGTCTGTTTGTATGTCTGTCTGTCTGTTTGTCTGTCTGTCTGTCAGTCTGTCTGTCTCGCTGTCCGTCTGTCTGTCTACCTATTTATATTTCTCCCTTTCTGCCTGATCATCTGTCTTAATTGCATTCTATTTCTCTGTCTGTCGATCTCTACTTCTGTCTGTAAACCTCTTTGTCTCTCTGTCTGTGTGTATCTTTATCTACTTTCTCTATTCTCTGTCCGTCTTTGTGTCTGTTAATCTCTATGTCTCTGGCTATCTCTTTCTCTATGTCTGTCTCTCTGACTATTTGTCTTCCCTCTCACAGTCCGCCTGCCCGTTTGCCAGAGCGAAAATCTAATAACGATCAACGTGCTAAGCACTCCTTAACGTGCATTTTGCGTTTCAAATTTGTCCAGATTAAAAAGATGAACATATTTTATGAACAACAACAATAAATGGTAGTAATCCGCACTTTGGAATTTTGACAAATGCTTGCAAGATTTTCTTATTTTTGGCAAAAAGACTTGCATTTTTAGTTGTGGACAACATAAATTTGATTAAATTCCGAAAAACACGCATAACTTTTCCAATGCTCTTACACGACATTCCATTTCACAAAATAAATACTAGGCAAATATTTATCTGGCAATTTGAATGCATACCTGATGCAAGAGAGGGAGAGAGTGAGAGAGAGTGGGCGGGACAGAGAATTACGCCAGAGAACTGTGAGAATTACAACATGAATCGCTTTTGTTATGCAGACCAAAAAATGTCAGCATTTTAACTTTACCTCGCAAATTAACGCCCACAGAACGAGGCACGCCCAGTTGTGCCGCAAACAACGCCTCTGCATATTCTGCATACACAATTAAATCGAAACAAAAGTGCAGCAAAGATCGGCGTACAACGGTAGAGAGGGAGTGAGGGAGAGAGAAGAGGGAAAGAGAGCAATGGACAGATGCGAACGCTTTTAATTGAAAATATTTGCAAGTTTGATACTGCAATTGACCGCAATGCAACTGCTATGCTCCAAGATAACCATGTGAAAATGCAAAAATATAGAGCAAACTTGCACTTGTAGCACGACTAGCAGTTACCCTAGAAAATTAGAAAATAGAATTTACAAAATGAAAGCAAGACGAAAAGAAAGACTAAGCTATGTAATTTCTCACCTGCAGTTTCTGTTCCTCACCAACATTACAGGGTATTTCATAGTGTTGCATACATCACATAGGTGTAACACAAATAAATGTCAGCCTGCCGCCGGCGTTAGCCCAAATTGCAGTAAAGCAACGTTTATTGATTGTGCATTTGAATATTTTATTGCATTTGCAACCTGACACATTCACACAGTGATGGCAACTGCCAAACATTTGTCCCTTTCCCTACTCCGTTCCCCTGTCGTCTCATCTTCTTCTTCTTCTGGGGCACCTGGGAATTTGCAAGCAATAATTTGTCGGATATAGTGCATAGTTTAATTAAAATTCTCATTGAATGAGTAAATGGGTAAAAGTCTTGTGACAAAAATGAACACACACTAAAAATGTTTCACATTTAATTTCAGTTTAGTTTCGGGCCACACATTGTTCTGTCTATGTGTGTGTGGCGCTGTAATCAACTAACATGTGTGCACATTTCTATATGGAAATGTCGCTTGATTGTGGCTGCATTGTGCGGTCAGTGCAGGTCCCCCGATATTACGTATACGCATGGCATGAATGAAAAGAAGTCAACTGAAATGTGTGTTGCATACTTTTTGGCGCTACCTTAGAGAAATCAAGAGAAAATCGCTTTTGTGCTTCCCCTACACTGCTGTAGACTGTAGCACGAGTCATTTTGGAAATTACATTGTGCCCAGGCAGCTCGTAGCTCACCTGTGTCAGCCAAAAATAATTAGATGAAGCTCTCCCCTTCTAGATCTCTACTTAAAGCTTTAATAATCGAAACAGTGGAGAGAGAAGAGACTCATATTGTGCCTTTGACATGGCGTAGGCGCCTACGCATTGTGGCCTGGCAATTAATTAATGCTCAATAGGGGCCGGGGGAAAAGGGAAGCGCATTAAATTTGATAAGCATTTAAGCATGTTACTCGGCACTTCCGTTTGCAGATAAAGAGAGCGTTCACACACACACACACAGGCAGAGACAGAGACAGGGACTCACATGTAGGCGACAGTCAACTAATGCAGAGGCTGCAATGATTTATTATTAGGTAGCTGAATTATTCACGCGTTTGTCGGCGCAAATAAAGATTAATGATGGCGTTTCAGAATTTTGCACGCCCAGCGCTGCCTGTCAGCTTGTCTATTTAACTGTCTCTGTCTCCCTCTCTCTCTCTCTCTCAGTCTCTGACCTCTCTCTCGCTGACACTCCATATGTGGTTTGTTTTACAGCGCCTCTTTGTGCAGATTTCCGCACCCGAACGTGCAACGAGCAACGTCCAACGGCAAAAACCAAGCAACCGCACGCGGCGCCATTTCGCATTCACACACACACACACACACACAGGCACATCACAATTCAGTTGTGCGTAAAATTTATGCATATGTATGTAGACGCGTGTTGTTTTCCCAACACGCTCTAGAGCGCCCCGGGCACAGCAACCTGCCTCCCCCCCGCACCCGAATTGAATTTCGGAAACTGCGTTGGCAACTAGACGGCGCAGTTCGTGTTTGATCCATGATATGTAAATTCTTTTCATGCGCACTGTGGCTTAACCTTTGACGCTGCCAATGCAAAAAAGAAAGCGCTCATTACGGAGAGGGAGGGGGAGGAAAGAGGAGGCTGGCCAGCAGGTTAGACAGATAAATGCAGTATCATTAAAAGCGACTCTGGCTGCGTTCTCTCTTTAAGTTGAGGCATTGTTTGTGCTGCCTCTCAATTTGGCATACAAGCCTATTCCATTTGGCGTCTATTTATAAAGCTCGTCATCGTCGCCCGCTGCGACACAGGACTCACTCCACAGGGCTGGCACATTCGGCTTGTGACTAACTCGAGCGCGTCAGGCAAGAACCCAAGCAGTAGCTGGGATTTAAATGCTATTTACACAGCTTTCGGCTGTCCAACAACAAAGCCTGCCAAGGGAGGGAGGTGAAAGCCTAGTACAGAAGGACCCCAACGGGGCAAGGACTCATCCCACATGCCATCTACCTGCTGTTCCGGCTGCGAGGCTAATGCCCAACTAGTGTTGACCTTTTTGCCATTGTCTGGGCACGTATGAAAGGGCTAAAAATGTGACACTGCTTTGAAGAAGAGAAGGAGTGAGAGAGAGAAAGAGAGAGAGAGAGAGAGACAATGCTGACCGAGATTCAACTGGAAATTTTGCACACCTGTCGGCAGACGTGGCCAACTGAGATTGAAGCTCAGCTCTGAGCCTGTGGCGGCTGCTGGGAATGGGCAATGGGTCTGTGACTGGGCTTGGGATTGGAACTGGGACTGGGAACTGGGACTGCACAGAATGGGGAGCTGGGGCATTGACTGCGGCTCAGGGAACGTTATTATCTTGACACATGTGGAACGGCTTTTGTTTTGGCCCTTTTGCACAGAAACGTATTCGACGAGCAGAGCAAAGCAGCTTTCTCTCCTTCTTCTCCCTTGCAACGTGTTGCTAATGCATGTTGAGTCCAGCTTAAGAAACAATTCAAGTCTTTGTTTGATGTTTGCGCCAGCGACACTCGAAAATCCATTTAGCAATGGAGTGAATGATGTGAATGTCTGTGAAGCTCTAAAGAGTTTTCACCCTCAAAGTTTATTAGGTTAGCACAGAGAGAGAGAGTCGGACAAATAAATAGGTAAAGAAAGTTTGCTATAAATCAACAATATAATTGCAAACTTTCTGCCATAACTCAGCAAAGCAACGAGTTGCAGCTCTCCCCCTTAAAGTAGTTCCAGTAATACAGTCTGTCACTCTCATATCTACCTCAAATAGTCTCTATTTACATGTGAAAACTTCTTTAACTTCAAATCACCCACATAACTTCAAAGTTCATATATGAAAAGTTTTGGAACTTTAGTTTTCTTTTCCCTTCAAGCCACAAATTTCAGCTCTAATCTAATAACGAAAATGTTCCGGTTTCGTCCAATGGGAAACAGCGAAAATTGATGAAATTGATTTCCACATTGGTAATTTTGTAACGTGGCGTAAGTTTCTACCTGACAACTGCCAGCTGCCTCGTTCCACCTTTGACCCCTTTTCCTTTCTCGTTCTCTTCCTTCCTTCTGCTGACAACTGCTGCTGCAACTGACCTGACCTCCCACTAAATATTTGGCCATCCATCTTGGCCAAAGGCAGACACACCAGAGCGCACATGGCCATCCTGCTGGTGCTGCTGCTGCTGCTGTTGTTGTCCTTGTTATACTCCATGTTCTCTCCTTGTTACCCCCTGCGGGCGCAGACGTCGCCATCAACGCGAGGCAGCCATTTTGCAGTCTCAGTGGCAACTTCAACGCTAGATTTTCAGCTTCTTTTTTTGCTTTTCCGTTTCGCTGTTGCAACAAATTGTATATATGACCTGGCAGCAGCCGTGTGGCAAGGTAGCCCAGCTAGAGGGGGGCAGCCAAGCAGGGTGTACGGTTTGGCAGGCACACTAACGACAGTTTATAAAATATTCAGCTTCGCTGCTTAGGCTGCCACTGTTGCTGCCCCAAGCTGCTGCTGCCTTTCAGTCTCTCTGTCTCTCTCTCTGTCTGTCGCTCGCTAAAAGTTTTTAATGAATTTTTTAGCAAGCTAATCGAAGTCACTTTTAGTTGAAAAATGCATTAACTAATGCTTCACGTGCACCACGCGACGTATGCGCAATGTGCGAGAGTTATCTGACAGATTTGCGCTACTTTGTGAGCACTGAGATTGGAATGATATGGAGAAGAAGCAAATGATGACTAAGGGTTTTGACTAGTAAGTTAAGGGTTTATTTAGGTGGGATATTTGCTAATATAAATTTAGATTATCATTGAACAATTTAATAAGGTATATTTGCTTTGTTTAACAATATCTTATTCACTTGTAAATTTATTGAATATCTGTTGATGAATTTTAATATTGTAGAATTCATTCTTCGTCTCCAAACATTCCCTTTACAAGGAAAGGCAATCTGAGCCTCGAGCTTTGCTAGTGGCGCCAATCAAAAAACTTGAGCCTTGTGGTGGCGAAGCCTTTGGGTGTATTTAGAATTCGTGTAGAAGCCGAGTCTGTTTGGCAAACATGAGTATCGCATGGGGAGTACTTGAAAGACGGGCAGATGTTGTCGATAATGAGCGTGTGAACTGTGCCTGAGTTTAAACACGTTTAGCTTAGGCAGATTTTTGAAGTTGCCTGGGGACTGCTGGGACTATCAACAAATACTTTGCACTTTAAACAAAACAAAGACAGGGACAATGCCTGCACATAATATCAATAGACATGCAGACATGCTTTATACATTTATTGCCACTTAAGAAACCAAATTAATTATGATTAACCAACACTAACTTAGGTTATTTACAACTTTTGATTCTGTCTCACTTAGCCAGCAATTAAACTTACTTTCTTTTATTACACTTAAATTCTATACATTTGTTGTCGTGTATTCTTTTCGTGTTTTCGTTCCATCTTTTTCGGTCGATCGTGTTTTAGGCATGTCTTAATTTTTAACAGTTATTAAGTCTACTAATATCAAAGTTTCCTGATGTGATTGGGGTTTTTTTGGGTTTGTCCCAATTTCTGGCACATTTGTTGGTTTTAATTTGAAAATTTAAATATAAAAAATCTGTCATATTGTAATTTAAAATTTGTCATGTACAAGTTTTAATTTTAATTTTAATTTTAATCGTAATCAGTCAACGGTCCATTGTCGACTTTTAATAAATAAATAAATAATAAAACTAGTCAGCTCTGCTGCTGCTGCTTGTTCAATTTCCATTAAGTACATCTTCATTGGCTTATTTATAAGTCAAACGTGGCCTAAGCTGGCGCTTCTCTTGTTAACAAAGTTAATTAATTTCTGCCAGTCTTCTACTGCTTCTGCTTCATCTGCTACTTCTTCTCTGTCTGTGTCTTTGTCTTTGTCTTTTCTCTGTCCCTGTCTCTGTCCGACAGAGTGTCAACTGTCATTCGTTTACTTATGCGACCGAACGGGAAGTTGAAGCCGAGGCCTTAGGCCTGTGGCATTGTGAGGTGTGGCCAATGTCTGTCAGCTTGTTGACTTCTGTCACACATGGCGTATGCATAATTCAGTGTGAATTCTCTCTCTGTTTTTTGCACCATCGACTGTGAAAAACTCTCCTTGCCAGGTGTAATTAAGTTGCAAGCTGCAAGCTGCAAAGAATTCAGACAGCTTGTGGAAACTGCTAAAATATCTCAACTATTTTTCCAATTAATTTCACCTGGCTACGAGCTGAATTTATAGCAACATTTGCAGTTTTCCGCTGTGCACACCGAGCGCATATTTTGCTTGGCTTATTTAGCTTCGCCCAACGAGGACGACTACGATGACGCTCGACTACCCGAGTATATTTCTTGGCTCTTATATCTCATTTCAGGCAATTGCAGCTGCTGCTCCACAAGTTGCTCGGGTTGCTCCCGTTGCTCCCATTGCTCCCGTTGCTGGGGTTGCTGCAGCACCTCGACTCCTTGGCGATTGCCTTGGGTTGTAATTTCAGTTGCAGTTTTCTCTGCTATTTGATTGTTGCTTTCCTTGCCTTGCTCCGCCATGCCCTGTTCCTTCCGTCCTCGACAACTAAGAGCTTCAATTATAGACTCTGACAGACATCACGCCGGGCTGGGGAGTCCAAGGGAGAGGCAAGAAAAACGCTTGGCAAGACAAGCAGCATTTTTGTGCTATTTCAAGCGCGCAATGCGTGCAACCTCTGCGAATGCGATGCTGACTATGAGTGCGAGTATGAGTGCTGACTCTGGGTGTAGCATAAGTTTTCTGTTAGTCCGAGTGCACTTGTTGGTGTTGTTGTTGTCGTTGTTAGTGCACAGCCATCGAGCTTAGGTAAATAGTCAGCTGCAGTCTACCGCCCTATCTGATTGCTAATCAAAGCTCTTGAAGCCCCAAGACATCGCTTATTGGCTGCTGCTGTAGCTGTAGCTGAAGCTCTGCTGACAGCAGTGAAACGCAATCCTTATTTAGCTACTACACTGTGTAAACTACTCGATTTTCCGCTGTTAAAATAGCCAAATAAATGGCTATCAATAAGCTGCATCAATCACACGCGTTGAACATTTTTCTGCTCAAGGTTTTCACTATTACTATTGGAATTTCTTGCGAATCGTTGAAAATATTACAAAAGTTTTGGTAAATTATTGCAGCTGTAATATGTTGAGAGATCTTGAAGTGTTATTGATTTATTAAATGCATTTCCTAAGGCTCTTCACGAACATTCCTTTGTCATTAGATTTTAAATTCGTTATGGAATACAGTCAAATAAACTAACAGATACCCTGCTTGCTTGGCCTAAGGCTGTCATCTGTCATATACTCACAACTCTTGCCTGACAACTCTTGCCTGCACAGGGTATCTCTGCCCACAAGGGCATCATAAAGGCGTCGCCAAGTGCAGAAAACACTAAGGAAAAACCACACAAATAACATTTGATTTGATTTATTTGTATTTAGAAAATGCGTAAATGTGCCTAATGCATTTCTGGGCCAACAGGCGAGACGCTGCTCAGTTGGCAAGGCGGAACAAATGCCGTGGATGGGGGGAGGTTGAGGTGGAGGCAGATAACGGTGCGGGCAACCGCATGCTTGTCGAGCTGTTTAAATATTTGAAAATCCATTAAGCATATTGACAATGTCGACGTTGCTGTCGATGTGTTTGTGTTTGGGATTGTGATTCTGTGTGTGTACCCCAGGCTGGCTCCGTCTTCAGCTTCAGCTCCACTTCTAGCTGCGGTTGTGAATTTGAATACGGAGTCGCCTTGGGTTTCTTTTGCCTTTGCTCCAGTTGCCCGTCTGAATGGATCATTAGTGCAGCTAATGGCGCAGTCAATAAATGACGGCTCAGTGCCACGCCCACTATTTGAATTTGAATATGAATCGCAGGGGAGTAGGCAAAGGCAAACGCAGACAGACGCAGACAGGCAGCGGGCCCCAAGTCACAGCCGCCGGCATTTCCGGCCAGTCGAAGGCGGCGCCAGGACAAGACATAAAACGGATTTATTAGGTCATTGCTGGAGGGGAAGCCGCATCGCGCATCGGCTACATCTCCATATCTGGCTTGCTGCTGCGTAAGCACTTGATAGATAACAACTTGCCGAAGCCTCTCCTCCCCTTTTGCTCTCATTACTCTTAATAATTTTACAAAATGCCAACGCAACTGCTGACAATGAAATGTTATTTGCAAATTGAAAGTGCCCGCTGGGGCAGTGGCAAACAGAATTTAATAGCCACATGACTATTTGGGGCGAATTAGGCGAAAAGATCAGTAGAGTTTAGTGTTAAAGCAGGAAAGAGTTGTATGGAATGTGAAAAGGTTATACTTAGTTTATAGAAACTGATGAAATTAGAAAAGCAAAAACTATTGCATACTTTTCAGCATAAAAATACAACATACATATTTCTCTACTGTATTAATACGACTTGCATATTCTTAGGTTTCTGTATAGATTATCAGTAAAGGAACTTACCACAGTACTTTGACGTGTTCTATGAACGATTTAAGCTATTAAAGTAGACCCGATCGAAGCACAGAGTTTTACAAAAATATACAAATTAAATCCTCGAATTAATTTCCCGTTTCCCTTTCATCAGACTAATTGAAAAACTTGAATTATCTGTTTGCTGCTCAGCTTATCCAATCGTTAAAATTAACTTTGCAATATTTCGTTGCAATTTGAAACCCTTTCGCAGTTCTTGTTGTTGTTGATGCCCTACAACTTTTTATTTTTCGTGAATTGTCGCAAAATTGTACAATGCACTCGGGCATTTATAAGTAAATATAATATGCATTTTATTTTATTTCAATTTAAAGTTTTTAATGAGTTTTTCCATTCGGCAATAATGCCCCGCAAGTGTCAGTATGTCAGCGTTTGTGTCCGTGTATGTGGTTGTGTGACAGTGTGTGTGTTTGCAGGGATTTTCAACTTGCCCTGCGACTTAACATCGTTTTGTGCTCGCCAATTTATTTATTTTTGCGCAGTTTTTCCAGATTTAAACAAAATTTCAATTAATTTCAGCAAAACTAAATTCAATTTCACTGACGTGAAAAGGGGGCTGGGCAGAGGGATTTATTGTTATCACTGTGATTATGCAACAGCAGCAGCAACTGCGCGTTGCATTTGTTGTTAGCCCGCCGGCGTAATTGGATATTAAATAGAGATTTTCACCAAAAATTGCAATTTAATTGCGAGAGCATAAAATAAAATCGCAATCGTGGCTAATCTACGCCAAATCAATGGAGACTGTGTGCGTCCGTACCTCGTTATGTCCCCCACCCCTGCCTGCCCTGCAGTAACTCTGTTGAAAATTAATAACAAATTTGAAATGGACAACAAAAGGGGCATCAATGCGAGCCGGCAAGTGAACAGCGGCTGCGGATGACCAATGTCCACTTTTTGTGTGGCACTGACAGCGTACAGCGACGGCTTTGTGTGCGACACAGCTGAAGCCAAGCTGGAGCTGAGGCTGAGGCAGTAGCTGCCACCCGCTGACAGGCATATTGATACAAAACGCTGAGACCCTCCTGTTCCCTCCCCCACCAGCCTGCCCAGCCGACCTGCTGCAGGCTGTGACATTAATGAGGAATTGTGAAAAGTTGCTCCTCAATTTGCCTGTCACTCAGTCCCTGGCAGAGACTGTGATTCGCATTGTGTGCAGGCTGTCCTCCCCCCCTCCGCCCTTCACCGTCCCATGCCAGCACATTATTTTGGCTTTGGTAATTCAAATGCTTTGTATGCGGTTTAATAACGTTGTGAGTTGTTGCTCCACATTCACATTCCACTGTCGCATTCGCTCTGTGCTGCTTAAAAGGATGACTGGATTTCATATTGCTCGACAAACAATCTGCAATTAGTTCGAGCTTCGTTTGAATGCGCAAATTATTTGTTATTTATGCATTCCTTGCTGCCTTTTGATTGACTCGGCGAGTGTTAAGCATACGCCACGTTGGGCAATAATAGGCTCAATTAAAAGTGCAATTAAACGCAGCAAGAAATAAAAATATATGTGGGCGAATTGCAATTGAATTGATTACACGTTTAATTGCAATGCGCTGCGAGGCGTGAAATTTTAATACCCTGCACAATGCGCGAACGGCATATTGAGCATCATAAATAAATATAAATGTCGTTTGGCAAATTATTTCGGCCCTTGCAATTAATCACCAAATAATTTGGTAATTTTAATTTACTGTAAGCACTTCAATGAACACACAGACATATACACACACACACACACACAGTCACAAGGACAGCCGCACTGACAGTTGCATAAGCCATTTGGGTGCATCGTTAATTAAGATTTAATGCTCGCCGTACCACGCCCAGTCATTCAGCAGCAGGCCCCTTAGCCGCCCACATACACATATATAATACATGTGTGTGTGTAGTAGTGTGCCTTACACCCTGTCTGTGTGCGTAATTAGGCGACAATAAGCATTTAATACACATTTTCTGGAACACAAAACTCGCAAACACACAAACAGTTCTCGCACTGCTCCATCTTTCTCTGTCTCTCTCTGTCTCTCTCACTCGCAGCTCGCTGAGTTCCAATTAGTTTTGGTTGTGTTTACGCACGGCTTTAATGCCACGCCCGTTAAGTGCACAGGCACATCATGGCAATTGAGCATTTTGGCCCAAAATGCAATTTGTTAGCTAATTTAAGACCGCCCCTCGATGCCGCAAAACAAACATTCGATGCTCCGTTTCCGTTACGATTTCAGCTCATTCTCTCCCTCTCTCTCTTTCACTTTGACTATTGACTATATGTTTATATGACTGTATGGCCATTGGGCTATATATGGTTATATGGCCATAAGGATATATGGTTATATGTCGTCTATATGGCCTGGCTGGCAATTAAAAATTATCTGCGCAATGGCATCGCCCATAAAATACCCAGACAAATCCAACCCTGAGCTATCTACGCATATGAATATGCATTTGTATGTGTGTATATATGTGTGTGTGTGATTACGAGTGTGTTTGCTTACAATTTGTTGCGTAATTTGAAAGTTGCTTTTACTTTAGGAAGGGAGAACTGCAAATTTAAGAAGTGTCAGGGGGAAAGCTAAGTGAATGAAGCGAGTGAATGAAAGTGTTAGAGAAAGTGTAACAGAAAGACCGATATAAAGAGGCAGAGAAAGAGATTTCGCTAGATCAAGTGAATAAAACGTGACTTATGGTGAATGAATGACATGAAGAGATGATGATGTAAAAATAGAAAAAAGGAAATTTGTACACACACAGATAAAGAGATAAGCAGAAAGCAAAGATAGACACAGAGACAGAGTAAAGATAGACACAGAGACAGAGGAGAGGACTCTACCACAACTTAAAGAATGAAAGCTGGAAACAGAAACAAAACGAGAGGAACAACGAACAAAACAGGTTAAAGAAAACAAGAAGAAAGAAGAGAAGAAGATACAAAGTTAAACAGATAATGTCATAGTGACAGAGAGTTCCATAATATAAAAAAGAAGCTTTAATGAACATACACACAAAATATGTATGTGTATGTAAACATGTATATGATTACATATCCAAACACACTGAGGGTTATATATGTATCATCACAGACTGAGTGAAGAATAAGTAAAGCTTAATTTAAAATCCATTTTCCATTGGAATAATTCAAATGCTAATTCGCATTTGCAATTGAAATATAAGCATAATCGAAGAATTTGATCAAGATAATACGCTCAAGCTGTTTGATAGTTATCACATTACGTATACGCAGGCGAGCACACACGCTTAGCTGCCTGCGCTTTTGTGCATTGCACAGAGAGAGAGAGAGAAGCTCGCACACATAATCGCCTTGCTCAAATTAATCTCTCGCTATGTAATTAATTTGTCCATAATTTGTGGCACAAAATGTAACTCCGCGAACTTGCAGCAATGTTAGTAATTACGTAAGCACACCACACTCAAACAGGGACAGGCAGAGGGACTGGGAGAAGTAGAGGCAGAGGGACTGGGAGAAGTAGAGACAGAAGGAGAGAGAGATACGCTTAGCCACACCCATAGCGACGCCCATAAATCCGCGCATAAATACAAATTACATCAAGGCAAAGGAAGGAAGGAAGGAAGGAGGGGTGGAGGGCAACGACTGAAAGCAATATCAATTTACTCGGGCATCGTGACAGTCAAAGGTTAAATAAAAGTACATGCATAATGAAACTGTTGGCATGCCTCCCCCTCCCCCTTCCCTCTCTCTTTCTCTGCTCCTTCCGCTCATTACTTATGTTTTATGACACGAGCTTAGCTTAGTCTGGCTTAGCATTTCAATGCGCAAGCCATTTAAGACCACAACCAGGAAAGCCAAGCCAACTCACTAATCAGTCCCTAACGAACTTTCGCTTTCACCTTTACTTATGCCACGCCCCCTCTCCCCCTCTCTCCCTTTTTGCAGACAATCATACGCGAGATGAATCGACTGGGCATGATGGTGGATCTGTCACACGTCTCCAAGGGCACCATGCGCGACTCCCTGGAAGTGAGTGAGGCGCCTGTGATCTTCTCGCACTCCTCCGCCTACGAGCTATGCAACACGAGTCGCAATGTGCAGGACGACATATTACAGGCACTGGCAAGGAACGGGGGACTCGTCATGGTCAACTTCTACTCGAAGTTCTTGTCGTGCAGCGACAACTCAACCGTACAGGATGCAGTCGGTAAGTTCAACGAGTGAACCCAGTTTATACCCTTTCCTTTCTCCGACTTTTTTTTGGGTGGGGAGATTATAATAATTCCCTTCTTGCTCACCAGCTCGTTAGATTGAAATCAATCAGCGCTGCGGTCTTTGTGGCTTCCCTGGTGGGCTCTAGCTCTGGCACTGCCTCCACTGATTGCCCTGCCATTGTCTCAGCCAGTTCATTATTGCCTCACGGCTTTTGCTCTTCTTTTTTGCTCTGTTTTGCTTTTGACACGCCATCAAAATGACGGACGTAATCACTTCCTGTTTCGCTGCCTTTCACACAATTCACACTGGCTTGCAGAGCGGGTCGTCTGTCTGTGAGTAGAGCAGTAGAAAGTACATTTGCAGAGCAGTCAAGATGAGATTGGATTTGAAGAGCTACTGTCACCAACTTTGACTTCTCAGCGCAGTAAGCGATCTTGTAGCTATTAAATTACTTGGAAACTCAATCATTTAAATGAGATCAATAAACATCAAATTATTTCAAACTCACAGATAAATGTGATCGAAATGAGAAGCTTTACCTGTTGAATCCTCGGTGAATGCATTCGCAGGCGCAGCAACTTCAATCGATCATTAAGCGATCCCATTAGCGATAATCATTAAACTGAACTCAAAATATGCCATTTAAATAATATTTATATGCCTCAGAATCAATGCTTAGAGAATTCATTCGCGACGACAGCAGCTTCAGTTCATCTTAAATTCTGCTAGAGCTCAATTTAAATTGAGACTAAATCATGCAAGCGAGCTAAGTATATATTAAATATATAACAGGAATTATTATTAATATCAGCCTATATAATAGTTATCAGTATATATACTCTTTAACTCTATGCAGAGTATGCTTTTGGTTAGCCTTGTCTGTGACCTCCCTTAGATAATCTTCGCCTTCTTGCCATTGTTTTATTTGCACTGCAGTTGTCTAATGGCATCTTCCTCTCTCTCCATCTCTCTCCCTCTTTCTTTCTCTTTTCATGTCATTGTCTACGCTTGGACACATTTCAAATTTGCGAAAATTTTAATAACAACGGCTTATGACGACGATGATGATGGCAACAACAACCGAAACCACATTGCGCTCACTTAACAATGGCCCCTTAATGAACCCGCCAACAACAACAACGCTGACGACGACAACGACGACGATTGCCGGCGAACCCTGTCATTCGATATCCTGCTGACCAACACAAACACACACACACACTGATACACATGCAAACACAGCGCATATTAATCACATTAAGCGCGTCGCTGGCATCGATCACGTTGGCCTCGGCGCCGGCTACGACGGCATTAATTTGTAAGTAAAAGTCATTTATTTCACTTAAATGCGCATTTCCCTCGGCCGCAGTGGCTCAACGCACCCCCCACCCCCTGCTCACCCACACTGCTAGCTCCACAGAGACCTGAAACGGAGACGAATCAGCTACAGCCTGGGCCACTCTGACCGCTGTTCAGGTGGTTTTTAAGTTATTAATTGATTCTATTTAAGCACTGCAGCTTAACATTGGCATATTGCGGCCGGCGATTTATATTGCGGCTCATTACGGCCTATGGATGGAAGAGAGTGGGCTGCAGAAGGTGGCAGAGGGGAGGATAGGAAAGCGCACAAGCAGGGCATAATTATAACCAAGTGTCAAGGCTAATGAAGTCATAAAGGAGCCAAGTTTTTGGTACTTTCGTAACACTTTGGCAGGCGATAAAGTTTTAAAGGGGGATATCTATGAACAACTTCGAATAAATATAATTGTTATAACTGCTTCTTGAAACTACCTTATGATATAGTAAGTTAGGTGAAATACCAACTGGAATTTAAAAAGCAAACTAAAATTGTATGCTCAAATCTAGTGAATTATGGCCAAGTTAAAAGTATTAGAAGTCAAGGGAGGGGATCTGAAATCATTGCATTTTGATATGTGATTGAGTAGCTAAGGCAACTAAGTTCTTAAGAACATATTCCACTAAGGGTGAACTATAAAAACTTCCTGAATGAGATTATAATTGTTGAGCAAAAGGATAATTTATAATTAAGAACTTGAATCAATAATTAGATCTTCAAGATTTTGAATTAGCTTTAATTGTCTCTGTCCATGTCCGTTTCTATTCTAAAATTTGACAGTCAATTTCATGTGTAGCTCTTAATTAAAAGCGCTGATTATTAGCAACACATTTGCATACACTACCACGGCATGTGGCATACTGCATAAACAAACAAAGCAGCAGGCTCCAAATTCCGCACACGGCAAGGGGGGGGTCACTGTTCGTGTCAGAAGGGGAGAAAGGCACCATCAACCTGAGTTCAAGCACCCTCAATTGTAGTGTGTTTTTCAATTAAATATTTTTACTACATGCCACAAATTTTACAGCTACAACAAGCATCGCTTTGTTGTGCCAATGTGTGTGACATGCATATGAAAATGCATAACAACAATTTTCATGTAAATCAATTTTCCAACGAAACAAACTTCAATTCGTGGTGCGCCCAACAAGAGAAACAACAGCGAAACCAAAAACAACCGAATATAACCAAAAATGAGAAATAATAAAAACAGCTAACTGGAATTGGGCTTATGAATATTTATAGGCCACTTTCACAGCTACACTCGCACCCACACATTCACACAGACACCCATTTATAATACACGGTAGGCACACGGTACAAGGAGAGACAATAAATAATCTAAAATTCTATGAAATTACAAAATGTCAAATGGTATTTTCCGGTAACCTTTTTCCCGACCCCCAGCCAGGAAAATTGACTGACGTTTAATGCGTTAAACAAGCGACAATCGAGCATGCTTTCCCTGATGGTAGGGATACCATGTTGTTATTGTTGTTTTATGTAGTGCAGTGTTGTTGTGCACACTGCATTCTGCGGTGCCTCAACGACAGCTGACACATTCGCATAGTTTTGGTCAGGTTTGCGCATACCTTTCATGCCACTAAGAGCAGATATCGCTACCCTTTCTGTATGCAATATGTGACATGGAATAGGAACGGAGAGGGAAGGTATACTAGAGAGATGGAAAGTTAAAACATACCGCATAACCTAAGGGAGTTATCTTATCTCATGTGTATTTCTTAAAAGTTCATTAAAATTGTGTTGCCAAACTTCATTTAAATATGTTGCCAAACTTCACTCAAATACAAAGTGCAGGGTATTCTTGCTTCTCTATTAAAAGTTCACAGAATATCCTTCGTGTTGGTAATTTGCCCTAAATATGCGATTATTGTGATGAATTTAGTATGTGCCGTGTAAAATGTTAAATGCGAAATGGAAACAGTGAAATGGAGAATGAAGAAGGGAAGAGGGAAAAGGGAGACTGGGAGAGGGAGTTGGTATAAATGGTAAATGAATTTAAAGTGCCAGCCACAACCGCAAATGAGTAATATTAATTTGGAGAAAACAATGTTCGAATTCCATTTGGAAAATACACACACAAAATATTCGGGCGCTGAAATATGCGTGTGCTTATGGCCAGTGTAGAGCTCAGGCAGCCGCAAAAGGAAGCCGAGTAGAAACACAAGGACAGCTGAAGAAATTACAAAGCGAAAGCGGTGGTCGATGTGAATTGGGCTTTGCTATGACTATTTGAAGCATGCTTAAGATGTTTCGTGCTGGCATAAGAAACAAAAATACAGGGTGTCTTAGTACGAACAAATCTTAGATAGCTAACAAGGTCAAGGAAAAAATTAATTATATTGAAGTCAATATAAATAACTTTTTTTCTTGACCTTGTTAGCTCTTCTGTTTTATTTTGATTTTAGTTTTGCAAGTTTTTGAAAAAGGTCACCCTGTATGTGTGGCATATTAATATTTCCATGTCATTTAAAATGCTTCCTAAACGCTGCATATAAAAGTAAATTATTATTTATTTGTACTTCCTTTCGAGCCTGCCCAGAAATATTCATTTATTATTTATTTGCCCATTGTTTAGCCCATTATTTATTTGTTTTTTGTGGTCATGACTTGCATAAATGCTATGCCTGCCCTTACTTATTATTATCCACAAGCAAACGCTTTGAACATTTCAATTTAGAATTGACTTTTCTGCAATATTTATGATAATGTATTTGGGCTGTGCAGGTGAAGAATATCCCTCTTTAAATTTCTGGTTTTGATGTGGCATAAACTGAATCAAAAGTGTGTTAAATCACGTGAAGTGAAGACAATGACAAGATATTATAATCTAAGTTGTATATCAAACAAATCCTTAAAGATATTGAATTGGTCTTAGGTGTACACAAACGTCATAATACATATGGCTTCAAGTACAAATTTCAATGAGATCCTTGCATAAATAACTTTACTGTATTCATATTAAATCTTAAGTGTTTCCGCATAAATTTTTAAATAATGTGATTACCTATAAATACTTTTCTCTTTCATTTGCTTTATGTAGCACACCCAAAGGCCTGGAGGATGTCTCGTCATATCCAACGCTCTTCGCTGAGCTCCTCGGAGGGGGTTGGACCATCGACGAGCTAACCAAGCTGGCGGGCGGCAATTTTCTGCGTGTCATGCAGCAAGTGGAGAAGGTGCGGGATGATAAGAAGACTGCCGGGGTCAAGCCCTACGAGGATCATCCCAATTTCCGTACTGACGATCCGTATAATTGTACTTCCAGCTAATTAGATTTAAGCGATATATCCCAAAAGGTTGTACAATAGGCCCGACCAGCGTGCAGAGAAAGTGTATCGCGCATCTGACAGCGATAACGATAGTAGAATAAATCAAGGATTATATAATACTTAACGTAATTACAGTCTAGCACAGTACGTACAGTTATAAGTGGGCTAGCAGATATGGTTTTTATAAGCTCTAAGAATATACCTACCAAATCTCTGGCTAATTCTCTCAATCGTATCTGTGAAAACTCTACGAATTTGCTCTTTTTTTTTGTATGTTTTGTTTTTGTGACAATCTACAGACTGCCAAGAAAAGCACCCACAATTCTCAATTGATAAAGAGTTTTCCTTAACGGTTTTCTGTCTACCTACCAAACTTCCATATTGAACAAATTCTGAAATCCAATTGCGACTTTTTAACTGGACCAACACGAAAATAGCAAAGAAAGAAAACTTTGGAATGCCAAAGTACATATAGTCTTGCAGTACATAAATCTACTATATATTGTAAGTCTTTTATCATTTTCCGATTGATAAAGAAATGAACTAATTGTAATTCCTAACTCTCATTAAATTTCCCCATATAAAGCAGCCAGATTTTTGTCAGCCTGCAAGACTATATTCACCTTTTTATAACACACCGATCAACTGAAAGAAACGTTTCCAATTTCATTTGTTTAGTTGATTATAGAAAATCTACATATCAAGTATGTAATAAAGTCGAAAATGAATAATTTTCCTAGATTAATGTTAATGCAAATATTGAAATGTGGGAAAGCATACACTTAAATTAAATACTATTATTATTATGGATAAATATATAGAGGATTAAATACACAAAAACAAGCTTAATTCCAAATTAATCAAATATTTAGTTAAATTTTTTAAGCAGTTTGCAAACGATGAAGTTGTAAAGAAAATTGCGGAAAAACTGAGAAAAGTAAATAGCGTAAAAGACACTAAATTAGCAAGTAAGCAAAGTGGGCGTGGCACAGCCCTAAGTGCATAGTTGTAAATAGGTTGACGAATTCAATATGTAATATCCCCCCATATATATATATATATATATAACTATTACACATACTTAGAAGACATTCTCCCTGCATTTCCAAACTTACAAAGAAAAATAAAAGAAAAAACAATAAAACTAAAAATTAATAAAGAACTCTGTCAGTATCTCTGTACCTTCTGAACCTACAAGAATCTAGTAAAATGTGCGTAGACCTAAGTAAATAAATATATGAAATATACATTGCGAGAGGAAACGAATTCAATAATTGTACATTTTCTACGCAAATTATGAAAGGAAAACAAAAAGGTAAAGAAAAACTATTGTTACAATTTTTTACGACGTATTTTATACGATTTTTGTAATATGTACATAGTATTTTTTACCTACGACCGTATGCTATAATTTAAACACCTATATAGTTTTCTAGTAAAAATTCTGAAGAAAAAAAACAAACTTGAAAACGAAACGAATATCTACTACAATTATAATTACAGTGTACTTAAACTTAGTAAGTTGTTAGTCGACCGATCGTTAGTTCATAGGCTAAATGTTTGCCTTCAAGGCGGGGCTTAGAATATCTGTAAAGTTTACACACACATGCATACATATAGAAAGTACATGTACACATACACACACTTCAATTTCAATTTTCAAGCGCATTCCAATTCCACTTTGTAATGTGCGAATTTGGTTAGGGCTGACACAAAACGCATAAATATTGTAAATCCACATGGTAGTTAAAAACTTGAAAATGGTAAAATGTTTAGCGAATAAATTTCAATAAAATGTCATACAGATTGTCGTATAATAAAATAAGCTAACTTGTTTTTCATTTCGTGGAAAGACTTCGAATTTCCGAGCTATTTTCCCACTAGATCTAGCGTGTTGAAATTGGCAACACGGGATAAATTTTAAATAGAAATTCTGAATTGCGAGAACAACTGCACTCAAGCAGTTAGAACCAGTGTAGGTTATGCAGATTGACGTGAATCCTTTTTGATCAGACCATTAGCAATGCTCATATGTTTACTAGATCTGACACATCCGCAACACAAATGGGATCGTGTCTTGGGAAACGAGCTCTGTTAACGAGCACACTGTAAACTCTTCTGGCTGCGGTGTGACGAATTTCGCGATAGCTTAGGTTTGTGGCTTGGCTAAGCACTTTAACAGAAGCTGTACTCTGCTGTCGGCATTGCTCCACAGCTAACAGGATTGCTCCACAACAAACAAGAAGTTTCGCCGGAATTCACTATAATGCGCCAGATTGCAGCTCGTTGACTACTACTGACGTCATAAATGTAAGCATAGGCATTTTCTTGTATACAGATGTTCAATATTTACTGCAATAAATGTAAAATATATTCATTTGTATTCATTTCAAAATGATTCTAGTTTCCCTAAATATATTTCTTCAAATTTTACAATTTTATTAAATTAAAATATATATCAACTGTTTTTAGCAAATTATCATTTGTGACGTCAACTCGTTGCTGTCCCTTTTTGCTGACCTTGTTGTATCCTTAGTTTCAAGACGCACTTTTGTTTACATTTTTTTTTGTTTTTCTGACATGGCGTCAGAGAAGGTGGCGCCGGAATTGTTGGCGCTGCACCCGAAGAACGATTCCCAGCCAGATGTGGTGCTCGAGGAGTGCGGAATACAGCGGCTTACTGCTAAGGATTTGACCTACAACGATTTCTACTGGCACTACATGCACACCAATTTGCCCGTCATCATAACGGACGTATCCAATTCTTGGGAATGCCGCAACTGGGCGCTGGACAAGGACAACGAAAACGCGAACATTAGCACGGATACGGCAGGAAGCAGCAGCAGCCAGATCAATTTCGACTACCTCAGGAGCCGCATTGGTAACCTCGACGTGCCTGTCGCAGACTGCAATGTGACCTATTTCAATAGCCATGCCAAGCTGGAGCTGAAGTTTCATGATTATCTGCAGCGCTGGCAGCGCAGTACTGCGGACGAGCCCAACTGCAACGTGGCCAAGGAAAACCTCTACCTCAAGGACTGGCATCTGGCTGCCCAGCTGCCCACGTATGAATTCTACCAAGTGCCCAAGTACTTTGCTTCCGATTGGCTGAACGAGCAACTGATTCACGAGCAGCGCGACGACTATCGCTTTGTGTACATGGGACCCAAGAACTCCTGGTAGGTTGTGGAGTAGTTAATCTGTTCTCATCTCATTGCTTTGCCACATTTAAGGACCTCCTTCCACTCGGATGTGTTCGGCTCGTTCAGCTGGTCCACGAATATTGTGGGCCACAAAAAGTGGCTTATAATGCCGCCGGGCGAGGAGCTCAAGATGTCGGACAAGCTGGGCAACCTTCCATTTAGCATCGATGAGTCGCAACTGGAGGAGCATCAGGTGCGCTATTTCACCATAAATCAGACGGCCAATGAGGCGGTGTTCGTGCCCAGCGGCTGGTACCATCAGGTCTTGAACGTAACGGACACCATCTCGGTGAACCACAACTGGTTCAATGCGTGCAACGTTGGGCTTGTGTGGCGCAATCTACTCGCCAATCTGCTGGCGGTGCAGAAGGAGATCTCCGATTGCCAACAAATGGACAACTTTGAGGCCCACTGCCAGACCATGTTGCGGGCCAGTTTTGGCATCAACTACCTCGATTTTATAGAGCTTTTGGAATTCATCGCCGCCCGCCGATTAGCCAATAATCTCCAGGACCAAAAGAAGGCCAGCAGTTTTATACTTTTTGATAGATACCAAATGAACGATTATCATGTGCAATCCGATCTCCAGTGCCTGCGCCGTCTGCTCGCCGACATGCTGCAGGAGCCGAGTCTACACCAAAGTCCGGCGCAGCTGGCAAGGCGCTGCAAACAACTCGCAGAGCAGCTAGAGCAGCGGCAGCAGGTCTAGTCATAGCCACCATGAATGAGGATGCCTTGGCATATTTTTATACCAAACTTGTATTCATATACATGCAATAGTCGTAGTATTTTATCACGTGTACATATATATATTTTAAACCAGTGTATATATACAAGTATATAGCGATGTAAAGGTGTTTGTATCTATTGCCCGTCGGGCCACACGAAGTCGCCTGAGATATTGGCTGTTCTCAGCCAAAAGCATTGATCGATTACACGGAAGCCGAGCTTATTGAACATGCCACACGATGCGGCGTTCTTGGCATTCACCAGAGCCATCACATCCTGACCAAGTGCGGCTATCCTTCTTGAGATTTCCCTGGTCACCAGGCTACCAAATCCGCGTCTTAGGTGCGTGCTCCGCACCTGTAACGCTCCCAAGTAACCACCCTGTAATCTGCGAGAGAAAACATTAGGTAACCTCTCGCTAATCCTTGCTGTAGCTGGCGCTCACCTGATGCACCATGCAACCAGTTGCTGGGAATCCGTTGAATAGAGACCAGCGTTGGCACACAATCGTATCTGGCGCTTTATGAAGTATAGTGAACCCACGTGCCGATTAGGCCACTCGTCATTGATCAGGTCTGCATCCTCCAGCCCCAGTGTATCCATGTGGAAGCCATCTGGTACTCTGAGTACAATTCTCGTGAGTATATGAAGAACTTTTTGTTGCCCTGGCAAACTTACTCAACTGTCAGCTGCGACGCCTCTGCTGCTGGCATATGGTAGAGATTCGTTTCGTCGTCGTACTCCACCGGTAGCTGTTTCTCTGCTATGGTACTCCTTTGTGCCTCGATGTGACGCGCTGGAATGGAACTGCACTTAAGTCCGCTGGACCAATCAAGCAGTCTCAAGGCATCTTTGAGCAGCTCATGTGCGTCATCAAGGCACCCCACGAACAACTGATAACGATCCTAAAGTGATAAAGCGGGCTTAGTTTAAGTTGCAGCGCAATCACAAATCCACTACGAACCACGATGACAAAGAGAGCTGCATCTTTCGCGCTCTGTTCCGAAAGTGTGTACGCCTTGAGATTCTTTATGTGCGGGTCAATTTGTAGGAACCTTATAAAGTTGTCCAGGCAGTAGAACTCTGCACAATATTTAGGCCAATGTTGGGCGTAGCTTGCCTGATACTGCTGCAGTATCACAAGGTCGATTGTTTCCAATCGCGCTTTCATTTTCAAGAGAACAACAAACTGATCAACTCAAATTTATACAATCAACTAAACAGCTTCGAATCGTATTGACGTTATACCCTCGCAGAGGGTGCTTAAGCTATCAAGTATGTTCAATAAACTGAAAACGTGTCTGATAAAGCCGACAGAGCTGATTTACTGCGTCTTACTTTATCGTGAATACACTATAATATACGCAACTTGATAGAAACTCATAGAGAAATAACCCTTCATCTTTATTAGTTGCTATCACTAAGCATGTTAGATGCTTAGTGTTGCTACCAAGTGAATGCGAAAGTGTATTGAAGGTTCTGCATGCCACAGACTATTTCCTGTTTAACTTGTTTGCAAATCGAAGAGAGAGAGAGTGTGTTGGTCTCTCTGAGAATGAGTGTGTCATAAATGTACAATTGCGATTTGATAACAGGGGTCGCTTAGAAATTACCCTATAAGCGTATGGAGATCTTTCAGCAGGAACGTAGCTAGTTAGGCTTGTGCAGAGTGTGTGCCGGCAGGCGGGGGCCTCCAATAATATCTACAATCTTTGTGGTATGCCACGCCTGCTGAATAATGAGTATAATAGATGCCAAATACAATGGGGCAAAAATTATGGAATGGTTTGGGATTAATATTAATCGAGAATAAGAGGGACCTGATTTGGCCAATATAAAAAAGAGGAACAATTAAGATGTCATTTATTTTTGGATAACAAAATATATACTATTTTTTATAGCAACGCAATTCCAACTTGGACACCCGATCACAGCTCTATAACAAATATTTGAATAGTATCGATATTGTTTTGTTTTGGTGACCTTTATTTTGCATCATTGCATATCGATATCTTTTAAATCATCGTAAAATCATTCTTTTTATAGGCAACCATCGCAGAGTAAGTTTACATTTGAATGCATACATTCAGATTTTATTCGCCATCGGGCCAAGTGAATTGTCCGAATGCGGGTTCCACAATGAACCAATAAATTTTGTCGATCATTTGAAAGCCCAACTTCGTGAATACTGCAACGGACGCTTTATTCCCAACTACAATCTCTGCGGCAACATCGTCGCCTAAATCGGCGATACGTCTAGAAAGTGCCTTGACTAGAAGGGTGCCAAACCCACGTCGCTTGTACGCATCATCGACGTGTAGAGCCCCTAGTAAACCATCTTGGGTTCTAAATGAAGAGTCAATTGGTTAGCATATATAAACATACTATGTATGCTAAATTTGCTACACTTCTTACTTTATACACCAACCAACTAACTTCTGAGTCTCCTCTTCGTACAATCCAACGTTGGCGCAATGGCGAATTTGTCTTTGAACAAAGAACAAGGATCCTTCATGGCTGTAGGGCCATGCCTGATTTATGAAGTGACCATCATGCTCGGACAGGCATCGGAGTTGAAAGCCCTCAGGACAGCTGTAAGATGACCTTTTAGTCGATCGAATTGAAAACTGGAAAGCTAATAATCTACTTCACGGAAAACACCGAAGCCTGTTTTACAGGAAGATGATAAAGGTCACCGTCGTAGAATTTTTTCAAAGACAGTTGTTTATCGTGGATTACTTTCTGCACGGTGGCAATATACCGTAATGGTACCGTGGTACAGAATACCCCATTTGACCAGTCTAGCAGGTGTAGCGCCTTCTCCAAATATTCCATTGACTCTCCTAGGCAGCCGACAAATAGCTGATAACGATCCTTAGAATTGACTGGGTTATACTCTATTCAGATTTAGATTATATTTAAAGGAAGATACCAGAATGAGAAACAGACCCAACTCTTGGGCACGCTGATCGCGAAGTGTATAAGACCAAACATTTTTCATTTGAGGTTCGACTGTCTTGAAGGAAATAATGCTGTTTATGATTTGATACTCCGGATAATACTGAGGCCACTCTCTACTAAATAGAGTCTTCATCTGCCGCAGACCCTCCAAGTCAATAAGTTGAAGTTGCTCAAATGTCGACATTCTGAACTTAAATTGGTACTATGAATTGCAGCTTGGAAATATACCAGAGCCTTATATAGTCAAGTCAAGAAGATAAAACTTATCTTTTGTTTATGAACGATTTTCCTGATAGTTTAAATTTGTTTTTAAGATCCGGACTGGTATTAGTGCACATTTGGCTTTAAGCTGTTTTTATCAAAGGTTTTACAACTGGCGGTATTAACCAGATTCATATACTCATAACTACTGTGCCCAGTTTGTGACGTTAGTGAAGTTTATCAAGATATTTTCAAACTGTGCAGGTAGTATTTGTTTAGCGTTAAGGGACCTACAGTGTCTTTGCTTGGACCAGAGGTTTAGTCTTCGAAGAGGGTTCTTCTCAGTATTTTTATACACTTCGACCATTGAAAATGGTTAAAAAGGGTATACTAACTTTGTGCAAATGTATGTAACAGGCAGAAGGAGGCGTGGCAGACCCCATAAAGTATATATATTCTTGCTCTGGATCACTAGCCATGTCTGTCTGTCGGGATGTCCGAATGAACACATAGATCTCAGTTATTATAAGAGGTAGAGACACCAAATTTGGCATGATGGTTTCTATGTAACAGGCGCAGATCAAGTTTATTTGAAATGTTGGGTGTCACGCCCACCGCCCCCGCAAATCAGTAGTTTAATTTTTGAACTCAATTTATAAGCGCTGTGTAAAAGATACAACTTTCTGACTTTAACATACACTACGCTGAATGAAATATCTACGTATTCTTTAACTTGCAATCCGATCCGACAATAAACACAGAATTTATTATTATAAGCATAAAACCAAGTGCTTGTGTCAGCTAACAAGGGAGGCGGGCGAGCGCGAAGCCCTATCGCCATCTGTCGGGAATAATTTCAAAGCATTTCATACATTTCAAGCATGAACAAATAGATAATACTAATCTCAGCATTTTCTTCCGTCTGCCTTGAATTTGTTATTCAAAATCCGGCCAATTTATAGTGTTCCCTTGCTGCGGCAGAGACATGCTCCAGTAATAGTGCACGCCAGGCAGAAGAGTAAAGCCTAATTTATCAAAGATTTTACAAGCTGCGGTATTATCCAGATTGACCAGGGCAGTGACATCGCGTTCCAATTGTATGGCAAGACGTTGGCTTATGGCAGCAGCTACCACAGCGCCCAGTCCACGACGCTGATGCGAGCTGAGCACCTCGAGAGCGCCTAGAAATCCGCTCTGCAGTCTGGTAAGTATAAACTATATTTGTATTATTTCATTACACTATCTTGATAACTTACATCAAGCACCAGGCACACAGTTCCCTGGTCTCTTTGTCGTAGAGGCCGACACTCGTGTTGTGCTCGATCAGCAGTTGAATGAGCTTCAGTGAGCCGACATGACGTGCCGACCAGAGATCGTTGATCAGCTCGGCGTGCTCTGCCCGCACACTGTCCAGATAGTAACCCGTGGGGCAAGTGCTCTGTAGCATCTTTGCCTTTGAGAATGGCATATGATACATTATCGTCTTCATTTCCCGATCCATGCGCAGTTGCCGCTCGGCCAGCAGCGATTTGTAGATGGCATGATGTGTCTCGTGTATTGCGCTCACTTTGAAGCCACGCGACCAATCCAGCAGTCCCAGTGCCCTGACCAGTTCCGGCGTCCTCTCACGGCTTATATTGCTGAAGAACAACTGATATCGATGCTGGAAAGAAGTAGAGAAGCAGCTTAGCTGAATGGAATATGGGAATATTTTTTACAAGCGCACCACTAGCAGAAAGAGTCCATCCCGTTGCCAATCGCCGTTCAGTGTGTAGAATGTCAGGTGTTTGATCTGTGGATCTTTGTCCAGCCAGCGTAGATAGTTATCCAACCAAAAGTAGCCCACACAGTGCTGAGGCCAATCTTTCAGATACAACTCCTGCAGCGCTCTCAGCTCAGCTGGATCTGTTATTGCTGTTAGCTTTGTTGCCATGTCGCAAATGGCACGTTATCATTAGTATGCCCATTTTGCTTTATCACTGTCATCAAAGCTCAGAAGCTTTCGCTAAAACTTTGCAACATATTTCAAAATACTTGTTGCACATATGTATGTTATTAACAGCGCATTCCCTTTAATCAGCTGTTTATCTAACAGCTGGTTCTGTTATTGTAACTGTAACAGTGACTTATCGATTAGTTAACAACGAGCACCGATAAGTCAATGTTGTAGTTTCTCAAATGTGTCGCTAGATGCCGCCAAAGTATATTAAACAACTTGCCGGTTTTTTTTAGTATATTTAAAATTTTATAACTGCTGTTAGCTGTTCAGTTAACAGTTGATGCTGTTATCTCAAAAGTAATTGTCTACTTGAGCAGCGATAACTTTGGCTACTGTTTGTCAAATGTGTCGCTAGAGGTCGCCAACATATATTCAACAACTTGTTGGTTTTTTAGTAAATTTTAAAAACTTGTAACTTTTTATTAAACAGTGGACGCCACTACGGTCGTTTTCGTACATGTCTCGTGTTGCTTTGTATATATACAAAAAATACCAATGCTTAAAATAATACGCACTCAAATCGATTTACATTTGCCAATCTTCGTTTTGTACAATTCGATTTACACATTAACACATTTTAAAACAAATTACAAAATATATATTTACAGCTAGACGAAAATATTATATTTATATATATATATTTATATACGATCTGCAAATAGTTTGTGCTGTAGCTGCCGCCGGTTTAACCATATAGGAAGTGTGTTCTGTCTTCAGGGTCAGGATTGGGCATCCTTAGGGCTCCTGCTTGGGTGTTGGCGACGTCGTCGTAGTCGCCGTCGGCGTAGCTGCTGGCAGAAGGCACTTAGGATCTGCCAGCTCATCCGACTGCTGCTCCTCCTCCGCTGGCTCCTGCTTCACCTGGACTGCAAACAAAGCGTTGTCGCTGCTGTCGTCGCCCGCCTTGGCACGCTCTGCCTGCAGTCGCCGCAGCTCCTGCGCGAGCGTCTCTGATGACTCCGACTGCGTGGGCGTGTGTGACAAGGTGGGCGTGTGCGAGGCAGAGCAACTAGACGAGGCGGAGCTGCGTGACGTTGCCAATGGCAGTGACTGTTGTTGTTGCTGCTGTTGATGATGCTGCTGCTGGTGCTGGTGCTGCTGTTGTTGCTGCTGCTGCTGCTGTTGCTGAGTGACCTTGCCCATGAAGGTGCGTATCTCCTCGAAGTAGGACTCCTCGCTAGGATTCTCGCAGAAGCGTCGTATGCAATGCATCCGCTCGCTTACCCCACTCAATGCACTCAACGAGACCGCATCCGACTCGTGCTTCTTGAGATGCCTGTCCAGGTTCGTCTGCTGGCCGAAGCAGCGCTCACAGATCTCGCACTTGAACGGCCGCTCCTTGTTGTGGATGTTGCGCACGTGGCGCTGCAGGTTGGACGAGATGCTGAAGGAACGTTCGCAGTACTTGCACTTGTAGGGCTGCTCCCCGGTGTGCGTGCGCAGATGCCGCGTCAGATTGGCGGAGCGAGGGAACACTTTGCCGCAGAACTTGCAGGTGTAGCGATCCTTGTTGCGCTGCTGTTGTGCCGCGGGCAGCGTCGAGCCAGCAGCGCCTCCGCCGGCGACGGGTGGTTGCGCCTGGCGCTGCTTCGCTTTGCGTGTGTGCTGGCGCGTCTGGAACTCCTGCAACTGCGGATGTGGCGTGGGCGCACTGGGCGCTAGTGTAGGGACAACAGTTGGCGGCGTAGTCAGCTCCAGTTCCAGCTTGAGCTGCTGCTGCTGCTGTTGTGAGTCGTTGGGTGGCCAGACGAGGTCGACGCCCTTCTTCACCGGATGCCGAAAGTTGAAATCCGACGGCGCTGCTGTCTGCTGCGCTGACGGCGGATACGGCAGGAAGCAGCAGCAGCCAAATCAATTTCGACTACCTCAGGAGCCGCATTGGTAACCTCGACGTGCCTGTCGCAGACTGCAATGTGACCTATTTCAATAGTCATGCCAAGCTGGAGCTGAAGTTTCATGATTATCTGCAGCGCTGGCAGCGCAGTACTGCGGAGGAGCCCAACTGCAACGTGGCCAAGGAAAACCTCTACCTCAAGGACTGGCATCTGGCTGCCCAGCTGCCCACGTATGAATTCTACCAAGTGCCCAAGTACTTTGCTTCCGATTGGCTGAACGAGCAACTGATTCACGAGCAGCGCGACGACTATCGCTTTGTGTACATGGGACCCAAGAACTCCTGGTAGGTTGTGGAGTAGTTAATCTGTTCTCATCTCATTGCTTTGCCACATTTAAGGACCTCCTTCCACTCGGATGTGTTCGGCTCGTTCCACGAATATTGTGGGCCACAAAAAGTGGCTTATAATGCCGCCGCGCGAGGAGCTCAAGATGTCGGACAAGCTGGGCAACCTTCCATTTAGCATCGATGAGTCGCAACTGGAGGAGCATCAGGTGCGCTATTTCACGGACGTAACGGACACCATCTCGGTGAACCACAACTGGTTCAATGGGTGCAACGTTGGGCTTGTGTGGCGCAATCTACTCGCCAATCTGCTGGCGGTGCACAAGGAGATCTCCGATTGCCAACAAATGGACAACTTTGAGGCCCACTGCCAGACCATGTTGCGGGCCAGTTTTGGCATCAACTACCTCGATTTTATAGAGCTTTTGGAGTTCATCGCCGCCCGCCGATTATGACAAATACCTTGCCACGGGCGTTATATGAAAATTTCATTTAAATCGGACTATAAATAAGTGAGATATGATACGAATTAAACTCACTTTGAACATACATACTTAAGCATACCTAATTTACGCAAGCATCTAGCGTCAGACAAACAGCATTTTATTAAACTTTTTATTTGCATTGTATGGTAACAGAATTGGTTCACAATGCAGCTTTGCCGATAAGCCAAGGAGTGAGGCAATGGCTGAGTGGTTAGAGTGGCAGACGCTTGCGGGAGAGTGCGTGTGTGCGTGTGTTCAACTCCCGGTTGAGGCGGGTGCGAATTTTCATTTATTAATTATTTTATTTTGTTTATTTATTTTATTCTAATAAACTAAAAGAAAAGTTACAGTCAAACAAATTAAATTAATTAATTAAATTTCAATAATATTATGAAAATCCATGGCCTTGTACAGTCAGCATCTGACTGTAGCGTTAGTATTTTTTTATACCAAACTTGTATTCATATACATGCAATAGTCGCAGTATTTTAACACGTGTACATATATATATTATATTTTAAACCAGTGTATATATACAAGTATATATCGATGTTAAGGTGTTTGTATCTATTGCCCGTCAGGCCACACGAAGTCGCCTGAGACATTGGCTGTTCTCAGCCAAAAGCATTGATCGATTACACGGAAGCCGAGCTTATTGAAGCCATCTGGTACTCTGAGTACAATTCTCGTGAGTATATGAAGAACTTTTTGTTGCCCTGGCAAACTTACTCAATTGTCAGCTGCGACGCCTCTGCTGCTGGCATATGGTAGAGATTCGTTTCGTCGTCGTACTCCACCGGCAGCTGTTTCTCTGCTATGATACTCCTTAGTGCCTCGATGTGACGCGCTGGAATGGAACTGCACTTAAGTCCGCTGGACCAATCAAGCAGTCTCAAGGCATCTTTGAGCAGCTCATGTGCGTCATCAAGGCACCCCACGAACAACTGATAACGATCCTAAAGTGATAAAGCGGGCTTAGTTTAAGTTGCAGCGCAATCACAAATCCACTACGAACCACGATGACAAAGAGAGCTGCATCTTTCGCGCTCTGTTCCGAGAGTGTGTACGCCTTGAGATTCTTTATGTGCGGGTCAATCTGTAGGAACCTTATAAAGTTGTCCAGGCAGTAGAACTCTGCACAATATTTAGGCCAATGTTGGGCGTAACTAAACAGCTTCGAATCGTATTGACGTTATACCCTCGCAGAGGGTGCTTAAGCTATCAAGTATGTTCAATAAACTGAAAACGTGTCTGATAAAGCCGACAGAGCTGATTTACTGCGTCTTACTTTATCGTGAATACACTATAATATACGCAACTTGATAGAAACTCATAGAGAAATAACCCTTCATCTTTATTAGTTGCTATCACTAAGCATGTTAGATGCTTAGTGTTGCTACCAAGTGAATGCGAAAGTGTATTGAAGGTTCTGCATGCCACAGACTATTTCCTGTTTAACTTGTTTGCAAATCGAAGAGAGAGAGAGTGTGTTGGTCTCTCTGAGAATGAGTGTGTCATAAATGTACAATTGCGATTTGATAACAGGGGTCGCTTAGAAATTACCCTATAAGCGTATGGAGATCTTTCAGCAGGAACGTAGCTAGTTAGGCTTGTGCAGAGTGTGTGCCGGCAGGCGGGGGCCTCCAATAATATCTACAATCTTTGTGGTATGCCACGCCTGCTGAATAATGAGTATAATAGATGCCAAATACAATGGGGCAAAAATTATGGAATGGTTTGGGATTAATATTAATCGAGAATAAGAGGGACCTGATTTGGCCAATATAAAAAAGAGGAACAATTAAGATGTCATTTATTTTTGGATAACAAAATATATACTATTTTTTATAGCAACGCAATTCCAACTTGGGCACCCGATCACAGCTCTATAACAAATATTTGAATAGTATCGATATTGTTTTGTTTTGGCACTAAGCAATGAACATTGTGTTCATTGCTTAGTGGTTTTGGTGATCTTTATTTTGCATCATTGCATATCGATATCTTTTAAATCATCGTAAAATCATTCTTTTTATAGGCAACCATCGCAGAGTAAGTTTACATTTGAATGCATACATTCAGATTTTATTCGCCATCGGGCCAAGTGAATTGTCCGAATGCGGGTTCCACAATGAACCAATAAATTTTGTCGATCATTTGAAAGCCCAACTTCGTGAATACTGCAACGGACGCTTTATTCCCAACTACAATCTCTGCGGCAACATCGTCGCCTAAATCGGCGATACGTCTAGAAAGTGCCTTGACTAGAAGGGTGCCAAACCCACGTCGCTTGTACGCATCATCGACGTGTAGAGCCCCTAGTAAACCATCTTGGGTTCTAAATGAAGAGTCAATTGGTTAGCATATATAAACATACTATGTATGCTAAATTTGCTACACTTCTTACTTTATACACCAACCAACTAACTTCTGAGTCTCCTCTTCGTACAATCCAACGTTGGCGCAATGGCGAATTTGTCTTTGAACAAAGAACAAGGATCCTTCATGGCTGTAGGGCCATGCCTGATTTATGAAGTGACCATCATGCTCGGACAGGCATCGGAGTTGAAAGCCCTCAGGACAGCTGTAAGATGACCTTTTAGTCGATCGAATTGAAAACTGGAAAGCTAATAATCTACTTCACGGAAAACACCGAAGCCTGTTTTACAGGAAGATGATAAAGGTCACCGTCGTAGAATTTTTTCAAAGACAGTTGTTTATCGTGGATTACTTTCTGCACGGTGGCAATATACCGTAATGGTACCGTGGTACAGAATACCCCATTTGACCAGTCTAGCAGGTGTAGCGCCTTCTCCAAATATTCCATTGACTCTCCTAGGCAGCCGACAAATAGCTGATAACGATCCTTAGAATTGACTGGGTTATACTCTATTCAGATTTAGATTATATTTAAAGGAAGATACCAGAATGAGAAACAGACCCAACTCTTGGGCACGCTGATCGCGAAGTGTATAAGACCAAACATTTTTCATTTGAGGTTCGACTGTCTTGAAGGAAATAATGCTGTTTATGATTTGATACTCCGGATAATACTGAGGCCACTCTCTACTAAATAGAGTCTTCATCTGCCGCAGACCCTCCAAGTCAATAAGTTGAAGTTGCTCAAATGTCGACATTCTGAACTTAAATTGGTACTATGAATTGCAGCTTGGAAATATACCAGAGCCTTATATAGTCAAGTCAAGAAGATAAAACTTATCTTTTGTTTATGAACGATTTTCCTGATAGTTTAAATTTGTTTTTAAGATCCGGACTGGTATTAGTGCACATCTGGCTTTAAGCTGTTTTTATCAAAGGTTTTACAACTGGCGGTATTAACCAGATTCATATACTCATAACTACTGTGCCCAGTTTGTGACGTTAGTGAAGTTTATCAAGATATTTTCAAACTGTGCAGGTAGTATTTGTTTAGCGTTAAGGGACCTACAGTGTCTTTGCTTGGACCAGAGGTTTAGTCTTCGAAGAGGGTTCTTCTCAGTATTTTTATACACTTCGACCATTGAAAATGGTTAAAAAGGGTATACTAACTTTGTGCAAATGTATGTAACAGGCAGAAGGAGGCGTGGCAGACCCCATAAAGTATATATATTCTTGCTCTGGATCACTAGCCATGTCTGTCTGTCGGGATGTCCGAATGAACACATAGATCTCAGTTATTATAAGAGGTAGAGACACCAAATTTGGCATGATGGTTTCTATGTAACAGGCGCAGATCAAGTTTATTTGAAATGTTGGGTGTCACGCCCACCGCCCCCGCAAATCAGTAGTTTAATTTTTGAACTCAATTTATAAGCGCTGTGTAAAAGATACAACTTTCTGACTTTAACATACACTACGCTGAATGAAATATCTACGTATTCTTTAACTTGCAATCCGATCCGACAATAAACACAGAATTTATTATTATAAGCATAAAACCAAGTGCTTGTGTCAGCTAACAAGGGAGGCGGGCGAGCGCGAAGCCCTATCGCCATCTGTCGGGAATAATTTCAAAGCATTTCATACATTTCAAGCATGAACAAATAGATAATACTAATCTCAGCATTTTCTTCCGTCTGCCTTGAATTTGTTATTCAAAATCCGGCCAATTTATAGTGTTCCCTTGCTGCGGCAGAGACATGCTCCAGTAATAGTGCACGCCAGGCAGAAGAGTAAAGCCTAATTTATCAAAGATTTTACAAGCGGCGGTATTATCCAGATTCACCAGGGCAGTGACATCGCGATCATATAGTATGGCAAGATATCGGCTCAGGGCAGCAACTACCACAGCGCCCAGTCCACGACGCTGATGCGAGCTGAGCACCTCGAGAACGCCTAGACATCCGCTCTGCAGTCTGGTAAGTATAATCTATATTTGTATTATTTCATTACACTATCTTGATAACTTACATCAAGCACCAGGCGCACAGTTCCCTCGTCTCTTTGTCGTAGAGGGCGACAGTTGGGTTGTTCCGGATCAGCAGTTGGATGAGCTTTAGTGAGCCGACATGACGTCCCGACCAGAGATCGTTGATCAGCTCGGCGTGCTCTGCCTGCACCCTGCCCAGAAAGTATCCCGTGGGGCAAGTGCTCTGTAGCATCTTTGCCTTTGAGAATGGCATAAAATACATTATCGTCTTCATTTCCCGATCCATGCGCAGTTGCCGCTCGGCCAGAAGAGATTTGTATATGACATGATGTGTCTCGTGTATTGCGCTCACTTGGAAGCCACGCGACCAATCCAGCAGTCCCAGTGCCCTGACCAGTTCCGGCGTCCTCTCACGGCTTATATTGCTGAAGAACAACTGATATCGATGCTGGAAAGAAGTTGAGAGAAGCAGCTTAGCTGAATAGAATATGGAAATATTACACAACCGAACCACTAGCAGAAAGAGTCCATCCCGTTTCCAATCGCCGTTCAGTGTGTAGAATCTCAGATGTCTGATCTGTTCTCGATCTGTGTCCAGCCAGCGTAGATAGTTGTCCAACCAAAAGAAACCCACACAGTGGTGAGGCCAAAATTGCAGATAACACTCCTGCAGCCTTCTCAGCTCACCCGTATCTGTTATTGCTGTTAGCTTTGTTTCCATATCGCAAATGACACATTATATTTTGTATGCCCATTTTGCTTTATCACTGTCATCAAAGCTCAGAAACTTTCGCTAAAAGTTTGCAACATATTGCAAAAAACTTGTTACACATATGCATGTTATTAACAGCGCATTCCCTTTAATCAGCTGTTTATCTAACAGCTGGTTCTGTTATGGTAACTGTAACAGTGACTTAGCGAACTATCGATTAGTTAACAGCGAGCACCGATAAGTCAATGCTGTAGTTTCTCAAATGTGTCGCTAGATGCCGCCAAAGTATATTTAACAACTTGCCGGTTTTTTTTAGTATATTTAAAAATGTATAACTGCTGTTAGCTGTTCAGCTAACAGTTGATGCTGTTATCTCAACAGTAATTTTCTACTTGAGCAGCGATAACTTTGGCTACTGTTTCTCAAATGTGTCGCTAGAGGGCACCAACATATATTCAACAACTTGTTGGTTTTTTAGTAAATTTTAAAAAACTTGTAACTTTTTATTAAACAGTGGACGCCACTACGGTCGTTTTCGTACATGTCTCGTGTTGCTTTGTATATATACAAAAAATACCAATGCTTAAAATAATACGCACTCAAATCGATTTACATTTGCCAATCTTCGTTTTGTACAATTCGATTTACACATTAACACATTTTAAAACAAATTACAAAATATATATTTACAGCTAGACGAAAATATTATATTTATATACGATCTGCAAATAGTTTGTGCTGTAGCTGCCGCCGGTTTAACCATATAGGAAGTGTGTTCTCTCTTCAGGGTCAGGATTGGGCGCCCTTAGGGCTCCTGCTTGGGTGTTGGCGACGTCGTCGTAGTCGCCGTCGGCGTAGCTGCTGGCAGAAGGCACTTAGGATCTGCCAGCTCATCCGACTGCTGCTCCTCCTCCGCTGGCTCCTGCTTCACCTGGACTGCAAACAAAGCGTTGTCGCTGCTGTCGTCGCCCGCCTTGGCACGCTCTGCCTGCAGTCGCCGCAGCTCCTGCGCGAGCGTCTCTGATGACTCCGACTGCGTGGGCGTGTGTGACGAGGTGGGCGTGTGCGAGGCAGAGCAACTAGACGAGGCGGAGCTGCGTGACGTTGCCAATGGCAGTGACTGTTGTTGTTGCTGCTGTTGATGATGCTGCTGCTGGTGCTGGTGCTGCTGTTGTTGCTGCTGCTGCTGCTGTTGCTGAGTGACCTTGCCCATGAAGGTGCGTATCTCCTCGAAGTAGGACTCCTCGCTAGGATTCTCGCAGAAGCGTCGTATGCAATGCATCCGCTCGCTTACCCCACTCAATGCACTCAACGAGACCGCATCCGACTCGTGCTTCTTGAGATGCCTGTCCAGGTTCGTCTGCTGGCCGAAGCAGCGCTCACAGATCTCGCACTTGAACGGCCGCTCCTTGTTGTGGATGTTGCGCACGTGGCGCTGCAGGTTGGACGAGATGCTGAAGGAACGTTCGCAGTACTTGCACTTGTAGGGCTGCTCCCCGGTGTGCGTGCGCAGATGCCGCGTCAGATTGGCGGAGCGAGGGAACACTTTGCCGCAGAACTTGCAGGTGTAGCGATCCTTGTTGCGCTGCTGTTGTGCCGCGGGCAGCGTCGAGCCAGCAGCGCCTCCGCCGGCGACGGGTGGTTGCGCCTGGCGCTGCTTCGCTTTGCGTGTGTGCTGGCGCGTCTGGAACTCCTGCAACTGCGGATGTGGCGTGGGCGCACTGGGCGCTAGTGTAGGGACAACAGTTGGCGGCGTAGTCAGCTCCAGTTCCAGCTTGAGCTGCTGCTGCTGCTGTTGGGAGTCGTTGGGTGGCCAGACGAGGTCGACGCCCTTCTTCACCGGATGCCGAAAGTTGAAATCCGACGGCGCTGTTGTCTGCTGCGCTGACGGCGGTGGCGGCGCAAACACGTTGCGATACTGCAGCGGCAACGTCTTGGTCATTGCCTCCAGCAGCGTCGAGTGCACGCCGCTGGACACAACGGCGGTGGGCGGTGTTGGTGGCGTTGCTACGCCCTCGCGCAACGCCCGCAACATCTTGCGACTCATATCGAAGCCAAGATCCGCCAGCGAGGCGGCTATGTGATTGTTGTTCAGCTCCTTCTCCTTGCGCTGCGCTGCCAGCTCGTTGGCGAACATGATCAAATTGCTGTTCTCGTCCTCCAGCGGCTGCGGCGGCAGCGTCTCGTCCTCCAGCTTGGTGCTGGCAGCAGGTTGGCGACGCTTGTGTGCGAGCCGCAGATCCAGCGGCTGATCGAAGCTGCTGCGTCGCTTCGCCTTGTTGCCATGATGATGTTGCTGCTGCTGTTGCTGTTGTTGTGGCTGGTGATGTTGCTGCTGGTGCTGGTGTGGCTGATATTGGTGCTGTTGCTGGTGGCGTGCTGCTGCGGCTGTTGAAGTCATGCTGCTGGTGGCTGTTGCCGCCGTCGTTGAGGCGGACAGATCGTAAGGTACATGTGATATATACGATGTGGGTATTAATCCTAAGGCAGGGTAAACACAGCCCTGTTTTGGGCTAGGAAGCATCTTTCTTGGTGAGTGGTCTTTCTCTCTCATAACTGTTAACTCTGCACGCCGTGTGGCTCAGTTGTTGTTGTTCCTTTTCTTCTTCAATTGTGTCTTCGAATGTTGCTGCTCTTCTTGTTTTTGTTTTGCTGCTTTTATTGCAGTTCTTGCTGCAACTGCTGTTGCTGTTATTGTGGCTGCCTTCGCGTTTCCGAGTTGTTGTAGTAGGCGGCAATCACGAACCTGCAACAGAAGAAAGATGGTATGAAAATGTGAAAAATAGTTGGGGAAGATCTTCTTTATTTTATAGCTAAAGGAGACTATAGTTATAGGCAGTTGTGCTTGCTTAGCCAATCTATATGCAGGCTAGGTAACTATATGTGTATATAAGTACTTTAGGTATCATATACCTGTGATATATTTATTTATAGCTTGAGAAAGGTATTTGTAATTTGTGAATTAGATATATTGACTGCTAATGCGCATAACATTCTCGAGAATTAACCTATTTTGATATGGAAAATCACTTTATTCAAGGTTCATCTTAATAAATCTGGCAAATACTATTTAAGGAAGTTCTAAATTTAATTCTGTTTCCATTTTATCCATTTTTATAAGTCATAGAACATATTTTAAAAGTTTCTTAAAAAGATTTTATAGTTTTTAACAAATAAAATCTTTAGTTTATCAATAAATTAATTTAAAACAGTTATGGATATCAATTGTAAAAAAGTTACAGGATTACAATACACAATTGAAGATGTTCAAAAGATTCATACCCATAACATATGTTACTATCAACAGATATAAGTCTCATAAATCATTTTATTCATAACTTTAGGTATTAAATAAGTTGACATTAACATTTTCTAGATATGCAAAGTTACACCATGAAAGAATTTACAATTGTATTAGAATCCTCAGTATACTACAATAGTATACCTAAAGCTCCCACTACATATAAATTTCCCATATTCATAAGTGTTATTTGTCCCTCTCGCGCCTGTTCGTACACTATTATGATATTCATTGTTTTAAGCATTCCATATTCATATCGAATGTCTTAAGATAAGTAGACCTACTTTTATATAAAATTGTATAACAACTTAAAGGACAAACATTAAACTCGACAAAGAACTGCGCAAATAATTTGACGATTCGCGGCTGCTCCTAACTAAGCCGCGCCCCCTGCTGCATTCTTCACTCACTCTCTCTTGCTATCTCTCACTTTCTCTCTCTATCTGTCTGATCCATTGTGTTTGTATAGTTTCAGGTGCGTCACAACTCCTCCAATTTGGCAGGCAGCTGTGCTAGTTCTTGCTTTTGTTGACGATCAGCTCGGGGGCATTTCCCATCTACGTCATGTCGTGCCATTCTCAGATGTGATCAACTCCAATTCGACTCTAGACGACATCACATATTTTGGTTTATATTTTTCATTTCGACTTTGTATTCAGCGTTTTTAGTCTATTTTTCGTCGGTACTTGGGCGCAGTGCCAAAAACCCTCAACAGAGCACACAAGTTTAAACAATTGTTCTATTGTATTTTTATTTTGGGACGGAATAACGAGAATAACCCCGCTAACGGTATCTAGAGTGACGATTATGTAAGACAAACAGACAAAAAGCTCCGACAAACATCTAAGCACACACAAGTGACTTGGTAACAGCGCCGACAAGTGGCGGTGGAAGGAGGAGGGTGGAGGGGGAGTGTGGTGTAGGCAGGTGCCCTCATGGAGGTCGTCGCTTAGCTTGGGTGCGTGCAAGGCGACTGCGTAGGCTGCCAGCGTCTGCTTTTGGCCTCTTGGCAGATGGCACACGCAAGTCATGTGAACCGAAATATATTTTGCCAACAAAGCCGCTAACAGTGGCTGCAACAACTGCAACTGGCAACGGCAACTGGCAGCAGCAACTGGCAACTGGCAACGGCAACTCACAACTGCGGCAACTGTGGGCGATCTATGATGCTGCTGTTGCTGCTGCTGCTGCTGTTAACGCTATCTAGAACAGAATTTTTCACGAGACATTTTCCGTGGGCTGGGGCTGCAGCATTTAGCGACTATTTACACACACTCGCACACACTTGGGGCACAACAAATTGGCTTTTGTTGTTGCCTGGCCTAAAAGTTAATTAGCCGCATTTGCTGCTTTGATTTACAGCTTTCGGCCATGTTGCAAGACTTGAATTATTTGCACCGAAAAACGAGAGAAAAAACAAACGAATTGCAAGCAAAAATATTTGGAGCTTGAGAACTAGAAGCGATGATGATGACATAAGCAGTTCAAGATCGTGTTCGATATTAATGAGATACTACAATACAACGCCTAGTATTGAGAGCATTCCACGTTGCGGGTGACTAACTTCGAGCTGTGTTTGTAGATGAGTTGAACTCAAACTTAAACGATCTGTAAATCAATTTCATTGGTTGCATCAGCTCGATAATTAAACTGCTGCGATAAGCCGCTTATCGATAGTCCTCCCCTGACGGCGCGGAATCACCCAATCAACTGCTCGTAAACACAAATTACTACTCGCAGTACTAACTAATGTCTGTTTACTATAATACCTGAGATCATTAAAGGGAAAATTATGGGGTTCAACAGATTAAGCACTGGGAGAGTTGGGAGAGGGCAGACTCTAAGTAATGTGCGCATCTAGAATAGAACTAACTATGATATTATTCAACAGGATTTTATAAATGGCTGCAAAACTGATTGATGTTTTCTTGTGATATAAGAACTGGACTACCAGTAGTTTAATTAAGTCTATTAGCAAGTCAAGATTAAGTATTGATAGGGATTAGGGATGATAGAGAAAGAAATTTTTATGATTGTTGTATTAGAGGGGTATAACCCTTCGATATAAAATTGCTTGCCTCCTCTTAATGTTGCTCTTTCCTATCATTTTCTATCTATGCACTAATAATCAATCAGGATTGTCGAATCATCAAATAAGAAGCCCACAGTTGAGTCTTTTTTACTGTCACAGAATCCTCACCTGAAGACTCACTAAAATGAATTGTTAAATAACTTCAAGCCTTAATATACGATGGCAATCAAATTTTAGTAATCATTTTGGTAATAAAATTACATATCAAAAATAAGCGTGCTAGCTTTAAAATGTCGCTTGCAATAGGTTTTTTCGATTTAAGATGGCGTGGCCAAAATGTGAAAAAGGCTTTAGCTGCGTGTAATAATTAGACATACTGTCACTAAATTTGATAGCCCAAGCTCTTGTAGTCTCTGAGATATAAGTGTTCATACAGACGAACATGGTTATAATGACTGGGCTATCAATAATTTAATCCTTTTACATCCATTTTTTGTTGCCACCCAGTTGATAAACCCTTCTGGATACTAAAGTGAAGATCGTCTTATCTCTTAAGCCCCTAAAGTAAACACCATTTAAGTGGAGCTCAAGCACACCTCTTTGAAAGCAAACCGGTCAATATCATAGGTGATTTTTCCTAATTTCCCTACAGTTGCACACAGCCCACACACACGCACACACACTCACACAGACAGAGATAGACTGGAAGGCTGACAGAAAGGCACGGCGAGTGCAACTGCAAATCCATGTGCTTATAATTTGTGGCTAACGGTGCAAAAGTGGTTGACAATTATGGCCAACGCAGGCTGGCCACTGCATCATCATTAAAAACGGATGCCTAAAGAAGATGATGGAGGGAAAAAAAACCAATTAAAGAGTAACAAAGTTTAAGCGAACCGACAACAGCAGCAGCAGCAGCAGCGCCAGCAATAGCAACAGCAACAGCAACGATGGCGACAACGAGAGCAATGAAGCAAGCAGTTCAAAAAACGGACAGTGAAGGTACAACAACAACAACAACAACAACAAGCTGCAACAGCAACAGCGTCGCATGTTGCAAAGAAAAGTGAAATCAAAGTTGTAAAACCGCGAAAAACGCAGTCAGGCAGACAAGCAGACAGTGAGACACATAACAGCAACAACATCAACAGCAACAGCAGCAACAACAACTTGCAGTGCGCTCCAGATTGGAAAATGTCCAGTGGAAGATGTCGACAGCCGACAGAGCGCGGCTATCTTAGGAGAGGCACAGCGTCAAGCTGCGCTAAGCCTGCATAATCAGCAATCTGCGGCAGTTGCAGTAGTGTTGCTGCCATTGCAGCTGCAGCCCCCACAAAGCTGTTGACAATACCCGAGGCTGGCTGGGATTAACTTGGTCATGCTGCAAATGGATCACACCGAACCCATCATCAAAGGCAGCCAAACTAGCCCCGAGCTCAGCGGCAGAGGCGGCAACATAACCAACAGCAGCAGCAGCCTCAAAATATCATCATTAGTTTACTCCGCATTTGCAGCAGAGTAATAAGCGGTCTATCACAAAATGACCATAGAGCAGGTTTAAGCTTGATCCAGTGGGGTATATTGATTAAAATGTTTTATTGTATTCAATAATATTTTATTGAATAGATCACTCTTCTATGTGGATTAAGTTGTTTAAAGACGAAGAAGCTGCATTGGAAAGTTTCTACTAAACATTTGCAGAATATAACTTGAAGGATTGAGGCTGAATTAGGTTGTTCTACTTTCAATGCAAAGTAATTTATGATGTGAAGTTGACAATAACTTGAATTGAAGTTTCCAATTCTTACTGAAGTAAGCAGAAGATCATTGCTTGAAGAACCGTATGCAGAATTGTGACCTTTTTAATTATTCTGAGTTGAGTTCTACTTAAAAGCTGTTTCCAAGTGTCCAAAGGGATTCATTAAGCAATTGAGATTAGGGATCATTGTAATAATAACCTTTGCAGATCATTGTAACAGAAGCATAAAGTTTATACTGGAATACATTCTTTAAAAGAATTGTAGATCTATTAAGTAAATCATAATCTATTACTCACAAAGAACTGCATGTTCTGTTTCTTAACTACTTGAAAACCTTCCACTGTCCCAAAAGTATTCCCAATGCCAATTCCTCTGCAGAGTATCTCCCGCTTGAGCAAACTCTCTCTCACTCGCGCACTCTCGCTTGTGATTAGCCACCGTGGCTGCATAATTATAACGCCAGCAGCATAATCACCATCATCGTTGTCCCCATCATCACGATGATGATCAAACGCGATCATCATCATGGCGATCATCATTGTCTTTGCCGTTGTCATCCGCATAATCAGCGAGTGGCTTCGGTTACGGTTACGGTTGTGGTCCGAGTGTCGCACGAGCAGCGCGACGAGGAGCAGCAGCACCATCAACCGCAACTACAGTTAAACTGAGCCAAGTCAAGTCAAGCCGGGCCAGGCCAGGCCAGGCCGAGTGACTAACTAATCTCAGGCAGTGTCGTCGCCGCCAAGTCGAGTCGCATCACACGATGAAAACGAGAGTAAAATGCGAAGCGCTGCCGATGCCGACGCGCATTGAAATGGAAAATTAAACCTTGTTACATCAGTGCCAAGAAAAATGCAACAACAGCAGCAACAGTAAAAGCAACAACTGTCAGGCAATGCGACTGCTGGCAGGATCAATACAAACACACACACAGCACACACACACAGTACACACAACACGCACACTCGCCGCATTCACTCTCTCGACTCACGAGCTCTAACGAGGCAACCTGATACCAAAATCGTCACAACAAACGGCAAAAGCAACAACAAACAAACACGCTAAGCCGCAATCACACACGCAAACACACACACACAAACACGGGACATACACACACACACAACACACTGGAAGAGACTTTGTTGAAGTCAAGCGCAAGTTGAGGCAGGCAATGAAAATAATGCGAGACATTTTTTTCGGATCTAATGTGTTTCTCAAATCATTCATCAACAAACGAATGAATGCATGAATGAATATAGTTTGAATAGAATAAGAAGTGAATAAGGTTGTGCTCGAATGTGATATGCCCGCTATCGACTGTATCTATCATCTATATATAACTTCTATGTTTATTATCTTATTTATGGATATCTCTAGAATGCTGATACCATATTATATGAACTCGAGAAATAAACCTCTTCTTTCTTTAGAATTACTCTGATAATTTGTTTGTTTTTGTGATTTATGAGTGCAGCAGGGGGCGTGGCCAAATTAAAAAATACACTGTATCTTTATTCAATAAGAAACCATATTGTTAGCAAGTTTGGTAGCCCTAGGTCTTTTGATCCTTGAGATTAGGGTGTTCATACAGACAGATAGATTTAAATGAATAAGTTGATCGACTACAATGACTTGGCCATGGCACTGACGTCCACGGCTGTCCACTAGGAGAAGTCTTCTCCTGTTTGTTAAATTTAAAATTGAGGAATAGTAAAGAGTTACTCTGTATGTTTGTATCGCAAGCATAATTTAATTTTCTTTTGAAATTGTGCAAATTAATTAAATAAACAAACTTCCTTTTGGACGTTGTAAAATTGCATTTTTATTTATTAATTAATTTTTTGGCAGCAAATTTCACTGTGCAGCGCGCTGTGAATGATCACTGGGCTGGTTGCAGATTAAAACTTGCAGCAGCAGTAACTGCAACACATCAACAAGAGCAACAGCAGCAACAACAACAATGTTGCAAGTTGGATGCGTTTGGTAGCCGATGATGATGATGATGATGCTGCCGGTGCAACAGAGCAATCTGTACCACTTTTTCCCCCATCTGCAGTGGACACAACAAGTGCAGCAGCAGAGACAGCAACAGCAGAGACAGCAGCAGCAGCAACTGTTGCAGTTGCAGTTACAGTTGCAACAGCAGCGAACACATCTCCGTCTCTAACGTTGTCGTCTGCGTTACATATCTCGTTGTCTAGATTGGCTGCCCGACTGCCAGACAGACATCTCTGACTATGGCTATGGCAATGGCTAAGATAGTCAGCTATGGCTCTGGCTATGGCTATGGCAATGGCGCTGGCCTGGACGGTCGTCAGCGAAATAAAAAGTGAGAGTGACATCGGAAATTGTTTCAATTTTCCCAAAACGAAACCAACAGCAACAGCAACAGACTAACACACAAGTTGCCGCATCTGAAGTTGCAGCTTCAGTTGCTTTAGTTGCAGTCTCTCACCGCGGTCGTTGGTCGCTAAATGAATGAATGTCGAAAAGTATATCGACAACAACAACAGCCACAACAGTAACAACAATTTTTCCAGGCTGGCTCCTCTCGAAGCGCGGCTCAGCTGCGGCAAGTGCTTTCCCAAGTGTTGCAAGCACAGATGCTGTGGCATGCAGCCTGTGGCAGCCTCCAGCCTGCACTGCATCCTGTTGTTTGTTATAGTTTTCGACGTTTTATTTCTTACTTTATTTAAGCTTTATATAACTAGCACACAACACACACACAATACACATGCGGACGACCAGTCCAAGTGCCCACGTCCAGGCTTTGCTCTGCCTGCCTGTTGCATGTTGCAGCGTTGCCTGCTGCTGCCTGCTGCTGCCTGCTGCCTCATGTGGCAATGCTTAAATAATTGAAATTTTTCAGCGCATTTCAAAGGTGCAAAATTGGTTTAACTGCAGGCAGCGGAAGGGGGCAGGGAGAGCAGATAGCAGCTTCGACTATTTGTTAAGCAATATTTGTGGCTATATTTTAATGCCAATGCAGCTCGAAGCGCACATTTGTTAATGACAATCGGGCCAAGACGGGCCCCAAACTGTCCAGACAATCCTCCTACTCCTCCACCTCCATCTCCTTCTATTTCTCCACTCGCTCTGATGGATTTTTTATTGACCCACAGCGGCTGCAAATTTATTGTCTTCTTAACGGACTTGTGGGCGGGCAGTCTACATAAAACTGACAGATCTGCATACACTATATGACAGTATATAGTATAAGCTGTAAAACAAGATGGAGATGGAGTTGCAGCTTGTGCCGAGGGCTGTTCATGAAGATCTATTGCTTTTATTGCCAAGTGAAAGTTTCAGGTGCCGCTGAGTTCTTGTGTGATCACTTGTCCTTGAAGAACGTTGCTTTGATAGCCAAGCTATATACATATATGTATATATTATATATATATATATATATATGTTCTTTTTATAGAAGCTACATAAAATCTGTTTAAATATTTTGTTCTTTGAGTATGGCAAATATAGTGTGTTGTTTACGGTATACAGACTCTACTCGGAAGTATTTGTAGTAAGCATAAGTTCAGCTGGATATATAGATCAACAGCTCTAATTGTAAATGGATTTCAGTCTATATATGAATCCCTTATGAATGATAAATTTCTACAATGGTGTTTACCTTTATCTAAGTTATAACTTCTTGTACTTCAGCAATCTGATAGAAAAACGAAGGAAGATCACCTAGATCGAAGGAATATATATAAGTTATTTAATTTGAATTCCATATTTATATAACCTGGCTTTGATCTATTTTTATAATTCAATCTGCATAGGAATCCCTTTTTATTAGTGATCAGTGATATCAACTCCTGCAATCTTCTGTGATCGGTCAATGAAAGAATATTTCCTAATTTAAATTTATTATGTATGGAAGCTGATTTTTAATTTATAGTTCAATCTAACTTTTATTAAAATATATAAAAGTGGCATTCCATTTCTTCTGCGATCGGTATAGAGTAAAAAATTAACTAGATCTATTGATCGTCGATTTGCCTTTCTTATGGAAACTGACTTTTAATTTGTAGATCAGTCTAGCTTCTGATGAGATACGCAAGTATCATTCCATTCACTATACTTAATCTCTGGTGATCTGCTGCGATCGGAGTCATCATTTTCCGCCAGCAGTTCGTATCAGTTTCAATTAGAGACGATCTCCAGCTGGACACCTAAATCATTGTCCGAACTGGACTGGACATGCAGGCGGCACCCACTTGCCTTGCCGAGGAGTGAATGTTGGTCCGGGCGAAATTCGAAAGTATTTACGAGTATTCACGAGTACTTGTGAGTGCTGGCGCGGGTCAAGAGCAGCTGCTGCAGACTCACTCACTCCCCCGGCAGACTGTGCAAATATTTAATTGAGCCGAAAACACTTTTGGGTAACAAAATAAAAATAAATGTGAATTTCATGATCGTAAGAGATCACCAAAATGCTGCTCCATTTGATTGCCTAAACGCTTTTGGAAACAGCTCAGCATATTTGATGCAATTAATTAAAGTTTGATTTCTTCATTGGGACGAGGTGTCCCACTCTCTGTGTGTGTGTGTGTGCCTCATTTGAGTTCAATTTATTACCACATAATTCAGTGCGGTTCACTACGGTCTGCTGCGAGTCGAGTCGACTCGAGTCGCGTAGAGTCGCGTCGGAGCAGGTGATACAATTATTTCAATGGCCTGGCAAACAGACTTGTGTCGGGGATCCAGTTAAGCTTGTTCTAGTTGAAAGCGATAGCCTGTGCTGTGCGCCTCGTTGGCTCGTCCAGTTTTGTCGCCAGCTTGATAAACTCAATCGAAACTAGCGAAATAGAAGCGAAATAGAAAAAATAAAAACAACGATGAGGAAAATAAAAAATAAAATTGAAAAGAAACCGTATCAACATTCACATCATAAGTAAACCAGTTTGCACCTCAGAGAGGAAGAAGAAAGTTGTCTTGGCCATTTTGGCGGCTCTGGCTTTATAACTGCATCGAGTGCATACCAAGCAAGCAACAAGACTAGGCAGACCTACCTCTACTACCTCAACCTACCCAACTAACTATCCACCTATCCACCTATCCATGCAGTGACTATGTATGAATCTGAGTAAAGAAGGAGCCTCTACCTGCGGGCGTCGAACAATGGCCAAAACTAACTGTAACATGGCAGGCCAAACAGAGCCCAGTCTCAAGTCGCCCCGTTTCCACTTTTTGTTCGTCTGTCTGTCTGTCCGTCTGCCTGTCTGTCTGTCTGTGTTTGCTCATAAGCTAAGAAAATATTGCGCACATCCCCAAAAACATTTGGCGAACGTCGCATGTCCGAATGCCGCTCAGTCCTCAGTCCGCTCTGCAGGCCGCTGCAGGCCTAATTATATTGCAGTCCGGGGGCAGGCAATTGTGACCCCTCCCCCTACCACTGGCTGCAACAAAAACCTCCCATTGCTTGACACATGCAGCAGCCGCAACAACAACAACAACAACAACACGACAAGCACAGCGGACAATCGGCTACTGTTGGAGCCACGTGCGCCGCTTAAGCACACAGCGGACAAGGGGACAGCGACAGCAAGCAGCAAAAAAGGTAGCTAGAAGAGCACGACTGCCAGCTACCCTGTAACTTGTACTTAAGTTAAGAAGTAATAGAACTGTGTATATATCATCTTAAAGCAGAAGGGAACTAACTAATGTGGAACTAACTAATTTAGAAGAGTATATACTGTTAATAATTTTAGATACCAATGTTGAATACTTTGAATATTATTTATAAGCAAAACATCAAGTCAATTTATCAATGCTTTATTGTATTATATGAAAAAGAAATAGTAGAACTTGGAATTAGTTTTATATCACTAACAAGCAGAAGGGAATTTCTTAGGTAACTTACGTATTTACTATAGTAAATACTTGAAATTAATTCTCAAGAATCTTTTTTATATCACGTTTCCCTAATAAAATTCTTTATTTTTTATTGTAGCCATAAATAATTCAAAGTCAATCTAAATCTGTATTAAATATGATATAAATATAATGATCCGTTTGCAATTTGATGATCATTATAAACAATAGTTCAGATATGATGATCAGATAAATCAATAAGAGCATTTGAAATAAAAACTCAGAATAAATAAATATAATGTGGTGATGATAAGAAAACCGGTCACTCTCAGGGATAGAATCGGAAACTATAACTTTTTATGGAATATACCGTATTCAAGTAGACTTTGTTTGAACTAGCCTGCCTGTGCCGTGCAGGGTATATGGCAAGACGATCACAATCGATGAGCCCGAATTGCGTTCGATGTTGTCGTTTGGCTTAAAGTGAAAGTGCTCCAGTTGCCGCATGCGCGCGGATGTTGCCAACTATTGCGCTGTGGCCAAGTGCTTTGACTCCTCCTAGTGCGAGTGGAGCCTCCTCGCACTCAAGGCAGGGTGGCAGGGTGACAGGGAGGCAGTCAGGCAGGCAGGCAGCCCATCCCGAACCATTGCGAGCGATGCAAACGATGCGAGGCAAGGCAAACTCTCTGATCGACTCGTCTTGTATCGCTCGCTGCTGCGCACTTGCTGACAAGCTGTTTGTGTCGCACCCTCTTGGCTGGAGAGTGCCACGCCCCGCTGCCGCCAACCGCCAACCGCCCCTTTCTCACGTCGGACGAGGCTGTTGCCATGTTTATGTGCACATTGCAGAATAATTGGCCCCGACTGGGAGCTCAATTAGCGCTGCCTGGGCAATTACATTTGACGGCTTTGCACACATATTTCACTCTGTTTTCTGTTTTCAGTGTCTTTTCACGTTGTTTTCAGTGTTGTTTCAGTGTTGGTAAATTGCCCAAAAGCATTAGCCGCATGTGTGTTGTCGCACTCGGCATAAATGGCTTTTCCTTCCGGCCGCCAAAGAAGATTGTCATCAACTTTAGACGCCGTCATCGTCCGCCGATGTCGACTCGAGGCGATCCCCTCGATCCAATGTCAATTCTTGCGCTCTCAAACAGGTTCTGCCATTTAATTGCATACATCCAGGCGCATTAAGTGACGAATCAGCTTAAAGTTTTAATTGCTTCATTTCAATTGAATTATTTAAAGTGAACTGTAAAGCGCAGCACGGAATATCCGTAGAATGCGCCTCATATATGTTTAGATTAGCATTCGAATTGCTCTCTATGTTTATTGATCGAGTCATAGTGAATGGGAAGAATGGTAGTTAGGAAGACGGTGTAGAAAAATAAAGATATAAAGGAAGATAAATAAATATAAATATAGATAGAATGATATTAGTAAGTGGGAATGGTATAAAGAAAGGAGACGTTCAGATAGTTATACCATATATAACGAAAATTAATCAGAGAGTAGGAGTGAAAGGAAGATAGTTAGATAAGAACATACATATGTAGATATGCATATATTTGTGTAGAAAAATATATATATAAATATGAGATATAAAGATAGATAGAATAATAAAAAAAGGTAGATAGAAATAAAGATATATTGCACGATAAAGATTTGTACAAAAATAGATAGATAGAAAGATATAGTAAATATTTATAAATAATATGATAGAAATACGAAAGAATTGAAGACCTCTAAACAGAAAGATGAAGGAAAGAAACTTCTTTGAATAAAAAAATGTAAATTGAAAAACAATATATGTACATGTATTTAAAAAATAAGGAAGATGATTATAATAAAAAGCTGATAAAAAGATATAAAGTAAAACAGATGGAAATGAAGATTGTGAAGTAGATTTACCCATTGCTAAATTAAAGACAGATGGGTACAAAGATTGATAAAAAGTAGCAATGAAAATATTGTAAGAAGAATAGAATCTAAAATCTAAACATAAAGATGAAATACAGAGAAAAATATTAATTAAAAGATAGTTAATAGTATAGAGATTGATAGATTATAAAAATCGAACATGAAATACTTAAATATTCCACTGCACATTGGAAAGTACCGTATATTATATATTTATAAATAGCATATAATGTACGATAATTTCCTATGCACATCGTATATAAATCACCTATTAATTATTTTCCTATATACTATAGTTAATTATCATCTTAATCTATAATTAGCAGACAGTCTCTATACCTAATCGACTTAATCAGTTGCTGAAAAGTTAAGTTCCCCTGGCAATCCCAAGTTCATCTAGTTATCGCGCTAACAAATTACCCCACCGACAGCTGCAGCTTATCTCCCTCCAGTTTAAGCTTGCGTAAGATCGGATATAGTCGCATATTTTACCGCTACTCACTTAACCAACCACTACCAGCAGTACCAGCAGTAGCAGCACCACACACAAATGACCCAGTCTCATGTGAAGCTACCATTTTGGCCACACAACCCACATAAGACAAATGCGCGTAATGTGGGCAAATTCTTCAAAATTGCCCACAAACTAGCCCAGTTAGGGAGCTACGCCGACAATGGAGCCGGCTTCGGCTGCCTACCTGGTACACACCATGTCATATACCATATACCATACATATATGTGTGTAGTACCCTCTGTAGGTAAGTCACAAAAGCGAATTTCGGGCACATAAATTGCCAGCGCCAAGTACACCTGCTCTTGGAGGCAGTGTTCCCCGTCCCTGTTGCTGCCCTCCCTCGTGGTTTGCCATATATCATGGAGCTGGCAGACAATATGCCATGCTAAATGCGATACAATTAGAGGAGAGACCGACATTTTTCGTATCAAAAATGCGAAAAAATCTACAATTTCACACACATGCGAAGGGGGACTGAGCTGAGCTGAGATTCAATGCGATGATTACATATTACTCGACTCGCTCGACTCTCGTGTCGCTGTTGCTGTCGTGTTGCTCTTGTTGTTGTTGTTGTTGTTTTGTCTGCAGAGTTTTATGGTCCAAGGTTAAATGCTTTGACTTAGGGCAGCAGTAGAGAGAGAGGGAGAGAGAGAGAGGGAGACACCACGAGAAACTTTGCGACTTTGTGTCGCTTTAGTCTCGTATTGTGAAGCTTGCGGCACAACTTCATTTGATTTGCAGTGAATATTAAAGCAATTTGTGGGATTATTTCCTATTGTAATCAGCGTTTCGTATGTTTACTCATCAGCCCCCAAAAGAGACCCGGTTGCCAAGCCAAGACAAGCCAAGACAAGCGACAGCATCTGATTCGACCAACTCATTTTCAAGTACAACGATGACGCTTGCAGTGCATGCAAGTTCGGTACGGTTAGCTACGGTCTTCGATCTTCAAGCTTCGATGGGGCCTTACCGGTCTCTTGTCTTGCTTCTTTTTTATTGTCATCTGACTGTGTCGCCCTTTGGCAAAATGACGTTTATTTATTTACGTCTAGTTAGCGTGAAAATTGCTCTAGTTTTCCCCCCGTTTCCCTTCGTTTCCCACTCTGCTCTCTATGATTTGTCGATGATGAGGCGCATTTGTCTTGGGGGACATAGAATACTTTTTTGTTGTTGTTGCTGTTGTTGTTGTTATTATTGTTGTTACTGAGACCGGCTGCTGCTGTGCTTCATGTTGTTTTTTACACCTTTTTAATTGTGCACGCACACACACACATACACATCTCGAACACACACGCACACACATAATTAATTAAAGCTCTCTCATTGCATTCAAGGTTATCAAAGGCCTGAGGCTCTCTTGGCTGCGGCATTGTTGTTGTTGTTGCTGTTTAGTTGGTTAATTTACAGCTTTAAATTAGTGTAGTTTACTTTCAAAACACTTTACTTTTGCTTTCAAAATACGCGTACGTTGGCTTCATTGTTATTCTTCGTCTTTTTATTATTTGTTGTATTTCTTGTATTTTATAGATGGGTGGGGTAATCGTTTGCGTTGCGTTTCCTCAGCTGAATCGGTTAGCTTTATTTTTTTTTGGTTTATTTTCAATTTGATTTACGCCACTTCAGCTAGAAGAGGAACTGCAGAATTTCAGCAATCTGCTAATGATCGCTTCGGCAAGGTGTGTCCCATGTGGTTCGACGATGAGTATGCAAATTCGAGTAAATTATTCTACTGCGACTGCGTGTGTGAGTAACTTGACATATAAAAAATAATTATATTTATATTTATATTAATATTTATTACATTTATTAAAATGCACGTGCAATAACTTAATTGTTTATTGGATAAACTTGACTAAAGGAACTAGTTTGCCTAATTGTCTTGTGGGTGGTGCATGACATACAATGTATGATCTGTAACAAGATCGATTGTCACATATTTGATAAATACGAATAATAATCCACCTACTGCAGCTGATAGCATGTCAGGGAACTTCCAGTAAACTAGTTTGATATACTTATTCTTCGGTTAGATCAGTTACGATCGGGAGTAGAACTGATCTATACAGTTACTTATTCATAATCGATGTCAGACATGTTTCTACACTTGTCTAAAGATACTCTTAGTTCACTAAGGAAGTCGCTATATTGTCAACTTTATATATAATTTACATAAAGGAGGATCATGCGATCTAAAAGAATCTGAATAACTTTCTATAACTACACACTGCAGTTCATAGCGTGTCAGGCTTAGCTAACTTATGGGGGAATTCCAGAGAACTAGTTTGATATAAATATTCTTTGGGTAGATCAGTTACGATCTGCAGTATAATTAATCTATACAAATTAATTAACTTTGATTAGATTTCATACACCTCAGTGAAGCAAGATGCAATGTTGCGAAAGTGTAGATATCACTTTAACTAAGATAGAGATGATCATCAAGAACATTAATAAGGAAACCTTTCAGTAAGCTAGTTTATGTATTCATTAGTTCCATCAGTCATGATCAGTCGTAGTTCAGATAAAATCTGCTGTAGATGTGCCGTAGATCTCTTTTACATCTTTGTAGATCTCTTTTAGACCTTTGTAGATCTGCTCTACAAAAAGTTACTAACTTCGATCTGTTTTGCGTCAATTTCAAACATGTTTCTACACCTCTTTAGTTAGATACTCTCGCAGATAACAGTCCGTTTGCTGAGGAAGTCGCGAGATCGTTAAGTTTCACTTTAATTTAAATAGAGAGGATGCTCATCATTATCTGCCGTGAGTATCTACAGTAGTTGCATTGCAAGCGGAGCCTAACTCTCTAGTTATCTAAATAGAACGCCGTAACATCCACTTAAGATCACATACAATGTATGGCTAGGTACGTATCTGCAGCTGTGTATCTATCTATGTATGTGTAGCTGTGTGTCGCTCCAATTAAAATACAACTCATCTCCTGTGCTGCATTGCAAATTGTCTTACATAAGGCCGCAGCGGGGGCAACTATATAGGTAAATCGCTGCGATCTCAAGGGGAGTATAGCGAATGCTTTTCATTTAATCGATTTGCGTATTTCGGGCAGAGGTAATTGCAGCTGATCGGGCAGGGTGTTTGTGTTCGGGGGCAACTTTCATTGCGAGGCCGTTTCGAGGACCACCTACCCCGCCCCCTACCCCACTCAGCTGCCTCCTCCTTCCGGGCACAATGTTGCAGCTTTGGTCTCGCCTGAATGTGGATTAAGTGTATGCCAAGGCATTAAGGCAAACGGGCGATGGCTTTGTTGCTCTTTGCATCTGCTCGTGTTGTTTCTGTTGTTGTTGTCTGTTGATTTTGCAGTTTCTGCGTAGCCCAAAGTGATTTGTTTTTTAGATTTTCAAACTGATTGCGGTTATCGTTGGCAGTCACAATCGCGCCCAGTTGGAATCGGAATCGGAGTCATCGTCATTGCGAGTTGCTTACAACATCGCAACAACAGCAACAACAACAGCAACGGCAACGGCACCAAATGAAGCTGAAATTGAAAAAATCAGCGCACATTCCAGTACAGAAAATGTGTAACGCAATCAAATCCATCGCTTCCGGTTTGAAGGCGCAATTAACTGACTGGGATTACGTAGAGCAACATCACGGTGGGCACATCTCGCCGCCACAACTGCCACAGCGCTGCCTCTCACCTGAGTCTCACCTCAAGCGAGTGCACTCTCCACACTCTTTGTACAGCGCCGCCAACTCTCTTTACACCGGTCTACATATATTGTATATATATCGTATATATATATATGGCAGTCATGGTCATCAATTCGCAGATTATCCACGGCATTTCACTCACTTTTCCACACAGCTACCGTAATTGGCATTTTGAGTGTTGTAAACAAATTTCGGTTCGATAGTTAAGATGATGAAATGTCATAATTTTCAAACTTCGCTGTGCTGCGTGTGATTTTTCCCATCTGACTTAGATCGTTTAGAAAGTTGCTCGATTTTCAGACTCCAGCCTGGCCATCAAATTGTCGATGCCCACAAATTGTTGCACATTGTAGTTGAGTAAGCTTTCGGTTTTTAAATTGCGAATCGTTGTAGTTATCGTTATCGTTATGTTTAATTGAAAACTGTTTAGTCGGGTGGGGGATGTGCTCATGCATACATTCAGTTTCAACCTTTGACTAACCTCAAAAAAGGTGTTGCCTCGGTTCTAATCAGGTTTCCATTCTAAAACACAGTCCACACTGATCTGCAACTAATTCGCTTCTCAATTTGCCTTTTGCTACATATTTCGTACACTACTTAATGATGTTTCACTTCCAGCTTCTGCTCTGGACAAACCACTCACTCACTCATTCACTCACTAACCTCCAAGATCGTAAAATTAATGATCTCTTTTTTTTTCTGTTGGCGCTTCTTCTACGCCCATCTGCCACTTCCACTTCCACTGCATGACGGAGATGGAGATGGGAGAGCGAAGAGGGAACTGTGAGCAAGACAATTCACGTCGATTCGAGACAACCATCAACTTCTATTTAAAATTAAATTAACCTGCTTAATTTGCCCCCTCCCAGGCCGTAGCATCGTCCCATCCCATTTCGGGCGTCGAGACGCGCCCAAAACATTCACTCTACACTCACATACACTCACACACACAGAGGGGGCACACTGAGATGAAAAATCGAAAGGCGCTACTAATCGCTTCAATGCCTATAAGTAAGTCAATCTCAAGCTGAAGCTGAAGCTCTATCTGCATCTGCTGGATACGTATGTCTAAACTGTGGCACGTTCGAAAATTTCGTGCATTTAACGCATAAATGGACGCTTTGGACACGGCTCGTTTTTTTTTCTACAGTTTTTCATCTTTTATTTTCGTATTGAATGGGCAACCCTTTCACCCTTCACCGCGAAGGCTGCTGTGAGGAGGCCAGTTGGCTGCCAAATTTAGCAAATTCGATTTGATTTTGATCGCTCAATTAGCGTAAAAGTAACATGTCAAACCTATTAATCACTTTCGAAAATAAAACAAAAATCATAGCGAAACAAAAAGGTAGGGATAAAAAGCAGAAAAAGAAATAGTATGAGAGAAATATGAGTAAAGTGCAGTCAGCAAATGAAACAGAAATGAATAATTATGGGTACAGCCAATAGAGGCAACTTGTCCAAGGGATTGATATGAAAAAGGTCTATGGATATTGGTTAAATTTAAAATTTCCCAACATTAGGTTTGTTAGTTTTTAAATTCTATCAATGAATAACAAATAAAAATTTTCTTAGAATAACTAACAACATTATTTAAGTTATTGTACCTTAAAAGGCATAAATTCTATCATTTATCAACTTTAAAAACCTAAACAGATGGCATAAGCAGTAGCTAGTTTTCATCAGCTAATGAACAGCTTTTTAATAAGTTGTTATAATGCTCAACAGTTTAGGTACCCGATGATATCGCAATGTTAGCTAATATATCATTTATTTGATCTTTAAAATTTATTTGAAAGTAATTATTATGAAACAGTCAATGCTTTCTAATTCATATATACTGTAAAAAGAACAAATAAGAAAATTCAATTTTTTTGTTAACTTCTCTGGCATTTCTTCTCTAGGTTTCAAGATTTAGCAAAGGAACTTCACAAGTTTAATACTCTATACCTATAATACCTTATCATATCTGAATTATTTCATTTATTTACTTATAATTTTAACAAAAATAAATAATTATAGTTACAGATAATGATATACTTAATTAAAGAAGTGTTTGTAATAATTCAAACTTAAAAAGAATTCAAAAATGTATATATAAAATTATCATAGGTTCCAAGATCTAGCAAAATAAATCTTAATAGTTCGATTTTGTATGATTTTATATCATTATTCATGTTCAGCCTCAAATCTTTCTTTTAAGAGCTACAAATATATGAAGAGAAAGATATCTAATAGGTCTCTATGTTTAGGTTGCTTATATCTAATAGATCGCTTACAGTCCGTAAAGAAAGTACCGTTACTCTGTGTACTACCTGACACAATCTCATATACCTTCAAAGCTCGCCCCTATTTAAAACACAATTTGCGTAATAAGGTCGCAGATACATCCATCTAACGGCCTGTTGCCCTTTATATGGCATAGGTACCCAAAGAAGGAAGAAGAAGAAGAAAAAGACAAAAGCTAAAGAAAAACGTTTGCTCGTGCCGTTGGCAAAAGTGCGTGAATTTAGGCGTAACCCAAAATTATATAATTTATTATTATTTCTTTTGATTGGCAAAAATTAAAAAGTAACCTCAGCTTCGGGGCTGTAGGTCTCCATCTCCTTCTTCTCTCCTCCTCTACCCCCTTCTTTCTTGGACAACTCTATTTGCGCACCGTGTGGCTTTGGCAGTGTTTTTGAAGCCCCGCTTTGGGGGGCTGAAACTGCTGCGTCATTACTCGAACTTCAATTTCATTCATTCATCAATTACAATACACAAAAGTCGAACGAATGAACGAACCAACGAACGAAACGACGAACGAACCGAGGAGCGAAAAAGAGCGAGCGGGCGAACAACGATGAAGCCTTGAATGTATCTTGCAGATACATTGATCTAGCTACATATGCAATTGTATCTGGCGTGTGTGTGTGTGTGAAACGCTTGTGGATGACATTAAGTTTAATATTTGTCGAGATCCTGTGATTGCGCTTATTAAATGAGTAAGTTGTGCCAAGTATCTGTGAGATACACGTATCCCTCGCTACTTACATGCTCGAAGTTATGTGTTGTTGTTGTTGTAGCGGCATCAATTTGCTAGCCTCTTCTAGCGTAATTGTTGTTGTTGTCGAAGCAGTTGCTGTTGCTGCAGTTGTTGCTGCTGTGATCGTTGCTGCTGCTGGTGCTGGTGCTGCTATAAAATCCGCACGGATATCCGTTGGCCGGCAGGAAGAAATCAACATTTGAACACCGTTGGCTATTGCAGCGTTTTACGGATGTCGATAACTTGCATTGGCATTGGCTATAGCTATATAGAGAGTTGATCTTGTTGGGGTTGTTGCTGTTGCCGTTGCTGTTGTTGTCATTCTGCATCTGGTGTTGCAACAACAATAACAACACGACAACAATACGAGTGATCAACGAACTGCAGAGCCGACGGCGCGTGTGAATTTTTATAAGGGGCAGGGTTGAACGGTTGAACGGCTTAACGGTTTTATTTTTATAGGTTATGTTTGTTGTTTTGACGATTGAGGTTGATTTAACGCGTTGTACGTATGCAAAGGATGCGTTGAAGTTATAAAACGTAGTTAGGATGCGTTGAATTGTAGGTTATGTTGAGGTTTAGGTATAGATTTCTCTTGAATCGATCTTAAGTTGTAATTAGGTATTTGTATTATGCACTCGTTGATATAATAGTTAGGATCTGTTTGGCTTTTAACTTTAACTTTATATATATTATATATATTATTATTATTATGATATTTTTACACTTTTTACAATCGTTAGACTCTCAGCTCAGTGTTGTTTGATTAATGGGTTCCGCTATCTATTCAATAGTAATACTAATTAACTGTAATTGTCGTCTTATTCTCGATCGCGCACGCGTTGACAGCACTTCCCAGTTTCGCGTCAATATAGCGTATATATAGCGTTGTATATCGTTGTATATAGTGTGTGTTGCGTTTCTTGGCTTTAATCTGTTTCATTATATTTTATAATTTCATTATGGATTGTCTCTGCTTAATGCCTGCCCATAATCATCATCATCGGCCTGTACACATGTGGATCGAGATGTGAAGTTGTCTTCTTGTTACTGTCACTGATGTTGTTGTTGTTGTTGTTGTAGTTATTGTTGCTGCTGTCGTTAGTTTTCCTCTCAGCTTAGCTCACTTTGCATTTGTGGCCTGTCACAATTTGCATTAATTGCATTTAAGTATGCAGTTATCATTGATTTAGCACCGATATCTATACTTATGTATATAGTTCACATATATCTCTCGCACATGGACACAGCTACTGGGCGCGATTCCAAAGATATGTGCCATGTATCAAGAGCTTTACGAGCAGATCAGACGCGCGCGAGAGACAGAGAGGGAGCCACAGATAGAGAGCGGGAGAGAGATATAGATAGATAGGAAGTGGAATGAGTTTTATAGCAGAAGAAACTCTTGTGCTGTTTATAGGAAACGTGCAGTTCTCATAGGATAATTAGGATGCTTTAACTTTAGTTAAATAAATAGTTAGAGTTGTTGTTGTTGTAGTTTGTGGATTGTAAATTGCACAGCATGTTGACACTTGTTATAATCCTTGTGCCACGCCTTCTCACTGCACTCGATGGGCGCATTAGCGGTACCGTTATCTATGCGAGTTACGCGTCGCGTCGCGTCGCAAGAGCATCGCGTTACGTTACGATACGTGTAGTGGGGGAGGGGCAGCTTACGTCGTTGTGGATCGTCTGGGGCTGGCGTTGTCTGTTATTGTTGTTGTTGTTGTTTTCTTTTGAGGCTGGCGTTGCGACCGACAAGCGACAACACGACCAATAGCTTTGAGACCGTCTCACGGACTGATGATAGGCGGCCAGCGAGCAGCTTCACAGTCAGCGGCAGAGTCAGCAGCAGCAGCAGCAGCACAAGCGGCAGAGGCAGCAGCAGCAGTGGTAGCAGCAGCAGCAGAAGTGGCAGTGGCAGAGCCTCAGCCTCACAGTGCAAAGCGTTTTCGATTTCCTAATAATAAACGCAAAATAGTTATACGGGGCCGCAGCGACGTCTTCTGTCTATGTATGGGTGCTCTGAATGAATACACAACGAGCCCCGCGACGAGCTCAGCGATGAGTTCCACAGACAGACGAACTCGACCAGCAGCCCGAGCAACAGTCGCAGACGAACTCGAAGTCGAAGCCGAGCAGAGCCGAAGCAAAGCGAAGCCGAGTCGAGCCGAGCTGAGCACAGAGCGGAGCATTTTGAGGAAGTCTAGAGACGATGCAATAAATCGAAGCTAATACACTTCTTTCTTAATGTAGAGCACACACCACACACAGCAGCAGAGGCAGCAGCAGAGGTAGAGGCAGAGGCAGAGCCAGCAGCAGAGGCAGCCACAGCTCGTGCGATCCACAACTCACACAGAGAAAGAGCGCGACTGCGACTGCGGCCTAGACAAGTTTAGCGGCAGCGCAGCGCCAACACAACGGTAAATGAGGCACTCGACGCGTGCATCCTGCACAGCTGCGACGTCGTTTTTTACTCAATGAAAATCCGCTGCTGCTGCGCAGTCGACGCAGCCACAAGAGCAACAACAGCAACAGCATTCCAATTGCATCCGAAACTGGGTGGAGATCTTCCGCCCCAGCACGAGGCGACGTCAAAGCCGAACACGAAGTCCAAGTTGAGCCGAAGCTAGTTTCGTTCCACATGCGTTCCACAAGTGCCGAGAGAGTGAACGAGAGAGCGGGAGAGCGGGCGAGAGGCAGAGCAAGGTAACTAAGACAAAACAAAAGTGAGCGTATCGAGACGCGCGTCTAGCTGATCTAGTCGCAGTCGCAGCGTGCAGCTCAGCGCGGCAACATCAGCAGCAGCGCTAACAACAACAACAACAACAACAACAATGTGCTGGGCATATTGACCGTGTCCAAGTCCGAGCAAGTCCAGGGCAGCTGGAGCTCGTAATTAAGCGGCAGCTTAAGATAAGTCTTAACTGACTGACATGGAGAATGGAAAGTTCAACTGGGTCTTTCACTCGGCCAACAACAGTTGCTGATGTAGCTGCTGCTGCTGCTGTGCTGCTGCTGCTGATGGCGATTAACATACGAGCGACACACACATGGGAGAAGGGTTTGGTAGGCTGTGTCCTACTTTGCCTCCTCCCTGGCCATGTGCCTGTCCATGTTCAAGTCCATGTCATGTGCCTTCTTTCAAAGCACTTCATGTCTGCGGTTGGTTGCTTTGCCAGCATCGTCATCATCTGCTGCTGCAACTGTTGCTGCTGCTGCTGTAGTTACTGCTTCTTCTTCAGCTTGTGCTGCTGCTGCTGCTGCCGCTGCACGAAATCGATCAAATCAAAAATGACTTTGTGAAGTGACTAACTGCCTAACTGCCAGTTGCCTTGTGCCAGCTGCCTGCCTGGCTGCCTGCCTGTTGCATGCAACATGCCTGCTGCTGCTGCTGTCTAACAGTAGCGGTCGCCTCTCTGATTTCGGCGTTGCTGCCTCGTGGTGCGTCGCTTGTTTGGATTTTTGAATGAGTTGAAGTCCAAGTCCACGGCTGAGGCCGTTGCAAACACAACACTTCAAAATGAAAGCACATTCCCTTGTAGAAATTGTACCGTTACACTGGCTAGCAGCAACAGCAGCGGGCAACAGCAACGGGTAACTTGCAACAGCAACAGCAACAGGTACCCCATGGTACCCCCAGCGTTACCTGGCGGATCGTTTGTCCGTTTTTATGGCCAGGCCAAAACTGACAACCTCGCATCGTCCTCCTGCGCGCCATCATCATCATCAGCAGCAGCCAAGCAGCAACTGTTGCAGCTGGAGCAGCAGCAGCATCATCATCCAACATCATCCGACACTTGGCAGCTTATGGCATAGATTTGCAAATCGCGGTTCCTCTATTATTGTAGCTGTTTGTTGTGGTTGTTAGTGTGCAGCAACAGTTGCTGATGCTGCGGCTGCTGCTGCTGCTCTGCCTGCTGCTGCTGCTGTTGTTATTGTTGCTGATGATCATTTACAGCTTGGCCGCGTGCCAAGCCGTCGTCCTCTTATTTATTTGAGTCAATGAGTTCACAACTATTTTTTCTCTCTCTACTCTTTTTCTATTTCAGCTTAATGGCTTTTTGTCTCCCTCTCTTTCTCCCCCTCACTCCCTCTCTCTCTCTCTGTTGGCTGTGTGGCATGTTGCATGTGGCAAGGAAGCGTCTTGTTGTCTTGCACTGATTGATGGTTTGATAATGCCTAAGTGGCAAGATGCTGATATGTGCAATGAGTTGTGCCCCGACTCTGACTCCAACTCCAACTCGCAGCTCCTCGCCGGAGCTTTTAATGAGTCGCAGCCGACGACAACCTGCAATTAATTTTCGGGGTGGTATCTGAGCAGGGATTGCTCTACAGATACAGCTAACTACCTACCATCTAGCGTAGATGCGCAAATACTTTCACTTAGGTCGTTAGATCTTCAAAGAGACTATATATCTTCATGGGTTGGGTGAACAATAGGTCGTGTTGAATTACTATTGTTATTATTTATAATTCTTGCTTAAGTATTATTTATTAGTATTTCTTGTGGTATTCTATAAGAAAGATGTACAGTATACAATAATGTAGATCTTTTTTTGAAATATGTGAAATAACTAAATTAAGTACCACCTAATAAGTATATTAGCTTCTCTCCCTCCCAGGTCGAATTACCTTTGGAATTACTGGAAGATCTTATTAATATTGTATGAATACGTAAAATACTAAAAATCTTCATTAAAAGTTTGTGGTTATACTGAAGAACTTTCGCATAATTAGTATATTACCTTCTCTCTCTCCCTAATTATTTGTATTTCTAAATATTTTACTTCCATTTTAACCTCCTATTGAACTTTCACAGCTAGAAGGACTAAAGATCTTCTAAGTAAGTTACCACAAAATGTATACGGTTTCTTTACTTCTCTTTAACTAATATACTATTATTTATATGTGGCCATACTGTCTTACTAGTTATCTATCTAATTTCATTCTTAACTATTGAATGTTGGAAAATCAAAACTGATGATCTTTCTTGAAAAAGAAAAGGTCGTTCAAGTTTATTACCTTCTCCATGTCTATCACTAAAGTTCTATCCATATTTGCATATAACAATTTATCTCATTCCCTTAACAACTTGCCAATTTCATAGTTTGATATTTTGCAACTAAGTTGCCATACAAGTTATATAACAACTTGTAAGGTAAGGTTTAACATTTGTTTCCCATCTCGTGATCTACATACAAAGTTGCACATGTAAATAATTGATCTACCTATCTCATTCCACTATCAACTTCCGAATTTCGCAACCTTTCTAATTTTCATACGTTCAAGATCGAGGTTGTATCCATATTAATCTTGCTGCACAGTTTAAATTTCCTGAAATGCAAACTTGAATGTTTTCGCAGCGCATTACACGAAAGACAAGAGGGAAAAACAACAGAAATAAGAATAAAACATAAACAAACACGAAAATTAGCATAAACGAGACATACAATCCCATTGAAATTTAAATAGTGCTGCCTCTTATGCATAATTGATATGTTCGTTATAATTAGCCAGACAAACTGATGGAAAACGTTCAGACTCAGATCGGTCTAAGCCTTTTACTAAACAGCGAATGGGTGAGTAAACAATTTGATAAATATATGCGCAAAATAGAAAACGAAACTTGGGCAGCAACAACAGCGATGGCCGACAACAACAACAACAGTCGCGACAACGTTTAGGAGCTTTAACACCTCCGCTCACCGCGCCTCCTCAACGGCAGCTGCTGCACATAATTGGCTCAACAAAAAATGGAAAAAATAAAAAACACAAAACACAAAATAATAAAAAGCTCGTAAAGTTTTGTTGGGTTTTGTGTGTGCGCAGAAGACCCGCCCGCCAGCAACAGTTGCCGTTGCCGTTGTCGTTGTCGCTGCCGTTGTTGTTGTTGTTGTTGCTTGCTTGTTATTTAAACGTTTTCAAATCGCACAGCGAATGAAAACGAAAGAAAAAATGAAATACATCGAAAGTGAGCATATGTACAAACACACAGACATAGCGACGTGTATATAGACCCCCAAGACCCCAAGCCCCGATGCCCGACGATGCCCGATGTTGTCGACGTATCAGCGACGCGCACGCTTCGAATAACTTTGCATGGGGGCCGAAGAGAACGAGCTGAGTAGCTTGTTGCAAGCAGAGGAGGGCAAGGGAGTGGGAAGAGGGGGTTGGGGGATTAGGCACTCTGTATATGTGTGTGTGTGTGTGTGCGGGGTCTGTCTGTCTCGCAACATCATCATATGCCAAACATCGCAACGCTCGCGTCTCCGTTACACTCTCTGATCCCATCCTCCTCTTCTTGTCTCCCCCTTCCCACGGGCTTTAATCGTAGCAGAACTCAAGCGCAGCGAAGCATATTACGTGTGTGTGTGTGTGTGCTGAGCATCGTTTCATGTACCCTCGTTATAGGTAGTATAGCATACACGTATTTGGATTGGCCACTAAAACGATTCTGATTCCACGTTATATTATTCCTTTTGAGTAGCAATTGCCTGTGGTAAACTGATTATAATGGACCCAGCATCAATTTTGAGACTGTCTTCGACATGATCTGACAATTTTCCATAATGATATATTGAATTTTTATTGAAATTGAATAGGAAATTAAGAATTTCAATGAGACTATTGGATTCATTTCGGAATCTAACTTGGATTCACTTTGAATTCATTTTAAATTTCTTTATTTATTTCATTGTATGTTCAGGAACCTTTAGAAGAAACTGAGATTATTCTGCAATACTTCTTAAAGGATATCTATTCTTATATTATATTTATATTAATATATTATATATATATTATTTATTATATATATATATTATATATATTGTATTATTTATATATTATTTATTTATCTGGAATTCACTTTAAATTTCTTTCAGGAACCTTTAGAAGAAACTGAGATTATTCTATTGCAGAATATCTTTTATAAAATAAAAATAAAATATTTATCTGGAATTAACTTTAAATTTCTCTTTTTATTTTAGGATTAAGATTATTCTGCAATATATTATATATAGGGTATCTACATTGCCATTTCTCTAGAGTTTCAGCGCTTCGCTGGTGCTGGTGCTGTATCGTATATTTTATGCTACAGTTTTTTTATTGTTATGTTTAGTTTCGTTATATACACCCGGTAATCTGGGGCTGTGTCTCTCTCTCTCTCTCTAGACATTCTACAATTGGCTGCGTAGCACCCGTCAGAGCGGGCCACACACACTCACACACACACACATATAGAACCCGTTGGTGTTGTTGTTGTCGTCGTGTTGTCGTCGTTCGTTTCTAATTATACGATAGGTGCGCTACGAGCCATGAAACGTGCGGGGTCTGACCTTCTCTCCAGCATTTAGGAGCTGCCCAACTCGGCTGCGACTCACTCCGAGTCGGGTCTGAGAGACTGCGTCTGAGTTGGTGACCAACTCGCATGGCTCGCATTCGCCTCTGGGGCTGAGGTAGTCTGAAAATAGTTTTGGTTACTCGCAGGGGATTATTAAATATTAGTTGGCAAAAGGCTTCTGAGGCAGCTGAGCTGCCATTAGCTGGAGTAGTTACAGTTGAGGGGGGACTTAATTATTGCATTTAGTCGCAGCAAAACGCGAAAATGGAAATCTAAATGCTGCTCGCCGCGCTATTTCCTTGAGCTATGGCATGGCATCAGCCCCCCCCCCTCGATTTGGGCGTGGCACACAACACTTTACCGTGTTGGCTGCAATGGATTTTGTCATACAGAGGTCACCATCGGGCTACAGTCTTCGACAGGTTGATCAACGAAATCGATGCATATCGAGTGCTGCAATCTATTCTAATTGATTGCGATTAAGTACGGCAACAAGGTATTAAACGGTGCCAAATTACGAGGTATCTATGTTGATCGATCTCTGCATTGTATCACGATGTGGGTTGGCTGGAGACGGGCGACATTACTGGCAGTTGATGTCATGTCTAGGCGAGGATGTTGAGTAATTCGATTGAAACTAGAAGAATCGAAGAGTTTTAATTGTTATTGAATGAATTGGAACTGGAGGAGTTGTAGGTCTTTTTACTAGTAAGGAACTTAAGAGTTAAGTATTGCAAATGAAGAACTTTAACACCTTAGTAAATCAGTTCCTAGTTCATTTCATTATAATCTTCGCTATGATGCGAACTTTAACAATCATAACATGTTTAATATTTATTTATTTGTAATAAGAAATAAATGAGGAGGAGCTTAGTCACTTCTTACTTGAGTCATTACATTTAAAATGAAGTTATGAACATCTTGAGCTCTTCTAAAATTAACAAAACTTTGACGAGAGAAAGAAATTGAAAGATGAGTATGGTAAATGAAACGCTCTAAGTGCTTAGTAAACCTGTTTCCAATTTATTTCATTATGAGGCGACCTTAGGCAATCAAAGAAGATGTCAATTTATTGTACATTTTGAATAGCTTCAACTAAGGATTACGACTGACTACTTAAGCCACTTGGAACATCATTGTGACCCCCAAAGTATCTGGTTGCAATCGAACTTGAAAGCTTTGTCGAGGCGATTACCTCAGGCTCCGATCTGGCTCCGCTGGGCATCTGCCTCGACTCGTCAGATACCCAAGTGATTTCTGTTTGTTTTCTTTTCTGTTCGGTTTTTCGAGTAACCAAAACAAGTAATCTGATATATTTGTCTAACATCGATGGCATTAAGCTGCGGCAACATTTCCGCATTCGAAGTGATTTTTAATTATTATTTTCAGACGCCTACACAGAGCAGCAGCCCCAAACCACATCGAAGATCGAGCTGGATGCTCTCCTCTATCACTCTCTCTCTCTCTCTCTCTCGCGTAGCTCAAATGTCAGGCTTATTACGAGCTCTCGAGTAAACCCACAACAAATAGCAAAAAGTCTTATCAAGTGCTTGGATTTGGATTCATGTAGAGGTTTCTTTCTCTCAGAGTGTGTGTGTGTGTGTGTGTGCATCTTTATGTGGGAGCCTAAGCTCCCCCATTGATGACACGTCATTTCTGGCATAGACATCTTCGTCAAAATGTGTTAAGTCGAGTGAGAAACCAAAGCAAAGCAAGGCAAACCGAAAGGCTAAAAACAGGTCTACCAACTTGCACGAGTGAAGAGAAAAAAGTGTCAATAAAATGTCATGAAAAGCCACTTAGACCAACGAGTGTGTGTGCGAATATGTGTGTGTGTGTATGTATGGGGAGTCTGGAGTGAAGGAGCAGCTGCAGGCCCGCACCCAGGGCACTTTAAACTTTGCCCACATCCGCAGTGGGGCACAAGGTGTCGACTGCAGTCGGCACAGTGGGCCGGCACCGGCGCATTTGTCAATTTTTATCGTCTACACTTTGGTATTTCGCCAGTCTCCTCCTCTCTCTCTCCCTCTCTCTCTCATTCACTCTGCTGCTGCACAATTATTGCTTTGATTTAAATCAGTCTACTGACCCAAAAGTTCAGCTACGGAAATTGCAAATTTAATAATTGACTAGACGCCAAAAAGTCAGTCCAAAGTAAACCAAACCAAGCCAAGACAAGCCAAACCAATCCGAGCAAACCAGGGGGCTTATTAATGCGATAACCTTGGCTGATTTAATTTTTTCTTTCGCGAGCTGTGATTACCAGCTAACAACAACAATAACAGTAACAACAACAACAATAGATGCAACAACAATGACGACGACGACGACGACGACGACAATAAACAAGAAAACAGCAGCTTCGGCAGCAGGAAAATCAAAAACTTGCACAATTTCGACACTAAACGACGATCTTTGGGCCATTTGTTGTTGTTGTTGTTGTTGTTGCTGCTATTGTTGCTGTCGGTGTAGTTCAAGTCTGGGCCCGACTGTCAGTTAGTCGCATATTTAATTAAGAGATTGAGCTACAAATAGTGTTGAACAATGGTACACGCTGTTGGCAGCACGAGTCAGCTGTGGCTGCTGCTAGTCAGCTACACTGCCCGAAAAGTCCTAAGACTCGAGCTTCAGTTACTGGGAACACTATCCGTGTAGTCGGGTGGCTTCTTTTTTATATCAAAGTCAAATTCACAGGGTTTGGTAGCGATGAGGAACCAAGTGAAGAAGACATTCGTTTTCAGTGGTTCTCCTATTAAGTCTTTTGCCTGCTGCACCCAATTCTTCACACGATTTATGTCCTTAATGGCACCCACCATAATGCCCGAGGCTTCAGTTTGATTGTTCTTGAAGTATAAATAACCCTTGAGTTTATTTTCCTGACAACGTCGTGTGATTTCCTGCTCAAACAAATTGTGCTTTCTATTAATGTTCTGTATCTTAAACTGCACCTTGAAGACGGTCTCTTCGGTGATCGACTGTTCGCAATCACTGAACATCGGACTTATGCCGAATACATATTTATCGTCATCACCGTTTGATGATGATTCACTCAAGACATCAATGGGAGCAAGAGTCTTTTTAACCGAATTCTTTGGCGGCTCTTGTTCTTCGCTCACAGCTTCAGAGTAGGAGCTACTTGCCGAATCTGAATACGAATTATTCTTTTATGGTATATATAAGAGATAAGGGTGTTCAGTTATGACAAGGTCTGCTAGATTAAGATAACGACAAATTGCTTACACTCATCCTTATATAGTAATGAAATCCAGTTATGACAAGGGCTGCTGGAATTCAAACGAATCTGTTGAGGTTCTTCTTTAGCTATTTCAGTAAAACTTAATGTTTGTTTTATTACAGTCAATATATAATTGAGATCTTTCTGAATTCCACTGAGAGAAAATGACAAAATGCTTACACTAATTCTTATAAAGCTATATGTTCTAGTTACGACAAGGGCTGCTTGGATGGGTTAAAAAATTAGGTTAAGAAAATATTTCAAACGAATCTACTAAGGTTCTGCTTTAGCTGTCACAGTGAAACTTGGCAGTGGTGTTTGTCTTACTACAGTCAAAATATATTGGAAATCTTTCTGAATTCCACTGAGAGAAAATGACAAAATGCTTACACTAATTCCTATATAGCTATATGTTCTAGTTACGACAAGGGCTGCTTGGATGGGTTAAGAAATTAGGTTAAGAAAATATTTCAAACGAATCTACTAAGGTTCTGCTTTAGCTGTCACAGTGAAACTTGGCAGTGGTGTTTGTCTACTACAGTCAAAACATATTGGAAATCTTTCTGATTTCCACTGAGAGAAAATGGCTTTAATCCACTAAACCGTTAGCTCTCGCTCTTTATCTCTCAATTATCAGTCAATGTTAACATTTTAAATATGTCACAAAAATTTAAATTACTTAACCCGAACCCGATTTACACAGTTTACTACACGGTGCGCGTCAATGAGATAACGAACTTGATGCCGCGAGCGGCTCTAAAGGCTGAGCAGCTGAACGTGCACGGCTACATGACGCATACGCAGAGTGGACATGCGGTCTGCGGCGAACTTGAGGGCTCAAGCGACAGTCTGGAGAAAATGTTGCGCTGGCTGCAGAAGGAAATGCCCGTGACTGATGGACAGGCGCAGTTTAAACGCTACCCACCACAATCGGAGCGCAAATACGATGACTTCTTCTGCTGTTAAGGCTTCTTCTTGCTTGATTAAACTTCTACAAGCAACAAATTTGTTTCGAGTGCATCCGACAGTCTCATAAACCATAACAATCAGCTGCAGTCGAAGCTATTGAACAATGGATCAGCAAAGAGTTGTTGCTGCTGCTGCTGCAGTTGCTGCTGACTTTTCAAAGTCAAAAACGCGATTGTATCATCCGATATTTTTTTGCGCCTTATTTCGAGTCGAGGCAGCAGGGGCACGTGAAGGTGGCGTGGGGTGCTGCAATGACTGTGATTTTTGTTGGCCAAAGTTGCCAGATAAAATAGTCGCGCGGCAAACAATGCGCCAAAGTTGGCCCACTGAGAAAGAGGAGGAGGAGGAGACGGCAGCCGGCAGTCGGCAGTCGCATCGAGACAATCGAATCAATTCATTTTTCTAGGGCGTACTATGCCACTTGAACGTTGAACTGCAGACGCCCCAATGCTGACTACTGTGAAGGCGACTGCGACTGCGCCATTGTTATGGCTATGATGGAGTCGGACTCCGACTTGAAGACTCCGCGGAGCAGCACTTGGTCTTGATCGTGCCATGGCACTAGTCATTTTAATTTGGTTGGGCTTGCGTTTTTCTTTATTTTCTTGATGGCGCTACTTGGCGAATTTCGCAACACTGGTTGCTGCTGCCACTGCCACTGCTGCTGCTGCTGCTGCACTCCGTGGCCTCCCCCATAAGTCATGCTGTGTGCCCGGAGATTTATGGCCAACAGCGAAATTGGGAGCAGAGCCTGGCCTGGATATTCTCTCGATCTGTTCTCTGCCTCGTTGCCTCTGGGTGGATGGCGACAGGATTACGTCGTAACGTTTTGCCAGTCGACCGTGGCAATTCAATTAGACCTAAATGCTGTCAACACTGCCGCACTAATAACCAACAACAACAACAGCAACAATAACAACAACAACAACAATAACAACAACAACAAGAGCAGCTGCTGTCTAAGCCAGCCAAGTGTCGTCTGGGCCGCGTCTGTCCACAGCGATCGCGCTGTGTCTCGTGTGTGTGTTGCATAATATTTTATGCATGCAGAGCGCTTGCATATTGCAACATGTTGCCATGCTGTTGATGATGATGCATAGCCTCCAGAATTGCAACGGCGTCGCAGTCGTAGCAGCAGCAGCAGCCCCTCCCTAAAAGTCTGTGCCAGAGAGCGACAGTCCTGCGCAAAAGGCATCCAGCTGTGCGCCATCGCAGCTCGGCTTGGTTCGCTTCGACGCGGTCTTTGCGGTCGATCGCTGGGTCTATTCGAGGTATGTCCCTCTGTCTGGTCTGTCTCTCGGTAAGTGTGTCGAATATTCAAGTGAAAATTTCCCGCACAGACCTCAAGTCAGTCACTCAGTCAAGGCGCAAGCGCAAGCGAGTGCGGCGCTTGTCTTGCCCCTGTGTTGGTGTATATCATGTGATACGCCTCCCTCCCTCTGCCCATGCCCCTACCCGCTTCTCTACCCATTCCCATATAGTAGATCTGTCTGTGCACATGGGCTTTTATAGGTGGGTAGCTGCCTTTCGACTGGTATTCGCTCGTATTTGATTAGACTCTTTGGGCGAGCTGCGCCAAACTTGTCGTTACAGTTGTTCTGCTCGTTCTCTCTGCCCGATTCTTGTTGTTGCTGTTGTTCTTTTGGCTCTTTAAGTCGAACAATTACATTTTAAGCGTAGCACAACCTTGGATACCGTTATATTCTTGCAGTCATTGGGCGTGTGTTGCGTCTAGTGGGTAAATAACACAGCCGACAAAATATCCGTGGGGTATCTTTGGGATTTGCTGAGGTAAAGTGTGTATTGGTATCGTTTGATATGGTATGGTAGACTATGGTAGAGTATGGTATGGTATGGTATAGTATGGTACGAGTAAAGCATGGTATAGTATGGTATGGTATAATATGGTAAGGTATGGTATAGTATGGTATAGAATGGGATAGTATGGTATAGTATAGTATTATATGGCATTGTATGGTATTGTACGGTGTAGAATAGTGTGATAGTATGGTAAAGTATGGTAGAGTATGTTAGAGAATGGTAGTAGTGTATGGTAGAGTATGGTATGGTATGGTATGATATGGCATGATATGGTATAGTATGGTATAGTATGGTATAGTATGGTATAGTATGGTATAGTATGGTATAGTATGGTATAGTATGGTATAGTATGGTATAGTATGGTATAGTATGGTATAGTATGGTATAGTATGGTATAGTATGGTATAGTATGGTATAGTATGGTATAGTATGGTATAGTATGGTATTGTATGGCATTGTATGGTGTGATAGTCTGGTAGAGTATGGTAGAGTATGGGAGAGTATGGGATAATATGATATTGTGTGGTATGGTATGGCATAGTATGGTATGGTTATTGTATGGTATTGTAAGGCATTGTATGGCATTATATGACATTGTATGCTATTGTATGGGGTGGTATAGTGTGATAGTCTGGTAGAGTATTGTAGAGAATGGTAGAGTATGGTAGACTTTGGTAGAGTATGGTACAGTATGATATAGTATGGTAGCGTATGGTAGAGTATTCTAAAGTATGGTAGAGTATGGTGTATAGTATAGTGTGGTGCGATATGAAGATAAAGTATGGATAAGTGTAGTATAATATATGGCATGATATATGACAGTGGTTGTTCTAGGGTAATATTTGGAATGGTGCAGTACAGCTTGGCATAGTGCTTAATAAGAAGAGTTTCGATATGATTATAACTGGACTACAGAAGAGCCAACCCAGCAGAGTTCTTAATGAATATACATAACTCTCTACAAATTTTCAGTTTCATTTTGAATACAAAAATAATTTGTTATACTATTTAATACCATATTTATTCTATAGTTTATGCGAAGTTCCTGCTAGATATCTTAAAGTTTCCTCCACATTAAGTTGGAAATGTTCTAAGCTTCACTGCTATTGTTCACTGGGTTGGCAGGCAGCGCACACCGCTGGGCTAAACACGATTCAGCAATCTGCAAACGTCTCGTTGGCTTCGACGTCTCTGTGGCAAGAGCCACAGTCGTCGGAACAGATCGCCAGTCAGTCCAACCAACCAGAGCCAGGCAGACAGAGTCAGAGCCAGTCAGACAGAGTCAGACCCAGTCAGACCCGGCCAGACCAGACCAGGCCAGAGCTGGCTGTGACTGTCAGCCGGCCTGGCTAAAAGCGAGTCGACCACACCCGCACACTTCATTATTTTTATGTCGCCTGTGGTGGTACGATTTAAACGACAACGACGACGGCTCAGCAAGCCAGAGACAGCGACGGGGGAAGTGGGGAGTGAGGGGGGATGAGGTAGCGTGCACGACATTCAGCGATTTGGCGGCGGCGACGGTGGCGTCTGCGCACAGTTAGAGAGAGAACCCCAAAAGCAAGCCAAGAAATTAGACGCATTCGACGTTTTGCAGCGAGCGACAAGTCAAAGAGTAGCCCCCACCACCATCACCAGCAGTAGACCCAGCTCAGACCCAGAGCGAGGCACGGGCTCTCTGCATCAGGCATAGGCACGGGAACGGGCACGGGTTCGGGTTCGGTTTGGGGTTCCGTTTTGGCTATGGGCACGGGTTCGAGCCGAGGCCCTGGCACATCTCATGTTGATGTTACAATTGCGGGTTGTACGTTTTGTTTTGCAGAACCTCCTCTCTTCTACCTAACCCCCTCACTCTCCTGCTATCTCTCTCTTTCTCTTTCTTCCTCTCGCTCCTTTTGCAATGCTGAAGTTGAAGTTGGGTTTGGGGTTTGGGTTCGGGATCGTGCGCCAGCGCGAATGTGCCTGGTGGGGTTTGGAAATTTGTAGCGCCCGAAAAAGAGGCAGCTGCAAGAGCAACAGCAACAACAACAGCAATAGGAACAGCAACAACAACAACAATTATCTGCAATTACAACAACGGCAAAGTCAGCCGAAAAGTCGTTACTGTTGCTGTCCAAAGATTGTTCGCTGTTGCTGCTGCTGTTGTTGTTGCCCCTCTGCTGCTGCTGCTGCTGTTGTTGTACAAGTTAGTATTATATATAGTACGCCTTCTAATGCGATCGCTGACTCGCTCCAATGTAATTTATCTTGATGTTTAAATCAATATTGCGAGCAACGTCATCAAACCAAAGTTGTTATTTCTCCTACATAGTATGCACATTGCTGTTGTTGTTGTTGTTGTTGCTGCTGCTGCTGGTGCCGATTATTATTGGGAATTTCAATATGCGGACGCTTGCGGAGTTTATTAAGGCACGAACTGCATTTGACGACGAACGACGAGTGTTTCCATAATTATTGCCAAAGGCTTTGATCTGGTTTCGTTCTGGCGGCTTTGCCAGCATTTGTATCTGTGTCTGCAGCCAAAGCTGTATCTGTGTATCTGTATCTGTGTGCTTGGCATGCCGCCTCAGTAGGCCGTCGCGTCTGCGTCTGCTTCTACGCCTATTCGTCTGCTCAGCTTGGATCTGTGCTCTGCTCGTCGTATCTGGCCCGGCGCTGGGGGTTCTATTGTTCAGCCCGAGCTAAGCTGCCGGGTTTCTGCATCTGCATTTGCATCTATAGCACTGCATTTGAATCTGTATCTGTATCTGTGTTCCGTTGTGGGCGGAATTGTTTCGTAATTGTAAAATATGTTGTCATGCTGTAAGCTCTTGTCGGCGCTCGTTTAGATGCGACAAATGCGCTACGGTTAGGAGGTACTTGCAGTCTATCTAGCTGTGTAGACTTGCAAAGCCTTTGCAATTAGTTGGTTTTTAATTGCCACAACTGAGTGGGCTGTGGGTTTGAAGAGCACTACGAAAGTCTACCAAGTTAAAAATGTAAAAAAAGGAATGAGAATATTTCTGTCTGAAATTTAAAGACAAAATTTAAAGACAAAATTTATTTCCAAAATTTAAGATGTTCAAAAGATATTTTAAAAAGCCTCCACTTTGTATAATGAAACTTTTCAACATAATTTTGTTAACTGCCAAAAATGTAGACTTTAAAATGTGTATATTAAAAATAATATATTAAATATTGAAAAAATAATATATTAAATATTGAAATATAATATAAATAACTAAGTAATATATTAATCATATCATCCTTTTCTCTACACTTTTTTTAATTAATTTCTCCTTCAATTACTTTATTTAAGGATTGTTTTATATCGAGAGACATAGAATGTAAAATCTGTACAGACAATACTTGTAGAATCTCCTCTTATGCATTCTCTTCTCTACTTCTTTTCAACAGACTTCAATATCTTGCCAATAATCTAATGAAATCCCACTTTAACACAACTCCTTGATTGAGCCATCCAACTTACTGATCATGACAACTTACCGATCAATTCGTCGAAATTGACCTCGCTATATCAGAAGTCTTGTTGGAAATTAATTTCTGGAGCTAATTGAAAAGTCTACAAACAGCATGGAGTGCATAAAACAGCAACATTTGCCAGATTAGCACTAATGTAATGGCCACAGCGGCAGTCGCCGTCGCAGTCGGACTCGTTGCAGCCGCAGGCACCACTGTGCGTATGAGTGTTGTCTCGCTGGCTGACTGGCTCGTATATTGCGCATACGACGCGTCGTTTCGCGTCTCGTCCGCCACACGCCGGCCATCAGTGCTCGTATTTCGCATTTGAGGCCGTAAAAACATTGCCGAGAGCCGAACGAGAGACACCAATACAGAGACATTCACATCGACACCGGCACGTTTTAGTGCCCATTAACGAGCAATTGCAATTTAAACTGGATCGCTCAGTTGGCAATTTGGAGCGTTGCTTTTATGCAACAGCATCGCTGTCGCTGCGCTGTCGCAGTCGCAGTCGCAGGCGCCGTTTGCGTTGTGGTATTTTGGACAAATGTAGATTTTTTTTAAGTTTTTGGTATTTTTTATTCGAGTTGAGTGGCCTGTGGGCCAGCGAGCAGATTCGACGGGACGGCCTCAGCCATGTCCGCCCCGACAACGCCACGTACGCGCCAAGGCGTGCATGGATCGGCTGACTGTCGCTGCGACTGCTTGTTGTTGTTGCTGCTGCTGTTGTTGTTGGCGGCTTACAATGCATTTCATCAGGCAACAGGCAGGCAGGCAGTGAGGCAGTGAGGCGGGCAGGCAGCAGCTGCCTGGGCTGGCATGGCTTAGACACACTCTTGATTTTGTGCCTCTTAGATTATACGTTACGTTTCTGCGTTCGCTTGGACCAGCCAAGAGAGATACATAGATACAAGATACAGTCTGCGAGTGTATTAGTGTGTGTGTGTGTGTGCTGGTGTGTTGTATATTTCTTTGGCTAATAGCAAAATGTTGGCTATATGGCCCTGCTTCGTTAGATATAGATAGCGTTCGATTTTCACCGAGTTGCCGGCTGCAGTTGCTGCTGCTGCTGCTGATGTTGCTGCTGTTGTTGCTGGCATGCCTTCCTAGGCAGATAATCAGTGAGGCAGCCCGGGCACAGCCTGGGCACAGTTGCTGCTGGCCGGATGGCAGTAACTGCTGCTGCTGCTGCTGCTGCCGCTGCTGCTGCTGCGCCTAATGCAAAAATTCGATCAGCTGCATTTTCAGATCTCGACCCATATTTCGTCTATATTTTGCGCTGCTGTTGTTGCCGTGGCTTAAACTGGTTTCGATTTGCATACACGTTGGACGCAGGAGTGCGATGAGTGTGCTTAGTCATATTGGGCGGCCATTAGAATGCCGCGCTGCAGTTGCAGTTGCAGTCGCTGCCACGGCAACAGTTGCAACTGCAACAAAATAGCAGTAAAAGAATATCCATTGGTCCCACCTAAACTAGTTTTCTTATGTTTTTTTAGAGCAACAGACATCGAGCTTGCCACATTCGTTTCGTGTGTTGACGCTGCTGCCGCCGTCGCTGTTGCCTCTTGTTGTTGTTGTTGCTGTTGCTGTCGTTGTTGCTGTTGCATGTTGCAATCGATTGCGAAACGAAATGTGCGACCCACTGCGACTAATCTTCACAAGTAACAGCAGCAGCAGCAGCAGCAGCCACAAGAGCGCGCTGGGCAGGCACCATCAAAGCCACAGCCTTAGCATTGCCTGTTGCTGCTGTTGTTGTTGTCCATGTTGCTGCCGCTGCTGCTGCTGCTGCAGTTGTTGCTGGCATTGTTTCCTTGCTTGTTTGTAATTAAGCATACGTCGTGTGGCACATGGGATGCCAGGCAGCGCCTCGTTGCCAGCAGATACTTTCACAATTCGCTGCCTGCAGTTGGTCAGCAGCAGCAGCAGCAGCAACAGCAACTACAGCAGCAGCAGCAACAAGAACAACACCCGTTGCCATTGTCGACAACTTCAAATTGTAACACACTCAAATTCTAAGGTGTGCCGAGACGGCCATTTAGATTGTGGTACAAGCATTATCTGTCCCGACAACTGACCCCCGCAACTCTCCTCTCCCTCCCCTCCCCCTCCCCCTCCCCCTCTCGACACTCCCCAGTACTTACTGCCCACCTCCTGCTTTGGCCAGCTGAGGTGTCCGGCTGCGATTGCCGCGTGTTGCTGCCGCCGACAGGGAAGGCCAAGAATTTGTCGGCTAATAGAGAATGGCGAGCGCACTTAATGATGCCAACTTGTGTCGCCCCGACACGAGAATAAACCAAAACCAAATCCAAATGAAATAAAGCCACCCAACAGCAACAACAGCAAACACAACAGCAACCAGCAGCAGCCACAATAACAATTCGAGCAACCGCAATCAAGTGCAAGAGCAATTTTACCCAACAGCAGCAACAATTGTTGGCATCTTTTGTGCCCTAGAAGTGGGAAATAAAAATGGAAATACAATGAGAGATATGTTCTCTTTTTATATGAATCAATAACTACAATATATTGATTAAAGATAAATGTTTAAAAAAGTTGACAATCGAGTGTTAACGAGTTATGAACAGCGAGAGATAAATAGGCAAGAAGATGAGCTCAACAGTGTGAGAAACGTAGTTTATATTTATACTAAGTATACCGATCCTCTTTAAATCTACAGAGAATATTGAGAAGAAGAATATGAAAAACTATATCAATAGATAAACCAATCTGACTCGGATATATCAGAATGTATTGCAAGTCATCAAATATAAATTAAATAAAAGTACAGGATACTTTCTGTTCATCTTGTCAGATGATTAAATCAGATTCAATATATTAAAACACATTATAAATTATCGAGGTTGAGTAAAATTTATTTTTATAGAGTACTTGCTCTTCGACTAGCGGCACTTCTGCAAACATACTGGTTCCTACGTTATCTATTCTATCAAAATAGAGAGTAAAGAATTCAAATATATATTATTTATTAGCAATAAAAAGCAATGCACACAGGCCGTATATCTAATGCCATAAAGCCAAGCAAGAACTAGAAAATTCATTATTTATATAGTGGAATATTTAAATGAAGACAAAAAGCATTTTTATGCCGCACATAAATAATATTTACTGGACTATCCAAGCCGAGTCGACTCTCACGAGGTGTGGCTGCAGCTGCTAAAAGAAACGAAAAAAAGTTAAATAATATGTTATTTGTAATTATCGATCTATGTGCGGAATTTTCGCATGGGTCGCCGAGGATCAGGCACATACTATATAAATTATATCCACGAAATTCCATGATCAAAATAGAGGAGTCAGCGAATAAATAAAATGTTGTTAACTTATAATTTACACGCAATGCATAAATCTCGGCTCGCCAATGATGTTGTTCCGCGCACCAGCAGCAGCAACAGCAACAACAGCAGCAGCAACAACAACTGCATCAACAACATATAGTCAGCTAAACTGAATCCAAGCCGAATCGCTGCAAAGCGAGGCGAATAAACAAGCCATAAGCATTTTTATGATCGCTTCTCAATTAAACAAGCCAAGCACTTGTTGTTGTTGTTGTTGTTGCTTTTGTTGTAGGCAGACTGTCGCAGACAGCATCCACATGTGTGTGTCTCCCTGTCTCCCTCACATTCTGTCTCTGTCTTGCTCCCTCGAGTTATCGCTGCCAATCGAATGCTGCGTTTGACGCAATTAAATTGTCACTTTTCGTTTTGTTGAGGCGATATTTAAGTGCACTGGTTTTACTTGAACCGCCTTATAGCAGTTGTTGTACTCTCTGTAGTTGTTGTACTCGCTGTACTTATTGTTGTTGTTGTTGTATCAGCGAGACATCGTCTGTAGTTTTTGTTGTTTGCTGTAGACAATCGAGCGTATGATCTGCCTAGACTTGAATTCGCTCATGTGAGTTTGTACTCGCATTGAGTACAGTGAATGCTCGCTAATGGGGAAGGTGTGGAGTGTGGAGAGAGCTGATCTTTATTTAGTTTTATATATAATACTAATTTGTGTACAATTTCTCTTCTCTAATCCCTATTCATAGCCAACACCCATAGGGTAAATTCTTGTTCAACATCAATTATATATTCCCGTCTGTCCGTATGAACATCAACATCTCAGGGACTATACCATCTAGGGCTGGCAAATTTGCTGTCAATATGTCTTATTATTGCTAGCAGGTAAAGAGTGCTTCAGAATATGAATATCGAGTTGGTAGCGTAATTTTAGGAGATTAAACTTTTATCCAAAACTAAACTTAAACTTTTATTATGTGTGATCAATAATTATTGCATTCTGATTTTTATGAATATAATAATACTCTTAATAAAATATCTACTAATATTATTCTATCTATAACTTAGCATTCTTATTAAGAACGAAGAATAGGTAGCTTGCCTTCCGTCCCGAGTGTCTCCAGTTTATCAGTTTCCTCATTTACGTTCCCCTTATCGAGTCTCCACTACATTAAGTGTTGAAAACATTTAGCCGCCTTCCTTAATTCTTATCGCATCTATTAACAACGTACACATAATAATTTCACATTGGCAAATTCTTACTAATTAGTTAATTGCCTTACACACACACACTGGCAAACACACACAGACACAGACGCCATCGCTTAGAATATATACTAAGTATTTAACTTTTACGAGATCAGCGCGTGTTGTCTGTTTTGCAAGCCATAAAAATGTGTGCAATCTTATTGGCAATATCTCGATTCTTGGCCATTCCATCGTCTACCGTCGTATATCGTCTATCTCGGGCGCGCTTGCTTACGAAATGGCTGCAATTTGCCAACAAAATCGTTTTGGGTTTCTTTTTTTTCTTCTGACATCCTTTCAAAGAACCTCATGTTGAAGATCAACTTTCTATTTCGCTCGATAGATTCGCATTTTTTTTTTTAATTCTTTACGGTGGCAAAACAGTTTTTAATTAAAGTACGCCAAAGATCATATCATAAGTGGGGAGGTAATAGGACGGGCTAATTTCATATAAACTGCATCTTTCACCTTTACGAGGTTGCTGGACTAGACTGATCGAATGTATCTGACTGTTTATGTTGCTCAATTAATTTAGTAGTGAGAGCAATGAGATCATCGGGATTGGGAATGCAACAGACTGAAATTGTTCTGAAATGTTTAGCTTAAAGTATATAACTGGGTAGGCTATATAACTATGTATAGTATATATAGTATATATGCCCAGTGAGGAACCTTAGCTGAGATCACTTACTATCTGTGGTTCTGCATTGTCTCGGGCTAACTAGCTCGACCCATATGCAGTGCTGCCTTTGAGCTACTCGGCCTTTGCTATTCATAAAACCCTAAACATGGTAAACACAAGCACACACAACCGCACACAAACACACTTGCTGGCACACATTAAAAGGCAATAACAACAACAGTAACAATAGCAATACCAAGTACCGTCGGCAAATTCGAAACTCGGCTCAGTGAAGATCTTCAGTCGTAGGCGCTTTTTATGGGCGTGCAAGATCTGCAGTTTTTACGATCGCCGACGGTGGCTTTCGATGTGATTTTAACGACTACCGAATTCTGTCCAGATGTTGCTGTTGCCTCTGCTTGGGGTCAGGAGTCATGCGGGAGAGGGGGGGGCAGTCAAGTAGTTTTGGCATAAATCAACGTGGACGTGGGTGATTCGTTGGGGCTGAACTCTTTTGGGCAAGCTGAGGAACTGAGGAGCTGAGAGCGCAGCATGAAGCTGTTAAAGATTTGTACAAAAATTAAGTTGAACTAATGACTCGCTGCACTCGCTCTGTTGCGCAATAGCAGCGACAATTGGCAAGCGACACGTGGCGCGCACCTCGATAAGAATCGTCAATCGAATTTGCGTTACGTATACGACACGTGTGCGCCCATTGTGTACACACTCTTGCCTCCCTCTCTCTCTTCCTGTCTCTCTCTCTATCCTCTCTTTCTAGCCTAACGGACATATATCAAGCCAAAGCCCACGGATTACTCATTCATATCCGCAATTGTGTAACAGTCTGCAGGCCAAGAGTCTCCGTCTCCGTCTGCGTCTCTGTCTCCTTCTCAGCCTGTGCCGGTGTCCGATCTGGATGTGGACGGGGATGTGGACAAGCTGTGAGCTGCGAGCTGCGATCTGCGGCTCCACGCAGCCATTAAAAAGTGAATCCAGTGTGCCACAGCCGTCCCAGCAACGCCAGCGCGCGCGCGCTCGCTCAGCCAAAGTAAACCAATTTTTACAAAATATTAGAGCAACAAATTAATGACAGTGCAAGCGGAGCGGCAAAAGACACAAGTCCACAATGAAGCACAGACCTCGTCTAAATACTCTTTCGAAACTGGGATGAGGGAAGAAAAAATGTAAATGTAATATATGTTAATAAATAAATTTACAATAAGTTAAATGCCTATATAAAGAAACAAATAAAAATAAATACAATTATGAAGGAAATTAATAAACAAACAAAATAAATGCATAAATAAATACATAAATAAATTTAATAAATAATGAAATAAAAAGTAATTTATTGAATTAAATTAAATGAATTTAATTAAAATATTCCAAGCTAATGTTCTAAATGTTCTAAGCTGCGTAAGAACTTTAGTTCAGTCATATTTGTAAATAGAAATATGTAGATTTGATAATGCTATTTATTCTAATTATATAAATATATTAATGATAAATATAAAGAAGCAAAAGATGTTATATAAGATGCAATAGATGTTGAAGATAGATTTCTATGGGATCTGTAAAAAATAATTATGTGTTACTAATAATTAAATATATGCTATATGATATTCTTGTAGTTGTTTACTTAAAATAAATAATATCATAATAGAAATTTTAAATATTTATTTTTTTTTTTTATTTGTTATATTTATTAATACTACAAATTATTCTACAATATTTATATTTAACTTAAATTTATTATATTTATTTTTATAATATCTAGTACAAAATTCAAAGTATACTATATCATAAGAAATTTAAACTACTATTCTTCTTGTTATATTCACTAATCTATTTGTTTGTTGATCAATCATATATTAAGTATATATCCATACTTAGTTCCATCTCTTCTCTTCCACAAATAGCATAGACAAGTTAGAACTGCCCTGTTTTGGCAGGGTAGCAGCAACTACGCCTGGCGACTTTCAATTAAAAAAGAAGCAAAAAACAAGAATGACAATCTGATGTCGTCGTCGTCGTCGTCGTCGTTGTTGTTGTTGTCGTTGTGTTTGTTGTCCTCTTGTTGTTGTTGCAGTTGTCGTGCCGCAAAGAAAAGCAAAAGCTGCTGGCCTGCAATGCAGTCGCTGTCGCTGTCGTTGTCGCTGTTGCAGTTGCCGTTGTTGTTGTTGTTGTTGCTGTCGCAAAACTAAAGCCAAGCCCGAGTGCAAGTCGCGGCGAGGTCCGAGCAATACAATTTACTAGCTTAGATGCTTGGCATGAATAAATAAAATAGCAAAGCACATTAACGCCCCGCTGCAGCTGCCAACTGGCCGCCTTCGCTGCGGCTGCGACGGCAACAGCAACGGCAACGGCGACCGCAGACCATCCGAAACCAGCGCGCGATCGCAGGCGAAACTTGAATCGGCCCAAGAGTCAAAAAGCACCAAAACCGGACCGATAGATAGCACCGCAGCCGATCAAAAATAGCAAAGGCAGTGCGCGAAGGGGGGTGGGGACAGCGGCGACGCTTGCGTACAATTACAAAAGGAGCAAACGTGGCCAGCGTCCAGGCCGGGCCAGCCTAGGCAGGCCATGCCAAGCAGCGGGCGCGAAATGGCTTAAAGCAAATTGACGCCGCAGCAGCAGCAGCCGAAGCAGCGACGGCAGCAGCAGCAGCGGCAAAATGCCACAGCGCAGCTGAGGAAAACACAAAACCAACGCGAATGGACGCGAGCAGCTCCACTCTTTATTATTATTATTTTGTTGTTGCTGTTGCTGTTGCTGTTGCTGTTGTTGTTGTTGTTGTTGCTCTTTTTGCAATCCAGTCAAGGGTGTGGTGGCGTCGCTGCCGGCAGCAGCGCAGCGGGCAGCAGCTGCAGTGCTTGCCTGGTCTCGTGCACGGCCAGCAACAGCGAAAGAGAAAAAACGAGTCACGCTCAATGCTAAAAACAAAAGACTTAGGCAACAAACTCGCTGCGCGCTGCCGCGCTGCTCGCAGCCACTCGACAGCGGCCTTTGATACAATTTTCTGACTAAGCGACTGTCTGTCAGCTGCAACAGTGTGTGCACGTCTCTCTGTATGTGTGTATGTGTGTGTGTGTGGTGTGGGCACCCGCCCAGGCAAGCGGCGACTCTGGCTACATTGGCTACTGCCCATAACGGCGTTGTTAGTAAAGCAGCGTCGACTGCGAAGCTGACTGCGCTGCCGATTACCGTTAGCGCCAGTCGGTAGTGTGTGCGCGTGAGTGTGTGTTGCTGTGTTGGTGTGGACTCCATTTGTCTCGCACTCGGCACAGCTTCTCTCTTCTCGCTCTCTCTCTCTCTCCTTCACACAATGTTCTCTGTCTTGTGTTCTGCACGCTGTTGTTATTGTTGTTGCTGTTGTTGTTGTTGTAGCTGTGTTGTCTCGCTATTAAAAGCAAAAGTTTGCAATTAACAACAAGCGAAAATTGTTTTGTGGCTCGAATATCACAGGCTCAACTCGAGCTGCACGGGCTGCATTCGGGGCTGGCCTTTTTGTATTTATGCAACACGACATCTAACATGAAATATTAGCAATAAATTTGTAAATGATTTTTTTCTAGACACCCCTTGCAGTGGTAAAGAAAAACGATATGTGGGCTGGCACTTGTTACAATTTAATCAAAATGGAAAACGAATTTTGCAGCAGATTACGATTTGTTAAGATTGCAGAGAGGAGATATGCCAGCACCATATGTGTGTGTATGTTTGTGGGTGTGTGTGTGCTTGTTGTGTGCCGAAATGAATGTACAATTATTTACACTTTTCAATAAAAATTAGGTAAGTTTTTAAGCACAATAACTGACAGTTTAACAGTGAGAGAAAGAGAAAGATAATTGCGGAATCCAAATCGGAATCGAAAACGCGTTTACTTTCTACGAAAAATAATAAAAGTAAAATTAAATATGATATTTATGAATGTTTCGTATGGTAAAAGTTCGCGGGTTGACACAGTTTAACGTTATTGAAGGGGAATGTTGATTATTTAAAATGTTTTTAAAGCAGAAATATTTTATTTGATGCCTGACATAAAAAGAAGAAGAAGAAAGACATAAAGTACTCAGAACTCATTTAGACCCCAAGTTAAAGAGCAACTGCTTAGAGGGATTATTAACAAAACTTAGAAATTAAATATTCGCTACTCCTCTTAGCGGATTATAGCTGAAAACATAGCTTGACTTACAACTGCCTTTTATGATTTACCTGCTGACTATAATGGGAATAAAAAACAATTTCTTAGCGCTCACAAGGAGTTTAAGTTAAAGAGCTACATTTTGGAGGGTTTATTAACAGGATATTGAAGTTAAATATTTGCTAAAGTTTGCTATTCTTTTAACGAAAGAAAACTTCAGACTTTCTTTCGTGATTTTCCGCTAATAAATGGAATAACAAGAAAGTTCTTTGCATTCACCAAGAGTTTAAGTTTAAGAACTAAAACTTTATGGTTATGTTAACAAGATATTGAGGTTAAATATGTGTTATACTTGGCTATTCTCTTTACCACAACAAAAGAAAGAGAGCTAGAATGTCAAGCATACCTCAATCTTAAAACTTCCTTTCATGATTGATCTCTAAAAGGGAACCCCTGCAGCGCTAATCAAAGATATTTTTCAGCTTGAATTCTCTTCGGTTAGCTTGTTCTACTCCTAACTGGGCTGCTTATATAAATAGACATGTTGCTGCCTTATATTCTGCATTTTAATTAAACGTTGCTGTCGCTGCTCGTAATAAGCAGGCAAATTGAATTATTTTTTTTTTTTTTTTTGACTTAGGCGTCTCTTGTGCGGCGCTCGAAGTGCTTCAGTCCAGGCCCCCGGCCAGGCCAGCTGTGCGACTTGTTTGGGCGTGTTCCCTGGTGGTCGCAGTCTGCTAAACTCGGCTTCAGCTTCAACTTCAGCTGCAACTTCAACTGCAACTGCAGCAGCCGAGGCAACAACAGCAGCAGCGCGATTGTTGAAATTGGGTGTTGCCCGCGGACAGGCTTTGTCGGGGTTCTATCAATGCCACTTGGTTAGTTGGCTACTCGGGCAGCTAGTTATCTAGCTGGCTGGCTATAATATCCTACAGCTGGGCATGAACGCATCATGTGCTGCCAGATCTGAGTCGAGTTCTGGCCTAGGAACAAAATGGCAACACGGTGGCGACGACGAAGGCGACGCATAAATAAATTAGAAAGTCAAACTCGACCTCTAAACTTTATCTAAGTATATTGCGCGCCTCTGTGTTGGATTATTGCATATTTTATGAACAACAACAGCAGCAATAAGAACAGCAACAACAAGAGCAACAGCAACAGCGACGGCAACTCGCAGTGCACAATGAGAGCGTCGAGTGCGGCCAAGCGACCACGCCTGTAATTTAAATTAAATTTGTTTCTCTATATTAGGTGCCGCCGCACACACTCACACACACACACACAGAGGTATGTGTGTGTATATATAGTATATATTTATATTGATAGATATATCCGTAACTAGGCGTTGCTGCTGCTGTTGCCGACTGACCGATCGCCTCGATGATGAGTTGTTGTTTCTATTGCAATAACAAATCAAACTCTATGAGGCACTCAGTTTTTTCCGGCTTTTGCTTTTATTTCTATTTGATATTGCTATTTCTATTTCGGTTTTGCAATTTTCAATATTTATTTTGCAATTTATTTGCGACCCCCTCGCGGTGTGTAGAAATGTTTTTTAATGGGCAGTTCGACATGAAATCCGACAACGACAAATGATTTATATCATTTTGCGTGCAGAGCGAAATGTGTCAGAGGCAAGTAACACACACACACACACTCACACACACATACAGTGCCATGCACACGCTGTGCGACATCCAATTTGATTGGTTGGGGGTGTCCGCAATCCGTAAACGTTGCCGGAAAGTGCCGCTAAGTGAGCTGAGCTCAGCTGTGCTGAGTTTACTTTCAGCTATGCCGATCCGATTCCGTTCCGATAGAGAGGGCATTACGTACTACACAACCCCATAGATTTATGTGGGCGACCCCGTTCAGTTGCTCAGTGAATGTAGGAACTCACAAAGCTCGCTGGACATTTGCATATTGGCATGTGCCGTGGCTACTTTGGCCCTACTGACACTGATCAATTGCCAGAAAGCGCATCCGCATAGGTACAATTCCGCTAACAGATCCGTTGTGACCAAAGAAATTCACAATTTACTTCTCGAGAAACAGAACTGAATCAGTTGAACTCAGAAATGTGTATGAGGAATCGTTTATTCACTCGATATGTCTTGGAAATGGTTTTCAAGTCCAGCATTCACTTATTTTGCATTGCCTTTTTAATTTGCAATGAATACTTAAATTTAAAAACAATTTTGAAATATTTGTATGACAATAGGGAAAAGAGCTGAGAAAACTTGAATTTGCATATAAATAACTTGATGCCAAAATTATTATTTTATTATCTTCAAATTAAATAGTTCCAGACTTTTATCATCAGATGCGAAACAGATCAATAAGCCTTGCAGATATTTGAAAAATAAAAAGAACTTTACTTTAGCACACCAAAATTGATGGCAGAGCAATCTTAAGTGGAAACTATAAACAAATAGTATTCCAGACCCAAAGCACATGATTTTTAACTGAGATGCAAAGTAAACCTTTACATTTTTATAAAAAAAAAATTATTATATTTATTAAGTGAAGAGAATCCATACATCATAGGGTGGGGAATATTCTTAAGAATTACCAAAAACTATATTTTGTTATAGTGAAGTAGAAACAATTATCGTGGCAAGCCTTGCCCGTTTGAAAAACCATGCCCTCCCCCGGGATTCGAACCCGGAACCCCCTGTATAATAGTCAAACGCCTCCCTTACATTAAAACTGTTTGAATTTGATATCCATAGGGAATGACTTACAATAAATCTGATCTAGAGTCGGCAGTCTTAAATGGATAACCAAGAATCTTTTAGCTGACATTTGTTGTTCTGCTTGTTCCACTTGAGCTGCCAAAATAATATCCAAAACTGCAGAATGAATCTCACAATTAAATACCCAATAAACACTCATATAAATTGACCACACACACGCACACACATTCATTGACACTCGTAGAGACTTTAAAAACACCCTTTGTTGACCCCCGTTGACTTGCGCATAAGATTCGGATTGCCATGAATACTCGTTCGACTTGTAACTGCACTCAAAGTATTCGTATGTAGTTCAAAGAGCTGGCAACGAGCAAAGCAATTTCGAGTATCGTTTACAGCTATGTTCATTACGTTAGTTAGTTCTATCGGTCTGGCATAATAGCCGGACGGAGGACAGAGAGGACAGAAAGACAGAGAGACACAGTGCATATCATAAGTGCGCGGCCCAATTGCAATCGACTCAAGTCGAGTCAAGTCGAGTCGAGTCGAGGAAGAAGATGCTGCCTCCACCACTTGGGCAATCGGAGCTGGGCAATCATCCGTGGCAACTTCGGACTTCGCCTCTAACTAACTAAATAAAGAAAGAGGCCCCTTCGAGTGCAGTTGGAACTACATAAACACACACACACAGACATATACACACTGGCATACACACCAACACACATGTAGCTGCAGCGATGGTTTGTTGGAAAGGAAAGCACAAATTGCCAATCCGATGCGATTTCAGGAATTTAGCATAGTTTGTGGCTTTCATTTGCATTCAATTTGGATTTGGCATTCGCCTATTTCTATTTTTATTTTCTTTTTCCCTCCTCCCCGTCTTTGTATTCCTTTTTGCTTGCATTTTATTGTCATTTTACGTTGTTGCTACAGCAACAACAACCAACAACGACGTCGACGACGACGACGACAACAATAATCGACAACAATAATAGTAACAACAACACACGAATGCCACGCGCCTACTTATGTTGCCATGTGGCATGTGAAGTGGAGCTAGCTGCGATCCCGTTTCCCATTCCCCCACCCACTCTGTCCTCCATCCCCCTCTCTCGCCACAGCCATGAAGCTTGGCAAACCACACAGAAATAAACGAGCTGCAGTCGCAGTCGAAGTCGAAGTCAGAGGCCCAGCCGGGCCAGCCGAGCCAGTGGTGCCTTAGATAGATCCACATCCACATCCCGAGCTGATGCTGCTGCTGCTGCCGCGTTGCCAGTTAAATTGCAAAACACCTTTGCAGCGACAGGCAAAAGCCAAACAGCCCAGAGCCAGCAGAGCTAGCAGAGCGTTGCCTGCATGAGATGAGAACGAGGAGGAGGAGGAGGAGGAGTAGAGGGAGACGCTGCGGAGATGGAGCTGGAGCTGAGCTTGTGCTACGACACTGATTCGCATGTGTTTGTGTGTGCCTTGTGATCCGATTCAGTTTGTTGTCGTTGCTGTTGTTATTGTTGCTTAGATCTTGCACTACATAAGGCCACATACATGATGCAGCTGACGAATGGGCAGCTACAAGAGTTGGAAGAAATACAAAGCAGAGAAGAGAAGGTAGAATAAGAAAGAATATAAAGTATACAAAAAAGTTTAGAATTGAACATGAAGTAATGAATGAATACAAGTGTTGTTTCTTTATCGAGAGAATGTTAATATTATAAACCAAAGGATGAATTTTTTATATCATTAAAAGAAGCAAACAGTTACAGAACTTTGGTCATACGGTCAAGTAAATTAAACAACTCAGAAATCCCTTGGGAAACTAAACTTTTACCAAACAGATTACAGTTTATTGTTGGGTATATTGTATATAGTATATTGTATATTGTATATAGGTATATTGTATATATGATTCCTGTCGAACTATAATAAATAAGTCATTTTAACTACTGGATTTCAAAATGTTGCACTTTAAATTTAATTAAACTATTCAACTTCCTTTATAAGATCTCAGAATTCCATTGAGCAACTTAATTTTGAACAATCAGACTGCAGTTTCTTGTTATCTAGATAAGACTTATATAATGACATGAAACTAACTAGCTAGCTTCTGCTTATATAGTAGATAATTTTGCATTTCACATTCAATTAAATCATCGTGGCTTCATCAGAGATCCATTGAGTTACTTTCTTTAAGCCATACCGATGCCAGTCTCTTCATTCCATATATTATGTTTATATATATTGCTCCATTTGCTCGTCTCGCTTCGAACTACCCTCGTTATGCATATTCCTAAATATGCGCTGTGTCTTTGGCGACCGCCTCCTCCTTTGCCAGCTTGGAGAGTTTGTGCCTTGGCGCGCAATCGGCGAGATCTCAACTGATAGAGCAATGATGTGTATGTAGCTGGAGATGCAGACGGAGACGGAGTCGGAGCTGGAGCTGGAGCTGCACCGACTGGCACCAGGCACAAGGCAGAAGGCGCAGGCGCAACCTTAACTTGGCCAGCGCACATACTCCAGTTTGCAATAACAGCAACAGCAACAGCCAGAGCAACAACAACAATGACAACAACATCAACTATTGCCATTTTCGGTACATGGATGTGGATGGAGTGTGGCGCTGTAGCTGGGTCTGCCTGCCACATCGCGTCGCTCATGTGGCAACGGCAACATGATGTTGGTGGAAATTTATGTCATCCCTTGTTGTCGTGTTGAATCTTACGATGACATTTCCAACATAATTTAAGCCCACGCATGCGGTCCATCGTCGCACAAAACAATTCAGCTCGGGATCGTAATGGGTGTTGAATGGCGTGTGTTGGCCCCAAAAGACACGCTCTATGGGTGTGCGAGTGTGTGTGTGTGTTTGTCTCTTTTGGCATTTGGGCAACAACGATGACACCAGCCCAGAAGAGACGACAACGCCTGGCGATAAATCTGCCGCATTGCGTGGACGGAAAAAATCCAAAACCTAAAAAAAGCTAAACAAAAAGAAGCCAAGTAAAGAAAAGAAAAAGCTGAAAAACAGCACGAGGCGTGGAATCGTGAACAAATCGTCTGCATTGTAATTTAATGTATCAATTGCTTTGATTTGCCAATTTCAGTGATCACTCGACGCTTCTCGTCTGCGTCTCCTCGGGGGCGACGACAAGCGGCACGAGCAGCAGCGGCTCTCCAGCTGATAGCTGAGACCCCGAGCTGAAGCTGAAGCTGCAGCCGAAGTTGATGGCGTAGCTGAAGCTGCATCTGAAGCTGCTGCACAGCTCGAGCTGGAGCAGCACTTGGGGCTTGATTAGTGTGATTTAGTTACAGGCCGTGTGCCAGGCGCATGACACAGACACAGAGATACAACACAGCCAGGAGAGCGATGAACACTGAAGTTAGTCGACGTGGAAGATACTCTGGATGTGCAAAGGAGAGATGAATACATTTAATTTGATAAAATTTGATAATTTGTATATACTAAATAGATTTGTTTTGATTTCTAAGCAGTGTTGGTAAAGGCGAAATGTTGATTTTTAAGTGTTGCTGAATACTAAAATATTTAAGTATTGAAAGACTTACAAGAAAATTGAAGTGAAAAATGTGTAGGAAATAAATAATGTGATTAAGTTCGATAAGGTCAATTAGATGTTGATTAATTGATTCAGCTGTATTTCTATTTAAAATATATTAATTGATTTTTGTATTGTTGAGTATTGGTAAAGTCTAAATTCTTATTTCGTAGTGTGGCTCTAATATGCCAGTGTTGCAAAATGCATTGAAAACTTATGTAAAAAATGTAATTATAATAAAAAGGTAAAGAAACTTTGCCAACTGTTGCCTTTAAGTAATAAATCTTTACCACGACACACTTTCTGGTTTGGTAAAGAGAGAAATATTCTTTTTAAGTGTTGTAAAACTCACTGAAAACCTATAAAGTTGGTTTATCTTAAACACAGAAATGCTTACATTGCAATAGCATAAATGATATACCCTGCCTTCTTTCCTCCTACTGGGTATTAGCACTTCAACTGCATCGCTGACTTAGCGAAGAAGTTAAATCGCCCGTTGGACTTGAACGACGCTCTCGTTGTAGTTTGCACAATATTTGATTCCATCTGCAACTGACGCTCAGCGCGGGCCGATTCCGTGTAGAGCTTACTCGGCACTTGGCATGGGGTACTCTGTGCACAGGGTACTGGGCACTGGGTACTATGTTATATGTACTGGCTAGTGAGTACTGGATGCTCAATACTCAATACCGGGGACCCGGGGCCGGCCCACTGTGTGCGCAATTTGCTACACGAAACTGTGCCACAACAACATCTGCGCCAGCTTCGGGTACCTTTGGGTGCTCTGCACTGGGTCGGTATGGTCGGGTATGGTTGGTGCTCACTTAGTTCGTTTGTAGGAAATGAAAACATCTGCTGACTGATTGCCCCCTGGTTGCCGTTGCAGCAATACCGCTGAGTGGGAGTGCGAGCGAGATGAAAGACACACAAAAGTCAGACGCAGACGCTGACGCTGACTCTGGTCCCCAATCACTCAGGCGAGTTATGAACAACAGTTAGACGAGATGAACTGGCTGCCGCAGTCGCTGTGGCGATGTAGCTGCCGCTGCCGCTGCGAGGTCTATATAGTAGTGTAGGTCTTCATGGATCAATGGGATACGCGTGATATCCTTCGGCAAGATTCCAGTGCAGTTCAGTTGCTGCTGCTTCAGTTGTTGTTGCACATTTCATGTCTTCCGTTGGCTGCTTTGATTTGGTTGCAATAATTGTGCCATTACCAGACCGAGGGAGTCTGCAGTCCAGACTCTCCACTACACTCTCCAAACTCCTCCGTACTCGCTCCACTCTGGGGCTGGACTGGGCCAGCTCTGGGCGCCTTTGGCTTGTGTCTACATTTGCATCCGTTTGAGGGGGCCTTTCGAAAGTCACCAGAAACAAAGTGAGAGAGAGGGAGGGAGAGTGAGACAGGGAGAGAGATACCACATAGATACTAGTTTCGCTCTGGCAGCGTTTAACGGTTCTCGGTCCTCGCCTAATGCGAGCGCATTGATGCGCATTTTGCGGCTAACTTCGCTTAGTCGTTTGCCATATTTGCGGCTAACTGGTGGAGAGAGAGAGGGAGGGAGGGAAGTATGGAGGACTCGAACTGCAGCTGGGGCGTGTAACTGGGCCATTTGTGTAACTGGCACATAATCAACAGTTGCTTAGTCAGGCCAGTCTCAGTCGATCTGGCAAGGGCCAAAGCCAGCGAGGGTATTCACATTTAAGCATGCTCGTTATCATAATGTGTTGGATCATTTGGGCGGGGGACCTCAAGCTCAAGCTCAAGTTCGAGCCCAACTTGCCCGGCCTGTTCCACATTCGTCCCACGCTCGTCTCCCGGGCTTGTGGCTCGTCCTACTCTGTAATCAGTGGCAGCGAGACGAAGAGAGAGAGAGAGAGAGAGCGAGGGGTGTGAGTGACCTGAATAGTCTCAATTATAGTGCCAGAAATGGGAAAAATATTAGTGCTATTCGTTCGCCATTAGAGCAATCTTCTCTCGACTCAAAAAAAACCGGGCAAAAGGTTGCCAGCTCGTAGGATCATCAGGTGCGATGCAAGCGATCAACGCTAACGAACCACATTAACTGAATATGTCTGCGAAAGTAGCAAAGTGAACCTCATAATCTTGGGTTAAGCTCTGCATTAGCCAGGCTCTCAAAATTGAATACTTTGTTTCTTATGCAGGCAACGAAATAACTAGGACAACCTTGTTCATTTTCATAGCTTACTATGCTATACTTATTATAACATGTACACGAAACGTTTGGCTTCATATCCCAGTAAAGTTTCAATCCAAAAGATTCTCTATATTTACCATACTTTGTTTCTTTAACAAACTAGGACTGCCACATATTGGTATTTTACTGATTGAAAACTGTTTCTAATTCAAAGGTTCTACTACTAAGGTTCTACCATATATTGATTATACTAAAGATAATAACTAGTACAGCCCCCTTCACTTTCCAATCTTACTTACTATCTTACTATAGTTTACAGTTGTATAAAATATGTTTACCTTCATATCCCAGTAGAGTTGCAATCCAAAAGGTTCTCCTTGTATACTTTGTTCCTTAAGCAAATTTAGACAACCCCATTCATCTTGGAATATTACTATGCTATACTTATGATAACAATTGCTGATTTTTTTTCTAAAAAGTTCTCCTTATATACCATATATTGATTTTAATAAATATAATAACTAGCACAGCTCCCTTCACTTTCCTATATTAATATTACTATCTTACTATATCTTACTTTAGTTTATAGTTGTATAAAAAATGTTTACCTGTATATCCCATTAGAGTTTCTATAAAAAAGCTTATCCCGATACACCAAAGTTTGTTTCTTAAACAGGCAATGGAATAACTAGGACAAACCTGTTAATTTTTATATCTAACCTATACTTTTTATACCAATTGAACGAACGAAATACTTAGTTTCATATCCCAATAGAATAGCTATACAAAAGTTTCCTCTTACATACCATCACTTTATGCTTTTCTTTAACAAAGAGCTGCGTCATCTCTTTCATCTTTGTCTTCTACACAATTGAATGAAACCTCAGCTCTTTACTTAATGATGCCTCATCTTATTATAGAATTAACTTAAGATATGCCTGATATCATTAAATTAGCTCATCCGCAACCTGCTTAGCCTCTGCCGCACGCATCGCATACTTATTAAGGCCTATTTCGCAAAGCTTCAAACCCAAATCGAAAGGTTGTTAGGTAATTGGCCAGCAACATATTACACAAAGTATTTTCTGCTCTCCAGTTAGGCCTTCTTCAATTAACGCCCAAAGGCCGCCGATTTTGCCACACAAAACTAACCGACTAATTTCGCAGTCGATCATCTAGATTCTCATATGTTAAGGGGAGGAAGTGGGAAGGGGGCAGGTGGAGCAGGGGCGGGGGGTCGTCTAGGCAATTACCAATTATCTACTGTTTTCTACACAAATTTAACATAATTTGGCCAGTTTTGCGTTCAAATTGTGCCACAATTGTGGAAGTTGGCTGTGGTCAGGGCCAACCACGCGCCAGCAAGCACGAAAGGGGGGAAAGGGTGGCAGGCAGTACGGTGGAGGGAGGCGGGTAACGGAGCTGGCCAATTGTGGCCATAGCCGAAGATTATTATATTGGCTACCGACTGCCGAATGTACGAGTATTTCGCATAATCGAAAGTGACCGAACCGCAGCTATTTGACTGATCTTTTGTCTGTCTTTGTCTCTGGGTTTGAGTGTGGTGCTTATGCGCACAGGTTGAAACATAAGAAATAAGAAAAACTATAGCAAAAAATGATTGATGCCAATGCGGCGCTGGGCTAATACAACTTAAAACTCAGTTAAATAAAAAACAAAAGCAGCCCAAAAGGAAAAAAGAAACAAATACAACAAGCAGCAAAGGTAAAAATGAAAAGTATTCGGTATTGGGTATTCGTATTCATTGGGCATTGGTATTGGTATTGGTATTGGTATAGGTAGCTCATAGTCTTAACCGCATTTCGCCGAAGGCGTAACACACTCTAAACCGGAAGGGTAATTAACTCGCTTTGCCGATCACGCCTTTGCATTCGGAGCAGATGGCTGGATGGTTGGATGGATGGATGGCTGCAGATACAGATACAAAGCTGGAGCTACAGCAACAGCTACAGCTGGAGCCACAGCAGATACAAAGATACAGATATAGTCCGATAGATAGATGTAGATAGATGGATGAATGAATGTCTTGGGCTTGAGCTTGGGCTTGGGCTTGGGCTTTGGTTTTGGGGGTTTTGGTTTCAGTTCGGTTCGTATATTAAAAAGCTATAAGTTTCAGGTTATTTCTCCTCCTCTCTGCGTCTCTTGCTTTCCTTCGCCTTCTCCACTGTTTCTCTATGTCTCTTTCTCTCTTCTTTTTGGCGCTACGCGAATGATTAATAATGAAGCAAGTTCGTAGGCAAATGCGTTCAAATTATGTTTGGGGCGCTGCCAGGATTGATGGGTGTATAAAGTCTTCTTTTATGTGCTCATTTACGGAATATGAGCTTTTTAATGGCTTTATTAAGTACTCGTGCCGTGCGGTTTTTCAATAAATAAATTATGAAACTGCCTCAATTAAGTTATTTGTTAAGGCTACCCGAAGATTTCTCTCGTTATTCCGAAGAAATTGTAACTGATATTTAACTGATCATTTAATTTGAACTAGTAAGACAAGCCGTGGGCTCTGCTCTAAAATAGGATCAAGAAATATTTCTTAAATAGTTTAGAATTCATTGAGGAAAAGAGTATTAAATGGAAAGTCTGCTGTAGATCATTATTTAATTGGTTTGAGTAGAACAGATGAAGGAGAATTGATGCTGACTAAAGGACACTCTGCTTCTTCTTTTGCTTAACGAAATCTAATGAGTTGAGGCTATGCGTAGAATTTACTAAACATATTAATTTATATAATCTACCATAGCCTGAAGGCACCAGTTGCCCTGGGTACAACTTTGTATCATAGAACTTAGAACTGAGATGCAAATTAATATATAAAAAAAGAAATAAAATATACATAAATTCATACGATAGCAGAGATTTATGTATTTCTTATTTACATTCTTTCGAAGAACCATCTGATACATAATATACGTCTCATATCGATACTCTCCAACCGTAAAGAGTATACAAAAAGTTATGCATAAGACATTCCAAGAATCAATTTCAACTTTCTGCATTGGGCGGGCTCGCAGTCGGCCACTTTTAATGGAAACCAATTACAAGTTTAATGTCTGAAAACCGTTTGCATTAGCCATAAAATTGATTTATAAACCCTGAGTAATTAAAGCAGATATTAAATTAATGTTAATTCTAACGTTTCAAACAATTAGAATAGTCGCTCAGTTATTATCGTCGCCTCTCTGAATAACTAAATTAATGGCCCAGAGAGTAAAAAGAACAAAACCAGGAAACTGGATAAATAAAATGCAGAAATTTGAGCTATTAGGTTAAAATATAATGCAGTTGGCTTTGTTGTGATTGTTTTATTTATTGATTTTTCAATTTTCCATAACGATCTCTCATCTGCCTCCATATACATATCCAAATACATATATAAGAGTTCTTTATACAGATATATTTGTATATATTAAACGTTAAGTAAATGTTATAAAATGTATTTTGAGAATTGCGATAATTAGCACTAGAAATATTTCAAACTTACATAGCCTACATACAATACAATGAAAATATCCTTTGCTCCTCTTGATGTACAGATACACATAGAGAATGTTATATAAGAATTAATAATATATTTACACCGCCTGCGCAATATATGTTATATAGTACAGTTCATAACTAGATCTTAGATTAGCATAATATAATATATAATTACATTAAAGAAGTTCATATCGAGTGTGTATATGATTAGTTTACAGTTAAGTATGATCCTGTATAGATAGCATATCAATATTACCGAAACATCAGCTGAAACATTTTGTTAAATTTCATTTATACTTTATAGTTTTTCTTCTTCATCGTTCTCCCTTTTCTCATTTCTCTTACTTCACCGTCTTTTTCCATTGATTGCATAGCTACGAGTAGGTTTTCTCTTGGGTTTCTGTGGGACTTATCAACTAGGCTTCCATGCTGGGTCTCTGCATGGATTTATAAGTAACTAGAAGGAAAATGCGAACTACTTATGGATAGGTTCCCTCTCGGAGGCACACTTAAGTAATGTTTAAAGTAACTTGTCCGATTCCAGGGGAACACGAACTGCACAACAACAATAATGACGACGACAACAACACATGAGCAACACAAGGCAACTTTAGGTGCTCGCGGCAATTGTTTCCCCAAGGCTCGCCTGGTTGTTGTTGTTGTTGTTGTTGCTGCTGTTGCTGTTGCTGCTGCTACTGCTGCTGTTGTTGTTGTTGTTGCTGCTATTAATGTTGTTATTGTTGTTGTTGTTGGTGATGCTGGTGCTATTATTGTTTGCGCCATTGGCGAGGAGTTCCTTGGCAAAGTTGACCGATTGCCGCGTCGACACCGACAACTGATCATCACTGCCCGCATATTCCTCCGTATCGGCATCGGCCCCGCCCAGACTGGTGGGCGTGTAGACGCGCTTCATGAACGAACGAATGTCATCGAAGCACGCCTCGTCCGAACGATCCTTGGCCTCATTGGAACTGGGCGAATCGTTGTACTCGAAGCCACCGGCCTCAGCCTCGTGCTTCTTCTCATGCCGATCGAGATTCGTTTGCTGGCCAAAGGTGCGATTGCAGCGCAGGCAGGTGAACGGGCGCTCCTTGTGGTGTATGTTGCGCACATGGCGCTGAAGATTCGACGAGATGCTGAACGAGCGATCGCAGTACTCGCACTTGTAGGGCTGCTCCCCAGTGTGCGTGCGCAGGTGCCGCGTCAGGTTGGCGGAGCGCGGAAACACTTTGCCGCAGAACTTGCAGGTGTAGCGATCCTTCATGCGGCCACTGCCAGCTCCTCCTCCTCCTCCTCCTCCTCCTCCTGCTCCACCATTGCTGTGTGCACTGACTGCACCGCTAGCACCGCGACCAACCGCAAGGCCGGCTACGCGGAGAGCATCGTGGAAATTGTGTCCGGGCGGAAACGGCAGATGACGCAAGTTGGCGCTCAGCGGCACAGAGCGACTGCCAACTGGCGACTTGGCTAGGGCCTCAAAACCTTGCCGTCCGCCCTCTTGGACTAAAAAATGAAACGGTGGCGTGGACAACTGTGTGCGATAGAACTCCTCCAGCAGCAGCTGTGGATACGGCGCCCGTGGACATGCCATGGCAGAGGCAGCTGCAGCGGCAGCAGCAGCAGCACCGGCGGCCACAGATGCCGCCGTGGCACTGTCAGACATGCTGCTCAGCTCGCCACCCGTGCTGATCGGTGGTGATGGCGAGGGCGTTGGTCCTGGCGAGGCACTGACACTGGGCGTGGGACTGCTGCCCTTGAACGATTGACGGGACGTTGAGGACTCGCCAGAGCTGTGCTTCATGCGCTTCAGCGCTGGCTGCACTTGCTCCACATCCTCATCGTGCTCGGCGTCCAGTTCGGGTGTGGGTGTGCGGCTGGACATGGAGATGGAGAGCGGTGCCGGTGTCGAGGCGGTGCACAGCGAACTGCGTCGCTTGCGACTGATGGACAAATCCAAAGGCACCTCGCTGCTCTTGTCCTGCTCCAGCTCCGGTTCCGCTGGCGGCGGTGTGCTGACTATATCGATGGATTTCTAGAGGAAGAATCAGAGGTTAGACTGACTTGCTAGAGGGAGACTCCCGTTGGGATTCGGGTACTTACTCTATCGTTATCCAGCTCGTTGTCATCCTCGAGCTGCTGTTGTGGCAGTGACTCGGACACGAGCTTGTCGGCGACATCTTGCTTGGGTTTCTTTACAGCTTCCAGCTTAAACTTATCTGCTGACTGCTCAGTCTGCAGTTGCCGCTCGCGCTGCTCTTCCTCTTCCTGCTCATCGTCAGAGGCCTTCAGCTCCGACTTGATGGGCTTAGTTTCCGGCGTACTGGACTCGCATTTCAGACGTGGCGATGCCTCCGCCTTGAGGCCCATCGCCGCCTGCAGCTGCTGTTGGAGGGCGGCTTCGCTGTTGACCAGCGGCGCCAGCTGCGGATTGGGGAACATGTGTGGCAGCCCGAAGTTCGGCTGCTGCGAGAAGAAGTTGGACAGCGTGTAGTGCGGGAAGCCGGCAAAGAACGGCGGCGTCGAGCGCATCATGAACAGATGATTGGGGGGCGTGGCCATGGCGCTGTCACTGGCAAATCGCGGATGGGCACCGAGAAGTGGCGACGTCTGCTGCTGCTGCTGCTGTTGATGCTGGTGATGTTGCTGATGTTGCTGCAGTTGCTGCTCCAGATGCTGCTGTTGCCGATAGTGTTGGTGTGGATGTTGGTGTTGATGTTGGTGTTGGTGCTGGTGAAGCGAACCGGGCGGGGGCTGCAGACCCTTCTGCTGGCTGCGAAAGTTGTCCGTGGTGTCGCAGAACTTCTTGTGCTTGGACAGCGAGGTGACTGTGCTGAAGCTGGTGCTGCACTTCTTGCACTTGATCTGCATGCGACAATCGGCGTGCATCCGCTTGTGCCGGCAGAGGTTGGAGAACTGCGTGTATGCCTTGAAGCAGACCTCGCAGGCGAAGGGCTTCACCGAGGAGTGGATGTGCTGGTGCTGCTTGAGGCCCGACGAGGTGGCGAATGTCTTGCCGCACTCCGGACACGGATGACTGCGAGCGCCGACGTGGTAGGCGCGAATATGCCGCTGTAAATTCGATGGGTCACAGAATACCTGCAAAACAGAGACAACAGATCACGCAATTAGACAATGTGCAGGCTATGGAGATCGGCGGGAGATTGAAGAGCGAAACGAGTGAACTACCTACTCGGCTCGGCTTGGCTTGGATCGACTCTGCTCTCGTTCCAGTGCCAAATGAAATGAAACTGAAATTAATCAATCATCTGCTGCTGTGGCCGCTAAACGGATCTCAGTGAACTGAGCGAGAGACTAGACAATGCCCCCGCTTACCCTCTTCCCCCCTTACTCAGTGTGAGATTACGCAAAGGTAAGCGACAACAACAACGACATCTCCACCCACTACCAGCAGCAGCGGCGGCAGCAGCAGCAACACCTTCGTCAATTATTAACATCAATTGCTACAATTGTCGTAGCCGGACCATCCCCGAGGCCGGCTCAATCCCGCCACTCTCCTCACACCTTCCCAAACAGTGACCAGCAATGCTCCACACAAGAGGTGACTGCTTCACAAACTGTGATATGATTGAAGGCAAACTGACAAACTGTAAAAGAGCGACAACTTCAACCTCCCATAGTCGCATAACCCCCGATTGAAATTAAAGCAAACTTGCTATGTATGAACTGTGACAATATTTCTCTCTGTTACTTTAGGGTTTGTTGACTTACCCCAGAGAGTACCTGGCATAAGCGCGAAACAAGTTGGTAATCTTGCTGTTCTTCACAACAATCACTTCACAACAGAGTCGCAGTCACATCCCTGATCAGATCCACAAGCTAAAGCTCTGTTTTCTTCTTTGTAGGGCGGCAGGGAGGTGTGGGGGTAACGCAATGACAGATCGAGCCATTCATTTGGCCCAGGCGAGCCTAGGCAGGCGCACAGAGCACAGAGCACAGAGCAGAGAGCACGGCGCACTGAGCCAGGCATGAGATACAAAGTACCAGTTTCAGTTGGCTATATAGCCAGTTTTTGTTCAGTACCCACTTCAAACTTGCTTTCGGTCAGCCTCCACCCGCGCTGCCTTTTACGAAACTGTTATGCCTAATCATGCTGTCATAATGCGCTACGAATTCATATCAAACGATGATCGAGTCAGCCTTTTTTGTCTATGAGCCCGAGGAGACAGAGGGAGAGCGAACAGGGAGAACGGGAGAACGGGCAACCCGAAGTCGAAGTCGAAGTCGAAGTCGGGTCTGAAGACAACAGACGACGATGGCGACGGCGACGGCGACACACACAAGAATAGCTCGTGCTATAACTACATCAAATGGATTAGATTCAACTACTCTCAAAAAAGGCGAAAAACGCCACAAAAGACGGCGACGACGACGACGACGACGACGACGATAGTGTTACAACAACAACAGCAACAAAGGCAGCTACAACAGAGCTGAAGACTCATGGATAAAGTGTAGGTGTTTTGGCATGCAGGCAGCGACGTTGACAGCGACGCCAACGTCAAAGCCAACTGCGACTGCGACTGCGACAGCGAACGAGACAAGCTGCTTGCTGCCTTCTGGTGCCTCGCAAAGGTTGGCCTCTGGAATGTGATTGTCTGCTGTTGTGTGTGGCGTTAGGCCCGTACGTGGGGTCAGGCCAAGGCGCAAGGCGTCTGGAGTAGGGCACAGCAGGAAGATGCGAAGATCTGGAGCTGGCAGAAGAAGCGTAAACTGGTTGAAAGCCAGTCCAACTACTACTACTAGCTGTGGGCTAAACCCGCTCGACGTAGAGTCATTTTAGGCAAAGTATCTGTAAGATTGCCAAACTAATACGACGTGAGGAAAGGAGCTCAATCTGTCTTACGATAGACATGGTACTCAAGAAAGTTACATGAAGGAGTACACCTTCACTTATAGATCACATTTATTAACTTTAAGAGATGAAGGTAACTGTTAGAACAGTCTCTTAACTTTTAACTTTAAACCAGAAAAGACTTAGGACCGGACCTAAGTACCTTCGTGCCTTTGTACCTTCGTACCTTCGTACCTTAGTACTTTAGTTCGGTAATACTTTATACCTTAGTACCTTTGCACCTTAATATATTGGATCCTTAGTTCCATAGTGCCTTAGTGCCTTGCACATTGTACCTTGCACCTTGCACCTTGCAGCTTGTACGTTGGTACCTTAGTACCTTAGTGCCTTAGTGCCTTAGTACATTACATCCTTAATTCCTTAGTGCCTTGCACATTGTACCTTTCACCATATACCTTAGTGCCTTAGATCTTTGGTACCTGAGTACTTTGGTACCTTAGTGCCTTAATGCCTTAGTGCCTTAATGCCTTAGTGCCTTAGTGCCTTAGTGCCTTAGTACCTTATTACCTTAGTGCCTTAGTATCTAGTACCTTATTTAGTACCTTAGTTCTTTATTACCTTAGTGCCTTAGTTCTTTAGTGCCTTAGTACCTTACTACCTTAGTACCTTAGTTCCTTAGTACCTTAGTTCGTTAATACCTTAGTACCTTAATACCTTACTACCTTAGTACCTTAGTGCCTTAGTACCTTAGTACCTTCTTTGCTTCTACGACTCGTTCCTATTCCGTCGTTATGCCCGATATGCGGCAGCTCACTTCGTTAACCCCCAAAACGAGTGAAGTGCAGCTAAGCCGAAATGGAAAACATGCTAGATCCGTGGCAAATCCCTTTTGTAACGCTTTAAGCTTGCTGCTTAAGACAAACAAAGCTGACAGCTGCAGAGACCCCGTTTTACGGCGATCGTCTGTCCTCGGTCCGCGTGGATTGTCAGTGGACCCCAGCGAAAGTGCTGCCCTTTTATGTGGCACTGTCCGTTGCAGTAGTACCACTGCCAGAGCAGCAAGATCGATCATCATTTAGCCCCAGTGGCTCCCGTTTATGTCGCTGTCCAAAAGGGAGTGGATACCGCGTTACGACGTCTGCCAGAGCAGAGCCGAAAGGGTAGCGGGGATGCCGGGGTTAGCCCCTTCTCGGGGCAGACAATGCGTGCTACTTACATGCCACCGAAACAATTACAGCGCGCTAAGTAAACTAACTGTAATGCAGCGCGGGACTCGATTGAATCGATTGAAATACCGTTGGAAATGAAATCAAACGAACTGCAATGCAACTGACAGAGAAAGAGAGAGAGATGGAAAAAGGGAAAATCGAAAAGAAAAAGCTTCAGCTTGGGTCTCCAGCGCAAGACGACCACAAGATTGTAATCAACATGCCATTAAAACATCTTTGCGAGATGTCGAAGTCGTCGATGACAATGACGAAGTACTCGGCATGTAACGAATCGCCCGGAATCGATGGATAGACTTCAGCCTCACCTACTTCCCTCTCTCTCTCTCTGCGGCCCTTTAATTTTACTTTGGCATTCAAATGCAACGCGAAGATGAACAACAGAAAGACAACAACAACAGCAACAGCAACGGCAACGGCAACTGTCGATCTACTCCGTGTTGAGGCGAATAACAAAGTTTCTTCATTACCGTAGCGGCTCAAATGGTCGCTTAAGTGTTTTGGATGAGTACACGCCCTGATTTCGGTATTACTCGAACGCGTGCGGCTCAAGCAATGCTGCGCAAGGGGGCAGGGAAGAGGGAGTAGCGGGTAGATCAGTAGGCAAGTCAGCAGTAAAGTTGCTGGCTTTCATGCCAACTCTGCCAGCGCCTGCGGCTATTGATCTGCTAGAAATCAAAAGTCTTTACAATAATTAATGACTTCAGAATTCACCTCACACTTTTATAGTTCTAAAAGCCCTAAAGTTCACTCAGTTCTTACATAGCGAGAAGCAGAAGTGTTGGCTAAGAAAGGTTGATCATCATAGTTTGCACACTCAACATTAAAGTATTGTGCAAGTTAAGTTCTGAGATCATCAAGGAAAGCATTTCTAGTTGCTTGATGTGAAGTGATCTTATACTTATGTTGATCTGTTGTCTTTCATATCTCTCCCAGACTGTTTCCTCTGCTCCAATTCACTCCTACTTATCCCCCTCAACATGTTAGCCCCTTTTCTAAACTTACCTTGGAACAGTTCTCGCAGGAATACTTCCGTATATTGTTGTGGGCGATGGCTCCGTGCTTGATCAGCAGCGGACGATGGCAGAAACGTTGTGAACAGAGTTCGCAGGGGAATTCTCCACGCTTGAAATGATGCGCATTGACCAAATGTTCATCCAGGCTACAATGAGAAAGAATACAGATTGCAATTAGTAAGGATATGGATATACGTAAAGGCCCTTTCTATTGCGTTATTGGTGTCGCTGTCATTGGCAAATGAAATTAGCCTCAGCTTGTGGGTGGGAAACTGACAATCGCCAGCCTCAATCAGCTGCGTCATGTGCGTCAGTTCACACGCCTTCGCAGCAGGCACAGGCAACTCCTTTGTTTGTTGTCCAACTGAGGTGACGCCCAGGCAGTCGCTGAAGGGTCTCCCCCGTCGGTGGCGTCAATTAGTCAAATGATGTTCAATATTTAATATGCGAGGCTGATAAGCGATCTCGCGCCCTGCAACAGCTGCGGCCAATGAGTGTCCTCCACTCTCCACTCGTGCCGGCGTCCTTGATTTGGATTGTGCGATGATTATCGTGTGGCAGTGCCAGCAAAAGCGTGGGAGGAGCCACGTCGACAAAAGGCGGTACATTTTTAGCATTTTTTCTCCCCATTTTTTCTCTGGTTCTTTTTTGTTTTTTCCCCTGTGATTTTTGTCATCGACATGGAAGAGCTGACGGCACACAGAGCTGGCCCAGTCTGTCGCTGAAGTGTGGGCGTTTGTTTGCTTACAACAACAGCAACAACAACAACAACAATGGGCAGAAGGGGACTAACCATGCATGTTCAACATCAGATAAATTGCAAAGCCTGACGGACTCGCCGACACGCACACAACGCGACCGCTCGCCCAGCCAAGCTTCTCCTTTCACTGCGAGCTTCTCATCTAAAATTCAATAAATCACACACACTCACGCACACGCAGACGGACTCTGGCTGATAACTGTCGCTGGGACTGGCCACCCACCCACTCGGGTGTAGACACTATAAGGCACAAGAGCTCCAGTTCGGTTCAGAAATCAAATCGAAATCAAAGCGCGCTTTTAGCACTCGAACCCGAATGTGGAAGAGCGAGAAATTACATTTTCGTGTTGTTGTTGTTGTTGTTGCATTTGTAAATGCTTTTACTGAAGTTGTGCATTAAATGTTGTAATGTCAGTTAATTAAACATAGCACAATTTAAAGTGGAATAAATTCGCAGTATATGCACAAGAATTCCATGGAACTCTAATGAAACTGGTACGCGAAGCGTACCGTATATTACTAGAGTAACTAGGCCACCCCTTAGTCATCTTCTTTACAATATAAGCCAATTGATGGCAATTCTCCAGCTTGACTCGATAACCTTGATAATTTGCTACTGAAAAAGTGCCACGAGCTTAAGATGCCCAACAACAAATCGTATCATAATGCGCCTCATCGACAGACTCTCACTTTCAACCCGTTTGAACCGTTCCCATCTCTCGCGTTTTTTATGGGCCCCACACTAAAACATTATCGCAATCAAGTTTTAATTAAGATCGGTCATTTAGCCACACAATTGGGAATAGTTTCAGTTCAATTATGGCGGGGCGGGACGTCGGAGGCAACCCCTCGAGCTCAATGGCTTTGCGCACCCATAATTCTACGGGTAAGTTGGAAGCTAATTGGCAGCTAGGTTTTTTTTTCTTTTTTTGTCTGTCTCGTCTGATTTAGATTATCGGCTAAATGCCAAAGCAATTTGCAGACAATCTCCTCAACGGCATTTAATGCCATGTTCAAAATTATAGAATACTTGCAAATAAAAACTTGCTAAAAATAAAAAAAAAACTATTTGGTATTTTTGCACTTACCGTTCTAGATCCTGATAGACATTATCACAGACCTCGCAGCGTATATCGAAACCGTTTTCGTCGTCTGTGAAATCTTCACCAATTGATGAATGGAGCTTCTTCTCTTTGATGAATTCGTCGCCACTATAATGGGAGCCTGCAAGTGAAAACGAAGATGAAATTATGAAGGATCCTCAGCAACTTTAAAAGCTCAGAATATATCTTAATATTGTAGTTTCATTTAGTTTCTTCACGATCTTGATTGCTTTGTTGCACCTCACACACTCACACTTTAGCTGGAGAGCAGCTCTTCACTGTTTTTTCGGAGATGGTTTATGGGTTAATAGTCGCTGAGGCTAGGGAGCACTTGACACAACCGTTCGGCTTCGCGTTTGAGGAACAAGTGTGTCGCACTGGGCGCATTATGCCGCCGAGCTAATGTTTTGTTTGCTCGCTAACAATCTGCGGAAGGACCTGGACTGGACGCACTGGCATATGACCAACACACACACGGACACACGTAGGGAGACAGGTACACCAACACAGGGGCAAACACGCAAACACTTAACACAAAATTGGTCGCTGCGACCAAATCGTGTGCACTCATATAGCTCGTATTGCTTGACGTTGAATAGATAATTGTTCCGAAATGAAAGTAAAGCAGCCACCAGCTACCCCCTGAACAGACCTCTGAGCCGCAGAGGTCCGAGGTCTGAGGTCCTCAGGTCCTAAGGTCCTCGGGTTCTGACGGGTGCCAAGTACACAAGCCCAATGACAATTCCGAGGGGAAATGACTAGCGCTGTGGACAGCGGTTACTTCGTCGCGGACTTGCGACAACCACCAGGTGAGGCACACACACAGACGCAGACACTGGCTTACACACTCACACAGGTGTGAGTAGGCGAGCAGCCCCTTAACCCTCTGCGAAGAATGCAGCGTAAGGGATGACAATGACCAAAAGATTATGCATGCAAACATATAAACACGTCCATCCAGGGGGATGGTAGGCAGGGTCAGGACTTCGGTTCCGTTGGACTGATTTCGTTCAAAAGTCATATAGCACCTTATAGTAGTGACAGTAGCACTACCAGCGCGCAGGTGTTGCCTCTCAAGGTAGCCCACCCCAGTTTCAACTCCTCCCTCTCTCCCTCTCTCTCTCACTCCATCCAAGGGTGACTTCGCCTGATGAATACGTTCGCCTCGTCTGCATAATTGCGGGTCGCGTCTATGTTTGGGTCAAAAGTTAATTTTCAGCGTGTGCAATATGCTCGTTTCGAGGGCGTCTAAAGATTCCCACGTAAGTTGCTTGCCAGGGTGCACTTGAACCTTATGGTCGAGTTCGTCCAGCGTGGGATAGCCAGAAGAGACTCTTCTCTGGGCAAGCACAGCGTCAGCTGGCTCACCGATAAGAGAGGCCTGAGAAAGTTTTGCGCTATTGCCTGAATGGATAAGAAAACTTAACTGACTTCTAAAGTTATCCATAACACATTCAATCCTAATTTAAATGGAAACTTGTCTATATATTAATGATCAATTTAGTTCAGCATATATCTAAACTATTGTCTCGTTTGAAATCACTTCTTTTAGATCACTTAGCCATTCACTGCAAGATAGATAGCAATCTCAGTATTTCCTTAACTCCTTCCTCAATTGCTTACTAATTTATCATAGCCTTAGACCCTCGACACCTTCTGCTTGCAATCCCATCAATTTCTTATCAACTTACATGGTCTGCTCTGTACCTCCCCCTCTCTCCCACTGTGTCTCTCTCTCTCCTAGCAAACCCTTCTCTAGCCTTCGTATATACAACTCAATCCTTTCACGCCTTTCACCAGTTGCAGCTGTCGCTCGCCTTGCCTGGCAGATTGATTCAATTCTTGACGCGAGACTGGCAGACAATTCAATGGACCCGCTGCCGGAGGCGGGTTTTTCACTTAGTACTTTTTTAGTAGTTGCAATCAGGATAGACTTGAAGTGGGCATGGCATGTCTACACACACACACACACACACACACACACACAACACATGGTGACCCTGGAGTCGAAACGGAAGCCGAAAACTGTTGACAAATGATTGATTGAATTATTTACACCTTACAAGCGAGTGTGGCGAATATCAAAGTTAGATCCGCTTGCTAATCGATTTGGCAGCCGTCCAATGTCAGCCCAGCACAACCAACAAAAAAGGGGTTCGGCTATCTATAGGAACAACGACAACAACAACAACAACAACAACTCGAAGAAACACTCCTAATGATGCCCAAATTGACACACGATGATCATTTAGCCGAAGACGCGACACGGCAACTTCCAATCATTTTCGGCATTTTGATATTTCGAATCGACTCGACTCGACTCGATTTTGGGTAGTTCGGTAATTCGGTAACTTGGTAACTCGGCATAACATGCCAGCTCATTAATCATCTATCAGCTTTGTTGGCGACAATGTGCCAGTGTGTGTGTGTGTGTGCGAGTGTGCGATTTGGGCTTGGTCTGGCGTGTGCTCCCTGATCGACTCGGACTCGTATTTGTATTCGTATTCATCTTGCTGCTATTCGTATTCGCTACGAACTCCTACTCACAATCGCACTCACTATCGCAATCGCAGTCCCCAATTGCGACTCTTTCTACTCGGCTTTTGATTGGTCCATTGATGTCGCGCCGCGTCGTAGTGCGCGCTAAGCCGAAAGGCATCTCAAAAGTGGTTTAGCCTTAGCCTTTGTCTGCCCCCGTTTGATGAGGTCTGCTCTTTGTCATTTCAATTGTACAGGGGATGGAGGAAGGGGTAGGGTTCCATAAGAAATTGATATGCTGCTCGAATCAATTAGACAAGAACTATGTAGCAACTCTGCTAAGGCTTTGCTGATTAACTTTTTAGATATTAAAAGAAATATTGTTTTAGGCTGAATATGTAGCTATTGCACCTACAAATAAATATATATATATGTGTAAGTAATATGAATAGTTCATTTAGTGATAACTATTAATATATTAGCAAGTCTACAATATTGTGCTGACAAATAAACAATCTTTGAGGACTGTACAGCAAAATTCTATCTAAAAGAGATTAATTAATTTATCCTAACTTATTTCAGATCATCCACACTTATTTCATATCTTTCACAAATTGCAAATAGACTTATAGAATACTTCTCTACAATTGAAATCCTTATAAAACTTTAATAACCTTCTGTATATTCTCTATACGAAGGCGTTTAATTTTAAAATTTTAAATATTTTCTTTCTTTTCATTTAGAAAACCCAAACAGTTCCCATCTCTCACCAGCTAATTTGAATATTATGTTAAACTGAGTTCTGTCGAATGGAAAATGTAACGGTTAAAGTTAGTAGTACTTCCCCCACTCCTCTGGCTCTTCCCCCGGCTTGTCTAAGTCAACGATGCTTGGCATTTTACTTACGAGCGAGAATGTTTCAGTTTCAACCACAGCCGAGGCGTGTTGAGTCGTATTTTACTACCCTATGGCCAGGAATAACTTATAGCTGTGCTCGCGCCCATCTGGTCCTACATGTATTTGTGCCGTACACCCTCTTCAAGGACCTTCTGACCAACAGGCCGTGACAGAGAAAACTTGCACAGAAATACGTTATAAAGTCGGGCACGAAGAACATGACTTTTCACAGGTGGCCAAATGGGAGAGTCTCTCTATGGGAAATTCACCCCACCAGAAGCCCGAGTCTAATTGAAAAGTAACGATAATCAGACCGGAAGTAGAGTGTGCATATGCCGTTCGTATCCATTACGTATGCAAATTTAAAGCCGGCATTAAACCAAAATAAAGAACTCGAAACAGAAACTAAAAACTGAAAACATTTCAAAAATGATTTGACGCGTGATAAAAAATGAAGTTGAAAAGCCAAATACAAAGGTACAGGGAGAAGGAGGAGGGTGCTGAAGAGAAAGGGAATTGCCAAATGAGACGTGCGTAAATCCCACATGTTTATAATCAAACACGAACAAGGAATAGATCGGGCTGCTGCCAATTGGCTGCCAAATGTTGCCAGGGTTGTCAGCATCACACGGGGGATTAGGCTTAAATTAAGCGTGTGCCAGGACTGCCAGCCAAACAATAGGGATCAACTCTCGATGCGGATCGTATCGTTTCGGGGCCCGCTTGCCATGTTTGATGATGGATCTCTAATGAAATTATCAAACATTTTAATAACAAATGAAAACATGTGCGGTTGCCGCAGATTGCATGGGCGCATGAGCAGCGGCAGCAGCAACAACAGCAACAGCAGTAGCAAATTGCCCATTTACAGGGGCGGTTTCTGGGTGCTGACAAAGGGGTGCGGACAGCCCTGACAGCGAGAACAGAAGCTGAGGCAGCCCCTGCCCTCATCTTTATTCTGATGCTGTGTTGTTGTTGCCGATGATGTTGCAACTGCTGCTGTTGCTGTTGATGATGCTATCATGTTGCAGGCTCGTGCCAGCGTGAGTGTCACGCGCATTTTGACACGTCCCCCTCTGCCTCCTCCCCCTCCATCTCTCTTTGCCACTGCCAGCTGCAGCAGCATTAGCCACACTGCCTGCAGATCCTTCTCCTACCAATCCTTGTTGCACTCACCATTATCGCGATCACTCCGATCATCGCTGATTAACTGTAATGAATTTCCACTCGTATTGTTGTTGTTGCTTTTGCTACTATTATTGTTGTTGTTGGCACCCGACTTGACGGCAGCCGCAGCGCAGGCAGCAGCCATCACTGAATGCTCCCCCACAGCAGGACCACCGCTGCCCATGAAGTTTTCACCAATATCGAAGGGCGTCTTGGAACGTGCATCGACAACAATTTCAGCGCCTGCATTCACATCCCGCTTGGTCTCGTACCACAGCTAAAAGGAGAAGGGGGAGAGCCATTAAAAAAGTATTCGAAATAATTGTTAAAACAATTTAAAAAACGAATTAATTTGAAATCATTGTTGGACGCGTGTCGTCGCGCTACTCACATAGCCGGCCATGATGAAGGTCCTCAGATTAGCCTCCTCGATCTCATCGCCCTCGGCGGAGCGTATCTTTTTCAGCCATGTGGCCACATCGGATGAGGGCTCTAGCCAACCGTGGAAGAGTGGACCCGCAATAACCTGAAAGCAGTTTGGAGAGAATTAAAGTTAATTCACTTGTAATAAATCCATAAATTAGTAAGAGTTTCAGCTAATTACACTTCATCAATATATTGAATTAAAATTAAAATATATTAAAATTTATTTTTGACTTCTTAATATTTTGTTTATTTAATTTATTTTAATTATTTAAATTTATTTATATACAATTTGTTCGCAACTGTTTAGGCTACTGCTGGCGCCATCTATTGTGCGTTGCCATGCATAACTGTGCTAACTGTTATAAGTGCCGCCTTAGCGCGCACGCAAACCAGTTAGCCAAGACAACAGGGCTGCAAGAACGTAGCAGACTTTCTATACCAAAAGCAGTTTTTGTATGGCAAAAAAGTAGTAGGTAGTGTAAAAAGGGAGTAGATTCTTTGATAAGGAATGAAAGAAGTTATTGAAAACAAAATTTATAAATTTAACTAAGTATTGTATCATACTAGAAACAGAAAAATATATTATGAGGATTCTTCGATAATTAAGAATAGCATTGGATAAAGTAGAATTTAGGAATGAAAGAAGTTTTTGTAAATAAAATAAATCATTATAGTAGTAATAACTACTTTAAATATATAAGCAAGTGCTTAAAATCTAAAATGAAAATGTAATAAAAATAAAATAGCACTAACAAATTGTAAAGAACATTAAATAAAAGTTAAATAATCAAGATTCTATAATAAGTATTTTATATGTAAAATAATAAACGTGATATAATTGATTTAAATACTATTATATTTTCTGCGTTTCATTTTTTTCGTATGTACTTCAATTTTGTATAATTTCCATGCAATTCTAAATATACTGTATAACAGTGTTTGAATATGTAAATGTTTCCATATAAAATATTTTCATTTGTCTTTCAATTACTTTTGATGTAATAAACAGCTCAATATTCCCCTCTCTCTTACTTTTTCGCTATTTCTCTCCCTCTTTCTTACTCCTTCTCAATCTTTACCTTTCTCTTTTTCTTACTCCTTCTCTTTCATCTCTTCCTTTCTCCCTGCCATGTATTCTCCCACATATTAACATCTTCATTAAAACAACAAAAACAAAAGACGTCATACTGGAGTCGCAGCGCAGTCGGCGTCTTGCCAGCAGTCAAGGTCATGCTGGTCGCAAAAAAGAACAACAACAAACTTGCAGCGCGCACGAGGCAAAGCCGCATGAACCGCAACAACAACAATAAGAGACGCCCACTGGTTTTGTATGCAAAATAACAACAGCAACAAGAACAATAAAGCGCAACTAAATACGCATAATTTACAGCAGCAGCAACAACAACAGCGCGCAAGGCACCTTAGACGCTGAGACGCCAGCAGCGCAGCCGACGCTCAAATTGGGCAAGCAGCAAAAACAACTGAATGACTTTGCGTTGTTGCCGCCGTCGCTGTCGCCGTCGCCGTCGCTGTCAGCCTCTTATCAATCAAGTCATATGGAAAAACGGCGCTTTACAGTTTGCTCGCTGTTGTTGTTGCTCTTTTTTCGTCTTGTTCAAGTGGCGCGCGCGTCTGCCTGCCTGTGTGTGTGAGTTGAGTGGGAGAGTCTGCGGAGTCTGTGAGTGCAAGCGTGTGTGCAGCAAGTGTGAGAGAGCAGAGAGTGAAGTAAGAGCGAGAGGGTAGAGTGAAGTGTGGAGTGTGAGCGAGTGGGGAGCACATGTTTGTGCACGCTCCAAAAATTAAGTTAACAACGCTTCAAGTGCTCGCGCCGTGGCTTATGCAAAGAAATAACACACACACTCACACACACACAGATGCTGGCGTACACTACTGCGCACACAAGTAGATTTATTTTATAATTTCAACTCAAGTTGCGGTTTACACATGAGCGACGATGCGCTGACGTCGCTGTGAACGTATTTGTATTTGTGTGTGTGTGTGTATAGTGCATAAAGTATAGAGTGACTGATGATGGATGCTGCAGGAATTAGCGGTATATTTTGCATAGCCAGACAAAGAGAGAAGAAGCCAAAAATAGACGAGGCGTTACGAAAACTTAGCAAAAGAAAAGAAACTGATATAGAGGGATATACAATATGATATATGTATGTATGTATATATACCATATTATATAATATATAATAAAATATAATATGATAATTATAAACTGTGAAATAATAAGATATAGTAGAGTTCAATATGTTAAAATGTTATAATTTACTGTGATATAAAATCATAAACAATATATTATATATACATATGTTTTATATATGATATATGTTTTACAATTATGGAAACTATAAGAAACTAGAAAATCTCTTTAAACAATGTCGCATAATAATTGGTTCTACAATCAAAATAGAACAACATTTCTTCTAGAGGTGCAGAAACATTGATGTTTTCCTCCGATATTTTGATGTTTCTACACCTCTACTTTATACATTTAATGAAAAACAGAGTAAATATAATGAGGGAGAGCAGTAATAGTTTGATTTTACAATACTTGTGTTTCATAATTAAAATGCATATTATTTAGAATTATAAAACACTCAATAATAGACCGTAACCAATCCTTCTCTCCCTCTCTCTATCTCTTTATTCCTAGAACAAAGACTATATCTAATACGAAACCAGACCAAAACTAGTTTGATTTCATAATATTTGTGTTTCATAATTGATTGTATATTATAAAAAAGAGTCTGCAAGTAATTGCCATCTCTCTCTCTTTCTTCCTCGCCATCTCTCTCCCTTTTCCTCTTCCCATAATTAGTAGATGTGTTTCGGAACAATTAAAAAACCCATGAATATCATAAGACACCCAATTGCAACACGAGCAGTTGCCACAGAGATTAACACCGTCTTGAAACGGATCTCAATCTTATCTGTGCCAACTGCGGAAACTGCAACGCGAGGCGGCCACTAAAGATAGGATCAGACTGCAGATCCAATAGATATATAACAAGACTACCCAAAGAAATTGACGGCCGGCTGTGCTGACAGCTCGCAAAACGAGCCAAGTTACTGTTGTTGTTGTTGTTTCCTGTGAGCTAATCTCAGGATTGGGACGACACAAACATGTCCAGGTTGTCAGTGACAACAGCTACCGTTACTATTATGATGATGATGATTATTTTTCAGTGCGCTATTCATAAATTTTATTAAAAAGCGGCAGCAAAAACGCACAGAGAACACGGCACAGTCAATGGGCAAAGAAAATATTTACGCGCCAGAGATAATCTCAAAGTGTTGGGTTCACACCCAGGGAGAGAGAGACAGAGGCTTCAAATTGCCAAGGAGAGACGCATACAGATACTGCAGATACCAAATACCAGATATATTGTGCGTATATAGGGCCAATGTATCTGTCAAAACGGAAATGTGAACGAGCAAAAGTGCGCTTGATTCGAGGATCATCCAGAGAGAAAAGGGAAGGGATCAGCTGGGCGCAGGCAGTTTGGCTCGAGTGCTCAAATAATATTGTTGCAAATACCTGAATGACAGACGGACAGAGAGACGGACAGACAAAGAGAAGAGCAGGCAGGGAGACAGAGAGAGAGAGAAACACTTGGTAGGAAGGTAGGTAGGGAGATACCCTGTGACAATTGTCAACAGCGTTAGGCGCGATAATTTGATTGGATTGTCTGTCCGACTGTCTGTGCCTCTGTCAGTTGACTGACTGACTGAAGGACTGACGGACAGACTGATCGACCCTGGCTGACTGACAATCAATCGAAGGGTTCGACAAGGACGCGTCCCAAACTAATTGGAATCATCGAAACGGCCTCAACTTAAGCCTCATTTAGGGTACACTTTGTGGATTTCCATGGTGCGACCAGGAAAATTAGCTCTGGCCAAGGATTAGGGACATTTGACTGACAATTGTGCGAACCGTACCGAACCGTACTGCGCCCCGTGCTAATCAAATCTTTTTCCAATCGTTTGATTCTTTTGCTGCAGAAAAACCCCCAAAAAAACTATTGCGAAATATATCTCAATTCCCGCAATTTTCGCGCAGCTTTGATAGGATTAAATTTCCGGTCCCCGAAACCGGAGACGACAACAACAAATTTGTACACATATGTGAAAGGTTATGTTGTATATAAGGGAGGTATATAAAAGTTTCCCAGCTGTGGCTAACTTCGTTTTGATTTCACTGTTTCACCTCATATCATATCATAAAATATCATAAATATTGTTTATGTGCCTCTATCTGTACATCATTATCATTGGGATAACCGTAGATCATCGTTACGATTAGATTTCGTTATTTAGAAAATTCCGCATTGATAAGATTCTAAAGTTGTTCTTGGAACTTTGCGAAAATTATCTGATTAATTGCCGAAACTGCTGATCGATGACTCTAACAAACAGAGGAAATACAATAGATTAATTAGTAGGGTCGTATACTACGTATACTACACTACACTACATGATCATAAAAGATACTCTTCAAGTCGTAGACTCTGCGAGAAAGCTGTCAACAAATAAATAAGACGCAGAATACAGTTTGAACAGTTCACTTATCGTACTTGGAAATATACTATATATATATATATAGAGGTGTATATAGGTAGAAAAGGGTTAGCTGACTCACCTCCCAGGCCAGATGGCGATCGCTGGGCTGCTGGCAGAGGCGCATGGGGAAGGGCCCGTATCGCGTGCCGCGGGGCAAATGTGTCTTGGCATAGACGCCAGTATCACGTATATCCAGATCACAGACAGGTTCACGCAGGCGCGCCATATCCATCAGTAAGCGTTCCACCTGCTCTTGCTCATGGCAGGAGGCAGTTCCATTGTTGGCTGAGGCGGAAACGGAGGCAGAGATGCTCTGCAGCCTGTTGTTGGCCCTCTGCATGTGAGGTTGCATGATTGCCGGCGGCGTTGGCGGTGATATCGTGGGCGGCAGGTGGCGGGCAGAAGCGGCGGCAGCAGCAGCAGCGGCAGCGGCAGCAAAGGCCTCGTCTGGTCGCGGCAAGGCACCAAAGGACACCGATGATGGCGCCGCTGAGCTGAGATCCAAATGATGATGGTGATGATGATGATGGCGCACGACACTGCTCGGATCGTATTCGTCGCCGTTCGAGCCTGCCAAGGAAAGAGAAAGAGAAAACAGAAAAGGGGGGAGGGTTTAGTAAGTTCGATTAGTCGCCTGGTGATTAAGTTCAAGTTTCGACTTTGTACTAATCCTAATCAGACAAGTCAATAGGCAGTCCATAAATAGCCAAGACACGAGTGGGTGCAGAGCGTAGATAGTGACAGTCCGTGCCAAGCACGTTATCTATCTTTGACGAAGACACCTGCACACAGACATGCACACACACACACAGACACACCTGGCGCACATGCTTTGCTGTATCTGTGTTGTCATCGCCGCTTTAATTTGCTGTTCTCTGCTCTCTATCGCTATCCGATTTGACAATTGTCGTGTACACTTCACATTGTCAGTCAAGTTTGGACATATCATTCACCCACTACTCACCCATTCACACACTCACCCACTTGGCTACTCAGTTATTTACTCGCCTACTTGTCCGAGGGGGTGCCCACTGTGCGAATGGAATGCGTAGCCTGCACCTCACCTGCAGATCGTATTACCCAATGTGCTGAGCAAACAATACCTCCAATACCTTTCGGAAACTATTCGAAATATTCTGTTTATTCGCGCTATGCAACAGATTAAATTTTATTTCCTTATTTCTGCACTTGTTTTCTATTTATTATTCGAAAGATGTGAATTGTTCAGCTGTTCGCAATCGAATAAATAGACACACAGCAATGATTCCCCGAACCAGACTAGACATTTGAGATGACATTTAACTCGTCGATAGATGTTTCGGCCCCACAGAGTTGCCTTTGCGTTTGAGACAAACGACGTGAAATGAGTGTCATAATAATTATGATAATAATATACATATGTGGATTGACAGCATTTCAAACAAATTTTATAAAACAATTCAACTGAGATTTCGTATTACTTTGCACAGGAATTTTTCTCTGCTTCTTCTATGATTTTTCTTCTATATATTATAGAAGTCTGTTCTAGTTTATTCCAAAACAAGCATGTAAGCTACAGTCGAGTATAATATATCCGCTACCTGACTAACCAAAACTATCTCTCAAAAAGATAACTTCTATTTTTAGCGTATTTTTTGTTGCATAGTTTAGGGAGAGGAGAAGAAATCAGTAGCTCTTACAATTGTTTTCTAAGTTACTTCTAAGTTAATTATCAGATTGCAACCAAATTTTCAGAAATTATTGATAGTAATTGTGTTTACTAAAAATAATCTACAATCCATTAAAATTACGCTTGGAATTCGGTGTTTCTCGAATTACAGTAGCGGAGAGTGGTGTGGTCCAATTCTAAAAGAAACTTCATCTGCGTGCAATAATAACACATATTGACACCAAATTTTCTACCTTTAGCTCGCGAGATCTAGCTTTTATTCTGATAAACAGACAACTTGCAGAAAGTTATAATACCCTTATGCACTGTGGGTAAAGGGTATATGAAAGATAGGCATTAAATAAAAATCATTAACAGATCAAAAAGCTAAAATATCTCAAGTTCTATCAAAGAAACTTTCATAAATCTTCTATTCTTTTTTAAGGTTTCTTTTCTATCCAAGCAACTCTATTTAAACCCAATCTAGTTTAATTCGAATATGAAAATGAAATCAAAGATCTCGCATAACTCGTTAAAAAATCTTTAAAAAATTAAAGAATTTAAAGTTTTCAAGGAAAGAGAATAATTTGAGAAATAAAAATGTTTGAAAATATTCATTTAACATGGTTGTATTTTCCATTCCAAAACACAGTAATATAATTTAAAGGGCATTTCATTTAATCCACTTGAAACATCTTCATCGCTCAACACTTTCCAACTGTCTCCATGAAAGGGCACTTCTAACCGTAACCAAGAACAAATTGAGTCTCGTCTCGCAACACCCTCGCACCCAGAGAGAAAGTGAGAAAGAGATAGAGAGAGAGAGGGAGATAAACATGCAAACACTTGTTCAGAAAACGGACAACAAACTTGCACAAATTACGCACCGATTATTTATTTATTTATTGTTGTTGCTGAGAGTGTGTTGTGATTGTTGTCTGAGGCTTGTACCTACCTAGCCAGGCACTACATACCGCCTTATTCAAACACTTGAGACTAAATCGTAATTTGAGCTGTTAGACAAAATATGACAACGCTGTCCAACTTGCAGGCCAACACTGGCCCCGATAAGGAAAGAGAACCGACAACCGGAGAACGGAAAACAGAACACAGAACTGAGAAATGGAAACCCGAAACAGATATCGAGCCATCGATTCGAATCGACTCGACTCGACTCGGAAGAAAAGAACTCGTGTCGGTGATAAACAGTCCGTACACCGCACACGGACAAACAATGTAAGTTGCCGGTGAAGAACCCAATACCAAATATACCTATGCATATTCTAGCAAATCCCTGCATATCCTCAACATATCCGTTTACACAAACATCGATCCTCAACAACCTGACAACTTTCGCACTTGCTTGGCACACGCTATTTGCATAGTGCCCTAGTACCTCTCTATAGGGTTTATGATCTTCGGTTCACCGTCGGCAGCGGCAGCGGCTGCGGCGTCGACGTCTTTCGCACCGCACAGCGAAACCGAAACCGAAACCGTTTTTGAAGTGCCCTCTGAAGAGCCGCCAGTCTTCGCGCCCGCCCTCAGTTAAGCGATTGAACGACGATTCAACGATTATACGAGTTTGTACTTGTTCTTTAGGCTTCCCAATTCGGAGTATTGATTAACATAGAAACCTCTCTCTCCCTCTCTCTCTCGCTCTCAGTGTTGGTGGCGATAAAGCACTGCGATGAGTACTGGCTTCCACTTTCGGTTTTGCTTTTTGTCGTAGCTATCATGACTATTTAATATTATATTATTCACAATCCACTTAGGCACATGTGTTTCTCATTGTTTTCCATTGCGATCTTGGTTAATTGGTTTTTGGCTAATTTAGTTTTAAGTAGTTTGTTTTCAATCTGAAGCTGAATCAGCTGAGATAACTGAGAGTTTGCAAGGTAATTGCAGGTAGTTTCCATGAGGGAAGAAGACTTGAAGAACAAACCTACTTAATTGGCAAAACTTCAATATAAATATCTCAGTTTCACAAAAGAAGAAACCTATTTAATTAGCAAAGTTCTACTGATGAACCGAGAGCATAAGATGAGAGTTAGTTCCTTATATGAAATCGAAGCCAGTTCAAGCTAGAGAGTAACATCGATGTTTGCTGAGGTTTATCATATCCAGCTCTACTTCGAGTTCTTAGTTTCTGCGTTAGTTCTTAAGTAGAAACTAAGTTCTAAACAATTAACTCAATTAGTTCCTTCAAAGTTTAGTGCCTTAAAGACTTCAAGTGACTGTGCTACATTGATTCAATATGATCTTAACCCGCTTAATCATAGTACCAGTGGCAGTCTCCAACTTTGTCTCTAATATCTCCAAGTTGTCTGTGTACTCTATAGCGAAAGTATCTTCTCCACGTCACGTCTGCACTGTCACACATTGAATGAGCAACTGAATCAGTTTTCTATATAGTCGCACACTCGTATTGGGTATATCCGTATCCGTTGGGCCTACACACACTCACACACACACACGCTCACACACATCGATGTCTGTTGCAAATATTTGTTAACTGAAACAGACGCCGCAACACGTTGGATTATCCACAGGGAGATATGGTAGATGAACCAACCTGATATAGGAAAATGATCGAATAACATGATTCGCCTTGATGCGTTCGTTTGTAACTATCACAATCGAAGTGTAAATATAAATAATAACGGTAATTGAAATTCATGTGCCACACTGCCACACGACGCGACGCGACATGGCCCAGTTAGAGCGAGACAAAGCACGGCACACAGCACACACAGAGATCACTTTAAAGTTGTCACAAACACACGGCGTATGCTTAATATTTGCTATCTTCTTGTTCCACACAATGTTGCAGTTAATTTTGTCAATCAATTTTCATTCTCGCATTCGATTTGGTGTCGTCTCTATCTGCCGGTTGTCTTCGCAAGACTGAGTACCGAATGGATACGTGACGCCGGCAGCGCAGCGATAGCGCAAAACGTCAACCACGACGACGACGCAGCGTCAGCGTTAGCAGCAACAGCGACGTTGACGGCGAAGGCAGCGACAACAGCAACGACGACAACGACAACGACAACGACGACGACGACAGCAACTGTGATTCCGTTTGCGAGCGCGCGCAGCGACCAACTGACTCAGTCAAAGTGATGATGTTCCTAGCTGGGAATGGGAAATGTGAATTGGAACTGGGAGTGAGAGCCAGGAGAGGCGTCTCTTTGGTTGGTCGCTGCACGGCGCGGTGGTTGGCCGCAGGATGCGCCTGGCGACGATGACGACGATGATCGCTTGCTCTGCTTGCTGTGACTATCTGCCTTGGCAGTGCAAACAGCAGGGGATGAAAATGAGAGCGCAATGGGCACACACACATAGCGAGAGAGACACACACTCACACAGAGATAGACACACACACACACACACACACACAGAGAGACACACACTCGCACACAGCCTCACACACAGCAGGCAGAGCGCAGCGCATGTATCTGTATCTGGCTACCCTAAACAAGAGCAAGCGCACGCTCTCTCTCTCACACACACTCTCTGCCTATCGCACTCTCTCACTTGCTCTCTCTCTCTCTCTGCCTGTTCTCTCTCTCTCCTTGCTCTCTGTGTGTATGTGTGTTTGAATCTGTGTCAGTTCTGTAAGCAGCAGCATCATCAAAGTTCTGATACGAATTCGAGCCCGAGGCTGAAGTTGGACTCCTGCTGTTTGTTGATGTTGTTGTCTGCTCGGCCACAAAAGGACAGACACATACACAGACACACAGACATAGATACATGTATTGTATATACTCGCTTATTTACCTACATTCCTATCAGAATGCAGCAGCAGCGCAGTGCGCTATGTATCTCACAGATACACGACATCATCATCATCATCATCATCAACATCATTGTGCTTTTGGGGAGGAGCCAGCGCAGGATAATAGGGCGTGCACATCTTCGCATTCATTATGCACACACACACACACTCAGTCACAGCTAGACAGAGAGCCACTGCAGATACAGAACACAAAACTGCAGATACACAAACTGAGAGATACAGATACTGTTTGCCTGCTGCCTGTTGGCTGCTGCGCTGCTGCTGCTGTTGTTGCTGCCGCTGCTGTCCCTTTCGCACACAACTTGTGTTTGTGGGGAACTCCCCATCCTCTTCCCCCTAACCACAAGCACTGTCCCTGCCCCTGTGCCCGCCTCGTACCAAGGCAATCCCCTCCAGCTCTGCTGAAAAGTCTTTGCAGTCAGACAGTGCCAACTTTGCTGGCTTGCGGTTGCCATCCCCCCATGCACACAAACACACACATACACACATGTATGTATATACAAATATATAGATGTTTTTATGTGTGGGGGTTGATTCGTCCCGCCCCTCCCGTTGCCGCTGCCACCTGCGTCTGCTGCTGCTCTTGCAAAGCGTGCGCAATAAGCGCACATTAGCCTAATGGCTGTGCCTGTGTGTGTGTCTGTGTGTGTGCCCAGTTGTGTGTGTGTATTGGCCACAAAAACTCACGGCAATAATTGAAAGCGACTACTGCGTTGCCTTTTGCCCCCGAAGAGGCAGAGAAGGAGGAGACGGGGGACCTTCTTTCACTTTGCTCGCATTTCTGTTGCGCTTTTTTTGGTTTTCCTTTCTGTTCTTTCTTTTTTTTTGCTCCCCAGTAAACAGAATTCTTTGTGCTTTATGTAGGTATAGGTGTGTGGCTTTTGTGGGTGTGTGCACGGGTGTATGTGTGTGTGCGGAGTGTACGTGCGGTTAGGCTATGTGCAAACACAAGGTTGATTTTTTGGCTGTTGCGTTTTGTTTGCAACTTAATTTTGTATCTGTCTTCAAAGTTTTCGCCACAGAGAGAAAGAGAGAGAGAGAGAGAGAAGAAGGGAGATAGATGGCGAAAGAGGGAGGGAACGAGAAAGAAGAAAGTGGGCAGGGCAAACAGTTTCAGCAGGTTGATTAAATTGTTTAGGGGAAACATTTAGCACGTCGTTGAGCTCGTTTAAAATGGACTTTCCATATCAAGATAATTTTACTATTATATATAGACAGTATCTGGAGTATATATACATTGTAGACCCTGCATTAATTGGGGGAATTTCTTATATTATTGAGGAATATATCTACCATATAATGATCTTACTAACTGACCCTTATAATATTTAAAAGATTGCAAATCGAAATAAGTTGGCTAATATTTATAGTAGATATATACACAATATGAGGCCTGCATATATTGAGAAATATTGTATATGTGTATATAGAATATATCTAGCCTATATATACAATACGAACGGACCCCCATAAAGCCTGTGCGCCCTCTGCCACGTGTTGAATAATTTCTTGAAATTCAGATAATATATATAGAAGAAATCTGAGCTTATCTGAAGTTCTCAACCTGCATAAATTTTAAAATGTTTTATACAGACCATATCTAGCCTATAACAACCATGCGAACTGACCCCCATAAGCTCTGTACTCTCTGTCTCTCTCACTCCTTATCCTCCCTCTCCTTCCACTTCGATTTATCGCCGATTTTAATAGCTTCCTGAGCTTTATGGGGGCGCCAAATGGCAACAAATTAATGTCCAGATTCTGATACTGATTCTCTGAAGCCATTTATGACGCGATTTCTCGACGTCAACTTGTCGTATAATGTATTAGCATGCAGTGATAATGATGCTGGTGAAGTTCTTAAGCGACACTTTTCGCAAGAGCCCGCATAAATCAATTTCTTATTCGACTTTTTGCATTCCTGGTAAATCGGTTGATAAAATTATCTTGAAATTTAATGTACTTATGAATGTTATTTATGAATATTGCGCAGTTCGGGCAACACCAATCGAAGTCGGGCTGAAGTCCAGCAAAACTGTATGGTTCTGTGTAGAGTAATGGAAGATGTTATATACCTCTTCTTCTACCTCTTCTGTCTGGCTAGTATTTTCCAAACGATACAGGGAGGTTTATCCCCATTCTCCTACCTACTTTTTAAGGTGGAATGGAACACACACTTTTCTATCTCTGCTATTTTCTTTCTTATATCTTCTATCTTTTTCACCTCCCATGTCATATATATTGTATCTTCCAAAGGCTCAAGAGAAGACTCTTCTTCGACCTCTCCTGTCTTCTATATTATATCTTCCTCATCTTCTGTTTCTCATGTCTTCTATCTTGTTTCTTCCAAAGGATTATTAACCTCTTTTTCTAACTCTTCTGTCTTCTTGTATCTTCTAAAGAATGAATCGAAGATATACCTCTTCTTCTGCCAAAAGATACACCTCTTCCACTACCTCTCCTGTCTTCTATCTTGTATCCTCCTGACTCCGATTGTGATTGGGTTGTAAATTGCGTGTACTTGTCAGCTATTTGCATAGGCAGAATGCCACTTAAGGCCCAAGCCCCCGTCATAATTTACAACAACAATTGGAAGGTGGTCATAAACTACATAAAGGGTGACAAGCTCATGCATGCATGTATCTATAGCCCAATGTATCTGTATCTGTAACTGTGTATCTATATTTGCGCTTGTCAAACAGCAGCAGTCAATTAGGCGCACGTCCAAGTCGGTTAGGTCATTATGCACGGGCTGCTAAGGGTTGCTCGGGGTCTTCCTTCCCCTGAGGGGTATCTGAGGTTCTAATAGCGTTAAATTAAAACAACATAATCAACAGCGTTGCGCCCTTGTCACATAATTTAACACACAATATACGTTCACACTGACACACACGCACACACTGGAATATCTATCTGGGGTTGGCGTGAAGCGTACAGATAGTTGGAAAGGATTGTGAGGATTGTGTGCTGTTGGGTTCGTTTTTATTTGCATTTCGCTTTGGTTTTGCCGTTCGCAGGCTAATGGCTTGTCATCGGTACCCTTCCCCCCCCCCCTCCTCCATATAGAGTCACATAATTCATCAGCAAACACGCCTCAAAAGTCAAATTTGCTATGCATAGATTCGAAAATAGACAATGTCGAGAAAAAGGCTGAACTGCATTTGAAACATTTCGAGCGAAGCCAATAAATTTTTGATCAATGCAAAAATGATAACTATATGTAGAACTGGTGAGAAAGTTGTTGAGGTAGCAACAGAACATAAACAATAGATCAATATACTATAAAAATCTTACATTTTCAAAAAGATAAAAGGACATTAAAATATGAAATTGTAAAGTTAAAGTTTACTCCAAGCTAACTCGATATTTTGGATCTGAATTTAATATTCCAAGCTGTCTATCATATCTTAAACTTAACTTTAAGATCCCTCAACTTAACCTCACATTCAGTTCTTTCTTTTAGCTTGATAATCTATATAGAGACTATCCCAACAGTCTCTACAAACACTTTATTATTATTATTATATAGAGAACATTGTTGTTTTTAGTATCTATTTCAAGTTCCAGAAAACTCAGATAGATGTCATAAATAGATATGCAGAATAAACAAACAGAAAATAGACTACACAGTGTGACAATGTTATGGAAATTGAATCTACGACAGTTCTCACTTGGATCACTTCAATTCCGATTAAAACGTCAAGCAATTAGATACCACTAGTAATAATATTTATCTTTATAGAGAGAGAGTTTACTGTCCGTTAGAGAACGATTCAGCTGCTACTTAGTTATCGCGCCCCCCGCCTGAGCAACCCTACAATTCTTTCGATTGTCTAAGAATTTCGATTCTTCATTGATGGACTTTTTACGCGCCAAATCTCCAACTGTGCGATGTCCTGCACGACGAGCTGAACTTGAACACTTCCTTGACTTCTCGGCAAAGTAAGGAGTGTGTGTGGGGAAGGGGGAGGGAGAAGGAAGGTAGTAGAGGGGCTCCTGTCGTCTATAATTAACTCAGCTGGTTGCCTGATCTTTGACTTTAACTGTCTGCACAAGGACAATGGATCTCGAGGCAGCTTTTGTGAGTACTCGAACTCACATACTCATTGCTTGAACTCGCACTCAAGCTGCCATTCACAATTTGTTGTAGTTGTTGTTCTTGTTGTTGTTTTTGTTCTTGTTGCGCGGAAAGTTCATCAAGGAATCAAAAGTCGCCCCAGGACTGCGTCTCGTCTCGACTCGCTGCATTGTTCGCCGAGTGGTTACGAGTGCGGCACAATGTGCGGCAGTTAGTCGTCTATATGGTAGTTGTATACGTATCTGCCCGGTCTGATCTTGTAAACGCAGAACGAAGGAACTCAATTGTGTGTCTTATTGACATGCCACATGCGACTGCAGCTTCCAATGTCTGCGATTTCCATGCGCCGTTGTATTGTTCGCAACGAACGGAAGTCGTCGTCGTCCCTTTTGGCACACAAATATCCCCGAATGAGGGAAAGGAAAAATAAACCAAAACGAAACGAAGACGAGAGGAACCGACGAAGTTCTCAAGTCAAATTTGAAGTAGTCTGCTCGCGCACCGTAATTATAACGAGGTCAAATGGAATGCCAGGCAGATGATGACGCTGACGACGACGACGCTGACGATGATGATGTGCAATGCCCGGGGGCGAGTGGGCGTGACAGCGACTCGAGAGTAACCTAATACGTGCAAACCCAAAGCTGCAGTTGTTGTTCTCTCTCCCTATCGGGGGCACGTGTCGTAACCCCCACCCCTTCAACGATTGCAATTTGCAATGTGCACCGGAAGACGCAACCCCGACAAGACAGTTGTCTTTCCATCTGCCCATCTGCCCTGTGCCCTGTGCCCTCTGCCCCCTTCCCCCTCTCTCCGTAACCGTGTCGAAGCAACCTCAAGATGCGCTGAACATCACCGTAAATAATTGAAAATGTCACTCACTTGTGTAACCCTTGCCAGGTAAGTCGCACTTCAGTGCAGAGAGTTCCCTTTGACACTCTTATATCATATCATATCATTGGTGATTCTCAGCTTAACCTTTTAATTGGCGTGAGAATACCACATGAATTTCGATTTTTATTTCACTTTTCATTTATTTTCTGCACTTTTTGCAATTTTCATTTACACACACACATACACTAAGACACAAACTTAGACACACTTTGTTCTAGGCACAACCTCAACGTGCGACTGTCTTCGCGCCAATTGATCGTCGCATTGGTAGAGCGCTCTTTAAAACAGACCATGGTGCTACGATATATCCACAAATACACACACACAAACACATATATTCCTATAGCATACCCTGTTATAAACTCATACTCTTAGAGGCGCAAAGATTTGTAAAAAAGATTGCTCTTGCAATGGTGACAAACCCTTTTCAAATCCTACGAATTCCGTTGGGAAATAATCAATATATTATACATCCCCAATACATTCAATATATCAAGAAAAAATATCCGTCATTATAAACGAAGTGCCTGCATAATATCAAAAGAACCTGAAGCTGCGCGTGGCTTGAAAATTTGGAGCAGCTCCACGACGTATTATCGCTCGAAGTCACGTCTCAGAAATGAGAGAAAGAGAGAGGAAGATAAGAAGTGAGAGAGAGAGCGAGAGAACAGAGCGCAACGTGAAAGCGTGCCCACTAACCAAGTGTGCACACTTTTACGCTCTCTCTCTATGTTTCTCTCTCTCTGTCTCCCTATCTCCCTCTACTCACTCACAACCTAGTCTATATATTTCTCTCCCTCTCTGTTTCTTTAAGCTTTTACGATCGGTTTTTTTATAGAAGTGTACTATGCACCCAGTTCTTGTTGCTTTTTATGGATGCCTATAAGGCTTACTATCGTATAGTACATCGTATACTACACGACTGCAGCCAACGCGCTTACTATCTATTTTCTAATACGAAAATAAACACATTAACGATTAAGCTTACTATGAGTGGGGGTGACTGAATAAATACCCTGTAGATTGAACAATTAAAATTATATGTGAACTGTATTAATATCATTCAAATAAACTTTATTCAACATTCAACTAAATATCATAATAGATATATCATGCTACTAAATTTCCGCAGTTAGAAATATGCTACATTACGACTATAACTAGAAATATCATTCAAATATTATAATTTAAATTCTTTCAGAAATATCATTCAAATATCAATAAGATATATTTTAAAAATATCATTCAAATATCATAATTGAAATAAATTATTTGCAGATATTTCATTCAACTAAATAACATTCAACATTATATTTACATTCAACATTAATTTATAATATATATATTTTAACATTTTAATTAGAAATATCTTTCTAATAAATATTTCTATATTAAAACATATCATCTTATCTGATCTACTAAATTGCTATTTTTTGCTTAATATTGTTTTATTTTATTGTTACTTTATATTCCGCTATTTTTATATTTATAAATTCCCTCATACGATTTATTTATTTTGAAAACATGAAATCAAACAGAGAAACGCATTCGCACTTCATTCCGTACTTCTTTGCTAACATAATTGTCAATCAGTTGCATAGATAAGTTTATCAAAATTGAAGACCTCAAGACCCTAAGTGCCTGTTCTGTCCCCCTCTGTCTGTCTCGATGACAAGTGATCGATGTGTTCGATTATGAGACAGCTTGTAAACAGTTTCCTAATTGATAACCATAAATAGGTGTAAACAGAGATTAGGTGTAATACAAGACACGGACGGTGGGACAGGGGAGATAGAGGGGAATGGGGGGTAAGGGGCTGTGCGCACTTAGCAAGTTTGTTGTGCAGCACGAGCAGATGCAATAAATACACAGGCACGAGTAAGCTCACAGTTAATGAATGGAAATGCGATTAATTTAACAACATTCAAGCGAATAATCGGAGCACAATAAAAATTGAAATTATTATGATTACAATAGAATCCCCAGACTCATAGATAGTATCCGACTAGTTGGCGTCTTTAATTGGCATTGGAAGATGACAGATAGTCTGTTTGTCTTCCTCAAGAGATTAGGACTTGTCATGTGAATGTGCCCCTATATCATAACTATCTGACCGCAGTATGGGTGTCTCAGTGTGTGTTTGTCACACTCATAAACAATGGTCCAATGACAAGAGAATGACAGTGACGTCGATAAAGCAAAGCCCGCTCGTATACCACAAGACATAGACGATGGGAAGGCGTCCACACATAATCGGAATCAAAGTAAACACACGACTTGATCTCGCACGCAATTATCTCACCCACAATTGTAAATATATATATATTTAGTATATATGGTATAGGGACGTGATCTGGGGCTGCCTTGGCGTCGTGTTGTTCTCGTTACGCGTAGTAGGTCGATAGATATAGATAAACCCCCTCTCGACTGAACGCGCGAACTCTGACTGACTAAACGCGGAGGGACGTGACTGAACGTACTACATATACCACATATACTATATACATCTAGTCGATATCATTGGCGATGACAGAAAGCGATTGATTATGGCCAGTTTAGAAGGTGCTTAACTTTATTGGCCATCATATAAGCTATGGCTATATGGCTATATAGCGACGACGGCGACGGCGCAGGGTCGGGTCTGGCCAGTATCTCTCTTCTTCTTCTATCTAGACAAGAGTTTCGGTTTTTATCTACGAACACTGTCGAAAAGTACTTTTGCTTTTGCTTGTACTCGTGTTTGGAGTGTCGACTCTACTTGAATATAAACGTATATAAACGCTCAAAGTATTTGGTAATAAATTGTCGAAATTGGAAGAATAATTCGGGGATTGTAAATTCATAAATTTATCAGGTGCCCCATTGCATGCGCCGTCGGACCGATGCGGACCGATGATATTCGATGGGGCAACACTCAAGCTCAATAAAACTGTTGCTCAGTGAGTCAAAAAATGCTGCGACGATATCAGGCTGCAAAGGAAACACTATATAAAAATACAATTCTCATATGAGTACGAGTGTGCTCTCCAGTTATCAATCGTCTGTCTGTGTGTGTGTGTGTGTGTATGCCTAACCCAGTTCCAGCAGAGACATTGTCAAAGCAACGATGAAAACCCCCCCAAAAAAAAAAGAAAAAAAGAAGTAGCCGAGCTGGAATAAGCACACGCCCGCACAGAGGATCTAATCGACTTTATGGAGCATCCATATGCTTCGATAGCGACAACGAAGACGACGACCACGACGACGACGAAGACGAGGCTATATAGCACCGATAAGGCAAGTACGTAGCTAATCTTGATCCCTGCAGCTTATCTGGCGTTTATCTGCGTGCCAGGGTGCCAAACTTTATATAGAGTAAATGTACTGGGAACCACTCGACAACCAAGAGAGCAAAAGAGAGAGAGAGAGAGGGCAATGCATTGTCTACTGAGCAGTAGAATATACATATATTAGAAGTCTATCTGGTTCTTTCGCGTCTTCCATTATCTGCACTCAAGTTATAAATATTCTGAAGGCGACAGTTTTATTTTGATGTATTTATGGCGCTCTAATGTGTTGGGAAACAACAGCGAATTGGATGGGTCGATTGGGTGTACTTTGTGGGCTGTGCCTCAGTGTTCTGTGCAGCAGAAGGTGTACTCGATTGTCGCATATGCTGTCCCAAACAACACACACACACACACACACACACACGCACAGTCTTCACACCCATTATCAGGGCCAGAATGTTATGTTTTATGATGCTATATATAGCCATTTCTTGCCTAATTGAATGATATGATAGCAACAGGTTTTAGAAAATATTTTAATAGCTCTTAATACAATCGATTCACAAGTAATAAACGCGCTGATACCGCTGCCAAGTGTCGTTCCAATTGATATGACGAACTGTGGACCGATGGTCGGACAGATAGGGGAATTGTAGGATAGGGGGATAGTGAGCAAAAAGTTTTAATTCGGGTTTTTTTTAACAGTTTGCATGGTGTTTTTAGGGGTTTTCTTGATAATGATGCTATAGAACTGTATGGTAGTATATGATAAATAGTTTTATGGGCATAGCAAAGCTAATTTCCGAGATAATTGCTTAGTTGTTTGGCGTACTTGTGGTTTTTAAATTGCTCTTTAATATCTTAAAATTTCCCAAGCATCGCATTTCTCAAAATTTTACTAAAAATAGTCAAGGTTGCGAGAATATTCTAAATAAAATCGGAAACTGATTCATTACACAGTACATCTTATATCACACCCGCAGATGAGATCGGTTGTGCAGAACCTTGGACCACAGCACCTACATAGTATACATAGATGTGTGTGTGTGTGTGTGTTTGTGTATTAATAGAGCACACTTGTAGTCAATATTATATGGAATATGCATGGATTTTTATACCCGCATATCTGAGTGAACGAGTCGCTCCCCGAAATCGTTGGGGGAAAAAACGCAGGCAATTCCCCAAAGGGTATGGCTTGGCGAGCTATAAAATGCGTCAGATATTGGGTGGGGGTGGTGAATATAGAATTGATTCATTTACAATGCAAGCAATCCAACTAGAGCAACAAAGTATTGTAGTATATAATCTGTCCGGATGCTTCTCTAGTTCATATCAAACTTCGAATAACTATTTATGCTGCTTATTCAATTTCTATGACATCACAGACTGATTGAGCTTGCAATTCAAATAGTTCAACTCAGAAATAACGCCATTTATTAAGGGATTCATTATCTAAACAAGCTTGTTTCGCAATTCGTAAGCTCGAACTTATCGCTTGACGCAACAACGACGCTTTCAATGTCAGTTGATTATAGACAGTTGCCATCCATATGAGAATCAAAAGCAGAGCACAACTGAAAAGTACAGAACAAAACAGAACAGAACCGAGTCAACCCTAGCTGTACCGAGCAGAGTAGAACAATCACTCGTGCAATGATTAAGTGTATTTCCTAATGGGCTAAGGAAGTTTTGGGTCCGATAAACCAGACTTGACGCCCGCTCAGGGAGTGAGAGACATTGCTAACGGGATGCGTGCTTAAAATAGAATCTTTGTCCAAACTTTGAGAATCAACATGTGCTTCTGCTTATCTGCAACAACGACAAAAGTTAAACACACTTCTCAAACTCGAGTTTGGCTTGATCAAGGTCCTAAAAATAGACTTCACTAAAAGCCCGTACATTCTTTGGCGTGCAAGTCTCTCAGGGAATAATGATTTTGATTCATGCCAATTAATCAGAACAATACCCGCATTCAGGCGCTGTAATCTGAGCTTGTCTCTCAAGGGAATCGAACATACTATATAGTACAATCACCAATGCACTTTGATTGTATTAAGTGGGTAAGATCTTAAAAACAAAGTTTTAAAAATCCAAAAAGTTTCGTTAAGACTAAAACGCTGCTGGAAATTCGCATATCAAAGTTATTATGCTGAAATTTGGTATTGCGATTTAATTTAATGTATCATAAATAAAAACCTCGCAAATCGAAGAACCCAGAAGTGACGCCGTAATTAAAACGGTGTTAAAAACTTCAGTATTGATCATTTAACAATGAAATTCGGTTGCTTTGGCAATGATCTTTAAGGATCTGAATTGGTTTTTTTCTAATAGAAGAACCAACAAAATTGCCATGAATAAAACGTTGATGGGAACTTGGTGATTTAAGTTATACTAATGAAATTGGCTATAATTGGCCCTATGACAAAGATCTTTACGGATCTCAAATAAATAATATAATAAATTGCAATATTCTTAAATCGCAATACCAAAAGCTTTGTCATGGTGAAAACTACATTGTAAACTTGGGAATTTAAGTTATTATAAGCAAACTTTCTATTGGGTTTACTTTGGCAATGATCTTTTCGGATCTCAAAGAGAATTTTTCAACTAGAAATACCAAAAAGTTTTCTCTTTATTAAAACATTTCAGGAAACTTGAGCTATTATGATAACACTTCATATAGAGGTTACTAATGAGATGATCTTGAGATATCCACACTTAAGTCTCGAATGTTAAAGTACCAAATGTTTTGCGATGATTAAAACGTTGCAGCAAGTTCTGAAGTGATGTAATCATAATGCAATTCGGTATATGGGTTACTTGAGCAGTGAACTTTATAGATCTCCAATAATATTTCACTAAATGTTAGTATATCTTAAAATAAATAAGAATTCCTTTAAAAAATTAGATAAGTTCTCATCTCTGCTTTCTTTCTGTTTATCTCACTTGCATTTCTTGCTACACTCACCTTGACTGAACTTCCTTGCAATCGCTTTGGATCGCATTATAATTTCCAGTAGTGACATTAAGGCTCAGCTGTGCTCACATCCACAGGTCACAAAGAGGGGGACACAGGAGGGGGCATACAGAAGGGGGACACATGAAGTTCATCACATAATAAAAGCATTTGCAGGCGAGAGTTCAAGAGTTCAGGCCATTGACATTGAAATGCAAACACACATACACACACACAGTAGGAGAAGGATATGTCAGTCTGTGTGTGTGTGTGTGTGTAGGAGTGTGTGGGGCACACACACACACAATTAGAAATCACAACTTAAATCAAGCGCACAGCGAAACCGACGACACAATTTAAAATTTGCATACAAAAACGTGAGACGCGGGGGAGGCTCACCGAAGGAGCGGGGGGGTTAAAGGCGGTGGGCTGCGCCCCCTTGAGGACTTTAAAATGTGGCCAATACAAAATGCCAGCAAATGCTTCCGTTCTTCTTTTTAATGCACACGCGTCGCGGGGCGCCTTGGCGTTGGTGGGTGTGGCTGCGTGTGGGCGTACAACAATGACAACAACAACAGCAACAACAACCGGCGAAGACCGACGGTAAAAAACGAATTGTTGCTGCAAAAAGTCTAAGTTAAGGCACAGACCGAAAACCGCACACACACACACACACAGAGAGTAGAACAATAACAACAACGTGGCGACAAGACGAGGCACAGCGTGGCAGCGTGGATGGAGAAGGAACGTGAACTAAACAGAAGCAGCAGAGGCAACACACAACTTTGGCGCGACTCCGACTGTGTGGCACACACACCTGCCCATTGAAGCTCCTCAGACGCGACTGACGACGGCAGCGGCTACAGCGACGGCGACGGCGGCGGCGGCGACGACGACGACGACGACGACGGCAACGACAGCGAAGCCGCCGACAACGAGACCCAACAACACTGCGAGTATTTCGTCTATGCGCTGTTGCTCTCGTTGTTGTTGTTGCTGCTGGCAGCAATAGTTTTTTTATTCGCTGCGCTTTTTTGTTTGCTCGTATTCAAAACTTTTTTAGTCAGCAACAGCAACAGCAGCAGGCGGCGCTTGCGACTGAGACTGAGGCGGCGACTGAGACTGAGACTGACTACGCCGCGTCGCGCGGTGGCAATTATGACGGCTCGATCAGGCAGGCGGGGAGGCGTCCAGGGCAGGTGGAGCGTACTGTCGTCCTGGTGCACCCAACCACAAACCACGCGCTCCTGGGCACGCGTAGGTGTTGCCAGCTCCACGTGTGCCTACGTGTGTGTGCGTGTGTCCTGTAAGGACCTTCTGCAGCTAGAGGAGGGCATAGAAAAGGCGACGTAATTCATGCAAATGAAGTCACGCAACACAGAAAGGGGCCAACTCTGCGAGGGCGAAACATCCAATAGCCTGTGGTCAGTTTGTGAGATGGAGGTAGCTGGTGGAAGGAGGTAGCTCATGGGGAAATTCTTAAAGCGGAGAACCAGTTCGAAGGGGAGACAGCAGAAGGGCAGATAGCAGAAAGAGGAAGGTTACAGAAGGAGGAGATAGCTTTAGAGGGAGGTAGCTCAAGACGGAGGTAGAAAAAGGGGGACAGAGCCCAAGAAGGTACCTTTAACGGGAGTACCTGAAGAAGGAGGTAGGTGAAGATAAAGGTACCTCATTAGGGGAAGGCAGATAAAGAAGTTAGCTTCAGATGGAGGTAGCTTAATAAGAAGGTATCTCCAGATGGAGGTAACTTTAAAAAAGGTAGCTCCAGACGGTGGTAGGTTAAGAAAAAGTTAGCTCAAGGCGAACATATGTAGCTTGAGGAGAAGGTAGCTCAAGACGGAGTAAGTTAAAGGAGAAGGTAGCTTAAGGAATAGTTAATTCAAGAAGAAGTTGGTAGCTGAACGAGAAGGACACTCGAGGGGGTGGTACCTCAGTAGGCTGGTAGCTCAAGAGGGAGGTATTCTAAGGAAAAGTTATCTGGAGACGGAGGGAGTCAGGTCAAAAGGTATCTAAAGAAGGTAGCTTAAGACGTTAGCTCAAAACGTAGCTCAACAAGGTAGCTAATGAAGGTAACTGAAGAAGGTAGGTCAAAAAGGTAGCTCAATAAGATAGCTCAAGACGAGCATAGCTTTAGGTGAAGGTAGCTCAAGACGGAGGTATAGCTGAACGTGAAGAAAACTCGAGAGGGTGGTACCTCAGAAGGCTGGTAGCTCTAGAGGAAGTTAGCCTTAGAAAAAGTTAACTGGAGACGGAGGTAGTTACTGAAGAAGGTAGCCCAAGAAGGTAGCTCAACTAAGTAGCTCAGGAAGGTAGGTAGGAAGAAAGGGGATGAAGCAGCTCCAAAGAGAGTGGAACAGTCGCCCCACCGGCGAACTATTGTTTATTAAGCCAGCTTAAAAATACTTCAAACGTAAGTCTTTGTCTAAGATAAATATGTTAACAATATACAAATAGATTTAGATAATTTTTGAACACCTCCAAATATACAGAAAATAGAATCATAATTATGTGTTTTACCAAGCTAAAACAGTAAATATTTTATAATATAACAAATAGTTTTTGATAGCATGCGAAAGATATGACCTTGCAAGTTTCAATGGATACTTAAGGCATACTTTAGTTTTCATATTAGTCTTTAAAGTGTGTAAATTTCCCAAACATCGCATTACTAAAAAGTTTCCTAGAAGCCCTCAATATTACACGACATTTTTAAAACAGATCCCAAAGTTGATTGATTTCACATAGTTAAAGATTGTATATCTTATATCTCATATATCGTATATGTATCACCCACATTAAATACATAACTAACACCTCTCCCACATCAATAGCAGCACATCCATTAGGCAACTCAGTTCACCCAGTTTGAGGGTACCTTTCCCAGCCACCGGCAATCAAGGCAATATCGCTTAACCTCGCTATCTCTGCCATCTATCTATATGCCTATGACTTTGTCCGCTATTAAAGCCCGACACTGGCCCAGGCACAGGTCCGGCAACCTGGAGTGAACTAATGAACCGCCCTTAAGGACTTGACTGGCTGCCCAACTACCCCAGCCACAGTTCAGCCAATGGGCAGACAAATGGTCAAGGCGGTACACCCTCTTTGGGTGGCTCAAGTGGCAGCCAGACAGAGGGGGAAACAGAGTGTCTAGAACGGGGAGGGGTTGAGTTGAAGGGGGTTGGGGTAGCACAACTTCGGTTGCCTTTTGCCAGCCGCATTTGTCGCCTGCGCAGGCCGCGTGTCAGTCGTTTGTCACAAGTGCTGCGACCCGTGCGCCTTTCCTCCTCTCCCTCGCACTTCCCCTCTTTGCTTGGTCTCTTTTCAAGTGCTTGCAATCAATATTTAGCTAGGGGAACATCCCCCTAACGACCTCCTCCACCTCCCCTATCTACCTGTCTGATGCAGTCTGCGTTCCAATTTCCATCGCATTTCTCGCATTTTTTTCTTATTACGAGAAAAACTCATAATAAAATCAACCGAGGCGAGTGAAAAACATTTGTTTTGCCATGTCGTAAAATATGCAAAGATTTTGACCAACTAAACAGTTGTTGTTGTTGTACTTTTTGGCAGCTTTATGATACGAATAATTGCTGGAAATGACTCGGCATCCAAATGTGTTGCGCCCTATTAATAACCGCAGTTTTATTGCTGTTTATCTAAGTTCTCTGTGTAAGCTCTCGGGCGCCATATACGAGTACGAGGTACTGTGGAAACCCGGCCAGAATGAATATGTACCGTTATGCATGGGGGTATTTACTTTGGGGTGGTGTAAAGTCCATTGTTTCTAATTATAAATGCACTTGATCTTGGCAAGCAAAGGCACGAATTGGCACAGATACATTTAGAGACACAGATACATACTGAGATACAAATACACTTACGCTTAGAGATATATAAACATTTCGATATAAATATATAGATATAAATACGGTATCGGATATATTGATATACTGAGAGAACTGAGAGAGAAAAGGAGTGAGATAGATACATGTAAACAAGTAATGAAAGAGTAAAATAGGTTAATAGATTCAAAGGGGAAAGAGACAGATACTGAGACACAAAAGTAACGTGATACATAGAAATAACGAGAGCAACAGTCGCGCAAAACGCGACAGTGGGATACCCTTCGACCTATGTTCCCGTGTAGTTTAATTTGTTAAATTCATACACATATGCATATGCATATGCTTTGAAATTAATCCCGACAGATGGCGCTCGCGCTTCGCGCTCGCCCGTCTCTCTTGTTAGCTGACAGAAGCACTTGGTTTTATGCTCATACTTTCTTAAATAACTTCTGTGTTTATTGTTCGATTGGATTGTAATTTGGGGACTACGTAGATATTTCATTTAGCTTAGTATATGTTAAAGTCAGAAAGTTGTATCTTATATACAGCGCTTACAAATTAAGTTCAAAAATTAAATTATTGATTTGTGGGGGCGGTGGGCGTGGCACCTAACATTTGAAATAAACTTCATCTGCTTATAGTACACAGGAGTCTTCCTGCCAAGTTTGGTAACTCTAGCCTTTATAATAGCTGAGATCTGTGCGTTCACACAGACAGACGGACAGACGGACAGACGGACAGACGGACAGACGGACAGACAGACAGACATGGCTCAATCGACTCGGCTTGTGATCCTGAGCAAGAATATATATACTTTATGGGGTCTCCCACGCCTCCTTATGCCTGTTACATACATTTGCACAAAGTTAGTATACCCTTTTTTGACCATTTTCAATGGTCGAAGGGTATAAAAACACAGATATATCGACATAGAATACAGACAGAGAGAGAGAGAGGGAGAGAGAGAGAACGAAACATTGACAGAGGGATACAAATATGTAAAGTTACTGAGATATGTTATAGGAAGATACAGAGAGAGATATACAGAGAAAGAAAAGGATATACAGAAACAAAAATACGCAAATTAAATTACAAATATAAAGGTGCAGATACGATATATGCAAATAATATTTGCAATATAAATACTATACTCTGATTATAGCAACTTAAATTATTCACGCTCATTTTAATAACTCTTCAGTTACAAATTCAAAACGGCCACAACGTATTGACCTCATATGCGTTGCCTTAATTAAGAGCTAAATTACACACACATACACATACACACCTACATACACACACACACACACATGCATTAAACGAAGGCCTCTTTCATTAAGATTACGACCCATAAGAAAATTCTCATTAATTTCACTGCTGGAGCAGCAGACAGCGAAAAGTGGCGAGTGAAAGCATGTGTATGTACATGTATGTATGTATGTTTGTATGTATGTATTTGTGCATGCATGTAAATATGTACAGCAGTGCATATTTACAGAGTTGTTATAGCCGGAAGTGGGTTGCATTGGTAATATAAAGCATATTTCGGCATCTATTTAATTATCAGGAAAAACAGCAAATACTAAATGAATATACATATGTATATACACAGTTACGTGTTCATATGTATGTGTACATATTTATATGCACTCATATGTATCTGTGTACATAGAGAAAGATGCAATTTGCCGTATGAGGTAATCGTAAATTGCAGCACCGCAAAGCTCCCACTGTATCCCACTGTATTGCCCGTGGCCAACGCAGATGTTGGCTGCCCCACTCTCACACTTACACACAGCACAGACACGCGCACACACACGCACAGACGGACAGGCAGACACTCACACACACAAACACACAGGCAGACGATACTTATTCACACACGCGCACAAAAACGAATAACGAACGTTTCTGACTGGCGGGCATTCGGCTCGTCGTCGTCGTCGTCGTTGTTGTTGTTTTTGCCTTCGTAGTCATCGCCATCGCTGCTGCAGATGTCTGCGTGTGTGTGTGTGCGCGCGCTCTGCCTATGTGTGCTATCGTCTCTTATCTCTTTGCCATTATCTCCCTCCCCAACAACAACAGCAGCAGAGCGACGAGAGTGTCTGTCATTCGTTTGTCATCGTCATCGACTACGACTCGACAGCGCAGTTGGCAGTCGTGGCTCCACTCTCACTCTCTCTCTCTCTCTCCCTCTCGCTCTCTCTTACTTGTTCGCTTGCGCTCTCACGTGTGTTTCGTGCTTTGTGCGTCTGCGCTCGTTTCGGTAGGTGGAGCTTTGCGAAGAGAAAGAGAAAACGAGAGAGAGACTGGCTGCCGTTGAGTTTAATTTCGCCGTGTTGCGGCGAATTGGCAATTGTTGGCTGGCTTGCAGCACTTTTTGCTGCCCTCGAGGGTTTTTTGATTAATGAAGTGTGTTAAGAGGCCAAACGACGACGCAAACTGTTGCAATGCCAACGCAGACGGCAGCAGTGACGACGACGACGGCGACGACGGCGACAGCGTTGGCCTCGCCAAGGACAATGCCTGCGGCGAGTCCTTGATTGAGGTTAGGTTAGCCGCAACTTAATCAAAACTAACGGACTTGTACCGTCGGCAAGGCACAACGCATGGGCGTGGCATAGACACAGTCTCTGCCGAACATTATCATATCTTTCTATCTCTGTGTCGCCGCAAATGTTGACGCTCTGTCGCCGCCTCTGCTGCCTCTGCTGCTGCTCATTTTGCAAGCGCGCGTTCTCTCTCTCTTTCGCTCTCTCTCTATTTATCTCTTCACTATGGCCATCCCGCTCGCTCACACTTTGACCAACGTAATGTGCTCCAAAATGTCGCCACTGTCGTTGGTCCATTGATGTGCGCTGATAGCGACAGCCCGGGCAGCGACGTCGACGGCGACGACATCGACTGCAGCAGCAGAGGCAGCAAACGCAGCGCTTCAAAATGGCGTTCTAGTGCACACCTACACGCGCACACACGCATGTACATACATATGTATATGCATGTGTCTGTATATAAGTGTCTGTGTGCGTGCGTGTGTATGCGTGCATATTCTGCAGACTCTCCTCACTCACTCCCTTGACAGATACACACACACATACACACACACAGGGTGTATATACGCAGCAGATACGAGAGTCTCATTTGGACAGTGCTGTGCAACTTTCTTGTACCATGCAGAACAAACAAACAAACAAACAGACGAACAAACAAACGAAACAACAATAACAAAACCTCAGGCAGCGCGCCGCTTCTTCTTCTCTCTCTCTCTCTCTCTTTCGCTTCCTCCCCCTTCCTCCTTCTCTCTCACAGCTTTACTGCCGCAGCCAGCAGCAGCAGCTTCCAAAGCTGAGTTTTATGTCTTCATTAACTGAAAAGTTATGAGCCATAAGAGCCTGGGCGAGTGTAGGGAATTGATGAGGAGAGGGGTAATAGGAGAGCGAGGGGAGGGCGGAGCAACCACAGCATCTGTGTGCGGTAATTGGGGGACTGTCGCTGGTGACAATAGCAACCAGAAATCACATCAACAACAACAGAACAACAACAACAACAATAGCAGCAACGACAGACGACGACAACAACGACAACGACAGTTTCCATTTGGCGTGGTCAGGGCGTGCAAAAAAATGTTTAAAAATGGAAATACAACGACAATAACAATAACAGTAAAAGTGAGAACAGTCAGTGAATATTTGTGATCTGCGTCATGGTAATCATCACTTTGAATACCCTATAAACATAATTGCAGAGAAGCTTCTTAAGTAAATCAGATTGCGATAGTAAGAAACAAGACTTAAAGAAAGTAAATATAGTTCAATTATATATAAACTGAATTCTGTAAATATTATAGTCTTTTATTCCAGTTTTATACTCTAAGCACTACTGGGTATCTCAGTGTCGACTACCAGCTTAGTATTTAGGTTTCTTTTCTAAGCCACGACATGACAAAGTGCACAGTGGTCACCATCGCTGTTGTTAGCAATTACTTTGCCAGAAGTGTTTAAAAATATATACATATATACCATACATATGTATATCATGTATGGTTTGGTGATATCGATATTTACTTAATTTGCCAATACAATAATCGTAATCCATGTGACACATTGTCCAGCATATTCTGAGCTCTGCGGTTACTGCTCATTGCTGGCTCATCTAATTAGCTAATCATCACGGAGAGCTATTTACAAAAAAAAATCCAGAATGTTGAGAAGTTGAGTATGCTTGACATTGATATAGTACCCGCTTCCCAGGGTATAATTAGCCTTTGATACTTAGATACAAGAAGTAAATAATAATATACATTTCTTAGATATCTTTTATATTTACAATCCGATTGTAATAAAATACATTTAAAACATTAATAATATGATATTTATTGCACACATCAAATATAAAAGGTGTAGCTTTCAAATTGTGCTCCCAATTCGTTTTTTTTTCGATTTACGGATACGTATGAGGGCGTTGCAAAATTCTCAAACAACTTTTAGCAATGTACATTAATAATACATATTATCAGCACATTTGGTAGATCTCATAGATCAAGGTGTTTATACAGACAAACAATGTTGCATCTGACTGAAATGTGAATACCATATACATTTTTTGTGTCATTGCAGACGCTTTCGGTTGGTTATTAGATATGAACCAAATCTGTAATTATAATAAAATTTCTGTATTATTTCTTAATATAAGTTTTTATTCTATTATTTATATATTGTATGAACCATAAACTCTACACAGAAGTTTATATAAAACTTTATTATTTTTTTAAATTTCCTTTAAAGAAAACTCATTTGTTCCACAGTGCCTGTGAGAGTTTTACACGTTGCGTTGATAACTCATTTCACGTGTCTAGATAGTATTACTTACAACACTCAGAGCAACAGAAGTCAAAAAATGGAAGGTGGAGGAGAGTGGAGAAGTGTGGAGAGAGGGCAGATGCGAAGAGAGACTGACTGACTGGCTGACTGAGGCTGGGTCTGAGACGGAGACTCCTCTCAGAGACTGGAAGATTTTACTTGGCTGTTTGGCTTTTTTTTACTGACGCTCGTAAAACCAAGCTGCAGTTGGCAGTAGCTTTTGTTGCTGTTGTTGTGGTAGCTCTGCTGTCGTTCGAAGTCATCAAAACTGTCGTCGTTGCAAGTCGTCCAATATTCTATGGTTGATTCCACACAGGTCTCACTAGTTAACTTCGCTTCACTGATGCGCTTTTTTCAATTTGTCACGTACGGTAGATTTCTCGTTCGATATTCGCTTGCTCATTACACCGGCTGAAGACCCAGCAGAGCCAGCAGGGCTGAGACTGTCGTCCGTTCATCGAGGTGGTGAGCAGCAGGTCAACAGTTAGATTCGGAAAGAGTGGGGTTGGACCTGTACCATGAACCCATGTCCACTTAATAACAAATTAGTATTTATGAAATTCATAGAATTATTCGTTTGTCCCGCTAATCTATAAAAATCACCATTGGCGCTTGCATGTGGCGGGTCTATCTAATTATGCAAGATTTGCAGGGTCTTACAGCATTTCTAGGCCAATATTCCAAACGGCTGAGTTTATACGCAGTATGTATAGAATACAAGTATATAGTATATGGTTAGTAATCTCGTATATATGATGTAATGTTGACTAAATTATGACGTTGGCCAAAACGTGCGCTGGACACATTTATCATGGTGGCCCCTTGGAATCCGTGTTGGGTTTGGGCCGCAGACGCAAATGGAAAAAGCAATAATAACTTTATGTCTTTGGCCCAAGTACGAACGAGCACACGAGGCCCAAGAGCCGACAGAGTTGGTAGAGTCTAGTGCGAGTCCTGCGAGTCCTTGAGTTCACTATGATAGAAAATTGTGTCACGACAGGAAGCGAGATAAGAGCGTAATTTTCTTTCAACGTCGACAGGTAAAAGCTTTACAAGAAGTACTATGCGGCCCCCTTCCAGCACCCTCCCTGGCACGGACTACCCTATATAGACCGTGCTCCGGATGTGGACTATCGTGGTTACCGTTAGTCATTTTCAGTGATTGTTCAGCCGTCCCAAAGGTGCACTACGTTGACTTGACTTTTAATGATTGTCACGCTCCCTACCCAGACCTTCCATACCGCCCGACTGCCCACAACAGACAGGCGAAAAAGAGAAAGAGCAAGGGAGAGAGAGGGTCCTCCTGCCCCGCTGGCACATGGAACTGTGCCTAATTTGCATTTATATTCATAATCTTGGACATTGCGTCATGAAATATTGCATGTCCCGAACTTGTGACACTTTAATTGCTCACTGGATTAGGTGGTAGCCCCCCTCAGAAGGGGGTACAGTAAACACCCACCAAGAGAGTAGCACCCTGTTGGCAGTACCAGGTCACATTTTAGCTTCGATTTCAGCTGCGTTTGGAGCCTGCTCGATTTGCATAAATCTCTGTGGCTCATTAGCGTTGTCTATATGGGACCAACATCTCGACCTCCCACTCCCCGCCTCCCCATCATCCTCTATACGGTTATAGGTTCTCTTGTCTGTTCGTTCGCTACTACGTGACTTTTGCGGGTTTTTGCGCTTTTTCATCCCGTCTGTCGACAGATCGATTTTCAGGCAACCTTTAGCAGCACAGATAGGCAGACAGATCGCCCAGAGAAAGAGAGACAAAGAGAGAGAGTGAGAGAGAGAGAAGGAGAAAGAATAACAGAACCGCGTGATATTTAGCTGACCAGACAAAACAATACCAAGATCTCGAGTTGTTATTCTCCAGCCAGATAAATGTCTAATAATACAAACAAAGATATACGAGTTCGCCACACTTAATTGTACAATGTACAACGCGTACAACTGCAGTACAATGGGCCCTCGGCGCTGCCTGCCTGCCTTGCCTTCCCTACCTAACTCCCTCCCTCTCCGTCCTTCTTCCCGCCTTCCACAATGTCTTCTGCTGCTGGGCCGAGTATATCAGACAGTGTCAGACCTTCTTCAGAAAGAATTCCTATTATCGACTGCGATACTCAGGCATAATTGAATCCTAAGTTTAATCTCGTTACGAAGTGCAATTCTCTGTACGCCATCAAGAGGCGAACATCTGTTGAAGTGCGATAAATAAACCCACTCAAAGAATCATTATCATATCGCAAAGCAATCACAGAAACATTTTAAGTAAAACACATTGCACACTTGTGTGTTGTGTATTGTAATACCCGAGTAATTTGTGTATTTCTTGTCGGATCATAACATCATTTACTGTTTTCCAAGAACTACTTTTTCATCAGATATCGGTGTAACATATCTAGATAGATGTCTTCATTGATTGACTTGAAACTCGTTCTAGACTTGTTAGATGAATGAACTTGAAATGCAATCGGTACTGCCAATTCAGCGCTACCTTGTTTTGTATATAGAAATGTGTATACGAAATTTGATAACTCTAGCTAATGCTTAAGTACTTAAGATTTCAGTGTTTATACTGAACAACTCCAAGTAAACGTTCCCCTGTCTATATTGAAATGCAATCTCTCTTTGTATTGTATATAGCAAACTCTGCAGAGGGCAGGGTATTTGCTAGCGACTAAGAGTGGGCAACTTTGAGCTATATCCAAGCGTAAAGAGATGTAAAGACATGTTCAAGTGTGCCACTCGATGTCTGCCAAGGTAAAAGCAGAGGTATGCGAAGTGGATGACGCTGTGTGTGTATGTATTTCTATAGGTGAGGTTGTAGGTGGGTTGTGGGTGTGTACAGTTGAGGGCAGCGCGTTGCGACAAAATGTCAAACAAGCGTAAATTGCCATTTTGCCATTTCAAGCCGCAATACGCGCAACACAACAAAAGTGGCAGTTACATTTAAAACAGAGTTGACTAGCAGATACTCTGCAAATTTACTGAACTTATAAACATCACTTATGTATCTAATGATATGATACCTACATATACTTATCTATATTTATTTATAAAGTGTTTAGCATCCTCTAAATTTGTTCACAAATTTAGCTCCTTAATTCGAACAGATTGCCAATCGACTGTTTATAGGGTATTCAAATTAAAACTGAAATTGTATGTGAAATAAAGTATTGCATTGTGTTTGCAATTTACTGGCAAGAGTTATACTATGTATACATCAACAGGGCCTGGGCGAATTTTCACGCATTTTAGCCACATTTGCTCGACGCTATAAGTGGCTGCACAAGGGGGCTGAGCTAGCCAGAAAGGTAGCAGCCTTACCAGCCGTACCCTCCATGCTCTGGCACTGCCATCGTCTACCCATTGATAAACCGTTAGCTGGACCCAACCAGTAGCAAATTGGCATAGTTCAAATTCATTAGTAATGCTTCGAAAGGCTCGCAGAAAATAAAAATGTGCTTAAACAATGTCCGAAAGGACATTTTACCCCAGCCGAACCTGAGGCTTAGATTGAGCTGAGGTCCTCGTTTAACTAGCATAGCGCGAAATTGCATTTCTTCTTTGTTGATCGCTAATTAGCTTTTTGCAAGTCAGTAAGGTTACCTGCGATACTTTAAGAGGTAGGTAATAAGATATATTTGAATGCGACTTAATTGCAACGTACAATATTAAAAAGCAGGTGGTATAACTAAGTTAAGACTTTAAGTTGAAGACTTTAACTTAGCTAACTTCTCTATTAATATTCTCTGTTAATTGGAGTCTTATTTGCAAGACAGTTTCATTTATTAAAGGAAAATAATTCCTATCTTTAATTTGTTGCGTACGAATCGAGTTGAAAAATGAAACTATTAATTGACGTGGCAAAGAACATTTGAATTAATTTTTATCAACAAATAATATACAAAATAATATACGATAATATACATTTCAGATTCCAAAATTGATTTCTTTAGCATTTACATTAGCTGAGATATCTCTGTTCATACAGTCGGACTGAAAGACATAAATTGCTCAATAGAGTAGAAAAAGGATTCCGATTAAGAAATGGACAAAACCAAGAGTGATAATCGATAGATGATTAGCAAATTGTTAAAGTACGTACATTAATTTTATATTATTCTCTATTTTATATTATTCTCAATTGATATCTTGCTTTGTCTTTATCCATATGAAGGAGAATTAAACATGCTATGCGTTGCAGTATTTCCTTATAATTTTAATAAGGCTAGTGAAACCCAGCACGGTCTTCCGTTTATCCTTATCTGCTCTCAGCTGCCTGCCACAAGAAGAATCAGTCCGGAACATTAAGTATATCGAATTGGGACTAACAAGCATACATACATTTACATATGTCTGTAGACATGTACAGTGTGTGCGCTTGGTTGGAATCATGGAATCATTTAAATAACATGGAACTGCGCTTCCGGTGCGATAAAGGCAAAATGGCTAACTCTGTAGTAGGTCGATGCAGGGGCAGGGGAAGTAAGTAAGAACAAGGGAGTGTAGGGGAGCTAGGGAAGCCAATGTGCTGTAAGGAAATTATAACTCAATTTCGGACTGCTTGTTTGCTCAGTCAGCAGACAAGGAAGGAGCTCGCTCCAAGTGACCAGTTTCGATTCGTGTCCTGCTCATGATTGTGCGCATTATGCACATTACACACATACACACTCACATACAGCAGGGGGTGGCTGGGAGGGAGGTGTGAGAGGGTGCTGCTTGAGAAATTTATGATTTATGTTGCTTTAAATCGGGCTACGTTTTGTCCAGACAATCGAGCGTTGTCCTGGGAAGCAGCCAAGCGCCTGCAAAGCAAATGTTCCCAAGACACACAAATCCCTGCGAGTGTGTCGGGGAGTGTGCATGTATGTGTGTATGAGCGTGTGGTTTTCATAGATTACACACACAATTGAATATATATATGCTGGGGCAACGCCCACCGCTTGCCACGCCACGCACATCAGCCCCTAACGAGCATCGGTGGCATGTGTGGCAAGCTGCCTTCCTGCGACTGCGACTGCGGCTGCGACTGTGGCTGCTTCTGGTTATGCTTGAGCTGCCTGCACAGTTCGACTCCAATGCGAAACGATTTAATTTGTTTCGGAGGTAATGTGGCATATGCTTGCCACTGCCTTTGCCTCAGCCTGCGTCTCTGACTGGGAGTTGCCACACAGATTGAGTGTTAAACATGTCCAGAGCTCTCTGGCCAGTTCAGTCGTCAGCCCAGTAGTCTTCCACACGCTAAGCCAGCGTCGCCTTCACCATTTGCCGCAGCCTTTACAGAATTTATTGCACACTCTGCGCGAACTCGATTTGCATATTTATGAATAATGATGGATAACCAGGATAACCAGCGTGCATAGCGTGTCTGTTCTGTGTGGCAAGCAGCGAGGCAAACTACAAACCACAGGCCAGAAAACCAATGACAGGTGCCCACACACAAAGTTAACCAAAACTTGGCTTGGCTTTTCCTTTTCTATAACCTTTGCATGACCATTCTCGACCAAGGCATCTAAGTGTGTGTGTGTGCGAAACTGATACACACCAACACATGCAACGTGTGGCACGTGCGCTCACATACACGCACAAGCAACCAAGACATTGGTCACGAAAAGCGGAAGTGCTGATAAGGAATTTCCAATGTTTTGTTTTTTTATTTCGTTGTCGTGTTTAATGTCTTTTTGTCGTGCTTAGTGTCTTTAGTGTTCTCTATGTGTGTATATATGTGTGTGTGTATCGTTGTGTGCGTGGCTGACCATATAATCTTAATAAGTATAAAATACTAAGCTACTGGCCCAAAACTCCTCAAGCGATTTTGTTGCCACAGCGAGAGAGTGTGAGTTAAAGCTCTCCCTCTCATTCTCTCTCTTTCTTCTTTTCTCCTTCCCTCTCTCTTCCTCTCTGTCCCTTTCTCTTTGGCTGTCCCATTTCCACTGCACACTCTCCATGAAAAATAGCAGCCACAACGTAATAACTATTTATATACATTGCCACAAAACGGATGAAGGATTAGAGGCAAGTGGAGCACAGAAACCCATAAAAGATTTGGTGAAGGTTTGCTGCAATTTGAATTGAATATAATAACTATATAACTTCTTATATATTGAATACAAAACAATACAATATACAAGTAGTAATAGTAGTTAGTCTGTGAACAATTCCTTTTTAAAATAAATCCTTTACAAAGTTAATATAAAACTATCTTCTTAAGTCTACGAATTTTTATCTGTAGCATCTTCTTATCACTAAGGCGGTTTCCTAACGCACATCTCTCTAAGGCGGATTCCCCTTTGGACATTCGAGTTTTTTCTCAAACAACTTTAATTTTCCTTGCCGAACACTCTCTTGTACGGACGTTGGAACCAGTTTTCTATAATTTTCTGTATTGAGATCTCTCGGACATCTGACAAAATTCTCGCTGACATGCATAAATACAGTCTATAATACGTAAAAAACTGTCTCTCTCTTTTTATTGAACGCCTTAAGCGAGAACCTCCGTTAGCCGGACGCACTGTATAAAGCCTGGACACTTTTTTGGACAATTCTTTCTTTTAATCACTGTGAAATTACTATTCTCTTTTGTTTATAGTTATGTGTTTTGTTTGTTTTTATTGTGTATAACCCCCCGAAAAAAAGAAAAGCTACTTGAATCGTGTCAGTAATTCAATTTTTATGATAGCAAATCGAAATGGGCGCTCATAAAACGAACATAAACTAAAGATGAAGTGCTCATCGAGGAACAGAATGGAGCCCGCTTGGAGGCGCGAGAGAGCGACAATTAGGCAGAGTCAGAGCTAGAGTCTGAGTCTGAGCCTTAGCACTGATCCCAGCTGCGCGGCGATCTTCAGACAACGCAGCCACTTATCGAATTTCATGCTCGACTTCTAGTGTAACGCGTTGAAAACTTTTCAAAGTGACTGTGGATCGAATCTGCGTGTAAATCGACAAGTTGTGTGACAGTCGCCTCGTTGGGGATATTTATTTATGCGTCTATAACAATTAGAGCGGGGAGTCAAGTGGCCGCAGAGAATAAGCCGAAAGGGGGAAGGGAAGGGGAGTCATAGATAGCGTCGAGGAAGAGAAGGATGGGAAACTGCAACTACAACCACGAAACCGTAGAACCCTTGAGAATGATTATCTCACAGTGAACCTCACAAGATCCCTCGAGTGTTTCGTAGCAAGCACGTGACTTAAACACACACCCAGAGCGACAAAGAGAGAGTGAGAGAGAGAGGGAGAGCAGGAGGTAGAGGGAGATTACTAAAGAGCTGGCGTAATTCAATTTACTGCCTGGTACCGCGGGCATGTTTAATTTCATTTCCAACGTATTTAAGCTAAAACCAAAGCAAACCAAAGCGAACCACACTGAACCAAAGCAGCGACCGACACAATGAGAAGAGAAATTGGCATCGGTTTGGGATATTCAGTTTGGTCTGGGGCTGCTGCTGGTTTTGGTGCTGGGGTTGCGGTCAGTGTGTGTGTGTGTGTGCGGGGAGTGTGCAGGGCAAAATGTTCAATTTAAAAATTTATGCAATTATGAGCCGCAAATATTATTATATAAACAGAGGCGCAAATACGCGTGCATATAACGGCAGCGGGTAGCAAAAGAGCAGTGCGCACCCGCTACCTCTCTCCCCTTCTCGCTCTCCCTCTCTCTCTCTTGCTTTTCCTTTGTGTGCTATGTAATGAAAATGCGATGACAATGTGCGTTGTCTGCACTGTGTGCATAACAGAGAGAAAGGGACAACTTATTCCACAGTACTATAACTCGCGCAGTTCTGTGAATACTGCAGAGATCTTGGGCATACAAATAGTTTAAGATTTTGTTAGTCTTATAGGAAAACTTCATGAGAAACGAATCAAAATTGTGTAACTTATGAGCAATTTAACTGCGACTGCTTTAGTGCTCAGTACAACGAGGGAAATATTATATTAAAGACTGCAAACTTTGGTCCTGTAATACACGCAGTTGTGTGAATACTGTAGAGACCTTGGGTATACAAATAGTTTAAGATGTCAATCTTATACTAAAATTCATGGGAAACAAATCAAAAGTATGTAACTTATGAGCAATTTAACTGCGACATTGTGCGTGATCTGTGTCAGTGCCCAGTAGAACGAAGGATATAGTATATTATAGACTGGAAACTTTGGTCCTGTAATACACACAGTTGTGTCAATACTGAAAAGACCTTGGGCATACTAAAGTCCGATATTATAAGTCCTATATTAAAACTTCATGAGAAACAAATCAAAACTACAATATTATACGCGTTTTAACTTAAAAGTCATATAACAGGCGTAGTTCTGTGAATATTCCAGAGGTTATAATAATTTGAAGTTCATAAGAAGTTAGTCAAAGTAAGCACAATTAGAAGAAAAGTAATCATAGATTGGAAACTTTTGTAACGGCCGTACTTCATGCACTCTTCTAATCTAAAGGTGTTATCAGTCTCATATTAAAACTTTATGAGAAACGAAACAAAACTAAAAACTTATCAGCAATTTGTGCTCTCAGCTATCACAGCTACCTTCTGATTGAGAGAATATACAATAATCCACAACGAATGGGGTTAGAAGACTCAAGGAGGATGGAGCAGGCGTAGCTTATCAGGCGAGGCGTGACCAGGACAGGCCGGCAATCACTTCAATGGCAACATATTGATAGACAATAATTTGTCTTAATGAAATTTTCACATTATTTATGAGATTGCCGGAACGTGTAGTCGACTTTTCGGGGGATGTGCTATGGCTTCAAGGCCCAACGACGACGACGACGACGTCGCTGGGAAAACAAAAACAAGCTGCTGCTACTGTTATTGTAATTGTCGTAGTTGTTGTTATTGTTGTTGTTGTTCGTGTTGCTTGAGGACTCTTTGTCGACGTCTGCCCCGTCTCAACCCCGCGGGCAATTAGTGTAACTTGTGTGCCCCGTTTAGATTTGTGGGTTGTTGTCGTTAGGGTTTGCCATGGGATTTCTTCCCAGGTTGTTCTGAGAGAAGCAGGTTGTGTCTTTCTTTATGTATATGTGTGTGTGTGAGTGTGCATAATTTATTGTTTTGCCCATTGCCAGGCTCTCTTTCTCTGTCTGCGTGGTCGGAAGCCCCGTTTCAATTATCACATTTTCTTGCGACTATTGGGAAACTCTCGTCTTGTAATTACGTTCACAGCTCGTAGAGTTTTTCATCGCTTTCGCTCTGGCAACCACAAAGCAAAAGTCCGAGTGACTTAATGGGGCTTCCCCGCTGCGTGTGTGTCAAGTGTGTGGCAGGTGTGCGTGTGTGTGTGTGTAAGGTATGTTTGTGTGCTTATCGGTAGCTTCTGCTGCTGCTGTGAAATGTGTTTCTTTCATTTTCCCGGATATCAATTGAATTTAAATTGAATTTCAAATTGGCCAAACTGACAAAGGGGGCGTGGCTGTGGGCAGTGCAGCATTTGTATTTGACAGCCTTGGACATTGAAATGGTAACAAAAGCAATCTATAAAAGAACGATTTCTTTGGAATGTCTTATCTTTGAAGTTAAGAAAAATATTGTAGAAATAAAGTGAAGAAAAATAATTTTAAATAAAACTTAAATTCAATTTGAAAGGATAAACCTCTCTCCAATTTTACACAGAAAGTTTGCTAAAAATTTAAAATTTGAATTTTTATAACTAAAGAATCAATGAATTATTTTTTTAATAAGAAATGAACTACTTTCTAACCTCAAACAAACCTCAGTTCATCAATTTGATAATCATCAATTGCCGTAAACCCTCATGGAGCAATTTATCAACTCGCTTGACAGTTGGAGGCACCTCCTCCATGCAGCGAACAAAGCAAAAGTAAAAGTGGGCAGAGCTCTCTGCCCTCACATCAAATGCGATAGCAGCGCCTCGACTGCGCAGTCAACCGCGACTGCATTTGTGTGTGCCAGACGAAAGCTGAGCTCTGCGGCACATTATGGTGGAGACGAGGCAAAATCGAAGCATCATTGTACGTCACGAACTACTAAAAGACCTAATCGCTAATAAGTTTGTAATGTTAACTTGAGAATATATTTATTATCAATATAAATGTACTGGTAATCCTCAAGATAAATGATTATAACGTATAAATCTCTGAAAAACTGAATTTTATGTAGAATTCAAGGTGCTTAGTAAAAATCTGATACAGTTTTAAAACTGATTTTTAATAAAATCATTATTTAAATGTAATCACAGGCATCAAAGTAAACAAAAATGTATTAATTAAATATAAAATAGTTAAATATTTTATATAAATTATTATAGTCAAATTTTTTAATTATTAAAAAATCATAGAAACCATAACCAAAGATATGAGCAGAAAAAAAACCAAAAAGAGTCGGAAATCATAACAAGGGGAGACGCAGCTTTTATTCTATGCAAGCCTTCAAAATGGATTCCAGATCTATAAAATGGAGATTAATAGTTATTGTCATTATAAAGATACAAGCAGAAAGCTTCCCCAAACTATGCTACACTATCGAAAACTGTCACTAAATCTATATACTATAAGATATTCTAGTTGCGCAGTTTAAAATGCTGATTATTTTTTTAAAATATATTCGGGAGTATGAATATGAGTGTCCTCATGCTCTCGTAAACTCTCTTCCCTGACTACCCAGCTTAAACTCAAGCAGGCATCACTCTGACTGTGACTACGGCAGTGGCAGTGGAAGAGCGGCTGCTGTTGTCGATGGCAGCGGCGTCACAACGCATCAAGTTGCGTCGTCGTCGTGGCGGGTATTGTCGACATAAATGCACAATTTGCACACAAAAGCAATGCACACACACACTTGCACTCACTCACGCACACACACAGTCACTCACATTCAATGTACTTCCGGTGGCAGGACCTCTACCTGGAGGGAGGGGAATGAGGGAGGAGCTGGAACAGCGTCTGTTTTGATGTGTTTTCAAGGCCCTTTAGAGGGATAATACACACACTTAATTGCTCGAAATGATGCGATTGCGACGCGCGCTTATATCGCTTCCATGTGCACATAGGGCAAATACATAGGGCACTCACTGAGTGCTCATACACCCATTCATGTTCAGAGAACCACCCGAGGAACGTGCAACAAATGGAAGCTTCGTGCAGCTTTTTGGCGCGCTACCGCTAGAAGTAACCGCCCTATGCACGGAACGGGTGCAAGTGTGTGTGAGTGTGTGTCCATGTATTCAAGCCACAACAAAGGACACTCAGAGCTCGTATCATTGGCGTACCATAGACGCTCAGCATAATTGCATTTAAAGGTCTTAAATACTACCATATGAAAACATGCAGTCGAAGAATAGAAATGCAAAGACTGAAAATGGGGGCAATTTAGTCGGCAGTATTGACTACAAAAATACCCTACAGCAGTAGTTGACTATTGCGTAAATAAAGACAGAAAATCAGAGAAAAAAGCTTCTGAAGATTGGAAAGCAAACGGAATCATACATCTCTAGAGATTATCTAAATTCATTTTAAAAAAACTAACTTCGTATTAACACATGTTATTTAATTTAATTTACTTAATTTAAGTGTATAATGCATTTTTTAATATTTTAATCTTTTAAATTATAAAAGAAACGGAATCCAACATTTCTAATTGTTTCCATTCCATATTTCAAACATTTCTTTCATTCCAAATGAAATTCACTTTGCATTAACACATATTCATCAGTTCAACTTGATTGATCTTAATATATTAAGCAACTTTTATAAAAAAACAAGTTATCTCAATTAGAGTACATTATTTACAAGTTATTCTTAGATTTATCTGATGAATCTAAATTGTATTAGAAACTATTCATTATTTTATTGACTATACCCTAAACTCAATCTGGATACAAGACTTACAGCTGTTCTTTTCTTCTACCTTATAGATTTGAAAGATACTCGTATATAGGATATTTTAATACTGTTTTCAAAGATTTCTTTAAATCCGCAAACAAACCTTGTGAATCTTATGATTATAATGCATATTTCACGCTCCCCAATCACGCGACCGTAGCTCACTTTGGTCTTTGGCCTTTGGTTTGGGTCGAATGCGACCCACAAAAACGCAACCACATTTCTGCGTTTTACTCGAGTGTCCTCGACGAGGGCAGCACAGCACTTGGGCCACCCTGGACCAATGCTATAGCCATTGTTTCAATTTCCATATCGGTTACGTTTGCTGTCGCTGTCGCAGTCGCAGTTGTTGTTTTGATTTTGATGACCTCGCTGGGTTTTTGAGATCTGTAAATACGTAAAATGTTTTGAGGTCTCATATTTTTATTATTATTGCATATTTTATGCAGACTTGATGCACGCCTCGTCATGGAGGAGGGGAGTGACTGCCGCTGTGGCAATCCAATTGTCATTCGTGACAGCTGTCGATCAGCTTGAGCCAGAAATGGCGGCTAAAAATCGAAATCGCTCTGTGTATTTTAACGGTGGTTGGTTCTGCCGTATTGCCCGTTTCACGATTCCCGATTCACTTACACAATTGTATTGAGATTTCAATGTAATTGCCGCCCTTTGTTCGGTTCGTATGTTTGGCATATTTTGTAAATTATATTGCCATTTGCATAAGGCTGATCCGACAAACCAAAGTCTTGTCATAAGGTTATGGGTTATCATATTGATATGACACGAACACGTCTCAGTTGCGTCTATCTGCCTTGTGGATAAGCTGAAAGTAAAAGTGTAAATTGTTATGTTAATTTAGCGATAACTAGAATGGAACTAATTAAAAATCGATTGATTCGATTTAATGCTGGGAATTTACATATCGTATGCTTAAGTTGGGAGATATTTATAAGACAATATATACAACTGAACATTCAACTTTATAAAGTCTGTTTTATATTGTGCATTACATTATACGATTTTAGCAATTCATTTGATTATAGCAAGTTTTAGTTGGAATACTTCAAGTTCAATTTACCATACTGTATTTTTAGTAAAGGAGTTGAATTGTACAAATAAATGAGCTTTAAAAACCTATTTTTGTTTGGTAAGCGAAGCCAGTTCAGGGGTAGTTGGGGATGTCCTTTATGTAGCACACACTCTTCCCAAAAATCTAGCTAAGGGGCTGGCTATGAATCAACTAACGGAATATTAATATTATTCTTTACTGGATATCAAATCTTAGTGAATTTCGAGTTTTCCTAGCAAATTTCTTACAAAGAAATGAGTTTTTCATTATACGAGGGATACAAATTACAAATATAATGTATTTATATAGTAATATTGTATTATATACTAAATATTAGTATAAGTATTAGTATTAGTATTAGTAATATTATATACTAAATATACGTAGATAAAATATTGTTTACTACTGTATAATACCGTATATAGTCATATATACAATTAGAGTGTGCTCTTCAAATAATTTCCATTCTCTACTTTCAATAAACAATTTTTTTGCCATCGACTTCCAAATGCACCTTTCGCTGCAGCTGACGTGACACGCGCATTGATCACTTTGCCGCCTTCAATTGTCAGCCTCTATGAAGCTGGGGAAGAGTCTCAAATGCGTGGATTTATATCACACAATTTGCACATTGCACATGGCTTAAATTTGTTGGCGGTTGGGGGAGGAAATCAATTTTGGATTCTGATGTCTGTTTGATGTTGTTGGCAACTGCGTCACACCTTGCCAACAGATTGCCAACACCAACAACAACAGTAGCGAGAACAACCCGCCAAACACCTTTTGGTAGATGTCAACGCCCGTACACGCTGTTCGAGTACACTCACACACACAAAGACACGCACTCACTGTGAATATTCATTGTCAATTCGCAGGCTGCTGCTGGCGGAGACATCCGCAACGAGAAATTGCCGGCAATTGTTTTGCAAGCGGGCGCAATCGCCTCAGCCTCAGCGATAGACGGAGACCGAGAGCTCGTCGGGCTTCTGCACATTCCCGCACACAGGCAAAACATCTGTCGGAAGTTGTATCTGACGGCACGCCCCACACTCGAGGTAGGTGGGCAGGAGTCGTGTTCACTTTTTCACTGCAAGCTGCGCCTCGTCGTCGTTTCGAAAATTATTCATAATTTTCCACCACGTGGCGGCATGTCGTGGCATGAGGGGCATGCGGCATGTGGCATGTGACATGGCAGTGTTGTCGCAAAGATCTTATCGCCACAAGGGTTGTCTGTCTGCCTGTCAGCGGAAGCAAACGGCATTCACTCCCAGCCAGATAATGAGACACGGCAAGAAGGCGTCTAGAAACCCGCTTGACCACACCCCGCTCTGCCTGTACCTCTACCTCCCCCCTCCCCACACTAGAAGGGAAAAAAAACAGGCTGTAAAAACCGAAAATCAGTTTTGATATTTTTGCGGCTTTGCTGTGATAATGACGTGATAATTGCTTTCTGTCCCGTCTGGCTGAGATCTCTGCCCCATTTGGTGATGAAGAATCCTTGCAAGTGACACATCGCATTGGCATTTTAGAGTATTTGGCAAGTTCAAAGGTCGCCCGGGTGGCCACCTGCTGTGCCCTTTTAATTGCAATGTGATGACGAAGATGCCCGACAAAACACGACACGACGGGATTAAGAAGCGACTGCCCTTGTAGGAGGGTTGCCAACTCGGGAAACAAAGTAATTACAGGCTTCCATTTAACGAAAGGGGGGAAAGAAAGAGATGGGAGGGGAGGAGGGGTTCCAACGTCAAGTGTCGCATAGTGACAGCTTCTTCCGGGAAGCAAACGGAAAATCCTTGAAAATGATTCAATGTATAAAAATTCTATTAGCGCCGTTAAAGGAAATCGCCTCTAATAGCCGCATGCCACGTGCCCTCAGCTTCTGCTACGGCTGCTCTGCCCAGTCGTGTGTCGCAAGGGACAACCGCAGCTCAATAGAAATTGATGTGTGGGGGGGAGGGTGGAGGGGACAGATATCTGCCCCGTGGCAAACAATACAATTGAAAAATTATAAAAATTCGCACTTCCAATTCGATGCGATGCGATGCGTAACGAACGACGGCATCGTCCTGCCTGTGCCGCCAGAGATACACTTGTTTGCCACACGGCACACGCGCCACACACACACACAGACTCAGACGGGTCAGGCGAAGGGTGGCTGTTGGACAGCGGGTCAAGGGGGTTGAGTCGACATCATCAATATTGCAGAGCGTGGCGTTGATTCCTCTCTCTGTCAAATAAGCGTAGCTAATGTGTATTAAGTGCAATCTGGGAAGGATGGTGAGAAAGACACTGACACAGTGCATAGATCGAATAACAACCCCCGCCTCGCATCACTTATTGCTAATCGCAGTTCATGCAAATGCTTTATAGACCTTAATTTATGCGGCAAGTCAAGTGCCAAGGTCAACGAGTGGAGACAACGAGGAGTAAGGCGATGTGTAAAGAATATGCAGAGAGAAATATATGCATAATGCATGTATATATCTGCATATATATGTATATAATAGGCAAATATATCATACACATATGCAGCAGTTGTTTCAGTTGCGACTTAATGAATGGAAAATCACGTATAGATCGCTTATACCTAGAAATTGACTAGCTAATCACAATATATAATCTTATAAGTCTCAGCTGGTTAAGGCCTTATAATATTATACCAGACTATTATTCTGAAATCAAATTATGCTTTGACTTAGTAGGATTAAGCTCAATAAATCGAAATAAATAAATTAATCGCATGCTAACGCATCGTAATTAACCTTATTAATTTACTCTAACCTCACTTATTCCAAACTTACCTTTTAAACATCGTAACCTCAGTTATTTACTTTAACCGCACTACAGCACATTCACCTTACATTCTATAAGCCCACATCGATTTATATTCCCCTCACTCAATAAACCGTATATTTACACATCGTACTTAACCTTACTAGTTCACTTTTACTTCAAACTCACCTCAAACTCACTTAAAACTCACCTCGCTACACCGCTTTATATTCCACTCACTCATAAAATCGCATGCTAACACATCGTACTTAACCTAACTAGTTCACTCTTAACTCACTTACGTCAAACTCACCTCAAACCCACTTAAAACTCACCTCACTAAGCCGTTTTTTTCCCCAACAGTCATTCAATTACGACATTGTTGTGTTTTTTGCGCATCTGTTTAGTTTTTTAGATTTATGTAAATTTTGCAATATCAAAATTTCTCACATTTTATCGAATTAACAACGAACTTACTACTGACTATGAATTACGAACTAACCCAAAGAACCCAGAAATAACAACAACAATTAAGTCTCAATCACGTTGTAGGCGCCAGCCCAGGCCCCTCCTCCCCGTTCCCCTGTCCATGCTTCCCTGAGGAAGTCTAGGAGAAGTGAAGGTTATTGAACTGATCGCGATTATCCTTGACCATGTTGTTGTACTTCCATTTCTCGCCCGACGAAGCCTGACTACTCCAGGAGCCCGAACTGTGGCTCGACTGCGGCTTCGAGGCAGAAGAATTGGGCGAAGATTTTGACTTGTCGGTGTTGTCCTTGCCGCTTGTCAGGCATTTATCGGTACGCTCCGTGTAGACCATGTTGTTGGGTTTATATCGATCAATTTTACGAACTTTTCACGTTAACTTCGCTACCGAATTTATATCCAATTTGAGAATTGCGCAAATTTGTGCTGAGTGCTGGATGTGGTAGGTCAAAGTTCACGGCACTGTCTGCAGTAGGGTGAGCACCTTCAATTCCTTATTGTTAGCCGAGTTGCCCGTGCGCGATCCCTTGCTGGACGACAGACTTTTGCTCAATCTGCGAATCGAAAGAAGAGGATCAGTAAGGACTCTCTCTCTCTCTCTCTGTCTCTCTGGTCACTTACTTGAGAAGCTTTTGTTTGGTAATCCTGTTGCTGAGCTTTGGCATTGACACAAAACTTTAGTGCTGGCACATCGGGAGAAAGGAGAAGAAGAAACACGATCCGCTCGCTACCGTACGGAACTTTCTACTGAGTCTCTAACGCCGCCTGCAATCCGCTTTAAATACCCCAAACAGCCACGTCGCAGTGCAATGCACAAACTGCAGAGTCGACTCCGTCCATGTACTGCGTCACAGTCATCAGTTCTAAGCGAAGTCGTCGTCGTCGTCGTCGTGAGACAACGAAGAAAGCCCCGGCCCCGGCCAGACCCGGCTCAGACGCGAAACCCGTTCGACGACGGCAATGCAAATTAGAGTTGCCAACCAACTGGTTTTAGCAAACACAGATACACCTCCACCTCCTCCATCTCCACCTGCCCTCCGTGCACCCTTCCCTCCTGTGCAACCTGCTGAGACTCACGTCGTCAACATTTGCCGGCTCGAGTCGAGTCGAACTGATGGAAACCCTATCGAGTTGAATTTTTCAAGTGTTTTCCCTTTTTTTCCCTGATAACAACTTGTGCCATATTCATTTGTGTACCATGAATATGCATGAATACTTACAAAGTATTCAATAGTACTCATACTTATAGAGCAGAGACACTGACGAGCCTGCTTACCTACCTAGCAGTCTGATGAAAATTGCCCGCTTCATTGCATCAGCCAATTTGCGACAAGCCTGTTGCCAACTTTATAGTATTTTAATCTGTTGTTGTCGCTGTTGTTGTTGTTGGTTATATAGTCGTCTTTAGCTGTCGTCCGATCAGCTGCAAATCAAGTGATTCCATTAACGTCTATTGACAATTATTTAGGATAGTTCTCTGACTACGAATGGGATATGTCTGCTGCATGATCATTGAATTGAATATCTTTAGGATCTATAAACGTTGAATTAATTCCGATATTGTATTGTTTTATAAACAAACTTAAACTTCATTTCAATCGCATATCATTACAAAGTTTAAAAGTTTTTTAGTTGCCAAATACAAATTTCGAGTCAGTTAACCTGTAAAAGCATTTCTCTTTTCTTCAACATTCTAAACTGCAACACCTTTTCATAGTACTCCAACAACTACTCTACATATCTATAAGAACGGAAATGGAACTCTATTTGATAACGTTTTTACTGTATTTCTTTAGTCGATCAGCTACTGCAGTGGGGCCATTGACAGCAACAAATTTGGTTGAGTTTTGTACTTTGATCGTCTGGGTCCTCTCACGCTTAAATGTCAGAATTTGCATTTCAGTGCGATCTTCTTCTGGGGATCATTGTTTCTAAGCAAAGAGGAAAAATGCCAAAAGTTCGTTATATGCAATATGCTAATTCAGTCATATTTTAGAAACGTGTGGCCAGACAGGTTCCCCAAAGATTCCCAATGTATATAAGGCTGCTGACGTTCAGAGACGATAATACAATGCCTCAAGCTAGCGCAGAGCGATAATATCTTAAAAAAAAGCAATATGATTAAGTTAAGGACCCTTAAAAAATGTATCCTAACCGAAAACTGTATGCAAATATGTTCGAATGTCCAATTTTTAATTCTGTTAAACATTTGTTTACCCCCCTTAAATTCTATTGGGAACTCCCCAGAGATTTGTTTATCCACAAACATCAATTGACGGTTGTTCGATTGGAATGACGTAGACCCGGCAAGAGATGATTCCCTTGACGCATGCTCTCCCATCTAATGTGATTTTCGGTTGTTTTCGAAACGATCGGAACGATCGAGATTTGCATACGCACACAAACAGCGAGCTGGTTGGCCTGGTAACGTGTATTGTTTTTCGACTTGGCTAACACGCGGCGACCGCATGATCCAACTATGTATGTGGATCGAAGCCGAGGGGTATAAAAGCTTCTCAGAGAGCCCGCGATCGAAACACAACCAACCAAGACACGTGAGCAATCAAATCTTCCCCAAAAACGTTCCGAAGCAAATGTGTCAATGAAGACACCAGATACCAAAGCGAAGTTACTCAATAATATAAGGTGAGATCAATCATAGAGAACTACAAGAATTCGATACAGTTTGCTAATCCACGATCTCTTTCTACCCATTGTAGTCTCTCCAAACATCTCTCCTCCAAGAAGGGATCTCGCACAAGCAACTGCGCCAATTGTCTGGAATTCTCCGTACTCACACTGCTGACCAACGTGCCCTGACTGCCCTACACACACACTGTACCAAGTGTATTGTATCCATTGTATCCAGTTAGCAATTCGAATCGAACAAAATGGTCCATCAGAATCGTACACCCAGCAAGGCCATTCCGGCCAAGCATCTGAGTCCGATGCGCAGTGATCTCGTTGCCGGTGGCAAGTACGCGGTATCATGCAGTCCGGTTGACAGTCTGTTGCGCAACACACGGCTCACAGTGAACCACAGCAGCTCAGGAATGGGCAGTCAGTCGGCCTACAAGTACAACAACATGGTCAGCAATAATCGGGAACAGTTCAACAATCTGCACTTCTGCTAAACCAGGATAATGTTGATGTTGTTGATGATGATGAATGAAGCGGATAATGAACAATGTTGTTGATCATTATGATGTTTGTCGCATTTGATTGCAATAAATATGTTTTTTTAAATTAATTACGCCGCCTGTTTGAACTCATAAATCGCAGTCACGTGTCGCAGCATTTGCAAAACATTTTCCAGCTCGCGAAAAATCCTTGCATCCTCCCGTCCGACAGTTTTCTCCATTTCTGGCAAATTAAATTATTAGCATCCGTTCCGTTCCCGTTCCGGCAAAAGCCGCCGGCTGAAAGCATTTTTCATTGTTTGCGGCTGTCTGCGCGCACTTTGTCATCATATGCAAATCAAGTGTGTGTGTGTGTGCCAGTGTGTGTCAGTGTGTGCCCGTGTGTGTGCCAGTGTGTGTGCGTGGTATTTGGCCACATTTCGCACATTTGGCATTCGGTTTTTTTCCATATACTCCACCACATAACACACACGATACATATATTTACATTAGACGCTGTGCTCGGATTTGCATAAATCTTGATTAGTTTTGAGCTGGATTTCTCCCAAAGACCATTTAAATTGTGACAGGGTGTTTAGCTATAATGCGACAAATCAAAGATATACAGTTACTTCATCTATCATAGACAAGTGGTCGATTCTAATATAGATTATTTATAATCTGTATTAAATATACTTAATAAAATATGTGGATAGAAACAACAATATATATTTAGACATTTGTTTATAAAAATATTTAAAATAAATATCATAATATATACGAGTATACAACTAAAATATGGTATAAACATGAAGCAGTCTTACATAATGCAAACAATATAAACACCTATAGTACATACATATCTACATTAGAAAAAGACTTTTATACTGTAGTTTCGGAAAAAGTGCAGTTTGATTTGAATTGCATTAAACTGAAGTAGATTATAAAGTTTATTTTAATATACTTTAAAGAATGAGTGTTTCAATATTTGAGTCCATTTGGATTATTAGATTTCTTTTAATAGTAGGTCTCCAAATTTCCATTGAGTCCACTGTCTCCCTGAAATAATTGCCTCAATTGCTGTCGCAGATATATCCAACTGACTCATTGCTTATACATCCGATCCATGCGGACAATGGCAGTGGCTAAGGATTAAGGATGTTACAGGTGTTTGCAAATGCTAAGCATCGGCCAACAAGTTACAAACATTCCAAAATATGAATCAAGAAAAGAACAAGAAGAAAGAATACAAAATATTACTTTTACAAAAAAGAGTAGTAACTGGAAGTGAGATAGGAGCCACAGCGAACATACTTAGAATTATACCTCCAAAAAGACCCCTATCCCTAAGAGAAACGGAAGAAAGGCCAAGGAGCACAAATTGATCCAGCGCCCAATGCTTATACTAAAAACCCAATGCCAAGAAGGTGGAACTGAAGGAGAAGATTCTTCAAGGCCTCCTGCTGGAGCAGATACTGGATTATGTGCTGGCCAACCTCATAGTGCTATTATCAGAGAATTGACTATATCCGCACCAAGATGTTTGGCAGGCGAAAGTCCGCTCCGTAAATCGATAAAAACCAAATTCCTAGCGTAAGATTATTGCAGAACATGCCATATTTAGTAAACACATTAACTATCAACGCATAAATAATTTCTGAATTTGGTTACGATCGGATAACTAACATAGAAGGTATTTAAGAAATAATTTTAAGACTTACTGATTTCCAAACCGCTCCCTAAAGAATCCAACACAAAATACTCTAAAAATGGAAGGTGGGTATATCAAAGTCGATTACACTTTACTGCTATTTTCCTGCTTCTTTTTACGTTAATGGAGATGGAGCATTATAAATATATATTGACTAATCCGACTTATCCAATTTGTTGGCATTAAACAGCCACAAATTAGCGACCGTGTAAATAATTAGCTTAAATATATACAATTTTCCAATTGATTGGGTCCCAAAACCAAACCGAAATTGTAAAAAATGATTCCTATTTGGAGTTATTTTAGGATACAGATCAATAAAACTGGTAATACAAAAAAAATTTTAGAATGTTTAATTAGTCACCACCAAACCTTAAAATACTTTATTCGAAAACATTTGTTACAACAAATTATTGATGATGGACAAATGTAATAATTGGCAAAAAGACAACAGTCAAACGACTTAAAAAGAATATCATTTGCAATTTTATAATAAATGTGTGCAAAATTAATTTAGATAAGTTGTTTCGAAAAACTAAAAATGAGATCATGGTTTAGCTTTTTCCACATTTCTCCAATTTACACGTGAGTATTATCAGCGTAATGGGAATATATATATATATATTTACATCGAACCAGAAAATGTGACTTCTGAGAAATCGGGTATGCAAATCGTAACAGGTTCCAACCACGAGCCTGACTGAAATTGATGAACAAGACACGCTTGGAGACAACAAACATACTTTCGATGAGTAACTGGATGTATCGGAACAGGTTATATAGAACATATGTGGGAAGTATAGTTAAGAACTAGTTAGATGAGTTTTATTTGCATAGCTCGTAAACAGTAAAGTACAATAAATCAGTTAAGTTTTTCCAGCACATTTTCTATTATTACATAACTTCGATAACAACCCCCCAGCAAAGAAGAGTGTGAGAGAGAGAGGAAAAGACTAGGAAAGCTAGCTAGCTAGCGAAAAGCATTAAAAGACAATCTGTTACATCGAAAAGTGCACACAAATCATCTACAGAGTAGAATTTTATGCCCGAAAAACGTTTTTATTATTCCACTAAATTAAGCGTGCTCAGCTCAAGAAGTGAAGATTGAGGATTGTGTTCAAATTGCTCAATTTCAGAGCGAGATGCGTTCGTGGTCGTCGTCGTCGTCGGGCGTCGACAGTCATTAAATTATCACACATTCAACATCAAAAACAATTCACAAGTCGAGCTCAGTGGGCGACCCCTCGACGAGGTCGACGAGGACCCTCCCCCCTTGTGCGCTACATGGCTGGGACTTGACTTTAACCCCCGCAATGTAATGGCAAAGGCAGGGCAATATGCTACGCTGTCGCCCTGCCGCATTACAAGCTGAAAACATGGTTATTACATCAGGATGTGGCAGGAGTAGGTAAGGGAGGTAGGCAAGGGGTGTGGGAAGTGGGGGAGACAGAGCTGCTGCTGCTACTGCGCACATGTGGGCGGTGCAAAGCGGATGCTGTGTGTCTTCTGATGTTGATGATGATGATTATGACAGCATGACGAGAGAAGGAGCCCAACCCCGATTGAAATCTTTGGTTTTTGCATGGCTGCTGTGCAATATGCTGGCCATTTAGCTGGACGGAGGACGGGGCTAAGTGAGACGATGACTAGCCCGGCCAGATGACGATAAATCATAAACGAAACATCAATTCCAGCAGCACTTGACCCAAACTGGAACCCCGGACTGCACATTTCATTATTGGCCAAGCCATTTGAAAAAGGATTTTAAACACAAGATATACCCTGAGAGTTTTCTCCCAAAACTTTAGATGGTCACGTGGCGTCGTCACTTTTTGGGGCGCAAATTAATTAATTGCCAGCCAGGAAGATTGATTAAGTAAGTCGTCCTCCGCACAGACAGTATGACAACCCCTTTACCACTCCACAACCTCTCCGTAACCCCTTCTACACTTTTGGCTTATCTATCACGCCAACATCCTGAAAGGATCTGTCGTCCAACCCACTGACAGGAACAATTGGCATTTCCATTCTTGTCGCTGTCTGCGAAATTCGGAGTTGATTTATCGACATTTTGGCGGAACTTGCCGAAATGTTTTACCCCGCGTAAGACTCGCAAAAAGTTGATCCGGAGGCAAACGGGAAACGCAATCGGTGCACTGCCAAAAATAAATTGATTACTGTCACGGAAATAGCTAGCAAAGCTTCAACACACACAGACACACCTATACACACACGCACACACATATGTGTAGCTGACTGAAAGTTTGTTTATTAATCGATATGGCAGGACGATACGACACCTTGGCCAGGTCTCAAAGTCAAAAGCAGCTTACGGCTAAATCAAAGCAACACATGGCAAAGGAGTCCGTTCTGGCAACAGGAGAACCAAGACAGTGCGGAGAGAGAGAGAGAGAAGGAGAGGTGCCCTCACGTGACATAGATCACGTGACATGGCAATAAATAGTTTTGCGCTGTCAATTAAAGACACCTGCTGCAGGTAAGTGCCGGTGCCCTGCCACATAAGGGTGCTTCATGCTTCGTGCCTTGTGGTACGGCAAAGTCAACTCATTTATCAACTAAGGTGTCTTTAAATTGCTGAGCGTGTTACGTTTTTGCAAGACTTCTTTCAAACTGTAGAATATTTGCCATTCAAGAGGTAGCTCTAATAACTTTGAGTATTCTCTAGCATGAGTACCCTTTTGATGCACTACACACTCTTCCGAAACTTCAAAATATCATAGTTTTCATGTATTGTACCTGACTGTAAATGTTTTCATCTCTTGATTGGGTTAGCTTGTATAAATATGCCATATCTGATTTTTATAGTGTTAAAGAGTATTGCCAAAGAAGACCAAAATAGTTTTCTGATTAACTTTAATATTAATTATTCGATCGCATTCAAAGTTTAAAGAAATATTTGCAAGTAAATAATAATATTACAAACCAAAACTGTTTATTTTAGCTTTTAAAACACTTTTGAAAATCATTTTTATTCGATCAACGTGGGAACAAGAGTTCCGTTTCAAATTTTGAATCGAACTATATCTGCGTGCATTAATAACACATATTGTCAGATGAATTTACCAGCTATATCTCTCATATCTGTTCATACGGACAATAAATACTGATAAATACGGAGATGCTTTCTACTGCCAGACACGTTAACATATACCCTTCTATTGGGTTTGAACAAGAGAAACTTCATATAATATAAGAGCATAGAAAATTTGTATTAGATAGCATATTTAGCTATCTGACGCAAAAGTTGGAGGTGCGCGCAGCCCCCGTTTCTAGATTACAGTTGAAGCGAACGCCAACCCCTTTTTTGGGGGCAATCAGGAACACCTTGGACAAAGCGATTGATTGGCGCTTACAAATGTATTAGAAACTTTCTCTGTATAATTTCCGCATTTTCAGGACATGGAACCGAAGCATTCACTTCAAATTGCACTTCCGTGCGAAAAATTGTTTATCGAAAACTTTCGTTTGTGTCGAGACTTGACTCCCGTCGCTCCTCCTTCTAGCCCGCCCCCTTTCACTATATATATATATGTACAATATATGTTAGCTGCCATTCCCAGTTCAGCTTGGTATCAATGGCAAATATTTTGCACAATAGAAACGCCGCACGTCGCCTCCACCACCAAAGACTTTCTCTTCGTTCCCTTTCCCACAGGATCCATCGATAAAGTTCGCACCTATTGTCATTTTATTGATTCGTTATAAATTTCACACACACACACACGCACGCTTATCTTGCAGTAAATATAAATGGTTGGAAAATGTACCCCGCCCACTTTTCACACACTTTCAAACGGGACACGCGTGTCGTAACCCTTCCTGGGCTTATCTTGTGATGACTTTTCAATGCGATTTCTATCATTTTAAATTCCGTTTTATTGCCCTTAATCAGCAAATAGAAAAGCAGGAAAAGCGGAATAAAACCTGCGGAAAAGGGAATGAAAACTTTTTGCTATTATAGAGAAAAAGACGTTAATATAAATTGATACGTTTCCCAGTTTAATTCGATTGAGTTTTTTTTCAATTTTCAGATACTTATCGATTTTCTGGCAAAAATCTCTGCACACGGCAAAGCACTTAAAGCAGCTGTTGATTCCGGGCGTACTTGTGTGTGTGTGTCTGTGGGTGTTTGTGTGTGTGTGATGCTGTAATTTTCCAAAACTTTTTCCACACTTGATTTGATAATGTGTCGTAAATTTTCGCCTGCTTTTGGCATTTTCACTTTTCGCCCTGTGAAAATTTTCACAATTAAGGCGCATTTAATGACGTGTCGCAAATATAAACACAACACTTCCTGACGACAAACCAACCCCCGCACCCCCGCCCAGGGCCTCATCAACATGCCTTCCCCTAAATTAAGACACACCAACCCAACCCCCCTTACGCAGCTGTTGACATCATTCGGGCAGCGTCCAGCATCGTCGACAAGGAAATTTGAAAATCTCAGACTTCGCTAATTGAGCGGAACGTGAAAATTTTTCGTAATTAAATAATTTGCTTAATTTTTACGACTTGAAGCGGAAAACTCGTGCCTGCAATGATATTTTATATATGTGCAACATTCTGAAATTACGGCCAAGTATCTAGAGAATTATGGTTATTATTCGACCCATTATCAGGCAAGTGAATTTTAATAAGCCGCCTAGAAAGAGCCGGAGCAGGAAATTGTCACTCGGAATCCACCCCCGCCAAACTGCCGAAGCCTTTCACGAGTCGTCACAACTGCGTCTAGATGTTTATTAATAAATAAATTTTGAGGCCAACATTTTTTTATACCTTAAAGTCTTTTTCACTTTTTAATAAGTAAGGTTTTCAAAATTTATGCACCCGTCGTGGAGGTGCACTTTATTGCAAGTAGTTAAAAGCAGTGCACTGCTTCCTCTGTTTGCTTTAAACGAGCAAAAACAAGCAGTATATTACATTTTAAAGTGCTATAAGCACCCGCCCAAAAGTATGCTACGGTAAATGTGCGTTTGACAGAGATGAAAATTAAAAATTATTTATGGCTCTCTTTTGGGACGCTGTCGTTAATATTTCAAATTGAATTCAAAACAGCTAGATTTCTCGCTGTCCGCTGTGTGCTTTGAACTTTGAAAACAGATAGATTTGTTGAAAAAAAAAGCTGAGTTGGCAACACCACTTGCATTTGTTATCTGTAGATTTAGTTATCCAGTGAATGGTTGGGAAGAAGAGTTCCAGTTTTCTTGAGACTTATTTAATTGATCTGAATTGTATTGAATGCATAAGAAATATATAAAGAAATTGTAAAATATGTGTTAATAATTCAACAGAAAATAAAGATAATTACAAGACACACGTTGGTGTGAAGTCACTGCAAATTAACAATAGAATAATAATAGAATTATGTGATTATAGTAAGTTCCGGTATGGCGTTGTTTGTCTACATAAATTGACAGGGTATCTCACAACTTATATCCACTTCTTAGATATAAAACTCTTTAGATAAGCCACCGTTAAGCGGCCAAGCCTTAAGCCAACGTCACTACAAACTTTAATCATCGAGTGATTTAGTGATCTAGTTGATATGAATGATGTATAGTATAACCGGATTGGAAAATTGTTCCCCTGGCGCCAAATTAAAACGTGTTCAAAATGGGATTTAGTTTTAGCTTGTTTTGCTAACGATAAACACAAATGAAATTCGTTATATAAATATGTTTATTTATTTTGACGAAAATTTGCTGTACGTATTGCATATTTGCATCGGCAAAGTCAATTAACATTGCAGTTAGTATATGTATTTAGTATTTATTTAATGAGTCGCGCTCATTACGTATGCAATTTTCATTATAATCGACTGGAGTTTACGTAATCAAAGCCGATGCCCATCACCACCAGCACCACAGCGAAACAGTTGATTGAACATGCCGCAACTGCCACAGCATCTGCAACTGCCACAGCATGTACAGCTTGCTGCAACTGAGTCCCTCTTAGGGCCCCTTTCGAGTGGGTTGTGCTGGCAGTTTAGAATCTTAGTCTGACTAAGATTACGAGTCGAGTCAACTGCAGTACTCTTGGGTTTCGCGCTGGGTATCAGCTGTCGCCGACTCATTCGATTCATTCAGTCGCCCCAGAAGCGTCAGCTAGACAAGTTGCTTACAAAAAATAAACGGAACTCTCAGTTATTGTGTTGTGTTGTGTCAGGTCGGGAGTGTGTTCGGCTCAAGGTCTGTTACTGCAAAATTTGTGTATGGTTTTTGTTTTTTTTAAATGCCATTTAAGCTCGAGGCTATAATTAAGCCAGTGTTCTACAAAGATTTAAAGTGCAACTGCAATTTGAACTACCCACAACAATAGGAGTGCATTAGTATGCTAACAACTTAACTGCCGGTCACGATCTGAAGTTACAACAACAAACAACAACAACTGCAAAAGTATATTGAAAATGTTGTTGGCTTTTGTGGCCCTGCTCTTTGGTCTGGCTGGCACTGACTCGGCTCAGATACTTGGCCTCTTTGCACATCCTGGCAAGAGTCATTTCGATTTCTTTCGTCCCATCTTCACGGGTCTTGCCGAGCGTGGTCACAATATCAGCATGTACAGTTACTTTCCGCTTAAGCAACCAATGGTGAATTACACGGATTACGTCTTCGAGGGAATGCCAGTGCTGACTGACGTGGTGGATCTAAAGGTGCGTAGGCAAAGCCTGTATAAAGTGAAGTGTCCCTTATTCTCTCTTCCCTCTCTACCTTTCCAGACCTTTGAAGCCGACTCGCAGCTGCTGGGCCTGCCATTCAGGGTGCCCACGTTCTTTATGCTGAACGATTGGGGCCTACGCTCGTGCGAGGTAGCGTTGAATTCGCCCCTGATCGCTCAGCTCCTCTCATCTCCGCTGCGTTACGATGTCATCCTGATGGAACATTTTGCCAACGATTGCATGGCTGCTGTGGCACATCTGCTGGGCGCACCCGTTGTGGCATTGAGCAGCTGCGCCATCATGCCTTGGCACTATCAACGCATGGGCACACCGTTCATTAACCCCATAATGCCCATGACTTTCTTGCCCTACAGTGATCAAATGACACTCACGACGCGGCTCAACAACTTCCTGCACTTCCACGCGGTTAACCTGCTCTACAAGTAAGTCCAAGTGGGTTCGATTACAATCGTTGATCATTGATCTCAGTTCTTTCTTCCTTCTTATCTCTCTTCTCTCTTTTATCTTCCATCTCCTATTTCATTTCTTCTATTCTCTCTTTTCTATATTTTATCATATATATTTTATCATTTCTCTCCTTTCTCCAATCTCCTTCCTTCTTTCTTCTCTCTTCTATCTTCTATATTCTTTCTACTTTGTGATCTCTCCTTACACCTCTCTCCTGTCCCCTTTCCTATCTCTCCTTTGTCCTCCCTTCTTTCTTTTTTATCCTTTATACATTCTTTTATCTCCTATCTTATCTCTTTTTTCTCCTCTCTTATCTATAATCTCTCCACTTTCCTTCCTCTTCTTACCCTTCTACTCTCCTGCTTTCCTTCTTCTCCCTTCTTTCTTCTCTCATCTTTCTTCTATCTTTTATCTCCTATCTTCCATGTTATCTCTTCTTTTTTGCTCACATCTCTGCTTTCTCCATTCCTCTTTCCCATCTTTCTCTCCTCCCTTCTCCTATCTTCAAACTACTTTCTTCTATCACCTATCTACTCTCTTCTATCTCATCTCTCCTCATACCTCTCTCCACTCTCCTCCCTCTTGCAGCTTCATCACATTACCCGCTACAGATGAGATGATTTTAAAGCGCTTCGGCTTCGGTTTGCCCTCCGTCGATGAGATCGTTAAAAACACCAGCCTCATGCTTATCAATCAGCATCATTCGCTATCGGGATCTCGTCCCTATGCAGCCAATGTCATCGAAGTGGGCGGTCTGCAAGTGGGTCAAAGCAAGCCACTGCCACAGGTGAGTTAATGAGAGTAATCTTTAAAGAATGATCTTAATATATTAATGGAATTTACTCCTTAGCACCTCCAACAACTGCTTGATGCATCTCCCAAGGACGTCATCTACATCAGCTGGGGCTCTATGGTCAATCCAAATACGCTGCCGGCGCCAAAACTTCGTGCACTCTACGCTGCGATCGCCAAGCTACCCGAATATAGCTTCGTCATGCGTTGGACAAATAAGACAAAGGCCGAGAATAAGCCCGCGAATCTTCACACCTTCGAATGGTTACCCCAGCGTGATCTGCTGTGTCATTCAAAAGTCAAAGCCTTCGTCTCACACGGCGGCCTGTTGGGCACTACCGAGGCGGTCTACTGTGGAGTTCCCATACTGGTGACACCCTTCTATGGTGATCAGTTCCTTAACGCTGCCGCCATAGCAAATCGCCGGTTTGGAGTTATTGTCAATTTTGGGGACTTCGATGAGCCGCATCTGAGTAAAGCCCTACGTACCATATTGGATAATGAGTAAGTTCAGCTCAAGATCTAACTAGATTTTCTGGTATACCCAAGTCCCTTTTCAGTTTTGCCAGCGAAATGAAGCGGGCCACAGTTTCCTTTCGCGTGCGTCCTCAAGAACCGCTTGAACTGGCGATCTGGTGGGTAGAACATGTCATCGCTACCAAGGGAGCTCCCCTATCGTTGAGCGTGGCCAGGCATATAAATTGGTTTATATCTAACTCGATTGACGTATACTTGATCGTTCTATGCATCGTATTTCTCGCTCTGATCGCCGTCTGGAAATTATTCAAAGTGTTGAAATGGGTGTGCGGCAGAGCTACGACAACTACGCCGACATTTAAAGCCAAACAACAATAAAAATCAATTGTCAACACAATAATCTTATTAAGCTTGTCTCTATTTTTATAGCGATAATCAATGTTTAATCTGTAATAAAGATTTTCTTGATTACATTGGATGAAACTCAAATATCAGCAAGTAGAAACACATGTTAGTCATTCTACATATTTAATTGATACACTATATGTTGTATAATCTACTCGATCTACTAACATTGGTACCAAGCACCGAAAAACATCTATAATTAATTTCCTGTTATCAAGAAGTCAAAACAAAAAGATCCCCTGAAAGCTTTTGTAGCTCGCGCGTACCACTAAGTTGGGTGATACCAGTCGAATTAGTTTCTTGGTATTCACAATATTTTGAAAGCTTATGTTATGTTTGTATCGATTAAGACATTCGTAATGAAGTCATTCAATAAATACCCTATAATGAAAGTCGGAACTTACCCTACCCTACCCAGTCAATTAAATGAATTATGCATGAGATTTAAATGATTTTCGAACTTTACTGGCAATGCAAATTCTAGCTAGAATACTTATTGGATATCCCAGTTCGATTGGTAGAGTATAACAGAGAAAGCAGTGCCTGTTGACGAAAATACCCCTTAAACAAAATATATTTTTTATAATTTATGTACAAATTTGAATATGTCATCTATATGATGTTTAACAAAACGTGACGACACTTGCTAAAATGTATTTAGTTCAGCTGATTAACGCAAAGTGCTACTACTGATAGTACTACATATACATAGTTCATGTTTATGGCTGTCGCTTGCCCTTATGTCCGTATGTCCGTCCTCCAAAGATAGTTTCCCTAATCTTTCAAAAATTCAATAATCATTTATTTTCCATTCGATTCTCGCCTTGTAATGCTGACTTAACTAACATAAGTTGAGATTCGCTAATGTAATTCTCTTATATAATATAATATATAAAATATTCAATGTAGAGTATTTTTTAGTATATGTACCATATATACTATTACATAATTGCCTTCGCATCACGTAGTCATCAATTCCTACCTGCATTACATTTTTTGATTATATTACGTGTTGGCAATAAGAACCACTGTTCAGTGAGTTAGTACAGTCAACAAAATTTATCAGTGACAATAACTACTCAAACGGCAGACATGATTTGATAACAGACTTAAGCGATAGGACCGCAAATTAACGTCACTTCAGGTCTTCGATTGTTTACGAGTCTCGTGCTGCGCGAACCGGTTGCAAAGCACTCTACACACACACACATACGTTGCTATATTTGTTTGTGTGTGATCGGTGACTTTGCAAATTTTGGGGGAGAGCATTCACATGGCACGCAATACACGAATACAACACCAAAGCACGAGGCGCCAACGGAGCACTTCGGTCACTGAGAGTACAAGAGAGAGCACACAGCCGAATTAAATGAGTGCACTTGCCTACGATGGCTGTAGTGAAAGAGTGCACATTTCTGGTGAGAGCATTAGAAGCCAGCAGAGCTTAGAAGCCTGCAGATTTGTACCGTCGCGACGCATCTCTCTCTGCTGCAGCGAAAGAAAAGGAAAGAGTTCGACTAAGACGAATGGCGAAAGAATGCAAAATTTTAGTTGCAGTTACTTCGCACAATCACTGCTGCAGAGAAAAAGTGCAGATTTTGTTGTTGGAATGGCTGTGCACTCTGCAGAGAAAGAGTGCAAATTTATTGCTGCTTTCGGCTGAGAGAGAGCACAAAAGATGAGCCGAGACGAAGAGTCAGCAGCTTCGCACTGTCGCTGTAGCAGTGAGAGAGCAAGCATAACGAAGATCACTCATACAATGCTAACTGTGTGTGCATGTGTGTGGCTCATTGGCATTTTTCGGCAGCGCTGCCCAGCTCAGCAGCGAGCAATGCTCCCGAATGCGACAAAGTGTGTGCGCCCGTTTTGCCAGTCGGAAATCGTACGCGAAGCAAGTAACAAGTGTGTTAGTCTCCTTCCTCCCCACACAGCAGTCAGTCCCCGCACATTGGGTCTAAGTACGCATTTAATTGACCTGCAATTTCGCCATTTCTTATTGAGATTTGCTCAATGAACTGAGCCGCAATTAACAAGAAAGTACTCGGTAAGTCTGCGAGTGCATTTCCAATGCACTTTTTTACAAATTTACATAATTCTCTTGTGTCATGCGCAGTGCGACAGCGGCCAAGGTCAAATCGCATGCAACAAGTGCGCGAATTGTCGATTTTTCTAATTTTAATTCTACAAAACATTTTGCATACCAATTGAACATAGCAAACATAGCATCAAATATGCTGAGACTGCTGCATTCCTGGCAGGCAGCACTGTTGCCGCTGCTGCTGCTGCTCTGCCCGCTGTTCTTGCTGCAGCAGATCCATGTGGTCGATGCCGGTCGCCCGCTGAAGGTGCTCGGTCTGTTTCCGCATCCGGGCGTCAGTCATTTTCACTTCTTTCAACCCATCATGAATGCCCTCGCGGAGACGGGACACGATGTGAGTGTGGTCAGTCACTTCCCGATGAAGAATCCCCCCGCACACTATAAGGATTACCCGATTCAGGGTATGGACAAGCTGACAAACAGTATCGATTTGAAGGTGAGTCGGTGAGGCGAACCTAATGTGTGAAATTTGTTTACAGCTGTTTAACGTAAACAATTAACAATAGACTGTAAAGTGCGCTATTAAGTTACTCGTTTAATTATTAGAAATAGTAATAATAATTATTAATAATAGTTCCGTCAAGTTTCCCGTTTTTCTCAGCAATTAATTGAAGATGTTTTTGATCGAAAAAAAAATCAGTGAGTTTGTGTGAATACCCCTAACGCAGCACAAATTGTCGCAAGGCAAATGCGTGCTCTCTCTCTCCCTCGCTCGATATCTTATGCACTTTCACTTTTCATTGTCTAACTACATGATGAATAATATATCTTAAAAAAAAAATAGGAAAACTAGTGACGAAAGCTACTATCCAGTGTGCACGACTGTCATATACCCTATAGACAAACGTAATTTAAAGGGTGATAATTAATTATAATCAGCAAAAATATATATTTTAGCTTTAATTCTACATTTTCTATTAGTCTACATCCAAATAAGAAGGCAAAAAAGGCAAAATTCTACAATGAATTTTATCTGCGTGCAGATAATATTACCAAACTTGGTAACCCTAGTTCTTTTAGTCTCTGAGATCTAAGTGTTAATACAGGCGAGCGACCACATATCGACTCGCCTGTTGACGCCGTCAAGAATATTTCCATTATAAATATTTGCCTTGTGAGGTTAGTGAAAGCTTCTTTTGCCTTCTACAAATATTTTCAGTGTACACAGAGCTATAATACCCTATATACCATGAATATAACCTATTACCCTTTTGAGTATATAAATACTTAGAGGGAAAGAAAACAAACTTGACACTCAAATCTAAAACCGACGTAAGCGAAAGTAAAGCGCTCAAGTAATTTGGTGATATGTATTTTGATTGTTTCTCTCTTCTTCTCTGTCACTTTGTTATTCTCTCTCTTATTCACTCTTATCTCTCTCTCTTCCCCTACAGATGTTTGAGAAACGCACCTTCTACAATCACTTCGTGGAGTTCTTTTTGCTGCACGAGTGGGGCAAACAGTCCTGCAACTTGACGCTCCGTTCTGAGGCCCTACAGACTGTACTAAAGCGTCGCGCAGGCTATTTTGATGTTATTGTGATGGAACAGTTCAATACTGACTGCATGATGGGCGTGGCACATCAGCTAAAGGCACCCGTTGTCGCATTGAGCAGTTGCGCCCTCATGCCGTGGCACTACGAACGCATGGGTGCCCCCATAATACCTTCCCATATACCCGCATTGTTTCTGGGTCAGTCGCAGGACATGGACTTCGGCGGACGACTGGCCAACTGGATAACCTTCCATGCGCTCAACTGGATGTACAAGTAGGTGGATCCCCAGGGGCAGCTGACTATAACGGAGACTAACTCTTTCTCTCTCTGCAGGCTTATCTCTGTGCCCGCAGCCGATGCTTTTGTGCAGTACAAGTTCGGCCACGACATGCCCTCAGTGGGTGAGCTGGCCAAGAACATTTCAGTGATGTTTGTGAATCAACATTACTCGCTGAGTGGCCCCAAGCCGCTGCCCCCCAATGTCATCGAGTTAGGCGGACTGCACATACAGAAGGCGAAGCCTTTGACTCCGGAATTGCAACGCCTGCTGGACAATGCCGAGCATGGAGTGATCCTTATCAGTTGGGGATCCATGATACGCGCTAATTCGTTATCGGTGGCCAAGCGAGATGGCATCATACGTGCCGTGGCGAGGCTAAAGCAACAAGTGATCTGGAAGTGGGAGAACGAGACGCTGCCCAACAAGCCAGCGAATATGCACATCATGCAGTGGCTGCCACAACGTGACATACTCTGCCATCCCAATGTGAAGGTCTTTATGACTCACGCAGGTTTGATGGGCTCCTCCGAGGCAGCCTATTGTGGTGTGCCTACTGTGACTACGCCCATGTATGGTGATCAGTTCCTCAACGCAGCTGCTTTGGTGCATAGGGGCATGGGAGTGCTTCTCAACTACGAAGATATTGGCGAGAATAGCGTAATGCGTGCCCTCAAGCGTGCATTGGATCCCAAGTAAGTGGAGCAGTTCATATGAAGGATTAGTCCGTGATTTATACCCTCTTCTTCTTTCTTTCCCAGATATGCTGAGGCTGCCAAGGTAGTGTCGCATTCCTTCCACCACAGGCCACAACAGGCCCTACAGAGTGCTGTCTGGTGGGTGGAGCATGTGGCTCACACTGGCGGCGCACCACTGCTTAAGCCCAGCTCCGTGGATATGTCACGTTTTGTCTACTATTCACTCGACTTGTATTTGGTATTTGGCACCATTTTGGCCCTCATTATTGCCTGTTGGGTCTCTCTAATCCGTCGTTGCTGCGGTCAGCGGAAGGATGCAAAGAACAAACAGGATTAGTCCGCATCCCGATCCTTGCTTAGTCTATGTGATATTTTGTATGTTGTGGACACGCTCTGTGGATGTCCTTGTGAGTGTAATTTGTGAATTTATATTCGAAATATAGAGAGAAAATCAACAAAATTTAAAACTAAATGATAATTGTCTTAAATGGGAAGTGGTAAGCCGGGTGAGAATTGATCATACTTGCAGAACTCAAAGAAATATGATGAAAATATATAGAGGGATACCCCCTCATACGCACATGCTTTGAAATTAATCCCGACAGATGGCGCTCGCGCTTTGCGCTCGCCGCCTCCCTTGTTAGCTGACAGAAGCACTTTGTTTTATGCTCATACTTTCTTAAATAACTTCTGTGTTTATTGTTCGATCGGATTGTAATTTGGACACTACGTAGATAATTCATTCAGCTTAGTATATGTTAAAATCAGAAAGTTGTATCTTTTATACAGCGCTTACAAATTGAGTTCAAAAATTAAATTATTGATTTGTGGGGACGGTGGGCGTGGCACCTAACATTTGAAATAAACTTGATCAGCTTATAGTACACAGGACTCTTCCTGCCAAATTTGGTAACTCTAGCTTTTATAATAGCTGAGATCTGTGCGTTCACACAGACAGACAGACAGACAGACATGGCTCAATCGACTCGGCTTGTGATCCTGAGCAAGAATATATATACTTTATGGGGTCTCCCACGCCTCCTTCTGCCTGTTACATATTGTACATTTGCACAAAGTTAGTCTACCCTTTTTTGACTATTTTCAATGGTCGAAGGGTATAAAAACAAGCTCTAAACTATTGCTTAAAGCATCGGAGCGAATTAGAAAAGATCAACAAAACTGATCGAGGAGAGTTTGGCAATTATTAAGTGTTCAAGCGAACAGATCTTTGTAAGCTTATCATAATTTTTGACATTAAACGATTAAGAAAAGCAACAGTCGCGGGGCACTCGACAGTGGGATACACTTCGACCAATGTTCCTATGTATGTACAATACACATATCCATGTGCACATGCTTTGAAATTATTCCCGCCTCCCTTGTTAGCTGACACAAGCACTTGGTTTTATGCTCATACTTTCTTAAATATCTTCTGTGTTTATTGTCCGATCGGATTGTAATTTAGAGAATACGGAGATAATTAATTTAGCTTAGTATATATTAAAGTCAGATAGTTGTATCTTTTATACAGCGCTTAGAAATTAGGTTCAAAAATTAAATTAATCATACCTAAAATTTGAAATAAACTTGATCAGCGTATAGTATACAAGAGTCTTCCTGCCAAATTTGGTAACTCCAGCTTTTATAATAGCTGAGATCTGTGCGTTCACACAGACAGACACACAGAGCAAGAATATATGGTACATACTTTCTAGGGTCTCCCAAGCCTCATTCTGCCTGTTGCATACATTTGAACAAAGTTAGTATACCCTTTTTTAACCATTTTCAATAATCGAAGCGTATACAAATTGAAATAAACAATTGAAAATGGATCACATCATCATATAAACTGTTGAAACTGATCGAGAAGATTTATAACTGAAAAATCAAACTGATCTTCAACTATACGAAGGTTTCACATTGGTTTGCCATTTTCTGCTCTTATACTCGTGATACTAACAATCTTCATTAAAAGATTTCTCTGCAATAGTTTGCAACCCAAACATACGTGTATGTTATGATCTTATAAATATTTTCAAAAAATCTCTCACGAAATAATTCAGTTGTTTCCGTCTGCTCGACCTAAACAGACTTATTGCTGCCGTCGCGGAATCTTAGGGTTAATTATAGACGTGCAACTATTATAGAAATATATAAATGAAATTTCCGAAATAGTCCTCAAACTATAAAGACTAAGTAGTTCTATATTTACTTAAAATGTGCGGAAACTCTATGGGAAAACTACTGCTGTTGTTGTCCGTAATAGGTTGCAATAACGCCCTAAAGATATTGGGCCTTTTTCCGCATCCCGCTGTAAGTCACTTTCAGTTCTTTCAGCCAATAATGCGACAATTGGCCGAATCGGGTCACAGCGTGGATGTGGTGAGTCCCTTTCCCGATACACAGCCCCCGCCGGGGTACACGGACTACCCACTAACCAGTGCCAACCTGAGCAACGTGCTGGGTTTCGATGTGAGTCTCTGGCATTGAGTATCTTTATGGATATACTATATATAGTGTGATTATATATCTTCCTGTGCAGCTGTTCGAGGGTCAACGTTTCTCGTTTCTTCTGCCCTACGTGGAGTTCTTCTACTTGTATAACTACGGCAAGGAGGCCTGCAACAGCACCTTGAACGGGCAGGCACTGGATCAGTTACTGCTCCATCCTGCGGGCTACTATGATGTGATTGTGCTGGAACAGTTCAATACGGATTGCATGATGGGCGTGGCACATCAGCTGAAGGCACCCGTTGTCGCATTGAGCAGTTGCGCCCTCATGCCGTGGCACTACGAACACATGGGTGCCCCCATAATACCCTCCTACATATCTGCACTGTTCCTGGGTCAATCACAGCAAATGAGTTTCACTGGACGCCTGGGCAACTGGATAACCACACACACGCTCAACTGGCTATACAAGTGAGTTGTATCTATAAGAAATAATTGAAGCTTCCCCACTCTCCACTTGCTCTTTAGACTCTTCACTGTGCCCGCTGCCGATGAGCTCCTGCGGCGTAAATTTGGTCCTGGCCTACCCTCCACGGGTGTGCTGGTGAAGCACACCTCGCTCATGCTGATCAATCAACACTTCTCGCTAAGTGGACCAAAGCCGTTGCCACCCAACGTGGTCGAAGTGGGCGGGCTCCACTTGCGTAAAGCGAAGGCGCTGCCGGAACAACTGCAGCAGCTGCTGGACAACGCCGAACAGGGGGTCATACTCATCAGCTGGGGCTCCCAGCTGCGAGCGACTTCACTGAGCAATGCCAAGAGAGAGGCACTGCTGAGTGCCTTGTCACGTCTGCCGCAGCAAATCATCTGGAAGTGGGAGAACGAAACGTTGCCGGAACAGCCGCGGAATGTGCATGTCAAGAAGTGGTTGCCACAACGTGATATACTCGCACATTCAAATGTTAGGGTATTTTTTACCCACGGTGGCTTGATGGGCATCACTGAAGCGGTGGCCAGTGGAGTACCCATTGTGGGCATGCCCATCTATGGGGATCAGTACCTCAATGTCGCCTCCCTGGTGCAACGTGGCATGGCGGTGCAGTTGGACTTCAAATCTCTTACTGAACAGTCTGTATACAATGCACTCCTGGAGGCCTTGGACAGCAGGTACAAGCAGCAGGCAGAGGCAATCGCCACTGCCTACAACGAGCGACCTCAGCAACCTCTTGAGACGGCTGTGTGGTGGGTGGAGCATGTGGCAGAGACACGCGGTGCTCCACTTCTGCAGCCCAGCGCGGTGCATCTGAATCGCTTTGTCTACTACTCCCTGGATGTGTATGTTGTCGTTGGCGTCCTGCTGCTGCTAATCCTTGCCTTCATTAGAGCAATCTGGAGATGCTGCTGCTCCAAGAAGCCTCCCCAGCTGAAACACAAGTCAAACTGATCACCACATTGGAGTAGAATATAAAATACAAAGTGAATATATTAATGGAATCAAAAAGAACAATATCAGTTTACAACTTTGACTTGGCTGCGACAGGGAATCCCAAGCGGTAGAGGGCAACGACAACAGCGCCACCCAGACCCAGATTGTGCTGCAGTGCCAGCTCCACATTAGGGACCTGACGCTTCTCAGCCTGGCCACGCAGCTGCCAGCAGAGCTCGGCACACTGTGCCAAGCCAGTGGCGCCCAGAGGGTGTCCCTTGGAGATCAGGCCACCACTGGGATTGATCACAAATTTGCCGCCATAAGTGTTGTCCCCACGATCAATGAATTCGCCGGCCTTGCCCTCGCCGCAGAGACCCAGAGCCTCGTAGGTGACCAGCTCGTTGGCCGAGAAACAATCGTGTAGCTCCACAACCTGCACATCCTGTGGCTTGTAGCCGCTCTTGGCAAAGAGACGCTCTGAAGCCAATTTGGTCATGTCGTAGCCAGCAATCTTCATGAGGCTCTTGTCGGCGAAAGTTGACTCCGGATCACTGGCCATTTCCATGCCCACAATCTCCACTGCCTGCTTCTCCAGTCCATGGCGACGCACAAATTGCTCGGAAGCCAGAATGGCAGCACCAGAGCCATCTGAGGTGGGGCAGCACTGCAGCTTGGTCAGTACGCCCTCAACCACCTGAGGCGACTTCATAATCTGCTCCAGCGTGTATTCATCGCGGAATTGTGAGTAACTGTGGAAGAAAAGAGATATAGATAACAACGATTAAACTGGGGCAATCAATGTTCAGTGCGGTCAATGTTCAGCCAGTAGAGGATGTCCCCCCAGACAGCAGCAGATTAGATTAGCGAGTGTCTCTCTTTCGATTGAACTTTCGACTTAAGTTGGGACTTACGGATTATTGACCGAGTGTTTGTGGTTCTTCCAGGCAATCTTGCCGAAGTGCTCGGGCTTTGTGCCGTACTTCTGCATGTGCTCCTTGCCAGCGTTGCCAAAGATCTGTGCTGCCATGGGCCCAGCTCCGATCTCTGTCAGCTCCCCCGTCTCAGTGATGTGACGCTCCATGGGATTAGCACGATCGAAGTACTGGATATATGTAAATGAAAATGTGATCACTCTCAAGTCTGATATTCTTCTGGACTTGAACCTACCTTGGCTGCCAAGGAGCCACGCTCCATTTTTTCGAAGCCCAGGGCCAACACGCAATCCGCATTGCCCGACTCGATGATCTGCTTGCCCAGATACAGTGCACTGGATCCGGTGGAGCAGTTGTTGTTCACATTGTAGACGGGAATGCCCGTCATGCCCACCTCGTAGACGGCACGCTGTCCCGAGGTCGAATCACCATAGACGTAACCCACCACAGCCTGCTGCACATCCGTGTACTTCAGCTTGGCATCCTGCAGGGCCTTAGTGACTGCCTCCTTGGCCATGTCCGGATAACAGACATCAGCACGGCGACCAGGTTTCTCGAACTATCAAAGAAAATTCTTAGTTGGTGGCCGCTCAAAGGTCACGATTAAATTGAGATTGTACCTTGGTCATACCGACACCGATAACGTAAACTCTTGTCTTGGCCATTATTATGCTGTTGCTGTTGCTACTGCCGCTGCTGTTGTCGCCGGAGATTGAAAAACAAATGCAAGGCAAAGGTTCAGCTCTGCGCGAGATCAACTACGAAGCAGTTCAAATGAACGACGGGCTGTTCAAGTGAACCACAAATTTGTTTCCTTTGTTTCCACTGCAGGTTAAATTCCAAACGGCTTTGCTGCGTAGTAATCACTTTCTGTTTGGAATCTGAACTGAGAACAGTTTTCGCTTGCAAGCACGTCTTGCAATTTATACATGCATTTTTCACTCAAATGAAAACCATATTCTCATTTTTAAATTGTATTTTATTAAATTAGTTTTATTAAACCTTTTAATTCTTTAAAAATTTCACACTGCTTTGCGAAATAAACACTTTGTGTTGGGAACAGCGAGTGAGAACACTTGCTGCACTTGCTTGTCATCGATACTCTCTCTCACAGCTATCGATAGCAACATCGATAGGCCTCTCAACTCTCAGACTTAATAATAACAACTTGTTTAGCCCGTCGAACAACTAACAATTAGTAACTGATTAAAGCCGAATCGCAGCGGTTGCACTTTCTTACGAGAATTTAATTGTTGTCAGCTATAGAATGTCGAAGACCCGAGTATACGTTGTGGGTGTCGGCATGACCAAGGTAAATATTTGTAAATGTAAACAGATTTAGTAGCGGCAGTTGCAGCAACCGAGAGAATGGCACAATAGGCAAAGAAGCTGCAAGAAAGACCAACTTCCTCCTCCTTCTCCTCCTCTATCCCATCCAAAACATCAATTGTCGCAATCGGACTTTGAACTGCGGTGCACTTCGGTCAACCAGTCGAGGAATCAATATGTTGATGTCGAGTAATCTAAATCTTGTTCTCTAAGCAAGTGCTCAAGTGTAACGATTAAATTCGATTATAAATATCAGCAGATGAAATTAATTCAAATGCCTCCCCTCACTTTCTTAAGTTCGAGAAACCGGGTCGCCGTGCCGATGTCTGTTATCCGGACTTTGCCAAGGAGGCTGTCACGAAGGCTCTGCAGGATGCCAAGTTGCAGTACACGGATGTGCAGCAGGCTGTGGTGGGTTACGTCTATGGAGACTCCTGCGCGGGTCAGCGTGCCGTCTACGAGGTGGGCATGACGGGCATTCCTGTCTTCAATGTGAACAACAATTGCGCCACCGGATCAAGTGCGCTGTTTCTGGCCAAGCAGATCGTCGAGTCGGGCAATGCGGATTGCGTGTTGGCCTTGGGCTTTGAAAAAATGGAGCGTGGCTCGCTGTCAGCGAAGGTAATTGCATAATAAGTGACCCCAACGAGACTTTAAAAAAACCTATGTATAATTGTATTTTATTACTCGTTTTAGTTCACTGACCGCGTTAACCCCTTGGAGCGTCATATCACTGAGATGGGGGAGCTAACAGAGATCCGTGCCGGGCCTATGGTTCCCCAGATTATTGGCAATGGAGGCAGGGAGCACATGCAGATGTACGGCACAAAGCCCGAACACTTCGGCAAGATTGCTTGGAAGAACCACAAGCATTCAGTCAATAATCCGTAAGTGCATATCATTATCGCTCGGGCGACATACATATGTATACGGCATCTAATCAACAATGTTATCTATAGCTACTCACAATTCCGCGATGAATATACCCTGGAACAGATAATGAAATCCCCCCAAGTGCTTGAGGGCGTGCTTACCAAGCTGCAGTGCTGCCCCACCTCAGATGGCTCTGGTGCTGCCATTCTGGCTTCCGAGCAATTCGTGCGTCGCAATGGACTGGAGAAGCAGGCAGTGGAGATTGTGGGCATGGAAATGGCCAGTGATCCGGAGTCTTCTTTCGCCGACAAAAGCCTCATGAAGATTGCCGGCTACGACATGACCAAATTGGCTGCACAGCGCCTGTTCGCAAAGAGCGGCTACAAACCACAGGATGTGCAGGTCGTGGAGCTGCATGACTGCTTCTCGGCCAACGAGCTGATTACCTATGAGGCACTGGGTCTCTGCGGTGAGGGCAAGGCCGGCGAATTCATTGATCGTGGGGACAACACTTATGGCGGCAAATTTGTGATCAATCCCAGTGGTGGCCTGATCTCTAAGGGACACCCTCTGGGCGCCACTGGCTTGGCACAGTGTGCCGAGCTCTGCTGGCAGCTGCGTGGCCAGGCCGAGAGGCGTCAGGTCCCTAATGTGGAGCTGGCACTGCAGCACAATGTGGCGCTAGGAGGCGCCGTTGTGGTGGGCTTGTATCGCCTGGGATTCCCGGCTGCTAGCAAGATCAAGCACAATCTAACAGCTGCTGCCAAGGCAGCCACTAGCGAGGAGGGCTTCAAGGTCTCCCCACTGTTGAAGCTACTCGAACAGGCCATGCAGGAGGACAAAGACAATCTGATTGAGAAGGTGCGTGCCGTGTACGGGTTCAAAGTGAACAATGGACCTCAAGGCCAGACGGGCTACTGGGTAATTGACGCCAAGCAGGGCAAGGGCAAAGTCATTTTCAATGGAACTCGTAAGTGACTCGGCGAACTCTGTCGGGGGATTCATTAACTGTTAATGATTTCTGATTTCTGTTGCAGAAAAATGCGATGTTACTTTCGTCATAAGCGACGAAGATGTGTTCGAGCTGTTGACGGGCAAGTTGCCGCCGCAGAAGGCCTTCTTCCAGGGCAAGATCAAGATACAGGGCAACATGGGCTTCGCCATGAAGCTGATGGATCTGCAGCGTTCGGCGCAGGGTCGCATTGCGGAGCTGCGGGCGAAGCTCTAAGCTGCATTCCCCATATACCCTATTCCATTTACTACCCGGGGTTGGTTGGTGCAGATCATTATTGTATTATTTTGTAGCTCTTAGCTCGTAGCAAGTTATTGTTATTATATTCTCTCAGTTAGTAATCATTCCAAAATCTGGTAAATATATAAATATAGTAAACAATTTAGAATTTAAATTTTTGTACGATCCGAATCTTTATTGTTTCTTCAACGTGCATTGGTTGTTTTAAACTACATTTATATTGTGTATATATATGTATATAATTATCGATATATATATAAATGTGTGTGTGTGTGTGTGTATGTGTGTGAGTGTGTGTGTACACACTCGAAACACTTTTCAAAAATGTCATTAGGAAAAACAAAAAAAATACAGCGAGTAATTACTGGGCGCCTTTGCACTCTCCTAATGCGAGTTAAAAATACTCCGCATACTGGTATATATATCCTTATATATATATGGGTGTTAGAAGCGCCTATTAAAGTATGTCTGTTGCCAATGTGGTGTATCTTAAAGTGTTTGCGGTAATAAATTAAAAACTATATGTCTAAAAAGAGTTTAGCATTTTTGAGCTTAATTCTCTACAGTTATCAAATATAATATAGGGTAGGTGTGTGTGTGTGTGGGTGTGTATATAAACTTATTCCCCTTTGTTATATATACAAACTAAGTGTGGTTTTTGGACCAACTTTCTTAAGCTTTGCTTGCAAGTTGCCGAAACGAACAAATTTACAGAAACAATTTGCAACAAGTTGTAGCTGCAATAATATATACCATATATATATATATATATATATATATCTGTATATATATATGATCACGATGCGTAACAACATCGCTGGTGCGAGGAGAGATGCCTCAGTAGCTGTTGTTGGAGTTGGCGTAGGAGGAAAGCGAAGCGTTCGTGCTTGTTGTCGTTGCAGATGCCGCTGCCGAGGCAGCAGCAGCGCCTCCAGCTGTGGCTGCACTTGCTGCGGATGAGCTGCTCGAACTTGTGATACTGGGCTTATTGTCCATGCTGGCCATAATCGAGCCAAGCAGATCGACTGGTGTGACGGACGTGGTTTTGGCTGCAGCTCTGCTGCCGGTTAAGATGATCTTGTGCGAGGATAAATTGAACGTTTTGTAGCTTGTGGTGCCGCCGCTTGGTTTGGGATTTCGGTTTGGTGTTGCAACAGCTACAGCTGTCGCTCCTGAAGCTGGTGGTGGCGGCGGTGGCGGAGGTGGTGGCAAGGGCATTGGTGGCAATGGGGGTGTCAAGACCACAGTAGAAAGACGACCCACTAAAGGTGTCAGCGATGCAGCCGGCAGCACAACCTTGACAACTTGTGGTGTAGGTGCAGGGGCTGCTGGTAAAGGTGGCTGCGCTTGTGGGTGTGTGATGCGGACAACGGGCATTGATTGGGGTGGCGGTGGTGGGGGTGCTGCTGCTGCTGCGACTGGCGGCGTTGGTATATCCAATGGTATAACCTCCTCACACATCTCAGTCACCTCTTCCTCGTGATCCACATCCAATTGTGGCGTGCTCTCCACAATCAGCTCGTTGCCCACATCGTCAACCGGATCAGACGCCATGGTCGGTTGTGGAGACAGCGGTGGTGGTGGTGGGGGTGCAGTTGCTACTAGTACTGGTGCAGGTGTTGGTGCAGAAGAAGGTGCTAGTACTAGTACTGGTGTTGGTGCAGGAGGAGGTGCTAGTACTGGTGCTGATGCCGGAGGAGGAGGAGGTGGTGCTGATATTATTGTTATGCTTGGAGAGACTTCATTCTTGCTGGCGATCATGTTCGTCGTCGTTGTGGTGGGTTCATCGGATACCATTTTAACTTGAATTTTGATTTCGGGCTCCTTTTGATTTAAGCTATTCACATAGGCTTCGCGATGCATGAAAGGGGTCGGCGGTGTTGGAGGCACTAGAGGAAGCAGTGGCAAGGCCGGCAGTGGAGTCACAGTAGCGGTTGGGGCACTGGTAGCAATTGGAATAGGTGCTGCAGTCGGAGAACCAACAGTTCCCCCCGCTGCTGCTGCTGTTGCATTGAGTGAGTTAACTTCATTGGCCAAGCGTGGCATCTTTGCTGGCGATGCCGTTGGTGTTGGTAGATCCGATTTTGTTGTTTCCTTTTTGCAACGTTCCTTCTCCTTATCCTTTTCCTTATCCTTATCACGACTTGATTTCTCTCTATCCTTGCTGGATGACTTTCTCTCCTGCGAAGCCGCCGCTTTGGTCAACTTATACTTGTGCTCCAATACCATTTTGCGCATATCAATCTTGGAGTCATCTTTGCTGGGTTTCTTCTTAGGAGTGTTGCTGCTATTGCTGCTACTGGAACTGGTATTGCTGCTTTTGGTTTGCTGAGTGGGAGATGCGCTTGATGCGGAGGAGTGATCATTGTCCTGGCTGCTCTCGCTGGAACGTCGTTCCTTGCCATCCAAATCGATGGCCTTACGCTTTGCCTTGCCATCGTGCGTACGCTTCGATGGTGTCTTCTTGCTGGGCTCATCGTGTCCAATGGGATTAGGCAATATGGTTTGCTTCTCCTTGTAATGAGGCGTCTCAGCCAACACGGGATTATTCTTTTCGTTAATCACCTCCTGGCCGGGATAATACTGACGCAGGCGAAGGTGCCAAGCTGCGAAGAATAAAACAAGACGACTTAGTTGAACCCTTTTCGTTCCACCTCTGCTGCTACTCACCTATACTCGTCACAGCCGTTACAGTGCGAAACTGATGAATGATATTGCGCGGTAGAAAGTAGATGTCATTGTCACAGAGCTGTATGCGGGCATAGCGAATGCCATCGCGTCTCAACTGATTCAGTTTGGCATCCTCGATCCACTGCACACACTGAGATATTGGCGGCTCATGCAGATCCAATTGAAGCATTTCCACCAGCGTATTAAAGTCCTGAGCGGCAAAGGCAACCACATCTTTGGTGATGCGGTTTTGATTATAGGATTGTCCACAGTGCACAGCCTTAAGAATACCTAATAAATAAGAGGGATTGCAGTTAGCAAGGGGTATATAGAATATAAACCTAATGAAGTTTAGCTAAAGCTATGGCTCACCAACTGCAGCGGTGGTGATGCGTTCGTGTCCGTGTCCCACGTGATCTGCGTGCGCCTTGGTGCGATCCTCAATCATTGTCTCACGCGCCTCAGACAATCGCGGCAGATACTGCAAGTTGCGCAGCTCATTAATGCGAGTGCTGAAATGAAGAGAGATTTGAAATGTATACGAAACAAAAGGATTTCTTACTTATAATTATCATTTTTGTGCCTTCATAGAATTTCTTGATTTGTGCACGAAAACTTGACGAGGAATTTCTAAACTGTGCAGCTACTTTGGTATCCATACTAATCCTACTCCATATCAAGGCTAGAGACCCATTAAGAACGTGCTTGCTGGTTTCGTCTGCTTCTTTTTAAAGTCTGCTGTGTTTAACGAGGTAATAGGTTCACAGTATGTTGGCCATTAAGCTCCTTAGCTTATCAAGGATTGAAATAGAAATCTGACACTGACCCTATTCCACAAAATGGTAAAGGCCCAAGCACCGAAGTGGAGGACCCTGCACTCGCTAGCTCATTCTCCATCTTGTTGCCTTGAATCCAATACAACACTCCACCAAGAAAGAGTGACTTTCTTCCACGAGAAAAGTGTCTAAGGGCAGTTCCAACATTCTGCCACCAAGAAAGAGTGGCTTTCTTCCATGAGGAAAGAGTCTGAAGGCAGTTTCAACACTCTGTTTACCAATTAACAATTTCTTACTTACCGCTGTCGTTTTAGCGGAGTCTTACTGTTCAACTCCGCTGTGGGCACTAGCTGCTCACCAGCGCGTATCCATAGAATAGGTCCATCGTTCGATTGACGCGGATCCGTTTGTAGTATGGAATTGACGGCCCAGGGCATAGTCTGCAAATGGATTCATTAGTCACAAGTTAAAGCTTGACTCAGTTATGTTACTTGCCTTGCATAAGAACGGATTTTGCTCGATACGTCCGAGCAGATCTGGAAAATAACCACCAACTTCCTCGTGCACCTTGCCCACCAAACTGATCTGATGCAGTGGTCCATACCGAAAGGTGCCCTGACAATAATTACGCACCACCTAAAAGGGAATACGATTAACATTAATTGAACTAGATGTGGTCAATCCTCACTCACCTGTTCATTATACTGAGCCATGGTGCAGGTCTCTATGTCGGAGTTACGGCCTAGGACGCCCGCCTTGACTGTAAGCGTTGAATAGTTCTCAGCCATGTGCTCCAGTAAATCGGGTATATAGCGTGCAGCGTCATGTACAATGCCCATCACATGGTGCGCATAGCCTTCCTCATCCTCGGCAAAGCATACGCTGAAAAACTCATCCACTAGCAGCTGCATCTCATCTGGCGGCAATGCATCGATCTCATGTTGATACAAATGCACCACAGAGGCACCGCCATTGGGATACTGTTCCACTTGTATGAGATGACCGTATTTAAGATTCTCTAGACCAGCGGGTGCTTTCCGATTTGCAGCTGGGGGCAAGCTCTGCACAGTCTGCCAGGCGCCTGCAACGGGTGCATGTTGCACACATTGTACGCCGACACTGCTACGCCTTATTTTGGAGCGCTTATAACACTTGGAACAGTCGCGCGACGATGAAGACGACGAGAAGGATGACGAGTGCCGTGAAGCGGAAGAAGACGAAGAGGAAGATGATGATGAGGAAGTCTTATGATGGCTGGAGGACGATGATTTACGTGCACTGGAGGAGCAATTGGAGGAGGAATGGTGATTATTGCTGTTGGATGACGACGACGACGATGAAGATGTTGTTGTTGATGTTTTTGGCGCCGGCGAAGGCATCAGTACAGATGAGTTGCTGTTACTAGTGCTGTTGGTGTTGTTGCTGCTGTTGTTGTCGCTGCTGTTGTTGTTGCTGCTGCTGCTGTTGCTATTGCTCATCACATTCTCCTTGGGCTTGACAACATCTGTTGCACTAAAGCTCAACTGTCTTGTTACCTCTTCACGTGTCTTAATCACTGCTTTATGTGCATCTCCATTGAGCAAAGGCTTCGTTTCAATTGATTCCCTTTTGATATCCGTCTCTGACTTGATAAGTTTGTTATTCGTAAGTACCGTTACTGCTGCCCTCTCCTTCTCCTTCTCCAATTTGATTTGCTGCTCGAATGCATCAGCCGAAGCAATATTCAATTCCTTATCCTTATCCTTTTCCTCCTTGATGGAAGTCAGCTTGCTGGAACTGTTGTTGCTGCTGCTGCGACTGCTGTCCGAGCTGCGCCGTCGATGGGAATGCGAATTGGATGAGCTGCTCGACGATGACGATTGTATCTACAAAATCAAAGTTAATTTTAATGTAACTTATACACATAGATTATTAATGCTACTCACTTTATCTCGTTCTCGTTCTCTCTCTCTATCACGATCGCTTCTGTGCGGCTTTTTATCTTTGCTACGTGAGTTATTATTATTGTTGGATGAGGAGGAGGAGGAACTAGAACTTGTCTTGTAATCGCTTCCGTGCCGATTAATATAGGATTTGCTGTTGCTGCTCTTGCTGTTGCTGCTGTTGGGTTCTCGATCCTTGCGTTGATCGGAGCTGCTGCTGCTGCTGCTATTACTGTTGCTATTGCTGTTGCTGCTGCTGCTATTGTGGCGCTTATCTTCATCTCGCTCACGTTCCTTATCTTTTTTCTTCTTCTTGTGATTACGTTCCGCTAAAAACAACAGAAAGGAGAGAAAACTGATGCAAACAAAAGGAAAATATCTCTTGGCATCAACGTTGCTTACCCGTTTTGTTGCTATTGCCGTTGCTGTCTGATTCGGCAGCCGTTGCTGCTGTTGCCGTAGTTGCTGTCGCGGTTGCCGCTGCTTCCGTCACTTTGACATTATTCGTTGTTGTTGTTGCTGTTATTGTTGTTATTGTGGTATTTGCATTGCTCTCGCCATTGCCTTTGCCTGGCAGCTGCTCTTGTTGTTGTTGTTGTTCTTGTGTAGTTTTAGTGCCTTTGTCATTATTGTTGTTGTTGTTATTATTAATGTTGTGGTTGTGTTCTGTGCCCAAGACATTGGTCCCCTCCTCATTTCCCAATTGCGCCTTCTTGTTGTCGGCGCCGTCGTTGTTGTTGCTGTTGCTTGCCACTGCCGATGACGCCGCAGCAATTTCAACGCCGTCGCTGCTACTGCTGCCGCAGCTTATCATTGTCTGTGTGTGTGCAAAATGGATAAGAAAAGTATTAGGCGCAAAATTGGGCGGCAGATTACGAGATGATATCGACATTGACTTACCGTTGAATTTGTGTGTGTTGTGGCGGTGGCAGCGCTGCCAGCGGTATCCTGGCACATTGTGGACAGCGGCCAAGTTGTATTTTCGCCGCCGCCGCCTTCTAATGTGTTTTCCATACTGTTTGTACTGGTGTGTATTTGCGTATGTTTGTGTATGTTGTGTGTATACGTGTGTGTGTGTGAATATCGATTTGCAAGCTGCTCGCCGTCTACGTGACGCTACTCAGGAAGCTATCTAAATCTCACGCTCAATTTGTTTGTATTGCTTGGCGTACATTTGCACTTGCATTGGTATTGGTGACCGGGTTGATGCACGTAATTTTACGCCTGCTCACTTTTTAATAATAATTTCGCGTTTTCGTTCTAGAACGAGCCGTAGTGGTACGTCGTGCATTCATTGTTTGCCTTGCCGATAACTTAGGGTTGTCGCACATAAGTTTGCGATGCATCGATAGGCGTGACTTACACACAAATTATTATGCGATAGCTGAAACATATCGATGTTTCATTATACAACACTGATAAATTGTGGGATATATTTAAATAATCGTAGTTATTTATTGCATTGTTGACATTTGTAAAATAAAAAATAAAATATTGTTGTTTTGTTTCTCTTAATGTATTATCTTTATTGTTGAAATATTTTTTCTCCGCTTTTTATGAACTTTCAGAATAACAATGTCATAATGTATAAACTTTTATGCGATCTAGTAATTTGCACGAATCAAAATTTTTAATAACAACCGTGACTTGAAAAAATTGTGATGTTGTAGAAGGGGGGAAATAATAACCAGAAATGTTTTAACTTTATCATATTAGAAATCCAACGCGTAAGGTTTTTTTGGTTTTTTTTTATCGTTTTGTAAAGACTGCCTCTAAGTGCCTCTCTCTATTTTTTTTATATTTGCACTCACATGTAACGACAAACAACTGTGCTGTGTCGCCTGTTCAATTTTACATTCAGTCTTACAGTTCAAATTATTTACACCCTATTCGGGCACGGACTTCGTGGGTTCACTGATATTATCCGCGGGCTTTATAATCGTTATATTCGTTGCATTATCGACTATATCATCCTTTTTGACATGCAGCATGTCGATCTCAGTGAGGGCCACATTTGGTTCCTGCAATAAAATACGATTAACGGGTAACACAGTGCAACAGAAAATAAGACAATGGTTAACCATAGACCATGGTAAATTATTAATGATTAATGATTGTTGCCTTATTGATAGTGCTTTATATACACAATAAGGACTGTTACTCTCGACAAAACTACCTTTATGGCATTATAAATGCGTTGCATAGAGGTCTGCGTTACTCACCTTTTGCATGGCCGCCTCGGACACCTGCAAGTGATATCTTTCCCTACAAAGCCGTGTCAATAGCCCAATGCCAAGTCCACGATTCTTTGCATATTTCGTCTCCCAAGCATCTAACAGACGATTATAGTAACGTGCATTCTCAAAAAACGGCAGAAACATATGTGTGCCTGCAGTGGGAAATACTCGCTCCAACGGCAAGCAGCGATTCAATTCATCCTCGGCGACAATCAAGCAGCGTACATCATCTGGCAGTAGATTGTCCAATATTGTGTCCACATACTCCTCTCTGAATTCAATGGCACGACTTGTGAAATGATTGTGTTTGCGTACCTCTTCAGCAGTCAGGCAGGTGGTGAAGATACGTTTGTCATGACACAGTGGTCCCTGCATCTGCAACTCCTCCAATATCTCCTGTTGCTGTCGTTCATTCAACTTCGGTGGTACCTGATATAGTGCCGTATTGAGTACGGCCTGTATGAGTGGTCCCTTCACATGCAAGTCAAGCGGAAGTTCTGAATGAAGCGATGGCGATATATTGATCTCCAATAGCCAAGGTACCAAATTCTCGTCAAGCAATACATCGAAACCGAAGAGTTCGTAACAATTGTAACGGAAATTAACATTCTGACGATACATGCGATTTAGACCTGATTCTCCACTAACAATGCCCCTAATGACCAAGTTTCGCAATGTTGCCCACAATCGTTTCGTATTCACGCCACGGTTCTCCAGGCATGACCACAGCGATTGCAATGTCCACTTGTGTCCTTGACAGGCATTGAAATCCTCGTTTTTGGCATAGTTTTGTGAAAACTTATTAATGCTATAATTTGTGAGATGCATACAGCGCTCGTCCAAATTTCCCAGCTCAGAGCTATATTTAACGGAAGCGAATCGCGCAAGCCCATCTTTGAACATATAAATACGAAGCGGATTTATGGATGTTACCACAACATATAGACGCATATCAAACTTGTTGTCATTGATCAGTAGCGGACGTTCAATGTACCTGGAGAGTGGGAGAGAGAGACATAGGAGATATACATATACATATGATATTATAGGGAGTGGGGGTTACTCACTTTTGTACCACCAGGGGACGATCCTTGGGGAACTGACTCCACTTATTTACAATGCGTATGCCTGTGCCACGTGCACTCGCTGGCGGCTTTACAATCCATTTGGTTAATTTTGAGGCATTCTTGGGCCACACTTGCCGTAGTAACTCCAAATCATCAGGCATTATATACGATCTGCATGGGAACAATGAAAGGCAGCTCGATTATTTATGCTAAGAGGAGTATATATTATAAGCCAAACTTACTTTTGCATTATACCAAATTCCTTTTTGCCATATTTCTTCATATTATTAGCTATGCTGCGCCACATTGTATCCTTTCTGCCAATACGAAAGGAGCCAGGCATATGGTTATATTTCTGATGCGATCGAATTGTACGGAAACCGGGACTTTTCATGTGCTTCTCCCACACAGCCATCCAATCCGTTGTATCTATGGCAAGTTGAGATCATTGTAAATAGAAATAATATAATATAGAAATCATTTCTCACTCTTGATAATACGAAAGCCTGAATTGAGCACCACACGCTTTACGATCTTCGGCATAACAGGACTCAGTTTCCATTTGAGTACACGATGCAGAGCCGCAGGCATTGTGGGACCTTTGTCAGCATGTGAGGTGAAATTCAGATAGGGTGGCACATTAGGGAATAAGCTCGGCGATAATATGCACTCTGGTCTGAAGTACACGGATGCCTCGGAGTCTGTTGTTGCCGCTGTAGCGACCGATGCCTTGGACGGTACTTTATCCAGTTTTAATCGAATGTGTCGGCTCTGATTAGTTTCATCGTTGTCATCGTCCAAGAAGAAGGGTGTCCCAATGTAATCTTCTTCGGAATCTGTATCGTCGTAGCTGGTTATTTCGTCGATGGCTGCATAGTATAGATATGGATTAGTTACGATATCAATATAATTGGCTGTTCATTGAATTTGATTTACCAGCGCAGGGATCATCATCGTTCTGGCGTAGTTCATGGTTCAAGCTAACACATTTGTTCAGTGTAACGCCCATATACATGTCACCAGAGGTCAAGCGAGTTCCCGCATACTGGATGGGCAATTGAGACGGTTGCGCATAGAGCGATGCATACAGGGATGTCTCCAGGGCCGATGCTGCCGATTTGGTTAGACCATTTTGGGTTAGAATTTTACTTTTCTCATCGTGCTGCTGTCCAGTAAGCATGCTGCTGCCATGGAACGTATTAACGACTATCTTACTGCCCGCCTTAAGTGTTGTTGCGCTAGAGGTTTTTGCCAATCCGCTTCTCAGTGGTGGGGAAGTAGTGCCGCCATTGGAACGCTTACAGCTGCTGCTGTTGCCGTTGCTATTCGTGTTATTTTTCGCAAGAGTATCTTCACGTGCACGCTTTAAAAGCATCTGCGGGTTAGCATCGGAGCAAACGCGCAAAGCGGGACAGCCACAAGAACATACATGGAACATGGAACATGGGGAACAAACAGATAACATAACAATTAAAAAGGGTTTGGTATTCGATTAGGTTGAAGGACAAGTATAGTAAAGCACATTTGGATTGGCTGAAGGAGGCCAATCATGCAGAGCTAATCATTAATGGTTATTGAAGATGAATACATAAGATGAACTTGGGAAGGGAACAGACAAATAACAACAATACAGAATACAGTAAAAGGAGACGAGACATTTATGTAGGAAATTTATAGAGGGATTTTAGAGATAAATAAGAAAACTATGGGAAACTGTTTCATGATTAATTAAAAGACATTGCAAGGGGATTCATTATATGTACATGCATAGAATACAATTATAATCAAGTGGTGCAGGCAATGCCAAGACAAAACCAAGGTCCAATTGGATTGTGACATAAAGAGAGAAACAAGTTAAAGACAAGGCAACTTAAGCAAACGTAGCTACTACAAGACACTGTAGACACACAGAGTGGTTCAAAAAGATTCTTTGCCTGCTGTAAATACGCACCTGAACTTTCTTATATGGCTCAGACTGTAGCACACCAACTACAGGCGCTGGCACAGAGTTCAACTTGGGTGTGATACGCGGTGGCGGCGACTTGGCGGGTGCTGCAGTGACAACGGCAGCAGCCGAAGCATCCGTAGTTTTTTTCAGACTTTGCGATGCCGAAGACTTTTGATGTTGATTGTGATGTTGATGCTGCAATTTTGTATTAGTTTTAATAACTGCTGAATTTCCTCCAGCTGAGCTACGCTGCTTTTCATTGTGCAATCGACGTGGATTGCGATGATTGCTTGAATTAAATGTATGAGATTGGTGCGTTGAATGAATTTCACTTGCATGTTTATTGTTGTGATGAGAGAGCTCCTTGCACATGACCATCTTATCCTTATACAATTCGACCTCTTCTAGCCAGGACTCATGGAAGTCCAAGATCTCAATGCCTTTGCTACGGGGCGGAGTTAATACTCGATTATGATGGTGCTTTGCATTCTCCTTTGTTGCAGCTGAGCTGGCGCTGGTCTTTGTCGTATGTGAACGCATCGCTGGTGTTGCTGTTGTCCTTTTCTCAGTTGTTATCTGTGCCATAACGTTTCCACAGAGAATTTTGATTGCTGCCAAAGAGAGATTGAAGATGTGAAGAACCCAATTAGATTTATAATAACTCTCCCTTTCTTCTGTTGCACGCTGTCTTCGTGCACGTTGCACGTTTGTGTTTGTCCGTGTGTGTCTTTTGTTTGGATTATGTGATTCGTGTGCGTGCCCAGCTGTGTAACGCCATTACTTATCTGGCTCGTCTATGTCTGCTGTTTGTCGTCCGACTCTCCCATCGGTGTATCTGTATCTATATGTGCAATTGTATCTGTATCTGTTGTCAATGGCTGCTATTGATAGACATGGCACAGCACCAAGATCAACGCCGCACTGCTAGAAACCGTCAATTGGACTCGTTAATCGAATCTATTTAATTAGCAGCGGTATCAATGGGATACAAGATCGCTGGGCGTTGGCCAAAGCACTTGGCGCGCTTCACGCTGCCACTGCCGTGTTTGAATAGACAACCTGAAGCCCGCGTAACTCCGTCATATGTTGCTGCCACTATTATTGTTGCTGCCGTTGTTGTTGTTGTTATGGCTGTTGCTATTGTTGGTGTATTATCCTCTGTTGCACAGCCGGCGTCGCGTTGCGTTTGTATTGTATATTTTTTGACTTTTTTCTGAGCTACTCTCAGAATCAGACTCTCACCTTTTACATTTAAACGCACATAAATAATTTTGTAATTGTATGTTGCAAATATACCGAAAATGTCCTAACATATCATAGATCACTAGATCAAAAAAAAAATGTAATTATTTTCAAACTAAATGCCGGATAAGCAAAAGATAACAACAAACACGGCTGAGTGTGACCGTGCTGAGGAAATCATAAAATCCAGAGAAAAATACCAAAAACTACATGACTGTTTGAGTGCGGCCAAACTATAAGTGCTGCCAGACAGACAGTGCTACCCAGCAGATGTCAAATAGCAGAGCGCGCATTTGAATTGTAAATTAATGAAGTATTAGAAGATACGCTAATTAAAACCAACTTTGAAGCATATAATAATATAATAATATGACTATAAAATGCAATTAAGCTGTTGTTGTCGTTTTAACGAGCTTTGCGCTATTCATTCTAATAGATGGGCGCATAAATCAAGCAAAGACAGACTGAGAAGGTTCTACCTGGACTGGACACACACACGGACAGTTACAGACGACGCCCATCAAGCTGACGACCTACACGAGTGTGTGGCGAATGCGCAGATCAAATGACCCGCTCTTGTTGTTGATGAAGACATCAACATTTCAATTTATACACCTCTCTCTCTTCCTTTTATTGATTTCGATGTACAAAGTGATTTATCGCAGATCCTGCGGCAAAAACGCAGACCCATTTTCACTGCGGCAAACATAAGAACCTGAACACACACACACAGAAGGAGAGAGAGAGGGACGCGGAGGCAGATACGAATCTGTCGATAAGTTGTGGCTGCAGCGTCGGCAGTTCGAGCGCTTAAACGGCACTCAAGGCACCGCCTACAAAACGTCAACACCAGCCCGGACTGGCCTGGACTGGCCCGGGACCTGCCCAGGAGATGCGACTGCAGATGATGAACTTATCTTCATCTTTAAATTGTTTAACGTGTTTCTCATTCCTCTGCCTCTCGGACATTTTGCGGTGCAGTGGCAGATGAAGATATGACCATGTGTCCAATCCCAGATGCAACGATTCTGATTCTGCTTTGCCGCGGGCGCTGTACGCGCTGTGTGGCCCTCACTTTTGGCTTAGTGTTTAGTAAATATTATTAATTAACACTTAATGAGCGTAGTTAGTGTTGAAGAGCACAATAAACTTGATCTGATTAATTCACTTTTGGCATAAACGTTTCAGATTTGATCTTTCAGTTTTATAACATTGATTTACTAATCAATTGATGACATTTTGTGACAGATTTTCTTGAATTTCAAAACAAAAATGTGTAATACCGGAAGATTTTCAATTACCTTTAAGAAAGTTTTTGGCTTTTTGAATAATCATTGTTGAAATAGATTGACACCGTTAATAGTTGTTAAAACTTTTATGATTGTCAAATTTCTAAAGCACTAGTTTTTATTCCAAGTGCTTTGAGCTGGTAAATTTAATTTAATCCAAAACTATTCGAAATGCCGAAAAAGATTTCAAAACAACAACAACAACATTTCGTGCTAGCCTGCTCTAATTGCTTTTCTTTGTGTGTTTGTCAAATACTAATAAGCGTAATGAGCAAACATTGATCAACACTGAGTGGGGAAGAACCAAGAACCGAGGCTGGCCAAGTTTAGAGTTACAGGACCTTTCATGGTGTAGGCGGATAAGATTCAAGAATATCGAATATCGATTCGGTTGCTGCCTTCTGCTTCTGCTCTCGACTCAATACAATTAATTAAGGCCGCACAATGCACTCAACAATGCACACATAACATAATACACAATCGACTCGTCACAGAATTATAACTAATTTTCAGAAACTCGTTCCACTTTTGCCAACCTCAGGCATGTGTGTGCTTTGCGCCAAGAAAGGCTTAGGCCTTTTGCTATTTTCGGCACCTTTTGGTTAACCTGAGCTGAGCTGTCGGGTCTGGGTTCTAAAGGGATTCTCGATCGGCTCCCCTTGATTAGAGCTCAATTTACACCGATTCAAGGTGTGCAGAGTGAGAGAGAGTAACTGAGCTGCCTCACTTTGGCATTATGCAATTACAAAAGGGTTTTCCCTATGCGAAACCATCTTCGTTTTTCTATTGATCATACGCACAGACACATATGGTTTCCCCCTCTTCGCCCCCATGTGTTGCGTAATCGAGACCGGCTGCACCTGAGATCATATCGACGTAGCTCGTCGCAGCTATTCATAATTGATGGATTTTGCTAGGATTTTCCACACGCAGACAATCGACTCATGTGTGAGAGAGTGGTTGCTAAAGGTGCAAATAAAAAGAAAACGGGTTGATTAGCACGGAAATCTTTAACTGAACTCGAGAGTGTTTTCCATTGTGAAAGTGAAAGGAAAAGCAAATTCAAAAGAAGAAACCTGCCATAGAATTATATGGCTAAGTGGGTAGCTCAAGAAGTTACAGCTGTGTGCCAAGAGGGTTCCCTAAGAAAAAAAACCTTATTCGGGATTATGATATAGTAACTTTACAGCTGATTTCTATCAGATTTCTATATTAGTAACTGCAAATTGAAACTGATTTTCATCAAGTTTTCCAATTTCTGACTATAACTGTGACTGCGACTCTCTCGATGACTTTGCGACCCTAACGGCGTGCATAAAGTCTGCCTTAAGTTTCCATTTCGAGCCTCGAAATATGCCCAACAAACAACACAAAATGGATGCTCTTCTCTCAATAGTCGTATAAAGTTAATCGGCAGCTAAGTCGACGATTAATTTTACTGCTTATTTTGTTTTCATGCCGTTTTTATAATAAAAGTCCATAAGCTCTACCTGTGCCCCGTTCGACAGTTTTTTTCTCTTTCTGTGACGGCGGTTTTAATAAAATTGGAAATTTATTGTCTTTATGGGTTGGCCACGAAGCACTCTCTATCTCTCTCCCTTTCACCCTCTCTCTCTCTCGCTCTTACACTCTCTTTTGGATTTGGGTCCAAAAAGGGGCTGTCAAACTACCTTTAGCTTCTGCGAAATTATATGCGTTTAAGGCTGACGATGATGACGATGACAACGTCGCGAATTTCTTGTTTTCAATACCCTGGAAGTGTTGAAAGTGGGAATATAGGTTTTGGAAAGGTCTGGAATGAAGCGTATATAAGAATTATTGTTAGATATTTACAAACAAAGCCCTTAGATATTAATATTTGTCTATCTATACACCTAAATCTCAGGATCTACTTTACCTATAATCATCCAATTATGTACTACAAATAAGAATCTTTGTTGGATATTAACAGACCTCATATATATTGATATATTTCTTTTTACGCAGCTTGATCTCAGGAACTACACAAGCTGTGGTCATCTAATTTACAGAAATATAGAATAGCATATGTGGTACAAACAAGAATCTCTTAGATATTAATACTATATTTGTACCTCTACATACCTTTATCTCAGCATCTATTCGAAATATGTTCATCAAATTTAGTAAGTGAATTCGCCTATATCATACGCATATAAAGATTATTACAATTTTAAAATATTTCTCTACAAATTCACAGAAAACCGAATCGCGAGTGCAGTTTAAAAGATATTATAATGAAATTAGTTGACTGTACTTAAAACAAGTCAGATTGATTGCAACAAGTCAGAGATAAAACACAGTTAATATAAATCCTTTTGCAGGGTATCTCACAGCCTCGCTCCCTGATGCTTCTTTTTCGTGCACTCTCTGCTTGGTGGTTCGTTTGACGTTGATAATTTAGCAAATATAAAGGAACTCAATATTTTGACAGCATTGCGCGCTGAGTTATAGAAAAAGTCGGGAGTTAATTTGGCAAAGAGCAGATGATGCGCCCAATGCGGGACCCAATCGATGTCCGGTGTGTCTCGCCACGTGACGAGCTGAGATTTCCCCCGATTCCAGACTGGGTAAGGGTTCGCTTGTCAACAAATTATACAATGTGAGTGTGGGTGGAGGGTCCTGGACAATGCGAGAACGGAGCAGCTGGTGACGCGCTGGTGACGCTCTATTACACACACATTCACACGCACTGTGAGCCGCAAGGTATTTAACAATTTAAGAGCTTGCTTTAAATTACATGTAGTTCGACACCCCACACGGGGCATGGGGGAAGAGCGACGGGGCCCGGGGAGGCAGGCCGCTTGTGCGGTTCCCGAGCAATTTAAAGTAATTTCAGGTTTCCAAGTCATGAATTATAAAGTATTTCTCCACCCACAGCCCCTTACTTGTGGGTGGGTAGGGGTGACGCGTCTTCAATGCATGACGCTCATCCTTTAGAGGGGGTTGACGATGGGGGGCTATAATTATAGGGCTTCTCTTGGCTTGCGGTACGCACAGCACGATTTGTTTTCCACAAAGTTAGTTTTCATTGTCGCATGTTTGTACACAAATTGCGAGTACTTCCTGTGATCGAAACTTAGGAACTCTTTACTATATTGCTATCGGCCTAGGTCTGTCGAAATGATTTCATTTACCTTCGCTACTGTTTCGATGTTGTATATAATTATTATCAATATTTGCTACAGAGTCGGGGAGTTCTGCAACTTGGAAAATTGATTGTCAGTCACAGCTGTTGTTGAAGTTGCAATCGGAATCGAAATCTAAAGTTTTATTATAAATTAAAAACTTTGTAAACTAAAGAAAAGAAAGATAAATTAATATATTTTAAATTAAATATAAATACTTATAATGTGAAAAATCTGTAATGCCTTAAAACGAATCATACAAATTAGAGATGCCAGTTGCAAATTTAGAAAACAATAAAAAAAAAGAAAATGGATATATTTCTCTTATTATATATATGTATATTTCACTTATATTACAGTTGCAAATTTAGAAAACAAGAAAAAGAAAAAAAATTGTTATTTCTCTTATTATACAGTACATTCTATAATGTAAAGTGCCTGTAATTACTTGAAACGTGGCGTATTTAAGATCTCAGATGATATTGTTCACGCTTCATCATGAACAGACATTAAAATCCTATAAAAAATCGTCGTATTTAAATTATGAAATTCAAGTAATTGTCAGTGTATTCTCACTTAAGGCTTCCGGTCTTTAAAAATAAATGAACATCAGCAAATATTTATGCAAATCGGGTGTTTGGTTTTTATTATGGTTTTATTGCATATCAAAATATTTATGAAAATTTGTTTTTTTTTCTTTTGGCCTAAACGAGTTGAAATATTTTTAGAGATCCCACTGAATTATTAGCTTCATCTTTTATGTGAACTGTTGTAGATCCAAGTTTCTAGTTTAGCTTAAGCTCTTAAGAGCATATTCAGTTCAAGACTCATCAAAAGACTCTCATAATGTGTGTGGAAAGCGAGGCAAAGAAACCAAAATCCAAACCGATTGGGCAACAAGTTGGGCAGCTTGTTCGGTAGCCGTCGGAGCTGGTCTGACAAATTTATATGGCTTATATGGCAAGCGAATCCATAATTGAACTGTAAATGGTAAAAATATTTATTGTCTTATCACATCGTATAACTTGCGGTGTCACCACATAGTGCGGGGAAAAACCAGATGGGATGGAAATAGAGCAAGCTATTCAACTAAGTGCAAGAGCGACACTTAGAAAAGGCACGACAAGGGTATACCCTGTAGCAAGTGGAATTTACGAGTAGTTGCTCTGCTTGTAAAGATAGGTGTTATTGGGTTTATTAGGCTGGTATTATATGGTTACAGATACAGATAAGTAGTAATGCTATTAAAAAGATATATACTAAATATTTCATATTATTAAACATATAATGATTCCTTATTAAAGATACAATGATCCTTTATTAAACATATAATGATCCCATATAATGATAATATAATATAATGAGAGCATACACCTTAAGGATTACAGGGTATAAACATGAAAGACAACAATTTACATTTGCCATGAACAAGAGAAGTAAAAACAGCTGCAGCTACTCAAGCTGTTTGCAGGTCTAAGCTCCCACAGTGGCTATTTATTTAAATACCGCTAGAGAAAAAGGCTGCCAGAGAGAGAGAGAGAGCGAGAGAGATTGAGACAGAGAGAGAGGGAAAGAGGAAGCAGTGCGAGAAGAAAGAGAGCGGCAACAGATTGCAGATTCTGAGTGTGGATCAGGTACCGCAATTTGTGCATAAAAATAATATTCATCGTTATCGTTATTAACTTATGTTGTTTGCGCTAATGCCGTGAGGAGTGTGAAGAGGGAGAGAGAGGCAGAAAAAGCCAGATAGAGTGAGAGCTTGTTCATAAGAAGGCAATCACAAGAGAGAAAGAGAAAGAGAGAGAGAGGGAGCTGCGCATCGGGAGTCATAAGAAGGAATCTCTGGAGTCGCCTCATCGTCGTCGCAGCAGTTGGCAACTAAATGCGCTAATCCGCGTGTTGTCAACTTCATTAGCCGATAAACACGCCGACACATTAAATTGGGGCCCCGGCAGCGGAGGCCAGTCCAGGCCAAGTCCATGCGGCGGTTACCATTTGAAGTTGCCAACGAAAAATTGCTGCCACTTGAATTTTTAATGCCCATAAAGTATGCTGATGCTGCTGGATGCAGTGCAGCCTCGTCTCCGCTTGGCCTGCCTTCGTTATTAGCCAATCCCCGTGGCCAGCTGACTTTGACACTTGGCAAATGTTGTGGTGCCCCACAGGACCAGGTCTGTTCCACCAAGCTGCAGCTCTCTCGAGCTTGGCTGCCTCTCTCGAGAGTTCACAATAAAATACGACGGCTTAGCTTTTGTCTGCTGCTTGGCTAGCAGTTGGCCCTGCTCCTCCCCCTCTCGCCTTAACCTCTCTCTTTGTCGATTTTCGATTTGGTTGCCGCGGCCCGTCGTCAGGTGTGTAATTCGATATCTTTGCTCTTTAATCCCGCTCCCCAATCGCCAGCCATTCGTTTGTGTGCGCGATTTATATTTTACAGCAGGTCAGGGGAGCAAAAGAGATGGGAGCAGGGCAGAGGGAGAAGGCAGGGTACCATCCGGCCAGGACACAAGTTGGCTGCGCAGGATGCGCCACTAAACAATAATTATGACAACAATAAAAGCAAAATAAGCTGCGCAGCCGTCGCTTAATTTAGCCGTACAGACCGTAGCGAAAACCTGCCAGAAAAAAGGCTAAAGAAAAGGAGAGAGGGTGAGAGAGAGCGAGAGAGAGGGGGGAAACAAAGGCCGTCGAGGCCATGCGGCGAACGAGGCTTTCAGAGATTAGGGGGCAATTATTGCTTCACACGGAGTTCGCTTTTTGAGGTTTTGTTTTGGTTTCGCGAATTTGACTGAGCAGCATCAACGACAACAGCACAAGAGTTGGAGGAGAACAGGTCTCGTCTAAGCGCCGGTATAGAATGTCCTTACGCAGAACTGAGTTCAAAGATCTATGCACTAAGAGGGGCTAAAGAAGGAGAAGAAAAGATGGGGAAAATAAGTCTGATTTGAGCTTGAAAGCAGCTGCGATCCTATAAAGAATAGAGAAATGAAATAGTTTCTCTCTTTCTTTCTTATGTAGCAATAATAATATTAAATTTAAAATATAACAATAAGAATAATAATACAAAACAATAATAACTGAAGGTTAGTAAGCAATTAAAGTGAAGATTCATAAAGATATAATTAAATATTATAAACGACTTTAAGAACTGAAATTTTCGAATTTTGTGGAGGAAAAAACAAAAAAAAACAATGTTTCACTTGTATGTATAAGACATTATCAGAGTAAAAAATTATATATGAAATTATGAATATTTGTTACAATTATATATGGATCTGAAAAATCTAAGAATGATAAAATAAAGATGACTTTGAAATTTAATAGTGTTATCTGGGTTAGTTTCTGAGCTCTCCATCACTTTATCCCCTCCGATTGCTCCATTACTTTTTATATATAATGGTGCAGAATTGAATGGTATTGTGTATATTCAATATAATTTCTCAACTTGATTGGTACTGATAAGTTATTTCTAAAATCAAAACTAGTCTTAATACAAAAATCTTAATTTCAAATTGTTCCTATGGCAGCTATATAATGGTCTGATTATGATGAAATTGCATAAATGCATATTATTTATATAGGATAAGTCCTTTACAGTAAATTTGAATGTAAAATTTTGACAAATAATAAAAATAGGTCGGTAGTTTGTATGACGTCTATACGATATATCGGTCCGATCGGGCTTGTTCCGACTTATATACAGCGTCCAGTAATAAGAGGCATGTGTACCAAGTTTCATCATGATAACTTTTTAAATCAGTCAGAATATAATATTATAATAATACAGCCATGCTGTCTGCGAAATTTAATGGACCCACCTGGCATAGTTTCCAAGATGTTACAAGCCAGAAGTCTAAGATAAATAATCTAAACTGTTCTATATTACGATATATTTGTACCACCTTACTTAACACTTACAATTCCTGATCACGCAATCTTCCCATATCAATTAGTAGAGAAATTGTACTAAGATCATTTAAATCTTAATCCCAAAATCGTTTTTTATCTTTCTTTATATCTTTCTCCAGCTTACAGCGCATTACCCAACAGTTCCAAGTGCAATGCTGACTAGAAAATCTCCCCGTACCACATCTCTAGCTGTTAGGGCCCTTCTCAACAGTCGCGCCAAAGGCCCCAATTGAAGAAGTAATTACTACTTAAGAGCAGCATTAACGCTATCACTTACACATGTCACATGCTCTTCGCGCATTACTGCAACAAAGGGCAACATGGGGAGGGGTGGGGGAGATCGTGAATACCCGAACGGACAACCAAAATACCTTAGGGTACCCTGGAAATAACAGCCTCATCATGATCTTGACCGAGCACTGAAAATGCTTCTACAGAGCCGTGTCTCGAGTTGGGGGTCTGTCTGAGACCCATCATCATCGTCTTGGCCAGTCTTACAAAGGGGCCAAGGGGTAGCAGGCAGGGAAGATGAGACAAGGGATCGACAGAGGGGGACAGGGCAAACTGGCAAAACCTTCGCACACGGCGGCAACAGCGACTGCGGCATATTGATTAATGGATCAAAGTCTTTTGACACGAGCTATTTTGGTAAGAAATCCTTTGTTGATCTTAACAAACACACACAGTACGCTCACTCACACACACAATCGCGCACACACACACACACTCGTACTGTAACGCGGTATTTAAAGTTTTTTTTTTCAGTTCGTTATTCAATAAATTTTCAATTTTGACTGATTGTGAGTGGAATAAGGTCGTCAGTCGTCGGTGTCGGTGCGTTATGATGTATGTTTATATGCCCCCAGTATTGATGTGTGTGTGAGTGGGGGTGTTTATGTGAGTGCGAGTGTGCGTGTGTTTGCGCTTTTTAACTTCAGCTTGTTGTTTTGTTGTAATGCGCTCTTTGTAGTCGCTGCTTGCGGGTGTTTTGTGTTATTATTATGATTGTTGTTATTGTATTATTGAATTGTTTGGGCCAAAGCACTTGGAAACCAAGCTACATGAGGCACAGTGGGACAGGCAGCAGTAATGAGAGAATAATTGAATTTATAATTTAAATATTGAAGAAAGAAGAGGAGGGTTTTACAATACTCTGCATTTTTAACAAATTTTAATTGCTTTATTTTATTATTATTATTATTTGTTATTATTATTGGTTTATTTATTTTTATTATTATTACTATTACAAATTGGTAATATTGTCCGCCTGCTGACATCCATTTTCATAACAGCTATTTATGAACTGAAAGATTTATCCTGGAATGATTAAACTTATCTCTTTGATTTTAAGAAGGTTCACTCCGAGTATTACAAAAAAATACAAAAAATCTTTTCTTATTCTATACATATTAATATGAATATTATTATTATTATTATTATTATTATTGTTATTATTTTACTATTATTATTATTATTATTACTTTATTATTATTTTTTTATTATTATTATTAGTATTATTAGTTTTTACTTGGACTTACAATAATATATAGTTTAATTCTCTTCAATTATTTACATATCATATTTAATTACTTCCCCATAGCCATCATTCCACTGTGCTCCACACGAATTTGTCTGGCATGCACTGTGACTGTGCCATCCATTATCATTAGGATGCCTGGAACGCCACACACTTGCGGTACAATACGTAGCTCGATGTTGTACGTGGAATGCCGCACAGAGGTGGCTGTGGGCAGAGGGAGGAATATGAAGGGGGGTTGCTGCTTGGACGGGGGCTACGGCTGCTTGACTGTATTTGTTTACAATTCCAATGATTCAAGTAGTACGAAATGTTTTATACACGGCACAGGCTACCCCAAAAACAAAAAAAAACAAACGAGTAATAGAAACAAAATTGAAAATGATCAATGGGTAAATACCCTGCGATAACAAATATCCATATCTTTATAAATATCCATATCTCTATAACCTTTAATAGATATTATAGATTATATAGTATATATCCTATATCTTTCGTTCACTAGATACTTCAGACACTCTCTAATCATTAAATATGCTATAAAAGAAAGTAAGAGAACGGTATAAGAGGTACAAATACCCTGAAATCATAAAATAGTGTCAATAAAATATACTCGTAGTTTAAATATATAAATAAATAAATTATATAGAATTAAAAGAATTAAATTAAAAATAACTATTCAAATTCGTTTTTTTGCTCTTCTCATTCGATCATACATATATACCCCTTCATTTAAATTGCAGGGTATGCGCACTGCTGGCCGTGGCAGTGGCGGCCATTGTGTGACTAAATGGAGCTGTAGCTGTGCATTTACACACACAGACACACACAGGCAGAGACTGTGATTGGGCTTGCGGTGCGATCAGTGTGAAACGCGTTCGCGAAGATGGATTTCTTTTCTTATTTTCCACACTTTTCTCTCTTTCCCTCTCCCTCTCTCTCTCTGCGCCTCTCTCTGTATCTCGCTCGCTCGCTCCCCGGCGGATCAGACAAAGCCAGCCAAGTTGTTTTGTTGTGGCAAGCATTGTTGTTGTGATCAAAGCGGCTTGGCGCGCCAAACGATACTCGAGCAGCAGCAAAGTCTCAGTCTGAATATGAATGTGAGTACGAGTGTGAGTGTGAGTATGAGTTGTTCTTTTTGGTGTGTTTTTTGGCCAGAATTGTTGCTGTATTAAATTGTAATTACTCATGGCGCTGTGTGGAGATCTTAGCCAAGTTGGGGGTGTGGAAGGCGGGGAGAGGCAACAGCTGCGGCAACCGTTAGAATCTTTTGTTGCCACACGTGCCCCTTGGCTCGGACTGGTAGCAACAATTGATTACGACGAATGCGGTTACTGCAGATGACTTTTTGGCACGCCTCATGGGCCACAGAGCTAAATTCCCCCTGGGGGCCCATACACAAACCAGAGTCATCCCAGTTACGCGGAAAACTGCAGCCAGTCCGTATTGATTGATCGACCCTCGGCAGGGGGAAGGGGCTGCCACTGCCTCTGGCTCTGCTTCTGGCCAGGCTGTCAACACAAATCGGAAAACAAAACAGAAATGCGCATACGTCAAACTGGCCCACAATTGCAACGTTCCACGTTCCTCTCATCGTGTTCCCTGCTGACCATCGATCCTCATCCAGTCTCAAGTAAAAGAGACACACAAAGCCAAAGAAACTCGCACAAAATGGGCGGAACTGCTGATGTGCTGTGAGCACAACAAATACAAATGTCAGCTGGACATGAAACGGGTCCAGTTCCAGTTGTTGTTGCTGCTCTTTGCTGTTGTTGCTCCTACGGAAGCAACAATGAGAGGCAGCAATGTCTACTAAGCGCAGCACGAGAAATGTCCACACTTTGAACTCGATTCAGAATGCAAAAGGCAGCAGGCTGTATGTGTATGTGTGAGTCTGTGTGTGAGTGTGTGTGTGTCTGTATTAGTTAAAAGGCAACTGGCAAACTGCAGCAACTTCTTTGTGCACATGCAAATTGCCAGTACACTGAGAGAAATTACTGTGAACAAAATGATAAATGAACAAGGTACAAGTGACACTGCACTGAAAGAAATAACTGTTAAGTAATTTATTTGGACGAGAGCCATATAACTTTCCCATACACTGCAAGAAATAAATGCTTTAAAGCAGCACATGCATAAACTCCGTCCATTAATTAAAATTATAATGGGCAAATGCAGAATTTGTGAAAAATAATAGGAATATCAAGCAATATTCATCCTTAAAGAATTTATTAGACAGATAAGTTTCTGGTATCAATATGTATAATCCAATAACAATATGAGCCTAGTAAAGTTTTATATCCTTACAGTATATTATTATAAAATCTGTAATATAAATTATGGACTAACTATGCCTCGGATGGGTTGCTTTAAACGGCTTTAAAACAGTTTTAAAATTATAATTAATTTTTTTTTGTGAATTTTACGCAATTCGAAAGAGTTTTCATTCAATAAATCCAGTTTAATTCTAAATATAATACCTAAATAATAGGAGTGTATTTTTAACTCAATACAGAATTTACGTAGTCATATAAAATTTCATGATAATTATTTATTATAATTATTTCATATTTATTATAGTATACAGTATTTCTCTCACTGTACGCCCAGCCCATGCTAATTTTCTAGCGGCAAACAGTAGGATTAGTGCAAAAAAGCAGGCAGCACTCGTCGAAAAGGGCCCAAAGCAATTGATAAGCCAAATAAACTGTCAGCAAATAAAACACAAATCAACAGTAATAAACAGAGCCGTCTTTGTGCCACAAACGACATACATATTCCCATGTAGCCTAGGCACAAAGGGCCTGTCTGTCTGTCTTTCTGTCTGTCCGTCTGTCTCTCCTTGTACCCAAGTCAAATCATATGGCGTGGAATGTGTAGAGCATGGCATAAATGTCATTTCGCATGAGAATTTGCAGTGCGCTGACGAACGCAGCGTGGCGTGAAGCCAAATGGCCAACCAAAATGGATGGGCACAGCAACAACGGCAGCCCAAGAGGGAGCAGAGAGAGAGAGAGAGGAGAGCAGGGAGAGGAGCGTTGCGACTCCAAAACGATACATCATCGAAAGCAACAGGACTCGTAACGCCAGCTTGGGCTCACTCTGGGACTTGGAATTGGGTGCTGCTGCTGCTGTTGCTGTTGCTGTTGCTGTGGTGCTTTTGTGCCAAGTCAACATGATCTCATCTGTCATAGATCGATCGACCTGTTCAACAATGCCAGCCCAGCAGCAACAGCATTTAACCGGGTAGCCTGGCAGTGGCAATCGCAGGAGGCCAAATACCCGTTGAGCGTCACAATTGCCGGTTCCCGGTTCCAGATCCTCTCTCTCTCTCTATCTCTCACCGGGTCCCTGAGGGTACCTGACGAGCAGCGGATGGCGGCGCATCGCACGAAATTCGCTCAAAATACAGAAAATAAAGGAACATTCCAAGTGAAAATACAATTCAAATTTGTTGTCGGAGATTAAAACACATTTGTTAATTTGAATACGTATTTCAACATCGTTGCACAGACTGGGGACTGGAGATGTGAGTGGAGAATAGAGTGAGGGTATCTAGATAAGAAAGGTGTTTGCTGTTTATTAGCTGCGAGATTATAGCCGATATTTTGCCCAACTCTAATCTATGTGTGACAGCCATGTCAACGCAGCCTGTCAATGCCTGGCGGATTATTCAAGAACGATTGAGGATCCACAAATCGGAGTCATGCTGACAATTCATGGGAACATCGAAGTGGGCAGACGATAAGCTCTTAAGAGAATTGAGCTATCAAAGCGGCGACTAAATTGCCTGGGAATAGGTTATAGTTTCGAAAATCTGCAAGGAATTTATTATAAACTATCATCGATATATGTGATGCACATCCAGTGGAAATTAACATCATGAAATTGTATATTTAAAGAATAGATGCGATGTATAAATATCATTTTCTCTTAGTGCAAATACAAATGAATTATGATCTTATAATAATAATATTAATCTGCAAATTTTAATTATCATCAATATCGAATAGAAATTAATATAAAATAATACAAAAGATAGTTATGGTTATAAGAAATTAAGAATTTGGAGCTTAAATATCGAACAAGCAAATATATTGATATACTGTAGTGATATACTATAGTTTAAGAATAAATTGTTCAACAAATAACATTTACTATACAGATGCATATTCTTTGAACTGACACTTATATCAAAGTATGAAATCGATTTATCAGAATTAATTTACAAATTATTCATTGTTTCCCTTCCCTGAACTAAAGTTGCCTTCTTAAACATAATAAGCAAAACTATCCACAGGTATTATATCTACTCATATGCATAAGTACTCAGTATCTACCCCCTCATCTGAACTTTCATTCAGCTTAAACGACTTCTGTTTAGTAAAATCATAATACGAGTATGCTCCCCTTTTAAGCGTAAACAACTTTCTTATCTCAAACTAAAAACAGAAGTTTCCATTTCGAAAACGATCTGGGCATAACAGTAATATGAAAAACAAAAGTTTTTATTAGATTTTAAAAGCCAAATGCCTAACTGCACTTAACCTGAGTGTCACGCAGTAGCCAACACTGGTTTTTTTTATTTGAACTTGGAAACATTCTAGAGCTCATTTGCATGGGATGCGGCGGGAGCTGCAACTGCAAATGGAATGTCGTGATATGCAATAGAATTAAGTGATAACTGGAGAAGTAGAAGGAAGGAGGCAGAGGAGTGAAGGGAGAACGGCGGAACGAAGCCAAAAGTCATGACAATAATGCCAATCTACGACTTATGAAAGAAGACGACTGAAAAACGAAGCTGAACGAATTGCATTTGTGAGACCCGAGAGTCGGAGAGTCTGAGAATGGACTGAGGACGGGACTGCAATCGGGAACTGCGACTGGAGACTGGGGACTGTGGACTGGGGAATGCTACTACAAATCCATAATTATATGCGGCTGATGTCTTTATTAAAGCTGCAACAACATGTGGCCAGGTTGCAGTCCCGAGCGAGCGGACCTCAAAAAGGCCGACCGAGAGCGAACAACGATCGTCACATAATTCTGACTCACATAAGCCAGCTATGTTGACAACGGCAAGAAAAGGGCACAAATGATTACACAGACACACACACACATACATACACACACACACACTTACTCACACACAAGTGAAGATTAAGCCAAGTTATTTCTCTCGACATTTGTCCCATTATCACCACAGACAGCGGCAGCTTCCAACTGTCCAACGGATTCGAAGTTCCCCCTCCGTGTTCGTATGGCAGCAGCAACAACATTTTAGTAATGCCCCCAGTCAGATATATATGACTGTGTCTAGTCAAACAAATAACAACAACTAATAAGTTGCATCGCAATCAAAGCGAACGCAGGCCGACAAAAGGCACCGCAACAGATGCAGATACAGATATCGATCCATAGGTTGTTTAAAAGCGAAGCCCACGTTTTTCCAAGTGAGAAAAAACAGTCTAAAGAGCTGCATGTGAAATACAAGAAATTATTATTTAAATTAACTGCGACAACAACAACAACAATGACAACAAGAGACAACCCGAAAACGAAGCGAAAACAAGGAAATCTAAAATATCAATCTGACTACGACTAATAAATGCTCTTTAGCTGGCTAAGAATAAGAGAATATCTTATGAAATTTAGAGGACAGCGACATTAAATTTAAAACAAACATTTTAGAGAGTTTGAGCATAATATTATTAGGATAAATCATAATTTTATTATAATGATATATATTGTAAATATTTACATGCGACCTAATATCTAGATCTATTTATAGGCTGCAATGTAGTAATGTTTTATATATATGTGGCATATATATAGTATTTAAATAATCATCTATACTTACTATATATATACTTTTATGGCTATATAGAGTACATTGCATATAGACAAACAAATCTATTTCAACTCAACATTATCTTCATGCATACAATGCATACAAATATTGTACAAATATTGTCAAATGCATACAAATATTGTACTACTCTTACTTTTGCAGTGTATAACCTGATCTATTCAATATAAAATAATGGGCGCTACCACTATTCCGACTCGATTCCAAAGGCAAACCCCCGACTCCAGCGCCCCCCAACTCACGACTCCCGGCTCATTAATGTGTATCTCAATTATTGAACACTATAAATATTTGGGCTACCTGTCGATATGGCCAAAGAGCAGACACAGACGCAAGCTGAACCCAAACTGGGGTCTACTTAAGAGCGAACCGGGGCGACACATACGTGAACATATTTAAATAAACTCGGATCGTTGTTTGTCGTATTGTCGATCGCCAGTTGGATCAGCTCGGATCGGCATTGTGCGTCGGCTTTACTGTGTTTTTCTTTTGATTTCGGAAAAGTTGTTGTAGTCAATCGTATAATAAGCCTTGTCGTGTATTTCTCATAATCATAAATATTTTTGTATTTTTCAAACCAAAGGATGAGTTTTAATGTCCCAAAAGGTCTTCGGAAAGTTTTTTCTCCCTTTTATTATTATCATTATTAATATGATCGTTATGCTGGGCTTCGTCCGCCTCGGAGTTAATAATATTCATAAACATAGTATTTTTTGGAGGCTGGCTAATGATCATAATGCTGATGTGTTGATGAGGTGCCGCACAGTTTTGGTTTCAATGCGCAATGTGGATCGATTTGGCTATGGCATGATCACCAATAAAACGAACTATTTAGAGCACAAAAAAAAGAGCGTGCGGTCTATGGGAAACCGTTTCCGTATAGTTGGAGGTGTTGAAACTGACCAGCTGCTAAGTAGATGAAAAGCAACAAGAAATGAAGATGAAAATACGAGACAGGTGAAGAAAGTCTTTGTGAGTTTTTAATAGCAAAAAATAATATATTGTATGATGAAATTATATAACTTAGGGTAACTTTGAATGATGACTAAGAAATTCTTTTGGAATGTATTATGGTATATCTAGTCAGCTTTATCGACTAAAGACAAAAAAAATTAAAAGTTTAATTTTTGAAAAAGTTTTGAATTGTTTGCAAGGGTCTAAGTTTGAATATATTAGAAAATATTATATACTATATATATTGATGATAAAATAATAAGCAGAGAAAAACATGAGCATAATAACAAACCATATCAAAATGGGAGAATGTTTTACAAATATAGGAATGTTGTAAATTAGAGATGATCTTCAGTTTGCGATAGTAGCTAGTAAGAAAGCTACAGTCGAGCATGTCCAATTACTATATGATATACTCGTTAACCTACTTTTTTTTGAATATCTTTCATATTTATTTATCGATTTTACGATGATATAGAACTATAATTGCGTTAGCAATATGTATTCTATTGCTTCTTAGAGCTGGAAAGGGTCGTGTTCAAATTCTAAAACAAACTTGATCTGCGTTCATAAAACCATTTTTAATTCAACCAATCTACAGATCAAGTAATGAACAATGAATAATCTAGAGCCAAATCGAATGACTTTTAGCAAAGCTCTCTAGGGAAAGTAAAAACTTATAACTAAAGACCATCGTAGAAACTATTGACAATATTCACAAGAAAACTCACCTAACCTCACTTCATTTACACCTTTCCCATAGCATGGCCTCTGTGTCGCAATTATTAGCTCTATTTAACAAACACACAGTTTCGGCAGCTCATGAATCACGCCCAACCCAAAGACTACCACAAAACTTTAAGCGAACTCCCCAACTGAGCTCAAAGTTCTATTCACATTTCTGATGCTCTTGTTGTTGTTGTTGTTGTTGCAATTGTAACTGCCGAGTCGAGTTAACTCGCAGAGGCATTGGGTCAATTGAGACACTCAGGGGGGCTCACGGGGCAAGACGGAGGTCGATACGGTTCTGTATGGTGGCATAATGACGAATGTTTAGCTATTCATGTGTCTGGGCTGAAACCGTAGCCGAAAGCGAGCCCAGGGCAACCAAAACGGAGCGCACATCATTAGCCAGGGCCATGGAGTAACCATGGAGCACACTTGAGCTTGCCACATGCGGCACATGAAGACGCAGTACAAGAAGAAGAAGAAGATGAAGACGATGTTGGTTTGAATTGTGTGCGACGCGGCTTGGCGGCATTTTGCGGGTCTCATGTGTCAAATTGAGTGTCAACTGGCAATTTGGGCAGCACTCGCACACACACACTCGCACACACACACACTGGTACAGCAAAGTCAAGTGTCATGTTTATCATAAGCCTATTAAGGGAGCTTTGGGCCAAGCTGGGAGAGAAGCTATAGAAATAACCCATTTTATTTCACTGCCGCGCAAAATGCAATGCTTAACGAGTATTACGCGGACACGCCCCCCACCGCCCAGTTGCCTCACAGGACACACAGCTGCCGCCGCTGCTCGTTTTGGCGAAGTCAACTCACTGTCACAGGACGACCCTCCTCCTGTTCCCGTGCCCTGTTCCCGTTCCCTGTTGCCTTTCTGTGCCCTGTTCCTGTGGTTGGGCGTATCACATTTCAAAGCCGACTAATTTAACAATATTCTCATTAATGTGCGCAGGACACGGCAAGGGGATACACAGGACTTCGAGCGGAATATTCACTGTACCTTACATTTATTTTATTTGCAGTACCGATTCGGGTACTCGCAATCGCAATCGTTCATAATCCGCATTTTGTTACATTTGTCGAGATTCTCCTGTTTCTTTGTTTTGTATGTGTGTGTGTGTGTGTGTTTGTTGTAGCGATTTCAACAGATATGGGCCCAGGCACAACACCAACAATAACACAGTGTAACATCATCATCATCCTCATCCACATCCTCATCAACGTGGGGAGGGTTGTTTGTTGCACATTAGAAAATCGTTACAAATTCGCCTTCCCATTGCGATTTTCCGTTTGTATTTCTCGATTTCTCGATTTGTGCCGATTGTTGCCCGATGTTCTTTATATTTTCCTTCATCGTCGTGTGTTTGTTTTATTGTTTGAGCAGCACGCAGCACATTTATCTGCTTGTCAGCTTGTTTGAGCAAGTTTGCGTATAAATATTATATATGTATTTGCACAGCAGCTTATCACCGATCGTAACTCGATATGTTTGCTGCCACTACTCGCTCTCAATTTGTCTCTCTCTCTCTCACTCTCCCCTTAACACGGCCAAGAAACGGAGAATAGCGCGCAGCCGTACCGCGTATAGAGAGGGTCGCACACACGTGAAAAGGTGCCGGACTAAGTACGAGTATTATAAGTTCTATAATCATCCAGATGGAGACAGGGAGGGAGAGAGAGAGGGGAGAGAGAGAGTGAAGCATGAAGAGTGAGATTGCGCCATTAACTCACAGTTCGACGGCCATAACAAGGTGCTGGCAACTGTGGTCGGTTCCATAATTGTTGTAGGCAAAACTATGCAAATTAGTTAGCTGCAATAAGAGGGATTAACAACATAAAGGAAGAGTGAGAGGGGTATAGGTACATAACATGCAGTGGTGGAAACATGACAATGAGTATAATACAAAATATAATAGGCAAATAAAATATGTTATGTGCGCTGTAAATTAAGATCATATCTGCTTAAGCCGAACAGGATATAAGCTGCAATTGAAAGGATGAAGAATGTATGATATCAAGCTGACAATTGAAACAGACTATATGGCAGGAAGGAAGTTTAGCTATGCACATTTATTTATTTATTTGATTCAATGTGCAGTTTACTATATCATATTATATAATCTTATACCAAATGGTATGAAATTTATGCATCAAATCATTGAGATATGGATAGATAGATCTTTACATGAATTTACCTGTGTATGTTCTATATAATCATTTATTAATTCTTTAAAATATTATATTTCTTTATTAGTTAAGTATCTGTATTTAGTAATATGAATTGAATAGATCAGAAATATTTTCCAGATAAACATAGATTACCCTATAAATATATCTGTTAAGTCTATCTGAGTTATCTGTAAAGAAGGGTAGATTAATGGAGCTATAGATGATCTATATAAGTGTATACTGTCTGTGTAATCGTTTATTATTATTATTTTTATATATTTTTCATATCTTTGTTGTATATTTTTCTTTTCCTAGAATCCTCAATTCTTTGATCACCGAGTTGTCGAGTTCCTTACGTTACCTAAGTTCTTCAAACTCTGCTGCCACATGAGGCATGCTTTGTTGGATAGTTCCCTTGCCTCTACAATGTTGCAACAATTTGTTGCGTTGCATTTGAAAATATTTTCAATTAAAATTGAACGTGATTGAAAATCATGAAAGTGCGAAGTGGCAAAAACCAATTTCTCAGCACAGTGAGCGATAATTGCTGTGGCCCAAAACAGGAAGGGGCATGCAACAGTTGCTGCTGCTGCTGTTGTGGGATGCGCTGCCAAATGCGAGTGCGCATAATACAAAACTTTATTTATGGCAAGCGGTGGCCAAAGACAACTTGCAACTTGGCAACGGCAACGGCAACAGCAGCAACAGCCACCGATTTGCGATTTGCGGACTTGCAACAAGACAATTTCGCTGTGCAACAAATGAGAGTGTAAATTTGCGTGTAAACACTCGGCTCACCCGCTGACATTGCGCTTAGTAGAGACGTTGCACGGCAATTTGGATGCCACGCCACGATGTACGTTGCAGGCGCAGCTAGACGGCAGTCAACGTCGCAGTCGCAGTCGCAGTCGACGCAGCCGACGGTAGTCGCTGTTGTTGTTGCTGCTGCACAGGCGCATGCGCGCGCACAGCGCATAAATTTATCGTGTTGCATATAAATTATATATAAGGCAATATCAGCAGATCAGCAGAGCAACAACACACACACAGACACACACACACAGATAGAGATACAAATACAGTCACTCTCTGGCAGGCACATTCTCCTGGCCCCGTCTCAGACTCGGACTCGGACTCAGTGATAAAAAGGAACTCAGCGTGTCGCCGCGGATGCGTTGATCATTCATTATTTAAGGATTGAAAAGTTAATTAACATTTTTGCCCAGCCACAGTCCGCAGCCAGTTGTTGTTGCTGGCGATTTACGAGAAGCAGTTGCAGTTGCAGGCCAAAACTGGCAGCAGCTGGCCAACTTGGCAGGCAGAGCAGGCTAAGCAAAAAAAATAAAATCAAGTCAGAAAATGTGAAAATTATTATTGATAATATTTTCGTTGCCAGGCACTTAACTGATCCCAGATATAACTGAGAGATACTTGACCAAACTAGACTCGGTTTGTGGCAAGTAAATGTCTCAATTTGTTGACTCTCTCTCTTTCTCTCTTCCTCTGGCATTTGTAACCTGTCGCCAGTTTAGATTGGTCAACGGAAATGTTTTGAACTGGGTTAGACGACGAAAGCAGTCACATCTTTGAGCTGCTAATTATAATGATGTGAGAGCAACATGAGCTCGATGCCAGATGGACAACAGTGGGGCAAAGTTGTGAGAGATAGTACAATATGTACTAATTGAAGTTTTACAAGACTGTCACACACAATAAGAGACACATTTGTGTGTATTTTAAAGCAATATTTAAAACATTAAAGCTTATTCTGGGCAGATCTCTGAGATCTTACCCACTACAACAACTAATATTGAGTTCAATTATAGTATGCATTACTTCTGAGTCCCATAAAGTGAAAACAGTACTACTCTTTAAAGGGAACCTATGTGTACAATTTTAGGCAAAATATGGAAACTCAAAGCCTATTTTTATCAGATCTCAGAGATCTTTAGAGCTAAAGTCAATAAATTTGTGAGATAACTTGTCTTCTATACAATAATGATCTTGTTGAATTGCAGCTCGCATTAATTTTCAAGCAGCTCAAGAAAATACTGTCGCCTTTTACGTTTTTAAGGTTTTTAGGTAAGCTGAGCTTTAAATATAAATAGCTCTGCGAAACTAGTCCTAAAAATTTAAGCATAATTGCACAGTTAACATGAACTTAGAAAACATTATTAAAAAGTATCACGTGGCTGCAAATGATAATCCTCCCAAGGCAAGACTCTGAGAATCTCGGGACTATAAATACGTTTAATATTGATACTTAAATATTTACAGCTATAATATTTTTAACGTTATAGTAACGAGTGAGTCCCCACAGTTGGTTATAAAGAAGCTCGACTGTGTTAACGAAAAGCTGTTTCAATACTTTAACCTGTTTGCATGGGAAAAATCAAAAGACTAACAGTAAATACAACTTATACTACATAAATACAACTTCTTTTACATAAATCAGCTAAGTTTTCCCAGCCAGTTGATGGAAGAGTTCTTCGCACCTCGCGTTGTCAGGCAATTAAATTAATGTCTTAATCTGCGCTTACGTCAAACACCCCAAAATTTGCAGAAGAGACTGAAAGAGAGAGAGGGAGAGACATACCCTCTATAATACTCTATACCGATGCCAATCCCAAATTCCCGACTAAGCCCACTCGTTACCAAAGGCCACTTGGCAGCGACAACGACAACGCAGCAGAAGTCAATAGAGCGTAATATAAATCCGTGTAATACGAAGGAGCGATAGAGCCAAAGACAGAGAGAGAGAGAGAGAGAGAGAGAGAGAGAGAGAGAGAGTGAGAGAGGGGGAAGAGAGGAGAGGGGAGGAAAACGTAGCATATGTGCGGGGACTCGCTGAAAGCAGAAACCCCCTCGGGGTTGCTGCGCTGGTTTACACTTTTGGTCAGATTAAGACCTCAGCGCAGCAGGCCGAGTCTGACTGTGTATGTGTATATGTGTGTGCATGTGTGAGTGTGTGTGTTATGTGTGTGATGTCGTAGCGAATCACAACAGCAACAACACAGAAATCGAGGGAGACTGTGTATTATAATAACTACCTCAACGTCAACGTCTCTTTAACAGTTATAAAGCCGAACTAATGCTCGATCCCAAAGGGGTGGAGAGGCAGAAAGATATGCAGGATGATGAGGAGGTAGGTGAGGGGAGGTAAACGGTATTTGTATGTGTCGCCTCGTCTGATTTAGGGTGCGAAATTTCAAATATTATTTTATTTATTTGAATCTGAATGGGGCCCACAGTCACAGTCGGCCAACAACTGAAACAAACATTCGACTAGCTTACCAATACATCGATACTGTGCGTGTGTGTGTGTGAGGTATGAAAGAAAACTTTACAAACAGCCGTCGCAGGCAAATCAAATGCAATTCAAGTGGAAAACGCAAAGCCAAAAGGTAGAGCAGCCGAGAGCATTGAACACGACGATGACGAGCTAAGCAATTGACTGCGGCACAGTGGTGCAAAGCAGCTGATTTCTGTATGAGTAGCATTCTTTGAATACGATCCACAAGCGTTTTATTGCGTGATGTAAAAGAATATGAGTTTCTTGAACTGTTTAAGTATTCTTGCAGAGGAAGAAGAAATTTGAGACGTGATAATACAACGACTGGAGAATTGAGTACGCAGAAAATTAATAATAATAATGCATTAATTAATTAAGCATATCTCTATCTATTATTGGAAAGACTTAATAACATTTTAATACACAATATTAAGCAAGAATCGGAGAGTCGTTCCATAATATCTTAATATCATTGGTATATTGAAGAAATGCTCTCATTCTAGATTAAAATGTACTAAGTATTATTTTAAATACTAAATATAATGTAAGCGATTAAATTGAAAAAAGATTTGTATAATATTCTGTTTTTTATTATTTATTACAAGAAATTTCGAGTAAATAATTTGGAAATCAAAGTTTATTGAAATACTTTAATTTTAAATATGAAAAAATAAATTACCAAATCGAAATTTGTGGATTAAAAGAGAATTGCAATTAAATTATTAATTAAATTTACTTTTTGTAGTTTTATTACAATATATTTACGAAAGTTTTGCTGATTATTTAATGTCTTTAAATAAAAGACCCAACGTGGAACTCATTCATAGTGAAATATTCAAGATTTGTATTTGATAAATAGGATAAATAGCCAAAGTAAGCTCATTTAAGCAACAAACGTCAGTTTCTTTCATTCCAATACCTTGCCACGATAAAACACCTTCCTAAGTAAGTGACATAGAATTAGATAAACTTTATAAGACACTCAAAACTTTAGCCTAATAAGCTCACCAAGCAGCTGCAGCACTTAAAGTGCGAAAGTTCAAAGTTATCAGCTGAAGAGCTTTCAAGAGATGTTGAACTCGAGTAAGCACCTCGAATTTCCCTCACTCACAGCCCACTGTGCAGCGTTCGTAGATGCGCCAATGAAGCGCGACGGGGCAAATAGAAAAAATGCTGATGAGCATGATTGTGCACGGCGTAAAACAAGGACTCGTCGTCAGTTGGGAGTCGAGAGAAGTAGGACATACGGAAACAATGATCCATAAATGTAAACATCACGTCGACATCGCAGTCATAACCAACAACAAGCGAGACGAAGCGGGGCATGCAAGTTGTGGCAAGTTCATCAAGGGGAAAGAAGAAGCCAACCAGTTTTGCGTTGAGACACTGCCGCGGCCATGCCAGCAACAGAGACAGGGATAGGGAAGCGGGAGGGGGGCAGAGCGGTAACCGGGTGCAAGCGTAGCTGATTTTGTTGTATTATAAACACAAATAAATAAAAGCGGCTGCACGACAAATCGTCCTGTTGGCAGCGCCGGCTGCGGAAACGAGGCAGTCGAGGCCGGGAAGATCTTTCATCCTGCGGCCGCGGGGCAACAATGGCTGCGACGACAGCCCAAGCTAAATGCGGCAGAAGGGTGTGCAAACAGCACAGGAGAGTGTGAGGGAAAGAGATAGAGAGAGGGAGAGAGAGAGAGAGGCAGCGGCAGTTTGGCATATGTAGAGGCAGAGATATAATTAGGAATGGCATTCTCCATTTCATTTAACCCGCGCACAGTTTCCGATTTTAGGGTGCCCTATAGAACACACATTCGCACACACACACACTCACCCTGGAACCACCACCACCAACAGGCCGAGCATCCTGGCCACAGTTGCCATTGTGCATCCCGTGTTAAAATGTGCTAAATATGGGAGTGTCCTTGTCATTTATATGTCGCAATGTCTGCTCCCGTTTCCCGTTAAATTGCGCGCGCTCTACCCCAGCACCCTGTCCAGCACTCTACCCTCCCATGCTCCTGTCCTTCCTCTCCCTTCCCTCTAGCTCTGCTCTTGTCATGAGAATAAATATGGCAATAAATGAAATTAATACATTACTTCGCCCCGTCTACAGATTTGCTCTGCCCGTCGTTGTTCACACGTTGCTCATGAATATTTAAATGTTTTAGCAATTGATTTATGGCAGTTGCAATGCATGAGGCAAAGAGAGGAGCAGGGAACGTGGCAGCTTCTTCTTGCGGCGCCGTTCCACGTTAAAACAATAAAACATTTAAGGCGTTGCCCCTGCGATCCATTGCTGTCTTCTCTTTGTGCTGCTGCTGCTGTTGCTTCCTCTACATCATTTTCTCTCCTGCCCATCCCCTCTACTCCTTCTTCTTCATCTCCTTCTTCTCCATGCTACCCACTGCTGTGGCAACTTGGTTGGGGCCGCTTTCGCTGAAGCTCAAACCATGAGGCAAGGCGCGCGCGAAATACAAACAGAGCTGCGATTTCTTGTGGCCATCTCAGGTATCCGATTCCCCAAGTTCCACGACATGAGCAGCGACAGCAGCAGCCGCAACAGCAGCAACAACAACAAACATGACAACGCGCTGTGGCAACAGTGACGGCACAGTGGACGTGGAGTGAAAAAGTGAGTGGAACATCAACTAAGGATATTATTGCTTGTCTGAAATGTTAACAGTTCTAAATTTTGTAGATGAATTCAACTCGGATTCTTCTTAATTGAATACATTATATGTTTCTTCAACAAATATCATAACCTCAGGTTTTCAACAATTAAAAAAAAAGAAATTATTGGTCTCACATAATTGTTGTAGTTATATATACAATTTTATTCTAAGTTACAAATAATAACAAATAAATAAATAAATTTCTATGAAGAAAAAATCTTTAACTCTTAATTAATACAAAATACAATACAAACAAATATATTTCAATTGTCTATAGAAAAAATCTCTTTTACTCTTAATTAATATTGAAATAAACCTATTACTACAACTCTAAATTAAGTGCTCTAATCTTTATTTAATGCGTGAGTTGTAGTTTTTAATAACCAATATTTAACAACATAACAAAGAAATTAAATATATAAATTACTATGGAACATATATTTATCGAAGAATAAATAAATATATATAAATAAATGCAAATAAAACATCTAAATCTTATTTCTTTAGTTTGATTTCTTCCTCATACAATTAATTATAGATGTATTGATGTGCAATATAAACAAATATCCAATTTTTTAAATTATTATTATATATTAATACATAAATACATAAGACACCAGAAATGCCAATCCGCTGTTTGTACACTAACACTACTATAACCTTATACATTTATGCTATTCTTAAACCACTGTGCTATATGGTGAGGCAAGAGAGACAACACAACACAACACAAAAGCCCACAAGCAGCCAAGTTGAGCGGAACATTAATTTAGTATCAAATTACGAAAATATTTGCTAACAACAATTAGTTAACTCTCGTTAATTAACACGTCTTTAGTGGGCAGCGAACGCGAAATCTGTGTCGACAGCCGATGACGTTGACCGCAGAGAGAGACAGAGATAGAGGGAGAAAGAGAGAGCACATGGCTGTGCTCAGTTCAGATCTCGATCTCCATCTCGATCTGTAGATCTCTTGCTCTCAGTTCGGTCAATTTGTGCGACAACAAATGGTTGAATGTCTTGCAACTATTTAATTAAATCAATAGGGTCAAGTGGTAAATATTTTGACCCGCGTCTGATTAGTAAAAGTGGCGACTCAAGATGCGAGATGCTCCAACTGCCTCTCCTCATCCCTCCCCCCACTGTCTGTGCTCTGTCCCGTGTCTCAAATTCATTGGCTTAATTGAATGAATGGCGTTTTAAGCGGGAAATTAAGTGCACGACAACGCGGGCTCAGACTGAGACTGAGACGGAGACAGAGACTCTGACTTGGACTTGGACTGCTGCTCATACACACAACGGAGTCCAGTCCAGTGGTGCCGTAGTTCAATTGTCAATTGAACGGAAGCGACGTCAGCAACTTTGAACTTTGCCTTGCACTCGCACGCGGACGTTGTCGATGCTGGATTTCTTGGGAAATCGAGGTGGTTCATCATGCTCCCGCTGATGTGAGCCACTTGTGTGGCACATTTGCCAGCAGCTAACAAGGTACTCGATGGGCCACTGGGCTGACTGACTGCCTCACTGCCTGGCTGCCTGACTTTGCCCCTTGCCAGTCACCCCCAAGTCAAGAGCGACCGCCGCTCGAAGGACGCGCGCGCAGTCAAATGGAATCGATCGAGCGCGTTTTCGACTGTTTCCCAACAATGTAAAGCGGCTGTGCGAAGCGTATTGAAACAATCAGTTTGTTTGCCGCACACACACACACTCACACGCAAATACTCGCAGGAAGTGGGAACACTCGTTCCCGACTCATGTTCTTGCGCCTTTTTAAGCGCTCAAGTGCAATTGCCAAGCTTTCCCAGGAAATTATAATCTACCTCTCTCCCTCTCTCTCTCTCCATCTCTCTCTCTCGGTCTATGCAGCTGCAAGTGTTGAAGCAAAGTCAAGCAGCATTTCTCAGACCCCCTTAAGCCAATTTTGGGCTAAGAAAATATTATCGCTCGTATTACCCACAAAGTGCAACTTGGCATCTGCCTGCTGTAATCTGCTCCGGTTTCAGCTTGATCCCTTGACCTTCTGCCGTGCAGATGTCTGCAGATAAAACAGATATAGTATTGGGCAATAGGCGAAAGAAAAACAAAGGGAAACCCGAGAGAAAATGCCAAAAGAATATTGCACAAACAGTTGCAATTTCTTTTCTTTTCCTGGGTTTTCCAGGAGTGTTTTCGGGTCTAATCTCTTGGCCAGTTGTGGTTTGCTGAAGGAGTGAGTTATCCTCTAATGGGGTTTTCTGTGTTCGCTAAAGGATTCCCTTGTCATAACCCCAAATGATATGGCACTTTGCGAGCGAAAAACAATGGTAATTTTTGGCAAATTGGCAAATAGTCTCAGATCTTATCTATCAGTTTTACTAATGACTGTCTGTTTTGTGTAAGGCTTCTTGCAAAACAGAGAAGATCATTTGATTATATCATATTTAGACTGCTTGTAATGTAGATTTGCAAACTGATTATGAGTATTTTATAAGGATAAGGGATTATTGTATTGTATATCTTATTATATGTATATATCTTAGATAACCAAATTAATTATGAAACATTATGAGCTTAGTCTGAACTGAAGAAATAAAGGGAAAGAGAAGATTGACTTAAGTGAAATTTGAACAAGAAATATGAAACACTTTCCTGTGTGATAAAGAATTATTATCTTTAAGATATTGAGGCAGATTATATGTAACTGCTGCTACATTATGAATATTATTATTATTATTATTATTATTATTCTATATATGTATATAATATAGAAAGTAAAGAGTTCTTCATTTAGACAATCTTTGAGGAATTGGTGCAAAGAAACGGAAACTTAGTTGTATCCATTTCAATAATGAATATAATGCATTATCATATAAATAATATAATGAATTTAATATATTTAATATAGATTTCTACTATGTAGTTTTGAGTTTATCCACTTTAATGTAGATATAAAGAATCAGAATAAAATACAAGTTAGCTACAACCTTGGCAGCTTTTATGAATGCGAATGTGTGTATATATTTAAGTATTCTACAATATATAATATATTCTAATACATTATATATGTGATTATACGTGTTTACATAATTATTTCGGAAACTGCAACCTTTGCAACTTAATGCTCTATATACATTAAATATAATAAAAAAATGGTTTATAAATCTTTGAGTATGTTTCTAAATTCTGAATATAATAATTAACGTCGCAAGATGCTACAAGTTAAGTCCGAACGGGGGCATCTTTTGAGCTCTGTGCGACTTGTGGCATGGCTAAACTGCAGTAATTGGATGAGGCGAACCGGGGCGAGTCGGGGCGAGCATTAATGATGAGCTGTGCATGACGAGATGAGACGCATGACGATGACGATGATGATGATGTTGATGATGATGATGATTATCATGTATTATGATGAGTGTGACTGGCATGAAGAAATCATTTTTTAAAATTATAGCATGCACATCGATACACAACAAGCCGCAACTAAAGCGGGCCCCGGCCAAACAATGCCACGCAGTTCCCCTCAAAGGGAGGAGGGTTACGAGGGTTACGTCGTGGACTAATGACGATAATTGCGTACCACATAAGTTGCAGTCCCCGTCGGACTTGGGCTATTCACTTAGGCCATAAACACAGACATTAACACCTGATCTGCCCGCTGCGACGTCGTCGTCGTCGTTGCTGCTGCAAAGGTGTTTTCCCTGCCGCGCCTTATTGTTATGGTAAACAGTCAGTTTTTCAGGCAGTCCCCTCCAGTTGGCGGCCCCCCCCCTCTGCAGGCGGCTGCTTAATTATAAACGCCGCGACTTAATCTGGAGCGGCAGCTGGACAATAGACAATGCAGTCAGTCGATTGGACAATGGTGAATTGAAACAAGGTGTTCGCTTTGTAATGCGCCGACACACACCCGCCCCCTTGCCCCACCATGCCACTTGCCACCTGCCACCAGCAGGCAACGCGTTGCCGTGTTGGCCAAAATGCGCGCTGGAGTTGCCAAACAAATTCTTTTGTTATTTAATTGTAACCAAATTATTTCCACACGCTTTTTGCGCCCATTGTACTCTCTCTCTGCTCGTTGCCATTGGCCGCCGCCAGGGGGCGCTCGTTGCGATCTTTATCGCGCATTCAAGTTTACAAATTTAGCTCCTAATGAGCGAGTTTTAAACATTGCAAGCCCTGACAGTTTGCCGCTTTTCATGTGGTTTCTTATGCAGCCCCACCCCAGTGGGTGTGGCCCCGGGGGCAGAGGCGTGACTTGATGGTTAAGCAATAACATTCCAAGCAATCGTTTTTGTTACTTTAACTCCCTCTCTGCAGTGGCAAGAAATGCCACAAAATGTTGCCAACTCACGAGGGTCTTGAGACGGAGTACGGACGGAGTATACATTCATCTAGATTGTTTATCTACATTTATGCTTGGTTTTGTTGCACTAGTTGCAGCTTTAATTGCTACACGTTGCATTGTGTGCCAAAACTGAGCATTCATTAGATGAATAAGTGAATAACTCACTCAGCTTAGCAGCTAGAACTATGAAAATAATGCACTTCTGTAGAGCTGTTATAGATGTATTCATATACAACATTTAGTAACTGCAGATCTTGTAGTTCCAGAGATCTGACTTGAAGAACTGAGATTTCGAGCTTAAATCGTCTATTAAAAGAATGTAACACGTCTATTAGGAGTTTTTGAGTTATTTTTACTTGATACTTACTCATGATAGTTAAACGCGTTCCTACATACTTTCTTTATAAATTGTTGTATGAATGAGTTCATTATGTATTCAGTTTAACAGTTTAAACTTTGCCAATAATACGTTTCTTTAGTAATAGGTTTTCTCTTACTGTCTTCCAAATTTAGTGACTCTAGTTCATGTAGATCTAGAGATCTAGGCTTAAGAACACATGAAACTTAATTATTCAGAGTTTCTTCGTGCTACAACTTTGGCATAATAGTTACTTTTTCTACAAATACTTCTAAAAATAACTGAAAAACGTAAACAGCGACTTCACTATAAATATAACATGTGACTGTAGTATTCACATTGACGTAGTTCTCTACCATTTTAAGTACTATATGCCTAGGTCTTGTAGTTTCACAGTTCTAGATCTATGAACTAAAGTAACTCATCAATTGAGAGTTTCGTTGAGTTTCCTTAACTCTAGCTAAGTTACTCATGTGCTTTCCTACTTATAAGTTTCATAGCCTGCACAATCACGCTTTGAACTGCGTGTCAACACGTTGTGCAGCCCACATGAATCTAATCGTTTTAATCAGTTAATCTTTCTTCCAGCACACTTGCCCAAACCGATGTATCTTCATTACCAGCAAGATTTGTAAATCAAAACAGCTGAAGGAGGCAGCAACAACAACAATGCCACAACTGGCGCCAGTTTCAATCTATGTAAGTCTCATCCAAGTTGCACGCACAGAGATAGAGAGAGAGAGAGAGAGAGAGAGAGTTTCTTGAACCTGAAGCTTAACTGGCAATTGAGGGAACAATAAGTGACATCATATATAGGATAATTCACTCGAATCACTGTTTACACTGAGAATAATCCGTCGCGTAAGGCGAATAAATTGAAAGAAAACATCGCCAGAGCTCTCTCGATGTTCGTCAGTTTACGTGGAAATGAGACAAACAAATAAATTTACTTTGATTGAATAATGGTCACATAATTGGCAACTTGAATGGAATTGAGTAGCAGGCAAAACAGATGCTGCAACAAGCGATGTGGCAACGATAAGCAGCAGCAACAGTAGCAGCAGCAGTAGCCACAGAAGAAGGTAGAGGAGCAGCAGGAGAAGAAAGAAACGAGCGCGATGTATTCGCGCATTAACTAACTGAATTGGATAATCTCATTCTGATTCAGAGACTTCTCTGCTCTGCTCCTCCTACTCCCTCTTCTTCTACTCATTTCTGGCGGCGTCGCATTGTCGCCAATTGTTGTCTAAGATTCGCCTAAATTGAAATGTGCAACTGCAAAATGTCAGCTGGCAATTGTCAGCTAGATGGATGCGATATTCCACATACGCCCCGTTGGCATTCCACTAAAGAAAGACAAGGGGGCAATGAGAATGTGCACAGCAATTCTACACCTCTCTGTCTCTCTCTCTCTCTCTTTCTCTATATCTCTTTATCGCTCTTTCTCTATCTTTCTCTCTCTGTAAGCTGCAGTTTATTAACCTGATCTGGCTGCACTCTCACGACTCACAAGGCGCGTGATTCATGCAGCTCTGATATTGAGAACGAGAGTGGGCAGAAGAAACAGCTTGAAGAATCTAGAGAAGACAACTGGAAAGTACTCGTAGTTTGACCTAGCTGCAGTTTTATTTTATTCCATTTTCATTAAATATGTCTCAGTTAACTGTTTGTTAATTGCGTTAGTTGATGACTAAGCCGCCTTTGCCTTGTCTATATGAATGAACAACCAGATCTAAAAGACTAAAGCAAATTTGGTGACAATATTTCGTATTATTGCATGCACATAAAGTTTTTTAAATTTAGCCACCGTCTACAGACGTCGTTTATCAATTTTAATTGATTGCAGACGTAATTTTAAAGCTAGAACATTTATTTTTGGTGTGCACAATCATTTTTATGCTTTCTGAATTTGATTCGAATTGGATAACTAACATGCACAGATATTGAAGATAACCATCGTGCATACTGACTTGTAAAAATATATTTATGGTTAGTAAATTTTAATTTAAGTTAAGAAAAATACTGAAGGCAACTCAATTTATACAAGAATTCAAGATACAAAGTTTGCCTCTTCAGTTATTTAAAGAACAGAACAGTAATTGCAAAGATGAAAATCTTTTTAAGCAAGGCAACTGAATCGAGAAAATTGTCTCATCTTATTCCCACTCAAAAAGAAGTATATTTCTGTACTAAATATATTGTTTTTAGTAACAGTTATAATTGAACTTATTCCAATTGGTTTGCAGCACACGACTTGCCACTTGATTCCGTGCGGTTGCCTTGCAACATCAACGTCGTGACGAGTGTCTGGCCCGCATTTTCCTGAATTCAACTGCCCGTTCCCCGTTGCCTCCACCTCAGGCACACTGGACTGTGGCGTGCCACACATAATGACTGGCAAGGCAGTGAAACAATTTCATCAGCCGTCGGAGAAGTTGCCACCGTTCTCCCCAAGTTCCGCACACGCTCCACGCGCCCCTTTTCGTTTTGTTGGCGTGTGTGGAACATGCGCTAAAATTTTATTTGATTTGACACTTAGCACTGCCTTTCCCTACCTCTCAGTCTCCCCACCTCTCTCTCTCTCTTGTGACTTATTAAGGACTTCCTGTTGCCCGTCAGCAGCTTTTTGTCGCGACAACAGATTAATAAAACGCGCTGCAGTTCAATTTAGTCGCCCCCGCATTCAATTCAATTTTGTATTTCAATTTCAATTTTGTTGCAATTTTTATTTCAATAGAATCTCAATTGATTTACTGTCTGCCACTAATAATGATAATAATAATAATAATTGTAATAATAATCTTAATAATAGTATAAATTAATTAGTGCTTAATTTCAATTTGCCTGCTGCGCTTAAGTATCGTTATCGTCAGAGCTATCGGTATCGTTATAGGGGATAAGCGATAACTATTCTTCAAGAGAGATTTCCAGTTAGACTTGCACAATATCCTTGCAATCAGAGAATTAAAGGTGCTACACAAGAATTTATTTAGGTTATATACTGATTGATTATGAAGAACTATATCATATACACTTCTAATATCAACTACATCTGCTATAATGTAAAATAAATTGTAGGAAATGGAGCATCTGCTTGAACTCTTAACTTTACGTTGTATTTCCCAATTCAGTTTATTTATTTCAAATAAGATAAATTTTCAAAATTTTATAGGAATACCTATACTCAATTCTCAAGACTCTTTGTGAATGATATCTATACTTTTTGTGATTGCAAATACTATTTTACACGAATTCTAAGATTCTATTTTACGTTTCTTCTTCGACTCTCAAAAATGTTTAAGATATAAAAACATATTTTCAAAGTTGTACTTATGTTTTTTAACTCTCAAGAATTATTTAGAAATGTTTTTTTTTTGGATAAAACGTTTATGAAACTGCTTGAAATGTATTACTTTAAAGTTCTCAATATTTATTGGAAAGTGGTTTTTTAATTATGAAAGTTTATTTGGAAATATTTCAATATTTTTAAAGTTTCCAAAAAATGTTGAAAAGTGATATTTAGAAAATTGACTATATATTTCTTAAATTTCCAATGTTTTCCCTTCTGCAAGGATATTTAGAGCTGCCAGAGTCTACATTTACTTTATACTAAGCTTTCCTAGCTCTTTTACTCCTCTCTCTCTCTCTTTTTCTCTCTCTATCCCCTATTCTGTCTCCCACTCTCTTTCTATTTACAAGCGTCTATCGCCTCAGTCGCTGCGGTTCCTATATACATTGAATACTTATGGGCTACTGTGTTACACGTGTGGCCCCGGGTAGGTGGAGAGAGGTGTGCATCCCCTTCAGCTGTTGCGGCTGACCACTGTCACGGGCTTGACGAGCAGCGGCTGTGGATGTGTCTGCGGCTGTGTCGCTGGTCCCGGCGAGCGTGAGTTGCAATCGCCATGCTGATGCTGCTGTTGTTGCTGCTGCTGGTGCTGCTGCTGTTGCTGCAGACCCGGCGACGATGGCGGCTGGCCAAGATGTGTCATATGTGGCTGTGCCGCACTCAGCTGCCTTTGATGTGCCGCCAGAGCGGCGGCAGCGGCGTGTTGATGCAACAACTGTTGGTACTGCAAGCGCTGATACAGTTCCTGGCTACTGGCGGGGCTGATGAAGGCGGCGGGCGGTGCAGGCGGCGGTGGCACGGGCGGAGCCACACCACCTGGCCCACCACCGGGATGACCCACCATGCCGGAGAGCAGACCCGCTGGACTCTTGGGCGCAAAGGGATTGTAGCGTTGATACATGCTCGCCAGCAGACTGGGCCCCGCCTGAGGGGGATAGGTGAGGAACTGTCCGAATTGTGGATACGCTGCTAGGCCGGGGAACATGGGACCGATGAGGGAGCGCTTGAAGGCAGCCAGCCGGGAGCGACTCGCTGCCGTTGTACGCCTGCGCAACTTCCCTGTGGAGCCACCAATGAAAACATCCTCGGCGGAGGGATCGAGCATCCAGTAGTTGCCCTTGCCGGGATCATCGTAGTGTCGTGGCACCTTCACGAAGCATTTATTCAGACTGAGATTGTGTCGGATGGAGTTTTGCCAGCCCTGTTTGTTGTCCCGATAATATGGATGATTGGTCATGATGTATTCGTAGATACCATTGAGGGTTAGACGCTTCTCCTGGCTCTGGCGGATGGCCATCATGATGAGGGCATTGTAACTGTATGGAGGTTTCTCGTTGCCCTTCTTATCCTTGATGGGTTTGCCATCTGTGGACTTCGTCTCCGAATCTCCATCGTTATCACATTCCACATCATCATCGACATCCCCCTCGCCCTCTCCCTCCCCATCGCCATCGGCATAATCCTCCTCGTGGTCATCGGTTGGCGGGGCTGGTGACATGGAGGTGACATCCAAATCAGATTCCACATCGCTATCCGGCTCAGAGCCCAAAGGCGAAACATTTTCATTGTTATTGAGGTTATGGTTGATCTCATTGTTATTGAGGTTATGATTGATCTTTTGCTGCGCTTCAAGGTGCTGATGCTGCTGCTCCTCGTCCTCCTCCTGCTCCACCGTCTCGGGCAGTATAGAATTTATGGAGAAATTCGATTTCAGATGAGGCGTACGCGCCATTTTCATAAGCAGCGACGCCGGCGTTAGATTCAATGCGCCGACGGCGTTCAGATGCGGATGCGTATGCGGATGTGGATGCGAATGTGGATGATGTGCGTGTGCGTTGAGCTCGTCAACGATCTTCACCATTTTGCACAGTTCTCTTTTATTGCATTTCTTTCTTATTGTTGTTATTGTATTTAAAACAAATTAAATTAATATCACAACAGTTTAATTGAATGCCTCCCACACACACACAAGCATAGACACGCGCGTGCACGATCGAAATTCAAATTGGGTTGCTCACGTTGTTCGCTCTCGCACGTCCGTTGCGCTGTGACGTTTTGTGTAGACTAAACGAAAAAGAACTTGAAATCAACGAAATCCAGTTGCCGTTGCCTTTTGGCACCTATACACAGCAACAGCCAATGGTAGCTGTGGAACGCATTCAACGCGTTGCTCTCGCTTGCGCTCTGTCTCAGTCACCCTCACGCGCAGTTATTGCGCACATATGTGTGTGTGTGCTCTTCGTTTGTGTTGTGTCAGGTTCGTGTTTCTGTTAGGTTCGTGCCTTCGTGTATTTGTGTGTGTACAGATTTTTACCATTCGTTGCTAATTGCTGCTGACATGACACGACGTCGTGCACGATGTTTTGTTTTTGTTTGCATTGCTTTGGGGAGGGGAGAGCGAACGAACCACTGGAGCACACTCACACACAAACTGACACGTTTACTCACTCTCTGCGCGGATTGTGGGTTGCGTTTTGATACGCCAGGTTTGTGTGATTACTTTGCTCTTTTCCGAGCAGCTGCCGTTCGTTTCATGTTGTTGTTGTTGCTGTAGCAAAGGTCTTTGCTAATGGTTTTTTGTTTTTGTTGCCAGTTGCCATTATTAATTGTATTGTTGTTCTCTGTTTGCTGTTGCTGCCCTCCTTAAACTCGCGCTCGCACTGTATATGTACAGTGGGATGTAGAGCAGAAATTTCGCGAACAAGATGAAAGCATTATAAATTGATGATACAATGTTATAGTTATTTATGGCAATTATGAAAACTTGTCAAATTAATTAACAGTCTTAGCAAATTTGTATACATATGTATAAAACAACAAATAATTAACATACATACATATGTGTAATTTTAAAAATTGATTTATTTCTCTAATCTCCCTTCAACAAATTCTACAAATATTTCTTCAAAAAATTTTACCAAAATATTATTATACATAACATGCAATTAAATATATAACATATCACAACAAAAAAAAAAAAGAGTTTATCATATTCGTATGAATAAATCAATGGAACTTTCAATAAAAGTAATGAATATATTATATACTACAAATAATCAATATAATACATAATAAATCCAATTAAATTAAGAATTTATGCAAAATATAATGTAAATAATGAACATATAACATATTAAGTCCAATGAACTTGCAACAAAAGTTAAGATCCAGACAAACTATGCACAATTTTAAAGTTAAATATTCTCTTTCAAGTACTCTAAATACCTCAACTATTCAAATATTCATAACGTCAAACTCATTTAATATACAAAAGTGCTGAAAGTCGCAAAGTTTCCTTGAATTCTTGCGTAATTTTATTCGTTCTTTCTGACTTTCTTTCTGCCTTTTGGTCTTGAAAACAATTAACGGTAATTTTATTGCAAACGATTAACTTGAAATTTTGTACAGCTGCTACGATTCGCAGGAGGAACTGCAGAAGGGAATCCTTCGAGGTCTTTTAACTTTGTGTAATCATAATAATTGTTTTCGCTTATTGGGGGCGTGTACTTGCCTGAGCACGTTTGCGTGTATGTCTATGTGTGTGTGTATGGTGTGTGATGTGTGTCTCTGCTGTGGAACTTGGTAAGGACAACGCGCACTGCTGCGATTGGAGCAACTAGGTGGTAACCAGGTTTACCTGAGCGCTGCCAGATTTAATAATAAAAAGAAGGAGACACACAACAACAACAACAACGGACGCCATGTTTGCGCCTTGTTGTTGTTGTAGTTTTATTTCTTTTCGTTCGCTCGTTGTGTGCAAACAGCGCAACTGTGTGTGGACCGCGTTGCTGTTGTTGTTGTTGTTGTCGTTTCAATGTGGTCTGCTGGGCTGTGTGTGTGTGTGTTGTACGTGTGCGTGCTTGTGTTATTGGACGTACGGTTTTACTTGTAGAGTGGAGACATGCGCGGCAAACAGGCTCCACTCTTACGCTCTCCCCACACTCACACTCGCATGCTCATGCAAGCACTACCTCTTGCCCTCTCCCTCTCTGTCTCTCTTTAATACACTCACTCTCGCTCTCTCTGTCTGTTAGCTCTGCCTCTGCTACTCTTCAACTCGTGTGAAAGCTTTTTGGGGGCCTACAGGTCAAAACAAAATGGCGCAAGCAACAGAAATTTAATTTCATTGTAGTCTACGAACTTACAAGTGTGTATATGTGTTTGGGAATTGTTGTATGTCGTCTTTCAATTATATTAATTATCGTTGTTTTGTAATTGCTCAAGTTATTTACATGACACATTTTCTTTGCTTTAATAATACTAATTAAATATTTTGAAGGTTTCTTTTTCGTGTACCCTGTAATGATTGAAGCCAAGGTAAAGGAGAACTTAAGGGAATGCGGGTTGTAAATGTAGATGAGACCATTGAAAAATTGGTCAATTTGTATATACATATGTATGAATGATAATATATACTAGATAAATATGGCATCTGCATACATATACATATGTAAATGTAATACACATACATATAGTATCGTATAAAGGATTATACGATTATGATGCTGAGATGATTTTTTAATAAAATTAAACATGATACCATTTAAAATATATGTTCTATACATGTCTGTATTAATATATACATACATAGTTATATTAAGAAATAAGGATAATAATTTAATCTATAGTAATCCGATTCATAAAAAAACTTTAAACAGTATAGCTTAGTATATACAACTACTTTATTTGGTGAAGCTAGTCGAAGTATCTACATTACAAAATTTTAAATTAATGTGAAATTTCCTACAGCAACTACTGTATATGATATAATGCTGCAATATAATAATACGATATTGATAACCTTGCTAAGGCAATATATATTTGATCAGAAGGTTATTTCTCTGGGAAAAATCATCACTAGATCTTGAGAAATTTATCATTCCTTCGTGCTTTATAAAATAATCATACTCGTTACCCACAGGTTAGAAGAGTACTTATTATAACTTTGTGTAAACTAAATAAGGTTGTTTTGAGGCGTGGCCGATTCCCAATGAATGCAAGAACGCAATAAACAGTGGGCTTGCATACCTAGTTAATCATACCTAGTTTAATTAGGAATGGCTTTACAGATTTCAAAAAAACCAAATTAATATTTAAAAACCAATAAAAGTTTTATACCCGATATTAATGTATAAAATACCTATAAAAGTTTTATACCCAATTGAGCTGAAACTTACCAACTTAGTGAGATACAGAAGTACATACATATTTACCCCGTTCTACGCAAATATTGACAGATTCTCATGGAGTACCACATCAAAGTGAAGTCCGAAACGAAAGAAACATCTGGAAATAAGTCCCATTGATAAAAACTCACGAAATAAAGAAAAAACCAGTGGGAAAATAAATCTACATGATATGTACGAGAGAGATCCGAAAATCAAACAGGCGAAACAAATGTATTTTGGAATATGTAGGAATATTCACGGTATAGGGATCTACTTTATATGGTGGCTTACGGTAGCTGGTAGCGGGTGTCGGGGGCGAGAACACTTTGTTAATCGGCCAGATTTATAGCTGGCATTTAGTTTTGTTAGTTTTGTGACAAATACTTCAGTAGAGACCTTAACCCTTTGCTGCCCGACCTGCTGTGGACTTAAGTCCGAGGAGGATTTAACCCGTTTGCCAGCAGTAAAGTTGCAACGCCCCTTGCAACGATCGCGAGGTCCTTCCGGGTAGAGCAGGAGACGGAAACGTAGCGTAGAGTAGCGTAGCCTGCTTTATTTGGACAAACTCGATGGCAGTTTAACCGCAGGATTAGCTTGTTTGTACGCGGGATCAGCGCCCTGACATGCAAACAGAGGCGGCACTATCTCAGCGCGGGTGTAGCTACCTAGCTACCTAAAGGGGTAGGGGTAGTGGCAGGAGTAGGGAAGGGTTACAGCGGATGCTTCCGTTGTTTACATTGTCTGTTTACCCGGGCACAGTAGCCAACACTTTGCAGCAAATTGCTGCTACCTACGCCCAGCGACGCGCCCCGAAAGAGTTAAGAAAAGGATTAAGTGTGTCCTTTTCTACCTCTGCCTCACTCCGTCCCTCTCTACCTCGTTACCTCTCTACGTTCTGCGGGATTTACGAACTTAGCTTAGTGCGTATTAATCTGATTTCGTGGATTTCTTCGAGCCACTGCCGCGCTTAATCTGTGTCGCTTAGCCATGCAAATGTTTTCCAACATGTCCCGACGCGGATTTAGCTTGATTAAAGCCACGCGGCTTAACAAAGGGTTAACAAGGGGCTTAGCGCTTGCAGTGCGTGAAAGGGTTAAATGTTAACGGGTTAAGGTTAACCCGAGAGTGACATCTGATTTCGTTTAAGGCGCAACGAGTGTTACTTTACCCAGTTACCGTTCTCTGGCTCGTTTTACAATATTGAGGGAGGTTCTTCCTGCCCCTTTCTCCCCCTCCCCCTTTGGCGCTTTCCTTTCGTCACTCACAAATTGGCCAAATTTCATTGAAATCACGCTCTGCTCAGCTTTTCCGGTCGACGGGTCCAGCTCGGACATCGGCGGCATCCCCACTTGGCATTGTTATTGTTGTTATTATTGTGTGTTGCGTTGTGCAAATAAACAGCCAAACGAGTGTGCTACAAGTGTGTCGCGACAGCAAGAGAGAGGAAGGTGCAGGGGAGGGGGAACTGCGCCACGGGACATGAGAAGAAGGGGGTGGAGGTATTGGATGAAGGGTAGTGGGCGAGAGAGGGTGGCAATAGCGTATGGTTAGCAGCAGAGGGTGAACAGCAGTAGTAAAGTGTACAACCAGAGGGGATACAAAGCAGGGGTTTACAGATCTATCAGATGTATGCTATACCAAAGATACCCTATATAACATAAGGAATACAAGTGGATTTTTGTTTTAGAATTTAATTATTTTGTAGAAAATACCTTTTATATTTAATACTTTATTAGATAACTTTCTTTTTATACCCTTCGACCATTTTTGAATATGAAATGAATAAAAAAGATCATACTAATTTTGTGCAAATGTAACAGGCAGAAGGCGTTGCAGACCCCACAATGTGTATATATTCTTGCTCAGAATCACTAGCCGAGTCGATTGAGCAATGTCCATCTGTCTGTACAGATGTCCAGATGTCAGATCTCAGCTATTATAAACGCTAGAGACACCAAATTTAGAATGAAGGTTCCTGTAAACTCTGCGCAGATAAGGTTTTTTTTAATTATTGGATGCCACGACCATAGCCTCCGCAAATCAATAATTCAGCTCGATTTGTAAGCGACATATAAAATATATAACTTATTGACTTTAACATATACTAAGATGATTGTTATATCTATGTATATATTTTCGAAATTTCAATCCGTTCTGACTAGAAACACAGAAGTTATTCAAGAAAGTATGTGTTGGTTAGTAAGGGAGGCAGGCGAGCGCAAGCGCCATCTATCGAGAATAATTTGAAAGTATGTACATATACACGGAGCATAGGTCAAAGGGTATCTCACTGTCGTTTAAAAATAAATATATTTCAAGTCTGCAGAGCAAACAGGTAAATACAAGTAAAGTTTCATATTTTCAAGTCACCATTAGTTCTAAGTCTAAACTCTCCAACTTTACTAAGATTTCATATCATATAGTATGATCTTAATGATCTGTAGATATCCCGTAATAATCTAAGTTCCATCTACCCGTTTATTGCTGGTCACGTAGCACATCAACTCGATGGTAGAGACAGTAAAAAACACTTTCCCCTTGCACCCTGATACCAACACCTCCCCCTTCTACCACCGCCCGCTCGCTGTTTAGCCTTGTAAGCACCCTCCGGTTCTGGGGCAACACTTGATAATTGTTGACAATGTGTTATAAACTGATTTACACGCATTTAACGAAAAGAAACACTGCCAAAACTCACGCAGCGCCAACAACAGCAACAGCAGCAGCAACAACAACAGCAGCAACAACAACAACAACAATGAGAATGATGAGGCAAGCAACGTTGTTAGCGTCGCGTTGCCGGCAACCGCTTAGATGTCATCGTTAGCTGCTGCTGTTGGCACTGGGCTGGGAAAGGGAAATGTAATGGGCAGAGAAGACGGCGGGGGGAAGGGGAAAGGAAAGAAGCAAGTAGAGGGGGCAACTGGTCGCGTGTGCCACGCGAGGGTGGCAACTTAAAGGGACAAACTGCAGCACACTTTGGTGCGTGGCGTAGCGTGTTGTGGTGTGGCATGTTGTGTGTGTTGTTTGTGTGTTAATGAACTGCGCAACAATTAACAGCAACAACAAGAGCAACAGCAACAACAAGAACAACAACAACCACAGCAAGGCGTCTGCACAAAAGTCACTGGCCACGCGGATGATTTTGAATCGAATGCGGATTTTGATTCGGGTTTCCCAGTGCATATTGTGATAGCCCAACTGGACGCGGCTGCTGCGGGCACATTTACAGAAGAGAGAGAGAGAGAGAAAGAGAGTTAGGGGAAGGGGGACAAAGAGAGGGAGAGAGCGAAGGGGAAAGAGAGATAGCAATACACTCGCCGCCTGATTATGCTGGTGCCCAAGACAAGCTGGTCAATTCAAATCAACTTAATTGGGGTCCGAGGCCCTTGAGACCTATACTCCCCTAACCCTCTCCCCTAACCTTCCCTCTTTGCTTAATGTGTGATATTAGCACAATTAGGAAACCCCTAAGAAAGAGCATAAAGTAACAAATCATAGTGTGAGTAATAAGAAAATTGTGAGAACGAGAAAGAAAACATAAACTTATAGTTTGCTTTAGATTGTACTCTACTTTCACTTCAAAGATCTTGACTTGCTTTGAACAATTTGATCTTAAGTTTATACTAGTCCCTTTTAAGGCTCCCCACTATCATGGTATATGCAGTAAGTTGTAATATTCCTTGCTGAACAACAAGTACGCGAGGTCATATGCCAAGTTGTCTTCTTGTCTTGTCTTGTCTTGTCAACCCCAACTGAACTCACTTCCGTTTTGTTGTTTGTCCAATCAACTGATTCGCAGTGAATGAGCGAATGAGTAGTACAGCTCTTGAGTTCTTCAAGTGCATTTTATTCATTACTCATTCATAATTTCTTTTAATTGCGACTGCTTTCTGCTTCTTCTTCTTCTGCCTCACGACAATTCTTAGAGAATTGGCCAGCAGCTGTGACAGAGCACTCACTATTCATTCATTCATTTACTCACTCTCATTCATATATGGTTTATTTATTGTGTTGAATTGGTCTGGGGGACGGGTGGGGGTTGTACAGAGAGGTCCAGAGGTCCAGACCTGCCCGGGCTGCCCTCAATGTGTGGCGCGTAAATTAACTTAATTGAAATTCGGGTCAACAGAGAGGCCAAGATAATGAAAGAAACTAATTAAAGAGCAGCGGTCTATAGTGCGCTATCCCCCCTCCCTATCGCCCTCTCTCTATATATTCCTCCCCTCTCGTCCCTCTACCCACCTAGAGTGCACTACCCACATGCTGGCACTTTGTTCTGTTGTCGCCTAAATATTTTCAAATATTTTCATGATATTCCTGTTGTTGTTGTTACTGTTGTAATTTGATTATTTGTGCGCGCGCGCTGTCCACGGTTTAACAATTATTTTATTAATAAATATTTGAATGAGTCTCTTGCCCTCATCTCTGACAAAACTGGGCAACCACATTGCATTCAATTAAAAACACATTTTGTGGTCAGTGTGCGGTCAGGAAGGGAGATGGTGGGAGGGGAGTGTATAGTGGGGTAGTGCTAGGGTAGCGACCTAGCCTAGGCAGCCCTAGCTCAAGTATTACTTGCAGGTCTTCCTCACAGCCCCATTTACACTACCTTCACACCCTACACAGTTCTCACTATTAAACCTATTCCCCACTCACTCTACTCACCCTTTACCCTACTCCCCACTCAATACTTCTCTCTACTCGCCCTACTCCCCACTCACCAGTCGATAGCTCCGATATGCCAGTCGTGCATATCGTGTCTTGTTTATTGCATAACCCGATTACTTAGTGTCACTTTGTAGGTCGCTAGTGCCAATTGAGTGCATAAATCATCTGATTAAAACTTGTCATCCGACTATTTTATAGCTCCATGGAATACCTAGGAACTTGGGTGCAGCACTACTGGAATAATAAATGGCAAATATTTTAATAATGTGAGTCGAAGAGTGATTTGTCTGTTTTCTTTAGTGCAATATACAATTTATTTACTACGGTTCTTTACATTTATTCATATTTAATGAGCTTGATATTTAAAATATGTATAATTTCAGCTCAAATGACTGTAAGGTACCCTATTAAGTAGAAACACAGAGCACTACCCTACAATATGGATAAATGGGGTTAGTAATGAAAGTATTAATACCTTTAGATTAGGAAGATATCAATGTCGTCATACCGGACCTGAATCGGTTAATTCTTAACAAAGTTACGAGTGCTAGTAGTCCAGTTAAGACCTTACTCACTTGATTTCTTCATATCTCCTCTCTATGCAGCTTATTCTTCTCTACCAGCTCGACACTCTCAGCCTCAACAAAGTTGTCTAGTTCATAATAACCGAAACAGCTAATACTAAGACGAAAATGCGTACGTATCTTCTTGCGATCTATATTCTTGGTCTCAAGAACCAAAGAATCCTTGCCAAACAAAGCGACTAAACCCGAAACGCGTCGGGTTAAACCAAGCCGCAAACAAAGCAACCAACTAACCGATCCATATACAATGTATATAAAATATTTATGCCGGAACAGTGAGGAAGAAGATGAAAGAGGGAGACAACAACAACAATCCCGGCGATGGGCTTGAATCATTAATGAAACTGGGCTTAGATTACCGAGCAGGAGGCGAGCAAAGAAGGAAGAAGACCTCTCGTTCCCGGGCAGAAAGTGTAACAATCGGCACACGCAGCACTACCGCATGCTGGGCGAGAGAAAGGAGTCCTAACTACTACTTGCTTTATACAACATATTTGGTATGTGTATAGGAAGGTAGCAGACACCAAACGGTAATCAGCTTGTGCATCTGGACTAGCCGCCCTGGCTGTGCCCCGACCGAAGGTACTGCATGCACTGAAGGTACTGCTCTTTCGACAGCATAATCCCTGCACTTAACCCGGGTAATAAGATAAGTAAGGCAGATCCGTGTACCGTTGCTTCTGCTTGTTATCTTTGTAAATTGTATGTCGAGCACTTAAGCCAATTCTACGAGGCTTGGGCAAATTTGCAGCCCGACAAACCGGTTAAGACACTCTATACGCGTGCTACGTAGCACTCTAGCGCTGTCTCTTTCTGCTTGTGCTACTGCAATGAACCAATAATTCCACAATGCCCTCAGACCTCACATAAGCAATCCTCAATCCGCAATCCGCACACACAATCGACTCGACGAACCCGGAATCGTCTTAGTTTGCTCTACAAACTGCTTTAGCGACTTAGAAGAAAGCGAGTTGCGAATTCTCTCAGAGCTGGGCTTGGGCTTAGGTAAGTGGATTCAATCCGAATCCAATTCAGTAAATCCAGTGCACCGTAATTGAAAAATGTGTTAAGTATATAATGCGCTGATCCAGAACTATTTCAATAACAAGCAGTTCCCTAAGCTGGGCAACTACCAGCACCAAATGCCCAAATACCAATCAAACAATGACTCGTACACGGTACGGGTTTCCTTTGCCTGGTTTCTCAGTTACAGTTTGAGTGTAGCAGGCTGATAGGCCCTAAAAGCCTTTTGTTTAATCATACACAAAGTTTCAGTTGCAAATCTCTTGCTGTATATGCAAAATATTTGATCGTATGTGGGCCCGCAAGGCGATTTAACTCTTGCACTGGCTTAAGCTGAGTATAAGCCCCAAATACTGATACAAAGCGATATATACATGAGCATACACCTATGTATGACCTCAATGGGTTAAGTAAAGGGAATTTATTTGGTCGTTAAATGAGCAAAGATGGATTGAGTGGGATATCACGCTTGTAGAAGAAGATGGGATGTAGGATATTGGTATTAGATAAAAGGTAAAGATGTTCTTAATCAAATTTGATAAATCAGGTTCATAAAAATATGACCGTGACATAATTCTCGTAAATGACTAGTAGATTATCGATACTGATTATAAATAAATAGCATTATGTTCCAACAACTGAGAACAATATATTTATACTTATTTATACTTATACTTTTGCCTATAGAACACTCAATGACTTTTTTTTGCAATTTTCATGGTTTATAATTACATCTTTGTGCCCTAATTCCGATTTAAAGAGTTAATAAATAAATATTTCTTCCTTTTAGACATTTTTTCGTATTTACAATTTTATTTACTTGGTAGGTATTTATTATAAGACCGCATTTCCTCTTTCTAGTATTAAAAGTACCATAGCTAAACTCATTAAGTTTATGTACAAGCTTCCTTAAGGCTTTCACTAACCTCTGAACCATCGACTAAATGATCTCATTACACTAATCGAGCGAGGCACTGCAGTCTTTCTCTCTTCCTATGCTCAGACACGGATTTTCCATTTAATGCCCCCCTTACGATCCAGCAGTCAGGGAGCCAATGCCGCTTGGCACCCTATAAAACTGCCAGCTAATCGTTTCAATAACATGATTTACCAACACCAAACAACAAACACACCCAAACACCGAGAGAGATGGAAAGAGAAACAGACACGGACTCGGACAATAATTTACAATTATTGAAAATGGGTAGGAACAAACATAAGAAGACGAAGAGGAGAGGAAGAAGCTGAAGAAGAAAATACGAGTATGATAATTGCTACCGATCCGACAATCGTCTCATTTTTCCCCGCGTGAAGTGACTAACGATGATATTAATTATCATTTTCATTTACAAATCGCCGAAGAATAAGAGAGAAAGATCAACAGAGACAGAGAGAGGAGACTGGGGAAAAGCGCAGTATTTATGATACGACTATACCTTGTTAGAGCAAGAGGGAGAGAGAGGGAGCGAGAACTTGTTGATACCATCGATGAAGATGATGTGGATGTGGATGAGGCACAGGCTGAGGCTGAGGCTGCTCTGTTTTTCTCACATGTTTCACTCAAAATGCGCACTTAAGCCGCCACATTCAAACACATACACACAGACACACACTCACTGGCACAGTGGTGATCAAAGAAGAAGCCGCCTTACGCTCATTTCTGGCTTGAAATTATCGAAAATTTGAAAATGAAGACATCAACATCAACATCAACATTGGATTCCCGTTTGAGAAATTTGAACAACGCCTTCGCCTTCGTAAAGGAAAAGTGGCCCCGCGTCGGTGCCCCTTTCTAGGGTTCTCATCTTTCACTTTTGCCCCGACACAGTGAGAGACAGAGAGAGAGGGAGGGAGACAGAGAGACATATTAGTTGGGAAATTGTATAACAAAAGTTAAGAAAAATTGTTGTAGTTTAAGCAAATAGAAGTGTGCTCTCTCTGGGCTCCTTGGGACAATGGCCCGGCTGGAACTGGACCCCGACGCCGACCCCGACCCCGATGCCGATACCGATGCCAGGGCAGGAGTTGCTGCTGCGATTACCTGCGGTGCTTGGCACAGCTGGAGTTGTCACTGGGCATGTAAAGACCCAAGAAATTGAGACAACAACAAGGGCGACAGCTCTTTTTGTTCCACTGTGCGTGTGTGTCTCACTGTATGTGTGTGTGTGTGTTGTCGGGCTTCAAACAAATTCAATGTTTGCCGACAGCAACAGCAGCAGAAGCGGCTAATTAAGTCATCAGGCAGTATCGAAAACTAGCTTATAGTTAGCTAGAAATGGCTAACAAGCGCGGATTGTGTAATGGTAGCCAACTAGCAGTGGCTAGAAATAGCTAAAGCCAAAGCTAATTAGCGGCTTATGCAAGTGTCACAAGCAACTAGCTACAATAAGGTTAAAAAATAGCTAGCAAATGTGTTAAGGCTGAAAAACGTAGCTAAAAATACAAACAACTAGCTTGAAAATGCTTTAAAATGTATAATTTTAGCTGGTACCGGCTAAAACAAACTGAAAATAATTGAAAATAGCTGAAAATAGAATGTTTTGAGTAAATACAAAAGATTTGTAGTTTTTTTTTTTCATTTAAAATGTATTTATTTTTATTTTGTGCAATAAATCTACTAAAAATAGTTCTAGTTGTAGCCAAACAACAAGCCGCTGATCCGCGGCGTTGCTGCTGCTCCGCTCCGGCAACTGGCGGTAAGCAAGCCAAAAAAAAAACGGCTAGCCGGCTTTCCAGGCCGGCGACAGCGGGAGCAACAATGTTTGTTCTGCTTTTGCTAAATGCAACATTTAGACGTCAAAGGGTTAATTGGGTTGTGACCTTGTCCCTGTCCTTGTAACCAAAACGCTGGGCGTGGCACGGCGCTGGCTGGCTTAGCTGGCGGGAAACTTGCCAAAGAACTGCATGCGTTGGAAGAGCTCAGCGTTCATTTGACCACCAGGATAGCCCTGCTGCAGCTGATGAGGATGATGAGGCTGGGCAACTTGTGGTGCTGGTGGTGGTGGAGCAGCAGGCTGACCATACTGCATCTGAGGCTGACCATAGCCAGCAGCGGCGGCGGCAGCAGCAGCCACTGCAGCAGCTTGATAGGCAGCGGGATTCATGCGCTGATACAAAGCAGCAGCGGCAGCAGCAGCGGCGGCACCAGCGAAACCAGGCATGCCATGATAACCATAACCCGCAGGAGAAGGTGCTCCATACATGGGCGAGAAGATCGCTTGACGATATGCGGCGAGGCGAGTGCGACTTGCGCCGGGATTCTTGCGACGCAGTTTGCCAGTGGTTTCGCCAATGAAGACTTCCTCGGCCGAGGGGTCCAGGATCCAGTAGTTACCCTTGCCGGGATCATCGTAGCTGCGTGGAATCTTTGTGAAGCATTTGTTCAGGCTCAGATTGTGACGAATGGAGTTCTGCCAGCCGCGCTTGTTGGCCTTGAAGTAGGGGAACCGATTGATCAGATACTGATAGATCCCGTTGAGGGTCAATCGCTGTTCGGGGCTGTCCTGGATGGCCATCATGATGAGGGCATTGTAGCTATAAGGGGGCTTCTTGTTATCACTGCTGCTGCTGCCATTGGCGCTGAGCTTCTGTTTCTTGCTGGGATTATCACTGGCATCGCTATCTTCACCATCCAAATCGATATCTTCCTCATCATCAAATTCCTCCACATCGAGCTTGTCGTTGTGCTGCGACGACAGCGACTCGGCAGCGCTGCTCATGGGCGTGCTGGTGCGGGAGGGGCTGTCGAAGTCTTCGGATGCCGATAGTTCACCATCTGAGTTGGCATATGGATGATAGGCGGATGGATGTGGTTGTTGTGGCATCATCATTTGTGGTTCTTGTTTAATAACTGTTTGAGCCACTGTTGTTGTTGATTTTGTTGTTGTTGGCTTCTTGGCCAATATGGCGTCGATGGAGAAGTTGCTTTTGAATTCCATTTCGCAGACACTTTTCACCATTGTACTGATTACTGTAGTTGAGTTGTTTTTTCTTTTTGGTTTGCTGAGAGAGCACACACACGAGAGAGTCAACTGTTGGTTGTTAGCTGTGCACGAGATGAAGCGTAGCTCAATACTGACTCTCCTTGGCTGCCAGCCGCACTATTTATACGCCTCGGCCATTGAGAGCATCACGCGACTGCGCTCACTAAAACACACACACACACGTGCAAGAGAGCGCAGGCAAAGGCACAGGCAGAGGCGCAGGCAGATATGCACACACACACACACACAGCGAGAGAGCGCAGGCAAAGGCAGAGCCATAGGAAGACATGCACACGCAATCACCCCCATTGCGCAGAGCACAGAGAATGAGAGAGTGAGTGTGTAGGTAGTCCACACAACAGCAGCGTCGCAACGCGCTGCTTAGACTCCGCCTCTCACGACACACTCAAACCGGTTTGGCAGACCATTTTGTTCCACTTGCCATCCACACACAGCACTGTGGGCTGCGCTGCTGTTTATTTGTTGCTGCCGTTTGTTTTGGAACTTGTGGATGTTTATTTGCAGCCCTTTGCATGGTTTGGCGTCAAAATATCCATTACATCCAATCCAAACAGGGGTTGCTGCTCCACGTAGGCGTATTGCAGTAACAGTTGTTTTTTTTGCTTTTATTCAGCATCTCTTTCTGGCACTCTCTTTCCTCTTCGAATGCAGCATATTGCACAGTTAATCGCTGTAATAATAAAATCAAGAACTTCCTTCTCTCATTAATCCCAGCTCGATTTCCCAGAAATTTGCGGAATACGCTCGCACTCTCTCCTTAATCCACTCAATAAATTGGTTCAGTTTCAGCATGCTCAGTTTTCAGTTTTCGTCTCTAGGATTACTCTAAATCCACGGTGGCTTAACATTTTGCCTGATTTACGGTGATTTCCAACAGCTCAATGGAGCTTAAGTGGGCAGGTAATCCGCCGTGGCCGTTCCCGTGCCCGACAAACAGCAGAAGGGTTAAAGAAAAAGGGTTAAGGCGGCTGCTCTTACCAGGATTTGTTCTAGTTTCGCGGCGGATTAATTTAATCGCGGTTTCTTAGGAACAACAGATTGTGTTTGATAGGTATACATATGCCTGGAGGATCGGGAAATAAACATTTGTCTCTTTTCGATGATAATCTCTGTAGATTTCACTGGATTTTCGCTACTGACTCTGTAAGATTTTCAGAGGGTTTGAGCTCGCAGATCTGCAAAGGCAAATAACAGTTACTATGCTTAGGCACAGGATTTAAAACAAACAAACATGAAATTGACTTTATGTAAAGTTAAAATAAATATGGTAAGGTTTGGGCATTTTAAAGTCTTAGTAAAGCATGTAGAACAAGAACAAATAAAATGAACTATAGATGATATCATAGTAATGGAATAAGAAAAACTAAATTGAAATTACTATCTAGCAGTTATTCATATTGTATATTATGGAAAATAAAGATGTTTATCTTAGTTATAAATATAAAACTTGCTAGGAGTCTTCCTAGTTAATATATCAAAGGTGAGACTGTAGTTTTAACTGAATTTGAACTAAATTATACTACATATTTAGAGTTAGAAGAGTTTTAATTTAAAACAAAATATGGTATTATCTTAGCTTTTTACTCTAAATACGTAGTATAACTTATAATAATTATATATTGTAAGAATCTAGTTAAAACAGTTTTGATAAAATATCTTTAATTCAATGTATTTGAAGGTTGTGAATTATAAATTCAATCTTATAAATTAATATTGTAAATCATAATGATAATAACTATAATAAATACTCATCAAAATAATTTATAATGAGAATAATGATATAATTAATAATGATAATAACTCTTCTGTTGTTAACCTTTAACAAACATCTGAACATTATTAGAGAATTGAATAAAAAACGAAAGTTTTAGTTTAAAAAAACGCTTGTATTGCATTTTTTCATTTTACACGTCCGTAAATGGGTGTAGTCAAATTCTAAAAAAAAACTTTATTTAAATGCAGTATTAAGACATGCTATCACCAAATTTATTAGTCCAAGATTTTATAGTATCTAAGATATAACTAAGGAATTCATTTGTTTTGAGAAGAACAATAAATAATAATATTACTAATATGTTGAACAATTTATTTGGTGTGAGATTTTGAAAACCAACATCGAGAGTTTATGGATATATTGTAAAATACTGACACTACCTGTAAGCCTAGCTATAAAGCCAGGGGTCATAAAGCTAGCAATAAAATGCTCTAGGTGGTAGATTACGTTGATCCGGGGATTCATTCAAATCCGGAGTTAACACCGAGATTTATCAATAAGGCGCTGGATTAAGAGTGCAGATCAGAGATCAAGGGGTAGACACAGAGAGAGGGAGAGATAGAGAGAGAGAGAGACAGAGACAGAGAGAGAGAAACGTCGACAGTTGCACGAAGATAGTAGATCGTCAGGATTCGCCCGCACTCGATGCATACCGAATCGGAGTTAGATGTAGGCAGAGGGCGATCGATCATGTACGAACAGAGAGCCGAAGACCCAAAGACCCGAAGACAAAGACGAGTGGTGGGCCGAGAGAGCGCGACAAATGCAGCAAAGAATGTGTCCTGCTGTTGACAGTTCTCGCATCTCTGTATGTCCTCGATCGTATGGAACTGTTGACAGGCCGTTGCCCGGCCGTGCATCGCACATTACGATCAATTATGAGACTCAATGCCCTCCTGTTGGGCGTAACTAAACGGGGGCGAAAGTTTTCCCAGCCGGGCTGAATATCTTGTGGCGTTAATTCAAAATTATATGCACATTGTCTGTGGCCACGGTGTCTACGTGGAATTTCAGCAATCTCTGTCTCTTTTTTGCATTTCCATTCTCATCAAGCGTGAAGCTGTCCTTAAGTGTGGTCTGGCAATGAAACCATAATGTCACCCAACAGGCGACCAACATCTCACGGCCAGCCATAACCAGGCACGGCATGGAGCTAGCGCTGATCACCAGTGATCAGTGACTGTGACACATCTGACTCGAGTGTTACGCCTTAATAGCCGTGCATAACGTGACTTTTATTCGATGTTCCTCAAGGAAATTGCACGAAATGCTGCACAATGAAGAGATAATTTCTAAATTATATTTAATTATTCAATTCCTGTATAAAATTTAATTTTTGACATTGTACATTTTTTGAGGATCTTTAGAAAATGAAAAGTATATCATAATTTGTATACATTTTATATTAAACAGATAATTCAAGAGTAATCTCTTATCGTATACCTGTATTATTGAATTACAACTACACAAAATCAAAAAGAGATTTATTTAGATTAAATTAAGCATTATTTATTATTAGATTATTTCAAAAATAAAATTCTTCAGTCTCTTTCAAACTCCAAAAAGTAATTTCAATATGTTTTCCGACATTTTGCAGCTTCTGTGTGGGCGAAAAATAAAACATACCGAAAAAGTGTCGGCTTTGCGCCGTTTTGAAATCAATTAGTTTTGTCGCGGCTGTCAAAATGCGCCAGGATCAGGATGGAGGAGTAGCCCAACACACACACGCACGCACAGTGTACTAGGCAAAAGTCGAAAAGTCATGCCGATCTAGTGCCAGATTGCCCGACGGCGGCTTTGGGTCTTTGATGAAGCAGGTCCCACTGTGCCTGTGCCTGTGTCTGTGTCTGGTCATGGCATTTGCGAAAATTTCCAACTCAATTAGTTGAACTCTGCCCACGGCGGGCATAAAAAAAGAATGGAAGAAAGAACAGAGAGAAGCCGAGTGAAATGGGAGAGAGAGCGATGCCGCTTAGCCACAAAAGAGAAATGAAAATTCGAGGCGTTTGAAATCTACATTTATCCCTAGACGGTAGACGGAGAAGGGAGAGACTGCAACTGGTGTACAGTGGGCACTTGGTCAGGGGCCTCTTTTAACTTTGCCGACTGAGTGCATCATTATCATCGGCAATTGGACTACTGCGTCAAAGTGCGCTGCCTACTATTTTGTCTACCTTCTCCCTCTCTCTTTCTACCTCTCTCTCTTTCTTTTCTATTGTTGTTGCACACGTACAAAATATTTGGGCAAAAAAAACGATGCTCGCACAACAAAAACATTGGTAAACTATGGCGCAAATTAATAGACAGTCATTTGAGCACATCTTGTTGTTGTTGTTGTTCTTGTCGGTTGTCGATTGTTGGTTGTGCGTGCTGGCGTTGCTTTGATTGTTTTGTCAAGTTGTCTACGATATCAAAGCAGTTGGCCGCCGTCATCTCCTTCTCCTTCTTCATCTCCATCTCCTGTATCCACGTCGTCTTCTAATAACCCACAGCGCTGACGTCTTCATTGTGCGCACTTGACTCTGGTTCGATTTATTTTCTCAATTGTTCCAACAAAAACACAGGCCCATATGTGTGCCTACATATATGCTACTATATAGTGTACTATACTATATAGTAGCATGCTCAATTTTGATTTGTCGGCCACTTGTGCAAGTGTTTCCTCCGTTTAGTGTTTTTGTTTGCTTTTCAGTCCACTGTCTACTGTTTTTGGTAGTTTCTCGCTTCGTTTGATCTGATCTTTAAGGGATATGGCAGTACTTAACCTCCACATGAGCTGCATATGTTCAGGAAGAGGGCAAAAAGAGAGAGAGATCTTCAGTTATCTTTTGGTTATCATATGCACATGCAATTCTGCACATGTGTGGACGCATACTGAGAGACACATCTTCATCGACAAGGATTATAACATATAGAACAATCTTTAAGTAAATTAAAAAAAAAATTTTATTTTCCAAGACTATACAAATTATAAGATATTCCAAATATTATTTAACTGTTTAGATATATAAAATATATAAAAAAACACTATAAATTTAAATTCAAAGAGTTCTATTACTAATATGATAAATACTGAAAAATGCAGATCTTATAGTAAAGATTAATCTTTTTCAAAACAACAAAATCTCATTGTGTGTAAACAAGTCAAAGCAATTTTCAAACTCCAATAAATTTGCGCATATATATATTATGAAATACCAAAAGAATACAATCTTTTTTTACAGCAGAATCAATATACATAAGAATTTGTTTTATATCATATCAAATGCATACATATCTTAAATTTCATAAGTTGATAAACGAAAATCGAATGATTCCTTACATTCCAGTTTTCTTTACATAAATTAACCTATTCTCCGACTCTTTTTGTGGAATTTTAGACTTTCAATTCAATGAAAAGAGCCAAAAAGACCATTTCAAATCTTTCTTAATTGTCACACTGTACCCACTCAGATCTGTCCCAGTTCTGTCTCGCTCAATTTCAGTGCAGAATCTAACAAGTTCCACATTATCGCCCAGATATCTTACTCCACAGGGCAGCTCAGACAAGGAAAGGGCATGGAAATGTTTGCTACTAACGAGCAATTATCGCCGGCTCCCTGCACCAAAAGTCAGCTACGAACAAAGAGAGACGAAGAAGACAAAGCGAGAGAGGGAGAAGGAGAGTGAGAATGCTGCCTTCGCATCAGGCGCATTCGCTACGCTTTGGGGGGGAGTCGCAGCGATAAAAAGAGACTGAGAGAGGGTCAGAGAGAGAGAGAACGTATTGCATTGTTAGGACACAATGGATGAAAATATTTTCGTCCTGTTGTCAAATGATTGCATTTAATGTATCGAAATCTGTGTGACGAATCAATTTCAACTCGCTGTCAGGGCAGGCAGGCAGGACCTTTTGTAGTGGGAAACTGCAACCAGTTGCCTTCATAATTCGATCAACGCCGGCTATGGCTCCGTCCATGTATCCTGTCGGGCATATACATATGTTCCAGGACGACCACGCATCCTGTTCCCAATCCACACCAAAACCGCACGGACAACTTAATCAATAAGTTGCAGTACCCCTCTCTCTCACTCTCTCTCTCTCTGTGGTACCGATCAGTTACAGTGGGTGTTGTCAGTTTTATGGCAGAAAAAACGCATTGTACGATGTATTTTATGAGCCTCCCTAATGCGGTTGATGGGCAGCATTGTGCAAGCGGCCATAAAGTGTTTAGTGAGCGCTTTATGGGGCACAGTTAGCGCTAGTTAGGCATGCTAAGCAGCTGCCCCTAGGTGGCATGTGTTCACGTATGTGCTCCGTATGTGTGTAGAGCTGTAGTTTTTGGTAAAAAGTTGTACCTTTAATAGTCAGTAACAAGAGGATAAATTCTTTATGAAAAGTATCTAGTGTGAAAAGAAATCGACATATTTTGATGTATCATAATCTTAACTATCCTTAACTACCTCATTTCATTGATTTTAGATTTGATTAAAATTTAGTTAAATATTCTTAAATTTTCATTTATTCATAGTACTTAAGAAAATCGAACTAATAATTAATAAATTGTGAATTTGAAATAAAAATAGATTTAATTTTTTAGTAAACAAAGTATTTCGCTAGTACCTTGACTGCCTTACTAATGTAAAAGTTACATATAAGGTTGTCAAATATCTTCCGCCTTTTTGCTCTTTATTCAATGCTTTATAAAAAGTGATACAGTGATCGGATCGGCGATGTCACGAGATGCCACATGCCGGTTTAACTCGATGTATTCCATGATTTGATCGGTATTTGTCGTCACAGGTCTTCCGCCGGCTGGCTTATCCATGGTGTCGTTTTCACCGGCTCTGAATCGTCGAAACCATTCCTCCGCGGTTCGAAGTGATAGAGTACCATCCCCCAAAACACCATTAATCTCACGGAACGTTTCTCTAGCGGATTTGCCTTTAACGAAGGAAAACTTTAAAATAGCGCGAATTTCGGCGTTAGTGAACTCCATGTTTACACGTCTATAACTGTTGAACGAAATATCCAAACTAACCATGCGTAGCGTCGTTTTGTAGGTTATGTCAAGACCTTTCAAATTATGTATAGTGTTGCCAGATACGAGCTCTGTAGCGCTTTGTACATAGCCGCAATATTCAAAAGACAAAAAGGCGGAAGGGAGATATTTGACAACCTAATATTAATGAATCTATTTATATACTTCTATACTTACTATATGTACTTATCTATAAAATACTTATAATACTTTTTTTTATTGAACATAATCTGAAATACCTTTTAATGTATCATTGACGTATAGTAGTCAAGGTTCTAATACATAGATTACCTATTTAATTCAAATTTTATCCACTTTCTGTAATCTCTTTAATGTTCTGGAAATCTATAAAACATCAAGTAATCTTCCATTTTCAACTTTTTAATTCTTCTATAATGATGTACCTTTCATAAAATACACTCAATTCAGCAAACACATTCTTAACTTAAGATCAATAAAAACTATTCCAATATTAATAAAAAAAACACCCTGTTAAATATCATGTTTCTTTGAGTTTCCACAACTTTCAACACTATAGCATTATATTTTTTGTTAAGTACTTTATCTACAGAACTGTAATATCTTTAAAGTTGACAATGCTTAGCCGACTTATGACACTATTCATTACAAAATCTCTCCAATTGTAGAGTAGAGTGTTTTCTTTCGGAAAGAACTCTCCCACCTCACCGAGATGACAACTTAAGCTTCAGCAAGAGGAATCTATTAGAGCCGTAAGTCGCTTAGATCGCTTTCTCGCGTGATTCGCAGCTAATCTTGTGATTTGAAGACGAAATTGACAACATTATCGGGCATTAATAGAAGCGGCAGAGATGACAACAGCCGCACAGTGGGATCGGCACAAGGCCCGACAAAAAGAAAAGGACACGAGGGTTGCCAAAGACGAAGGGAGTCTTGGGCTGCAGCATTGTTGGCCAACGTGCCGAAAGGTGGAAACAAAGCTGTTAACGCAATAAAAGTAAAATGTCACCTGAAAAATGCAGCCGTCGGTTCTCCAAAGAAAGATGAAGAAGAAAAGGACTTGCTTGGGGGAGGGGGGAGAGAAGAAGAAGCCACATTGGCAGCTAGGATCGGTTGACTTTGATGCTTTGTTTTAGAAACAGGCAATCACATTGTCTCTTGGCACAAGAAAGCCGCCGCCACAGCCGCCGCCGCAAGCGGAATGTCTCAATTATCAGAGAGTGCGAGGGCGAGAGAGAGGGAGAGGAAGAGAAGAGAAGAGAAAAAGAAGAAACCAACTGGTAACTGGCAACGCCTTGATGTCTCTCTTTATGATGACGATGATGACTCAAGCGAATGAAAGGCGAATTGTGCACGTTGCCCCGCAGCGGGAGTCCTTGATTTATGCGCGACGCTGATCCTTGATCCTAGCGCGCCGAGCACACGCAATCAAAGAGAGAGGGAGAGAGCAAGAGAGAGAGAGAGAACAGTTGTAATCGCCGCAGCGCGTGCAAAATGTTAGAAAACAGCAGCGTAGTCAGAGGGAAAATCTACAAGGCACACCGACAACAACTATAGCAGCCAGGCTCTGATCCATATAAGCCGGAAAACAATATGAAAATGAAAACAAAACGAAATCGATCGAAATTTGTTGCCATAAGCCGATTCATTCTCTCTCTGTCTCTTTCCCTCTCTCTCTCTCTGTTCTCTTTTTAATAGTCTTAAGGTATTTTCGGCTTTTTTGGCCTTATTGAAATGAGCAGCCCTGTTTGTTGTTTGCCTTCTTATTGTTCCATGTGTGTGAGTGACGTGTTAACACAGCAATTAACTTTTACTGGCTGCCAAATAGGCAAAATTTGTGTTTGATTTATGCGGGCACAGTAAACCAAACAGGACGAACAGCTGCAATCATCGATTGTGTACCTTGTAATCAGCAGGTTAGACGATGATTTAGAGTGGCAGCTCAAACAGGTTCGAGGATCAGAGAATGATCTGTAGACAACTGGGAATATATTTAAATTTGACAGAAAATCTTGGTAAATTTGTAGCTCATGTACATCATAATATAATATAATATTGATAGGATGGTATTATTGAGGATGCTTTGCTCGGAAAATACTTGATAATTGTTCTTAAAGAAATAAATAAATATTGCCTCACTCTTCAGTCTTAATCTTGAACTATTTTCGATTCTTATTCATGAAATTCTTAAAGAAAATTCCTAAGTTCTTTATTGAATAATAATATCGTATATTACAAATATTCGTGGAAATTAATGACCTATTTGCAAGTTCTTTAAGTTCTTTATTGAATAGACAATAATATTGTATAGTACACAATATCCCTGAAATCTTATGACTTTTTTGCAGTACTTATAAATACAATATCATATCGAATGAGACTTTCTTAGTTATTTTCTTAAATATTTCTTTTATCTTAAGTTAATATCTGAATTTACTATAAATATTATCATATTGATCTGCCAACACTCTTAATTTATTGATTTATTGTTAAAAAAAAACTGTTTGTATCATACTGAACGATAAATCCTTAACAACTTCTTGAGTTCTTTACAATATATGTATGAATATAAGTAGTTAATATATATTATATGTAGGAATATTAGTAGTTAATAAATAAGAGTCGTATAGTAAAAACCATCCTTTTTATTGACAACTTTACTGTATACATTATTATAAAATATAAAAAGAGTCACCCCAAATTATTTCCATAAATGTTTCCGTATTCTTAAATTGGTGAATATAGAAAGCAATTTATAAAAAATTCACTAAAATATATTATTTTAAAAGGCAATCCTTGGTATATACCTAAGCTATTTTCTTTTAGAACGATCACTGCCAAAATTCAATTAGTTATTTCCATAAATATTTCCCCAAGATAGTCACAGAATTGTGTCAACTTATTAAACTAAGCATATAGACGACTTCCTGAGGAACTTCCGTATGGAGAGCACACCAAACCAGAACCTAGAGATAAACCTATACACACACACACACAGACACACATGTGAACTACACATAATGACAAGTTGGGAAAATCTTTGGTCTTTAGCCGCATTCATTGGGCACTGGCGCTGACGAGAGACGTCAAATCAGTGACACTTTCTCATTAACGCGCCGATTGCAGGGCAAAGGTGGAGAAGAAGGCGCAGCAAAGCGAGGCGGGGCGACAACTGGGCAACACGGGGCAGCTTGTGGTGGCGGCGCCGCCTGCCAGCTAATGTGGAAATTCGATATTGGCAGCCGGAGACGAAACACATGCGTGAAGCGAAGTGTTTAGGCGTGGACAGAGGGAGACAAGAAGAAAGTGAGAGGGAGAGAGGTAGATCAAGGAAACTAGAGCGAGTTGTGTTCGAATGTCGGTTAATTACAAAACCCCGAAACACTTGAGACAACTCGGTGCGTGCGAAGTGTGATGCGGGGGCAGAGACGCACTCGAATTACACCGGGACGGTAAGACATCAAAGAAAAGACCAGAACGCAGAGAGAGAGAGAGAGGAAGCTAGAGAGGTAGATAGAGAGAGGCCCTCGCAACTTGTTGCTTCAATTCTAAAATTAAAGTATCCCAAAGAGAAGTTGCAGAACGATTTTGAGGCAAAGTATTGCAGACAGACACTAAAGTCGAAGTTACTCAGAAATATCTTAAAGATACAATAGTTATTATTTGAATTTAAAATTATAGAGTGAAAAAGTGAGATAGAGGAAGCTAGACAGAGAGAGTGAGTGAGGCCCTCGCAACTTGTTGCTCCAAATCGATATTGAAGTAGAAACATTTGCCTAGGCGAGTGTTTTCTCCCGCCTGCCTCAGGTGTTTCTTTTCTTTTTGGCAAATGCTTGAATTGATTCCCAACTGAGGACAACAGCGGGAGCAGGAGTTGAGACCAGGTTAGTGTTAAAAGCCAGCGATTTGCACCAGCAGCGCACCGGAGGAGGGAGCACAGAGCACAGGCTACACAGCCAACGCAGCTCCGCAGCAAGAGACGCACGCGCGGCAGGACGCTGATGAGTCGTGAAAGGACATTGCACCCGCTGTGGACAACGGGCAGCAAGCGGGCAGCCCTGACTCAGAGTCAGAGTCAGTCCCAGCTGCCGCATTCGTTGTCACGCTCGTCCCGCTCGTCCCGCTCATCGTCCTTGTCCTTGAGCGCCTAGTACTCGAGCCGCGTTCGTCCGCGTCGGCCTTGATGCTGTTCTGCGCGATGTGGCCAATGTAAATGGCATATTTTGGCCTATGCTGGTTAACCGTAAACCAGAGGAGAGCGCCCAACACATCACAGCTCTGACCTTGTAACCTTGTGCGGATCCCCGGCGTGTGTTGTTTGCTCACACAGATCCCCGCATCACGATTCGCATCGAACGAGCTCACTAACTATTTCTCTTGCTGCTTTTCACGGCTCAATGGCCCTGAGAGCCACGGGAACAATCCTCATTATAATCGCAGGCGTACCCAACTATAAAAATACAAAATGCGAAATACTCTGAACCACAAGGCAACCTCAGCTTAGTCCTCTTATGTTGGTCAAATTGATTTCCACTTGATTACGCCGCATTGCGAATAAAGTGGAAACGCAGTTAAACGGAATTAATGCTCGAACAAAACATGTGAAAACTATATCCCGACATATACTCCCCACAAATTCAAATCAAAGTCGCTTCAACACGGACGGCAACGTCAACAAATGTTTAAATATTTTCGCTAAATTGGCGAAAAGGTAGAGCCGGACGTGCGCGCTGGCCTAGCGGGTAGCGCTATTCATACTACTCGTTGCTTTTATGGTATATGGGCTAGTACAATACCTTGCACCAGCGTCGAACGTCCCCTGAGGTTCGTCCTGGCACAGCAAAGTGCCAAGTGTTCGCTCTGCCACAATATGTTCACTTTTTTACGGGCGAGGCACAATCAAACCTTATCGATAAACCCTCTTTGATATTGCTGTAGAAAGAAAAGACAACAATATCCTTAAAATACTTTCTTTAATAATGATGTTACATTTTATCCAATTCTCTACAACTGCAACTGAGTTATGAAATTTGGTGCATCACTCCCTTTGTATTCCTCCCAGTTGATATATCTCTTGTTTCAAATTTAAAATATTTTTGTATTTAAATTTTAAATTTTTTTGTTCCTAATTATTTTGGCAATTCAATGAGGATTACTTATATAACATAATTGTTAATCATTTGCGTATCAAAGAGATTAAAATTAAATCAATTAACATATAGCTGTCATACGAACAATCAGAAAAAGTGAATTTCTTTGTATGATGACCAGTTCTGACTTTAGAGATTGAATGGTATTATCAATTCCGCACTATTATATATAAAAAGTAATGCAACAATAGGAGGGGATGAAAAGGTAACCTTTCTCTCTCGTTTTTCATTAATTAATATATATTCTATATTTTATGAACTTGAAATATGCAATTAAAGTAAAAAAAAATAATTAACCCTATAATAACAAGTATACATCAGTTAATATTTCATATCTTAATTCTCTTCACATTTTATGCAAGATCTCTGCAAATTTCAGAGCTTGAGCTATAAAATTTAGTATGTAGCTTACTTTATGTTGTACGCAACTAGAATATGTTTCATATTTCTGATATCTTCATATAATAATATCTTTAAGAATTTGGAAGTCGGATTGAAATCAATTGCTCTTGATCTATCTCGACTGCTTCTTAATAATCTTCCCATTTTTGTACACTCTACTCTACTCTCCTACAAACTGCCGCACTGTCCTTTTGCTCTTCAGTTTCTGCTCTCATCTGATTAATAGAAAATAGTCTACGCTGCCTTTGTCGTCGCATAGCACTTGCTGCATGCACCACGTGAAAGTGGCACGAGGCATGTGGCACAAGGCACAGAATATGACGGTGGGGTGGGGAGGGGGGATAGTAAACTATGTGAAAACCGCGCGTGCCTCTGCTGCTGCGCCGCATCCTTTGGACAAGTAAGAAAGTGTAAAAAAAGCAGCACGTGACAAATGCGTCAACAGATTTTTCGCTGAGATGCGCACAAAATTATGAAAAACGTGCGCCACAAAAAAGCTGAGCCAGGCCCGCGGGCAAAATGAGGAGGAACCCCTCCCCCCCTTTGCCGAGCCCCCTTTGCCCACTGTCGCTGTCTCATCCGCTTTGCTGCTACCTCCCTCGTCTGCTGCACAACTCTTGTTGTTGTTGACAATATTTATGCAGCAGCAGCACCAACAGGACAGCTCATCCTACCTTCCTCCTCCCTCCCCCTTGCCCAAGCCCCTGGGCAGGTCCTGTGCTCGTGTTTGTTTTTGCATTTTTGCTACATTTCACAGCTTTTGTTTTGTAATTTCGACCCGCAAGCAACAAACTCGAGAGGGAAACGGAAAAAGGAACAAGTTGAGGCAGACGTACATGAAGGTAGCAGTCAAGATACCCTGGAAGTGAGGAAAGATAATGAGTTAAATAAAATTGGAAATAATTATAAACTCTTACAGATATATTTTGATAATTTTATAAAGTTTCTTTTATATTTAAGCTCTTCTAAAAACTTGAATTATATAAATCTTTTATATAAGAGATATTCCAAAATATTACGATTTAAATATATTAGATATAGGAATAGTAACATAGAATCAGGTTACTTTATCAATCAAGAATCTGCCAACTGCAATATATAGTGTATAGTATGTACTATATATGTACTTATATGTATATTTCATCTATGTATATAGATCCTGACCAGTCTATTCAAGTAGTCAAAACAAGCTTTAAAATAGTACAAATTAAAAACGATCTATAACGTTTAATGTCTTTTAACATATATTATATATACCTATATAACCTATACCAATATAATTACGAATATTATATACAAACATATGTATATAAGTGTAAAATAGGATAGAATGGAATACACAAATTATAATTTTTGCAGAAATCCCCCTCAAAATTGTTATACCAGTTTCATCAGATCATTCAAACAGTCATATCACTCCAATTAACCATGGCGAACAAGAACAAATATGCATAGGCATATCTACTATATATATATGTAAATTCCTTTCAAGTCCATCATACCCTTTATCAATATACAATATTGTAGTATAAACTCTCCAACGATCGAACAGCACTTGCTGATGATGATGATGATGATGAAGCGTGCCCCGTTTGCAGCCTCCTTCCCCCTGACTGTTGTTGTTGTTGTTGCTACTGCGGCTGTTTCCGCTTCCTCTTTGAGTCGCTTGTCGATAGGTTACTACACTTGTTCCCCCTCCTACCTCCTCCCTGTCCATGGCAAGGTGGATTGTTACTTTGCTTCACCATTTGCTCTGCCAGTGAGTGCACCGCAGAACGTGACGAAGAACAAAAGAAGGCACTTGGCCACTTTTCCGTCTCCGCACCCCTACCTGCCCCTGTGCCACCCCCTGGCCCACACAAGTCCTTGCTTCGTGTGTGTTTTCCGCTCTCTCCTCATTTACTCTCGTGCCTCATTGTACTGTAGCTGCTCTTGTTGTATCCACAAAAAAGCACGCTTATAATAATAATGTCATTATGGAGAGTGTATGGGAAGTATATAAAAAGACAGAAACAAAAGTTTTTAGCGCACCTTCCCGCTCCCTCCCTTCCGCTACCCCACTGGCCTTTTGTATATAGTACTTTTTTTTTCTAATACATTTTTTTGTTGCACAAACTTTCTAACGAGCATGTGGAAAACAGTTGGCAAAATGTACAATCTGTAGTACAGTGTTGAGTAGAGGCAGGGTATGTGCTTAGTTGTAGCTCATTTCTTGATGCTTGGAGATTCCAATCAAAGTATTGTATCATCTTGGGAAACGTTTTCATTTTCTATTATGTATATAAATATATAAATATATTATGTTATTTAAGCAGTACAGTAATAATTCAATAAGTTATACATATACCTCTTTTATTCTGGCCAAAAAAAACTTTTAAAAAATGTATAGATAATATTAAAGAAAAGTGACATTGATTTATAATACGAAATATAATGACTACCTTAATGCTTTAAGGATCAGTAGATTGAAGATTAAATTGAAATAGAAAGAAACTACAGAAATTTGTACTATACAAATATTTAAAATTATAATTAAGCATACCTCAATATATTATAGATCTGCTGATTGTGTAGTTAATTAAAAAAGTTTGTAAGTACATAAATAAACAATAAATAAGAAATAAATACGAAATGCTCATTTCCTTTTTGAAACATTTTCCGATCAGGTTATTTACTTTTCAGATTCTCTACGATAAATATTGACTTTGCATATTTGTCGAAAACATTGTGAAGCACATTTATTTATTTATATTTATTTCAGCTAGATAAACCGCAAACAAACTGAAAATTGCGAACAAACACCTTCCTTTCGAGCAGCCCACAAAATAGAAGAATTTCAGAAAGCGGCGGGACAAACTGCCTGAGCAAACAAAATAAACAAAACACACAGAAAATTTTGAAAATTTCATCAGTTGTTGTTGTTGTTGATCAGGTAGCCGACGGCAGCAACTGAGGGCGTTCTCTAATTCCGAAAGGATCGTACGATCTATTTGCATTTGGCTAATGAAAAGATAATATTTATGCGCCGACAAAATATTGGAAAAGTATATTCGAAAATAAAACAGTGAGCAAGGAAAAGGTAATGAAAATTGGGAGTAAATAAAATGAAATAAGTTTAAAGAGACAACCAGTGAGCTTGACGGGTTAATACTCGTCAAAAGTTATATACGCAGACAGCCCACAAATCTGGTGATTACGGGAAACTCAAGACCAATTGAAGATCGAACAGCAAACACGACAATAAACATTCGAATTCATTTACAAATTAACACTTCATATATTTCACGCGCTGAAGTGGCAGCTCAGCTTGGCTTGGTTCCCCCCAATATCGTATATAAATATATAGCATATGTATATGTATGTGTCTGGGTAGCTCCATATGGCCGCAAGGCAGGAAGCTAATCCTGCGCTGTGATATATCAACATATTTATGGTAAATGGATCAGTGAGGGCTTAGCGCACAAATTGAGCTCAGTCAGTGGTTGCCATATGGTTCAGCTGCAGATATTTATAGCAGCTGGGGGAACTGATCTCGGTCTCGGAACTGAGTGCCATAAAATTTTATATACTTTTTCTTTTATTTTTGGGGGGAGTTTTCTTTTTGACACTTTATATTTGGCATAAGTCTTTAATGTTTAATAAACAATTATTAGACAATATATCGTACAGATACACATAACATATTTATTGTGTGGGTTGCTCCGTGTGGCGTTTTAATCTTTTGATCTCGCATCTCTTCGGGGTATGTAAAAATAAATAAACCACACGGCGAGACGAGGCGGCATTTTGTTTAGACGAACATTCTCGTCGTGTTGTGCCAAGCAATTACGCATTGAATTCATACGAATCATAACAATAACACATCCAAATCCATCATTGCCGAGCGAGATAGCCAAAGAGAGAGAGAGAGAGAGAGAGAGAGAGATGCAGCTCGATTCGTGTTTGACATGCGATTCCGGGCAACAATTGAAGTGCATTGGATTTTTTTGTATATAGTCGCATCCTCTTTGATGTGCATTAAGTTGTTGCTGCTGCCGAATGATGCATCACTTTTGCATTGAAGAGAGCGCATCAGAAACTATTTCAAATTGTACAGAATCAATTAGTGGAAAAACATATTCAATCAAATTCGACTAAGTACAATTTACGTAATTCATTTATGAGCACAATTTCAGAAATATACAAATAGATTTACACGCCAACAAACATTGTATTCATTTACATATTTAAACTACGCGCCCACAAATTAAAAAGTGCTACCCATCAGTAGTTTTTAAACGACACACGCTATCGATAAAAATACTAAAACACCAAATTGAATATTTTCTATCACCCATCGATATATCGATAGCTCCTGGTCGTGCGTTCCTCTTCCTATTGGACACACAACAATGCGCACATCGCTAGGTGAACAGCTGTTTTTATTCTGTGCAATTTAGATTTTTCTCGGACTGTTCAAAGTTGATTTTAATTTGATGCATTTGTATGTGAAACGAGAAAAATGGAGCGCAAAGAAGTGGATACACAGCAGTTCATCGACCACGTAAGTGAATGTGATTGATAGCTTGAAGCATAGACTACAGTTACCCCTTTTATTCTTCCCATTTTAAAACAGACGCTGCTGGCGACAGAGCTGATGCACAACAACTTTATGATGGATTATATAGATCATAGCGGTGTCTTTCCAAAAACCGAAGCACCCACAAATCTCAGCACAACAGGCAGCACACCCAATGTCGTCAACGTTGGCGGACAGGAAGCACTGACGCCGCCAGAACTTAATTTTCATAATACAATCTTCCAATTTGTTAATAAACATGTTGTGGATGCAGATGAAACCAATGCGACGCGTCGCAGTGATGTACCGACAACAACCGAACGTAGCAGTCGCAATACATATGCCAAAGAATCGGACGTGGAGTTTCTCACACTGAACAGCAGCTTTCTAAATGCCGCAGCAGAAGCAGCGGCGGCAGCTGCTGCCTCGACGACAGACAATAATGTGGTAGCAGCACAGCAAGGCTCTCAACCAGACTTCCCAGCACTCTCCATTGAGCCCACAGTTCCGATTGATGTCGCTCAAGTGCTGGAGGATGATGATTTGCTCTATGCACACAGCGTATCCACAACAAATGCACGCAAAGTGTTGCCACACAAGAAGCGAATCTCACGCAAGCTCAAAGGCAGCTTGGCCTACCCAGAAACTGACATGGAACTGGAGCAGCAGCATGGCAAGCATGTGCATAACCACGTACAGGTCCCTGTGGTAGCCACCTACAGCTGTGAGATTTGCGCCTATGCTGTGCACACACAAATCGAATTTTATGCCCACCTTAAGGAACACTATGATCCCAGTAATTTGGAACAGCGCCTGGATGCACCACAGCAACAGCAGCACCAGCAGCAACAACAACAGCAGCAACAAAAGGAACCGCTAGACATGTGTGGTCTTTCAGCGCAGGACAAGGTAGGCAATTAAGGCTCTGATGAGCATCCACTCATCTCTCCTCTCTTTCTCAGCTGCAACAAGAGCAGGCCAAACTGGATCAGGTTTTCCACGATGTGCAGCTGAACTTTGATAACTTTCACAATATAAGTAACGTGGATGATGATGTTGTGGACGATGTGGGCGTAAATATGGTCATACATGCGGATAGCTTGGCCCTACACAAGACTGACGACAAAATGACTCCAGTGGGCGGCACAACAAATGCCCCCAATGCCACGCATGATGTGGTGCCCGTTGTGGATGATGTGGAATTCAGTGACACCGAAGACATGTTAGAGGGAATTCGCAATGTGGTGGATAAGGTATCCATTGAGGATACATGTGATGAGCTGGTGGAGCTGGAGCTTACCACAAGTGGCATGCGTGCCCCGTGGTTTAACACCAACTTCAGTGACATTGCCTTCTCGGGTTTGCTGCTACCTGGCGAACCGCCGCCATTGAACAAACAGACTCCAATCGAGGCAGAGCAAATGACGCTAAACTTTCTCAATACTGAGAACAACAACAAGCGGGAGGAGGAGGAGCGAGCACAAGCACAGCAAGCGGAGCAGTCGAAAATGGAACACAAGAAGAACTTCATTGAAGCGAATGCAACGACAGCGGGCCCTCCTCGGCTCGAAGAGGGCAGCGAAAGCAACGAGCAGACACTTCTTGTGTCGCCGTCACCGCCGCCATCACGCACACCCAACTCGACGCCCACACCTAGTGGCGGTTCAGCTATCGAACAATTGCAACGTTCTCCCCTCATACTTAACGACTCCTTCAAGCTGGAGGATGTGGATGGAGCAGGAGCAGCTAGTGCAACGCCCGTTGAAAGTATTACATCAGCATCCTCCCCAGTAGCGGACATGACAGACGACAATGGCGATATCTATATAATCGATACAGAGGATAAGCCACCCAGCGATGATGCATATGAGAAACGAAAGTTCCATTGCGACCAATGCGCCAGGGATTTCAATTCCTACAATGCGCTCAAGTATCATCAGCACACACACAGCAAGGAGCGTACGCACCAGTGCAAGAGCTGCGAGCGATCCTTCTACACGCAGAGTGCCCTCAAGGCGCACGAACGTACACGTGAGTAAAGAATGTACCAGTCTCTTCCGATGGGCAACTTAGGGCCTATCCAATCTGGTGCTGAGTGGAGTCAGCTCTTCCAGTGCTGAAGATAATGATGCCAAGTGTACTCTCTATCCAGATCTAATACGTCTGTTAATTCTTCTCTTTGCAGATTCCGGTATAAAGCCCCACAAGTGTGAACATTGCGATTATAGATTCCGCACGTGGGGCGATCTCAAGTATCACTGCACTTCGCGGCACAGCGATGTCAAAGCGCACATGTGCGAGTATTGTGGCAAGAGCTTCTCGCGCAAGTACTCGCTGGTGGTACATCGCCGCATCCATACGAGTGAGCGTAACTATGTGTGTCAGTACTGCCAGAAGACGTTTCGTGCCAGCTCGTACCTGCTGAGCCACATAAAGGTGCACACGGGCGAGAGACCCTATGGCTGTTCCATATGTGGCAAAAAGTTTCGCGTCTCGGGCGATCTCAAGCGACACTTGCGCATACACGAACGTCCACGAAATGGCATGAGCACTGCCCCGGACAACGGCGGTATCGGTGGGTCTAAGTTAAAACAAATTGAAGATGAAGATGAGGATGACGAGGCGACACTGAATCAAAAGTCTGATGGCCTTTGCAGCGAAACTGAGCAGGAAATATTGGGCTTATAGCCGTGTGCCAAGAAGGTTTCTACAACATAAGTATTAGTATATATAGTTTGTAGTAGACTGTATATAAGGAAGAGGGAGAGGAGGGTGTGCAGCACTACAGAGAGACTGCACATATATTGACAAATGAGGAGAGAGAGGAGAATATAACGAACTGATTAAGAAAGACCGCTAGCTTAGCAATCGAGATTAAGTGTTAATTATACATAGTACTAAATATGTGTTAGAGGAACCAAAAGAAATTATAATCAATTCTGACGCATACACACAACATAATAAAAGTGGAAACCCTTAAAGGCTTACTTCATTAGTAAAATCGTATCCATAAGAAACAAACTAAAGGCTGATTTTTTAGCTATTATCTTTTTGGCAACACTGTTTTAAACAGCTGACGCATGTTTCGTGTTTTGGATTGCTGTCAATCATCATCAGTTTGGTCTATAATTTAACCATGAATCGTCTGACAAACGAACAAGGTTTTCAAATTATTGAATTTTATTATCAAAAGAAAGTTCATCGTGCGCTTCTTTCATTTTATGTTCAGTTTAATCGATCCACTGACTAAATTTCGCACCAAACTTACATTGTTGCAGTGAAGATCAGCCAGAAGCATTGCAAGAGCTACCTATGCATCCAGAAAAAGTCACATTTTGGTGCTGTTTATGGGCTGGTGGCATCATGAAATCATACTTCTTCAAAGATGATGCGAATCGTAACGTAACGGTGAATGGTGAGCGTTACTGTGAAATGATATCAAACTTGTTCTTTCGCAAAATGCAAGAGCTTGACTTGTAGGACATGTGGTTTCAAAACAAGACGCCGCCACATGCCACACAGCACGCGTAACAATGGACTTATTGAAAGGTTCGTTGAGTTTGTTGAACATTTTATTTCACGTTCGGCAGGGGTCAATTGGCCGCCTAGATAGTGCTACTTAATGCCTTTAGACTATTTTGCTGTGGGGCTACGTTAAATCTAATGTCTATACAGGCAAACCCGCTTCAATTGACGCATTTGAGGACAACATTGGAGCATTTATTCGTGAGATACCGACCTGGAAATGTTGGACAGAGTATGCCAAAATTGAACTAAGCGGATAAAACATTTGAGGCCCAGTCACGGTCAACATTTGCATGAAATAATATTTAAACATTAAATTATATGAACCGTACTATCGATTCGAATAAACATTTCATGCATTTCTCTGAATTGTATGTGTTTTTTTTAAATACTTTCCTTAACTCTTAAAAAATTACCCTTTATAATATGTATTATTATATACATATAAGAAAAGACTCGCTGTTTTCTTCTTTTTTGCTTTCTATTGCAGAGCATTTCTTTATTTTACTTTCATCTTGTTGTTGTTTTGGTTTCTTTCTTTCTGTTTTTTTTTGTTTTTGTTTTGTTGTCTTCTCATAATTATTTTTTTTATGTTTCTTTTCTTGTTTTTGCACTTGTACCGTTCATCGACTTAATTCTTAAATTTTTCTTTTCCATTCATCTCTTTAATGAGTAATTTTATATTCATATATAATATATATATATATTAAATATATATATATCGTAATTATTAATGCAACTATTTACAACACAAAGTGGGTTGGGTGTGTGGGGACCCAACCCTCAATGAAATCTTTGTATTCTGTTTACAACTTAACTTTTAACTTCTTCTTTATCGTTTCGTTTCTTCAGTGTCTCAAATATATTTTATAACATAAACTTCCTACTCCTGCTCCGTCTTCATCTCTTATTTATGGTTTTTGTGTGTGTGCTTTACCGTTTTGTAGCCTTTTCTATGGCCATTTTCACAATTTTCTTTCACATTTAACTTAAAAACTAGAACCTAGTATTGGTTGCTTCACTTGCTCCTCTCTTAAACGTACGCTCAGTCCATGATATCTTCCCATCTCTCTTTAATATATATATATATATTAAATATAATATATTTTCTGTGTGTGTTTTTATGTTTTGTTTTTCACTTTGTTAATTAATTAAAAATTATGAAAACTGCATCGCACTTTGCTCCTGCTTTCCCTCCTTCTTTTCCTTCTGCCTGAACTTTGATGGATTCAATTGTTGTTGTTTTTGTTGTTGGTGGTGTGGATTATGCTCTTTTGGTAGGTTGTATCTGTGTGAAACATTCTCTTGCGGGTGGTTGTGGTGTGTGTGGTTGAGTGTGTGTGGGTATATGATTATTGAGAGTACGTATTACGAAATTCTTCAACTACTTTGGAGTTAACAGAAATCTTTGCTTGCTCACATTAAATATGATTTAAAATTAGCATTACATTGAATATCTTTTAATATATATATTTTTTACTTAAAAATGTATCTTCTGCCTGCCTGCCTATGGTTGCACACAATTATGGTTTTTACTTTAGCTTTGTTTTTGTTTTTTGTTTTTGCATTTTCATATCGATTTGTTTTTTTTCTTTAATTAAATATGGATTCTTTTTCAGTTTGTATTCGTTTTTGTTTTGCTTTTGCTGTTGTGTTTATTTTATTTTTTAATTAAGTTGACAAAAAGAAAAGTGAACTATGCATTTCTAATACACGTAAATATGAATACGTATTTGTCTGCCAATTATTTGTTGCGCTTATTGTTGTTGTTGTTTTTGTTTGCTCAACTCAATCATATTGTTGAAAACAAGGATAGTTAAATACATTAGTACATCGATGAATGGTTTCTCTTTTGTTATTGATGGCAGCTTTTTGGTTTTGTTTTTTTCCTTATTTTGTTATTACTTTTTTTTGTTTATATTTTGAAATTTGTTTATAAAATAGCTTGCTATTTTCTCAACACATATTCAACAGTTTGCTGTCCTTTCTTTTCTCCTTTTCTCTGCTATCTCTCTCTCTCTCTCGCTGCATACAAAAGTTATTGATTTCTTATGTTTGTTTCGTTTTCTTTTCTAATTTCTATTGTTGCCTCACATTGTTTGCCTGTTACTATTTTGTTTTTGTTTTTGTGTATTTCTTTTCGTTTCATTTGTTGTCCCCAGTTTGTTTGCTACGCTATTTTCGCTCACATTTTGCTTTCATTCGGCTCCTTTCTTCATTTCTCCATCTTTGCATTGCACGTTACACAGTTTTGTAGAAATATAATTTTGCTCTTTAAAGGTTTTTGTTTTGTTTTTTTTTGTTTTGTTTTCGAGTCTTCGTTCTACATCACACACCATATTGTTTTTCTTTATTTTTTTACGTTTTTCTCTTAATTAGCTTTCGTTAAAAAATTAAAATAAAATTTCTATACGCTAACAAACGCTTTAGCTTTAGCCGATTTTCAAAATGGGGTTTCTTTTCTTTTTCTTCATTTTTTTGTTTCTCTTTTGCTGTCAACGCACACAAATACAATATTTACAGTTCTGTAGTTACTACATACATCATTCATTAATCCATATATGGTACATTCATCGTACATCATCGTACATCATCATCATCTGCATACATTTTCAACTACAGTATGTCAAGAAATACTTTACACTTAACATTAACATGTACATATGTGTAAAGAGTTATTTGACTCACTGTATCTTTATCGTGTTCATTTTCTTCTTTTCTTTTTTCGTTCCTTTTGTTTTTGGTATTGTTTAAAATTGTGAAAAAATAGCTGCTTCTATTGTTATTTGTTAGCTTTTCTTTTATAGAGTATTTTCGGTTTAAAATTTGAATTATTCTTGTAGCTTTACATAATTTGATTTGATGATATCCGCCGTTGTTGCCCCTTTTCAGTTGCTGTTGTTGTTGCTGTTGATTATTGTATTGTATGTTGTTGCTGTGTATGTGTGTGTTGCTGTAGTGTGCGCCTAATTGTGTGGCCAGTACTTTGCTGGCTGCTTTAGGTACTGTTTTTTGCAGTTGTTGCTGTTATTTTTCTTGTTATTGATTTGATGTTACTGTTGTTGCTGCTGCTGTTGTTGTAGTTGTGGTTTATATAAAAAGTCTTTGATTTGCCTTTTCCTCTTGCCCATCATCATCATCTTTCGCTGTTAGCGCGCTCTGCATTAGAGACTCACCTGCTGCATCTTATCGAAATCTAAACACGGCCGATGCGGCCGCTGCAGTCTCTGTGTGGCGGCAACGGCGGCGGTGGTGGCAACAGCAACATTGCCAGCATTGGCAGTTTCACCGGCTCCACTTCCAGTTCCAGTTGCAGCTCCTCCCCCTCCGACTGCAGCAACATTATTACTGGGACGTCGATGAGGCGAAATGGCGCAATGAAATAATTTCGCAGGCGGACTAACCGAACGCACCTCCATGTCCAGACCTGTAGTGGAGGCTGGACTACTCCTGGAGCTATTGTAATGGAAACTGTATTTGGGCTGCGGTTGGTAGATGTGATGCGAGCTGTTGCTAATCTTTAGCGAGCTGCTGCATGCCTTGATAGCACTCGGCTCGTTCTCGTTACCCACGGCAGCTGCCCCTGCTCCTGCTCTAAGCTTAGCGCATTTGTTGCTGTTGTTGCTGTTGCTGCCGTTAGCGTCGCTGCCGTTCTCCTCATTTACACTATTATCACATAATTTAATATTTTCGATGCCACATCTGGCCTCCGATAATATCAGTGGCGTTGTGGAGCGGAACATTATATGGCTACGATTTGGCTTAAATGCCTCCAATGGCGGCGATGTCCGAAAATTCACAGGCGTCAATATCGGCTCCAACGAATTGCGCAACTATAAAGCAATTCCCCCCAAGAAGGAGAAGGAGAATTATTTATTAGTGAACAATCCATTTACTCCTTCATTCTCATACTCACCTCATCATCGGAGCTATGCGCCAGCGAACGCTTTCGATTCTCGACCATTAACGTTGAGCTCGAACGTTTTGAGTTCGATGATGGCGCCTCCGTGTCCAGCGATGAGGTGCATCCACGGTTCGATAGACGCGATGCACAGGACGCTGCCGTTGCCGATGCCCCTCCCGATGCTCCTGTGCTGCTCGTGCTGGTCGCTGCTGCCACAGCAGATGGCCCATTGATCACCTCAAGCTCCTCCTCGGAGCTATGCTGATCGTACATTAAATGGGCACAAGATGACGACGAGGATGTCTGATGATGACACATCATTGCAGCAGCAGCAATGGCTGAAGACTCGGATGAGCATGCAGTATCGGTTGTAGGTGAGTTTGCATCCGTCCAGCAACTCAAACCTGTTCGAACAAGATAACACAAATTGATTAGCAAATATTATCAAATAATTGTCTAGCTTGAGTAATACTTTAAGCTTCGTTTGGTGCAAAAGTTTACTGATTTTATTTAAGAAATTAATCGAAAGTTATTCATTATAGATTAAAGTGATTGTTTGTAGCATTTGTGCATAGTGTAACTGGAACAGTATGTAATACTAACGATAGATAGCTTATTCAGCTACTAGATATTCAACTGTAAATTAAACTATCGATTTGTATATGATAGTCATAGTGTAACTGGAACAGTAATCGCATGTAATTTTGCCGATATTAAGCTTTTAACTCTATATTTGACAGACAGTTTATAGAGCTTTAAATTAAACTATCGTTGTACATATATATGGTATTTATAGTGCAGCTGAAACAGCACAATACTATCTATTATACAGCCGATAGAAAGCATTTACATAGCTTGACAATTTTAAAAGAGTTTTTCAACACTTTCGATTTGTATGCACATGATATATTATATTCATAGTGTAACTGCAACTATCGCATCTAATTCTACTTTTTAAATTTACAGTTTCAAGTGAAACTATCGCAACTATCAAATCATATGAAATTTTGTCTATGTCATGCAGTCCTCACTGGCTACTCACTAGTTTCCATATCCACGTCTAAGTGACGTTTGTTTTCCACATCGAGGAGTTCACCATCAGATTCGGTGCCAGAGTCATTCGATTCACGCTGCAAGCAGACACAAGAGAAACACCAACAACAATATGCATTAATATTATATTATCAACGGAATTTGGTAAAATTTTCGAAGAGAATTGGTCCATTTTGACGCCCACCTTTTTACGCAGAAAATTTTTCGATGCCTTTAATGAATTTTCGCGATTTTTATGCCTGACAAACTTTATCATGATTTTTTGCTGTGTGCTTGATTTTTTATTTATGTATTACACATTCCATACGCACACACACACTCTCACACACACACACGTTCGTGTTTACGCGACGCTGCACCCACAACACAGAAAAACTTACTACGACGACGACGTTAACGTCGACAGCGACGGCGGCAGAAGCGCTTTGCGCTCTGTGCACTGCTCTGCCCGTTGGGGTATTATACGTGTTTGTGTGCGTGTGTTTGTGTATGGGTGTTCGTTTAATGTCCGTGGGGTCCTCTCGCTCTCCACGTTCTCTCTCCTTACTACTATTACTACATGCTAGTACTTTTTGTGCTGTTACGTTTCACACTCAGTTTCGGTTTCTATTTAATTCGCCTCTGCCTCTGTCTCAGCCATCGGCGACGGCGTGCATGTATTTTTGTTTGTTATTTTGTTCCGCCTTTACTTTTGCTTCCTGATTTACGCGAGAGCCTCAATGAGAGAGTGAGAGAGAAGAGCTTCACTATTCTATATTGTATTATGTGCTCTCTTTTGCTCGTTGCGTACTCTCTCACTTTGCGCTCTCTTGCACTCTCTTTTTTTTTGCACTGTGTGTTGCCGCCTACGCGCGCCTATTTGGCGCGTGTAAGCGCCGTTTCCTTTTTGTGAAATAATTTCAATCACGTTTCATACGCGGCGGAATCAAGAAAGAGGGGGGCAACGACAACAACACGGCAATACTCGTCGTGTACTCGTGCCCGAGAGCCGAAGAAGAGCCGAATAGAACCGAGTGAGCGCGCACCTTTCGCCGTAACTTATACAGCACGAAATTATCGATTTTCGGTCTCGTATTGCGGAAGCAAAAGTTCTTCAACAGGACCCCACAGGGCCCCAGACAGAGGAGTCAGTCGGCATTAGAAAAAACACACGCACACACACACACAACAAAAACAACAACACAAGTGTGACTGCAGCAGTTGCAATTTGTTTTTTGTCGCCTCACTTTACTTATTTATTTGTCGCTTTGTCGTTTCACTTTGCACACCATTGGCAAATGCAATTGCACTTTGCTGCTGCGGCTGCTGCTGCGACTGCTGCGCTGCTGCAATGCTCTCTATGGCAGACTTTTCGGCTCGCCGACTTATTACTACTTCGTATTACTATCATCACCCGTCACCGGCTAGCGCTGCGCTCAAACTGAAAAATTATGGCCAAAAAATCTCTGCGCTGGCGCTGGAGCTCTGTCTCTGCTATGCTATGCTGCTCTGTCTCTGTCTCTGCTGCTGCGATGCTCTCACTTGCAATTTCTGTTCGTGTGTGTGGGAGCTTTTGCACTGGTTGACTGACTAGGCTGGTTTGAAAGAGAGAAAGAGAGAGAAAGAGAAAGAGAGAGGAGGAAGGGGGAAAGAAAGAAGACTAGGGGCCAAACATGCGCGAACAACTCGTGCCGTTTCGTGTGTGCGAATGTGTGCCTTCGTCATGGCTTCGGATTGTGGAAATGCAACGAGTTAGCAGCGTGCTCGTAGTACATAGTATTTATGGGCAGAAGAAGCAGCAGCAGCAGTGGCGTCGACAGCAGCAGCGGTAGTAATGGTAGCCGCTGCCACTGCGAGCAATGCAACAAAAAATACCAAAACTTGCGTTGCGATGTACACATGTATGAATGCATGTATGACTGTATTGAATGCATGTATGACTGTATTCATACATTGCGATGTACCCTTGCATAAATATGCACATATGTATGTATGTATGTATGCTTGGTGTTTTGTGTGTGAGTAGTACAGGAATTATTTCGGAGAAAAATGTGAAAAGCAAAACATGAAAATAGAGATAGGCTTGAATTGTGAATAGCAAGTTTGATTAGTTTGTTGAAAGCGCCAGTAGAGTTAGAGCAGAGCTGCTGCTGCTCACTCATGCTGCTGTCTAAGTCTGGCCGTCTTTCAATCACATTCAATTTGCTTTCAATTTACGCGGAAAATACTACGATGTCGTCTACGTGCCCCACGAGCACACACACACAAACAAGCAAACACAATCGCATGTGCAGAGAACCCGAGAGTATAACGTAAACGACAGCGTCGTTTTATCCGGAGCAGACCTCCCTCTCTCTCTCTTTCTCTCCTACAAAATGCTTAACCCACGTCGTCGTCTGACTATCGATTCCGCATTGATGTTGTTGTTGTTGCGTCGCTGTAAGCAGCGCCAAGTACTTTTGTTCCATTCATACTACACACACACACACCTATACACGCGCACACACAAGCACTCACTCTCGCGCACGCACACACACACCGAGGCACACGCATGCATTTATGCACAGAGGCTCACGCAGAGGGAGAGCGAAAGAGCGAGAGCGCGTCTGACGTATGCATATGCATACACGCATTGTGGTGTGGGTGTTGTGGCTGTGGGGGGCCAGCAGCAGTGGCAGCGACTGCGTGTTGCAGCCTTGTTGGTTTCAGGTCTAAATTTAGCACTTGGCTTGCAACTTCGCAAGGATTTTTTACACTTTTTCATTTTGCAAGTACACACACACACAGAAACACAGACATGCAACCGTGTGTGTGTGTCAATGTATAAAAGTTTTACAACTTACTTGAGTTAATTTTTTACACAATTATGCAAAGAGCGTATGCAAAGGTGTCGCTGCCTCCTGCCGCTGCCGATGTTGGGGGAACAACAACAAAATAGTATAATATATGGAATCCTCCTGCGACGTCAGCCTTATAAATGGGGGAATCAAAACTATGATCCGGACTCTGGGCAACAAAACAGTAAGCAGCAGCAGTGAGTGTCGAACGATGAATGGGGCTGCTGCTTTGTACTACAATTCACCAGCACTGGACTACGGCGACGACGGCAGCAGCGGCAGCAAGCAGCAGCAGCAGCGGCGACAGGCGCAGGCTGGGGTGGTGGGTGGCGATTGTTGGAGCACGCGACGCGTTTTTGGAGAATTGACAAAACAAGCGCAAGCGATAGAGAGACGGCACACACACACTCTCACACACACACAGACACAATGAGAGTACGTGCCATACACACACACACACATTCTTTTATTTATACACTTGTGTGTGTGGTGGGCTGTGTGAAATTGTTGCTGTTGTAAGCGCTTTTACGCCAACTGCAAAATCCACAGGCCTGTGATGCTGGTGCTCTCTCTCTCTTTCTTTCCCGTCTCTCACTCTTTGAAATGTTTGTTGTTTTTGCGTGGCTTGCATAAAAGGCAACCCAATAGACATTTATGTAGACGCCTAATGCAATTAACTTTTCAATGTCAAGCCGCCACACACACCACACAGACAGCGTGGCTTTCTATTACATTTTACAACAACAAAACTCAACTCACTTTCCCCACACTCTCTCCCCACCCACATACCTGCTTTACGTAGTAAGTAGATGCACGTCATCCCTCCATCGTAAATGTTTTTGATATCGGCTACAATGATTTGCTTCTCGGTTGGCTTGAGTTTGTCGCCTGATGGTGATAGGATGAATGTTGTTTAAAGCGAAATACAAGAAGCGGCAAAGCCAAGTATAGGTGCGACAGAGAGAGCGTGTGAGATGGGGCTGAAAAACCAGCTGAGCGACACTAAAAGAGATGACAGAATAACGTAAGAGGTGTGTGACGTCACTAGCGACCCTGCCGCTGGAACGGTGAAGTTTGTGATCAGCAGTAGGGGCTTTCGTAGCAATGAGCTTTTGGCCTATTATGAATTTGAATGAAAATTATATTAAATTAAAGCAGTGGTAGTATTTTAAATTCAATTTAATACATACTGTTTAAATAATTAGAAACATTAATTAGATTATCGATTAAAAATGTATATATATCTTCTTTAATTAATTATAATATTTATCTCAACACAAAAACAGCAGGTCATACAGTGCTAATAAAGTACGAAATATAAGTGTTGGAAAACAGGTTTAGCAGTCCGTTATTTTATTTTTCTTACCTGCATATATTCTCACAAATAAGCTTGCTAAAAAGTATACTGAATATTATTTGAATTTACCATTAAACAAAGTTATTAAGTATTTGTTTAACGACATCCCCAACTCTGAGTTCAACAGCTGCAATTGAATCGATAGCCTTATCGCAAGTCACTTGCTCTGCGATGTATCGATGATTTGTTAGTTCTCAACAAACCGATATTCAAACTTGAAAAGAGAAAGCCGTTGTCTTGTGTTGTTAAGCTTTATTATGGTTTTAGAAAACTATAAATAAATTGCATAAATAATAAAGTACGTGTATATATTATGAATTATTATACTTAACTAAGCTATGCATTTATATAATTAGCTAACACGCGTACATAAGGTTTCATTTTTAGTCTACTTAATCAAAACATTTCGTGCACAAAACTATTTTTCTATACGAAACATACAGAATCAAACTAAACTATATACATATTTAATTAATATAATATTAGATTAATTATAAAAATAAGCTGGCAGCTAAAATGGCAAACAAAAATTTGCCAAAATTTGCCACGCCTACAATTAAAACTGTATACTTGACGCGTCTAAAGTAAATATTACTTATTTTGTCTACATAGTCATTCTTCGTTAGTATGTGTGTGTGTGATAGAAACTTTACAGCACTTTCTAAAAACTAATGTCTTCCTTTATGTTGTATTTTTGCGTTATGTGTTGGGATTTTGTCATACGGGAATCAAATGGAAATTATCTTTATGTTTAAAGTATCAGAGCAGCACTCTCAAAATCTCAGATGTGCAGTAGAAACTACTATAACTTGTGCGGATGTGGTGGGGTCTCTCGATTCTTCCAATGTTTTCAAATTCGAAACATTATTTCTCATTCTTGAGCGGTTCACCCTCCTCGGGTGCAACATCACTGATCTTCTTGCGTTCTGGTGGATTGTTCCACGACTGCAGATTGCCCGTGCCAAGGGAAACGAAGACCAGAGCTGCCGAGATGTAGGTACCCGCCAGAATCCAGAAGACAATCTGCCACTGATGGTAGGAATTCTATAAGGGGAAAGTCAAATCAGATTAAGATATCAGGCTAAGATCATTCAGTTAGCTTACATTGTTGTAGGTCAGTGCGCCGACCATCCACGTGGACAGGAAACCGCCGAACGAGGACAGAGAATTGGCCATGCCGAAAATGGTGCCACTGAAATTAGGTGCTATGTCCAGGCCGTTGCCCAAGTAGCCAGCAGTAACAGCTCCATGTGCGAAGAGGGCCAGTGTGAAGAGAGTTACCGCCCAGGCAGCATCTCTGCCCAAAAAGACCAGCGCTGTCATCAATAGACCGGGTGTAATCAGAGCTAAGTAGAAAAAAGAGTAGGAGATTACAACTGTTTCCAGTTTGAAGAAGATGCCAAGTAAACCAACCGAATGCGGTAAAGATCTTGCGAGTCGCTGTAGTGCTGAGCACGCCCTTCTGTCGCAAATGATCAGCCAGATAGGAGGAGGCCACAGCCATCACATATTTGCCCAGATAAGGCAGCGAGGAAAACAGTCCATTCTACGAACGTAAGTATATATTAGATTCTCTTCATTTACAGTGAATTTCTCTTCTTAAACTCACCTCCTTGATGTCAAAGTGCAGTATTTTGGACATGAACGTGGGAAGTTGGTTGACCACCAGGAAGAATCCAAAGACAGCCAGTCCATGTGTAATGATAATTGCCCAGACAGCAGGCGAACAAAGCAATTGACCCCAGGGCACATAGCTGGGACGCTTCTTCGAGGTGGAAGTGCCAATTGCCTCCTCGATCTCACGCCGTTCCTCGGCGGAAATGCGTGGATGTGTGGCAGGTGTTTCATACACAAAGAAGAACCAGCAGAGCGACCAAAGCATGCCAATGCCTCCCGTCCAGTAGAAGACGCTGGCCCAGCCGGCCACAGAGATGAGGTAACCACACACAGGCATGGTGATTGCAGCGCCAAGCGAAGAGGCTAAATAAGAAAAAAGACAAATGGTTAATACCCTGTAAAGTACACACAAAACTGTAACTTACCCATCATGTTTGACATGAATTTGGAACGCTCCATTGGTGGAATCCAAACGGCCGCAACAGGATGTATCGCTGGCCACGAAGCGCCCAACATGAATCCGAGCGCAACACGCACTACGATCAGCATCACGTAGCTCAAATGCGCCGCCAATGGTGTTATCAGTGTCAGCACACTGGCCCACAGCATGGAATGTCCAAAGACGCGTCGGCCGCCAATCAACTCGGCCAGACGACCGCCAGGCAGTTCGGTGAGCACATAGCCCCAGAAGAAGCTGCCCAGCACAAAGTTCGTTTGATAACTGTCCCAATTAAAGCGCTCCTCCAGCACAGTGACGCCGTCAGATGAGGTCTGGTTGGATAAGGTGCCATTTATTTCACCTTTGCCCGTTGCATTTGGCACAGTCATGTCCACAATGGCAATGCTTAAATTGACTGCAAGAATTAGAAGATATGCATTAGGATCGGAGCACTGTATAGTAAAGTAGCGATTCAATAGACTCACCTCTTAGTGCATAGTTCAGCATGAAGCCGAGCATGGTCAGCAGATTGAGAACTTGACGGCATGAGAGCATATCTATAAGCAATAGAAGAAGTTCACAGATTAGAATTATATTATAACTAATTAAAATATACTATTTTAATGGGAAAGTTGCCAGCTTTATATAGATTAAATATATAAGTCTGGTATAATTCCATAGTTCCAAGAAAATAAATCCCATTTATATTAATTGCAATTGATAAGTATTAAAGTAGATTAAAGCTAATGAAATTCCCCTATTATAGAGACTGTAATCAGGACTATTCCCATACTACTCTAAAAACCCCCTAATCAATGTTATAACTCTCGTTATAACTAGATAAACTAATTAACAACTTGTGAAATTTGTCACAATATATTTGATTATTAAGGTTTATGATAATTTTAAAAATTTGTATCTTAAGTAATGCTAAACAAACATACTAATAGGTTTAATTTCTGGCGTGATTATCAAATTCAACTATTATCTGTTATCTGTCTGCTCGAATATTCATATATTATATATACCAAATTTTAGACCAATGCGTGGAATATTACCCATGATAAGCAAGCTCTTTTTGGGGGTTCCATCCAAATATAGTCAAATCGGAAGTTGGCAAAGTATTCAGGGCAGCGAACTGGCTAAAACCGGTCACAGACAAAGACACTCACAAACTGATAACTAACCAATTATAACCGGCATACGAGAACGTATCGCCTAAAGAATCAGGGCAACTATCAGACGCTGTATTATGGATATACACGATTATACGATATTGCGAATAAACCTGATGTAATACTTTGTTTTTATTACATTTGTATTACCACGAAACGTGTCGCAATTATAAACTGTATAAACTCATTAGCACACAACAAGCTGTCAATATTTGACCTCAATACATAATGTCAGGTGATATGAGGATAATAACCATGCAATATGAGGATAATAACCATAACATTTCGCATCAATTTGATTTGAGCAGAATTTCTCGCATGCGAGAGACACGAATCGATGTTGATTTTCTGAATCATTCGACGAGAAACTTTATGCTGATCATCATGATCATGATCATCATTATTATTATTATCATCTGAGACATCTCGAATGTCTTTCGCCTCTCTCAGCTTGGCAGGCAACAATAACAAAACGGGAAGAAATAAATTACAATAAAAGTGCATTCATTTGACAATGGGCAATGAACTCTCCAACGCAGAGCTCTGCCCTCTTCCCCCCTTCTTCTCCTCCGCGCCTGTTCAAACTTCAATTTGCGATCTTTGCGCGTGTGCATAAATTTTTTATAAGCTGTCCGATTATTGATGCCAGACAACAAAAACACAAAAGCCGCTTTTAACTGCAATCAAATCAATCGCTCGCCCCCACAACGCACCTCGTCTCCTTCAGAGTTCAACCCTCTCCCCATCTTGTGGACTCTCGACTGCAACGAGAAAGCTGCTTACAAATCGTTTAATGGTCGCTCCACTCTCGCCTTATCAATGGGGAAGTCGAACCTGTTGATTGTAAATATTTTGGGCAGTCTGGCAACCGTCTAGCTTGAACACATGCCCACCCCATGCTAATGACATGCTAAACGCATTTATAGAGTCGTCCCATTCGAATGAAAACAACAATTTGCAATCATTATACGAACTCAAAATTAAACCCGAATTTGTATATAGTCAGTCAGTCTCTGAATCGTTGACCGTCTAGCGGTAGTTTCTTACCCCGAATATAACCAGTAAAACGTGCATGAAATGACGCATAAAATAATATGCTAATATGTTCCAAGAATTGCAACCAGTTTATCAGTTTTATATCTTCTAACATTTTTCGAAACATCTCTGATTCCTGCCGACCTTTAGCGTCTTAGAAACATACAAAATAAAATCATTTTCGGATCTACTTTAATTGGTATTGCATGAATTGATATTGATGTTCTTCCAGCGTCATGGAATACTTTGGATTATAATTTCTAGATGACAATGCTAACTGAACGTGTTTCTCCGATAAGGGTTGCCAGATTTGACAGGAAAAATCTCTCTTACAATTGCTATAAATACAATGAGGTATATTAAATGTCTAGACTATGGACTCATCACAGGAAATAACTCAATTAAAAGCTTGAAGTCAATGTAATAATTGCATGATAAGCTACACTGCAAGAAAAGGTGACTTTAGTCTTGAGTCCTTCAAATTTATAACAACAATTTCTGCATTCTGAATTTCAGTAATTTATTGCACTTCTTTTTAATGAAATTTAATATTATAGCTTTGTTATTCAAACATTTTAATGCCAAAAAAATACAAAAATTAAAAAACTCGCACTCGGTTGAACTTGTTCTCGTGTTTGGCCCAAGGGTACTGACAGCTTTGACTCATCCCAGAAATGTTTATACGCCTTCCAAGAATTCTCAAAGTTGTCCGCTTTAAAGCCAGTTTTTTCCTCCTTTTGTTTTTGTATTTTTTTTTTGATTAATTGTTATTTTAAAACAACATTAATACCGGTCAGAATCAAATATTTAAGATCTCACGACCTCAGAGCATTACAAACATGTTAAAAAAAATAATAATGTTAGGAATATAGGCAGAAAACTGCAACAGTAAAGCAAGATGAGAGAGTCTTTTTCCATATGCCATACCCCCGTAAAGAATTCATCTGCTTTCGAAAAACTTTCAAATGTTTTTATCATTTGTTAAGTTATACTCTATTATTCTAATTCTGATGTTGTTAAGTGTGAATTTAGTCGATACACTATCGTAAGTTTATTCAGTTGTCGTAAACCCTATCGATAGGATAGTGTTGTACAACGCAAGACGAGCGGGAGAGCGTCACTATCGTTTGAGAATGCACATTGTAAAAATTGCACACTGTAAAAATCAAAATGAGCGTAATCAAATAATTAAAGCATTAAAGGATTATCCCCACACATCAGCAAAAAAAATAGATGGGTATATATAATATTAGACTAAGAAATGTTGATCTTGCATTTATTGCCGCGGCGTAAACATTTGATTATTTGCACAATGCTTACTTCATACTCTTTATAAGCAAAATTTGAGACTTGTATGTGTTTTTTTTTGTCAATGCACTTTAGCATTTATTAGCTTTCGTTTTTTGTCATTGGGACAATTCGATTGGCGATTTCGAGCAAATACAAAAAACACGTTTCAAATCTTAAGTAAGCGAAAATCTCGGCACAGCACTGTGATGGTATTATGGGGCTGCAGAGCATAAAAAATCCAACCATAAAACGGTTTAAAAATAAACTTCGCCAAAGCGAAGCTCATTAAGAAGCGGCAAAAGTTCGAAGACAACACAAAATAAATAAATAAAAAAAAAAACGCAAAGAGAAGGCGAGACGAGGAGAGACAATGTTTTGGGGGCAAACGTGATACTTAAATTATATTTTATGCTAATTTCCAGACGAAGCTCGAGACGTAGCAGCATGTGAATCTGAAACTTGTAGGCCTGGAGAGTTTGAGTTGCGATCTCACAGAGTCATTCCCAAAAGTTCATTGATTTGCACAGTTAAGTTAAGATCGCTTACATTTGTAGTATGTAAATATAGAAATAACATTTAATTGGGCAGGAGAAAAAAAAGGGTTTAAAATAATTAAGAAAATTAATACGAGTTTTTGAAAATTTGACGCATTTCCGGCATGACATTTCGAAACATTTCATCTATTCAGACGCAAATTGAAATTGCTTTGAACAAAATTTTTATTTAGTACATTTGAAATTCTTTTTAATTTTCAGTATACAGACATATTTACATCTATTTATAAGTAACGTGTGCACAAGGCACGTATTATCTTAAAGAGCATATTTTACAAAATTTTATCGTCACGTTTCCCGACCTTCAGCCTTCAGAACTGGTTAATATGTCTGTACAGAAAGCTTTGACCGACTATCATAACTGTATATATGTACATATGTGGGCATATAGTTTACCGTATTGATTTGTGGGATTCTACAAAACGTGTGGCATTTATCCAAAGTCCATGTGATCTGTACTTTTCCTTTGGACAACAGAAAAAAGTTTGGCCCACACCCGCGACACAACGACGTCACGCGGTTTATTTTTTTGACAATGTGCCAAATTGTATGGCGCGCCTTCCATCCAGATACGACATATAGTACGGCGCATATCGCACCTATCTAACAATATATATATATATGTATGTATATTATGCACTTATACAGTTATATATTTGGCGGCTATTTGGCAATCAGTTTTGGCTTTATAAGTTAAACTCGCATTGCGTTTATTTGCACTCGCATTTCTAACTGTCTCGCATAGGCCAGACGAGTACTTTGCGTCTATCTATAAAACGTTGGCATTGTTCACTTGCCTCGAGTCTACAACAATTATTAGCAAACTTGTAGATACATTTCCTGTGTTGCCAACTGATTTCCAATGCACATTTTCACGGAACTGGCCTTGCTGCAAGTTTTATATACGATTTTGTATTTGTTTCTTTCCAGTTTCGATACAGGTTCTACTTCAAAAATTTGTGCATTCCTTTTCAATGCACTTCGTATTTAATTGCTTAATAAACGTATTCAATTTATCAATGAAACCCGCACACAATGCGGATGATTCTCGCCACCATCTCTCTCTCTCTCTCTCTTATCATCACATTAACTTCAATTGATTGGCCCAACGATTGTGTCTGTCTATATGTCTGTATTGCATTTATATGTATTGTATATGATTGTATTTAATGCCATTGCAAGCGATGCGATTGAGATGAACCTCGTTGTCGTTGCTTCTGCTTTCTGTTTAACATTGTCCTAGTTTCCTGCGGGTAATTTCCATGACGTACTATGGAAATTTTTCATCTCTTTCTTGGGGATTGGAATTGTCTCCGGGCTTGGGTTGTTGCACTTGTTGCGCTTTAGTACAAAGTGCAAGGCAAGGAAAATCTGCTGAATGTGCTAAGTCTATAACAAAATTCACGGAATTGATACTTAGGCGATAAGCTCTTCTCCGCTGGATTGTAATTCCCACGACTTAGCAGTTAGGAAACCATTACAATGTACAATAAGCCTAGCAACAACTACATTGTGATATTTCTTGATAAGAAAGGAAAGTATTGGGAATTTCAGCATAATTTAAGCTTTATATGACATCAAGTAGTCAAATTTTAAATTTATAGCATAATCTATAAGCTGAGATAATTGAGATAACTCTTTATCTATTTGTCGAGATGAGATAGTCATTAAAATGCTTCATAAGTACCCAGTACACACTGCCTAACGAGCTGTTTCAGTGTTTGTTTTATAGGTATTTGCTAGCGGCACATACTTTTCAAATCCGGGGGCTCGTCTCACGCGCTAGACTGCGCACATATGTATGTACATATATTTTCCCGGGAGCTGCCTGGCAATACGTTATACAAATATAAATAAACAATTTAATGGTCTGCTTATAATAAGTATAAACACATTTATATTATGCCCGATTAAGTTTATTCCAGTGTCATGATGAAATGAAATCTATTCATATTAAGAAACTTTTGAAACCATGGCGAATAAAATCGTCGACATTAAAAATACTTTATATGGCATTACTCGTGGTAACAAGCCCATGAAGCGTGCTTGACCCGCGAGATACCCCGCGATTGTTAATTAGACAAATCTACAGATGTTCTAGCCTGGGCTGGCTGGGCGATCTCGGGGTTAAAGATCTGTCGAGCAAACTGAATTTTTGAATGGAATGAAACACAGTAATTTAGCTTGGGTTTTTTTTTTAAATTTCAAGATCGTACGATGGTGAACGCTTCATGCTAAGGCCAGACAGGAGGCTTGTCTGACAAAATATATAAGATGATTTCTACATAAACAAATTCAACTTGACTGCTAAGAGATTGCGGCTTATCGGACATGTCAGACGGAGTAGAACGACAGTGGCATCGAAATCGAGATCGGGATCGACATCGAATCGGTTCAAAGTCGCCGTCTACTGCGCATGCAGCACTATTTTCTATATACAAATATATGTACATATGTATTTATGTATGTATGTAAGTATAGTGTTCAGTTGATTTGATTAAATTAGACGATCACTGACCGCGTACATTCTTGAACTTTTAGCGTCAATTTCGTAGGATTTTCTAATGCGCAGCGCTTTGTGTAATTAACTTAAAAGTGTGCCATGAAGCGGAAACAACTAACATGAAATTATGTACACACACACACATTCACACATTGACTGGCACACTCGAATCATCGAGCGAGTACTCGAAATTGTTGCCGACAGGTTTTCGCTATCGATTTACGTTGTAATTATGAGTTCATTTGCTGCACACGACAAAATGATAAAACAAAAGAAAAAAATAACAATAAATAACTAACTTGAAGTCGAGACAATGACGTGCTCAATTGGGTAAACAACAAGTTGAAGTTCCAAGAAATTAATTAATGCCAATTCAACTCACACACATGCCACAGAAACAGGCTCCGTTCACAACTTAATTGATGCATACTAAAAACCTAAAGTACACAACAAAATTTGCGGTTCCTTTATTTTTACGACAAATTCGTCTGGCTTAAAACCGTAAAACTTTTATACGATGAGGCGTTTCTAATGATATGTAAAGAGTTGTACGCTATATAAAAAGTTCAACTGCGTTTGCAGTGCATCATTAATCAGTGCACGAGTTTTATAGCTAATGAGTGGGCGGCCGATAAAACTGATTCATAGCATTACAAGCTAAATTATAAAAAAGAAACAAAAATAAAAGGAGAGCAACAGTCGAGCGGCACGCAACAGTGGGATACCCTTCAACCTATGTTCTGGTGTAACATATGTACATACGTGGTTTCTAACAAAGTTCGACAGATGGCGCTCGCCTGCCTCCCTTATTAACTGACACAAGAACTTGGTTTTATACATACATATACTTTATGGAGTCTGCCACGCCTCCTTCTGTATGTTACAAACATTTGCAGAAAGTTAGTATACCCTTTTTTGACCATTTTCAATGGTCGAAGGGTAAAAGAAGAAAATAGTAATAATGCACATATGGAAGTATATCATATATGGGAAGTTTATGAATGTACTTTGCCGTTGAAGGGTGTTGCGGGGTTTTGCGGGTTAGTAAGTCGTGCTTATAACTAGAATCCGACTTGATATGGTAATAAAAAAAAACGTGGTTTCCCATTACACCTCTTTTCACTTAGATAGGCAAAACGTGCATCATGAAAAAAAAATGCAAAGCTGAGAAATTCGCAGGCGTGGCTTTTTCGAAATTTATTAAAAACTATATCTAAATAGAACTCAGGGTACAGCAGTTTATTAAATCACAAAAAAATACTGTTGAAACTTGTATTTTAAAAGAAAGTTTCTAAAAAATAAACTGGACAACGCACTTAAATCAATAAATGTACGAGTATACTAAAATGTTTCTATAATGAACTAAAGAATTGCAATAGTGTTCTCATCAGACATGAATCGGAACTAAAAAACTAAGTTAATATAAACTTTACAAACAACTGAAACTATTTATTTAAGCAGTTAATCAATTAATAATTTAAATATTTAACTATTTTACTATTGTTTTCAGAACGAAATCGGAACTGAAGACTTCATAGTTTCTCAACAATCTTTCAGTATTTGTGCATGCACTCATGCTATGTATATAGTATACATGTATCTATAGAGTGGCTGACTGACCTTCAGTTCCGAGTATTGCAATTGTGTCATGTGGCCCGCTTTGCACTACTTGAAGTGTGCCCACATATCATGTGTGTGGTTTTCCTGCCGAGACTACCTTCACGTTGTCAGTTTAGCCAAGTGCAGGGCCACAGAAATAATGAAGTCTTTATACTTTGTGCATTGACTTAGCCGATCGACCAACAACAATAATATATCTGAATTTATAAGCGTGGGTGTTAACTGCATACCAATGTAACATGGAAATGCATCTATATGGGAAGTTGTTGTGTTTTGTTTTGTTTTCAATTATTGTAATTCAAGTGAGGGGAATGGAAAAAGCATTTCAATTAACACAATTTAATGGCATTTCGCATTGTCTATCTGTCAGTCTGTCTGTTAGCCTGTTTGTTTGTCTGTCTGTCTGTTTGTTTGCCTCTCTGCCCGTCTGTCTGTCCGTGTTATTGACATGAATCACGCGCCGTCCGGCAAGGACGTTGATCGTTCATATTTCTTGCAACTTCCAACTCGTGTGACTTTCAAGCATGCAGTCTCAGTCTCGCACCTCCCACTGCTTCCCTACTCCCTACTCCCCCTACAATTTGCAGCTATGCTAATTGCAAATTTTGATAGTCAATTAACACCTTGGGCCAGTCTAATGACCACGAGATATTTACGCATTTTGCAAAGTGTCGCAGCACAAGTTTTTTTCCCATCATCGTATCTATTCCTTCTATCTATTCCTCTATCTATATCTATCTAGCTGTCTGTCCCCTGTCTGCGGCTGAAGTGCTAAATAGCTCAAATACTCGAAATAGCCAACAGTGATACGGCTATTAACGTTCTTTTTTTAACTCAACGCGCGAATTGGTAACAACAGCTGTCTTAATTGAAGAACAACAATAGGGCAGGCAGTAACTCCCGTCCCTGAACTAACCCAGCCACAAAACTGGATAGAATTAGTCAACCGACATGCTTAGCCTGGCGTGACGGCGCTAATTTGTTTGTTCAGTTTATGTATTTATGAGTAATCCTAGGAACAGTGTCACAACAATGGCGTCATAAGGGCCACACATCATGTGTATATCTATAGAAGTATATATCCACTTTATGATTGCATGACAACGCCCCGAGTCCAGGAAGGCAAGTCAATATTTGTGGTTTTCTAGGATTACGCGAAGGTCCTTTGTTAATATTAATCAGAACTTGACAGCATTTAAATTCCTAACAATAAAATAGATAAATAAAGGGCTAAAATTCTTAAAATATGACTAAAATAAATAGATTTTCAAATTCTCACAAATAATAACTTTCTACGAGATGATTTCATTTATTTTATAGCCATTAATGGATTCATAAAGATTATAATCTTTGCGAACTGGAAAGTAATTGCAGCGTGACTACTTATACAATACAATTGTTGCCCCTGAATGATATGTATCAGGGACACACCCCACTTTGTGCAGTAGCTTTCAATTGATTTGTAACCTCAATTAAAGTCGCTTCGTTTGACACCAATCAAATTGTCAACGAGAGAACAATAGTTCGAATCGCATTGAGGGCCGGTCTCCAATCAATTTGTTTATAGCTAAATTCTCAGGGCGTGTATTTTTCCAATTGAATGTCCACACGAACACACCGAATAGTCTAGAACTGACAAAAAAGGGGCTCGCCATGTCGTTTGCAATTTGACCAGACCTCGACGCGTCATGCGTACAGTTTACATAACGGAATACATACATATATATTCAAGTACCATATATGGTATTTGACAATGAATGAAAATAATTATTGCATACTCACTTTGCACTCTGTGCAGACCTCGATTCTCTGTGTTGGACATATCGTTCCCGTTTGCACTGAAAGAAGAAAGTGAAAATGAAATTAGAAATACGCAATACGCATATCGATCTTATTATATCATCAGACAAACATACGTGCATATATCGCAGTATCATGTGACACGATATAAGATACATCAGCCCCACCGACCGATAAAAAAAAGTACTTACTGCCTTCTAGCTTAATGAAAACTCTTCCCTGATAGTAATTCCACTATCTTATCAACGTCTCGTGTCTGTGCACCAAACCCGAAACGTGAGTAATACGATATGGAAATTGGTCTTCTCTTGAGTAGCGAGACAGCGATAACAAAAAGTGGGCATGTGCGTACTGAACTGACTCACAGTCGTCACACCGAGAGGAGGCCAGGCAAGGCCTATAAGTACATTGATCTATCAACTGGACAGCCGAACGGACGGACAAACTCATTCATAAGTAGGCGCTAAGATATGAGTGAAACAGGGATCTAACCCGGTAGCTGCTTATCGTGAGGAATTGCCTCGTGCAGCGCAGTGAGGTACACTCGCATATGTATATACTATTATGTCTGATATCTCGAATATGTCGCTATAAATTAAAGTGATTCGAAACTTTTAGTGGCGCCATAGATATCTGGCACCTGCATCGTGATTCTACAATATTCTGGCGCAGTGGGTAGAAAGACTATTTGATTAGTAGACTAATTTGAGATTGGATATTCAGAAATATAAATAGAATAGAGTATTCTTTATTCGAAAAAAAGATTGATTAGCATACAAACTAAGGATTAGAAATTCAGAAATATAAATAGATTTTTAAGTAATTTGCGTACTTAAAAATCTATTTATATTTCTGAATTTCTTGGCTTGGAAATGCAGGAATATAAATAAAATATGTTCTTTATTCGGAAAAAGATTGATTAGCATACAAACTAAGGATTAGAAATTCAGAAATATAAATAGGGCAGGATCTACTTTATTTAGAGAAAAGATTGATAAGTAAGCTTGCAAATTCAGCAATATAAATAAAATATGGTCTTTACTCAAAAAAAAAGATTGGTTAGCAGACAGAAACAGAAACCTAAATAAAATACCGTTTTCTTTATTCTTAAATTCAAATTAAAAATTATAAGTAATTGTAGTTTTATTCAACAGCCCTCAAATTGCATTTAGAATCTATAGTATCTTAGTACATATATTTAGTTATAAACAATATTAACTGTAGTAAAATGTATTGAAATTTTGCTCAGTGTATGCGTATGCAAATTTAGCAGTGCACATGTTCTCCGACCCAGACTGCATAGTAATCAGTGTCAAGTTGTTAGCCCTAGCAACACCAATCTAGCGAAAATGTTATCAAAGCGACACACACATACAAGCCAATTCATTAGACCATTATAAGGACACTGTGCAAATATTTGGCAATCTCCTGGCAACAAAAAAATTATATCCCATGTTTGGGGGTGGTTTTTACAGTTATCTATATATACTTGTACATCTAACATGGTGTTCTTGTCCTTGTTTGACATGATGAACCTCTCTCTGAGTGTCGGCGTCTGCCAATACGTTTGTGTACGCTTATAATTATATATATATGTATATATTTGTACAATTGTTTGACACAGGCATTGGCTATATACAACACATACATACACCTATACGTTTGCATGTGTGTGTAATGTAGCTATTGTGGACGCGGTCACATGCATGAGACAGTGACAGTCACTCTCCCATTTCTATTTGTACGTCATTTGCTGACTAACATGGCTATATAGTCTCAAGCAGATCTGTATTTGGTATATGTACTAATATATATGTATGTATATTTGTTTGTTTATAATTAATTCGACTGCCACATACGAAAATGCCGCAAGACTTTATCCGGCAGCGGCTTTACCCTTGAATGCATTCCAATTTTTATCTACTTGTATTTTCCAAGTTTTTTTATTTATTACAAATCAATCATAAATTAAAATATTTTTCAAATTTGTTGCTTTTTAAAATTTAGCATGCTAAATTTTTTGAATATACAAAAAAAAAGGTTTAAAAATCGCAAAAAAATGTTTTTGAAGTATACAAAATTTTAAATATGTATATATTTTCGAATAGATAAAGCAAATTTCTAATCATTTTTTTTAGTTTTTCGGAATATTATATTTGTATATATTTAATAATTCATTTTAGAATTTATTTTAACGACATTCACTAAATAATTTAACAATTCAAGCTAATTTTCTCCAATTTCAAATTCATTTCAAATTAAATGCGGGATTTCCAAGCTAAACTCAATACTTTTAATGCTCAACATATCAAAAATAATATTATCTTTAGCTTTTATCGATATTGTATTATATGATTGTATTGTTGTAATTTCACACCCACCTTGAACTTCACGACGTATAAAAATGTAAATAATTTACAGCAAATTATGTAATTTGCTCGCTACACGCTAATTAGAGGTGTTTGTGTAATGTAATAACGAGTATTTTACACCTATGACAAGTACGGTATATTTGGCAACAGTGTTGATAATAACAACAAAACGCGAGACTATCGGAAATGCGTTAACAAGAAAAATGCACGCGTAATTCTGTTGGTTTGTTGTTGTGCCCTTTCGAAAGAAAAAGGATTTTTTGTGGGAAATTTCTTTTTGTTTTATCACTGTCACTTTATACGAAGCGTGCACGCACAAACACGCACGCACGTGCTGCAATTATTACACACACACACACACAGTTTACGTAGTTTTACTCAATTTTGAGGCAGCTGTTGTTTGGGAATTTTAACCCAAAATCACTTTTGTAATAATGTCTTGAGAGTGCAGCGCATGCGCAGGCAGGCAATTGATTCTCTTGTTATTCTATTTTAATTTGTATTTCTGCGCCTTTGGCTCTTTGCCTTTTGCTTTCTGCCTTCGTCTATGTCACTTTTTGCCTACTGCAACTGCTGCTGCTGCTTGACACTCCGATTGTTGGAACTGAACTAAAAATTTAGCCTGCGCGACAGCCGCTTTTTCTTTGCTGCGAGCAGGCGTCGCGACGCTGACGGTGACGACGACGCCGACGCCAACGACGACGACAGCGACTACACACGAGAAGCTGGCAGCATTGGCGGGCGCTCGTGTTCGTGTTTTTACAGTGGATCGTGCGTAGTAGAGGCTTTCATGTGTGTGTGTGTGCTGCTGTCGCTGCCGCTGCCAACGTCGCCGTCATCGTCAGCGTCGTGGGATGCAAAACTCAAATTTTTTCTCGCTGTTTGTTTTATTTTTTTGCTGTACCTTTTAGCTGGCCCTAATTGCTAAGGAACAAAGGGTATATTGGGTTTGTGTAATACTTGGCTAGGCTCTAGAGATAATGTAATTGATTACATATATCAGCTGATCAGCAGGTGTATGTATATAATTGCGATTATTAAACTTAATGTCTTTATTATTTAGCAAAAATCTTAAAATAGAATACAGACTGAAATAACAATTCATGTAATTCACATGTTTTTACAAAATATAATTGGTAAGTTTATTTATTTATTTAACATTAGTTTTAGTATATTTGTGTTTGGAATTTAAGATGTGTTTTTATGTTATGGCCTTATGTTTTAGATTCGATATCGAAATCGAGTACTACGAAATTCCAATACCTGTGAGATTATTCTTCCCTGAAGTTTTCAAGCTCACTTATTGAGATAAAAAAAGAACTTCTACCTCTAGTACAGGGTGTTTTGTAGTCATATGTCTAGATATCTTTAAGTGTTTTATCATATAGTCTCGCGTTAAGAAGCCCTTGTATGTATGTCTGTACGTTAAACAGATTTGTAGAGTTGAGTCATTTGCGACAATTATCCAGATAAAGTTGATGAAATTAAGTGATCCCTCACTGGGTTAATCGATTTCCGTTCCTCGAGAATGTTTTCGACTATTGCACGTACAAGTCTATATACTTATGTATGTAAATATTTATGGATTCACAAATAAATATATAATACATGTATGTGCAGATATGTAGTATGTTCATGTCTAACCTATCTTGATTTCAAAATGAGAAACGATACCAACGCTCTACAAGGCTTGGACGCACCACCGTCGTGATGCGTTCATCGAAAATGGGCGAGAACTTCTCGGGGAACTTCATTTGGAGGCACTTGATAACGGTGCCCGTTAGATAATAGCGTGACGGCCAACTGCACTCGCAGGGTGGTATACAGGTAGTGCATTTATATTCCCTGGCCATCCAATTGCTCCTTGTGACAGAAAGAGCCGGAGACAAGCAGCTAAGGCGCCACGGCAACATCGTGTCTCCATCGGTCCAATCACACTCACAAGGTGGCACACAGATGTCACATATATTCGCTGCCGCCGCCTCTGGGAATTTCGGGTCAACCTTCTCGGCCTCGGGACACGTAAACATATTGGAGCGGTGCGTCAGGCCAATCAGCTCCGTGTCTTTGCGCTCCCTCTCACGACGCAACCACATATCGAGTAGATCCCAATGATCCAGATTCATTGCACGCTCTCGTATTACCTGCATACGTCTATACAGATCCGAGCGACGCGATTTATCATAGTTGACCCCTGTCTGTGTATGGAACAGCAGGTACAGTTCGTTAGGCTTCTCATCAGGCAACGACATGCAATGCGAAAACTTTGTCAGTTCGAAGTGGAACAACATCCGTATGCCGTAAGTGATTCGCTTGATATGATCGAAATCCTTAATGTTCATCGCCGACAGCGCATCGGCGTCCAGTAGCAATAGCTTACGACCCCAGATCTTGTTTACACGAAAGGTATTCTGTGAATTGTAAGAATACTCGTATTATAAAGATACTTTTGGATGAGAGCACGCTGATGCATCTGAGTATATTGAATATTTGTATTCAAAAATGTAGGCTTGAAGATCCGATTGATTGTGCGGAGTATTAGTTAGAATAACTACAATAAAGATATGCTAGATAACTTTTTACATATCTATGCATATTGCATAAAAATATCATATACATACATATGTAGGCTCGAAGATCCCACTGATTGTACGTAGTATTAGTTGTAATATACTAACTACAATAAAGATATACTAACATACAATAGATAACTCCTTACATAAGCTTAGCTTTTGTCAACTCGAAGATACCATCAATTGTAAATTATAACGAGAGCAACAGTGGAGCGTTAAAGTCAGAAAGTTTTATCTTTTATACAGCGCTTACAAATTGAGTTCAAAAATTAAATTATAGATTCGCGGGGGTGGTGGGCGTGGCACTCAACATTTGAAATAAACTTGATCAGCGTAAAGTATACAGAAATCTGCCAGCAAAATTTGGTGTCTCTTGATTTTACAATAGCTGAGATCTGTGTGTTTACACTGACAGACAGCCAGACAGACATGACTCAATCGACTGGGCTAGTGATGCTGAGCCACGGCTCCTTCTGCCTGTTACATACATTTGTACATTATAACCTTTTTTGATCATTTTCGATGTTCGAAGGTTATAATAATGTAAAAAAGCCAAGATGAGACGAGCGCTCCAATACATACATATATGTACAATAATCACAGATAACTCCTTACAACCTTTTAATGAGCCTAGCTCTTGTGATTTCGAAGATCTCACCAATTATACGCGTAAAATAACTTTTTTCTAAGTTCGAATAAAGTTAGATGTACTCACCATATACTGTGGATATCCATAACGACAGATCCAGCGCCTTATATCCATATCTGTCCATTCGTATATTGATGGCAGCGGCAGCTTATCAACAGCATTGCAACAGAGCTCAACCAGAGGAGCGGGCGATACACGAAACTGAATAGGCCAGGCATGATGATCGAACTGTAATCGTTTTGCGGTAACTGCATTTCGTTTGAATTTGGTCAGAGGTGTAATTTCGGTCTTTTTTTTTCGTTTTGATCCATCTAAACTAGATATTGTAAACTTTGTATCTGCGATTCCGTATAAGTACGGCATATTTAGTTTGAAGCGAATAAAAAATGTATTTAATATTTATAGTTACAAGGAGTAAAATAAGTCCGAAATTTTGTTTTGTTCACTTAACACATGTGAAAGTGCCTACTGCTCTATAATGTGCTCCATGTATTATATTTAAAGTATCGTTTTGAACAAACTCTTAGCAAATAATATTGAGGAAATCATCTAATTTTGCTATGTTATAACTATACGCAGAAACTTTGTTTTGCGGTGACTTTAAGCATTTAAGAAATTTCGGATAGTCAGCACTACATCTTCAAATTGATAACAAAAGATGCCATGAAATTCAATAAAATCAATTCAATAAGCTATTTAGTAGTGGGTCACATAACTGCGCAATTTGTAAGCCGAGATAGTTCCATTCATATTTTTCTACAGATTGTACATAAGTCGCGATCGTGCTCATATTTCAAAACACTATTGCTCATTATGCTTTAAGCCTTGTTTCGTAAACAACAACCGCCTGAAACTAGCGAATTCAGAATGCAACCGGGCCAGGTAAATAGTCGGACACGATACCACAGCCAGGTCATATTCCCAGCAAAACCAAGTCTTGAGGTCTTGAACATCTGCTGGCTGTCAATCAATCAGTATACACACAGCTCAGCCATACACAAAGGGTGTTCGGTTTTTTTGGTTTTGGTTTTGCCGAAAATATGAGTCAGGTAGGACAGTTTGAACTGCAAATTGTTTGCACTTTAGCCAGGCTCTTAACGGTCTCAGCGCTGTCTAAACATGGTCAAGGACAGAGAATCGTTGTGAAATTGAAACGCTTTGGGGCAACTGCCTTGCTGAGTCACTCTCAGCACTCCAATCTCCTCCTCCGCACGTGACGTTCATCTTTCGGGTCTCTTTTTTAAAACAAGTTTAGCGTTTGATTTTGTTTACTTTGTACACACTTCAAATTATTTTATTGGGCATTTGTACAGGGTATTTATGAGTCAATTTAGGGATTCTTGTATATTGTCTATTACGGGAATTAAAAGGTTATAAACATTAAAAATGATATAAAGGTGCTTGAATATTTTATATGTACATATATTCTTGAATATTCAAATATACTTGATTATGTTCATTGCGAAAAGTACAATACATTTTTCATAGTTACCAAAAAATATGTTATTATCTAGTTTAAATTTAAAATTTCCTATTTATCTTGTACTTTCCGAGTGTCTAACAGTCCAGTATACCTGACTATACTTTCCTTGCTTGTTTTATTTATTATTTCTTTCCTTTTCATGCCGAGACTAATAAAGCACTTTGGTTAAATGAATTCTCTTTTTTCTCGTCTTATCCCCATTAACATGCACCTGCCAATTTTTGCAAGACTCTTGCGTGAAATTTCAATAAAATCGGAAACTATGCATCGTAGAAATAAACAAGACGAGAGTATTCAGAAATGTTTGAAAATGCGTTTAGCACGTTTTTTAATTGTGAAATTCCATTTGGGAACTGGGCAATGTGACGAGGCATACACGTGGTTGCACCTGAGTACATTCATCTTCTTCCCCGTGTACATACAGCCACATCGTAGTAGTACTAAATCAATATCGGTTTGCCTTATAAATTACATGCATCATGCTGCATACCAAACTAACAGCAGACGACGTACTATCGTCGCTCGCCCGTAGACTCTATCCATAATTAACAGTCCTCTCCTAGTTTCCAGATCTCCCCCCTTTGCGTACCACTCCCGTTCCTCGGCACACCCATTAAGCCCCAAGCGGTTAGCAATTATGGCACATAACTACAGTTTCTAAATATAGTGCAAGCTTGACCACAGGCCACACTCGAATTGGTGAAAGAAAGACTTGGAAAACTGAACATTTTGGAATAAGTATTTGTTATTTCAGACTTGGAAAGAATATGGTTAAAGTTGTATGTAATATGCTAAGTAAACAGCAAATATAGTGAACTTGACAAACTAGTATACTCATAGTTTTAATGAGATTATCCTGTTTAAGTACTTTTACACTTATGGTCAGTGAAATATACATAGGTGTAAGGCTTGGTGTTTTTGAAATATGTATCAGTAATAACACTATGTATATATATAAAATATATATATAATATACAGTACAATATACATATATTATTTGAGGCTAGGGATACTTTATCATTCCATCATCGTGCACGGTCGATGACAAAATATCGAGTACCCGTTTTTTTACGATAGTTACAGTGTTACCTTATCTTTATCATATTTTATATTTAAACTATTTACAATGAACTAGAGGTGAAGCTTTATAGGGACCTTGGAAATAAAGTAAAGTAATAAGGATAACTTCAAAAAATTTGTCCGAAAATAACTTGCAAAAGATCGTAGTTTTCTTAAAATCGTTAGACTGCAATTGTGCCAATTTCTAGTGGCTCTCTTTTTAACGAATACCCACTGTACTGCAGTAGCCCACTACACTAGAATGCTGCAACAAACTAAACGAGACACACATTTCACTTTCGTTTAAAAGAGGAGCTTGTTGTTAACGTTTTCAAGCTACTCGAATGCACCCGAGACGAAGATGGAGTTGGAGTTGCAGATGAAGATGGTGGTGGGGGGAGGAGGACGCCACCATGAAAAATGAAAATGATATGACCATGTAAGGGCAGCAGGCGGTGGCAACGATAAATTAAGGTTCTATTTTTGTAGCTAACTTGAATTACAACGCGTTGCAGTCGAACGACCAAGCGACCCCCGCGCCCCACCACCGAACTCGGACTGGACGCCAGGTAGCCCCCGCTCCTCCCACCCCGCATGCAACAAGTTAGACCTAAAATAGAAGCTCGCTGGCGTTGCATCTGAATCGGAATCTCCAATCTGCAGCTCAGGCGGAATCTCAAATTCAATCTGTACGCATGCCACGCAACTTGACCAACTCTTACAGGCCAAACACACACACACACAGCTACATGAGAATTAAAAATGCAAATAAATTGTTAACGTTTTCTGCGCAAATTCCCATGCGCCACTGTGCAGTCAACAGAAGCAGCGGTAGGAGCAGCAGCAGTAGCTGCGGCGACGCGTCGGAACGTCGACTGTGACAGCGACGTTAGCGCCGAGCGTAACGCCGTCGGCGTCGGCCACTTGAGGAGGCCATTTCGGTCACGATTTCACGTTGTTTGGCCCCACAGCATAAAGCTGACTGCGCAGTCGCAGCGCAGCTTCTGAGTGCGACGAGCCTCCTTCGTTTTGCTGTCGACGTCAAGTGGCCATCAGTGCGGCCGGCGTGTGTGAGTGTGTTTGTGCGTGTGCAAGCTGTCTGATTAAAGTTTACACTTATGTGTGTGTGTGTGCTTGCATGTTCGCATGTTACTTGTTGTCTCTTTGTAGTTACACTCAGAGAAATCACATGGCTTCAACTACGCGCGCGCTCTCTCTCTCTCCCTCTCACTGTTTTAATTGATGAGACAAGCGACGCGCATCTTGTTCTGCCTCTTTATGCTGGCTTTATGATTATTGCCTTCGTCTTGTTATTCGTAATTAAAGCAGGTTGATCAGTTAAGGCGAGTTAACAAGAGAGACAGAGAGAGAGAGGAACAGATAAAAGGGTAGCCAGGCAGTCAATTTAATTCTTTGCGTAAAGTTTATCTCTCCTTATATACATACATATGTACTTATATCTTTATATTTATAATCACCAACTTCTTAATTATTTGTTAATTAAAGTTGAGATAGTTAAATTTATAATGCAGAAAATTGCAAATCCATAAAGATTAACCGCAAAAGCAGCAACCGTCAAACAAAAGATGTGTCTATACATATGTATATAGTATTCTTTGTTCAACGTATCAGTATATTCATAAAATACTGAAATTATTAACAGAACTCGAATTGTCTAAGTGACTGAATCACCCTCAAGCAATTGAACTATGGGGCATCAGTTCCGGGTGCAAATTCCAGATAGAAATTGGGTTAATAGCTTTTAAACTCTAATATTGTTTTTAACAGGGCTGCCATGTCAGCTATATTTCGGACAGATTATTGTAACATCTAGATGGAAACATTGGTGTTAACTGAACTTTGTCCAGTTGTCTCGCCTTTCCTTTTCTTTGTGGCAACCCTGGTTTTAACATTCTCCTTTTCTTTCTTGCAGTATTTCACTCATTTTTATTTTCCTCCGACTAGACAGTTTTGTATCCTTTTATTGCTGTTTTTATTGAAATGCGTCGTTCTGCTTTATTTGTTTTCATTATATCTCACGATTTTTAAACAATATATTCATCTTTTATTGCGAAATTCACGTCAATCACATTTCTTTTTGTGTGGGCCAACAAATTTTTGCCATATCATTTTGGCATTTTTTCAGCAACAAAATAAAAACATGTTAAATTTTATTCTCAAATACTTATTGTTTTCGAACATACGATAGATATATGTAAGTCGTGCGTATATAATGCCACTGTTTGTCTATTTTCAGCTGAAATATATACAAAAATACATACATACACACACACACACACACATGTGGATTTGTATATTCGCCCAAAACATACGCCCCGTTTTCCGTTTTTTTTTGTCGTTTCTTTGCGTCACCAGTCGGGCCCCCTAATACCGGGGCCTATATTCATGTGAGTGTGTGTATGTGTGTGTGTGGGCTCACATATATACATGAATATATACACATACGCGCGTATTCTCTCGTTTTCAACACACGCTAATAGATGCTGCGCCTTCATCAGTTTTTATACCCTTTGACCATTAAAAATTGTCAATAAAGGGTATATTAATTTTGTTAAAATGTACATTTGTAACAGGCAAAAGAGGCATGACACACACTACAAAGTACATATATTCTTGTTTGTCTATCCGGAAGTCTGTATGAGCTGGAGAGACATATACTTAGTGGACTTAATTATCTAAATATGTATGTATCTATATCAATGTGATGGGCCAATAAACACAGACGTTATTCAAGTCATCTTAATCCTCAATGAAAACTGATCGAAGGGTATCTTACTGTCGGGCATGCATACTGTCGACTGCAGCGTTCGTCTGGTTGCCATTGTTGTTGCTGCTGTCGCCGCCTGTTGCCAACGCGTCAAATGCAACGTCGAAAATAAAATAATACGGGTAAGTAATAAACTTGTAAGTCGCCTCATCTATCGCAAAGTAGAAAAAACAAAACAAAAAAAGCCATAGAAAATCCATAATATTTTTTGCAATGCAGCCGCGTCTGCTGATTATTGTCGAGAGAGTTCTGTTTTGATTGATGGCTCATTGCAAAATACAAATAACATAAAGCTAACAACAAATCTATCATAACAAATCGAGTCTTAAATACCCTTTTAGTTCTTGTCTATAAAAAGTGTAATCAAATGATCTGATTAACTTTGAAAGCTATCAAATTATATTATAAACATAATATAAAGAAATACATTTAAATAATCATCAACAAATGGCGTGAAATTTGAAAGCCAATTACTTTGCTATTAGCAATAAATTGCAATTATTATGTGATGATATTTCAGTTAAAGAGGTGTACAAATTGTTGAATATATTTGTATTTTTAATAAAATAAAAAAGAAATTAATCTGATCAAATTGTAAACCTAATTTAGAATTTCTTGAAAATTGTTTTTAATTGGAGACCTAATTACTTTGAATAAAAAACAATAATTGGAGATTATAATGTTATAAATAAAGGTCTGCAAAAAGTTGAATAAATATGCATAGTGAAAAAGCCAAAATATTTTAAATCAAATATGTCATAAGAAATTCCACAAAAACAACTGAAAATCATTTCTGCTCAAGAAAATAATGAATCAACGAGTTTGCAAGAAAATAAGGATCTAATTTCAAAATGATTTTTTAATATACACATGGTGAAGTACTCTTTACTCAAATGCACATGTTAATATAATGTAAAAGTAGCTCGTTACTCAAATGCACATATTAGTTTAATGTACATATGTTTAAAGAGTTACTTTACTCACTGTATGTGACTTATCGGTTTTATAGAACAGCTTTACATAAAATACCACTAAATAAATTATTTTTGGTTGTGGAAAAAATTAAATAACAAATTGCACAGCAATTATCAAGTTCCATTCATCGGGTTTATAGCACAAGCTTTAGCTTTCCATAGTATATATAGATCAAGTGATTTCCCATCTCTCAGCTTCCCCACTGCCTTGTCTATTGTCTATCTTTGTTTACATGCGCCGCTGCTGCTGCGATGTTTGCTGACGTATCAACATTCAATCGTGGACCATCTACTAAAGTCCAGTTACGAGGCTCAACTGCTGATCTGCCTGCTGATCCATGGCTGCGTTGGTGATCCAATCGAGTGCAATACGAATGCGAATGCGGCGCATGGAAATGATTTAATCAATTGAATGAACAGTAAGAAAGAAAAACAAACACAGGGAAATCTCTCAATTAATTGACAAATGCGCAGCTCAAATGAGTTCAATTGTCTAAAGGGGCGTGGCGTCTTGGGGGAGTGGGGGGATGGGATGAACCCGGACAGAAGGCGTGGCGCGTGCGCTAGTTAGCTTTGACATTTGCAATAATTGATTAACAACAAATAAACAAATAGCAAAAACAACAATTCCGAGTCAAGTTCAAAGCCATTAAAAGACTTAAGTTGCAGGCAACTCTTGACAATTGTTTAATGGGGAATTTTACAAATTCAAATTGCCAAATATCTCTGGGTTAAAACATGTAATATATAGTAAATATAGTTATCCTTATTAATCCTTAGATTGTCTTTCACTCGGCACATTTGGCAGTGTCTGTTTCGTTGCTATCTGTTTTGACATCTTCCTGCTGCGCTTCTTCCTCCTGCAATTTCAGCTGCTTCATAGCAGCCGCCGCCGCCGCAGCTGCTTGTCGTTCCAGCTGAGACTTCTCCCAGGCCAGCTCGAAGGGATACTCCAGTGGCTTGAGTTCATCAGGACACTCCTGTTGATTGGGCACTGTGGCCTGATTAATGGACGCACCTCGTGTATGTATTCGCTCCAGCATCGCTGCATTGTGCGTTTCCGCATTGAGTGCTGTGATAAACTCGAAGAGTTCCTCTTTGGAATAGATGTTGGGCAGGCCACGTTTCTTGAAGAACTGGACAATGTTGCCACAGTCGCGCATAAGAAATTCCAAGGCGCTGGGATGCTCAGGCTCAACACTTTGGGCAACATCGATGAACCAGCACTTGTCCTCGTACCAGAGTATATTGTATTCACTGAGATCGGCGTGCACCAGCTTGCCCTCGTTGTACATCTTGTGCATGGCTGCCACAATCTCCTCGTAGGCGCAACTCAGCTCTGCCGCGCTAAGACGGGCATCCTTCAACTTGGGCGCCGCATTGTGATTGTCGCCAATGAACCGCATGACCAGGACATGTTTCTTCAGCACAACAACATCGGGTACATTCAAACCAATCGCCTGCATTCGCATCAGATTGTGCATCTCCTTCTCGGCCCACATATTGATGATTACTCGATTATTCTGTTTGCTAAAACGATCCTTGAATCGATAGTCATCCTTAATGTAGCGATCACGCTGCTTAAACTCATTGAGCGTGGTCTTGAACACCTTTATGGCGCACTCTTTGGGCAGCAGTTCGGGTGCCATGAGCACCCCATTGCCGTGACCATGTTCATTGGTGCCCGTGTAGCTGGAATCGGAGTTGGCATGAAGTATAACTGCCTCCTTGCCCGTGGATATGATGCCATTGATCTGTTGCAGTATTTGATTATTGATCAGTTTGTAGAGCAATAGACGCGTTGCAGCATCCACACCCATTTCAGCTGTGGCCACCTTCTCCGTGCGATCGGCGCGTCCACGTCGTGAATATGCCTTGAGTTGATTGAAGACCTAAGCAAGAGATAACCCAAATCAGATATAGGTATGAAGATAACGTCTATGCCTACCTTATTCGACAGCTTCATGTCGAAGCAAGCGGCATCGCCAGTGGGAAACTCTGGTGGGAACGACATCACCCGCTGTGCATTGCGTACGCCGCAGAGTTGAGGATCGTGTTTGGTTATCATTTCTCCCTCCTTGTCCAGCTTGAAGCCACACTTGGGTATGGCGTCCAGCATCTTTTCATTGGTCTCAAATCGATCCCAGTCGCGCTTCAAACGCTCTCCTTCATCCTCCTCCTCAGAGTATGTGGCGGTGTCATGTAAGAATTCTGCCTCTGCATCACGTAGAAATTTGTTCAAGGTCACCGTGATCTTTGACTGTTTGTTCTGCTGTCGCTCGATGCGTCGCAGTTCCTCGTTGTATTCGTGATCGAACTGTGACTGCAGCATTTGTGCAATAACCGCGTCCGATTCGTCTTCATCTTGGATCAGCGCCAGCACATCTGCTGGCAAACTGTTTGGGTTCTCCTCCTTATCAAGTTGCAACAGTTTTGAGTAATCCTCCCACTCAGCAGCATCATCTGGGTGAGCACTCTTTGAGGTGCTTGCAACATTCGAGTTACTGGTTAGAGAAGGACTTGCTTCTGGTTCACTCTGCCGCAACGATGTTGCAGCAGGCTTCGTTTGTAGTTGTTGTTGCTGTTGCTCGTGTCGCTTGAGCTCCTTGTCGTGCAACTTGTGTGCATACTGCTCCGACATTATATCAGCCAAGCTGACCGTCTGCACGGGCTCTGCGACGCCCTTGGACCATGGCGAAGACATGCTTCAATATAAAAAAATAATAAGTTTTAGTAAAAAGCAAAGAACCAAATTAAAATCGAATTTACAAACTTTTTGGCACTTGATGACTTGATATTATTCGATACACCTGATTCCCTGCAAAGTCTTGTAAAACTGTCAATCAGTTGGCTCTTGGCCGTGTTAATATCTGCAATAATTAACAATTTTATTGAAATGCGTTTTATTTTGTTAGAGCTTTAATAAAACTTTTGTAATGTTTGTTGTGAAATCATAATTTCACCACATTGTCTGACAATTGCGGCTGTAAAATTTCGGGGCTGCCACTCTGTTAATTGGTGGAGTAATTCTGTTAAGTGAGGAGCATAGTTAATGCAAGCAGAGATAGTGCGTCAGGTTTTCAGTTGTAAGTTAGCCAGCAGTATAAAGTGATATTAGAATATTTATGTAAATTGTTCATTATTTATGCAATTTATAAAAATGTGTAAATAAACAATGATTTTGCCGTTAGGCAAGTGCATAATTAGCTTTACAGTTTAGCTATGTTAAGTCAGAAATCCTGTTTAAACAGAGGGCCACCGTGTGGCAACACTAGAGCTTTTAATATCGATAGTAGAATATGCATGCAAAGCAAATTCGCCAAGAGTATCGATGTCGTCGATACTTTTTGTTGTACTTGTACATTTTTCGCCAAAAATAATAATAAAAGTGAAAAGTTAATGTATTTTTGTTGTACAAATACAAAGAAAATGTTGTTGGATTGATTGGCAATTTCGCCATAATAACGGCCGTAATAAATACACAAGTGCAATACGTGAATACGCTGGTAAGGGACCGACAAAACGCTCCGACAAACGCACTACAAAAAAATCAAAATAGAATTCCGAATTTAGAATATGACAGTGACGGACCGAAAAAATTTTCGATTCGAACGCATTGTGCCTGCGCTGTCGTCGTCCCTCATGTGTGTGTGGGGGGAGAACTTGGGGGTCAAACTTGGGGGAACACAGAAGTAGAGAAACACACAGAAACAGAGATCGGTAGAAACAGCAGAAGCAGCAACAGCAGCAGCGACAGCGCGACAGTGACAGTGCCAACTGATTTCCAATTTTCGTTCGTTTCGTTTTGCGCGCGAGGCGAGAGCCGCCGCCGCCGCCACCGCCATCGCCACCGCCGCTGGGCTCGTAAAAAATTTCTGATTTTCTGTGCTAATTTACGCTTAATTTGCGCTGCCTTTGCGCTGCTTCTGCTTATTCTGCTTCTGCTGCTGATTGCAGTTTCATATTTTCCACTTTAATTATTGTTATTCCTTTTGCACATGGAACGCAACAAAAGGACTGTGTGTCGCCGCGCTTTTATTAATTATTCCTACGCCTCGCTCGCGCAGCAACAGCAACAATAAAAATAACAACAACAGCTTTAGCCGCAAAAAAGCAACCGCAGTTTTGTTTTCGCTTTTGTTATCTCCGCCGCCGACGCATAGAATTGCGAATCTCGCTCGGTGACTTTCTTCGTTCTTCGCCATCGTCTTCTGCCTTTGCCTTTTCTTTTCGCACGTAGCTTCCACTGCTGGAGAGCTCCTGGTGCAGTTGACAGTTCTACGATTCCTGTGCAGTCCAACATATCCCATCCAGAATCAGTTCGTCGGGAATCAGTTCAGTTCAAAACAGTTGGCAACACTTGTTTCCCAGGATATATTCCAATCGAATACCTAAATTTATGCAGTGTACAGAACTGTGATGCCTTCCCAATCTTCAAGAATTCAATGGTGTTTACTGTACCAATTGGAAACAAGTTCCAGAGTCCGTTGTTGGGTCTACCACGCCTTGTTTAACATGTGCAGGGTATAAACCTTTAGAGACACTTGTTTCCCTTGATATATTCCAATAAGATTTCCTACTTTTCCATCCCTGGAGTGATCTATTAAGTTTTCTTAATTGCAATGATTCATTCTTGCCGTAATTCTGCAGGTAGTGCTAAAAGAAAGAATCGCGCATTTTTGACTCAGCTTTAGTTTCTACTTCTTCTGCTTTAACAACTTCTGAATGTATTCGAATTTCCGATTTGTGCTTCATTCATTCTTACAGTGCTGCTGGACTCACACTCACTCACACTCACACACACACGCAGACACAGTTAACAAGATTACTAACACGCCAGTTGCAGCTACTAAACGTGCTCTCAGACCGCCCGCCTGCCTGCCCCGCCAAGCTGAGTGAAGAGAGAAATGTTAAAATCTACAACAAACACACAGGAATTGCGTCTGCCACGCCCCGAGGAACACCAACAGCAGCAGCACCACCACCATCAACAGGAACATCCAACGCATCAAGTTGCCACTGTGATAGCCCACAACAGCAATTCCTCTGCAACATCATCAGTAGCAGCAGCAGCAACCGCAGCAGCAGCAACAGCAGCAGCCGCAGCAGCTGCAGCCGAAACAAGCGCCGGCATCAGCATGGACACGCTTAAGACGGCATTTCTGCCCAACCTCAGCATGGATCCCAATGTCCTCAGTTCGCACTATTGCCCCATGTGCCATCAGCAATTCGATCGTGCCCAGCATGCCACAGAGCATATGCAGCTCTGTCATGGCATCACACTCAATGCACAGGGCGCCCTGACGACGCTCGAGCAGCAGCAACAGCAGCAGCAACAACAACAATTGAAATCGCTTAGCTATGCGTGCGCTAATTGTGATGACAAGTTCAGCAGCACGCTGGAGGTGGAGGAGCATCACCGATTGACGCATCAGGCGACGGCGTTTCTGGCGCGTTGCTTGATCTGCAGCATTTACGGCGTCAATTCGTTAACGCAGAATCCCAACGAATACAAATGCTCTCACTGCGGCAATATCTGTACGGCAGCAATGCTGGCAGCAGGGCAGACGCCCACGTTTATGGAGCACCAGGAGGCGCCGGTGACACCAGATGATTTGCCTGCCATGGCGCCGCGTGATATGAGACTGACGCCAGAAGAGCAACAACACCAGCAGCAGCAGCAGCAACAGTTGCAGCAAGAGCAACAGTTGCAGCAGCAGCAGCAACAGGAACATCATCACCAACAGCAGCAGCAATTGGAGGAGCAACAACGACAACAGCAACAACAACGGGAACTGCAAGAACAACAGCATCAAGATGATCTTAATGACCCCGGCACGTTGAAGGTACCGCCACTGACAGTGAAGCTGCTGAAGAATGGCAACGGTGCCACGGTAGCACATCCTCAGGTAGAACTTGTGAATGTTGTTGTTATATATAGAAAGAGAGAGTGATAAGAATATCGATATATATCTCATTAGGCTTCCTATTCGCAGGTGATCATCAAGGAGGAGCCGCTCAGTTTGAGCGACAGCGGTGATGTTGTGAATGCAGTGCCAGTCTATGCCATACAAGCGAATCCCGGCGTGCAACAGCAGCAGCAGCAACCAGTGACACCGGGTGGTGGCACCAACAGTGCCACAAGTGTCCTGGTTAGCACGCAAACAGTGCCAGCGGATTTGGCTCACAAGATCAGGCACAAATGTCCCGATTGCCCGAAAACGTTCAAGACTCCTGGCACATTGGCCATGCACCGCAAGATACACACGGGCGAAGCAGAGTAAATCCCCCCTCAATATTCTATATCTATATATACATACATATATACAAATAACCCATGTAGACCTGTAGAGGCTGCGCTCTCTTTGCTCCCGATCCCTGAGAGAGAGAGGGAGCTTAGAGCAGCGTAGCTTCTTCTACCTTAACTGTTTATTTCTATATATTTTTGTTTGTTTTCCTTACCAGGCATCAGGAACGCATGGGTGCGCCTCCCTAAAGTGCCATGGGGCGTGGCTCATGCGTTCCCCGCAATATGTTGTCTACTCTCTCATTAAGTGTGCGCTGTACTTGTACTATATATATACTATATACATATCTGTATACTATATATACTATATAAGCAAATGGAGTTACGAATCTTACTAATGATATTATTCTTCTCATCTCTTTCTCTCTCTCTCTTTTTCTTTCTCTCTTTTCTCCCAATCTCTGCTGCTATATCTTTATTTTCTCTCTCTTCTCTCTCTCTCTCTGTTCTTCTCTTCCCTCTGTTCTTCTTCTCTTTTATCCCGCACTGCAACATCATCAACAATATCTATAAAAAAAAACTAATACTAAAATACAGCGCCACGCCCAAAGAACGCCCCTACACGTGCTCCTACTGCGGCAAGTCCTTCACTCAATCGAATACACTAAAACAGCACACTCGCATACATACAGGTGAGAAACCATTTAGATGTGGCTATTGTGGCAGGGCGTTCACTGTTAAGGATTACCTGAACAAACATTTAACGACTCACACGGGTGAGAAGCAATATATATTTCAAATCAAATCAATCAGTCAGTCAGTCAATCAACTCTCAACTCAACTCAACTCTCAACTCGACTCTCAATCAACCAATCAATCAATCGATCAATCAACTCGACTCGTTCAAGTGCAAAAAAAAACACAATATGATTGTAACAAAAATCAAAAAAAAAAAAGCAACTACAACGAAAGCAACAAAAAATATCTTTTATATTGCAAAATGCCTTTCATACTCATTTCTCATACTCTCAACAACAACAACAACTCGCTGAAGAACATGGCAAAAAGAGAAACAACACTCACACACATATACTACACACGAAGAGCAGCAAGCGCCCCCGAGCGCGAGAGAGAGAGGCACTTGATCTAAAAATGTACAGTTTCGATCAGTGTTGGCATCGGGGGTCGCTCAAAATTTATTAAAACATTTTTGCTTTTGTTTTTTTATTTTCAATATTCTCACGCCTACACACAAAAGTTGCTGAATTCTTTGAGCTTGTTTTTCTTATTCTTTTTGCCATAGTCTTCTATTAAAACTTAAAACGAGTACGAAATGAAAACATAAAGAAAACGAAAGAAAGAAAGAATATTTAATGCTTTTTTAATGGACTTGCAGAAGAAGCTGGTTTTGTGTTTGTTGTAGCATGAGAGAACGATATAAATAGACGTAGAGGAATAGTGTGATAAATTAAATTCCGGAAACTCTTGATAAATGAAATTTGATATACAAAACGAAACTTGCAACTTGATATACGAAAAAATGAATTGACTTCCCTTCAATTTTATTATAAACAAATTTAAACTTCTAACTAGATATATTAAATTTAATTACTTTAAAACATAGATGCCTTAAACTTCATTGTAGTAATTTGCTAAATATTGGGAAATGATGGAGTAAAACGCGAGATGATTTAGTGTCAGTTTATTTAACATCAGCGCGAAGAAGAAGGATAGTACAAGAAAACAAGAAATAACTGATTCAGATCAGTGGGTCCAAATTACAGAGTATGATTGTTGCCAAATTAACATATTACTTTTAGTATTTCAATAATACAATCTGTCCAGAAACACTTTAAGCTAACTCGATGTTATATACAGTGAATCAAGTAACGCTTTACACATATGTATGTACATAACATTAACATGTACATACAGTGTGAACAGTTATTTGACTCACTGTATATAACATGAAATAAGCTTAAAGTGACAGCAACTTCTGCAAGTGTACGCAAATATTAAAAAAGAAAGAACAACAAAAAATGATAATTCAAGTATGAAAAATAAACCTTAAACGTATCGCCCCCGCCTCATCTCTCATTACGTAATAATATGTCTCGAACGCATTTTTAACACAATCAATCAAATCAATCAATTCAATCAACAAAATATGTACACACATATATATACAATATATCAACATATATATATATATTAAATTAGTTTGATTTTAACGTGCAAATCTTATATAAATACTCTTGTACTGTATTATGTATCAAACAAAGTTTTGATATATATTTTTGCACGGCATCCAAAATCCAAGCAAAATTTTCTAATTGATGAAACTTTTAAAGATTCGAACGCGCCTTGCTAATGCTAATCCCGGCCACATTTGGCTTTGGTTTCTCTGGTTCTCTTTCAAATTGTTGCAGGTGAAAAGCCGTTTCATTGTGGATACTGTGAGAAGTCGTTCAGTGTGAAGGACTATCTCACGAAACACATACGGACACACACCGGCGAAAAGCCGTACACCTGTCCGTACTGTGACAAACGATTTACGCAGCGCAGCGCGCTCACTGTGCACACGACAAAGCTGCATCCGCTCTAGGATCGGCCCAACGGGGGACGCTTGATAGCAGTAGTTGACCCAAAGAAACCATGCGATATGGCCTAAGAACGAAACGAAGCATCGAGAGAGAGACAAAGAGAGAGAGAGAGGAATCGAGACGAGTAGAAGAAGGAAAGGGAGCAGGAGAAGAAGGATAGCGAAACGGCAGAAGCAACTGAAATGAAAGACGTTTTCAAAGACGAAACTTAACTCGGGCGGAACAAGAGAGAGAGACAGAGAGAGTGAAGAGAAACCCAAGCAAAAAGCAGAACAAGAAGATAAGAAATTCAAATGAAGAACAGGATGCAAAACAAGAAAGTAACAAAACAACTGGCAACGACTGGCAAATCTTCAAAGTGCTGCTAGACTCTAAATTAGAATTTTGCTAACTAAAGATAAAGATAAAGATATAGTAACAAATTGTACTGCAGACCGTTTTTTACATATATATACATATTGTTTATATAAGTTAATGCAATCGATTTTTTGATTTGGTTATTATTATGTAAATGTTTGCAATTTTATTATTATTATTATTATTATGATAATGATTACGATTATTATTATTATTATTTTTCTATTTGTATGTCACATAATGTCATATATTTTTGTTATTCTATGAGATTTTATCGCATATTATTTTGTACCGTAACGGATAATCCTTTTTTATAGCGACCTTAAACACGCGCACACTCGCACATGCGCCGTCTCTCACACGCACACACACACATATATATATATGAAAAGAAAAATCTATATATATATTATTTATACATATAAAGAGAGAATATTTTTTAATACTATTGTGGAAATATTATTTCGATAACTTTGTTTCAAGGTAAATAACTCATGTTGTTGATGATCTACGCGCAAAACTTAAATTAATTTAATTAAGCAAACAATAACCGTAACCAAATTGCATAACACTCACACTCACACACACGCTCACTACTTATTCGAAACCAGAACAAAAACAAAAACAATTAATTTATTCTCAAAGCTTGAAAAATAAGAATTTTTTGAAATTTTACTCAAACATTAAATGATAGAGCAAGAAGGTGATGAACATAATGATGATGATGATGATGAGGAGGAGGAGGAATAGGAAGAAGAGTTAAAAACGCTTTGCTTAATTTGCATACGAGCAGGATCTCGTTTGTTTGGCTTTAAATTTAAATTGTATGATAAATGAAAATGATTGTGTTTTTTTAACTAATTAAATTATTGATTTTGTTTATACTACATACGCATTAATACATTTACATATTATATACTTTTCGTTAATTTAACAACGGTTCTCTTAACGGTTCTCACATTCTAAATGTTAAACCATTGTTTTTGTAAATTATTTAAGTTTCTTAAGCGCATTTCGAACGCAAGACAAAAAGTATTTAAGAACAAATTGAAATCAAAAAAGAAAATGAAAAACTAAAGAGAAAAATAAGAAAGAAAAAGAAAAACGCAACACAGCTTTACGCGCCAAACTAGTTTAAAAAACAAACAAACATATATACTAGTATATATACAGCTCTATAACAATTTTTGATATCTTAAGCTTTTAAACAATTGATAACGAATGATGAATGAAACAATGAGCAAACACAGCAACAAGCTTATATATATATATATATATATATATGCGTAACTATTAATAATTGTTTTGTAATATAATAATTGATAATTTTTGAATAGATTTTTAATCAATTAATTTACTTGCAAGTTGTGTATGTACTAAAACTAAAAACTATAACTCCTTAACTGTAGCAAAACCAAAACGATTATATATTGTACATTTTTACAGAAGATGAAGAAGAAGAATCAGAACAAGATAGTGTTATATAAATGCATAATTTACAACTAATACCTACATAATAATACACTAAAAACAAAAGTCTACCTACAAAGCAAAAAAAAACGAAGAAAAAATCGCAAATAGCACAGCAACAAAAAACAATGCAGCGCAGCGCATGTAAAACCAAAATACATTTTAAGTAATGATACTAAAAAATTATTGTAATTTTTTTAAGTTTTAATAAACCAAGTTGACGATCAAAAGCAACCAAAACCAAAAAAAAAAACGAACAAAAATGAAAACCGTTGCAACTCGCTTCTCTCTCTAACCGTAATATCGTAAGCTGCCGTGCTATCGTACTATCGCTATTAAGTCAATCGATACGTACTAAATACTACAAGCTAACTGCTAGTCCTAACTAACAAACTCAACACGATGAGGACAACGACGAACGAAGGCAAAGTGAGTAAATAGTGATTGTAAGAACTTTAAGCTGTGTAACTATATAGTATATAGTAGTATATGTAACTGTAATTAAAAGCGATGCGAGCGTATAGAGTTTCCAATACTTGAGCAATACTTCAATTATGTTTAAAGAGAAACGTGAATAAATGTCCGACTTGTAGAAATATTCTAATCCGAGCAGCGTTTGCCTGGGAGAAAGACATGATCATAAATAATACAGCCAAGTTTAGTTTTGATTTAATCATTATTATATTTATTAGTACCATTTTTTTTGTTTTTGTTTTCGCTCTTTTTGGTTTGTATTTTGAAAGTATTTGCGTTACAATTTGCTTTGACATTTTGTTGTATTTGTAGTTGACCGCAGTTGATGCCATAAACCCCCTTACCCTAATCGGGAATACACGTATATACCACTATATATAATATATTCAGTTTGTATATGCTGTTGTATACTATATATATAGAGACAACGCGCTACGCCGTATGCATTTCAATTGCTATGACATACTTGCATTATCATCATCTCCTTTGTTGTTTAGTTTATTACTTTAATTACAATGAACGAGTATTATGAACACTATCACACTTGCAAAATGTTTGTCATTCTTTTCTTTTGGATTTTGGATTTCATTTGCAATGAGCAACTAATTTCTTCATTACTTGCCCTTTTTTCTTTATTTATTGTATTTATGCTTTACACATACATATCATAAATATTACATGCATTCATCTAGATTTATATATCTGTATATATATAGTAATATCATTAGTTATATATGGGTGTGTTTGTCAATCCTTTTTGATCAAACGCAATCAAAAAGTTTGCCTTGTTTTTGTTTTAAATGCTCAACTTGTTGCATGCGTGTTTTTTTTATTATGTATTTATCTAATTTCAAATACTCGTATATATATCTATACTATATATATCTGTAGCATGTATAACTCATATAAATGCCTATGCAGTATGTCTGGCGTTTTTTGTTTGTATTTCTGCTTTGTTGTTTGGACTTAAATATTCAGAATATTACGCTTTCTCAATTTTCATTTATATATTTATCAATTTCACTTATTGCTATGAGTAATTTGCATTTTGTATTTGATTTCTATATCTTTGCATACATTTGAAATGTACACGTACATGCTACAATTACTAGAATTTGTTTGTCAAAAATAACCTACACAAAAACTGCGTAAAACATGCCTTGTTTTCTTTTGGAATTTCAAAATATGTTGGACAAATTGTTCAGCTACTTTTATGCTATGTAATATTAATCATCATCATCATTATACAACATACTGAACGATCCTTAATACACTGTTTCATTTCTTGTAAAATTATACAACAATTTTTTTAGTTTTTATATTAATTTTCCGTTTTGGTTTGCCTCTCTGCTTTCGCATTCGCTCTGTCACAAAGTTAACAAGTGCCTCTCTTTGCAATTTCACACACTTCAGATATGCATACTATATGTATTATCTCTGTGTGTGTATGTGTGTGTGTCTATATAATATATACAAACATTGGCTTACGCTGATTAGTTGGTGTGGCATTGAGTTAGGTTCACAATACAATACAATATATATCGTCTATAATGTCATTTAAAGTACATACATATATATAGTTCAAGTTAAAGTTAAGTTAGACACTAGGCGTCGATTGTATGTATGTATTTTTGATGAGTAGGGAGGGGGGGAGTTCTCTCTCTAGTACGTTTAATGCCTATAAGCTCAAATTTACAACTGATTAATCGCTGATTATAAATATGATTTGATCGACTTCGTTAGGAATTGTCTTACTATACTCATCATCTACTAATGGGGGCAGGGTTACAAATTAGACTCTCAATTATGTAGTTACTTTCAAGGAACTCAGTTGGCATCAAATCAAACAGTTTATTCGTTAGAACAAAATTCAAATAGTACAAATAAGTGATAGATACTAGATACATATTATAATATAGATGTCTCTTACAGTTTACACACATATAACATTACTGTTTTTTTACCTACACAGGTGGGCTCTGTTTTTTTGTTTTCATTTTCTTCTCGTTTGCTTTCTTCTTCTTGCTCTTGTCACACAACTCGTTTATCATTTGACCACGAAAAAATCAACACAAAACTTTGACCACACGCACAAAAAAGAGCTCTAAAAAATTTATCAAAATTGTACAAAAATCTTTGCTCTACTTTGCTTTGCTTTGCTCAACATTAACAACTTTTTATCGTTATCGTCTTGTTAAAATAAAGTAATGTTTTTTATTGTTTGTATATTCTTATTTTGCTTTCTTTTATATTACAGTTTCTTCTGCTTTCCATCTCATTGCAAAAATTAAAGTAATTCTTTTATTGTTTTTGTGTTGTTTGCGCTATTTGTTCTAATGCTGCACCTAATTCTCAGTTACATACATTCATCATCATCATTATATATGTATATGTACATATGTATAGTATATGCTAGAGGTATTCCTCGACTATATATACAAGGGATCTTTACTTGGAGTGGGAGACAACGGAATGCGAGACCATGGAATGGGATAGCATTGAATGCGATATGCCCGATATTTCAGCATATGTATCTGTTGGGCCCTCGCCACTGCATACTGAATCCTCTGGGGTGCGTGACGGTTCCGCTTCGGTTATTTCAATATCCTGATGATGCTTATTGCTGCGATGTTTGGCACTTAAAGCCTGCGAAAGTTCGTTTTGCATTATTAGAGGATACGATTTATCGAATAAAGGTTTTTCTATATATTGCAATTTGAGTGCATATCGTTAGTTTCGTTTCTTTTCTTTTTTAGTTTAGCTTAGTTTTAGTTTTAGTTTAGTTTAGACATATGAAGTGCTATTGAGAGGACATGCAGTTGTTAGAGGGGGGTTGGTGTGGTGTGGTGTGGAGAGGGGGCGGGGGTGGACACTCGCAGGTATGAAGGACAGACATCGTACACAATTATGTTTCTACATGCTTGGGTACCCTATTGATATGTTACGTTGAGTTTTAGGCGCTATTTTGACAAACGTGCGCAGCATTTCATTTAGTTAGGCACAACACATAGTTAGGATTTGTTTTGTTTAAGGTTAGCTTTACGAGTATTTTACAGTGAGAGGAGAGTAGACAGATTGAGAGAGTGAGAGAGAGAGACTGACAATTCTTACCTTATCTTTGCTGCCCTTTTTCTACATTTAGTTTTGTTTGGTATTTGTTGTTGGTGGGTTTGAGTTTGTTTGTTTGTTTTGATTTTTGTTTTTACACGTACAAGTCATGACAAGAACAATGATATATATAATATATATATAGAGATATATGACATATTAATATTTATATATTGACACAGAAAAGATTTAGAGAAAGGAAAGTAGAGAGAAAGAGCTGGGCACAAGGTTCAGAGGGAGGTTCAAGCTCAAAACGAGTTGAATTTCATGGACAGAAGTGACAGGCAGAGAATAAATAGATGGAGAGAGAGAGATAGACAGGACCTTCTGCTCTGGCTATATGGGGCTTCGTTTATGAAAATGTAGTAGCACTAATATTATACAATGAGGAGGCGGACTACGACGCAACTGGCCAAGAGTGGCGGCGCTCAGTCACTTACTTGCAAGGAGAAGCGACGATGGCCCGCTTTGCGACCACCACGCCTCTTGCTGATGTGCGGATTATCCTGGCGCAGTGTCTTGTTCTTCAGTATCTCCAGCTGGGTGTACAGTCTGTAATACAATGGGGATACTCTGTAAGCAATTAGAAGATCATTCAGCTCTTCTACATTCTGCATTCGATTACCTTTTGAGTTCGGCACGTATGTCCTCGGGACTCATTTCGGATATGGTCAGCTCACCGATGTCCGGATCACCAAGGCATAGACCCGCATAGCCGCCGCCCAGCCGTGTGCCGGCATCGTGCGATGTACCCTTGAAAGCATCCACAGGTAAACGCATTGATAGATCATACGCAAGCGAACGAACCTGCAAGCTATGAAGATGCAACAAACACCGCAAACCACACTCAGGAAGTAACACAAAAGCCGCAAAACGGAAACGGTAACGGAAGAGGAAAACGTTTGAACATAAAACGGAAACGGAAATCGGAAATTATCATAGTGTGTGTGTGTGAGTCAGAGAGAGAGTATTGAAGAATCGAGGTAAGTTCTGTGCTTTTATTTAGGGCTAGGCTCATTTCTAGTTAGTGTGTGTGTGTGTTTGTGTCTTGGGGGCGTGGCTGTGTCTTGCTCTTGTTGTGCTGTAAATGAGATAAACAGAGGTCAAAGGTAACGACGACTAAACGTTGCAACTACTTAGAGTTAGAGAGCGACAGACAGAGAGAGAGAGAGAGAGAGTCACGATTGAGCGAGGACAGGAAGTCAGTGAGAGTGAGAGAGATAGAGAGTATTGGCTAATACTCTATATAAAGTTGTTTTGGTATTATGCATGTTGGGTACTTCTTGATAGGAAACCGATTTTTGTCACTTTTGCACTAAGTTAGAGTTAGTCATGTTAGTTAGTTAGTTAGTTAAGATCGAAAGAGTTTAACATGCACTCAACAACAACAACACAGCAAACGAACTACGCAAACATGCGGCCAGTGTTGGTAAAGAATAAATTAAATGCAGCAAGTATAAGAGAACAGCAACAGTTACAGAGAATACAAATAATATAATGAGTGTGGATCGAACTGAAAGCATGTGAGATAATAATGAGTATATAATGATAAATCAAACACATTCAATATTGTTTTATATACTCAAAAATGACACTTGCAGCAACTTCATAGCTTGACTAAAATTCATGATATGTTAGCTTAGATCTATATTTCAAAAGAAACTTCACAAACAAAAATGAATAGAAAACAACAAACAAATTCAAATCAATTTTGTATTGAGCAAAAAGCGAATCTCCAGCGAATCAACTTTCATTTTCATTATAAATTTTGCAATTTACTTTTAATATTGTTTTTTTTACACAAAAATCGTTTCCTCAACCAAATGTCAATACCAAATACAAATACACGAGTATGAGGACGATGAGAGACGGCGGACAGATACGATGAGAGCACGACGAATTGAACCTACTCAAGTTGTGCTTACAAATATTACGTATACGTATCACTCGAACTCGTTACTCGAAGCAACTTTGAACGCACTCTATGCATTCTTTTTCTTTTTCTTGTTAGCAATAAATGAAAACTTTTAACATTAAATTAACAAGTTTAAATTTATAGAAATCATAAGGCGGAAATGAAAAGAGAAAAACTTCTCGTACTCCTTTTTGTTACCTGTTTGTGTTGATACCACAATTTTGGCACAAATATCAAACCCAATGCGAAGCTATTCGTCAGCTGTGAGCGCACAAAGAGGGCCAACAAAATGGCACTGGGACTCATCTGGGGCAGATAGACGAAGCGCAGAAAGTAGAAGCTGGACGAGACCAGGAACTCCAGCGTCAGTGTGGTAACCAGAAATTGCCGCTCCTGCAAACGGAGATCTTTAGATCTTTGGGCAATTTAAAAATCAGTATGCAAAACTCACGCGAAACTGTGTGTTGGCATTGCGACTGGCAATGGCCAAATGGAGGCCAAAGCACAGGATGAGCATCTCGCTGGTCTGCGTGACCAGTTCCCATTTGAGTGGATGACATGTGTTCGTGGTGGGCATGCGCAGCGTGACCAGTTGCCCCTTCTCGAGCAGATCCAGTGAGGATGCTGTGAAGGCGGCCATGTAGCAGACCACAGCAAAGACCATGGTGCCTAAATACTTCAGCAGATCGACATCGCGCAGTACCCAACGATGCGCTTTGCGTGTACGGAAATCCACCAGATGACGATACAATTTGAGAATGATGGCACCGTAGCAGGTGATGAAGCCAATCTCACGTAGCCAGGGCTCCAGCAGACAGCGCTCCGTAGAGGCGGGAAAGAAGTGGACGGCAACCTGAAGCACATTAAAAGAATTAGTATCAACGTTGACTGTAGACTGTTGTCCCTGCTGCAACTTACCGATGCATAAAGTAAAACAATGCCCAGCAATATTGTCTCCAGCACTGTCCACATGCCCGATGCAATGGCCTAAAGAGCAAGAGCAAGAGATTGTTGTATTACAAGTGGAGTTTAGAGTAGAATATATCTATATACCTTGCACTTGCGCTGCCGGAACACAATGACGCTTAGCACACAGCAGCAGAGAATGCAGGCGGCCAGCACAATGGCCACAAGCAGTCGCAGACACGCATCGATATTCAGCGCCTCCTCGTCCTGAAAGCCAAGGCAAATGCCATTCAGATCACAATTGCTGCAGCCACCCGGACAGGGGATACACGAATAGTTATCGTAGCCCTCGGACATCTCGACTATATCGCCGGGAAATCCTTGCAGCGTCGAATTGGGCAGGTAATAGGATTCGCGACAGAGGCAGGTGTAAACATCGCGTGTTGCAGATGACAAACCGGTGACGAGGCAAAATGTGGTATTACGCTCGCAACTATAAAGATATTGGAGAAGATAAACCTGCTATGCAAACCTGCAATCAACCCTTCGACTTACCCATGACGTCTGCCAAACACCTCCTCCAGTCCATCGTTGCAGACATCCACATCGGCAGCGATAAATGCAGCGGCAACAATTCTGCAAAATGTCAATCAATAGAAACATTTCCCTCTCTCCCACTCTCTCTTTCTTGCTGCACTTACTTGATTCGGTGCTCCGTAAATGATATGCGAAATGGCCATAGCCAGCGATTCGTCAACAGGTTGCAGTCACGAAAGGGCGCACCCCACTCGTGCGTGCCTTCGCTGCTGTTCCAGGCAGCCCTATAACGATTTCGATTGCGGATCAAGCCAATTAGTAACGTCACGCAAGATTCCCCCCCCCCCTCACAATGTGCTATCGATTCCAGTGTTATGCCATATACAATTTATAAACTAAAGTACTGTGCAGCTATGTGGCAGTATGATTTTTGATTACAGACTGAGATTTGCTATCAAAATCTAATTTGACGTAATCTAAATACAAAAACATAATGAAAAATCTTTGTGCAATTAAAAATGAATTAAAGAATAACTAAAAAAAGACCAAAACTAAATTAAAGAATGTAAAATTGTATACAATCGAATTAACAAGAATTTGTAAGTCACTTGTTTGTCCAATTCTCGAGTAAGGGTCATGTGTCTGGAGACCTCAGTAGATACTCGTGGCTCACAAGGACCGCATTGAATCCGTGCAAAAAACTTTTTAATTTTTTGTCTTGCGAGGCCTTAACTCATATGTAAATTCAAGACTTCCTGCCTATCCTAGTAGACGTATCTTACTAAATCTGCCTTCTATGGTTGGTGTGGTATTTATTAATAACCTTATTCAAGGGGACATAGATAGTAATGACTTGCTTGGTCGGCTATACTTCTCTGTCCCTGGTAGAATCACCCTTAATTACCTTCTACTAAAACTTCCCAATTGTAGTTCAAACTATGTCCTGAGCCATTCAGGGTATAAGGTTCGGACCATCATATTGTAGCTAACAACAACAATAATTCTGTATCTACCTTAAAACTCCAAACTCTCACTCAACTAGTAACTAGTTAAATACAATATATACTTATCTTCTTTTGAAGTGACAGTAGTACTTTTTAACTAACATGTTCGAACATTCTACTCGTGATTTTGATTTGCCTTTAGTCACTAACACTAATTATCCTAATCTGATAAGGTTTTTCTGGTTCCTCTGCAACATTTCTAATTTTTTCCTAGTTTGTTCACAATACATTTCAATATATTCTTTTTTTCTCATTTAAGTTTTTAACTTTATTTTAAAATTATTCTTAGTTTTATATCTTTAATTCAAAATTTACAAGCAATTATGTTTATTGATAGTTTTTACTTTTAAAAAGTCGGCTGACCGTAGTTTCATTACAAATTAACTAAAATCGATTTTAAATTAAATTAAATAAAAAAAATAAATAAAAACTTCACCTAATACAATATTTTGTACATAAGAAGAACTTATAAAATCTACTTAAGTGACTTTAATAGCTTCTGTGTTTATTTTTCAATATGGAAATTGAGAGGAAAGTTAGTTATAGTCAGCTGAGTGTCGATTCTATATCCTATCAGATAAACAAATTTATCTATCCTAATTAGTGTCTCGTATAGAAGTCAGTTGCGTTTAGTTCTAAGTCTGTTTGTTTCTTTAAGTTTTCAAATAATTAAAGTTCCTTAACTATTGTAAAGTTGTCTCAAAACAAATAAAGCATAATACTCAATTTAAAAAACATTTAAATATTGAATGTTCAAGCAAACAATAGAATGAACTTAAATATTCTCCAAGTGTTTCCAAGTTTAAAGAAACGGAAAATAACAATTCTATTTTGTTGCCCTGACACACAAAATATATTTGTGCCAATTAGATGAGAACTATTCGCATTAAAAACGCATCAATTCCACTTGGCAATGAGAAAAGCTAAGATTTACAGTCTAATCGACCCCGCCTGTCTTTCTCTCTCACTCTCCCTCTCTCAACTTACCCCAATTCTCGCCAATAGGAGCCCAAATACGCCTTGTTATGCACCTGATGCGGTGGTATCTGGAAAATGGCGGGGGAGAATAACAGTAAATTATAGCCTTGCAGAGTCGTGGGTTGCCCCAGTTTAGCGCTTCTACTGACCGTCACATTGTCCTTGAATTTGACAACAACTGTGTGTATGCTTGGCGCCGCAATGGCAAACGCCAGCAGGTTCTCATCCTCACCGAGGGCAAAGCTGGCAATGCTGTTGGCCCGCCGGTTAACCTCCGCCCGCGTCTCCTCATCGATGGCGATGGCCGTGTTGGCATTTGGAAATTTATTCGATAGAAATTCCGTAAATTGGCGTGCAGCCTCTCCGGCTAGTTCGGTGTAGTCGTAAAACTGCAATGAGAATATGAAACGAGTAAGAGTTTTGATTAGATGGATTTGAAAATATGATTAGAATATTCAAATTAAATTTATATAAACAAGAACTCGTTTCAGAGAGCTCCCAACAATACTTATCGAGCCTAAGGGAAAGCCATAACCATCATAACACGCACAATCTTCTTGTTTTCTACATCTGCAGACGATGAGTGCCATAATAATGCGAAATACATGTATACATATGTATGTGTTAAATATGGGGCCATCCTAGAGTTGTCTAGGGTGGACCCACGAGCTCACTTTGACTATAAATTATTCAAATGGAGCAGCACCTTTTCGTTGTTGTTGTTGTTGCTGGGGCAAATAATACAATTTAATGACCAAGCTGGGTTTATACTCTATTGAAGTTGCTTTCAAAGGGGTGTATGCTAACTTTGTGAACAGGCAGATGCACTATGAAGTATTTTCTCCTTATTTGTCGGTCTGATTTGATATGATTAACATATATATGAGAGTATCATGAATAGTTGAATAGACACTAAAAACTTAAGATTTAAATACTATTATATTAATTTTAAGCGCTAATAACATGACAATATATCACTAAATGAATACAAAAGCAGAGTGCAGTCTGCTGGACGTGATACCATATCAGTAAACTAATACAAAAGCTAGAGTCCAGTCTGCACCAACTATGCACTGCTGCAACAGTTCTAACTTTACCCATAATATTCCATATTAATCAATGTATCGTAAGGGAGAAGAACATGACCAAATTTTAAAAGAAACTTATGCTACGTCCATTAATAAGACATATTATGATGTCTCTGACATCTAGTTGTTCATACAGACATAATAACAATATTGGCTATATTGACTGAGCTGTTAACGCGAATGAAGTGCACTTGGTGGCATTAGAGAAGCCTACCTATGACTTAACAATGCGTAGCGAGTATTAAAATCCATTTAATTCCATATAATTTTTACGTTCTTTAGTGTTTAATTAAGAGTAAACTCCCAATTTTCTTAGGCATTTTTATAGAAACATATTTTTCTTTTATTTCTAAATTACGTGTAGGGTTTAAGACAGTCGTTGAGGCTCGAATACTTGCTTATTTTACTTGTTTCAATCCCAGCGAATGTGTTGTGGAAATAGCTTGCCCAGTCTTTCTCCCTCTCTCTTCCTCTCCTTCTCTCACTCGCTCTATTGCTCTGCTAACAGACATGTTTGTATAAAATTAACACGTTACAATGGGCGCAGGATACGCACAGGATACGCCATGGCAGTTGGCTGTAACTCTGATGACATCATTATGGCGTTTTCAAAAACAAAAGGTAACCGCAAAGCCCGCAGATGGCTCAGCTGCTGAGTGGTTGTTTTTTGTTCTCTCTCTCTCTCTCTCTCTCTCTGTGTGTATGCGTGTGCGTGTGTGCGTTGGGGTGAGTTACCTTTGGCTTTTTCAAACAAATATTTCCCATTAGCCAAGCTCAGGCTGTGTTGCGTATACTTGATGTGCCCAGATGAAAAGCCAAATGAATTATTAACAAGAAACTAAAATATTTGTACACAAATAACCGAGACACACACATACACACACACATACAAATAGAATCATTGAGGCGTGTTGCGGTCGCTGGGCGCAAAGAAAAAAGCGAAACACTTGTAAATAGCAAAAGCCACAAACAGCAGCAACGAGCCAGCGAGGAGAGTGTGCAATAAAACACAAACACACCGCACACACACACACATACACTTGCAAGTTGAGCCAGCAACTATGCAAAGTGCTCACACACATACGCACACAGTTGAAATGAAATCCGCTGAGCGCGTTTTACTGGCTTTTTAATGTCTCCTCGGATATGCCGGCATTTGGCATACATATAAAACACTCACACACACACATGTGAGAAATGCTTACTTATGACCATAAAAATATTTACATGCCCATATGGCATTTACTTGTTGTTGTTGTCATTTGCATGTTTGCCGTCGTGTTATTCGCTTTGTGCTTAATGAATAAAATATGTCAGCTGCTTTTGTGGCCCCTACTCCTTGTTGTTCTTGATGTTGTTGTTGTTGTTGACACTTGCAAATCTCGTCTGGGGCAGCGCACAAGTATGTACTACACACACACACACACTTACATGCATACATCTTAACATATCTTTGGCCGCCACTCGAGAGATGTTAATGCAGTTGTAATGCGAGGAAATCGCATAAAACTTACAAGAAATCTGCACGTTTATCAGCCGCGCCTAACGTTATGCAACACCTTTTTATACAGCCAGATAGAGAGGCAGAGAAATGGTGCAGAGAGAGCGAGAGGGGATAGGGAGCACAGACTTTGAAGTGCCCCCAAAAGTGTTGCACGCACCTGACCCAGTTTCAACTACTTTGGGGCAAGTAATTAAAATTTTCCAAAATTATTTTTAGAGCTTTTATTCTAATTAGAAAAGCAGCTAAACATTTTTAAGCTCCTTATGTGAAGAGGGGAATACTAAAAGTATATGTAATTAATATTTATAGTTGCATTTGAAGAGGTATCGTTTAAAATATAATGAAAACAAGCAAAGCAAGCTACAGTTGAGCGCACAATTTTGTTATTTCAAAGGGTGTTTATATTCCGATGGGATTGAAATGGAATGAATGACAGGTTCATATGATACTCTACTTTGTGTATGCCGAAGTTCAATAATCTCTCTTCAATAACTCGCTTTATAATGAAGTAATGATATAAACAAAGCATCATACCAAATTTTGTATCTATACTGTGCATAGTTCGAGAGATTAGTGCATTCATACAGACAGACTTTACAAAGAGATGATCATATTCGCATTTACAACGAGAGCAACAGTCGCGCAAAACGCGACAGTGGGATACCCTTCGACCTATGTTCACGTGTAGTTTAATTTGTTAAATTCATACACATATGCATATGCACATGCTTTAAAATTAATCCCGACAGATGGCGCTCGCGCTCGCCTGTCTCCTTTGTTAGCTGACAGAAGCATTTGGTTTTATGCTCATACTTTCTTAAATAACTTCTGTGATTATTGTTCGATTGGATTGTAACTTGGGGACTACGTAGATATTTCATTTAGCTTAGTATATGTTAAAGTTAGAAAGTTGTATCTTTTATACAGCGCTTACAAATTAAGTTCAAAAATTAAATTATTGATTTGTGGGGGCGGTGGGCGTGGCACCTAACATTTGAAATAAACTTCATCTGCTTATAGTACACAGGAGTCTTCCTGCCAAATTTGGTTACTCTAGCTTTTATAATAGCTGAGATCTGTGCGTTCACACAGACAGACGGACAGACGGACAGACATGGCTCAATCGACTCGGCTTGTGATCCTGAGCAAGAATATATATACTTTATGGGGTCTCCCACGCCTCCTTATGCCTGTTACATACATTTGCACAAAGTTAGTATACCCTTTTTTGACCATTTTCAATGGTCGAAGGGTATAAAAATCTATTGCATATTTATTTGGGATATTCTTGAGAATATTTTTTATTCTATTATTATGGGATCGCCGACCGCAGTAGTTGACTCGTCTGAGGCGTTTGACTATTATATAGGGGTTCCGGGTTCGAATCCCGGGGGAGGGCATGGTTTTTCAAACGGCAAGGCTTGCCAAAAAAATTCTTCCTAGTTCACTATATCAAAATATAGTGTTTGGTAATTCTTAAGAATATTCCCCACCCTGTGATGTTAAGATACGATATTATGATGTATGGATTCTTTACTTAATAACAAAAAAATATATATAATAATATTATTAAGGGATCAGATATACAAATTTATATCTGATCTACTTTAGTGTGAGTTCATGTGATGTGTGTTTACAGCGTGATTTTAGTGACTAGATTATTAAAGAAAGGGCATATTCTAAATTTTTATAGAAAAATTAGATTATATAGAAAAAAGTGCCCACAACTCTTAAATTTCTCACACACGCTTATAGTTATGAGGTGCCTTCCATTTCGTTGCGTCGTATCCGCTTCCGGTGCGGCTTTTTGCGCGTGGTTTCGCTTTGAATACACATGTGAAATTCACTCTATGATTCATGGCGCGAGAAAAAAACCCACGAGCTAGTGGTAAATATTAGAGCGACTGATGCAACTGTGGCAGCTGAATCATCGCGTTGCAATCACTTAAATATTTACTGGGTTTTTTTCCACATGTTAGTTGGCTTGTTGTTGTTGTTGCTGGTATTGGAAACAAAAGCAAACAACAAATGAGGCAACTTGGGCAGGCGTGCAAACGGACAACGAAATTTGCGTGGCAATAAAAAGAAGAAGAAGAACAACAAAAGGCGACGACGCTGTGAAGCGAGCAACATGCGGCCAAAAGCGACAACAGAATAACAATAACAATAAGCCAAAACAAGCAACAATAATGCTTGACAGGCACGGGCACAAGTCCGACAATGCGTTCGCTGTTGACCACCATAGACAGTGCAAACAAAGGGCCACAGCCAGAGGGAGTGGGGCAAAGTCAAGCGGATGAGCCGATGAGCTGAAGTAGGAGGAGGAGGAGTAGGAGGTAGAAACAGGAGCAGGAGTAATAGGCAGATGTGGAGTAGCAGCAGAAGGAGAAGTAGAAATTGAAACAGGAGTGGCAAAAGCGGATTTTGAGGCTCGTCCAGCTGTTGTTTCTGGATAAGGCAGACAGACTACCAGGCGCTGCAACGTGTCTAAGTAGCTTACACTCAAGTCAAGAGAATATGTGTGTAAGAGAAGAAGAAGAATGGCACAAAGGTAGATGGAGAGAAGATGCAAATCGTGAGCTAATGGCAATTTACAAATTCGCTTGCCCATTTTGTTCATCGCATTGAAATTGTATCTTTTAATTACGCCTCACAGCGCTGCTTGCCATCGATCACGCTTTTTGTCTGCCTATCATGATGTTACTTTTCCTCTCTCTCTCTCTCTCTCTCTCTGTATCTCTCGTTCTCTATTTTCCTATCTGTGTGTGCGTATCCGTCGTGGGTAAAAGCAAAGTAAGTTTAGAAACGATTTTTGAGCGTCTAATCGACTGTTAGGCGGGGTACGAAGAGAAAAAGCAGAGAAAAGCAGACAGAGAGACAGATTGAAAGGTAGACAGACAGACATACAAACATACAGATACAGAGACAGATGGACAGACAGAGAAGGAGATGGATATACAGACCAAGAAGGACTTTCTATGTCCGACACAGAGATAAAACGGCAGGCAGATAGACAGAAAGACAGACAGACAGACATACAGACATAAAGACAGACATACAGCCGGACAGACAAAACGACAGAGATACAGATAGAAAAGCAGACAAACAGACAACAGAGAGACAGATAGAAAGATAGACAGAGACAGATAGAAACGGAGACACATAGACAGACAAACATACAGATACAAAGACAGATGGACAGACAGAGAAGAGAGGAGATGGAAATACAGACTGAGAGGGACTTTCTATGTCCGACATAGAGATAAAACGGCAGGCAGACAGAGAGACAGACAGACAGGCAGACAAACAGACAGACAGACAGAAAGATAGAAAGACAGATAGAAAGGCAGACAACAGACAGACAGAAAGAGAGACAGACCGACACACAGACAGACACACAGACAGAAAACAGACAGTCAAACGGACAGACAGGCAGAGAGACATAAAGAGAGACAACAGACAGACAAACAGAAGGCAGAGAGACAGATAGAAAGACAGATAAATAGACAGACAGACAACAGAGAGACAGACAACAGACTGACAGCAAGAGAGACAGATTGAAAGGCAAACAGAAAGGCAGAAAAACAAACAGACAAATATACAAACATGCAGAGAGATAGATAGAAAGACAGACAGACAAACATACAAATAAAGCGGCCGACGCACAGACAGAGAGTAAAATGGAAATACAGAACGAGAGAGAGAGTTTCTACCTTCGACTTAGAGATAGAGCGGTAAAAAAATAGAGAGACAGAAAGATAGCCTAACGAGTAAACTGACAAATAGAAGGATAGACAGACAAACGAGCAGACAGACAGGCTTGAGAGCATACAGAGAGGTCGGGAGAGTTGGTCAGACATAAGGACATACGCCAATATTCTAGACTTATGCTTACAAATTAAGCACCACATACACATATACCCAATTGCCAATTGACTGCAGGGTATTCACAACTAAACTGCGTGGCGCTTTCTTGTTTACACAATCCGCCATTGAATATTTATGCCAACATCGCGCACATCTCGCTAAAAATAGCTGCAAAGGCAGTCTCAATCGACATGGCAGACTAGCTGAAGGAATGACAGCCTGTTAAATTGATAGCTTGACAAACTGGCAAACTGATACTGACTGGCAGACAGACAGACTGCCTGTCTAACTGACTGGCTGAGCTTGTGGTTGTGCTGTGTGTGCTGTAAGTTGCTTTAAATTTGCAAGTTCTTGCTCGGGAATTGTCATGCAAATTCAATTAAAATATCGTTGATGGCCTTCCCCCGCTAGCAGCTGCTGCTGTGGGCGTTAGCACAAGGAGAGGGAGGCATAACAGGCAGGATGGTGGAAGAGGGGGAACTCTGCCTGCGGTTGACTTCTTTAGTATCTTTTAATTAACTTGCAGAGGCGGAACGAGCCGCGTCGCCGTCAACTGAGCACAAATCCCATATAATACCTGCAACTCGTGAGTCGAGCTACCCTCTTCCACTTCTTCTTCTTCTAGCTAGTACAATGTGCGTCAGACATGGCGTATGCGTAATATTTTTTACGACCATCAACAAACATGGCAAGGCGTGTCCTGCTCTGCGTTTCCTTTAGCAATTTGATTCGCGCACAGATTTTTGTCAGCATGAAAGTCTGCATCAACTTTTTTGGCCGGATGAGTGGGTAGATTGGCAAGGGGACTGCAAGGATGGGGGGACGTAGGGAACGTAGGTTCATACTGCTGCTGCTGCTGGCTCAGCAACTTTATTGATTAGACACGCCTTCGTCGTTTTTGGGCGAACGTGGAGCGCTCTTTATCAAACTGCCAACTTAGCAATTTTAAATATTCATGCTAATTGCGCCTTGTTTCACTTCAGGCACAAGTGCAGGCTGCAATTTTTCTCAGGGTGAATTAAACTGAACGGAAATTACTTTAAATACAACCTCGATATATTGCTATTATTATCATTGGACCTTGAAATGTTACTGGCAACGTATTCATAACTTATTCGGGTTACTTTGAGTAGTCTCATTTGCTTGCGTGGCTCAGTGAATAATCGATTAGATTAGGGCTGCTAGGACAAGCCATGATGAGAGTTGAGGGTGTTCTTTGAATACACTTTACAAACTTCTCTTGTCTGTCTGATTGATTAAGTTGAAAATATGATACTTATATAAGATCTAAAAGATATATGTTAGACGTAAGATGTTAAAAGGTTTTGATTTTGGTAGTTGAAATATAATTATATATTATTAATAAATTTGAATAAAATATATTTTTTTCGTCAAAGAAGGTTTTATTTCTCAACATAATCTCCTTTTGTTATACATTTAGTCCAGCGTTTTTCCAATTTTTTTATTCTTCCAAATAATAGGTTTTTCAAGGCCCTCAAAATAGTCGTTTGTTTCTGTGATGACCTCTTCATTTGACCCGAATCTCTTACCGCCGAGCCATTTCTTCATGTTTGGAAACAAAAAATAGTCACAGGGGGCTAAATCTGGAGAATATGCTGGATGGGGTAGCAGTTCGAGCCCAATTTATGAAATTTTGCCATGCTGACTCACACGTGTGCACCCGTGCATTGTCCTGATGGAACAGCACTTTTTTTCGCCAAATGCGGTCGTTTCTGCTTCAAATCAATATCGAATCTGTCCAAAAGCTCTGAATAATATTCGCCGGTGATCGTTTTACCCTTTTCAAGGTAATCGATGTGAATGATACCTTGTGCATCCCAAAAACTGTGGCCATGACCTTGTTGGCCGACAGACCCACCTTGGCCTTCTTTGGTGCACGTTCACCCGGAGAAACCCACTGTTTGATTGTTCTTTGGTCTCTGGTGTGGTGTGGTGGATCCATGTTTCGCCTACGGTAACGAAACGGCGCAAAAATTCGTTTGGATTGCGGTTGAACATCGCCAAACACTTCTTTAAAATAATCACACTGTTTTTTTTTTTGGTTGGTGCGGTTGAACATCGCAAAAAACTTTTTTTTTGTAGATCGCGGCCCCATCCGCGGAAGTTTTTGTGTCCAAATATTCTGTAAATGTGATGTACCCGTTCAGTTGGATGCCTACGCCTCAGCTACCTCGCACTTCATTCTCCGATCATCCAATATCATTTGGTTTTGTCGACGATTTCTGGCATGCGACCTCTTTTGGGCGACCTGAACGTTCGGCATCACTTGTACTGGTCGACCCAACGGAACTCAGTAAACCATTTCTTAACCATTGAAATTGATGGTGCGAGTCCCCATAATATTTATAGTTTTCCTTGGTTTCGGTGATGGATTTTACGAAAAATAATGCTTAATTAGCACGAAATTCCTTTTTCCATTTTCGTTAAATTCACGGATCGTCTGTTTCATGCCTATAAACGCAAACCAAAAACGCAGCTTTAAATTTTCGTTGTTATCGTCTGCTGCGGGGTTGTTTTGGCGGTGGCGGAATACAAAGCTTCCCTGTATTATATTTACTAATAACATTTCGATTTCGATTGCATAAATCTCAATGCTGTAGAGGTTTTGTTTATAAGGTTCTATAGAACAATGTGGGTAGAGTTTGAAGGTAACTTAATTCAAAGCTAATTGAGTGTTACAAGTCTAGATAGATAGAAAGAAAGATATAGTATATTTACAAATGGATAGATTTATATACAGGTAGATGTAAATGTAGATAGATATAATATATAGAAAGACAGACAGAGAGACAGACAGATAGATAGTTAAATAAATAGATAGATATACAGATAGGTGTATAAATGGATAGATTGATAAATATATACATAAAATATAGATAGATAGATACACATGTAGACAGCAATAGTACTTTCACTTACCGGCTCATCTGGCAGTGCTTCCAGCACCTTTGGCTCGCATTTCTCTGTCGCCTTGCTGCCTGTCGCTGCAGTTGCTGCTGTTGTTGTTGGCGGTGATAATGTTGTCGGTGGTGTGGCTTGTGCTGTTGTTGTGGTGCTGGCGCTGCGCTTGCGCAGTCGTTCTGCGTTGCTGAGCGTCGACACCACGCTGCCCGTGGGCGTCAGCTCATCGAAATCGAGTCCGGCTGACTCGTGCAGGCGGTACTCGCCATAAAAGTCACTGGCGCTGGGCTGGCGCTGCTGGGCGCGCCTGTAGTAGGAGAGAAGTGCATCGCGACGACTGCTGCTTGGGGAAGCTGCTGAGGGTTGTGGCAGCAGACCCAGCAGGATGAGCAGCAACAGCAGCAGAGGGGGCAGCAGTGTGGGGTGTCTACAGGGAATGTTGCTACTGCTGTTGTTGCTTTTGCTAAATTGTGTAGTTGCTCGTTGGTTTTGTTGTTGCTTTCTCAGGTGGTCTCGATCTCTGTGGTTGGTGTTGTTGCTGTTGCAGTTGTTGTTGTTTTTGCAGTAGTTGTGGTGACTCCTGCCGTGTGTTTTTACTTGAGTTTCGCTTTGATTTTGGTGGCATTTTTGATAGTTGCTTTCTGGCATTGAACTTTGAGCTGATTTTTGTTGTTTATGTTGCTGTTGTTGTTGTTTTGACCTTGTTGCTATGCACAGTTCCATATCACTAAAGTTCTCTTTGTTGTTGCTGATGTTGCTGTTCTACCTCTCGCTCTTAAAAATGTATTTCCTTCCCTCCTCTCCCTCCACTCTCTCTCTCTCTCTCTCTTCGGCTGCTTCTTCTGCGTAGTTGCAGCACTTTGTGGGCGTGGCAGGTGCGGCAAACTAAGCTTCAACGTGTGGCACAACGAGCACATCTGAAAATGAGAAAAGTTTTGCGCACTATACATAAGAGTCTCTCTGTTTGGTTACGGCTATGAGTATTATAAAGTTTGAGCTCCAAAATATTGCACAGGCTTATGACTGTAAAACACACACACACAGACATATTGAACCAAGCTGCAAATATTATATTCAAAAGTCGTTAAATAAATTTTCCATATGCCTTTCACACAAGTGAAACATATTACAGAACTCCGCTTAGACCTTTTCATAATTAATAATGATAGTACTATATCACAAATGAGAATGACAGGGAGACAAAGTTTCTGTGAAATCACACAGACTGCAATAAGTCTTGAAAATGCGAAAATGCAGTGAAAAGTTTACGTAGAGTAAGCGAAACTTTGCAACCTTTGTTAGTTATTTAAAGATTACAAATTCGTAAATGTTCTAATTCATTTTGGTTTCAACAACATTATAAAGTTTTGAAACAAAGTGAAATTGAAGTATGTTTCCATATATATATTATATATATTCTACATTAATCATATTTTATATATCACTAACATATATGAATACTTATGAAGCTTGTAGGCTTCTTAAATTTCAGTTTTATAACGTGCACACTTTGTTGCTCTGTTCACAGTTCTATATAATTACAAAGGTTGCCTTGTAGTAGAAACGAAATCTTTAGAAATTGAGATAAAATGCGTATCATGAGTTTTCACTCTACTGAAGTAATTCTTAAGCAACAATTGATTGAGTTATACCAATCTATAGTTAGAGTTGTTAGTTCCACAGCATTTAACGAATAACCCCATTCCATATTTGAGCATAAATCTAAAAATACTTTCACCTTTGAGTTCTTAAATTTTTGCTTTATAGAGTTAAAACCTTATTTCCTTGTTTTACGTACACCAATCTATAGTTAGAGTTGTTAGTTCCCAGCATTATACGAATCACTCTACATTGTATTTAAGCAAAAATCGATTTATCTTCATAGTACACTAAAAATTAACGCCGCTTAAACAGTTGATTAATTCGCATGACACATTTGCCTTGCGGTAATTTAATAATGTATGCACAGCACATTTTATCTGATTTTCATATGCACATCTACATCTACATATAAGGACAACCACACACACACAGATACACACGCATGTAATTACCTATGAGCGGCTGTCAGCGAGCGTCGTCGGCTTTTACATGCAATTAACTTTAACTGGCTTTATCGCTGGAAATTATGCTGATTGCCGTTACATGTGCAGTCGCAAATTGCAGAGTGCATTTCAAAAAGAGTCGCAAGTAGCACCCAATAGATACACACACACACACACATACACTCCCACACACAAACACATAAAGAGAAAGACACAACTCACACCTTTAGACCGCACACTGCGCGCTGTTACGTCAATTGCAATTTTATACGAACGCAAATTGCAATTTAATTGAAAGTGTGCACCCCCTGCCACGGCCATCCGACCACCCACCTTGGCCATGGCTATCGTAAAATGAGCCAAACTACAACATAAACAAAGTTAAACCAGCACTGGCTATATATAGACTGCAGATATTAGCAAATAATTCGCCAACCATTTGCTAGCTATAAATATCATGAATTTAATTAATAGCAAATATATTTGTCTAGCTGTAAAAGGCTAAACTTTTGTGATATAAATATATTCATATTATCTCTGTTTTAGCTAGAACTGACAATCTGTCAATTAGTTTATTTCTAAACCCTATAAGGCTGCATATTTAACTCAGTTAACTATTGCGTTAACTATTTGATAGATAGAAATGTAGTGAATTTTATTTCCAAATAAATCTCTACTTTAAAGATATAGTTGTTTTTATATAGTAGTACAGAAAAGTGGAGAACTTTAGAGTCTTAGTCTTACCCATTTTCTCTGTATCTCGAATCTTTAGTCGGAATCAGCTGAATCTTTAGTCGGAATCAGCTGAAACCGACAATCTCTTAATGTTAAGAGTATATCTTATTTTATAAAGCCTGCAGTTATAATTTCAACTAATTCCGCCACTATTTATGCTGTTAAATAGCTATAAATATCAATAATTTTCTACCAAGCAATGTTTTAGAACTAAATAATTTGAATTTACAATCTGTTAACTAGTTTATCTCTAAATAATTGAAAATTAAAACTGAAACTAAAACTATAAAGAGTTCCTGATCCATTTGTCATTACAATAACTACCACAATCATTATCAAAATACAGCAATGTTTTTCTTTTCTATATTTATTTTAGTTTGGCGAAAAGAAAAACTGCAACATTTACTTATAAAAAAAAACACTAAAAATACAAAAGAGTTTAATTGAATTTGTGAAATTGTATAATCATTTAACTTTTGTATGCAGAACTTTCGCTGCATTCGCCATAAAACCTCTGAACAGCAGTATCTAGCCAACATAGACAGCTATATGTGACAAAATTAGTTAGTTTTCGTAAAAATGGCCTGAAAAAATCACTCTAGTTTCGCGAAGTGAAAAAAAAGAGACGCTGTCAAGCAAAGAGAATATAGTACTAACTTGCCCCTTCATTATACTCAATGTCTATTTGGAAAACGTCGGGTGTGCACTTGCTGTCTGCGTTTGGCTCTTTGGGGACTGCCACGCCCCACCGCCCCCAGGGCAAGTGTCACATGCACACACGCAAAGGGCAATCAGAGGCAGCAGCAGCGTAAAAAAGAAAAGGCACATACAGTGCGAAAGCAAAGGCAAACAAATGCAAATACTATTCGCGCGCACTGTAAGCAATTCCCAATGGGGCGTGGCAATGATATAGCGTATACACTGTATGTTAATATGCAACATATGTGTGTGTGGGTGTGTGCAAAGCGCTTTTTAATACGATAATTTACGTAATTTGCAAAGTGAAACGAATTGATTTGCGAGGCTGAAATCAAAATTGAATTGAATTTATTTATGATTGCTTATTAATTTTAGTTTATCATATTTACAGTGGGAGTGGGCAGCAAATTGACGCTAATTGAAATTAATTTGTTATTTTATCTGTTGTTTGTTTTTTTACACACTCTGCATGCCGATTTCGTCAGTTGGCACATGCGCTATAAACAAGTTTTGTGTGTGTGTGATTACGTGATTTGGCCAGATGCCAGTGCAGAGATATGGCCAAAGAGTGTGCCAGTTATCCTGCCTGGCATTGTTGTTGTTCTTCTTCTTCTTGCTGCTGCTGACAAGTTTTTTACCTGTTTTCTGCCTGGCTGGGCGCACCTGCCCTCACCTTGACACTCGCTCAGCTGCAGCTAATGCGACTGTATCTGTGGCAGTAAATCTGCCTCTGCCTCTGTGTGTGTGTGTGTGCTGGGTAAACTGTGAAACCAATGAACATACACTAACTCACACTCAGACATAGACACATGGGAGCGTATGTACACAGAGTTTTCAATTAACAACGTGCAGTTGTTGTTGGCCTGCGAAATTGTTGTAGCATACTTTTCTGCGCCACTTCCCACACAACGCGATGCAACATTATGGTTGCTCTGTGCGTGTTTGTGCGTGTCTGTTGCACAGATTGCAACACACACACACATCCCCACACTCACAGATAATTGCAATTTTTGCGGCTTGCTCAACGAGCAAATCACAAATCGTTTTCAAAATTGATCAGAGCTTGTGCATCGCATGAGTTATATTCCGCCTCACAATGCACCACAAACCAAGGGGGCTGGGGGGAAGCAGCAGCAACAGCAGGGGGCCACAACTGGATAAACTGAACAAACAGACTCGATTTGGGTATGCCAAATGCAGTTGAGCATGCAGAGCAAAGTGGCTAAGAGAGAGAGAAGTGAGGCAGCTGCTGTTTGAATTTGTAACTTGACCACAGTGTGAGCCATATTGCAATTAAAATGCCAAGAATTACAAGGCAAATACAAATTGATATAGAAATGTGAATACGAAACGATTGAATCAATTGATTCAAGTTGAAATACCAATATAGAACAGCAGATATATATTGTAGTAAGTTAAAGATGAAAGAACATTGTATTTGTGGCAACTAAATCAGGTTAAACATGGAAAGTAAATGAGTTGACTATATCATAACACGCTGCGCTAAGGACACAAACAATAGACAATACTATAGAAGCACTCTAAAGTAATATAGAATAAATATATAGATATATATTTGTGACACCTTTATTGGGCTACCCATGACAAAGAAATGATTACATTATATCATTGTATATGTTGTCTGCCATTTCTTGGAATTAACATGTATTTAAAGGTATACCCAGGCACTATTAAAACCCAATTAATTATAACAATAAGGTAAATACATTGCCTTATCACTGCTGAGCATATTCTGCAGTTGATTCTATTAATGTACAAACAAAATCATTAAAGTAATCTATGTTAAATCAATTCGGCAATAATTTAGAACTTACGGCGAATTGTAATCAACATTCATAGGTATTGTAAGAATTTAATGATATTTCGTACACAATACATTTAAATTAATTTTTTTTATTCTCATTTGAAGTCTTACCTGTAATTTAAAATTATTCTTTGTTTTATTTTATCAATTTAAAATGTACAAATTATTATGATTATTAATTGTTTTTTACTTGTAAACAGTGGACTTACCATAGTTCGACTATAAATTAAATAAATAAAAATAAAAATTACATGAATCTACTCACTTTATGCTATCTCCCACTCCCTCCCATGCTTCTTCTTTCTTTAAATCTACTCAGCAAACACAAACAAGTTAGAGAACTTCACGTTTACTTTCATAACTATCCATCAATTAAAGCTCATCGAGTTGCTCACAGCTGACTATGATGGTAATTGCTTTTATTCTGGGCCTAGCCCTGTCCCTGGCTCTGTCTTTGTCTCGGACGCTGTCTCTCCGTTCATCATCTATTTTATTATGTTGTTCTTGTGGGCTACAAACATTGCGCATCCATTATGGAATATGCCTGTGGCTTGTTGCTGGCAATAATAACAATAATAATAAAATAATAGCTAATATGCTAAAAATAGTTCAAGACAAGCAAAAAAAGTGACAGAACGAGAGAGAGAGAGAGAGAGAGAGAGAGATGAAGGACAGCATCGCCTTTCATTATACAAATGTTATTTTGCCTAGCTGCTCACACACACACAGATATACACACAATTGCACAATGCTATAGCGTGTGACAATCAAACAATGCAATACGTGTGTATTCACACATACACAGACACACACAGTGACACTAAAAATGGTTAACAATTAGACAATGGGCAGCGCAACAAGCAAAGCGATTGCAGACAACGCTGAGGACAAATTGTGCGCCGGCTCCTTCTCCTTCTGCTCCCGCTGCTGCTGCTCGATTCCCGCCCAGCCCCCCATCCCCCTCTGCCAGCTTACGCTTTTGTTGTGCTTTGTACCCGGCGGCGGCTGCTGCTGTTGCTGCTCTGCTTAAATAAGCTCAAGCAGCTGCGCTTCGTCGACCAGCCAACAGGCAGCCCCGACCTCAAACCAAACTGACAACCCTTGCCTATCCCCTCCTCAACTCTACGCCCCCCCGTGGAGGGTCCCTCAAAAGCCAACAAATCGGACAACATCGCCATGCATTGCTAGCCGTATCCTCTACCCACTGTTAGCATGTCCCCCTCTCCCCCTACCCCACCCCCTCAGGCATTGTCTGACATTTGAGCTAAAAGCTTCGAGTGGCAGCCCAAAACACTTTTCCAATTAGGCTTTCTATAATGAAAAACTGTAACGCTTGTGCCGTTATTGCGCCAAAAGGCTTTCTTCTCTCTCTCTCTCTCTTCCGCTATCTCTCTATCTCTTGCCCTCTCCCTCTCTCTCTCTCTTGCCCTCTCTCTGTGTTTCTTTCTACTCAACTCGGTTCGGTTTAGTTTGATGCGTTGCGATGTGAAGCGATGCGATGCGGTTCGGGGTTCGCTTCAAAACCTTTCCCAAGGACGTTACAAGTAACGCTGTCAACAGCGCTTCCGCTGCCGCCGCCGACGACGATGCTGTGTTCTCGTTGTTGTAGTACAAATTTTTATTTCTTTTTTTGTCTTTTCGTTTTATACCCTTTATTCATTTGATATTGATAAAACGAAGGTATTGCAGCCTTACAGAAATACTTTGCCAAACCACTAAAATGTTCTTGCTTCATAAAGCCAGTTCAACCGAAGATATTTAGTAGATTATTATTATTTATATCCCCTTACCAATGAGGGGATGTGCATTACGACCTATTCGACCTATTTTATTATATCAGGCAACCTATTTATTATATTTGTACAGTGATGATATTGATATTATATATCCCCTTACCAATAAGGAGATCTGCTTAGTGACCTATTCCACATATTTTATTATTTAATGCAACGTATTTATTATATTTGTACAGCTAAGGCTCAAGAGCCTAATAGTCCAACTCTAACAAGAGTTCCACTTTTTTTACAAAGTATCTGTGAGTCCATCATGCTAGCACTATACCTTGCTACTTGCTTTTTAATCACTTTTCAGGGTCTAGCACCCGCTGATGTTCCTTTTTCTTTGTTTCTGTTTCTTTTTTGCTATTATTGCTGTCGTTGTCGTAACCCACTTGGAGTACACAACGCTTTCTTTGAGCTGTTTACATGCGCAATTTGCTCAAGTGTTTGCTGTTTATATCATTAAAAAACATCGCTCTGGCTGCATTGTCTATAAAGTTTTACCCCCCAAACAAAATTAAGTACAACTTATGCCTCCTGGGGGAAAGAATAAATACGTGTACTTGAGTGTATTGCGCATTAAAGAGCATAGATTATAAACTTAAGTTCGTATATGCTAAGAAATAAGGTCACTACTGCTTGGGGAAAAAAGAATTTAGGATTTCGCTTAGCAACTTTGTGCATTAGAAAGAACTGAGATGAGCAGCAACTAGTAAGCTTAGTTAAATCTATAAATCTTCTTGGCTTCTTTATTATATTATATTGGATATTATCCTAAACCAAAGTCACAAACTTAGCAAACCAGAATAGTTTGGCATGAATTACTGATATTATTTATTGTTATTAATGATTAATTAAACAATCGGGTGTTGAGGAAAAAAGCTTAACAGAGTGGAGGAAGTATAAAACACATGCGTTCACTATGAAATGCAAGTTCACTATATCATCTATAAGCAAATTATTGTTACTAATCTAAATTGCATTTTCAATGCTGCTGATATTAGAGGGAACTGATTAGAATCAACAAGTATGCTTACGTTATCAACAAATCTTCATATTGTTGCTTAACATATTGTTTAAAAGGCATCAATATTATACAAAACTATTAATGATTGAATTAAAATTCATCAATTTGAAGCTGCACAATGAGTACAATACATAAGCCAATTATTGTTTCTAATCATTTTCAATGCTGCAAACAAACTTTGAGGGTAAGTAAGCCTAGATTAATCTACAAATCTTCCCATTGTTCTATTGCAAATTGTCTATAAACATACTATATTAAGTATGCTCCGATATTCTTATCAAATTAATTGAAATTCATCAAAGTGAAGGTGCAAAATGTGTTAATTATTGTTTTAAATCAGACAACGGACTGGATTATTCTATACAAAAGATGTACTTATATACTCACAAACACACACACACTAACGCATGTGTGTGTATATTGTATTTGGGTGAACAGAACAGCCAGGCAGCTCTCTCTCTGGCCGTAATCTACTTGGCCTACTTGGGCTAAGTGCGCTTTTAGATAAAAGTCGCACGCATTAGGCAAAGAGAGAGAGAGAGAGAGGGGGAAATGGGAGGTGCTGGTACTGTGAGGGGGTTATCCTTGAAAAGCCAACAGCGCTTGTGTGTGAGTGCGCCCCCAATGTTGTGCTACAGCATAATTTGTTGCTTGAAGTGAAAAATTGTCAAGCACATCTCAATGTTAATGTATACAAAAATTGAACTCTTTCGAGGTTACAGCATTCTATTGGCCACACACACACAAAGACAGCTGAGCAGGCTAACACAGTAAGCTGGGCATATATTGCATATAAAATAGTCGCAAACATTTTCATGTTTATTTCGCTTGAAAGCGCGTAAAAATGTCGCTTCGATTTCGTTGCGGAATATCAACAAATTTGTAAACGTTTCTTTTTTTTGGCAAAGTTCAAATTTCACTTTCATTCAATACCCTGTAGTTGGAGTGGTAGTGCATTTTAAACTCGTGGGTATAAACACTATAATCAACTTGCGAATTCCTGTTTCTCAGAAACTATGATGAAACTATGATGAGGCCATTTACATACAAAATTTCATAACTATAACTTGCATGGTAACAGTGATCTAGGTATTTAAATATATAATATACAAAGATATATATATTTAAATATATAAAGAGTAAAATTCCAGTTAAAAAAGAGTCAAGATTTAAATTATATACCCAAGCTGTCGGAGTGGGGTATTGACGAGGCAAACTCACGTGAATATTCATATTTATTTTCTTTTTTTTCTTTTTTTTATTTATTTTTTCTTTTTTCGATGCTGTTGTTACAGCTTGTGCGCTCTCTGGGCGTAGCTGTAGCTGTAAAACATGCATCTCGTGTACTCATGTACAGAATGCAGCCAGGCGGCAATGCTACACGCAGATAGAGACGGCAGTAGCACCAGAACAGAGACAGACACACAGAAAGAGACAGAGACAGGCACACACTGGCACTGTGAGCGAGAGTGTAACATTCTGGTTGTATAATCAGCGTGGTGCCTGATTTAAAGCCACTCTTAAATATTCATCTATGCAGCCAAGGGGTTAAACTATCCCAGTAAGGACTTTAAGCACTGCATTTAAGCCTGGCTCAGAGGAAATTACTTAAACAATGAATAAGCCATTAAGCTGGCTAAGCTAAAAGCCGCTGGGGGCCAATGCAATGAAAATTGCATTTCATTAAAGTTAAGTGCGCATAAAGTATAAAACACACACACACACACAAAGTCGAGCTAAGAGTGAATTAACTCTGTACCGAAATGAATTGTTAATAATTGCATTAGAGCGCAGACGCACACACATACAACTCTCTGGTCTATGAATAACTTATGCCGCACTCGTATTAATTGATAAGGAATTAGTTAAACAATTCCATGCCTAATTAAGTTTCTCAGCAACTCTTGATTCTGTTATAATTGTAATATTATATTGTACAGCTGTTGTCAAGAGCTGCGCTTGAGTAAGCTTGAAAAGAGTTGAATTAGTTTGTAAGGATGATAAATAAAGAGAAAGATTAAGAAAGATTTAGGTCTGTAAAGAGATGAGTGAGTTTGCAGAATATAGAGGAATCTGTAATAGTATCATGTGCCAGAACTATGTGAAATACATTTTCTGTTATGAAATATGCTCAAATAAATGTTTACTGCTTACAGATTCTTTATTTTACAACAGTTTAGATTGATATAGCGCTTTCTTCTAAGATATAACTTTATTTAGAAACTATCTCTCATTTTTTCTTGTATATTTTAAACGTATTCTCTGACTTTAGAACTTTATCTTTCCTGCTTTTTCTTCTGCTGTTATTAAGATTATCTCTGTCTACTTAATTCCTTCAGCTTTACTAACTTTGATTACCATGTTGTCTTAGCTCTCAGATTTTGCCATCTTCTCAACTTAAATCACTTCAATTTGCAGTAACAACTTCACTTGACATGCTCAGTTATACACAAACATACGTATGTATGTCGCACTTTAATCCAGTCAGAGTTCTTCCGCTTACATCACATTTTCAACCGCAATTTTCCATCCGCAAGCAACAGGCAAAGGCAAAGACGAGGAAGGCAAAGACGAAGAAGGCAAAGACGAGGAAGCCATAGAGAAGGCAAAGAAAATGGAGGTGAAGTAGTGGAAGATGAGAAGGAAGAGGATGGAGAGCAAGTCTCGATTAAAGCCAATCTGGACTAGAGCCAGTGGAAAGGCCATTAGGGATGCCGTGGCAGCACATAAAAAACGAAGGCAATAAAACCAGAAGCAGCAAACGAAAAAGCAAAAGCCAAGTAAGTTAAGGCAACAACAACAGTAACAACAACAACAGCAACAACAACACTGCGAACGAGGCGGACACATAAAACCAAAACAATTGCTAAAAATCAAATGTGACAACTTTTACCAAAATTAAAATCGGCAAATGTAAAAGAAGCCAGCGGCAACGACAGAGGCACATAAAGACAGCAAGTTAGCAATGTACTGGCCTCTAGATACCCTGTAGATATTAAGTTAGTATTGACTGACTTCGAGAATAGTTAGACAAACATTAAAGTTATAATGTGCATAGGAAAACATGTATAAAATTTGTTATTCTGTATTTTCATGGAAAAAGGAATCTGTATAAATTATTTTACCCTAATTTGTATGGTGCATGGGCGTGGCACTTAAAACTTATCATAGATTTCATTTACATATGGCATCTAGGCCATATCTTTGTTGCTCATAGAATGGTTCCAGTTCTAATAAGTAACTAAGTTCGCTGGGTTAGCAATAGATTGATTCGTGCATGGGATACATACTATAAGTGGGCGTGGTACTAAAGGTTTACAGTAAGATTCAATTTACATATGAGATATGTATACAAATCTACATGAAAAATTTGCTAATTGCAGCTTCACAAACACCCGAGAAATTTAGGAAACTATGTAAAGTATTTGAAGACTGTAAAAAAATATACGGTTTATCACACTTTCTCGAGTCTATTGAAACTGATCTTAGAATCTAATGCAGTGGTTGTAAGAAACTGCGTTAAGTACTGTAAAACTTATATATTCTTTAATTTCATTCTTTCATTTTGCATATTTTTATTCTATTCGTCTGGCGATCCTTTCTTACTAATCGTAAACATGTGTGGACGAGAGATCATAAAATATTGTGGCCGGTTGTAAACACAGATCAGACGATATTCTTGATATCTGATAGTCTTGCCAATAGCACTGCAGTGTAGCACAGTGTAGTGCAATACAGTGCCGTGCTGTACAGTGCAGTGCTACTACATCTTCATGCTAGTGCTTGAACAAAGACTTTATGGCTAACTAGAATACCTTATTCTATTCATCTTCCCCGACAGGGTATACAACACACAGAAAAACAAGTAGGAAGAAATGAAACAGTAGAAATGACTGTGGGCGCATAGGAGGAGGGGCGTGTCGTCAGCCCGTGTGGGCGAATCATTGATGCCAAACGGAAATGTGCGCACTTTCAAGAAGTGCACTAAAAATGGCGACGAGCACTTCCGCTGATGGTCTACTGTGGGCCAAGACGAGCTCGACTGACTGACTGGCTATGGACTCTGCTATGGCTTGTTATATGTGTCTGAGACACACACACACTAACAGTGTGACAGCAATGTTGAATGATAGTTGCAAACGGCGGCAACTGAAATCACGAAGGCGAACAAGAAAAAAGAGACTTGGCTTGACTGGTCGCAGTCCACAGATAGAGAAGGAGAGTAAAAGAGGGGCAGAAACAGATAGAGAGAGAGAGAGAGAGAGAGAGAGAGCAACACATGCTAGACTGTGTAAACAAGCTTCATTTCAAATTGCATTTAAAGTGCTTCGAATGCTTTGCATTTAGTTCCAGAGACGAAGACGTGTGCCGGACGCTTGGTGCTGGGCTCTGGCGTGTGCTTGTAGTGTGGACTCTGCTTCATTAGTGCAACTTGTGCGCACAACATGGCGTATGATTAATATTATTACGTCTGCATTGGCGCCGAAAGCAGCTGCTAATTGCCCCGTGCTCTCGTGTTGCATAAGACCGAACACAGCACCATATAGACTGTGCACATACATACACAGATATATATGTATACACGTATGTATATATACCTTATGTATCCACGACCGGAACAAAACACTTGGCCTGCAAAGGAGGCAATAAAATTTTGGTCAAAAGCAGCAGCATAGATAAGCGTCAAACAGTTCACACATTTTACTGGCATTTTACTGAGAGAGAGGCCCCCCTTGCGCCACGTCAGTTTCCGACTTCCAACACAGTTTCCTCCTTCTCCTTGCGCTGCTTTCGCCTGCGAAAATGCGCTCAAGCGTGAATATTAAACGTTTGCTTTGGCCAGCAAGCGGACAAAGGCAAGAGAGAGAGGGAGTATGGCAGCTGGTGGTGTGTGTGGGGTTAGGGGTCATCCAGATAGCAGATCCCTTACGCAACCGCGTCGCGCCACTTGCACAAGAACTTTGATCGAAAACTTTAAGCAAAAGTTGTTGAAATATTTCAAGAATTCATATCCGCACTACAATTTACGATTGTGTAGCATAGTGTTACGCCAGTATTTACACTTGTTAGAGGGGGGAACTATTAAAAGTAAAGTCGACTCGATTGAGTTGTTCGTTTTGTAAACTTGTGGGGGGAGGGAATTTACTTTTAATGAGTTGTTCATCTATAAGGCAGTAATGTCCTCAGCAGTTTCTTGCTGCTTGGCCACAGGGCAACAAAAAGGTAAACCCTGCCACTCCTCCCCCCCGCATCCCCTCTTCACAGCATATGTTTTTGATCTTTGCAGCGTAATAATTTCTTGAAAATTTGTTTTTGTGCTCGCCTGTCTAATCACTGCGTGTGTGTGTGTGTAAATCTTTAAGAAATTCACAATGAAGACCTAAAAGTTTTAGTGATTAGGCAACAGGCTGGGCGGGTCTGGCCTGGGCTGGTCTGGTCTGTTCCCGGCACGCCTCGACGCGACGCGACTCTTGCCAGGACGCGACTTTGCCTTAGCTCTTTAAATCATAAATTGAGCCCACAGGAATGCATATTAATATGCAAAGCACGCTACATCGCTTGTGTGTGTGGGGGGGTATGTTTTGAGGCGTGTGGGTGAGTCAACATAATGAATTATGCCACGCCTAACGAGACAGCAGCCAGCTTGGCGCTAGAAATGCTACGCAGAGAGAAATCCAATAAAAATTCAATAAATTCCGCACAATGTTCGTAATGTTTGCGCCGTGTGTATGTGTGTGTGGGTGTTATGCCAGTCTTCCTCTCTCTCTTTCTCTCTCTCTCTCTGTCCTCCTCACTGTGTGCGTGTGCATGATAAAACGAGCTCTGCACGTGGGGTTAAACGAGCTGCTGGCCGCGCTGGTGACACAGACACGATTTTGCCATGACGCTTTCATTTCCATAGCGTACACATACAAACACCCCCACTGACATACACATAGCTAAACACAGTCAAACACTGTCATGCTTTAAGCTTGCAACGCCTAAAAGTAGGCAACGCAATAAAGAAACTAAACGGAAGTTGTACCAAATTTCACAGCGAGTCTGCCAAATCATTAATTGACGTCAAAAATAGGGTTAATATAGCTGACACACATGCACACACGCACACAGAGCAAGCTAGAGATGTGTAGATAAATTTAGAGCTGCTGTCTCAGCCTCTTCCCCCCAAAGTCTTTCATTTGATGTCAACACAGTCATCAAGCTTGACTGTCACTTCAAATTGCTGGCGACCTTTTTGCTCTGCTCTGCCTGCCAGGCAAATGATGCCTATTTGATCAGGCCAGGCCTGGGCAAAAGGATAAGCAAAATGAAGAGCCAAGCCAAAGAGAAGAAGTAGAGAAAGAGAAGTAGCAAACGAAAGACGAAGCAAACGCGCGTCGCGCCATAATGTTAAACGAATGCAAAAAAGAAGAAAAAAAAGAGAAAAAGGGACATTTTTATTACCCTGTACGAAGAGTGGGTACACAGCGGGTTTAATGAACTGCGAGCGAGTGTATATAGAGATGGACACACTCTAATTCTGCCATGCTATACCATAAACAGCACACTCATTATCTAACTGTTGATCTATAATAAAAACTTTATAGCATATTTGACAGGTTTGCTCTACACACACACACACACTATACATCATAATTATGCGACACTGCGCAAACACAATTCTAGGGTATCAAATTGACTGGGTTATAGAGAGTAGAAGAAGAATAAAAAGAACTTCATACTAACCTAATGTCGTAGGCTGGCTGGGTCAGCAGTTAACCGGCAGGACCCTTCGTTTGCCATTCAGATGTTTTTGTTCTTCTTCTGCTTCCTCCAGTTGTTGTTGTATGTTGTAGTAGTTGTAGTTGTTGTTGTCTTTTCGCTGCTGTTGGTTTCTGTGTAAATTTGTTTTCCACGCGGCAAATAAAATTAATACAAAATTGCCATTTATAGCTGATAGTCGCGCTTGTAGTTGTTGCGTTTATTGTTGTAGATTGTTGCAGTTGTTTTTGAGGAGATTTGTTGGGTTTGATTTTGTTTCTTTTTTTTTACTTAGTTATGGCAGCGCAATTGAAAGTTTTAGCTTCTTTTTTTTTTGTTATAGTTGTTGATTGTAAATTAAATTAAACGCGACATTTTGACCTTTTGAAAATTAAGTTAGTTTGCAGTATTGAACAGTGTTACCAACTCCGTTTTTTTTTAACAGCAAATCAAGCTCATTTTGTTTCATTGTAGCGTGTACAGTGCTGCCAATTTAGCTATTTTCTTACTATATCTAACGTGTTGCATTGCGGAATGAATTGTTAAATAGCTGCTAGCGGAAATGATAGCTATTTTTCGAGATATATTTGGTTATAATTCGTTTAATGACGGCATTTTCTTTGCATTTTCAATACAAATTATTGGCAAAATCAGAGAAGATGTACATATATAGAACTCTATAAAAGGCTAGATTTGAAATATAGCTGAATTGGCAGCACAGCACAACACAATTGTGCCAATCCTGCGCCGCCTGCTGCATTTTATGCGTGGAAATTTATATTTTTATTAAAAATAACTCATTCGCTTTACAAACTGTTTGCGCAACATTTTCTGATTATTAAAAAATTCAACATTATTGCGCTGCACTTAAAAAGTTTACTGTACTGTACACACACATACATAACGATAGACACATACACACAAACACCACACACAGGCAGAGGGAGATTTAGGAGAAAGGAGAACGAGACAAGGCAAAGCCATAAAAGCCAAAAGACAGCACAAAACTTTAGCCGCAAAAATAGATTCCTACACTTTTGTTTTCGCTGCTTTTCGGCTATAAGGAAGAAAAACCGTTGCTCGGCGCCGTCGTCGTCGTCGTCGTCATCGTCGTCGTCGTTGTCGTTGTCGGTCTGGGAGCAAAAACACGCGCGCGTTTCTCCAGCTTTCAAAAAATAACTCTAGGATACACAAAAAGACACGCCGTATCCGTGTTGCCGTGCGTGCCAAAGTGTGTGTGTGTGTCTCTGTGCTGGGGTCTGCTAAGCACAAAGGTGAAACGGGACTTTTTTGTTGTTGTTGTTGTTGATATACGAATTTGGCTTTAAAAGCGAACGACAAAGTTAACGACGAACGGGAATGAAAGTGCACGAGAAATGTGTATAAAAATACATTTCTAGTAATAAATTAAATGATTTGCACACTAACCCCAACACACACGCACACACCCATACGCATAACCAACACGCGCGCAAAACTAACGAAGCGGCACGGCAACAGCAGCGGCAGCGGCAGTGACAGCATAAAATACACACACACACGCAAATAGCGGAACATACACACACATACGCGTGCAAGAGGACATGAACATAAATACATAAATAGTAGTATATTCGTTGCTTGATTTCTGCCTATTTTCGTGCACTGTATGCGTGTACGTGTGTGTGTGTGTGGGCTGAGCAGACGACGTGTATTAATGCCGACGACGTCGCCGCCACCGCCGCTGCTGCTGCCCGTCGTAGCTTAGCGCGCAAAAACCGACAGATACACGAGCATTTAACACCCAAAATTGCGTGGCGCATGTTAAAAAGGGAGTAAGCAGGCGGTGACAGAGCACCCAAAAAGGTAGTAGGCGCCGCAGCCAGCGTTCCAAGCCATATTGCTTATTTTACATACACATGCAAACGTATATATACATATGTGTATGTGTGTGTATGTATATTGCAATTTAATTAGAATTCTCCTCTTATTGATGACACTAGTTCCAACGTTTTTTCCTCTGTTTTCCTTGCATTTATGTTTGTGTACTTGTGAGTGTATGTGTGTGAGTTTGACTGTTTGTTAGTTGTATTGTATTTTTACCGGAACACGATTTCCTTGCGCGTTTATGAACCGCACACGCTTGTATCCTGTACTCAACTGAGGAAGCCTTTTTGTATGTCAAGTGAGCAGGATAACGACGATGAGAGACGACGCAAAAGCTCGCTCTCTCTTCCCACACGCAGCCAACTTCAAGTGGGTGAAACTTTTCGTGCAGCCAACTTCACGCGCAGGCAAACAACATCGCTCAGATGATGGCGCAATATTTGAATTTTAAAATCGCTGATTCGTTTTACTTAACGATTTAATTTACAAATTTACATGCTTATTAAATGGCATACATAAGTATTTATATATATATATATGTATATACTTAAAACCTCCTGGCTAAACACAATATAAAGCAGTCATAGCAAAGGCATGTAAAAAATAAGTATACGAAAAAGTTTTACATGTGTCATACGCGCTATAACTATACAAATGCAGGCGTTTATCATCATCATCGTCATCATCATTATCAACAAGTGTATGCAGGCTTAGAATGTTGCATGGTTACGTATAAAATACACATCATATTCCTTCTCGATCCACTTGATTAGCTTGTCCACGTACTTTATCACCGTCGCCTTGTCCACAATTGCTTCGAATACTGCATAAAGTTCATAGGTCGCCGTGACCCAGGCCAGCACCACCTCCCGCTCCTTCACCTCATAGATCAATTTCAAAGGCCTCGAACTATTGTGTATACGATGCAACATGCTGCAATAGATTGCCTCAAGGCGCTCAAACTCCGCCAACGATTTGTACGGATGCCTCAACATGGGGCAGAGCAGCTGAGCCGTTGCCTTTGGTTTGTACAGAAAGTGTCGCAACTCTGGCAAACCGACAACCTGTTGATATAGTTTGGCATTGTAGGGTTGCTGCAGTTCATCATTGATTGCTTGCAGGCAAAGACTGCGTCGCAGCTTCTCCGTTATACGTTCCTTAGCCTCCGACAGGGTGTGGAATGCATCTCGATCGACAGACATGAGCAGAAGGCACGCCGGACAATCGTCCGTTAGGTATGAAACATGTGCATGCAAATATCCATTCATATCGAATTTTGGCAGGCAAATTGGTGTCCAATTTTCGGAGTTCTTAAACGATTCCGAACATTCGATTAAATTGAATATCAAACGCAAATCGGCCGGATGTATCGAATAGTTCTTCATGCGCACCAGCGCTATCAATTTGTTGTTGGCAATCAGCACCGCGAACACAAGTTTCTTGATCTTCGCACAATTGCTCTGGATGGCACTGATGATAGTCGAACGGGTTGCACTCGGCAGGGGGAAGACGCGTATTGAGTTGGTCAAGAAGGTGAAAATGTTGTTGGACACTTAAAAGGGAGGGAAGAGAAAATGAGTCATTGGCAATCGCAAATCATTTCATTATCAATAACTGATAAGGATATTGGCCTTGATTAGTCTTGTCATCACTCACCCCTGGCATTGCTACTATCATTGGCCAAGAGATTAAAGATGAGACGTTCGCTGCCGGAGAGCAGACGTCGCAGATCAAAGTTTTTACGCTTCTCGAATATCTTGGACATGTGGGAATAGGTCAGTGTGGAGAGTATTTGATAATATACATCACTGTAGGTGGAACAAAAGATTAGTAGCAGCCCAAATCCCACACAGCTCCAACTCCTGACTCACCTCAACTGCAGCTGCAGCTGCTGCACACTCATGTTGGTGCGGGTTGCCGCAACCAGTATAAGTGAATTGCGTTGCATGAAGGCAAACTTAATGCCACCCGCATGTATCGAGGTGATCGCGTCCTGGCCATGTTGCACGAAGCTTACAAGTGCCTGAATGACCCCGAAGAGCGTCGCCAGTTTATCCTCGTTGCCGTGCAACGAGTAGATTGGTTTGCCAGCCTCGCTCAAGATAAATATATGCTTCTTCTGGCCACGCCACACACTGTCGTGCTGATAGTCATAGAGCTGTTCCTCATCCAGTGCTGCATTGGAGCTGCCACTGTCCTCGGTTTTTGCACTGGTGCTGGTACTCAACGCTAGCGATTCTACGGAGGCGGCTAAATCTCTTGATTGTCCCGTTGCTGGGTCTAGATCTGGGCTAAGCGTCGGTCGCGTGGGTTGCCGCGTGCTCAGCTCATCACGCAACTCCGAGATAATACTATGGCCTCTTTGCTCGGCCTCGGGATGTTCCGCCTCCCGGTAGAGATCGCCAGCGCTGACATCCAACTCATGGTCTGGTTCGCTCTCCGCGTCCATGTACTCACATGTGGAATTCGAATCTGATGCAGCCGCATTTGGGGGCGTTTGTTCAATTTCCATAGTCGGTTGTTATTAATTTTGCAATGCACAAAACATAAACATTATTGCATCGACTATCGTTGTGGCAGTCGCGGACTCAAATCATCGATTGTTGCCATATCGATTATTTATTGCAGTACTAAATTATGGTATTTTTAATTTTAGAGATGTCGCTATTTCCTCATGCGGTCACACTGGTTCGATGTTTTGAAACCAGCGGCAGTCGCAACTTGATTGACCACAAATCATCGATTGTTACCATTTCGATTATTTGTTGCAGCATTTATGCATGGTATTTTCTTACCGGTATTTCTTCGTGCGGTCACATTGGTTTGATGTTATGAAAACAGCGACAGTAGCACGCGTAAAATGTTGAGAAAATATTTTAATTACCGTGAGTTAATATCATAAAAGCTAAATTAAACGTTTATAAACAATTGCCTGCTTTTCAGTGCCTCGATTCGGGCAGTTGTCTGGTTTGCAAGGACGCCTGCAAAGCACGCAAGTTGCAACCGATTCCGAACCAATCGCTAAGAACGACGATGAGCCTGAGGACATTTCTGTTATCGAACAACAGATCCTCAAGCACCCAGACTACTTCCAGGTGCACAATCTGTTCACAGTACGCGATCTGTTTAATGCACGAGTCCACTACGGCCACAAAGAGGGCTCCCTGGATGACCGCATGCGACCCTATCTATATGGCAGTCGTTTAGGCCACTTGATCTTCGATCTGGACAAGACGGCAGCGCATTTACGTGATGCACTCAACTTCACTGCACACATTGCCTTCCGCGATGGTATTATATTGTTCTTCAATCGCAACGCACTCAATGCTCATCTAGTCGAGCAAAAAGCCATGGAGGCTGGAGAATTTTCGCACACACGTTTCTGGCGCGGAGGCATTTTCACCAATGCCAACGTGCAGTTCGATGCTGTCACTCGTCTGCCAGATCTGTGCATCTTTCTTAACACACAGAACAATGTGCTGTCGCAGCACACAGCAGTGCGGGACTCGGCAAAAATGGCCATACCCACAATCGGCATTGTGGACAGCAACTGCAATCCCAATCTGATCACTTATCCCGTGCCTGGCAACGATGATTCCCCCGCTGCCGTTGAGCTCTACTGCAATCTATTCAAGGAGGCCATTTGGCGTGGCAAGCAAAAGCGTCGTCAGCTGCTGGGTCTACCTCCGCTGGACGAATCCCAGCCCAAGAACCAAACTCGCAATCGCTTCACCAAAGGCAACCAGAATTAAGTGGAAAGTAATTAATTAATCAATAACAAATTGAAAATAAAACTTTAATAATAAATTAACTGCGATCAATGGCACGAGGATTACTTTGGCTAGGATAAGTTATTAGATTTATTTGTATACATAAAAAGCGGTCTCTTAAACAGATGACATTAGGTATCCTATTATTATAACTATGTATATCTTTCACTCCACCGTGCTGGCGCAGCTTTGTCGTTCTAGGGCGGAAGCAGAGTGCCACCTTTGACAAAGCTTGAGTTATAGCTGGTATAGAATGGATTGCTAATGCTGCCACAGACGCCGGCGCTTGTGTTGCTTGGGTTGGTGTTGTTGATGTTGCTGCCAATGCCAATGTTGCTGCTGCTAGTTGCGGCTACCTGTCCATATGCTGCTGCTGCTGCTGCTGCATTGCTGGTGTATCCTTGCTGAGGTTGGCCAAAAAAGCCAACGGCACCGGGAAGCGGTGGACGAGACACATCCGGCAATTGTCCCATTAGCGTAGCTCCTGCTGGAGTAGGGGGCAGAGGCGGCATAGTGCCCAGATCGCCAGTAACGCCGCCTTTGATGGCACGTCCAGTACCAAAGATCTGCTTGCGCACTGGCACCCCACCCGGTCCTCGATGAAATGTATTTTGATTATCCTTTTTATCCCAGAAGGGATTCGTCTGTTTGCGCACAAAAACCTGACCTTGTCCGTTGCCTGGTGCTGGTGTCTTGTTGTTGTTTTGCTGCACCCATTGCTCGGCATGCTTAATTGTCAACATGGCCTTGTGGGCTCCTATATATTCTTCAGCCTTCTCTAGCCGTTCCAATTGTTTTTCGTCCAGTTGATCACGCGGCAACTTGCTCAAGCGTTGCACGGTACGTTTCCAATTATGAAATTCACGATTCTTGAAGGGCTTCATTGCCTGACGATACTCGCGCCATTGACGTTGGCGATCCTCCTTGGTGCCCGGTGGTGCCTCCTCTAATGGGGGTGGTGCCTCTGGTCGCAGTATCCATTTACCATCGATTTGCACGTAGGTGCCGCCGTTCTTTTTCTTTTTCACAAGTTTATTGGTTGAACTGTTATTGGTGCCTCCACTGCTGCCACTGCCACCGCTTCCAGTTGCTGGTGGTGGCGGTGGCGGCATAAGAGCAGCGTCTGTTGAGGAATTCTTAGAGTTATTATTGTTGTTGTTGTTGCTGCTGTTATTATCGTTAGACTTGTATTTCTTCGGTTGGTTCGATTGGTTGTGTGGCTTCTTGTTGTTATTGTTGTTGTAACGCTGCTGCTGTTGCTGATTTGCCCGCTCCTTCGGCACGAGATTCCATAAGCTTGGACACTTAGGCATTGGCGGCTGTATGGGCGGTGTGCGAAGCTGTGGCGACATCATATCCTCCCAAAACGGCGGGGGCTGCAGTGGTCGATGTTTGCGCGGTCCTCCTGGCCCAGGCCCTCCTGGTCCCATATTACAACTGGGTGGCATCATGGGCGTTGGCGGGCCACAGGGCCCACCCGGTCCCGGCCCAAAATTGCCGAAACCCATTGACATAAGGGAGAAAGGCATCGGCGGGGGTCGACTCAATGGTGGAAATACGTGATTATTATTATTACCTCCATTGTTGTGATTATTGCTATTGCTGTTGTGATTTCTACTGCCGCCCATATGTTTGTTGTCATTTTTTTGCGGTTTCCGCCCATTGCGTGTTTCTGCTTCCTCGACGGGTTGCTCCTTTACCTCTTTGCTTTTTTTCCAGTCGGCAAAGGACATTTGCAGCGGCTTCGAACCCCCATCTTCCTGATCATTTGCTTTAGTCACCTCTTCAGATGGTTTCTCACCATCCGAAACTGAGCTCTCAGCCATTTTCAATTATTTTTTACAGAAAAATAAATAATTTTTATTAGCGAAGGGGGTTGACTGCAAAATTTAGAATCAGGGCGATAGATAGCTACAAAAAAAAAACGATATGTCAGGGCTGCCCTAAATTCCTATTCCATATATCGATATTTTTACTGTTCGTTTGCAGATGAACATCGCACAATGTTTACACATTCATATTCATATTCATTTTTAAACAGACTATGTAAACATGCGACTTATCGGAGGATATATCTTGTAAACAAAGCGTTATAGAGTAGAATTGTCTTAATCTTTTCGTCTTGCATTGTCGAGTTCTATAAGAATTCATTTCCATCTTTTAACCACGGCTTCAGCAACAATGCTAAAGTCTTAACCGTTTCAAAAATACCAACAGGTTATCGAACATGTTTGATAATCAGACTCGTGAGAGTATATTTTCATTTTATCAACTCTAAATTAATTGCTTTAGTTTTTAATAATTACACCAGCAATTAGTTGTTTTATATAATGTCAAAACTTGTGGAAATTCCAGTGCAACTCCAGAAGCTGTTAACGCTATTCAAACCAGTTATTCCTAAGCTTTGTAATGACAAATATAAAGGTCAAAATGGTCGCATTGGAATTGTTGGTGGTTCCTTGGAATATACCGGAGCTCCATACTTTGCAGCAATGACTGCGATGCGGGTGGGCGCTGACCTGTCCCACGTATTCTGTCATACAAAGGCGGCGACTGTTATTAAATCTTATAGTCCCGACCTCATCGTACATCCATTGTTGGACCTCGACGACGCTGTTGAACAAATTAAACCGTGGATTGATCGTCTACATGTTGTCGTATGAGTAGTGTATGTTTATTTGATTTTTAAATAACAACTACAGAGTATTCTATGACTTTTAGGTGATTGGACCAGGATTGGGACGTGAAGCACACATACTTAAGAAAGCTACGGAGATTTTACAACTGTGCCTAGAACTGGGTAAGCCAGTTGTACTAGATGCTGATGGATTATTCCTGTTGAACGATAATATTGAGCTCGTTTGTGGAAAACAAAATGTTATTTTGACCCCGAACGCAATTGAGTTTCAAAGAATTTTCGGAACAGATTGTGATGTTACGACTAAAAGGATATTACTTCTTGGCGACGGAGTTGTTGTCTTAAAAAAAGGGTCACAAGATCAAATCTTTACTCCTCGAACGCATGAGGTGCACACCATGCCAGCGGGTGGATCGGGACGCCGTTGTGGTGGGCAGGGAGATTTGCTGAGTGGATCTCTTGCAACGTTCTTCTTCTGGGCATTACAGTCCAATGAATCCAATCCAGCATGGTTAGCTGCTTGTGCTGCAAGTTATTTTGTGAAAAAACTTAACTACACTGCATTTCAAAAGCTTGGACGCTCCATGGTAGCAAATGACATGGTGAAGGAGATACCGGCTGTCTTCAATACTGAGTTGGAAAATAAAGATTAATGTTTTTACTAAATTTTAAATAAATCATAATCAATATGCATCTTTACAAACTTGTTTATATTTACAAAACAAATTGGTCATTATACATCTCATTCTCAGTCAGCTGTGTTTCAACTTAAATAAATTTGGAACAGCTGATTCGTTGGCGTTGCCACATAGCTGCAATCTGTCAACATAGGTTTAATTGGTAATGATTACATTTTGTACAAAAAAGAGATATCATATAATTTATTTCTTTAGAATGCTTAGAATTAATCAAAAAGTTGTTATTATCGAATTTCGAGCTTGTTAACTTGGTTTTGGTTCCACTGTGAACGTTATGAAAGTGAGACCAGCTTTAAAATTGCACTGAAGCTTTCGCCTTTTTGGTATTTTTTTATAACATTTGTTGTCTATTGATAGTTATTAATAAGCTCGGACTTTGATAAGGTTCGTATTTTCTGCAAATGTTCTAATTAATACTTTATTAGTGTATTTTTGTTGTTACTGTCTTTTAGCAATTGTACGTGCGAACCGACTTATGTTCACAATACGTATTTTGCAGTTGCACATATTGCACAAAATTTACTTCATGAAGTTCATAAATGGTACCGACACGTAAACGAATTTTTCTAGCGTTTTTTTTAATTGTGATACTAATTCTGTTGTTGCGAATTGTGTACTATTACAATTCCATACAGACGGTAAGTTATTGTAAATATATTTAATGCTTTCTATCTAAATCTACGCGTGTTATAAGTGGGTAGACTATTTTAAGTTTCCCATAAGAATTTGGGAAGTGACTACAATGATAATCTAATCCTTGGTTACAGGATACAGCACTTTTCAGGTGAATTCACCGGTAAACAGAAGGCACCCTGAAGAACCGTTTATTACTACAAGTGGTTAGAGGGGTTCTCTGTGCTTTCAATGTTTCTAATCTTCGTTTTCTGTGCATTGCATTTTAATTCTTTCCTGTAATGTTACACATGAACTTTAAACTTTTATTTAAATGAGTTTTGAAAGGGTAACTAATACAATTGGACACGCGTCTTTGAACTTGCTTTGTATGATCTATGACAAAAATATAGTTTATTCAATGATGCAACGTAGTAACAGCTGCAAAATCCAAATACAGTACCAGAAACAAATGATCGCAAATACTGCTGTGTCTGCTTCCTGGCCACGAGAACCCTAGCTGGAATGTAATTGAACACTTACAAATATTGAGTGTATTATTATTATGAGATGCAGCTTAGAGCTCTTTTATCAGTAAAATGTTCCTTATGAATTCTTATTGAGTGTATTAAATACTGGAGTCCTGCATGAATGCATCCAAAAGGGCATATGAATCATTGCCTATTACAATGTTTTGTGTGCAGTTTAAAATAAATCGTGTACTATTTCTTGTATTGTCAGCTAGTGTACTCATTTATTTCAATGTACAATAAACTATGAGTACAGTAATTTGTAAATACAAATTTAAATAATTCACCCATTCGAGTTACTTAGCTCATAACACTTAAATTACATTTCGGTTTTCTTATTTCATTTAGGATGAACCCGTCTTTCAAAAGGTAGCAGGCGCGCCTGTGTTGGTAATGGTATTCTATGAGGCGCTATGCCCCGATTCAAAGTACTTTATCACAAAGCAACTTCTGTCCACGTACAAAGCTGCTGCGCCAATAATGGAGGTGCAGTTGGTCCCCTATGGCAAGGTAAGGAAGAGTAAAATAATATGAAAGAATTATAAATAATTTAAATATTTCAATCTTAGGCGCACACTAAAACCGACTCGGAAGGGAATTACATCTTTGACTGCCAACACGGCGTGACAGAGTGCCAGGCGAACACGTATCATGCTTGTGCTATAGAAGCCATCGAGGATCCACTCACCCGCCTGGAAGTAGTGACCTGTATGATTCGCGATAACCGTCACCCCAAAGAAGCCATGCACAAGGTAGGAAGTATCTTTAGCTGAACTCAATGAAATTATTTCTAGAACCTACTTATTGTCATTACAGTGTACCAAGCAACACAATGTGGAGCATGATATTATACAGAAATGCTTTGACAGCAATCATGGCGCTGAATTGATGAAAATTAATGGAGATGCTACGCATGCCCTGCGGCCGGCGGTTCAATTTATTCCAACTATAACGTTAGATGGTTCCCAAGGTCGACAGGCATCGATTTTAAAAGATTTGCTTGGTGAGGTATGCAAAGCAGCCGGGGATACCAGCGAATCGGCAAAGTTCTGCAAGAAAGATTAACCCATTTTTAGCTTCCAAGTACAACAAAAAATTGTACTTTTGTATTACAAATTTGTTTAATAAATATTAAAATTTTATTTTCGTTTTCGAAAATCTTTGAATATAAAAAAACACAATAGACAACCACAAATACAATTGTAATATTATCCTTAAGTACGTCGAAAAGATAACATATTTTTAGTTTGTCTTATCAACGTTTTTGTTGATAATCAAATCGTTATATTCGACTGAGTAATGTATACTCCAATATCGGTACTTAGTGGATCGCTGGATACTTTGTCTTTCTCTTCCACACTATCACTAACAATAGATATATCGAATTTCTTCATAAGGCAGCTTTGTGAGTCGCAAAGACTAAGTGAAAATCCGATTACTAAAATCGGTATATCTTGATCTTGATTGGAGTTTACACCTCCAGCTAGTTTGTTCTCCCGACAATAAGAAATATTTAAACTGCATTTTCCATCGATCAATAACCCACTTGTTTGCTTCACTTCCAGAGCGGGACAAATACGTTTTATGATCCATTTTTGTGGAGCATCAGCCGTAAACTTTAGATCCGATGCAAATTTTATAGTAATGTGTAAAGTAGCGTTCTTATGCTGCAGCAAGGGGATTCTCTTGAGCAACTCCTGACGCCGTTCTCGTGTTGAAATTAAAGGTGCATCGGTTTCGCTGGTCGTGGGCAGTTGATTGAAATCAAGTAGAAAGCGACGAGCCACACATTTTTCCAAATCAATAGTATAGATTGTGTGATTATTAGTATCGGATACTAATAAATTACTTCCACTATCATCTACACACAGGCCTGACGGTTCTCTGAATGTGATAACATTGCCTTCTTGGTTCTTAATGATTAACGTGGAAATCGTATTTGTGTCAATGTCAATTACTTTGATCTTGTGATTGTATGTGTCCGCCACGTAAACTTTGTGATTGATATGGTTATAAGCTACTCCCAACGGATGCTGCAGCTTAGCATTATAAAGTTTACCGTCTTCATCGCCGAAGGCAAATAAATTCTGCATAATAAAAATAAACTTAAAGTAAACTTGATTGAGTATGAAATGTGATATGAAATTTACCAACGGATTGCGATCTCCTCCGACCACTGGCATCACCTTCCCATCCACCATAGATGCTTTTCTTATGCTAGAACTCTCGCTGTCCGCTATGAAGAGAAAGTCATTGGACATTGCCAGTCCAGATGGTTGGGCAAATGCAGCGTTTTGCGGATAAGAGTTATTGCGATTCTCTTCCAGTCCGTTGCCTATCAGGGACACACAGCACCGTGGTTCGAACTTGCGGAATTTCCACCAGATAATACCTTCGGGAAAATAGCCCCATATCTGATGTGTACCAGCCATGGCAATGAGAACAATCGTCTTTTCAGGCACATTTAGCTCATCAACATGAAATGACATGTCCATATCACGTGTTCGGAACACAGCAACGTCCCAGGGCGATGAAATAGGCTGAACAGGTCCTAATTTTCCACCAGTTCGCTCATTACGCTGATAGCCGGTTCCAGCCAGAGTCTCAACAACTGCATTCTTAAGTGATATTTTTCTAAGTGCATGATTATCCGTATCGGCAACAATGACAGTATCGTCATCTAGAAACACAACTCCTTGCGGATTATTGAAACGCGCCGAGTTCAGCTTGCCGTCAATAAATCCCGCATCAAGACCGCCAATTTTATATTTTACAACTCCCGTATCCGACACTATCAGCACACGATTATTACCAGCATCAGCTATAGCATAATGGTTGAGCAGCCGGGCTATTTTCGCTGGAAACCGCAAGTTGGAAGCCGGATGCAGATCTGTTGATAGCTGAAGCGGTAAGCTGGCATTGTTTACCTTCTGGCGGCGCCCGTAATAGGATAAGGAAGCTCCAATGAATTCGTGTAGAAACTCGCCATGCCCTTCGCCCATTAGTAACAACATGGGCAGCCCTTCCGGACTGAGCACCAGGAGGGATGGCCAGCAACGTATGCTCAGGGCTCGCCATAAGGCGGATTTGGAATCATTCACAATAGGATGTTTTATTCCGTAACGTTGCGCAGCAGAGAGAATGTTTGCTGCCGTTCGCTCATTCTCAAACTTGGGACTGTGTACCCCAATAACGACAAATCCGTTTTCAATGGGAAATCTATCCTCTAGAGCTGCCAAATCGGGCAACACATGCATGCAATTGATGCAGCAGTACGTGAAAAAATCCAATAGAACCACTTTTCCTTGCAATCCAGATATTGTCAGTGGTCTACTGACATTGAACCAGTCCAAATCTACATAAGGAATAGTTGAATATTGATTGGGAAATCTAATCAAAAACCAAACTAACCTGATTCGAATTCAAACTGCAATGATTTCACTTTTGCTATGGAAGTGTCGTTCGCCTCCCAACGATCGAAAAAGTCTTCGAATAGTTTTGTTTTGTTAACATCTTTACTTCGGTAGCTCTGCTGAAGTTCTTCAGTAATGTATGTAATGATATCAATTGCAGAGAGTTCATCAGCATAATCCATTTTTATAAAATTTAGATATCAAATCTTATATCGGAGAAATTAGTTTATTAAAAGCTTTCCAAATAAATACACACACTTCACTTTACATATTTATTGATGACCACATACAAGTATGTGTGCACGGTGCAACTCTACAATCGTTGGTTATATCGATACATTGATAGGCATTTTGGTAATGCAGCTAGCGCGGTAATTTTTTTTTTAAACTAATATCTTTTTAGTGAGGGTTTATCTTTTTAAATCCTTAACTTATAATTATATCTACACAAACAATCACTTAAAATCTAACAGACATTCAACAAATTGTCTTAGTTTTGTCAAAATAAGTAAATAAATATAAATATAAATAATGCAACAATTTGAAAATGCTTTAACACTTAATAACAGACCGTTTGCAACACTGATTCGTATGACAGCTGATTTACAGCTGTAAGTTTTTCTTATTTTACTAAATTAAACTCAAGTTAATTTCCATTATGCTGTGCTTAAAATCATTTAATTTTTCATTATATTGCGGCTATGCATCAATTCGATTTTCATGTTGCTAAATACTATTTATACTAAATTATGCATATTTGCATTTGCATAATTCGGTCACACTACAGGTAATTATTACATAGATATCTATGAACGTATACAGTGTATTGAACAGTCGGGCATATTCTTGGAGATTTGCGGGTGCCAACAAATCAACGAATCGATTTGAAGCACTTTCTTTGAAACCAATATCCAATCTAACTCTCATACAATCGCTACGAGCTACGAAAATAACAAAAAGCAAATACATATTATGGAAAAGAGTCGACGGTGTTCGAAACAATGTTATAAGCGGACTAAAGTGTCAAACCAGATTAAAAATAATAAAACATTCAGATTGTTATTTCGAATGCCGCGTGTGATAGATGGAAAATCAATTGCACTGTCAAAATTATGTGTTTTATTTGGCGGGGGCTTAAAAACAATAAAGAGAAGCAGCTTTTCCTCTGCTCTCATCATTGCAATTGTTTTGTTCGCGAATTGTGTAAATTTAGGGCTTGCTTATGCAAATAATGATAATAATGTTGATGCCCCGTTGAATCAACCATTAAATCTAATTCAAAATGTGCTGTCGGACGATAATAACAGAAATAACTCCAATTCAGAGAAACGCATACATAAGGATTTACAGTTGACAGAATCAGAAGCACCTGCAAGGCAAGTCTCTCAAGTTAGTTTTAATTCAAATAGAAAATACATGTAAAATGAAAACATGTTTGTATGTATTTTGTATAATCATTGACAGTGTTGACACTGTTAAGTAATATTGTAACAGGAAGAAGGAGGCTTGTCATTAAACTAATTATGTACACACAACATGATTACAGTTGTGTGTGTGTGTGTAAACATGCATGCAAAACGCATTTGGATACACTGCACATAGTGTATACATATGTTTATATGTAGCGCACAGTGTGAAATCTCTATAGTTTGTTGATATTATGAAAAGAATATACAATACATACATATATGTAGATGAATTTGAAAGTATGTATGTACTGGGTTCAACTGAGGCTACACAAGAAAATGGGTCTCGAAAACATTTTAATCTTACATAAACAAAAGAAATACTACACACTGTGTACCTTTCATTCAATAAAGTGCAAATTTACTTAGCCGAGTATATACAGTCTGTGGGAATCTAGTTAACAGTGCTTTGAATTTTTTATATTCTTATTGTCGTAACTATTTCCAAGCTGTCTTTAATCAAATTCTTAAGCTATACCAAAAATAACAATTTGCTAGGATAATGAGCACAAAAGTCATTCAAAATACAATTTTGAATTGCGTCCAGCAGCGACGCCAGCAGCGCTGTCGCCAAATTAAGTTTTCACCGCACGTGTTAGTGTGTGTGTTAGAATCATGAATGAGAACACATCGAGAAAAAGTTGAAAACATACGGTATTTACGAATTAAACCAAAACTGAAAATATAAACATATGAAAGATTTCAATTTCCGAAATGGCAAAAATTCTCAATTTTTAATTAGATGAAAAATTCGAGTGAAACATGAATTGATGTGACAAATTTTTCTTTTTAAATACACATTTATAAGCACAGTGTATTTTTGTTACTTATCCTATAAGTTCTGAATGAAATAAACTTTTTAATTCGATTTTATATACAAGTGTAGTATATTCTTTTGTTCTAAATTGAAATCGACTTGCGGGAAATTCTGAGATAAACTGTCCGTTTTCTCTCTTGAGCAGGGGGTTCCTTCATAAATTATGTTCAAAGTGCGCCTGCTGACGTAATTCTGTTTTTTTGCCAAAACAGCCTAAATGGGAACAAAGATGTAGATGACCTTGAAGTGTGTTTGACTTCTTATTCAGGGCGGAAGGGACTGAGAATTAAATTAAGCCAAGTTGACCGGAGTAAATGATTATAATATGCATATCTTGTATATTTATGGGTTGATTAAGATTATATCTGCTTTGTGGTTGATTAAGAATACATAATAATGCTTTATATGGCCATCCAGTCCACCCCAATCCTTTATATTATGGATAAGGAATATAAGAATATACTTGATATGGTTTTACAGTCCCACATAAGTCGCAAACTTATATAATATTATCCTTAGATATTGAAAGAGTGCTTTCTAATGCTTTATACGTGTCTTTATTATCATATAGCAAACATAGTAAACCTTTATTATGATTTATTTGCAATTTATTATTTACTCCTCTGTTTATTTTTGGAATCTACTAACTAAAGCGTTCACGAGCTTACCCGAGACTTACTCTATCTCTGGCCCACTTCCACTCACACACAATCTCAGTATTCAGTTCCCTTTCTTCATGCGTTACCGATAATTTTACATATACAAATGTATGTACGTAACTCGCTGAAAGCCTTCAGCTCTGACTCAATTTCTTGATGTTATCATGTCATTGTTATCAGCTAATGACATACAAACATATACACAGAAGTATGGACATATATTACTATACTTTTATACATAATAATGGAACAAATGGGGATTCTTGAGATGAAAATTTGCTGCAAAGAAAACTGAAATTCTTTTGAGGTCACAAGAACGACGTAGCGACAATTACGAGTCTATTTCATATGTATGTATGTACATACACTGTGCCTGAATTCGCACACCTATATACATATATATTGCACATACGCATTTGTGTGCATGGATTTTAGTTGGTTTGGGTGCCAATTCTATTTTGGGTTGCCTCCTAAGTATGCAAAAACATTACCATCTCTTGTATTTATGTCTTTCCTTGTCTAGACATATATTTGTGCATACGCCTGTTCCATTTGGACAAGTATTGATAAGCAAATACACATACACATGACATAAATAAAAATAAATTAAATATATATTCATATATATCTCTATTTATCTGTGGGAGTGTATACATATGCACGTATTAATTTAACAAAACCGTCAATCGAATATCTAAATTAGATATACCAAGAGTGTGCAAACATTTTTAACAGGCAGGTAGACATAATACACATGCATATATACATAGTATAAGATTACCAATTAGCTAGATAACCAATTAGCATAACGATAGGGAAGCATATGTACATACATACATACATACATACATATGTTTAGTATGTGCAACTTGTAGCCCAAAGCAGGTTAAAAGACATCGAACTTTCCCTATAACTAAACTGATTTGAAATAATCTTGTTGGCACTATCAATAGTGTTGTTTTCATTCAGTTTAACTCGATTCTATCGTCATATCTAAAGAGGGCGATAGTCTCAAGAGTTTTTGAGAATTGTGCAAACTCATTCTCAGATAGAGTGGCGGAAAAAAACGTGCATTGACAAAAATATTTCATGTGCATATATTTTATTTTATTAAAAAGGCTCCAAGGGTTTATCTATTTATTGTATATAAATTTGTTTACTTATATTGTAATATGACATTATAGATGGAGAAATTGTACATACATTCTTCCATTCTTGTAGTACTTTTCTTATTCAGCTTTTCAGTTTCTTTTTTATGAACTATTTGATAAAGTTTCATGGCGCTTATCGTCTGTTTGCAATTAATGTACACTTTCTTTACGAAAAGATAAAGCTCGAGTACAGCTAGTTTGTATGTATGTACCTCCTCAAATTGTTGGGATTATGTAGAGGGTATATTCACTTCATTAACAATTTTGCAAAGCACAGAAGGAACTTTATTTTTTGTTTGTTTTCGTTAATGGGGCCTACTGTACATCGTATATCATCGTTAAAAGAGCCTAATTAAACAAACTATACTATAATTTCAAAGGCTCAAAATCACCTAAAATCGTAATACCCGACGTAAAGTTAAATTACTAATTACATATGTTCTTGTTCTTATTCGCTGTCAAGTTGCGCCGTCAGGCACGTTTAAGTTTCTGCTGACAGACTTAGCAGGAATACAAACACACACGCATAAACATATATACAAACGCACACACATACATTTGTGTGTGCAATTGCATGCTGACCGTAGCGCATGCAGGTGTGTGAGTGACTCTGCGAGTGCACACATTACGAGGCTGCACCAAAATCAATAAATAAACACATACATGCATACATATAAGGAACGCACACACACACATGTAGCGAACGAAATGCACACTTTGATATTTTCAAAAACTGCCAAACCAAACAGAGAGAGAAGCGCGTTGGTGGCGTTTCTTCTTGGTTCTTATTTTCGTGTTGGCATTTATAATCCGAAAAAATCTGGATTGCGTCGGTACGAACGAGGATTTTCATAGTGCTTGCTAACGACGACGGCGGCACTTGGCCCTCCACATGCCCAAACACACACACACAGACCCATATTATTAACGTCTACTTCTTTTGACTCATCACATGTAATGCGCGGCTAATCCCAAAAAGGTCGAACAGAAAGACCAAATTAAAGTGCCTCCACCATAAAATGAAACATGGTCTTAATATGATTAGTGATATCTACCTAATAATCCTTAACCTTGACTGTCACGCTTTATTTAATTAATTAAAGATGGTTTAACTTATAACATTTAATTTTAGTGCGCGCCAAATTCAAACTGGTTCAGCTGTACGAATTATTGGAATGCGCTTGGAGGATGATAGTTCCGAATCCAATGAGGGCATTCCCAGTGTTTTGAGTAACAAACTGCAGACGATACGCATATTTGGGTTTGGCATAAAAGAGAACACCGTCATTGCGTTTACCAACGAAGAGAATGAATATAAGGGAGCTTGTCAAAAACCAACAACGGAAATCTTCAAACCCGACAAAGTCTCGTCCGATGGTTTTACAGCCACATACACCATCAAAGTTACCCACTCAATTGGTGCGTTGTATGTCTGTGCGAAGAACGATGAAGGTACACAGGTAGGTGAATGTATTTAATATAATATATTATTTAAACATTTCTTAAGTTATTAAGTCATTATCCTTAGTTTATTTAGTTATCGTAAGCCCTATCAATAGGATAGTGTTGTAGAACGCAAGAGGCGCGGGAGAGCGTCACTATCGTTTAAGAGAGCTAAGAGAGTACATTGTATAAATTGAAAAGATCGTAATAAATAATTACAATATTAAAGGATTATCTCTACACATTATTTTAGCACGGTACTGCAGCGGATACAACACCTCTGGAACATCAGGGTAATTCCAATTGGATGAAAATAGAAACGTATGAGCCATTATTGCCTGTCTGGTTTGCCATCATAGTCATTATGGCATGTCTTGCCTTCTCTGCTCTGTTCTCTGGACTCAATTTGGGACTCATGGCAATGGATCGTACCGAATTAAAAGTATTTATCTTTAAAAATAGTATCTCCATTATATTATCTATTGCATTTCTCTGTGTTTTTGTTAGATTTTAAGGAATACTGGCACAGAAAAAGAAAGAAAGTATGCTGCTAAAATTGCACCTGTCAGAGATCAAGGTAATTATCTGTTGTGCAGTATTCTCTTGGGTAATGTGTTGGTTAACTCCACCTTTACCATTCTGCTGGATGGTTTGACCTCTGGACTATTTGCTGTCATATTTTCCACACTTGCCATTGTGCTTTTCGGTGAAATAACACCTCAGGTAAGTTAAGTCTTGCCAACGATAATGGGCGACAATCAATGTCAATTTTGAACTAAAAATCCATTAAGGGATATAATGTTTTTTATCCAATATAATGTTTTGTTATTATAAAATGTGGTTTATCTTAGGCTGTTTGTTCAAGACATGGCTTGGCAATCGGAGCCAAGACCATAATGATTACAAAAACTGTTATGGCCATAACAGCGCCGTTATCCTATCCAATATCTCGTATTCTCGATGCTATTTTGGGTGAAGAAATTGGCAATGTCTTCAATCGTGAACGCCTCAAGGAACTTGTTCGCGTAAGTCGAAGTTTTATTATCCCAAAAGAATATATGTTTATATGATTCCTTTATTTAGGTGACCAACGATGTCAATGATCTGGATAAGAATGAAGTGAATATTATATCGGGTGCATTGGAGTTACGTAAAAAGACTGTTGCCGACATTATGACACACATAAATGATGCCTATATGCTGTCCCTGGATGCTATACTAGACTTTGAAACCGTTTCGGACATCATGAACTCGGGCTATTCCCGTATTCCCGTATATGAGGGCGATCGGAAGAACATTGTTACTTTGCTATATATTAAGGATTTGGCGTTTGTTGATACCGATGATAATACTCCATTGAAGACACTTTGTGAATTTTATCAGAATCCAGTACACTTCGTTTTCGAAGATTATACTTTGGATATTATGTTTAATCAGTTTAAGGAGGGCACCATCGGACACATTGCATTTGTTCATCGTGTCAATAATGAAGGCGATGGTGATCCATTCTATGAAACTGTCGGTCTTGTCACCCTCGAGGATGTCATCGAGGAGCTTATTCAAGCGGAAATTGTCGACGAAACGGATGTGTTTGTTGACAATCGTACAAAGATTCGTCGCAATCGATATAAGAAAGCAGACTTCTCGGCCTTTGCTGAGAAGCGGGAAACTCAAGCAGTTCGTATATCACCTCAACTAACGTTGGCAACATTCCAATACTTGAGTACAGGTAGAATACATTAAAAACTAATTGGGAAATAACATAATTAACAAATTTAACATGTACAATCTTACAGCTGTGGATGCTTTCAAGAAGGATATCATTTCTGAGACGATCTTGCGGCGATTACTTAATCAGGACGTTTTTCACAACATTAAATCAAAGGGAAAACTTAAGGACGATCCTAGTTTGTTTATATTCACGCAAGGGAAGGCTGTCGACTTTTTCGTACTTATATTAGAGGGTCGTGTAGAGGTGACAATAGGTAAGGAGGGCCTCCTCTTCGAAAGTGGGCCATTCACCTACTTTGGCACTCAAGCGTTGGTGCAAAATGTTGTGACAGGTAAGCGAGAATTACAAATATGGGAATGGCATGGTATATATATATACTTAATATTATCTGTAGATTCTCCTACACAAATGGGATCAATGCAGTCCTTAAATATGGACTCGAAAATTCGGCAAACTTTCGTTCCTGATTACTCGGTTCGCGCCTCTTCTGATGTGATATATATTGCAATTAAGCGTAGTTTGTACCTTACTGCGAAGAAAGCAACACTGCTAGAGAAGAGCCGCAAGTCTGGCACGTTCTCGGGAGAAGCGTTCGATGATGAAGTTGAACGTCTTCTGCACTCAATAAATGAAGACGATAAGCACAATGTTTACTTATCGGCCAGTCAGAGCACAAGACGTTTATCTAAGCCCAATCGGAGTATCACATCATCGCCTTCAAATAATGAAATGTCTCAAGACGAAAGGAGTCACAGTGCTCTCAGTGGTCACAATCATCCTGGTCAAAGAATTGCACCCGAACGTACAGAGGATGCTTCATTGAGTAGTCTGGTTACATCGGATGTTGCGGCTGATCTTCAGAATGGAGAGAACGATGACAGAGATGGTACGGCGGCTTCCACACCACTATTGCCAAAACCAACTGATGGCAACAGTGAAACAAGCAAACAGAATAAGCCTCAATAACAATAGTTGTTGGAGAACATTTACGTTAAGACCTACCTACAAAGAAAGTATATATTCCCATTAGAATCACTCACAAACTATTCTATCGTTCTATGTTGAAATACCGAAACAAGCTTGCCATTTAACCCAACCTTAAATTTGTTAATATTGTTTTTGAAAATAAATTATATTGTGATTGAAAAAAAGATACAACTTTTTTTTAATCACAATATAAGATTCAACTTTTTTTTAATCACAATATAATTTATTTTTAAAAAATTAATGTATTTTCAAAGACTTTGGTAGCTTATTTCTAACAGCCTTATACAATGTCATTGTTAATTTACAATAAAAGTACAGATCGTTTGTATCGTTAATTTATGCATATATTACCTCATAAAGTATGTACTTAAGAAGTGAAATTAAGCACCACCACCACCAGCACCACTGCATGCAATCCTCCTCCCTATATACCCCATATTTCTACTTCCAATTTCTCACTCAATATAAATTCAAATGTATTAGACTGCAGCATTAGTTAGATTTTGTTGTTAAATTTGCTTTTTGCTCAAGTTATATGTTTATAAAATATATTTATAGTTTAAAGACAGTCTCAAAGTGTTACTATTGTATAAAAGAAAAATCTTATAAATATATTCTTTATAAATTTGCACAAGTTTTTATTGTTGTTCAATGTTTGCGTTAAATGAATAAAATGCATTCTTCTAAATCTTTAATCTATTATTAGTTAATGTAGCTTTACTTCTGACACTATATACTAAAGAAGTTAAGAACTTCTTTCATGTTGTTTATTTAACTAAACGTGTTAATTAGTAGATTACAATGTCTTAAAAATTGAAGCCTATACGAAACAAATACAAACCCATGTTATATATAAATAATATTATAATAAAACAACAACATATACAATAAACACATGTACAACAAGCTACGTTTATTCGTTTAAACATGTCCATCGCATTTGTGAGTGACGCTAGGAGACTGTTCCAGCGACCAGCGTTAAGATTAGGAAAAAAACAAAAACAAATATCTTGAAAGATTCTTGCAAAGAACCTACATATTAAAAACATGTGCTTGCAATAAAATATATACATACATTTTATAGAAATCATATATATATTTACTATTAAATGATAAAATATTAAATGTCAATAGAGCTACTTTGTTACTTCCTTATATTTACAATATATATACATATATATTCGTACATAATATGCACGTCATTTCTTTTTTTTAAGGTTTATGTGGGTTACAGAAAGTAAGTATTGATTATCTTCAAGTGTCGTAGTTTCATTTATTAGAAAGATCGTATAATGATGGTGGGTTGCGATAATAATAATCCATGCACTTACATGAATGATTGAAGTGAACTACATGCATTTTTTAGAAGTCTATTTACTGTTCATATTCTTATCAAATTATTTTATTTTTTGTATTAAAATTTGTATTTGTATTAAAATAACGTCGACTTGCGTTAAGCACCTGAAAATTTTTGATTTCAAGCAATTGCGGCAATGGGATTGGGAAATTTAACGAGAAAAAAGTTGAGTTGGCAACACTGCACATCAATAAGCAGACCAGGGCACTGTATGCGGGACCACAAACTAGTTGCGCATAAGTTGAATATTATCGATAGTTTAGTATTTTCCATAAAGGAATACCACAACTACTAGGCAGACCAGGGCTAAACAACGTTTACTGTATTCACATTACACACAGAACGAGCGCCTTGCTTCACACTTGTTTTCTGTTATAGATTGTTAGTTTTTTTTGTATGAAAGCATGCAACGCAGAGATAAATCGCACTCAGGTGCCGGTAGAGGGACCGGTCGTCCGCCAGGACTAAGCGGCAGGGAGATTGGCATGTACTACAGGAACCTGGCCAGACAACGCAAGAAAGATGGCAACGAGGAGAAGAAGATTCGCCTTGGCTGCGATGTTAGTGTGCCGCCTGGGATTCTCAAGCGTGTGAACGAATGCATGGAACAATTCGAAGCTGGAGATATAAATGTAGAGAATTTGGATGCCAATTTTAAACAACAATTTCGCCAATTATTGTCAGTTAATTTCGATGAGTTTGTGCACGAGACGAGGAAGCAATACGAAGATGTTGAATATCGCAATTGCGACTTGGATGAGCGTCTAAGAAAGAAACAGGAGGAGTGTCTACAATCTCTAGAGTTTAGTGCACGTTACAAAGCCCGTTTAAAACTGCCCACAATGGCGCAAGCCGAGGGAATCATCAAGGCTGTCGAGCAAAGTCAAGTGATATTAATTGTGGGCAGCACGGGATGTGGCAAGACTACGCAGGTGCCACAGCTGCTGCTGGACGATTGCATAGCCAAGGGAATCGGCACTAGTTGTCACATTGTATGCACGCAGCCACGACGCATCTCGGCGATCACTGTGGCCGAGCGTGTCAGCTATGAACGGAACGAGTCGCTTGGCCAATCGGTGGGCTATCAAATACGCCTGGAAGGCTGCAAGCCACGGGAACGGGCCTCCATCAAGTACTGCACCACGGGCATATTGTTGCAGCAGATGCAATCGGATCCTCTGCTGCACAATGTGAGTGTGCTCATCTTGGACGAGATACACGAGCGCAGTGTGGAGACAGATCTAGTGATGGCCCTGCTCAAGTATATACTGCCACAGAGGCCCAGCCTAAAGGTGATACTGATGAGTGCCACTGTGCGGGAGCAGGACTTCTGCGACTACTTCAACCAGTGTCCAATGCTACGCATTGAGGGAACTATGTTTCCTGTCGAGATGCTCTACCTGGAAGACGTGCTCACTCTGACCGGCTATCGCTTTGGCAACAGGCAATCGGATGGACGCAATAAGAAGCCTAAACGTGATCAGCCCGAGCACAGAGCTATGATTGAACCATACATAAGAAGAATGCGTGGCAAATATGCGGACAGAGTGTTGGATCAACTGCGTCTGACCGAGTCCGAGGGTTGCGAGGAGATTGACTTTATAGCCGATCTTATATTCTACATATGTGAAACACAGGCAGATGGTGCTATCTTAGTATTCATGCCGGGCTTTGACAAAATATCACAGCTACATAGAGCACTGGAGTCGCCACGATCGCCGAAAGGTCAACGCTGGCGCGACCATCTGCAACTCTTTCCATTGCACTCGAAGATGCCTTCAGTGGAACAGCAGGCTGTCTTCCGCCGAGCACCGAAGGGTAAGCGAAAGGTAATTATCTCAACGATCATAGCCGAAACATCGGTGACCATTGACGATGTGGTGTATGTCATCAATACCGGACGTACCAAGATGAGCAACTATGACATTGAGTCCAACATTCAAACGCTGGAAGAGTGTTGGGTCACCCAGGCGAATACACAACAGCGCAAGGGTCGTGCCGGTCGCGTACAGCCGGGAATCTGTTATAATCTCTTTAGTCGCGCACGTGAGAATCTTATGTCTGAAGTGCCCACGCCAGAGATATTACGCTGCAAACTGGAATCCATTATACTGAGTCTAAAACTGTTGCATATCGATGATCCTTATGTGTTCCTCAAAACCCTCATCAATGCGCCCGTCGAGGAGGCCATTGGCAAAGGCATCGCACTGCTCAAAAGGTAAGTCTTGGCATGGATATCTTAATTGAAAACTGAAGATCAAGTTAAGTTCTATACAGGATTGAAGCATTAGATAATACGGGTCTGCTTACGCCATTGGGAATGCATCTGGCCAAACTTCCGATTGATCCACAGATGGGAAAAATGCTTGTCATTGCAACATTGTTTCGCTGTCTGGATCCGATCACCTCAGCAGTTGCTGCATTATCGTATAAGACACCGTTCTATACTCCACTGGATCAGGAGCGTCGCGTGGATGAAGTGAAACGGAAGCTATCACTACGCATGCACAGTGACCATCTTCTGGTGCATAATACAATCTGTGCATATCGCGAGAGTCGTGTGGCACATCGGGATCGCGACTTTTGCTATAATCACTTCGTTAGTTTGACGACACTTCAGCAACTGGAACGCATGAAGCAACAATTCTCCGAGCTCCTACATAATTATAAGTGAGTGCAAGGAGCTACAAACAGATCAGTATAAATCATAACCTTATCTTTATATAGATTTCTAAGCACATCCAATTGCAAAGACGACTCATCCAATATAAACTCCGAGAAGATTCCTTTGGTGAGGGCCCTAATCGGGGGTGGCCTCTATCCAAACATGGCGCACTTATGGTTAGCAATATACTATTTACATATATCTATATATATTATATATTTTATTATTTAAAATTATAGCAAATCGCGGCAAATCAAGAATCGTGTGCGTGCCATACACAACATGTCCACAGATGATGGTCGCCGTGTCAACTTTCATCCTTCGTCAGTGAACAGCGGCGAGGGCTCATTCGACTCCCATTATTTTGTGTACTATCAACGTCAGAAATCTACAGCATTGTATTTACTCGATGCCACCATGGTGTTTCCCATGGCGCTTATTATATTCGGAGATAGTGTCGAGAGTGGTACACACGAAAATATGCCGTATCTATCTGTGGCACAGACTTACTAGTAAGTATTCCCAAAATTATTCCAAATAAATGTATTTTTTCTATTGTTCCCATCTCTAGTTTCAAGTGCAATCCAGAGACCGCAACTGTAGTTTTAAAATTGCGAAACAGCTTGCGGGATTTACTGATCAAGAAGGCTCTGTATCCCTCTCCCATCGAAGAGGATAGCTATGAGAATAAGCTTATCAAGTATGTACAACTCCTCTTCAGTTGGTTACTTAATTAAATACGTTTTCTTCTTAACCCTAGAGCCATCGAGCTGCTTATATCAATTGACGAGAGCATAGAAGACGATTATGATTATACGAATTGTGAGGATATTTATATATAGATCGTTACGTATTTATATTTATTTTATTTATCAAAACTCAGTGTAACCAAATTTTGTATATACGTGTATATAGATAGATCTATCACAAATTCCATATGCCAAATGTCGCTTAGTCATTTTCAAGTAAGGAAAATACATTTTGTGAGCAAGAAGGTTGCTCAATACGATCATCATCATCATCTGAATTACTCTCGTCGTTTGTGGAGTCAACCTCAACTTCCTCCTCGTCGCCTGTAAAGTTGTATACACATACTGTTTATACAATATTTATGAATTAATCAAATTTGTTTTTTACTTACTTTCGGTGCCTGTGGAAGATACATCCTCATTTCTTTCTCCACTAGCCTGTTCCGTCTCCTGGTAGTATTTAACATCTGCTAAGTCGGGATGTGCGTGCCATGTTTCCACCCTCTCATGGTAGCCAGGTGGATACAATTGCAGCACCAGCTGTTGCTGTCCAGCCAAGCACATGCGTAAAATATTATTCGCGGCACGATAACGATCCGGACGTGCCGCCTTGGCAGTTACAAATCCACGTTTATATGCCCAAGCATCGGAAATGGCCACAGCTGACCACTCATCATAGTCATCGGGTAGCTGCACTCGCAGTAGCTTGGGCAAATCGATATGCTCCGCGAGGAGTTTGAGCGAGCGATAAGGCACTTGCAGTTGGGAAATGGGAAAACTTCCGAGAAGCACCTGCAAGCGCTTTGGCGTTCGCGAGGGAAACACAAGACCAGGACAATCACAGAGACGAACGTTGTTCGTTAGGAAAATGGTCTGGAAGTGCTTCGTCTTACCCGGTGTACGACTAACGCTGACAACTTTGCGACCTTTCAAGGCATTTATGAGCGATGACTTGCCCACGTTAGGAAAACCAATGCAGCCAATGGTTAATACGCCATTCTGGTATCTGGAGTGTTGATGTGGCGTGGTGTCCACGGTGCTTGTGATGTGCAGCATGCCTTCAACCTGAGTCTTGAGCTCATCATCGTGGCTATCACACATATCATCACGTATCTTGCTCTCCCAATTGGACAGATCAACATCGTTCTGTACATAACGTTGGCACTCGCGGAATATATTGAATACTCCCTTCATGCTTCGTTGATGCGCCTTTGCCTTCTTTTGCTTATCTCTGGGAACGCGTGAATACGAAGCAAACAGCACAACAGGCAGCTCAGGGTAAAGCTCGTTGAAGTATTGACGCCATGCAATGACGACCTCGGCCTCTACTAGATCCACCTTGTTGAGTATAACAATTGCGTTCTTTTTCAGCGTACGAATGATATATGTATATAGTGAGGATGGAAACTGTAGAGAAGCATAACGCACATCCACAATGATTAGCAGAATATCTGAAAATTCGAGGACACGCCACAGTTGACGCCATGTTTCCAGATTAAGTTCAAACAAGGAGAGTTCATTGCTGTCGACAAGTTTCTTAAACACCTCATCGACATATTCCTGAAAGCGATCATAGTATTTAGTAACACAGATAGAATCTTTCTGCTAAATTTGAATTACCTTAAAGTAACGATTCTCATTGCGATCCAACTGCTCTTTGCTGCTGTCAAAGCTCCATGGGGGACGCACGGGAAAATCAAAGCCTTCAAAGTATGATGCATCCATCTCGCGTTCCTTGGGAGTCATTACATTCAATGGCTTGAAGCCATCCTCCTTCATTATCTCCAACTCCTTTTTGCTCTCCTGGGTGAACTGCAGATTATAACGATTAATATTCTTATCGTATTTACCGCTGCGGTTTGTCGGCTGCTCCATTAGCTTATGTGACGTAGTCATTGTCGTTGCCACCGGTGCATCCTCGCTAGTTTCATGAGAGTTTAACATGTATTTGGGTGGACCTGCGTTTATAAGGTAGTGTAGTGTAAAACCGGCATAATGGGGTATTTCTAATCAACTTTACCTTTTCCATGGCGTTTTTGCAACAATTGATCTTTCTTCTTTTTGCCACTAAATGGAAGCTTCCGTTGTTTTTGTGGCATTTTTTATTTGTATATAAAGCTGCCTAATTTCTAAACAATTTTAATTTGACAATTTGTTGTGCTCTTTCCGACTGTTGCATTTGACTGCTTTATTTACATAGAGATGGTTGTAGAAAGCTCTCGGTTGATCGGTAGTCGATTAATTTATTCGGTATTTTAAAAGAATTATCAGCAGCATTATAGATGTGCAGTATATATATATTAATAAGTTATCGATAGTTGCATGTGCAACATAGATTTCAGTATTTTTGACATCAAACGAAGATGGTCTTATAAAAAACAACACCAGAAATACAATAAAATATTATAATGAAATCTTTAAAAAAACAAATGAACTAGCACATAAAACTTTAAAATTTTATTTTGTTGTATATAAATAAATAAAGTAGTGACATTAACCAAGCAGCATAATATTAATGACAATGTTGCCAATTTGACTTGGCGCCTGTTGCACATCGATGGCATAACGACATGGTTCCTTTGGCATTATCGATATTTATTTATAAGAATTATCTTTGAAACCCCTTAAGAGTGATGATAATGTTTTTGTTCAAAGTCCTGTTGTAATATATGCATGTCGATGCCACTAAAAGGTATTAAAGTTTTGGAGTTTGTGGGTCTGGCACCCGGTCCCCTATGTGGCAAAATACTAGCTGACTTTGGTGCCAGTGTAACCCGTATCGATAAGGTAAATATAAACAAACAAAAAAACAATGAACTAATGAATGAACTACCCCTTTATGCATATCAACAGGTGCTTGATAATCCCTTGGATGTATTGCACCATGGAAAGCGCACTTTGGCCGTGAATCTTAAAAGAGCAGAAGGTCAGAAGATTGTGCGACAACTTTCTAGGAAATATGACGTGATCGTAGAACCATTTCGACCTGGGGTTATGGAAAATTTAAATTTGGGTCCTAATGAATTGTGTAAAGAAAACCCCCGACTGATTTATGCACGACTAACGGGATTTGGACAGCAAGGCCGCCTAGCACCGCGAGCTGGTCATGATCTTAACTATGCCGCAATTTCCGGAGTACTTTCCATGCTTGGTCGCCAACATGAGAAGCCAACGCCTCCGATCAATCTTTTGGCCGACTTTGCAGGTGGAAGTGTTATGTGTGCCCTGGGTATATGCTTAGCCCTATTGGAACGTCATAACTCTGGCCGCGGACAGATTGTAGATGCAGCTATGGTTGATGGCGCTGCTTACGTTGCCAGCTGGTTGTTCATGTCCAGAAATTTGAATATTTGGAACGAGAGTCAAGAGCGAGGAACCAATCTACTCGATGGAGGTGCTTTCTTCTATGATACATATAAAACTAAGGATGGTCTCTACATGTCTGTGGCCGCATTGGAGCCGCAGTTCTTTGAAATTATTAAAAACCGTTTGCAACTACCGGAAGATCTCCAGCAATATGGGGAGGAGCAACAGCAGCTTGGCAGGAAACTGCTGACGGAAAAGTTTCAAAATAAAACCCAAGCCGAATGGTCGGTTATATTTGAAGATGTAGATGCTTGCGTATACCCCGTAATTGATTGGCAAGATGTGCAGAAGCATGATCACAATATTCTAAGGGAATCCTTTGAACGGATAGAAGATAAACTGGCTCCTCGTCCGGCGCCTCGTCTTAGTCGTACACCTGGAGAATTACGTCGAAATCAAGATAGTGTGGATGGGTTCTTCTTTGAGGAACTTAACCTGAAGCCAGCGGAGCTTCGGAAACTTCAAGAGGATGGTGTACTTACGTTCTCAATAAGCCCAAAGTTGTAAAACCATATAAATTGTTAGTTAATAAAAGAGCCGTTTTTTACTTGCATTCAAAATACTTTTATTCCTTATTCCTTGCACACAACATAATTACATTTGCTTATCATCATCATCGCGTACAAACTATCAGTCATACATCATTATTTTTAAACATTTAAACCGGATTTGTTTGTTGTTCTTTACATACTTATAGAGAACTATTATAGCATATGAAAACGAAAGGGTTTTCATCTATGGGTGAGGCGAATTAATTTCGTTTTCTTTAGACATGCATTCACCCGATCTCTCTCTCTCTCTCTCTCTCTCTAATTACATATATCATCTTTAGTACACGGATTCTTATTACTAACATACTTCAACATTTATCTACGATTCTAATTTGGGCTAGAGCACCGCGCGTCGGCATTACCAATTTAATTAATATAATATTTTATACTTTATATATGTACGAAAGTTTGTACATGTTTTAGTAAATTTTACTAGGTTTCTCTTCGGTTAGTTTAGTAATTGTTTGTTTGTTTGGTACGTCCCGCGTAAAGTAATTATTCAAAGTCCTTATGTAGTTGTCTAGGTAAGTATTCCTTGTGTTGCGTATAAGCAGAAGTCTCAGTTCTCAGTATAAAATCAGTACTATATATTTGTAAGTTCATCATTGTTTGTTTTGTTTTGTTTTGTTCGGTTCCATGTTATTTCTTATTTCACATTAAAATTGTTGTTTATATTATTACAATCTTAAAAAAATATTTCTTTACTTTCTTTCGATTGGCTGTAGCCGCGCGGGGTGCTTTGCTCAATATACATACATAATATTATATACTCTCTATATATATGCACGCTCACGTCCACGCTTGCAAGGAAATTACACTCATAGTTCACATCACAGCTGGAGTTTACCATTTGAAACGGACGACTATTCACTTATCATTCTCACGAGATTTAATTTAGATCCGAATGCGTAATCAATCTATCTTAAAATTACATTAATGATGACTTTTCTTGAGTTATACAGACAGACTACACACAATTTGTAGGGTTTTTCATGTATTTTTTTCAGTTTAAAGTTTGGAATGATACTAACACACATAAATATCTCTCTCTCTCAGTCGCAGCTCTCACTCAAAAATATACAGATTTCGCTTACAATATATACGATATATGAATAAATAAAACTATGAAATGAATGCAGCGATGATACCATTCAATAAATTCATTTGGATATTATAAGCTTATTCGTCTCAATATCAGACACACAAATTTAACATAATCATCATACACAAGCACCACAAGTATCCTCTCCCAACCATCCAACCAAGTTTCACTCTCATCTCTCATCATCATCCAAACACACCTGAAAGACTGGGCAAAAAGATGACGGAAAAAAAGAAAGAATTAATTATCAGTTTTATCAGATTATCATATAACTAATTTCGTATTGAGCTAAATAAATATATATATGATATATATATATATCTATATATGTATATAGAATGTTTTATTTTATATGCAACTTACTTTCGCATAACACAGCCACAAATCTCCGATTTTTCTTATAGACGTTATCCGGCACTCTCAAGCAGCAGACACACATCATCTCATACTTCATTAACATCATCATCATCATCCTCATTATCACCACAATCAATTTCACTCAAAGCTAGAGATAAAAGTAATCTAATTCGTTTCGACAATTCAATTCAAGTGTAAACTAAAATTAGTAGAAACACAATTACCAATTCAATGTTTATCGCAAAATAATAAATTTCTATTTTTATATATTCAATTTTGTGTATTCCAATTGGCACATAAATCTGATTTTAAGCGTTGGACGGCTATAAAATATTATGTTTATGTCATGTTGTGCTAGACCTACACCAAGAAGTATTCCAAATAAAATAATCATTAACGTCTTTGTGTAGGTCACAAATAATCTATTTGATTTAAAAGATGAATTGGTAATTTGTCTTTGATATCAATAAACAATAACGAAATGATTAAGTTTGATAGGGGGTATTATATTAACTAGTTACAATGCATTGATTTAAAATCATTAAAAGATTTTAAACGGTTTCAGGCAAGACAAGTATATTCATCATTGATTAATGTTTGATTTAACTTGCAAACTGTTCTATTGAAATTATTTAGAATATAAAATTGATCCTAATCTTTTTCTAATTCTGTCCTATAGTATGTATGTCTTTTCATATTGTGTATGTATGTGACTGTACTCATGGATGTGAAATGTATGTAAGTGAAGTGTATGTAAGTGAAGTGTATGTAAGTGAAGTGTATGCATGTGAAGAACTGTAGGTACCCTGGTCAGTTTTTCATGGTTCTTCTATCGATGGGAGCCGTTATATTTGAATGTATATTAATGGGTTTATGTGTTGATTGTATGGTGTAATAGGATTTCTTTATATTATTCATGATATTTATTATATTTTTTAATCAAAAACCTATAAGTTCCTTATAGATGAATTCCTTACCGTTTAAAATCCTTTTGGCGTTTACAATTTGATAGATTTGATATTGACGTATTGTGCATTTCTTGACATGACACATTCCTTAAAACTAATTTCATTCGTTTCACATTTAATATATGCTTAGCTTAATAGAAAAACTTACATTTAGTAATATCACACAACTCACGCCACACATGCGCGCAAATGAAGTTCCCATATATATGAGGATAGAAATAGAACTTCACAATCCACATCATTATATTCAGTTTAGATATCCATACACACCACAAATACACCACAGATTCACACTACAAATAGACTAAGGGGTTTTAGTAGGTAGTCTTTTCTTTAGGAATTTCTTATGGAAAGGTTTCTTTTGTTATTTATACAGACCTCAATCGACGTGATTGTTCAGACTTAAATCTATTACTCCCACATAGTATTCATCATTCATACGTTTCACGTAAGATCCGATATTTCTTTCAAGTCTTGTTTATTCTTCAAATCTCTCTCGCACTCTCTCACGTACATACACACACTGACACTCATCCACATACACACCTAGACTAACATTCATATCTCTGCATCACACATATTTGATATTATATCATCATATTTTCAATCATATTCTTTTCCCATTTACAAAGTTTGATTTTATGAACTATTTTAGCAGCTGTACGATAAGTTGTATCTAATATTGCTGTATATTTAAATGAGTTTTGTTTAGTGTATAGGATTTTTATGATGTCATAATTTGTAGACTTAAATTAAAAGCTCATTGAAGATGACTTAATTTTGAATAGTTTTTCTTTTTTGTTTCTTATTTTGCTTAATTCTTTTTTGTGTGAAAATATGTCAAAAAGAAAACATATGCGTGTGATTAGTTGGAGAGGAAATGTCGAATTTGCTAATCATGTTTTCACACAAAAATAACAATATAAATATTAAAATTATAGCAGGATTTTTGACTTACAATTAAATTTATAAACAACATTATTTTATATCTTATCAAGTGTTGCACAGCAACTGGAAATCGGACAGATAGAACATTGTTATATTTTATTCGGACTGGACTGTAAAAATAAAAAATACATGAAATACCAGAAATAAGAAGTTTATATGAGTAAATTTGGTAATTGTATAGAAATCTGTCTACTCACCAGTTAGCTGCGTACATTTATAAGGATGGGATTTTCGAATTTATATAGCTAATAAGAATTTTGTTTAGTGAGCTATGACCTGACTGTTAATCTTCTTGATCTCCTTGGCAGCCCAGGTGCATAACATTTTGGTACGTTGACCCTTAGAACGTTTGCCTTCGGCCAAAAATTGTGTGATAATAACATCATCCAGTATGGGATAGAGGCGAGGACCGAACGAGGAGCATAGATCTCCAATGACACCGGCGGCACTGGCCATCATCGAGTCGGAGACCTCACCTTCTTGAGCGATGCGCTTTATAAATCCAATGATGTGCATCAGATGCGGCTCCATATGATATACATCATTATTAGCCGTTTGCTCAACACCCTTAAGACCCTGAATGATGCCAGTGTAGGCCTCCAGGACACTCTCGCGCAGCTCGTGAATATATTCGTTCATGTCCAAGCTTGTAGGATCAACCTGTAGAATTAGTAACATCTTAGTGATTGCTCCTCTTCTAAAGTAACTTAGTTCTGTGATTCTTACCTGCAAGTTTGAGGCAGCTCGCAACATATCGAGAACAACATTCAGATACTTCAGAAAATCGCTGCCTATGCTCAGGGCCATGTCTCCAAAAGCGGACAAGATCTGCGGCTTAACACTGCGATGTAGATTCGGCTCGGCCAAATCGTTCATTAGCACAGACATAATCTCATCGCAATAGGGCACCATCATGTGCTTCAATGCGCGGCAGATATCTCCGGTAAGTCCAACGGAGGCGCAGCAAACTTGATACTCCTGGTGATTCTTTAGTCCCATGATGAGGAAGTCTTTGAACGCGGGCATGTACTTTACAAACTGTATGCCAAGCAACTCGACCAGCGTGGAGACGGCCAAGAAGGCATCCTCTTGAACACCACCGGACTTGCCTGCACTAGAGCTAAACATAGTTAGCAGAGCTGTCATGATGGCATCTGAAATTTGTGGTGCATCCTCCTCGCGAACTTTACGCAAAACACTCTGCAGCGTGGCGCACAACAGAGACTGCAGATCGTTGAACTGATGACGATCGCTGTGATTGCTAATGTGTGTCTCCATTTGCATGACCTGGTTGAGACGCTCCAATATGACAATCGTTGTACGCTGCACGACCAGATAACAATCCAGTGGTGAGTTCTTAATCATGTCCATCAACGCTTCATAGGCAGCGCCACGCAAATTGGCCTGGGCGCCATCGGAACGATCTGTTGCCTCCAGCAGCTGTGTAATGATAATCTCAAAGTAGGGCGACAGGGCATATGTCTCTGGGGTGTCGCCCTCATTGGTAATGGCAGCCTCATAGGCCGCTTCCGAAAGTCCAATGAATGCCCAGCAAACGTTGGCGGCAACACGAGGTTCCGATTTTAAACTCTTGACGAAACACTCAAGCAATGTTTGCAAATAGGTCTTATTGATGGCTGCCTCTGGTATGATCTGTTAAGGTAAAAGGTTACTTCAGTGTGCTTTTAACTGTAGTTTCCTCTTATACTTACATCGCATATGCGGCCAAAGGTCCACGCAGTTGTATCTCGCACTATGACACTGGAATCGTACATGAGGCGAATCAGCGTTGGCATGGCCTGCTCAACAAGCGGCTTTAACGTATTAGGCTCCAGGCCATTGAGCACTGAGCCAAAGGTCATGACGGCAGCGTCACGATAACGCCAATTGGGCGATTCAATGTTGTCCTTTATGAATGGTAGAACATGTGGTACAATCTCATCTTCGCAGCAAGTGGCCAGAAGCATAAGGCAAACTGAAGAAGCCTTAGCCGGACTCCATGTATCCTCATCATCGCATTCGTCCTGTTTGGTTAGCTTCTCCACAAGCACGGGCGTCAGGAATTGCAAAGCACCGCGTGCATAATGCTTGGAAACACGTTGCGGCGCTCTTCCTTGATCTGTTGCCTCTTGGCTCTCAATGGCAAGATCAATTTCCTCATCACTGACGTTGGACCAAAACTCAATACCCTGCAGGGCAATGGCATCGTTGTCCGACTTCATGGCCTCCAAAGTGATGGGAAATAGTGCCTGAGCCATGTAGGGCTCCATGAATTGATAGTACAGGGACATTATTTTCACCAGACACTGCAGAGCGGCAACACATATCTGTGTGTCCGTGCACTGCGTAGCCTCACAGACCACCTCCATGATGAAGTTACGCTCCATGTCCTTCTCAAAGTTGGCCTTGGTGAATTCCAGCGAGTTATGCAACGCTGTCGTGGCGGCCAGGCGAACATGATTGCTCGGCTCCTGCTTACGCATGCCATGAATGATGGCCGTCAAGACATGGTTCGATTGATTCTCGAGTACGCCATAACGGATATCCTGACAGATGTAGCCGATCGCTTCAAGCGCTGCCTCGCGATGCGTTTCGCTGGATCCCTCATGAACGACCTTATTTACCAACGTCTGTATCAGAATGCCCCATCGGCCAATTGGAAGCTCAATGACTGCAACATAAGCAACACACTGAGCCGCACAAGATGGTCGCGTGTTTTCAGTGCCCAAGGCTGCAAGGATCTGTAAGAAAAAGATTAAAGAAAAACTGTCATATCTATACGAATTTGCAATCTTATTAATAACTTACGTTATTCTTGATTAGCTCCCGAGTATCTGCGGGAAACTGATGCCATCTTTCCTGATATTGTTCACTGATCTTCTCATCCTTGCTTGTCAGGTGATTCTTCAATTGGAGACCAGCTGCCATGCGCGCCACAGCGCTGTTTGTTGTATCGACAAGAATTTTTGATAACGCCTTAAGAAATTCCGGTAGATTGCTGGCTGCCGACTGTTCCAGGAAATTCTTTGCAAAGAGCAATTCATTTTTATCTATACAAGGGGAGGGTGTACAAAATTTGAGGTTAGGTGTGATGAGGAAATCCTTTTCATAGTAATCGCTGCTCAGCCGCTTGCAAATGCATGTAAATATGTACATTAATACATGTGTACATTCCTATACACACACAAACACGTTCATATTTATGCATGTTGCGCATATGTGTGTGTGCCCCTAGCAACCAAGCATACTCTATGTTGAGTTGCAACCCTGCGCAACATACGCGTCACTGCCGCCGCCGCCGTCGACGCGTTGAAGCTTATAACAAAATGGCTTTCTGGTTGGCCCTGAGCAACTGAACTTTGATGCTTTTAATAGGTGTCTGCCCCAATGCATACACATATATATATATACACATTCCATTAAAGGATCTTTCAACACTTACCTGGCGAAACGGTCTTCTCCAAAATAGCAATCAATTGCCGTGTTATGTCTGCAGTCATTTTGCGCTTTTTTTACTTTCAATTTCAAGTAGATGTAGTTGTTGTTGTTAGGGCGGGGATGTGTGTACAATTTTCGTAATCGACAAGCTTTCTATACTTGTATAAGTAAATTTAGACAAAGTGGAAAAGTTGCCAAATAAATGAAAGGGATTTAAAATCTTACCAATGCAGTCAAGACATTGGCAAAATAATTAAGTTGATGCAAGTTTTTTCACTATATTTTAGCTCTACACTCACTGTGCGGTATATTCTCTTCCCCTTTGTCTACGCGTTACTGTGTGTTCCTCCTCTATTCGGCTGTCGAGCTGTCAAAAACGTCAGACAAAATTATTGCCGTACAAATTGTTAATATTATAAGATAGTCAAGTTGCAATTGATTCCAAATAATTTTTCAGTTCGAGACAAAACGTGAATTGAAAATGAAACTGAAGCGGGGCCGGTTCTAATGAATTCTTGACTCCACATGGAAAATTGCTGCGCGTCGTTCTTTGCAAACGGTGACAACCCACAACTTAGCCAGAGATGTCAGTTGTGTTTAAAGTTGGCAATCAAAACCAATAAAAACAAATTAAATTAAAACAAATAACTTGACATTTATATTACACTAACTAAATTATAATGACAAATAAGTATTTCTATATTTCGCTTGATTTTAAATTCATTCGAATTATTGAAAACTAAAATGTAGATTGTTGTAACAGCAACCCTGAAACTTTCGCTTAGGTTGGCAGCTCAAGTGGCAACGCCAATTTTGCAGCTCTACAGTGCTGACGTTTGTCAGTCAGAAACAAACCGAAAAAATAGGAACTAGACTACAAATTAAAATAGAGATTCGGAAAGACAACATCGAAATTCTGCGTAAACGTCCTATTCCCTGTTGAAATCAGCAACGGTGGTGCCACTGCGTGCGATTGCTACCAGCTGTATTCAGTGAAAATCACGGGCCCACACATCATCCATTCAGTTGATTGCGATTGGAATTGTGACTGTGTTGTGTCAATAAGCATGATACCGCCACGGTATTGTCGCCCCTTGGACTTAAGGATGCTGCTCTGGTTTGTGGTTACGTTGACAGTCAGCGAAGCCTTCTATCTACCCGGCCTGGCACCGGTTAACTTCTGCAAGAAAACGGAAGTGTCAACTACGTGTAAGGTATGTCTGAGTGAGTGTGCCGTGCCGTGTCGTGTTTATTATCATCAAATTGCCCATTGACATTGGCGAGTTGCCTATTGCTGCATTGTTGGGATATATCGTATGCTGCTACCATTTGTCGCAACGGTACCAATGATAAGAACCCTATGAGTGATTCTATCATGGTATTGTGTGTTTAGACGCATGTACCCCGATATATATGTGTGGGTGTGTGTGTACTCTACATATTTCTATAATGTTTCTTTTGCTTACTTAGCTGGCATGCTGACGTCGATCGTCACCGTAGTCGACTGTATATCTCGAACTTTTCAAAATTCTTGTATTTAAAGTAGTTTATCTGGGTTAGATCTTTTTATACAAATATGTACGTTAGGACTGTTTCTTTTCTGTACTGCAAATAGCTCAATTCTTTATTGAAACAATAGAAATGTGCCTATATCTAATGATAATGTGTATATTTATCCATTACAAAGAAAGGCAGCCACGCTTTAGTACTCGTGGCTGCCTCATGACTTAAAGCAAAAGTTTGCCGACGTATTAGCCACTTTATTAAGTTTAAAGTTGAGGGACCTTGTTAATCTTTATCATACTTTATTTATTACAGTCTGATGTCATTTTATACGTTAACCGATTAAACACTGAGGAGTCTGTCATACCATATGAGTACCACCACTTTGATTTCTGTCTTGGCAAAGAAGAGAATTCGCCAGTTGAGAATCTTGGTCAAGTTGTGTTTGGCGAACGCATACGTCCCGGACCGTATCATATTCAGTTTATGGAAGATGTGGAATGTGCTGTGGTAAGAAACATACTCTTCGATATATACAAATATCTGCATAGTCAAGAATTTTCTATATCTATATGTTTTTAGGCTTGCCATAAGAAATACACCGGCGGCGATGTGGATAGCGATCGGCGTATGATGGTATTGAAAAAGGGAATAAGTCTGAACTATCAACATCATTGGATTGTGGACAACATGCCTGTGACTTGGTGTTATCAGTTGGAAACGGGAAAGCAATATTGTTCAATCGGTTTCCCCATGGGCTGCTTGGTACGCACCGACGGCGAGGGTTGTCCCATCAATTCGATATACAATAAGCCGCAGCACTATTATCCCTTCAATCATGTCGAACTCGAAATCACCTATCACAGTGGAGCTCGCGAAGAATGGGGCATGGGATTCGGTAGTACCACTGGTCGCATCATTTCAGTTAAAGTAACACCCAAGTCGATCAATCAAGGCGATGTCAATAAGCCAAATTGCCTAGCCACTGAACCATTGGCGATACGTGAGAGTTCTTTGAAGAGTGGCGAGGTCCAGTCGATTATTTACACGTACAGCGTCAAGTTTGTGCTGAATAACGATGTGAAGTGGTCTTCGCGTTGGGATTATATTCTAGAATCGATGCCTCATACAAATATCCAATGGTTCTCAATACTCAATTCTCTGGTGATTGTGTTGTTCTTGAGTGGCATGGTGGCCATGATAATGTTGCGTACACTACATAAAGATATCGCGCGATACAATCAGATGGACAGTGGCGAGGATGCCCAGGAGGAGTTCGGTTGGAAGCTGGTGCATGGGGATGTCTTCAGGCCACCACGCAAGGGAATGCTGTTGTCCGTATTTCTTGGATCTGGTGTGCAGGTTTTGGTCATGTCAATGGTTACCTTGGCCTTTGCCTGCCTCGGCTTCTTATCGCCTGCTAATCGTGGCGCCTTAATGACCTGTTCCATGGTCTTGTTTGTCTCATTGGGCACTCCAGCTGGTTATGTTTCGGCAAGGATCTATAAGAGCTTTGGTGGTGTGAAATGGAAGAGTAACGTTATACTTACATCGATCGTGTGCCCCGGGTAAGTGCAATCTATATATTATATATTGTATTATGTAATTCTAATCACTTCTCTCCATGCAGTGTTGTCTTTTCGCTATTCTTTGTCATGAATCTTGTGCTGTGGGGCGAGAGTAGCTCTGGTGCGGTGCCGTTTAGTACATTGATTGCCCTGTTGGCTTTGTGGTTTGGAGTTTCTGTACCTTTGACCTTTGTTGGAGCTTACTTTGGTTTCCGCAAACGTGTAAGTTAGCTGGGATATGATGTCCTACTATACTATGATACATAAAAGTCTATATAATCTTTACTCTATACTTTTTATACGGTTTATACACTATACTCTATACACTCTCTGCTCTATTTACCTTTTCAGGCCCTGGAGCATCCCGTTCGAACGAATCAAATACCTCGCCAGATACCCGATCAATCAATTTACACACAACCAATTCCCGGCATCGTTATGGGCGGCGTTCTGCCATTTGGCTGCATCTTCATCCAATTGTTCTTCATTCTGAGCTCGCTGTGGTCCAATCAGATGTACTATATGTTTGGATTCCTCTTCCTGGTGTTTCTCATACTGATCATAACCTGTTCGGAGACAACAATCTTGCTGTGCTATTTCCATTTATGCGCCGAGGATTATCATTGGTGGTGGCGCTCTTTCCTCACATCCGGCTTTACGGCAGTCTATTTGTTTATCTATTGCTGTCATTACTTTGTGACCAAGCTATCAATCAAGGACAGCGCATCGACGTTTCTATACTTTGGTTACACGGCAATTATGGTGTTTCTCTTCTTCTTGCTGACCGGCACAATTGGTTTCTTTGCGTGCTTCTGGTTCATACGAAAGATCTATAGCGTTGTCAAGGTAGATTAGGCGCCTCTGCCCCCGCCCGCCCGTTGTGCTCGCTGCGTGTGTGTGTGTTTTGTAAATGTAGCCACAATTTACACTTAAGCCTAATGTGTGTGATTTCTGCGTTGTGCATGAACAGCCGGTTTTCTGTTTATTATAATGAACTACTATAATTAAACAAATATGTATACATATTTAATTGTATGTATGTATGTAAATGAGAGCATACATAAGTATATATATTATAGTATCTCTGCGCGCAATAATTTTATGTATTTACCGGATTGTATGAGAAAAAAAGAAACCCTTACCTCAACTTAATTTTTGGCTCTTTAGTTTCTTTAGTTTCTTAAATGAAAAATTCCAAAAAAAGAACTTAATTTCTATATCTTTAACTTGTATGTGAGGAATCCCCCCATATTGAATTCATCTGTGTAAGATTTTAAAATATGTATTTAAGTTTAAATTAATTACAATTTAACTTGCAATTCGAAAAATAAATTATACAAACCAAATTGTGCGCCATCTATCGTAGTATTCTCCAGAGAAACGTATGTCTCTGGTTGTTGCAACCCTTCAAAGCTTGCACTTTGTAGGTTTCTGTAGTGTTTTCTTTTTTGTGTTTTTGGATATATCAAACGCAAAGTTAAAATACTTGTTAAACTAATGACAAGTGAACATTCGGACAGCGATGATAATTGCGATGAGTTATCCGAGCTGCGAAATCGTAGAGAGTTCGAGACGCAGCCATCTGTCGATGTGAGTAACTATTGTAGTTCCTCCGATTTTGTTAAGCTCGACAATAATTGCGTTCTCAGGAGGCCTTCGACTTGGATGACTTGCTGCCAATTATTGGCGAGTTTGGAAAGTATCAGAAATTGTTGGTGTTTGGCATTTGCTTGCCTGCTTGCATACCCTGTGGCTTCTGTGCCTTCAATCAGCTTTTCATGGCTGACACCCCCGAAGACTATTGGTGTCGCGTGCCTGAGCTGGATCACATGGATCTGGAGCAGCGCAAGTACCTGGCCATCCCCAAAGAAATGGTGAGTCGTAACAGAAGCCTTTAGATCTTCTATACCTCTTCTTATACCTGCTTAGGAAAACGATGAACTGGTCTATAGCAAGTGCTTTACCTATGGCATTAACTGGACGCAGCTGCTTGACCAACTTGATGGGGACTTGGGGGAGAACGCAAGCATGTGGGAGCTTAACAACAGCAGCTGGCCTTTGGTTAAGTGCCCACACGGTTGGGAATATAACACCAGCCATGTCTGGTCCTCGATTGTAACCGATGTGATTAAGATACGATCAGTAAACAGCAGAAGAAACCTCATCATAATCTTCATTTGGATATGCTAGAACTCATTTACCCTGTGCATATCATATCCAGTCTTAATTGTTGCTGCAACTCTCCCATATTCAACTGACTCTTTAACAGTTCGATTTAGTATGCGATCGTGATATATATCCCACAATCGGACTGGCGGCTCTCAACTGTGGTGGCCCTGTGGGCGTATATCTCTTTGGATTGCTCAATGATCGAGCTGGACGCAGACTATCCTACTTTGTTTGCCTGGCCACGTTGCTGGCAGGCAGCCTGATGACTTCGCTGAGTAAAGATTTCTGGACCTGGGCGGGCAGTCGTGTGATTGTCGGACTGACCATACCCGCTGTCTATCAAATACCGTTCATTATCTGTAGGTAACTGTGCAATATATCTTCTTATATTGTACTATACTCTTATATCTTTGTCAGCTCTGGAACTGGTGGGGGAGAAGTATCGATCCTTTGTCACCGTAATGACGTGCACCTTCTATACATCGGGCATAATGTTGCTATCACTAGTCACATATTTGGAACGTGACTGGGTCCGTTTATCTCTGTATACCTCGCTGCCATTCTATGCGTACTTCCTGTACATGTTCGTTATGCCGGAGTCGCCACGTTGGCTATTGATGCGTGGCCGCTTGGAGGAGGCCCTTAAGATATTGGAGCGCATGGCGATTGTGAATGGTCGCCAGTTTCCGGAGGCAGTGCACAGCAAGTTGGAGGCACAAATTCAGCGAGATAAGCTAAAGAAGCAAAAGAAGAAGATCGTCAATGTGGGCATCATGGATTTGTGTCGCACGCCCAATATGCGATTGAAGACTATATTGATTACGTTGAGTTGGTTTGCCAACGAGACGGTCTATCTGGGCCTGAGCTACTATGGCCCCTCGCTGGGCAGCAATCAGTATGTGAGCTTCTTTCTCTCCGCTGTGGTCGAGTTACCTAGCTATCTGTGCTGTTGGTACTTCATGGACACCTGGGGTCGACGTTGGCCTCTCAGCTTGGCCATGATCTTGGGGTGAGCGCTTGACAGGGGATCAGGGTTTATCTAATTGTTGATCTCTAATTATCTTTCTTGCAGTGGAGTGGCTTGTGTGATTACCGTTATGTTGCCCGACGATGCCATAGATGAGACGCTTATACTCTATCTGATATCGAAGGCATTGCTATCGGCCTCGTTCCTGATCATTTATCCCTTTGCCGGCGAGCTGTATCCCACACAGGTGCGCGGCATTGGCATCGGCGCCTCCAGCTATATAGGAGGTTTGGGTCTGATTGTCATACCGTTTGTTACTTATTTGGGCAAGGAGAACCTTAAGTTGCCATTGGTCATTATGGGATTTGTCTCAATGCTGGGCGGCATGACAGGCTTGCGTTTGCCGGAGACGCTGCATCATCGTCTACCCCAGACTATAGAGGAGGGTGAGGAGTTTGGCAAGGATTGGAAGCTAAAGGATTGCATGAACTGTCGACCGCAGCCGTAAGTGGGGATTGGCAAAGGTTAAGGAAGAGTGTAAGCTAAAGAAATATGTTTGTTCTTTCTATAGCGAAATCAAATCGCCGCCAGCATCGTATGAGAACTTGGATGTCTTAGGTGGCTGCTCCAACAATGCCTCCGAGGTGGAGCTAGAGATGCGAGACAATCGCCGGGTGCGCCTGCAGCCACGTATAGATGAACGCACGCCGCTGGACATGGCGACTGCTGGGGGCGGAAGACAGCAGCATCGTGCCTCGATGAAGCGTTTGGTGCGACAGATGAGCATCATGGATACGCAGCGGACTCACGATGGCACCATGCAGCTTACTCATTGGATTTGAGGGTGCACTTTTGAGATACATAAATAGACGAAGGGGCAATAAGTTCAGCTCAGTTCGTCGATATCGTCAAGAATATATATAACTATAGCAAAGTGTTGCACATTAATCGTATTATACCTATCAAGATATCGTTACGTATCGTATTATACCTATAACAATGTCTCAAGATATCATTCATTTAATCTTAACGTTGATATCAATAAGATATCATACTAAAATATACTATATTATTGTTGTATAATAATATTTGATTAAAGATATAATTATCTCAAACAGAAGGAAACGGAAAATGTTTGAAACGTATTAATAAATAAATACAAAAATTAGACTTCCAATGCGACATATACACATAATACATATTATATATACTGCCGATATGAGCATTATGTATAACGGTTAATCTGTAATTGCTTTGATTGTTTACAAACAAAGCCTGATGTAGTATAGAATATTACATTATCACCCGATACATCCGGCTTGAAATACATGCATAAATAATAAACTATGCTAGGAAGACTGTAAGACTTCCCCAACTTCGCGATCTCTCGCTTGCGCCTTGATTTATTCATTTATGCGACTAATTCTAAAACAATTTTCTACTATAAGAACAATTTTATTGTTGTCATTTCAACTTTTTTGCGAGGAATGAAAATTGCCCGCAGCTGCAGGTCGCAGTCATCCGAAAACCAAAGCGCGGAAAGAGAGTGATAGAGAACGAGAAAGGGGAGGGGGAGCAACCTGTGACATGTTGTGGGATCGTATTTACGATAGTTATCGATAAGTTCATTAATGTAACGCGATATATTAGCACTGAAAAGCTGAGTATGTACGATATTTATCGATAAGTTCATTAATGTAACGCGATATATTAGCACTGAAAAGCTGAGTAGGAAAAGTTCAACAAGATTAAAAGAATGTATGTACAATGCCATCTATAATGCCATCTAATATGTTATACATGTACATCAGACTCGTACATCATAGCACTCATAGTGTATTATTCCATTATGTTAGTACTATGTACATAAATCCAATTCGTTTTTATTAGAGTTTCAGTTTTTAGTTATGAAAATTTAATGTGCCAATACTCGATCCAAGCCTTCGACACTAATGACTATGCCCCAAATCCCTGGGTCATCAACTCAATCAACGTCCATGGGGACTATTGCTGCGACAGATACTGATCTTGTTACTCCTACCAGCACCTTCCACATACTGTCACTGCACGAAGAGATTATTCGCGAGCTGTTTAATAAGCTGCCGGATTTGTCGGACAAGGTTCGATTGGCTTGTGTAGCTCCAAAGTTCCGTTATGCTTTCGAAAGTTGGGCTCGACAGAAGACGCACACGTTGGACGCGGAGGATGTGGAGGAGATGCTATTGCCCGATATCATACAATTGTTTCGCATTGCCGGGCCATTCATCAAGGTGCTGCTGGTCAACTGTGCCTCCTTTCAGAAGGAGTCACTGCTGGTGGAGTTCATATCACAGTATTGCATGAATCTGGAGGAGATCTACTATAAAAATGTCACCGACGACTTTCATTATCGTTCGCTTTTGTCACGCTTGACGCGATTGCGACGCGTCAGCATCGATTGCATGGACGTGGAGGATGTGCTGAGCTTCGATCTTATGAACAATCCCGACCTGGAGTCGTTTGAGCTTATCAATGGCTGTTATACGGGTACGTTATGCTAGTAGAGAGAGAGAACTTTGTTCCTGAACTATCCTAGCCTAGCCAGGTAAACATCTGTGCGGCTTCAATAAGCTCCATCGCCTTGTGCTGCGCGATTGCCTGCTCTGGAATTCCGGGGAGTTTGGCATTCCACTGAAGCAGTTGCGTGTACTTGTCTTGGACGATTGCTGTTTCGAGGTTATGAATCAATCGCTGTACCAGAAGATCGCCGAGTGTTGTTTGGAATTGGAGGAGTTATCGTTCTCCGGCAGTGATGCCAGCTTTGATTTAATCGCCCAGCTGCCACGTCTGAAGCGTTGCATCCTCAAGTCGTGGATAACCTCGAATGAGCTGAACTTGGGATTTCTCTCGGTGCTGGCGGAGAAGAAGGGCAACATGTTGGCATATCTGAAGCTGTCGGGACAATTCGAGATCAGCAATCAGCATGCACGCTGTCTGGGCCAGTTCAGTTCGTTACGGGAGTTGCATTGGTGTGACAACGATGTGCTCGACGATGATCACTTCAAGTTCTTCAATGAGCTAACCCAGCTGAATGTCTTTGGCATCTTCTGGTGTGGTCGTGTCTCGGACCTGGGTCTAATGCGTCTCATTCGCAAGTGCCCGCAGCTGAATCGGCTGGACGTCAAGGAATGCGATCAGGTTACCGATCAGCTCGTACTCAGTGCGGTCCATTGTTGTTCCAGCAATGGTGGACGAAGCTTACTGCTCAATGTGGATGGCACCAAGATAAGCAAATCTATGCTATTGGTAAAGTTTTTGGAATAATACAAGTAATCCTCATGCTAATAACAGTTCTCTCTCCTCTCTCTTTGTAGCATCCCGAGTATGTCAAGCCGGAGAACAAGCTGAAACTAAATTTTACGCGTTTTTTAGTTTAATTTGAAGAGAAGATAAATAAGGTCACAGATTGGGTCAAACTAGGAAGTATTGTATATACTCGTACCCTAACTGGCCTTAAGCTATTATTGATTTGCATCTAAATCAGCGCGTGCACGGTCCACCTTATAAAGTCTCGTTTCGTCTCTCTCTCTTTCTCACTCTCCCTCGCGGCGCAATAAATTCCCCATTCAATTGTTGTTTGAACTTTGAGGCACGATCGAGCTAGCAGGAAGCCCATTTGGCCGTAGGAGAGTTGCGATTTATTTTACCTGTGGCCTGCCGAACCTCGGGGCTTAGTCATCGCGCCAGTTCTCGGCGTTACTGCATTGCGTGCACCGATGTTGCATCTGGATACAATCGAATCGAATCGAAGTTGCCGCAGACCGCTTAGAGCTGAAGCTGACCTCGCTGAGCCTTATATAGAAGAAGAAGCCGACCGTTGTGACCGTAACTCATCTCATCTCGTTGGTCTGGCAAACGAATAGGTCTCCTTGACATGTTCAGGTGATTGTTTTACTATCGCTTGTTGTTGTATTGATCAATTAGCGAACTGAACTGGAACTGGTTCACTGCGATGACATTTGCGCACTCTTTCTCTATGTCTCTCTCTCTCTCTCTAGAGTTATATCTCGATGGGATTGCAGCGATTTCGCATCAATTGTTTACTTCTAAGATCTTGATGTATGAGAGACGTTAATATATATATTGATATATATATTTTAGTTCGTCGGGCTGGACGTTTTGACCTTATAGTGTTTCTTCTCTATTAGAGCGGGGGCAGTTCTGAAAGATCCTTTACTAGGGAGTGAGAAGAGTTTGAAAGTAGCATACGAGACATACATAATATACATACATATTGTACATACGCATAGTCAACTAACTCTTTACTCAAATGGACATGTTAAAATAACTACTTAAATGCACGTGTTAATGTAATGTACATACACATATGTAAATACATAGATGTACATAACATTAACATGTACATACATATGTGTAAAGAGTTACTTGACAGACTGTATATATGTATGTATGTACATATTACTGATAGATCTGCCAAGTCTGAAACACTTTAAAATAAGTAGAAGAATAAAAGTACAAATTCTGAAGATAATCCTTTAATGTTTTAATTATTTTATTGCGCATTTCTCAATTTTTATGTGCTCTCTTAGCTCTCAGAAACGATAGTGACGCTCTCCCGCTTCTTTTGTGTTATACAACACTATGCTATCAATTGGGTTTACGATAACTAAATAAACTTACGATAGTGTATCGACAACATAAGACTTAACATAATAGAGTATAACTTAACATAATAAATAAAATCAATAAAATGAAATAAAATGACATATTCTCGATCAGTTATCACTGCCTGTACGACCCACATGCACAGGGTATTACGGAACTGGGTGTGCTTGCAACAAAATCGAACTTTAGCTAATGCGCAATAAAAAAGTCACAGTTGTAGAATCATAAAACTTTAGCTCCGTCTTCAGCACACACTCAATTCCAAATGGAACATCATCGACAGCAGCTTAAGAATCCGCTCCATGGTCGTACGCCACAAGGGGGGTGGGGTACAAGAAACTCACGTCATTAGTTAGCAAGACTGTAATGAAAATTGCAACTAGTAGTAAGCTCCACTCCCCTCTTCCATTGCAACCCCTAACTACGCCCTTGACAATCGGATTGCAGAAGACTCAGACACATCACAAGATGAATTACAGCGCCATGTTGGCTTCTTTTTAAACCCGATAACCAGCGACACAGACACCGACTGCGACTCCGACATCGACAATTGCCTTTCGATGTTGACCAAGCTGGCGCATGACTCTGTGCTCTGTTCTGTGTTCTATCTGTGAGATGCTATCAATTGATACAAATCTACAGAGCTCGGCGAGGAGCGTGCAGTGCATGTTGCTCGCCAATAAATAAGACTGCGATTTGAAGCGAGCAACATATGAATATAGATGCAGTTATAGAGCCGCACATACAGACGACGCCGTCGACGACGACGGGACAGGTCGAGGTCACCCCAAGCGAGAAGCGGCGAGCAGCTGCTGCTGCCCCAGCGCCGCGGGTCAGTCAAAAGTTGCCATTAAGTTGCCGTGCAGCGAGTACCCGCCACCACCTGGCTACCCTCCTGCTTCTCTGGTACCTCCTACTCCAAGATGCCACTTTGTTAGCGCTTGGAAGGCACTTGTTAGTTGCTGTTACCTCTGCGATGCGACGACAATGTTCTTGTCTCATCTGTCCAGCTTGTTGTTTGGTTCCATTCCATTTTGGAGATTCGCAGATTCTTGCACACACATATTCAAATCGAATCGCGATACATTGTTGCAAAACAATCGGTAATTGAAGAAGAGTTAACTTCTTGAGCGCGGTAATCGTCGTTTAGCTGCTGATAGATCACAAATTAAAGTTGCATTATACGAAATTTATCGAGAAGTCTATGGAAATTAATAATGTAATAAGATGGAGGTGTAGCTGCTCAGACACAGAGTAGTAGTCTGATCACTTGTGATGACAGACAAACAGGCAGGCAGACTGAAGGACAGACAGAGAGACAGGAGATGACGGACTCGTCAGACATACATAAAGACAGGCAGACAATCAGTTAAGCTATTAGACAGACTGGATAATAGAATGACTCCGACAGACGATGAGAGCGCCAGTTAGACAACCAAACAGAAGACTGTTAGACAAACAGACAGTCAGACAACCAGACAATATGATAGAGGAACAGGCAGCAGACAGACAACCAGACAATATGATAGACGAACAGACCGAAAGAGAGACAAACGAAATGATAATAGAGAAACTATCGAAATTATAAAAGAAAGCCACACACATCGGCTCATAAATGGACACAAAATGAACTAAGCGATAATGAGAGAGAGATAGAAAGAAAGCAAAGCAACCATATGATAAGTATTATAATATTAAATTATATTATATGTACATATACCCTCAGGTACTCGATATGGAAGAATGAGTGTGTTCGGGTAAGATAAAAACGAAGTAAACATTCCAAATGCCTTTCTGAGGGTATTTTTAACTATATTGGTTTCTTTCTGGATAGTTTCCTTCCACATGGGTATTTTTTTGGTACCTAAAATGTTCCATTCTCAGGGGTTCTCTTTCCCATAAGGACTTTTTCCATAAATAACTTTACAAAGGAACCTTTTCTTTTTGAAAAGTGTTAAAATATACTGTATAATTAGTAGTACAGAACGATATACATATATGTAAGGTAGTTAGAGTAGAAGTAGAGTATTGACTGTACGGCCCTGAATATTTAGTAATAAAGAACGATATAGCGTAGTATTAGAGTATCTTTCTCTCTTTGCTTATAATGTTTACGAATTGACTGTAGGGCACTCTATAATTAATAGTAGAGAACGATATATGTATGTAAGGTCGCTAGAATAGAGTTAGAGTCTCTCACTAAATCTTTCTCTTCGCTTATAATATGTTGAAGTGTAATGATGTGCGTTTAATGTAGATTCTCCACTGATAGGTTGAGTACGCAAAGGTTTCTCTTTAAAAGGCTCTTTTCTTCTATACTGGTACCTCTCTCAAAGGTGCCTTCTTGTAAATTTCCACTTTCCAAGGTTTCTCTTTCAAAGGCTCCTTCCTTCTACATCTCTCATAGGTGCCTTCTTGCATGGTTCCACTTTCAAAGGTTCTTCTTTGAAAAGTGAATTTCATGTAGATGCCGCCCAGAAAGGTACTCCGTTTGATACGCCTCCTTCCTATAGGTTCCATTGCGATATGTTCATTTTGAAATAGACTCCAGTAGTGGGTTCATATATTCCCATTTGCAGCTGCTGCTCATCTTCATACGTGCGTCCATCCTGCTGAAGTAGCGTCGTCATTAGTTGCCGGACAAAGGGTTATATTTAGAGTTGCCCCATTGTAGATTGATTAAGTTGTGCGTGCACAGGCAACGTCAGATACGCCACAACGCGCTCCAGCAATAATAATAAGCGTGCTGTGTGCCGTTATTTATAGCGAAACACTCTGTGGCTCCCCCTCTCCTCCTGTAGATGCCAGCCACATTACCCGCCTTGCTGGCTGGTTGCTTGTACATGTCCGTGACGTCATATGTTTGTGGTGTTGTCTATGAAAAATCAATAAACAAAGACGTCATAACGTGTGTGCCACAACGGGGACATGCGCAGTGGCCACAACCAGAGCGAGACCGAGACCGGCAGACAGCAAAGCGGCAGCGGCAGATGCAGAGGCGGAAAACACCGGCCGGCAACGCTGTCGCGACGTTGCGCGTTGTGGTTTCCTCCAGCACGTGCGTTCATGACGTCGCCGTTGCTGGCACACGCGCTCTCTCTCTATATCTTTTACTCTCTGTCTCTTGCTCTCTATCTCTGTGGCCATCTCTTTTCAGTTGACGTCACTAGCAAGTGAATATTGCTGAACTGCTTTAATTTTGTAGCCTCAACTAGAGTTGTCTCGCTCCAGAGTGACGTCACGGTCAGGCATATTGCGTGTGCTGCATTTGATATATATATATATATGTATGTGTGTGTGTGTATGTATGTTTGTGGGCGTGTGTGCACCTGAACTGCTTTCCTTGACTTTGAGAATATATTGTATTTGGAATACCCTGTGCAGATATGGGCCAAATAGAGTTGCCAGTTTCGACAGCAACAATAAACACTCATCTGCTGCATGCACAGATCAAGTTTCTGCTGCTGTTGCGGATGAGCATAAAATGTCTACTAAGTGTTCAAGTTGTGATAAACTTGATCTGGGTAAGAGGGGGGCGCATACGCAAGAACCTGCATATGAATTCGCATCGGTTATTGCCAAATCGAGTTAGTTTGCTTCGGGCTGACTGAATTGAAGACGTTTATTGCATGTGTCGCATATTGCTTTCAATTATAAGACTACACGTTCCATTTTCTTTGTACAGCGTGCTTGACAGTTAGCGATCGAAAGACAAGGATTTAACGATGACTCAAGGGATATCGGTAAATTAAACCGATTAATAACTATTGAAAGTAAATATTTAAATAAGTGTGTTGGCAAATTGAGAGGGTTGCCAGATCACCATTGATTATACGACATCGTATTCCATTTTCTTTGTGTTTCTGAATTGTATGTGTAAAAAGAAAGTTTCTACATACATATATGAGATCCAGAGCTTTTTTATGATATTCTGTCTATGATATGCCTTTATATTATGCCTTTATATATTAATAATACTTGCTAGATTTTTTTATGCCTCCCACTCCCAAAACTGTTAGAAATAGTCGAAAGTGTTTTTCCGAAATAGTAAAGTTTTTAAACTATCGCAAAATTGCTGAAAAAATAACGTAAAAAACAGTTAACGGGAATGGGAATAGCAACAGGCGGAGGCAAGAGATGGGTCTGCAACGAGTATAGAGTACTATATAATATAATGACAATAATTTGGCACAAAATGCACCTGCAGGCACCACGGCGAATTTGCATAGGATGTTGTTGTGATGGGAGTCTCTAACGGTGTGGAGTGGTCCGCCTCACTGGCTGCGCTGACTGGGTAATGTTAAGGTGGGTCATCGACAAAGTGGGCATGTCTGGCTGGCCTAGCCTGGCCTGCCCTGGGTCCGGGAAAGAGCACACGGCGCAGCACAAACAAATGAAGCAAGAGGCGAAGGGTTGCCGCCAAAGCAAAACCAATTTATGCAAATGACTCTAAAGGCGCCGTCAGAAATGGCTGCACAGCGACTGCGGTGGTAACGCAAAGTGCCGCATGCTAATTGAAATTTGCAGAGAGACGTACGAAAATCAAAATCAAAGCTTAAATAGCAATCAAAAAGAGCGAAAATTCCTTAAATTAAGCTCACGAACTTTGTAGCGAACGATGCGAAAATGATACATGCATTAAGACAGCAACACTGGCAACAATACACACACAAACATCCGCACACAACAGAAACACTGGCAATAAGAGCAACAACACGGCAACACTGGCACAAACGTAAATAGACGTAGCAAAACGAAGGAAATTCGCCAAGGCACATTTAGAATATCATCACAAAAAAGACAAAAGCTAAACGACGAGGGAGAGAGAGAGAGAGAGGCAGAGTGGGAGGGCAAACAAGGAGTGCCAAGTTTTGGCTTGGCTGCGCGACTTTGCGACTTTGGCTTGGCATGTCATGCTTAATACAGCCAATAAAAGCAACAACAAACAGAAACAACAACAATCAGCAACAACTACAAACAACTTGGAAGCGACTTGTGCAGAGTTGAAGCTGTTTGCATGTATTTTTGGGGCACCGAGCGGGTCAGCGGCAACGCCAGACAACAACAGCAACAACAACAATAACAACGGCAACTTCTAAAAACAACAACAAAGAAGCAGCGGCAGAGGCAGTGGCAGCGCCATGCATGGCCCCCAGACCAGTTTCACTTGCGACGCTCCCAAAAATTTAACTAATATTAAAGCCAGTGTGTGTGTGTGTGCTAATGTGTGTGTGTATGCATGAACTATAGTCGCAGCACATTGCACACAGTGCAGTCGCGGCGCAGCACAGAAGAGTCGACGGCGTGGCAGGCAAAAAAAGCATTATGGGAAAAAATCTAGCGAAATCGAAAGGAAGAGCCCCATTGGAGCCCCAAAGTTGGCTGACCGAGCGACCGACAGAGCGGGCGACCGAGCGAACGACGATCTCACGTTTGTCTTTCGGCTCGGCGCATACGCCAACAACAGTTAGAAAACGTGGCTTGGAACCTGTCTAAAAATAGCCACAACGAATGCAACACACAAACACACACACACATGCACGCATACAAACACACGAGCTTGCAAAACGAACGAAAACGAAACGTTGCCGGCTTCAGCCTCAGCTACGCCTCAAACTGGAACTCAGACATATCGCAGCGGCAGCATCGCGCAGCCGACGTTGACGCTGCGCCGACGCGTTGACTCTCACATTCTCCCTCTCACACTCCAGAGTGCGGGCGTTGAAGATGCCTAAGCAGAGAGTGAGACAGAGAGAGCACAGCGATCCGCTGTCGAAGGCGTGTGTTTGTATGTGTGTGTGCATGTTATTTGCACCTCTCTGCGTGCTCTCTCTCTCTTTGCTGGGCACTTGTTGCGTTCGGCTTTTGATTTCGTCCACGCCTGTTGTTGCCCTGCATTCCTATTGCGTTGTGAGAGTGAAAAGAACGAGTAGAACAGTTGGGGAACAGTTGAGAACTGGGTCAGGATAATCGCTCTTATTTTGCTACTCCTCTCCTTTACTAGCGATCGCACATCTGTTTCGATGAATGAATTCTTGGTTCGGTTGCCGATAATTCTTATTTAATTTTATTGTTCGATACTCCGCATTTTACTCAAAAGGTATTGTTAAAATTCAATAGATTTTTAGTATTCTAAAATGTAGATACTCGATTAATGAGAAATTCAATTTCCTTATTTTATTTGTTATTCAATATTCAGCAATTATTCAAAGTCAATCAATTTTCTAATACAGTTTTTATTTAAAATACTTTGTGTTACTTTGTGTACTTTGCCACAGTTAGCAAGCGAACGCCAAGAAGACGACTATACTAGGTTCTTAAGTGTGTTAGCAAATAACAAGGAACATGCGGGGAAAGAGAATAATGTTAGAGAATGAAACTAAAGTATAAAAGACAGTCTCTTTAAAGGCTCAATCATTATATAATCTAGAAGCATTGGGGGGACTTTTGCCTACTTCCTTAATTAACTTGAGTTCATTATCCACACTCCAATTCTATATCCGATATCCTTCAAATCGTAACTTAGCCCACACACACACATACAGGAGGATAATATGTGGGCGTGTGCGTGGGCGTGGGTGAGGCGATAGGCCTGTAATAATAGAAATCGAGCGAGATGGATGCATGGACTCAGGTGATTCAGTTGAGGCGACGAAACGTCAAAAATAAACGCCAGTGAGGAGCGAAAGAGAGAGAGAGAGCGATAGTGAGAGGGAGCAGGCGAGAGAAGGAGCAGAGACAGTGCGAGGGTTTTTAATGACGCAAATGATTTCTGTGTTCACGCTGCACACAGGTGTGCATGTCTGTGTGTGAGTGAGTGTGGCATAGTATTTATGTATGTGTGTGTGTGTGGCAGAGTGTATGTGTGCGTGTGTCCCACTGTCGCTTTAGCAGGCGCAGGCGCCCTAACAACGACGTCATCGATTTTTTCTCGCACGAGCTGCATTTTGTTGCCTCTGCTGCCTCCGCCTCTGCCCGCAGCCTCTGCCCGCTGCCCATTGCTGATGATGATGGTTGGGGAATGACGTAATAGTATTACACTTCGTGCTCTCGCAAAAATAGACGAGCCGAGCCGAGTCGAGTGCACAAGGTAGGTCGGGTTCTGCGGTCGCTTCTCACTCGCTCTCGCTCTCACTCTCGCTGGCAGCTGACAGCGCTGCTAGTTTCGCTGCTCGTGGTCGGCGGCTCCTTTGCTTGGATATAGTCGCGTGTAGCCGTAAAGATAAGTTCAGTCGCGTCACAGACGCCGCATTGTTAACAACATCGATGGCAGCAAAATCGCCAACGCGCAGAACAACAATAAACAAAATACAACAAGCTCAGCTAAACATTCAACATTAAATAACTATAAAACAAAAAGAAACATTAAACAATTCGCAAACGGAAAGTGTTGAAACATATTTATTGAATTTTGTGTTTTAATTTGTTTAACAAACAATACAATAGCGCTTGTTCACTGGGCAACAAGTTGTCGCGTCTAGTCGGAAGCGGAAGCCGGTCAACGCGGGTACAGCGCGTCGTATGCGTGATATACAGTGCGTATGTGTAATGTGCAATATATAAATTCAAGCTAATTTACAGCAGTCAAACATTGTATGAAACAGTTCTTCTTAGCTCCTATATAGACCATATAACTGATACATCAAGTTATATATATGAATAGTTTGTGCCACACAGTGCGTATGTGTAATGTGCAAGTGTTTAAAGCGCGTTCTACATCTTTTGTGTAATATACATGTCCTTGCAGCGCGCATATATATAGACTATATAGACAGTTGTCTGCATGTCTGTGTGCCTGTACATGTTTGTCGAAAAACGTGCGTAAATCATTACGTCGTCGTTAGCTTACGTCGCTTACGTCGTTAGTGTGAACTGCGCAAACGTCAGAAAACAGAGATAGAGATAGATAGAGAAAGCAAGCCACACACACTCACGTTCAAGGCAAGTTCAAGTCTAAGGGCAAGCAAAATAACAGTAATAATAATGCTGGGCAAGGACATTTGTCGCGTGTCGCGTGTGTGCCCCGTGTGCCCCAGCAGTGATTATTAAAAGAAACAGCTGCAACAACTACAAGCCAAGAGGGGAATTCGAAGAAGAAGAAGAAGCAGCAGAAGGAGAGAGTAGAAACCCGCACGAGGTGCGTTCTGCCCATTTCCATCGGCGTGCTGGATCGACAGTGGCCTCACGCAGCGCGACACACAGGTGCATATAACGTTCTATGTGTTGTACTCCATTTCGTTGTCATCCCCACATCCGCACACACACACCTACGCACACACACCCATCTAACACTTGATAGTTAAGTATAATGCGCGATCGTCTTGCCTCCTTGATTGTGGTGAAGCAAGAGGCGCAGGCGTCGCTAGGCCACAACTACGATAGCAATAACAACAACAACAACAACAGCAGCGGCGGCGGCATTATTAGATTAACTGACGAGCAATTGCTAGAGCAGCAACAACAACAGCAGCAGCAACAACAACAGCAGCAGCAGCAACAGCATCTGCAGCACCAACAGCAGCAGCAACATCTGCCCACACAGCAGCTACAGCAGTTGCTACTGCCACATGCCGCTGTCATTAAGTGTGAATCCTTTGCTGGCAACGCCTCCTACTTTGAGGTCAACAACAATTCCAGCTGCAGGCAGAATCTGAATGACGCCGCCACCGACGCAGCAGCAGCAGCAACAGCCACAGCCGCCGCCGCTGTTTTGCCTGCAATAATTTATCCGTGCCGCAATCTCTTTCCTGACGGCTGCGACATCAGCTATTTGGGCTGCGCTGTCAACGTTGGTTCCGCTTCGTTTGGTTTCGCTGGAAACTGTGCGAATAGCAGCAGCAGCAACAGTTGGCACAGCAACGGAATACGAAATACGTGTATGTATACGCTCATGTATGTCCTACTGCTACTCGGTGATGGTTTGATTGCCATACGCTGCGTATACGCATTGCCTGAAGTTGCGTATACGCAATGTTTAAATTATATTCTGTGTGACAGTTTTTAAACAAATTAGAGCATGGCAAGTTAGTGTAGTATCCACATGGGTTATGGTTTATATGTATATTTATCATCTGTAAGGAAGCTTTTCATGCTGGGGTATATTGTGTATTTATATATATTATATTACCAATCTGCAGTAGCTAACGAGTTCTCTATGTATCTGCAGCTTAGCATAGACTAAGTTTTGTCTTTTTTATGTCTACTGTGTGGCAGTTCTATATTTGTTATTTAGTTTTATGCTGCTTTAGCAGCAATTCTATTTAGATATAAAGTTAGCGTTTTTGAGCTATTTTCTATACAGCAACTATTTTTGAACAAATATTTCCAAAGCTACATTGATAATTGCCAAAGTCTTCTATATTTTAAAGCAGAAGCAGTAAGAAAAGCAACAGTCACGCCACAGTGGAATACCCTTCGACCTATGTTCGTATGTATGTACACACATACATATGCGCAAACTTTGAAATTATGCTCGACAGATGGCGCTCGCCCGCTTGTCTTGTTAGCTGACACAAGCACTTGGTGTTATGCTCATACTTTCTTGAATAATTTCTGTGTTTCTTGTCCGATCGGATAGCGTAGATAATTCATTCAGCTTTGTGCATGTTAAAGCCAGAAAGTTTTATACAGGCTTACAAATTGAGTTCAACATTTGAAATAAACTTGATCTGCGTATAGTGTACAGGCATCTTACTGCCAAATTTGGTAACTCTAGCTTTTATAATAGCTGAGATCTTTTCGTTTACACAGACAGACAGACGGACATGGTTCAATCGACTCGGCAAGTGATGCTGAGCAAGAATAAATATACTTTATGGGATCTGCCACGCCTCCTTCTGCCTTTTACATACTCTTTTTTTGACCATTTTCAATGGTCATAGGGTATAATGAACACCAAAATGCGTATTATGGCACATTCTTAAATATTTCAAATTAATTTGTGCAATAAAATTGACGCAAATCCATTTTTAATCTTTGTTAATTGAGCTCAACTTATAAAAGTGTTAGCTAATTTATTTTTTTATTTCAAAAATTAAGTTTTAGCTTTTTTTGCATTGCTTTCCATCACTGATGGTAACTGATAGTTAGGGTATTAATGTGTTCCACTGCAGATCATCTATTTGTCTATCTATCTTTATATGAAGTCGTTGCCAGGCCCCTTTCAACATTCGCATTAGTTGCATACAGCACTTGTAATTACACGGCAGGGTATCTCAAATTAATTATTACCCAATCAGTGTCCGCCGTCTGCTTTGGCGCGTATTATCGGTTATAGGTAGCATTCTGCCAAGCTAAAGTAGTCGGCAACAGATGACAACAACAACAACAATAGCAACAACCATGACGCCAGCGACGCTATTAAGTTGAATGCAAAACGTTACAGCAGTTTCACGGATTATATGGCGCGGCACCACGGGGCAATACAACGTCAGCGCCAGCGTCAGCTGCGACGTCGTCGTTAGTGTTGTTATTGTAAGTTCCCCAAAACGAATCGCTTGAACTTGAACCGAGAGAGCAGAAGAAACGACCAAGACGGGAGAGAAAGTGATGAACTGCGTCAGAAGTGCATATCGTGTGTGTGCACATTGTAAATATAAATAAATAGATTCGTAATATTCATAGATCTGCTGTGCATACAGCACATATATATATACAATATATTGTCTGATATACTAGTGCCACGTGCTGATGACGTGCTTCTTGATCTGTCTGTCTGAATAATCACGAGTCATTTTCGGCTGCTGCCGCTGTTTTTGTTATTCACATTCAGTTTTTCTTCTTTCGCTTTTCTTCTCTGCCACCTGCTTATTTCGTTACGCTTTGTAATACCTTTTGGTCTGATTGGAATCGAATTTAATAGATAAATATTCATGTGCTTATTGTAGAATGAACCAAATATTAAATAATATTAACGAACAGGGTGTGAAGGGTTAAACTAGCATATATATATAATGTGTATATAGCCTTCTATAGCTGTCTTGTTAGGATGATCCCATAGTATAGTGTGGAGATAATCCTTTAATTTAATTTAATTATTTATCACGCTCTTCCGCTCGACTAAGGTCACACTTGACAACATAAGACTTAACATAATAGAGTATAACTTAAAAATTAGTTATTCATTTTCTTTTCCTTTGGTCTTCCATCAATGAACAGCATACAGTATATGCAAAGTTCCTTGTAGTTCCTTCTTTTCATTATAGTTGCTAAGTTCATTATAATTATTTGCTGCCATGTTAATTGGCCCGACTATAGAACTATCTCGGATAAAGTAAAGTTCCCCCAATCCCACAGTCAATAATAGATTGGGCAAACCTGTAATTGTTCTTCTTGCAATTATTTGGCTATTTTTATGTGTGTCTCTCTCAATTCGATTCCGCATAGTTTGTTAGTTTAGATTCCGTTTTCGATTTCAATTGCATTTTTTTGTCAATTGTCTCGCTTATTCCGTATGGCGAGTGCATTGTCCTCAGATCACGCGGCGATGTCACACTTTGGCATGCCAAAAACTTGCCGCATCGAGATCGACGAGATCTCACGAGGCGATGACATTTTTTAGCGCAGGGTATTTTTGAAACACACATTGATAGCAGAACACACTTAGGACGATTAATGCTTATGAGGCAATCTAGCCAGGAAGTCTCAGGCTTCAGCTTTCGACTTTCTTGACACCTTTTGCAATACTTTATCGATTACTATCGATTAGTTAAAAGGACTGTTCACTCGATAGGTGCCGACAGGTTTTTCAGATTACATATATATAGTAGTATACACATTTCTACTGTCAGTTATCATCGTCAAGTCAATCTATGTTTATATCTTATTTATTATAATAGTACAGTTTACATAGCATTTGCCAGACTTCGACTTAGCCATTTTTTTTAATTTTAAAAATCTTTATGCAGTTTAACCATTGCCAGAATTCATCTAGCAGGTTTTCTTCAGGTCTCTGCCGATTTGACACGGTACACTCTCTGATTATGCGTGGCAAAAAGGGTATATTAGACGTATGTATGTAAGAGACATTTATAGTACTACAATAGATGAAAGGCATTTTGATGCTGCTATAATGTAGATATGTATGTATATGTGTCATTAGCCATTAGATTTGGATGTACCAGACTGTCTGAAGGAATCAAGTTGTGCTTAAGCAGCTCCTGCAGGGTATCCAAGAGGCGTTAGAGCTTAGCGCTGCAATTGCCGACTTGTTTTGTTTTGTTTCTCTTGCCGTGTTGAGGCATCTTTATTGCCTTTTGGTCAATTGGGCTGTTTGTTGTTGTTGTCGCTAATTTGAAACTGATTGGATGGCGAAACTGTTACTTCTCGCTGTTTACTTTGTTGATAATATATTTTATTCAACATCTGCATCGGTATGATTGAAAGGAAAGAACATCCTTCTTTGGCACTTCTGCTCCATCTTCTCACAATGAAATTGAGTTGATTAAAAGCTGGAAAGAACGTGCTTCTGTGGTACTTCTTTACTGGTATTACTTTTCCTTCAGTTATCCACAATACTGTTCAACTTTTCATTTCGAAGACTGTGAATTCTCTAAGAACAAGTCCCCATTATAATAAGACGTTTTAATTGTGTGTGTTTTTGTTGTGTCCAATTCGGAAGATTGTTGTGAGCTGCGTGTGCAATTCTCTTCTCAAGGAAAACTTGTCAAATAGACAATAACAGCAACAACAACACGAAGCATCACAAATTGCTGTTACAACGTGTTGCAAAATGCAAGTCTCGAGAAAAAAAATTGAAGATTTTTTAGTCTCTGCTTAAATTTGTTTTTGTACCCTAAATGAATGAGTGAGAAAGGGTATATTAGCTGCGTTTAAATGAATGCAACTGTGAGAAGGAGGAGTACCAAGGAATGTAGCTGCAATATATTATGGCCTAATCCTTTAATCCTTTCATTATTTTATTACGCTCTTTTCAATTTGTACAGTGCTCACTTAGCTCTCTTTAACGATAGTGACGCTCTCCTGCTCCTCTTGCTATATACAACACTATCATATCGATAGGGTTTACAAAAACTAAATAAACTTACGATTGTGTATCAAATAAGGTCACACTTAACAACATAAGACTTAACCTAATAGAGTATAACTTAACTGTATAAAAGAGAAACCATCTTTACTTCTCATTCTCCTTTAAGAACCTTGTAAATCCTTATCTCAGGGGGCGTGGTTAAGAATGTAGATCCAATTTATCAATGCACTTGAATATATGTAAGTAATACTCGTATGATGACTAGAGAACAAACCTTCTCCATCTGTCGTCCTTCTTTAAGAACCACAACCACATTGCAGGGTATCCTGCAGTCGATTGCCAGCGCTGGTTGCTTTCCTTTCTTGTTTTTTTGAATTTTTGTTTTTATTGTACTTGTATGTATATATAATTGCACAGATCGTATGGTATATATACAAACATAGATATGTGGACATGTGTGTGTGTGTTCCTATGTGTGTCGTCGATTGGCTTGTTTATTTCATGTTTTTGGCGCGCAACTTGTTTGTTTGCACATTATTGCTGTTGTTAATGCCTTTGAAGATGCGCCTTTGGTCAGCAGTAGCGGGAGTGGGGAGAGGAGATCATTTATTACTTTAATTGGTAACTTCTGCGTGTAAAATGCAGTGACCGTTTAAACTATCGTATGAACTTTGCTCGTTGTACTAACGAAGTTAAAGTTGTGCACAAACATGTCCATCTCACACACACACATACACACGCTTATCCACTGCAAGGGTGTAAAAATAAACCGTAATAAAGCGAAGCTCTGAGAATGTGATATAGCTTTGATGGCGTAATCGACGTCAGTATGTTTGGGACGACAATACGCATCTATAAGCAGCTTGGCAAATGTGTGTGTGTGTGTGTATTTGTGCACTCTCACTTGCTTCCGCTCTTGTTCTCTTATTCTTTCTCTCTCTGTGCGATTTAACACCAAAAATAGTTCACAGCCGCGTTGTGACGTCATTGAATATGTGGCCAGCTGTAAGACAGGGTCGTCGCCGGTCTCTCTGTATACAACAACACGCCACGGTGAGCGCGCGTGTGTTGGGTGTGTGTGTAAAACAGCTGAAAAAGGAAAAGTTAAATGCGACATGAATTGTGTGCGTGTGTGTGTGTTAACGCATGCTCTGCCCGTCTCGCTTTCAAGGTCATTTCTTTCTCTCACTCTCTCCTTTTTTACTCTGTCTATAATTTTTTGTCAGGCTCATGATTACTTCATACATGTGCGCCAGGTTACAGTAACTTAAATCCTTCGAAATGATTAACTATTCGATATACGATAATAAATAATATGATTTATTTAGTATTAAATACCAATTATTCCCTGGCACACACCCCCATACACACATACACATGAACATACGTATGGTGTCACTCTGTTTATGGCGAGCCCTCCATACGTAAACACACAGGCAAGTGTACACACACACGCACACATCAATACAGAGAAACAGGTATATATAGACACACATTTTTGTCCCTCTCTATTGCATTCGTTGGCGATACGCACTTGAAAATCATGACGTCCTTGGCTGTGGACTTGAAACAACGCCTGCTCCCTACCCCTTTCCACACGTTTTGTCCGTTCCTTGCTGTCCCACATGTTCCAATGTGCGCGTATTCATGGATCGATAACGAGCCGAAGTTAAAAAGGACTCGTCGTTGTTTTTACCGTTTACCGCTTGTTGCCATGTCCAAAATAAAAGTGATGACGTCAACGAGAGAGAGAGACAGAGAGTGAGAATGCGAGTCAGCGCATTCTTTAGAACTGTCCGATAAAGTTGCTGCAAAACACATTCGTATCGTATATCCTTGCCAAGGGTCTTCAGTCTTAATGTACGTATGTGAAAAGTGTTTACATATATTACAAATGATTTAAATTTACTTTAACAGTTATCGATTTCGATAAGCTTACGAATTAAAAGTTATCCGATTGTTTCAAGGCTATTTTCGTTGAGGTATTCCGCACTTTATTTCTAACACTCTTTTATTGCAACTTTTTCTTATCTATCTTATTATTATACATATCTCTCGAAACATAAAATCTAGCTCTATCAAGTAGACGACTTATAAAACCCATTTAAATATCGTCGCAACAATGGAAATAAATGCAGGCACCGAATCCTATTAACGAGTCAAACATCGCGTAGTCGCGTTAACAATGTGACAAGATTGTCAAATAGCAACAACGCAACGAATCAGACGGCGCATTCTGAAACGCGTTCTGAATCATTATATAGCATATGTATATGGTATATATACGAACATACGTATGTATAGTATGCTGCATAATAAATAGCATTAGCGCTATTCAAAATACTCGCAAGTGTTTGTATAATCACGGCTCCCATTTAGCCCATCCCCGAAATCGACTTACTTACCATAATACAATGTTTGGTGCAATAAATATCAATAAAGATATTTAAATTTAGAACAGTGCAACTTTTTGGCCAGCCAACGGAATAAATTACACTTTTTGCAAAGTCACAACAGTCAGCAACAGCAACTGAAACTGAGACTCAAAATACAAAAGCGCTTTTTATAGCAAATACATGTGTATAATATGTGTATGGCTAAACAAGTCTTTCTACCGTCTTATTAGCAACTCTATTGTTATAATTTGAACAAGTTGCCCAAAAGAACCGCATGTTAAACTCTGGATTGCAGTTCAATTTGTTCGGTATGCTATACATATAAGGATATTAGTGAAGATTAAATAATCTGCAACTTTTTGCGTTCTTAAGATACTTTAAAATATTTAAGTGCAAATCCGCTTGATTGAATTTTAAACTTACAAAAGTTATATTTAATTGAAAATCCGCTTGATTAGAACATTAGCACAATTTTCTTTGTTTTTCAATCTACTTAATACGAAAGATTCTCAATTTAAACTAAAAAAAATGTTCTATATGACGGAGACTTATTGTTAACTTCTTCCATAATTTTATCTCGACTTTTTTGATTTGTGTAGTGAGTCCCTTTGCCTTTTTCTTAATGTTTTATGTGCGTTTTACTCTTGTGTTTATAAACACACGTAGCAACTCTCCTGGGGCGACACTCGATCTTAATATGTATCAAGATTCCACAATCAATTACAATCCTGCTTTTCTTACCGATAAATCTTAAATAAACTTCAATAAGGCGCGTTGTTTTAAAACAACATCTCCTTTTCCGACATATATATATTATAATCCGTTTGATTGCATTTTTTAGTTCATTCTGATGAGTTTTTCTGTCCGTTATTTGCACAAATTTAGTTGTCATTTCTCAGTCTCAGTTTTCAATGAAGCAAAGCAAAGCAAAGAAGACCGCGAGAGCAGGTTGAATTATAGTTAGCTTGCGAAACTAAATGCGCTCGCCATAGACGTGTCTGTGACTTTGGTGGCCTTCGGTGAGCTTATACTATTCCGATTAAGACGCCAACGAGATGGCCCGCTAACAATTGTCGATGTTAAATTTAGCCCATGCACTCTCGATGCTCAACTGGATGCAATTGCCGCAAAAAACTTAAGATAAAATAAAAACGTCTAAGATCTCAGACTGACCAAGAAGCTGTTGCTGCAATCACGTCATGTATGAATGGATTCTGTGCAAAAGATGTGCCCAATCGGAATCGAGACCCAGCTGCAGTGTAGCCTTCACTGCAAGCTGAGTAACTGGGGGATTCTGCTGCTAAATTCCCCAAGGCGACATTTTATCATCTGCAGTACATGTGTGACCTTACCACATCACAACATGCAGAGTTCCTTTGCTTAATTAACAGAATAATCAGTCTCTGTGGATATTGATTTCCTAAAAGTAACGTTCTTTTAAAAGATGATCACTAATTAATTTCCTTTCGTTTTGTTACACCAAGTTAATTGAAGAAGGTTAGGCAATTTCGCTTTGAAATAACTGTGTGTCTTGATCTGTAATGTTAATTAGTATAAGAGTAAATAAGCTGTTCTGGTAAATTTTAATGTAATGTTAAAAACCATAATTAAGTTAGTTGTCCACTTGCTCATGGAATGTCAAAAAGAAAAGAAGTGCACGAAGCAGAAGCTTATATTAACAATTAGGAATATATATACATATAACAATTACTTCTTTAGGAAGATTTGCCAACTCATAGAGACGAAGTTATCAAAACATATTGTTAACTATAACAGGCTTCAGATGAGCGTTCACTTCTCGGATGGCCAAGTCGTTAGACCTTTTGGTTATCCGTTGACTTGCCTAGTTAACTGTTGAATTGGTCTGACGTCTGACTTGCGATGCTTGCCATGGCAATTGGTCGGCAATGCAATTGTGGCAAATTCTTTTGTGTGCGCGGGTTTAACATTGAACTTTTTGTTCAGCCAATCGACAACGACATAAGCTACAGATACAGATAGACTCGACACAGACTCGATTCCCACAGCATCGAATGATTTATGGCTAAGAAAAAAAGGCAGCAAGCAAGCGTATGTAAAAAGGCATAAAAGGTATTCGGTCGATCGCCATTGTAGCTATTGCGGATCTAACGGGTGAAACGAGAACCTTGTGCATTTAACACGCCACACGGAGGCAACCACAGTAGACGAGGAAAAATACACACCTTCGGCAGATCGAACGCTTCTTAAAACGAAACAACAAAAAAACCAACTTTAATAAAAAGCACTTTACAAAAGGCGTCGACTAGTGGGATCGACTAGAAAGATACTCCGTATAGTCGTTTTAATCAACACATCAATAAAGTGTCATCCCAATTCATTCAAATATGCATTTCAATTTCATATCATTCAGCTTTGGTTGTGTATGCCTTGCATTTCTTGAGTGTACACACTTATTTGAATACTAGGTAAATATTCTCACAATTCTCTCACACCTATTATACCCTTTTTCATTAATTTTCAATGAGTATAGCTTATAAAGAGTACAATGAATTATGGGGCAAGTTTTCTGTTATGTCTCTATCTCCTTTTCTCTCTCTCTCTATCGCTGCGCTTGCCAATCAGCATAATCACTTGCTGGCAATTGTATATCGATCATCGATCAGCGGAAAGACCTTGCGCATCGATTGGCAAAAAGAAATGCGTACAATTATTTACTCAGAGCTTGATCAACTCAGTTGAAAAAATCAGATTACGAATTCGATGCGAATTTGTTGTTGCTCGCGTGCTGTGCAATTAGCATAAATTAATATTGCTTTACGGTAAAACATTCGCGCGATGACACATTGCAAGCGAAGAGGGAGACAGACAGAGACAGCTAGACTGAGGCGACGACAATCGGACTAATGCTCATGATGCGACTCTTGATGAGAGTAAAAGTGATTCAACCGGTTCTAATTCTATTTCTATAGTTATCCGCTTGAGTTACGACCATGCCGCGCACTAAATACTGAGCTTAGAATCGAACTCACTTTCAATCGAGACGAGTATTATATGCAGTAAAAAAAAGAATACAACAAGAAGAAAGCAAATCTTGGTGTTAACTCGTGATTTGCCTTTGAATACCCTGTGCAAAGTCACAAGAACGCGTACAAATACAAACAAGATGAAAGCGAACGGGGAATTGGTGGAAATTGATAAAGAACCAGGGTTATTTATATGTACATATATCGTGTATATAGTCGATAGAAAGCCTATTTAAGTATGTTACAATCGAAAAACTCTAACGCTATTCATATGTTTATCGTTTTAATATTAGAATAGAATCTAAATCGATAACAAGTTTAAAAAATAAAAGTGAGCCAGGTTAAGTTGATAAGTATCGATAAACTGACATGGTACCACATTGGCAGTTGGTGTTATTCAAGCCAGACTAAGCTCTTTTTTTGGATACATCTGCTGGCTCAGCTTTAGCTTCCTTGTCGTCCTGGCTCAAAGTCGTGACTTGAACGTGGCTGGGGAATCAGCATGCGATCTTCTCGACAGCGTATTAAAATGCCACGCTAATTGTTAGTATCGGCCAACACTAACATTGTACGAAGCACCTACTCCTGCTGCCTGTTCCCACTGCTCGGCCGACAATTAAGTAATAGACGAAGACTCTGTTGCGTGTTTCCAGTTGTCAGAGATGCTGCCAACAATAGCAACAATTAACTAGATAAACCTTTATGAGCAAGTGGCAGCAGACGTTGCCAGAGACAGAGCCACAGTCGGTGCCCCTTTCCCAAATACAGCGAGCCTCCGAAATGCAAGGCAAGGCAAGGCATCGCTATCGGTGTCACTGACTATTAATTATTACCAAAAGTGCCTGGCTACGCCGTGTGTAGGTGAGGTAGCCAAGCTAGCCAAGCTGTGTGCTGTACAAGAAGTTGCCCAATATACTCCCCGAATCGGTTAGACGTGGATCGCCACTTTCCGGTTAACAGAGATTGCAATTAATTTGTAAATAGTTGGAAATGGATAATTTGCATTAAGATTCGCAAACATGCATTAAGAATGTACGCACACGCACACACACACACATACAAGTGAATTCCTAAGCTGTCTTCAGTGCTGCCAGAATTTTTGAGCTGAATTTTATTCAGTTGCAATAAGAAAAAAGCTGTTTGTTTGGAGTTTTACAGCTAGATATAGCAATATTTTTGATTTTGATGGAAAAAATGCTGGCCTGGCAACACTAGCTGTCATGTCTGTCTGAAACTGTGAGAACTTGTCAGCTTCAGCTCCAGCCCAAGGATAGCAAGCAGCTCTCCATCGTAGCAGTCAGCTTTTGAACAGGCGCGCCGTCACGGTACTGCTGCCCTACTGGTCTAAGACAATAGCTTAATAAAACAATTATGGAAGCTTGCGCGCAGTTTTGAGATCAACAAGCCCAGCGGGTTAGCTAAGGGGGGGTGGTAATGATCGACTATGCAATACCCTAGACTCGATGTAATTAAATATTCTTTAATAAAATATTAAACTACTCGGCATGGAGATCTATAATCCAATAACAATTTCTACAACTCTCCTGCTTTCCTGTATAGTCTCCCACACCTTCTGCCGTCTTTTACACTCACTTATACCTTTGTTGGCAACAATTAGCTACAGGGTATTAAGAGCACGGCACGCTGAGACCTTTTAAATATCGATGGCAGCGTCGTTGCAAGAAAACAAAAATGTATCACACCTTAGTTAACCCCCGACACCTTGCAGGCAACGACAAACCTTTACGCTTCGGAATGTGCCCGCAAAATTGCAAATGTCGTGTCATCACAATATTTTTTTTTTGTTTTTCTTGCGCTTCGACAATAGCTACAATAAACTAATAGTTCGATTTTTGAGCCATGGCAGATGCCAGGCAACTTCAAAGCGAAACAACCCAAACCCAAAACATAAAGCCAAATAAAAGCGAAAAACTGGGAGAAGCGCCTGAAATTGAACCAAACTTTGAAATTGACAACGTACAAGATGAAAAACAGCGAGCTGTAAAACAAGTATGGAGTACGATAGTGGCAGGTGACACGACTGCAAGATACTCTACGAAAGATTGTGTATAGATTCTTTTAGCGCTCTGCAAGTCAAAAGGGAACTCTAAAGAAAGAGATCGATAGAGAGGAGGTGCTGTTTCTAGATCTAAGATACTTTTTAGAAACAGTAAAGGGTGTCAGGTGTTAACTGTTATCAAGAACCTTAACACTACATAACATACATCTTCGACTACTTCATCTCACACACATTCGCAGATAGGTAGAGCTAAACATGCCCATTTTCACCCATTTTGCGATGGGTGCAGGGTGCGCATGGCTTGTCTAATGGCCAAAAACTGTGAGCTTGGCTTTTGGGAGCGTTCCGTGAACTCCACGATGTCTGTGTTGCCAGCTGGCGCTCGAGCTGAAGCTGTAGCTGACGCTGCCAGCAGCTACTACAAGCACCAACAACGACAACGACACCGACACTAGAGCCACAAATAATACCGGCAAAGAGTGCGACGAGTGCTAATGATCATCATGATGAGGTTTTCTTGATGTATTGCCCACAAAAGATTTCACAGTGTGCTTCGAGCTTCGTTGGTGCTTCGTGTGCTTCATTATTGATTTAATAACCGTCTTGAAGACACGTTTAAACTGCAGTCCAAGCGTGTGCAGCTTGGCTTCGAGCCTGAGTTAGATTTAACTCATTGTTGCCATGCCTAGGATCATGCTATTAATTCCACACCAAGCCAAAACAGAGTTGTAAGCTCCGATCCACGAAACCAACCAAAAACCATGCAATGAGATGTAACCTGATGATGGGATATAAATAATATGTGTGTCTGTGTGTGAGTCTGTGGGAAGTGGGATGTGCAGCGATGATGATAATGTTTTCAGTTTTCATATTTCTTTTGGCTAATGCATTATAATATATATATCTATATTTATCATTGTTTAATAATGGACACTTATAAATGCAGAGGGCTCTGGGTGGGGATAAGTAGCTGCATAAAATGGAGATAACTCAAGCATAATTAATTGCATCTTACCATAGACCCAAAAACTTTAACTTTATCAATCATTTTTCTAAGGGTCTTGAATGCAGTTAAAATTTCCCCTGTAGCTCTTAAGTTATTCCGTTTGTAGAGCTTACTGTACCTCCATGCACTTGCCAGATACAATATCTAAATTTAGATATGCGAAAATTACAATTTCGTTAGTGCAGCACACACCGTCAAATCAAATCTTCCACCATTGAGAAAGAGATATGGGTTAGGCTCAATTTGCGTCCCAGCAGTCGGCACGACAGCAGCATAATGAAGTTTGGCTTGGATTTTTTGGAACTTGCCTGAGCACATCTCGCACATGCCCAAGACAAGCTATACTCTGGGAGGGGGAAGAAGAAGGGGAGAGGGGTCTTTGGGTGCAGCAACCCACTTTGGAACTTTACTCGCTTTGTTTTGTGGTGATCAAATTGGACCTTAGTCCAGACCAACCAACCGGTCTGGCAATCTTTACCAGATCTATCAATTGCAATCCTTTGTATACTGTACGGTAGACAGGTGCATTTATGGAAGACCTGAACAGAAGACTATATAGTAGATAGAAGATATACACATATAATGTATATAGGTTATGGGCATGAGTTGGATAAATATACATATACCAGACCCTCCTGAAACCAGTTAAAGAACTGATACTACAGAGTATCCAAGGGTCTAGTGTGTCTTTGTTTTCATGCAGAAGATATTTATTTGAGCTGCGTCTGATCTACACAAATCTTCAATCTGTTGCCTATTCTTCATCAAACAGATAATTATACACATTATAGATACCTCTTTCTATCTGGTTTCATTCACTTTCTGTTGGTTCGGTTTCTTGAAAAAGGAGATAAAGAGAGACCTAAATAATGTACGAGTGTTTCGATTTGAATGGGTCACTTCATTTGCGATGATTTTGAATATTTTGAATCAGGATTTAGAACTGGTTTCGCATTTGCCGCATTAAGTCGGTAATCTACGCATATGATTGCATCTGATGTTCATCTACACAAATGATTTAACACTTTGATTTCAGTCAAACCTGTTTTCAGAACAAACCAAACCAAAGCAAACCAACTAACTAACTCTGCATCTGAACGAACGGTAAATCTCATATTAGAATTCCATATGCTAATTTCCAAATGGATGCGAATCTCATGCAGTTCCATGATTTTAACGATCCCACTTCTATCGCATATAATCGACCCTGGACCGTCTGCAATCATATCGTCGGCAAATGGATTTGTGGTTGCTTATGGCTTAAACGATGACAGGTCTCTCTCTCTGTTCCTCTCTCTCCACCTCTCTCTCTCTCTGATGCAGTTTTGCCCACACATGCCACGAAATAGTGTTTCAGTTGTGATTCACTCGTATTGGATGTCCGATTCCGGCTCAGGCAATGAAATATTCGCAATGGCCTTCAATGCTCTCATTGCAGAGATTCGTATCGTTGACCCAGACGTAACCGAGTGTAGTGATCGTCTTGGGGCTTACTTAGCGTATATTAATGCATGCAAATTCACACGAATCATTGCGATAATTTACCACATACTCTGCCCTCAGCTAAAGCTGCTATTATTGGGTACATCAAGTAAATGAAAAGCAGGGTCTATCTGCAGTATCTTTGAATATTTGCTTTACTTTTGTCTCTGTTTTTACAGCACGTGTTTAAAGTATAAAGATTGCAACTTGGCACAAAGGTTCCTCTGTGTAGATCGTAGCAAGTGTTAAAGAGATACTAATGCAACTTAGCATAAAGGTGATTCTATGTATATCAAGTTTAGTTTAAATTGAAATACCAAAAAAACAATACTTTAATTGTGTGTAGGATATCTTACAGTTTCTCTACACTAACCTGGTCCTAACATGATTCCCCATTGCAAGTTAAAAACTATGTTAATTGCAGGAAATTTTCGAAGCAACTAGATCTTTGCACAAGTTGCAGAGGAACGAGGGGTTGGGCAATTAGTTGGAACAGAAAACAATGAGGCTGAGGATGGGGAACCGGCGATTGCATAAATCAATCAAATTGGGCTCTCACTCGACGACCATTGGGTAATAGATCCAATTTCGATATGAAATTCAACCCAGACAGACACAAGACTGTTTGGGGTCTTCTCTTTTTTTTTGCACAACTTTAAATACCAACCCCATTACCTATTGCCCATTAAGTATTACGTTTTGTGCCGCATCACTGCAGCAGAAAGAAGAAAAAGACGAGACGAGCATCAATGCAAATCGATAATTAATAGTGAAAGTCGAGTCAAGTCTCAAGTATCTCTGGCTCAGCCTGTAATAAAGAGGCAGACGAACGGCCTCATCATCAAGGTACTGCAGGAAGTTTTCTCTAACCCAGCCAGCTCTACTGCGACAATGTCTACTAAGCTAGTCTCCATCGTCGTCGTCGTCGCTGTCGCTGTCTTCATGGATTTCAATGGCGATAGCATCGACGCCTCTGCCTGCACCAGCGTACCTGCAACGACTGACTCCTTGGCCCAAGCCCCCAAAAACCCATTTGTATAGCGCTCTCTCACAATACTTCACACGAAGCCGTACCCAAGGCGCTTCGCCTGCGCCTGTGTCTGTGTCTGGTTTTTGGTGCAACGCTTTAGTCTGTTGTCCGCAGCGTCATCGGAGCACCCACTAACTCAATGACAAAATGCCAGCAGTGCCGGCGCTGTAGCTGTAGCTGAGACTGAAGTCACCAAGCCACACAGCCAAGCACAGCCTGACCCGGTGCGAGCCAGCATTGCAACGTTGTGTCCATACCACAACGCATTACCATTTCTTCGGGTCACTGCACAAGTTTGTCTTAGCAACGCTCTTCCCAGTTTCAGTCCCTTACCCTGCACTCCCCACCTGCCTGTGTGTGTGTGCGGTGTCGTCTCGTCTGTCAGCTACGGCAGATGCATATGTCCAAGTCCATTGATCAGACGGCAGAAGGCAGAGCGAGCGTGCAATCGAGTTCGCAGTTCAAAGTATATGGTAAGACGAGAGACGTTGCAGCGCTTGCATAATAATATGTATTAACAACATTATATAAAAACAAGTAAGCTAAAGTCGGGTGCAAACGACCAGCAGATACCCTACACAAAGAAAGCCTTAGGTTCTCATTGTGGAACAGAGACAACAACTTTATAAACTACTTGATTAATTTCTGTGCTAGAAACTTAATGAATCTTGCTAGATTTCGATTACTATCTCCACTCATCTCTCTCTATAAATACCGCTGATCTTGTATCTTAATGAACCTTAAAACATATAGATCACTATCTACATTTATTCTCTTTTATAAATAGTATACTAGATCACAATATCCACTCATCTCTTTCAATAAACTCCGAAGAATTGCTTACTTGTTGGTAGCATCTTCAGCACTACCAGCAATTCGACAACTTCATTTCCCCCAATTCCCAATTCCCTACTGCATTTAAAATTCACTAGCCAGCTACCCCAGGAGTACCCAACCCAAATGGATTACTGTAGTCAATAACATAACGATCGTAGCGCGTTTGCCCATGGGTAATAAAAACAATAGCACATTGTAATCTTCAATTTGAAATCTTGCGCTCTTCCCGGTAGCTTTTTATGCTACGGTAGCTTACGGTAGTTATGCCGCTTTTTTGTTTCTGAATATCCCTCTCCCTCTCTCTCTCTCTCTATCTCTCTCTGTTATCTGCTACAAAGGGTATCGATCAATTGCTTTCTAAATAACCGAAGGCATTACAATGATATTTAATTTCGATTTTAGGCTTTTGTTATGTTCGTTGTTGCATTGTTCAAAGACTTTACGAGTGTGTGTGTGTTTAGATGGGAAGAATAATTTTACTGAGAAATTACGATATGAATTCCATGTTCATAAATCAATTTTGCAATGATAATTGAAATTTTTAAAAATATTTTGAAGCTTTTAAGTATAGACTAAAGTGTAAAGGATGGTGAGGTAACTTACTCCCAGTTCTGATTTGTACCTGAGTTGATAGTATCAATATACGAGTATACCCTACAGTACTTTGCGGAGTATTGCAATTGAGCTCTTACCCTACTTACTGAGGCTCTTGTTGTGTCTCTTGCACAGTCCTAACATCAGTTTTAAGGGATTGCCGCAGCCGCAGCCGACATGCGACACGACTCTGAGTCTAATTAAGAAAAGTTTGCGTGTGCAGCCCATGACAATTGAGCAATGATTTTTGGCAATTCTCTGCACTCAAACTCAGCTACATACTATACCAATACACGCACATATATATATATAAAAGCTTGCCATTACTGCATGTCGTTAAAGTAATCGCCTGTGGCATTTCACCCGCTTTCATATCATAATCCCGCCCTGGAGACTTGGCATTCAAAATAAATGCCAGCATTTTAATAAGAAATTTTTCACACTTTCTATTCGCACAGGTGCCGAAAGCACAGCAAGTGATCCGCATAGAACATCAGCAGCCAAGAAACTTGGCAGCAAATTGAAAAACCTAAAAGCTGAAGAAGCAACTCGTACTGGAAGCGGAGCGGGTAGTCCTCTAGACCCGACAAAAGCAGCAGCAACAGTAGCAGCAGCGGAAGCGGAGGAGGCTGCCACATCATCTATATCAGCTGCAGGCACAGACTCCACTGCAGATACCAAAATCAGCCAAGTGAGGCCTCCAAGCCAAGCGACCACAAGCATGTTACTTTTGCAACCCAATGTAAGTTTAATATATGTATAACTAAAGATATAACGAGGGTAGTTCTACTAGAAATTATAGTATTATTACACTCGTCGTCTAGAAGCAACTAACTTTCACCACAATAGAGCTGGAAAGAACATCGACAATATATCGATACATCGATGTTTTTCCAGGTCTACACCACAGCGCTGCAAAGCGAACGCAGACAGAAAAGACAAATTCCTCTATTCTGGAATTGTCCCGTTATCCTTATTGTATGCAATAGCCATCTTATTCTAGCATTAGCATATCAAAGATGCTTTTGCATTTGTCCAGATATGGTCATGTTTAATGCATACTTATGTATACAATTATGTTCATTAATATATAGACATTTACAACAAATATAGGCAGACATTTCGTAGAGTTAACTATTATTTTTATAGCAATAATCCGAGTTCATTTAGTGCAGATGTTAAATGTAATTTGTTAAACACAAATCTGTTAAAATTTCTTGATTGAAAATTATGCTAACCTCGCACAGGTGGTGCGTAAAAATTGTCTGTTTGCCAACTCCATGGAATCTGAATATATCTCTTTCTATGTAATAATGCAAATAGCTGTGCATATTGCAAAACTAATAGCTGCTGAATGGCTACGCTAATTGCCCGCTGTGTGTGTGTGTGTGTGTATCTACGAAGTCAGGGAGGTGAGAACCTCAAACAAACCTCTGCAGTGGCAACATGTATGAAAATAGGAGAGGCAAGTTAAAACGACTGTGAGTTACCGTGTACAATAATACCTTGAAATACCTCAAGCAAGTTGTTGCTAGTGTCCCTAACCCTTAATGCTACTACTCTTCTATGTGGGCAACACATCAAGTAAGAAGAGAGACGAAGTAGTAAAGCAAAGTTGCGATTATGAGTTACTCAGTACTTTGTCTTAGCCTACACCTATCAAGTTTGCCCATCAAAAAGGCCTTCCCTACCCTGAATCTGTACAACCTAATGTAATTTAAATTTGTGCTTAGGACTATCCCATTTATAGGGTATAGGGAATGCCAGGTAAAGCAAAGCAGGTTTGACTATATCAGTACTTAGTCTTAGCCTTCAGCTATCAAGTTTGCCCATAAAAAACTTAGAGTCCTTTTCTACTCTCACTCTGTAACTCCTTATGCAATTTAAATTTGTGCTCAGGACTACCCCATGCTACAGGTTATAGGGTATACCAAGTAGAGCAAAGCAGCTACGACTATGAGTTACTCAGTACTTAGTCTTAGCCTTCAGCTATCATAATTTCCCCCTCATAATATTGTAGATCTTCTCAACTCTTACTCCTCATGCAATTTAAGTTTGTGCTTAGCACTACCCCATGCTACAGGGTACAGGGTACAGGGTATACCAGGGCATAACAATAGCTTTCTAATTGACTACAATCTGTTTGATTGTTGGCAAAACAGTGAGTGCCAAAAAATGTTTCCAGGCATAACCAATTGGAGCATTGTGCGATTTGCAAATCCCATTTAAGGGTTGAAAGGGTCTGCACCAATCGGGGCAGTGTACGGCAGCGCGCATGTCTACTTGGGCTGTGCTGACTCCACCTACCAGGCTAGAAGCGAGGACTATGCTGAGGCTTAGTTGCAGCTCCACTAATTCAGAGTGTCCTGGCTTGTCTTACCTTGCAGAGCTCGTTCAATTCTCTCTCGCCCTTCGACAATTTCTCAGCGCAAAGCGCGACTACGACGACGCAGGCAACGTCCGCCGTGGCTGCACTGGCGAGTAATGTGGGACATCAGCAGCAGCAACAGCAGCAGCAGCATCATCATCGTCATCATCATTCGCAGTCAAGTGCTCAGCAGAGTCAGTTGCAATCCTTGCCGGCATCCAGCAGCCACAATTCGCTGCTGTCGCATGAGGAGGATCAGTTGATAAACAACCTGGCAGACGCGGCGGTTTCGCACAGTGAACTCTTCTCGGATCTATTCTTTCCCTCGGACTCGAACAACTCGTTGCTCTCGCCAGCATTGGAGCACTCGCCAGCGTTGGCCAGTTACACGGACACACAGTGCACAGAGCCGCAGCCCGAGGACATCACCAGCTCCATTGAGAACCTAACCAAGTTGACTTGCATACGCGACAAGCGCATCTCCTCCATACAAGAGCAGCCCCCGGCAGCAGCGGGCGGCAATCCCACCTCCTCCTCCGCCGAGCATCATCATTCGCTCTGTCTTCTCGGCTTGCGTTCGAGCAGCGATCCCGCCATAGCGTTACACGCCCAGCAGCAGCAGCAGCAGCAGCAGCATCACCAGCAGCAACAGCAGCAGCAACAGCAGTTGCAGGCAGTGCAACTACAGCGACACGGCGTCAGCGATCTACTGATCTCTCCTATTTGTGGCCCACTCTCGTGCGGCAGCAGCTTGCCCAGCTTTGAGGAGACCTACTCCCTCAAGTATAGCAACGGCAGTGCAGGCGACAGTCCCAAGCAGGGTGCGCCAACTGCCCCAGTGGCCACGCCCACGGACCAGATACTGACACTCAAAATGGACGAGGACTGTTACCCGTTGATCGCTGGTCTGAGCACAGTTCCTACGGCCCGTCATGTGCAGTCGCTGCATCAGTCGCTGCCAGGCCAGGCGGCACCACACATGCCACATTCCAGTGTCGGGCAGGGCAACTGCAGCAGCAGCAGCAACAGCAACAATGGTTACAACTATCATGGTCACTTCAATGCCATAAACGGCGCCACCTCCACCCTCTCGCCAAGTTCCTCGGCCAGCTCGCTGTATGACTATAGCGGAGGCAGCCAGACCGATGGCTTCTATGGACAACAACAGCAGCAGCAGCAGCCACAGCCACAAAGCTTTCAGCATCAGGTAAGTGTTTAATCTTAGCCAGCTAATCCTCTCCAGCTGCTTATGGCGCATCTCTCTTGCAGAGTTGCAACACACTCAATGGGGAGCGCTACTCCTTGCCAACTTTCCCCACCACAATGACGGGTCTAGAGGGCAGCGCCACCACAAGCTCCAGCACCACTAACAATGTTGGCTCCACTTCCGGCTCTGTAGTCGCCTTACCCCTGATGCGTCGTGCCTCGTTGCCCATTCAGCGCTCCGTCTCGCCAGCCACAGTGTCGCACAGTCCAAAGTTGGCAAAGATGACGCTAGGAGCGCGACACGCGCCACTTCAGGTGCAGCTATCTTCCACACCCAGCGCTACCGTGGACCTACTGCAGACTCCAAGCAGTCGCCTCATGCAGGCCTCAGCGCCCTCACAGCTGTGCGCCGTGTGTGGCGACACGGCCGCATGCCAGCACTACGGTGTGAGAACTTGCGAGGGTTGCAAGGGTTTCTTCAAGCGAACCGTACAGAAGGGCTCGAAATATGTGTGCCTCGCGGACAAGAGCTGTCCCGTGGACAAGCGACGACGTAATCGCTGTCAGTTTTGTCGATTCCAGAAGTGTCTTGTTGTGGGAATGGTCAAGGAAGTCGTGCGCACCGATTCGCTAAAGGGTCGCCGCGGACGTCTGCCCTCAAAGCCGAAGTCGCCACAGGAGTCGCCCCCATCGCCGCCCATCTCATTGATTACGGCCTTGGTGCGTAGTCATGTGGACACAACTCCAGATCCCTCCTGCCTGGACTACACACATTACGAGGAGCCGCTCGATCTACTCCAGTCGCCAGTCGCCTGCAGCATGAGCGATGCTGACAAGGTGCAGCAATTCTATCAGCTGTTGACCAGTTCCGTGGATGTGATCAGGCAGTTTGCCGAAAAGATACCCGGCTACTTGGAACTGACCGTCGAAGATCAAGATCTCCTGTTCCAGTCGGCATCGCTAGAGCTCTTCGTGCTGCGCCTCTCCTATCGCGCTCGCAGCGATGATACCAAGATGATCTTCTGCAACGGCACCGTGCTGCATCGCAGCCAATGCCAGCGTTCCTTTGGCGATTGGCTCAATGGCATCATGGAGTTCAGTCGCAGTCTGCACAATTTAGAGATCGATATATCTGCATTCGCCTGCCTCTGCGCGCTGACTCTGATAACAGGTGAGATCAGCAATTCAAGAGAGATCGATCAGTATATATTATATGTATAATTCTTCCCTAGAACGACATGGACTACGCGAGCCCAAGAAGGTGGAGCTGCTGCAAATGAAGATCATTGGTAGTTTGCGCGATCATGTCACCTACAATGCAGAGGCACAGAAGAAGCAACACTACTTCAGCCGTTTGCTGGGTAAGCTGCCCGAACTGCGATCCCTGAGCGTGCAGGGACTGCAGCGTATATTCTATCTCAAGCTGGAGGACCTTGTGCCAGCACCGGCACTCATCGAGAACATGTTTGTCACCACATTGCCCTTTTAGGCGCCAAACAAACTGCTTCCTTATTTAAGACCTAGATCAAATATACTACAAATAAAATAAAAAGTGGGCAGCACTGATCATAGCTCCAGCATCGTAGCATGTCCCTAAGCAAGACGACAAACATAAATAATATATACATATGTATATGTACAATAAAGTATAGCACAAAGATTATACCGACAATTAGCCATTAGAGAGAGATTATTAGCTGTAGCTCACTTACACTCCCATTACTAACATCGATATGTTAGCACTCACATCACTATCAACACGCTGCGCTACACTCCCATCACAATCATCGATATGTTAGCACTCACACTCATCACTATCAACAAGCTGCGCTCCCTTACGTTGGTACCGTTATAACCGACAAAATGATTGAAACCGTTCATGAATATTTCATCATCTCAGTGGGCAAGGAAGCTATGCGTGACCTGTCAGCTCTAAGGAATTCACAACTTGTTGACGTTAATTGTTCACATTGTTTAATTCCCTGCAAATCAATAGGTAACAGACACAGCACACACGCACATACATCGCACTCCACTCTTTCATTCTTCTAGAGCTCTAACCCCCCTTATATACTACTACTTGCCTTGAAGTACAAATTATAAAAGTGTTTCGTGGGCAGCCTACTCTTGCCTAAATTGTTAACTTCTAGTCAATTGTCGTAAGCTGCTAATTTTAAAGATAAGTTATCGTGCGCCTCCATAGCTCAGGCATAAATCATGATCGCAAGCTAAGTAAACGTACCATAAACTTATAGCAAGAGATAAAGCTCTAGTTAGTTTTAAGAGTTCATCGCACTTAACCAGTGCACAATGAGAGTTAAAGTACCTTAATGTGATTTGTAGTGTACATGTTTATATGTTAACATACCTATCAAACAATATAGAATATAAGGTAATACTACGATTACATAAATTACAACAATGATGAGTTCTCTAAGAATTTTATATGTATATGGTATAAATCATGCACTCATGTATGTGTTATTTTCGATTGACGCCTCCCACTATGTGAATTTGTGATAGATTGATTGGCATTGGAATCTTTATAAAGCTATATGTGTATTTGTCTCCCATGTGATTTACTTTATGCGTAACTTTTTCACTTTATAGCAAACAACAAGAAGAACAACAAGAAGACACAAATTTAAGTTAAACTAGAACTTTTACACATATATGTATTGAAACAATATTTTATATCGTTTAACTATAGCTATAAAAATTTATATATATTCTTAAGCCTAAGCGAATGCGAAACATATCTATCTATAGACCTTAGAGTCCATCTATCTCTAACGAACTCTTACCTTATTTACATTGGCATTAAAGAAATATAGTTTTGTGTTCTTTGCAAATTCATTTCTAATCTTAGATAGAGTATAATAAATATAAAACTTGAATATAAAAAATATACTTTTAATAATATACAAATATATTTATATTTTATATGTCCTTTATAACTAAGTACATCAGCATGACATTGTACCTAATTATAAGTAACTGATCTAAACTCTACAAATCTGTAAATATACCAAGTATATATATTGAACAGGCAGCCATATTAATTACTATAAAAGTACTTAACAATTATAATTTCTGTTCCTGCTTTTTCTGATAAACATGAAACCAAATAAGAGGAAAATTCACTGCCATCAGCAGGGTATCTAGCAGTCGGCTTTCCACAATTTCTTCTGCAATTCATTTATCAGAAAAAGTAGGCACTATGTAATTATCGACTGTAAGACAGTATGATTACAAATAAGCAAGATGACGTCGTACCTTACTGATATAATCCTTATAGAAGACACCTGTTTGCACAGAAGTATTAGCACATATTATTGTACATTTGAATATGTCTCAAGCAAACTGAATCTATCTATAAGAAAAGTGACGGCAAATTTCGCAATTTACAGACTAAAAATCTATCCAAAACATTGCTTAAGTACACAAAATATGAATATAAAATATTAGAAGAAAGTAATTGATCATCCTTATCTAATACAACGCCTCAGATATGAACTATATTTATTAAAAACTTAACAAAAATACACTTGCTATCGGAACGCTGAAGATGAAACAGGAAATCAAAGTGACCAAAGTAGTTAGAGCCCAAACGGAACGTTATTTAAATTCGGAATGAAACATAATTATAAATTATGCCAACAACAATGCGAAACAAATAACATGGCATTCTTAATATTTGCACAAATTCGAAAATTAGTTCTTTTTATAGCAAATAACTTTTTGTACATTTTAGTAATTTTTATAGACACTACATAAATAACATACATATACATATAACTAAAACGTATACAATTTCTTATAACTTCTAAAGCATAAACCATATATATTTTCAAATATTTTGAATAGAGAACTTTTACAAGAATTCTTCTGAATCCAATAAAGGATTCAACTAAAAAATATCCACAACAAGAAAATCACATTATTTTGTGCTAAATATTTTCTTTTGTAATTTTATATGTATATCGCGAACGAGAGAAACGATAAGTGTGCATATTTTTGAGAAGTTAATCGACAAATTTTCGAATGGAACCACTTTTGAATATTGATTTATATATATCTATATCACTAAGCATCGACCATATAGAGTATTCAAACAGCGGATTTTACCCATTTTATACTATGCAGAGATAAGGACCCCAGAAGCATGCGTGTTTTTTTTGCGCTGTGCGATCGTTTCAATGTGTGCATATATGCGTGCATAAGCTCCCATATGAATCTACATATGTACGTGCATACGTTGATGGCGACGTTTGTCAACAGGCAAATGCTTTGGCCAGCGCACTGGCAGCCTGAAGTCAATTTTGTGTTTCGCCGTCGAGAGTCAAGAGACTAAGGCACAGTGGGCAAAAATGATTATCTTCGTGTTCTGGGGTCCCTATGAGTACAATCCGCTGTTCGATGCTTAGTGCTGTATATGCTTAGATACAAGAAACTATTATGGCAACCTTCTTAAGTGTAAGCAAACATATATTTTATTAAAAATATTTACCTACCTGATAAACAAAAAAGGTCAACACCTTCGAGCCGTTTAAAGAAGATTTATCAGTAGTTTTGAAAAACAAAAACGAAAATTATTTGCAAAAAATTTATGTGTTTAAAAGGAAAAATAACATATTCATATACATATATTTATTATAGTACTTACATACTAGATTAACATAAATACATATGGACATGTTTGCAAAGCATACTTCTAACAATACTTAAATAACTAAACAATAGTATATTAAGAGAAACAAACATATTATGCGCAATATACTAGCAAGGTTTAAGTAGGTAATATTCTACGTATACAACAAGCATATAATCTGTTATTGTTACATATATAGTCCGTTGTGTAATCGCGTTATCACCATGTATAGTTTCGTTGAAAAAAACAGAAACCAAAAAAAAATTAATCTACAAACAACAAATAAAATTGAAAGCGATTTCTGTTATCGTTTTATAGACAGCTGCAATTACTAAGCAATGAACACATAGAGACTTCAAACAGTGTTAAAGATGTTTGCGCTGGTTTTTCGATCCAGCCGCCCCAAAGCAATGAGAATAGAGACTTCGCTGCACGCCCGGCTGGAACGGCTGCATGTTCGGCTGGGGCGGTTGCATGTTCGGGTCTCAGTACAAACAGCTCATAGAATCAAAACTGCTTCAGTCGCATAACAACATCGGAGCATGTGCGTACTTCTTTGCGTTGTGCGATCGTTTCAATGTGTGCGTGTATGTCTGCACAAGCTCGCATATAAATGTGTTTCTTGTGAAGTTTGACAACAGGCAAGTGCTTCAATGAAATGAACAACAAACGCAAATATTAAATTATGTTTAAATATTAATAATGTAAGTTTATTATAATAGTGTTTTCGATACTTTTTTGATCAAATTAGTTATAAAAAGCATATATGCATAATGTCAATGATTTAAAATAAAAGTGTTTATTTTGCTCTTGTGTGTTAAAAAGAAATTGTTTTCATTTTGGGAAGTTTAAATCTAGTGTGGTCTCTCTTACTATAATACTTATACTTATAATCAGGCAAATACAGGCATTCTAGTGTCGACTACCTTTCGACACAGGGGACAACGTATTTCACCTTCATCAGGTTGCAGGTACTGTGAGCATTCTTTGCACAGGCAGAAATGGCTACAGGGAAGCAAAACAATGTTCCTACTGCGTTCCCAGCAGATCACACATTGTGAGTCGTTGCTTGAACTGGCATGAGTTTCTTCCTTGTTGGCCTGTTCAATAAGAGCTTGATTTATTGTCAAGCCTTGTAGTCTTTTTGTTATTATCGTGCCTAGTTTATTTTGCAATTGAACCACAGAAAGAAGCACATAACGTCGGAACATAAAGAGTATCAGCACCACAACGATGACAATTGATATAAGGAAAACGGTATTAAATATTGACGCAGCAAAGTTTAAAACGTTGGCAGTCACTCTCTCAAATACAAGTATGACAAAGTCCATGACATCTATGATGACCTGTGGCAATGATAAAAGTATTGAGAGAGCACTTTTTCGTAGTTCAACTAATACTCCTAGTCCAGTTTCTATTCCTTGGACAGAGTAGCTGTGCACATTCGTCATTATGTCAGGTGGTTCGTAATAGAAACGACAACAAGCGGCAAAAATAACTGTACATATATAATATATGTTGCATAGGATCCACCAAATGCCAGAGATGGCTTCAAAGAGAAAATACCCAATTATCCAGCTACTGATAATAAAGTATTTAATGGCAGTTTCGATCGTTGCTCCTATGGCCATTAACGCTGCCACTATAGAAGCAATTGGAGTTATCACCAATATATTTACTGCGTAGACTGAAAATATGCCACACCATACTGCAAGGAGTATATATATGTACTTCATATTCACAAAACAAACTAACATATGTAAACAAAACATTGTCCGGCTTTAGGGAAGGCAGTTCTTAATCAATTTGCTTCGTTTCGTATCGATATGTAGGGACTATCGATGTCACGATTTCGCCTCAAAATAACAAATAGTGACTTCGATAGCACAACGATAATGTGCAGTTTTAAAATTATGTTAGCAGCCACATATTTTAAATTCTTTTATAATTTTTATGCTCGAGACACGAATTAATATAAAATGTAATTTTTATGTAAATGTGAAATGTTGGTTAAAATACTTTTTACTAGCTAAATTATTAATTATCGCAATAGAAAATATCAGAAATTATCAATATTTCTCAGATCATTTTTTATCATGCACAATCATTTACCAGTATTTTTGAAATTCTGGTTAACTGTAACTTAAGATCTATAATATTTAATATAACAATACATTGGTTGATAATTGAGTCCATTACGTTCCTTTTAAGTTGCCATTGATGAGGTCTAAATTGTTAAAAAGTTCTATAAGTTCGCTATTTTTTCTCATAACGGCCAAAACTTCCAGGTGTTGTTGTTTCAAAATAGACTTATTGTGGTCTTCAGTTTTGGCCATTAGATTATTACTGCATATATTCTTGGTGTCTACATGGAGCTTCTGCTCAGACTTAATGTGATATAGCTCGTCCCGAATGTTATGCAATTTGCGATCACAGTCCCGAATATCCTTCTCCAAGATTTGAGTTTTCAAATACACTGTCTGTGCCAGTTTATACCAATCGGCAAAGCATTCAGCCATTTGGGCCACGGCAGGATTAACATTGTCCATAAGCAACTGCTTAATGCGTTTGCCATTGTGATCCACTTTGATCTTCTCCAGCGCATGGAACTGTTCATCGTTGTAGGTTAGTGTGCGAGTTGCCCGATCCCGCAAAAGATGTTGCCACGAATCGCGTAACCTTTCAACAAGATACTTTGCTTGCGCACTTGCTCGTGTGCGGCAAGGACACTTCTTGCCGTGCATCGACGAAGACCACTGATCACTGTCATTCAAGAAAGTTAGATAGGGTTGCGATCGGTTAGCCTCAGTCATAGTTTACTCACTTCAGTTCATCGTCGGCCACGAAGTGCTTATGTAGCTGGGTTATAACATCGGTTGCTCCATCGAAATATTTTGAATAGAGAACTTTTACAAGAATTCTTCTGAATCCAATAAAGGATTCAACAAAAAAATTACATTATTTTGTGCTAAATATTTTCTTTTGTAATTTTATATGTATATCGCGAGAAGTTAATCGACAAATTTTCGAATGGAACCACTTTTGAATATTGATTTATATATATCTATATCACTAAGCATCGACCATATAGAGTATTCAAAAAGCGGATTTTACCCATTTTATACTATGCAGAGATAAGGACCCCAGAAGCATGCGTGTTTTTTTTGAGCTGTGCGATCGTTTCAATGTGTGCGTGTATGTCTGCACAAGTTCGCATATAAATGTGTTGCTTGTGAAGTTTGACAACAGGCAAGTACTTCAATGAAATGAACAACAAACGCAAATATTAAATTATGTTTAAATAATAATGTAAGTTTATTATAATAGTGTTTTCGATACTTTTTTGATCAAATTAGTTATAAAAAGCATATATGCATAATGTCAATGATTTAAAATAAAAGTGTTTATTTTGCTCTTGTGTGTTAAAAAGAAATTGTTTTCATTTTGGAAAGTTTAAATCAAGTTTTGGTAGTTTCTCTTACTATAATACTTATACTTATAATCAGGCAAATATAGGCATTCTAGTGTCGACTACCTTTCGACACAGGGGACAACGTATTTTACCTTCAGCAGGTTGCAGGTACTGTGAGCATTCCTTGCACAGGCAGAAATGGCGGCAGGGAAGCAAAAGAATGTTCCTAATGCGTTCCAAGCAGATCACACATTGTGAGCCGTTGCTTGAACTGGTATGAGTTTCTTCATTGTTGGCCTGTTCAATAAGAGCTTGATTTATTGTCAAGTCTTGTAGTCTTTTTGGTATTATCCAGTCGGAATAACGTCGGAACATAAAGACTATCAGCTTCACAACGATGATAATTGATATACTTATAAGGAAATATTTATTACTTATGACAGAGATGGCTTTAAAGATAAGATACCAAATCATCCACAAAATGCCAGAGATGGCTTTAAAGATAAGATACCCAATCATCCAGACACTGGTAATAAAGTATTTAATGCCAGTTGCGATCATTCCTACTATGGCCATTACCGCTGCCACTATAGAAATAATTGGACTTATCACCGATGTATATACTGAGTAGACTGAAAATATGCCATACCAGTTGCCCATACTGCAATGAATTTAATTATGTACTCCTCCATATTCACAAAACAAACTAACAAATCTGAACAAAACTTTGTGCCGGCCTTAGGCAATCGATTTGATTCGTTTCTTATCGATATGTAGGGACGATTTCGCCTCAAAATAACAAATAGTGACTTCGATAACACAACGATAATGTGCAGAGTTTTAAAAATATGTTAGCAGCCACATATTTTAAATTCTTTTATAATTTTTATGCTCGAGACACGAATTAATATAAAATGTAATATATATTTAAATGTGAAATGTTGGTTAAAATACTGTTTACTAGCTCAATTATGAATTTTCGCAATAGAAAATATAGTCATGTATCGACTACTTTCGTACATACACATGCCTTCTTTGGTAGTCTTATCTTTAGATAAAAGCTCATAAGCTTAACCGAACCTTGTAAAAGAGAGGCGAGCAGTTCTAATTAGATCGTCAGACGGAGCTGACGCATCATATCGAAGACCTAATAAAATATATTCAATCGATCTGATTTGGTTGTTATTAATTATCATTAATGTCGACTACGAAGAGACTAGTTCGACATTAATGACATAACTATATCAATTATCAATATTTCTCAGATCATTTTTTATCATGCACAATCATTTACCAGTATTTTTGAAATTCTGGTTAACTATAACTTAAGATCTATAATATTTAATATAACAATACAATGTTTGATAATTGAGTCCATTACGTTCCTTTTAAGTTGCCATTGATGAGGTCTAAATTGTTAAGAAGTTCTATAAGTTTGCTATTTTTTCTCATAACGGCCAAAACTTCCAGGTGTTGTTGTTTCATAATAGACTTATTGTGGTCTTCAGTTTTGGCCATTAGATTATTACTGCATATATTCTTGGTGTCTACATGGAGCTTCTGCTCAGACTTAATGTGATATAGCTCGTCCCGAATGTTATGCAATTTGCGATCACAGTCCCGAATATCCTTCTCCAAGATTTGAGTTTTCAAATACACTGTCTGTGCCAGTTTATACCAATCGGCAAGGCATTCAGCCATTTGGGCCACGGCAGGATTAACATTGTCCATAAGCAACTGCTTAATGCGTTTGCCATTGTGATCCACTTTGATCTTCTCCAGCGCATGGAACTGTTCATCGTTGTAGGTTAGTGTGCGAGTTGCCCGATCCCGCAAAAGATGTTGCCACGAATCGCGTAACCTTTCAACCAGATACTTTCCTTGCGCACTTGCTCGTGTGCGGCAAGGACACTTCTTGCCGTGCATCGACGAAGACCATTGATCACTGCAATTCAAGAAAATTAGATAGGGTTGCGATCGGTTAGCCTCGATCTAGGTTTACTCACTTCAGTTCATCGTCGGCCACGAAGTGCTTATGTAGCTGGGTTATAACATCGGCTGCTCCATCGAAATCGGTTTTCACGGTATCCAGCGCATTCAGCAGGGTCTTAATTTCCAAATCACCCTTTATCTAAAGGTCACAAGGGATTACAGTGGGATAAATGAGTAAGACAGCATGCATTTTCTTACCACTTTGGTCATGCTGTGCACCACATCCGCGTAGTCAACTACTGTGGATAGCAGACTGTCCAAGTTCTTGGTTTTTCTAGAAATAAACAGCTTAATATATTGCATATAGACAGTCTATAGTGTCCTACTAACTTTAGCAGCAGTGTGATGGTAGTAATGAGCATCTCGATAAACTGTTCCACAGCTTTCTTGATAAGAATGTCCATAGTAGTAAATATATCAACGCGTCGCTTGCACTCATGACCTACGCTGCAAGCGGCCTATACGAAAGATTAAGAGTATTTATGAATATTATAATGAAGTTACGGCATTACCTTAGCCAAACTAGCATCGTTTTCAACTGAAACATTCGGAGGAAATACTGGAAACTTGGGTAGCTCCAATTGCTGTGGTAATTGCACATTGTTGTCCTCATTACTGTACAAATATATTGGCAGCTCAGTGGTAGTTTTTGGAAAGGCTTTTGCTGAAAGAAAAGGTTTATTTACAATCTTCACTTATCAATAAATGGTTCTTCTACTCACCAATGGTACGTGGTGTTATTTTCTTTTCCAGATGCTCATTATTGAAAAGAAGTATCTGTTTTTCTAAAGGCACCTCGGTCTGCAGGAATATCCGTTCCCGGAAATTGTCAATCTGTTCTTCTGGCTCTAGAAACACTTCAATCGAACTAGTGCGATTCATGAAAAATACATGAATAACACGTTTGCGTAAGATCAATGTGACTTCCTGAAAGAATCGATCGAAAGACCAAGTCTTATCACGATTCTCCTCTAGAAGGCCAGCTAACAATGGTGTGACCAGAGTCTTAAGGCCCTGCGAGAGGTGTGCATGGGGTGGTAGCGTGGTTGACCATTCAATGGGGCCATTCTCAGCTAATTGCAGGCCAGATATGACGCCAGAGGCTTTCTTTGTCGTTATCTGGTGCATTGTCTCGCGGTTCTTGCGACCGCCGTAAGGGCGGAAGGGTAAATTACCCGTAGCAACATGATATAATGTCACTCCGATAGACCATAAATCCACGTTGGCAGTAAATGACCGTTGTATGGATTTGCGCAGCACTGCGCGTTCGTAAAGATCGGGATGCAGATACTCCTCTGTCCCATAGAGAGAGGCAAATGGCTGGTTATCTTCAAGCTCGCGTGCAGCACCAAAGTCGGTTAACTTATAAATGGTCTGGCCATCCTCTGAGATGAATTTCATAATGTTGCCGGGCTTGAGATCGCGATGCACCAACTTATTATCCCTCAAATGCTTCATTCCTGCACAGAGGTGCTCCAGCACCAACAGGAACTCATGTTCTGGCAGACCGTATGAGTTCTCCGGGTCATCGAGTATATTAAATAGACTTCCGCCAGTGCATAGCTCCATAACGATCACTTTTCCGCGTCCCTCCTGATCCTCCTCGATGGCAAGTAATTTGACAATGTTCTCATGGTTCACTTTCTTCAGTGCCTCGAATTCACGCATCTGTACATCAGCCGGTCGCATATGACTATAGGGATTGAAAGTCTTTACCGCAACCGATTCGCCAGTTGTCTTATTGACGCCCTACAAAACAAAAAAACAGACATGCTCATTGACAAACATACACCACAATATTTGTTTGTATGTTTACGAAGTTTGCTGCAGTACTGTGACGCATTACATACTTGAAAAACGGAGCCTGTGGCACCTTTGCCCAGTACGCTAGTTGTACACCAAACATAGTTTAGTGAACCGCGTAGAAATGACATTGTGTAATTCAATTTATGTTATAGATATCCAAGATAATTTAAATAAAAGCAACTATAGAAAACTTCTCTGATGTTCAGTTTAGGCTCGATTGCCGATTTCAAGCAATCGAACGCGGGAGCCAGTAACTAGTTCATGTATTAGTACTTCGAGTACTTTCTAATCGATTAAGTACTTCGAGTACTTTCTAATCGATTAATCGAAGAAAGATAACGTTGTTAGCTAAATGAAAATTGTTCTCTACGGTTTAAATGTAATAAAAAAATAAATTAAAAAATAAAATAATAAATATTATAAAAATATGTAGCCAAAAATATATAAAAAATATCCATCCCATTTAACCGCACAAATTCAGCTGACAAATTCGATTACCGACTATCGTCTGCTCACCATCGCTAGTTTATTTTTTGTTGTTTTACTCTGCGACAACTTAGCAGAACTATATTTATTTTGTTTTTTAAATCAGCACAGTATGAAAGTTTTGTGTACTGCCTCAAAGTTCGCAACAGTGTTCGTGTGGCAATGGCAATTGCGTACTTAAAAATATTAATTTTGCAAAAGTGGCAACAAAATTAGAAATAACTCCCGTAGATTTGCGATAAATATTAACGTTGACTGCGCGTGCCGGATAGCATAAGAATGAAACTAAGATTGCATTTAGTGCGCTTTATGTACATAAATCTTATACTAAGGTAGGTACAAAACACACTTTAAATTTGCCACAATTAACCTAATGAACTCTCTCGCTTTCAGCTGCTGTTTCTGGTTATACGACAATGCTGCTGCGGCAGATGTGCTCTTGGCTGATGCAGCAGCAACAGCAGCAGCCCCAGCTGCAACTGCAGCTGATCAGGCACAGCAGATACCACTGGCAGCAGCGTCGACGCCGGAGAGCGACATAGATAGAAATTTCAAGAAATTAAAAAAAGTTACTGCAGCACATCCACCTCAGCCCCCTGCAGCAGTTATCGCAATAACAACAAATCAAGAGGCAGATAGCGCTGCCGCTGCTTCGTTTAATTTACTAGCAGCGGCGCCTCGAACTAGTGCAAAAACGAAACTGACCGATGTCGATGAAGACACGTCAGTCGAAACAAAAGTGTTGCCGTGTAGTGTAAATAATATAAATAACAACAACAATAATGATAAATATATTAATGTATTTCCAAATCACAATCATGAGAATTGTGAAGTGCCAAAAAATCAGTTTAATGATGATGAACCAAATTCAAATCAAGCAAATAAGGTCGTCGATCCTGCGAAACCAAAGACAGAAGAGGAACCAACGGAAACGAAACAAAGGTAATAAAGTATTCTTTATTTATTTACTCAACTTATATAAAAATACGTTTGCAATGGATAAATTTGTTAAACACAACTGCGTAGCGAATCGCGTAAAATGCGCGACATAATTACAGAAATAACCATGTACCATATATATACTACATTAAGTAGTGTATTATATTTCGTATCATACGCATATTTTACTAACCGCAGAGAACGTGAAAAAATGTGAATAACAAAAGATTATTTCTTCAGCACAATTATCTGACTTCCGAGACATTCATATAGTGACGTGTAGTATAGTGTATTGTGGGTAGCGTAGTGTAATCGTGTACATGCGACACTGGAAATAGGAAACTGTCTTATCTTATGCAAATATTCTTATTGAAGCTTAGCGGTTTTGTTCGCTGTAATCAGTGATGGCAATATAGCCTTTTATCTCTATCTATTTCATTTTGAATCGTAAACATATTTGTACAATATTATGTATTATTATTCAAAGAGTTTTAAATATAGTTTATTCAAAATGAACTTGTTACAATTTAAAACAAGAACGAAAGCTACAAACGAGCGCGCCCGACTGTGATATACCCGCTACCCACCTGACCAAATCGATTGTTTAATATAAAAAAAAATATATAAATTTTATGTTTAGCGTATTTTGATCTGCAAATCTTCTTGTTGCGAAAGAGCCGAAACACAACAACTTCAGCACAATGTTAATATACAATGTTGATATGCTATACTTATATAAAATTTGCATACATATCGTATTACATACCCTCTAGCCACTACATATTATTTCTTAAATAACTTCTATGCTAATTATCCAATTGCAACCAAATAGGAATGATTTGGGGATTGATAGATATTGTGTTTGCCAAAAATGATCTTATACAGCGTAAAAATTACGCATGGCATTCGGTTTTTATCGATCAAAATCTGAAATAAACTTGATTTGGGCGCAGAATTTAGACATTTTTTTTAGATTTTTCTGATAGTCCTAGCTGTTAAGTGTCCGAGATCTACTGTAGATTTTCATACGGACACAAGGACATGGCTATATAGACTATTGTCTGTCTGTTGATGCTGATTAAGAATATACATTCTTTGTAGGGTCTTCTACGCCTCCTTCGGCTTGTAACATATATTTTCGGTAGGCACAATGTTATAAGGTAGATAAAAATACAACAAAAATAAAGCGCACAAATAAATAAAAATTGTAAATATTTCAAGTAACTCTTATGTAAAATATTACTAGTATATCAGTTAAATATGCACTTATTTTTAACGCTCTTTTTCGAAAATTAATTTGGTTTCTTACTCAACTGGCAGTAGGGATGGGATACAAATATATACGTATTTATGGAACCCGCACTTGGTGGTTTGGGGTTTTCCAACGTAATATAATATATAAAATTGTGTGTGTTTTCAAGTTATCGATGCTGATGAAGAGAAAAAAGGCTACTGCAATAGGTAAATAAATAAAATAAAAATAATAATAATAATAAAATAAATAAAAGGGCAGGCGTGATAAACTGCACAAAGTATATAGTAAAGTATAAGTATATAATATACATAGCTATTTAGCTCTAACCCAACCTCTTTACAACAGTTAAACAATTTCCACGTTGATCGTCAATGTTCGAGATGATGAAAATGTTCACTTAAAAAGTAATTAGTTTTAGTATAGCTGCAAGATGCGAATAACAGGGAATGGCAGCAGCTAACAACAACAGCTAAAAGAAAAAAAAAGCTTGACACCCACGCCAAGTCTTGTCACAATGCATTTTACTAATAATTTGCTTTACAGTTTTCAATTTATTTTCCTAGACTTTTAAACGGCACCGTGTGAGCGAACGACGGCAACGGCGACGTCGACTTTCTAAATGCTTTGGCATTCGTCTCTTGCTTGGCTTTATCCAGCTGTTGAATGGGCTATCTATTGCTGGCCAATTCATACGAAAAACAACAACAACAAAAAACAAAAAAAAAAGGAAACGTCGTCGTGCTGGATATTTTCTTATTTACGAGCCGAGACTGTGTGGGATTTAACGCCAACGCCAATTGCCGATGGTCGATCCTTAAAAGGCCTCACACTATACATAATGAGAGCAGGTTAAAGTGAAATTTCGACGCGATTCGATTTGACTGGCCATCATGTTTTTTTTTTTCTGTTTCCCATCGCATGACACCTACTAAAGGATCGTGGCAAATGCGTTTTATCAGTTCGCAAACGTTTATAGTACTTTCCTTTTTCTCTGTGTATGCATATCAGTTTTGTGCGGCAAAGGCCTAGGGATGGGTATCTATTATGCGATACCGATATTGATATTGAAGAGTGACACGATATGTGATTCAACACGATATGTTCTACATTTGGCAATTGTACCATCCCCTTTGATTTGAATTTTGCAAAACGATCACCGAGCTTGATATCGATTTAATACCAAATTACACTATCGATATATAAGTTAAAAGATAGCCAACTCGATATTTTCTTTAGGCTTCATTTAAATTTTGCTAATCGATTTCTGAGTTAATTAAGCTTGATATCGATTTAAAACTAAATTGCGATATTTATTCTGATATTTAACGATATTTGTTTGCCTTTATCCATCCCTGGCCGAAGCGCCACATCAAATACCGATCCAGAATCAGGCAGCCAAGCACCATCAAAGTCGCGCAATCCCCTGCGGACATTTTAAACACACATACATATGTATCAGGCAAGCAGGTGATCGCAGCCTCGTAGACATCACTTTCACTTTCTTCTTGGTATAAGGACTCGGCGACGAATAAGTTTCGCAATTTGAGGCTTTCGAAAATGCATGCAATGATCTTGTTACTGTAATCAAAGTTGGAAAAAAGCCATAATCATGTACGACATGATATTGCTATCAAACTGCAGACATGCGCGAAAACTATCTCTCTTTATTGTTGATGTTGAGGAGGCAATGGCAATTGATGTGCTGCATATGCAAAACGCCTCGAATTATCTCTCACTTAGCTTGTTACTTGTCGAGCAAGGATCTTATCTCGATAGATTGTGAACGCCTTGCTATCTCCCAATTCAATTATTGACGACGTGCGCGGATCGTGCGCGTTCGCGCTCGTTGACTTTGGCTAATCACTTTGATATCTGATCATCGATCATGAAGTTTCTGCAGCTGCATCGATTTGTCATTTCTGCGAGGCTTAACACCTACACTAGCTTCGTTGGTGGATATGTTCGTCTGCTGCTTTCGTTTCATTTTATTATACCCTACCATAATGGGCCATATTCCTTTTGGCCAGAGGTTTGCAATGCACTAAACATCTGAATTTTATGTAATAATATAATATTGTATAACTGATGGTAAACAGATATATATTTATATTTCTATGCAAATATCTATTAAATTTTTACCTCTGTTTAATATAATAATATTGTATACCTGATGGTAGATAGATTATAATGACGATTAGTTAAAATTGGGATATTTTTGAAGAAGAATATTCTTTTATTCAATCTTGCGTAATTGAACTTTAATAGTTAATTTGTATGTATTCAGTGACATGAGTCGAAAACATAAAGTAAATTAATTGTTAAGTTATACTCTATTATGTTAAGTCTTATGTTGTTATGTGTAACCTTAGTCGATACACTATCGTAAGTTTATTCAGTTATCGTAAACCCTATCGATAGGATAGTGTTAAATATCGCAAAAGGAGCGGGAGTGCGTCACTATCGTTTAAGAGAGCCTAGAGAGCACATTGTACAAATTGAAAAGAGCGTAATAAATAAATAGAACATTATAGGATTATCTCTACAATATATACATATATTTATATTATTTTAATATACATTTATATTATTCCTCTTACTTTTTATAAATTTCTACAACGATACTTATTCTTGTCAAACCTGAATAGTTCAATAGTGCAACTGTAACTGAAAATGAAAGCTGTAAAACTATCGTTAAGAGTATCGATAATATCGTCTGAGAGTTTTACAGCTCTAGTACTATATAATGAGATCGGAATCCAAAAATTTGATTTTTTCGTACATCCTACATATATGCATTTTCTTGTTCAGTACAATAAACATATTGAGGCATGTCCAGCCTCAACTTGAGGGAGGTTCCCTTTGCAGCTTTGTTCATTGTGTAAGCAGTGTGTGGCACCAATAGCACTACCATGATATGTTTGTTACTTTCGCATTACAAGTGTTTATCTTATGCCGGCGTCTTCAAATGCTGCAGCTGCCGCATCTGTCTCTGACACTCGGTGGCAATTCAATTGGCACTTCGGCCTGCGGTAACCTTTGTATGTGTGTGTGTCTGCTTATAGGCATAATACATAACGCACTAAAAAGTTCCCGCTGTTGTTTAACAAATTAAACGAAAAAGATACAAAAATAATCAAAATCATTCAAAGCCAAGCTAAGACGAGCCCCCTACAATTCCCCACTCTCCGCACCGTACTCCCCATTAGTATCTGTGCAAATTTCCAAACGCTTTTATAGCTGCCGCCCGCTTGCGTTTTGTGCTCAACAATTTCACTTTCCATTGCATTTCCAATTTGCCGACTTTATGTTTTTGCCCACACCGCGGTTTTTTATGTCCTTCTACTACCATTAAACGTGTTAAGAGGCCTTATGAAATTTGTGCAATACTATTTTCATTTTGCAAAGAGGCAAAAGTCTACTTTTTATGGCAAGCCAAACCCCGTTGCCAATGACAGCGAGTGTGTGGGACTGGAGAGAGGTCAGAGATCATATATATTCAGAATAATATGCCACTCCCCAAATCAAAGATATGTATATCTTTAATTTAAATCAGATCTAATCTGATTGCCAGGAATCTAGAAAAAATTGCTTATCCTGTTTTATTTCAATTATAATTTAATGATCATTTCAAGTTGGCTATCGATAGTTAGTTAAGTAATTTGTCACCAATAGAGAGCACTTAGATTTAGAATTTTATTGTATGCTTTTTTATCGTTGTTGCAATTGGTCACGCCGATTTAACTAAGAATTAAGCTATCAGTGGCGATTTCCAAGAGTGACAAGGGAAGAGAAACTGCGCTATGTATACTTGGGACTAGATTAAGGTTAAAGTCTTATAATGCCTTGCAAACTGTGTTATATTCCTATAGAATAAAACATCATTCTGCCCTTCATTTGTTCCAGATACATTTGCCAACGGCGGTCAATTATTGTTTAAGATATTCCCTGAATATTGTCGGCGGCTCGACAACGATCATCCTCCTAACCATAGAAGCAGAAATAGCTAAGTCAGTGTCCGCAATATCAAAGATAGACGAAGAAATACCCAAGTCAGTTTTGCAATGTCCTTTTTTAGTTGTGATTTACATAAGTTAGAATAATCGTATTAATAAAATATTAAGAATAAAACTGAAGATTTGAGAATCGGGATGGCAATTAACACATTTTAAGTTGTAGATCTGCTAAAACTTATGAAAATCATATTGATAGACACGTTATTGATGAACCATAAACGATTTGTTCTGCGTTCTCTCTTTTGCCCAATTTTTTCTGGCCTGTACTTGTTAAAATGTCTTTATTTGTGTTCGCTAATGTTCCATATATTTTATTTTCATTGCACCGTCGATCTTATTTAAGCAGATTAAAGGTAAAAAAAACGTCAGCAATGGATTTGATCGAATAATAATATATTTAAATTCTTAACTATGCATTACTAAGATATATTTATTTATTTATAAAAATGTATTCCCTTTTGGTATATCAATGAATCAATAAATTTGAAGTATCCAAAGTTTGATCACTTATCTACATAAATATTTTGGTCTATTCCTAGATCCTTCACTTATCTACTTATATATGTAAATCAAGATCAATTACGTAAATAATTGTAACCTTATGTCAATCCTTAGATCTTTCACTTATCTATACTTTGAGGTTTACATTTTTATATAAATAATCCAAGATAAATCGTACTACACGTACCTTTATTGAAATAAACCTTATATAGCATAATTACAGGTAATTATTATCAATTAATCAATTACGTTCACATGTGTAGCACACATACATGCATGCATACATACATATCTTTATTCTGTTTATCATAATAGTTTGTTAACTCCGTAGGAGTTCAGAATGTGAAAGTTTGTTATCAATTTCGCATGTCTAGCATCGCCAACAAACAAGTACACACACACACACAGCCTGCACAGACACATTTGCAATGTGGTGTGACAAGTTTACCGGCAAACTGCAGACAAGTGCATCGATATAGTGTGTGTGTGCTCAGCTAATCGCGCTCTGCGACGTTCTCTTTCCACCTGTGCGTGTGTCTGTGTAAGTTTTCACGCTATCTGTGCGTGTGTTTGTGTCGTGTTTCGCAGTCTCAATCGCGCTCTCTTCGACTTCGACTTCGAGTTCGACTCGTTGGAATTTCGTGCACACGACATTAACTTCAGGTGGATCGTAATACGCGCTGTTCAGTTCGCATTTCGATTTCTAGTGGTGCGATCGTCTCGTGCTGCGCCTCGCTCGGTGTCGGTGCGTCGTCCGTGTCGCGATGTCATAGATTGAATAACTCCTAGTGCATCTATCAATTCTCCTAACTCAGGACGAACTCGTCTCTGATTCCGTTTTCGTCTACGTCTTCGTGTGTGTCGTATGTGTGTTTGTGTCTGTCTTCTTGGGTGTGTGTTAATGTGTGTGTGTCTTGTGCCCGCAGTGCACAAGTGTCTCCACATTTGTTCAATTGAAAATGTAATTAAAATCGTCTGAACAAAAGTAATAATACCATGTGCACCATGATGACCGTCTACCATCTGGTTAACCCCCCCCCCTCCACAACTGCAAAGTGGTTTCACCTGTTTTCACATTGTTGTTGTTGTCTCAACAAATACGAGAAAAGCGCTTTAGTTTAGTTTAATTATTTGCCTTGCCACAATATTTATAGTTGCTATTATTGATATTTGGGAGCCTGGCAATTTTGGCATTATTGATCTATATCTTCTATACCGGATGCAAGGCCATTAGGTCTCTTAATTCCGTTTGCCAAGCCCAAACGGGCCTCGTTATTTACACACACGTATTTTAAAGCAATTAAAGTGAGCTTACCAAATTATTGGGGAATTGTAAAGAGATCTGCAATAAGGCAAACAAACTGAGAAGATCTGGGTGTATAGTACTCCCTAGACATATCCTTAGACATATTGGTGTTCCTTTTTACGGAAAGTTTCTCTATTCTGGTATTCGAACTATTTCCCCATAGATTCTAGATAATGAAAGCAACTCAAGAAGATCTAAGCAAATTTAAGCTTTTCTTTTGCCTCTTTATGGAAACTCTTCCAATTCTTTCTTAGAGAATTTAGCAGTAGGCGTGACTAATTCTACGCATGGTTTCTTTATTAAAAGCAACTTGGAAGATATAATAATACAATTACCGATTCTACTCCATTCGCCGTTTTAAAGACTCTATCCCAAAACTTTGGCGCTTTCCTTCTTTAACAATTTTCAAAATAAACAAATTAAAAGATTCTGCATAAGAAAAAGAGTTAAGAAGACCTGCTATTGATCCTGGACAGTTCTTTTACCCTTAAAATTAATAATGTATAGTAATACGAAATAGCCTTGACAATCCTTAAATCGATACTGCCTAAAATAAATGACTTCTGCAATATCTAATTAAACTGATTTGCAGGTTATTCAACTTCAAAAGTCTGAACGATATAAGATTACGGTAGAAATTTAATACACAGTGACTTTACAATATGTTTGATTAAATATCGCGACCTTCTTTGGGCTATATATACAATATATGTATATATATATATATATATATATTTAGTTTCTTTCTTCAGTTCATTTCTCAAACAATTCCGTATTGATTCAGTTGTTTCATTATTAATGCACGCACTGCAACTGTTGTTCGCTCTATATCTGATTGATGATGAATTGTTCAGATATAGAATGTAGTTCTAGAGTGAGCAATTTAAATATTGTGCTATAAGAAATTATTGTAGACGTGCTATAAATGACGTTATCAAAATGGGACTACAATGTATTGTAAGATTAATTAATTGTGAGCTGAAAAAACTGAGAACAAATCTCACGATGTTTCTAATATTCTTCTGGATCGTATGGTTCTCACAAATCCTAACCATATCGACGGTGTTTCTGAGGTAAGAATGACACGGTCTTAAACTCTTTATAAGCTGCAACTATATCTCTTTCATTATTACCTACTCATAACTGAATATAATCAGAACAGTTTATTAAACCTTTCTTTCTTTTTTTCTTTACAGCATTCCTGAGATCATTTCGGATCTACCTGGCATAACGGTAACAGAGTTGCCATTGGAACTCGACTCCTTCAAGGATAATGTTGAGACAGCTATAGTGCCTGAGGCTCCAAATGGATCGAACAACAAGAGTGTGAAGGAGCAACAAAAGGAATCCTTTGAGGATGCCAAAGAAGCGGTGCAGAAGGGTGAGTGAATGATTAATTAATGATACTTTCGAATATGAATCTAATGATGCCACCTCTCATAGATGAAACAACAATGAACGATCCAGGCGGAGGAGCAGGAGCAGCAGGAAGTGAGCTTGAAGCTGCGCCCACGCTGCCCCAGCATGACAAAGGCAATGTGACGACGACAACGAGCAATGTCGAACTGGAGGGAGGAGCAACAACAACTAGCGCCAACGGCAATGCCACCGCCACGGATGAAATACCCATGCCTGTTTTCTCCGAGTGGGCACAGAAGCAAATGGAGGCAGAGGCCAGTCGCGAACAGGCCATGGAACTGGAGCAACAAGTTGTTAACAATTCGGCACAACGACGCAACGCAACTGGCTCTGGGTCGGGCAAGGTTCCCTCACTGAAGCTGCGCGCCAAGAACTATGCCTCGCCCGACTGTGGGGCCAAGATAATTGCCTCGAATGGCGATGCCACCAACACGGGCGCAGTGCTGAGCCATTCGAGTGATGAGTACATGCTCAGCACCTGCGGCAATCGCATTTGGTTCGTTGTCGAGCTCTGCGAAGCGGTGCAGGCACAGAAAGTGGAGCTGGCCAATTTTGAGTTATTCAGCTCGTCGCCAAGGAATTTCACGGTGGCCGTCTCAAAGCGATTTCCTACACGCGACTGGAGCAACGTGGGACGATTCACGGCGGAGGATAAGAGAACTGTGCAGACCTTTGAGCTGCATCCGCATCTCTTTGGCAAGTTTGTGCGCGTCGATATACATTCGCACTACTCCAAGGAGCACTTCTGCCCCATCTCCTTGTTTCGCGTCTTTGGCACTTCGGAATATGAGGCTTTTGAAACGGAGATACGACACAGTGATGAGCTTGATGATTTCGACGATGACGACGCGGAACAGGCACAAAAGCAACCACTTGGCGGTGGCAGTGGAGGTGGAGCGAATATCTTTCAAAGTGCCTCCGATGCGGTCATTCAAATGGTCAAGAAGGCGGCCCAGGTGCTGGTGAAACCCACAAAGGCACTCCGCTGGTCCTCGGACTCTTTGCTCTGCCGCACGCCTGCCACGGGTGTCTACAGCTGCGCCCAGTGCAACAAGACCAGCGTGGAGCGCATTAACAATCTGCTCTCTTGCCAGCCACAACAGCTGCAGTTGCTGCTGGTGTCGCTGCCGCAGCTGCGTGCACAGATACTGCAGACACGCGTCTGTCAAGCTGATTATGCAATCAGTCTGGACCTGGCCAAGCTAGACGCTGCTGCACATGCAACAACAAGTGGTATGGATAAGCGGCAGAGTTTCTTTCTAAGCATTCTGCCACCTGAGCATGTGGCTGCCATGTGCAAGCTGCTCCAGGCTGAGTACAACAGCGTGGACTCACTTGAGCAGCAGCAGATCAATATCAATGGCGGGCTGGATCAACCCGTTGAGAATGTTAGCACGCCTGTTCTCACGCCTGTGGAGGCGCAGACGCCTGAAGCTATGCCAGAGTTGCCTTATGACACGCCAACCTCTTCGTCCTCCTCCTCTCCGCCAGTATCTGCTACAGCCAGTTTGGAAAAACCTCCATTGACTACTGAGTTGCCCCAACTCGAAATACATCTGGATGCACAGACAAAGCAAACAACAACAACAACAAATAGCAACAATGCGCCACCAGCGACACCGCCCACACCGGCGGATGTGAATATATTTAATGTACACAGCGACACACAGGAAATGCCCACACCAACAGACACCACAGAAACAGCAACAACTGGCAGCACTTTGCCTGACAATGCAGCATCGCCCACTGCAGCAATGCCAGCTCAGGCTGTCGAGCTGGAAGGGGAGACTGTGTTGGCCCCAGCAACAGCCACAGCAACAGCCCCAGCAACAGCAGCAGCAGCAGGCGATGCAGCAGGCAATGCAGCAGGCAATGGCGAACTGTTGGTGGATACTGCAAATGGTTTAGACGACAGCCACCTTGCCAACTGGGAGAGCATTGACAGTTTGCTTACCACAACGGTGGCATCTATCACGGCTGGCGGTGGTGCAGCTGCAGCTGCAGCTGCTGTTGTGAATGGCAATGCAAATCTTGGCAGCGCAACTGCTCCACCTGGAGGCATTAACTTGCAGGCTAAGCTGACGCATAGTGCGCAGTCCGAAAGCGTATTCATAAGGCTATCAAATCGCATAAAGGTAAGTAAGGGGGAGTGCTCCTTACTACCCCTCCCTCCTTCTCTAGCTACTTGCCTGATTTCGTAACATCGCGTGTTCTCGCGTCATTATCGAAACAGTTTTGTTGTTGGCACTGCAAGGCGTGTCCTTTCGTTGTTATTCATGTTATTCGTTACTCAATCGCTTTCTGTCTTCCACAACGCAGGCACTTGAACGAAATATGTCGCTCTCTGGTCAGTATCTGGAGGAATTGTCGCGTCGCTACAAGAAACAGGTGGAGGAACTGCAGCAAACACTCACCCAACAGATGCTCACAGTGCGTACGCTAGAGGATCAGAGTCGTCGCTACATGGAACAGGAGCAGTTGTATAAGCAGCAAAGTGCCGAGTTGGCTGGCGAAATGCGCTCGCTGACGTATCAAGTGCAGGCCTGCATTCTGGTCATCATCATTGTGGGCACATGCATATTTCTGATGCTTGTCGTCGGCACTGTCTACTATCGCAAGCTACGACGCCAGACGCAACAACTGCGTCCACAATTATCAGCCAGTGGTGGGAACAGGCAGAGTCTTGTTAGACGTAAATCCTATGAACAAATGGTTGATCATTCGTTGGTGGATAAGAGGCGACGTCCTAGCGAGGAGGCAATGCTTATACTCAACGGTTGCGGGGATATTCCTTTAGTAGAACAGACACAGCAGCAGAAGGGCACGAGCAGCACGGCGAGAAGGCGTAAGATATCCGTGTGTTATGGCAGTAACAACAACATTGCATTGAACATGTTCAATGCCAGAGCATCGTTGCTAAGGCATCGCAAGGCACACAACAAGCACACAAGTCTAGACTCGGCGCAGGTGCCAGGCAAGCAATTGGATATGTTCTTCGATGTTGGTGAGTTGAGTTGAAACTACTGCAAGCCTAGTCCTTCTTTATATATACTTTCCAATCTCTGCAGATACACTGAAAACCAGCAAGCCAAAAAAGAAATCCCAGCAGGATTTAAAACGTCAGAAATCAGCGCCGGAGAACAGCAGCTACACCAACGGCGATGGCAGCCAGGCGGGGGAGGGAGAAAATACGCAAAGCGACTTTGACGAGAGTCTCATATTGGACGACGATGATTTGGCTAACTTTATACCGACCAGTGACTTGGCCTATAACGAATTTATGCCCGATGGACCATCTGGCTATCAGATTGTGGGCACATCCACCTGTGTCGATGGCAAGACGCAGAAGGAGAAGAGCAGCAAAGAGACGGCAAAGAAGTCGCGACGTGTCTCTTCTCCCGCATTCTTCAAATCCCCCTTTGGCAAGAACAAAAATAAGGCAAGCAACTTTAACGGCGTCGGCGGGCTCGGTGGTAGTAGTGGTAAACATTTCCAATCTCCACACGAGGCTACCTCCTGGGAGTGGTGTCGCCTCAAACGCACCACCGGAGATAAGCAATCGAAAGAGACAAGTTTACCAAATGCGGTGGCCGATGGAGGAGGAACACAAGATAACTTATCACTATCGGAAATCAACTTCCCAACAGCGAATTCAAATTCATTTCGCATTCTTGGTGAGGCTATATTCTCTGCAAATGATAGTAAACCGCATGGGAACAAGGGCGGCATTGCCACCGGCATCAACAGCAGCAACAACAGTAGCAGCGGCAGCAGCGGTGCCAGTACCACCTCATCCACAACGAAAAAGAAACAGCGCGCTTTTAATAGCATTTTTCGCAAGGTCTTTTAATCCCGGAGGTGCCCAGTGTGTGTTTTTTTCTTTTAGTTTAGTTTTACTAATAATCTCTAGTATCCCTTGCCCCCCTCCCACATTGTGTTCAGTCACGACTACGACGAGCCCAAGATTTCGTTTCTCCAGAGTTCCTTTTGATTTGCACTGCAAATGACTGTCAAATTGAGTATATAGAGTACACCTACTATACCTTTGCATTCTCTAGTTATAATCGCGTGCTGGCTGCTTGTATATATTGATACATATATTTAAAAAGAAACCTATTTACTTTTATGATGATGCAAGTAAAAAAACAACTAGCTTAACCACACGATATTTGCCTTTTGTCAAATTTAAATTTAAGGTAACAAAACATTATTTCGTTTTTATCAAAAAATTGTAAAATATAACATATATATATTGTATGAATTAGAAAATAGATTTATTTTTAAATGTTATTAAAGTGAATAACATTCATATAATTTATAATAACAATCAGAGTTTCAATTCTCCCAAGAACTCGGTAACATCAAGCATATCTTTGTTGGTAAATTTCTGAGTCTTCACAGCACTATTTAGGCCACGTGCAGCAGATCCCATATGTTTCTTCCACTGTTCGATTGTTTTGTACTCATCGTTATTGGCACAGTAAATAACCTCATTAATATCCTCATCCAACTTGTAACAACAAACAGCCAAAAACACCTGTTGCAAATTAGCAATTGCCTCCGCACGTAACGTTTCATCGCGGCACACCAAATTCAACATGAACAAACCATTGGAGCCGATTATCTTTTTAATATACCCTAAAATCTCAGGAGCCAAAAATGTCTTGGGCGGGCAACTCATGCCCAGCGACAGATCCTTGCTGTCGACATCGAAGAGCACTGCATCAAAGTTGAGATCTGTCAATAAAGAAATATGTATATAAATAATACAGATATAAATATGGGGATAGTTCATACTCTATCTGCACTTACCTTCGCTATGACAACGTTCTATAAAGTTGAGACCATCATCGATGACGACATGGAAGCGATTGTCCTGCTTTAGCTCAAAGTATTGTTCAGCCACCTCCAGCATTATGGGATCTATTTCCACAGCCGTAATACGAGTCGTACTAAAAGTTAATAAATTATTAATGGGATTGAGAGACGCAAAGATAATATAATAGCGTACGGCAAAGCTGCGTGCAGAAAGCTGCACAAGCCACCACCACCAAGACCAATGACCAACACATCCTTTTGTACATCCTTCTTGGGACTTTGCGTTGCTATGGCCATTTGGACACCCACCGACATGAACAGATGATGTTGACACGCCAAGTAGCCCACATCGATTTTCTTGCGATCCTTTTTGCCCTTTATCTTAACTAGAATTCAAAATATATATTTTATATTATACCTCTAAGTACTACAAAAACAATTCTTACCCGTTTTAACTAGCGCCTCCGACTGCACGACAAACTGATTGTTAAGGAATATGAGACGTCGTAGAATTTTACCATCGGCTTCCACTTCTTCAATACGAAAGTCACCAGATATTTGCGACACTCCAGAAATAAGTGTTTCTCGATTTCCCACCTCAGCGCCGAGGGAGAGATAAGGTATCTGTTCATTAAGACCGGACGGTGCCAAGTTCTTAATGCTATAGTCTAGTTCACTCTTGACCTCATCCAGTGTGTTATAGACCTGATCACGATGTAGGGTGACAACAGCCAAGCGTCGATATTTAGCAGATGCCTGAAGCTTCTTGCGACCTGCGGGCGTGGCAAAGAGCCACTCAATCTCTCGTCCCTGGGGCACAATGAATGCGGCGTAAGCGTTTAGTCCGCGTGCTGGTGGCTGATCGATGATATACACAGTATATCGTGGCTGGGCATCTGAGCCACGATATAAGTCCAAGGTAACTTCGTTGTGACCCGCAATACTCGACCGTGCGAGGCCATTACAGACTAGTGCAGCCTTCTGCACGGACTTCACAGAGTTAACTAACTCTTCGGGACATGCCAATCTCTGCATCTTATCGTTGCTTTGGCCGAACTCTAAAATCTGTAGGGAGTTTGTTATAGTAGTCCAATAAAGGGTATATTTAACTACTTACCGGGCTGGGCAAACTTTTGAATTTAGTTGCAATAATAATGAAAACAGGCAATGTTAAAGAATTATCAGTGTTTTTCTCCTTATTGGCACGCTCCACATCTAAACAGTGCACGATCCGGAGCATACAGTTATTACGAGGTAGAAATTCCACTAGATAATTGGCAATATGTTCCTGGAGCAAGGAAATGCCGACGTATCTTCCGCCATTGCTGTGGAGATTAGTAAGAGCAAGAGATTAGTAATAGAAGAAGGGTTTTTTTAAATTAGAACTAACCGCATAGTGCGCAGTATTTCGCGAAAGTATCGTTCGACAATTGCTTTTGTACTCTCAGTATCATCCACAAACAGTGCATCTAGGGTGCCCTTGTCCAGGGCCACTGAAAAACTTTCGTCCGTGAAAGACATGGCTGTGGCATCCATTTGAATAAACTTCATGTCCGGCCTCTTTTGAGCATTTAAATCCAACATTTTTTTAATGGCAACAGGTGATATATCTATATTGGTAATATTACTAAAGGTTTATTTGCATTAATATAGCACTCATCTACATATATATATATATAAATATATATAAAGGAGCATAATATTTACCGGAAACCCGTATCATACATGTCCATGCTAAGCTTGGAATTACCACAACCGAGCATTAGGATTTTGTCGGCCGGCTTGATATATTTATGAATCTGATCACATAGTTCCAGATATTCTCCATACCTATACAAAGGAATATGCTATAATAGTTCTCTAACAGTTTGGAAGTTGACCTGTCATTATCGTAGTGTATTTGTACACACAAACATAAATAGAAAGATGCACATGTGCTATACATGCATCTACTTAACCAAGCTTTTCATGCCTAATCCTTGATCAGACATTGCCAGACGTTGATTAACCTTGTGTGTGTGTGTGGATGAGGGTGTAGGAATGAGGATGAGGATAGGGAATGGCGTAATTAACATAAAAGATAGACTTTTGCTTGGAACACTAAACGCGCCGAGCCGGCAGATATGCATCGAACACACACATACCATTCGAAAGCTTCATTGCCTCGTTTTTTAAAGAATTCGTTCCAGTAGTCTGTTTGAGCAAATTCTTCTCTAGATCTCGGCAACAAATTCATTTTTATCTAGTAATCAACAAAAGCTAGTTAAATTCTTTTTACAAATTAGTTTCTAGTAGAAGCACACAATGTTATGAAAAAAGACACTAAATAATCCCATTTTGCGCTTTTGAAAAGAACATCGATAATTTTATATCGATACAAATATTAAACTTTTATCTGCGTATCGATATGAATAAGTTGCCCTTATAAAAATAAATGATTTTATATCGATATAAATATTTAAAATTTATTTACGTTCATCGGCTTATATCGATATGTACACGTTGGCGGGTAAAGCTTTATACGATTAATAGTTTTGGCCTTTGAGTTAACAATAACTACCTGTATAGGTGAATAAAATATATCATGCAATTCGTTTATTTATAGCTGCTGGGCAGGTGCGATGTAGGGCATTTCGGCATTATCATTGTAATTGGGTGACAACATCTCCTCCAGCATTCGATTTAACGATTCAGAACCTAACGCATAATCAGGATTAAAGGAAGCATTATCCTCATGAGCTATTATAGGAAGATTTCCCACAATATTATCGCTGCTTAAGATATGCTGCAACGCAGAGCTTATTTGCTCTGACCCCATATCGTATGTTGGTTCCAAAGCAGCATTAATCGGCGAATAATCCTTTATGGGTGCAATATGATTCTCCTCATATACTGTCTGTGGTACACTGTGACGTCTTTCATCGTTTTCATTTACTTCTTTGAAGAGACGCATTGTAATTGAGCTGAACAGCATGCTTGAACCAACGCTGATAAACTGTTTTATTTTTGACTTCATAGATTAAGAATTTTGAATTACACAGTATATCAAGTATATATGTACAATATAGTAAATTGCTATAAGGAAAGATCTTTGAAGACTAGATTTGTTTTCAAATAAATTCTGTGACTTAGCGGTATTAATTTAATACTCAGTGCTGTATTTTTAATGTAAATATTTCTTTGTCCGATAATTTTGGCATATTAGGAGCTGGTCACACTGAGTTCACAAAAGTTAATAACATCAACATAAGATGCTACCTGGCGTTGGCGTTTTTGGAACAGGAGAAATAGCAAATGTGCTGGTTCCACTACTCCGGGAGAAGGGCTTTGAGGTCAGAGCCATCTGGGGACGCACCCTGAAGGAGGCCAAAGCCACAGCAAACACACAGAACGTGGCATTTCACACAAATATCATAGACGAAGTGCTCCTGCGGAAAGATGTAGATCTGGTTTTTATTGTCTGCCAGCCATTCCTGCACGCCGAGATCTCAGTCAAGGCACTGGGCATTGGTAAGCATGTGGTGTGCGACAAGCCAGCTGGCCTGCATCAGATGGACGCGATGAAAATGGTCCGAGCATCGCAATACTATCCATCGCTGATATCATTGGTGAATCACCCTCTGCGCTTTCTTCCGGCCTTCACGCAAATGCGACGCTGCTTACTAGATGAGCTCATCGGACCACTATCAGGAGTAGTGCTCATGGATGTGCGTGTACAGATGGGCACACTTTTCCCCGAGAAATACAACTGGATGTGCGATGCACAGATGGGTGGAGGTGCACTTAATCTCGTGGGCAGTGTTGTGGATTTGGTCAGCTTTCTGCTGCAGCAACAGGCGGTACGAGTGCATGGAGTACTCAGATCCTACACCAAGACCACAGATAACATTAATGGGATTCGTCAAATAACAGCGCCGGACTTCTGCAATTTTCAAATGGAACTATCCAGTGGCACATTGGTCACTGTAGCCCTGCACAGTCACACGGTTCCGGCAAAAGCGTTCTCACAAGAGGTTCTCGTCTACGGCAGCAAAGGTCACCTAGTAGTGCGAGGGGGTGACCTCTTTGTGCTCAAGGAAGCGCAACAAAAGGAAGAAGCTGTCTATGTGGATGTTCAGGATTTGCATTTCTCCACAACTAACTCGTTGCTTCCACGTCCCTACATCAAGGGCCTGTGCAAGATGGTGGGCGCTCTTAAAGAAGCTTTTGGCAGCAAGGAGTCCAGCTGGATAAAGGCTCCCGTCTCGAATGCAGCCACCTTTGAGGATGGTCTCTACGTGCAAGCCGTCGTCGAGGCCATTCGCAAATCCAACGAAACACGCCAATGGCAACGTGTGCAACTCACAACGGATGCGCCATTTAATCATGATCAGATAATAAGATATGGATATGCACGCATGTCCACTATGTGAATCACGTAGCATACCAAACTATTCGCCTCCATACATATATATATTTATGTAGTTATGTATTAATCGAATAGCCGATCCATAATCCACTGGTGTTTCTTATCGGCTCCACCATGAATGTATTTAACTTATTGTATTAACAGTTACATAGATAAGACTAGATAATTGAGAACATTTTTAAAGTACGTCTAAGCAAAACCGAATAACAACAACAACTACGCAATCCATTGTCGACAAAGAAAACGTTTTATTTAATGGATGTCTTTATAGCCTGGAGTATTATCTATATGTCTGGGATGGTCGATTTCATTTCTGGGAATACTGACTATCACATTATAAAAGAACTGATAGTTTAGGGAAGTTGATAAATAAATACCCTCTATATCAGACTGGGATAGTCGACCGTTTCGCCATAAATCAATATTAGTTGGGAACTCAATCCCCTATTGATATGGGCAAAACTCTGACCAATTACAAGTTTACCACTTTATTTATTAAAACACAAAACAGAAAATCCTTTTTTTTACAATAAAATATGATCACTTAACTTATAAAACCATTAAAACTAAAAATAGAGAAAATATATTTTGAATCACAAAGTATCTTTGTTGTTGGGTTGGATCTATCGGCTTGTAATGAAGTATGTGCATATGAAAATGTATCCAGAATATATGTATATATAATATGTATGTATAATGGGTATGGGTTATGTCTATCTACATGAGAATGGCAAGCTTTTATTTCAATAATGTTATATAAATAATTTGTTAAGGTTGCTACGGTTACATTTAAATACAATAATATGATCCTTTGATTACATATAATTTTTATCCCCTTTTGGTATATCAGCACACATAAACCTAACCTAAGAAGGAAGCCATTTCCTGGGTACGAAATTGAACGAAATGTCTAGAAACTAAAAATAGAATCTTGTTAAGAAGATATATGATATATCATTTTAAGCATTTGAAGAGCAACAGACAAGGTGACAGATCACGTTTTGAAATTGGAAACACAAATAAAACCAAAAAATAAAACATCCAAAAAGAAACTTGACTAACACAACTTAGGATCTAAGTTATTGTTATGTTTATCTTTTGTTTAGCTTTCGCCAGAGCGCGATCACCGTTAGAAGATGCATCACAGCAATCACGATGCCCATTAGAAGCAGGCAATCGGACATATGAACATCGGATATCATCATGTACTTGAGAAACACTTTGGGACTGCGAAAATGGCAGTACATCATGTTATCGGGACAGTCGAGGAACGGCCGATCCAGGCCGTATATAGCATTGAGAGCACCATGGAAACCAGCACGGAAATAGCTCAGATGCCACATCCAACGGAACAGCGGCGTTATGTCGATATATCGAGTGCAGAATCCAAATACTGAGAACATTACGGCCAGTATGGGACCAAGAAAGACGGCAAGCTAAACGAAAGTAATGAGAGTTAGTTTAGGTATCTAGATTATTATGTTCAATGCCCATTAATGGTTACCTTCGTTGGCAGTGTGGCGCCCACAAAGAATCCCCACGCCTGGGCACTGAGCGTAGCCATAATGGAGAGCAGCATGAAGTAATATATCCGAAATGAATCCACGCTGTCGTTGCCCGTCAGTCGAACGCTGATTATAATGTACAAGGCAGCACAGAAACTCTGAAATATGTTTGTAGTAAGTGTGATATAAGTTTCGTGTTTACAAAGAAATATTTTTTATAGTGTGTATTCTTCGCGCCTTTTATGGATATAAAACATGATAAGATCTCAATTACGACTAAAACAATTAAATCAAAACAAGTGAGAAAAGCTGCTGCTGGGATGAACAGTAAGCTGATTAATTTAATGGCTAAAACATGGCTATAACCGAGATGCTCCCTTTATGTCTCTAGCATTTAACGATTCCCACGTATTGCCATAACTCACCTGAAAGGGGATTTCAAAGGAGATCAGCGACAAAAAGTAGGGGCCCAGCTTGTACCAACGATTAAAATGTTCCCGTGTCAACATGTCGATCTCCAAAGGAACTGTAAGACAAGGTAATACAAATTATGATATATATTCATTAAATCATATATATTTATATATAGTGTGCACTCTGGGATATATATTGTACAAATTTAGTATGCGCAGTTCGTATATCCCCCCTTTACTTTATAAACCAGAAAGTTTGCACACTACCTGGCTGCCAAAAAAGGTCAAAATTCGAACATAAATGTCAGACCTAAAGGCAACAACAGCAACAGCAACAACGAGGGGCCACAGAACGTGCGTTGCTTCAATGACGTCAGCAAGTATCGTGTTTGCATATTGATGGGGCAACTCGTAGCGCCCGCTTGCCTATCAATTGCACTTCTTCTTTTTCTATTTCTACAAATTGACTAATATCTGACGACAGAGGACAGAGGACTTACACGTTAACACCACAGCCATTTTGCCGGTGTAGACCAAGAGCAAAGTCGATCCATAGAGGTAGACGTAGTTTCCCAGCACTGAGTGCGCACTGTTGCCTACATTCATGTAGAGATAGCCGAAAAGAATGCCAATTAAAATGTGCGAGGCGATGCGCGCCAGCAACAGAAACTGCAAAGAGAATTTATAAATAGAAGAATATTATAATAATATAATTTGCATATTCCAGTGAACAAAAAAAGTTCCCCCAAATTTCTATATTTCCGATAGTTGAAAAGATGATTACGTAGATTTTCTATCTCTTTATACATTCTGTTTCCTTCTCGCGTGATTCATAATTCAAGTTGTTCAGCTTTGAAAGTGTTGCCGAAAGCCCAGAGAAAGGTATTTAAAGTGTGTGCTACATATATTATATATACTTATTTACTTGCAGCAATTAAATATATACGTATAATGTATATATAGCAGCCTACAAAGCCAACATTATTAACAGAGATTACATATAATGCCAAGTAGTGGAGTTAAACCTTAATTGCTAGACCATAAAGACGAACAATAACTTCAAAAAGGCAAGTGATAATTTACCAGATTCGCATGTAAGATACCCTGTAGTACAACAAAACTGTAAAGGGTACATATTTCTTCAATGGCCAAACTAATATGCCCCTTGTCAAGGCCCCGTAAATGCACTTCAAGTGTAATGCGAAAAATGCGTGCATAATAACAAAGAAAAATAATTAAAAGCAAATCATTTTAAGTGGGCATTAAATGGGGTTATTCGGTTTTTAGAAAATTACTGACTCGAAACCTGAAAGTAAAAAGCCTGCCTTACTCGACAGCTGCTCAAAGCTATCAAGCCAACAACTGCCTGGCCTGGTCTGGCCTGACCTTGTCGTCGTTGTATACGATATTTCGGGGGTACACACTCACATAATTTCGTCTGGCGCAGATCAAAATGCGTTCCATCAGGAGCAGATACTGCATGATAAACGAGGCAGGGCTGGCGGCGCTCAGTGGCTTCGATGTTATCGACTTTCTCGGTACAAGTTGGTCCAACGTGTTAGGATCATCATTCAGCGCTTTCTTTTCCGTCAATCCCAGTTCATTATAGACTGGTTTCACATAGTCATAACTGCTGTACTTGTTTAAATCAACTGACGGGGTTAGCTCCTGTTCGGAGACACTCAGTTTGTTAGCATCGATGTTATCTGTGAATTGAATATGTATAGAGTTCCTTAATGTTTCTTTTCATTTTATTTGTTACCTTTTATGGTTGTTATAAACCTGGACATATCCGTATTGGATATGTAGGGATATTGATCGGCATCATCGTTAAACTTCTTGTTTGCTGCATCTATCAAGCTCTGCAAGTCGCGCGTATGCTCCCCAACAGCAACCTCGAGTACTGCAGGAGGTAGAAATGAAAAGTGTACTTCTCGTAGGACTCTAGACTCTCGCGTACTTACAGTAGTCGGCCGGGTTGTGATAGCTGGGACAGACGAGCTGCTGTTCGGCAAGAAACGGCACCAACTCCTTCGCCCTGCCCTGGTACATGCAGTGTCCATCGGCGACCGTATACAGTTTGTCGAACATCTCAAAGATCAACGCGCTGGGCTGGTGGATGGTGCACACAATCGTATGACCCTGGGAAGCAAGTTTTTTCAGTAGCGCGACGCACGAGCTACATGATGAGCTGTCGAGGCCGCTAAAAAAGGTTAAGGAAAAGGAAATAACAATTTATGATAATGCTGATTAAAGTAGATTAAACAAAACACAGAACAGAGTACAACAAAAACAAAAAAGTGCTTTAGAATTTTGCGAATTTCTCAAGTCGGATCTCATTATTCTCATACATTTATCACGATGATGTAATGCAAAACGAGTTAGAACTTTACTTTACTGCACTCGACGTGAACATACCCAGCACACACAGCTGGACAGACAGATAGATTGCTGCAGGGTTTAAGCTTGTTTTGCATCATTTGGCTCACCCAAGATGTAATATAACCTAGTCTAATTGAACGTATCGTAGCCCTTAGGTGTAACGAACTCTCTCTCTCTCTTGCTCTCGCTTTCTCCATCTGTTTATATTTTGATTATAGACTCTGATTTTGTCTATAGATGTTCCTAATCGTTAATTTCAGCAAAGGGGGATAAGTATATACATATATATAATCTTTTTTCATTGTTCAAGTGAAATAGAAAGCAACATTTTAAAACGAGCTTAGTTAATGAGTATTTCGTAGCGGGTCGTTAGAGTTCGGCACTTGGAACTGACAGTCATTGTGGGTAATTGCCTAAAGTACGGCAAGGTAGCAGTTCAGAGACCCTTCAATTTCAAAAAGGGGTACATACATATGTACATAGCTGTCTAGACAGAGCTAAGAACTCTTTTGTACAATGAAATTTCTTTATGTCCAATTCATTGTTCACTTGAATTGTGCTATAAGAAGCGCGTGGTAGGAGGATCTTAAATAGCTATGGCATGAGTCGATCAAGTCTCTGTAATGAACAGCTTGCTGCAAATTATAGTAAAACGAACATCTCGAAGCTTAATGCCGGCTACGTTCCCCCTTTCCTTATCCCTCGCTCTCACTCACTCTCTCTCTCTCACTCTTTCTCAAGCACGTGACGCATCAGTGCAAGCGTTAAGAATGTACACAACTTGCAGTTTCATATGTATACACATACATATACAGACATGTCTATACACATATGTAGAGTATGTACTTTGCAAATTGTGCAGACTAAGCTTCGGGTATATAGGGTATATAGCGTATAGTATTGCTTTCCTTGCTAGTTTACTCACGTTGTTGGCTCGTCCAGATAGAGCACGGGCGGATTGCTTATCAGCTCTAGGGCAATGGCAAGACGCTTTTTCTGACCGCCGGAAAGTTTGCCTGTGTGGACATTATAGCGATGCTCGAGTCCCAGCAGCGATAAGATGTGTTTGATCTACACAAAGTGATTGTATTCATCATATATGCATATTTATAAAGAGAGGGAAATCATTGTACAAAGTTTGAAAGGCGAAATGAGTCTGGCAGATCCGATCAACACTTACCAGGCTCAGCTTGTGATCTTTGGTCACATTGAAGCCGAGCTTCAAATGCGCTGCCAATATCATTATCTCCCCGACTGTCAGTTGTGGCCGATGCAGATCATCCTGATGGATATAGCATGATAGTTGTCGAAATCTCTCCGAACTGGTGGATATCGCTTTCCCATTCACGCAAATTCTGCCAGAGACTCCAGTTGTGCTAAAGAGAAATACGAGAAATAACGATTAGTAATTAAAATCGGATTTTGAACTCATTAACACAATGCGGAATTAAGTCGGGAAATCATGGGAAATCTACCAGCCTGGGTTACTTCGACTTGTGTACGAGTATTTATTTCAAGTTCGTGGCTTAATGACCGATAAGCAGCAATGCCAACTAAAGTCAGTCACATATGTGTATATGAACATGATGAACATGAACTCGTGCAGGGGATACCCTCTATTCTACGTAATATATTTATAAAACTCATTCAAATTACTATCAAATTGAGGCACCTATAGTATTACATATGGTAAGAAATTGATTGACTAACTAAACTGTATTAATATTTAGAGAACATCCTATATTCTTCTGAAATTCATTGAAATTATACTATTATTATACTAAGCTTCTTTATTGTATATTGAGTGTATAAGCTTTATTTATATTTAGGGGTACCCTTATTCATATGAAACTCATTCAAATTGCAGTCAAATTGAGGCACTTATAGTATATAAAATTAGGTAAGAAATTCATTATAATTTATTGATCAACTAAACTGTATTTACATTTAGGGAACATTCTCTATTATTTTGAAATACATTAAAATTATACTCATAATTTCATTGTTTGTTGAGTAAAAAAACTATATTTATATTTAGGGGATACCCTTATTCATATGAAACTCATGTCATACGAGTATAAGCAATAATAAACATGATTAGGTAAGAAAATTTATCAATATTTATTGACTAAGTAAACTATATTTAATCGACAGGTTTGTTAATAAATTCAAGATTCTCAATTCACTGTATAGAATATATATTTTATTGTCACAGTGCAGAACATATATCCACACGTTAGCAAATCATTACAAGTTATACAACAAAGAGTTCATAACTCCCGCTGTGTAAGCAAATATAAACACATATATTCGTCTTTGAATCTTATAATACCAGTACTGAAAGATATATATGCTTTACTCATTTTTCAAAGATATATACTCTTTAATTACATGATACTCATACTGTCAGAGAGACATTTCTTTTGATGCTAATAATCACGGGAACTTCTTCAGTCATTCATAGAGATTTGCATCAGTTTGTTTAGTTAGTATTAATTAAAATAATACGGATTGGGTATATACAATACAAACATTATGTCATATACGCAATACTGATCCGGCATACTTAATATAATGGAATAGTAATACTATACTAATCAGTGTTGGTACTGTTTGAACTTTCGCCTTGGTCCCACTCCCCAGTCCCCAGTACCCAGTCGCATTAGCGTTCAGCTGTTATTGCTTGTCTACACGCGACTGGACTTGTTGATAGCGATTTTGCTTTCAGTGACAGTTCGCATTCGAAATGACGATTACAATATATTGTCCGGTTAGATAATATAACGGCTGCCTGACTAGCTAGCAAGTTGAGCATCGTTTAAAATGCCATCTATGACATTTTCACACATGTCAGTTTTCCACACCAACAACATCATAACAACAACATGACTTGGCTACGGATGACACACGGGTTTAAAGGTCTATATAGTTCTTTAGCAATGCCTTGCAGATTGTAAACAACAGAGGGAACTGTCGCTGAAGCTTCTAAAACGTAGTCGTGACGCATTATTAATTCACTTACGTCGTTGTAAATTACTATATTTAGTAGCCTCGAGAGCGGCTTCTCTGTTTACATTTTTGTTTGCAAAATTGCCGAACTTATCTTGAATAATGTAAACGAAAAACATAAACAAAGCAATAGTTTCAGACCCGATTAGGTTAACTACATAGGTCCCTAGACATCTTTTCCGAGCAAAGGTTTATCTTGTATTTAAGACTGTTTTTGTTTTTGTTTGCAACTTACCAGAATCCTGACATCACATTAAGCAGCGTACTCTTTCCGGCCCCGGATGGGCCCATGATAGCTGTCAGCTCACCAGAGCGAAAATTGCCATGTAAACCATGAAGGATTTCCTTTGTAACTGCAAAAGTACATTGTAGGTGTCTCTCATTGGAACTTTGTCTCTTTCGGAACTTACCAAATTTACGCTCTGGAACTGAAAATTTGCGCACCTTGTAGCGCACGTCTGAAAATTCAATATCTACTGGATCACACTGGGAGAAGTTGTCATGTGTAAAAGCCTCGTTATCATAATTGAGATTGTTCACTTTAGCGGCGACTGAAGCAGTCGATGAGGTGTCATCGATGGACATCTTTGAGCTGGCTGCTGAGGTGCAACAGTTGATAACTGACCCTTTAACCTTACTACTCTGTCCGGCAGGATATGTTGGGCCGTGTTGCCCGTGTTCGCTGACGCTGCTGCTGCTACTGGCGTCGCCGCCACAGCAGGCGACATTCGTTGCTTCGATATCTGGCAAGAGTGTCATTGCGAAAGCGTTATCTCGCTTCCACTATTGATTTCCTTATAGCTATATAGTGTCGATACTGCAATGGAAATACCAATGTAACATATCAATGAGTGGAAGAATGAGAATTAGAAGAATACCCTACGGCAAATCGTTTAAGCTTAGTCAATATTTTTATAGCAAAATATTAATGATTGAATGAGAAACTAAGTGGCCTGGGTAATTATAGAATAGTCTCAGTATTTCCCACACATATTACCACACGGGGAAATCGTTTAACACGATGTTATTTATCTGAATATTATACAAGAAAGCAAGGAACTGATTGACAGAAACAGAGTTCAATTGCTTGATTCTATTCATTGATTCAATTAACTTGGCTTGGGTTAACCAAACTGCACTCAAAGTGTACGCAAATCTGCCTGCACCGATCGGACCGATCGTTTCAATGTGGTAATGTCCAGTAATTACTACCCAGATAAGCTGTTATTTAGCTTTATTTGTTATCTGCTGGTCGCTGGTTGCTAATACCCCGATTAAGTATATGTACTTTATAGGGTCCGCCTCCTGCCAAATTACACTGTATACACATATCATTTTCATTAGTTCGCAGAGTATGAATTATGTAGAATCAGAACATTGAGTCATGTTGAGTTATTCATACATATTCATTGCTATAATCGTATGCATTAATATGCATATTGTGGGTGCAAATCAATGGAAATTCTCTTGGGTTTCTGCTTTTTACCTTTTGGGCACCAACGTCAGAGCAATGTCTGTGAATTTCAAGCGGATAAAGCGGATAAATAACGGATAACAGGTTTCTTAAACTCGGTCGCATTGACACTGATTCTCTCTCTCTCGAGTGGTAGCACGGCCGTGGGCAACATGCAACACATGCCACAGTGGGAGAAATGATACCCTGCACCCGTGTAACTGGGTGAAGGGGTGTGTTCGACTTATTATACATATTATATAGTTTACTTTATTATATTATAACATATTAAAGATATTTAATTATTATATGTTGTATATTATTAAATTATATGATATTTATATATATTTATAATGAGCATTTGATATGCAAAATATACACAATATCCAAAATATTAAATTTGTTGCCACTAATTCACTTATTCACATAAGATCATACCCTGTAAATTTGTTAGGGTATTTAAGCTCGACTCTTCACAGACGTTCGCTTCTTTCTCGTTTTGTTTTTGTTTATTTGGTTACACTGTTTATGGGGTCGCAGATTCGCGCAAAAAAAAACAACAACAATTCACAAAAGGTGAAAAACAACATCCCATTGTGAGATTTATGAATGGGTGCACATGCAGCAGCATTTGTATTGGTATATGCAGGGAATGCATGTACATATGTGTACATGCATGTGCATGTGCAGCAGAGCTGTTTACATAAACATTAACTTTATTTTTTTTTGTTTTTTACCCTAAACACGCGAGTGCACATGAAATTTGTTATTGAACTCGTAAGATTTTCGTAATTTACCAAACAATTGTTCGCGATCAACGAACACACACACACTAAGCGCAGTTTATAAACATGTACATGCACGTATAAATATGTACATGTATATTTATTTATTCATATGTACATACATACGTGAGTGTTTTTATTTATTTATTCGATGGCGATTCGAAGTTCTAAATAAGATGACACAGCAACAACAAGAACAACAAATACTTATTGGGTTCAAGTTGCAAATGCAATTGTTTTTGTTGTTTTCGCCTTGTTCGTTTGTTCCCGCTTTCTTCACTCTCTTCTCTCCTTTATGTTCTGCACTTTCTTGAACTTATGCAGATGCACACAGACAGGCGACGACGCGTAAGTTAATTTTAATTTTCTTCTCTCCTGTTCTTCCCTCCCTCCCCTTTCAACCATACACACACTGCGTACATTATTTACTTCTTTTCGTTTCGTTTTTCTCGCGTCTTTCGCTCCCCTTTTTAGCCCGTTCCAAGCTTGTTCCACATGCGCCGCTAGCTGCTGTCGAACTAAAGAACGCGCTCTCCGCGGCTTATTCTTATAGCTGAGTATTGAGTGGTAGAGAGAAACAGAGAGCGCTTAGTCAATTCACTCTCTCAACGTGCTCGCTCAGCTGTGCGAGAGTGTACAGTGAGTTAAGTGCAGTAATTGTTGTAAGCTTGCATAGGCAATCAACGACTCATTCGACAATATATGACATTAAATAAAAATATAATGTGTATTACATAAATATTGGTTTTAAAGTTTTATTTTAATGTGTATTACATAACTTTAAAACCAATATTACCTTACTTTTGAATTTAATTATATTCTAATAGTTTACACACTTTTTCAAAGCTGAGCATTCTTAGTTTCACTCGTCCTACTGTGCAACAGCTGCGATCGAAAGCTGCAAGTCTCTCAGTAGGTCAATCCCTCTCCTACTCTTTTTTTGTACGCTCTCGTTCACTCTCCTGAACGCGTTCTCTCTCTCCCTGTCTTTCTATATTGTAATACTTTTTATTACATTGTGGCTTCTGTTTTGTTAATTTATTATTTTTTATTGTTGTCAATTCTCGAGTTTTGATAGTATGCAAAATGAAGAAAATGGGGAATGGATGCTCTTTTATGATAAACAATGATTTCCCTGTTCAGATTGGGAAAATAATACCAAGCGCGCGAATAAAACCCAATAATACTAATCAAACCGGAAAACCTATAATCCCAATGGGACAGACAGAGAGAGGTGCACCTTGAATCGGAGAGCACAAAAAGGTGAGGGAGTCCCAAAAGTAGGTCGAGTCTCTCATGCCCCAGCGGCCTATTTATCATATATTGATAACCGGTCCGAAACCAAAGTGCAACGCACTGGGACAAGACCGTGATGACACCTTCACCGATATTTGACTGTGACTAAAACCAGATTTGGACAAACAGCTGATGATCTGGAACCAGAACAGCTGTAGCCAGAGAGATAGCATGGGGAGAGGAGAAAGCCAAACAAGCGACGAGAGTGTGGAGAGAAATATTCTAAATCAACGAGAAATACAAAAGTATTTGACGCTGGTTCCCACTAGTTTCTTTTGCTACAATTTTTGCCGGCTTATTCAGCATTTGCCCTTTCGCATTGAACTCTTAATGACAGAAGAAAAATAAAAAACGAAAACAAAATTTCTTGTCACATCATGCACCCATTTAAAATGGCGAAATACGTTAGGTAGTTTGTGCTAATAAATTGTTGAACAGTGTGAATTATTTAGCTTGATCAGTACGTTTCACTGGATTAATCATTATTTGTAATGACTTAATCTGACAAATCTGACTTATACTACGTACTATTTAAGCTTTTGATCTAGATTAAGTTGATCAATCAGAGCGATATTCATATTCTTTAATAATCGTGCGTAATTTAAATCTCACTTTGTATTGTAATAATCGTACGTTCAACCCTTTTTGAAAAGAAAAATGCCTTAAGTCAAATTGTTATGCATAGTATTTAAAAACAAATTTACTTTATATAAGGAATGATTGACTGAGTTTCTCAATTGACAATTCCGCCAGCGTCCAGCGTTGGGCTCTATAGATTTTCAATTCAGAACACTGCACAACATAGAATTTAAAACGAAACAGATCGAACTAATGCAATCGTCTTTATACACCTTTCGGACATTTTACGCTTTAAGTTTTGTTGCCTGGCGTAGTTAATCTCAAGTAATGTATAACGAATTTATTTAATCCGAGAAAAAGGGATTGTCTTACAGGCAGCTTTATTAGCTTACTAGTCCGATCATCGGGTCTTAAACGCACTTTGTGCCTGCAATTATAATTACGTAAAATTGTCAACGCAAGCTTCTCATTAGCACGTCACATCTACCTGAACAGGCGCCTATGCCTTACAAAGCAGATAAATATGGGTATTGATGCTGTTGTATTGAAAATTACGCAGCGGGAAAAGTGAACGTGTATTAAAGATATTAAACTCGATAACCCCATAAATTAGTTAGAATATCTATGGGCGTCACAAGATGCCAAGTGTTGATAGGGCCGCCAAGAGATTAGTATCGATTAAAAAACGAGACAAAAAAACCCTGAATTCTTTTGGATATCCCAATCAGAGATCAATCTTATTTATAGTTTGTAGTTACACGCCCCTTAACCGCAGAATCACTGAGTTTTGACATTTTAAATGCCCACAAAACCCACTTCTATTTTTATTCGTGATCCAATCGTGACCTTGAAAGTTAGATAAGCTTAAAATGCTTTGGAAAGTGAAATTGTTGAGAACGCACACGACACTGAAAATTGCAGTATCGAAAGAACAGGGACTATAAAAAAAACAACAACAAAGGAACGCCCTCGCCACGACTTTGCATGATTTTGATTATTTTTATTCGCTAAACAATGAAACTTTTAAATGCGTTGTTAGTGTTGGCACTATAAACAAAAGGTTACATAGGGCGGCAACATGATAGGATGTTTTTTTTTTTAATTTCTTTATTTTTGGTTTAGTTAAATATTTATACACATAAACATATTGTTTTACTTTTTCTTATAGCGCTTCAAAGTCATCTAACAAAAAAAGTGTGAAGTTCGCGCAAAGATACTGCGACATCGTTAGTGTTTGTGATTTGCTTATGTGTCTGTGTAAATACTATGTACATATATATGTATGTACATATGTATAAACAATGCCTATATGTATATTATACAAACTTGCATATGCGCTGCACCACGCATGCATAGAGTGTGCTCTCCAATTGTTTATATTAGAGAACTAAGGTCAATAAAGGTTTTATACTTAAAGTTTAAAGATACTATTTACGGAAATAATTCACAACATAAGGAACACTTTGTTTCAGATATTTTTAAGGGTGCAATAGATTATATATGCCAGTGAAACTACAAAGTTAAACACAAAACAACAGGGTGCAATTCGTGGGGTGGTTGAAATGCACTTATTTGTGTGGATCACGCTATGTTGCTGTTTTGAATGTATAGTGTTGGTAAACCCTTGTAATATCATTAATAGAAATGTCGACTTGAGTGAAATAATTTACTAGTCTTTTCACCGTTTTCTTAATTATTAAAGTGATTTCAATCTTGAGCTAAGTTCATTTTATAATAACAGCGCAATTTAAATAAATGCGCCCATCTCTGGCACAAATATACAAAAAGTGGCAGCACTCCTGTACACAAACAACGCACAAATGTCAGTAATCGATAGGCGCTTGGATATATCGTATTAAATATATCGTAGATCATTTGTATTTTAACAGTCTGGTAGCATATAACCATAACAAAAACTGCGTGGTTTGTTTTGTAAGAAATTTCGTACACAGAAAAATGAAAATCTCCCGATTTAAGAAGTCGCATAAGACTCTGGTATATTTTGCCACTAATTTTGACTATCGTGAACCCTACCAAGTGCTTGTGGACGCAACCTTCTGTCAAGCTGCACTAGAGGTAAGCAGTTGGAAACATTTAACCAATCAAAACTTACCCAATAATTTTATTGGCAGCACAAAATTGAAATTGAGGAGCAAATAAAACGTTATTTCCAATGTAATATTAAACTGCTCACAACACAATGCATTATCTTAGAGGCTGAGGCACTGGGAGCACCCTTGACTGGTGCCACAACAATCGTCAAGCGGTTCCACGTGCACAAATGCGGACACGAAGGAAAACCTGTTGCTGCAGCAGAGTGCATAAAATCGATGGTAAGAATTATTAATCTTTGAGAGAACAATGAATCCCTAATTAATCTCCCAATTTTAGACCAAGGATAATCGGTACATAGTCGCTTCACAGGATCGCCTTTTGCAGGCAACTCTGCGTAAAGTGCCTGGACGCTGCTTGCTCTATCTGCACAAGTTGACGCCAGTTTTGGAACCTCCCTCGGAAGCTTCCAAGAAATTTGTACAGAAACGTGTCAAGTATCTTATGCTCGGTAAACAGGCTATTAAAATCGACTATATGAAGGAGAAGCAGGGCCTCAAGCCCAGCGTTCCTGAACCTGCGAAACAAAAGAAGAAATCTGGACCAAAGAACCCAAATCCATTATCCTGCAAGAAGAGTAAAAAGCAGAAACAGAATCCTAAGGAAACGCCAACGTTGCGAGGTGTAGAGCAGACCACACAGACCAAGGCAAAGAGAAAACGTGTCTCGATTCCTGCACATGTCAAAACTGCCCTACAACAAGATAGTTAAATAGTTTAACTAGAAGTACGACAATAAAACTAACTATAAATTATCTAAAAAGGAAAAACCCTTTAAAATCGATGCATAATAATCATTAATCTTGGATCTGTTCAAACAAGTCCTTTATATTTTTTAAAACAGTATAAAAGGTGTATAAAAATATTGATATAATGATAAAATGACTTATAATCTCCAAAAATCCCACAAGAACAGACGGCTGTGTCGTTTAGATTTACAGTTTTCCCTCCCGAATTTTGTTCAGTGTCTTCTCGGTCATAAATTTGCCCAGCAGCTTGGCTAGAGATGCATTGCGGGCACAGTAAGCCATGGCATTGACTGGGAACAGGCCACACCAGGTGAGATCCATTTTGTTGGCAAGGGCAACGGCAAAGAGTTCACCACATCTTTCTGCGGTCAACCGCTTCTGGTTGGCCGTGCTCAAGCCCACCTTGCCGCCCTGGGAGCCTGTAAATGCCTCTCGCAGGAAGTCCGTTGCTATGGGACCAGGCGCAAAGATGCTAACATCCAATTTGCGGTGTTCCACCTTCAAGGCCATCAGGTAGGCGTTTAGGGCATGTTTCGCAGCACAGTATGTGGCGGAGAAGGGAACAGGACTGAATCCGGCTATGCTCGAGGTGGCAGCAATATGACCACGTCCACCACTCTGTTCCAAGAAGTACCGCACAACCAGACGCGACAAATGTACCACAGAAAACACGTCCAGCTCAAACAACTCGCGATCCACTTTTATATCGATCTCCGCCCAATTGGCGCGTTGCGAACGGCCCGCATTGTTGACAAGCACATCAAGGCGACCAAAGTGATCGAGCACCGTTTTCAGATGGGACTGATGCTTTTCCAATTGCAACATGTCTATTGGCAACACAAGCACATCTTTTCGAGCGAGTAAGCCACACGAAGCATCCAGACATTCGGTTTCCACCTGGTGCAGCTGCTCTTGGCGGCGTGCACTTAGCACCAGACGCACTCCATGGCGTGCCAGGCTGACCGCCAAGGCGCGTCCAATACCGCTGGAGGCACCTGTTATCCAAACTACCTGCCCACGCAGGGTCGCCGGTGACAGTCCAAAACGAGATTTGTACCAAAGCGCCACATTGCAGTCAAGCACTATCCAGAGTATTACATAAATCACGTAATACAGCACCAATAAAATCAGTATTAGTTCCAAAAAACTCATCGTATGTAATCTGGTAATAACGTAACAGATACGACAAAGACGCAACCTCTTGCAGTCTGGAATGATAAGAGATAATCAGCTGTTGCGGCCCAACAGTGAGCTAAGGAGATGGACTAACTGGCAGAGATGAGACAAAAAGTATCATAATGATATTGCCGATATTTATTCGCAAAACAAAAAATGTATAAAGAATTTAAATAATGTAAATAAATCGGACTCGATAAATATTTAAAAAGCGATCGATATATTGCAAAAATGCCATTCAATAATTACTTCAGTAGCAGAGTTGTCACGCCTCCCAAATGCAAATCGATATGTTTTATAAACCCATTTGTTGCTTACAACAATTACAGGTAAGTGACAGTTAGTTCATATTCTTTATTATTACGTATTTATTATGTATTTATTACGCTTGGAGTACTAGGCTCACATTTTCACAAATCTTATCAATCTCAGCATAACCCTTTTTCTCTAAAGACATTATGGCATTCGCCAATCCCACAGTCTCGCGCGTGGAATGTGCCTTTACCCAAATGCGTCCATTAACTCCGACGGCAATTTCGTAGGCGAGCTCATCTGTAAGTGCTTGCAGGGCAGGACAACTTTCACGCAACAGCAATCTTCCCAAATTTAGGCTGCACTTAAAGAAGAATCCCTCCTGCAATAGTCCGAGCTTACCCCGCTTTCCATTTGAGTTGACACACACCAGCTCAGGTTCGATGTCGGCGTTGGCATTCAAAACGCGCGCGTAGAGTAGATCACCAGGGTTCAGATCTGGACGATTCTTTTTTGTGGCCGCTTCAAAGGCCAGATACGAAATGGAAGCTGTGTCCGCTGCGCCAATATCCACGCGGTATAAGTCTCCTGCTCTTGCTTTAACTATTCCGATGACCAGATCTCCTCGCGCTGGCACGTATCGTCGTTGGTAGTTGTCCACCCAGAATGTGTTCGGTTCCTTATGGCGCAGTGGACCTGCTTTGCTAGCTACCACTGTGTCGTCGACTCTTCGCAGTCCGGGCCCCAGAATTACACGCTTTCCTTTAGCTAGGTTTTCCACAGCTGAAACTCTTTCGCCAGGCATAACAATGTTTGTATTTGTAGCCATTGTTTTTAATAATAAGCAAAGTGCCGGCCGCGTGCTGAATTGATTAGTGGTGGTTATTATCGATAAACGCAATTATATCGATGTATATATATGCGCTTCTAGTGCTGTATAAGACCAACTTATACGTATTAAAATGTTATAATGAAATTAATTTGAGCAAAAGATATAAGCTTATTTTTTATTTATTTTAGAAATATTTTAGCAACCTATAGACAACCTATGTAATCCACATGTGGATGCCATTACTCGTAACCTTGGAGGAAGGTCAATAGAATTTGAATATACACCCCCGTCTCCCGACGAGAAACAAGCGGGATACCTACGCTCACAATGTTCTAACCTCCTGGAGAAGGCCTAACTAAATTTTACACATCAGTTACGTTCCACAATCCACACCACTTAAAATGTTGAGCATATTCGTGCGCGCAAGTCGTGTGTACCTATCGCCATATTCATCGGTACCGATGGTACAGAAAATAAGCTACGGCAAGAATTTATTCGCCGCCGCTACCTTCAGTTGCAAATCAGTTGGCCCAGCCGGAAGTTCAATCCAGTCGCTCTCTACGGGATTTCAATTTTTCAGATTAAAAAGTTCTTGGTATGTATAAGTTGCTAAGGCTGTGTGCAAGTGTGTGCAATTATTATTAATAATTCAAGCTTCAAATTATTTTACCATTGTTATCACGGCCGGCTACATCATTTTTCAATAAATAATGCCGATTATCTAACAAGTTTACTGCATGCACATATATATATAATATATATATATATATATACATATGTAATATGTATGTAAGTGACAAATTGTGTATTTCTTGGGTTTAATAAGTGAAATTGTTGATAATTGATTAATTTAGTCGTCGCAAATTGTAAACTTTCACTCTCTATGCGATTTGCGGTTTTCGCTTGCCAGCCTACGCATCCCGGTGTTATTTTTCCATTTACTTTTGCTATGACCTTTAAGCGTTGCGTAGAGGTCATTGAGACACGACAATGAGCTGTGAGAGACGCCCGTGTTTAGTGACGGAAAAGTTTATTCCTCGCACGAAATTGAGACAAATTCGGTTTATATATTTTGCCTTTTGATTTAAATTATATCTATATTATACATATTTTCTATAACATTGCTAGGATATTTTTTTTTATAAAAACAGTATTAATATAATATAAATATCGATATATATATATTTATGAATGTTCAGATGCAAAGCTAAATATTCCACAATCTTGCTAGATGATTATTTTCCATAAAGAGATATAGAGATATATAATACTTTATCTAATTTAACTTTGATTAAATGAACAATAAAATCCGTGGGAAACTTTTCAATTGGTTAAAATATCTTTTAGTGAAGTATTCTTCAAGTCATTAATTTTAATTAATTTGTGTAAATCAATAAACAATCTATTGCCCTCAATTCATTATCATATTAATTTATGTTTTCTTAATCGAATAATACTTGATTAATGTATTTATTAAATATAATGTGGGTTTAATTGAAAAACACTTAATTAATCTATTTACTTAAACATATCTGTCGTTAATTGAATACTACTTGATAAATCTCTTGTTTTATGTTAATAAGTTTTACTACTTGTTTTTTATTTTTGGAATGTTTTTAATGAATAATTTATATTTTGACCTGCAGTGAAGGATCAAATATGTCTATCAAGTCGATCAAGGCACGTCAAATCTACGACTCGCGTGGCAACCCCACCGTCGAGGTCGATCTGACCACTGACTTGGGTTTGTTCCGTGCTGCTGTGCCCTCGGGTGCCTCCACTGGTGTCCATGAGGCTCTGGAGCTGCGCGACAATGACAAGGCTAACTACCACGGCAAGTCCGTGCTGAAGGCCGTCGGTCACGTGAACGACACCTTGGGCCCCGAGCTGATCAAGGCCAATCTGGATGTGGTCGATCAGGCAGCCATCGATAACTTCATGATCAAGCTGGACGGCACCGAGAACAAGAGCAAGTTCGGCGCCAACGCCATTCTGGGTGTGTCTCTGGCCGTTGCCAAGGCTGGTGCTGCCAAGAAGAACGTGCCATTGTACAAACACATTGCCGATCTGGCTGGCAACAAGGAGATCATCTTGCCTGTGCCCGCATTCAATGTGATCAACGGTGGCAGCCATGCTGGCAACAAACTGGCCATGCAGGAGTTCATGATCCTGCCCACTGGTGCCTCCAGCTTCACTGAGGCCATGAAGATGGGCTCCGAGGTGTACCATCACTTGAAGAACGTCATCAAGGCCAAGTTCGGTCTGGATGCTACCGCTGTGGGAGATGAGGGTGGCTTCGCCCCCAACATTCAGTCCAACAAGGAGGCTCTCAACCTGATCAGCGATGCCATCGCCAAGGCTGGCTACACCGGCAAGGTAAAGCAATTGTTATAATCCTCGTTATTTTCTTCTGCAGATACTTATTTTCAACTTCACTTCTTTTATAGATCGAAATCGGCATGGATGTTGCCGCTTCGGAATTCTTCCGTGACGGACAATACGATCTCGACTTCAAGAACCCACAGAGCGACAAGTCACAGTGGCTGTCGCCCGAGAAGTTGGCCAACCTGTACCAGGAGTTCATCAAGGACTTCCCCATCTCCTCCATTGAGGATCCCTTCGATCAGGACCACTGGGAAGCCTGGACCGCCCTGACCTCGAACACCAAAATCCAGATTGTCGGTGATGATCTGACTGTAACCAACCCCAAGCGTATCGCCACTGCCGTCGAGAAGGGTGCCTGCAACTGCCTGTTGCTGAAGGTTAACCAGATCGGCACAGTTACCGAGTCCATTGCCGCCCATCTGTTGGCCAAGAAGAACGGCTGGGGCACCATGGTATCTCACCGCTCTGGCGAGACTGAGGATTCGTTCATTGGTGATCTCGTTGTTGGTCTCTCCACTGGACAGATCAAGACTGGCGCACCCTGCCGATCGGAGCGTTTGGCTAAGTACAACCAAATTCTGCGCATCGAGGAGGAGATCGGCGCTGGCGTTAAGTTCGCTGGCAAGAACTTCAGGAAGCCACAGTAAACCACCATGTAACCACTTCTAAATTCCAATATCACCTTGGCGTACTTTCAAATACGAATACGAAGAGGCCCAAAGGAAGGTGTCAATTTGGTGTATGTCGTCAAGCTCTGGGATTTGTGTCTCACGCACAAATGCAACTCTTATAATATCAGGATATATTGCTTCATAATTATATATACCGTATATAGTTTCCGTTTACGAAATCTATTCATTATTTATAAACGTATTTATTATCTACATAAAGCTTTTATCAGTTGTGCTGCTCGTAGATACAAATTCCTTCACTATCTGAATAAACAAAATGAAATTAATTGTTGGAATACAAATTGTTCTCATGTTCTCTTGAAAGACCCACACAATACACGAGTGTATAATGCTCTCATATTAAAAGTGTTACTATAGATGTCAAAAATAAACATGTTTAAAAAATAATAACAAAGCTCATTACTCCCAACTATTTTCAGGAAATTTGACTAATCCAGTTTGATCTACAAAACCCGTCAAATCTTATCAAAATCAGTTGATGATTTATTGTTTTTAACTACATTAAAATACTTGGTTAACATTTAACAATATTCAAATTCATTTGTACTAAAATAATGATGTCAAATCGATAAAAGAAACTTGTTCAGAAGTTATTAAAAATGTGAAAGGATCATAGAATGCGTGATCAATGGAGACATAACTAAACTAAACTAACATCTTAAAATATATATATATATATATAAAATTCAAGGCACACAATTGGTGGCTATCGCAATGGGCCACGTTGTGGGCCCCTTTAGCACGATATCCTCCAGAGCTGTCTTGATCTTAATGAATCGTCGCTTGAACTCCAGTCCGCAACCCTTCGAGAGTCGAAAATCGACGAGTATTTTTCCATCCATTTCGATAATGTGCGCCTTGAAGACGAGACGCAGTTTGCGTCTATCGATTGTCGACACAGTCACCACGCCCTCTTCACTAACCTTGCACGTATAACCGCCAAGACGTTCTATGGTGCTTACCAGCCGCTTGATCGTGTCATGCCAGCGCGTGGTCACAAAAAAGCGCGTCATGCGTCGTACCAAACGTTGGAAATAGTTCTGTGAGGCGCTCTGTGTCTGATGCATCTGTGTGGCAAGGAGTAAATTGTCCAACATCGCTGGCTGTGAGAAACTGTATGTCATGCGTGCCTCCTGCATCAGTGCCTGCCTCTCCTCTCCGCCTTGACCGTTCATTCCTTCGTCCGCATCGTGACCAGGTCGAACATTGAACTCATCATCGCTACGCAATGTTGGCATAGGTTGCGAGCAATAGTTGCGCGATATGGAATCATTACTGAGATTGCCACTCGATTGTAGGCGCTGACGCTTCGCTTTGGGTGAGCCAATCTCTAGAGCGGCTGCCGAGTCCACCAAGTCATACGAACGATCTGTAGCATAGATAATACATTTAAATACAAATCGTTCAAAATCAAAAACAAATAATAAATAAATGTAATCAAAACTGAATATGAAAGAACCAAGAAAGCACTGCAAAACCATTTGGTTTTTGGTAATAAAGCTCTATGGAATGTGCACCCACCATACAGCTAAAATCACCAAAGAGCAAATAATATGCAAATAAAAAGGGGTGCAAGCAAATAAACAACAATATAAACAAAAGCAAAATAACGTAGACATAATGTTATATTGTACATATATCTGATGTTATCGTAGTTCCATTTCTTGGGATCGTTGCTTTAGTTGACTACAGGCGCCAATGCTTTGGTAATCTAGCTTTATGAAGTATTTGAAATCTATCATACAGCTAAAGCGCCAAAGCAGTGGCAATGCAGCACATTCAATAACACTATAATGCACCTTACACTTCTCTACACTTCATATGGTAATTCAGGTCATTTGTCGTTTTGCAACACTGGCGGCACTAGGCACACAGCGACCCTCAAAGTATGCAATGCAAAGTAGTTTGAGATTGAGAGTCACTAAGTACCTGAGCAGCAAGGCGAGCACTTTTCAACACAGTTCGAGTTCCTAATCTTCTTCTACGTATATAAAAAAAACTTACCATGCGTGGTGAATTGCATATTACTCCACTTGTGATCAAGAATTTTCTCCAGTGTCATACGCAGACCGGGAGTGCAGTGCAGCACTTTACGTAGCAATGATATCGCCAAAGTATCCAGTTTGCTCCACGGTGTCTGCGTTTGCCAATGATCATTCTCCTTCCAGTTGATGAACTCACCACAGCTCAACGACGGCTGATCCCAGGGTAACTCTGTGAAGAGAAAGATAATTAATTATTAACTATATAAATATGATTAATACAACATTCAATGAAATGATGTGAAAGAATTCTTTTTTTTTCATTAGGTGCACTGAGAGTGTGTTTATTATTTCTGTTTCGGATTGTCTGATATAGTTGACTGTTGGATGCGGCGTTGGCAAGCAATTTAAGCTGGAGCTTTGGTATAAAAGCTTTAGATGATACAAATTAGAGAAACAATCTACAGCTAGAATACCAAAGAAACAGCAAAAATGAAGAAATTGCAGTTGTGTTTGTGAATGATATACAATATAATATTATATGTGGTTAAACATAAGAGAGAGAGCAACAAAACACAAGTAAACTGAACCTATTAATGGTGCCAGTTGCGTTGAGAGTGGGTGCAGGTGCGGTTGCTGATAATAATGATGATGCTGATAGGGCAGGGTAGGATGAGAGCATGAGGAGGAAACTGTGTATTGTACTTACCACCTGCCAGCATTGTTACCAATATGACTCCACACGACCAAATGTCCGCGGGCTGTGCATGATAAGGCTTGATTAGCACCTCAGGCGCCACATATGGCAGCGTGCCGCAGCGTTTATCCAGCAGTCGTTCCTTGCCCTTGCATCTGCATAGAAAATGTTTAATAAACAACATTATTAGAAGAAAAGACAGGTACAGTCGAGTGTGCTCGTAAAAAAGAACGTGCTAAGTTACGTTTGTCAGCGGTTGGAAGAAGGCGTGGACATATTCAAATTTAATCTAATTTATCTGCGTGAAATAATAAGACATATTGTTAACAAATTTTGGCGTTTATACAGACGGACAGAGAGATATGGCTATATGCTTGACTATTGTTGTTAATTCAGAATATATAAACTTAATGGAATTACACATGCCTCGTTCTTTTATGTTACAAACATTTGCTGCACATTTTACCCTATAGCACTTATGCATATAATGTTAAATAATGTTAATCTGGTTGTACCTATTACCTAAACATAGTTGCCATTCCAAAGTCGGAGATTTTAACATTGTCATGCTCGTCCAGTAATAGATTCTCGGGCTTAAGATCACGATGGGCGATGCCACGCTGATGTAGATACTGCAATCCGGAGAGCAATTGTAAGAAGTAACGTTGTGCCTCGTGCTGTGGCATTCCCACGTCCGGTTCTGCAATGTGGCATAATATAATTAAATAAATCAATAAATCTCAACATTCAATTTGATTTGCAGCTTACCAATCCGATCAAACAACTCTCCGCCTGCTGCATACTCCAGAAATATATACTCAGTGTGTCCCTGCGAGCGTTTACCAAAGAAGCGTAGAATATGTGTATCTTGCAGCATTTTCTGTATGCACACCTCCTTGCGCACTGAGATAACCGCATCCGGATGCTTCTTCAGATCGACCATCTTCATAGCTACAGCCTCTCCAGTCTGGCGATTGATCAGCAATTTCACTCTATAACGAGAAGAAACAGGCAACCATTAGTCGACAGATTAGAGTAAAAAGTAGGTATCATGAATGCGAATTCATTAAGCTTTCTCCATAAAACGTATACGCTAAATATGTCTATATATGCTAAATATGTCTGCGGCATCTATATCGACTGTAAATAATTTTGGGACATGCGCAGAAGAGAGCAACGCTTCGAATAACTCTGGGCAGCTCAAAGAGCAAGTACACATTGGAATCGCCGTTTTTTTTCTGCTTATACCTCACCGTATTTCCGGTTTATTGACTTATACGCAACACACACACGCACACTGACACATAGATAGAGTGCAGTCTGAGTGTTGACTTTCCCCCCTATACTCACTCGCCATAGGCACCTTCGCCAAGAGTCTGGGCCAGTGTCCATCCCTCAACAAATTCGCGGCTCGTTGTCGTCGGTGTCCCTGCTGTCCCTGTTGTTGTTGCTGTCGCCGCCATGTCCTTTGATGCTACGATGTGTATAAGCTCTCTTTAATAATCCACAACTCACTATCATGTGCTGAGCGCATGCATAGCGCGATGCTGTAAATAGACAGTCATTGAAAAAACAGTTGTTCATTAGTGTTAAGGCTATTAAAGTAAGTAACCTAAACTTCATTGTAAACAGTGCAAATATTTAGCAAACTATGCACATCTATGAAGTGTGTAAATTAGGGGGAAAACTTGCTGCTTAAGTGTTTCATTCTTTGGCATGGTCATGGTTCGTTCACGCGCTGCCACAACTAGGAATATTAACCCAACAAAAACCCATTGGTAGCCTGCCAGAGAGAGCACATGCGCCCTGGAGGCTCCCGCGTTTTGGAAGCCATAACTTCGCATAGTACAAAAATGTTTACCATAACTAGAGAAACCAAATGAGTCCTGAATGAGAATACTTTAGGGAACTTTGTAAACTCTGAGGTATTAAATTATTAAATTAATATATGTATACTAAAATATATACTTATATTCCATTATATATTACAATTTTGAACTATTTACATCTCTGGCTTACTTTACTACTCCTTTCATGATGAAATTCTAATATCAACTGCATGCGTCTGTTTTGAAAGGAATCTTAACCATAGTTTTCCGCATAACATCCCTTCCTCTCTCTCGGACAGGCACACAAAAGTTATGAAGCATGTGTAGAGAAGAAGAAACGCAATCTCGCTGCTTTTTCTATTTGATAGTAAATCTCGCACTCTCAGCTCTATACAACAAACAAATATGACGTCGTTTCTATCATCTTCGTTGCTTCTCGGCATCAGCAACAAAGAGAGAACAAGAGAGTGAGACTTAAACGAGAACTACAAAGAGTCACAAAGAGTGTGAAAACTGAAGAAGAGAACTTCTTGTTGTTGGCTTTGGCGGCGACATTACGCGTTTTGCCGGTGCTAAAAAAAAAAGTACATGGCATAGTGGAGAATGGAAATTTTCTGTTGAACTAAGGCAACGACTGATGCTGAGGCAGAGGCTGTGACAGAGACAGTGGCTGTGGCAGAGACTGAGACAGGAACTGAGGCTGTTGCTATGCTCTAGTCGCGCCGCTTGGCTCGTTCAACAGGCGCAATTATTAACATGTTTTATTACAATAGATGCGAATATGTTTCTCAATTTTATTTGTGAGTTCAAAGAAATGAAAGTCGGAGCAAAGAGTATCCTCATTGTGTTGTAGCAGCTTTCATGTGTGTGTGTGTCTATATTTGCATACAACTCCAGCTTCAGCAGTGCAAGCGTATGCGTATTTCTTACACTCCACTTAATTACACACACACAGAAGCGCACACGAGGCGTTGCAAACTGGATGCTGCTTTCGAAGACGATGGAAAATTTTGACTTGAATTATCCGCATAGCTAGCGTCGCCATCGCCGGCGCATAGCAACAAGAGTTGCAACAAGGGTTCTTAACTGATCTTCAGAAGAGGTTCACCGGGATTGGTGACTTTCCTGAGTTGCATGCACTGTGGCATTGCTGGCATAGGTTACCCCCCTTGCCGGGATGCACTAACTCTTTATAGAGCATTCACTGTGGAATGGGATGAGATATACCCTTCCCGGGGTGCACTGCACTTTGGCAATTCATACACGATCGATACTCTTCACAGCCACGTGGGCAATGGCTTGAGCAAGGTAAAAGTTTATTTCATTACAGGTTTACCCACGATTTAGTTAGAGCCGACACCGACATTATTCACACACACAGACACACACTGAGAAAAGTCTTTAAGATGCACACGCAGTTTGCTCTTTTGCGAAATTTATAACTAGTTAATGCGGCGCGCAGTATCCAAAACTCACTCACAGACTGTCAACTCCGGAATTCGTAGTACACACACTCACACACAGACACACGCACAAAACAGATACACGCGCGTCTGTGTGTGTGTTGCAGAAAAAGCATCTATTGATAAAATCCAAATCCAAATGCAAAACTTATTTTTATCAGCTTCAATACACAGCATTATCCATTATCGATTGTATTTGCATTTTTTTGAAAATAAAACTTGCAGTTTTTTATAGTTTCCATGGTGTAGGATTAATCCTGTTGGCGTTCCTGGTTTGGTTCGTCCTGGGTCAGTGTTAAAATTAAACTGTGAGCGCAGCAACTTCGCCAGATACTTTAACAAAATAGGTATATGCTAAGGCCAGGCACCTCAAAGATTCGCAATGCGAGAGCGAGAGCAAAGCCTGTAGAGAGACAGGGGAAGACAGAGAGAGTAGAGATGATAGAGAGAGAGAGAGAGAGAGAGAGAGAGAGTAGAGATGCCAGAGCTTAGGAGCACAGGAGCGCGCGCGCAAAAAAGGTGGATGCAGGAGAGAAGTTCAACACGTTTTCAAGAAGCTTGGTGGTTGTTCAATGTGGATTACTCTCCTCTCTCTCTCTCTCTCTGTCAACTGCGCCGCGCAACGCTGCACGTTGCCAGCTTTCAAGTTTACCTCGTTGCTCTTAAGTTTTAGTGCCAGCTGCGGCAGACAGAGAAGCAGCAAAGTCGCAGACGGAACAGACACACACACAGGGCTGTTGCTTCTGCATCACGCACACACATGTGAATATGATCCATTGTATATATGTATACTTACACACACACACACTCATCTATATTATAATATTGCAGAATTAGACATAATTCTCCATTTACTGCATCGCATCCTTCGCTATAAACTAAAACTCCCGTTCAAAGTTTCAGCTGAGAAGGATTTTGATGTGTGAAAACTAGTTTGCAAACTGGTTTCCTTGAACTGAACCTTGAACCAGGCACAATATAATATATATACTTATATTGTCGAGCATCGTTAATCGTTGAATTAGCTAAACCTGTCGAGAAGGCTTAGGTCGAATTGGAATGGATGTGGAATGTGCATCTCTATAAGAAGTCTCAGTCTAGCAACCCTACAAAACCTAGAAAGCTTTTGTTCAACTAGACACGGAATACATAAACATGTGTAGGCAGCATCTGTCTACATACATACACATACGTACACATATGTTATATGTATGCATGTGGAGGGTACTCATGAATAAGACACATCTCGCGGCAACCCGTGGCGAACGAAACAAATAAATAAATAATAAAGGGCAATGAAAGATGGAATGAAAAGGAAACTAATCCTATACAAACTCATCAGCATATACATACAATATGTTCCGTCTTTATATACTACGTCAAGTATTGTGTGTGTGTTATTATGTACTTATGAAAACAACATCACATCATGAAACCAAAGCAGCTGACGCCTATTGCGAATCAACCCTAGACAGGACCGACATGTCCATTCGAATCTACAGTGAGTAAAGTACAACAATGATAAATTACTTGTAATTTGGGAACAAAATCAAATATATATTCTGGTATTCATTGAACATAAAAAGAGCCAGTAATCAAGGCATAAAAGTTGAAAAAAATAAAAAATTAAACAGAATTTTTATAAGCCATAAAACTTCAAATTAAGCTCTTACATATAAATAAATCTTACGAAATACATCGTAAAATCTACTGATGTTCAGCCAGTAATACATTTCAAAATATATTACTGAAATTCGAGGGCATATATGTATATGTACTTGTACTAATAAATAACAACTGTATACGCAGAGAATGCTCTTGCATTGTACAAGTACTTTAGACTATGAATTTAGCTGTTTCTTAAAAGTATTTATAAAACATCGGCGCGTAGTGTCCATTTGCCGATAATATTTTTTATATTTTATAATAGTTCAGTCGAATGAATATCTTTATAAGGCCACTAGGAACAGAAAACCATCAGTACGATGAGGAACTTCAATTGAAAATGACTTAAGTTTCCTAAGTTACAACTTCATTTTAAGATTGATTATCTTTTTTATATCTATATTATCTATATATATATATATATATATATATATATATATATATATATTTATATATATATATATATATATATATTTATATATATATATATATAGATATTATATTATCTTTTTTTTATATATTCATTTTATGAAAATGGTTCAAAAAGGGTATATTCCGTTTGTTTGTTGAAGTCGTCGCTCCTTTTGCGAGGCTCGATTCTTGCGTTTCTTTATTACTTTCTTTTTCCTGACCTGTGATGGCTTTGGATCAGAGACTGCATCATCAGATTCGTTGTGCAGCAATAAGTATGGTATGTCCACATAGCTGTGGTAGCTCTCGGCACTGGAACTATTAAGGTTATCATCCAAATTAGTTTGTGCAGTGATGTACAGTGTATTATCAGTGCCGTTGATTGTGTTCGCCGATTCCAATGAATTCGAATAGATGGTAGAATTACTGGATGCTGATTTTTGAGATTCGTTATTGTTTTTGCGAATTTTTTCCGGCTCAAAGTAATTGGGATCCATGATCAATGGAAATTTGCGTTGTCCATTGTGCACTACGTGAATTTTAGTCTTTGGTATGATATCCGTTTTTGCCGCTTCCAAAGCTCCATTTGACATGGACATCATCAAATTAGTTTGTGCAGTGATGTACAGTGTATTATCAGTGCCGTTGATTGTGTTCGCCGATTCCAATGAATTCGAATAGATGGTAGAATTACTGGATGCTGATTTTTGAGATTCGTTATTGTTTTTGCGACTTTTTCCCGGCTCAAAGTAATTGGGATCCATGATCAATGGAAATTTGCGTTGTCCATTGTGCACTACGTGAATTTTAGTCTTTGGTATGATATCCGTTTTTGCCGCTTCCAAAGCTCCATTTGACATGGACATCATGCCGAAATGGCGCATCATTGCCACCGCTTCACGCTCCACAGTGCTCTTATCGTTCCAGTCGGACATGGTTGCATGCTCACCCAAAGCTTTCGTGCCGGCGATCTCCTGGATACGTTCCATCATTGCCAAACTGGCACGAATTTCTCTTGACTTGGATTCATCCATTTGACGGATCTCCTTGTTGCGTTTCTCTCGCTTGGCCAGATGATCATAAGTTGAATGGGGACGAGGAGTGAACCCCTCCTCTGTTTTCTGCCTGTTCTCATACGCCAACTGTCCATGAATTAAATTGTAATCTGGTTGTAAGGATACCAATTCATCCTCAAAGCAAGTGGAAGGTGCCCAGGCCATAATTGTGCTATATATTGGGGTATTGATGGTATCGTTAGTAGGGACGCCAATGCAGTCGGTCATAAAAATGTTGATATATTTTTGCAGTCTACGATTTTGTGTACCCTGCCGGCGACATAACCTTTTAATTTCTGCATACTGTTGCACACGCGCATACACATGATATATGTATGTGTGTATGTGTTCTTATATGTATGTACCCAGAATTGCATTGTCTGCAACGACACCGGCAACAAGCCCGCCTCTAATCAAGAATTAAATAGATTGCACCTTAATATATATGAATAACTTACTAATATTTATATTTAAAGGTTATTTATAAATATCTATATTTCTAACATAGACTTGACTTATAATAAATTTGATTCATGACAGAGTTGTCAATATTTTTTTTAACCTTTGCTTTCTTATAATAAGCGCCTTGCCCAATGAATACAAATATATAAATAATTTAATCCTAATAACTACTGTTCTATTGATTTGTATAAAATAAATAATAAAAGTATTTCAAAAACCCTGCAAGTGCATTTACGGTAGCCCTGGAAATTCACAAACTCCTACAGGCATGCATTTGTAGATATGTGTGTATGCGCAGAATATATTCCTCTCCCTCTAACGCATTACGAATTTCTATACTAGTCCAGAATAAAAAGCCGAAATTGCGCCAAAAAGTCAAACAAGGCAAATTTACATCAGGAATATACAAAAGATAACAGCAAGTATGTTTTCTATACGAAATTCATAGTGAACAATGGTTCAAGAATCTCTAATGAATTACATTCTGTATAAATTAAATACACAACTTACCAGCGCGACAGTATATGCGCTTGCGGCGCTCTTTTGTGTTCTCTTTGAGTCCTAGGGCATTCGCTTCAATTACACGACAATTATCTGTTGACAAAGCACAAACAGAACTTTAAATATTTAATTGCTTGTCTCTATGCACATTTTTAAACCAAAAAAATTGCGTAAAAATTTGATGCAAATGCGGCGGCCATCGTCGGCTATTGTACATTTGGCAAACCATTTGCAGATAAGTGTGACCGTATGTTGCAAACACAAATACTGCGGCTTGTGGCGGTCGGCCGATAACTAAAAAAATACCAAAACTCTGAAAATGGTACTTCAGTGTAGGAGAAAATTTAAATTTATGAATTAAATACACAAAAGTTAGTATTAACTTTAATATAATTCTTATTTCGTGAATTAAAATTTCTTGGAAGTAATATATTGACATATTGACACCAATAAAGAATGCAATTTTCGGTCACAAGGTTCGTTGTCCCCGTCACCTTTTACTACTACACACATGCGCGATTAAGCCAAAACTACCGGTCATGGTTTTCATTAATAAACGTTTTCCGCCCCCAAAACCCAAAGCTCTTCTTTCGCGACTCAGCTTACGTTGCATCGTAAAGTCCTTTTCATCAGTTGCAAGTCGACAGCTGGCCGAGACGCACTTCACGAACTTGTAAAATCACAACCGAAAAATGTATTGACACTTGAAAATACGTACAACAACATAAAAAATTATTAAACATAATCGTTAGGCAACGAATATACCATAAAACTTAAAAAAAATACTACAAAATTTGAATATCCGATTTCTTACAGTGCTAAATTAAATAATTTCAAGTGTCATGGGCAATAACATTCCCGGGCGTGTGTGTTCTTATTTATTTTTGTTATTGTAGGATAATTATGATAGCAAATATCAAGAAACAACCACCAAGACTTGCTTTTAAATTGGTAAACAATGCCCTAATTAGCAGTGGGTCCCGTTTCCTGCGTTTGTTTTCGTTTAACCGGAATCGTTTATAGGTCAAACACCGTACACTCCTTAACCTAATAAACCAATCCTTAATATTTTTGCTACTCCTTAAAAAAATGCAATGAATATCCAGTTGCAAATCGAATAATAAAAAATATCGTTATAAATTAAACAGAAATAAAAAGAGAACAATTTACACAACGTTCGGCGCGTAATTTTCTATTTTTATAGCAATAAACAATACGTGCATTTATAGCAAAAATCAAATCGAATCGTTAAGTTAAAACGAAAACTGTTGTGATTTGTTTGCATTTCCATCGTGAATTGCTCAATATTCCCTCCCTCAATCAAACAATAATTGCCAATAAACAAAATCATCACCATCGCACACTGAGTTTTCTCATAATCTCTGAGAATTAGTTCGTGTTCTTGATTTATACCATCTGGTGCACACTTTCCCCAATTGAGTTTGATATTTCGATTTTATCCGAGGCAAATAATCAAATAATCGCATCACTGCGTCCTGGAGGCTCTACGACAACAAACTCGTTCGATTGCCGCACTCAAGAGAAAATCTCAACTCAAGGTAAATCTGAAAGGAAATTAACTTTTATTTTCATGGTACAAGTGTAATAGAATTTTTGAACGTCTTTTTCAACGTGTAAGAAAAAACTGTGAATTATCTTTGAAGTATTGATTGAAATCAAAAGGCACGAAAAAAATATAAAAAATATAATTATTGTTTGTAGAAAGAAAACTAAAGCCGGTTTATTCTTATGATTCCAACTTTAAGTGGAACTAGAAAAAATTTATTAGACAAACACATACAATTTTTAGTAGAGTTTTATATTTCTTAATATTTAGACATAATGCTAGATTAAATATGAAAACTATGAACTATAGTTCAAATATATAACAACTTTCCATATACCCAAAAATACTTATTGATTAAATGTTGAACAAAAAATATATAGAATATACATGTATACATGCACATGGAACAAACTTATATATTGAATATAACCCTTACTTCTTCCTTAATAAACTCGCTAGGCTATATACCATACATAGGTATATATTCTTATACAATATAAGAAAAGATACATATATGAACTAATAAATATCTCCACATTATCATTTTTTCTATGCAAATGCAAGTTCATATGTACACGGGTGTAATTCTTCAATTAATCATCGTGTAGTTTCATATTTCTCAGGCGAGCAGAAGGCAAGAAATTTAAAGGTGAAAGGAAGCTAACCTAGTTCGCGCCTCGCAACTGCACAAGTATCTGTGCACACTCGTCGTTCGCCCTCTTGTTTAGTCTTCCCTACACAAATACTTGACCTCAACGGAAACGAAACAAATACGCACACACATACAAATATGTATGCATAAATGCATATATAAAGATCGTATATATATCGGGCTACAAACACAGACGTGTGTCAAGGAGAACGACATTTAAACAGCTTTTACCAAAGCAAAACAATGTAAACGACAACAAAGCTCTCGCCAGGCTACGGTAGAGGCGGCGTGGGCGCCGGGCTCGGTCCAGTCGGGAGGGTCCTAGCTGGGTTCGGCAAATGTTCGGCGCTTAGGGTGGTGTGGTCATCCTGAGTGCACTGTCCTCAATTAGAAGGCGCTCAAGGCGACAACAGCTGCAACAATAACAAAGAAAGGTATAGGCCGAGTGCACGTGACTTTAAGATACCTTGCAGTCACAGCTGAAACTGTCTACTTTCGAACCTAACACATTGACAATGTTTTGATTGCTATTTTGATATTGTTTCGCATGATCGCTTAACATAACTAAGTAGTAGTTAATTAAAATTCTTATAGTTTTTAGTTTAAAACATAGAATAGATTTTATGTACATTTGTTTGATACGCTAGGAATCTTTTGGCATTCATTTTAAGGGACCTAGTATATGCTATATTTGATTTGCTATACGTAGGAGTTGGTGAGATAAGCATGTCCCAAGCTCGCTATATTTTATCTTGTGATGGGAAATATAATCTTTTTGTATTGACTATACCCGAATTTAATAAAACCTGTAGATTTTTATATAGGTTCTATGGGTTCTTTTACGATATGTTGTTTGAGACCATAGTATTCCAATATCTAATTTTAGAAGACCATTCCAAAATTATCAAAATCTCATCTATAAATAACCCAGTAGATTTCCTTTACGCCCACTTGACATAATTGAAAGATATGCAAAAAATATCGCAGATTGCCAACTCGTTTTGTTTTATTTTAGTGGGTGTTATGCAACACTATGTTGCGCGTTGTTTGTCCAGTGGTGTCTTTTTTTATTTTTGTGGTTGTGTCCTTCGCTACAGACTTTGGCTCAGACTTGTTAGGAGCATTATGCAACAAGGACATGAGTCCGACTGATGCCGCCGCCAGCAGCACCAGGGAGCAGGCAGCACAAGTCGTTACCGGCACCGCAACAAGGACACACTGCGGGGGGTCAAGCACATGTGTGTGTGTGTATGTGTGGCACAGACTTGTGGCAATCTCCTTGTTCCACTCCGCTGCGCGGCTCCACCTTTTACTGCTCCAATGGGTCTGTCTGTTTACCGACTGCATCCGACTACATCCGTCAGATGCAGCATCAGACGAAAGCAGGGAAAACTAGCGCTAAAGGTGTATTTAAAGCTGACATGAAAAGTGCTGCAAAGCTTAAGCGATGTGGGGTTAAGTTATAGAAACATTGTGCTCCCACGCGACTTTAAGAGGGTATGGAGATCTGGCAACCCTCTCAATTATTCACTTTCAGTATATATTAATTAATTTAATTTATCGATTTATTATTAATTAATTTAATTTATCATTTTAATCATCCTTAAATCCTTCCCTTTCGATCGTTTACTGTCAAGCACACAACACGATAAGATATGGTATTTCTTTGTAAATAAATACTCGAGATACAGATATATTTAAGAGACACTTTACATGCTTCCCAATTTGAATGTAATAAACCTAATAATTCCATTTACATTCAATTATCTTTGAAAGGCTTATTAACCAATCCAACTAACATTCTAACTCCGCTTGCTCTTTTTTCCCATTAGTTGTCGAAATGGAGCGATGCAAAAGACCGAGAGGAAGGAGAAGGTAAGTGACAATAAGTTATTAATTCAGAATAACTTCCATCCTAGATAATGCTATAACAAAGATAATCTATACTATAATATAATCTATAATTTAACCAAATATATATTACTAAATATATTATTACTTAATTCAAAAAGTAATTTATTCTAATATATAATAAGATATATTACGACCATTGCCAGTTTAGACTTCTGTCCTTAAACTATAGGACTGTCTTAAAAGCTTCTCACTCGCTGTGCTCAGTGGGTTTTCGGGTCAATCAATAGTACACTACACTATGCTACAGTTTGAGTTCAGTATGCCAATTGTGGCACTACCTGTGTATGTGCATGTGTGTGAGTGTAACTGCGTTATGATTGTATTGCTTCGACTTCGGCAATGAGCGTTGGCCATTTTGTTTGGCTTGATTGCACATTGCGAGTCGTCGAGGAATCCGGACCTACCACAACCGAAAGGAACTGACTCTAGGTTATGTTCTGCGCAGTCTCATATCCTTGCACTCACACAAAAGCATGTGCTTATGGGTGGGTGTTGGTGTGTGGGTAGATATGCGTGTCTGTGTGCAATCAATGAAGGTTCAACGAACGTGGTAAACGTGCAAATTGGAATGGAGGCAAACTTGACTCTTGACACTTTTCGGTATCAATTAAAGCACTAATTGAATATATACAGGATATGTATGTATGTATGTACAAATGTACAGTATACAGACTAATAGAACAGTTACTCATGAATGGGTTTCGCTTGATTGGCTGCCATCGGTTCAAGGTTTTTGCTGCCAGAGAGGGTATTGCGCAGTCGAGAACGCTGCACTCTACAGTCTATTTATGATATAGTAACAAATTGTCAAGGTTATGTTGGGAGATGGTAAAGCCTTTTTGTCTCTATACTTAATAAAACAACAAAGTACTTGACTATAAGATACCCAACGCAAGGACAGATGGATTTGGCTGCAAAAATATTTTTATATGTATGTCTATATAGTTGTGACCTCGTCTGTTGCCGTTTATTGAAATATATTTTCATATTCCCCAGCCCATAAAACCCTATCATACAGGCAACTTCCGTTGCACCCTTGTCTAGTAGGAGTGGAAGAAGGATGATGTGCCCGCCTGTGTGCGGTGAGTGTGCTTGTGTGTGTAGTCGTGCGTTTGTGTGAGTGTGAGTGCAGGCAGTGCATTTAGTATATGCAAACACGGGCAATAGTTGACCTAGATTTCTTGTTGATACCTCTTTTTTGTGCCTGCCTGGCCCCAATCAAACACGTCCAGCCAACATCCCCACATTTAGTATACCCTGCAGCCATTGAAAATGTATGCGATTGAGTTTAATAGGTTGAATAACATATACTATATATGTATTGTACATATGTATGCGTTACCTGTTAATTTTGTCTGTTTAATTTGTTTTAAATATTTAATTTATTTTTATTTGTGTATTTGTGCCGTCGTTGCCAGCTTAGGAATCCTTCTTTAGAATCGCGGCTTCTTTTCAATATAACTATCGATACAGACATCGATATAGTGCCAATGTTGGTAAAGAGTTGCAGCTAATTAAACCTAAATTCAAATAAACTTTAAATACTAGCCCGTTAATCCTTTGAGATCTGGTCTCTGTTCGATATCACTATCGATAGTACCAATGTTGGTTAAGAGTTGCAGCTAAATAAACTCAAATTCAAATAAACCTCAAATATTAAACAGAATATATAAACGAGTCCCTGCAACAATATGTATTCTTGAACCGTATATAATGCTTTCTTTTATTTTGCGCATCTTGCAGACGAAGGAAAAAAGCTGCACTTCATCAGTCCGGCGCGTCGAAAGTCTGTGCTAGCCCCCATACTGAATAAGATCAAAATAGGTGCCGATGGCGCAGATCTTGGCGAGAAGAAGTTGGGCAGTGAGAGCAGTGGCAGTGGCCACATAGCCGTCCAGATAGAGCCTGCCAGGCGTGTTAAGGTGAGTGAGATATAATGCTCTTGAGAGATCTATGAAAGTAAACCTTTCTTTATGTTGTAGCGCCACAGCATACACGGAATGATGGAGGAGGATAATACCATACGACCGCATCAGGAGATCCGTCAGCTGACGTTGGAGGAAAAGAAGTTTCTGCTGGCCGTTGAGCGTGGCGACATGGCCGGAACCAGGCGAATGCTACAGAAGGCACAGGATACGGAGAACATCAATGTAAACTGTGTCGATCCGCTGGGACGAACCGCTCTGCTGATGGCCATCGATAATGAGAATCTGGAAATGGTTGAGCTGCTTATTAACTACAATGTCGACACGAAGGATGCACTGCTGCACTCGATCTCGGAGGAGTTTGTCGAGGCTGTCGAGGTGTTGCTCGACCACGAGAACGTATCATTCCAGACTGAGGGAAATCACGTAAGATGATGATAAATGGGCAACTGAAGATTCCCACTGAATTGTGTAATTTTCTCCTTTTAGAGCTGGGAGTCCGCTTCGGAGGAAACGTCCACTTTTACGCCGGATATAACACCTTTGATCTTGGCTGCACATCGGGATAACTATGAGATCATCAAGATCCTTTTGGATCGCGGTGCTGTGCTGCCCATGCCGCACGATGTGCGATGTGGCTGCGATGAGTGTGTCCAGTCACGCCAGGAGGACTCTTTGCGGCACTCGCGTTCACGTATCAATGCGTATCGCGCCTTAGCCAGTCCCAGCCTGGTTGCACTCTCCTCCAAGGATCCCATTCTCACGGCCTTCGAACTGTCGTGGGAGTTGCGACGGTTAAGCTTCTTGGAACACGAATTCAAGGTGAGTAGAGTAACTACAGAAGTGGAATGAAACTGATAGTTCTATCGCTGCTCTGCCAGAACGAGTATCAGGAGCTGCGCAAGCAGTGTCAGGACTTTGCTACCGCCTTGCTGGATCACACACGCACCTCACACGAGCTGGAGATACTGCTGAACCATGACCCCACTGGACCGGTCTACGAGCACGGCGAGCGTATGCATTTGAATCGTCTCAAGCTGGCCATCAAGTTGCGCCAAAAGAAAGTAAGTTTCAGTTCAGTAGGATACTCCAATTCTTGCTCCCTGTGATCCTGATATCCCCCTGATCCCTTTCTTGCAGTTTGTGGCACACTCGAATGTACAGCAGCTGCTGGCGAGCATCTGGTACGAAGGTCTACCGGGATTCAGGCGCAAGAACATGGCCCTGCAGGCAGTGGACATTATACGCATTGGCATCCTGTTTCCGATCTTTTCGCTTGCTTATATACTGGCGCCATACTCCAATATTGGCCAGACCATGCGGAAACCCTTTATCAAGTTCATTTGCCACAGTGCCTCGTACTTTACGTTTCTGTTTCTGCTCATGCTAGCCTCGCAGCGCATCGAGACCTTCATTGGCGCCTGGTTCTGGTCGGAGGAGACCAGTATGCTGAACCAAGCCGAGGAGCTGCAATTGCCAACCAAGCGTGGTGCGAAGCCAACGTTCATTGAATGGCTCATCCTGGCCTGGGTCAGTGGTCTCATCTGGAGCGAGATGAAGCAACTCTGGGACGTGGGATTGCAGGAGTATCTCAACGACATGTGGAACGTCATTGACTTTGTCACGAACTCTCTGTATGTGGCCACAGTGGCACTGCGTGTGGTCTCCTTCTTTCAAGTAGGCCGCAGTCTAGCATGTATATATATGGATGTATATATATCTCTCTCTCTCTCTCTCCCCGCCAGGTGCAAAAAGAAATGATCTTCAATTCACAGGCGACAGATTTGCCGCGTGAACGCTGGGATACCTGGGATCCGATGCTCATATCAGAGGGTCTCTTCAGTGCAGCGAACATCTTTAGCAGCCTGAAGCTTGTCTACATATTTTCAGTGAATCCGCATTTGGGACCACTACAGGTGTCTCTCTCTCGCATGGTCATGGACATCATGAAGTTCTTCTTCCTCTACGTTCTCGTGCTCTTTGCCTTTGGCAGTGGTCTCAATCAGCTGCTATGGTAAGAATCTTGAGTACAAATAGAATTAGAATAATTTATAATCCTTATGCTCCTAGGTACTATGCTGACCTGGAAAAGAAACGCTGCCCGGAGGTCTCACCTAGCCTGCTGCTAACCACAAATGGCACCAACGATCCCAATGCCTGCATTGTCTGGCGCAGATTCTCAAAGTGAGTAGCTTGAGCACACCATAGATAAATGACATAATCACTTAATTATTTCGACAGTCTTTTTGAAACCACTCAGACCTTGTTCTGGGCTGTCTTCGGACTCATAGACCTGGACAGCTTTGAGTTGGATGGCATCAAGATCTTTACACGTTTCTGGGGAATGCTCATGTTCGGCACCTACTCGGTGATCAATATAGTTGTTCTACTCAATCTACTGATTGCCATGATGAATCACTCCTATCAACTGATTTCAGTGGGTTTGCACCTAAATATAATGTTGTTCAGCTTCATAATCTGTGCTTCTTTCTAGGAACGTGCTGATGTCGAGTGGAAGTTTGCCCGTTCCAAGCTCTGGATAAGCTACTTCGAAGAGGGCGGCACTTGTCCGCCTCCCTTCAATATCATACCCACGCCCAAGTCCATTTGGTATGCCTGCAAGTGGATTCGTCGTGTCTTTTGTAGTGGTTCCTCTGCAGCACGTCGCGAGCATCTGAAGACAATACGCGTAAGTTTGAGAGAGTGGGAAACTTTATGAATATTCATTGATCCATCTTTTACAGCGCAAGGCACAGCAGGCTAGTGATCGGGACTTCAAGTATCAGCAGATAATGCGCAATCTGGTGCGCCGCTATGTGACCGTGGAGCAGCGCAAGGCCGAGTCCCAGGGCGTCACCGAGGACGATGTCAATGAAATCAAACAGGATATTTCCGCTTTTCGCTGTGAACTGGTTGAGATACTCAAGAACAGCGGCATGGATACAAATGTGACAGCGGGACAAGGAGGTGGTGAGTTGACATGGAGTATTCTCGATAGCCCCTTTACTTATTCAAAACCCTCTTTATCTCTTGCCAGGTGGCGGCGGAAAGAAGAATCGCCAGAAGGAGCGTCGCCTGATGAAAGGTTTCAATATTGCCCCACCCGGATCGACTGGGTCTCTGGCCCCTGTGGCCGAGTTCTCCACCTCGCTAGACAATTACGATAATCAGCATGAGATACTCAGCTCAACACTCTCAACGCTCTTTACGCCCAATTTCATTCATCGTCGTCAGCATACAACGGTTGTGGAAGCTGATTCGCCCACAACTCCCACGCTCGGCTCGGTACTGTCGCCATCACCAGCACAAGCCCCGACGGCTGCTGTCAAGTACAATAAGTCAACGCTGAAGTACAACAAACGCATTGTGGGTCACAAGAAGCGTTGGGGTAAGTCAACGTCGTTGGGGTAAATCAACATTAAGAACAGGAAGTAAATCTCAACTTTTTTTCAGGCACCCTCATTGAAGCGGCCAAGGTGGGTAACATGAGCAAGATACTGGGACGCTCCAAGTCGGAGGATTCGGTCTGCAATTCGCTGCAGAACGCCACATCAGCTCCGGTACATGGCCAGGTGCGTGTTACGTACGCACAGAACTCACCACAACATGGCTATGGCTATCATGGGGTAGCAGATGCATCCGCCGTAGTAGTACCGGAGTTTAGTTCTCTATCCGCTACGAGCAGAGTTAGCACGCCAACACACACTCACCTGGGCGCTGGCACTCACTTTATGCACACAACAACAGGTGGGTTACCTATAGATAGATCCCTGCCCTCCTGGGACACCTCCTGGCATCTGTTCGCTCTTTCAGGTCTTACGGCCATTGCAGCCCTCAAGCGAAAACGCAAAAAGTTCTCATCCAGTAAGAATATCTGCCCCGTAACGGAGTCGATAGCTGCACCTAATGCGACAGACCTGCTGACCGACAAGGTGAGTAGAAAACCTTCAATAATAATCCTCCTCAATCTTTCATCCTTTTCAATCGTTTATGTAGACACTGAAACGCGTGTCAAGCTACCCCACAACGACTGGGGAATCTGGCGTACCCCATAAGGATCCAGCACATCTGGTCAAACCAAGACGACACGAGCAGACACAGAGTCAGCATGATTCTGTTGAGACAACGACAGAGTTCACCATGTCCATCGATCCATCCAATACGTCTGTCAACTCTCGCGAACCATTAATAAGCAGTAGTTGTGTCTCCGCCATGGGAACCATTAGCTAAATAATTCTATACCCAGATACACATACTTAGATACTCATATGCTAGTAAGATTAGCAGGAAAGAAGATAAGTCACCTCTATTGGTTGATTGTTTACTCACTGGAAATTAATTGAAACCCAATCTCAACGTCAAGTTCGCACCTCTTACATCTTTATCCTAGTCCCCCTAGATCGCCACACATATCGAGAATCGTTCCTCGTCAATACAATGCATATATCTACCCACGAATTTCAGACGTTACTGCTACCAGACACCAATGATAACAATGCCATATCGATGTTGAAAGTTGCCTTAGCATGACCGATATTTTGAATGCAACGAAAATATATAATTGAATACTTGTTAACCTGAAACTATACAATACACAAACGCATAAGAAAACACACACTATATATATATATAAGTTATCAAATCACTGTATTTGTACTTAGAAAAGTTTTTTATTTCATGTCTGTACTTAGGATCTTTCCATCCTAAAAAGATCTTAACAAATTAGAAGAGCAAAATGCAATACAAACACACACAAATTTTATACACCGATTTTAAGCAAACAAAAAAATAGAAGGAGTAAACAATAAAACAAATTGCATACTATATATGGTAAATGATTTTATCTTTATAACATTAGGTATGCAATACTTTATATGAAATATATATATGTATACTTTAATGCGAATACATACTAAATTTTAGATGAGTTTTAAGTTCATACAAAACAATGAAGCAAAAGGAATTTTACCAAAGAATAAACCGTTAGTTGAAGCTTATATACGTTTTGGAGCAACATTAATGAAGCAGAACCAACTATATAACCTATTATGATAGCATGTTATTATGTTATTACGTACACGTTTATAACAAATAACAACAAGAATATTTAAGATGCATATACATTAATAATAAACGATAACGCAATGCAGGCGAATTTGTAGCAACTACAATGTTATCTACATATACATATGTATTAATTATAGCAACAAACAAAACGAATAATAGAACGAATTGTAGAACCGTAGTCGCTCGAGAAAAATCAACAGATAAACTGAAATAAACAATGAATTTAATTTCTTTGAACACCCATTTTTGCGTATATTTATTACAGGAAAGCTCTTGGAATTGGAACTTTTAATTGGATGAAAGGGCTTGTAATATAAACCTAGAGAAACTTCCAGTTTTTATGCTAAAATATATTTTGATCTCGGAGTATCAAAACGGGAAGACCAAAATGAGAAGACCACAGGATGTAGTATAAAAGACAGTTGCAAATATTTGTATATCGCTTTTATTTGAAATGATTCATATATGTATATACTTTTGCAAATAATTGTTTTAAATATATTTTATATATATTTGTGTAATATAAAAAAATATATATATATGTACGCATATATACACATATATATGGATGTGTGCGAATATTGCAATTGGTTATATATACACACACACATATATATATGTACATATGCAATGTTTATATATACACATACACACAGATATATGTATATATTAATAAATATACCTTCTGTTTACATTGTGTTACACATATTTGTAGTATATGCATGGGATGTAATAAACAATCAAGAGACGACAAAAAGTACAGTTATTTATTTGTTTATATCCATATCCATTTACCGCCGTATATGTTCATTAATTTATTTCATTTGTTATATTCGTATTTATTACTTTTAAATATATTAAACTATGGAAAGAAACGATAACATTTATTCATTATATTATAGATATAATAATAATTGGAAATATAAATCACTTTCGTTGCATTAAGCTATAAATTTCAATTATATTTTCTCATATATATGTATATAATATATTCATATATTCTCATATATTAAATAATTTTGTTTATTTTGTTGTGTAAAAAATATATATGTATATATTTATATTTGTTTGCATATAAGTGTATGTACATACATATACATGCATGCCATAATTTCCGTTTGTATTGTGCATTTATAGGTAATTATGCATTGTTTTGTTTTTGTATATAAATTGTGTATTAATTTTAGAGAGCTTTTTTTCTGTATTATTCATTTTTTAGTTGGATGCTTTGTGGAAGTCGAGTTGAAATTAATCAGTTCAGTTTCAGTTTTTTTTCTTTGCGGGATTAATACGACGTATTCATGTAAGCTCTGGAATAATTGTGGATCATGCCTTATGCATTATATATTATATCATATATCATAAATTACGTATTATCGCGTATGAAAAAGTTAAAGAATGCATCAAGCATCTGTTTTCTTCGGCTTTCTTCTTTCATTAATCAAAGAACACCCGATGATTTAGGCAATTCGTAAAGGTACAAATATATGCAAAGTGTAGAGGAGAGATAGTACATGGAAGTAATCAGTAGAAATATGTAGTAGTAGTAGTATACTAGAGTAATACGGAATAGTCTAATAAATTCATACTTTTCGTTATTTCGTTTCTTTTTTTAGCATCAATATTAATACACGAACGTAGATATAGCAGATATACATATACATATATAGTATAGTATACAATGTATATCTGCAACAGTAATACAGCAGAGGTTGGAAAAAATGAAGCTTATGTTTGTGTGTGTGGAAGATAATATTAAGCAAGTTTTACTTGAGGGGAGCTTATAAGCTTACAGTACTCATTGTAGATTGTGTAGTATGTACATTGTAATTGGTAATTGGATTGGATTGTGATGGATTTATATAGCACATATAACATACAATTTGTTCTGTTTAATAATAATTTGGAATATATGTATAACAGATATATAGTATATATATATATATGTTTGTGAATACCATAATGTATATAATTTACAAATTTCTTTATTCATATCTAACAAACGATCTCGAGTCCTATAGACGGGCAGTGCAACACTTATAAAACAAGAATGACTTGGTTAACTCGGTTAGCCACCACCCACCTATATATCAATCAATTCGGATTCGGTACAAATACATATATAGATATAGATATTGTTTTTGAGTTCTCTCTCTCCCTCTCTCTCTCTCTGTTCTTTTAACGACTTAACGACTATTTATGTATTTGTTGTTGTTCTCAAGTTCAGAATTTCTAGTATTATGTACATAAAATACAGTTCGATTATTATAATGCCTGCTTGTTTTTCTTGTGAGTGTGTGTGTGTGTTTGAAGCCTTAGTATTGTTGCTGTTGTTCCGTTTTTACATGCACATAATAGTATTCTATATAGATATATAGTTGTATATATATAAAAAATACAATTAGGGAATCGAAATCACTTATTTGAGACATCAAGTATTTGAGGGATTACATTCTCTTCTCTTCTCTTCTCTGCTCTGCTTAGCCCCTGAGCATGTTCACCAACATGGCGACCAAAAAGGTGACAAAGACAAAGGAAACCACTATACAGACAGCCTTCTGTTGATCCGTCAAACGTTTGCGGTTACTATATAAGGTCGTCAGCCTGGAGAAGGCGCGTTTGACCAAACCTCCGCCATGTTGTATGCAGCTGCTGTTTGCCACTTTGCCTCCTCCTGCTGCTGCAGCAGTTGATCCGCCTGTTGCTGCTGCTCCTCCTCTGCCCATCAATAGATGCGAGTAGTGTGCATGGTGCACATGGTGCGAGTGATGCATGTGATGCTGATGATGCATATGATGCTGCTGCACATCGGAACTTTTGCCGCGCAGCAGCAAAGTTGAGGCAGATGACGATGAGGAATTAGTAGTAGAGAGCTCCGCTCCTGCCAGACATGACGACGACGGATGCTGATGATGATGATGGTGATGATGATGATGATGCAGTGGATCAGCGCATGCATTGAAGCCAGCCGCAGATATCTCATGCTGCAGGCGTCCGATCGCGTGTAGATCAACACCGACACCGCTGCCATTGCCACTAATCGCTGAAGCGCTTATCGAGCGTGGCGAATTCACTGCACCTACAGTCTGCTTGCTGCGACTGAAACGCTGCTGTGAGGGAGCAGCAGCAGCTGCAGCTGCACAAGGTGCGACAGCTGCAACAGGTGCGATGCTTCCATTGCCCGTTGCTTGAGCCGCTAGCTTCTTGGGCACCTGGTAGCGCAGTGCCGTCGAGGCCTGGCCATAGATCAACTCTCCACTTGAGGTGACACGCACTGGGTACACACGGAACTGATAGCTGTTACCGGCCAGCAGATTGTCAATGGTAAACTTGGTATCCAGGCCGCGATACAATTGATGATACTCCTGATTGCTGAGGCTCAATGGAGCAACAGCAGAGGAGGCAGCAGTTGCTGCAACGTTGTTTCTGCTGTTGCTGCTGCTGCGTGATTCCGATAACTCTGGCGGATTCAAGTCGCCAGCCCCCGATGCGGCAATGACAGCATATTGCAGCTCATATTCCACACGATCGTAGAAAGTGTTCTTCGAGTGCTGCCACTCGAGAGTGAGCTGATCCAGCGGCTGCATCAAGTTGGCCACATGCAGCACGCGTGGTGCCTTAATACTCGCCGGCAATGTGGCTGTGGTCTGAAAGACATAGTCCTCCGAGTAGTCACCATCCCCAGCACGATCGGTGTGTGCATAGATGCGGAAGGTGTAACTGCTGCGCTCCTGCAGCTTGTTCACCTTGCACATGCAGTTGGTGCCGGAGTAAATGTTCTGGAACTGCTTCGCTCTGCTCACATACATTTCCACAAAGTACTTGGTGAAGTCGCCCCCGCCACCGCCACCACCTGTTCCTGCAGATGCTCCGTTGCTGCTGCTGCTGCTGGTCCACTTAAGCTTGATGAAGTTATGTCCCACGCCACTGCACTCGAGACGCGGTGGTGCTGGCGGCGCTGGTTGTGTGGTCAACTTGGCATAGGCACTGAAAGTGCCAGCGCCGATGGCATTCACTGCCTGCACGCGGAACTTGTAGCTAGTCTCTGGCGTCAGTTGGCCTATCGTGTACCGAGTGCAGGCATCCGGTGTGGCGATGGTCTTCTCCCCATACTCAATGTTGTAGCTGCAAATGGGACTGCCATGTGCGGCCGGCTGTGTCCAGTTGAGGGTCACCTCCTGTGCTGTGAACTCGTATCCCTGCATCTGCGGCGCACCAGGCACAGCAGCGTGCGTTGCCACGCACACCACGTCCGAGGGGCAGCCAGTGCCGGCCACATTGCTGGCCAGCACACGTAGATAGTAGCGTGTATAGGGAGTCAGTTGGCGCAGCTCCACATTGCTCTGTGCACCCTGGTAGCAGTTGCTGAAGCACATGCCAAGTGGCTCCTCCTCTGGCTCCTCCAGTGACTGGCTGACACTCTGCAGAGTGTAGCCGGTGACAGCGGCGCCATTGTTCAGTGAGGGAGTGCGCCAAGTGACGCACAGCTGCGTTGCCGACTTGACCAACGCTTGCAGTGCCTCTGGGGCAGCGGGGGGTGCCACGGCTGTGGTGAAACGGAACCATTGTGACCAGTTGCCCGCTCCCACGCGATTAATGGCACGCGCTTGCACCTCGTAGATGCAACCGGGCAGCAGTTGCTCCGCCACAAAGTAATTCGCCGTGTCACGATAGATGATCTGTGAGGGCAACTCCCTGTCAGCCGTCACCTGCCGCAACTGCGCCTCGTACTCCTTCACTGGGGCTCCGCCGTTATTGTCCGGCTGGTGCAGACGTATCACGGCTGCGTATGGCGATGGAGGCTTATCGCTGTAGGGCGTTGGCGCCGACGGTGGCACTGCCTCAGTGGTTACATGGCCAATCTCCGAGAAGGGGCTCACCCCGGCTGGTCCCTCGCAACAGACGCGCAATTGGTACGTGGTGCCAGGCTGAAGACCCTCGCACTTTGCCTCTACGTCGGCACCCGAGTAAATTCGTTCGAATTGCGGCCCACCAGCACTTAGCTCCATGTGGTAGTGCAGGATCTCCGCACCTCCGGTATCTGTGGGCATCTCCCAGCGCGCCTTGAAGTGTGTGCCATGTATCTTGCCCTTGGCATGTGGCTTGCCCGGCCTGCCGGGTCTCTCCGGCGCTGTGCTGTAGCTAACCTCCGGCGACCAGGGCGAGACCCCGGCGTCGTTCTCAGCGCGCATGCGAAACTGATAGCTGGTGGCACGACGCAGCTGCAGGCACTCGTAGTGCGTGTCGCCGCCCTTGTAGCTGTTCAGGTATCCGTGGCCGAACTCAGCATCTTGCAGCTGCAGCAGGAAGTCGCCATCCTGGGAGCGTCGTTCCCACACCAGCTGCAGTGAGCTGGGTGAACATGCCTGCAGCTGTGGTGCCTTGGGCGCCGTGGGTGGATTACCCGCGGTGCTGTAGCTGCTCACCTCGGAGTATATCGATTGGCCCACTTGATTAACTGCAGCCAGACGAAAGCTATAGACGGTCGTGGGTTGCAGCTTGGTAAGCACATAATGCTTGGCCTTTATCTTGGCCAGCTCAACAAATTGCAATGCATTGCCACGCCCCTCGTCATACTCCAGCAGATAGTGCTGAATGGGTAAGCCATTGCATGCTGGCGCTGTCCAGCGCAAATTGATGGAGCTTTTGGTGCGAGACTGTAGCTTAGGGGGAAGCGGTTGATCTGGTTCACATGCTGGCGTCTTGAACTCCGTTGGCTCACTGACGCCGCCCTGGAACTGTTTGTATTGCACTTGTAGACGCACCAAATACTCCTGGCCAGGCAACAGATCCTGGACAATGCACTCGTATGCCTCCCCCCGGTACAGACTCTTGTATTTGCACTGTTTGCCACTGTCGCTGAGCAGCACCTGGTAGCGCAAATCCTGCACTTGGATCACATCTGTGATGGACGGCGGTTCCCAGAAGATTTTAGCTGCCCGCGAACTGACATCGATCACTTCGGGCTTCTCGATTGACGAGATTTGCTCGACAATCGTTGCTGATTGGTCCTCTTCATCCTCGTCTTCCTCATCCTCCTTCTGTTCCTCATCGACTGCACCATCTTCCACAGCATGTGACGTCACCAGCTGCCGAGCTTGCACTGGTTGCTGTTGCTGCTGCTGCTGCTGTCGCAGTCCATTGTAGTGTTGTTGTTGGTGTCCATTTGTGTCGTTGCGCCGCGGAGAGGGCGAGTGTGTAGGCGTGGACATGGTGGAATCTAGAGAAGAGATAGAGAGACCAACACGTTAAAGATCATGGCAAAGAGAATGTTCTATAAATACTTCAACCGATCTACCTGGATACTTAAACAGGTCGTTGCGTTGCTTCTCCAGCTTCCGCAGTAACTTCGTGTGCTGTTGTATCATCCGCTCATCCCTGTAGTTGGGCGGAGAGGGAGAGTGTGGGGAATGTAAATGCGGCTGTGACGTTGCAGACGAAGCTGCTGCTCCCGTTGGCTGCTGTTGTTGTGGTGGGGGAGCACCCGCCCCGGGCACCGGAGGCATATGATAGTGAGGTGGTCCATTGCCAGCTGGCCCCGGACCAGGTGGATACCCAGGCATCGGCGTGTAATAATGCGATGTGCCATTTCCGCTTATCTAGAACGGGTACAAATAGATGATGAGTGCATGCACAAATAATGCAAACAAAATTTAAGGAGGAAATACTTTAACAACTATTTTATGTGTGGCTGACGTGTTGGTCACAGTTATTCCACTCTCTTGCGGCTTCATTTCGAGAAATACCCACGTCAGCGAATAGAACGTCCCAATATAACAACAATGCAGCAGCTGCGACGACTGCGAACTGATAACAATGTTTGTCCGATGTTTATCTCTTCCGGCATCGGCAATGTTTATTCAACTAACATAGCTCGGCATTTAATTATTATTAGTGTTCATTTGTACGCAATTTTATTGTTTATAATGTTGTTGATTTAAAAAATCTTATTTATTTATCGTATGCGTAGCATTTCATTACTAGCACTACAAAGACAGCATCATTGCACCGCTTATATATCGATTTGTTTTCTCTATCTTTTTTCCCCTCTTTCTCTATCTCTGCTCGAAGATCAGTAACAACAAATAGCTCTATATTTAAATTAAAATGTACGTCAAATTGTTTTTGAACAAAGTAATCATTTAACTATTCAATGATGTATTTAATTTTTACAGATTCTGGCAACGCTTCTTTCACAGCAAGTATTTTGCAACACACTATTGCTAAACATCGATAGTTTGACGATAGACATCACTCAGTGAAAACCCGCGGGAAATGTAAGTATTTTAAAAAATATAAATGCGCTTAAGAAAAAAATAATTTATTATATATTATATTTAAGAATGATTTTATAATATCTTGCATCTCGCATTTATATTTTTTAAAATACTTACATTTCCCGCGGGTTTTCACTGAATGATGTCTATGTGATTATTTATAGACAAACTATACACAATTGTACTGGCACTGAGTGAGTTAAATATTGTAGCGAATGTGGAGTGAAGTCAAGAATAGGGTTGCCAGCTCGGCTTTTTTCCTGTCAAAACTAACTTTTTCAAGGTGGCAATAGCTGGAAAAAATTTAAAATATTGCTCCATCTAGCTTTTTTAGTACCGACTCCATCATTCAGCTTTCTTTTTTTTTTGTTGCAACTTCATACAATTAAGTTTTTTTTGTATCTAACACTGGTCAACGTAGTGGAATTTGGGTCTTGGGTTTGGCCTTTCAATTATGGGTTTGTTCTTGTTGTTGTACTTACAAACGGCGCTGCGTGCAGGTGGCCCTGTCCATGATGCAACTGCTGGTACTGCTGCGGTGGCAGCACAACGTGAGTTAGTGTTCCATTCTCGTTGACGTACGGTGGTACCTGAACCGGTAATGCCATCGTTGGCGGCGGGCGATTGTGGGAAACCATTTGTACAGCCGCTGGACCTAAACCGGGACGGTACAAATACAAGGTATGGATATAATTCAATAGAGCGACAGTGTCGAATTGAAGTGTAATAAATTATGTATATTTATTTCTTTGGTTTTTAGAGCGCAATCCATCTCCGATTTCCATATACCCTAAGGATTAATTATAGCCATAACAGAGCTTTGCTACAGGGTATCTCACCATCGATTGCACTATGGACATTGTACATGATTTACAACTCGTTGTTTAAGGCTCATTGGCGTCACTTTGTAATAATTGAGTTTAGCCAGCCCCGAAGTCGCGGGGGCGTGATCTAATTAGCCATATAATGCAGTCGTAGTTGACGTACGTAGCGGGCTACCTGTGCTCAGGTGTAAAAATGTTGGCTTAGTGCGTTGACGCATAACTTTTCAAAGTGCAGGCGAAGAAAGATAACGAACAGCAACAGTAACAACAACAACCGTTAAGAATATTATGTATTTAATTAGCACGGTCTGCCCCGTTGTCTGCCGTCTACTATGGGGGCGATGCACATACCGCATTCCATAGTACCACACACACACACATATATACACAGCGTAAACGATAGTTTGCCTCGACACACACACACTAACAGGGTTGTCAAGTGTTAAAAGGCAGCAATTAGTTAAACGTTGAACGTCGTTAACGATTGGGGGTTGGAAAATTGGCGTTATACGAGATGATGAGATGGGATGGGGTGGGGGCGGGTGCGGGGACGAGGCCAGCTTATCACTTTACCCAGCAGACAGTTAAATGCCGACAGGGAGAAAGCCTTATGACGCGACGCGTCGTCGAAGAGTGTCAGCCATACTGTCTGCGTTTAACTTTAAATAAGTTATTGCTAAATAGCTTAGGGGAGATCAAGCCAAGCCAGGCAGAGAGGGTTGCCGCCTTTTGCAAATGAGCCAGACAGGTTTTGTATATCACACAAACACACACGATATAGTGTACTTTTAGTATTGTACATTTGCACTTTGCAACTGAACCAAGTTTTTAACTTATTTAGAGATACACATCAGTATAAAGTTGAGCGTACCAGCTGCCAACTCGAAAAATAACTCTTACATTATACAATATTATTTTGCATTGCTACTTGGCACCCTTTACATTAACATACAAATTACCTGACAGTTTTACGACAATCTTTCTTTAGATTTTGTCAAAAAGTTTCGATACTTACAATTTAAGTTACTGAACTAATTTGTACTCTTAAAGAACTTGTCTTACCTGAAATTGAAAAGAAAGAAAAGTGCAAATAAGTAAAATTGTCAATGACATTGGTAGATTTACATATGTATGTATAACTAATAGAGTGATTATCTGTATAAATATAATAAAAAAAACCAGTCATGCAACAGGTATAATCATCTATTGTAGCTTAAAATTTAAACATTTTTCGCAATTTCAATTTGAAAAGACCAAAAAGACTTCACTTTCTGCGGCATGTTCCCACACAAACCCACCACGTATACATACATATTTCAAGGTCGTAAATCGTGGAAAAAGATTAAAATCCCATCGTAAATAACCGAGTTAAAGGTAAATAGGTAAACTACTGCACACATAAATGACGTCAGCATGCTGCCTTCTCGCACACTGCTACATGTGTTAGTGATGTTGAGTAAGGGGGAGCTGCTTCTAGGGTTGCCAATAAGAATGCAGATAAACGCTACCTGCCCCACAAGAAAAGGACAAATCAGTACTTAAAAAAAAGGACAGAAAACTGGAAAAATTACAATATTCTTTTCATTTAACTTAAAGTCTAGAATTCAAAAATTTTGATATTTGTATTTAATTTGTTATGCTATCCCAGCGTACGGTTCTTTAGTTTTAGAGCAATAGTTTTAAGTGTTGATTGTAAGTTTAAGATGTGTTTGCCTTTGGCAAAGAATTTATTCACATCTGATTTTTTTTTTAACAAAAAAAATTAAGAATACCCTAATTTCGTTAGTAAAATTTCACTTAAAAAATTAATTCTCATTGCATTATTTCTTTTGCCAAGAATTCTTAAAGATGCACCTAATCGAAATCGGGTAATTTAATCTACATTCTTTTTTTCCGGAAATATAAAAGGACAACTCTCTTCGTAAAATGGTTGACCTGGCAACCCTGATGAATGTACTGTCAGTATATTTCTCACAGGGTGTCTCACAGTCGACTGCGCTCAAACTTTGCTGCGTTTAATAATGATTCTCCCCAAACAAGAGCGCACAACAAAGAGCCAAAAAAAAACAGTAAAAAGTAAAAAAAATCGCAGAATTAAAAGGAATTCAGGCAACATCACCAACCAACGAACAGCAGCAACTGCATCGAAAGAAAAATTGCATGAATGGCATTTAACTTGCCAAACTGCGATGGAGCTGAGAGCTGGATGGGTACAGGGTGCAGAGATTCGGAGCCGGAGACGGGACAGAGACTGAGTGGAAACTGTTACAGTTACAATTTTAATGCGCAACGCATGTGTATGTTGGTAGCCCCCTTACCAATTCCCTGTTCAAACATCCCATACCGCCTAAAGTTAGATTTGTTGTTTGCTGCCAATTTTTTTCATCGTTCTTTTTTCGGTTGTTGAACTCGCTCAAACAAACTTACGCATACATGTATATGTACCAATTTATGGTTGTGTGCGTGTTTGTACATAATGTACCAAAAGTGCCCCAAGCCAAGAGCAGCTGCAGCAACGGCTGGAAAGGGGGAGGGGCAACGGCAGAGGCATTAGTAACGACTACAAAAGCAACACACAAATCAAATAAAAGCAGCGCTGCTGCTGCGACTGCAATTGTTTTTATCAGAGTTAAGAAAAATGCGACGATATAAATATGTGCATATGTATGCGTGTGTATGTGTGTCTGTGTGTGTATGTACGTGAATAATACATTTAAGAGATAAAATATATTCAAATAATAAACATAGATACACGCACACTTAAGCACATAAAAATGTACATAAAGCTGCTGGACGCCATATTGCAAGCATGTGTGTGTGTTTGTGTGTGCTTTAAGATTTATGTCCAGCACTGTCTACTGAAATTGTACAATTTCCAAAAATTCCTAAATGCATTTCAATGAGGTTTTCCCTCTCTTCATATGCAGTCAGATTCTCATAACGCGATTTCAAATGCAAAGAAACATAAGGTGCAACAGCAGATATTTTAAGAATGATTACCCTGATGCGCATAGCTTAGATTAATTGCATATAAATTTATGAAATTATTCAGCACCAATGTACAAATACTTTCGATGAATAAAGCCCAATGTATAGGCTTAATAATCACAATATGCATAAATCAATTGGAAAATTCAAAAATATCGATAAAATATGATTAGCATAAGTAGTATTTCAAATTAGTATTTTAAATGTATCGAATACTTAATATGCATTATCAATTGGTATTATATTATATTTGGGGTATTTTAATGCATTTTAAACTATTCTCCCCTATTTCAATTGCAATTTGTTCTTGAATAAATTAATAACCAACTTAGTATTTATTGCTAATGATAAACTAATAAACAAATTGTTTTTTTTTGGACATAACCCAAAGTGGAGCTGTATTAACAGCAGTAGTAGCATCTGCTGGAATGCAATTTGTCATTTGTCGGTTTTGACGGCCTTTCGCTACGATGATAATGACGATGGCGATGACGGTGTCTGTCATTAACAACATTGAGCAACCGCGAAGCGAAGCGAGAGGAGATTTTTGTCGCCGACTCTCAACGCACACTCAAAAGCGACAGCTGCAAGTCATTAACTTGAGAATCTGTAACTGCTTGGCGACATAAAGTATATTTTGGCAACCCGAAGAGAATCTCGCTATAAGAAGAGACTGACACTGAGACTGAGACGATTAGTGGTGATTGGATGCGGAGCAGGGCCGAGAGTGATTGCACAATCGCGCCACAAAAACCGAATGCAATAAAGTTGGGTAAGATGACGACGACGACGACGTAGACGATGTCAATAAATCGGAGGAAGTCATAAAATTGAATCGGTTTATAATGTTGACTAGTTAATATAGTCGCTGTGATTTGATGAAGAGCAATCGCAATCACAACTGCAGATGCTGCCGCTAGTAAATACTACCTACATTCGTAATGACATCAGACAAGGTGTCCTTAATTACAGATTATAAAATAAAAATAAAGCCAAATAACTAAAACGTATTGGGGTTACAAATTTAACTACAACTCAGCAAAAAGCGCAGAAACAATTTTGCTTAAATTATTTAAGTACTTTAGTTAGAGCTCTATCAATATCTTTGAACATAAACTTAAGATTTCATTCCGCTTTTCTAGACTTTTTGTCGGCCTCAACTTCCTTTAGTTCTTTTTTTAAATAGTTCTTATCAGCATCGTGCATGTAAAATACGCGTTAATATTATAATAGTTGATAATTATAATGCTAATAGTAAACAATTCCAAGTCGGCAATAGGGTAATCAACGCCCCACAATGAGAAATGTGTTTCTCAATTTCGCACTTTAACTCTGAAAAGATGCGGGAAACAGTGTGAGTGGAAGGAGGGGAGCTCGGTCCATACTTATAATTACTATACAAGCTCACAAGCCATATCAATATATAGTCCCTCGTCATCGTCGTCAACATTACCCCCGGATACCCCGTCGGGCTATTTTCCATTAGAGGCGACCCCAGCACGCACTAAAAGCCTTCACAAGTTTATTTGATTAACTACGTGCAGGGCGACACCAAAAGGAGACAACAATAGTGTGTGTGTGAGAGAGAGAGAGAGGGAGAGATAGAGACACCGAGTCTAAAGTGGGTTTGTTCGCAGGTCAGAGGTCAGGCTGGCAAAAGCAAAACGGCGTTGCACTCAAAAACCCCATTAATTCCACTGGTAATTGAACATTTTTGGTGCTCTTTACTTTAGCTAGGCCATATACCAATCCATACATACATACATATGTATGTATTACTACATTCTTGTACATTCTATATAGCATACATACATATGTACATGTAATGTTGGTAATCAACAGGAAATAGGCAATTCCCAGAATTTCCTGATTGATTCACATCCCTTAGTCATGTTCTTGTTCTTGTTATTGTCGAGATCTATCAGATTACCAAAATATTATTCCTCTCTCTATCGCTATAAATAACTCTACTAAAATTATGAACCATAAAGAACATATATATGATTGAATCGGATGACTAACTTAACATAGTCTGGCCATATGTTTTGTTAGTTTATTATTGCGCTGTGTATTAAAGACATATGTCGAATCGTTTGAAAGTTGAGATATACATAGCTTTCTATTGTACCCTGTAAGTGAAGCGAGTAGGGTAAATACAGTTGAATTTGAGATTTAGTTGAATTCCAGTTGGATATAGATCGTTATTGTTGCTGTAGGGGAAGGGGCACGGGGACTCACACTCACCATATTCAGCCGAGATGGCGCACATGGGCTGATGATGATGCTGTTGCGCATGCGGATGATGCGGGTGCTGTGGACAGATGCCCTCGTGCGGATGAGGTGCTATGTAGTATTCCGATGGAAAGAAGTCTCCCGGATATTGTATATAAAGCGGAGCCGGCGGCGGCATTGCTGCGGACGGCAATGGCGGTCCGATGCCGTTGGTGCCATTGCTGGCGTTATTTGCCTGACCAGCGCCGCTGCCGCCATTACAGCTGGAGACACTACTAACACTGCTGGCCGATGAGCCACCCGAGCCACCGTTCGGCGACATGCCGCCATGCCCGTTCTCATGTTGATGTTGCTGGTGTTGGTGCTGCTGGTGTTGGTGTTGCTGGTGTTGGTGCGCTGATGGTGCCGTAGCTGCTGCCGGTGCTGGCTGATGCGGCATATGATGCTGAAGTATATGATGATGATGTTGCATGGCAGCAAGCAGGGCTAATTGTTGTTGCTGCTGCTGTTGTGGATGATGCAGTGCACACACTGGCGGCACAATTTGCGCACCCTGCGGCGGTGTTGCCGTCTGTCTAAGCAGCGGCGGCGACGATGGCAACGAGCAGCTCGTGGATATCCCACCATCCGAGGGCGAGTGCTGTTGTGGCTGAGAATGTTGCTGTTGCTGCTGTTGTTGTTGCTGCTGTTGTTGTTGCTGCGCTGCAGGCAATGTTACCACTGCTGCTGCTGCTGTTGTTGAATTGCTGCTGCTCATGCCCGTCGTCGAGCGGTGGCTCGTCGTGGACATCGTCTTAGGCGGGCAACCTCCCGCATTATTGTTGCTGTCACCAGACCTTTGTCCGTTGTTGTTATTGTTGTTGTTCCCGTTCCCGTTGCTATTGCTGCTACTCTGGCTGTGACTGTGACTGTGCTGCTGTTGCTCGGCAACATTGCGTCGCACCATGGCCTCAATCGCTGCAGCGCTGTCTCTATAGTTGTCTCGCTCTGTCGCACGGCGATCTGCATGCAGATCTCACTGTTAATCTCAGTTCAGAGCACGCTCAACATTATTAGTTAACAGCAGCGAAGTAATCGTTAATCGTTTATCGCTTAAAATTTATAAAAATATATTTGTGTTTATCTGAAATGAGTAGAGAGAAAAGAATGCGGCAAGCGTTGTTTGCTTTTAATATCTAATTCCTGAAGATGTACTACTTGATTAGAAGGCTCTGTTTGCGTTTGCTGATCTCTCAAAATCTGTTTATCGATTTCATATCGATTATGCAGGTATTTTGTTTGTTTAAATTGTTATTCTTTTATTTTCCCATTCACTCAGTTGTTTTCATTATTATTATTTTAATCGTTACTCTATTTGTACTCTTTCATTCCAAATTTATCGATATAAGCATGTGTACACACTGTTTTTCTCAATAACACATTTTGTAATTGCAACACTGTTTTTTTTTATACATTTTTGTACTTCCCCAATATTGAATTTGTATAAGAGATTTGTACCCATTGACTCTTAAATTATCAATATAAAAGAGTGTGCACAATGTTCTTTATTTTGTTGTTTCCAACACTGTTTTTGTACATTTCTGTACCTCTGAATATCGTAAATGAAACTGAATTTCTAATTGTGCTACTATTTTTAAACATAAAGTTGCTAGCATTTTTGAGCATTATTATTGATTTTTAAATATTATTTTCATTATTTTAAGGCTCCATCTATATTATTCTCCATTTGTTGGTATAAGTTTTTGCAGGCATATAAAAAAGTCTTTCCAAGTGTCTTTTTCTTTCCTAACTTGCTCTAGTTAAATTGTTATAGAAAATTCCAATTGATTTAACGGCTTAACGGGAGGGAGACAAGCCAAGCTAAGCTAAAGCATCCGCATTCAGGTCTCCGCCTGCGTACGTCCACAACACAACAACAACAACAGAACAATAAGTGACCTGTCACCTGTTTCAATGTGTGTGCTCTTACGTCTGTCTCAAGTGCCTCCCCAGCCAGGCAGCCAGCCAGCCCCCAGGCCAGCCGTTCAGCCAGGCAGTTGCATGCTTCAAACAACAACAACACGCACTGGCAACGCTGCTGCTGATGTTGCTAACACTGCAGACAGCAGCGCTGCGTTGCGTCTGGAGCTATGCGAAAATTTACGCAGCTTAGCAATTGCCTCCTTTTTGTGTTTGAATTAAATGGTAGGCACTGTCGCTAGACACAGAGGGCGAGGGAGAGAATAAAAAAGGTGCGAAAGAAAGAAAGGTAGAGGGGTAGAGAGAAAGGGAGACAGAGAGAAATAGAGAGAGAGAGGGGCTACGCAAGACTCTAGCGCTTTTGTGTCAAAAGTGTCTAGACCGGCCATGGAGTGTCAGCTCGCAATTGAGGTGAAGCTACCGGCGCGTCTGTCTTGGCATGGCTTGGGCTTGGGCACAGTTCTGTTGGGTTGGGTCTCCGGGGAGTCTAGGGGTCTTGGCTCTGTCATTGATTATGCTTTTGAGACACCTTGAGCGCGCCTTGATGAGTTTGTTTGTTGTCTTGCATTGGTAACACAAAAATGCCTTCAAGATGACGTGTCGTCTCAATTGTGAATTCTTGTTTATTTATTCATGCAGCGAGCCATGAATGAGAATAGTTTGCAAAGAATCTGAAAACTAGGAAACTATAAACTGCAATTTATGTTGAAAATATATAAAAAGCTTTGAGAATCTGCATGAATCACCCGTTGAACTGGATACTAATATTGGAATATGGCGCAACGATCGTCAATCACATTAAATGGCAAACATATAGTTTATGTAGTGTATGTATGCGTATGTGTAAGTATGAATTGTATAGTTGTATCTGTTCAGTGCAAGGCAGAAGAATCTGGTAAGTTCGATTTTAGTAAGAGTAAAAGGTTCCTTCAGATACTTGAAAAATAAAGTTTTCTATTTGATTTCATTTTTTTTAAGGATTGTAAATATTTAATATAAGCTAAAGATAAGGTAACACTGTAACTATCGATAAGAAGCGGGCACTCAATACATTGTAATCGACCGTGCATGATCGAGGAAGTGCGCTCACTCTCTCGAGAAAGCACCAGACGAATGGACATAAAAAGAATAAATAATGAATATATAAGTTTTACAGGGTAGACTTATCGGAGTCAAGGCTTACAACAATTTGTGCCTATCAAAAATAGCTCAACTAAAAGTAACAGGATCCAGCATGTGATATCAACATATAGTTCATTTTTTTCCCAAAGCTAGAAGAAATGAACCGTAATTTCTTCTAGCTTTGGGAAAAAAATGAATGGCACCAAATGCAAAGTGTACTGACTCATGTGAATAACGATTGATATTGAGAAAACGTCGGGCTAAAATCTGGGAAGTATATAACATTAATGCAAGATAAATAATCATGCGACGTCGCAAGGCCTGAGTTCCAATATTTCTCAATTTCTATACTCGCTTAAAAATCAGGCGAATTCGCCACAGCACCACATAACCTAATTTATGTTATAATTTTCTAAGTTCGCCTTCGTTCAGATGGTTTGTGTTAATGAATGACCGCAAATAAAGCAACTGTGGAGCAAGCAGCAGAAGCAGCAGCAGCAGCAAATACAAATGCCACTGCAACGCCAACAACTGCAATTGAGGCAAATTTCTAACGGTAATTTGTGGCATTTACCTAGTTCCCGTTAAAAGACAAGTTGGACAAGTGGTAACGACATGAAAAATGCTGACCGCGTGAGAATAGAGAGAGGGGGCCCAGCGGGCAGCAGCGAAAAAGAGCGAAAGAGAGAGAGAGAAATGCACCAGAATCTTCGCTGGTGTCCATTTCATAGCTTTCTTTACTTCGCTCCGCTCCGTTCAAGTGTAACGTTGACAGAGAGCCACAGAGACACACTATGATAATGACTATGATCATGTTGTCGCCATGACGATCGTGCAACCAGAGAAGCAGAGCGAAAAGCGATAAATAATAATAATAAAAGATACAAAATTAATTGATCATATCTACGGAATTGTATCCGATATTATCAAAAAATGCATAAATTCTTAAAAAATCCATAACTCCAATCGACATTACAATCATATAAATTTGGTTTAGGTTTAACTGACCTATTTTTAATCGAATTCCCAATTATATTCCCAGTAAAATATAGTTTGATATTAAATATATATACACATATATTATCTATTTATATACTATCTTTCTGTGGTCCATATCTATTTATATAGTTTCTGTAAAAGTTTCTTCTGACTTAATTATTTCTGTTTCTTCTTCTTTGGTGGCTCTGGTTCAGTGGGCTCGCCCTCTCGCAGTTTCTGGTAGTTGAAACCTCTGACAAGATTCTTTTTCGTCTGGTTGCCATGACCAAACATTCCCGTTTCAGGCACTGATTTCACTGAATAATTACTACGAACTGAATACCGTTGCTTGGCTTCTTTCACCTGGCGCTCGAGTCCCTCAATCTGATAGTGACGAACCTTAGCACGTCCGATGTTCGTACCCTCAAGGACACGTTCCTGCTGCGCGTGTCTCCGCACCCACGTCCATGGTTTGCTTTTATCGAACGGCTCGTGCACTAGAACTGGAATTATTTTACCAAGGTATCGCCGATTTTCACTTCCCTTGTACTTCTTCTTTTTCGGTGGTGGCTTCGGTTTCTTCTTCTTTAACTTTGGTGACCGTTTTTCTTCATCATCGTCTGTTCCATCTTCACCTTGGCCTTTTTTTTTTTTACCTACAGTTTTGTTATAAAGATCAGAAATATCCTTCATGCTCTCTCTATCTGTCTTACTCCCACGGCCACTGCCATCAGAACCTTCACGCTTTGCAAGATCGTCGTCAGAATTGTTTTTCTTTTTTTTTGTACCATCATAATCGAAATCATCGTTATCAAAATCATCAAAATTAAATGCTCCAAATCCATTTCCTAATCCGGTTTCATCATAAAACTCATTTAACGCATCCCCAAATTCATTGCCAAATTTTCCCCCACTGCCGCTACCTCCTCCTCTGCCTCCTCTACGTGACCTACCAGACTTAAATAGATCGAAACACACACCTCCTCGTCCAATAAACATATCATCTACTTTACGTCGACCTTTTTCTGTGTTCTTTCCTTCACATGGTATATTTAAAAAATGATCCATTATCATTAGAAGTATGCGTATTATAAACCGATGCAGTGGCTTCCGAATATTGCCATCCTTATCAAAAATCCCATTATACAAGCCACAAATTTCGGGTCTAGTCATTGGCACCCGGCAATGACTCCAATGAGAACATTTCGGATTCAATATCTGTCCAAATTTTTTCAGTGTCAACTCGTACATAAATATGCACACCTGCTCCACGGGCTTTTGCAATACATATGCGAACATCTGCAGTATGCGACCATTGCGCAGATACCAAGCTCTCTCTGGGGACTGCCAATGTCGATTGCGAGATCGACATCGCTGCTGTGGATCCAATACAGCCTCGCAACTTAGCAATCGGAGGGTATCGCTAAGCGGCAGGCTGCAAAAGGGTGCACAGTACATTGGCAATGGAATGGGAAATACTTAAAATTTTTTTAAAACGACGTCAGCTTTTTTATTTCTAATGAATATTAGAAATACTCTTTCAGGCCAGCACAAAACTTTGTTGGCTTTTCAACTTTCGCCTGCTAAGAGAAATTATTATTGAACTTTATTTTCAAGTTATACAAGAAAATAAATGTTACTAAATCAAAACAGATAATATACCATAATTCTGTTTTCTGTGCATAATTTCCATATTTGCACAGCCCAATAACCAAGTCTAATTTCTGATTTCATCTTTTACCTCTCACTCTTAAAGTTAGTTTGAGTCAGTTATAGTAAAGGGTGATTTTTTAGCTATTATCTTTTTGGCGACACTGGTTTAAACAGCTGACATACGTTTTGTGTTTTGTAGCACTGTCAAACATCTTCAGTTTGGTCTATAATTAAACCATGAAGCGTCTTATAAACAACGAACAACGCTTGTAAATTATTGAATTATCAAAATGCGTGCTCTGTTAAGAAAGTTTATCGCGCGCTTCTTCCATTTTATGGAATGTTATACCCTGCGACCATTAAAAATTAAAAAAAAGGGTACAGTAATTTTGTGCAAATGTATGTAGCAGGCAGGAGGCGTGGCAGACAGCACAAAGATATATACAATATTCTTACTCACGATCACTATCTGAGTTGATTGTCTATCCGCATGTCCGTCTTTTCAGATGAAGACACAGAGCTCAGTTATTATAAACGCTGGAGTCACCATCAATCAAGCTTCCTATATACTCTACGCTAATCAAGTTTATTTGAAATGTTGAATGCCACGCCCACTGCCTCCGCAAATCACAAATGTAGCTTAAAGCTCAATTTGTATCTAAATATTCTCGAAAAATCAAACTGATCGAATAATAAACATAGAAGTTATTCAAGAAAGTAAAACATAGTAAGGGTGGCAGGCGAGCGCGAGCGCCATCTGTCGAGAATAATTTGTAAGCACATATGTTAAATCCGTTTTTAATCTAAAACATAGCACGAGGAAGTATCGCGTGCCTCGTTTTATATATCTTTGTCTTGTTATATAGTGAATTTTTATGTATAAAAATAAAAAAAAATTTATTCAAATGTATGTAGGAACTCTACTCTAATATTGTATAAAATTTTGATCAGCTTATCCACTTTGTTAAATATATGTCGCATACGAGTTAAGATATCTCTAACTGAAGTTCCCTTTAACGGAGTTTGTATAAAGCTGGATCATCCTTACTTTTTCTTTGGATGCGCATTCTCGGTCACTTTCTCGGGCACTTTCTCGGTAAGTTTCTTATAGTCAGCACGCTTGGCCATTGCAGCATTCTTTCTGATGGCAGTGCCATGGCCAAACATGCCCGTTGATACCACCGACGTGTGTTCGCCAACCGAATAGACACTATGCACCGACTGGTGTTGCCTGGCTTTTCTCATCTGGCCCTCAAGTGTCTCGTGCTTGTAGCGATGGACCTTAGATCGTCCAATCTCCTTGCCCTCAAGGACGCGCTCTTGCAGCGGATGTCTTCGCACCCATGTCCATGGTTTGCGTTCATCGAAAGGCTCGTGCATCAGCACGGGAATTATCCTACCCATATATTGGGTCTTGGTTCCTTTGGACTTCTTCTTCTTCCGCTTTGGCTTCTTTTTCTTCTTTGGTTTTGGTGGTGGCTCCTCTTCCTCTTCCACAACCGGTTTCTTTGTAAGCTTACCATATAAGTCACCGACTTCAAGCTCATCAGCGTTCTCGTCATCTCCACTATCCGTATCTTCATCAGAATCCCCCATATTAGTATCTCCGTATTCAGCTCCTAGTCCGGTTTCATCACAAAATTCATTAAACGCATCCGCAAAATCATCACCTAATCCATCGCCAAATTTGCCACCGTCTCTGCCCCTTCGGCCTCTTTTACCTCTTTTTCTAAATAGGTCGAAACATTTATCCCCGCTACCCGTGAACAAATCATCTTTATTCCGTGGGCCATTTTGGTTATTACCTTGACACGGAATACTCAAATAATGATTCATTACCATTAGAAGTATGCGTATTATAAGCCGATGCAATGGCTGCCGCATGTTGCCATCAATGAGAAACATGCCACGATACAAAGCACAAGTTTCGGTTCTTGTCATTGGCACTCGACAGTAATTCCATCCCGAACATTTTGGATTCATTATCTGGCCAAATCTCTTGAGTGTCAAGCCGTACATAAAGGTACACACCTGCTCCACAGGCTTCTCCAATGTGTCTGCCAACATTTTAAGCTGTTGACCGTTGCGCAGACACCAGATTCTCTCCGGGGACTGCCAATCTCGATTGCGAGATCGACATCGCTGCTGTGGCTCCAATACAGCCTCGCAACTTAGCAATCGCAGGGTATCGCTAAGTGGAAGACTGCATAAGGGGGCACAGTACATTGGCAATGGACTGGGAAATACTTAAAATTTAAAAAAAAATATCTATACGACTTTAGTTTCCATTTAAAATGAATATAATAAAGAGGCTGTTTCGATCGGGACGATTACTTTTTGGCTTTCAAGGCGAAAGCCTACTAAGGCAAATGATTTGAATCTATTCGTTTGAGCTTGTCTCAGGAACGATGCTCGTCTATAGCGACGTATCTGTATCACTGCAACTGTTGAATAATATTATGATTTTACCTGAATTTATATACAATTAAAATACCATTCGTTTTATAAATATAACTCTATATTTTAAATCTTTCTATATACTGTCCATATGCTATATATTATAAATATATAAATAAATATATACTTGCATGTATATAGTTAAGAAATAAAATGATCGATTTGGTTAAAAAAAACCTTAAATATAGGTCGGATGGATATGACTAGGACTTCTCGGCTTTGGATTTTACTCATTCTCCTTGTGCTTGAGCTTCTCTCAATTTCTTATAGTCGTAGAACTTGGCCATTCCACGGTGCCTTTTCTTGACGTTGCCGTGGCCAAACATTGGCGTCTCCTCCATCTCTGCCTCAAAAATACTATGCACTGAATAGCGGTTAGCCACTGACTTCATTTGACGTTCGAGTGTTTCGCGCTTGTAGCGATGGACCTGTGTTTCCCCGATCTCATTATTCTGTAGGATGCGAATTTGGTGCGGGTGTCTCCGCACCCATGTCCATGGCTTGCTCTTATCAAATGGTTCGTGCATTAGGACAGGTATGGTTTGGCCCATGTACCGTCGTTCCTCCCTTCCAATGTATTTCTTTTTACGCGGTGTCTTCTTTTTTGGCTTTCCCTTTGTTTCAACTATTTCTTCTAGTTGTACTACAGGTTTTTTTTTGCGCTTGAGTAGTGTGTAAGTGACAACCTTTTTTTCTGTTTCAACCTCATCGCCATAATCGAAAGATTCTCTCCTTTTGGGTTTCTTTTTCTTTTCTTTTTCACTAAAATCAAAATCACCGAACTGATCTCCTAGGTCTGCTTCATCCAAAAATTCATTTAACGCATCCCTAAAATCATCACCTAATCCATTGCCTGCTTCACATTTTTGTCCTCTCGCTCTCGTCTTACCCCTTCTCCCCGAACTAAATAGATCAAAACATGGAACTCTGCGTCCAGTGAATATATCGTCTATTTTCGGATGACGATTAAGAGCATCTGGTTGGCACGGAACATTCAAGTAATGACGCATTATAGACACAAGCACTCGTATCAAGAATTTATGCAAAGGATTCCGAATGTTGCCCTCCTTATCAAATATGGCATTGTATATAACGCAAGTGTAGGGCCTTATCATTGGTACCCAGCAAATACTCCATCCCGTACATTTTGGATTCATTATTTGTCCAAATTTCTTCAGAGTCAAGCCGTACACAAAAATGCAAACACTCTCCACGGGCTTGCCCAATAAATTCGCCAACATTTGCAGAATTCGTCCGTTTCGCAGACACCAGGATCTCTCCGGGGACTGCCAATCTCGATTGCTAGATCGACATCGCTGCTGTGGCTCCAATACAGCCTCGCAACTTAGCAATCGAAGGGTATCGCTAAGTGGCAGACTGCATAACGGGGCACAGTACATTGGCAATGGAAGGGGAAAGTTTTCAAATTTTTAAAAATATATGTCTGTTATGTAAAATTCAAGCTTTGTATGAACTTAAAAAGCACCACTTTAATCCTGTTTAAAATATGATTTGCATGTGAAATGTTCGCCTGCTGAGGCTGACTAAAGTAATTCTGCATTACGTCCACAATTTCGGGAATGGTTTTATCATTTGTAGGTGGTTTGATCGGGGACTTATCACGGTTACAGAAGGGCAGGCAGAGTTCGAGTTAATGACAATGTTTATTGCATTTTAGGTTAGAGCCTACCAAACTCGTTTTTTTGTTATATATATAATATATAATAAAATATAATAATATCTATATACAATATAATTCGACGGTCCTTAAGTTAGTGAATCTGACAGTTCGTCAGATTGCTCATCAGTTTGTTGAATTGGGAAACGAACAATCCAACTTGGCTTGTGTGGAATTAAGCCAAGTTTGCATGTCAGTCTGCTGGTGAGTCAGTCAGTCAGTCAGTCAGTCAGTCAGTCAGTCAGTCAGTCAGTCAGTCAGTCAGTCAGTCATTCATTTAGTCAGTCAGTCAGTCATTCATTCAGTCAGTCAGTTAATTCGTCAGTTCGTCGGTGTGTCAGGTTTTCAGCCAGTCAGTAACATGCAACATGTTACCACATGCACTCAAGGCAAGCAAATTGCATAAGCATCGAATAACCGGCGGCAACTTGCCACATGCAGCAGAGTTCGCTTATGTATTGTCGAGAAGTGAGAGCGCGTTGAGTCGACACATTCTTTTTAGTAATCTCTTAACCATCTACTAAAAGAAACCACCCGAAACTTGTTAGTTGAGACTTATGTAAAAGATATTGTAGAAGCGGGGAAGGGTCTTTCTGTCTCTGTATTCCTAGGCTTTGCTTCTGGTTATTGTTAACAAATGTTTCTCTTTTCTTTTCGGGCTTTTCGGGCTCGGGAAAAATCAACCGTCAACAGCGCCACCTGAGGGAGGCACAAGAGGACTTGCATAATTGAAGCCTCTTGCACATAACAATGCAAAATATATTTGACTAATTACTACGATTACATAAACCAACAATAAAACTAGAGTTACGTCGGTGCATGCCTGTGCATCTGTGGGCAGGTTTCTTTCTTTGTATCATGGATATATGTATGATAACATTGTAGCAAAAGATTGTATTAAGTCGACTTTGGCATATGCTGTTTTAACATATGTATGTAATCTAACCTGATCAAATCTATGCACAACTCAAGATCACAGATCACACAGATTGCTAAAATTTTTCTAGAAGGTTCTCAAAGCGAAACGAAGTAAGAGGGAACAACACAGAAGTACAATAAGAAGAAAGTCTTTCTCATAATTTCACTAATATAAGAAACCGAGTAAGAAAAGAAACAGTCGCGCGACAGTGGGATACCGTTCGACCTATGTTCCTATGTATGTACACATATACATATGGTTTAAAATTATGCCCGACAGATGGCGCTAGCCTGCCTACCTTGTTAACTAACACAAGCACTTGGTTTTATGCGCATACTTTATTAAATACTAAAAATTTCTCTTTTTATTGTCCGATCGGATTGCAATTTGAAGAATACGTATTTATTTCATTCAGCTTGGTATATATTAAAGTCAGAAAGTTGTATGATTTATACAGTGCTTAAAAATTGAGTTCAAAAATTAAATTATTTATTTGCGAGGACGGTGGGCGTGGCACCTAATATTTAAAATAAACTTGATCAGCGTATAGTACACAGGAATCTTCCTGCCAAATTTGGTACCTCTAGCTTTTATAATAGTTGAGACCTGTGTGTTTATCTGGTCATCCGAACTTTCGGACAGCCGGACAGACAGACAGACATGGCTCAATCGACTCGGCTAGTGATCCTGAACAAGAATATATGTATATACTTTGTGGGGTCTCCTACGCCTTCTTTATTTGCACAAAGTTAGTATACCCTTTTTCACAATTTTCAATGGTCGAAGGGTATAAAAAGTATATGTATATCTATATGCTTACTCTGCATTTATAACGGAGTCGATTTAGCCATATTCGTCAAGATCTACGCTATTATCAAAACTAATGTCAGCATATTTGGCATAAGATTCATACATAATAAACCATCATTTAATTAATTTCATTTCAATTGTTATATGCCACTATCTTTATGTTTCTTATTTTCATAAAATAGACATTGAAATTTAAATCATTATACTATACATATAGCTGACAGACATCTGGCAATAACATATTAAATGTCTCTTCTTTCTATATAGTATCTGTAGTTATTATAAGGATTTAATGCCTCGAACGTGGTCGCAGATTTCGATTATTATACAGTCTGGACTAACACATACCATCTGCTGCTTTGAGCTATATAACTCGGTTTGCATAATTACCGATTAGCTAGCATTGTTTTGAAATCATTTTAGAATCTGTGCACGCAATGCGTGTAACACAGATTACGAATGCGTGATGCTAATACCAATGAGAGGAAGCAGAGACACATTGCTTGGAATTTAAGAGTTGGCCACACACTCCTACTCCATCTCCATCTCTCCCTCCCTCTCTCTCTCTCTTTTTGTGCAGCCTGTCTGGCCGGCAAATAGTTTGCCATAATTTGTCATATTCAGTTCAGTTAGCATTATAATTGCCGAAACGGCGAAACGTGGCCGACGAAATGCGGCAACGTAGGTTAATTTTTCGCATTGGATTTTTGGTCATTCGATTGCGACGTTGCTGAAATGTTGGCGCCTCTCTGTGTGCACACCAACAAACACACACTAACACACACACAGAGAGAGAAAGACTGAGCACGTGTATGTGTATTGTGTGCTGCCGCCTTGGCAACAATAAAAAAATGGAACGGAACGGAACTGCCGCCTGGCCTGCCTTCGAACGCAACCAGCCCCCAGCGCGTCTCCTTTCCCTTTCCCCTTCTGCCGTCCAGCAAACAATGAGCTCGAGCAGAGACGTTGCCCAAGTCCATGCCAAAAGGGACATGCCAACAACAATGTGTAGAAAATTTTGTGTGCCTGCTGCCAAAAAGAAAATGGCAGCAGTGGCAGCAGCATCAACGATGGTGGCAGAGCCAGTGCCGGCATCGACGACCATGGCGGAAGAGAGTTGACAGCATACGCAACATTGGCAAAAACTCGAGAGGAAAGCAGCAACGGACAGAGGGAGAAGGATAGAAAGAGCGAGAAAGAGAGAGAGGCAACGGCGACGTCGACGCGTCATCTGGCGCACATGTCGCATGAGTGACGAGTTCGCAGGCAAAGCGAAGGCATAAACGCCCCGCACAGATTTGATAGTTGTTATCGATTTAAGTAGATTTGCCACATACATGTGTACATACTACACACACACACATACATATATTTATATACTACATGCGGGCAATAGTTACATATATATATATATCTGATATATATATGTATGTATGTGCGAACTCCTAAGACAGGCTAGCAACATTTTTTTGTAGTTTTTTGGCAAACATTGCGGCCGTCGAGCAAGTAGCGTCGATATATTATATATATGTATATATATGATACATATGTAATGTGTAAAACTTAAGTAAGAGCGTGTTGGAGCGTAGAGATCTATCTGATTAAACATTTCTTCATTTAAAACACGAAATAATTTATAAAATCTTATTTTTCTAATTTAAATATTTATCGAATACACAAAGGTAAACTAATTGTATATTAAATAAATATACATGCAAATTCTTTTCGATTTCCCTTTCTGCAGACGTGTCTTAATTTTGGTTTCCTTTTTAAGCTTTATCGTCACCAGTCTCCGTCAAATATAGTTTCATTTCATCATTGAAATCTTATTAATTTATTGAACTGTTCGACTATAAAAGCATTGCCAAATTTAATACCTCCGTCTATTTTTGCTACAGTCTTTCTGTCCCACTACCGGTTCTAAGTGGACCAGGCCCGTAGCTAAGCGTGTGCGGGATGTGCGGGGCACAAGGGCACCGCCTACCAAGGACAGGTAATAAAATGCACAGGAACCAAACAAAATATACCACGCCACCCGTATGCCCTTCTTTCCTTTGGGTAATGGCTATAAAAATTGAGTGAATTGGCAATATTATCAATCGAGAACAAGAGGGCCCAAAATATATTGTTATATATTGATTTTGCTAATATAAAATTGACAAAAAAATCGATGTTCCTTTATTTGGTGTACTAAATTTTAAAGCAAGGCAATCACACTAGGCGCCCCCGAGAAGCTTTACACAACGCCCTCCCACCTCCCGACAGAACCGACGCTACGGCCCTGACGTTGACTTACAAAGATTTAGATATTTTGTTCAAAACATTCATTTCTACTATCAATGAACATAATCAAATAAGGATATGAAATAGAATAGATGCATTATAACTGCAAGTATACGTATTTAAAAGCAATGCGTGGTATTATAAATATTGCTAAGGGAAATAATACTGCAAAAAAAACACATAAATGGATGGGAAAGTACTTTAAATTTTTGCTATTCCAAGCTATTTATTTATTTTTTATTTTATGAGCTGTTTTTCCGTTTACTTGATTTTATACTATTTATTGAATATATCGTACTAGTTAGCGAGGTGCTACGTTCCCTTTGCGGATACCTTATATTAAATGCCACAATCTCTCCACAAGTGCTAATTTCATCCTCATCGACAAATTGAGTGTAAAAATCTGAAATTTTTTTGAATGATTCTTTATCTTTCTTCTTCTTGACTGGCATCATTACGCTGCGGACAGCCATTAAGAATCTCTCTGGATCACCTTTTCGATATTTCTTGATTATGTTATTCACACCATTTTTCCGTAAAATATTTAAATGCGAACTGCCATAACCGAGTCGTCGCCCCAATTCATCGAGTAAATGAATTTCATTTTTCTTCTTATTATAGATTTCCACTTTCCTCCCACGACGATTCACAAGCATATCGTGGGTATCCTGCACTGTCTTTATGGGTTCCAGCTTATCGGTCGACGAAGAATCAACGAGACCTCCTAATTTTGGGTCATACTTAAAATTTGTGGTCATCGGAGTTTCCAATGATTTAACATATTCACGCTTCAGTACATCAGAATTGGGATCGGATTGGACAACACTCTGCAAGAATCGAAGTAAATTATATAGGCTCTTTGGATCTGTTGGATTCCGTAGATTTCCTTCCAAATCAAAAATGTCCAGATAACAATGTCCAACATTGGCAACGCACAGTGGTACCCGACACACATTCCATCCATCACCCACAGGATTCAAGATTTTACCATAGTTCTGAAATGTTAAGTTGAACAATAAATCCGATACTTCACAGACGGTCATATCCAGTTTATTGGCTAATTCACTACATATCTTTCTGTTACGATTATGCCATAAGTCCCACTGGTCAGCACTTGCGGCAGCTCGTCCACGGCATTGACGACACGATGAGCTCAATAGTTGGCGTCTCTTTTGCATTTGTTTCAACTCATTTGACGGATTTCTGGACACTTTTACCCTTGATCGCAGTTGCCATTCCTGGACACCTATATCGCGTAAAGGGTCCCAGTAGCACATTCTTGTAAACTGCTAAGTAATATTTTTTTTTTTTTTTTTTTTTTTCATTCGAACATTGATTGTTATTGCAAAGAAAATGGGGGACTAAGTATTTGTGCGACAAAAATCAATTTTTTGAACAGTTTCGTATTCAAGTTAAAGGTTTTTCATTGGTTTTTATTTTCTTACATATTCTAAAGACTTCAAAACAGTTTGTTACATTACAGAATTGTTAATTTAGCAACCCTATGTTAACATAACACCTCTTACAGTTTGCTGATTTTGTCAATAAAATGGTGCGTACTTTCTACAGCAACAATTTTTTTTGGCATTTTTACAATGCAGGACCGCAACTCCAGCGAAAGAATATCAATAAATTATTGTTTTTATATTTATCTCCGTAAATATAAAGTGGACGTGGACTAAAACAAAACCGAAACTAAATCATTATTTTAGTAATACACCATGAAAATTTCAAGTCTCTATTTTTAAAATTAGAGTTGATTTTATTTTAGTTTCCAAATCAAGCTAGATAAAACAGATTCACAATAAAAGTCGAAATTACTAAATGAGAGCATTTCAATTCAGAGAAATTGGTACGAAATAGAGAATTTCTCAAAATGTTGCATAAATTTTGAAATTTTGAAATTTTAATAACGAAAAATTGATCAACGGTTGTTTTTATTATTCAAACCTCTATTTTCACAGCTTTTACAGACTCCACATATTGTTTTCAAATTATATCAAAATGATATTTGATATATTGCTAAAAATATGAATACATTGATTATTTTTGATTGTTGAATAGGCATCAAAATGATGATCAAACTTGCGCGATATTCAGCTATCGTGTAATATTAAAATTAAAATAAAATGTCGATATATTCATATTTTTAAAAATATATCGATATTTGTATTTTTTTTTTGATATATCGTTAAATTGAATTTATTATTATTTTGGCTAACTTTGCTAGTATTAAAAGTAATACGAATAACACTATCGAGAAGAATATGCGAATATCAAGAAGAAGCACAAAGCGTAACCAAAGACAATTAAAGTGTTAGGTGAATGAAGAAGCAATGGAAGAGAACAGAAGAAGAAGAAGAGGAAGACACGCAAAAATCAGTTAACTCTCTAGACTTTCCAGCAACATCGAGCGTACAACAAATTGTTGTCTTTTCCACTGTCTCTCTCTCCATCTCTTTCTTACTTAGTGTGCATTAGGCTTTGTGATTTTCTGTTCTGGGCCTAAACAAACACGCAACTTTTTTTTGGACCTTCAGTTTGATTTCTGTTTCAGGTGGCTTCGTTACTGTTGTTGTTGTTGCTGCCGTTGTTATTATTGTTGTTATTGTTGTTGTTAATGTTGTTGTTGCTATTGTTGTTGTTGTCGCCACAGTGGTTTGGGGTTCAGTGACCTCAGTTAAACACTGCGCCCACCCAACGGTCAATCGTTGTGTTTGTTGACCAAATGAAAACGATCCAAGCAGACCTACCTGTTGGTAGTGCGAACACACACACACAGCCACTCTTAAACGCAACCCACACACAACAGCCACTCGCACACATACATAGACACACACACACAGAGAGACGTGCACGCGCGTCTTAAACAGACCAGAAAGAGAGTAATTGCAAGGCAGCATGTTCCAAGTTAAAAACAATCAATTTGCCAGGCATAGCTAGCTAACATATCTGTGTATATATTTGTATATATGTATATATACTATACCATACATACATACATCTAAAGATTTCGATTTAACCCAATAACCAAGTATATGGTATTCTTGGAATTCCCCCTCCATACTCGTATATACTACACAAAGGGAACTTTCTCAATTCTATGAAAATATTATTCATTACTTTTGAGAGACTCTCGAGATAAGCAAACGCAAACGCCGCAAATTGTACAATATATATTGTATGTATAATATATTTTGTTGATTATTTTATGTTTTTTTTGTGTCAATACTTACAGTTTCTTTTTAATCCTTCATATAAAAATCCTTTGATTTAGATTGTATCGTAGCAGTTTCTTTTAGATCATATTGTAAATAAGGCAGCGCACTTGTTCTAATGCTTCAAGTTACAGATTATACAGTTTTAGTTAATACTGTTTTTGTTTACACTTTGTTTTTTCTTTTAAATTGTTTATTATTAATTTCTTCTATTTACTGTATAATTTTTTATTCGATTTATAAGAAATAAAATTAATAATAAAGTCATTTGTATGCCAGTTATGGCTAAAACGTTGGAATTCACAGCAAATTGAGCGCAAAAAAAAATAATTACAAAATTTGCCAGCTATCGTCGCTATGTGGCATACACAGACATACACACAAACACACATACATACATACATACATATAGTATGCATCGTATGTAGTGGTAGAGACGGATCTATGCCAAGCTTAAAACTGGAGAGACTAGTTTACATGTACGACAACAAGACGGATCTGATTTTCACAGTTTGCAGTCCTGAGCACAGCAATACATATACAGTATTTTAAAGTATATAGTATTTTAAAGGATACTATATATAGTATTTTAGTGTTTTCCTTATACATTTTATATATATTTCTTTGTATTTCTTTTGATTTCAGTATTTCTCAATAACTTTTACTATTCGGTTTATTTCAGTTTGTTGGGATCTTTGTTTGTTGACCACGTCACGAATTCTACAAAGAGTTGAGCCTCTGGAAACACTGCACTTTACTGGTTTTTTTAATTTCTATTTCACTGCACGAGTATATATACTATATATACATATATATATATATATGTATAAATATATTTAAAGTATATATTTCTTTTTGTATTGTATTTATCATAGTACTTTTTGCCACACACTCTCTCTGTATTGCTTTCTCTTTCGCGCTGCCTCTGCCTGCCTGCCTGACTATCTCTTTATCTTTTTTTTCTTTCTCTCCTCTCTCTCTCTCTGTCTTTCTCTGTCTCTATCTCTGCCCCTTCACCACGTTCAGCTTGCTCACCCGCATATTATACATGTATTCACGACTTGAACACAGTGAAATTCCGCTACACCGGATATCACAATTGAACACACAGAAACAGAGAGAGAGAGGCAGAGGCAGAGAGGGAGATAGGAAGAGGGCATGGGAAAGAGCGAGAGAATTCTCGTTAAGTAAGTCAAAAAATCAACACAATTTTATATATTATATATGCAGTAAATTATAAAATCAAAGAAAGAAAAAAAAAAGAAAAAAAACATTAGAAGAGTTTGTAAACAATAAATTAGTCAGTTAATTTGCTTGGTTCGCTTTAATTTAGTTTTAACACATTTATTATTATAAATAAATGCACGCAAATTATTGCCACTGTCTGCGTGTGTGTGTGTGTGTGTGTGTCGATGCGTTCACTCATTTTGCGTCTCACTCACTTTAATTGTTACAACAACAATGGCTTATTGCACTATACTATAATAAATTGTTGTTGTTCCTAATTACTCTATGCATTTTTACGATTATTTCTTGTTGTTGTATTGTTGTACACGTAGTTTTCGTTGCTTTATTATTATTGTTGTTGCTGTTGTTGTTGTTGTAAAGTGGCAGAGTAGTTTTGATGGGGGGAATTATGTGGAACACACGACACGTTGTCTCCTCCGCTTTATAGATAGATATAGAGCGCACTGCCAAACCGTACAGTTTGAAAGTTAATATCGGACTGTTCGGAATGTTGGCGCTTTTCCCTGCTGAACGTGCTGAACGTACCGAACGGGCCGAGCCGACAACACGATGTTGCATGCTCGCTCTCCTTGGAGCACTGCCAGTCCGAAATATCTTTCAGCTGGAACTGGAAACGACGGGAAAACCGATGCCGACGCTGCTCTCTCTCTGTCACTTTGTCTCTCTCTCGCTGGCTCGTTAGAAGCCCGCACAGTGTGTGTGTGAGGCCGGTCGCTCAGCTGTGCGGAATTTACTACTACAAACGAGAGTGTGAGATACAAATTTATCTAAAAGATACACGAAGCGAACAAACGCTGCATTTGAAGTATGCAAAGAGAGCGCACGGCGAGAGAGAGAGACGCAGAGGAGAGCAGCAGAGAGAGAGATAGAGGCAGAGAGAGAGAGAGGAATTTTGCACTTTAGCTACGCTTTGCTTTGTGTGTTGTTGGGGTAGCTCTGTTTTCGACTCGCACGGATTCGAATTCGGTTTTCGGACTCGGCGCTGTCGTTTTCAGTCTCGAATAATGCCAATGAACAATCCCGGCATTTCGGTCAAGTTTTGTGACAAGTGCGAGAAAGGGTTTAACATTTGAATGAGCGACAGAGATAGAGACAGAGAGAGAGAGAGAGAAAGAGAGAGAGATAGAGAGAGAGAGTACTTAAACAGTACATACCCTGTAGTTGTAAAGTTGAATAGGCATAAGGAAGCGTAACACCTTGCTAGGAGAGAGCGAAACGCACTATATACTATATTCTTATCTTAAATATCAAACTTTTAGATACCCTGTAAATGTAAAGATGTGCTAAGTAACGTGGTATGTAACGCAGATAATAACAAAACATATCTTCTAATGTGTGAGGAAGATGGGGAAAGGAGTTACTCTACTCTTAGCTTAGACTCGCATCTCTTGCATACCCTGTAGATGTAAAAACAGGCTAAGTACTAACACAAATAACAAAAAACCCTTGAAAAATGTGAGGAAGAGACGCTTACTAATCCTAAATACTTAAATACCTTAAATACTCCACTCTTTGGTTAATTTTAAATACATTTACAGGGTACATGGCTACAGAAAAAGTGCTTAACCATGCTGATAAATCATATAACTTATCAATATATATGTATACATATATAGCTAAAGCAAGCGCATCAATAGCCAGCGCATCATCTTAGTACTAAATTAGCCAGGCGACAAGGCCAACATGATCGTCTACTCAATCTGGTTAACCAGTGTGAGCCAAGCTGGGCTGCAGCGAAAGGGATCAACTGGGGTAGCTGGTTTTTCAAAGCCAGTTAAACCGGTGGTGCGCCTTCGTCATAACGAAGGACCCCCCCAATAGGAGAGCCAGCTAGCTGTGCAGCCTGTTGCAGCATCAACAGCTGAAAGTATAATTAAAACAAGACCAAGACAAGGCAGCTGCTTATTAAAGTGGCAAGTTCGAATAGAGTTAACATAAAGCCATAATCCCTTTATATATTATTTATAGCCAAATCGAGGGTATTACTTGTCTGTGAGTCACACTCAGAGTTCTTAAATTCCTCAAACTGCACAACTTTTCTTTGTCCGTGTGGCAGAATGGAAGAGACAGGGAGAGACAGGAAGGAAGACAGGTATGTGGAGAGATTAAACCAGGCCACATACATAGTATATACAAAATAACTATGACAACTTGACGGGACATGCATAACTCACGGCCCATAGTATGTGTGACTATTTATGACTTTTAGTTTTGAGTTAGGCGATAATTTTGCCAATATATCCCACGAGAGAGAGAGAGAGAGGGAGACCTAAACACTTTCGACTTGTCTTCCAAAAATGTAACTGGCTAAAAAAACATGTAAGAAAGCTTGACTGCAATATACCCGATATGCAACAGTTTTCCAATATCTTATAACAACCCATTTCGATGGTGCACACAGAAAAATATAGTTTTTTTTTTGGTATTACTGAGGCGCAAGTGGGCATGGTCAAAGTCTACAAATTACTTTAGCTGCGCGCCATAATAAGCCATATTGTAACTTAATTTGGAACTGCTAGCTCTAATAATCTCCGAGATATAAGCGTTCATACCGACAATTATGGCTATATAGACTTTGACACTGCATAAAAATATATTACTTTGTGGAATGACAGAAACCTTCTTTTGCCCGTTACATACACAAAATAATAATACCCTGCTACAGCAAGAGTACCTGGTATAGATAGAAAGAAAAAAACCCAAGTTAGCCGCAAAATATAATGAAGGAATAATCAACGTACATACAGCTGTGGGTGATGACAGTGACGAAGCGCGCAAGACGAGGGAGAAGAAGCAGAAGAGATAACGGACACGAAAACAATGCACAAACCGAAAAGGAGAAAGTGCGCGCAGTGTAGCGAAGACAGACCAAAGACACAAGTCGCGTAGTCTAACAATTTCAAGAGTCAAGACAAGACAACACAAAAAAAACAAAAACAAAAGCAGCGAAGACGATCGCAATAAGAGGCTGGCTGTAGCCGGATGGGAACAGAGAAGAAGGGGTCGGAGTACGGTGTCTGTGGAGCTACATATCAAAGAAGGCAAGGAGGAGGAGGAGAAGCAGGCAAGTGAGATACTCACATTCACATTTACGTTGGCATCAGCAGGAGCAAGTTTAAAATGAGGCGAAATCCGCTTTGGGGCCGCAACTACAGAGTACATACGATATACACATATAAAGAAGAGAGTGGTACTGGGCAGTTGGAAGCTGCTAGCTGGAGCCTCTGAAGCTGTTCGGTCAACTAAAAATATAACAGCAGCAGCAGCAGCTTCTGCTGTGGCCAATAAAGCTGCGAAAGCTGCAACGACTTCAACGAGAAACTCTCAAGTGAGAGTTGAATGACCAAAATGCAGTTAAGAAGGTAGACTGTCTACCCTCTCTCTCGATTTTAATGATAAGCCACCAAGACACCCACAATATGACGTCCACTTTTTGTAGGTTTTCCAAGAACAAACTGTGTCGCATCAATATCAGACAATAACCATGAAAAGAACCCCCTCACTGCGATAGTAGAATGAAAGGGAATATACAGGGACACATACACAGACAGATTGGGCGAATGCTTTGCTATAAATTACCCTGGAATGACAGCTACAAATGGTCTATATTGACGAAGTAGCAGCACAGCGAGGCGAAGACAATGTTAATTATATAATATATATGTTTATACATTCTTGTACAGTATGAGTTTAGTTTATGATATATAGACTACTAAGGTTGGTACAAATTTAGACCAGAGAATGGAGTGTTCTGGCAGCTTAAAACAGGCTATATTGACAAGGTAGTACAGCTTGCTTAAGACAATGTTAATTATATATTATATATGCTTATACATTCTTGTAAAGCATAAGTTTAGTTAATGATATACTAATGATATATATATAATGTATGTACTAATAAAGTTGCTGGAAATTTGACCAGAGAATGCAGTATTCTGGTAGCTACAAACGGGCTATATTCTAGAGGTGGTAGCACAGCGAGACGAAGGCAAGACAATCTTAATTATATATTATACATACTTATACATTCTTGTACTGTATGAGTTTAATTGTTGAGTTTAGTTAATAATATATGAACTTCCAAGATTGCTAAAAATTTGGTACAGAGAATGCACTATTCTAAACTGGTAGTATAGTAAGAATTTACTATTATTATTGTTAAATATTCCTGTACAATCCACTATCAGTTTACGTTATGTTAACTTGCAGGGTAACTTGCAGTCGCGCCAGTTTTAAGCCTTGGCCCACTTACTTTGCCAACAACAACAAACAAATCAATTTGCAACAGCACCCGCACTCACACACACACCATCACACATATATAAAACACATACATACACATAAGAGACTCACACACACACATATATAAGACAGTCACACACACACACACACATACAGTGCAGTGGCAGCATCAAGTTGATTTTACTGTCGGTTTTTTGCAAAGAAGAAATCAATGCACCTCAGTGCAACTTAAGAAACAAGTAACTAACCAACTAAGTAAATATGTAACTAACTATACGAACTAGTAACTGACTGACTTCAGCTTTCCTTACTAGTTTCGCTTGTTGTAGTTGTTGTCATTGTTGTTGTTATTGTTGTTTTATCTGACTGACTCTAGTGACTTAGCGAGCTATCTCTTTTTTCAAATGCCTCTACGGATTTTGTTAATATACGTGCAAGTACATGGCAAATACAAATACAAATATCTATCTATCTATATCTATATGCAGGCATACATACATACATATATGCATCTGTATCTGTATCTGGTATTGTATGTATATATCTCAGTGTATATCTCTCTGTACACGTCCGTACAATAATTTTTTGTAATTTCGATGCCTTCACTGTGGTTGAACTCGTTATACTGCCTTGATCTCTCAGTTTCTTTCTTTTGCTACCAGTCTCTCTCTCGCTCTCTCTCCCTGTCTCGCTCTCTTTGTTGCTACCTCTTGTTGATCAAGTGCTCAATTATTATGACTTTTTACTGTTGTTGTTGTTGCTGCTTGGGATTCTTTGGCTCTGTGCGCTTCCATTGACTATTCCGATTGACGATTCCGAAATTCACATACCAACGCTTTCCAGTCACAAAAGACAATTCCAGTTTTCAATTGGAACAGTCAGCGCCGCGCCGCGCTCTGCCACAGGTTCAACACACTCCGCAGCCGCGACTGCAATGTTACCAGTCTCTCTATCTCTATCTCTGTCTCTGTCTCTGCCAGCAGCCTGCCAGTCTGCCCAGTTGCCACTTAGAAGCTGCAGACGCGCGTTACAAGCTATCGATAAATATTATAAGAGAGAACGACTGAACGACGCAAGAGCGCAAGCGTATAAGAGCGCCAGTCACACTTATACAGTCAACGAGAGAGGGAGAGAGGGAGCGCAGCATGATCGCGAATGATAATTCCGCAATGCGAGTTGTGGGGGAATTTAACGCATTAAGGTGAGACTGTGTTGGGGGATTTTTTGCGCATACCCTGCAGCTACTGCGTTGCCAGCTAAGGGGTATATATAGTTGGCGTTGGATGTATGCGTTAAATTCATTGATCATCTTAATAATTTTAATGCATTAAGATAAGAGAAGTTGGTAGAGGGTGTATACAGTTGGGGTATATCTTGTTACTACATATAATAAAGAGAGTAACTAGAAAAGTTGTCAGTTTATTTGCGTATATCCTGTATCAATGAAAAAGCAGGATATATTAGAGGAATACTTGCGTTTATTTTTACATTTCAAGTACCTAATTAATATATAATATATTGTGGAGATAATCCTTTAATTTTTTGCGTTATACAACACTATCCTATCGATAGGGTTTGCGATAACTAAATAAACTTACGACAAAGGTCACACTTAACAAAATAACATAATAAAGTACATATAACTTAACAATATAACTAATTATAACAAACGTGTATTATCGTATATCATATAATATCGTATAATTCATTAATATTTAATTTATTTAACATTATAATTTCATATACGTATCATTAAAACTGTATAGCACCTAATTCAATTAAGTTATCTAAATACTTTAATAGTTAAAGCCAACTTGAAGCGAGTGCTGCGAGAATAATGAGATAAAAAAAAGCAAGTTGAGGCTTTTGGCAGCACTTAATAGTTGGCAACGCACAAGATACGAGAGAAGCAGCAGCACTTTTAGCTAGACAGACAGCTGAGTTCCATTCGCCGTTTCGTCTCTAACAAGGGTTCAATTCGTAGACACATATAAATACATACATATGTATGTGTTTATTAATATGTATAAATCAGTGCAATACTGGGAGGTTGTCGAAAAAGAAGAACTAAACGTGAATTTAATTTCAAAAATGCACTTCAAATTAAAGAAGTCAGTGAACAAAAGAAATGTTAATGTCTCTGAATAGACGTAACTAATAATTAGGAACATTTACAGAGGTTTCAACACTAGAATTCAATTAAAATTCATAAATCTTTATTATCTTATGATTATCTCGAGGATTTTCAGCACACAAATCGCATTAACTTTTGATTTGCAAGTTCTGTAAATACTTTCGCTTGGGAAAGGTTTAGATAAGGTACATCTAGTTTTTGAAAGAATATACAACCAATTTATATGTTAGTTTTAATATAAATTGTTTGTACAGTAGATTTCAGTAATAATTTGACCTTTTCATGTCCAAATTCAAGTAAACCTTGAACCCCTTTATTCATTGGTTTCAATTTATAGTTTTTTCGTTAGATCTCAGAGTCTCCAAGAACTAGAGCTATAAAATTCGATAACAAGGTGCCCAAAAAGTTTATTCAACTAAAACATGCTCGAGAAGTTGCATTAAATGTCTCTATTCAATAAAAATCACTTAAAACAGATGTTAAGCCAAGTTGGGATAATAAAGAAACGCGCTGGAGTTATGAAATTTACTGTAAAGTTGCCTCCATAGCAAACGCACTTAAATATTGTTTTTGTTTTACTTTGAGTGTCCCCTCTCAATGAAAATCGATAAAAACCGATGGTAAGCCAAGTTTTATTGATATAGAGGCGCGTAATAAACCCAAGAGAACCATAAACACACACAAAACACAGAAGGATTTACTGGATATACATATGTATATATCCAAAATAATAAAGATACAACGACGAAGCCGGGAACAAGGGACAAGGCAGAGAAGGGTCCTTTGGAGAAAAAGAAAACTACAACAGGAATATCATAAAACGGGCACTCACCTCGATAGTGTTTGCTGCGTTTGCCAAAAGCAGATTTTAATTGTTGCTGTTGTTGCTGTTGCTGTTGGTGCTGCTGCTGTTGATGATGTTGCTGTTGCTGCTGCTGTTGCTGCTTCTGTTGTTGCTGTTCCAATTTGAGCAGCGGCTGCGGTGATGTTTCAATAGGTTCACCCAAATACGCCTGAACTGAACGCTTTACCAGCTGCTCTGGCTTGAGAGGATTGGCGTGCAGTTGCTGCTGCTGCTGGTGCTGATGGGCAAGCGTATGTGGATGTGCATGATGATGCAGATAGAGATGATGTTGCTGCTGCTGCGGCGGTGGTGGTGGTGGCGCTGGCTGATGCGGCAAATAGGTTGCTCCATTGGGTGGTCCATGCGCCGGGCAATAGCTGCGATATTCCCCATTGGCATCTAGGTAAATAGGCGCCTCCACAAGTGGCCAAGCGGCGGCAGCAACACCCTCAGCAACAGCAGCTGTACCGGCTGGCGCTGCTGCTGCTGCTCCTGTTGCTGCCGGCGCAAGGGCAACCAGATGCACGGGCACCATTTGAGCGCCATTCGGGGGCTGCAAATGAATGTGTGGCATTCCACCATGTTGGCTGCAATGTTGCTGTGGCTGTGGCAACAACTCAAGCTGCTGTTGCTGTTGCTGCTGCAGTTGCTGTGTTTGCTGCTTGGGCGACAACTCTAGCTGCTTTGCAGCATCTTGTTGATAGTAAATTGTCTTTTGGCAAAATAAGGTGCTCGTGGCCAGGGTTGCCATGGCAATGTTGCTATTGCTGCCGCCCGCCTTGGCAGGCTGAAAAGGCGGCGCCAAGGGCGTCAGATTCGATTTATAGGCCTTGACCAATGCAGAGCTGCTGGTGCTGTTGCTGCAACTAGGCTGCAACTGCCCCTCCTCCACCGCCTGCCGTTGCTGCTGTTGTACTTTGCTTGCTTCCCTGTTATCTGTTGCAACATTGTGACTGCTGCTGCTGCTATTGTTGTTGTTATTATCGACGACAATAGGATGCAGCCCTGTTGCAGTTCTGCTGCTGCTGCCTGCTCTGTTATCGATAAGTTTGTAGCTCTCATCGATGAAGGCAACCAAATGACAGGCCTGTTGCAGTTTCTTGCTGTGTGACGATGTTGTTGCTGTATTACCTACATTATCCTCATCTATATCATCGTCATCGTTGTCATCATCGTCATCGCTTTCGATAACATGTTCGATAATGCGCAAGTTCTCATAATCGATAATACGCGCATAGCTCAGCCCCAGCGCCATTCGCGTTAGTCTGGCCACATTGTCATCCTCATCATCATCGCTATCGTTATCGTTATTATTCTTTTCTTTTGCCTGTTTATCTATAGCATTGTTTTGTGTCTGCTCTTCATCGATTTTCACTAGTTTTTTACATCCATTTAGTTCTTCTTCTGCACCTTCACGCAGTTCCTGTTCCACTTCAGTATTTGTACTGTTATCGACAAGTGTTGTCACTTGTCTTGTTGTCGATGTCTCACAGTCATCATAAATATCGCATTCATCGCAAGCCAAAGTCAAGGGTACGTCATTCGAAGGGGTCTTGAGAACGGAACTTAGAGTTGCCGTAGCCATTTCAATTTGTTATCGGATATACCGAGTATATACAGCAAAGATTGTAGTCGTTAAAGCTACAACAGTTATTGTACATTTAGGTTCACTCTATGAGGATTGTTCCAAGATTTCCTTTACAGCTTTTGAAATTTAAGATTTTATTTAATTAAATTGATTTATCCAAGATATTTATGCGCTTTTCTCGTCTTTGGAACCTGCAAGTAAAAGAAAATTAGGTCTTCATTAGCTTTTACAAATTATTATTATATTTATTATTATACGCAAGTAAAAGAAAATCAGCTCTTCATTAGCTTTTACAAATTCCTGTTCATTCTATATACTATCTAGTTAGCTTTGACTTCAACTTTATGAACTACGAATTTTAGTTTCCCATTAAATTTCAAAAAGTTATTGTAATTACATTCAACGATATGCCTAATTTTAATGGAGCTATCGTTATGCATACCCTGCAGACAATTAAGACGCCAGCAACGCTTCGAGAAATAGTGATGACAATTGCTAATAAAACAGATTTACCGCAGGATGAACTGATAAAGCCGGTCAAGCAGACCGTCGATATGGGACATCGTCTGGGATTTCTGCAGAAAGTGAATGGTAGGTGTAGACTATATACATATAATATGTACAATATATTCCTGTGCCCTATAAATTAATTACTCTCTTTCCTTTTCTCCTTTTCCAGGCCGATACTTTTTAGTTGAGATTACTTTTGATATGCTAATGGAGGAAATGAATTGTCAAGGTCATCATAAGATTGATATACTAGAAAAAGTGGATGGTATCAAGCCAGTGACAGAGAAGAGGGTGAAAAAAAAGCAAAATGCAATAATACAGAAATTAGGTGCGACTTCCGATTCCACAACGACATTGAAACCAAGTCCAGCTGTGGAAACGCGACAGAAACGGAAGCTGAATAGGGCACACGTGCCTATAAAATAGGCACAAATACAAATGTTGGTCAACACATTAACCAACTGACAAAAAATTTTCCGTTTACCCTACTTTAAGGTTATTTATGAAAACGCAACTCAATTCAGAAAATTTGAACACGTGTATGAGATGACTTGTAAAGGTTTTTCATTTATATTTTAAATGTTATCTGGTCAAAATATTAATATCTACAGATATAATGACAATAGACAATATGCAAATAAAAACGAAAGGTGAGGCAGTATCAAAATGATACCGTTTCCAAGGGTATATTAACGAAGATCTGATGTTTGCGACGCATAGCAGGAAAGTATTTGTACTTATTTTAGATTTACTTTTTATAATTTCAATACTATAAGTCTCACTAGAATCAAAAGACTATGGGAATAGCCGGTTAAAAACATAATTTTTATATAATATAAACAACTTCACTTTTTATACCCTTCGACCATTGAAAATGGTCAAATAAGGGTATACTAACTTTGTGCAAATATATGTAACAGGCAGGAGGCGTGGCAGACCCCGCGAAGTATATATATTCTTGCTCAGGATCACTAGCCGAGTCGATTGAGCCATGCCTGTCTGTCTGTCTGTCTCTCTATCTCTCTGTGTAAACACACAAATCTCAGCTATTAAAAAAGCTTTAGTTACCAAATTTGGCAGGAAGATTCCAACAAGGAAGGAGGGCGAGCAAGAAGCGCCATCTGTCGAGAATAATTTGATAGCATGCACATGTATGTATACATGTATACATATAGGTATGAATTTATCAAATTAAATTATACCGGAACATAGGTCGAAGGGTATCCCACTGTCGCGTTCCGCGCGACTGTTGCTCTTGTTTATAATTTGAATAAGTCTCATTAGAATCAAAAGACTATGGAAACAGTTGAACGAAATGATCACTTTTCTATGTTATAATATAAAAAACTTCACATTATTTAAGTGCCTTATCATTTAAAGCTTTACCAGGTGTACAAGTATGAAATGTCGTTTTTTTTTAAATCAAAAAACACGTTAAATTTTGTGGAAAAAGAAAAAATCATATATTCAAAGTATTTCATACTTGTACACCTGGTATATTGTGCAAATATACTACTCAAATTACATCAAATTGTTAATATTACAGAAAGAAAGACTTAACCAAAGAAAGGGTATAAAATCTTCGGCATTCTGAATTATATTTATATTATCATCATCATCGACATACCCTACCTACCGTACACGCATTTGTAATGGGTGCAGGATATAATAAAAAACAATTGCCATATGGATTGTCACCCTGTCGAAATGATTGTCATATTAATGAATTCGCGATAAAATTGCCAATATCATTGCAGTACTACACGTCTCTCCCTCACCCCCCCCTCAAACCCTCCCTGACATTATGCCAAAATGTGCTACAATCTAGATGAGGTGTGGGAGTAGAGGAACTGCAGACCATGCTCCACACAAAAAGTGACAAATGTCATAATTAGCAAGGCACTTCGAAGTCACAGAGTGTGAGAGAGTGGGTGTTACGAGGGGCTGGGGGAGGTACCAACATCCGATATGGGCTAACGAAAGGACGTGCACATGAATAACATTGTCACGTCCCTTCGTTTTCAATTTGAAAGCCAAATGAAGCGTTGTCGTCGTTACTTCACTGTGTGTCAATGTGTTTGTGTGTGTTTTTTGCCAAGTACCAATTTTCTGCGTGCATTGACCATATGGTAAGAGCAACCAGACGCCTACCAACAGCAGCACCGCCCCCACACACCCACACATTATCCGATAACATATCGTCGTTTGCCGAGTGACAAACGAGAGAGCACCGAGTGCCTACTCAATTTGTCAAGGCACAATGTAAACACAAAGGGACTGAGCACAAAGAGAGCTCACTAGTTAAAGAGAGGATGGCAAAGAGAGTGAAGTGGAGCAAAGAGAATGCGTACGAAAAATCATGCAAATCTTTCACGGCAGCTAAAAGGAGGCGGCAGTCGGTGTCAGAACAAGAGAAAGAGAGAGCAGGGACTAAGAGACAGCGCACAAAACTTATGCAAATGTTTTAAGGCAGCCTAACAGAAGGCGGCAATCGGTCTCAATCGGCGCTAGTCGGCCGCTATCGTCGGATGCCGCACGATGGGCTGATGAAAGGCTGCTGTGGTGAATTAGTGATGGGGCGTGTACGACGTCCTCCTCACACTTTGACATTCTTGCAAAAAATACTACCTATGTAAGTATGTAATCACACATGTGGGTGTGTGTGTGTGAGAGAGAATAATTACGTCGTCAAAGAAATATTATATGTACGCAATTGCTTGCAATAGGGCCAACAGATTGTGGTCTGTGAGAGTTAGATATTGTTCCACACTTATAATATAGTAAAGCAAATATACATATGTATGTGTATATATGTAAAATATAAAAATCTTAAAAATATGAATAATTATAAAAATGGATAATTTAATAATAATAAAATAAACATGATTATAATTAAATAGTAAGATAATAATGTATTTATATGGGAAAAACGCAAATTATAAGGTATTACTGCTTATTTGCAAAGATGTAAATTTTATAAAATATTTATTATACTTATTTTTCTTTATAAACGTAAAATAAATTATAATTTGCATGAAAATAACAAACATTTCTATAAGGAACAGGATATTGGATCTAATCAAGTGTTTTTTAAATGCAACAAGCATACATATGTGAGAAATAGGCAACAGTTGAACTTAGTCAACTATGAAATACCCCGAACATACTAAAATTTAAGCTGCTTCAATGTATTTTTTTTAATTATATATTACTTTTCAAATTTACTATTAAATTATGAATTAACTACTATACATCTTTTCATATTGATTATTTCAATAACTTGCAATTAAATAAAAAAATAAATAAACAATATATATTTATAAAAGGCTTAAGGTGTTCAGATGATACCAAGAAGAAAGTTACTATGATTACTAGAAACTTTTTCGACTTGTTTAACAATTCATTTTATTACAAAATTGATTTTAGCGCCTGTTGATACTCCTAAAGGAATATATGAAGTGTATATATGTGTGTCCATATGGATACGTTGTACTAAATATAAAGGAAATACCAGCTGAGGGTGCCACTGTTGCTATGTCTTATATAAATTTTAGATTAACCTATTTTCTTGTTAATTTAAGTTAATAAATAATAAATAAAGTATTAAAAAATAAATTTACATAACATTTCCTATACGTTTTAAGTTTATTCATTAAATCTTTACGAGAATGAATTCTTACATATTTAAAAGTGACTCCAAAGAGTTGTACTCCTACAAATGTTTTTCCCTTGACTGTTTTCTAATCTAATTTCCTGCAGGTTTTCTCATTTTTAAGGGGTATGCAACAGTCTGCCTCGTAAGCAAAACGTAACTTTGCCATATGGCAGCAATGCAACAACACCGGCATTTTTGCTATGACGATTGTTGTTGTTGAATCAATCGAATCGGTTGCAAGCTTTATAGATTTTGTTTTTGTTGTTGTCGCGTTTTGCCGTCGATTTGTTTTGTGTGTGTGTGTGTGCCAAGTCACGAACGTTATCTAGTATAGGCATGTGTGGCTGTGTGTATGTCTGTGAATAAGGACGTATGCGGGGATTAGTGCCTGTGCCAGTGTACCTATTTGTGTGTGTGTATGTCTGTGTAAAGTTAACATATTGCAGCCAGTTTTTGGCATTCCCCGTAATAACAGAACATAAAACCCATTGGAAGTGTATCAAAAAAACGGTATTCCAAGTAATCAAACTAGTATTGGAAACTTACCAGCTGCCGCAGCAAGGTAGTACAAACTTATTTCACATTTTTGCGCACACACCAGATACACACACACACACATATAGCATTCACACGCAAGCACAGACACGCACACGCATGCAGTACAAGCGCGACTCGCGAAAGAAAGTGAAAACCGTCCGAGCAAGTGCAACAGCAAACAAAATCAACAACAACCACAAGTGTAACAACAAGTGCAACTATTTAGTTGCTGTTATTTGTAAATTATTATTGTTGTTGTTGCGCCTACACACGAAAATCTATGTATACAACTGTTGAGCTGCTGTCGGACATTTGCGCGCTAACTGTAAAAAGGAAGCTACGTCAAGAGAAACACACACACACGACGACAACGGCAACTGCGACGGCGACGGCGACGACGACTGCGACGGAGTGTGTCGACACATACGCGGCAAACGTTAGATTTTGATTGACGCTGTGGCACTATGGAAAACTGCAAACGAGCCAAACACACGTACTAGTCAACGGTCAACGAGCCGTGTGTGAGCCGACGAGGAGCCGAGCCGAGAGCCGAGACGAGTCGTATCGTGTCGAACCGAGACAGTGCACGAAGTAAAATCCGCAAACACTGGTTGGAGCAGCGCAGCAGCGCAGTGCGCGTGGGAGCAGCAGCAGAAAGTGAGCGAGTGATGAAGAGCAGTAGCAGAGAGAGCACTGTGAGAGAGCGATAAGTTGCATTCAAATTCCTTTGGTTGTGGGTGGAATAAGCCGCAGTTGGTGGACAAATTAAGAGAATGAGTGAGAGCGCAAAGCTCATACACATACATACACATACATTTGTGCATAGATTAAGTGAGTACCACCGTTAGAAAACAACAACAGCTGTTGAATTCGACGCAATAAGTTGACATTTTCATTGGATTAACTAACACATGCATACATACACACATACATACTCTTATGCAAAGTGACTCAAAAAGGATGCGCAAATTGCGCTCTTAAGTATACCCTATGAATTGGAATACCTACGCTGCAGCCACCTGTAGCCACTTAGGTAATAAGACTATCGATAACGGACACGAATAAGAACATGGAATCATCGCCGATTTTTCCCCCATTTGTTGCCTACAGAAATCAGCACATAAAAAGTAATAAATAATAAACAAAGACCATATTTTCACTGCATTAATAATGTTTGGTATATAAAAGGTATCTTAAAACCGGGCATGGATGTCTATAAATAAATCAAAGTTTCAATGGTCAAAGCTTGCACGCATTAGGTGCGTGTCTCCGATAAAAAAAACCCGTATAAACCCAGAAAGAGAGCGAGAGCGCAAGAGCTTTGCGCAGACACACAGAAAATGCAGTTTTGACTTTCTCCGGGCTTTCGTGCGAGCCACAGTGGGGCAACTGCTGCTGGTACAGTGGGCCGCATCGAATATGTATCAAATGACACAGAAACACTTATTGGTCTTGTGCAGTTTGAGCCACCATTCAAAATCATTCTCAATGAACTTATGTTTGTCTTGTTTTTTTTTACGGTGAAACTCTTTCCGGTCGTTTAACCACATGCGTTGATACTCATTGGCGATTAGCAATGACATTGAAACTGGTTGGGGCTGAAAGAAGTTATGACACAGATCTATTTATTAATGTATTTCGGGTGTATACTAGAGCATGAGAAAATCGGTGGCACTATCGATATTATCGAAGGATTTAAAATTTACATTTTTACATTTTACATTGCAGACTTCATCGATAGGTTTGCTTGAAATAATTTCACAAATAAAAAATACATATTGTAAGTATTAAATCTGTGTTTTAGAGTTAATTTTATATTCATTACTTGATATTACTCATTACTAAAGATAAGTAATGGTGGTGCTGGACTATCCTGCTGGAGTATTAAAAAGATGGATAAATTTCTAAACTGAGTAAAAGTCGCAAATGCACGTGGTGACGCATGCATAGATAAAGCATAATGAAAAAAAACCTACAAATTTTTTTTCGCTTTTTTGTTTAATTTCGCTATGTTTAAATATGAATTTTATATTTTTGTTGATGCTAACAGTTAAAAATTCTTTAATAATATAGTAAAAAAAGATTTTAAGAAAACCCTAGTTATATTAAGGAAAAACTACTTAAATATTCATTGTACTTTGTAGATTTACATACATATGTAAGTATGCATGTAATTTTACAAAAATGTGCAAATGCGCACTTAAAAAAATTATTGCATTGGGTTTTATATAAAAAAAAATATAGGACTGTCGCTATAATCTATGGAATTATCTATCGAATTTTCTGAAGTTTTCTCATGCTCTAGAGTATACTTACGCATTTCTCCAGAGTGGTAACCATTACCGCTTGTTGGGCCCTCAAAAGACCTTCGGTGACTATATTATCTTTGGGCCTACACAACATAGACTTGGTCCATTCCGGATACAATCCAGCCATTTTGTACAAATGGGTTTATTTCTATAGAAATCTTTTATTTGTTTAATTTTAATAAAAATATGTGTACCATAACTAATTGTTTTACTAACACTCAAAACGACATTTTGAAAATTAATGAATAAATCACTTTTTTCCATATCTGATAGTCTTAAAACGGAAAACACTAGACTAACTAGATTCATTAGGCTTAAGCTTAGAAATGTCATGTGTTACAAACCGAGTTAGGCGCTCTAAACTGTGCTAAACTGTGTTAAATTTTTTCGTCAATAAATCGGCTGCTATCAGATCAGGTTTATATGGGGTATATTTAAGTAATAGTGAAATTTTATATGCCTAGGAACTCGTAACTCCAGAGAATATAGCTAAAAAGTACATGTCTGTTGGTGGTAATCAAGAATATACACATTATATGTATATGTATATGGATTGTGGCGGGCGTGGAAGTGAGACTGTCCCGCCTACTTTGTACCGTTATATACTAGATTTGCACAAACTTTCACCCATTTCCAATGGGAACAGGACAAAGTTAAACAAATACATAGAGAGAACTACGCTCGATTCTGTTCTGTTCTGTTTTAGCAGGAAGACGAAGTAAACAACGACGACGACGTTGGCAAACAAGAAGCGAAAACAAAACAACAATGACAAAGTAAAAACCGTTGGAATTGTGGTGGGAGGTAGGCCCGGGGATGGGTGGAATGAGGGAGAATGAAAACACATTCACAGAGCAAGGCAAAATACACAAATGAAATTCTCACAAAACAATGCAATAATGATGCCACTCTCTGACGATGATAATGATGATGATGATGGGGATGATTATATTCTTGTTCATGATGATGTGCTTAAACAAACATTTGCGAATGTTCTCAGCAAACTTTTTGACGGTGCCCAGCCGAGCGAAATGTTGAAAATTTTCCCCGCATTGCATGATAACGAAGAGATAGATGTTCTCTGTGAGCTGAAAAGGACTTGAAAGAATGCATTAATATAGACACATCCACCTACTTATAAGTAGAGTTGTAAGTGGGTATTAGTGCATTGTGCTTGTATTTACCTACAAACACACACACACACACACACATGTATGTGCACGTTCAACAAACAAAGCTAGCTCCAAATCTCTGCCTCTCTCGGAGCTGTCATCATTTTGTTATTGTCAATCTCGCTCGACATGTTTGTACCTTATTATTTGCTCCCTTTATTTGCAACTGTATGTGTAAATAAGCATTTTACTACAGCGCCAACTGTCCTTGTTGTTTATATTGTTGTTGTAGCCAGCAGTCTGTACACTGTAAACGGGTATACGCCATTGAGGTAGGACGTTTATTGTAAATAAATATGTACATATTTAAATTAATCATTTATTGGTTTGAAATAAGAAACTGTTGAAGAATATATTATATATGCTTACGATCAAAACTTTATATTGATTTAAATATTTTAATATATGAATTTAATATATAAAACAGCTTTTAATGATAATTTAATCATTTATCGGCTGTAGTTGTGTTTCTGTTAAAGAATATATAACTTTAGGGGCATATATATACATATTTATACCCTTCGACCATTGAAAATGGTCAAATAAGGGTATACTAACTTTGTGCAAATATATGTAACAGGCAGGAGGCGTGGCAGACCCCACGAAGTATATATATTCTTGCTCAGGATCACAAGCCGAGTCGATTGAGCCATGTCTGTCTGTCTGTCCGTCTGTCCGTCTGTCTGTGTGAACGCACAGATCACAGCTATTATAAAAGCTAGAGTTACCAAGTTTGGCAGGAAGACTCCTGTGTACTATAAGCAGATCAAGTTTATTTCAAATGTTAGGTACCACGCCCACCGCCCCCACAAATCAATAATTTAATTTTTAAACTTAATTTGTAAGCGCTGTATAAAAGATACAACTTTTTGACTTTAACATATACTAAGCTGAATGAAATATCTACGTAGTGTCCAAATCACAATCCGATCGATCAATAAACACAGAAGTTATTTAAGAAAGTATGAGCATAAAACCAAGTGCTGCTGTGAGCTAACAAGGGAGACGGGCGAGCGCGAAGCGCGAGCGCCATCTGTCGGGATTAATTTTAAAGCATGTGCATATGCATACATATGTGTATGAATTTAACAAATTAAACTACACGGGAACATAGGTCGAAGGGTATCCCACTGTCGCGTTTTGCGCGACTGTTGCTCTCGTTTTTTTTATTTTATTGTTATTTTAATTATATTATATTATATTATATTTTCTTAATTTTTTTTTACTATATTATTAGTTAGAGAATTCTGAACTAATTAGCATTAACAAAAATATAAAATTCATATTTAAACATAGCGAAATCAAACAAAAAAAAAAAAAAACGGAAAAAAGCAGATGTCAAGTAATTCTTTGCAAAATACAAAGACGCATCGAAAAGAGAAATGAAACTTAGTAACGGCACTGCAAAATCCATTAAAATTTGTGCGTTCTCATTTATTATGCTTTGTCTATCCCTCTTTTACTATTTTGTATTAGTCAAGTGCACAGATGCCTGGAAAACGAGTTGACGTATGTATTTTGTTTATACTTCATATATTATAATATTTTATTACATTTTTATTGGCATATACTCCGTCCTTCAATGCATTTAACTTAATCACGCCATTGTGCAAAATTAAATGACACCTCTCTTCGCCCACTGCACCGACGACAGTATAAAAATGCTTGATAATTAATTTCATACATCGCTGCGTTGACCATTTTTTGTTGCTACTTACCCGTGGAAGTTTTTATGTCGTTCTTATTGTTAACAGCTGTACTTTTGTACTTCTGTAAACTTACAACAGTAAACAAACAAATCAACACAACTTTCTGGAAAAAAACAAAAAACAACAAAAATAAAGAAAAATTTTACGCTGAATTCACACAAAACCAAAGCCGGTGACAGAGTGAAAGAAGCGCAAATTGCAACGGGACGTTCGCGATGATGATGGTCGAATAAAACAACAATAAGCATGAAAAAAAAGAAAAACAAATAAGGAAAAGTTGAGTCAAGGGCGCGTGCGATTTAAGCTACCCTATAACTGTAGCTATACAATTTGACATGCCCAGCTGCGACCTAACCTTAAATATGCAAATCAAAAAGGATATTTACGCAGGTTCGCTATTAACTAATATTGTTAATACTTTTTTCTATATTTCAAAAAAAACAAATTTAATAAAAAGTTGATTTATTAATAATGTTAGAGCAGCATAGTAAATGTAAATTTTATAGTTATTATTATTGTAATTATTGAATTCTGACATTGAAGTCATAGATTTAAGAGAATGAAGTTGTCATTTAGTTTAAGAAGTTTCTCTTAAGTAGTTCTAAGTAAATCTAGTAATTCTGACATTGAAGACATAGATTTAAGAGAATAAAGTTGTCATTTAGTTTAAGCTGTTTCTCTTAAGTAGTCGATCGGCAATTGCCGACGGCAAATTCACGAGTGCGTGGCCAGCTCTGAAGAATAATAACACTCACTCTCGTACAAGAATTGAAGCCAGCAGCAGCAATAAATTAAAAATTATTAATCTGATCCACCGCGTCTCTTTTATTTATATTAATTTATTTCGTTTCTCTTAAAGTTTGTTTTCAAATTGCCTACAGGGTATCGAACAATCGAGTGCACAATCATGTACTTTTACTACACATTTCTTTAATTTTGATTCTTTTTCTTAATATTGTAAATTGCATTTTTAACAATAAATTGAAAATTCCAAAAAACCAAAATTAAGTCAAGTTGTGGGTTACCTAAATTTTTGCACATAATGCCAATGTCAGCAGTGACCAAAGAAACAAACAACAATTGGAAACAAGTTTTCTACTATGTTACTTATCGAAAACTCAATAACTAAATACCCTGTAATAAAATTTAATTTAATATTTATATGCTTATATTTTGTGATGCATATTAAGTCTATTAACTTATTCTATATACTGTAGAAATATTAAGCATAACAAATGAAACATATATTATATATTTTTTTTGTGTGTAATAACTAACGCTATTAACTTACGCTTAAATTAATTCTTTGAACATTTCGAAAATTTGATATCCTATACATATTAATTAAAAAATAATTAAAAGAACTTTACAAGAAGATTTATACCACAGTGCTTCCATAGAAACATGCATAATTATGTCTGTATGCATCTAGCATCATAATGCATGTGTGTATGTACTACATACATACAAAGTACATAATGCGTCGTATTTATCACGTTCACCTTCCCTTTCAGCAAATAATTAAGTTCATTGCATATACAGTTTATTTGTTGTGTATTTCTACGCGTTGTTATTGTTTTTTGTATTGTTGTTGTTGCTGTTTGTTTTTGCATATTTTCGGAGCTTCAGCAAGAAAAGCGACCAACGGCCAAAAGTAAACAACAATAACAACGAAACAACACGTCAGGCTCATCTTCATTAGCTCTGCTTTCGTCTGTCTGTCCGCCCTGAAGTTGCCTTTGTCTCTCTCCCACTCCCTGCGGCGCCCACTCTTCTACCCAATTCCCTACCTCCCTCCCTCCCTCACTCTCGCTCGCACTCTCAGTGCTGCTTCTGAGCCAGCGCTGCCGCTGCCACCTCCTTTCACGACTCAACTTTCTTGCATTGTCTCTGCTGCTCGGGGTGGTGCAAAAACAAAAACAACACCAACAACAAAAACTTTGTTTACTCGGAATGCCTGCGTTGCGTTGGCTTTGTTTTTTTTTACAGACGCCGCGCCGTCAACGTCGCTGCCTCTGATGTTTACACAATTCCGCAGCCGAAGTCCAACAATAAAAAAAAAAAAACAAAACAGCAAGGCAACGGCAGCAACAGAAGCAGCGCAAAAAGCTCAAGAGAGGCAACTGCGGCGGCGGCGGCGTCGGCGCCGACAGCGTCGACATAATGACCTTCAGCTGCGCTGACGTTCTGCGATGACTTCGCTGTCCTCGCTGTCTGTCTTACAGTCTCTTTCTCTTCGCCTCTCTGTCTGTCTGTCTGTGCGGCAGGTCAGAGGTCTTTGCCACCCTGCACGACTTACTTTCTGTGTGTACGCGCCTTTACCTGTTCCCCCATCCCTCTTACCCACTCCGAATGACCCCTCGCCAAACATTGTCAACAAGCAGCGGCAGAGGCAGCAGCAGTGACTGCGTTGCGGCGGCGCTTCAAGGCGCTTCCTAGTTTTAAATGCGCTGTCCCACTCTCTTGCACACATGTACCTGCATGTGTGTGTGTATGTTCTTTGGCTCTCTCAGTCGGTCACTCCCCATGTTTGCGCTCCTGTGCAAACAAGTGTTTCTTCAGCATCGCTGCTGCTGCGCCACAGCCTCTGCTGCGCTGCTTCTCTGCTGCTGCCGCTGCTTAGCCCACTGTCAAAACCCGCAACCCACAAAGAGCAGCAAAACAAACTTTTTTATTTGATACTTGTTTAGAATTGTGCTGGCTATTGTGAATTACTTAAATAAGAGCGACCTGCCGAAATGTATTTATCGATACACGTGCGTAGATATTTTCAAATCATTTCGATTGAAACCTATGTAAATAAATATACAGAAAACAAATAAATATGAATAACAACATTTTGTGATTGAAAGTTCACACCAATCAAGTTCATTTAGCTTAATTTTAAATAGTAGTAAAGTCAACGCACAGGGTATATTCAAGTCGAGTTAAGTGATTTACTGAATGATCGCATTTATAGAAATACTATTATTATAACTGTAATAATAAATTGTCAAAATACAGCAAACACTCGCACACACACACACACACGTACAAATTCGTAATCATTTGTCGTCTATCGTTCGTTTACTATCGGCACGTGAGTGCTTGCTCACCACACAAAGAAAGAGATAGAGAGAGGGAGAGAATCAGCGATAACAACAACATGACAACAAATTATCCTCCCACTACCTTCGCTTACACTACTACTACGTACGTTCAGTGTGTGAAAACGACGCAGCAGCAGCAGTTGGCGCTGGCAGCACTGGCTGTGCACAGTGGCAGCGCTGCTACCAAAGCAAAACAATTGCTGTGCAGGCAAATAAGAACGAACTACACACACTCACACACACATGCGTATGCTACATAAATATATTTGCATGTATGTATATTGTACGTATTTACATATATGTGTGTGTGTGTGTTTGCTCATAGAAATGCATTTAGTTTACAAAGCAGAAAACGGAACAACAACTGCAGAAGACTATAATGACGACGCTCAAGGCGAACTACAGCCGTATGTCATGCAAACACACACATACGTATGTATGCATATTATAGCTTGGTATGTGTAGCAGCAGCGCTGTCGGCGTCAGCCTTAGCAGAAGACGGAAATACCAAACCAATGATGACGAACTTAAAAACTACGCACCAAGCAGCAACACGGCAACGGGGCAGCAACAAAAAAAACAAGAGCGAAAACAACAACACGGCAACAATACCATAAACAATAAAACACGGCACGCAAAACAAACAAACAACGAGCAAACGGGAGTGTGTCTGTGTGTGTGTTGGTAAAAGAGCAGCAGTTGAATGAGTGAGAGAGAGAAAGAGAAGCACCTGCCTGCCTATCACACAACCTGCCACACACACCCCACGAGCGGTTCCCCCTGCCCCGGCCTCCCGCGCCATGTACTGTTCTCGTCTAACGAGCAAACAAAACTAAAGAAAAACAAATACGTATGTATGCACACACACAAACACACGCATACACACACACACACACAGACAATGTGTACATATATAAGTAAATGGCAAATTGAGGCGAAATTCTATCATCCTTTCTAATTTTTACTACGACGTAATATAATACAAATCTTTTTATTTAATACTAAATACATAGACACACATATATTTTTATATGTATATGTATGTGTGTATAGCAGCACATACATACATACATAAGCATTTTGTTTTTATTTTGGCGCGGAATCATCATGTTTTTCTGTGTTCCATGTTCCTCTCGCTGGTTCGTTCAACTTGCGCCCTCGCTTTCTCACTCGCACAGCCGGCGCTGCTGCCTGCTGTTGCCGCTGCTGCCCTATCAAGTCCGATTCAAACCTGAACCGCTCCTGACTACTTGTTTGTTTAATTTTTTGCGATTTCTACTTCACATTTTATTTGTTTGTTTGACTCGCTGCGCATGTGTTGGTGCTAAGAAGCAGCGCGCATTTGTGCGAGGGCAGCTCAATAAGTTTAAGGAAGTGAGTGTGCACAAACACAGATACACTTGCACTTCGATAATTCATATCAATTTAATTGATTCGATAAATCATTGATAAATATGTATTGAGCATGTTACAAATATTAGCTACAAACAAAGTGAAAACATTAATTGCATATTATATATATATATATATATATATATATATATATATCTTTTAACAATATAACTATGTCATAAATAAACTAAATATATTCTCTAATTAATAACTATGTACCCTAATTATCTATTTTAATTCCATTGTCACTTCTCTTATTTGATTATTCGCATCAACCAACCCATCGAGCTGCCCTCGTTTTTGTGTTTTGGCGCGTACTCAGATCGTACGGTGTTGTTGTTTTTTAAGCATGACAAAGCACCGTACAATTTCACAACAGCAACTTCATAATGATGTTCGGCTTGTTTTTCCACGAAACAACTGTTTACTAAAGTTGGCTGCTCTGCTGCCTTCGTTGCGCTGCAGATGCCAGCGTCGCGTCGACGAGCAGCAAGCAGCGCTGCTTTCCTTCTCTGTGTGTATGTCGTACATACACAGACGTGCATAGGTGTGCGTGGGTTTGTGTGCCTGTGCGCGTCGTTGTGTTCGTGCGTTGTGCTCAATTCATTCAAATGTCCAACGAGAAATTTCATTTCAATACGCAACCCGGTCAGCGACGCGTCGCGGTCTCCGTCTCCGTCTACGTCTCTGTCGCAGTCGTCGTCGTAGTTGGTTGTGGGTTCGTTACAAATCGATTTCAATAGGTTTGTCAGTGTTTGTCGGGAAAAAGCGACGCACAGTTCACACTCTCAGCGCGAGCGGGCGAAGAAGACAAAAAAAATTCTAAAAAAAAAAAAAAAGTTTTTGAGCGCGCGCGAATTCTAACGGTAATATCGCAGTCTTTTAAATTGTGTTTGTGTTGATGATAACAACAAAAAAATGATTAAAATCAAATTGAAAAATAGTGAATAATATTTTGAAAATGAAGTGCAATGAAAATGAATCCAAAAATAGCAAAAACGTAAAAAAACGTACGCAACAAAAGCTTTCAAATGTTTATTTAAATAATTTACTTACCTCTCCTACTCTGCTGTTCCTCCATCTCTCTCTCTCACACTCTTGATGTGCGTTAGTGTTGTTTTTTACGCGCTCCTTGAAAAGTATTTTTAAGTTTCTCGATCTGATTTTTATGTTTACTTTTTGCGTTGTTTTATTTGTTTGTCTGCGTGTGTGACTGTGTGTGTATCTTATTATTTATTTTCGAAAATTACCAAAGAATACAAAAACAACAACAATAAAATTGTTACATATGTGCGATATTTATAACTAAATGTGCGAATCGAGAAACAACAAATAAAATAACATAATAAAAAAAAAATATAAACTGCAAATAAAATATGATGACGTAAAACATTAAAATAAATTATTAAGCACAAATTGTGTTATCAAATTCATCTGAATTTTGGGAAAACCCCCCCGAAGAAATTCTTTATAAATTCGTGCAATAAAAGCAATCAAAACAACCTTAACGTAATTCCCCAAAACATACACTGACCGCAAAATTCGTCATAAAACCCCCTCAAAACTGTGCTATAAAGCGAAAACAAGGCCAAACAAAGAAGTAAAAACAACAATTCCAGTAAACTAAAAAAATACGCTAAATAAAATGCCTTCAATTATTAATGAATTTTCTGGAATTAAAAACGCGTCACGCACAAACAAGTTTTGTTTAAACAACAACAATAGATACAACTAAACAATGTCGGAACAGTTAAAGAAAGAACAAAATACAAATTAAGTTACTATTACAAACTTAAACTCCCCTCGCACATGCAGCTCACTCACTCATTGTGCGCTCTCTTCCTTTATCTCTTTGAGCTGTTGCGCAGCGGCAGCAGCAACAACAACAACAACAACATTTAATTCCTGCGCAAAAATTACAAATCGTTTATTAAGTGTGTAATATGTGCTAAGCATGTGTTTGCGTGTGTGTACACAAAGTGACCAGGAAGCAAATCGGGCGACAAATATTGATGTGAAAGCGAGATGTCTACATACATTCTTACACTACACTTGTCTATTTGCACACACTCACACACAGGCACGCATACAGACAGTGAGAGAGCGAGAGAGAGACGTTTTAGCTCACCGCGCAGTTTAGTGGAATGAAAGCGTGTGTGCTCAATGCGCTTGCTTGCACACATGCGTGTGTGTGTGTGTTTGTGTGTCTCTCAGTGCGCCTTGGACTAGCTTCCGTCTATTGTGAATCGCTGCTGTTATCGTTGTTTTGCTAGGACTCACAAGCTCTGCCGGCAGCGCAGCAGAGGCAGAATTTCTTTGTGTCTGATGCATTTTGTTGCCAGTATTGCAACATTTCACAAATGCCAAAGAAAAATGCTGCGTCACTTTAAGCGACGAATAGTCTAGAGTCTCTTCTATGTATTACATACATATGTGTGTGTGTGTGTGTGTATGAGTGTGCAGATGTTATGACAATTGCTTAAGACGTTGCAATTCACTATCGCATTAGGTTTTAATGTGGGACAAGCGCGTATTGTTTGATCAGAAGACGACGGACGTTGATGTTTAATGAATCATCGCAAAGGTTTAGTCAGACATGCAGGTGCAATGCGCTTTCAGATACCCTGTATACTCATAACGTATTAATATTGATTGTCTATAAACTATTATCGATAGTTTATGCCAATGATGGTTTCTTTAGTTAGTATTTGATGAATCATCGCAAGTGTTTAGTCAAATACGAGTATTGAATTGAATGCAAGATAGTTATCGATACCCTGTATACTTTAAACGTATCAATATTAAACACTTTGATCGATAATTGATGCAGAAGACGTTTTTTTTTTATAAATCATTGAAATTGTTTAGTCAGACACACCATCAGTCTGTCAGATACGCTGTACAAAATAAAGAAAGAAATTGCCAGCGTATTTTAGTATAAGGAACACTTTTAATCAAAATAATTTGCCATTTCTCGTGTTTTTACTATCGACCTGCTTGCAATAATTATTAAATTACAATTTTCGATTTTATATACCATATCAGACAGACGAATGCCAAATACAAGTAATCCAGAACTAAATCAATGTCAATGTTAATTATGTGCATTTCGCGTGACATTCCTGAATCATGAGAACTAAAGACAGAGAGAAAAGAAGGTGCAAACAACAAATCAAAAAAATAGTTGAAAAAACCCAACAACAACAAGGAGAAGAAAAAATATCAACATTATTTAAATCCAATGCGAGTAACAACTGCCAAAACAAAAAGCTCAGCTTCAACGTAACCCACCCCCCAAAGAGTGCAGAGTGTGCGAGTGCAAGCGAGATAGCAAATGAACAGCATTCATGCAGACAACGTTGCAGCAGCAACAGCAACAGCAGCCCCAAACTCACCACAGCAGCAGCAGCATCAACAGTTCCAGCAGCAGCAACTTAATTCACCTACGCATCATATCATACCGTTACCCCCAAACAGTTCATCTGTTGTGGAACTGGGCATCGCTAACAACGGCACGGAGGATAGTTCAGCAAAAATCATGGAATGGACTAACGACGATGCATTGGAACTTATCGAACAGTATCGCTGCCACACGGAGCTATGGAATCGTGCTGATCCCAAGTATAAAGATAAACTCTGTCGCTTTCGTGCCTGGTCAGAGATTGCTGATCGATTTGGTTGCAGCAAGGCCGAAGTGGAGCGCAAAATGAATGTTCTACTGACACAATATCGGCGAGAGAAGCATAAAATGTTTGTCAAAATCTATCAGGGCATACAGCCCAATCCGTCCAAGTGGTATGCGTTCAAACGATTCGACTTTATGGAAGCCGGGGGCGGTAGCCTTAGTGGATTACCCACTAGTGGCTTGGGTGTTGGTGTCCAGCCCTCGTCTTCGTCCACATCCAGCGCCAGTCACAATGGACTCAATGGACTCGCGTCAGCAGCTGTCGCTGCCGCTGCCTATGAGAATAGCACCATTGCGGCAGCGGCCAATGGAGGTGCAACAGGCGGTGCTCGGGGAGGAGCAGGAGTCGGACTCGGCGGCGGCGGTGGTGGCACATTAACAATGCCTGGATCGCACAGACGCATCAAGACCAAAGAACTCAAATATTTTGGGGCGGTAAGTGTTATTGAAATAAGAGTCACGATAGACGGAGATATTTTTAAAAATTCAGCATAGACTGTATGTTATAAAACCTTACAATTAATGTATATTGCAATACATATAGCCTGTAATATATATGATTGCATAAATAATCTCCGTAACTACAAGATTTATTAAGCAATCGGCTTTTATGTTCTCCCGAATATCTCTCTTACTCCCAGACCTGTAAACTGTCGTGGTGAATTTCAAATTGTAATCCTTGTGCCATTCTGCCTCTCACATACACATATAACGCCCGCTCATGAAAATTTAAGCACAAAGCGCAAAGGTAACTGTATATTTCTGCTGCCGTCAACTAAGAGTGGCGCCGACGCCGCTGTCGATAGCAAAGCGCCATGTGCGCTAGTGACTTGCTTTTTTGCCAACCAACAGAGAGCGAGAGAGTAAGGAGAGAGCACACTTGTCACCTCTCTCAAATACAAACACAGACGAGCACAATCAGAGACTCATTGAGTTCGTTGTGTTTGCCATACAAACACACGTGCATGTGGATGTGTGTGTGTACGTTGTTTTTAACGGCCAAAACAGAATTAAAAATTTTACGCATACATTTTTCTTAGAATTCACTCCTCACTCACGCAAGGCATTGGCCTGAGCGAGAGAATCTGTATGTAAATATCAGTATATTTACATACACATACATACATGCATACAAACATGTGTTTGTGTGCTGCGTTTGCTTTGTTTTTTTATGTATTTGTTTTGTCGCGCCAGGCACGCAAGCTTACAAGGTTATGAGTGAGTAAAAGCGAGAAAGAGAGAGATAGAGCAAAAGAACGAACGAACGGTGTCTCTGATATTTCTGTTTTTGTCTGTGATGAAATGTTTGTTTTGCACGGCGAAATGCGCGTAGAACTTGCCAGCATGCCCTGCGTTGTTGTTATTGTTGTAATGAGTAGTTGCTCTATGCTTGTGTGTTTGTGTGTGTGTGTGAACATACATTTGTATTTGCACGCATGTGGGGTTGCCAAAGCAGGGACAAACACATGCATATATGTGTGTGTGTGTGTGTGTAAATTTGTGAGGAATCACAATGATTCGTTTGTTTTCGTTTTACGCTTTTTGTTTTTATTCGGTGACGGTGGTGTGGCGGCTTTGCAGTTTTCACTTGTACTCTACAGTGGGCGCTGCTTGTAAAATGGAAATCACTGGGTTTTGCTGTTGTTGTTGTGGGAGTAGGTGTTATTCTGCTGTTATTGTTGTGTGGAAAATATATTGTACATACTGTAATAATATTAATTTTTGAGCTGGTGCTTCAGGAGGAAGGGCGAAATTGAATAAATATTCCTAGAATTTCTGCAAATGATCAACTTGAGGGAAATTCCATTCACCTTTTGTCTATAATACCCTGTAAATATTGCAAATGGGTATATTGAGAACAAATCAATTACAGATTGATCAGATTTACAGAGTATAGGGTATTTTTAGTGCTATCCGTACTTATTATTTAACTATTGTTTTTATTAATATTACCTACAGGGTATTCACAATCCGAACTGTATTATTTATTGATATACCTTCTACAGGATGTTTGTAGTGCGAACTGTATTTATTATTTATTTATTTGAATAACTCCTACAGGGTATTTGCAGTGCGACCTGCTAGAGTCCACTGTAATTTTCATTGTTACAATTACTTTCCTGCATTATTTTACTTGAAGACAGCAAATAGCAACAATAACAACAAGACAGACAGCCATGTTGTTTTTGTTTTTCTCTGCTGGCCTCTGTCTCCTCTTTGCAGTGTGTTGTGGTTTGACGCGGACGACGTTGACGTCGCCTCGACACAAATGGGGCGGGCAGCAGAGACAGCGCGAAGCAGCAGCACCAGCAGAGCAGCAGACTGCTACGTTTTGATACCGTTTCGTTTTGCGCGGCCCTGCACTCATTTGGTATTCCAGTCCTCACTTCTCTCTTAGTTTGTTTGTGTTTATGAAATGTGTTTCCTATTGTTGTTGTTGTTGTTGGCGTAGCTGAAGCAATTGCAACTATTGTGAATGTGGCTGTGGTGTTCATGTTGTTGTTGTTGTCGTTGTTACTGCTGCAGCTCTCGTGGTTTTGTTTTCTCTCTCGCATGCGCTTTTATTAAATGTGTCTGCCTGCTGCGCTGCCACTGCGCTGCACGCGTCTTTTCTTTGAGGTCTGAAAAGTGCAAGGCAAATAAGCAGCGCACCGAAGCAGCGACAGCGACTGCGACTGCAACGTCAGCGTTTGTTTTTGTTTACTTGTTCATTGCAAAGTTATTTAGCTGTGCACGCAGTGCTGGAACTTCGAGCTTTGTGGTGTGAGTTGAGGAGGGCGGGGCAAAGGTGGGCGGCGGCAGTTGGAGTAAGGTCTGTGATATTGTTGTTGTTTTTGTTGTGAAAGTTATGCAAGAATTTGGCATTTTTCTTGCTAGGAGGTGTAACTTCTGCATGTGTGTGTTTGTGTTCTAGTGGGGTATTTTAGTTGGCAAGAGGTGTGTGGACCCCCAACTCTACCATTTAGATTATACCCTGCCCAATCAGCATTATTAGTCGGAACTAATCAGTAGAGATATCAGGAAAGCGAAAGTCATTAGATTAGTCAGATCAGTAGTTCGAAGAGACTTTTAAAGTGCAGACAAACCTGAGTGACGTGTACGTCGTCACGTGTGTGTGGAAAATTTAAAATAGCTGAGTAATGGGTATTTTACATGATTGGCAACTCTAGTTTTGCTTGCGGGTTATACCCGACTGTAGTGCACTCTCTTGTTTGTCTCTTTTTGCATGTGCAAAGATCTCATGTACACACACACATGTATGTACATGTACATATTTACAGTTGTTTATTTGTCTGAGGGAACAAAAAAAAACATGCGGACAAACATATTTGTGCTTATTCTTAATGCCTTTACACGTACACGCGCATGTGCATCTGTGTGTGTGTACATTACTTACATGCATCCATATGCATGCAAAAGCAGCTGCAAAAACAATAACAAATATAGTGGGAAGGAGGAGCAGCAAACTAAAAACAACAACGACGACGACGTCGGCACTCGACAGTTCCCGTTGCCCTTCTGCTTGTTGTTGTTGTCGCTGATATTGTGATTTTTTTGAAAGTTCTAGGCGCCAGCAGCACTGTAGCAGCAGCGACGAGTCATCGTCGTCACACTTTGACTGAGAGCGAGAGTAATTTGCCAGTGTAAAAGAGCGCACACACAGTGATCGCACTGTGGGGTAGGTTGTCAACTTTAATGGCTCTCAGTAATTTCTCGCATTGTTTCCCTCTCTCTCTCTTTTTTTCTTCGTCCCCACTTCTTGTTGGCATTTTCACAAGTCCAATAGGAAATTACAAAATGCAAAGTTTGAAGTTTAAAACTCTTCACCGCCTGCACACACGCACGCACGCACACAGACGCAGGGCGCGGTTCTCTTTAAATATCCGAACACACACACATACAGGCACATGCGTACGCATGTTTGCAAATAACGCACATTTGTATGTTTGTATGTACATCTGTATGTATTTTGTTTTGCGTTCGGCGCCGCTCTCTCCCCACTCGTCTCTTGCTTTCCCCACTTCCCGCTACCACTTACCAACTCTCGCTCTCTCTCTCTCTCTGCTGCCGTCGCGTCGTCGTCGTGCTGTTGTTTTTCAAACTTACTGCGCAGCTAGAATTTTTTCGACAATGTGAGTTGCGTTGTCGTTGTCATCGCGTCGCAGCAGCGCAGCGCATCGTGTTGTCGTGAGCGTGAGAGAGAGAGAGAGAGAGTGACGTGAATATTTCTTCCTGAACATTGACAAAATGCCTTATGGCAGCAGTAGCAGATACGCAACAGTTGGAGAAGGGGGAGCAGCAGCAGCAGAGACAGCGACAAGAACAAAAACTGTAATAATTTATGCTACAAAATGTAATTTAGTCCACTGTATTAGAATAAGCGACATCTATCGTACACTTTTGCGCATGCTCTGTCGGCATTTTCGTTCTATTTCGTGTGCGTATGTGTGTGTGTGGGAGGATGAATTTGTCACTCTCTCTCTTCCATGGCACTGTGTATTAGAGTCCTGCATGAATGTATTCAAACGGGCAAATTAACTAATTATAAAATGAATGTGAACAGCTAATGTACTAATTCACTTTAATGTTGTACGGTAAAAAATGAATAAGTATTTTTTCCAGTTTGCTTACTATATACCACAGTAATAAATAATTAATAAATTAATTTGATTTACTTAATTAATTTAATTTAATTGAATTTTGAATTGAATTTACCCTTTATCTCTTTCCAGATGGGCCTTAATATACCCATGCTCATAGCAAGCGGCCAAACCTTGGACAACTGGAATACAACGGGTCAATATTCACCGCCGATAGGTAACCCTGGCGGCGGCGAACAACAGCAGCAGCAGCAGTTACGTGTTCCTATGCCCATGTCCTATGGCGGTGTAGGGGGAGCCGGCGCATTGCCCTACACTGGCGGAGGAGGTGGTGGTGGTGGTGGTGGTGGGAGTAGCAGCAGCGAATTTCTGCCAAGTCCGCACAAAACTATAGACACCTCTGATAATGAGGATAATCCACATCGGGATGAGGCAACTGCAGCAGCGCTGGGACAATTGGCCGCCAAAGTGGAACGACGTTCTCCCCTCTACTCCAATGCGGGTATAGCAGGGGGTGGAGGCGGAGGTGGAGGCGATAACAGAACGTCGCAGCATGATGACATGGATCCCACTAATGGTCCCACTGTACCAGGAGCTGGTGCTGCTGGTGGCTCAGTTACCCTCAGTGAATCCGGCTCAAGTCCCATACCCAATACTAATACCAACATGCACGAGGCGCACAAGAATCATTTGCTGCAATCCTCGCCAGTGTCGCACACGGCACGTGCTGTCACGCCTCGCCAGGCACACGAGCAACTGCATCATCATCATCATCTCAGTCATCAGGCCCTGCAACATCATCATGCCGTGCATCATGTGCAGCAGCATGAGCTGGACATTAAACAGGAACTAGTCGATTATTTTCATGCACCTCCACCTGGTGGTGGTGGCGGCGCTGGTGGTGTAGGTACAGCAGCTGGCGCTGGTGGGGATCTGCCACCTCCAGCACCTGAATCACATCGTTCCTATGGCTCAGCTGGTGATCCTGATAGCGCCGTTGGCAGTCAACTGCAGTTGGATATGGCGCAGGATTTACGTATTGCCGCCCAGGCCAAAGTCGATGGCTTTGTGCTGCCTCCACGGAGTAGTAGCGCTCATCATTTGGCCGCCGCCGCAGCAGCAGCCACTTTGATGCCACTAAATATGCGCAAATCTGCCGGTCACCTGCTTATGAATACCCTACTCAGCTCCAGAGAGAGCATGTCCGATCCAGATGCGGATGCAGATGTGGAGAACGATGATGAGGCTAACGACATGATTGCCTCCTCCTCGCCGGGACACATTAAGAGCAGCGTGTCAGCGTGTCAGGATGCCAATTCGGCAGCAGCTGCTGCTGCAGCCCTCTATGCAGAGAGTCTTCAGCGAGATGATTGCGATTTCATTGGATCGAATGTATCGATGAAGCTGCGCACCATGGATCGCACACAGCGCATTATTGCCGAGAAACTGATCGGTGAGGTTCTCTTCTTTGGACAGTTCAATGAACTGGAGCGTACGGCGCGCATACAACCAAAGTGACAGCGATTGTCAAAGTGGTGCTGGACAAGATTCAACAAGTTTGCTAGGCAGGGGGCGGGTGCAGGGACAGGAATTACTACTACTAGCAACATGGCAAATATATGCAATCAAATTCCATTGTAGGTAAACAAAGAAAGAAAGAAACAACGACAACAAACAGTACAATTATTTATTAGATGTCACGAAGAAAGGCTCTATAGGAGGGGAAGGGGTAAGCTACAAACAATACTATATCTTTTTGGAGGTTAGGCTGAGTTGAGCTAAATACAAAATATAACTTGTTAACAAATTAATTAAGATAGTGTGAAATTCAATTATGCAAAACATCAAACTCTTCTTTTAGGTTAGCTTCAAACCTAATGCAAAATATATTTGTTTAAATCTGAAATTCTGTTATTCAGCTGAGCTTTTATTAACTGAAAGTTAAATAACTTTATAGTTTGGTGAACATTTAGCATATTCCGCTATTGATAGTGTGCAATTATATAAAACTTTAAACTGTAGTGAATTCTAACTCTTACAGTGGTTCCAAAACACACCTGAGACATCTAAAATTCAGAGAGAATCTCAGTATTACTTATGAAAATACAAAACATAATAAAATATACAACATACTCTAGATATTATTCTAGATAAATCCATAGACTCTACTCTACTACTAGCGCTGCATTTGCCATGTTTGCCATTGCCAGAACGAAGAAGAATCCATCCTGAAATATGAGAGAATAAAATATAACTGAGAATCGGTTAAGCTATAAAGAGACTCCTCCAGACATTGGGCGCCAAAATTACGAAAGACAACAAATGAAAGGGGGGCTAAAAGCCCAAGTAAACTTGACTTCCTTTGGAGGCCAAGGGTAAAGAAACGTAGCTCTAAATAAACTAAATAAATTAAAGAAAACATAAACAAAATGTAAACAAACACACACCAACTATATGTGTATATTGTATGTATAATATGTTTAATGTATATGTAAATGTATATAGAACTATATATTTTTTTGATATGTATGTGTAAATTCAATATCACTGTACCTTATTTTGAAACAGAAATGTTTTCGTAGTCATCTAAGTCTGGTCGTCAACTTACAAACACCAATCAAATTGAACGTAACTGAGAGAAACTGAAACCAACCAACAAAAAAACAAACAAACAAACAAAACAAATGTAATGTTATTTTATAATGTATGTATATGTCAAAATATATACTATATGTATGTATATTTGTAACTGTATGTGTATAACGGAGAAATTATGCATGTCGTCACTAATTTTAAAAGGAAAGAAAAGGTAAAGAAAAACCTAAAAACTTATAGAAAAGCAGGGGAAGAGAGAAAGGAATGGAAATGAAACCAACTATATTGCAGTCAACAACAAACAAACCACAAAATACACTATTATTAATAAAGAAAATTGTACATTTTTTAGGCATACGTAACTATTATAATATTGCGTAATATAAAATATTAGTTTTATTTATTATGCAAAGCAGAGCAAGATTAAATACATCAAATGAAAATGAAATAAGAAAACAAATCAAAAAGTGCAGAGCAATATATTTTGCATGCAAATTGTACCTTGTACCACCGTGCATGTTTTGCGGTATGGCAGCGCTGGCAGGTAGGTAAACAAACATCGCAGACCGTTACTTTTGTATCGATAATTTAAGCCGCAGCCGGGCATATGCACAAGTATCGATGCCTTGACCAAAGTGAGTAAGTATATGGAAAGCAGCAAGGCAATCGTAGTGCGCAGGGTGACCACATCGCTTGATTAAATAATGCGCTAAAATATTTATATCGATAATTTAAGCCTCAGCCGGGCATATGCCGAAGTATCGATGCCTTGACCAAAGTGAGTAAGTAAATGGAAAGCAGCAAGGCAATCGTAGTGCGCAGGGTGACCACGTTGCTTGATTAAATAATGCGCTAAAATATGACAGCAGTAAACTTAATTTGCAGCTTAAGGTTGCAAATGCAGTGTGAAGAGTTTATAAAAATAAATGTTAAAGAGAATTGTTGCATGAAGTATGCTCCTCTTGCTCCAAAGTAAAAAGTCACTTTTTGCTAGTTTAAAACTTTTGATTTTATTTCTTTCTAATTAAACAAAATATTTCGTTTAATTGTAAATTGTTTAATATAACATTGTTTTGTTTCTTTTTTCATTTTTTGTTGTAACCTAAGAATTTAACTTATGAATCGGTTTAAAACAAATTGTTAGTACATTGAAGGCTGGCTTGATTTTAATTCTAGGTTAACTCATCCAATCCCGTTAAGACGCTGACTAACTAACACTTAACATACCCGCCGCACACACAGGTGAAGGGGGGCACAAGAATTTAGAAATTTATACAATTTATTTAAATTCTGCCAAAGGTCAAGCAAAACACGCCAAAAAAGAAAGAACAAAAATAAACTATAAAATGTAGTATATGTCGGGGGTTCTCTTTCGGATGATCATCATCGATTGCTTTGCGTGTGTCGTCGAGTGGCAACAAAACAAATTGTGTTTTTTTGTGTATTAAAAAAATTTCGATTTTTTTGTGCATTTTAGTTTAACGTAAGTAAATCTCTCTGGCAATGATGGTGTGTGTGTGTTTGTGTGTGTGAGGAGTCTCCATTCTGTGCTCACGCTCTCACTCTCTTCTTTCTTTGTCTAGTACTCAAAATTGAATGAAGCATTTCGACCGCCACCAAACTGGAAGAACGAACGGAACATCTGATTGGGATCGAAGTCAGCTGTGGGTGGGGAAGGGGGGAAAGAACAATAGAGAGCAATTAGAAACTTATCAGATTTAATATCCACCTGCTGACATCTGCATACCTTGCTCTTGCTCCTCTATATCCTGTCCGCTGTCATAGCGCGACTTCTTACGCGCATCCGAGAGTATAGCATAGGCCTCGCCAATCTCCTTGAACTTCAACTCCTCCTCCTTACGCTCTTCGGCACTCTTGCCGGCATGTCTATCGGGATGATGGATGAGTGCCTTCTTGCGATACGCCTTCTTGATCTCATCCTCGCCGGCACTGCGCGCCACACTCAGTATCTTGTAGTAATCCTTACGCTTCGACTTCTTCAACGCAAATTTGGCATCACGTAGTAATCGTTTAATCTCCGGCGTCTTCTCTTGCTGCAGCGCTGTCTCGTAGTCGGCCACCGCCTCCTCAAACTTCTCCAGATCATTGTGACAACGGGCACGCAGTAGCAAAGCCTTAAGATACTGCGCATTAAGTTCCAGCACACGATTACAATCTGCAACTGCCTCGCGTAATGCGCCAATGCGTGTATTGACCAGAGCACGATTGTACAATAGTTTTGAATTAATATCCTTATTGTGCTCATCGATCTTGAGGGCATCTGTATAGATGACTTGCGCCTCACGATAGCGTCCCGACTTGAACAACATATTGCCATTCTCCTTCATCTCCTTGAGCTGTTTGCACTTATTACGCATGCGCTTTGACTTCTGATGATCGGGATCCAGTTGCAGGGCACGTTCAAAGTGCAGTATACCCTTTTCCAAATTGTCCGTATAGTAGAGGCAAAGGCCACGCACATAGATCGCATCCGCTGAGGTGCTATCCAATTTCATTACACCCACAGCAATGTCCAGCGCCTCATCGCAGCGACCCAAATAGGCCAAGCACTCGGCTTTGAGCAGGCGATAGCTGTGAGAGAGGACGAAAGTGAGATTAGATGGGACTGTTATATATACCCGCTACAAATTGCAAGCAAATTTGTGGTAAGTATTTAACTGGTGTTATTTGAAGTTAACACCAAAAATGAAGGTTGCTGTTTTAAAATTATGCTTGCAATTAGATTTTTCAGGCGGAATGGGGCGTGGAAAAACCTTTTAAACATTGTCAACAAATTTGGTAGTAATAACTCTCAGTCTTTGTGATCTAGCTATATAAACTGTAATGTTGATGCTGCTCAAGAACATATATACATTGTGAGGTCAAAGATGCTTTCTTCTGCATGTTACATACTTCTTCAGTACGCTACCCTATGTCTAATGGGTATTACCAGACACTATATGTGTGCATATGTCTATATCTCTTTGCAACCTTACCGCAAGCAGGCGGGCGCTATCTTCAGGGCACTGTCCAAGTAGTAGACCACATTGCGATAAGCCTGTATATCGTAGTTGCTCTGTATGGTGGTTTCCAGTTGCCGTAGCTTTTGCACCGACTGCTGCTCCGTATTCACGGCTGTACTCTGCGAATCCAGCTCCGTGATGGCCTTGATGGCCTGCTCGGTACCAATGACATCGCCCAGAGCCACGCAACATTTGGCAATGCGCACATAGGCCTTCTCAAAGCTCGGATCCAGTCGTATGGCATGACGGGCATCGGTTAGGGCACTGTTATAGTTGAGCAACATCATGTAGCAAGCGGAGCGATTGCCATAATAAGCAGCGGAATCCGGACACAGGCAGATGGCATCCGAATACAGTTTAAGTGCGTTCTGATAGTTTTGTGCCTTGTATTGATCATTTCCAAGTTTCTTCTTCTCTTCAGCAATGCTGGATGGTGGAGAGAAAAGAGAGAGAAAGAGAGTTAATAACTGTGAATAGCAAGAGATCATGGAGAGCTCTTTACAGCTTGGAGATCTTCATAGATATTGGAGATCGCATTATTTCATAGAGAGCTCTTTTAATCTTGCAGATCCGCTCGAGATATTGAAAATCTCACTAGTTTTTAGGATTTACTTTTCTCAGATTTCAGAAATAAAACACTGAGATGAATCTGAAGCTCATTCTTATAGTCAATATCTCAAACAAACTTATACTTCTTCTACACTTACTATATCATATTTAAATTTCTTTCAATCTAGTGGGTATATCTTCCTTATCTTCCACTCTATCCCAAGTATTAATGCCTGTGCAAGTCGTCTTCCCGATTCTTTGTGTACTTTATTGTTACACAATTTTTATTGTTTTGGAATAGTTTCGTAAATGAAACAAATTGATTTTTGTCGCACAAGTACTTAAAACTAAAATTTTGTTCGTAGTATGTGCAGGTAAATCAAAAACACATCGACATGTGTTAGAAAGCATGTTTGATTTGGTATTAAATATAGTTAATAAGGAGATATATTTAAAGCAGACAACTTGTTAATCAAGCAGAGAAGGCGGAGGCTGGGAAAGGGGGCCCCAAAGAAGGGAAACCTGCTGCAGTTGGGCGTTAAAAATAAAGAACTTTCAAGTGCACTCGATTATGAGATACTTTGTAAAAAATATATACATATAATACTAACAAAATGTCATTGAACGATCGATTAAACGACGCCTTCTACTTATGTCAAGGTAAGGTTACCTTATTATTGTGCGATATCGATAGAAATCGTGAAACGCAATAGAGATTTGCCTCGTATTCAAATGTAGTTGGTTATTTTCCATTCTCAAGCAACCTATCATACCCTCCCCTAGTCTAGATAAGGGGTATATAAATGCTGACAAGTTGAAATGCAAGCTGCGATGAACACGATAAATATACACTCTCACACGCATGCACACAAAGGCACCTTAGCATGTGTATGTGTGCGTGTGTTTGTGTCTATTTTGTTGTTATCATTCGCCGTTTCATTATTTGGTTCGTCGACAGGGGCAACTCTATGGAGGCGCAGGCAAAGGGGAAAGGTATTACTCACGTTGCCGCGTCCTTGGGCACAATCTGTTCAGCATCGGGTATCGTTTCCTGAATCTCCACTTCCATGTCTGAGTTGTTAGAGGATTCCTCGCGTTCGCTGTCGCTAATCTCAATGACGTCTTCCATCCGCAGCAACAGTTAAGCAATATATGCAACTCTTTTAACGCTTGTTTTCTTCTTTTGTTTAACGCTCTTCGCTTTGCGTCAGCAATTTGTTTTTCGTTTCTTTATGTGTGTGTACTTTGGGTTTTCTGCACGCTACCGAGAAAATAATACTTTGGCTTTGCGATGAGTTGCGTTGCGTTTGTTGCGTTGTTTTGCCTTCTGTCCGGGGACTTCTAGAATTTAGCATAAACAAAAATTTAATTTCAACTGTTTTCAGTATTGCACGATTAATCAAATAATTAATTTTGTTATAATTTAACTAATTTCGTTAATTTTTACCCGACTCAGAGTCAGCGTGCTAATAATGAGTGAAAGAGTTGTTAGTGACTTCGATAACATATACATTTTGGAAACGATAAAATCACATATCGAAAGCCACAAGAAATAGGTTCTTATTGGAAATTACTTGCAGAAAATAAGTAAAATACATTTTTATTTCTCATAATTTACATCTCTTGTTGTTTTACTGAATTCCTACACAGTAAACTGAATGTTAGTTGTAAATTATCAGAGTATCGATACTGCACGTAATGAGTACTCGTATATCGGATATTGTGGCGGCATTTCGATAAAAGTGTTGTGTAACAGTTGCTATTGCCCGCTATTATTATCGCGCGTACAATTTAAATTCAAATGACACTAAATTAGAATTTTTAGATCTTAATGTTGAAACAAATATTTGTAATTAAATACTGAACTTATAAGGGCAGCATATACTACAGATATTTAACAATATGATTAGCCGTCTGGTCATTCTTTTTGCAAAAATTAAAAATGAAATTAAATTATTGAATAAATTACAGAGATGAAACAACGTTGGTATATTAATCTTATTTCATGTTTTGCTTGTTATTTTCATAGCGACATCAGCAACAATTAACTGAATTGCATATTTAAATAATTTAAAAAAATAGTCGAATCTTAGCCAAAGACAATGTGTAAGGGACATTAATCGCGAAAATGTTATTACAGACGTGGCGACCTCAGATAAACTTATTAGTTTATTCATCTAGTTACCAGCCCAGTTTTAATAGTTTTTTTAAACTCTGAACTGTTTATTAAAATTAAAGTTTTAATTTTGTGTTTTATACTAAGCTAATATTTAATATGGTTGGGATGATCATCTCATAATATTGCATATAGTCACTCCATTAGACTTTTACTGTGGGAAACAAACAGAAAATATTAAATTTTTTCTTATGCAGTTTCACAATTTATTATGCAATACATTCATCAGTCAAATTCGATTTAAATTGCTGAAAAAATTATTTTACTTTTCTTAATTATAAAAATTTTGAATTTGAAACGTTGCAGCCGTTTTTTTTAAGGAAATCTTAAAGTACCGATTGAAATAGTGTATTTGAAATAATAAAATATCGAATACACATATTTAAACATTTGTATGTTTCTATTATATGAATGAAAAGTTGAATATATTTAAAGATATGTTTGTATTCTATGAATGTATGCAAATTTAATAATTTGAGTACAAAGAACTTCAAGGAATGCAGATTCAAAGAGTCCATATACTATAGAGTTAAGTAAATACGAAAGAAATAATATAAAATGTGAGTTTACATACGATATATTTAAAATTGTGTACATCGTGTAGGATTTGCCGAGTTCATTCGTATTTCTATATATACAATACATATGCAAATGTAAGAAAGAAAAACATTTCTTGAAACGAAAGTTCAATAAAAAGAGAGAACGGTTTCCGATTGGTTGTGCAAACTGAAATTGAAAAAAGAAAAAAAGAAAGAAAAAAGTGCGACAGCTGCTAAGAGTAAATAGTAAAAGGAAAAAAGGAGAGAAAAACATTCACCTACCACATTAACATTATATACATATGGCACACACACTCACACACTAATACGTTATTACATATGTACATATGGTATATACTGCCTGTACATAGGCATAACAGAAATGCCAAAAGGTGCGACAACGAGAAGTATTTGGTATTTTATTATAAGTATCAACGCCGCCTCAGGCCAGCCCCAAAGCCCCAACAACAACGACAACAACAATACATTCGTTCTGGCAGTGTTGCCACCCCTTCCCACTCTCCTTTTCAAAATTGCTTGTGCTGCAATTTCCGAATTGTGCACGCAAGTGTGAGCGAGACAGTTGATGGATGTGTGTGTGAGTGAGTGTTGCCGAACTGCTCCGAATCCAAGCGCAAAAAATTGCAAGAAATATAAATACAATACGAGGAGAACGAAGACGAAGATGAAATGGAGAAAAAGTGAAACGATTGGGAAACGAAAACGGCAAAACGGTTGACAAACCCACAAACAGCATAAAAAAAATGCTCCGAGCTCTGCTGCTCTGCTGAGCTGCTGGTGAGAGAGATGAGATAGTCATCATGCAGCCGGCGGGGCAGCAACTGCTGTCTCGCTTTAGCTGCAAAAATTCGTTTAATATGAGGCGAAGGTGGAACGGAGAGGGGAGCGAAAAGTTTGTCATTTACTTTTTTAATTGAAATTAAAATGATTTTCCAATAAGAAAATGGGCGCTGTGGAGGGGGTTGGGGCTAATGAAAATAAAGAAAAATAGGTGCACAGCTAAGCTGCTGCGCAAACGCCGACGTCGCATCGTCGTCGCTGAAGTCGAAGGTCGTCGGCAGCATCGGGAGTACACGAAGTTTTTTGCGACTGCATTGCATTTATATTAATTTACTTTGGCATAAAGAAACAGAGCAAAGTGGAAAAAAAAGCAGTCAAGGAACAGAGAAATGCAAAACAATTGTCATTTGTTTATATAAGCCATGTCAGCCATTGGAGTGAGTGAGCGAGCGCTACTGGGCAGCACACAGAGAGTCACAAACACACACACACGCACATGCACTCATACCACCTCACATACAAGGCAAATATGTAAATGCGACGCTGACGCTCACTCATGTTTATTGGTTGCAAGCCACCTGCTCTATCTGTGTGTGACATGTGTGTGTGTGCAAGCGAGTCGGACAATGGGGAAAACAATCAGCGCAAGCGAGATGGAGCGAGAGAGTGCACGCTGTTGTCTGAAACGAAATGAAATTGAAACACAAATGAAATGAAATCATCGCAATCAAAAAACGCCAAGCCAACAAACGAAATGAAAAAATAAATATAACGAATATACGTGTGTGTCTGTGCCTGTGTGAGTGTGTTCTGCTGTGCCATGGTAGGGTGGCCACAGCGACGTCGACGTCGGCGTACACGAGCACACCAAGTATGAGTGAGAGAGCGCTGACAGCAGCACCAGCAACAGCAGTGTGTGTGTGAGTGCAGGCTGCAAAAATTCTTCCGTCTCAACCATCGTTCTTGTTCTGTCTGCGCTCTGCTTCTGCTTCTGTGTTTCATTTCATTTGTGTTTGTTTTTGTTTGAATTTTATTTCGTTTGTCATTGTGTTTTCGGGGATGCTAACACAGGCGAGTGCTCGGGCACACACATACATACCCTGACATACAAACGCACACACAGCAGAGGTCGCAATTGTATACCACTCCCACTTTTTGTTGGTATTGGTGTATAATTGAAACGGCAGCACAATCGTATACATATCGGATCGGGTTTTGCACAATCGGAGATACGCACAGACACATATACAATTGTGAGTGCTGTATATGCATAAGTGTGTGTGCTGTGTGTTGTGTTTGCATGTATGTAATGTAGATGTAGATGAAAGCCGCTGCCGTCAGGGCTGCGCGGCGCGGATGCCGCCGCCGCCGACGAGGCAATTCTCGAACTCTGGAAACTGGTAACGAAACGAAACACATTTGGTTCGCCTTCATTACGAATTTGTCATTCGTAAGCGAAGGTAATGCAATAAAGTTTTTGCGCGCGCATTTAGTATATTTTTAACTCGCCCAGCAGCGAAAATGTACCACGGTATATAACGAAGGCGAATCGTGGATGGGTGGCAACACTGTGCACTCCCTCACTCTTTCTCTCTCTCACTCTCGTGCTCCCTGTCAGTGCCAGTGCCAGTGCTAGTGTTAGTGTTCGTTTGTGTGCGTGTACGTGTGGGCGGGTGTGACATTGAGTGACGATTCCCTTTCGTATGCAATTCTTTCCACGATTTTTCGGAGTACCACTTCGCAGTCGTCCGGCCCGGAAGACCAGAAGCAGCAGCAACAGCAGCAGTAGATGAAAACTGTCTCTCTGCCCACAGTGACAAATACCGTCGGTATTTCAACGTGTACTCGCATAATTCTCGCTTTCCGCTATCTGTGTCGCCGCGCCAATTGGAATTTTCTCCGCGCGTACAACAATAATAATCATTTTGTGCAAAGTTTAATTCGTGCAATTTCGATAAAAATGCAAATAGAGTTGTCACGTATGTTGCGCATGCAATAATTGGAGAAAGTTCAATGAAACTATCGAAAAATTTACAAATAAATAAATAAAGTGTGCAAGTGCTAATAAAAAAAAGAAGAAAAAACTACAAGTGTTTTAAAATAATCATAGCAAATTTAAAAAAAGGTAAATTTCTTGTTGGCAGTCAAGAAAAATGGAAATATTTAATAATTTTTTATTTTTGCGCGAGAAATAAATGTATTCAGCTTAGTTAACTTGAAACAATCTTATATGGTAAAACTATTCTGAACAGCTTTTAATTGCTTATCTCTTCTTGAATATTATAAATATTAAATTTTTTGATAACATTCACACTAACATTTAAATATTCAATATTTTATTAGTTTTGAATGAGAAACAAATGGATTAAAGCGTTAATTGGTTCTATAAAATCTTGATTTATTAGAAACAATTATTAAAGCTAGCTTGAAAACAGCTTTAGTACCTTTTCTGCTCTTGATTTCTAGTTAAAAATAATATAATATTATAAATATTAAATGATTTAACAAGTTAAACAGAAAAACAAATGAATTCAAACATTAAATTAATTGTATCAAGCTGAGAACCAGTTTCAGCATCATTTATAGTGATTTGCAAATATGCAATATTTATAACAAATTGCCATAAATATTGCTATCATTTTAATTATTGACAAGTGTCATTATGGCAATCAGTTTGCAATTGAATTATGAATGTTAGCCTTGCACTGATTACGGTATACTAAAGGAGGAATTTCTTTTAAATGTTTTACAAACTTCGTTTACATATTGTATCAATCTATAAAGAGAATAAACCCTCATAGCATAGAATTTTCAGTTAAAAGAGTTCTAGGTTTCCTCCATTTTATAAAAAGTTAAGGAATTTCAGTTCTTTATTTAGTAGTTTCTCAAATGATTCCAAATGTATTCAAAGAGATTGCGATAAATAATTAAAAATGAATTAAAAGTTCATTAATAATTCGATAGGTTTTTCATTCATTTTGTTTCTTCAAAAAAACACAAATTAGCAGCACAATTAGGCGAGAAAAAAGAAGAAGAAGTTATAAATAAACAAGCAAAAAGAAGTCAATATAAAAATCTTAACTAATGACGAAGCATGAATTCTGTCAATGCCAATAGCCAATCCGTGAGAAGTGAATATTGTGAAAAGCAACAACTACAACAAAAGGCTGATGAACAGTCTCTGAACAACAACAACAATAACAACACCATCAACAACAACAATACAACAGCTATCAATAACAATTACAGCAATCAGAGCAACTGCAGCAGCAGCATCAGCTCCCACAGCAGCAGCAGCAACATCAGCATCAACAACATGAACACGACAGCAATGTTGATGCATCACCAGCAGCAACAGCAAGTGGCAGCAGCTGCTGCAGCAGCAGCACAACAACAACAGCAACAGCAGCAACAACAGCAGCAACATCAGCAACAACAACAGCAGCAGCAACAACAACAGCAGCAGCAACAACATCAGCAACAGAATGGTGGACGCGACGGCAGCAACAGCTCCCGCAGCGGTGGAGCAGGAGACGGCATAGATCGTCCAGCAAATGGGCGTAGCTTGCACAGCACCACCACAGGCAACAACGGACGCGGTTCGAGTTGCGGTTCCCCAGCGAGCAGTCCAACGCGTCATGGCAGCGCTGTCAGTCCGGTCAGCACATTGAATCATTCAATGATGGCGCAAATGGCACAACAACAACAACAAGCACAGCAGCAGGCGCAACAGCAACAACAACATCATCAACTAAGTCCGCCGCCGCATGTAACAGCAGCACTGCCCACCGGGCTGGCACCACGGATGCCACACGGATTGCCACCACATTCCCTGGGTCTGCTCAACTCACTGCAGATGATGCATCATGCATCGCCGTTGGAACTGATGGCCGCCGCTCATCATCATGTGCCACCGCGTTCGTATAACTCACCGCCTCCCATATCCACCTCAGATCCGAGTGCGAATGAATGCAAATTGGTTGAATATCGCGGGCAAAAGGTCGCTGCATTTATCATTAGCAATGAGACAATGCTCTGTTTACCGCAAGCATTTGAGCTGTTCCTCAAGCACCTTGTCGGGGGCCTCCATACCGTGTATACCAAACTGAAGCGCCTCGATATTGTGCCACTTGTATGCAATGTTGAGCAGGTGCGAATATTGCGTGGCCTGGGCGCCATTCAACCTGGTGTCAATCGCTGCAAGCTGCTCAGTTGCAAGGACTTTGATGTGCTCTACAGGGACTGCACCACAGCCAGGTACGGATACGTATACGATGCGATACGATACTATACGATACAATATATGTACATATACAATATAAGTATAGTATGATTTTTACACACACAGAGTTTGTAGTTGTGAAATTTTACTCATTTCCTGTTTTGTTGTTGCGTGAGACAACCTTACTCCTTTTTAACACCCTCTCCTGCCCCACTCTACCCCCTCGTTGCGGCAACGCACTTGCTATACAAATACTTTTAATCGGGCTCTATATCGATATCGATTCAGTTGCGCAACTAATCAAAAAACCTTCCTCCTGCGATGACATTTGGCGGAAATACGCAATGCCAATGTAACTAGCCCCGTCCCCCTTCTTCAGCGGAACTTGGAACAGAAGGTAGCAGCACTCAGTAGTAGTACCCCATTGATAAGCATAGTTTGTATGCAGCTACAATGCCAGCACCCACGGCGAGTTGCGTAAACGATTTGTAAACGATTCTAACAATAGTTGGACAATAGTTTGTTCCCCTTCTCACATTTTGGGATTGCAAATATTGGTAGTACGCGGGGCCCGTCAAAGAGTTTCCGTTCGAGTTAAAATCACTCAGCCCCCACCCAGTAATAATATGAGTTAGTCTTTAATAGGGAATTGTAGCTTGTAGGGAAATACTTTTAAGGAAATACAATCAAATAGATTCGCTACTGGGTTATATAATAATTAATTAAATAGAAAATGAATAGTTAAGGAGATTTTTATGAAGAATTAATATATTGTAGATAGAAATAGAAGAAATAGAACATATTTTGTAAAGCGAATATAGGAATTTAAAGTTCATTTAGAGGTGTCCACATATTAATAATGTACAACAGAACTACACTAGATTAGCTTTCGACATATGTTTAAGCTTGGCAAAGAAAGTAAAAAGGTTATCAGAAACTTATATAGTATTCACTTTGTATTCAATTATTAATGTTTTATAATTTTAATTTAAGGGTGACAGCATTTTAATAATTGAAATCTAAGGCAGACTGTCGAAGACACCTAAATAATGTATTTTTAGACAGTAAACAGCACAATCAGTTTAATAGTTTTATTTGTCTTTTAGAGTGACCGCATATTAATAACTTAATGTACTTTTAACTAACAAATTTGGCAATTCTGTTAAGTTTAATTAAATTTAATTGCAAGTTAGGCTGCCTGTGAATTTATTTTCTTCTTCTTTTATCAGCGAATAGTTTAAAATCTCTGTTACTTTGTCATTTAGGGTGACCGCATATTAACAACTTAATATACTTTTAACTCACAAATTTGTCAAATCTGTTAAGTTTAATCAAATTTATTTGAAAGTCAGGGTGCCTGTGACTTTATCTACTTCTTTAATTAGCGACTAGTTTAAAATATTTGTTACTTTGTTTGCCTTTTAGGGTGAACGTATATTAATAATTTGTTGTACATTTAAGTAGCCTATTTGGCTAATCTCTTAACAGTGCAGGCCAATTATTACATCAACTGAGAAAGAAGGTTTCCCCAAAATCGCTTTGTGCGTTTTTCAGTTTGTTCATTAAATTAGACGGTTCTTGTGGTCTTAAGTTCTTATATGCATACCCTACCCCCAGAGAAACGCCACACAAAGAAGGGACGACCGAACGACAGGCGGCAAGGCAGACTGAAAATGCAATGAAAAACCATCTAGTTAATTATGGAAATAGTGCTCCAAAATGCACATGCGCGCGTTGTAATACCAAAAAAGGGTTTTGCGCAAAAGGGTCTCTCCGTCTGGGTGCAGGGCCTGGGCACAGTGTGTGCGTTCGACCAATTGAAGAACAGTTAAAAATGCGGTTAAACCTATTATTATGTTGAAAGAATTGCGCAAAATTGAAACATGTAGTTGAATCGAGGCGCGCTGTCAAGTACAAAATATGAAACAGAGAACAGAGAAGAATAAAAAGGGTAAAGCGAGTAAAGAGTAAAAGCTAAAGCTAAGGCTAAATATGTGTGTGTGAGTGTGTGCAAAAACCGCTAAAGGCAGTTGGCAGTTTTATAGGGTCGGTCGGTCGGTCGTACTTGCCGGCCAAGTCTCGTCTCGTTCTCAGACCCGTAACGGGAACAATGCCGGGGCCATTTGCACCCCACTGTGTGTACTCTCTCTCCCTCTGTCTCTCTCTCTCTCTATCCCTTTGTGGGACCTGGGGTAATTACAATGTGTAGTTGCTGTTGTTCTTGTTGTTGCAAAGGCTCGAGCGAAGGGTAAAGGCGTGTGCATTTTCACACCCGCTTACCCACCATGTGTCCATAAATGAAACATTTTTTTGTTGTTTCCTCGTCTTCTCGTTGTTGTTATTTGTATTATGCTCCTTTTGTTTCGTTTTTGTTGTTTTTTTTTTTGGTCGAAGCTTACACACAACGTTTAAAAATTGTTTTAAATATAAATGTAGCACCATACTTCACTTGTCTCTTGTTCTCTTTTTTTAATTGCAGATGCCTATCGATCAAGCCGCCAGAAAGGTAAACACACAAGTATAATAAAAAAAAAAACTTTAGCAATTTGTTGATATCGGTCCCAGCCTATATAGATCGATCTTACATAAAGAAAAATATACATCATAAAAAAAAACAAAGTGAACTCTGCGTGCACTTGAGAGTTTTTAGAGCGAAAAATTTGTTATTAAATTATTACTTTTTTTCTTCGTTTTATACGATAGTCGGGTGTTTTTTCAGGGACTGTCAAATCAAGCGTAAATAGAGCGTAACAATATGTTTTCACAAAAAGGGTCAAGGAAGCATTGGGAAGCATTAATAGAGCTTGACCATACTCAATTAAAACTTGTCTTCAGATAAAAATCTTTTAATCAGACTCAAATAGGTTTCCTTTTTTTCACTCTAAAACACTCATGAGCGGATTCTTATTATATTGCCATATTTTTTTATTATATTTGTTTGTCTGCTTTAAGAGGCTCCTTTCGATATATGTTTAAGTTTGTGCACATATTGCTAATCACTGCCAAAATGTTATCGGTATAATTACTAAACTATTGAATCAAAATGTTATAATAATAATTAAGATGTGCAGAGATAGGTTTATAACAATATTTAATTATACAGATCCATTAAAATAAGCAGAGTAGTCACAGACAGTGCAGGGTATCGTGCTATCGACTATCGACTTAGTTAACTTGTACTCTCACTAACACTTAACTTATCGATAGTTAGCTGTCTGTTTGTCTGTCAGACAAGTCAATGAATTACAAAAGTTATGGAGGCAAACAAAATTACTCAACGTGTCTCATCGTGTCAAACTGATCTGGTAGCACCAAAGTGGAGACGACACAAATTGACGACTCGATTACAATGTTGCCACTTGTGGAAAATGATTGCGCAACTTGTTACTACTGTGGGAATACAAAAACGAATTACAAAAAAGCTTTTGAGGAACAAATCTTTATAAACAGATTGTTTGTTGAATTTAAAGTTATACATATAATCGATATAACCACATACAGAACTTCAATTAAACCGACTGAGTACAAAGTTTCCAATATAAATATGTTTAACAAAATTAATAAATTAAGTTGTATACAAAATTAATTTGGATTTTACCGTTTCGCGGTCTGAAAGGTGTGAGCTTTAGTAAGTCGCAGAGTGTCTGGCGATTTGCATTTTGTAAATGCGGCTTAATTGAGTGTAACCAAATAATAACAAAAGGCAACATTGTTGTTAAAATACATATAAATGTAGCAACAATAGATCAATTTATTTTTATAATAATTAATTATAGACACTCAAAAATAAAAAACAAAATAAAAATGCAGGCCAGGCCTGGTATTCTCTCAGCTTCACTTGGGAAGCGTCTTTGGTAGCTCTCTACCTCTATTTTAATGTATCTACATACTACGATCCGCGTGTGGTGGGTCTGGCCCAGACGCGCCAGTCTTGGGCCGTCGCGGCCGTCGTCGTTGAGTCGGGCTCGTCGTGTTCGTAATTTGGTTTGCGAACTAAATGAGTTATTAGCACGCCAATTGAAAATTGAACTAACTTGTGCAAGTGGTACTACAAGTACGTACAATTGTATTCAGTAGTCGCAGTACCCACCCAAGATAAAACTAAACAGAAAACACACAGAAAAAAAAACAACATAAAAATTACCCCCAAGCCCAAAAACAAAACATAAAAAACAGGTTGCGAATATCAAATTAGTGCTGCGGCTAATTGTGCTGTCGATTGTGAAATTTGCACCAAGATCAGTTGCTGAGAAAAACTATCGTATGCATTTGTATATCGCGTAGTGCAAATCGATTTATGTGACTATAGTGTCTGATCTTTGGAGTTCCTTGTGATTTATTGCCACAATTAGCATATTATGGTAGCAAATTTGTTATTTTATAATGAATTTAAGTGTTGAATATTTGAAATACTTGAATGATTGACTGGGGTTAAGCTTGAATATAAAGCAGAGCTTATTGTTAAAGTGTTTTAGAGGGATTCAAAATATTTGTTATATACTTAGTTGCAAATTTAAACTTTTGCTATAAAATTGAGTGTTGAAAACTTGGGTTGAATTATTGACTAGTTAAGCTTGAATACTAAGAATATTTGGTTGGTTGGTTGACTGTTTTTTTGGGGATCAGGAATATTTTTGAAATATTTTTTTTAATAATTTAACTTTTTAACTCTTCTTCCTTTTAATTTGAATGTGAATCAGGAATGCGTGAAGCAGAAATGCTTCTTACGGCTGTGCCAGCTTAAAATTAAATTAACAACCGACTCTGTTTATATATTATTTTGTGTATATTGACATGACATTTTTTTATAATTTGTTCGTTTTGCCGGCGGAAATTAATAATTTGGCTGGGGAAGTATCTTTTTGAAAGGTGCAAACAAGTAAAAAAAAGAGCTTAAGCTTCCTTGGATCGCAAAAACAGTAACTACCTCAGGGCTGTCGCCACATTCGCTTTTCGATTGACCGATTGACCAGTGCTCTCTCCCTAGATAACCCACATGCAATCGAGTTGTAAAATGTTGTTTGCAATTTGAAATTCAATTAAATTTTCTAATTTGTATTGCAAAATTGAAGCGTGGCAAATGCGCATTGAAGAGGTGGCAACGTTGCAATCAAATTTAATTGCTGCACCAATCGAAGAACGATAAATGCAAGGAACACGATACACAACACTGGTCAGTGGGTTAAGTTTAGGGATCCGGATTAGGAGTAGGCTGCCTGCCTGGTTTTCTTACTACTACTCCTACTGACTAATGGTAACGACGCCCAAAGGCATCCTATGAAATTGAAATGATGTTTGTTGATTTATGTAGTAGAGTAACTAGGCAACTCTGGCTGAAAACTGAACGAAACATTATGCGCAGCTTTGTGCAATTATGTTTTCCTTCTTCCTCTTCTTCATGTTGTTGGTGTTCTACCTGTTTGCCTATATCAATTTTCCAGCTGTAGCTGGAGTAGTGCAATAGTAGTCAATAATCAACAACAAAAGCAACAACAACAACAACAATTCGGCTATCCCTTTTATTATGTTGCAAGTGCAACTCAGCGCGGGGCAAAAATGTTCAGCTGCAAACTGGTTCGCTACTGTCGAACCGGTTTACTCAGCATTCTTTTGGCAAGTTTTTTTTTACATTGTTGTTGTTGCTGCTGTTGTTGTTGTTAATTGATCCTGACTAAACGTTTGTTTTCACGTTTATGTTATGTTATGTTAGTGCTGCATGTGGTCGCTGGTCATTCTGTTGGAATCGAAATCGATTCGTTTCGAATCCTGCGATTACTGTCGACTCACATCATTTTCAAAAAAAAAACATGTGCCGCAAGGGATCGCAAAAGCAGAAGACGAAAAATTTCTTGAGTTCAGTTTGAAGTACCGTTTACAGAGTACTGAGTTTAACTTAACTTTCTTACATGTTTTCTATAAGAAATATAACAACAATCAATTGTACTACTTCAATCCTTACCTGATTTTACACTCTTACAGAATTTCAGCAATTTAATGAGACCTTGATTGATCATATTCATCATACCTATTCGATTTAGTATAGAAAAATAACTCAACAATTCATAATCAAGCTGTTATTCTGATAATCTCACGAAATTTACAATTGAAAAATCATATTTTATAAAAGAAAACTGCGTTTTTTTTCTTTTTTTAAATACGTTATTCAATAGTTTGAAAGATCATATTGATATATTCATTTTTAATTCGCTTGATTGATTTCATACGGAGAAAACCATCTACCTCATTTCAGTTCAGTAAACCTTAACAATTTCCATCCGTTTGTTTTTGCAAATAACACAATCTTATCCAAAAAGGCATGAGTTGCTTTCAGGAAAGTCAATTTCTTGGTAAACTTGCAAACAAGACACAAAGTAGTCACTTTTCAATCATCATCTCGCATGGAAAGAGTTCTTCCAATGAAAGTGGCCACGAGTGGGGGGCGGCACTCTCTTATCGCCTGTTACCCTGTAAAAGAGACAAGAGAAGAGTGTTGTTGTTGTTAGCCTTTCTTTCTCGCCATAAATTCATTAACATGACTGACTTGATTCAAACAGCGCGAAGAGAAGACGCTCGTACGTCATGCCAGAGTCATATCACCATCAACATCATATCCAACATCAACATCCGAATAGATTTCAACGTTTAGAGGCCAAAAACACTTTCGTTTTTCACGTTTCTTCCAGGTTCTTCTAGTTACCAAGTTATGATTCATTTAATTGTCGTTTGGGTGCTGACTCCGCTCTCTTTACATGAACCCGGGGCCAAGTCCACACAGATCGTTTTCCCTCTTAACTTAAGCAAATTGAATAATAAGATCTCAAAGTCGACTCGGTTCTTACATGCGCAAATATTTGCATATGAATAACGGTAAATATTTGTATCTAGGTAGCACACACACAATCAAGAATTGTTCAATCTGTGATCATACTCCAGTAGCCTAGGCTGGCTACCCGTGTTTTTATTTGCTCGACTGTTTGGTTGGAGCAAACATGAAGAAAGAATTCTGTTCGTATACCTCTTAGCGTTTGGATCGAGCTATTATAGGCTTGTGCTACTGTAGAGCTGAGGTTTCAGTTGTATATATCATTAAGATCAATTTGGTCTTATAAATATTTGCAAGGGTAGCTGTTTTAATTAAACGACTAGCCAGGGTTTCCATACTTGACTTTCTCTTATGATGTTTTTAAAGAATTAAAATGAAAATATAAATTTCTACATTTTCAACTTGTTTGATGAAGAAAGAAATTGAGACTATTTAAGGTAATACCAACTACCTTTCATACTTCCAAGACCTTCCGCAGTATCTACATGTATTTCTTCTTGAAATAAACGTGCCCCAATTGCAACATACGTTAACTTTACGTTAAGCCTCTATTTACATTTAGTTTCTGAGTATTTGCGGCAGATACAGTTTGGTCTATTTGTACCGTTATCTGTATCTGCCCCGAAAAAATGAACAAATTGTTTATGCCTTTTGGGTAACTAACTACGCGCGCACTTACCACAAATATTTGTTGAATTCTTTGGCAAATATTTACACAGCAAATAGAAGCAATTGCGGACATAAATTCTAGAAAAAATAGTGTATGGCGCTAGTCCACACAGCGCATACTATATCATCTTTATGGGGGGAGGATTTTATAGCAACACATTTTAATTGTAGCACATAGGTTTATGGCTCAATAAACTTGGGTGTTTATGAGTCTAATCCAAAACATAAATGTATTTTGGATACAATTTATTTATTTGTTATGCATCGAGAAGACTATCGTTAAACTATCGTATCGGCAGAAGATAAACTATGAATCGAATAAACTACGAAACGATATAAATATTATATAAAATTGGATTACATACAGAAAAGTCTGAAACTTTTGGGTTTGATTGAGGCAATTCGATTGGGAAAGCAAGAAAAAAATCTAATAAGGTAGAAAATCTGCATTTAATTTGTTTATCCAGGAAATTTTTAAGCAGCAGTGACTTTTAGGTTAAAAAAGCTCATACTAAATTAATTTAATTGTGTAAAAACTCTTAAAACTCTCAAGAGCACAAGAACTAAGCTTTGCAGCACAATTCGCATAGAAGAAGAAGACGATGCCCATAATAAACCATATACCATGCCATAAATGTAATACTACATACGATATAATAATCGTACATAGTTAATCTGTCTGCTTATTGTGCCCTTAGCTTATCTCATTTTGTGTGTACTGATACCAAGCCATAATTGTCATTGCTTTCAACCCAACAGTAACTCTCTGCAATTCCGCAGTTCCAGACCGGGTAGACCGCCCAAACGTGGCCCCGTTGGCCTATCGCTGCCACCGACGCATCTCACACAGCATCCGCAGTTGAAGAAGCATCGCCTGGACAATGGAGACTACGCATACGAGAATAGCCATATAAGTGGTGAGTATCTTCCAGTTAAAGAAAGAGGGAAATCAAAAAGATGTAGAGAGAGATAGAGCGAAGAAAGTTCTTCAGTTTGTTCCTCATCTTGTTGCTGTTGTTGTTGTTCCCAGTCAATTTGGTAGTTTGTTGTCTGTCGGCGCCGCCATAAGCACGATCGATTGTAATAAAATCATTTGAGATCGCGCGCACTACAAACTTGCTGGAGTGCAACTCGTATCTCTCAGTTACAACGTGGAAAGTTGCAAATAAAAATTGTGATTTGTTGATGCCTTGATTATAACCTGGGCGAACGAGCACACACAGTCACACACACACACACAGAGAATGCACAATTCACAATTGTTTCCTTGTGCACGTTCTTGACTTGGTTCGTTCCCAGCTCCTCGCTCCGAGTCAGACTCAGAGTTGGAGTCAGAGTCAGAGTCAGATAAATGCCCATTTGTCCCAGGCGAGGGCAATCAAAGCGAAAACGTTTTGAGCAGTCGCAGCAGCATGTGATTTCGACAGGAAATCGCAGTTACAAACCGACTACGGCGACGATGGCGATGGAGAATGACGACGATTGCCGAGTTATGATTCGTAGTCGAGTTATTATACACTTGCAGAGTGGTGTATATTCGCTAAGAAAAGTAATTTGTAACCCATAAAATGAGAGATCTATGTTATATATATATATATTCTTGATCAGCAACAAAACCTTGCCAATTTTCGACCATAAGCTGTTAACATAGTCTATATTCTTGATCAGCATTTCAACAATTGCAACACTTAACCAACTGAGTACTAAGTGTCCTACATACTGTCTACATTTCCTTTATCATTGTGAAAACTTCCCATACACATAGTTGTACTATATAATCCTATACTACAATATATAATTGTTTAAATTTCACTCAGAACAGATTGTCATATATTATAGTTTTCTAACTGTGGAAAATTAATTAAAATTAAATCTTTAGTAAACTTTAGATTAGTAAATTAGTTTTAAACTGAATAATGCTTCCCATATATGTAACTCATACATATAATGGCTTAAGAAATAACTGAAGAATACTACCAAATGTTGTCTGGGTATAAAATATTCGTTATGTTGAAAGCAAGCTTCCTTTCTTGCTTTCATTTCTCTGTTTCCTTCATATTTTGGCAGTCTCTCTCTCTCTGTATGTCTTCTTTTTTGTCCGTCTGTTTCTCTCTGTATGTTTGCCTGTTCATCTGTCTGCCAATCTGCCTATCTATATGTCTGTCTGTCTGCTTGTTCGTCTGCCTCTCTTTCTCTCTGACTGTCTGTCTGTTCGTCTGTATGTATCCCTGTCTCTCTTTGTCTGTCTCTCTATTTGTTTCTCTCTGTGTCTGTCTCTCTGTCTGTCTTTCTGTCTGTCCATCTCTCTGTCCATCTGTCTGTCCATCTGTATCTGCCATTGTAATTATTGTAAGTACTTCGATAAATGTACTTTCACACAAAAGTAACGCTCACAATTAATTTATGTTTCGTTTTTTTTTTACCATATTGATGCTCTATGATTTCTTGAAGCATCTGACAACTTTGGCAACGCCCCGTTTTATTAATGTGTTCGAACGCATAATATATTAAGAGAATCGAAAAGGGGAAAAACGAACAAAAAAACCGAAGAGATGAAGAAGAAGAAATACCATTTCAATCCGTGGGCTTTTCTTTGGAACTATATGCCGCCGGCGCCGGCAGATCGTAACAGTTTGCCAAGTCACTGCGCCATCCTTTGTAGTAGAGTTCTGGGGGGCGTTGATTTTTCAGTGATATTGCACTATTTTTAAAGAAGATGCGTTGATAGCTCTGTGATAGATAGATAGATCCGTACAAGCTGCAACTGTATTTCCTACTTAATTGCATTTTCTGATTGCCGACGATGTTTGTTAACTCTTTAATGTTTAATTCAATCAAAGTGCGGGCTTGCAGTGTGTGTGTGTGTCTCACATAGATACACGTGTGTGCCAGGCAGTGTAAACAAAAGGTATTCGTAAATATGTGTGCTGTTATTTTAGTTGTTGTGTCTAGTCTCTCGGCATGTAGACGGTTTTAATACACACACACATGCATATAGGTTTATATATTCGAACAGGTGATAGCAAAACATTCAAAATGCATAACATATGGTATAGTGGCTGTCGGATACACTTGGCCTGAAGTTTATTTGACAAATGATTGTGTGATTTTGATAGATAAATAACTGTACTTTATTATTATAAATATATGTCATGTATTCAGCATACATAGGTAATGTTTATACCCGGTTAGAAGGATAGTAGGGTATTATAACTTTATGCCAAGCGAAAATATATCTAACAGGCAGATTCCACTAAGTTTATTATATAGATATGTATGTATATTCTTAATCAGCTTCAACAACCGATTCAATTTAGCTATGTCCGTCTGCTGTCTGTCTGTCTGTCTCTCTGTACGTCTGTCTGTCTGTTCGTATGAAAATCTAGATCGAGTCGATATAACCATGTCCGTCTGTCTGTCTGTACGTCTTTCTTTCTGTCTGTCTGACTGTCTTTTCGTATGAGCATCTAGATTTCTGGTACTATAAGAGCTATGATTACCAAAAAAGCCTTAAAAAATGTATAAATTCTGCGCGTATGTCAAGTTTAAAAACCGAACTCTATGCGTAATTTGATTGCTTGACAGTTCATTTTTGGTAAACACAACAACTATGAACAGTCAAATTAATTTTGAAACTTTGGTTGCCATCGGTTAATTAAAATTCAAATGTACTGATTTCGAAGTCGCTACCAATAAGTATGCAACACAAAATACGCAGAAGAAGTTCGGTTTCTTATTAGTTTATATATAAATTATTATATATGTATATTAGATATTATTTTATATAAAGTTCTTATGCAGATATTATATACAGTATGCAGGGCAGTGCAATTTAAATTCACTCAGATACTTTTGGTATTCCCTTAAAGATATAATACAAATATACATTGAGATAAGCATCGGGGATATCTGCATAATTATACCCTGCATATTATCATGTTATGTGCATATTTAGTATTTATTCAGTATATATTTAATACATATTTTAGTATATATTTATGTAATCTTCTCATCTTCATTCTTTCAAAATTAATTCCTTCTTCTCTGCTCCGCTCTGCTCTCGACAGATATGAATCGATTGGAGAAGTCGCCGCTATTGGCCAACGGCTACAATCCGCCGCCCATTAACCACATGGCATTTATGCAAATGAATAGCCATCATCCTGGCGCGGCGGCACTTATGTCGCCCGGAATGCCGCCGCATGCTGCACTCCATGCCCGGCCCGAGAGTCAAATGCTGAAGGCGGCTGCCCAGAATGCTGGCATGTCTGCGGCCAATATGGATGCACTTGCTCGCTCGGGTATCTGGGAGAATTGTCGCGCTGCATACGAGGATATTGTTAAGCATCTGGAGAGATTGCGTGAGGAGCGCACAGATGAGCGGCAACAGGCCATTTGCGGGGCAGGTGGGACAGGTGGATTAGACCGCATTGGCGCGGGCAGCATCGCACTGAACATTGGCAGCGATCGCGACTCGAAGCCGCGAGATCTCAGCTCACACAACTGTAAGAAGAGAGAAGCACAATACAGTTGGGGTACAGGGTATGATGAGTCTCCGTCTCTGTCTCTTTTGTCTTCAGGCTCACCGACACGTCAGAGTCCCGTATTGAATCTGAGTAAATCGGGTGAGAATACCGATCATGGTGGCAGCAATTGCGATGCTGGCAGCGAACGCAGCGATTGCATCTCCACGGCTGCCTCGCCACGTGTATCGCGCAGCCTGGACGAGGGCAGTCGCAGCTTATGCGGCGGTGTACGCAGCGGCAGTGGTGGCATTATTGGCATCGATGACGACGACGACGAGGAGGAGGAGAATCTCAGCGATGAGAATCATTCCGAAGTCGACGAACGTTGCCTGGCCAAAGATGTGGACGGTGAGTGAACTTTACCTTAACCATATACTATCTATATCTATATCTATATCTATATATATATACTTGTTCGCTCGACAGACTTGAGTGACACGGAACGTGATAATCTGTCGACGGGTTCGGCGGCCGCTGCTGCTGCGGCGGCGGCAGCGCATTTGCATCAGCACGCTGCGGTTGCATCGCATCATCATCATCATCAGGCTGCAGCGGCGCAGGCGGCGGTGGCAGCGCATCATCACCTGGCCGTGGGTGCCCATGGTGCCCATCGTGGTTCACCCTCGGCGGAGGCAGCAGCAGCCGCAGCGCTGCAACATCAACGGGCACTCAGTTATTCACAGCTTGCAGCAGCAGCGGCGGTGGCCAATGGCGCTGTAGTTGGCGCCGCTGCTGGCAATGGCCCCGCACCGGTCGAAGGTGGCGCTCTGATGCCCAATGAGGCATTGCTGGCGGCAAATGATGCCACTGCTGCTGCCGCTTTAGCTGGCGGTTTGGCGCTGGGTCCGCTCGGCATCGATGCCCATGCGGCGGTGCCCTCCAGTTCGACGGAGACACTGCTGCGTAACATTCAGAGCCTGCTCAAGGTGGCTGCAGATAATGCCAGGCAGCAGGAGCGGCAGATTAGCTATGAGAAAGGTGAGTTGCGTGGATAAGGGAGGAGGGTGATTGGGCAGAAGGGGGTGGTATATATTGCGTGAAACTTGTCTTGAATAATATGACTGAATTTTCTCTCTGTTCTTTATTTTTTCTATCACATCCACAGCTGAGCTCAAGATGGATGTGCTACGTGAACGCGAGGCAAAGGATTCGCTGGAGAGGCAACTTGTTGATGAGCGCAAATTACGTGGTATGTTTCAGTATTTATTATGATTATTTATATATACTATTACTATATGTCGACTTTCATAAGCAGTTACTTTGTTGCCTTGTTCAAATATAATATAACTGCTTGATAGTAATTTCATGTTTTCTATAGAATTGAGAATATCTTAGTCTTTTGTTTCGTGAATATCTTCAAAAGCGTTAGACCTATGGAGCGACAAACAGTGCAGGTTGCAGCTGATGTATTGCATGGTTTTATAGCTCAAATTTCATAATGATAACTTGCAAAGTTGCGACTTCTTTTACGATTCTAAATGATTCATTTACTCTGGGATTTGTTCAATTAGTTAGCTGTCCCTTTGCAGTATTAAGGTCAAACTTGACAAAGCACAGACAGATAGAAATGCAAATACAGATACAGCTACAATTTAAGATATAGTGTGCTCTATACCGTTTTCTCTCTCTCTCTCGCTCTGTCTCTTCTATGCCAACTCCAATGAGGCACGCCAAATGTAAAACGACTCAAATGACAATGACACCTGATACTATGTTGACTGTGACTGCCCGACTATGGGCTCTTCTTCTGCTTAACTCGTCTTCGCTTTCAGTGTGTCCATCGTTAATATTCTCTCTGCCCCAAGCCTCTCTCCTCCTCCTTTCTCTCTGGCTTGGCGTTTTGGTGGTCGTGTGCGTTCTTGAGCTTGTTGTCGCCAGGCTAAAAAGGGTTTGTGCTGGTACCGAAGCTGCCGTAAACTGCCTTTGACTGTCGCGCGGGGACCTTTTCAACAGAAATCACAATTCAAATGAATTTAATATCATTTCATTATTTAGTTACACTCGAATGATTGGCAAAAAGTAGCTGACTCCACTGACGACATCATAAGATGATGAGACAGACAGACAGAGAGAGAGAGAGTAACAGATAGAGAGAGGTATAGGAGGGAGGGAAAGGGGCTATGGGTTTGAGGTTTCAGGTGTGGAATTCGAGTTGCTTTTGGTTACAATGCAAAAAGTTTTCTTTTAATTGGTTGTTCAACATCAACTTCACGATGAGTGCTGAGATACGACAAAAAGGGTTGTCAAAACTTCTGGTTAGGGGTGAGTTCTCTATGTGTGTGTGTGTGTGTCAGATCATGGTATTATGTTCAGAAAACATATTTTCTAAAAATATATTTCAGAACCATTAAGCCAATTAACATTAAAGCCAAGATAAAAGCATAGAATGGAAGATATAATATTACAGTTGTTATGAAATTGGTTCCATAGATTTACAGTTGGTATCTAATTGCAACTAATGATAAAGTGAGCTAGCTAGCAACATTTTGTATAGTCTCAAGGAATGCAACAGTTCAGCTGGGAGCGTGGGCGCCTTTAGATAAGTGTGGGGAAAATTGCTTACTCGTTCGCTCACTCGTCTGACTCCTCTCTCCTCTACTCCTCGCACGATGTCGATGATTGAAATTCGATATGGTACAGCCCAAAAAACTGTCTATGCCTCGGTAGGATCGATTTGTTCCACCCTCAAAACGACTGTCACTACGCTGTGATCGCGGCTTGATTGAGTTTCTGTTTCTTTGACTTGACGGGCCATAAGGCAATAAGCAATGCGGTCTCCCTTCCCCCCAACAAATTGATGTAAAGAGCGCTTGAATTGGTGCATTGAGCGATAGCAATCGATAGTAATCGTTGCCAGACCGCAAATGGGGTTTCAACAGGCGAACACGCCTGGCAATGCCGACGGCAAGTTGATTTCCGTTTTAATCTTATTTTCGCTCGATTATTTCAATGTAATCAAATGAATTTTTAGATTTTATTGAGCTTATCGAATGTCTTTATTATTTATTTATCAATTATTATATGGTGTTTTTAAAGTTTTACATTTTTTTTAGCTGTATATCGATTTAACCTTTAGATCACATTAGGGATATCGATTTGAACAAGTTAACAGCTATCGATTGTTTTGTGAATGAATGAAATTCAATTGAATTTGTAGGGAATGAAGGATATCGAATAAATATGTATAAATTTCAACATATCGATTGTTATTTATCGATAACTATGCCTGTTTCCAAATGAATATAGTTTCATTTATGTTTATAGTCAGAGGAATTGTAGAGAATGAAGGATATCGAATAAATACTTATCGATTTCAACATATCGATTGTTAATTCTCGATTACTATGTCTGTTCCTAAATGAAGATAGTGTCATTTATGTAATATCGCTAACTTATCGATTTTTTATTATCGATTATTTCCTGTCTTTATAGTGCTCTACCAGAAACGCTTTAGACGAGAGCGTAAGATACGCATACGCTATCAACAGCAACTCGGCGTGGAGGGCAACAAGGGGAATCCGAATAGCGACAACAGCGCCATCTATAACAATTCCGATATCTGTACAGGCGGCTCGGCAGATGCCAAATGCAGTAGCGGCAGTGATGATGCCGTGGAAACCATTAAAGGTAACTATACCGAATAATTTCAACTTCTTACGATATTCGCCATAGTTGCCTCGATTATCCATTTGCTAACCCGTTGCTTTGCCATCTCTGTGCTACCTTTACTCCATTGCAGATAGCGACGCTGGCGTTCATGGCGGCAGCAGCGACAAATCAGAGAAGTCCCTCAGCTCCACGTGTGACGTGACTGGGCAGACAGGCCCATCGGAGACACGCTCCGATTCTCCTACTCCGACTCACTTCAAGCGCGAACCCCATTCCGACCACGAGAGTTCCATGGATCATTCATCGTCGCAGCAGCAGCAACAGCAGCAGCAGCAGCAGCAGCGCAGCAGCAGTGCAGCCGCTGCTAATGAGGGGCGCTGCTCCAGTCGTGATCGCGAGACTCAACCGACCACTGTGGCCGGCACTGTTGCCGCCGCCGCAGCCGTTGCTGAGGGTAGCCTGGCAGCAGCTGCTGCCGCAGCAGCCGCCGCGGCTGCGAGCAATGGTAAAGTGCCTTGGAGCTATCCGGGAATTGATCTAATGGCCACTGGAGCCTTCTGGCAGAATTACTCCGGTAAGTTTCTATATAAAACTACCATAAGTAACGATTTTTGCACGACTGGGTTGGAGGTCCTGCAACATGAATCTTAATGGGATTTATTGAAAGCTTGATTTTATGACATTTATTGGTTCGGTAACCTGAAGTGGTTGTGCATCATAAAGATAACAATTTAATGCATAATTTAGCTTATTCGACTGTGCGGTACCCTGTATTCAGCCTAGGTACTGTAACATGAATCTAAAATAAAGGGAATTTATTTGCGAATTTTCACGACTTTGATTTGATTAGTAACTGAAATTTTTACTCCATCATGAAGATATAAATTTATGACAAGTTCAGCAGTATAAATTCCGGAAATACTCTACAAACTATCAACATCTGAGATTCACTTACTCTAATCAAGAGTCAACTGCAACAACTGTGATATGATGCTATTCATTATGATGACCACTCCCCCTTTCAAGCATTAATCAAAAAGCTTCAAATGATTACAATTTGAGATTTGTAGATATTGTAGTTTTCTACACAATTAACCTCAGCAGCAATGCGATCGGATAATAAACACGGAAGTTGTTTACAATTACAGCTACAACTATTTTCCTCAATGTGGTCTCTCTATTGGCGACTGCGTTGTCGACACTGCGCAGTCGTCGTCAATGCAGTGTATGTTAGTGTGTGTTTTGTGTGTTTGCGTGCAGACAATATGTAAGTGTATATGTGGGAGAGAGCATGAATATATTGTGAGACATTTCTGAATTGCTTCGCACGATATCTGATAGTCGAGTGTGCTTCGTGCTGCTTTTCGTAGACTCTCTCATATATTATTTGGAGTAATATGCTAGTAGAGCTGGATGGAATAATAATTAGACAGAATTTGGGAATTAGAATTAGCAAGCTAGGCTGTTGTTAACTTAGTTATCAAGAAAGAGTTTCAATTATTGTAAATAGTTGTAAAAAACAATTAAGTAAGCTCCTAAAGTTGTTCTGCAAAAAGGGCACCCTAAAATCGTAACCATACCAAGCCTCAAAATATGTAAACAAGCGCCTGTGACATTTAATAAAATTACAAATCGTTTTTTCTCTCTTTCTTTTCTTTTACATTATTCCTCCATTAAAGAATCTCTGGCACAGGAACTGGAAATTGAGCGCAAGAGCCGCGCGGCCAATGCGGAGCGCGATGTAAAAAGTCCACTGTCAGAGCGACCCGCGGCATACTACAAGAACTCGGTGCTATTTGGGAGCGCTAATTAGGCCGAGCCAAGTGAACAAGCTGCTTGGTGCAGACAACATTGATTTATATGATCTCAAAGTGCAATCCAGGTGGCGCTAGCATCGTGAAAATGGCGTTGCAAGGTAGCGGTAGCGGAGGTACCAGCACCCGCCTTCCCACCATTCCGAGGTACAGTTGTATTTGAAGGAATGCCCTGAGTGGATATCGGTGAAAATGTTGAATTGGCCATTTTGTATATATGTGTTTTATTAACTGAAAAGCAGCATAATAATTGAGATACTTCCGATCCCAAGTTGTAGTGAGTTGGGCATTTAATAAATAACATAATATAATATAATATATGATAATAAGTAACATATATGGATAGTTTCCAGCAACAATTGTCCATAGGCATACAAAGACTTTTCATACGTGTAGAACTGAACTACTTACTGCCCAGGTCAGAGAGAGGGTAGTTCAGGCAGGCATATCTAGCATTTAATATAGCGCATCCGAAATTTAACATTGCCTCTACGATTGCTTAGTTCAAGGGTTATTATAATATAGTGTATATTTTGAAGATTTTGAAACCAGTTGAAAGAGTAGAAAGCCCAGTAAAAAACCAATTTTATAATAATTATTTTAGAATTTTAATGTGAGGAATTTACCATTAATCCATGTACATGTAGGTTCATCTTAAGAGTTAATGTTTTTAAGCTAAGCGTTTAATTTATTATTCGATAGCATAATAGCATATTAAGCTATACTTTTAATAGAATTTTATAATAACATAATAGCCTTTTAATATTATATTTCACTTATTTAGATAAAAGTCAACAAATAAATAAAATGCTTCAAAATACCCAAACGAAATGCAAATAAATAATTCGAAAATGGAATATTGCAAATTTGAAATGCCTATTTTAACACTTCATAATGCTATCAGATATACATAATGCATAAATATTTATAAATATTAAATGTATATGTATAGGTACAAGTATATATACGCATGCTTATACATATATACGCATAAATATATATACATATATATAGACACACTTTAGTCATAACAATAGTCAGAAAACACATATTGTTGAAAACGCAGAAAAATTATGTGAACTTATTGTGCTGCATTTGTCGCGCTCTCTATTATTACAATAAATACCATTAAAAATACAGACAGACAGATAACAGAAAACTAAAAAAGTAAGCTAGTAAAACAGCAGCAACTATATCAAAAACAAAAAAATGAAACGTTTAAAAATAATATATATATAATAAATTATTATTGCATAAATTTATTGCGTTTTTTCGTTTTTATGGATGGGTTATTTGCATTTTTATACTCTCACAGAGGGTATATTAATTTTGGGCAGGAGTTTTCAACGCATTTTGGGAAACAACTATTACTCCATAAAGAATATATGTATATGTTATACATATATTCTGATCCGGCATCAACAGGGGAATCGAATTAGCCCTGTCCTTGTGTCTGTCTTTTGGAACGCAAACTAGTCTCTTAGTTTTGATGGTATCCTGATGAAACTTGGTACACATACTTTTTATTGCTCCATGCTGTATATAAGACGGAACGAACCGGATCGGACTGATGTATCGTATATCTACCATACAAACTATCGGCCTATTTTTGTTGTTTGCCTAGATATTGCATCCAAATTTCCTACATTGGTTTTATTTTATATATATAAAATGCCTATAAACTTTCATTAAAATCTGACTACTATATCATATAGCTACCATAGGAAAAATCGGCCGTATTAAAGGTTTTTGTATTATGATTAGTTTTGATTTTAGAAATATGTTAACTTATAGGTGCCAATCAATGACATAATATTGAATATACACAATGGACCATTCAATTCTGCACCATTATATAATATTGAAACGATCGCAGGATATAGGAACCAGCAGGGGTATAGAACCTTCGGTTTGCCGCAATTAGCTTTCGTTTTCGTTAAATGGTATTGAAGTTTCTTAAAGTTTCTCAAGAAACGTTGGAAAGTTTTATTTGTTTGATATATATTATTTTTTGTTATTATCATCATTCCTTTTTCAAGCCCTTAACAGAAATAGTGACTTGTATTGTGGGATTCTTTAAATTATGTTTCTAAGATACGTTTTTACATTTTATATATTGCCTTGGAAGTTCCTTAATATTTGTAGAGGTACGAATGCTTTAAAGTGCTCTAAGCCCCCCATACCATTTGTCTTAAAGTCTCAGGCTTTGTTTGTTATCTTTAACTTTTCACACTTTCTCTAAAAACAGTGATTTTTTTAGCGAATTATTTACCCCCAAGGCGTTAATACGAGTCGTGTGTGTGTGTGTGACTAATGAAAACAAAAACAAAGTTAATTTATATTCATTTTGAGTGAAGTCCAAAATCTTGCTAAACGCTCTGACGAGCGGATAAGATCCCCAGACGTGAAACAGTTATCCATCCTTAAAAAAGCGCTTGGCACATGATTTATGTGTCTGGTGTGGTTTGTGAGGGATCATCTGAATCTCGCTTGAGAAAGGCATTCGAAAAAGAAAAACATAAAAAAGAGAACAGAACAAAGCTACATATTGTTATTATATTATTGGAAAATTATATTTAATTTACAGTTAAACGATCACGTATGCTGTTCGCCCCAAAAAGATGCCGTGATCAAAAAGCTCTCTTCAAAATAAAAAAGAGATACCATTTGTATTGACCTCAATTATCGATTTAACTTTGATATTGGTTTGATTTGCACATTTCAGTCCTGCTGGGCGTATCGGAGTTTATATATGCTACATGCAAAAAGTTAAAATTAAATGGAATGCTATTGATTGCTCCGTTCGAGGGTGTAGCTCCTCGAGCCATGCCCGGCATCGGGAGAGGGGAATCGATGAACCTGTTCCGCTTTGGCAGTCCTAATCGTTGCCAATATTAGATGGGTCAGATCGCTTATTTCTCGTTTATTTCATTCTTTTTGGCAAATAACTCGAAACGTTTAGTTGATTGCCGGCTTTCTGTCGGGCTTGTCAGTCCCCCTCTCTAATTTGTGGCAATCATCTTTTGTGTTAAATGTATTGCAATTAAATTTCCTTATTTTGATTTCTTCGCAATTTTAGTAATTTTGTCAAACTGCATAAATAATAAAAGAATGCTTGGGTGTGTCGGGTATATCATTTTTGTTGAGGTTGGAACGACGCGTGGCGCAAGAAACAGATAGAGTTGGAAGTGTGACCACACTACAAGACCCTAGATAGTTAATATTTACTTAAACAGAAATGGAAACTTGTCGAAGATTAAACTGAAACTTAGACATCCATTTATATTTCAAGATCTATTAACTATTATTCTATTGGTTTCTTGAACAGAAAGTTTGTTGATTTATTATTATTTCCCTAAATGAATCAGCTTTATTTCAAAGACTTTGTATTCTTCTGGAAGAACTTAAAAGTTCAATTCAAAGTCGTTTATGTAATGTACGATGCCTAAGCACCTGCAACTCTTCACCTAAAAACAATTAAGGCCATAATATTTTATAGTTTTCTCTCTGTGATTGCAATTCTCATCTTCGATTCTACCCGACTATTTGCTTTCGTGGTATCTTGGCAATTGATCGAGAGGGGGAGAAACTATTAATTGGCAAGGTCTGCAATTGCAATGTGCATCTAATCGATAAGTTCGCAAAGAAAAATATTATTGGTAAGGCGTACGGGGGGCGTGGCGCTTATTAATCGTCAAGAAATTAGTTTCGCGATACCTAACACGAAATGTTGATTGGTTTTGGCGTGGAAGTCATGCGTAGCTGAGGCTCCTTAATCCAGTTATGAATTCATACATATGGATATGGCAGAGATGGGAATTGAGAAAAAGCATGAATAAGTTATAACCATCATTATGTTGATTTGGGAGTCTTAATTTAATTTGTATTCTAATATATTTAATTTCAAAGCAAGAGTATCGGTATTGCATTGGAAACCTCTTGAGTTCCTTTTGCAGTTCGCGTGTTGCGCATCGTTTGTCGGCCAGTTTGCGTTTTAATACCCTGCAAGTAGTGTGAGTGCTTGAATGGGGTATGTTGATTTTTTGTACGATTTTGTAAAGGTGTACTATGGTAATTTATGGTATAGTTTGGTGTATTATGGTATAGTATGGCATAGTTTGGTATGGTATATTATGGTAAAGTATGGTATATTATGGTACGAGTATTGTACAAGTATAATACGGTATACTTGTAGTATGGTATAGTATGGTATAGCATGGCATAGTCTTGTATACAATAGATTGTAGTATGTTACAGTATGGCATAGTATGGTATACAATAGTATGTAGTATGTTATAGTATGGCATGGTAAGTTATTGTATGTAAAGTATAGTATGGCACAGTATAGTATGTAATAGTATGGGCAAAGAATAGTATGATATAGGTTATATGCAAGGGTATAGTGGGAAATAATATGGATTTATATGTTTTGCTATGGTGTAGTATGATATAATATGGTAATAGTCATAGTAGTTTAGAATAGTATTAAATTAAACTTAACTATTACATACAGGGTATTTCTTATTCGAGTTGCATGTTCTTCTTTACTGTTCTCTCAACAGCAACTGCATAACGATCGAAAGATGTGCGTCTCGTGTCTCTTCAGTCTTGTGGCATGGTTTGGCCCTGTTAGGTTTGGTTTCAGACAAACATATGTTGCATTAATTGTTCATGTTGCTCAAAAGCAACTCGTGTTCAATAAGTTTTATTGCTGTTCAACACACAAACAACAACTGCAACAGCAACAAAAAAACGAGAAATAAATGAAATGAAAAATTACACACAAAACATTTTTCATTACGTGATTTTCAAGCATGCTGAAAGAATGAAAGAACCACGTGAGGATCATGAGAAGAGGGGAGGGAGGAGAGGAACTAAGGCATATGCGATAGAGCGGCATAAGTGGCGACAGCCTGCAAAAAGCAGAAAAAAACTTGTGCCTTGTGTACACGTCGAACTACAACTAAAAGCTAAAAGCAAGAGGATTGTTTAGGGTAGTCGTTAAAGCAATAAGGATCGACCCTCGCCTCGCCTCGATCACCTCACCTCGTCGTCGTCGTCTGCATTCCCACACGCGATTGAAATCGCAGTCCCAGTCTCAAAGAGAGAACGACTGACAGAGAAAGAGAAAAAGGGAGAGAGAGAGAGAGAGAGTCGAGCACGAGAATTCAAACGTATCTATCATCATCTGCGATTCGCGAATCGCGACTCAATTACAATTTATTAAAAGCCGCGTAACTGATTTATAACCAGAGCCATGAGGGAAATCTCGTTCGATCGGGACAATGTTTACGTGTTCGTAAGTCCCTCTGACGTTTTCGCTTGCTTGTTCGGTTGTTCGGCTGTCAGCTTGGTGAGGGCAAATTGGCGGCTTATTTGCGTGGAAATTTGTCGATGAGCAGAGGGAAAAATGTAACCAAGCTTTAAAATGATCTTTATGGCGCTGGTGGTGGTGACAGCAGTTTATTAACAACTTACACACGCAGACATGAACTTGTCTTGCTAAGTACGTGTATGATCTATGGCTGTTTAAACGAAAACATGTTCTAGTTAGGTTAATAAATTAGTTGAACTATGATTGTCTGGTTAAACAGTTGCTGCGGAAGGTTTAAAGGAGTCAAAATGTCAAATTTCATAACTGTTGCACTATTACTGGCCAAGATCCACACATTTATATAGTTAAATGTAGTTAGAATTCAGAGTTTTGACTTTATAAGATAAACTGTCCCTGTGTAAGGCTGCAAAGAGTTATATTGCCAACTTTGATGTCTGTGAATCTTCTACTAACCAAGATTCACTAATTTTTATAGTTAAATGTATTTCGAATAAGGAGTCTTCAGATATCCAGAGGTACTGTCGATGTATAATGCTTTAACTTCTTATCTGTAGCTTAACTACTGACCAAGATCCACACATAAATATGGTTTAATTTAGTTAGATATGACAATTTTGAGATTTTAAGATTAGCTAACTCTGTGGTACACCCTGAAGAGTCACAGTGCCACAGTTTGTATCTTCTCTAGTAACCAAGATCCACGCATTTGTCTACTTAAATGCATATTTTTTTGTCCGAAACTCAATTGTCTTGATATAATACATAGTTACTTCTGAAGTACTACCCATTATATTCTTTATAGGTAAAGGATTAACCTCATCGCACCGTTTTACAGTGATCCAACCGCTCTTTGGCAACAATTGCAAAGCAATTTGATGAAACTTCCCCCTTTGGCAGAACGAAATCTGCACCGGTAAAAAATGCGCTCACAATATGCTGCTACCTTTTGTTCGCCATCTCCTTGAACAGAAAAAAAATAACAAAGATTATAAAAAAATTTATTATTATTTTATAAATCCTCGAGAATCCCTGGCGCTTCTTTGGTTCGCGGCGGCAGCAGCAGCAACAGCAGCAGCGACCCCGATAACAAAAAGAAAGAAAGATTCTTATGTGCTCAGACGAATAATTTGTACAATGCGGTTCCCTATAACATGTGTGCAAAAGGAAAACAGCTACATGGTGTGTGTGTGTGTGTTTGCACATGCATGTTGAGGGCGCAGAAATTGCGGTTTGATTTCGTTGGGTAACTGGAGCAAGCGATTGCAATAGGTCCTTGCAGCTGACGTACCTCGGGGTAATTACAACAATATGCTCGATAATAAGTATAACCCGAACCAGCCTGAAGTGCTTCGAGTGGAAGCAGCAGCAGCAGTTGCCGCGTTGTTCTTTACCTCTCTCTCTTGGTCAGAAGAACAACATTCGATATTATTTCGTTAATTCGATACTTTCATTTCGAGCCTCGAACGCAACGTGCCAGCATAAAAGCAATAATAATCCGTGTTGTCCTTCTTAAATACCACGAGATATCCTGAGAAAAAGAAAGAAACACCCTGTAGATTTATTACATTATGCATACTACGAGTGCGGGCTTCTTCCTGTCCTGGAATTAACTGTTTATTTTATGTGCTCTGTTTTTTAATAATTTCCCGTTAATTGAACAGTTCCTCTTGGCAGGAGAGAGAGAGCAGGCAGGTCCAAGCTGTGATTCAGTATCTGAATTGAAGAGTTTCCTGGTATTGCATTGAATTTGCCTACCCCAAACTCAGTCCGCTTCTTCTTTTTCTTCTTTCCTGGATGATAGATGATATGCCTTAGCGAGCTAAGCGCAAACCGCAACTTGTGCACGTTTCTGGTATTCTATACTCCCCCGAGCAGCAAGAAAGAAAGAGAGAGAGAGGGGGAGAGAGACAGACTGAGAGTGTATGTAAATGTGCGAGTATATAGCAAGATGCTGCTACCAGCACTGCACAGCGTATCCATATCCTTTCCGCTTAGCCTCTAGCGCAGGTACAGTGGAATGGGGAGCAGCCCAAGGAAAACAGAAAAGCAAAAGAATTGTTAAATTTCTTATAGGAAACATGAATACAGGCACTTTTTGCTCTTGTTCCTATTTCGCTGTCTGGAACAGTTGTGCTCCTTTTGGGGTCTTTGTTTTGCGCCTTAAACAAGGTAAGTTAGCATGTACTTTCATATGAAATGTATATGAGTTTACTTAACGAAGACTTATAAGAATGGAAATTATTAAAATACAGACTGATGCAGGGTATTCATGCAGGACCAAAAGACGCAGTTGATTCTAAGTTAGTCAAAATGATGGTAAGAAAATACAAACCAAACTAAATGATTCTTTATAATATAAAGTGGGTTCTTCTAAATAAATAAGATTTTTAAAAAAACAAGCAAAGAAATTGGAATATACAACTTTGATAAGGACATTTAGTTTCTTCTTCAGTTAAAGAACCTTAGCATCTTTTGAAGTGTAACATATATACACACTTATAACAAGTTCGAGTTCCAGCTCAACAGATTTTAGAAACGTTTCCGTACATTCGACAGGGTATCCTACACCACAGTCAGTTGTACCTTTTGCCTTCATTACATGTTAATAAGAACACACGTATGTGTAAATATGCGGAAAATCCACACAATAGAAAGCCAAACCCCCACTCTCTCTACTCTCTGCTCTTATTCATCTTCAGAGGAGGCATATTTGTCATAGTTGTTGCTATTGCTGGCAAAGTTTTCGGGTGGGGGAGAGAAATGTTGTTTACAAAGAAAAAGAAAGTATCAAATTCCAGTGCTGATTAAAGAAGCAAACTGGCGAAACGGGGGGGGGTGGTGGGAAGTGCGTAATGCCTCAACCCTCTGTCTATTCAATTTCCCCTTCCTCGATCCCAAAAGAGAACATGTGTCTGGAATATTTAGTAAGAATTCAAAATGTTATAAATGATTTCATTCAACGCAGATCTTTAACAATGTTGTTGTTCTGGATTTCTAAATTGTGGCGCCATGACTGCGCGAGTTGTGTAGAACCATTAAGGCTTTAAACTTGCAACAATACGCATAAGAAAGTGTAGTAAGGTTTGGATTTTCGGCGTCATTTATTTCGATTCATGTCAATTTGAAATTCAAACTCTTTCGCTTGTTGTGGCCACTCAAATTGCAGTGTCATGCAGTCTTTTATTGAGTGCATATCCCCACACACGGCACTCGCAGTTGTTTCGATTCCTTTGCCTTATCCTTTTTTAGCTTCAATTGAATTTCAGTTGCTGTTCCCATTTTTTTCGGTCGTCATGTCATGTGATCCATCTTAATACGTAAGACATTCGTCATCGGCTTTGGAAATCCCATTGTGAAATGGGCTACTCATGCGACGGTTTGTGTTGGGCTTTTAATTTGTCTCCGGCTGTGTGTGTTGCATAACATTGGGCGCCCACCACGGCCAGCTGTGCGCGTCCCGAGCTGATCGATGACGTTTCTATTTGCTGGAATATATATTCCAGACTCTATGATGAAGTGGACTATAAAAATCCTTTTAATTTAAATTGAAATTCAGCAGAGGAAAGGAGGCGAGAATAATGGAAATTTGCTAACTTTTATAAAAAGTGCAAACATACAAAATCTATTTAATTTCATTTAAGAAAGTTTTTCCATTTGGCAAATTACACAAACATTTTGCGAACATAATCAACTGAGTAATTATGACTTCTTTATGTATGTTAATTGTTGCTGTGTAGAGGTTTCTATAGTATAATCGCATAAAGATATGATGTATTTAGGATTAAAGAGAGTGCATGCAGTAAGTCAGATTGGCAGATAAGAGAGCTAAATCGATTTGGCTGCCAACACCGATCAAGATTATACGTAACGGGGGTTGGAGATGCATAAATTTGCGCAACCCCAAGATACGTTTGGATTTCTTTGTTAACCTTTTCTTAAAGGGTTCCGAAACAGGAATCTGAATCGCGATGTGTCATTGTGATTTGGCATTTTTGACATATTTGCTGGTAGATTCAGAATCGACGAGAGTGTTAGAACGTGATAAATCATGAGGGAGAGGAAGGGAAGCGAAGGGAAGGAATATTTTACTGTTGCATAAATTTTAAAACATTTCTCGGATTGGATCTTAACTCGTTTACCCAGTCAGTCAGTCAGCCAGTCAGTCGTTGGGCAGCTGAGATTACAGCAATGACACGCAAGAATATAAACAATAATATCAACAACAACAGCTACAACAACAACAACTGAACTGCACAACTGTCATACCTACAGGGTTCTTCTGTGCTCCTCCTCCCCCTCCCTGGCATACAATTTCTCATTTTTTGGTTGCGTGTCACGCGCAGATTTCTCATTTGGCCACAAATCGAACTGCCAAATGCCAAATTAATGTTGATACCAAGATGTGCGTGTTGCACAGTTGCACAAATTGAATATACGCCCGAAATCAGACAGTCAGAGAGTTACCTAATACCTTAAAGAATTATATTATCAGTGGGTTGCACTAGTCCTAATTTGTTGTGGCACTTTAAATGGTCGCACGCAATTTTCTGTCAGGTTTGCAAAACAAAATACACATGAAATTATCTCAGAGAATAATTTAATTTGCTTGCTTCTGCTGATATTATAGAAACATAGAGTCAACTTGCTAAGAAATCCTTTCATTCTCTCTTTTTTTTAGAGATTTTATGAAATTATAAAATGGTCACCTTTATTCTAAATTAATTAAAGGTCTGCTAAAAAGTGTATTAAACCTATTATTCCGTTTCTACTGTCTCAGTTATATCTCAAACATTGTATTATATCTGAACTTGACAAACCTATAGAGCTAGTAGTGGTTTCAAATAATAATATGGTCACCTTAATTTAGAAGCAACTTCACTAACATCGTAGAACTATTCAACATTGTTATGAACGGTCCTCGTCTTATTCTTCATCTAGAAGGTGCATTTAAGTAAAATTCAGAAAGAGAATGCATCAATCGAATTGGGAAGTAATATTGGATGCAGTTTAAAGGCCACTCGTAAACAGTGATAGAACTACGGATACTACAAGTACTACGTACAGGCTATTCTACAAATGTTTACGTTTGCCCGTTGGAGATGACGTCTAAAGATTTCTAAACATTTTTTTTATGGCTAATCATATGTGTCCCGTCGTCGCCGCCAACAGTCGCCCCCAAAAGTAAACCCCTCGCACACTGGGTGGTAATTGATGTTAAAGCAACTTTTCGGATTTTAATGATACACTGGCAAGTATTTTTTGAGTTATTGCATTGAGCATAGTTTGTAATAAAATCTCACCCCGTCAAGACACCGAGATGCTGATTCCAAACACAGATGAAGTATGCTACGATGCGATGCGATGCGATGTGTAGTTTTATTGTTCTGCTCGTCGATTTAATTAAGCCAGAGCAAAGCGTGCCGCCAGTGCCGATGTTATATGAACCATTTACTTGGGCGTTTATTTGTTTGTTTTAGGCGCGTCGTCATCAGTCGCCATCGGGCCTTCTTCTAATCCTCTACCCTCTCCTTTTGGATTGTTGCTCTTATTGAACAATTTCACACGTTTCTTTTGCTTTAGACTTGTGCGAGTACTATAGCGTACTATATATGCTGTTCCGTGATCTTTTAGTACGGTAATTAAAAGTTGTAAATGTTTATGTTCATTTCATGGTGACCACAAGACAACACGGCTAAATGTTTGCTCTTTTCCAATACACAACACAATCCTATCGCACATTCGCTACACCAATCGCGCAGATTTGACGAAGCGTGGGTGGTTTGTTCTGGAATCTATTTACAATAGACATTTTAATGTGCGTATTACCTTCAATTATGAATACACTATTGAATATTCAATAGACACAGTCTGGAATTTTTACAAGTTTTAATAAAATCACTTTATTTAGATCACTTTATCTCTCTTTCAAAAAGAATTCTAGACTTCTCGCTTTAAACCGTTTACCAATTAAAATTTATCAGTTTCACTCAACCTAAAAAATCAGCTAATGGCGCTAAACCTATCACGGACACACTCTGAAAGTGGGCGACGCCAAACGGTTGCTAAAAATCGGCTAAAATAGCGCTATGAGTATCCACCTCCATCTATCAGAAGCCTGCGCTGTCTGTCGACAGTTAATTGAATTTAATTGGCACAAAATGTACAAGAAACTATGGATATATATATAGTTTTAAAGCTCGTTGTGTTGTTGTGTTTTGTTTTATGTTTTATGCTCGTTTAGCATAAATTTATGAATTGTTTATTTCGTTAAGAAGCCATAACTCTCTCGCTCTAACTCATTCTTGGCCCAACTATTTATAGCGTATTTTTATTGTCGCTTGTAAATGAATGAAATAACATGAGCAGCAAAAACAATAATAAAAATGAGGGAAACTGCAGCACCAAGAAGAACAGAAACAACAACAACAAGAGCAGAAAAGCTTTTAAAAATAATTGTGGCCAGGTAACCAGGTAACCACAATCGGGGCGTTAAAAATCTGTAAACGAATGAAGCGACCCGTGCGCCGTTGCTGTTGTTGATATATTTCGGCGCCACTTGGCGGGGATCAGGCAGGTCCAGATGGTTCTCAAGTTATTATACCCTTGCAGAGGGTATATTCATTTTGAACAGAAGTTTGCAGTACACCGTATAAGACTATAGTATATATATTCTTGTTTAGGCGACTGGATCTGGCGCTTTTCGGTTGGTTATTTTAGTTATATTTATTCAATACACAATAACTAAATACATCATACATTTTTATATAATATTAACATTAAGCTACTCAAATTTAATCCACAACTTCTATCATATATAGCTATAATATTATATATGTATATACATATATCATATATCATTAACATTGGGATTTTTGTATTAAAGGAATATTGTCATGTAATATATAGCAACTTAACATATAAGTTCGATATTAAGAGTGTTAAATGTATATTAAATGTTTTCCTTTAACTAAAATCTATAAAAAGATATCATATCACCTTCCACAAAGACTTATAAAGAATCTCAGTGATTTCTTTTGTAAAGAAAGGGTATAAAACCATCGGCTGGTCTTGCTTTCTTGTTGCATGTCCTATGCCTAAATCATTTTGTGTGACAACCCGCTGACACTTGTACGAACAGCTTAATTCCGAGTTGTATCTGGACCGACCTGGACTCGATGAAGTCCATGTGGAGATGTCGAACTCACTTAACGATGGAGCAGGCTGAAGGCAGCAGCAGGCACAGTTGTAAACCGAACCTTGACTTCATATGCCATCAAGCTGCGAGTTGTGCGTGGCTTATTTAAAATTAACAAAGCAATAAAAATTCAGTCTCAAGGTAAGCGATGGGAAACGATGACAATGCAAGAAGCCCAGGAATATGGCCCTGGTGAACATTGTGAGAATGTGGCTGAGCAGAGAGTCTGACAAATTATTCAGTACGAGGCAAAGTAAACTTTTAATATTACTCGTTGAGGGGAAGTAGCTTTCTTTGTTGTCAACTGTTTGTCATGTTGGTTTTTTTTGTTAGAAATATATGTTAATTAAATATATATGTTTAATTTTGCAACATGTTGAACTTTAAGTTGTTACTGTTTTTAACAATTTGAAGTTTTAGTTTATGCTTAAAAATGTAAGGTTGGGTTGAAATTTGTATAAAAACCGAATGCAAATCCAATGCAATCTAACCAATGCAATGGTCGAAAATATTGATGATATTCTTATAATATTGTCAATATAAATAGATATAGTATATGATCACAGAGTGTCGTCTGAATGATATCCACCAATCCCACTATATTTGCATTTAAAAATCTATAAGTGATCACTTTATTCTTAAAACTAATTTCCCAATCGCAGCCAGTGTTGGTTAACTGCAGGTACTACCCATAAAAAGCGAATTAATTAATGGTAATGGTCGAAGTAAATACAATAATCACGCGCCAAGTTGCCCAGTGAATTTCTCGAGAAATCTTTATCGATGTTGAAGCCGATGACGGTGCAGGCCGGCAGGCAGGCAGGCGGGCAGGCGAAGGCAGCTTATCATATTAGTTGTAGTTGGCAAAATTAAGCAAACTCTGGACTCGGACTGGAACTCGGACTTGGGCTACTACTGCTCATGGAGTGAACTGCAGTCCATGACTTTTTTATCGCCATCGTGAGCTGCATCGACAAAGCGAAACAATGCATCGCGCAATCAGCGACACTTCATCGGCCACCGAAAAAATGCACAAAACAAAGGAATACGCCAACGAGGAGCGTAATGAGGGCGAAAATATCTTTATTTAAAAAGGTTGGAGAGCCACAGCCACAACCAGAGAGCTCTCGGACTCCTTCCAGAGAAGGCGGCAGGCAGCAGGCTTGGAGCTACCAGTCGAATACATAGGCAACATATTTGTCATTCGCATGGAACGTAGTAGGCAGCAAAAAAAAAAAGGAAAAAAAACCTCTGCCAGTGCAAATCGAATGCGCCTTAATTAGATGGGCCAATCTGGCACTGCTGCGGTACACAAAACCCGCGACTCGACCCGACCCCAGTCGAGTCGAGGCTCTGAGCGCACACGATCGGTGATACTTTTCTGGATGAGATCTTAGACTGGAGCCAGGCTGGAGATGCCTACAGAGGCTGTGGGTAAACAATGCCATGTTTACAACTTGTAGACACAGTTGCCTTTTAAATAAGGGCCTCACTTGCAATTTGGGTTAGAGCCACATCAAGGTCTCGCTGCAGCCACTAATGGCATATTTCTCATTCCAATTGCAAATAATTCTAGAGTGTAGCTTGGCAACTAATAAGATCACAGATAAGTTTCAGTTCAACGAGTCGAGAGGGTACCTAAAACTATGATCTACTGCTATACTCCAGTAGTAATAAGTATAAACAACGTGCTACCTTCTTCTGTTTGGTTTGGATACTACTTGGAATACCTTAATTAGGAACCCTCTTATATACAAGTATATAGAAGTTTTGAGTATTTTTAATAGAAATTTCTTCAGTTTATTTTATCAATAAGCCAGCAAATATGAATTCTAATGATACCTTTAACTTCCACATGTTTTAAGTGTGTTCTCAACTGTGTACCTATTATTTTTTGCAGTGTACTGCTGTATATGCAAACATTTCTTGCCCACTGTCGCGCCACGCAGCAGCAGGCACTAACTTAATTTAGTTATCTTACATCGTGTCGTTGTCAGCGCCGGCACAGTCCACAGTCGGACAGGCCGGCCCAAGAGCGATCCGCAGTTCCCATCCTTTCACGGGTGGTATGTCATGTGTTCCCCGATGCAGTGGATGGCTCGTGCGCGAAGGATTGTCGACAGACAGTGTGCCTGTTCGGCGCCAATTATACAATCGAAAGCAAGAAATGCTGAGAGATCTGAAGAGAGAGCAATGACAGACAGGTGCTTAAAGGGTCTTACTATTTGTACCTCCTGACTACCCTGTGTACCCTCTGTAAATCGCGAACCTGCCTGCCCTGCCGAGGCGCCGCACTGCAATCTGTAGAATCTGCACGAAGACAAGATTTGTAGGGCGTGATAAACTGTGAATGGTTGGGACAATAATTAGCAAATTCCTTGAGAGGAGAGGACCCTGTCAGACCCTGTCCGTACCCAATGAAATTATTGCCAATGCATTTTGGTTAACAACTTTGTAATTAATTTGTAAATCGAAACGGGCCCAGTAACATAGATAACATTGGTTGAAGGGGGATTAGATTAGTCAATACTTTATGGCACGCAGTATTGGGAAACGATCACCAGTGCACTGTCCTCTAAAGTCATCCCTCGTCAGATCGAAGAGGGCGACTCCGCCAAGATTCTTAGAGCGCACATACTGTGCCTTACTGGCCGCCGTATCTGGATCTTCATAGCTCACCCACAAGCCATGGTCGCCATTTTTATCAGGTGTGCGGAAGGCATAGGTACCGTACTTCTTAGTAGAATCACTTACACGCCTTAGGGGTGCATTAGGTCCTTTTCCATTCGAATTACCGGGATTGGGAAGCAACTTACAGATTTCAGACCAGTTTAGTTCGCCGGGAATTTTGCTTTCTGGACCAGCTTGAGCTGGACCATTAGTTGCAGCCACTAGAGGTATACCCGAGCTACCCGAGTCTGGAGTTAGTTTCCAGGCACGACCATAGGTGGCAATACCCATATTAATCTTATTGGCTGGCACATGGTGCAGTAGCCAATGATCAACTTGGAAATTCACATTGTAGTGGGACAGGCGATTCTGGCCAAAGGTATCGTAAAGCGGTGCCGTAAAGTCTGCCTCCTCGGGATTGCGTACGGGTGTTACGAAGTCAAAAGTAGCTAAATTGATAATGTCTACATGGTGAGCAATTGTTGCAGCATCAAAGTACCCTGAGGGATAACACAAAGATCAACCTTAGTCTATACAAAAGACCTAACCCACTTACAGCTGGAGTTAACGTTGGGCAGAACTGTTAAGCTCAAGAGCAGATCACTGGCCTTAAGTGCGCTGTTCAGGTTCCTAACCAATTCGCTCATTTGTGCTTTGTGCGTCTCGGCCTGTTCATCGACAATATAATCACCAGTGAAGAACTTCTTGAAGCTCTTCCAGGCCATACCAGCATCGGAATGAACCTTGCGCGGTTTATTGCGTGGCAATTGGAAGGCCAAATCGAGACCATCGAAATCAAAGACTCTCACAAAGTCCAAGGCCGAGTTAATGAAACGCATCTGTCCCTGAACTCCCGACTCCAGCAGCTTGATATACTTCTCTTCATGTTCCAGATCGCGATCGCCGCCTACGCTCAACAAGAATTTGATGTGTGGATAAATGTCTTTCAGCATCGTTACTTGCGCGAAATGGCGTCGATATATGTCTAGTGGTTTATTAATGCTTTGCATCTCGAAGGTCTCCCCATTGATACCCGCATAGCCATAGATTAAGTGGGTACAGAACTGCAGCGCCAGCTCCAAGGCGCTGAAATCAAATTTAGGTACACCTATCGAGAGTGAGAGAATTCTGTGTGTGGAGAGTTTATACAGTGGTGAGTTTAGCACTCACCTTCTCGCAGAAAGACGCGAGAGTCATAAAAACAAATCAGATTTGGTGCAGCCTGAGCAACGCAAAGTGCTGATAAGTTGAGCGTTGCCAGCGTCAATACCAAAGAGCGCATGTTGAGAGAGCTACAAGAGCGACTTAAAGATGAGAGGCGTAGATAAAAGATTCAAATTGAATACGTCCATACGTAGTGAAAAGCGAATCGAAACTGATATTAAAAAAAGGTTTTTTAAAAAGGTTGTCACACCTAGAGAGCTTTCGGACTCCTGCCAGAGAAGATGCAGCCTGTAGTAAGCCGTAGTAGCTTGGAACGGGCAGTCGAGTATATAGTCAACAAATGGCTTTGTCATTCGCATGGAACGTAGTAGAAGCAAAATAATGCACATTAAATGTGCATTATTTCGATGAGGCAGAGAAGCCCTAACACTGTCGAATTAGCGAAGAGGACCTTGTCATCTGTTGTACCCAGTGAAATTATTTCCAATGAACTTTGGTAAGCAACTTTGTTATTAATATGTAAATGTAAATTAAAAAGGGGTCAGTAACATTTTGTAACATTGATAGCATTTTTTAACATTTTTGTGGCACTTAGAGTAGTCGGTATTTAATTGCACGCAACATGGGGAAGCGATCGCCGGTGCACTGGCCACGGAAGTCATCCTGTGTCAAATCGAAGAGGGCGACTCCGCCAAGGTTCTTGGAGCGCACATACTGTGCCTTACTGGCAGCCGAATCTGGATCTTCGAAGCTCACCCACAGACCATGGTCGCCGTTTTCATCGGGTGTGCGGAAGCCATAGGTACCGTACTTCTTGGTGGGATCACTTACACGCCTCAGGGGGGCATTAGGTCCTTTTCCATTCGAATTACTGGGATTGGGAAGCAGTTGACAGACTTCAGCCCAGTTAAGTTCTCCCGGGGTTCTGGTTTGTGGACCAGCTGGAGCTGGGCCATTAGTGGCTGCCACTACAGGTATTCCCGAGCTACCCGAGTCTGGAGTAAGCTTCCAGGCACGACCATAGGTGGCAATACCCACGTTGATCTTGTTGGCCGGCACACGCTCGAGGAGCCAATGATCCACTTGGTAAATTACATTATAATGGGGTAGGCGGTTCTGGCCAAAGGTTTCGTGGAGCGGTGCTGTGTAGTCTGCCTCCTCGGGATTGCGATCGGGTGTTACAAAATCGAAGGTGCCCAGATTAATCATATCCACCTGGCGAGCAATGCTTGGAGCATCATAGTACCCTGAAGAAGGAAGAGTTAAACATTAACATCACTCAATACAAAAGACCGAACCCACTTACAGCTGGAGTTAACATTGGGCAGAACTGTTAAACTTAAGAGTAGATCACTGGCCTTAAGCGCACTGTTAAGGTCCTTCACCAGTCCGCTCATTTGAGCTTTGTGCGTCTCTGCCTGTTCATCGACAATGTAATCGCCGGTGAATAACTTCTTGAAGCTCTTCCAGGCCATACCAGCATCGGAATGAACCTTGCGTGGCTTATTGCGTGGCAATTGGAAGGCCAAATCGAGTCCATCGAAATTAAAGCGTCTTACGAAGTCCCTGGCCGAGTCAATGAAACGCCTCTGTCCCTGCACTCCTGACTCCAGCAGCTTGATGTATTTCTCCGCATGTTCCAAATCACGATCACCTCCCACGCTCAACAAGAATTTGGTATATGGATATTTCTCTTTAAGTGACATTACTTGAGCGAAATGACCTTGATTTATGTCCAACGGTATATTAATGCTTTGCATCTCGAAGGTCTCCGGATTGATGCCCGCATAGCCATAGATTACGTGAGTGCAGAACTGCAGCGCCAGTTCCATGTCGGTGAGAGAAAATTTAGCTAGTCCTATCGAAAGAGATTTAGAGAGTGAGACAGATTTGTGTGTGGAGAGTTTGCACTGTGGTGAATTGCACACTCACCTTGTCGTAGAAAACCGCGAGAGTCATAATAACAAATTAGATTTGGCGCAGCCTCAGCAACCCAAAGCGTTGATAACGAGAGCGCTGACAGCGCCAGCAGCAGAGAGCGCATACTGAGAGAGAAAGAGAGAGAGAGAGCGTACGCAAGAGAGACTTTAAGATGCGAGGCGTAGATAAAAGATCCAAATTGAATACGTCCGCACGTAACGAAAACCGAAGCGAAACTGAAATTAAAATACAAATGGCAATGGAAATGGTATCAAGCGAGCTTTGTACAGCCCCAACTTGGGGACAATAGGCTCTATACATACATCCATAGTATATACGCTGTAGTATTATCACAAGCTCTATCTTACGTGAGTAACATACATATGACGACGAGGTCAGTGAGATCACTTGATTCGGGGAATTTAGACAAAAAGTACCTCGCTCTGGCAGCGATAATTTGCGACGTTTTGGTAAATAAGATTCCGATTTATATATATTTACTGTGAAATCTAATGAGAGTTGTTTAAGTAAGAACCGAATCTCGTAGAGAATCACTTTAGTTATAGTTGTAGTCGCCAAAGGGCTGCTTATGTCATTAGCTTGTTGTAAAAGATTAATTTGCATAAAGCTCGATCCAATTTCTGTTAATTAAAAAGAAACTAAGTTACGAGTATATAAAATATATGAATATACATAGGTATATCTCTCTCCCTCTTTATTTGAATCTCTCTTGCAGTTTACAATCTATATTTTATTGAGCGCAGTATGGGATACTTGTCGCCAGTGCAGAGTCCTCGGAAATCATCGTATGCGAGATCGAATAGTGCCACGCCTCCCAGATTTTGGCTTCGTGCATAGGCTGCTTTGTTCGCTGCAGCATCGGGATCATCGTAGCTAATCCAAATGCCTTCGGTAACACCATCTTGGATCGCACGGAATGCGTAGGTGCCGAAACGCTTTGAGGTGTCGGTGACACGTCGCAGGGGTGATTCGTTGCCTTTGAGGTATTGATTGCCTGCATTTGGTAGCTTGGCACAGACCTCGGGATAGCTGAGTATTCCTAATTTCTGCGACTGAAGTTCTGGTGGTGTAGCACCATCGGTGTGGTGTACAACGGGTATACCTTCGAGACCCGAGTCCGCAGTTAGTTTCCAAGCGTTGGCATAGCTAGCCACACCCAGGTTGATCTTACTAGCGGGGAAATTCTGTTTCAACCAGTGTTGCACCTGGAAGTCGGCATTGTAATGGGGTAGTCGATTCTGGGTGGTATCTCCATATATGGGGGCAGTGTAGTCGGCTTCCTCGGGATTGCGTAGGGGCGTAAGGAAGTCGAAAGCGCCCAAATTGACAAAGTCAACAAGTCCATTCAGGGCGGGAATGTCGAAGTACCCTGCGGAAAGAGAACATAGCAAGCTTATCCAATAACTTAACTGGATTCAATTCAGTTAAGTTCTTACAAGTCGAGTTGACATTCGGAAGCACCGTCAAACTGAGTAGGAAACCATCTGCACGCAGACTATCCTTGACATCGCGGACAAAAGCCGTAAACTGTTCCTTGTGCAAGGCTGAAGTGGTGTCCACAATGAAGTCGCCCGTGAAGAGCTTCTTGAAACTCTTCCACGCAGCGCCGATCTCAGTGTGCACCTTGCGTGGCTTATTGCGAGGGAACTGATAGGACAGATCAAGTCCATCGAAACCGTAGTTCTTCACAAGATCATAGGCCGATCGAATGAAGGCCGTTTGACGAATCTTATCGCCTTCGAGCAGATCGATGTACTTATTCGGGTGATCCGGATCGATATCATGATCTCCACCCACGCTCAAGAGTACCTTGATGTGGGGGAACTTTCGCTTCAATGAGGTCACCTCGGCGAACTGATGCTTATCAATGTCCAGAACCTGATTCAGACTGTGTGCCTGATAGTTCTCGCCATGTATGCCCAAATAACCGTACACCAAGTGCGAGCAGAATTGCAAAGCGAGTTCCAGATCCGGATTTAGCAGCTTGCCAAGACCTGCAGGGACAGAGAGAAGGAGAGAACATCAATAGATAGGCCTGCATCAAGTTCCATTCTTATCCAATCTACATAACCTATAGTACCATAGTAAAACATTATCATTGACTCACAACGGGGCTCAATTTACAATAAACAAGCAACGTACACTGGAAAAAATGCTGTACTTACTTTTTGAATTGATAGAATAAAGATATTTATAATAAGTAACCGATAAAAGTATGAAATATTTATAGTAATTTTGATTGATAAACCAAGTTAAAAAGTTTAAATTATAATTAGTGAAATTTGCATGAACAACAGCGTCGCATTTTCACTTTCGCTTTTGTATTGCTTGGCAGCTTAGAACATTTCCCCACATTTCTTTGTGGTATCTACACTCTCGTCTCACTGTTCCCATCAACGCCTCCCAGAGTCATTACTCGTTGTGGTCCCCAGCTGGGCAACGCGCTTCTGCCAGTTGTCGCGCTGGACTCGCGGCGAGTTGTACGCGCTCTGCTTTTGTTTTCACACAGTGTCTGCGTGTGTTTGTTTGTGTGTTCCCAGTGGTTTGTCTAGTTTCTTCAAATCGTATTCAAATTGTTTCTAGTATTTTCGGTATGTATGATTTGTTGATACTTGTTGATACTATAAAATCGCCATACAAAGCTGTTTGTATTCGAACAACAACAATCAAACTTAACTAAGCGGACATATCAATGTGTTTGTGTTGGTGTGAGCATGTTTACGCCCAAAGAGAACTTATCACTTGATAAGCCAGTGACCCCCAGACAAGATTTTTCTACACAAGCAACTTGTGCCTCGTGTAGGCGATAAATTGAATTGAACTCAATACGATATGAGCAAAATACAACGTCTAACGAATTTTGTGAATGAGAGAAAGAATTTTGGATTTTTTGTTATTATTATATGTAATGTAATGACATATAATGTTTTATATGTCTGTAAGAACAGCTTGATCTCGGAAACTATAAGAGCTAAATCTATCATATTTGGGAGGAGTATGTCCTATTGTTTAATGTAACTAAGGGTTGTTTTAGAATTTAGCCACGCCCCTCTACGCCTACAAAAATCGACAAAAACGAAATTGCCAGCTTAATTTTAAAGCTATAAAGTTCATATTTGTGGTGTATAATAACTAATAACATTCAAACAATTACTGCACATTTAATTCCGATCGGATAATAAATAAATATGGAAGATATTTAAGAAATTATTTTACTGCTCTACCTATTATACTATATATATATATATATATATATGAGTAGGTAGTTTTCTTATTTCACTCTTACATCACTTTAACTTGTATATTTAGTATACTGCAGTATTTTGATGTCGTCAGAGTATTGTCACAGTTTTATTTATGTTTAGGCACTTTAAACAACATGAAACTTGAATGAATCTTGGCACGCAGCTAGAGTAGTTGCTTTGTTTATTTATGCTAATTACTAGATGTCTCACCAATGTATATGTATGTGTGTGTTTGTGTGTAATATCTGTAGGTTTACCTTCACGCGTATAGCTCTTTGAGTCATAGAAACAGACCAGGTTCGAGGCGCCGTGTGTGAACGTGATCAGCGCACACGTCAAGATCGAGAAGCGAAGCAACTTATTCATGTTGCTCACTCTTTCAGTAGTTGTAAAAATATATTCCGAATTTGATTCTGCTGAGGAGATCTAGACGACCGCAGCGTCGATTATACGAAATCGAACTGAAGCTCAAGTCGAAGTCGTAGAATATTAGTGCGACAAACAAAGCTTGCCACGAGCTTAGCTTGTTCATATTACGCCAAAACAAAAAGCTTACGAGAGAGAATGACACATATGTATGTGGAGTGGGAGAGCGAGACAATGGAAGAGGGAGAGAAAGAGAAACAAGTCGAGTTGAGTTTTTATTTACAATTGCTCTCGCAGTTAATTTAATTACGTAACTTGTCGTTGTTTTTTTGCTTTTCTGGGGTCATGCGAGCGAGGTTAGCAGCTATTTATTTTTTACATTGAAAATATAATTCCCTGATTACAGATCGGATGTGGAACTCTAGGTTAAGAAATGAAATAGTTAGCTGAGCGCACTATGGGGAACTTCTCGCCCGTACAAAGACCCAGAAAATCATCGTTGCTCAGATCGAAGAGAGCGACACCGCCAAGGTTTCTGCTCTTTGCGTAGGCCGCCTTGATGCCGGCAAAGTCGGGATCATCGAAGCTCACCCAGAGTCCATGTTCGCCATACTCATCGGCAGGACGTACGGCATAGTTGCCATACTTTTGGGTGATATCTGTGACCTTGCGCAGCGGTGCCTTCTCGCCTCGATATTCTCCCGTATTGTTGCGTGACAGTTTCGCACATATTTCTGGCCAGCTCAACACTCCTTGGTGGCTTTGTTGAGCAGATCCATCGGTATCTGGCACCACAGGTAGACCACTTAGTCCCGAGTTTGTGGTCAACTTCCAGGCCCGACCATACGTGGCAATGCCGAGATGTAGCTTCTGCGGGGGACATTGATGCATTACCCAATAGTTGATCTGGAATTCGGCATTCAGATGAGGCAGACGATTGTCCTCGTCTAGAAAATGAATGGAGGCAGTGTAGTCTGCTTCCTCGGGATTGCGCTGAGGTGTCAGGAAATCGAAGGCTGCCAAATTGATAAAGTCCAAGTTGGGATGCAGCCTGGGCACATCAAAGTACCCTGTAAAGTAAGGAAATTTCATCATTCTTCTACTTATATCCTGCTTATCGAGACTTACAAGTCGAGTTCACGTTGGGCAACACAGTCAAGGACAGCATGAGATTGACTGGCTGGAACGCATTCCTTAGATTCTTCACTAGTTCACTGAACTGCGCCTTATGAACTTCCGCTTGGGGATCCACAATGAAGTCTCCCGTGAATAGTTTCTTGAAACTTTTCCACACACTGCCAACTGCTCCATGAACCTTCCGCGGTTTATTCTTGGGCAACTGGAAGGCCAAGTCCAGTCCATCGAATCCATTGCGTTTCAGTAGTATCATGCTGCTGTCTATGAAGTTCTGCTGTGCTGTACGATTCGCCTCCAGGAGACGCAGATATTGATTCGATTCACCGACTGCATCACGATCACCTCCGATGCTGAGCAGTATTTTCAGATTGGGCAATGTGGCACGCAACTGCGTGATATCGCGAATATGGAACATATCCAGATCGACATTCAGGCTATACGGTTCAAAGGTATCGCGATTGAGTCCCACGTAACCATAGACCAGATGAGTGCAGAACTGCATGGCAGTCCTCAAGTGACTCATGTCCAGGTGGGATCTACTTGTGCGTTGATACGAATCCGCATCGTAGTAGCAAACCAGCCTCGAACTCGCGGCGTATGTCACGCCTAGCATGGCGATAAGCCAGAGAGATGAAAAATTCATTTTAACGTGCTCACTATCAGAGTGTTTACTGCAAACTGTCTGGTGCGGGGCACATCTTTGTATATAAGGCTGTGCTTCAACTTATTCATTTCATTCTAGAAAACCTTATCTCGTAATTCAAGCTGACGATAATATATTAAAACTCTGACTAAGTGAGCAATCACTGGAAAATAAAAACAAATGTTTACGCATTAACAAATAAACATTGCAAGACCTTGTGAAATCGACTTTGAGATACTCTGTACAAGCTTATGATACATAATCTATACAACTTTACCAGACTGTGATGTAGATCAAATATGAGTATGATATGAATTGTAACTTAATATTATACGAATGCTTTGGAATTGCTTAAAACATTTGTTATATATTCTCTTTTCATTTTATTTACCTTAGGGCCAATATAATATGCTCTGTAATAATGTATTTGCTAATATTAATACAGATATTTTCTTGGGTATTTGAAATTCGAGTGCACGCAACTTTTGTTGACTTGCCTCATAGAGCTAATGAGCTCCTCGCTCTTTGTAAAACTCCGTATGATGTCTATGCGAGCTAAATGATCTTCAAAGTTGTCTTAAAGATGATAATAATAAGGCAACCTGCTGCGCTTTGAAGGGGGCGCCCGCTCTAAATTTCTCTCTCTCTCTCCCTCTCTCTCTACCTCAGTTGTTGAGCTCGGCAGCTGTTGCTACTTGACTCAGTATGGGGTACTTAAATCATTTGAGGCATTAAATACCCGCAACAAATAATGCCAGCAAAATTTCCTCTCTCTCTCTGTCTCATTGGGTAACTAAAGTTCGGCTAATCTCGTGCGTCACAACACCAGCTACCCAGATAACTCTCAGCCATAACTCAGCTATAGCTACGCATCATATATGGTTTTGTGGACAAAGATATGACACAAGCAATTATCAACAAAGGACATGCGAGGGGACAGAGGAACAGAGGGTGCTCTGCTGTGTATGGGAATGTCTTTCACTGCCTAACACATAATACCCACGACATAATCCTCGCACGCTACTTAGCCCTGACAATGGATCTGATCACAATGTGGGGAGGGTGTGAGGGGCGTGTGCAAAGTGGCATTAGGAATGTCGTTGAGTTTGCACGCACCTCTACATAGTTTGCTATCTGTGTCATATCTGGTATTGTTCTCCGATATCAGCGGGAATCGTCTGTAAATAAAACAAGCGACCCATCTGATTGAGATTATATGTATGTTGGTCTCATTTGGAGACCCAAAATAGGTCAGCCAACAAAATGAGAAATATGAAACTTGTAGCACGCTTTTGTATTTGTACCACAACTGTGAATCTGTCAAACAAACTATCTATCTATCTATCTAACCATCTAACTAACTAATGGACTCCTGTTTGCCGCCTCGCGTTGTTGTCTGTGGGTAAATATTGCTAAAATGTTTGTTTACTTGCTTGCTTATGGCTCGAATGAAACTGGTATTTGCAAACCTCATCAGTCAATTTCAATCAATGCCAAGAAACTACACTAAGAAGTGTGAAAAACTATCGAGGCATTTGTCTTTACTTTGAGATACCCTGTTTACCAATTATGAAATGCCTCAGAATCCAATTATTATACTTAAAATAAATATTGTTATGAATATACATGAAAAGCTAATAGTGCATGGTATCTTAGTGTTAGAAGATATCCTAGTTTAAAGACCTAAATATACTTAATTGAGTTTTAATTTATTGGAGGTAACTATAGTGTAGGGTGTCTGCACTATATTAATCAAATACCTCAGTATACCGTATTCCATTTACCACAATAATAAGACAACGATTTAAATTCCAATGGGTATCTCATAGTCGATTACACGCCCACCACGCGCTTCTTACTTGTTTGCCCTGTGATAATTTGTCATTCGCTTTAAGCTTTTTATGTGTTCCAATATATATTTTTTCATAATTTCCCTACCCACTTCTCATTTTGCAATTACATTCTTTAGTTTGGCTTCATTGTGATGGAAAATTCTTTGTTTCAACTACTGCTGCCGCCTTCTCGCCCTCCTCCCCCCGCCCTTTAAGCCAGCCTGGCATAATTAAGTCCAATAATAATTTAAACAAATACCTTTGCCACTCCCCCTCCACTGTTTTACGCCCTGCCGCCTCCCACTCACCTTTCATAATTATCTGTGGCTCCTTTAGCAGCAGGTGCACAAAACCACAAAGTATTTTCAGCTGCTTCTTTCCTTTCCTTATTCAATTTGTAATTAGAAATCCACCAATTTCAGAAGATGATGGCAACGAGGCCCCTTTGCGTATTATTTGATACAATACGCTTAGATACAAAAGAAGAAAATTCACTTTTCACGAAACAATCGCCATTAGACGACGAGGCGATGGACAAAATGAAGAGTGCTTGCTGCCCAATTGATGTTCTTAATCAGTTTAGCAACAGAGTTTTTCCTATAGCACTAGTTGCAGTACCTTTTTCGAGGGTTGCTCCTCCAGCAGATTCATCATTGTCAAACTTGGCTTGACATTTTTTAAGGAAATGGATAAAAAAACACGCCGAAAATGTTAACTTTTTTTGAGGGGCTTTTCAGTTTATTTTTTCAGCTTTTTTCCCGTTTTCTGGCTTGCCTTGTCCTTTCCCCAGCGTTATAATTAGAAATTCATAATGAATTTTATTTACTTTGGCCACAGACGAAAACGGAAAAAGATACGCGATGTGACGTAAAAATGTTCCTTGACGCGCGTATTTTTGTGCAAATAAAATTAAAGCACTTCCCCCCTCGACATATTCTGAAGCAAAGGGCATATCAAATTATCAGCCTGGCCAGCCCCCGGTGCCAGGTACAGTCGCGAAAGATAAATGAGGAGGGTGTTAATGCGGCATGCAGGTATCAAAGAGACATTTTAAAAAATGGAATTACATTTTTTGACTTTTCCAGCGGGGCGGACAAATAAAGTGAAATTATAAATGAAAAAGTAAGAGAATTTAAATGCCCTTCCTTTCGCTCCACCTTTGTGGGTACCCTCAATGTATGTCATTTAATATTAATGAAGAACGACATATAAGTTTGTCTCTTCTAGACTGGCAATTAATAAATATAAATTAAGTTATTACACTACAGACAATTTCATGCCAAAAGGATTCATGACTACACCATATACGATATGCAGAGAGATATAGCTGTAATTGTAGCTGTACATCATATATTGTAGAACCTTTTTTTGCTGTTCTTTTTTTTGTTTTGGCTTTTTGCTTTGGCGCCACATGTCACCAGAAATGACCTTCGAGCGTTTTCTCATATTCATTATAAGCCTGAGTAACTGTTGTTTATTAAAGGCAAGTGGCAAGTGTCAAGAAAAAAAAAGGCTAAAGCTGGCTACGAGTTGGAGACCTCAACTTGTGTGCGCCTGGCGCCTTCTGGTTTTCTGCTCAAGTTGCGCTTGTCTCGGCTTTCAATCTCGGATTACCAGTTGCAGTGTGTGCATGAGGAACTTGGGCCTCATTTCTGATTGTTGGATTAACTTTTGGGATTCCTGGCAGGCTCTCAAGTGTCAGTGATTTAACCGAAAAAAAGTTGGTATTATAATTTAATAATATGCAATGTATATGAGAATTGAATGAACAGGCTGAAAATCATATAACAAAGGAACAGTCAGGCAGAGTACAGTAGATTCTCATCGGAGTACAAAAGCGTATTGGGAAAAAATATACAAAATAAGTTAAATAAAACAAATAGCACAGCAGTGTATAGATTTCGATTGTAAGATACCCTCTAATTGTGTAAAGTAAACATCAAATATGTATAGCTTAGTGTTATACTATACTCTATGCTTGCCATATTGTATAGGTTTAATATACCCTACTCACTTCATGCAAATATACTCAGGGTATACGTCCAATAAGCACATGAATTTTTAATTTCATATTTACCGCGGGATAAAAAATGTAATTAATACAGAATAATAACAAATTAAATGGTTTGTAAATAAATTACACAAAAAACCAACCATGGCGCCGCTGTGGTCATATTAAAATAGGAAAAAAGAGCGTTAAACCAAAAAGGCTTCATCGCCATGTGGTATAATAAAATACCCAATAAAATTCATATACGTATTGTATATACATATATTTCAATTTAATCAACCCTATGATAATTTCGCGTTATTAAGTAACCATTCGAATAGGACAGGGACTGGCGCTCCGCTAAGTTCCACTTAACCCTACAGCCGAAAATTAATATAATATTTTTGCTCAATTCTCGACAGCAACCCCAAATTGTTGCATCGCATCACGCATGGTGTAGCGCCCTTAGCGCTACAGGGCAATACTGTGAAGTTGATGCTTTCTATTTTTTTATGCAAATGCCGAGGTCTCCGAGACTTAAAACCTAATTCTATAACTTGAGCAGCAACCCTTTACGCATTATTCGTAAATCTTAAAATGTTTTCTTTAGTGTGAGCTTATTATACTCTACTAAAGAGGTAGCATAACTCTCTCAAGTGTTATGGCATGTGGTACAGATGGCAAACCTAGTATACCCTAAACCAAGAGGACCTTATCATATAAGAATGCCTCTTTAATCTCCTCCTTGATCTTTTAAGTTCATCGTTCTATTGAAGTTTAGTAGCTGTAGATTAGAACCTTCCACTTTATGATATCGCTGCTAGTACATTCTACAAGCTTCTCTGTAAATTTGTAAGTGTATTCTATGTTCACTTTCCTTCCATTTCCTATTACTTCCAGTATTTTAATTGTTAAGTTTACATTCGACCTCAACCTTAGTGCAGTAGACAGTCCAAATGTCGAATCCCAAAGCGAAAACCAAAACATACCCCCCTTCTACCCCGTGAGGAATGCAGGAACTCTTGGCCGCAGTCAAAAACTTTTACAAAATAATGTAAAGTTTTCTCTCTGCCTTAGAACGAAGAAGGAACAGAAGCTGCTTTTGCATTAAATTTCTGTGTAAATGGATTTTGCTAATGGATCCAATAATTCATTTAAAAGCTATGTACTTTCTAGATAGACCAAATGCTGTTTGCGCCCAAGGTATACTGAGTAACATTGAATAACTTGCATAATTCTCTCTCTTTCTCTCTCTCTCTCTCCCGACGTGAAAGCTAAGATACGAAAGCTGCTCGTAAGTAAATAATGATTGGGAAGGTGCTATAAAGTACTTTGTAGTCGCTCTGAGTGGGTGGTATTATTAATGTTCTTAAGCATTTCGATTTATAATTACTTATTGTATGCTGCACTCGCTCTAAGTCACAGTATTTAACTCTGTGCACATTTTGTTAAATACTTTTCTCTTCTGTTATTCTACACTTACGCCAGTTTAGTATTTTAAAAATACCTTACCTTGATATTATTTGTATAACGAAACTATTCTGGTTATTTATTAAAAATCCATTCAACACACTGACAGCAAATAAATAATAACATATTCGATGAAGAGTAGTAGACTGTTAGCTACCCTGCATATTTTGTGGCTTATTTTGAATTTATTAATATTAAAGATTGAGTTGGGATTTGAAAACAGTTTAAAATGTAAACATATTATAAATATATCTGTCATGTTTATCATATCCCTCTCGCCTCGGAATGCTGGGAACACTTTCGGTAGTCAAATTGGGAAATTTTCATAGTTTTTTAATACAGTTTGATAGCAACTACTTGACATGAATTTTACAGGGTATATATGCCAATATGCAGATATATTCATGTGCTACACATGCAAGAGAAAGGTAAAATTGCCAGTTAACTTGGGAAAGCAAAACAGAAAAGTTTTTGCAGCGCGTGCCCACTGTCGGCATGAACAATGGGCGGCACTTTGTCTTTTGTTTACAAAACAAACGCACAAGCTCACGCATTGCATACACGCACATGCATATGTGTATGCAAAGCATGTGTGTGTTTGTGTGTGTGAAAAAATCACAGCCGCATAACGAAGGTCCCTTTTTATGCGCTGCTGTTGGGGGCGCACGGACATGGAGAGTCCCCTTCTATAGCATAGTAGTGGAGGGAGTTAAGGGGGGCAGCTGACCATTATTTAGCTTAATTATTTACATGAGTAAACAGTTGAGTTTTATTCTGCAGAGGAGATGCCTCTACTGTTTTTGTTGTTGTTGGGCTTGCGTGTAAACGAACGACGCGGAGATTTCATATTTTTATATCGGCCTAGGAGGAAGGTAGAAAGGATATATTGGCATGCCGATGCACTCGCTTGTCTCTCTGGCTGTGTGTTGCTACAGGGTATGAATGAAACGCATATATTATATATGTATTTATACTATATATTTCCCTATATATGTTCTTGTGCTGTAGACAGATATGAGCGTTAGTAATTTTTTTCGACAATCATTCATTTCTTTGCACATCTGTCTAAATTCGTCCATACATTACAAGGGCTATCTCCTCGTTGATCATTAGCTTTTATATTTTTAAGCACATAATGTTGTAATTACTATAAAGGGTATCTTCTGGTCGAGCTTTGTCGCAAAGAGAGACAACTTATCTGTATATTCTCCATTGCTCTCGCTGCGGTGCCCTCAAATTAAAGTGTGTGTATCTGTGTGTGAGGGTATGTGTGTGGGAGGTAGAATAAGGTGAGTGGGAGCGGGGAGCGGGGAGAGGGGGTGGCATATGAGCACACTCGTGTAAATAACCGCAAACGCGGCGGAAAACGGTCAAAAGCACATTTAATGGGTCGCTGCGTGCAAAGATTGGAGAATGGAGAACGAATGGAGCAAGAGGGGGAGAAAAACTTGGTCAAAAGGAAAAAGGCAACAGCATTGTGGGTGAGAAACGGTCGGAAATTGCTTGTAAAATATATATATATAACTACATACGAACGTCAAACAAGCCACTAAAGTCTTTTCCAGCAGCAAATCAAAGGACAAGAGAAGAAAGTCTTCAGGTACAATCGGAATATTTCGATTTGCAAAGGAACAGAACTTTGAAACTACTTCTTGGCCTGAATTAGGGAAATGTTTTAGAGTAAGAGATTTCTAAGATGAGATATACGATAGTGATCTTGATCAAGAATATATGTATATACTGTGGAGATAATTCTTTAATGTTTTAATTATTATATTACGCTCTCAATTTGCTCTTCAGTTTGTACAATGTGTTCTCTCAGCTCTCTTAAGCGATAGTGACGCTCTCTCGCTCTTTTGTGTTACACATCACTTATCCTATCGATAGGGTTTCTGATAACTATATAAACTTACGATAGTGATAACATAAGACTTAACATAATAGAGTATAACTTAACAATATTTTCTATACACCTTCTTCTGGCTTTTATAGAAGGTATTTACTTATTTCTCGGGTATCTCCTAGTTCAACTAATGTATCATTTTGTTCCTTAATATAACCTCGGGTTCATCTTGCAGTTGCTCTTGGGTCTCATCTTCTTTAGGCCCAACTGCAATGAGTTGACAACCTTACTAATATGTTGAATACTTACTCCTTTACTAAGACTAGAACAACACCTTATATCACTAAAAAATGGATACACTAGTACACAATAATATTAACCTTATAGTGTTCAGAGCTAATACTTTCTAGCCGCTGCACTGAAAATGGCGTCGTAATTGGTATTTGGCTGCATTTGCATATTCTGCACTGAAAGGGTAGCAGAAAGAAAAGAAGGGTAGCCCAAAATGACCGCCAGAACTAAAGGCAACTATTGCGAAAATGTCAACCATGAGGAGCGCAGCCATTAGCAGTTGGGGAACAGGTAACAGGGGACAGGGGACCACAATTCGCGATTCGCGATTCGTCTAGCCGGGTGAGTCTGGCCGAGCCAAGGCAGCCAACCAAAGTTAGGTTAGGTCCGGCAATGGCGCTCTGTAGTAATTATGCTGTAGAGCAAAGCAAAATAATTACTTGATCGTAAATGATATTATTATTTTGTCGGCCCAGGCAGGCAATGGAAGTGTGAGAGGCGTGTCCCGGCCTTATGCGCTGCATGCAACTGCAAACGAGTGAGGAGAGGTGGTAGATGAAGGGAAGAGGAGGGGGAGAGGAGGGTCGACAATGATGGTTGCCATTAGCCAAAAGTGCATTGCATTCGTCAAATTTGCATATGCACAGGATACACACACACAGAGAGAGAGAGAGAGAAGGAGGGAAAGCCTCGCTGTTAGTTTCAGCCATGTTCCTTCCCCCCTCTCCCTCTCCCCCTCTCTCACTCTCTGTTCCTCCCGTCGCGACAGTCACAAGTTAATTACCTTTTCGTACATTTTCGATGGCCGCGCTCACACAAAAATGTTATTTATTTCAGTGCATCCTCTCTCCCTCTCCCCCTCTTTCTCTCTCTCTCTACCTTCCAACTATATACACTATATATACCTGTATATATGTAGCTGCCTCGCGTCCTCATTGGAGTCCTCCTCTGAATGCGTTTTCGCATTTCACATTTATATGCAAATTGATGTTTGCATGCTGAAAATGTTGCTATCGCAGCCGGATCCATCGAGCTCGACGGCGCTCGACAAATGATGAAGGACTATTGCGCGAGTGGCTGGCCCCCCATCCCCCTATCCCCTCTAAATGTGGCACTGCCTGCTGGCCAGTTTCTGCTGGCCGATCAGGTATGACATCGACATCGACATCGACCGACATTGGCTAACAAATCCATTAGCCAGCGGGGCTCTGTGAGTTCGCCATTGTTGTTGTCGTGTGTGCCAGTGTGTGTGTGTGTGTGTGTGTATGTGTGTGTATGTGTGTACTTGTAAATCGTTTAGCATTTAATTGGAACAAGTGACAAGTCTTGTGAATCTAACCAGAGATCCATTGCGAACAGGTTTATATAGAAATAGGACACTCGGGAGAGAAGAGAGTGGCAAGAAAGTGCAAAATAGTCAATGAAATCTTCAATATATTGTATGTGAAATAATAAGTCTTTATATATGTTTATTATGAATCTTTTCTTATAGATATGCCATCGAATATTCGATTTATCTGTATAAAATACTTTGCATATAGTTTTTTTCAGCAATAATATTTATTTCATGTGATCATACTATTTTATATGCAGGACAATTATCAAGGTATTGTATTACGTAACATCTCTATACGATCTTTAAATGTTCTTGAACTCAAGCAGATGGCTTAATTTCATAATTACTATACATAAAAAGGTTTAGCTAACGAATATATATATTTATATCCTCTCTATAATATTACTTCACTCATTCTAAAATTGTTAGATCTCAAATATGCGCAGAATTTTATTAAATTTCATTTCTTCCATATACTTAATATTTATATTATATTATATACCTTCAGCCTAATGAAAATCCCCAATATTATACCAAGTTTACAAGCAGTTTACCCTCAATATGTTCAGCACCTTTGCAGTCAGTAATATTATCACAGATCTGGCAACAGTTCAGTTATTGTTCCGCTCCACATGCGTATTGAACACTTGAGTCCTGGCAACAAAACATATGTATTAATTTTTTCAAAAGGGGGGTGTGGCCAAGGAGGGGCAGCCACCCAAACAAACACTCGACGCTTTTGTTCTTGTTGATGGAATTATTTGTTCGCACATTGTCAACTTGCTGACAACCCACTCAGTGCGGGCCCCACTCCGTCTCCACCTCAGTCTCCTATCTGGAGTGTGCATCGCACTGTATTATACGAACAACCCCTACACAGTGTGCACACACTCACACACACAGTGGCATGCAGAATGCATTTCGGCCTGGACCAGACAGGGTTTTTTGACTCGGCTCCATCGTGCGTCGTTATCTTTGCAGTCATTGCATAAACCAGCGACATTTGCAGCTCGCATCCGTTTCAGCCACGCCTCCCCCTGCACGCCCCCGCTGCTCCAGGTATTTGGTTACAGTTTGTGAATTTTTCGTAGACTCCTCCCCCCTGCCCCCTGCCCATGACCCAACGAACTGAGCACTTGAACAATGAACCGAGCAGACACTTCGCTGCAACTGCTGCAATTGAGAGACCACACAGGGACCTCTACTGGCTGTGCATGTGTGTGTGTGTGGATTGCAGTTTTGTTGGCCACAATGTATCATCGGAGCGGAGGCTTTTGTGAGGCTGTCATAGACAGAAATTCGTTGCATGCGGCCCCAAAACAAGACATCGACTTGATTTGCAACTTCATTAAGTCCAGGGGCAAAGCTTTTGTCTGTGAGGAATCAGATCTGAAATGGCAGAGGGGCATCTGAACGGGAGAAATGGCAAAGGGTTTGCTATAAATCAAATCAAATTGCTTTACTAGCCATCGCATTGCTGATCATATTGTGAATGTGCAACACGGTTTAATTGCTTTTAGATACGCATCCGATAAGAATGCAATTTCCTGTTTATACCTTCAAGATGCACAAGAAGCTGTCTAACCAGTCAAATGAAAGAATCAAGCAACAATCTATGGCTTATAATGATCTGTCATTAATACATTTGCATCAATCAATCAATCTTTGAAACAATTGGAATATTATAACAATTCGATAGATATCCTTGGATTTATTGTGGAACAAGTGAGACTTTTATATATTTCTATCTTATAAAGAAAACTTATAAATAGCTTAAGTTTTCCTATCTAATAGATGAATATCATAAGTTATCTTTTCAAGTTAGATATCAATAGATTTCTTATTGCATATACAATAGATGAATATATTTAGGTTTTCCTATCAACAGAATAAAAGACTTCAATATTTTTAAGCTTTCCTTTCTAATATATACATTTCTAAAGTTAATATATAATATAAATATGTATATAGATGAATATCATAAGTATTTTTCATCAATTGCATAAATATTCTTAGATTTTTTATTGATTATATTGTAGATTAATATACATTTATAGGTTTTGAAATTAACTGAATGAATGTCTTCAGTTTATTAATGAAACTTAATAATAGGTTTAATTTTCTTATCTAGAACATGAATATTACAAGTTTATTTGGAATAATAAACAGATAAACATCTGAAGTTGTCTTTCAACGTGGATGATCCTTTTGTTTTCCATAACTGTAATAAATACTTTTAGTTTCTTGTCACGTTTTTGAGTATATTGAGTCTTCTTCCCAGAACCTTAATTTGTATATAACAAGTAGATAATTTCAATAAATGAGTATCCTGAAGTGCAGGTTTACTGGCATATGCTTAAGATATATAATTTACAAGGAGTAATCAACTGGCTAAGACCTTCAAACAGTTTCAGCAGGTGCAACAGGCGCTGCCTACATTGTTATATATTCCAATATATATATATATATATATGTATACATAATATATATAAAACATATTGATGTCATGCCAAAAGCACATTTCAATTCAATTAGTTGTTCTGTTCTGTTGTAAAAGCTCTGGCGAAAAAGTTGTTAAGTAACATTTTCCCCCTTTCGCATAAGCCGCATAAATTAATTATAAACAAGCTACGTCGACGACGACGACGACGATGACGGACTGACTGACTTAACTCTTTGGCAAATTCTTCGCGAGTCTAACAACCCCAAGCGAGGGGGTTTTTTCTATCTATACATCTAAAATCAGAGCAACACAAAGGTATAAATCGATTAAAATTGCTGTCATTTTAAACTTGGCACATGAAACAAAATACTTCGAGGTCGAAAACGTACGACTGGGCCGAGTAGGGGTTAATGCGTGGGAGAGACAGCGCATGGGAGTGAGGGAGAAAGGTAGAGGAGAGAGAGGAATGGGATTGGGGAACATACATATGCTCGCATTGAACAACCTTTTGATGGGGCTGAGTTGCTGCTTGGTTAATGGGAAATGTTTTCGATAAACGAAGGATTTGATTTCAACTGAAAAAAAACAGAAATTGTTAAAAATTATTAATTAATTAAATAATATAATTAAATAATTAAATAATATATTTAATTGCCTCGATAAGTCTTATGAATAAAAGTGCATCATCATTTTGCCTCCTCTTGCCTTCTACAGCAGATTGTTTACATTGTAAGTATGTCTGGGTAACATCTTTATATTATATTATATATATATATATATATATTATACGATATATTATATATAATTTTGCATATAAATAAAGTTTTTCCTTAATAACTAATCGTCTCATTTAGCAATATAATCGCCTTCGCTATAATCACCGCCAATTCAGCACAATGTAGCATCTGTAAATTAATAATTTAAGTGGACTTCCTTGTATGTATGGCACATGTATCCATCCGTCACGCCCCGTTCACAGAGATAGAGGGAGAGGGAGATAGAGGGGAAGAGAGCCAACTAGTAATATCTCGCCTATGAGGCTCAACACTTGCGACAACTTAATTCTTACAAAACATGCGAATAAATGCAAGAATCCGATGGATGAAAATGGTCTTAGATACTTGTTGCAAGAAGTTGCAAGTGTTGCAAGGTTAACCCTGAGAACTAATTGAAATGAACAATGAAAGTTGCAACCCAGGCAGTGCCCCACAGGGCTGCCACACACACGTTGCGTGTTGTGCCTCAGTTAATGCGAAATGCACTAATGAATTTTTAATTGTTCAAGGGGAAAAAGAACTCAAAACTTACAATCGAATAAGGTATCGATATGAAATTGAAACTACACGCATAGCAACAGCCACGCCCACCGCCCACCTGCCACAACAAGTGGCATTGCCAGCCACATAAATAAATTGCCGGCAATTACGGCGTTAACAAGTTTTATTGACTGACTAAATGTGCCGCAGCTCCCCAATTGGAGTCAACAAGCAGAGCCCAAGCCGGACCCAGACCCACATCCAGATCTAGAGAGAGGGTGGGAGACCCGTCCCGCCTGACCAGTGGCAAAATTGTTGCTGTCCTTTGGTTTGCCCTCGCAGGGACATTTCATGGTCTTGTACAAACGTTTAAATGTTTGTTAGCCTGCCTGTTACTTCCCTTCCCCCTGAACCACCTCCTCCTCCTGCTCATGCCTGCCAAATTTATGTTCGCTTTGCCGCCGTCTGGCCAAGTCTTTTTTTTGTTTCGCGCTGAGGGTGTCTGCCCTTTGGGGACCAACGGCAGAACAATGAATAATACTCCACACACAATCACAGTCACAATCACACGCAGTCCTGCTCTGATGATGCCTGCGCCAGTCGAGTCCATCGTCGCCCCATTTATTCCGCCAAATCAATCTTCTTTGATGCCGACTCTGACCATGCCCATGTCCATGTCTATCGCTTCGACACTCTGTTGCATTTGAAATTTATTAGCGAAATTCGTTGTGGAGACTCCACATACGATATATGTATGAATGTATAAGTATGTACATACATATGTAAGTATATTACTTTTTAATACGCAAGATCTTTCTGCAAAATATGTATAATCTCAATAACAAACAACTTATATTAAGTCATTGTTAAAGTCCCTTATTCTTTTATAAATATTTCTCCAAAGGGTACATAACAAAAATATATATATACTTGCATTTCGTCTGATTGTTCACATGACAGCTACCATATATGATAAAGTGGTCTTATTTTGATGAAATTTCGTTTGCATATTATATATATGGAATTAGTTCTATTTAGTAAATTTGTACAACTATCTTGACGATAGTTTGTATGGCAGCTATACGATATATAGCTCCGAATCGGCTCTTTCCGATATATATACAGCGTGAAGCAATAAGCAGAATGTTAACCAAGTTTCAGCAGGATACCTTTTAAACTTAGTCTCTTGTGCGTTGCAACAGGCGGACACACGGACGCGGCTAGTTCGATTCGTCTTTTGATGCTGATTCAGAATATACATATCTTTTTTATGGGGTCGCAGATATTTCCTAAGGTGCATCTCAAACTCCTGGCCAAAATGAATATACCCACTGGAAGGGCATAAAGATACGTTTAATTATAGCCAGCAACTAACAGACGAGCAATATATATTCATGAATGCAAAGAGTATCTAAGAGTATTTATACTCCCAAAAGCAATCGTAGCATTACAAAGTCTCACATTTTATTCTTTTATTTGCTTACACATTCTTCATTTATCACTTCAACACTCTGTTGCATTTGAAATTTATCGGCAATGCGATCTGTGTCCTTAATCATATGTGTTCATCTTATTAAGTACGATTTTTGGCAGATATATTTGGCACGTTATAAAGCCGATTAACATGACAAAAAAAGAAGGAAATCTTGGCGAAAAGTACTCGGTAATCGCGCGTTTATTTGCGACGACAACGACGACGGCAGCCAATAAAAAAAGATAAAGCAGCGAGTGCGGCTCATATCACCCCGATTCGGGCACATGTGTGCCTCCTGTGTAACGGTCTCGGGTGGGTTGGCAGGTCACCAGGCAGGGGAGTGGGGGAGGGTGAGGCAGCACAAGGAACAGCGGAACGCGCTATCAGCATATGCGGTTTAAGTTGCGGTTGACATTTATTTCACGCACCATTGCACAAATAAATGCGTTGCGGCTTGCCATTTGGACCTTGATTAGGGTGAGGGGAGGTAGTGGGGGACAGGGCAAAGGAGGAGTGTAGGCAGTAAGGGGATGGGGGCGGGGTGTGTGTGTGTGTGAGACAATAAACAACGCTGATAGTCGAGAACATGTTACGAGGATAAAACGCGAGAATATTCATTGAGCATCATAATGAAACATAATCTAGCCAGAGTGGGGAGAGAGAGAGGGAAAGAGAGAGAGGAAGAGAGAGAGAGAGAGAGAGAGAAAAGGAAAGATAGATAGAGCAAGAATTGTACTACTTTCAATTCTTCTTACTCTTTTAAATTGTATTATAGCTGATATAAAGCCGATATAAAAATAAAAGGAGGGATTTGACATAACTTTATCTGCTCCTTCTAATTTAAAGTTATGTCTCTTCTTTCTCTTCTTTTTTTCAAAGAATATCTTTGGATATGAGTGTAGACTGAGTATTATTAAGACTGAAACATGTGTATCTATTATATAAATACAAGCTTTTTATACTCCAATCTTTCGCTGAGTTAGTTCACACTTTGCGTATCTTAAAGATACATAAGAAAAAAGCCAACTTTGTCTGACAATCAATAATATTTCTCTTTATCTTATTGATAGTTGAGTGGTATCCATTTCGATCTATAGACACCCTACAATTACCTTGTGGTTTCCATTTTTTTTTCTCTTGCAAAATAAAACATAAATTAAAATTCATTTCACACTCAAAAGTCTTATATAGTCGTTTACCATCTGCATTTCTTGTTTTCATTCTTTTTATTCTTACTTTATTTTTGCATGTCTCTCTGTGTCTCTCTCTTTCTCTTTCCCTTTTCCCCGCATTTTTCTCGATTTTCGCCAGCTCTTGAATAGCATCAATTAAAATTTTAGAGTACGTGACAGGAATTTCAGATGCATCAGTCAAAAGACTTTGCAGCCAGCTACACCAAAGATACAACAACAACTACAGCAAGACATCACACTAACACACATACACACACAGATACGCACACACACAGCGTATAAAACTAATAATACTTTGAAGCGTAAAATTAAAATTTGTAGTAGGAAAGGAAGCATCGCATCCATCGACAGTGCCGAAGTGTAGAAGCCTCTGAGATTCCCTAAAACAAAAAAAAAGAAAGAAAAGGAAACCGGTCAAACTTGAGGGCGTTGTCAGGCTTTGGCAACAACAACAACGACGCGAAAAATTGGAAAATGATTTACACATGTGCATCAAATTTGATGATGATAATAATAAAGCGAGAGAGAGGGAGAGAGAAAGAGAGACTTAGAAAGAGTACTACGGTACTGCTAAAGCATTGACCTCAGGTAGAGAGAATTTGTTTTTATCGAGCTTCAGGATTATACTTAAAAATATGGTAATCAATTTTTTAACTTCTTGTGTCTGTCCTCAGTTTTATGAAATTTTAATGTTGAATTTGAGGGATTAAAATTGAGGATTCGGCTATAATTTAATGTATCTGAATTATAACTAAAATTTAAGAGCCTCTAGCAGAACATTTATTTAAGAATATTTTAAAGTATTTAATAATATACTATAATATAAATATAAATATAAAAAAAGAAGGAAGGAAAGCATTTTTAAATATTTATAAATCTTAATTATATTTTATTATTATATTATTTATTTTGGAATTGTTTTCAAAGTGTTGTAAATATTCTCAGAAAGCTTAAACTGAATATCGAATTCTTTAGTTCTTAAAACAACATTATAATATACAGAGTCTGTTATTTATATTATTTACTATATAAAATATATCTTCTTTTTCTTTTTCTCCTTTTCTTGAGCGACATTTTTCTCAGTTTACCCAAGTTCAACAGCCCAATCTTGTAGGTTTTTGGTTATTAAAGCCACATCTTTTTATCATGAAGAAACCTAATCTAACCTTACTAAGCTGCCACTTATTGATAGACCAAATGGTAGTTAAACCACTTATGCACTTATAAGACTAGCAAAGTCAGTAATACTGTCAATTTTGTTAGGATCTGCAAGTAATCTCTTTCTCTCTCTCTTTCTCTTTCACTCTCTCCTATACTTTCCTTTCAATTAGCCAAATGATTGAGCGTATTTTGATGTAGCCACACATGCGTTAAGCGTATCGTACTAGTTGCAAAGCTAACTCTGGCTGGAATTGAATCGTTAAACCGTTAGAAAAGTATCTCGCATATCCCAGGGAATGAGGGGAAAGGAGAATGAACATTTTAATTGCGTCCCCACTCGGCGAACTTGCGCGTGTGTTGACTTTAATTGTATGAAAAAGCAAAAACATTCTAATTTACACCCAACCATGTGAGAGTGTGTGTGCGTGTGTGTGTGCGAGTGTGGAATGTGATAGTGTAATTATTATGCGGTGTTAGGTTTGCACAAGCAGCGACGCGTCGGCGAAAGAGTTGATAGAGTTGCCATACCCCGTGAATGTTGCCTTGGCAAGATTAGAGGCAGCTTAACCGACATAGACCGTTTCCCCCACCTTCCCTGACTCTGCCTTATCCCCGTCGCCTTTGCATACGCACATTCGTCCTGCCCGAGCCCGGCCAGAGTTGCATGTCGGCAATTGGCATAACAAAGAGCGCAATGTGTAAATGGAAGTTCCACACACAATTCCCTTTGTTAGCCCTGGTAATTAAGTTGACAATCCATCATCATACATCATCATCAGCCTGCCGAGGGAATATTTACAAATTCCTTTCCTTTTTTTTGCTTTTGTATGCTGTGTTTTCTAAATTTGGCTCTGGCGCCTTTTATATTTCATCTGTGATTGAGGTTTTCTAATTTTGGCAATTTGTAAAATGAATTTCAAATGCGGCACGCGAGGAATATCATAAAAGAATTAACGGAAAAGGGCGAAAATCCTACGGAGTAATTCACTTATGATATGCCGTACGGAATGATCAATCGGAATAAAACATATTATGAAGGGATTAAGGGGAAATCAAATGCAACTATATGATAGGAACAAATGAAATGTGGAATATCGTAATGAAGTTATCGAAAAGAAGAAGTATAAATATCTAATCTTAATTAGCGAATTGAACTTATCAATTGCATATTAGAATTTTCGAGTAATAAACATTGTTTATAGTTGATTTACTAAACCAACTATACTATAATATATATACTATATTATAATAAATATATATTCTTGTTTTTTTCATTTTACAGCACCTGTTATATCTTATAATTAAAGAAATTAAATAAATAAAATAATTTACCTTTATTATCATATACTAAATACTACATTAGATTTCAAAACTCTGTTTGTGCAAAATGTTGTAAATATTATATAATTTTAATAATACTAGTTTTTAGATGTCTTGTCTTACAAATTCTTTTCTTCTAATATTTTTCCTTATAAACTCTTTTTGCATTATATGAAATTTTATAAGATAGAATTACTTTAAACTAGGTATATCATAATTATCTTAATGTTCAAATACAATGGAATTAATTGGATATCAAAATCTCTATTCACTGTAAAAACTTTATCTAAATATGCTGCTTTTGTTATGTACCATAACCACATTTTAAACATAAGTTAGAACCATATAATACTGATATTCTTTTCCACTTCCCTTCGCCATTTTTTTGAGTCCACCCTTTTTCCATCTAGGGGTTACATTGTCAACTCTTTTTGCACAATATAGCAAAACCTTTGTTCTTACTTCCTTCGGTACCCGTTTTGCATCAGGGGGGTTACGATTTGCAGGTAAAAAATGCAAAATGATAGAGCAGAAAGCAAGAAAAAAAACCGAAGCATTACGATAAGGATCTATGTGTGTTTGTCTCTTTATATCTGTGTGTGTCTGTGTGTGTGTATGTCTCTAAACTCAATTAGCATAAAGTGCAATCCATCATAGAAAATGTCAAAAACTGCTGAGCAAAGTTTTCACAAGTCACAAGTCAGTCCGGCAAACTGATAAAAAAATTAGAACCGTCGACAGGGGATGGCAATGGGATGAATGAATGGAAATATGGGTAGGGGGAAGGGGGAAAAACAAACCGATAGAAGGCTGGAAAATTCGAATATATTAAATAAATATGATAATAAAGTTGGGGGCTCCAAAGTTAGGGTTGCTTGCCAAAAAAAAGAGCAGCAGCAAAGAAAAGAAACTATAAAAAGTATGAGGCACAAATAGGCGTGGATGCCACGCAAGGTTTCTGCATACCCCCACCTTTTCCTCCCCCTGCCACACCTTGTGGTATCGTAAAAATAGTTGCTGGGTGTAAGAATTTTTGCATGTGTTTCTGTGTGTGTGTGACAGCGTATCTACGGCAGTCGAAAGATTTTTATTGCATTATCTCAGGTATTTATGGGCTTCCTAAGCTATAAAATGCCCCGCGTGGAATCCCAAAAAGTTGTAGAAAAATCTTAGCCAAAGCATGTGGCAGTTATTACATGATATAGAGAGGGGCAGAGGGACTGGGGGAGTCTTATAAATATTCAGGTGAACTGGGCTAGCCTTTTGTCTGCTTTTGAATTATTGTCACTTCTCTGGCCAAACATGGGCGGGGCCTTGTCCTCGGCCTGTTCCTGGTCCTGTGGTCGTAAACTGGCAACAAAAGAAGCTAGCACAGGATATGGTCATGGTAGTGCCGTATGCAAAGGACACTCACATAAACCACATTTGGGCAGAGCCACAAAAAACGCATGCACGGCACCAGGACGTCGTTACACATATCACTTTGGGGCGCAAAATAATAAAATCACAAAAAAAAATATATATATTGTAAATTTTACAGTATTTCAAAGCATACAGAAAATGAGTAAGTTTCTCTGTGAGAATCTGGCGACATTGTTGGAAATTATATACTATATGTTAGTATATATTATATTACTATATATATTTATATATTATATTACTATATATACAGTGTTGGAAACAATAATAGAAACAGCACTTGCAGCTGGATGAAAATATAAATTGTTTATTATTTATAAACACTATATGCATGAAATTAGTATCAAATACAAGGCTGATAACTGTTCCTTAAAATGCAACCTGTTTCAGCTCGATTTGACTTTTGATACTTTGGTAATCTTGTTATAAATTTTTGGATTTAATGCCTGTAATTCCTTTCTTTTAATACTCCTCACAAGTGCTCTATCAGATTTATTTTTATTAAATTTAAATTTGATTAAATTTTTGATCTTGCACTCATTTGTAGGCATACTTGGGGCGTTTTTAGGATCTTTATAATGCATAAGCCCCCGAAATTTTTTCCTCGGCATATGATATGGAAATTATATACTATAGTACATATACATATATTTATACTAAAAGTATACTATGCACTATTTGTATAAACTTTATTTATATTTAAAAAATCTATACTGTTCTGCAATTTTATACCCATAGAAAGGCTTAAAAGGCGCATAGTAACCTTGTTTAAATGTACACACATAACATCTTGAAACATGTTCGTCTTATTCTTAAATCTTATCTCGATAATTGTATTAAATGTAATTTAATGTAATTTAATGCCAATATATTGGATTATGGACTTAGCTTATGAATTACTATTTTAATATATTTATACTATCTCCGATATTGATGAATTCGCAGACTTTAAAGTCAATTGTCATTTTAAATATCAATAAAAAACCTTTCATAAGCCCCGACATTAACCAAATAAAATGTTTAAACAACGTTATAATCTGAATAGAAACAAACAAGTTAGGCATATAGCACAGTAACATGATATTATGTACATATAATATTATTAATTCTTTTGTAGCTAATTCCTTTATTATTCATTTATTTACTGTTCATTCTTCAATAGTAAATTCTCAACAGTTTTTAAAGCATATAAAGAACATTCAAACACTTCCACTGTTTACTTTGTTAATTTGCTAAAATGCAAAAACATCTTTGTGAGGTTATGTCTTGTTATGCGATGTTACCGTGTATCTTTCAGAGATTTTTACTACAGTTTGTCGTAATTAGCGATGTTTCCGCTTGTTTAATTGCCAAACAAGGCAACGAAAACAGGAAACAAGAAGTGAAAATGATAATCAGTCAAATTTATAAGCAATTTAACAAGCAAAAATGCAAAAGCGAAGAAGTTTTGTAATTTGCACTTCAGAAAGATCAAAAAGATCTGAAGAGAATTCCTGCAGATAATAATAATTAAAACTATGGATCGATTGTACCACCGGCAACTACGAAATTAATTGTGCAAAATTGGAAAATCATAAATTAATATGAAATGTTGTCGCCGGGCAGCGTCAGCAGCAATAGCAGCAGCAGCAGCGGCAGCAACAACAACAGCGTCAGTAATAACAAACTGTCAGTGTGTTCCAAATTAAGCAGAGACTAAAATCAAAATATTGTTTTTACCTTGCAAGTAAAATATTTATTTAATATTGTACAATATTGTTGTACCTATGTGTGGGTGTGTCTGTGTATATATTTTTATGTGGGGGTGTGTGCGTCGAGTGCTCAAAAGGAAATGTCTTTAAATTGTAAAACGAGACACATCAGGCAGGGCGAATATAAATACACACACACATACAGTCACACAGAGTCGGGAAATTTGTGAATGCAATGGCAAAAACAAAAGCTCTTAGGTAAATAATGAAAAGCGTGCTCTTAAAATTCAAGCAAAAACAACGCAAGGAATAGCTAATGCAAAGACAGAGAAGCAGCAGTGGCAGCGCAGCAGCAGCGCAGCTCTCCATGTTATACATAAGGAACGTAGTGGGAAATGAAACACTACGCAGTGACGCGTTTTAGGGCGGAGCCAAGCGAGCCGTAAGGGCCAGCATGGAAGTGAAATATGTGTGTGTGTGCAATACAATGAAATATTAAGGAAACGAAACACAAAGCACGAGAGTAGCGAGAGCGAGTGAGAGGGGAAGACTGAAAGAGAGCGCCACGCACACTCAGAGAGCGAATTGACAAACGAATACCAATGCATGACACGAGTCGTGTGTGCGTGTGTACATACGCATACTAATATCTGCACACACAGACAAAACGAAGCAGTAGCAGTCGGCAGCGCCGCTCCTCGTCGTTGTCGTTGGTTGCCCAGAAGTCTCGCGAACTGTTGTTGGCCACAGACAGCAGAGCTCTAGCAGCGGCGGCGGCGTCGCGTCGTCAGCAGCAGCAGCGACGGCAGTAGTAGCCACACTTACATATACAGCAACATTAATACACTGTCACAGAACGTGTGAACAACGTTTGAATTACTTTTTTTGCTGCTGCTGCTGCTGGGCAAGAATCCAATCGGAATCAAATACGAATTGAAATTCACAAACTGTTTGCCAGTTATCGTTTTATTCCTTCTGCTCTTCTGCTACTGTTTTCATAGTGTCGCGTCGTCAATGCCGGCGCATTGCTCCGCCCATCGCATATAGTATCGCATAGCCAACAATCCGCCTACAGACTTATACTTGACATTCCTAGGTGCATCCATACCGTCATACCAATTACATGAAATCTCTTTTCGAGGTTAGTTTCTTTGTAGTTCTTCTTTCCGTTGTCAAGTCTTGCGTAAAATTATGGCAATAATTCTTGACAATTATGGCTAAATTAAACAGTTTCGAGATATCTGACATATTTCGGTGTAATTTTACAGCAATTATCGCGTTACTTTTAAATAATTCTTGTTTGAAACAGTATAAGTTGGTATTTTTGCATAAATTTAATACTACACAAAGAATTAGACAGTTTTAATATATCTTACTGTATTTACTAAGTTTCTGTTACATAGTTATCTAAATACAACAGTTATTTTGGTATTTTGGTGTATAAATGGAATAATTTATTGAGCAATACTTATAAATAATCAGAGAATTTAAACAGTTTAGCGGTTTTCGACACATTTTGTTCAATTTGTATTGTATTTAACCCGTAATCTTAAAAATAGGTTCTGTTTTGTTTAGTATTAATTGGTATTTTCTTTAAAAACAAAATACAAGATAATGAAATTAAATTAAGAATAAAACAGTTTTGGTTTATCTGTGGATAATTTAATTTTTTGTCTCTGTTTGTTCAATGTTTTATAAAAATACTTCTTCCTTTTCTCAGTTTTATTTAGTATTTATAAAAATACCTCTTCCTTTTTCTCTTTTATTTAGTATTTTCCTAAAAAAAAAACAATAATAAATGAAAGCAAAAAATAAATTTTAATACTAGAAGAATAATATGTTTTAAGTGTATAACTCAGCACCATATTCCAGTGGATCATGCAGGTCTCTTCCTGTAGACGTCCCGTCCATTTCAGCAACTGCAGAAACCTCGCTCCCTATCCACATTAATTATAATATCACGTAAATCACACTTTTGAAAGTACAACCTTGTATGCTGAATTACGCATTACTTTTCATGTTACAATCTAAATGAAATATCAGCAACAAACATGCACCATAATTTCGCAAGTTATTCTTTAAAGAAGCAGAGAAACCCCTATGGCGTTAGTTGTGTTGAGGTTATGTACATATTTATTTACATCTCATGCCATTAGCCTGAAATGGCTACGAATGCATTTTCTCACCTCTCGCCTGGTTAAGGTAGTACGTAGTACCTCAATCATTGCCATATCCCCATGTTATTTTTCCACTTAAACATACATATATTATATGTATATGTATGTTATGGTATATATTGTGTGCTGACCAGGCAGTCCAGTCGGAGGCGAAGTTAAATTTCCAACAACTAAATCAAATGTCTTGATAAATTGCATTACACACGCAAACTTTTCATCCAACAAAATGGCCAAGCTGTTTTCGATGCCTATCTGCCATTAAAATGGGGCCAAAAAAATCACTCTCCACTCTAGACCCTCAACTATCGTATAACATATAACTAGGCCTAACAAACTTTGAGTAATTTGCATGTCTTTTTGTGTATTTTCTAAGTTTTCCATTGTTGTTTCTCGTTAATTTTGATATATATGTATTTATTTAACAAGATTGTACATCTTAAGAGTGTTAGTTACAGAACTCTATATATATATAAACAATGTATAATTTTGCAGTTATTTTCTGATTAAATTCGGTATTTTTATCTCTTTCTTCTGTAAAACTTACAAGTATGTAATCTTTAATTCCATTCGTCTGGCGCTTTCTCGAGCGAGTGATCGCACTTCCATCATCGTGCACGGTCGATGACAATATATCGAGTGCCCGTTTCTTATCGATAGTTACAGTGTTACCTTATCTTTAAACGCGTAGATCTCAGCTATTAGGTGAGCTAGAGATATAAAATTTGACATTCATATAAGTTACTGTATACTATAGAAAGTCGTTGCATATTTGAAATTTCCATTTCCATCACTCTAAATCCTTAATCTGACAAATCTCAGCCTTCATATGAACTATACTCATAAAATTTGCATGCAGCTTCCTGTCTACCTTAGGCAGATTTGTATATTTATAAAATTTAAAGATTCACACTTCCAAACGGTTTTAAATGATTTTCAGTCCGTGTTGCTTGGTATAAAAATACGATTGTACCGAGAGGGTGCTACAGGTTGGAAACGGTCAGTTGATGCTGGCTTTGAATATCTTTTTTTGTACGCACTGTATGTGTGGGCAAGTGGAAGATGATTGTACCGAGTGTATTCACATTATATTTAACATTAACATGCACAACAACAACAACAGCAACTACGGCATAACGGACGTAGCAACAGCAGCAGCCCCAGCAGGAGTAACACGTGTGAAAATCACATTCCGTGGCATCACCTACGCAAATTACCAAATGAACACACGCACCCGAAGACCAATGGAAGAGGGGAGTGGAAGGGTGCGTGGGCTAGAGCTTCTGTTCTAGGTTGGTGGAGAGAGCCTTTTACTTGGCGGCTTTGCTAACCCGGACGGACGCATGTCTGGACGGGTTAAACGCGTTCATCATGCCAAGCACGGGGAAAAAATGAGAACAGGGGGTAGAGGAGTAGAGGGAAGGGAGAGGGGTACTGACGAGGAGCCACCTGCTGCTCACTCATATTCATTCATCGATGATTATTGCGTTAATTATTATCCTGTTTGCTGGCCTGACGCAGCCCCAGAAGGAAGTTGGGGCACGTTTGTGCGTAAACTTCAAAAGGAATGCCAGCTATTTTTGTGTAAGACCTCCAATACCTGTACACGGCGAGGGGAGGGGAAAGAGGGGTTTAACACGAGGCCTTACACATAGGCATGCCGACCTCATCGACCCTAAGCTAAGCCTGCTCTCATCATCATCAACATCATCATTGTCATCAACATCATCGCCTTTTCAGCTGCCTCTGTCTCCCTCCTTAACTGACCTAATTATCATTTACACAGCGTCCACTGTACTTGTGCTTGTGACTTCAGGTTCCGCTTCGGAACTCACAAATTCCGTTAATAACTTGCAGTGGTCTTTTCTGGTATGATGTTTTGGCATTTCATCAGTAGATTAGAATTACTGAGATACCAATAAAAGAAGTTGGGCATAAGCCTAGCTAAAAATCAAGAGAAAGAGTGTTAGTTTATTTTTCAAAAATTTAAGTTGAAGTCTTTCTTAGTTTCTTTCATACATACATATATGTATGTATATTATACTCTTTCTCAATCTCTGCATTTAAGTTACACTTCTTCATAGTCTTCTCAAGAAATATATAACTTAAGTTCCACTCTTTCTTAGTATTCATTTAAGTTCCTCTCCTTTAGATGTTATATTTCACTTTTCCCTTGATTTAGGAACTTCATTTCGGATGTGTCTTCAAAATTCCCACACTTTATGTTCGTATCGTATCTCAGAGAGCGCACCAAATTCAGTTAGTCAATCATAGAAATCCGCTCGGGGGCTCATTACGGCTTGATCAAGTCTCGCCACTTTAGTTTTCTCCAAATGGGTTGTATCTTCTGTAGAGTGACCATAATCAATCAAAAAACCAATTAAACATATCGTGTTGACCAGTTATGTAAATATTTGTAACATATAAACGCCGTTACCGGGTGTATAAATACCATTCATCGAAATTCTGAGAGGGGTCTCTTGACTCTGCTCAGTCACATTCTGCACAGCGCCTTCAGGTGCCAATTAGGAATTCTCTTCATTCCGCAAAAGCAACAATTACTTTAATGTCCCAGAGACACCTGACTGCTGACTACAGACACACACACACCCCTTTCCCCTTGCCCGATATCGAGGTGCATTTGACGCATTTGCTTTCCAATTTCGTGTCGCATTTGTTTGCCTACCTGTTTGACCGACAACTAATCGAAATTAAATGACGTGTGAATGATGCCAGCTGTCGGAACATACCAAAGTAGTACCTCTCTGTTCAGTTCTGTTCTGTTCTGTTCCCGGTACCCGGTTCTCTCTGCATACCATGCGCTCTTGATAATTTCCGATTACAAATTGCTACTGGCTTCGTTATAATTGTTTCTTTTTGTCGTCATGATGTTTGCCTGCCTGTTGATTGTCGGCTGTCGGTTTTGTGGTTCTTTCTGCACCCGTTAACCATTCAAATTCCATCAAAGTGGGTATATCTGGAGATAGAAAAGAGGAGAAACTCTCCAGTCAGAGTTGTGTATGATCTTAGCAATGAATCCAAGTAAAACTTTTCAATACATGAAGTTTGACTTAAAGATTTCTGATTTTAAAACTATTTTGACTACAGTTAAGCTTAATATATCGTATATGCATAGGATAATATAGTATCCTATGTACTGCATGCTGGGCATATTGAAGTCGATTCCTTCACACCGTTGTCTCCCCATTTGTTTACTTACACATGTCTATCAGTTTTGTTTTGACGCTTATTGGATAGGGGAGCCCAGGCCAATCTATATATGCAGTCGTCATAAATTATATAGACAGTATATTGTACGTTTGATTGCGATTATCGCGCGCGACAAGTGATATTTGCAGCTTTCATAAATTAAACAGCCAGTTGGAAACCATTTAACGCTCCAATTCAATATGGGAACCCTATAAAGTGTAACAGGGTTTGAATGGTGTTAGCTACCTTCTGTACAAGTCTGCAGGCAGTGAGGAAGTGTTTTCTGCTTGAACATTTCCATATAAAGTTCACAATGAGGTTCTATGTTACTTATATCTTAATATCGAAATCTCTAATATTTTCAGCCAAATCTAACTGACTTTTGACTGGAGCTCGTGTTAATTTCTTTTCTTCATTCCACGCTTAATGAACTCATTTGAACTCAGGTGTAATTTATATATTTTTATGGCTGATTTGTTATGGTTTGTTTTTATCGTTTATACTGTTTGTTAAGTCAAGGTTCAATCAAGGAAAACACGAAGAAATGAAATCTGCCATGCAGAGTCTTCAGCTAGGATATACTCTGTAATTGATTAGCAATTACTGCTAGGGTTTCTACCCTTCCTCCCTCACTCTCTCGGCAACTTTGAGGGTTAAATCTTCGAACGATTTCGAACTTTTTGTGCCTTCGTCTTCAGCTGTCATCAAACTTTACTCAAGGTGTCATTATTTGTGGCTTTATGCTAATAGTTTACTTATACGCATGAACCACAAAAAAAGGAAGTGCAGACACTGTCTCAGGCACTGTACGCAGCTTACCTAGTGCACAAAAAAGTCGCATAATTTACATATAAATTAAAACCTTATGTACTCATCGTACATTATATATGAGTGTAATTTGATGATAATAACGAGCAGAATGGAGAATGTGCTGCGACAACCCTGGGCTGCCCTCATCTCCTACTCTGCTCGGTATGCAACATTCAATTGCTCGTCAGAAATTCCGCACAAAATTTCATAAATGTCAGAGAGAAAGAGAGAGAGAGAGAGAACTTCTGGCCGATTGTGGCATAAATGTTCATGCTACAAACTATGGAAACAAAACTGTTTCTCGTGTGGCACATGTCCTGTCCGGGTATCATCATCATCCTGCTCGTCCTCCTCCTCGCCCTCGTCGCTGTCCCTGTGCGAGCACAGACCGCAAAATTATAAAATGTCTTTGATGGGTAGCTAAGCATGCGACTGAAACTGAAACCCAACTCGACGCGGGCCAGAGAGTCCAATAAGTTTTTTGCTTTGTAGCACGACAGTTATGCGCTTCAAAGAGATTTATCAGTTCACATATTCAAATAGTTGCCTAGAACTACCTTAAACTAAAGGGGGATAACTAAAAACCTCAAATAGAAAACACCTTTATGAAATACAAGTAGAATCAACTTTACTACGCAACAGAAAGCAATCAGAGAATCAAGAAACGATCCCAATGTAAGTTCGCTTGTTGACCGACATTCCACGCTTGTCTACACAATGTGTCTGACCTGAAAGTCGATTGATATATCCGATCATTAATTATCTGCCATACGTATGGTAGGTTCGAGCTCCAACGACGCCTACTTTCTTGGCGCATTATTCGTTTAATTTCACGGTTCATATTTGTTAAATCCAAATTTGTTTTCTTCATTTCGATGGCAATTTAATAAATTGTTGCTTACATTTTGGAATTTTTGCTTTACCAGCTATCAACTCAAATAGTTCAAATTATAATGATAACAAGTGCTCGACTTGGCAATGCCCTGTAAGTAGGAGAGATTAAAAAGAAAGAAGAGCTTAATCACTTTCATTGAATATCTGCTGAAGTCATTATACGATTGTTATACTTATTTGAGGTTAGGTTCAATGGGCTAGAGAAGAGAGAAGTTAGGTTTAATAGGTTAAGGTTAGGTTCATAGTATTAGAAAACTCTAGCACTGTGGAAACACTGTCTGTTATTATTAACCACGTCACTTGACTCCCTACTGAAGTTATTATACGTTTGTTATATTAATTTGCGGTAAGGTACAATGGGTTGTAGAAGTGTAGCACTGTGGCAACTCTGTCTGTTATTATTAACCACGTCTCTTGACGACCTACTGAAGTCATTATACGATTGTTATACTCATTTAAGCTTAGGTACAGTCAGTAAGAGACTTTGAGATCTGGCAACTCTGTCTCGTATTACTAAGTTAGCTTAGGTTAGCTTAGCTTAATAGCGTGGAAAGCAAATAGTACGACAGAATAGAGAAAAGTCTTAATGCGAATACCTTAAAGAGTTCTTCATGTGTTCAAGGTATTCCGCGTGTTACTTTACCTTTCTTGTAACTGTCGATAAGTTGGCTTTGTTCTTTCCGCTGTTATAGTCATATAAAGCAAATAATATGCCAAAACAGACAACCGATAGAGCAATCAACGTGGGACAAGACGAACACCTTGTAAGGTATTCAAGGTATTCCACGTGTTACCTTACTTTTCTTGTAACTGTCGATAACTTGGCTTTGTTCTTGGCTTAGATATCGCTGCTACAGCATAATATATTCCACTGACTATCAACCCCAACCTACCCGACGATGCACAACCCCAGACACCCTCTAATTGCCATAATCCATTTATAGATGGTCCGTGTACAATGTGAGTCGACCCCACCGACAATAATAGCGAGAATAAAAAGAAAAAAACAAACAAAATAGGCAAGGTTAGGCTAGGTAGCTCAGCAATATGACAACTCTAGTAAATAAATAATGCCCCTGTCCCTCCCTCTTCACCCACGGCCAGCCCTTACCACCCACTGTGCGAGCGTGTAAAAATAAAAAGAAATGCGAGACGCCTTCGACGAAAATCCTTTTTATTAGTCCGATAAAAGCGGAAAAAAAGCCAGAGAAACATGAAGAACATAGAGAACATGAAAAGCCAATGGGGCCGTCAGACAATTTGCATTGCTTTCTTTGCCTTTTCGCTGGAATTGTACAAGAAAAAGCTGCGCTTATTATAATTTCCTTTGCGCATTACCCCCAACCCAACAGCACTCTGGGCACACTGTGCACAGTGGGTTAAATGGATAAATGCCATTTCGTTGTAAAAGGCGCTTTTAATGTGTTTAGCTTTTTGCCTTTTTTTATGGCAAGTTCAGTTGATTCTGTTCTTTTTGCCCCCTCTGGAAATATGAAAAAACGACTCGCATATTTCTAATAGGATTTCATGGATATTTTTTAACAGATTTTACAGATAATCCCAACAGAAATGTGATAAATATTGTACAATAATTCGTTCTAATTAGATCTTGGGTTTTTACTGAATTTTATTATTATATTACTTCATGTACAGCTGTTTATTTCGAGTACTCTGTAAATAGAGTTAGTTGGAGATAAAGCAATAACTGTTTACCATACCATACCATTATTTTACCATGTAAAACCATTCACAATATGAGCTTATCATAGAAATAGAAATATTTGATGTGCTATTGAAAAATGCAGTCTATCAACAAAGTTAATATATTTCCATGGACTTTGAAGTCCCCCGCCAGAGACCCAGATGAGTATACAGGAACCCACACAGTACCACAGCGACCTTACGACTTTTTCTTAAGAAACATATTGAAAACAATTCGTACTAAGAGCTTCACACCTTCACCTTGCGAGGTTCCGTTTATTGATCGTTAAACATGATTTAGGCCCGACAATAATACATTGTTTGGCCTACCCAAGAAGTCGTAACCTCGTCGTCGTGCGGTTTCTCTGTCGCTCTGTTGCTCTCTCGCTTAGGTTCGGTTAATTTGCCAGCCCATCAATTTGCACTCTTCAAATTGTACACTGTTTCTCACTGTTCTTTTGCCGACAAAAGCCAAGACAAGACAAGCAGCTACCGGTTAAACAACAACAACAACAATGCAAATCGTTTGAAATAAAAGATATTTATGGGGTGTAGTATTGTCTGTTTTTTTGTGTCTTTTAACTAATGGAAACGCAATGTACATATATACTTTGTATGGGCTGAAACTTTAGGAAATGTTATATTTCTATGTTACCTCAAGTTACAGATATGTTAAATATAATATAGTATATTATAATATATTATAATATTACAAATAAATACTAACAAACTATATTTTTTATAGTTTAAAGCCTACAGCCAAGGACTCTTTCTTTTGTACTCTTTAAAAGGAAGGAATCTCCAACAGATACAAACTGTAACTTATTCCCGTCAAATATCGTAACCGCAATTACTTCACCACATTCAATATAGAAAATGATTGATTGTTGTCTTTTTACAAAGAAAACTTGCAATAAAATTAGTCGTTAAAGTATTACAAAACTCCACAAACAGCAAGATGGGGGAAGGGAAAGAGAAAGCGACTCTGGCGAAGCAGAAAGTTGCGCATCTCCCCACCATCAATTGACAGTCGACAGTCGCGCTATCAAGGACACAGCTGTCAAAGCGGCGCATCAAATAAATGACAATAACAGTCAAAAATTTTTGTCACGCAGCTTGAAAAAAAAAGAAGCGACTGCGCCACTGTGCGACGTAATCAGTTCTGCTTACGCAAGTCAGAAGCCAAGCCAGAAGTCGAAACTAGCGATAGGCAGGGCTAATGTTGGTCATGCGAGTGGGGGCTGATGATGATGACAGCCAAGGAGACCGGAAGAGTGGCAGTAAGAGAGAGCGAGAGAGAGTGTGAGAGCGTGAAGAGTGTGTCACGCGTGTGATTGACAAGGATTTATGATTCTTTTGCAAATGTTTTTAGTCAGCTAAAATTTTAATATCGGTAACGATATCTCTCTCCCTTTTTCTCTTTGTGCCCAAATCGCTTTCAACAATATTGCAAATACTTGTATGCCTGTCTGTGTATGTGTATGTGTGTGCCTGTTTGTTGTCTGCTGTCGGTTCAGTCACCTTAGACAGTAAAAGAATCTCGAGCGAATGTTTGCCCACACACGGTGATTTTTTTATGCGCATTGCATTTCATCTCTAAGTTGAGATATTAGCAAGCAGGGCGTGAGAGAAGTCCTTTACAAATTTACAGTACACAGTAGTCGCACTTTGCTCCACTGTGTGTGTGTGTGCATGAATATTCATGACTTGTTTATGCATATTTACGTGTCAAGTGATTTTTTCTTCGCCTCCTTTTTCAATCGGCCTCTTTGTCTCGCCACCGCAACAGCAGCCCCGCACCAGTGTTGCCAGAATTTGTGAGCAAAGCTCAACTTGATGTGAAATACTCAAATTGTATATATAGTTTGGTATTAAAAAGAGCTAGATGGGGCAATAAAAAATAGCTGAATGTAGAGAGTTTCGATATAAAAAAGCTAAATATGGCAATATTTTTGATTTTATTCCGCAAGTCTAAAAATCGTAGATTTGACGGAAAAAAGCTGAGTTGGCAACTCTGCACCACACAACGCTGCCTGCCTGCAGCTCTCTCTCCCACTCTCTTTCTCATTTGCTGTCTGTTTCCTGCATCCTGCAATGCTCTCTTCGCCCACACTCATTCACCCACTCTCTCTCTCTCCCGTTGCATTTCAAGTTGTTTACCTTAGCAAATGTGACGCGCTGTGTGAGAAAATTTTTATTTATGCTCAGTTCAAACGTGCGTTTTGTTTGCTCGCCAATTTGAGAGGGGGCGGAAGAGAGAGAGAGAGTGCTTGCACAGGGTGTTTGAGGTGATGCAGCTTGGTTTCAATTGCAGTTTGTGCTGTGTCTGCAGAAAAAAGTAATGTGTGGGGTGTCTATACATACACGTCGCATGTTGAATGGGCAGCAACGAGACGACAAGCTGACATTAAATTCTGTAAATTCAATGCGGAATGCTCATTACCACTACAAAAGAGACAGAGAGAGAGAGAGAGAAGGAGAGTGTGCATGCACAATTTAACTGACTTAAGTGAAAGAAATGACCGGCAAACAACAACAGCAACAATCAGAACAACTAATTAAATGCCACAACAGCAAACGCGCCGACCCGAACCACCCTGTGAACCCCAACCCCCTTCCCCCTCCTTGCCTCAGCAGTTAAAGTTTTGAACTCGATTTCATTACGAGTTAATTTGAATGTAAATGAACAGAGCACAAAGAGAGAGAGCAGAGTGGGAGAGAAAGAGAGAAATAGAGGAGGGGCGCTTAGTAGATAAAATGTTGTCGGCTAATGTTTCAATTAAGTCGACAGCGAAAAATTTAATTTTCTTTCATTTGGCTCGCAATGTGGAAATGAATATTTTGCTGGAAAGTGCCACCCAAACTCAGTCCCCCCTTAAAAAGCGACATAGAGATGGATACCTAGATAGATAAAACAAGTGGAAGCGAGACAGATGAGGTTGGCAATTGAGTTGGGTTATGGTTTTTACTTACGGTTGTCCTGGGTGATGTTCACAAGGAATTTGCAGGCTCCACTCTCTCATAATTTCATGTAATTTCCATTAATTGTATAAAATTATTGCCGTCGGGCTCTCTCTGCAAGTTGTAGAAGCTCTATGAGATCCGTTCAGTAGCCATTTTCATGATTTTATACGCACTTTAGCAATGGCTGCGAGTGTATCAAACCAGGAAGCCAGCTTTATCTACCAATATACCAAGACAACCTACAACAACAGCAACAACAACGGATTGAATAAAAAACGGCAGCCAAGTCGCGCAGTTTGTGATGACTAGTCGGCTTCTGTCTACTTATAATAAGGCGACTGACTCTCTGGGGCAACTCCGACTGCCCCGACTGGAACATGATCATGATCGGATCGTTTCTAAATCTTTCCCCCACTCGTCGTCTTCTGTCTCCTGCTTCTTCTTCTCTCTGTGTTTCGCACAGCACTTAAGGGCATTTCTTCTTTCGCGCTGCCTTTTGTTCTGGCTCTGCTTACGCTTTAAGTTCTTCTTTCTGTCTGGCTATGCAAAATCTTCTGTTGATGGCGGCCAGACTCGCAGCAGGTCACGCCCATTTTGCACGGTAGTGAATTGTAATTGTCATGAGAGTTTGGGGAACCATCACCATGCATACCATATATCGTATAAAGGATAGCTGCGATCAATGAAAATGTACTCAGCTACCTATAGTCTGCAGCGGTAGAAAGGTGTCTAACCCGTGAATCTCCTTGGATAAGTTACGAGCGATCGTTCCTGCGGCTAGTATATAATATGTATGGTCTAGTCAGTTTGAAGGAAAGCTGCTATCAATGAAAATGTAGTCAGCTACCTAAAGGGGTTGTCGTTTGCAGCTAGAAAGAAGGGTCTAACCCGGTGAGCTTCTTGAATAAATTATAAACGAACGTTACAACACAATATATAGTCCGTGAGAAAGTTGCTATATCGAAATTAACCTAGGTTAACCTAACGTAGTTGACTATATTGTCAGCTACCTTGTAGCGTAGTTGCTTGAAGCTGAAAGAAAGTGCTGAACTCATAGAGTTTCTGGGTTTGTTGTTCGGGAAATCGTTCCTTCTTCTAAGCTTCTATCCAATAAAAATGTAGTCAGTTATCCAAAAAGTTAGCGAAAAAGAGGACTGTAACCCATGAAGATTCTTGGATTGGTAGGGTAGTTGCTTGAAACTGAAAGAAAGAGCTTCTGCGTTTTTTCAGGAGTTCGTTCCTTCTTCTAAGCTTCTACCAATAAAAATATAGTCAGTTATCCAGCGGAAAAGAAGGGTTTAACCCGTGGACCTTCTTGTATCAGGAACGATAAGTCGTTTCTACGGTACTATCTACGGTACTATCTAATATAGTCTGACGGATTGCTGCTACCAAGAAACATGTATTCATATTCCAGAGAAAGCGGGTTTTCGTTGCAGTACCTTATAGAGTTACTGCAGTTATAGCTGAACAGTTACAACCTAATTTCAGGCCTACCTTTATGATGTGCTTCCCCAATAGTTAAACAGTAAACTCTACCTTCCACAAGGTGTGCCTCCATCATCTCCATTACTTTTCATTCTCATCCATTTCGTGGCACTTTCAATTCCGTTCTAGATTAAGTTGCTTGTCGCCAAGTTGGCTTGGTGAATGAAAACAAGAAAACAGCAGCACGTGTCGTTTTAATTAAAATAAATAAATATGTAGTCACAACAAGGAAACAAAGAAAGAAAAGTAAAGGACGAGACACGAGTCGAGAAAAACTACAGAAATGGAAGACGAAATGCTCAAATTGTTCGTAAAGGGCGGGTGGGGTAACGCGCCCAAACCCCAACCCGAGTTCATGTTGCCCATTACCATTTGCCATTTACCATTTTCATGCGCATTTCCATTCGCATTTTCATTTCGGTTGCCGTCAAACATTGTGAGTACGATTAAATTTCATGCGTCTATTTGATTTGCCACCGAGGCAGCAACAACACAACGTGGCCCCGGGGCAAAGGGTTGAGGAAGGGGCTAGGACGCTAACTGAGAAAGGGGCTAGGACTCTAACTGAGGCAGGCACTGAGACGCCTTCCCATTGCGTGGGCGCTGCAGGCAATAGAAATATTTTTTTTGTTATTTCGTTTATGAAACGTGCGTTTTCGAATTCGAGGCGAATTATTATTGGAGTAAGCAGGGGGAAGCAGAGGGGAAACAGAGGCGGAAAAAGCCTTTCACGGCATTTGTGGCGCAATAAAGTGGCTAACTGGCGAGAGAGTTCTTCGTTCTTTGAAAGCGATTGCAGAACGACTTAATATTTTTTCTGGTATAGCTACCAATTTGCATGCGGCGTATAATTTACAACAAATAAATCACAAGCAAAGCGCATAAGAAAAAAAGAAGAGGGAGGAAGGGAGAAGAAGGCAGAAGCTACCCCCTTAGCTGGCTTTGCCATTAGTTCGTGGCCCCAGACAGTGGATGAGTGAGTTATTAGCTGCGCCAGGGACCAAGGTCTCAACTCTCTGCCTGCTCCAGGGCCCGTGTCCTTTTTGTGCCCAGGCCTTTGTCTGGCTCTGGCCAGGATTATGACCATTTATTTGCCTGTCATATTGTTGTGTGTGTGTGTCTCAGTCTCGCAAAATTATTTACCAATGTAGCCCGCTAACTGTTTACCTAGTTGCAGTAAGGCAAAAGTTTAGCATAAGGCGATTTACTCGAAGAAATCATAAACCAATGAAGATTTGTGGGTTACCTTCGCAGGACAAGGCTTTCCCTCTCAAAGGTTTCGCAAACTTTTTAGCTTATTGCGAATTCAGAATTTGAACTTACTTAAAGTGCACTAAACAATTGATTTATGAATGTTGCAGAGTGGCAATTGGAAATTCACAGAAATCATTTGTAATTTCATAAACTCAACAAAAAAGAAAAGAAAACTAATCAACTCAGGTCTCGATATGTTTATATGGTATGTAGTATGTATGCTATATGTCTGTCTGTCTGTCTGTCTGGCCATTGGCAAGTCATAATAATAATTTATGTTATGCTTACACAGCGCAGCAAACGAAATATGAAGGCAGAGCACCCCTCAACCGCGCTCTGAGTATATAAATGCTCGTTTTTGATTGATTCAATCAAAATGAACGACGATCGTCGCTGAAGTGCGTTCTCCATGTCGAGTTGAGTTCAGTTCTTCGCTTCTTCTGCGATTCTTCTGCGGTTTGGCATCAAGTTTTCTGCATGCCTGTCACGTAATTTATTGATTTAGCTCTTGGGAATAAGAAACGCTGAAGAGAACGTGGAGGGGAGGCGGAAGGCGGAGAGAGACCGAAAGCAAATCGTTAAAAATGAAATGTTTGCCACCGCGTGGCTTTTAGCCAACGGCTTGAGACGTGGAGAGGGGGATCAAGGTGGATCGAGACGCATGAGACGACGAGGCCGGAAAGTGGCTTGGTCGCTCAGCTGATTGGTTCATGACGATGTGATCATTTGGCTGGCGGCGTCGGCGACGGCGGCTGTGGCTGAAAATTCAAATGCATTGACCAGATTTGTTAATGCAACTGCGTAAAGGAAGCAGGCCATAAACGCATGTACGCCTCAAACGATACACAGAGCCAGCAAAACAGCAAACTGAGTGAGCTCCACCTTGAACGTGCTCAGGCCGCGGCGACTGGAATGGGGAATGGGAATGAGGACTGGGGACTGGGGACTGGAGTGGACTGGATAGTCGTCAGCAAGCTATCATCGATCGGACAGACATGAATAAAGATAATGGCCGAGTTGCCATTTTGCATTTTTGCATTCGTAATGAAAACAAGTAAGGAAAGCAGTCCGGAGTGCGACTTCAAGACGTAGACATGACGTTTTCAACTACAAACTACCCTGCAATACTAATGAGGTGAATCGTATGACTGGGAGACCTTATGATATTCAAACAAAGTATAAATGAATCATTTTATTGGGTATTTTCACAAGTAAACTAAGATACCCTCTTTTAACAATGTTCAAGTGCTACAGGGTATCAAGACGCAACGAGCAAATTGTAATTTTTTAAAGATCTTGCTCAGGCACAACCGCAAATATCAGAAATACAAGCTAAGCGATCGATCGATCATCGCACACGTTCAATCAAGAAAGTCTTAGGCATTTTCAGATATGGCGAGACTCAGCAATACATTGAACTTTCGACAGTTAAGTAGTATGAGGTTTAGAAGCAAATTGTAGTAGAAAATATGGAACGAATATTAAAATATAAAATATTCCATTTATCAGCGGTAGTTCACCATCTTAACTCTTGATTAACTTATAAACTAATTGCTCCTAAAGCTCCTTTTCCTAAGTAATCCCTGCTCTAAGTTAACTTTCCTTTTCTTGCAGCATCTACTGCCCCACAATGTTATTACTGTGCCTCATCCTGCTGAGCCTTGTGCTGCCCAGTCCCGCTCAAATGGGGAATACCACAGAGCGGGCTCTCTACTCTACGAAGGCAGGCTGTGAGACTCTGCTAAAGGGCAACAACGAATGCGAGTGCCATGAACAGCTAATTAAATGTGGGATGGTCACCCTGAGTAGCTCCAATCATATCTACAGCATCAGCTGCCTGCTCTTCGATGTGCACGGCTTTGTCTATTTGCCCCCCCTCAAGGCAGGCAACATTGATCGGCTGAGTATCGAGAATTGTGCAATACCCAATGATAAAACTGTTGGTCAAATGATCTCGAAACTGGGCATCACCAACTATACCGACCTGACGATCTCCAACTACTTCGAGAAGCGCGAGAAGCAGGATGAGCTACTGCAGCAACACTTCAACAACTATCCAGGGCTGAAGAAGCTCTTGCTAAGCGGATTCAAATCTGTGTTGCCAGAGAACTTCTTCGAGAACGTCACGGATATAACGGACCTAACCCTTAAGGGTAGCAGTGATCTGCCTGGCAAGATACTACATCCGCTCAAGCATCTCACCAGGCTGTCGATTGTGGTGCGCAACATGGCAAATGTGGCCAGTGAAATATTTGCCAAACAGTTGGAGTTGCAACAGCTGTCGCTGGACTGTTCGCTGAAGAACAGCAGCGTGGAGATGTCGTTGCTTAGCTCACAGGAGCTGTGGCACATGACCAAGCTGCGCGGCTTCGAGCTGCACAACTGTGGAGACAATGTACCTGCCGAGCTCTTCTGGAAGTCAGAGAATCTCTCATACATCGGCATCAGGAGCAACATCAGCTATCTGGGCAAGGACTTCCTGAAGTCACAGGGTCAACTACTCATGCTACACTTGGAACGCAACAACATTGCCAGGCTACCGGATAAGCTCTTCAACTATTCCCCGCTACTGCTCGAGATTCATCTGGCACACAACAATCTGGATCGCATACAGGGGTGGGTAGAAGGTGCACATTTTTATCCACTTCTCCCTTTACCATCTCAGGTGTCGTTCTTTCTAGTGGCCTCTTCGACAAGCTGAAGAATCTGCAGGTCTTGAATCTGGAGCACAACCCCATCAAGACGATTGCCGCAAATGCCTTTGCCACACTGGCCTCTGGCCGTGTCTACCTTGGGGATCTCTATGGACAGATAAGTTCCTCAGATTGGGCACGCTCCAGCAATGCAACGTTCTGCGAGGAGGAGTACATCAACAGCGTGTGCCGCTACTGCAAGCGGGATGAGTATCTGGATCACTTTGCCGACAAGGAGAAGTGCAACAAGGAGAATGATCCGGGAAAACTCATCGAGGTGCTCACACGCAAAGTTATCGAGAATCGGTTAATGCTAACACCGAAGCAGAGCAACTCAAATTGAAGTTCGTCGGGGAGTTAAGAACATGAATAATTTACTTTATAACTGTAGAACTTGTAGAATTCGAAGAGTTTGATAAATAATGCCCGTTAATAAATGGAAACGCATGAAATGCTTGAAATCGATAACGCTTTCACTCACATTTCACGTTATTAAATTTAACTTGTTTGCAGGGTTGCCCTGCCTTCGCGAATTGAAAAAGGAAATAAAAGGCATCAGATATACAAACAAAATTAATATTTGTTGCTTGCTTTCAACACCAACCAACGATAAGAAGAAGCCAAAGCAACTGAGGTGGAGAGTAGGAGGAGATGGGAATACTTACTGCGAGTCAACATCATATTTTTATATATAAATCATGAACAAAAACAATTTATCTTTTGATTTGTAACAAGGGTTGTTGCTCTTCCCCATAAAAGAAAGCAAAAACTTCGCCTGTTCATCTGTTACCGCGTTGGACTATTAAGGGGGAAAACGAGCACAACATGTCAAATCTAATAAGTTTTTTTTTACAACCGAATACAGTTGCATATCTCTCTTCTTCTCTCTCTCTCTCTCTCCCACTGTTTCGCTTTCCCTCTGGATTCTGAATTTATGGAATTTTTCGTGTAATGGTTGAGAAAAACACACGATACAAATTTAAATTGCAATCTCTTTGTAGATCTGAAACAGGAGTTCCCATGTTTATGTTAATCTTAACTGACATTTGTTGTTGCCATTAGAGAATGAATGACGAAAGCGTTTTGACGCTGTTGACAACCCATAAATGTCAAACATGCAATGGAGATGGAACTGAATCGATAAATGTCGATTGTCGACATAGTCGAATTGAATGTTAAGCTACAGAGATGGAAAAAAGTAAAGAGTATAAAAATAAACCAATTTCAAGTGTCTGACTTGGAGATAATTATTTCAATTAGTCGAAACAATAAAGCAGAAAGCTCTTATCGCACCTACATTCCACGAACCTAATGCACGACAGCACGGAGAGAGTGAGAGAGGGGCAGGATACACAAAGGGAGTCGCGACCTGCGACTGTTAGTTCGACTTGTGTGCGATGCGACGGCTGCAGTTTATTTATTTCAAAGCAATACCAACTAACCGAACAGCAGCTTTATAAGCCATGTTTATCGCATTATTGCTTGGCAGACAACCTAACCAACAACAGCAACAAGAGCGTGTAGCGCAAAAAGAGCACAACAAACCAGCGAACGAAGCCAGACGAAGGGAGAGTGCACTAGGAGAGAAAATACCCTGCAATAACCTAATGCCTTTAAGTTACGTAGGGTAAGAACTATAAAAGAAGGTAAGGTTACATTAGATTGAATAACTGATATACAGTTTGCCTAAGAACGAGTCACTACATTCTTCATTTGGATTAAGAAAAATATGTCATATACTTGTAGTATATATTTGAAGCAGACTCGTTTTGTTGCCTACAACATCTTTTATCTTATATATCCCCTCAAGTTTGTGTTAAACCTTATACTCAAGTTAGTATTAGACCTGATACTTTCTTATCTCCTTCAGCAACTACCTCATTATGAATCATTAGAATCTATATACTTTTTGTAGTACTTTTGCTAACTCGCTAGCATAAACCTCATATACCAACCTCTTTATCCATTCATAGACAAATAAGCTATATACATTTTGCGGTACACTCCCTGGCACAGACCCTATATGCCGCTACCTTAATCTACCCAATTGGTGTAGGGCATCAACAGCAAACGCCGCATGCAAAATTTATGGTCATCAACGTTGGTTTTGAAGCGAAGCCGAAACCGTATGGCGTCAGAGCGCTGACGGGACGGGATATGGGGACGTAGTGCATTCGCGTTGGGTCGCTTAGTCGACGGTCGGTTGGTCGCTCTGACGGTCGGAGTTGAATTCAGAATTTTCGTTTACCTAGTCGGTGGCTGACTTGGCATTTGTAATACCAAAATACTTTGGCGAATTGATTTTTGGTGTAAACGATGTGCAATTTTAATGGATTGTGCTGCCCGATAAGCGCAACTCATACGGGTGCTGGCTGCCAGGCACTACCAAAGACCAAGAGGCCTCGGACATCACACACAGACAGAACGCTCGAGCCTCGGACTCGACTCGATTTGCCTCGTCTCCGATGGCCCATCCAGAATTTCGTGTCGTTTAATTGAATTTGTTTTGATTAGTTGTATCTGTGATATGTTCCTCGTCTCGGATGGGCATGGATAGACGGGGGCATAGAGAGGGGGGAATCGGGTGCATTTTGCAAACGCAACTTAAAGTGTCGGGCATGCAAATTGACAGAGGAAGGAATTTTAAAGTCGGCCCCGATACGAAATGGTTTCTTTACGAGCCAGAAAGTTATAAAACAAGATAAAAGGAACGTGTGCAGTCTAACGAAGCTTGAATACCCTAGCTAAATTAATATAAGGTAGCTAATATTAACTAGCAGTTAAATCTTTTTAATTTGCAGTGAAGCTGGTAAGGTTTTTTTGATGAAAAGGTTTTCCATCTATCTAACTTGAAAACGAAACCCCAACAATAAGCTCGTATATTTTGTATTTTATACACTTTACTGTTGTAAGGGTATTTCGTTGCCTCATTTAATGCAATAGAAATTCTCTACAATATTATAATAGCTTTCGCCAGGGGAACAAAAGTGCATATAGCATATGTTTGTGTATGGCTATGTGTGTGTGGGTGTTTGTATCTCGTGATGCTGTCAACCTTTTTTTTTTTGGAACTTTAAACATACTTTCAGACAAATTGACAAATACATATAGCATAGCAGCAAAAACCTCCATGGCTGAAAGAAGAAGAGAGCCCAACAAAAAATGTAATTTTGCGCATATACAACAAATATTTTAACAAGGCATACGAGAAAGTTATGCTAATGTGTGCGAAATAAAAATTGTGTAAATTTTTAGCTAAATTGCGAGACAAAATTGTTGGGACAACAATTTTAGCTAGACGAGACTGCAAGATACCCAGTAATTCAATTTGAAGCTGAAGAATGCATAACAGAGCCATAACAATCTCTCATCTTGCTGACTTGTTATACATTTCCTTCCCCATATCTTGACTTACCCAGCACCCAATAAAATTGCCAAACAATCGAGTTGCTACAGTTACCCAAGTCAACTGGCGCAGTCAATTAGAAAGCAAATACAATGATGAATAGAAGAGGGGACAGAGAGAGAGAGAGAGAGAGAGAGAGAGAGACTGAGAACTGGAACCAGACACCAAAAGTGCATTCCCTGCACTTGTTGATGCCAGAAGTGGGAGTGTGTGGGGTATACCAAGTGTGTGCGGCAATTGTTTTGCTACGTAAAATTCAATTTGTGAGCAGAGGCAGGAATGCAGATTCAAATGGAAATAAGATTGACAGCTTAGCTTTACGCTTGTTCCAGAGAGAGAGGAGTGCATAACAATGGATCTGGTTCCTGGGACCGGACTTCGACGGTACTGCACAGGCAGGCAGTGAGTGCAGTGTGCGATAAGGTTAAGCGCCCGTCTAAGCTAAAGACATCTGCACTTGGCTTGTGGTTTTTCCAATTTAATTGAATTTAATTGATATAATTTGTGCCGAGTTGGGGTAGGCTGCCATCCGGGAGGGTGTTGCGCTGGGTTAGGGTGCTATGCCTCGCCTTAAGGTTGCATTTTGAATATGTCAAAGCAGAAATCACATATGAAATAAAGTAGAAGAACAGACACATTTGGCGTGTGAATATATTTACATAAAACTGGGGGAGGGTATGAATTGCAACAGAATAGTAGAAATATAGAATATTCAGGCCCTTTGTTGAAAGCTTTCGCTCTACTAGTAGACATGCATATTACGCCGTGTTTACACGCCGATTTTCCACCATCACGCGATATTTATTTACTCTGACTGCTTTTAGGTAAGGTTGACTGACAGACAAACTTGGAAATGTTCTGACAAATTTGCATTGTTTTGTATACAGAGGAACATGTGCTTAGGGGGTATTTGACTGCGAACAAACAAAGGACTCTACTTTTAAAGGTATACTAGAGTATGCATTATATTTATTCTTTTTTAATGCATTTGTAGCTCTAACTAACTGTGAAAAGCCCTAAATCGAATTGGTCAAACAACAAATACACATCAAAAATGCAACATTCCGTGTGACCAAATGAGCAACCTAACCTATTCCTCCTAAGCGACCTAACCCGCCTAACCAAATTAGCATTAACAATCAAAAATGCTTGAACGCATTTAATTAGTTTGTTGATTGTGTTCGGGGCAAATATGATGAGAACATGTCAAAGCTAATTAAAAATGCAATTCAAAATTACTTTGCCAGAAGAGTTAATTAAATTTATTGAACCAGCAAAGAGGCAAAGCGACAACAAATCCACAAATCAATCGGTAAACAAAAACAACAAACAAATAATTAATAATTTCCAGCTAAATAAACAATTCGAATTGTTATTGAACAGATTTTAGAAAATATTTTGTTTAGTTTTTGCACAGGTTGATTAAAAGCGACTTTTTCTTGCATTTAGTGGGTAATTTATATAGAACTGAAAAAAAAGGCATAAAAATTATAGGCGCAAATTGGGGAAGTTAATTGAAATAATTAAATAAATTAGTGTGAGTAATTAAATAAAAATACTAACATTTTATTACTTAATTTACATGTAATTTAATGTAATTAAGAATAGAATAGGGCATGAAATCACTGACATCATTCTATACCCTGTAGTCAGTGGAGAGTGAAAGGGGGATGCTGAGTTAACGAAGCAACATGTTTAAGGTAAGTATAGTTTCGAAAGCTAAGTCAATTTGATCTTAAGTATTTGAGTAATATTCGAAAATGTAGAATAAGTTCTCCTTAGTTTCGATAAGACTTAAACTGGGTATTTTATAGTCTACTCTGACTGTTCCTATTTGGCTTTTCCTTCTTTTCGACTTTCAACAAAAAAAGGAAAGAAATCTTGCGACAAGCTAAGACATCGCACCGTCTGTGAATGAATCCTAAACATCCCCCTCTGGTTTCACAGACAAGCTCATAAAAACGAAGCCATTAAGATGTTTTAATTCTTGATTTCGCACCCCACTGTGAACTGACCCCAGACCCGGTTCCAGTTCCAGTTCTCGGTCCGCGTGCTGTCAATTTCGCCTGCTTTCTGCTTTGATGCTCGCCAAAAATGTTTGTTGCCTTAACGCCCCCAATGAAATACCCCCGAAGAAAAGCTTTAAAAGTTCCGCTTAAACCGTGACAAAATCCCGTAGCGTTGTTTCTGTTTGTCTTTCTCTGATTCAAATAGCAGATTTCCTAATTACATAAGATGAAAATAGTACGTACATTTGCCTAGCTAAATAAATTTTGACAATCTTAAGCTTACTGATTAGAGAATTCTATTTAATCCTAATATTCCAGGGTATTAACAGGTCACCCCAGACAGCTTCAAAGTTAACTTTCTCTATGTTGAATTTCTCTGTTATTTTTTCGGTTTTTTTTCTGCCCGTCGAGGCTCATTAGACCTGCAGAATGTTTTGGATGCCATTCCTTCTAGAGTTGGTCTGGTGGTCATTAATGTTATTACGGGGTCCTTGTCCTTGCCTTACTGATATTAGGCCATTACAATTGGATTGATAAATAATATTATGAGCAGACATGGCAAGTGTTTTAGTCCTGTTTTCCATTACAATATTTTGGGGGACTCTAATTTATATTTATACCATAATTTAATACTCCATTTGACAGGATTTATTTGCGGGCAAGAAGTGAATACAATTATTCTAGATGTTTAGGTTTGTTATGGGATATTATTTTGTTCATTTGAGGGAATGAATAAACTTTGCACTTTAGTATACATTATGTATGTACGGAATATATAATTGTATTGTGTATTCGTAAATTAGTCTCTGCGTAAGTATGAACTGTAAGGTCAGTCAAGAGTACTAACCTTGTTGTTATTTTGGGTATTTCAGGAACAGTTAAAGCTGCGATTTGAGGCAGCAGACGCGACTGAGTCAGCATATTTTGATGGTATTTGAACAAGCAACAACTGCAAAGAGGGTATATTAGGCAATGTATAAGAAGTTACCCCTATTGGGCACTTCTACAAAAAGTATTTCCACATAATGTGCTACCATATAAGGTACTCACTGACGTATCTAAGCTTAGTCTCATAATAGTACTAGCTACCAGTGCAGGGTACACCTAAGTCTAATAGACTTGACTTCCTAACCTTCTGTTTCATTTATATTTGCAGTCAAAAAAGGTCACGTGCGTATGTGCGTGGGTGTGTCAAAGCGGAGGTGACAAACACTCAGCAAACAATTTTCACAGCAATTAGAGAGCGGCGACATATATGTCCGCGAATCATTATTTGCCACGTTTTTTTGTTTCTTTTTTGTTATTTAAACGCATCGAAATTAAAAAGCAACTGTTGACAAAGGCAAAGTTAACAGGGCGGTCAACCCCAGGTACCCTCTACCTCAGGAACTACCTCACCACTCATATGTGGAAACTCTCCGTGGTCAGCTACTAAATATTCAGGCGACAATTTGAAATGCGACATTGGCAGCATCAAAGCCACACACACACACGTGCCTGGGCGGAGGTGTGTGTGGTACGCGCAGCAAATGCGTTTGACACCTTTCAAAAAGGTCACAAGGGAGCTCAAACAATTAGATTGTTCAGACTGCTGACCAGCTGGGCGGGATACACATATAGAACACATGGAACTCTTTGCCGACTTTCACAGGCAGGCGAAGTTAACAAAAGCGTGTGTCATGCGAATGCGTAATCACAACTTCGGAACTGGTATGGTTAGCGATAGGGTTAGGGTACTTACTTCGCTTTTGACAACCGTTACAATATATATAGCGATAGATTAATTGTATTTCATATTTAAATTGTGCGTTGGTAGCTTAAACGGTTTAAAAAATTGTCTTTAAAGTATGCTAAGAGGGAGGACCTTGTGAGGAAAGTATAGTATGGTATTTATCTAAATTCTAAATAGAAGAACAAAGGTACAACTGTAAAGCCTTAGTTAAAATACAGCCAGTTAAACAATACACCTGGTAAACCTAAGTAAACTGCCTCGTCCAGTGTCAGTCTACTTATAACGCCTCGTTTATTCATCCCAATCAAGAGTATATATATAATTTATAGCAACTAACTATCTACAGCTCTTCACATGACTATATACTTATAACACCATGGCGTGTTATCTAAATCAAAATTTAAATACAATCGACACGCGATAATATTGTGCTAGTTTCGAGAGGAGAAATAACCAAGTTAGGATATATCCACAGGGATTATCCAAGCAATTTGTAGCAAACAAATTGAATCTCGTCCCCAAATGAAAGCTAATCAAATTAATAGTGCGACTTATATACATAGCTATCTGCAAACTCCTGAACTCTACTGAAAATTACTTTTCCCCAAGGCACTCGACACTGTGCCGAGTCACCAAACCATTCTATTCCCAAAACCCATTCGAAATTAATGAAATAATGTCTTCTGCTCGCCAGAACTTTAAATAACTTTTTCGAGCTAAAAGTTTCATCGATTCCTAACAGGAAAATCATACTTTTTCCCTTTAAATTCAGCCTTATACAGATATTGTAATAAGTAAGGCTTATTACATCAAAATTACCTATAGCATGGGGCAAATTCTAGTCGAAAAAAGAAACTGTGGAAAATCTGTTTAAAATTGTTATGACATTTTTATGCAAAATAGTATTTCCTCTAAGCTTGCGGATTAAAGGAAACAAAAAACATTTCACGCTCTGTAACTGCCATAAAAGCAGACGTTTTTATATTTAAAATATGCTATTTCCGAAACCTAGAGAGACAGAGAGAGAAAGAGAGACCCACCCAAAAGTAAAGAAGCCATCAAAATGTAACTTAAGATATTTACCGCGACGGGGTGCGACTAATTTGAGTCCACCAGGTACAGAGCGAGAGTCCTGCCTAGCCTAATTTTGCCATTCGTTACAGTTTGTTCCATTTTTAGCTTTTTTTGGCGGCTTTACAAGACAAAATGCGGGTGGGCTGCCCTGGCCAAACAGTTCATTATGTGGAATTTACAGTTTCTCTTAAAATGTGCAGTCAAATTGTACATTGATGTACGTATTTTTTTGTATTTTTCATAGCGTATCCAAAAGGTGAATTTGACTCGCTTTTCGAGTTCTTCTGCGGTTGATTTTGATGAGACAGAAGTCTGCCCTAAGGGGTAGGTATGCAAAACCTTTTTGATATTACTTAAATATTCGGTTAACAGCTGAGGCCAGCGCACAATTACTATGAATATTAAGACACACAATAATTGAAGGTAAAGTTGAAGCTGAAATTGGCTGAGTCGCAGCTGGGTTTCCCGAGGACTCTCATCTTTGAAAGTGAGTTACACTTTTGGGGGGGAGTTGTAGCAAAGTTTTCGGCACATTTTGCGAGCTGAACTTGCCATAAATGTATTATTAATGAAATTTATAGACATGAACATTAGTAATTGAAATAATAAGAAGTAACGATGATGAGGTATAAGTCGATGCAAAGACACCCTTGGCTTTAACTTATATAGAGGGAGAATTTTGAAGTAATACTAAGAGGAGTTGAGAAAAAAGCGCAGCATACATAACATACATATATCATTAGCTACATAATATTCTTCGATATATTCCAAAAACCTAACTACGATTCTTCATTAGGACTTTTAGAACTGTCTACTCTCTAGAGGGAATTCTCATTTTCAGTTTGAAATAAAGTTAGCATTCCATTTATGTGCGTTGGAAATTGTAACCGTCCACTTAGACCACCCACCCAGTTGTGCATACCTTTCAGTAGTCCCTGTAGTTTTATCATATAAGCTTCCTATTACGTACGCACATAACTCGGTTTCGCTTTGTGTGTCCGCTCTCGACCCAAGTTCAAGCATTGGAAGTAATGGCAACTAAATTGAATTCAAATTCAATTTGAACTTTTCAATTTTTGCCCAGGTCCAGGTTGAGGGAGGATTACAAAAAACCGTGCTACATTTCGAGAAAGCAAAACGTAATGAAAATTATGAAATGCCGGTCCGAAAACAACTTAAACGAAAATGAAATTTCACAAACAAATTGCTCATGCACTTTTGAGCAGCACATTTTGCGTAACAGCAGACAGGTAGAGAGAAGAAATGCCAGAAAAAAGAAATGTAATAAAGCGCATACAGATAACTTTTCTTGGAGTTATCAAAAAATTGTTTGTGGACCACCCTTTTGTAGCCCAGTTTAACGCCCCAAATGAATTGAAATTGCGTGAAAAGGCGTATAACAAGTTTTGTGCACTAGACCATAGCAAATAATTATAGTACTTTATCTTGAAGCATCACTGATATTGTTAGCTTAAGATGGAAAATAATGTCAAAGAATTTTTTGGCTTGTAACATTTCATGCTATGTTAACATTCTAATAACACTGTGCTTTTCATATCGATAACTTATAGTTGACGATAGTTCCCTAATTAACATATCCTTCAAACGATCCATAACAGTTAACATTGTATTAACATTGCGCCTTGCCTATCGATAATTATGACAGTAACAACTGGCGATAGTTTCACCACCCCTAGCATGATCTGCATTGCTACTTTTGAAAGTCATTGTCCAACAACAACAAAGCATGTTATTGACCGAAAAAAGACACAGACAACCTCCTGTCAACAGAGAATGTTGCCGAAAGGACACAAAATTGTGCCGAGTGGGAATGCAATATTATCATGGATCAGGACACTGTGTTGCAGTCACCAACGGAGTCGAGTTCTTTGCATTGTCAAATTGAGAGTGCCCCGGTGCAGACAGACATCGCACATGCCTCAGACCACAGAGGGCAATTATTATTTAACAAATTGTTATTTATGTAGCAATTTACAAATGTTTTTACTCCAAACGACTTTTTTACATGTCCTCGCTCTAGGCGCACTCGCACTCAATCCCCGACCCAGTCTACATTTAGTTCCAGAGGCTTGTGCAAACATTGCACACGGTGCACAGAGTGCAGATTGCAGTCACAGGGAGTTCACATATTGCAATTCCATTGTTGCCAATGGGTGCCGCCGACACAGAGGCACAGAGTTGCCTTTGCTGTTGCCCCATGCCGCAGAGGCAGAGGCAAATGTTTATTAATTTTATTGAACAATTAATTAAATGCGGCAAATGTTTTTGCCCATTCACGGGAAGAAGCGCATTTTGGCGCATCGATGCTGCTACTGCAGGCAGACAGACAGATGCAAACGACGTTGCGGCCGCAAGTTGCAGTTGCAATATTCATGCACATAAACGACGTGCCTCAATTTGTGGCAGGCTGTTATTAAAATGGCATTCGAAAAGCCAACAAAAACAATTACGTGGAGCACGCTGTAAAGGAGACACATCACTATATATCTCGTTCTTACATACACACACATACAAGCTAACAGTGAGGTTAGGGCGAAACATTTCACAAGTGAGGTTAGGAAGGAGCTTTATGGGTTTCTCTCTCTGTGTTTCCATATCCATTTGTATAAATACCTTAATAACAGAGAGACTAAGCGACCATTTCAAATTTTATTGAATCAACTGTTTCCAGTGGCACTTTAATGTGAGTTGCAACTGCCCGCTGACCATTTCAAAGTCTAACTCACTCAGAAACCCAACTGGACCATCGAGGGTTGGCTTCCCTTAACATAAAAGCGCTTTGGCTTGGGGTTTAGCTACGTTTTTTTGCGTGGTTCGGCTAAGCAAATACAAATTAACATTTCGCTGCCATAAACACTTTTAAATTTGAATTTGGTTTTTGTTTTTTATATACACATATGCAAATTGAAATCGACGATATGGTAAACATTGCAGATTGGTTTACTTTCCATCTTTGCCCACAAGTTGGGGCAGGGAAGGTATCGAGTCGAGTGTACTTTGGGTACTTTCACCCCAAAAAGAATTTCCAGTGATATCATTGAAATCTCAAGATTTTGTAGCTGCTTAGAACACCTCTTACGTATTGACTTAACTCCTTTCCGGTGGTTTTCTCTCACTTCTCAGTACAGGCACTTGTTGCACAGAGTTATTTATATAGACAGATGGCTTTTCCTTATCTAACAAGTTGTAGTTTTTGGTGGTTGTTCTACTCAACAGCAGCAGCAGCAACAATAACAACATGTACTTACCGGGTCGCTTTCAGCCCTTCCTGACAGAAAAACGTCGCTTTAAAAAGGGACATTAAGTGTGGAAAAAACGTCTGAGAAGGGTGCGTCACCCTTAGTGTTTTTGTTAAATTTTGCAGAAAGTCCTCAGCAAAATCTCCCTACTTGGACTTTCGTGTGGAACTGGAGAGGGTGGGAGAGTATGAAGTGGGGTTGGAGTGTGGGTGTGTGTTGTGTTTGTTGTGGCTTGGTGGTTTCTCTACCAGTTTTTTGTTTTGCCTTTCGGGTATTTAAACTAAGCGGATTGTGTGTGTGACATGAGTGGGTGTTAAGTGGCTCTGTCACTTGCCAGTCAGCCTCGATAAGTGTGGGAAAATACCGTTACTACAACAACTACACAAAGATGTTATTCTACTTATTATTATTTACTTATTTTACTATACCCAAGTGAAGTTCCTTTACAGAAACTGATCGTAGTTGGGAGATGCCTACGAAACTTACAAGAAATATTCATTTTTTTAAGCCTCTACTTTACTTTATCCAAATCAAAGCTTCGCATAACTCAACCTAGCCTTAAAATTCTTGTTTTGCATTCAATTAGACTCTTTAATTGCTTTTCTAAAATCGTTTCCGAAACACTGCCAAATCTCATTAAATTAATCAGTTTTCCCACTTGGAAAACAGGCACACGTAGCGCATGCAATTAATCTATCTCAATCGGTTGACTAACTGGAGGCTTACCCAATGCCAGGCAGAGCATACCAATCTGGCAATCCGGCATCAGGGAATCCAGCAATCAAGCAATCCTGCAATCCTTCTCCATGACATTCCCCACTTAGCAATAAACCGATGCTGCCTGTTAATTTGCAATTCCGATTTCAATTTCAACAAATTTTTGCACCAAAAAATATGCCAGCGGGGATTTATCAACTTCATTGGTATCCAACTGGTTCAAGATGGGTTTGGGTACGAGTTGGATTTGGTTGGGTTTGGGTTAGGGGGTCTAAACCGCAAACAGTCGACGTGTTTGGTCAGTATTGCCCACAGCAATGTGTGCATATGCATGTGGCTTCCTGTCTGCTGCTGTTGCTGCTCTGCTCAGCTCTGCTCACGTCCCTTTGTAAGCCCTTCATTTGTCCAATCATTCAACCGGAAGCTATACTGTTTGACACACATATACCTCAGGCCCCCGCACTTTTAGGCCACTGTGCACTGTGTGTGCTCTCTCTCTGCCCAGTCGGGTGTCACACAAACTCGAACACTTTCATGACACATGCAAATTTCCAGCTGCTTCGCAACCCCACAGGCTCGTACACTCCTCCTCCTCATCCTCCTCCTCCCACACACAAACGTCACACCTCACCATGCTCGTTCTGCCCCCATACCATTTGGAAAAAGTGGTATCCCCATCCGCATTGTGTGTGTGTGTGTTATGTGAAACGCATTGCCGCCATGCGCCACTTAATTCATTTGATGCCGTAATTTGGCAATTTCTCGCAGATTTCAGTCTGACATTCGGATTTGATCAATTAATTTGAATAACACCGGTCATTTATCATGTCGCAGGCAAGGGTTGCCAGAGTGCCAGGCAGAGTCTATTAAGTTCCACTCCGGCCATGACGTGGTAGTGAAAGTGGACGCGCGTAAGCGCCGTTTTATATACCGCATACAATTTTTTACATAGGGCTTTATTGAGTTTCGAGTTTGTTGTTTTAATTGTTCACCTGATACTATTTATTTTTCCAAACAGTAGACAACTCTTTCATTTCCTTATTTTGTTTTAATCATGATTCCTGCATGGCATTAATCTATCGCTGTTAACTTAATATCAATGTTAATTAACATAATATACTATGTTTCTTTTGATCATGGCTTCGTGCATTGCGCAATCGTGTTTAGGTATTAATCGATATATCGCTGTTAGGTTAACACACGGTGTTAACTTTACGAGTTAACAGTGCACATCAGCATCTTGCTATCGATAGTAAATAGTAAATTAACATAATACACGATGAATGCATATCGAACTTAACAGTCACATTGCAATAGGTAAGCAACGATCAACGATAAAGCAAGCACATTGCCACACTTCTTTATATACAGATTTTACACATAAAACAAGAAATACAAAACTGAAGTGTTACCCTTAGGGAGCTTATAAAGTTGAACTTGGCAGCCATTTAACAAAAATCGTTTAGCAATCAAATTAAAATCGCAAATTATTGTTCCCCAATGTGGCATATGGACGGATGCGAAATTGGGTGCTCCGCGGTCGGGGGTATAATCTCGCCAACCTAAAACCAACAACTGTTGTACCACCGACTTTATTAACTGCAAACCTTATTTGCATGTTCATTTTGCATAATGTAGCGAAAAACTGCGTCAAGTCGAAACGAGACAAGTGGACGAGACGACGCCACCCTCGATGTCGGATGTCGATGTCAAGTTCATTTTTTTCTCAGCTCCTCAGCTTGTACTTTCTTTTATACAAATATTTTCTTATGACTTTGCAGCCAAAATTCGATTTGAATGTACATGTGACCCACAGAGAGAGTGCAGATAGAACCCCGTGGCAAAAAAAAGAAGTGGAAAACAAATTTCACGCTAAACAACGCGGTTTTCCCGTTTCCACCGACACCGATTTGCATACGAAATTTGAGTGGCGCAACGGGAGTACCAGGCCAGAAGTAAAGCCTACACAGAACAGAACAGGGCAGGGCAGGGCATCATCATCCCTCGGGTGGTTGCAACAATTACAGATGGCAGCTTAAGCGTTTTTTATGCATTTTTCACGTGTCAAATCGCGCGTCAATCAATCGATGTTTATGTACGCCTTCACCGCCTCCAACTCGCGGGTAACTGCGTTATGTTTAATTTGAAAATTCATATTTCGTCGCGTCCGTAAGTTGAGAGTTGATAGAGAATATTGACTGACTTTCACGGTGCTCTTACTTCGCATTTATTTGTTTTTTATTATGCCCCGGCACACGCACTACCGTACGTTCAGTTCTCTCTCTCTCTCGCTGTCTTTGGAGCCACCCCACCCTGGATGTGATCCCTGTTTATGTTTTTCCCCGTGCGCTGCTTTCAATTTTACGCCAATTGGTTTTCAGCAATCGCCTGTGCAAATAGGCTGAGCGAAGCGATAAGCCACAGTTCATCTGTTATCATGGGCAATATCATGCACATTGTAAGCAAGCTTCGAATTTAAATAAATATACGCAAAGTCGAAAATAAAATGCCGAATAATGCACACAAAGTTCAATGGGTTCTTCTTATCGCAAACAAAAAAGGCTGAGCTTAGTTTAGAATTGAGCCAGGAACTGGACAAGGGAACGCAGTGAAATCCAATTACTTGCAGGTTCTTAAATAAAACGGAATGAAGTGCCCTCTTGCATATTCAGACCCCTTAAAATCGATAAGCGCAGATACACGCCAGTTCACATATCGATAGGCAAGAAATGCTGCTACTGTTTTCCAACACTCCTGCTCCATTTTAAATTTGAGACATGGCAAATCTTGTTACTAAGTACTGCAGATTAGGCACTTTATACCAAACAAAATTATATCCTCTGTCAGCGAAACAAAATGGCAGGATTAACAAGTGAGGAAAGCTACAGTGGGGCACACTTAACTCAACCTTTGTAAATTCATTTGTACAATTTGAAAATACCCTTCGCATGAAAAGAAAAGAATTATGACAATGACGACAAGCCACTTTAATATATAATTATTGTCTTACATTATTTATTCGATGAATTTTAGACATACGCGTCGCGACAAAGCCCCTCAGTATTATCAACTACCCAACCCCCTCCACCGACTGCTGTCTCTTTTTTATTGCAATTGAAATCTTTCGCGAGAGCGACAAAGTGAGTGGCATCAGCCGTTGCTGTAGTTATGTGAGTTCTCTGTGTGTTCTCTGCATATTTCTTGGATTTAATTTTATTGCTGGCAAAAGTGATTATGTTGTTGTGCATACGGTATGGTAAGGTACACAGTATAAGGTGTACCTTTTGCAACTTCACTAAAATTATGTCCCTGGTGGGTTGTGCAGCCACCTGCCTCCATTATATCAAGTACTCTCTACACATGGGTCTCTTGAGCAGTTACTGCTCCAGTTCTGCTTTGCTCTGTTGCTCACTTGCTTCATACGGATTTCAATCATATTTTATGCCCGTCGACATTGCCGTCGTCGTCCTCGTCGTCATTTGGCTTATATTTATTGTTTTTGTCAGCTTTTCGCCGTGTGCCGACCACCCCCACACACAGACATAATCAAACAAGTAAAGAAAGCGGGAGTTCAAGACACGCGACTGTCAGATACCACGCACTTTCTATTGCCCACCCCTAGGTTAATTGTCAGACGTTGTAATCACATTTATATATTTATAACTGGAACATTGTGTTGCCTTCATCTAGCCTGTTTCATTTCTAAGGAGAGTATTGGTAGCTAACCCCTAGAAGTATGCTTCATTTGGCTTGTAGTAATATACCTTCTTCAAACATTCTTAATAGGTACTGGGTATTCAAAAGGTAATCAACATAAAGTTGAACGTTGACAGCAACGTTGTCAACTCCAAGTGCGACTACAGCTCTCAACTCAACTCAGCTCTGCTCAGTTCTCATTTCGGTCTCCTTTCCTGACCTTACGCCCAGACTTAGCAGCGCATTGAGTCGCAGTCACAAATGAATTAAGTGCCAAAAGCACAACTGCGACACAGTGTTGATGCCTCGAGGATAACTAGATTTTTGTATAAGTGTGTGGGACAGTATCAAGCAATTGCAAACATTTTTGGTTATGTTTAAAGTGTACGTTTATCCCAGTTCGTATTTCGTTTTCTTAGAACTCATTGTTATCGATTATACCTGTTAAAGTGCATAAAACTGTAGCAATCAAAAACATTACAGAACTTTACCCTGTGCTCTGTTATTAACAAATAGCAAGCGCTGTATCAAAAACTATTTATGAATGTGATGGGATAAAACCTAATCCAATTAATTATATACATAGTTAGTTAATTATCGTTTTGTATCAACAGAATTTACTAACATTTCCAAAGTAGAATGCATTTTTTTTTCCAAACTTCAACATGGTACAAAATATTCAACAGTCAACTGCAAAAGATTCTACCGGAATTCACAATTTTCCATTAATTTTCTCACACCTTTTACGTTCTTGCTTGCCTGCATGCTGATTTTGCAGCGGGACTTTACTTAATTAAATCATAAATAAGCATAAAGCGACGCATCGAAAACAAAGTAAACAGAAAAACGAACCCCATAAGGAAGGAAAGCAAGGAGGAAAGGAATCACAAACAGAAAATTGCGCACTCGAATTACCGAAGCACATTTCAATTTGCAATTAATTTAATCAATTCTTAGTCGGGGCTGTCACCTCACTTTCGATATTGGTAACATTTTCAGACTTCAAAAATATTTTTGCGAGGTATGTAAGACTTTACAGAATGATAGGGAAATTATAAAAGTGAGGATAAGGGAGCCTATACTATTAGGCTGACCAGTTTTCCATATTATAAAGCTTTTAATAAGTAATCAATCTTAAAAAGGACTCTATAAAAAACATGATTTTCAATACAGTTAAAAACATTCCGAATACTCACATTATTAATTAAGATAATATTAATACAAACAGAGATTGTTATTGCAGGTGTATACAGTTCGTAAAAGTAAATATCATCAACAGGGTAATTGCTCGTTTGATGCACTGCAACTCCACATTTCGATGCTGTTGATTTTAGCAAAACAAACGTTTTAACTTCACCGCTAAATGCATTCAATGCGAATACGCTTGGCATGGTCACCCTGCCCCGACAAACAAAGAGTGAGAGAGAGAGAGGGGGAGCTCTACGCCTTGCATGATATCACTTGACAGAAATGACGGAAATATGATAATGATGACAATGTTACAGCCCCGAACATCAACGGCAGCATCGACATTGACCATTAGCCAGTGGCTCTCTCGGCTCCAATGTTTATTTTAATTACTGAAATTGCATTCAAGTGCCAACTGCGAACTGCCAAATGGCAAACGGCAAACGTCCGACAAAATCTCATTACCATTCTCGGGGAGGTTGCAGGGTGTAGAGTGCAGGGTGCCAGGTGCGGGGGGGGGGGATGCTGCTGCAGCTCACTTGTTGTGTTAACATCCACCGCATTGTTGATGCATTCCCATTCACAGCCCGCACTGACATCGCTGCTGCACTTTGCTTTCATTTGACTTAACGTTTTGGTATGGTTTCCGTCATACGCCTGCGGCCCTCGCACCCGCTCGCACGCCACATCCCAATCCCCATCGCCATTCAGCAATCCCCTGATATTTCCATGTATCAAAGTTTGTTCAGGTAAAATTCGCCCGATGATGATGATGTTATGAGTGAATGTGAGTGTGAGTGTGTCACCGACGGGCCGCAGTTAAACAAGCGACAAGAGACCACATTAACGAGGCGTTTGCAAGGTGCCTCCTGCCTCTGCCCTACTGCCTGCTGCAGTTGCCACTGTCCGGCATCGAGGTGCATTGTTGGCAGTCCAGGCCGCGCTCAAAGCAAACACTTGGCTAGCAGAAACAATCGCACAATGCGCCCCACGTTGATGTCGTAATGAGACAGGTTCCCAGAACGGAACCCAGTATAGTTGCTCCCCGAATGAGGCCAATTCCAATTCAGTTTCAGATTTAAGATTTTCAATTTTTGGCCAAAGTTTCTCATGCGAAAATTGATTTCGCCCCCCACACATAATACGGAAATGCAGGAATACCCTTTAATGTAGTTTGAAACTAGCAAATAGTTTCTTAAATAACTTTTTGGGTCTATTATCCCTCTCACATATTCTGTTTAGAAACAATAAATAAGTAATGTGCGTGTTAGTTGAGCACATACGACTCTCAGATACTCTGTAAAAAATTGGGAGAAAATCAAAAATTAATTAAGTTAAAAGAAATTTGTTTCGCCAAATTTGCAAAACGTTAATTAATAGGTTGAGAAGACTGTGAGATACTCTGGAAATAAACTGATTAGGGAGATGCAGGAGAAGCAGGCTTGTCTAGGCTGCTCGCTAACAACAATTGCATATACCCTGCTTACATCATCTTCCATGCTTGCGCCTGCCCGAAAATGAGCAAAGCGAAACAGACAGCCTTTTCCCGCCGTTTCCCGCTGGTGGTAGCTAAGAGCCGCAACATTAATAGACAAAAATCTCGGCAGGCCAGACAAGGCACAACGCGGAACGTGGAACGCGCAACCGACGACGATGAAGGCGAAGGCGAAGGCATTTTGCGTCATGTAAATAAGAATTATGAAAATAATAATGGAAAAAGGATTAAGACGCCCCGCATACAGGGGCGTAAGACTCCCCCCCCCAGCCCCATCACCTTCTCGTTTCATAAGCGGGTGGTTGATAATAAGCAGACATGACATGTCTACGTTATTTTAGTCAGTGAATAATATGGAGAGCATGACGAGATACCCTTTGTCAGATAAAAGACAAGACCTGAAAAGGTTTACACTAGCAATGGAGAAATTCCTGATTTGACAAATTCATTTTATCTAGCATCGATTTGATTAAGACATCAACAATATCTTTAAACTTTATCTAAAGTTTATTAAATATCAATAAGTGATATACCCCTTAAGGTATGCTAAGAACTTGTTGTGCGCCAAGACCTCAAGAAGCGTGTAAAAAGAATAAGATGGTAAGAGCCCAACGACAACGACATTGCTGGCAGTAAAAGGTTATGACGGTGAGCGTATGTGCGCTTCAGAGGTTATAGGTCTAGAGGTTGCACACACACACACACACAGTACCCAGTACGTAGTCTAGTATAATTATGGTATTTTCACACCTTTTACCGAATTTAATTACGCTTTTTCCCCATAAAATGATATATTGAAATGAGTCGCTGAGTTAATGTCGTAGGCCATTGCATGCGGTACGCGATCTCAGGCAATAGGAAAAAACAAGAAGGTACTACCAAGTTCAGGCTTTACAGCCAAGCACCGATGACACATGCGTGATTTATCGCATACAACGGGACAATTTTCTTTTGTGTCATCCCCCCGGGTGTAACTACCCAAACCAGCCCCCCCACCCCCGCCAAAGATTCTACAGAAGTTTGTAACATTTTAGACGCTTTGGTTTTTATAATACTCTAGCTAAGGATATTACAGTGTTCACAATGTGGTTGTAAGGTGTTGAAGGTAACGTGGCATATACTTAGTTGTATATTCTTGTTTAAGGAAAGACTCTTAGTTCTTAATATAAAATATAATATACCAAACAAGTCTCTCTTTTAAACCTAGAAAAGAGAACTCTAATTTTAAAGATATAATGCCTTAAACAATAGGTTTATGTATCAGTTGCCTGTAAAAATTCCTTTGTAAATTATAAAGATATTTTATCATCTTCTCAATTTGTATATATTTTACATAGGGTATATAAGCTGCGGCCATCCCCTGGCACATATTTCATTCTTGTTTGTGTTTTAATTTTAATTTTCTACTTGACAAACGACGACGAAGAATTTGTCGGTGTGGTATCCTTGTTAGTCCTGTGGCAGGTACACCAGCACCTCCTTCCCCTTGATGGGCAAAGTCTTTCCTTATTTTCTATGTGGTGTGTAATTGTGTGGTTATTGTTGCTGTTACTGCTAAGAATTAATTTTTTTTCTTCTTTCAAGACTTTTCCCACCAAGGTAGCAAGTGAGGCAATTACAGGAGCAGCTGCAAAGAGAGAGCCATAGAACAATTTCCATGAAGTAATTATATTTCACATAAAATTTATAGCATTTCCTATTTTTATTATTATGTTAACAATACTTTTCACTGAGACAGTCGCTGAATATGTTTTCCTGTTGTTCTTGTTGTGGAAATTGTACGAGTGAAAATTAATTAAAATCATGAAAAAAAGCTTTGGGCCTACATATTCTCAGGGCTGTTTTGAAGTACGGTATGTACGATATTCCACATAAGATAGGATGCATATAACCAAAAGATTAAACATTTAATTCAGTTTTATCTTAAAAGGTTCTCATATTCCCAATATTTATAACTTCGATTTCTTCGATTTAAAACTCAACTACAGAATCCCTTGTATAGCTAGATATTCCAAACTTATAACCCAAAATACTTGCAAGATTACTGAATATCTTACAGTCACATACGCTCTTCTGCAATCACAGTCACTTATTCCATCAGGTACTGCAGAAAAAACAATATCCCCATATATGTTTCCGTGCCCGTGCTCATCTCTGGGCACACACGCGTATTATAAATTCTCGCTTTTACGCCGGAGTAAAAGAATTTTAAGAACGCATGGCACAATTTTTTACCCAGAGATAAACATCAAATATGACGTTTTGACTGTGCCATAAAAATTGATAGAATACACTTCCACATACGTAGTACAATACGTATGAATACCCTCTACCCGCCATGTGGGTAAACAAAGGAATATAACTTCGTACACATATTTATGATAATCGAAACATTACTCTGGTCATTGTCTCGGAAATTTGCCATAAATATTTCAATATGTTAATAATTATTTTTCATATTTTCTCCCATACAGACAGATAATATTTACTGCTCTTTTTATTATATTTTCAAAGGTATAACAAACTCATTTTCAATATAGGGTATATTCGCATAGAGTTCATAGTCGTATATCGCCATCCGCATTAAAAAGAGGGGTAAGGGTTACTGGATGAATGCTTACTGAGGGTAAGCGTTACCTTTTGACGTACTTAATCTGTCAATAAAAGTAAATCAAAGTCAACCCCCAAACCAATAAGCGAATCACTTCAAGGAGCATTTCCTGTTTTAAATTGAGACAGCTTCCATATGACACGAGTGAATATGAGCCGATATGGCGATTTTGCCAGATTCCTTCTTACATTTTTGCATCAATAAATATCACATGGCATGGGGAGAAGGTTCTATCGCTGTGCAGAATGTGTGCTAAAAACTGTAATTTAAAAAAGTCATAATCGCAGATAAGTGCGGTCTCATTGCCAAGCCAGAAAAGGCAGTCTAGGCCAGGCTATTCATTACAGCTCCAGTACATACACAAGGGTGGTTATATCCCATATGGAAGATGATATGAGTTCGCTTTCTAGCGAGCTTACAATTTTTTATTCAATTTCTATACAATCTGTACGCACCTTCTCCCCTTCCTCTCTCTCTCTCTCTGCCAGCGTAACCAATCCTCGCCCATTGTTATTGGTCATGATATATGTGAACAGACAGTAGAAATTTTTCAGAAAAGCTGCTGACAAAAGAAGTACAAATATTTGCTAAAATATTATTTGAAAATCGGCCACGATATTGACATTGCCAGGAGCTCCCATTTAAATTCATCTTTGATGTTTACCGCAACAAAAGTTGAAATTAATACAACCAAATTTTATTTACTTACTTTTTTTAATGCTTAAGATTAGGTGGATTAAAACGGTATGCGATGAGGCTAATTTTGAATTATTGAGCATATTAATTAGCTTTCTATATCTGTAGAAAGGGTCCTCCTCTAACAAAAGCTTCATTAGATATTGATATACTTGGACCCTTTCTAAGGCCATAGAAAAGAAAGAGCTAAAAAACCAAATGAGTTAACATGAGAGAATTGTACTTTATTAAATGACTTAGCACGGGTATATTATATTCCGTAAGTTACTTCGTATATCAAATCGTATTTCACAAATAGGCACGCATTTTTATTAGTTTAAATATTAATGAATATTTTAACATTTATATGGAGCATTAATGAACTTAACGCAAAGACCTAATACTGGCACGCAGAAAGGTCCTTGCCTGTTTCGCCTGCTTGGGTTTGGGGTACTCTCTGCTCATTTAAATTTAAATCCATGAGTGTGGCCTTCGCTCATTTAATTTTAATGAAAAACCGGTTTTTCTGGTTTAGTTGCCACAATACATTTTCGGTTTCGTCGTTTGCCCCAAAGGTTTTTCCGAGCACTTTTCCCCGTTTTATTGCCGGCGCTAAGCCTCTCAGGATGCGAGGAATCAGGACTCCAAGTCCTTAACATACATGCTACTTTTATTTAGTATTCATATTTCTGATTTATTCAGTTCAAATGGGCACACATTAATGTTTCCAATTACAGAGTGCTGCACTCATCCCTGGCACACACACACGTATTCACATATGCGTTCATATTAGAATAGAAACCCTTGTGGAGGACACGCATGGCATCATTTCTGCGTAACATTTAGTTTTTCATTACATAAGATACAATCCCAGCAAACGGGGTATTCAGTTACATCATTTTAGACTTATTAAAACGAAAACCGAATTAGCCAGTGAATTGAAAAAAAAGAGTCCAATTAAATGTTGGCAGAAAATTGGAATTTACCTACTCAATGTAAGAATTAAACGAAATAATTAGGAAGTCTAATAGAAAAACAGTGTAAAGTCGGCTTTACTATTGTTACTGAACAAGAAAGTATATGTTTCTATATGATCCTTCTTCTTTTTGAACTTTATGCTCTTATATTTTTTGCAGTCCCTGAACTCTAACTGAAAACAATTGTAAAATCGGCTGCACTGTTGTTACTGAATAGGAAAATTATGTTTCTATATATCATTCTCCTTCTTTATGAATTGTACACTCTCACATTTTCTGCTCTCTCTGAACCTTTTTCTCTCTCTCTCTTTTCTACATTTTAATATTTTCTTTATAAGGTTTGTGCACCTCATTCATATCTTTCAGCTATATTTTAAATGAGTTTTCACTTTTTCCATTTCCGCAGCACTCTTTGATATTCAAATTCGCCGCAAAAAGTTGTATTTATCAGTTTGTGCAACTAATTTGAACGTTTTATGCATAATTCAAAAGTATATTAGCCCAGGCGACACTTTCGTTCTGCTCAGTAAGGGTTAAAGTCCTCACGTTCATGTTCACGTTCCATGGAGCATATTTTATGCTTTCATGACCAAATAAATGCAATGAAATTCATCAATTTATCGACTTGATGAGCGACCAAGGCGACTATCAGCGCAGTCGACGCATTTGCATATAAATTGCTTTTGGTTTTTCGGTTTTCGGAATATTTTCTGTTTTCTGTTTTGAGTTTTTAACTGCTAATCGGGTTGTTGCCATCTGTTTTTCAAAATAAGGCAATAACAGAACGCGAAACATTTTCTGGCTGCGACCTGCCTGCGTTTTAATTGACGCAATTTGCGCTAAAGCGATTTGGCAATTCAGAATGCCCCGCGGCAGCAGCAAGAGAGGCCACTTTGACACCCATGGTGACAATTATGTCTATACTTTGCCCCCAAACAAAGTACAAAAACTCTAATAAGAACGCCCATTAGAAGAAAAGCGAAGCATCACATACTATCGACTAAGCAATGCTCTATAGAGACTCTTAATGTTGTGGAAAGTGATTAAACATATAGTAGTTATCTTTAATCTGAGGATATATAAAAAATAACAGAAACTTAAGAATATAAAACAATTTGGAAATCTTTCTTTTGATATCGCAAGTTCAAATTCTTCTTAAAAATGCACAATCTTTTTTTTTTTTGAGTTCTTTTTTTATAATGTTTTATATCTTTCTTTTTAAACATTTCTTTATCGCAAGTTCAAGTGCACTTAAAATGCACACTCTTTTTTTAAGCTCTTTCTTCTTTATAATGCATATCTAGTTTTATACCTTTGGTAATCTTTCTTTTTCAAACACTTTTTTTAACATTTTATCCTAAGTTCAGATTCTTCTTAAAAATGCACACTCATTTTTCTAAGCACTTTCTTCTTCATTACGTATATTTATTCTTGTACCTTTATAACAGAAAGTTCGCAAAGTTGTCATTTAATATAGAAAAATATTTATAGAAATTGTAGAAACCTTTCGTCTCTAACATACCCAATAATTGCTAACTCTGTCATAGCACAAAGCTCTCAAGACTTGCCCATAAGCAACTCCAATATTCCTTTAAGACAAAAACGCACTTTTACATAGAAGAACAACAACAAGAGCAGCGATAACAACAACAACAACTGTGCTAAGGGTAACATTATTTTTCATGTCGTTGCCTTAAAAAGGTCAAAAAAAAGAAAGCCTCGTCTCGTTGAGTTCTGCGTTTTGTTTGCCTTGTTGATTCTTTGCATTTTTTATGCCAAGTCGGACGACGTTCTACGCCCCCTCAGGGCAGGCAGGTGACGATGCTCTGCCGGTCTCTGCTTCCTGTTGTGCTTTGTTTCTATTGTCATCAACTGAAATTGGCTTTTAATGTTGCCGCAGAGATATCTTAAGAATAATTGTTTTGCGTGTTTTACTTGATTTTCAGGTCGACGATGTCGCTGATGTCCCCAATGTCCCCAGTTCCTATTGCCGCCACTTTTTTTTGCGCCGGCGGAAATATATTTTCCGTTTTGCGGGAGGGAAGTTAAGGATTCGGAGTGTATTGCAACATTTCCGACCTTTTAATTGTGCAGTGGGGCCAACCGCGTCTTGTAATAACCTAAATTTTTAAGTAGCTTAGAAGGTTCTTGAAGGTGGGCAAAAAGGGGAAACTCCTTACACTTCTTCTTTATTGTTTAATTAATTTTTTTGTTATTCTAAATTAAATCCTAGAAATTTCAGCACGTAGACACACGGTTGGCACTGTGCTGTACCCATTTAAGAGGTACCTTCTCTAAAAAAAATGGTGCTTTAAATATTTTATAAGACTTATTATTCAACTGGATATAGTTTTGGGATTGATGGTGGAATATTCAATATCTGCATCATACTTTATTCTCTTACCTATTCCCTTACCTATTCTACAACTGCTCAGTTAGTATTGCCAATATTTGTGTAAACAATAAAAGTAACACCGCCTATGCCAATTTCGTATCCGTATATTTCCACCCCATAACCTCCAAAATGTTTATTTGAGTTTATGAAAATTCGTATCGTACGGTAAGCGACCCGTATAACTATTGTCGTCAAGGGTGCCCTCGCTGGCAATGATTGATGGCTTGACAAATACTCTATATACCCAAATTTACAATTGGAAATATTGATAAATAGAATATTGGCAGAAATTTAGACAAATCTAACTCTACGTAGTGCTAACTTACATTGTCCCTTGAGACTGAAGTCATCTCGTCAATCGAATTTCAATAACTCCCGCTTGACTTAGCTTTATTCCTCTCGAGTAACACAAGTTAATCGTTTTATTTGTACAGGGTATACATAGTACAAAATTCGCTCACAAAATGAACTCAAAGAAAGAAAGAAAAATGAAATTTAAAAACGGGCCGTCAATGTATGAGAAGTCTTTATATCGGGGGTGGGTTTACGATTTGGGTCTGGGGGGTGGCTTCGGTCTCTCTTCGATGTTTGCCGGCGCCTGCAGATAGGCACAATAATTGTATCAAAAGCATATTTTCCATTCTGGTAGAACGAATTTTATGCTTTTTCAATAAACATTAACCGATTTTGGTATTTTTTCATAAAAGAACAGCAACAACAAAAACAGCATAAGCAGAAATATGTTCTTTTTTTGGCAACCACACAGAAAAATACAAGTGGCAAAACTGGAAGTGAACACAAACTCGACTAGCAAATACCCAGTAGAAAGTTTAAACCTATGCATACAATGAATTCCATAATACTATACAATACAACTCTTATGAGTGCTGCCTGAAAGTATGCAATGCTATCCCAGAATCACTTTATAAGTAGAAAATCTAAGATATCTTCTTTATCTTCAATGAAAATGTATAACTTGGACTTCAACTAATTTTACAGGGTATTCGCTTGTTAAGAGCACTCCGCCTTCAAGCAGTAATCATTCATGCGTTCATTATTTCATAGACTACGAGTTCAGTGCGTCCCATCCACATTCAAAAATGTACCGTTTAAACATTTTTCTATGCATTCTTCAAGAGGAATATGCAAGGGTCCACCAATGTAAATCAATGATTCGGAAATATTTAGACTATAAGCTATTAGCTTTTTGTTTTATCCAGTAGTCATTTATTTCTGCAAATTCTTTTGCAATGCAAACAAAGGGTAGCCAAATAAATGCCCAGCAGAGAGGGTAGCCAGTACCCAAGCATGTGGGCTCCCAGTTACAGTATTACACAGGCAATTGAGGTACCCAACTGAGAGAACCATGATGTGTAAAGTTCCATTCCCCAAACTTGTAAATACTGTGCCTTATAACTCCAGGACAAAGTAGTTAGTAGATATAAAGTTACTAGCAGTTAGAAATATATAAATATATTTCATTCTAATATAATTCTAGACTTCAAGTGTAATTGTTTTCAATTTTAATACTGTAACTCTTTGATATTGTTGCGACGTGTGATTCTTTCGGGTGTTGTTGTCCCAATTCAAAAGCTGTTTCAAGACGAGGGCACTAGCAACGCCCTGCCACATAATTACACTCTTCTCCCTCAGCCCTCCGCGCGTTTTGCATCGATTTTGTTCTCAAGTTACGCATGCCTTTGTTTACACAAAAATTATGTTTAATGAGAGACCCTTGGTGCCTGTAGCCCCCCTCCCCCACCCAATCTGAGCATCCTCCGTTCGTCTACCCTTGAATCAGGCTGGGGTTGAATCGCGGCTGGGTACAGAACTGACAATTATAATTACAAGGTCTTAAGTTTTTCGTGAAAATTATTATTTTAATTATGGTTTGTCGAAGCAACAGAGAGAAAAGAGGGTTGCAATAACATCAGGCACACACACACACACACGCGTATACATAAATAAATATATTTATGAGTCCAGCGAAGAAGCTCCATAAATCGCTGAACAATAAACACAGCGAAATAGCATCCCAATTTTATGCGACTGGCTCTCTGTCTCGTCTTTATATGAAGAGAAAATAATCTAATCAAGTGTCACAATCGGTTTTTATAGGTCAACACTCAATCTCTCTCTCGCTCTGGGAAGCAATCATAACTTTTACTCATATGTTGTGTCAGTTTTATTTTTCGCAATGAACACGTTGATAATTTTTATTCGCCATTTAATCGTAACCGGCTGCGAGTGTAGCGATAACAAGGATAACTGCCTGCAACACGTCGCTCCATGTCCTTAGCAAATAAAATAAATTTCTCTCTGTACTTTTATTACCCGTGTCCCACTGCCAAGAAGTACTACACAAGTCTCCGTAATAATCATTTACGTAATGTCTTGCCAGCATTTATGATTATTCTGTGTTGACCTCGTCGATGCGCATGAGACACATCGGAACTTACCCGAGAGCAGTCTTGGCTGATGGTCAAAGTTAGATTGGACAATTGCAGTGTAATTGCGAATGTTAGTTAGTTCACTAAGTAAGCGCACTTGGTCTGTAACCCCAATAGTTTTGTGGTTGTGATTGCGATGGCGCTGAAACCTTTAAGGTTTGTCTATTTGGCTGGATGGCTTAAATAACGAAAGAGCCTTGAATGCTAGATCTAACAGTACATCCAGGGTAGTCAACTTTGAGAGATTTAAAGGACTGTCGCCAACTTTAAGCATACTGACAATCAAAAACACATAACAGTCTGCAGTCTGTAGCAAATTTGATGTATATTTCAATAGGAGTTCTTTAAAGAAACTCCAAAAAATGCTCTTAAGTTAGTAAGTAAACTGACGTTACCTCAAGTGCCGCCCTCGGTGTCAGCTGTGCCACAGTTAATTATGATGTTACCTCAAACAACTCAATGTAATGTGTCTCGCAGCTGTTGCATAAGAAACAAAAAACTCGCGTACGTTCTGTCTAGCAAGTACATAGAGTGTATTTACCAGACAGTAAGCAGTCTAATTTGTCAGTTATTCGAATGAAGTCTGGCTTGATTATATGTTTAACTTACTGCTGACTGAATAATTGCGAATATGCAGCTAACCACAACGAGGTGATGATACACTACCAAGTGAGCAAGGTATTTACCTCTCGGTCTTGTTAGCAGTTACCCACGTAGTTGGACAACCCTTCAACTTCAGTTTTTAGATCGAAAAGTGACGCTTATTAAATACAAAAAACTTCTTTATATATATTAACTGAGAATTCAATTAGACTTGGTCCACAAAACGAGACAGGCCGCTGGCAATAACGAAAACTGTTGCTAGCTTTTAGGCTGCAGCCATAAAACGTCAGCGACTTGGCAAGATTTTTCAATAAGCCCCTCCTCCGAAATGAGGGCGGACTGTTACTAAAACTGGAAGTCGAGCAAAGCCCAAGTGTGCTGCGGAACGCTTGCGGTCCTTTTGCAACAATCCGCAGGTGTTGCATACATTTTGCAGCTTTGCATTAATTATAATGTGCCGTGCAGCGAACTTGGGTGCGTGGGGCAAACTATTTGCAGAGCATGAGCCTTACCCACCACATGCCACCACGTCACACGGCATGCAAAATAGTATCATACTTATGAGCTAAGTTATTTCATTGCCATGCACAGAGAGGAAACTGCATAGACTGGAGACGAACCAAACCAAACCGAACCGAAGTAACTCCCACACGGCTTCCCTTGGACTCCTGTGGGGCATGCAACAACCCGTAAACTTTAAAATCTTTGTTTGGACTTGCAAAGCAAAGAGCTTTTTGCTATTATTATTTTAGATGGCAGCAGGCAGAGCACAGTTGCTGGTCTGGGGCGGGTTAGACACATAAAATGTTATTGCTTAAAACTATTATATTTCTCGAGAGATGAAAATATGATCAGAAATTTACATCGATTTATTAAAAAGCTGTCCCTTTTGTCGTTGCTGTACCCCTCGGTAAAAGGTACCACTTGTTTATACACATATGTTGCCACAAAACTTTCCCTAGCCCTTTACATCAAAAAAGGTCGAAGACATGTGACATTGCCCTCGGGGCACTGTGGCTAGTGAAAACTATTTATATACCAAAGTAAATTTATAATAAGGTTGATAGTATTTTTATCAAATTTCTCAATTACAATACATCTATAGTGTATATAAGAAAACTTCTGTATTTCTTTCTTTATCAACTTTGGAATTTACTCTTCCAAAGTTGATAAAGAAAGAAATACAGAAGTTTTCTAATATACACTAATCATGTGAATAAACTATTCCACTGTGCAGAGTTATTGTACGTCAAACATTAACCGCAACCCCACGGTTCGAACAACTTGAAAAACAAATTTACTATGTACACTTAATGTCTAGACAAAGCCTCCAATTACCTTATCCGATTACACGAAGATTTTCTCTGCCAAAGTGTTGGGACATTGCCCCCACCCCCAACCCAGTCCAACTGGGCAACCCGTTGACCCGGCATGCCTTTTCTGGCCGACAAAGATGAATCCGGGGCGGGCTCACTCATATTACAGCTGTTCTCTCTCTCTCTCCCTCCCTCTCTCTCTGATTTTCTTTTTGTGACATCTAATGTTGTCGCTCTTGACGTCATCACACAAATGTTTGAAATTATTTTCAAAAAGAATTATCCTCACCTCACGCCTCCGTATGCGACAAAGGAACAAAAAGACACTTAAGTGCCGTATGCGGAATTTGGATACTTTTTGCTTTTTTTTTTAATTTAAGTGAGCTGAAAATCGCAGTACTTGGCATTTCCGGTATTGTTTTCATTCGGGCACCCTCTCGGCAGGTGTAAAGTTAAATCGTAAAATGAAATTAAAGAAAACCTAAGCCCCCCGCAAAGGTAAACTGATGAAGTGGCCAAACGAAAAAGGATTAACTTTGCTATCCCCCATGGGTTATGGCTGCAAAACATTATATGTATAATTAGCGTGGGCGAAACATTTTTCAAATTATTTTAAGGAAAATCACTTCAAAAATTCATGAGCTCTACGGTCCGGGCAGGGGTCGCAGTGTTGTGCAACCCTTGCTTATGCTTGTTATCTGCCGACTGACCCGTCTGTGCTACGCCGCATAAACATGGAACAACAAGAAAAACAAAATTTTTTACAAAAATTACGATATAATTTATTAAAATTCTTATTTACCACACCGACAGTGACACGCATTTAATGTTTTTTGGGGGCAGCTGTGACGTCAGCAACAATCACAACAAAGCGTTGCCCGATTTTATATTTGGCAGTTTTACAGCACTGTTACTAGTTAGTAGTAGTTGAAAAATGTTATTTTAATTTAATATTCAAATATAAATACCAAACAATATGTAAACACTGCACTGTAAATACTGCAGTAACATATCGAATGGTCGCAAACTATCGATAGAAATTGAGTATCGCTTGACTTAACAGCATCGTTCTTGCAGTTACAGAAGACTGTTCCAAAATCAATTTAAAATCTAAAATTAATAAAATGGCTAATTAAAAAGCTTAAAGTGCAAGAAGTACTATGCTTATTAACTGTTAATATTATGCCCGCAATCGCACAAGCCTAACTGCCTTAGTTGTTCAAACAATGGATGGTCAAGAAGAGATAGACAGTCCATGTGGCTACGATCAAAGAGTCGCTTTGGTCAATTTGCATATGAAACAGACAGTAAAAATAGGCACAGGGCACAAGGTCAACACAAGGCGAAAGTCAAACAAACGCACATGCTCGATAAAAGGATGTGGAAGGAGCTAGTCAGGCTGCTGGAAACTCCCTTATTTCACTCATCATTGCTGTCAAGTCAAGTCAATAAACTTTGACACAAGACACGCCCCTAAAGTCACACATGCGAGCTCATACACAGTGGGTGCCAGAATGGATCCGACAACGCCTCAAAACGTCAAAATATCGAACATTAATAGTTGTACTGGCTATGTTACACGATTCAATCAAAAGTTCTTTAATAAGAGAAGTGTAATCGATAAGTGACTTTAAAAGACGAATTGTGCTCTGCCCTAACTTAGCAAAAAATTCAGCTAATTAAACAAATATTTGAATAAAGCCAAATCCGAAATCCCAAGCGTAACGCTGGGTGCCTAGAACAGCAGATTGGGATGCTTTAAGAAAAGAGAATTTTCCATTTTTCAATTGTTCTTTCCGAATCAAAGCACAAGGAAACCAATTTGTCTTCGAGCCTAAAAATTAGCCGAACAAATGATGCAAGAAAACCAAATGCCAAGCACAGTCTCCAGCCAGGCCGGGGCCGGGCAATTAAAGGACGCCCAGCCCAGCCCAGCCCCCCAACTGGTGTCGTTATTCTTCCAGACAACTCCGCGCATATCCCTGAGGCGTACGCAGCGAAGTAAATGGAAAATTCATTACAAACAAATTAACAAATAAATCAAATTTCAATACGAAAATGTGTGTATTTGTGAAAACAATTTTGAGTGGGGTACTCCCTCCACCCCCTCACTGGGGTTGCTCAAATAGCCGAAATTGCCACGCCCAAAAACGCTATCGAATCCGTTATTCGGTCATGGGGGGAGGGGTCGACATGACTGACAGCCTGCAAGTTGGTTCGAAAAACACTCCCCACTTGAGAAATCATTTGTCTAAATTAATTCCTGTCGTTTACATTTGCCAAAGAAGGCAAAGGCAACACAAGAATCAAAGATTAAGACAACCATTTACTACTACTCCCAACCCATCCTGAGCCACCCGAATCCCAATCCGATGGAACAGGCTCATACAAGTTCTTCAACTCTTAACTGCCAAACTCCCAACTGTAAATTTTGTGTGGTGTCTCACGCCTGCCTCGCCCTCTGACTCCCCCGTCTCACTGCCATGATAAATGACATGATGCGCATGATGTTTGGATCAACGTCGTCGCCATCGTCGTCGTCGCGTTAATAACTCATTCGAAAATTCCGCCGACAACATTGCATACATACGTACATTTTTGCCCGAAAAACAATTAAAATTGTTTCCGAGTTCGCAGCATCAGGTAGCGCATAATTATAACTGCTAAATCCTGTAAACGACTAGTATAATATCCCAGAGAGTTATAGGATTTCAACCCTTTTGGAGTAGACGCCTACTCTGTCTACTCTTGCTCGACACGAGACACGTTGCTGCTCACTTTCTTTCAGGGAAGCTGGATACATCTCCCTGTCCCCAATGCCAATATATTCTTAATCAGCATCGATAAAGCACAATCTGTCGGTCTGTCTGCATGATATCGATGGAGCTGGAGATGAACAGCACATGGGCTTTGATGTACAAACCTGAAATAATAGAAAAAAGTAAGGTAAACTGTCTGTATGCATATGTATGTAATGCAAATCGTTGGGATGCTAACATAAATTCCAGTTCCATATCGTAAATATTGGGGTAGGCATGTGGTTACTTCGTACAGATAAACACTTCATAGAAAACGACCAAATATTATATGTTTATAATATGTTTAAAAGCTATTAAATATAAATAAAAAACAAACGATACTAAGTAACTTTCTCATTTTGTTATATATAATATACATCTCATATATATCTCATATTTCTACCATTAGAAAAGGAAACACAAACTATGTGAAAATGTCTTTAAGAGCCATAAGAAAGCATAACAGACCCAACTCTTGCTCAGGATCACTAGCCCATGCCTGTCCGTGTCAACACACAGATCTCAGCTATTTAAAAAGCTAGTTCGCTTTGGTAACCTTCCTTTAATAGAGAACAATTTGGCTACAAAATTATATTTAAAAGAATTAAGCTTCAACGGGCTCTTAAAATAAGACAACAATAATCAACTGTAAATGGAATCCAAAAAGGGCTATAAGCTTTTTTCCATGGAGCTTATGTCTATCAGACCCTCACTGAGTACATTGTGCAGGATAAGATCCGATGTCTTTCGAGCATAGGCAACAACCAGTTTATATGGTGAGACAAAACGTTGACCCAGCTGATCCGTTTCGATATTGTGTGAAAGGTGTTGTTGAAGATTCATTGAGATGACAACTTCAATAAAATCATCCATGAACTCGTCGTGCTGTGAGATGGGAATGCGCTCCAGAAAAGGACAAACAGCCATGATATTATCTACAATAGTAAAGTGATCATAAATAAGGGAAACAAGCTAAATACCGTTATGCTAACCCTTCAGAGTGCGAAGTTCCTCGTATATGAAGACCTTGTTGCGCACCTCAACCTTTTTGTGAATGAATCCAGCCTCACCCAAGAGTTGCGTAAATTCCTCAGCAGGATCGGAGCTATAGTGCAGGGGTGAGATGAACTGTTCCACATCCTGCATATAGTTGGCCCACTTCTGGTGAGTCCTAAGCACCTTGTACACCTCATAGATGGGACTACTGGCCAGAAAGACTAGCAGACAATCGCCTCCATCATTGCGAAGTAGATCGTAAATATTACGCACGGCTGCATGGAGATTCTGCACCCAATGCAGGCAGTAGAACGAGGTCACATGATCGAATCGCCCCCGGAACTGATCAGGTAAGTGCTTAGCCCCAATATCCAAAACCTGGAACTCTGTTCGGGCATAGCGTTGATAACACTTGTTGGCATAGCTCACCATCTTGGTGGAGATATCTGTACCAATAAGTTGCTCGTAACACTTTGGTAGCAGCGGATACACGAAATCCATTAGCACATTCCCGGATCCGGAACCAACATCCAACAGAGAATCTTGCTCATCCGTACGCCATTGAAGTTTCGAGGCAAACTCATCCAGAATGAGCTTGGCATCGTGACGTTGCACCAGGTTGGCACGTTGGTAGAGCGAGGCCTGATTCATGTTGTTCACTAATATCGCATTCACATGGATCCACACTTTATATAGCCACTTCCAGATCACTTCAGAGACAATAGACAGGCGCATTGTCATCTATGCAGTGACATTGTCACTCGGAATCGATTTATTTTTAAAGCTTCTCACTCCAATTCTCAACTACACTGCACAACAAAATTAATGGGTTACTTCAACGACTTGGAAATACCCTTTAGGGGATTTGAAATGAATAGAAGACTATATTAAAATTAAATATAAATAGTATGGATATTTTGAAGACAAAAATTAATCCATATCACAAGATTTTAATATGGTTTTGAGGATACAGAAAATATATATTTCATATATATATTCATAAGCTGTGAGTCCACAGCGATTTTCATTCTAACGTGAAGAGTATAAAAAGGAAATAACAGCTTAAAATATGCAACAATTCACAATAGAATAACTGAGTCATTTTTCTATGGAATCGAACAATCCAGTTCAAGTTCTAGGCCACTTGCGACCTACCTAACGCTTCCTCTCTGAAGGTGTTTGCTTCAAATGCAAATCGGTTCATAAACAATACATTTTTGTATACTATGCAATGGGAAAATCAAAAATTTTGAAGGGCTATGGATATTGAAAGCCTTGCAATGAAAATAACCAGATATAAAAGTGATTTGGAAAGTTTCAAGTATAACTATAAGTGATTGATCAACAAATCATGAATATAAACTATACAATAACACACGATATTAATTCGGTTACATAAGGAGTCTAATATTCGTAATACCCTAAACATCGGCAGCAACTAACAACTTTGTAGGGTGCAATGATCTGAATGAACAATGAAATTTAGGCAGTTCAATGACCAACCTCAACACGATAAACATAAGAACTACGAGTTGGTCTTTGCTGCATAAACCATACATATCTCCGATTTGAATCTCAGCACAGACTCTATATATGATAAAGCGAAATAACTGTCAAAACTCTGATTTAATTTTGCACCCTTTTTGGCACTTAGGCCGAAACATTTCATTAGCCAACAAAATACATTTCTGCAATTACTCGCAGACTCCCCACGACTAGAAATAACCTTGTGATATGTCTATTTTAAATATTTTACGTATGACAGAAGAGGAAAACGTTGTTTGATCTTTCTCCAGCTTCCGTACAGGCCTCATGTGTGTGTGTTACATTTTGATTTGCATCTAGATGACATCAAAAGTCTTTGTTTCGCTAATTTTGGGATTCCAGGGTCCCAGGACAAAATGTGTGTGGGCGTTACAGCTGACTAATTGCATTATGGAACCAACAACTGTTCTACCAAAGTATTTATTATAATTTGAAAGCAGAGCAGAAATGCTGCGAATGTCATCAACATGAGTGAATGAGTGAAAAATTAATTGTATTTAATTACGTTTGCCAATCTATATTAAAGAGTTAGGAATCTTTAAAATACTAAAGTTTTCCTTAGCATATTTCACTTAAGCAGCACATTTTTCTATTTTTTAATCATGAGAAAATCACGTTCCATCTATTTCATATACTTTAATGAAATTTCAGCAAAATCGGTACACTATATCTAATAGTTTTCATACCACCTAAGCCGAGCATAGAGAACTCCTTTGGGTTCTCTTGTTGTTGTTGTTGCTTCCTTTGGTTTTGTTTGCACAACGTCGACAAACAAAACAAGAAATTTTCTGACAAAAGGGTTAAGATTCCGGACTTATGTGGGTGGAAGCGGGGGGTTCATAGTTTACTATGAGTAAACGAGATTTTAATGTCCCATAAGGGAATTCCAGCCATATGTGGCAGGACCAAAGGAGAGAGAGAGGGAGAGAGGAAGTGAAAATTTAGATTTAAAATACAAAGTAAACGGTGATTTGTTGTTATTGATTAGAACGGACTTGCCTTACGGGAATACAAGTAGACAGTAGAGAGAGAGCGAGAGCGAGAGAGAGAGGAGAGAGAGAAGGGGGATAAGGAACGTAGCGAGACGGAACGAAATCCGCCTCGTGTGTATCTTAAGACGGAACCACAACTTGATGAGTATTTAAAAGTTTTTCATTGTGTTTGATGAATATTTAATTAGGCATAAACGGGGAATATTTTACAAAAAGAGCATAGAGACAGAAGCAGGACTGCAGATAGAGAAGGAGATGGAGACAGTGAGAGAGAAAGGTACAGACAAAGGGGTTGATGAAAGCGAAAATAAAAAAACTGAAACAGAATCAATTAACGCGCTCTGCGCTTTGCTGCTGGTGCCCACTTGCTTTATTTTTGTTGTATTGTTTTAATAAACCTTGCCATGTGTGTGTGTGTGTGTGCGAGAGAGAGGGAGTATATATAATTTAAAATCTGCGTGCACGAAGAAAGTAATTAAATAATAAGCACAGAAAGAGCGACCAAGAGGGGAAGAAATCCACTCACCCTTTAAGCTGCTTTCTTTTTTGGGTTTAGGGAAAGGGGCAGGGAAAGGGGCACGTGCAGGGGCAGGGGTCTCTCGAAAAACTTTTTAGCTAGTCATTAAAGCCAAAATGGAAAGAGAGAACAGAGACGGACTCACAAATATCTTAGGGCCTGCAACTGTTTCTGGCAGTATAATTCCTTAGATTTGTATACAAATCTAACCAACAGGTGGAGGCAAGGTTAAGGAATATCACACAACAACCCTATGGGGGTGACCCTAAACAGTCTGCGATTAATATGAAATATTGCATACAACTTCACCAGGTATCTTACAGTCGAGTGCGCCTGACAGTAGCTTTTTTTACATGTTTTTTTTTGTTTTTTTTAAATAATTTTGTTGTTTCTTTTTCTTTCTGCTTCGATTTTCTGTGCATAATTAATTAAAAAAAAGTACCTGAATGAATGCTGAACGGAAACAGGGAAAAGCCCAAAAGCACTGTTTACCATCATGAAAAATATTTCAAAAGAAGAAAGACAACAAAATTATCTCACCACGCTTGTTAGTGACGGTAAAAAAAGAGTTTGGTAGGGTTAATACCCTCTGCCACTTCAGTTGGAGCCTTATTGACAATTTGCAGAGCATATATTAACTATAAAAACATCTGATCTGTGTGTATCTAAGGTCTTTTCAAGTTGAGTATTAATGAACACAGACTATTGGCGGTGCATAAGGAAGGACGAGATATCCATATTCTTATTCCAAAACGAGTGCAACAATCGAGCGACACGCGACAGTGGGATACCCTTTGACCTACATACATTCCGGTGTAGTTTAATTTTTTAAATTCATACATACATTTGCATGTTTCGAATTATTCTCGACAGATGCCGCTCGCGCTTGTTAGCTGACACATGCACTTGGTTTTATGGTCATACTTTCTTGAATAACTTCTGTTTTTATTGTCTGATCGAATTGAAATTAAAAGGATACGTAGATATTTTAATCAGCTTAGTATATGCCAAATTATAAAGTTGCATCTTTATTATGCCGTTTACAAATGGACGTTCAAAATTAAATTGTTGATTTGCGTGGGTGGTGGGCATGGCACCTAATATTTGAAATAAACTTGATCAACGTATGGAATACAGGAATCATTTTGCCAAATTTGGTATCTCTAGCTTTTATAGTAGCTGAGATCTGTGTGTTATACACTGACAGACAGACATGGCTCAATCGACTCAGCTAGTGATGCTGCGTAATAATATATATACTCGTACTTTATGGGCTCTCCAACGGCCCCTTCTGCCTGTTATATACATTTGCACAAAGTTAGTATACCTTTTTTTGACCATTTTTAATGGTAAAAGGGTAAAATGAAGCAACTTATGTATACAGCACCCTATTCAAGAAGCTACACTCAGTTTGTCGTCAGTGAATAGTTAATGTTCCTCGGCCAGAAAACCAACACAGAATATAAACAATAGCATGTTATGATCACTTTCTGCAAGTTAGTGCACAAGTCTAAAATACACATTGCAATTTTTTGCTATTTAGTAAATTTCTTTATGTATTTTTAGTCAGCATATTATTGCTTTTCCCGCTTACTTTTGTTTGCGCCAGCAGCCTTTACAGTCCCTCTGATAATATCGTGCAACTGACTGCAAAGAAATTCAAGCAGACTGTGTTATCCGACCGTAAATTTTGGGTTATCGAATTCTATTTCCCCGGTTGTAAATATTGTGTGCAACTCGTGCCAGAGTACAAGAAATTGGCTAAGCTGCCAAAGATCAAAGGCCACATTAAAGTGGGAGCCTTCGATATGGCTAAGGACAAAGAGATAGCCAAACGTTATAAAGTTAATCAGGTGCCGACAATCCTATTTTTCGGTGCCAACAAAGGAGAGAGAGAAGAAGGGTTGCCACGATATCAATTAGATATAGTATGTATAATTGATCGTATGTATAATTGACTCGTAGTACGTATATTGAGACCCTTATATATAGTATGTATAATTGATATCGTGGCAATCTTCTTCTCTTCTATTTGATCCCTCAAACTTTATCTGGCAATATTCAATTAAATACAAGCAAACGTCAGCGAAAAATTCCATTGTCTTCAAAAAGTGTCTTGCGAATGATAGCTATGGATGAAAATTTTCTTGGAACTTGGAGAACTTATTGCCAAGAAAACAGGCAAATTCAAATGTTAATGAGCTTGCATTTTTGGAAATTGTTTTCGACACGACAACGTTACAGTTTCTGTTGCCGCATAAAATTTAATTAATAAGACGGACCGTACCTTGCAGCTCGAACAGCCGTTCACACAGACACCCTCTATAATGGGGCGATAAACCAGACATGGCACTGAGACCACATCACTTCTATGGAGTCGTTTTCTACTTAGTTTACAATCTTATTATCTGCACTGCTATCTCAAGTCACACACACACACACATGGAATCTGGGCGTACCCAAAGATATACTACATACATACATACATACACCACATCATCCGAGGCAATTAAAAACCTTTCAGGCGTTGATGTAATTTTGTCCTTTTTCGCCTGCCTGTTCGGTATTGTTGTCACCCTCATGTGTCCTTGCCCGTTGGTCTTATTTGGTCTGTGAGGATTTGCGTCGCCAACTTGATTGTGTTTATTAAGCATATTGCATGGAATTCACTTTATTTTAAGATTATTTCCAAAGAAAATTACAAGTTTTCACAACTACCTTCTTGGGGTATGGATGGGGAGGACGTTGATAGTTTTTCTTGGGCACCTTTTCTGGAAATTATGTATGAACACGTTTTGTTTTTCGGTTTATTTGCGACTTGTGCATAATTAAAGGTAAACAAAGAGATTTTGTATAAGTAAAGTAAGGTTTTTGTTAAAACTTGATCAAGTTTATAAAATCGAACGGATATAACTAGACCTAAATCAACTTTGAAATACAATAGTTTAATAAAATAGATTAGAATTATGCCACACCTTTAAATTTAAGCATATATACAATATATATTAATTTCCAATATGGTAAAGCGAACCGACTTGCTCATTTATTTATCGAGTCGAGTAAAAAACATAGTAAACATAATTGTTTGTAAATTTTAAATTGAATATAAAACTAATGTTGAATTAAAGGTAAAACCTTAAATGTGACAAAAATAAATTAATTGTATTGTTCACTATTATTATTATTTATTATTCATAAATATGATCATAATAGATTTCGATAATAATATTCAAGAAATATCTGAAAATAATCTAAAACATCTTTTGTGCCAATAAAAAATATATATCTATATCCACGACAGACAAATGATTTGCATAGAACACGTTTATCGCTTTTTCAGCCTTGAAAAGCTATAAGCACCCCTTACCTAAAATAGAGTAGAAAAGAACTATATGCCCGTAAAATTTGCAAGAGTAAATATTGAAAGCGTATTGAAAATTCAAGTTTATGTCTAAGCCGCCAGCAAAGCACTCAAAAGGGAAGATGAGTTCGACTCGTCAAGTGAATAATGGACAAATCCGCAAAGTAAATATGACACATCGCAAAATGGCATTTGGCGATAAAAAGCGAGTTAGCCGCCTTGCCTTTTGACAGCATCTCGTATCAGTGACAGTCATATATGGATATCCCACAATCCGGCTAGGTGTTTTGACTGGCAAAGGGTCACACCCTCTCTTGAAGATACATTTATACCCTAAACAAATGCGATATCAATAAAAAAATTGTTCCGCTGGGTATTAGTCGATGGTGGCAGAAGAATTTCATCCCACTTGCCCTCGATTCGGAGTGGTAATGCAGCTCAAATGTGGCATAAAAATTACATTTAAAAGAGAGTTGAAGGGGTTGTGCCTTTCATATATACCATACACAGACATAGGTTATTGAATTTACTACTGGGTATCTCGCAGTTCAGTGCACTCCGGCTTGTCATTGAATCTTTATATCAAAAAGCAATGTATGCCTTTCGTTTCGGGGCTTACATTAAAGTTCAATAATCATAAAATAAGAAACAGCGTAAGACGCAACTGTCAATTAACCCTTCACAAAAAGTGAACAGTGAAATATCAGAAAGGGAAGGAATAAGACTGGCAATGAAAAAATCACAGTCGCAGTCACAAACAGGCAATATAAGCAGGAAGTCGGCCGCAAGTACTCTGCCAGCAATATTAACGTCACATAAATCTTTCCAACACTATTACTAAGTCGCTATTAAGTGAAATTGACCACATATTTTATCTCATACGCCCACGCAGGCCCACTCCATACACTACCGAGACAACACTGCCTAGACAGTTTGGGTGGTTGGATTGCTTGGGCGCGTAATTGGTGCGACAGGCTCAGCATAAAACAATCTGCTCGACCAAATTCCGTTTACTATAAAGGTTTCCACTTACTGAGGACATGCACATATGAAATGAACTAACCAAAGCAACCAATTAAGTTAACTAAGCAACTTTAATCAAAGCAGTTTCCATGGAATGTTTTTCCTGTATTGATTTCATTAAGTATAACATGTAAATTTAAATATTTGTTATCTTTTAAAATGTAAAATAATAATATAATAAAAAAATTTGTTATTGTTAAGATTTTTAAACTTATTGTTAGATCTTAACAAAAAGATCCAATAAATAAAAGCAAAGTAAAAAAAAAAAATTAATTTTATTTATTTTTATTTATATTTATTATTAAAGCACTCGGCGGAAAGTAGCTTATGTATATTTCAGATAATTTATTTATTTATTTACACTTAAAAATATTTTAATACAATAATGTAAATTTGATTTTTTGATTATTCCAAGTAGATATAACCCCATTTTTTCTTCAAACAAATTATTCGTAGTTCCACATTAGTGAATAATTACTGAATTAGCTACACTCATTTCCTTGTTAGTAAATAGTTGATAATCTTGGACCATTGAAACGACACGTCACCCTCATATAGAATAATCAAAATAATGTGTGGGATACTTTCTGCAAGTTAGTGCACAAGTTTAGAATATTTATGAATATTTCAAAATGTGCATATACACATTGCAATTTGCCTTATGTCGAACAGATCAATAACCAAATATATATGTTTTAGCATGTGTGTTATTGATAGTGCTCCTCACCATCGAAAGCATCAGCAGCATCGACCGCTTCTCTCATTTGGATAATATAGTGGAATTAACTCCAGCGAAATTTAATGAGCTAATGAAGGATGATGCTATCTGGATTGTCGGTTTCTATACTGCCACTTGTAAACGATGTAAGTTTCTTGTGCCGGAGTATCACAAATTAGCTAAGGCGTTTAAAGGATTCGTTAAAGTGGGAATTGTCAATCTTACTGAGTACAAACAACTCGCCATTCAAAATGGTATACGTAGCGTTCCAAAAATTAAAATTTTCAGCGTCAATAAACAAAAGCCCTTTGATTATTCCGGAGAACTCGACGCCTTGGAAATTGCAGAAGAGGTTCTGTATGAGATTAAGAAGAAAGTAGTGTTGGCAATAGTACAAGGAGGAAGAGGAAGAAGACTTGCAGGCTCTTCCATAAATAAACGAAAATATAAATAATGAACAAGTGACAAAGGGAATAGGACGAAGCGTTATCCGTCTTATTTTTTTTGCGATTAGAAATGATTTTGGGAGAGGGGGAAAGCATACCGTGAAAAGCTAGCTTTTAAAAGCTAGCTATTAAAATATAATGGACAATCGAATATGTTACTTAAGTGAACGTTTCCAATAGTTCCTATCTATCAAGAACGCCATAATTGACATATACAGTCTGTCAAGTATCTCTTTATACATAAGTACAGTACATTAACATGTAATTTTACACATACAGTGAGTCAAGTAACTCTTTACACTGTATGTACATGTTAATGTAATGTACATATGTATGTGTAAAGAGTTACTCTTTACACTGTATGTACATGTTAATGTAATGTACATATGTATGTGTAAAGAGTTACTTGACAGACTGTATGTATGTTTCGCTATAAGCATGGCATTGCGTCGATCACAATTACTATCGCCATGATTGATTGTTGAAATTTGCTGGAGAACGAATAATTCAATTAATTAAGAAATTATTTTAATGAGTCAGTATGCAATGCAAAATATGATATTTAGATATAATACAATAAACATATATGTACATTTAATAAAAAAATTTTTGATACGCGATCAAAACGGTAGGGGATATTTAACAATTGATCAACTAAAAGAGCTGCAGACTCAAAATCGGGCATGAAGGTTTCTGTATACCATATACAGATTTCATTTTTTCGCTTTAATAAGCCAAGTATTAAAGTTACAACTTTCTGTACAGATTTCTATGCATATCCTTCAAATGGCAGTCGGATATGAAATTAAATTCAGAAGTTACTTAAGTCCATAATTTCCATAGTTGCGACATTCCATTATTTGAATTTATTAACGTCGAACACACTTTAGTAGGCGCACTCGTTCTTCCCTAGTTGTTTAAAAATATATTTGAAAAATCTGTCTAAACATTAACATATCAGAGAAATTATGCTGAAACATCAGTTATGTTTGTCCTATTTTGGTCCAGGAATACTGTGAATTCTCCACATTCAAAGAGCTGAAATAATAATAATGGTTTTAATACAGAAAAATACAAATGGCTACAGTCCAGTGTCCTAGACTGTAGTACACGAAGTAAATATCCCATGACGGTTTGATGAAAAAGTAGTTAAATTCGCTAAATGGCAGTGCTTTAGTGTACTCCTTATATGTGTTCTTCTCTTTCTTTTTCTTCATAATGTTTCTCATGGTATTTTGCCAAAATATAACACGTTTTATTATTAATTTGTAAAGAATTAGCTTGCCATGGTAAACATATACAACGACAATACCACCAATCGACGCCAAGCATCGATACATCGATAAGAGCAACATCAACTGAGATATTCATCGTATGCAATCCATGAACAAAAATAGTGAGAGCGAGAGAGTATCGATGATGCGTCGATGTTTTTTACAACCCTAAATTCCTCAAACAAATGACGTGTATTTCGGCATTTAACTCAACAAGCTACAATCAGTTCGTCGTCAGCGAATAGTTGATGTTCTTCGGCCAGCAAAATCGACACGTAAACCTTAGATAGAATTAGCAAAACAATGTTTCGGTTAATTTCTTCAAGTAAGGGCCCAAGTTCCTTAACAATATGTGTATACATGTTTAAAAATGTGTATACACTTGTCACTTTTTTTCTTGCGGTTTTTCTTTTTTTTGCCGGAAAGTTCAATAACCACATGTCATTTCAGCAAGCCTATTGTTGATGGTGCTCTTCACCTTCGATAACACCAGCGCCTTCTACTCCCCATCGGATAATGTCGTGGAACTGACAACATCGAATTTCGACCGTCAGGTGGTGCAGGACGATGCCATCTGGGTGGTGGAATTCTATGCACCCTGGTGCGGACACTGTCAGTCTCTGGTGCCGGAGTACAAGAAATTGGCGAAGGTACTGAAGGGTATCATCAAAGTGGGTTCCGTCAATGCCGATGAGTACAAAGAACTGGGAGGTCAATATGGTGTACGTGGCTTTCCCACTATCAAAATCTTTGGCGCCAACAAACGCAGCCCCAGCGATTACAATGGACAGCGTACGGCCAACGCAATTGCGGAGGCGGCTCTGGCTGAGGCTAAGAAAAAAGTACAAGCCGCATTTGGTGGAGGTGGAAGCGGAGGCGGAAGCTCATCCAAATCTGGCGGTGATGTCATCGAGTTGACAGAAGATAACTTCGATAAGCTTGTGCTGAATTCCGATGATATTTGGTTGGTGGAGTTCTTTGCACCCTGGTGTGGTCACTGCAAGAACCTGGAACCCGAATGGGCCAAGGCAGCCAAGGAGCTGAAAGGCAAAGTTAAGCTGGGTGCACTGGACGCCACAGCGCATCAGAGCAAGGCATCGGAATACAATGTACGTGGCTATCCCACAATTAAATTCTTCCCTGCTGGCTCAAGGCGACCAAGTGACGCACAGGAATACGATGGCGGACGTACTGCATCCGACATTATCAGCTGGGCCAGTGATAAGCATACAGAGAGTGTGCCAGCTCCAGAGCTGATTGAGATCACCGACGAGTCAAGCTTTGATAGCGCCTGCGAGGGTAAGCCCTTGTGCGTGGTCTCTGTACTCCCACACATTCTGGATTGTAATGCCAAGTGCCGCAACAAGTTCCTGGACACGCTACGCACACTGGGCGATAAGTTCAAGCAGAAGCTCTGGGGTTGGGCCTGGGTTGAGGGTGGTCAACAAGCCGCATTGGAGGAGTCTCTGGAGGTGGGCGGCTTTGGTTATCCGGCCATGGCTGTGGTCAACTTTAAGAAGATGAAGTTCTCCGTGCTGAAGGGTTCCTTCTCCAAGGATGGTATCAATGAATTCCTGCGAGACATTTCCTATGGACGCGGACACACAGCCCCCGTTCGTGGTGCTACGAAACCCAAAATTTCCAGTGGTCAAGCCTGGGATGGCAAGGATGGACAGCTGCCCACCGAGGAAGATATCGATTTGAGTGACATCGATCTGGACGATGATGTCGCCAAGGATGAGCTGTAAATTTGAGCACATCTAATCTATCCAAGACTGCAGCTCAGGCTCACTATTCCAAGAAACAAACAAACTCAACAAAACTTACAACTACGCTATATAATAAATAAATGTCTGAATAAAACCTAATGGAACTTTGTAGCTTTCTAATCTTCCAAATATTTTATGGTTTAACTATGAATAAATAATGGAAAACATAAAAGGATCTTCGGAGATTGCACTTGATATTGTAGTATCTTATATCTTCCAAATAGTTAATGGTTAAACTGTGAAAATATAAATGAATCATCTGAAACTTCACTTGATATTTTTTAGGGGCGTTCGCAAAAGCGTTTACGATTTATTCGATATAGAGAACATTTGTAAAAATGCTGGAGTATACAAAATTAAGTACTAAATGCACATTTGTAAATTCTGATCAAGTCTGATCCAAAAGTAGCTATAAAAAAGGATTTATATCAAAAGATTCAAGTCTTTTTTTTTTCAATTCTTACAGTCAAATTCGTGTGCGCATGCATGCTATACGATTCTAATGGAATTAGATCTATAGATGGATATATAAAAGTGATTCTAAATGATTCTAATGGAGTTAAATCTATAGATGGATATATAAAGTTGTATAAATGTCTTTCTAGTAAATATAGCTGCTCAGGCTGAGATTATCAAATAAATTTCGAGGAATAAAGAAGACATATCAAAAGTGATATACAGTAAATTAAGTACAAACTTAGGAACTATTCTTAACTATGGAAAATGATATATCCCCTACTAAATTGTTTAGCCAACTCGTTGTTTCTCATACTTTAGTTACTAGTTGGCAAGGTCTTTCATATGGCATGTAGAGTTAGGCAAGTTGATGATGATGTTTCTGATCCACCGGATAATTCTCTATCGATTGTATAGATCGGGATGTGGCGGCCGTTATGGTGGATGAGACGTCCATGAAGCGATATTTTTTATCATTGCGACATAGAAGAGGATAACACATGACACCGTAGTAGAATGCCAATGCGAACACAATAATCGTAAAGATTATGGCTATAATACCGAAGGTCGATAAACCTGACTTGGCAGTCAATTCGTCCTTATATGTCTGAGGTGGCTCTGTCGTTGTTGTTGTTGTAGTTGTTGTACGCCGATAGCTACGGTGGCATCCCACGTTGGATATTAGGCAACTTGACGCTGTGAGATACGTGAGATAAAAAATACGAAATTGTATCATTCACATTGATAATTTCATGGAATTGAAGTAGTACATACCAACAACAAGCACATAAAAGAGAGCATACGCATTACAGTGGCGCAACATGTTAAGAAAATAATAAATACAAGAAACGAATGGAAAAAAAGAACGCGAACGCAGACTCAAAAAATCACACACAAAAGAGACGAATAACTGAGAAAAAGAAAAATGGATTACTGCTTGTGTGTATGTTCTGATATCGATAATTGTTATCGATGTTACCATCACCATCACTAGCAAGACATATTTGATATTTATCGATAGCATCATTGAACTGCGAGCTAGGTTGTGTGAGTTTAGCATTGGAGTGCATTGTGATTTTGCATTAATCAAAGATTAAATATGTAAAAACAAACAGAATATAATGCAATTCTCTACAATAAGCTGCCTCTAAAAAAGCAAAAAATGTACGGTCACGCAGTGAGATAAAAAAAACCCCATAAGAATTTACATAAAACAAAAGGTGACGCGACAACGCCGCTCGTTTTTTGTCCGCGTAAACCTTTCCATTGGATGTGAAAAGCAAGTTAAATAATTCATCACACGTAAATATAGAAAACTGGAAAATACTTCAAACGTCCAGTGTGTGCAACAACATATCGAGTAAAATAAGTACAGTAAAAATTTTCATACTCGTCAATTCGATTGTCGGCAGCAGCAGCAGCACAAAGCGGTAACAAGAAGAGGTACAAACACAGAAAGTGAACAGCAAAGAAACGGAGCAACAACAAAAAAGAAGAAAAGAGAAACGGCATTCAATTTGTGGTTGTTGTTGTCGTTGTGTTGTTGTACTGGCGTTGGTCGTGCATACGTTTGTACATGTATACACACACACACACATGCATACGTATGTAGAGTGTTGCCAGTGTGTTGTTACTTACGAATATAAACAGTTATAAATTTAATATAAATCAGTAAATGCTTGTGTTGAAAACATGTCACACTTGCCACTGGATGCGCGGGCCATACTCCACCACCTAAATGAATTGGGCTATAGAAATATATCCGCCGAACAGCTACGTGAATTTTTAAAAGGTAAGACCACCCTTACTCAAATAACAAAAGGAATACAAAAAAAAAATACCCAACCAAAAACGACAGTTCCCGCCATTGCATTTTGTATGCATGTATGTGTGTGTATGAGTGCTTGCGTGTGTGTTTAAGTGCGTGCAATAAGCATTTCGAAGAATTATTTGATTTTTCAACAATTTTATTTCTATTTTCGGTCAAGTTATAAGAACGATTCGTCACTCTGCCTCACTGTACGAGAAAAGCAAACGATGACAGTTCGTGGCAGTGTAAAAAGAAGAAAAAAACGAAATAAAAACGAGTATTACTCGCGAATTGTAAATAACAGCGCTTGAGGTTGAACAGAGACGCACACACTTGTGCATATACGTGTGCGTGTCGTGTGTGTGCATGCATATGTATTGTATTATGTATATGTATGTAGGCATGTATCGCTGTGTGTTTAGTTAAAAGTGTTTGTGGACATGTTTCGGGATTCTCAGCATGGGTACAAAAACAATGTAAATCGTAATATTCGCATGTATTGTATGTATGTGCATACATATGTACAACTAACATTCATGTGTGTGTCTGTTGTCTGGCATCGAGTGAGCGTTACACATTTTTATGTATTATGTATCTGTGTGTTTTGCTTTTTGCCTCTACCTTTTCGGTTTATGTTTCTGTTTAGTTTTCCACGAACCGCCATTAGCGGTGGTGCAGGGGGAATTCAAAAAAATAAAACCCACAATTGTTGTTGCACATTTTTTCTTATGTATGTGTCGGCAGAAACTTCAGGGCGGGCAGCTGCTGAGAGAATGAAATAAATTAATTCGACATTTTTATTTAACTAAACCGTCGACGTTGTCGGCGACTTGACTCGTTGCTCGTTGTTGACATGGCATTCCGCCCTTACACGCGCATTCGGAGGCACCATAACTTCTGTTGCAGACACATATGTATATGGCTATGTATATACAGACATAGTTCAAATTGTGTTCCCTAAACAAGGACAGACAATGTGTTTTGTTGTTCGTTAAAAGAAAAGTGAACAGCACAGAAACAGTTAGTTCACAACAAAAGGAAACAAGGGAAATTAATCGATTTCTTTGTAAAGTGTTGAAAACTGGCAATGGATGTGTGTTGTTAAGTGCGTACATTTTGTTTTAGTCCTTAATTATTTTTGAAATATTTATTTATTTAGTTTAATTTGTCGTTGTGTAATTTAATAAATATGTTGCAATTATAATTGATTTTTCCCTTCTCGCTCGATGCTGCTGCTGTTTTGTTTGCCATCATTTGAACAAAATACAATACAATATTTAGGTCAACCATTCATAAATTATTTCCCTTATTTCGTTTTTAATCATTTTGCGTTGCTGCCATCGTCAAAGTCGATAGCATGACATCGATAAACAATACAAGAAAAACAGCTGTTATATTGTCGTTTATTAAAACGATATGGCCACCTGACTCAGACGCGGCGCACTGTTTTTAGCGACTGGCGGTACCTATACTCAGGCCATAAGCCTCTTCTTACACACATACTCGATTGAAAGATACCCTACAAACAAATTCGAATATAGTTTGCTTATTGATTTATCATCAGTTTTATGTCTATATTTAATTTATATAACATAACCGCCTCTTGCTCTTTAGTTTTGTACTAGCATACTATGCAGAATGCAGAAAACAATTCAGACAAAATTATGGAGGCGCCCCACATCATTCTTAAGCACTCACTGCACCCATAATATCCAGTTATTGTTTCTTTTGTTTAAATTAATTTAATAAACTTTCATTTAAATTGCTTGAAATTAAATTAACTTGAGTTAGATAAATATAATGTTAACTTTAGAAATGCTACTCAAATGCAGCGTGAAGTTTAAGAACAATAACAACTAATTCTCAATTTTCCAATTTGTTTATCTCTCTCTCTATTCTTCTCGGGTTCATCAACACTCTACAACCAACAACAACAACTCGACCAACAACAATTGCAGCTTATTTGCGCCTAAAGGTATGCAACCGCAGTCGGATAAGCAAAGTGCTATCAAAAGCAAATTTGCAACAACAACAACAGCAACAGCAGCAACAACAAGGGCAAATACTCAGCAACAACAGCAGCAGCAGCATCAGCCAGAGCAACAGCAACAGAATCAGCCCCATAAGTATCAACGCTCTAAAGTAAAGGTGATCAAAAGCAAACGTCCACTTTGCCATTTCAAGTTCTATCTGGACATTTGTGATCATCAGCTAACCAAGCGCATTGAGGCCGATATCAAAGCGCTTGGAGGCTCACTAGAATTCTTTTTGAACGACAGTATTACGCATTTCATAACCGATAAAGAGAAGAGTTCCTTGCCACAACAACAACAACAACACGTGACAAATCAAAGTCATCCAGGAACACCGCAGACACCAGCAACACCAACAACAACAACAAGTGCACTCCATGAGGATGGCAATGCTGCAGCTGCACCTACGCAACTCCGCAAAGGTCGACAAACACGTGCAGATGCAATATTGAGTCGTGCGCGGGGAATACAATCAACGAATCAATCCATTCCTAGTCAAGAACGTAGACAACAATCCTTGGAGGAGAACAGACAAGGCTCTTATGCTATATGGCAAACTGAGTACGCACTACGCTTTCTGCAGCGCATACAAACTGAGCTACGTTCGTATATCCAAGCGGGTCAATTGCAAACCACCTCGACCCCACCAGCGACTGCAGGAAATATTCAGTTGAAGAGAAACTTCATAAAGATCGAATCAATCAAGCGCAATCATCGACCATATTATCATTTGCTGAAGCAACAAGAGGAGTGGCCCAAAATAGATTTGTGCAGCGAAGACGGAGCATTTCGTTTGACGGCCAGAGCGGAGGTAGCGGATGCGGTGCAGAGTATGACACGCAAGTCGCAGGTTGGCTCACGAACATCACAGCGTCAACAGGATAAGGATAAGGATCAGAAGCAACAACAAAAGAAGCCACTACAGCCACAAGTTCTACTGCCATTGCCGGCGACATTGCATGGAGGTACCAAGAAGCAGTTACCAGATCAATCACTCAAAACCATCAACAGAGAAGTAAAGGAATCGAGTGACAAACAGTGTGGAGTCTGTGAGATCTGCAAGGTTGAATACGATATATTGACTATTCACTTGCAGAGCAAAGATCACGAGTTGTTTGCCAAGAACGCGCAAAACTTTCTAGCGCTAGACACGCTCATCCAAGTCTCGGCAAGTGTGGAAAGTTTTTTGGAAAGGGAAGAGCAGGAACAACTAAAGCAGAAGGAACTCAGTCAGCAGCAGCAACAGGAGGAGGATAAGGATAAGGCAGACGAGTTGCAGACAGACGACAGCGATATGGAAGTTGATGAGCGGCTTAGCGATAGCGCCATAGCCTCAACAGAGAAGAACAACTGCAACAAAGCCAGCAACAATAATAATAATAATAATAGCAACAACAATAACAACAGCAGCAGCAGCAGCACTAGACAGCAACGTCCATCGCCAGCGCTGCGTGAGAAGAGTAAGCGCATTACCAAGGGCAAGCATTCCTCCGAGAAGTTCCAGGCAACGCCACCAGCACATTCGCCAGTTAATCCACAGACACCATCACCAAACAGAAAGCTGACAACGTTGCAAGACCAGAATCAGCCATTAAAGGCAGCAAGCAACAATGTTGCAGCAACACAACAACAACAACCTACACCAAATACAACACGAAGAAAGACAATGAATTCGGTGTTGTCTCCTCCATTTCGTGCCATGCTGCCGCCTTCATCACTCTACAAGGTGGTGGAGGCCAGTGATGTAATGGCAACACCAAGTAGAGGTGTGCGTGGACGTGGGGCAGGAGGTGCTGCCAGTGCAGTCAACGTGGATTCGCCCTCGCTGATTGTCAAGTTCCAGAAGGTGCGTCAATCGGAGCTGCAACGTCTCAATGGGGAGGCAGAGAACTTTATGTTTCCACGCAGCAATGCGAGAAGTAGCAGTGAGTTACCCACAGATGTGGACCGACAGACCACCTCGGATATACGTGGACATCATAGCATAGCCAGCTCAGCCAGTTTGGACACTACCAGCGAGGCAGATGTCTCCACGTATCCACAACAACAACAACAAGCGCAACCAGCGACACCCGCCAATCAACAGCAGCAGCAACAGCAGCAGAAACGTGCTACAGCTGTGGGACGAAGGCGTAAGGGTTCTGCGCAGGCACAGACTGGAGCAGCAGGAAGTTCTGCCAGTTCTGTGCCACAACAGCAGCGCTTTCCCAGCGCCCCCATCCAGCCTGAGATGCAACCGCAACTGCTGAGGCCGACGCGCAAGAGCAGCCGCATGGCCACAGCGATTGTGACGGCGGCCACGACCAGCAGTCAATTGCAGCTGCGTCGCCAGCGCGGTGGCAAAGTGGAGGATAGGATGGGGGAGCAATCACAAACAACAACTAAGAAAACTGAACTACAATTGAATATAAATAACTTACAAGAGGATGATGATGATGATGAGGATGAGGAGGATGAAGAAACTAACGAGGAGTCAAGCTGCAGCTCGGGCAGCGATGAGGATTACATAGGCAATCTGCCAAAGTCCACAAGCAAAACAAACTGCGTGGATACGCGTGAGGAGCGTGCAGCAAGGCGCCTGTTGCGTTTAACTCTCACCCTGAATCGAGGAGTACGAGGAAGAGGAGGAGTGGATGCAGTTGTCAACAAGTCACTAAACCGTCGCAGTTCCTCTGGCAAACAACACAAGGCGACACCAGCAACTGCAGCTGCAGCGCATCACAAGAAGGGCATGGGGCACTCCAAGGCGCCTTTGCTAGTAACCAACGATCTCTTGTTCGACTGCAGCAAGAGCGAGCGAATGCAGAAGATGCGCTACGAGTTTGAGAAGTTACCCACGGCAGATCTGTGGCATCGTGTCTTCCAGCGACAAGATGCAGGAGAGGAGCACTATTATTGTTACTATGGCACGACGCGTTATCGCAAGCTGCCCTACGAGCAGGGCCCCATACCCATGGAGCTAACGAAGCCACACAGTTGCACACTCTGCACGCAACATGTGCAGGTCAAGAAGGAGGTGCCAATGGAGCAGGAACAGGAGCAGGAACTGGATCAATCGAATAGCAATCAAATGCAAGTTTACAAGCACAAGAAATTGCATCTGCTGCAGCGCTATCAACAACAACAGCAGCAGCAACAGGAGCCCGCAACAGGAGCGCCTCCACCAGGTGCTCTGAAATCAATGGTGCCTCTGACAACCAAGTGTGATAGCAAGGCCAGCACACCAGAGCTGCTAGAGCGTGATCTGGTGCCGCTTAGTGAACGTGCGCAAATTGTGGAACGCGTGCGAGCGACCTCAACGCAAAGCAGTACGAGCAGCAGTTGCAGCAACAGCCAGAAGAGCTCCTCACGGCACAAGCAGCTGGCCAGGCTGGTGGAGTTGCCGCCACGTAAATCTCCAAGGGAACACGCCTCCACATTGGCCCTGGTCAGTTGTATAATACGACAGCGTCAGGATTCGCAGAGCAAAACCAATTCGGAGGCAGAAGAGACGCCAGCAATGCCAGCCGCCGTTAAACTGCCAGCTGTGAAGCAGGAAGCAGCAGCTCCGCCCCCATCCCCATCTCCAGCAGCGTCGACGCGCCTGCAGACTGCAACGCCAGTGGAGGAGATGCGATTTGCCACAGAGATCAGTGAGACTGTTAAGCGCATGCGACGTGGTCAGAATAAGTATGACACCCTGCCCGCACGTGCTCCTACGCCGTTGCGATCTCGACGAGCGGCGGCGGCTGCTGCTGCTGCTTCCTGTTCCTCCGCGCCTGCCCCCTCTGTCAGTTACTCTCGCCGTCTGCAATTAGCAAAGAGGGAAGCTGCAGCGAGCAGCAATAGCAGCAGTGGCGTCATTTTGGGCAAGCGGAAACGACGCCACAATGCCGGAGGAAGGACTCCGCTGCAGCAGCAGCAGCAACAACAGACACCGGGCGTGGCGCTGCTTGCAGGTGTACGCAAGTTGCCAAGCAAGAAGGGTCTGCTGGAGTACGAGATGGAGAAGAGTGCGCTGAATACACTCAATGCGAGCATGAAGTTTGTGAATCCAATGTTGATAGCATGGGAGATTGATAAATATCTTGAATTGACTGGCAGGGAGTATGACCTCAATGTGGCCGAGCAGGACACACTGGACACGGCCCCGCCTTGCTCCAGTCTGTTGCGTGAGGAGCAAGTGCACACGCCGCCATCCTCGACAGATTGCTGCTTTACCAGCGAGTTTGATTTGTGTGATCTACTCGCGGCTGAGGCGGGCGCAGACAGTGGAGATGATGAGGGTGCGGCAACGACGAGTCTGCGGCGGAACAAGAGCTTCAATTGGTTTGCGGGCCATCAACGTAAGCGCAAGTGCCTGAAATCGAATCGTACTGGTTGGCCCCGAGTGCAGCGACGTCGTGGAGGGGGCGTGGCCAATGCGAGATTGTCGTTGGTTGAGGAAGCGAAGGATAGTCAGCAGCAGTTGGAGTTACAGCATCAAGGTATTAAACAGGAGCCACTGGAAACGGAAGAGGAGCAGACGACAACAACAACAACGACAACAACAGCGACTACCACATCCACAAGAAGAACAACAACTAGTGCTGAGAAGGAGCTAGGCAAGCAGCAACAGGATGAGGAGGAGGAGGAGGAGGACGACAACGATGATGATGATCCCGAATCTGCTAGTCCCAATGGAGATGGTGGCAAAGAGCTGCTGGATAAGGAACAAGCAGCAGCAATGACGCCACCAGCCACAGATCTGGACGAGCAGCTGCTGGGCAATGATGAGGAGGAAATTGAGATGGACATAGAGCTGGAGAATACAGACGACAATGATGAGGCTGGAGAGAACGAGAGTCAGTTGGACTACGATGATGATGAGACTATAGCGGATTTGGTAGAGAATCAAAATTCAGAAGCTGAAATTGAAGCAACCGATGCGGATGTGGAAGACGATGATGCTGAAGATGATGAGGTTGAAGATGACGACGATGACGAGGAAGATGACGATGATGATGTCTATGAAGATGCCTATGGTGAGGCGACAAAAGAGACACCAGATCCATTGGCCATAGAGCAGGATGAGGACGATGAGGATGAGGAGGAGGAGGAGGAGGAAGATGATGAAGACGATTTAACTGCCTCGTATACCAAACCCAATGTGGAGAAGCCACTGCCGGCAAGGCAATCCACTGAGCATAGTCCAGAGAAGAAACCCTTTCTGGTCAATCGATACTGCCTGAATGTGACTTCCACACCCAGCACACAATCTCGTCAGCAGCAGCAACAGCGTCGTACGCCACAGCTGAATGGTAGCCTGGAGAGTTGCATCTCGCCCAGCGAGAAACTCGGGGATAACTCGGATATATTCACAGTCTCCTCTGATGGCTTGGATACGGACATGGATCTGAGCAACACGCAAGCAGGTGACTCCCTCGAGCAGCACCAGCAGCAGCAGCAGACGACGCCCAAGCGCAAGTTCGACATTAGCAAATATGCGCCACCAAAGAATGGAAAGGCGGCGAGTAGCTGTGCCGCTGAGGCGGCAACTGCAGCGGTCAAATCGCTGGCAATATCGCAGTTCCTAAAGAAGGAGGTGCGTGTCACATGTCGGCGCCTTCGAGCGCCCTTTCGCCGCTTTCGGTATCGTCGCTGATCATCTTGAAGTCCCCCCCCCCATCATCATCATCATCATTATCAAATTGCACCATTGTCATTTGTTATTGTCATTAGTTTTAGTGTAATCAGATCATAGAGTAAAGACGCAGAAGAAGAAGCAGGAGAATGTTCATTAGATTATCGTACAATCCCTCCATACCTATCAATATATTATATTTGGTATACATTTTAATATATATTATTTTAATGAACTTCGAAAATTGATTTCTCTTTTTGATAATTCTCTCTCCTCTCACTCTCTCTTTGCTTTCTCAATTAACAATTATGTATTTTCATTTATTTGTCGTCATTGTTTTGTAATTGTCAAATTCAAATCCCCATTAAGTATCATCAAGAAACACACACACACCCACACACACATAACTAGCATAATTTTGAGCAAGATACGTAATTGATAAGTCTAGTTTAATTATAGCTTAGAGAAGAATTCCATAACCTTTACCCACAACAAATACGATTTCTAAATAAAGACTTCAATTCTCTGTATAAGTTCAGTGTTTATTTTCGATACACACACACACACACATCTATAGATCTATATATATGATGCTCAAACTACTAATGTAAAACGAAGAAAATAAAACCAAAAGCAATTGTAAAGAAACTAAACTAAAACAAGCATTAAATATGTAATTTTAATATATATATATAAACCGAATTTAATTTGAAACGATAATGCTCTCGGGGATAGTTAACCTAATTCGCTCACACACATACACACGCCCCCATATATCATATGCAAATCCATGTAAACGCTTTGTGTATTGCCAAAAGAATATATATATTGTGATCATGCATATATATTCTTCATTATGATCCACAATTAGGTCGATTTCTCGCTGTCTGTTTGTCTGTATTATTAATGTGTCGATCAAGATATTCCAAATTGAATAGTTTACTTTAGTTTCCTCCTCATCGTTGTCTAGTTTCAGGTTCTGTTTAGCACCCCATGAGTGAGTATCTTTTGAAATGCAGGATATCTTATAGTCGAGACTGCGGGTCTCTTATACACTGATATTATTTTGAATATTCAATAATATATTGAAATCTCTTTGATCCCAGACCTTCGCAAGCTTATCAAATATGAGGAACAGTTGGCGACCAATGAGACGGAGGACCCTCTTATCACACTGTATAAACGCGACACGGTCAGCTCGCGTGCAAAACTAGATGACAAAGCGAAAGAGAAAGCGAAAGACAAGGAACAACAAGATGCACAAACAGTTGCAGCAGAAGGATCACCGAAACAGCCTTCGAGATCAGGCGATCGTACTTCCAATGAAAAATGCCATGAGACTGCCTTCAGTACATCACCAAAGAGCATGAAAAGAGCAACCTCTGAGAAGGATATGCTGGCGGTGTATCGTGAACAACTCCGTCGAAATAGTGAAAATCCGAAGGCAAAGGCAAATCCAGATAGATATCGCCCACAATGTGAGACGGTGTCCGATTTTGGTAGACCATCTAGAAAAAGAGAAACCGCAGGAATGGAAATGATAGCGGCGTTTTGTGATAAAGTTCGCCTAGATGACGAGCAGGCAATGGCAAATCCTAATAAATATCGCACTCAAAGTCGAAGCCGTAGCAGCTCTAGTCATAAATACAAGCATGGAATACCAATTGATATACGCGCTGAGGAGTCCTCTCCACCTCAGCCTTCAACATGGTCGAATCGTTTACCTTTTCCAAGCACCAGACCCGTTTCATCGGCTTCAGAGGGTAGGATCAACTAGAAAAGAGATTTATTTATTATCTTATTTACTGAATAATGTTTCTTTTTTGTTCTACTCAAAGCTCGCTCCAAGTCTAGGAAGAAACTGAAGGACACAGATCCTGTGGCATTGTATCATTACTATCAAAAGGAATGGGAACATTTTCGTCAACAAATACCTGGCGACACATCACATTCGAATTTGCGACGCAACATACACAACAAACTGTTGGATCCCAAGTGAATTCAACAATATATTGACTTTTTCTTTTATTTAAAAAAAATGAAATCATGTACTTTTATTTGCAAATAAATAAATTAATGATGTAACAAAAAGCAAAATAATTAATTCAATTTCTTGGTAATTTGAAAAATTACAGTAAAAACTTAGCGTCCATTCAAGAGAGGGTTATGTTCTCCTATCTATTTCTATTCAAATTGATAGATTTTATTTAAAACAAAATATGTATTTCCTTTAAAAGGTTAAATTAAATATTATCAGTTAAATTAAATATTTAATATCTAATAACTGATATCTCTTTTCATTATGAAGATTATAATAAAATTATTAAGAGTGTAAAGATTATGGAGTGTTTAACTAGAGTTTGTAGCTTTATCATCGAAAATACGCTTGAGTAAATGGTTTTCTAAGCTGTGAAGGTGTTCGAAAGCTTCATAGTCGTTATTAAGAAATTGTTTTAATTTCGAAATGGCCATCAATGCTGTTTCATTTGAGCTTATTGTCCAAGAATCATCATCCACATCTTCCGTTTCCGAACCATGTTCGTTATCGCTGTCGCTAGTTTTAATTAAATCGGTTGGAATAATATATTCTTCGTAACTTGAGGGATCTGCAGGAATAAATATGATATGAAGGAATAAATATGAACTACATATGTTCAAGATCTAGTGCTTCCACATTACCTTGGTTATTGACGGCAGTTTCTCCAGATATAGACCTTAACGTTATATTGAGTCTATTGCACCATTTTTTCAACCAACCATTTGAGGCTAAAAAACCTGTAATTTCTAGACTTGCAGCAATTTTCTTAGCTTTGGCTTGAATTTGACGTCCAGATATGGGAATATTTTCGATACGAGCCTTTAAATACCAATCATGGCAAATTTGATCAAGTTTTTGTCTTTTTACGTTTAAATTACTTCTTCTAATACTTGAATTGTGGTACCCCGATTGCCACATTGAGGCAATTTTTGGTTTTTCTTTTATAATGGTCGCCGCCTGTGTCTTTCCAATATTAAACCTGTAAATAAATAAATAAATTTATAAGAAATATGTTCACATTAGTATCACAGTTTACCTTTTGGCTATTTCACGAACAGACAAATTTGTTTTATCATGTTCGTTGATGATTTCAATTTTTTCTTTGAGATTTAAAACTTTTCGAGAACCCAATGTTCTGGGTATACTAATTTCAAGGTGTGGTTCTTCGGGAACAAGTGAAACCGAAAGCAATTCGTTTTGATCAGTTATTTCTGAAAGAGAGGGCTTAGTTTCCTCAACCTCGAATATATCCTTCGATTCATATTCAAAATGCTCGAAAATTTGTTCCCCATCAGTTTGGTTAATGGTACTGGCTTCTCCAGATGTTGATTGATACGTTATATTGTGTCTATTGCGCCATTTGTACAGCCAACCATTTGAGGCGACAAAGCGCGTCATTCCTAGATCTGTTGCAATTTCCTTAGCTTTCGCTTGAATGGCAGGTCCATTTATTGGAATATTTTGTCTTCGAATCTCTGAGAACCAATCAAGACACATTTGATCCAGTTGTTTGCCTTTTTCGTTTAAGTAGGTCCTTTTAGTATTTAAATTGCAATCCCCAGACTGAAATAATAATTTAATTTTTGGTTTTTCTTTTATGATAGTTGCTGCCTGTGTCTTTCCGATGTTAAACCTGTTTATTGATAAGTAAATTAAGTGGAAACTCATTTAAATTATTTTGGTAACTTACCTTTTAGCTATCTCCCGAACAGACAAGTTTTGATTATCATGTTCCATTATAATTTCCATTTTCTCCTTTAGATTTAATACTTTTCGTTGCGACATGATCAATTTTTAAACTCTTTTATGTGAATATAGTATGCAATTGAACTTATTTTAACTACACACAATCATTCATTAATAGTATTTGTTCGCGTCCGGCCAAGAGATTATTTACTGGGGTATTATTATTATCATGCATGTCAGCGTCCGTTAAAAACAATTGCGTCTTTAATGCCGAAAGCGTTCAAGAAACCGTATCCACTAACGGTTAAAAAAGTGTCCGGCCAAGAGAAACAATATTATTTTAGAAAATTACACCAAAACGAATGTTGCAAAAAAGTGTTTGCCTAAAGGGTAGTCCGCTGACAAGAGGTGTCTGTTAAAGAAGTTTTCACTGTTAACATATATCGATAGGAATGAGAGGTAGGACAGCTGTGAGAGCGAATTTATTCGATAGTAATAATGGAGTACATAACGATATTTTAAAACTGAATGTTGTTTACCATATATTATACAATAAGAATATTTGCTATATAAATTATTAAACATTCAATATATCGATCGCAAAACATCGATACGAAATGCAAACAGTACCTTTCCATTGATTATGCTAATAGCAGCACTTATCGAAGAGGACTGTAATTATGACAGTTTGTTTCGAGCAGGCACTGTTAACAGGCGGCTTACGCTTGCTAGTGTAGTTATTTGTGCACTTAAGCATGTAAAAATAGAAAAAGAGATAGAAAAAATATTGAATAATTTTAAATAGCCAAGTAAAACTACATACAAAAGAGAATTTATCCTGCTATCTTTACGCATAATTATGATTACTGGTAAATATCATAAAGTCAACGCAAAAGCATTATGTTAACTTAACATTAATATTACATATTATCTTGTCTGCGCAAAATTACAAATCGATGCGTTAAAAAACCTGAAGGAGACTCAATTGTTATTAAAATGTTATAAACAACGGTAAGTGATTTATTAAATCTGTGATAGAATTGATTGCCCTTTATGTGCCTGAAAATAGTGAAAATATTTACATACATAGATATGATATATCTATTTTTGTGCGTGTGTGTGCTTCCATTTACGTATGCATAAACATTTGTACGTATAAATGTATGTATGCATGTGTAGCAGTTGTCTGTTTTGTTTGAGCAAAAAAGTGATAATTAAAATGAAAAACATAAAAAAGACACAGTTAGAGACCTTCTCTATATCTATTCTATGTATGCACATATGTGTTATATTTAGTTAGCAATTAAATTAGCTTCAAATATTGTATTTCCAGTGGAATGCGTATGGAATAAATTGCAATTTGTAGTTCAGAAATGTTATTAAATTGTTTTTAAAGTCCCTGCCGGCTTCAAGAACGTAAATATGCTACTTATAACGATTATATTCATTCTTATTCGCATAAAATACGCAACCATATGCAGATGTGCGAATACACATACATACAAACATATCTGAAAGAGTTATGCGAAAATGCTTGTGCGTGTGTCTGTCTGTATTTGTGTTAGTAATTTCATATATAGTACATTAATTGACTATTAATAACTAACTCTACTATATAAGTTAAGTGCGAAGATAGTGTTACTGTTGATAATGATAATGTTAATCAAACACACCAAGATAGTATGCACTTTAAGACTTTATATAATCAGTGAAGACAGTGAAAAGGGAATTATATTTATTCCTGAACTTATTGGAAAGGGGCTTAATAGTGAAGAAAGAGAGAGTGAGAGAGATAGCTATTTATTTTGTCCAAATACAAATACATGATAGAAAGAACTATATATATAAATATACATACATATAGTATTCTAAAGGGGTATTAATGGGGCCTAGTCGAGTTGGTCATATTTATCTGTCTACACCACGTCGATATGTCTTGGTTTTGACGTCTGTTACTCCGCCCAGTCATCAGTTTTGTACGCTATATATCTAGCATGCCACGACTAACCTGACTACATTATATAACTTGTATTAACGTAATTCCTTCCCCTCTGCAGGTATAATATGCGTGCAGACGATGAGACAAATATTATGCCACAAAAGTTATTGAAATTGCACACCGAAAAATGGAAACAGTATCCAAGATATCCTTGATATTGACCGTGTTGCTTGTTTACAATGATGTTTGCGGGATCGTAGCAGCCAGTCAGCAGAATTGCCGTTCCGTCTATAGCGAGAGAAACGCCACGATTCAGCAGCAGAACCTAAGTGGATCCTCTAAAGAAACAGATATTACCACAATTACACGTAAATGGCAGGAACATGAATTCTCACTACTTGGCTATAAATTTCATTTACCCTTTGTGGGCTATGCTGTGGACACGGATGCGGATGATAATGATGGTGTAGACGATGCCTGGTTGCAGGACAGCAGCAGAAAACAGCAGCAGGCAGAGGAGGAGGAACCAAAGGTGGCAGAACATTTGTTGCTCAGCGCCAGCCAAGTGGATAGTGCAGCAAATATATTCAAGCTGCAGTGCGAGAATGTCAGCCTGGCCCAGATCAATGCGGAACTAACGAACAAGCGGCACATTAACTATGAGCAAGTGCAGCTGCAGTATGTACCTGCAACGGAGGGAACGGATGATGCCTCATTGCAGCTGCCTCAATACAATAATCTGCGTCAGCTTAAGTGGACACAGAGTGCACTGCGTGATGAGAAACTGAGGCAACTGTTCACGCAGCAGACGCAACGCTTTGAGTTTGTGGAAACGATGGACTTCAGTGGCAATGAGCTGCAGTGCATTCAATGGGCTCATCCACAGGCAGTGCGACGCCTCAAAGTGTTGCAATTAAGCCGCAATCATTTGGCCAACTGCAGCAGTCTGGCCGAGCTGCAGTACATGAATCATTTGCTGGAGCTGCATCTGGATGAGAATCAATTGCAGCGACTGCCAGCACATTTTCTACATGAACTCAGCGAGCTGCGTCTACTGAATCTTAGCGCTAATGCGCTGCAGGAGCTGCCTCGCAATATCTTCGAGGGTGCACTACAGTTGGAACGCCTCTATCTGGCCAAGAACCAGTTGAGTGTGCTGCCCTTTCAACTCTTTCAGACCGCACGCGAGCTGCGCCTTTTGGATCTCAGCGAGAATCGCCTGCTCTCGTTTCCCGAGAACTTCTTCACCCTCAATCGGGAGCTGCGCCACCTGAAGCTGCAGCAGAATCGCCTGCAATCGATTAGCAAGCATAGTTTCTATAATCTTCGCGAGCTGCGTCATCTGGATCTGTCACAGAACGAGCTGGGCAGCATCAATCGCAAAGCCTTTGAGTCGCTAGAGAATCTCCTTGTTTTAAATATATCAGGCAATAGATTAACCCTATTGTCCTCCATCATCTTCCAGCCATTGAATGTGCTGCGCCAACTGGATCTCAGTCGCAATCAGTTCAAGCAACTGCCGGACGGACTCTTTCAGCGCCAACGTAAATTGGTAATGCTACACATCGATGAGACGCCGCTGGAGCAGTTGCCCAATTGGATATCACGTAGTGGCGAGGATTATGTAGATCCGCAGATCCTACAGCGTCTGCGTTATTTGTCCATACAGCGGAATACGCATCTTTCACAGCTTCCAGCGAGTATGTTCTCCAATGTGCGCAATGTGCGTGAGCTGCTGCTGGCCGAGAATGGTCTCGTCACGTTACCTTCTCAGATTGGCAGCCTGTCGCGCCTACGTCGCCTCAGCGTGCATGGCAATCGACTGAGTTCTCTGCCTGAGAGTCTTAAGGACTTAACACAGTTGGACTATTTAAATATTCTGGGTAATGAATATATCTGCGATTGTAGCATGTATTGGTTGTCGGGTTGGTTAACCAACTCCAGCATCCCCCTACGCCGATTGCCCGCAGATGATCAGATAGATAACCAGATCGATGAGCTCAAGTGTCAATATGGTTATCCCGGGGATATGTTGCGTGTGCTGAGTAACCTCAACTGCAGTGTGCCCATTGTTATGCAGTCCTCGGCGCCAAAGATGTACAGGTTACATGCAACGGCCAAGCTGGAGTGCATGGTATACGGCAGTCCCACGCCCGACATTATTTGGGTGAGTTGAAAGAAAGGGTACAATCTGCCTGAAAGAGAATACACCTGCAAGAGTAGTTCTTCTTTATGCTAATTAATTGAGTTTATTTGTGTTCTAGGTTACCCCACGCAATAAGATTCTGCGTCATCATGCTGATCCTGACAAGCGGCCGATCATTATCAACAGCGATACTGAGCATCAGCCGAGCAAGTTCGAGTTATTCGCCCTCACGGATGATAGCAATGTGCAGGCGTTGAGCGTGAACATAAGCCGACAGAAGAGTATAGTGGGACAGCGTGTGGTGCTCATTGAGAACGGTTCGCTGCTGGTGCACAACATATCGCGTGGCGACAGTGGACTGTACACCTGCTACGCCTTCAATGTGATGGGCAATTCCTCAGCAGGGATTAGGTAGGTTGCCATCAGTTCCCTCATCTCAATACTTGCTAAATATGCCTTCCTTCTTCAGACTGTACATCGATCCCATTGTGTTTTATCGTGTAAAGATTGAGAGTTTGCTGGCAGGCACTCTTCTGGCTACTGCCTTCCTGTTGACGACTCTGCTGGTGCAGGGTATACGCAATCTGTTGTCACGTTTCGGTGTGTGTGAGCGTTTATCCTGTTGTGCCAATCGCAACAAGAAGTCACCGCGATCGCGACAGATTTACGCCATGCTGGACAGCATCGAGAGCTATAAGAGCCAACAGCTGGAGAGATTACGAGAGAATTATGCACAGCAGGTGCATCGCATACGTGAGAATTGTGCACAGCAAGTGGAATGGATACAGAGCAGCTACACCACACAGGCTAAGCACATCAAGGAGTTCCGCGACATGGGCTCCAATCATTTGACAGCACTCAAAGATCAGTACTGCGATCAGGTGAAGAAGGTGCGCGAATATTCAACGGGTCAATTGAGCTGGGTGCGAGAGAACTATGTCTTCCAGCGCAACAAAATACGTAAGTTCAGTGCCCATCAGGTGCTGCGACTGCGCGAGGGCTACAAGTACCAGCAACAGAGCCTCAACAAGGTACTAGAGAATCTGCCGAGTTTCTACTTTGAGAATTGTCGCGGTCGCTGCGAGGATGATATCGTCGAGGGTAAGTAAAGATAAGGCACGCTCAAGTGGAATAGAATATGTAAGCTTCTCACAATTGAAGGGTCTACGATAACACTGAGCTGATAAGGGAGAGCTCTAAGCAGGTTTATAATAGATCTTATAGGTTCCCCAACTGATCCTCCAATCAAATAATAAATACTAAAATGAGTTCTTCCTTTGCAGATATAGACTGTTACTTTAAGGGCCAAATAGAGAAGGAACTGCACATGCAGAAGATCAAGTCGCGCCTGTTGGCTGTCAATAATTCCGCTAGCAAAGCTTCCGTATATTATACACCACCAGATCAGGACGATTTGCTGCGCGGTTCGCAGCTGCAGCTACAGCTGCAGACATCACCGATTCACATCAATTATATTGACGAAAATCTGGATAAACAAAAGTTCGATCTGGAAGATTTTAAGATCGATCCACAGCTGCTGCTCTTCAGGGCATCGCAGCAGTTGTATATGAACCCCGAGGGGGCAAGCAGCAGTAGTCATGCGGCGGCGGCGGTGGCAGCCGCATCATCGCTGGCTTGCAGCATAGAGGATAATAATCAAGATTTGCAGCTACCACCACTGGCAGCACTGGCAGATCCAGTCATCAATCATCCCCTGGAGATGAACGAACTGAAAGACTCAAACGATGTAAAGAATTCCAAGTCGTGTCCTGCCATTTATAAGGTATCTAAGCAGCGAGATGGCAGCACGCTGCATGAGTTGCTCACCTCTGATGGCGATGGAGCGTCGTCACAGAAGAAGCTGCGCCTGAATCCAGTCGATGAATCATCGCTCAGCACCGTGCAGCTGCCGAAGGAGAAGCTTAACATTCGAGTTGAGGAGCAGGCTGCGCTACTGGTCGATCCCCAAGCTGAATCTACGAATTCCTCCGCCAAGCTGTGAGCTAATTAACCGTCTGCAATTAAGCTTGCAAATATTCATTTTAATTCTAAAATAAAATAACGAAATTGCTTTAGGAAACCCCAGAGATTTTAAAGAGATGAAGCTGCAGAAAGTGAAGAAATAATAAAAAGTCGGCAAACAACAATAATGATTATTATGAATAGAATTAATTAGTGAATCTTAATTAAAATGCTGAATATCAAAAATGTACGAAGATGAATTTTAAAGAGAATTAAGAACAAGTTGAATCATTAAAATAGTAGTAAGAATAATGAGAGAATATTAGAGAAATACGCTACTACCTACATATATCGTATATCCTCGTCGATATCCATATACCTATGTCAATAATACTTAAAAAGACCCTGTTTGTGATTTCGATTTATTCATAGAGTGTGCAACAAATATACAAAAGGTATATATACTATATATATATATATATATTCGGGTATATTTTAAACACAACAACCACAACAAATTTATTCAAAATCTACCCAAATAAAAGATAAATGTAGCAACTACGTTACAAGAAAATCAAATGCAATGGGGGAAGGAAAGGCTACCTTCGGCATGCCGATTGTTCCTATACTAGTTATATATAATCAAAGGTACAAAAACGATTAACATGTTGCCAAAGTTTTATTCTCTCTCTCACTCTCCATCGCTAATATATATTAACTGTAGAACAATACCCGTATATGATAAGAGCAGTCTGCTCTTATTGGAATCTTTGGCATGATCTTTATACATCTGGACACTCGTCCTGCTTGAGCACCTCGATGGCACAGGGATTGCCATCAATTCTGCATATTTCCGATTCGGTTTCGAGCTCACTAAGCTCATCGTCGCACTCGCATGGGAAGCATTCCAATTCATCCTCCAAATATTCATGTTCAGCTTCTTCGCCCTCGCCATAGAAACTAATCTTCTCCTCACTGATCAGACTATGCTCACTGGTGGCCGAGCATGGTGATAGCTCAGAGTCCGAAATGGGTAACGGCACTGGCTCCTGTGGCAGCAGCGAATAATCGTAGACGGCAATCTCCTGGGCGAACCACAACGTCGGTCTTTGCTCGCCAATTTCCTCCTCTTCACCCTCCTCCTCCTCTCCCATGAACGCGTCCTCCTCATCTTCATCCTCCGGTCTGATGTCCTTAAATTTATAATTGCCAGGCAAAAAGAAACCCAACAACATGTAACGATTGTCAAAGCTAAACACAGCCGGCCCAGTGGGATACAGATTGTCCCAGATTCCGTGCAGTATGGTGCACTTATCATCGTTCCCAATGTACAACTCAAAGGGTCCCATGCGGACATTGCTATTCCAGGTGGACTTCAAACGCATCGACATGCAGCAATTGTCCTTATCCGTCTTGAACGAGTAGATCCCGACCCCATGTCGCTGGCCCTTGTACCAATCCCCGGAATAGGTGTCCCCATTGGCATAATTGTAACGTCCCTTGCCGTGCTTCACATGCTTGCGCCAATTGCCCTCGTACACAGATCCATCGGGATAAATGAAGATGCCGCGTCCGCAGCGTGTTCCACAGCGATACTGTCCATAGTACCGTGCACCGTTCTTGAATACATATAGACCTATGCCATGTCGGCGTCCCTTGCGATAGTTACCATCATACTGATCCCCATTCGGCAGTATGGCCCAACCACGTCCATGTCGTTGTCCAAGCGTATTTCGCCCACCAATGTATTTCTACAGGAGTGGAAATTCAAATCAATATAATAACGATATTTGAGACTTACGCCAATATTTGGTCCCTCATCCTCCTCATCGGGAAAGGAAATATCCTGTTCTTCGGACAGCTCTGAAATGCTCATTTTGTTCTTGTGTTTTCGATTGTCGTTTTACAGTTTTATTTGGAAATATAATTTCGCACACTTAAATTACTTTACGGAACTGATATAAATACGAGTTTAATATATATATATGTTATACTTCAATATCTGTGGGATAGTAGAGGCGCCTACTACGCTTCAATGGCGTAAAAGTAATTGGCCAAGGGATAACGAATGAAGAGGGCCAATAACGTGCACACCACCTGGAATCCCATTAGCATCTGTGTGGCGACACGCTCGTGTGTGGGTCCAAAGATGACCAGGAGCAGGTTAATAACCGTTAGATTGTTTGTTATCACACGCCCATCGGGCATTTGCTGCCAACTGACCAGGCGCAGTGAGCGCAGCACCACAACCATAAGGCGACCCAATTTACCAAGTTCCTCCATTCGAAATTCCGTTGTACTTATGTGCAACAGATCCGATTTGGCATCATATTTGGGTAGACGATGCCGCGGACAGGGTACAAAGTGGAAGAGCTGCGGTGTCGAGTAGAGGAAATTTAAAATCTGCGGCACGAAGAAGAGCAAAAGCGTTTTGCTAAAGTGTCCCAAAATGCCAACAACGGCAAAGGTCATGCCGGCAAAATAGCAATAGGTATCGCCCACGAATACCTGCGAGGGATATCTGGAAGTAAAAATAAATGTATAATATATAAATAAAATCGTTTTTAAACGAACAAAATTAATTTGAAATAGTAAATATTTTCAAAGTAGAGCAACACTGAAAAGATCAAAGCACAGTGCTGGAAGGTCACATTAAGCAGCACGAAACGATGATAACCAGTGACGTCACAGCATAACATTCTACCTATCGATTATAAATGTTAAGTTAAAAAACCTGTAATCTAACTATCGATTGTAAAATTTAAGATTTATTAAATTAAAGAATTCTAATTGGTGATTCAAAATGAACTCCATATGAATTCAATATAAAATATTAACTACACTTTTCAACACCTCATGCATTAATTTATATATACATAATTATTTAAACTGTTCACTCTTTGAGTATCTACTGTATTTCTGGCATCCTATCAGCTGAGAGCCGACTGAAAAAAAGAGAGGACAATGGCCATCGCCAGCTGTGATAAGTTCGGCAGTAATGTGAGAGAAATGTGGGTGTGTTAAGACGAAAAAACGCAAAAAACCAAATTAAAACGCAATTGTCAATGGTCGAGGATGTGTTGTAGTCCAATCTAGCAATTAATATGGCCAGAATTTCAGGTCTGAGCCAAACAAACCTCATCGGCGGCGGCGGAAGTCGAATGCCAATTACCAAGAAACTGGTGCTATGGACCGTGCTCACTGTGCAAATGGGATTTATTTGCTGCTTTTGGTTGCTGCAGATGAACCGCAATCATGTGCAGCAACAGAAACAGTTAAAAACGGACGCTGATACCATCTCCGACCGTGTGCATTTCATAAGGAAACCGAAAAATACGATAACACATAAACTTCTTCAAGGAGATCACAAGTCATGTGCATACCGTGAGAATGCCAATCGATATCAGCAGGATTTCTTTCAAATGAAATTTGATAAACCAAATAACACTGCAGCTGAGGATGCGATGGCAGCGTATATCGATCTGGAGCTATCGCCAGAGCTTTGGTGCTACGCAGAGGGAACGCTCCTCGAAAATCGGACAGACAGGGACAGAGACTATGGGCTATTGGCGCAATCACAGTGCCTTTGCGCCAGTGGCTGGCATGGACGCGACTGTGGCCAGCCTGAGATTATATGGCGAGCACTGATGACCCACAGTCGGGCCAGCAAACGTGCCGGTTTCGAGGCACCACTCAAGCTGCACGAGGCAAGTGCGACATCAGTGAAGCGACTATACTATATGGTGAATCTAGGCGACTGGGAACACATCAACATGGAACTGCTGCAGCTGCAGTTGCAAACACTCCTGGAGGTTGTAGATTTCTTCCTCATATATTACTATGTGGCAGATGGTAATACAGGAAATACACATACGCAACGAAGATTGGAACGCAATATAAAGAATGTGCCCAGCTCTAGTTACATGCTGTATCAATGTGCTGGACCTGGTAGCCTTATCAATTGCTCCACTGCAGCAGCTTTTGGACATTTCCGTCATCAGTTGTGGAAACGTTGTGGAGTTCAAGTCCAGGCTACAGATTTACTCTTGTACGGCGAGCGGGAGGCAATCTATGCGCCAGCAGCGCTTAAATTCCTCAAGTACTACTCCAAGGATGTGCTCCCGCTTCGTTTTAGGCTGAAGTACACGGTCTATGGCTTCTACTGGCAACATCCTAAGCGCACTCGCCTGCAAGGCGTCATAAGTTCCTTGGTGCATCTACTTGCCGCACAGATGGATGTGCCGCGACTGGAGCAGCACACGCAGTATACGCTGGGTGACCTGAATCATTTTGGTGGATGGTTCTGTGAGTTCTGCATGCCGCCTGAGCAAATTGTACACATGCTGCAGACACAGTCGTCTCACAGGAAGAACGTTGTCCAGATGGCAGCAAGTAATGATCGCATCGATGCCACATACTTGCAGAAAGTGATCGGAGATGGAGTCTACCTGGACGGGACGAGCACACAACTCCTGCGACTGCGACAACAGAGTGAGAAATACTTTGCCCCACCTCAGGCCCTTCAGCATAGCAGTCAATTTGGGCAATTGCTATTCAATTCATACGATGTTAATGGATGGGAGGATGTCGAGGACGAAGACTAGACTAAGTCGAAAAAGCGCCTACCTTGCTAGTTAATATATACACTATATATTTTGTATACACCAATCTCGAATAGATATGCTTCTCTGTATTCTAGTCTCTAACGAATCTCATTTGTTTCGCTTTAAGCCGAACATTATAAATTGTTGATTTTAAGTATATAACATAATGATATCTAAGGAATATAAAGTATTCCCTCAAGTTATGAATAAGAAAACCCTACTATGTATTAAAGAGGTCTAAATTCAATACGATTCCATGTCAATCGTCGTTTTTATTTAAGAAAGCTTGTATGGAACTCTCTCCTACCGAATCCTAACTGGGACTCACAGCTAGCATAGTATTCGAGTGATTATTCATGAGATACAGATCTTAACTCATAAAATGTATACCATAATTCCTAAACAGTTTATGAAACCTTAGTACTTACCTATTGAATTTCCACAAGGCCAGAGAAGTACCCAGAAAGGGTAGCATAAAATACAGCGAGAACTGATGTGATTCTACTTGATGGCCCAGCGAAAGCTCGATAAAATTGAAGAGTGTTACAGAGGCCGCTATAATAATGGATTGACCCACCTCAAGGCCATTAATGCCGGCGAGTATATTAATGGCATTGGTGCAGAAGACAGCTAGCTTGCCCATGAATACATAGTAGAGTATGCCTGCTCAAAAGGATTTCAATAATTAGAAGTATATACCATATGTATCAGTCCCCTATATCTACCAATGTTGACGGAGGTGCCAAAGAAACGACGTGCAAAGTTGGGCATCATCACTGTCGTTGAATTGTAATTGACATAGTAGACCATTAGCAGGGGTAGCGTGGCTATGGTGGGAAGCAGTAGTTTGTGCCGCCAGCGCAGGTCAAGCACATCATCGGCGAAGCCCAAGAATATCATGCAACATATCGATAATAGAGCAGCAATCAGTTCCACGAACTATAGCAGAAAATAAAGAAAAAAGCGTTACACATTGAACAATTATTGGAAATCATCAATCACCTTATCGTGTGGAAAGGTCTCTGGTTTACCCCCCGTGACCTTGTCCGTGGCAGCGTTCTCGTCGAATGTAAATGGCACAGGTATGAAGAGAAACATTGAGATCAGGAATACGCAACCAATGAGAACTCCATAGGATTCGGGCCTATGAATATCATAATTATTAATAATATCTGGTATATTCCAACTTCACACTTACACTTGTGGCTTGTCCTTTTTGCACAGATCCTTGCCATAGAGGTTCGCCTTAATGAACATCTCACGTAGGCGCGGTATCATGCGCAACGTCATGAGGTACGCGCCCGTGGAAATTGTCGCACTAATTGCAATTGTCGTGAAAGACATTTCGTTGTATTTTAGTTGCAAGAATTACACGTCAGAATGTATCATGCATTCATTATGTTGAAAACCAATATTTCGGCAAATGCAATTAGAACACGCAAGTGCTACGTACGGAGGCAGAGATAACAACAAACACAGCTGATTGGCTCAAGCACGGCGTTGCCAGACTGCGTAACTAATAGTTATCGATGACAAGGTTTTGTTTGTTTATATATATTGTATTTTATTGAAAACATAAAAACATTAACGAAGTGGACATTGTAGTTTCCGAGACGCCAAGATCTAATCACTAAGCAATGAACATTGTTCATTGCTTAGTGATCTAATGATTGATCCTCAAGATACGACGCCAATATTAAGTCGACATATGTAAGCATAAATCGTTAGACATTTGCTCCTCGGAAACTGCAATCATAGCTATATATTATAATTCATTGTATATATATTAATGTTAGGCACAAGTTCACCTTTTCGAATTTCCCTAGACAGTTAAGCAACTAAAACCTCAATGGGCAACAAACACAACCATAATGGGGTTTTTTTTCTTAGGCAAACTAAACGAACATTAAGTGCGTTATCTCATTTTGAATGCAAACCGTAAGTAAACATAGTGAGACCATAGTCATGCATCAAAATAATGATGATTTTTCTTTTTGGAACTGGTCATTTCAGCTGCAAATTTGTATGGGAAATAGGGACTTATCGAAGACTATATCTCCTAAACTAAGTGCCCCGGAAACTGCACGCTCCCCTAATGTTACATTGAAAACTACATTATCAATTCCACCACGTTTCCAGAAAGTACATTATCGATACTGTGGCGGTATCGATACTTTGTAATTTGTTGTTGTTTTGCTGCTGCAGTTCGGTTTTGCAGCCGACGTAGACAAAATAAGAGCATATATATTTGCGCGATTACAAACCATTTGCAATAGTAAATAGTAACAGACGTTTCTCTCTGCTAACAACCGACAATCCGCTTTATTGTTGTAAGTGGCCAGCCAGTCGAACAGGCATGAAGTCAACCCCAACTATATATATATTTCCTTGTTCTAATCCCCCACAAGAATCCAGCTGCATATAAATAAGCGCGATTTACAAGCAGGTTTTGCATTTGAAGCAAAACAGTGCTCGCACACGTGTACGCAGCAATCCAATACTCCCGACCATTATTACAGCAACAGCAATATCAACAATAACAACAACATCGAGAAGGAGCAATCGAATCACAATCGACATTCGCAGCATGTCTCAACAACCTGTGGCATTTCTAACGCGCCGCGAAACGTTCAGCGCCTGTCATCGTTTGCACAGGTAATAAATAAATAAAAATAGGAATAGAAATACATAATATATGAACAGTAAAGATAGATAAAATGAAAATTGAATCAATAAATTCGATTTGTTCAATTTAACAATTGACACCACATACAGTTGTATTTACCTAAATGGTTTGTTCAATTGCTGCACACTGGTGCGAGTGCTATGCAAATTGCTCAAAAAAAATCTAAATAAATTCTCTATTTTTTCAGTCCTCAACTAAGCGATGCTGAAAACTTGGAAGTCTTTGGCAAGTGCAACAATTTCCATGGACATGGCCACAATTATACAGGTGCACATATTTTTTTATGAATATATGTCAATAATGTGGATGATTAAACGCGTGATTAAATGCGATTTAACTATGCTATCGTATGTCATGGCAATTTGCTCAAGCAAAACCGCAAGCCGCAATGGCGAAATTTAAGACGAATCAATGTTAAACCATATCACAACCTTGGCCGATCAGCTCGCTTATCAACCCCGTGTTCAAGTTCAAAACTCATAAAAACACAAACCTACGCAAGGCTGTAACAATTAATTGATAATATTGTTGAGCCTCATAATTTGAACTGGGAAATAATTCAATAACCATAGGAATCTATTTAATATATACAATACCTTATGTACAATAACATTGTTATGTAGGCCTGTGTTGGTAGCATTGATTAACAATAGTTTAATTAAGAATTCTCTTGAATTTTACACTTTAATTATTTGAACATTCTTTCTATATTATTCATTCAAACTTTTCTCTTTTTCTCCACAGTCGAGCTTACTGTACGCGGACCCATTGATCAACGCACGGGCATGGTGCTTAATATAACAGAATTGAAGGATGCTATCGAGGCAGTTATTATGAAACGTCTAGATCATAAGAATCTTGATAAGGATGTTGAATACTTTGCAAAGATAGTAAGTAATAAATATGGGATATCCTTACAAGTGATTCCGTTATTAACGTTTCTTCTTTTCTTCCAGCCAAGTACTACAGAGAATCTGGCAGTTTATATTTGGGACAATATACGCACACATCTGAAGAAGCCGGAGCTGTTGTATGAGGTGAAAATCTTCGAGACGCCAAAGAACATAATCACTTACCGTGGACCCTATCAAATGAATGGTCTTTACAATCCAATCAATAAACGCATTGCACGTGATTCGTGTACCAATATATCATCCGATTCGGATTAACTGGTCACCTACCTACCTATATACAATACATACATATAGACCTACTACGAATTTTTGGACCAATGCTCAGTGATGAATAATAACTAAATATGCACCACTAAAATACTTTCAAACTTGGCAACTGTACAAACAAAACAAAAATCAAAACAAAGACATTTTCTTTTAGTTATAATCCAACGAGTTATACGATTTACAAAGTATATTAACATAGTATCTTCTATACATTCAAATGGATATTATATGGAATAAATATAACAGAAATTATATACGCATTAACCTTTGTTTTTATAACTCTTTATTATTATAGTATAAACAATTTGCGGGTCAACAACTTGTTTTGCTTTAATAACTCAGTACATGTGTCTTGCTTTATAAGGTATATATGTTACTATATGTCCGGTATGTAACTTCTAAATGGCAGCTAGAAACTTTAATTTGCATTGGAAATTGGTTTAAATATTCAAAATTGTATAATTTAATATAGTATTTATACATATAATCAATTTGTGTGTACATAAAATTAAAATTGCTTAGGCATTAGTTGTAACACTAATTTATATATCACGTTATATATATATTGTATTTATCTCTGATAAGCACTCCCTGGTCACTTGTCTAAATAATTTTCGAATTATCCGCGCTGATATTTTGTTTGCCGTTTAGGTTGTGGTCGATGTCCTGCATGAACAGGCTGCAGTAGAGGTGCCAATCTTTCGAATCTGTGGAATCAGCAATTGGTAGGCGTATATTTAAGAGAGATGCGATTACAAATCGTTAATATTGAGCCAAATACTACGGTTGGATTAGTCGAGAGGCTTAAGCAGAGTATGGTATTAGTAGTTCTTCGAGCGGATGTGCCACAAGTTCAGCCAAGAATCTTCTACAGTGGAAGAACTGATCAAAGACAGTCGAGGAAGGGGAATGGGTAATGTTAGTGTTTTGTTTTTGGAAGTCTTGGGGTGCATGAGTCAGTACCATCCATATCACAGTCTCTCTGTTAGTGCACAGATTGGAAAAACCAGTTTTGTTCCTTTTTTGAATTCTTGACTGAACCCATACAGATTGATATACATAGAGAGCAAGCAAGAGAGCAGCAGAGCGAGCGAGCGAAACAGTGTTAACAAGCTGTGTTAGTTTAATGACTTTGGGATATGTTTTTGTTGTTGTTTTTGTTCTCAATTCACAGCACCACATAGGCTATACAGATACAGATATACATGTTAAATGTAATTACAGTTACTACAGTTCAACAAACAATTCTTATGCGTAATTCTTAAACAGACTTTCAGTTTCAACCTCGATCCAACAATTTCTTTCAATATGAATACAATTTGACAACTAGTTAAAAAAGTGTTATGCGCACTAAGGTTTAAAATACATATTTACTAACTAGGCTAAAGCATTTACGTCTTATCAACATATTTTTTGGTTAAGTTTGTTTCTTTTTGGTTTTTCTTTTTGGTCTGTCTGGCAATTGTTGTTGTTGCTTATATTGTTGCGTTTCGCAGTTGTTGTCGCATTTGCTACCTAGATGGTATTGCGCAGAGTCTTACCTGGATTTCTTATCGATATGAACGGTATGCCGAATTCAAATTCATTCTTTGGCCAATACTTGAGCAATGGCTGGCGCTGAGGTAGCTCCGATTCCACATAGAAATAGGCGAAGAGCACCAGGACCGTGTAGGCAGCTATGAAGATGAGCACATGCCAAAAGCCGTGCAAGTAGGGGAAATTAATGGCGGACCAGGCCTCGCAGAACATACGATCGTTGATCCAACAGAAAACTGCCACGCCCCACACAGTCGTGGCACGCAGCCCCAGGCGATATACCCGCTGATCACGAACTCTGTGAAAGGAGAGAAAGAGAGAGATATGTTAAAATGAAGAAGGTTTACATAATATATATATATATATATATATGTATAGTATGTTAATAGATATAGATATACAGATATGATGTATGCAGGCATAAAGAGGTGATATATGTATGTTATGTTAATAGATACATATGTACCATATAAGCTACATATATGTAGATAATAGATATATATGTGATATATGTGGATAGATATGTATATGATTATATAACCATATGTTTCAACATTTTCTAGAGATATATAATTTGAGTTCAATTTTAATTAATTGGTGTACGAGTATTTTATTTTTAATTTCCATCACTTTTAAAAAATTCTTGACTAACTTGAATGGTACAAACTACAAAGCCTTATCGGTTCTCAGTTCATTCAGAATCTTCGATTTATTGAAATGTATTTTGATCCCTAAGCATCAACCTTAATGCTACATATCTTTTTTATCCCAGAACAGTTCACATTCATACAGACTGTTGGATATGTCTGTGGTATACATTATGTTCATATTTGATTTTCATCGACTTCTCACATCATAAATTATGAAGGCATTTAAAAAACTGTAAACAATCATTGGTAATCTCGTAATCTCTGTAGCTGTCATTGACTGTTGACTCTTCACACTTACGACAGAGAATCCAATCAAAGTTTTTCGAATTTAATTGATTGAAAATAGATTAATTTGAAGTGGGACTTCAAGGGTCCCTCGGAAGCTTATCTCAATGCGATTTAATTATGAATAGCGTAGCGGAAAGTAAAAGTTGACTTCGCTTATGCAATGCATAAGTCGAAAAGTTCCTTACTTAGGGTAAAAATGATTTATTATATGATTATTATTTAAGCTTGTTTGGCTCAAAGTTTTCTTGTGGCCGAGTGCATGTGTACTTATTTTCAACCGGAAATTTAAAAGAATTTCACAGTAATGCTTGCATATCTATATATTATAAAATATTTTACTAATCTATAAAATCTGGTATTTTTAAAAGAATGTCTGCATATTAAAAAATATTTTACCTATCTATAATGGGGTATTTTCTGGTATTTTTTTAAGATTAATAATAATATATAATACAGAAGAATTCATTCATTATTTCGAGGAACCCTCCACTGAACTTTGACTCGTTGGGTTTAATTATGATAAATGTAGTGGGAGATAACGAATTTCATGATGTATTGAAAAAAAGGCTGAGGTACACTTGTCCCCCACAATATGACAAAACTAAGGTAACAGTAGGTAGCTCTGGGAGGGCAGGCGATAAGCACTGGATGATAGATATGAATACGAAGGAATACAAATAAAAATATGATTTATGGGACCAGTTGTCTTTGTCAGACTTATCGGTCAACAAAACCAATTGTTGTTTATCAGTTCGAAAATGAAATTTGGTAACCAGTTCGTTTGTATGTTAGTGTATTGTGTGTGTGCACATACCGCTGCAGCTCAGTGTAGAGCATTATCATTGTCGGCACGCTCATAAGCATGAGCACAAAGGCATTAACAATGGGCTTCCACCAGCACAACGCGGTCGCGATAATGGCCGAGGCGAGCATGAGCCAACTAAAGGTTTTGCTGCGAAATATAAATTGATAGATATGGTAGATGTATTAATAAGGGATCTGAAAATATCTACAGCATCTACTTACCGATCATTCTTGACGAACTTGGGATAGTAACGCTTGGGATAGAACAATGAGAATGCTGCAATGAAGACCCAAAGTATGGCAAGCTCATCCAGTAGTTGACCCAATAAACTGAGCGTCGCATGGAAATACATGGAACTCAATCCGACCACAATCAATAACACCCAAAGCAGATGTATGCCGGGTGTCACAAACCGGCCATACTCCTTGAAGAGCATTATCAAAACGGGTGGCAGTAAAATAAACAGAAAGTTGCTAAACTGTAAAGGGAAAGTGAAACAAAACAAATAACAGTTAGAAATGGGGAAAAAACTTGTGAGTTTCTGGAAACAACAAAGTTTACTTTACAAATTTTTAATCTGTAGATTAGGAACATCTGTACTGAGTTTAATTTGTTTTCATTCCGTGTTCATGAATGGAATATTTAAAAGCCCATGAAATTGGATTGTGTTACTCAGTGAAATTTCCAACTCACACTCACCTAGTAAATAAAACTAATGAACTTCTTTTGTATTTATAGGTAAATATTACCAATACACAATATTTATTCAGACAAGGATCTGATAATAGCGAACAACGTTTAGCTGGGGACACCTTTCAGCTATACATGATTATAATCACCCCATAGTATTCCATATTTATCACGTTTGTTTAGTCCAAAAACAAATCACGACATGTTACCCCCCCACCGCCACCCAGATCAAGCGAACCATATCTATAAGGGTGTTTTCTGTCTGTCTGTTTATCGTTTGTCATGCAATAATTTGTTCGGCCATATTTAAACAAAAGAAATAAACGATTTCGTGTACTTTTAACAAGTTCTCACCTCAAACACGTGAACAAAGAAATAGTCACGAATTATTTTTATAATTAGAGGCGCAATTAATTATTGCAACAACAATAAATATTAAATAAATTATGTTTATTAGTTTGGTAATTAAAAGAGTTTATATGGCGAGCGCATATTTGTTTAAACATCACAGAATAATACTATAGCACCATATAGAGCGGGCTACAGTACTTTTGAGGTAAACTCAATTAAACAAAGGCAAAATAAAACAATTACTCAGTCAAGTGTAATTGAATTACAAGCCTATCATCATCATTATCATTAGAAATTCATTATAATGAAAGTATGCCAGGAGCAACATATGTATATATAATATAATAATACGATAGGCGAGACTATTGCACTTCGCGCTGGGTACCACTTTAAAAAACAGCTAATTATTTTATTTACTTAAGCTGGAGTGCACAATTGTCGGGTATGAAGCTAGAGCACTATAATTACATGATTATCATGGAAGAGGGTTTGTTTTATTGATTGCATACAGCATTATTTAATTCTTATTTCAACTGCTTTTCATAGTATGATGGATCATGGAGAAATCAATACAATCAATCAATCAAAAGATATGAAGCAATATAAAGCATAAAATTAAATTGAATTTTGAAATAGATTTATTTTGAATTTATTCATTTTGTGAAATAATTGTTATCTATAAATATCTTCTAGAAATAGCGCTTATTTTTGTAGTACCGAAAAATCTTAGTTGATATTTAGCTGAGATCTAATTTTATAGAGCACTATGAACATGTATTTTGCTTTCTTTATAGAAAAACATTATTTATTTGAAGAGCTATATAGTATATTTAATTTATTATCACTCTTAAACTAGTAAGACAGCTACAGTTGAGCGCGCCTGACTGTGATATACGCGTTTTCGGTTGGCACAAAGCTATTTTACCCTTGTCTATTTTACCGGGTCTAAAAAAAGAGACATTTAGACCACAATTTTCCTATACATATTGTATAACTGTTAGGACACTATAAACTGTGGAAGCAACTTATATACAAATATTTGATATTATGTATAAAGAAGAAAGAGCGGTCTACTTTCCTATATACTAGTCTTTCTAACTAACTACCAACTTTAGAAGAAACCTGTATATATTATATTAATGTATATATTAAAAAAATTAAAGAGCTATGTTGTATAGACTTTCCCTTCAGTATATTACTCATATAATTTATACAAATATATCATATAACACTTGGGGCTGTTTATCAGATCTTTTGTTTAGATTGGTGTCCTATTTATTAGTAAACTTATTTTGATTAGCTCACAGTGCGATTACCAACTGTTACGAGAACGGAAAATGCCTTCAACGAACTAAAATGTACACAAAGGAATTGTGACAAAGAAAATTGTGAACTTTGTATGAGTTTCTGATAAATAATTAGCTCAAACATGATAAGAGACAATGCAGTTTTACTGGGACTTCTAGGCTAGTTAGTAGCAGGCCAAGTGCAGGATGTATCTACTTTGTGTTTACTTTACTCTCACAGGCAGAAAGGTCAAGGCCTTGTCATGTCAAGGCGAGGGGGTGTGAAAGAAAGAGAGAGAGAGAGACAGAGAGGGCGAGTGTATCTGCAAATGCAGCTGTTGTTGCACTGTGGTCAAATAAGAATAAGAATTGCACAGAATATTGTTTTGTTGTTGTAATTATATTACGCATACGCACCGTGTTAACGAACTCAGCAATATTTGATGATATTAAATAATTGCCCTCACACCAATCAACGGGCGAACTTCCGGGACGAAATAAATAAATTGCATAAATATCCATCACGCTTCCAGTGTCCATTTTGAGCTACCTCTTTCTTAAGGTTACACACGACAGAGAAAGTTCTTTGTCTAAAAAACTTGGTATTAATTAACTATGGATGCTGTTGCTGACGTTCGCGCGCGTCTTAATCACGGTATTCTAATCGTTTAAATTTCACAATTTGTAATTTGTGCTCAATTTCGAAGACAGAATTGTGTTAGTTTTGCCTGCTTGTTGTTAATCTGCAGCAATCGTTTGCATAATCGCTTTAAAATTTCATATTACATTTATTTGCGTTTCTTTGTTAATTTATTTCTTGCTTCAGTTTTCTCATTTTCCGTGTTTTGCATGTCGTCGTCGTTGTTTGTCGCTTCTCTTTATGCCCTGCATGCAATTTATATTCTCTTCTTATGTAAGGTAGGCCTTTTTCCACAAATACTAAGGATATCTAGAATGGATTTACTTCCTTTTCTAGTAATTCCTATAGGCGTTACATTTACTAATTCGCAAACATGCGTAGTTTATGCACTTTTAGCGCAGCAGAACGAAGGCAATAAAAAACTATACGGAGCAGACACGTCTGTTGCGTTGGCGAACGTTTTGTTTACTGTTAAGGCAATGTTATTTAGTAACACAGAATGGCATGAGTATTTCTCTCATTGAGTATTTCTATAGCAAAAGTAGTGTTGTTAGCCGTTTCAATTTCAAAAATCAATTGATGTGTTTGTGTGTTTACATTAATTGATAATATATTAAATTGGTTGCATATCATTGGTGGGTAGATTGCTGTTTTCAGAGCGTCAATAATTGATGATTGATCCTTAAAGAAATAAAATAAAGAAATAAAACAAAAATGTAAAATAATGGCAAACTGTAATGGAAAAATTGTATTTGACATTTCCATGTTATTTCATCGAGTTCTATAAGGATCAATCATCAACAGCAACTGGCAATATTTTGGTATTTTATTTTTTGTATATTTATTGTATATTTGTAGTGGAAACACATTAAAAAAACTATCGTTGAAAAATGTATCGATTGTATTTTCTTATCGGCTATTGCCGGCACGCGTATTTCATTTCGGTCTTGTCTTTTGCGGATTGTTTAAAATACGACAATAAATAATTATGTTTCCGCAACGTAGTTCAGTAACCTATTGCACACCAGCGTCGCACCAGCCGCCACCGGCCAAGGAACTGGCTGACAATGTGGACTATCCCAATCTGAATGTGGCCGACATGAATGCGCGCCTTGCGAATCTGACTCCACGCCTGCACGATTGCTTCGACAGCATTACAATGAATAAATTGAATCACTTTGCACTGGCCACAAACCACCGGGAGGGGACACAGTGGTGGGGCATGTTCTTCGGCTACAATCAGACAGCCCACATGGCAGTAGAGAATGCGGACTATAAGCTGCAATGTGAATTTACTGTTAACATACTACGATATGCAGATAACAATGTGCTGCTCGTGGCATTGGGCGATTCCCGACTGCAGGCCTGGTCGACTTACTCCAAAGTGCGCAATGCCAAGGCGCCATATTGCCTGTTCCTCATCGGAGAAGAGGCAGCTCATAAGGCACCCATTAACCAGCTCTCCGTGTTCAAGTCGCAGACACAGCAGGCTGCCTCCACCTGCCTTGATAATACACTCAATGTGAGTAGAGATTGATACTTCCTATAAGTTTATCTGTTTAATGACTTTCTATTCAAGGTGTGGGATCTGTCTGGCGCTGATCTGTGCAGCACATACCGTGCACGTGCTGCCCACACCAACAAGTTAACCGGCTTGGCCACATCCGCAACAAGTGCTGCACAAATTGTGACCTGTGATCGCGGCGGCTGTGCCCGTCTCTGGGATATACGCGCCTCGGCTCCCTCCTCTACGTGCCTCTACGAGGATAAGTCGCATCTACTTAGCTTCACCTGCTGCACTTGGGCAGCTCCAACTGAGCTAAACGGCGACAATTATATTTACTTAGGCGACTATGATGGCAATGTGCATACCCTGGACACGCGTGTGCCTCACAAGATTCAACAGACCAATAAATACTTTACAGAATCTCATGTGTCGCAACTGCAGATCAATGGGTAAGGGATACATAATACAATATGGAATATATATAATCATAATTAAATTATATTACAGTAACCACTTGGCAGTAATGGGCAACCTTCCTTCGGGTGTTAAAATAGCGAAAGTTTCGGCAGAACATGAGATCATCTACAGCCACGAGAATACCCATTCTCGCCTTACGGATGGTCTTTGGAGCGATGAAAAGACCCTACTGACCATCGGACATGGCCGTAAACTAGCCACGCACAAGATATAGACACGTAATTTCAGTATTACGATAAGTAGGCACCCAAAAATCACTTAAGTGTCACTAGACAACTCATTTTATGTAATTTGCTTAGTTGAATTTAAATTGTATACATTCTTTTTTTTCTACCTGCGACTACGATAAAGCATTTAACATATCTATTTTTCCATTTTAATATATCTTGTATATATGTTTGTACAATACTTGCTTAAATCCATTTGCTTTATATTATTTAAGGAGCTTTAATACATACATAACTTCTTTATAACATAACAGTTTTTTTTCGGAATATAAAGATTTTTTGATTGCTAAATCTGCACAGTAAAAACTTCCTAAACGTGTACCTCTCTGTGGTGGACAGCTCGCTTTGGCAGGCAGGTAAAAAGAAAGCTACATTGTCATTTATATCAGGGCTGTCAGCTACCACTTACAAAAAAAGGGACAGACTAGAGGTAAAAAAACAGGAATCGGTTTTTGATAAAAAAGGCAAAAAATGTTTCATGATCTATATTGTTCTTAGGGTTCTTTATATGTTGAAACTTTTCCAAATCGAAACATGGCAATATTACCCCATATTTTTGAATATTTGTAACTTGGACATTTTTATTTTTTGATTGAATATCGATTCAAAATACAGCGATAAAGATTTGTATACGAATGATGTCAGTGCACATCGATTTAAAGAACAATTTCATTAAATTGATATAAAAACATGATAGCTATAAGTTAATGTGGTCCGATGAATACATCCGAAAAGGCGGATGTTTTTGTTTTACCTGTAGTAACTTGTACAACAAAAGTTCATGATTATTGATTGACTGAGTTGATAGCGAAATTCATGCCAGAATTTCAGCTGAAAACTGAATTTAGTATACATGTACATATAATAATAATATAATCTACTACGGGTTTTATAATCCATGGAGTAATTAAGTAACTGATTTGTTCATTTTTTAACTTATTTATTTACATTTAATTATAATCATATTGAAAACTATAATCGCGTCAATAAATGCAATAATCCATTCAAATTTGCGTATTCATTGTCGAATGTCCTTAAATTGTTTGTTTGGCACCTTAATAATTATTAACAAGACGCAAAAACTTACACTAAACAACACGTAAAAATAAACAACCTCAGAAAAAAATACTTCTCAATTAAGGAAATCAATTTGTTGCTCCTGCTGTGCGCAATGGAAATAATGTTTTCATTAATTTTTCCAGAAAATTAAAACTTTTTCACTTCAGCTGGCAATTAAAATACAAGACATACGAATTTATTGCCGTCGTCGTTTGGTAGGCGGCTCCAGGAAATTGTTCTCCTCCTCGCCAATCTCCATATCCTCCAGCTTCATTAGGCGCTTTGCCTTGTGCAACATCACGGTATCCCGCAGCCAGGTACACTTGAGAACGGCATCGATTGAGGGTCGCTTCTCGGGATCCACAATGAGCATCTGTTTGATTAGCAACTTGGCGCGTTGCGATACACCCTGCCAGGCAGGATGACGGAACCGAAAGTTGCCCTTTTTTATCTGTTCGCCCGCTGGAGAGCCGTACTCATCCGAGAAGGGCAGTGTTCCACTTAAGCTGTAATGACAAAAAGATTTTAAGATCAACAATAACAAACTCTCTTTAGATGATGCCTTACCATGTATAAAGTACTACACCCAGACTCCAAATGTCGACTTTTTGAGTGTACGAGGCACGTCCGCCGGTGATGAGCACCTCGGGTGCCACATAAAGGGGCGTGCCACAGAGCGTACGCATCACTGAATCCTTGTGCACAAATTTGCTTAGTCCAAAATCAGATACCTTTAGTAAGGTATCCTCATCGCTGGACTCCAGCAGCACATTGTCTGGCTTCAGATCGCGATGCGTAATGCCTGTAAAGAGAATAGAGCTTTAAAATTGAACAGAGAGAGAGAGAGAGAGAGAGAGAGAGAGAGAGTGGGAGACTAACTTCGGCAAGCCTAGGGTTTTATACCCTTGCAGGATTTGGCTTCGATTGTATCTATACTCGAATTGTATAACATTGTTTATGTATCCGTTAACAGCTATAGTAACTCTAATTGCTGGATGTATACAATTTCTTTGATGCTAATACAACAGATAGACAGACATGGCTAGCTCGACTCTCCTATTCATTCAGCATATAAATACTTTATAGGGATGGATTTATCAACTATATTGCGTTTCAAGCATCCTCTGCAAGGGTATTCCAAGGTTTACCATACCTATTTGACCCACCTTTATCATGCAAATACTTGACTGCATGGCACATTTGATAGAAATACAACTTCGCTGTATCTTCGGGGAGTAGCTTCTTGCTGATGATACGATTTAGCAAATCGCCGCCACGCATAAACTCTAGAACCATATAGACGGAGTCCGGTTTGTCGACAATGTCATGCATGCGCACTACGCACGGATGCGAGAGGTTCTTCATGATCTTAGCCTCGTTTAGCACACGCACTGGATCGTTAAGATGGTTGTTGGGATGCGCACTGACCTCCAGCATGTTTTTCTTAACAATCTTCATGGCAAACTGCTCGCAGGTGCGTCGCTCATAGACCAGCCTGACCAGTCCGTAGGCACCTGAGCCTAGTTTGCGATTTATATAGTATGTCTCTGTAATTTCGCTGGGCAGGCCAATTGCTTCGTTCGGGCTGAGATCCTTGAAGACAAAGGCTACGAACAATAGAGCAGGTGAAGGTTTTTCTGCACGGATTACACAAATATGGGAGTTGTTACCTACCCTTATAAGTGGGATGGGAGAGCGCAATGATGTCGTCGTTCTGCAATATGCGTGTTTTGTTCATGCCTATTCTTTCGCCATTCACAAATGTGCCGTTCCGTGAGAGATCCTAAGGGAGGGAAAACCCAACCAAATGTAGTTCAAATCTTGATTTATGTATTCGATTTTACCTACCTGTATGTAAACCGGATTTGTCAGCTCACAGTTGGCGCGCTTTATAATAAAATGAACCTTAGATATGCGCGATAGGATCTTCTCTGATAGATCGTTCAATGTCAATATTAAATCATTTGCTTCTCCGCGTCCAGACGAAAATTCTTCATTATTTAAGTCTAATAAGAAAATGAGGAATGCAATTTAAGGTAAGAAAGTGGTATATAAAATACAAACACACACAGACACTAGTTACACTAGGCAACAAAGTTAGTACAATCCCTTGCTTTAGAAAGTTTCTTTTGTTGCCCAGTTTAGTATTAGAAAACTACGACAATTAAACAAGTAATTTTGCATAACAGTTACCAACACACAAGGACGAATTCGTATAGATTATTTTGTATGGCTTGATGCTCGTACCAAGGGATTTGATTTTAATATTCTTGCCATATAGACGGCCCCATACAATCTTCTCCATGGGTTGACTCTCCACTTGAGTCCAAATATTAGAGGCTTGGCTTTGGGTGGCCTGTGTACCCTGTGTGTCGCGAGCCATGTTGTTGTTCCTGTTTTTCCTCGTAGGGCTCCTTCTGCCTTATAAGCAGTGCTTGTTCGATAACTGTTTATTTTCCAGTTAAATTCGCGCTGCGCAAATGTGTAAGTGTGCAGTTATCTCTGCCGACACAGCTACATACATACGAGTACACACACGCACATACAATGCACAACAATGTTAACGACAAATTTATTTGTACACGGTCGCGTGGTGCTATTGCTACGCTCACTACATTCAGAAATTGTTTACATTGAAGTTTTGTCGCGTTTGCAAAATAATTTTATTCGTTTGTTATACAGAAACACAATAATTGTAAGCTGCGCGCGACGTTCTTATCCATCGAGATTGAGTATTAGAATGCCGCCATAGATGAAAGCATCGATAGTCCCTACACAAAATTATATCGATTCTGACATCACAATTGCCTTAAGCATAGCGTAATTTCATTGAAGGTTGTATTGCTAAAATTATTTTTGTAATCTACACCGATTGCGCAATAGTTGCATATCAAGACTTAAATTTGTATACTTGGCACATATATTTAAAGATAAATTATGCTACTTATAATAAGTGTGTGATAAAAATAAACTGTTAATTTGAAGAAAATATTTTATAATAATTTAAAATTTTAATTTTCGATAAATATCTGTGCGGTAGTTGCGAAAATACCGCATTACTTGTATGTTGCTCGTTGTCCAACACTAAAATATCGATATTATCTTTGCAGCCCTAGATTGCGGCGTCTTTTGAAAGCAACTGTAAACTATTACTAACACAAGCATAACACCAAAACAAGAGGCATAAAAGAAAACTGAATAACAAGGCACAAAGAATAATTAAGTGAAATTTGTCAAACAATATAGTTTGCCAAACAATTTGTTAGTCCCGCAATATATCTGCTGCCCAGTGTTGCTCAGAAAACGGTAAGCGTTCCCGCATGAGACGTTTCCGACGACCCGCAATAGTTTTTAGTTCCGTTTGTTTGTATTTGTTGGCAGAGATCATGACTTTGCCGAGTTCCGAGACGCCACTGCGTCGCTCCGCGGTGGGTAGCCACCGCGAGAGCATGTCCACCACCATGGTTAACGACGATGAGGCCGAACGTCGCGAGGCTCGGCGCCGAACACTGTTGCAGCAGGCGCGCCCGCGGGAGAGCAGCGCTCTGGAATCAATTGAGGAGAACGAGACCATTCGCAAGTGCGTGGAAATGTACAATGGCAACAAACTGAGTCGTGACAATGCCTGGAGCTTGTCTCTGATCGATACACTCTCCAGTCTGCTCGATCGACATCACAAAACATTGAGCAACTTCAAGGTGAGTGGAGGAAAGAGTAAAGTTGGAGAGTTCAAGTTACCTCTTGTATTACTTCATTTTTAGATGGCTGGGTCATCTTTGGAAGCATCTTCAAAGGTGTATGGCTTGCGCGTGGATTCCATATACTTGGATGCAATGCGCATGTCGGCTGGCCTCAGTGCGCGCACCCTTACTGAAAAACAGTTAAATGCGGCTGCGGATAAGGATGACAGCATTACGGAAAATCCAGATGCAGAGGGCGGAGACGGAAACAACGATGCGGAACCAGTTGCAAGTGCAGCACCTAAGCCCAAGAAGCGTGCACGCAAGAATGTGTCAACTGTGACAAAAAACAAAGAGAGCCTTAATGCACGCTTGGAGACGGCGCCACTGCAAGATCCCGTGTTTGGCAAACTCAACTCAACAGTTGGCTCTATCAATGCCTCCAATCGGCTGATGCACAACATTCTACCCACTGAGACAGCCGAGTTGCGATTGAGTACAAACTATCGCTTCTGGAATGCCGAGGAGTTGCCCGGCGATGAGGGGACAGACTACACAAAGATTGAGCCAGATCTGACAAGTTTTGATCAGAAGTGTTCGGTGGTCAGTGCGCAGTGGGCTAACAAGCTGCGACGTTACGCTCAACAGCTAAAGTTGCGTCCTCTGCACTCGGGCTACATCATTACCGATGCACCCAATCCCAGCAATGCAACAGATTCAGCTGTTCCTAATATAATGGATGATGACGATATGGGAGTGGATAATGCAGATGAATTCTATGCGAATCCCAAAGAATTATCCATGGCGTTTGACATTAATGCTGAGTGTGAACCAATGCCCGAGCTGGATGGCCCCCCAGGGCCGGCGTTATTGGAAGTCGATTATAATGAACTAGAGGAACTGACAACGGAGGAGCGCACAACGTTGCAACGGTGTCGTGCACTACGTAAACAGCCGGTCATGATTGATGACCTTCGTCCTCTCGATGGCAGCACCAAGCTGGAGTACTCCTATCGACCAATGGATAAGATATCGCAGTTTTGGGCGGGACCCTCTCACTGGAAATTCAAGCGATCACGTGGTCGCACCACATTTGGTCTTTCAAATGCCCAGGACAGTGGGGCATCTGGTGGTGTTGCTGGTGGCATCACAGCTGCCACAAATCGCAATCGTCGTGCCGCACAACAGACTGCAAAACGTCGCAGTAAACCGATGAACTTTGGCGAGTTCACAGATAATCTCTTCCAGACTTTGGACGCCACTACGAAGACGCGTAAGGCAAACTTTCAGAAGCGTTGGGATTCCCGAAAACTAATGCTGCCCACCAAGTACGAATTTGAGCCAAATTATTTCTACAAATACGATTATGCGCCTGGCATAAAGGTGAGCCGGCGCTTTGGTGTACAGGACGACGAGGATATGGATCAGGATACGAACTCGGGTGGTGGTGGTGATATTGCCGACGACGTGGAGCTCTTTGACAATGATCATTTTGAGACCGACACACCCGGCTCGCCTTCTCAAATGAATGTGAGCAGCATGCAAAATGGACCAGATACAGGCGGCACATTCTTTGGCGGCGAATTGGAGCAAGGCGGCAATCTTAGCCAAGCAAACAATACCATGCGCAATTTGGGTAATGATACGGTTCTTGAGATAGCTACAGATTTTGAGGGGGCCCCAACTCAGGTGAGTGTAAATGCGAAAACTGAAGAAGAATTGAATCAAAGTAAACTTAAGGCAAGGTTGACATTATTTATGCGGTGCATTAAATTGAAAACTATACGTAAGAACAGGATATATATACCCCTTGCACCTAAGGAGACATCATTCTGAATCAGCATCACCAGGGAAGTCGATCTATCCATATCTGTATATCCGTCTATCTGTTGCAAATAATTCTCTCTGTTTTAGAGCAATGTTGATGAATTTTGGCACACATTCTACTTATTGCTGCACGCAGTAAATAATTTGGAAAGAGCCGAATCAGACCGATATATCGTATATGTGCCATACAAACTAACGGCCCATTTACGGTATTTGTTAAAACTAGTAAATCTACATTTTCATATTTATAATATGCATATCAAATATCATCAAAATCGAATCACAATAACATACGGGTTTTTGAATAAAGACCAGTTTTTATTTTAGAAATAACTTAACTTAGTGCCAATCAAAGTGAGACATAATTTGGAATATACACAATACCATTAAATTCTGCAAAAATGGTGCATTAATTAGAAATTGAACGATCGGAGGAGATAAGAACCTGTCGAAAGTAGTCTTTCTTTCCGTTTTTATACAATAAACCTTGTGAGAAGAGAACCTTGCCTTAAAAGTTGCAAATTATGTTGCAGATTACTGATTAATTTGAAATTATCTTTTCATTGTCCGCAGGTTACCAAAGTTATTGTGCCTTTTGCCAAACGTGCCAAGGTTATTGACATGAAGAATCTCAAACGCAGCTGCAATTCTTTGATACAAAAACAATTGCTGAACATTAAAGACGAGGAGAAGATACCAAAACATCCGAAATCAAAGCAGGAACATTATGCCCAAGGTGCGGCCAGTTTTAATGATGTCTACGAGAAGTTGCCCCATTTATTGACCAGCAAAATGGCCGATTCCCTATCACCATCAGTGGCGCTATATGCTGTACTTCATTTGGCCAACGATATGAGATTGCGTCTCATACCACAGGATGATTTTGAGAATTTTACAATAAGACAAGTCACTGACTAACATATGGCATATTTAGTTGGGTGTAGCAATCTAATTTTTAATACATGTACAGTGCGAATACACACGCACACACACATGCACAAATAATTTCCTTAATCACAAGAACCAGTATTCCCATTACTTACATATTCATAAATAACTCCATCGACTAGTTGTAATGCAGATATAAAGGATCTTGTATTTTAACAACATTTTATCATAACAATAGAAAAGCTATGTATAAATAGTTTATAGTTCGGATGTGATTATTAAAATTTTTCACATGTTTTAAATAAAAATATAGGGGCAAGAGTTAATTTTCTTTTTATGTACTTGACAGAGCGGTTAGTGAATTTTCACAAATATCTCGAGTCAGTTACCAATTTCTAAACTGACTAGATATATTTGTGAAAATATGGATACAATATATTGTCTATAAATATCAGATGTACAAACCTGGTGTTGGTATTGAAGTATTGCTTAATTTTAAAATTTGACAACCTATTGACGTGTCTTAACTTCTTTCGAAGTGCAGTGCAGTTTTAACCAAGTATCGCTTTACACAAAAATGTGCACCAAAATTCGTTCGGTTGGCCAAATTCGAAAATAGAATTGCAAACAGGCACCGTGTAATAACCCTATTTGTAGTTCGGTGTTGAGTTTTTTGGGTTGGAACCAAGACGTTCCAATGAACGATGCAAATCCAACAATCTTGTTTCTGCGACGAAAACTAACTGGAATTGAATGGGCACCTTGATCTTCAACGTACTTCTTTTTGAGAGGTTATTTGAAAAGCAAAGTGTACGCCAGAAAATACCACCCAAGATCCTCGAAAACGTAATGCAAAATACGTCTAATTGGCAATTGATGTTGTTCAAAAAGAAGTCTCAATAAATTGCAAAGGATCAAATTGAATATTTATTTAATTTTTTATTAAAATGATATCGTATACAGAATTAAGTTGTTTTTAATTAACGTACGACAACAGTGAGACTTGTTGGCATAAGATGGCTGTATTCACGTATTTTAAATGTTTTGATTGCACGGCATTGATTTATCAGTTCATCATTTTCATACCAAGCCGGATTTTGACCATAAATTTGTAGCTCGTCTAACTGTTTGGCGTAAAGATGACCAAACCCGCCCAATATATAATTAAGAGACTGATGATCACAGTGGATGTAGTATACCGTAAATTCTTTCAGTTTGGAAAAGTACGGTATTTGCAAACTATCCACGTCTGGGAAAAGCGTTAACTTCTCTAGTTCTGGACAAAATTGCGGCAAGGCTTTAAACGAATTTTCGTCTTCTATATCACCGTCGTAAACAAATACACGAAGGTTTTTTAACGTGGCACAGATATACCCAATGTCGAGTTCAAGGTGTTGAAGGAACCCTGACATTATATATAACTCCTCCACTTGAGTCACTTCCCTTAGGGAATTCACTGAAAGTTCAAAGTAAATTCATTAGTCATTATGATTGAATGCCATAGTAATACTGGTAATACTTACATGCCTTGCTAGTAAAATTTTGTAAATGTAATTTCCGCAAGTTTGGTAGTTCTTTCAATTTTTGAATTGTTGTGACATCATTATCGCATGTACGACATGGATTTATATGTAAATCAATTGTATTTAAATTTTTAAATTCACATAACTTGTGATTTAATGCATCTAGATGTTTATGATCCATTATTATTAACAGTACTTTTTTCAACGACTTGCAATATTTAGCTGCACAGTTTAAAATCAGCAACTCCCTATCCAATGATGTACGCAACTCGTCTCCATCCGCTATAAGTGATTCTACACTGGATCCACACAAAGAAAGTAGGGGATCCCATATTTTATATGGAAATCTATTAAAATAAAATACACGAAATTGTTTCCCTTTTTGAATCCGAAAAACCTCGCTCAGATTAGGATGTGCACATGCTAGGTTGACTTGATCTTTGAGCTGGAGTTTCTTGAATATAATATGGAGTACGTCTACATGGAGATCGATAATATTTATGCACTCCATTTTTTAATAAATAGAATATTACAAATATTAGAAAATTTGTCAATTGATGGCAGATGCAATGTGATTTTCACTGAATGATGCCTGAAACTGATGTCGATAACGATATATTTGAGCTGTAACAACATCGATGGTGGCCGCCATTGATAATTGTAACTGTTAATGAAAATTAATAATAATTTGTATTTAATAGCAAATCCAATTTCTTTGATAAGAAGCAAAGAATAATATTTAAAAGTTACACTATTAACCAACCGCCTCACAATTAATACCATTTAAAAATAGCATATTTACATGTGCATACATTCTGAAGTCATATGGAGACTAACAGTAACTTTTCCATGGCTATTTTTTGACTAGTTTAAATTCGCCATACAAAATAGTGTTACAAATTAGTGTTTTGGTTCAACTGATATATGGTTGGTTTTCACTCAGCCTCTATCAATATTGTCATATATAATTTAAAATATATTATACATATGTTATAATAACATAACATTGCTATGTTATTGATCCTTTAATGCATATCGATATTTATGTTTTTACCTATCGTGTAGTTCAGGTTGACAACATATTCGATAACTTTCAACACAAAGAAAATATTTTTTGCTTGGTTATTGTTGATGTTTTCTAAATTACGAAGTTGCAACGGAAAACGTTATGACATGCATATTTTTACATAAATACAGGCTTACATATACATACATACATATTTTGATATTTTATTATATACACACATTAATACATGCATGCATACATGTCTGTACATACAGTATGTCACTAAACACTTTACACAGATGTACAAACAGTATGCCAAGAAACACTTTACACAGATGTACATTACATTAACATGTGGATTTGAGTAAAGTTTTACATCTACGAGTATAGAAGCGAGACAATCAGTTTGTTTCAAAATCTTTATAAACTGTAGATTACTCCACATTAACCTTAAGTATATACAGCTAATCTGTGTTTTTAATTGCCTTGGCTTTTTAAGCGCCTCAAACAACATCTGAAACTGACAACTTTTATTGCAGTATTATCCTCCCTCTCTTACCCTCTCCCCCTAACTCCTTTTGTCCCTTTCGATGCTCTTCCTTCCTTTTGCTAAACATTAGTTTTGTTTGCAATGTGCATTTTGTTGACACCGAGAGAGGAAGATGACAAAACGGAAGCCATTGTGGGTTTTGTTGTTTGCTGTTTTGTTTCAATACCCTGTAATCTCAAAATTTCACCGTGATGTTGTTTTGTCAGGATAATTACGTGTTTTTGCAACTGAATTAATTTATTTAATGTAGTCAAATTATAAATATTCAAAATGAATTCAGTTTTCTACGGGGTATATCTATTTCGATGCATATATTCCTTTATTCAGATTGTTGTTCTTGTTGTTGTTGTTGTCACAATTTCATTTGCATACTTACTAAGCGACGCGTTTTGCTAGCGTTTTTAGTCGCGCCTTCGTGCACTTGGCAAGCACTGTTGCTGTTGTTGCTGCCTCAGGTTGTTGCTGTTTCTTACACACACCGTGTGTGCGTGTGTGTCTTTATGTGCCTGTGTGTGTTTCTGACACATTTGTGCTGCATATGCGTTAAAAACTTTGTTGTTTACCGAGCGCTTTTAGGCGCCGCGACATTTGTTTTAAATGCTTCTCTCCCGTCTCTGTCTGCTTCTGTGTGTGTGTGTGTACACATGTGAATGTGTGTTATTGCATATTATTTGCATAAATATTTGCTAAGTACACACAAAAGACAACAGCAACAATTACTGAAGGAGTCGCATAACACATTTGCGAATGGCTTCATCAAAGTTTTGATATTACGAGCAGCAAAAAAGTTTAAAGACAAACACAGATACAGATTCTGTATATAATCCAGTTTGTCTCTGTCATCTGTGTGCGGGTTAAATAACTGTATACTCAAACATACATATAAATATAAATATATACATATACAATATATACATATATATGAATATGAATATGTATACCTTATCCACTTTTCTCTTAAATTTCAATCTGATCGGATAGTAAACTGGATTCGAGAATGTTAAGGTCTTACTAAATTGAGCGTATGGTATTTTACTTGCTTTTGTCTCTGATTATTTTAATTTCATCATAAAATTAGTAAATTAATTGTAAGAAAATATTTCTACAAAATGTTGTATAAATTAAAGAATTAATCTTCAAGAATCTAACTTACTGCTGCTTTAATTCGGGATTTTTTTTTTTACATTGTCATAATTGAGTGCATTTTCGTGTTGTCTGCGGCCAATGCAATTAGAAAGGGGTTTATAACAAATGACATTCATGTAATAAACAAATGTCGAAAAAAAATGTTGTACGCACATTTACAGCCCAAACATTTGCAGCTAAAAGTTAATCATCGTAAACATTAAGGATGATGGGAGTAAAAAGGCGCGAATTGGAGTCAATTTACATACGAGAAGTATAAAGTCAGAAATTCCGTGTTGTTGTGTTAGTCTTTAGTCATAACAATCCCGTTGCATGTTCTAAGCTTCAGGTTTTGACTTTTATTTTCATAATGAAGATATCTCTTACATTTGTCCCCTAATTGATTTACGGGCGACAAGGCGGAAGAGCAGCCCCCGACTGGGAGTGCTTAGTGGGTTATTTGGTAGCACCATAAGAGTAGTTAAGCTTCTAATAAGCTCGGCCCATTTAAGATTGAATAAAAACAGAATGCTTAAACTCTTTTGTTTTCTTAGCATACGTCGATTGAAATAAGGAAAATTGCAACTTTTTTATTGTTTCTTATTTTTTACCATAAGTTTCTTTATATCCACACCTTTACCACACTAAAACTGTAACTGTTCTTGGGTGTGGTGATTCACAAATATACCTATTTTTATAAGAACAGGGTCTATCGTTAAATCCTCTTCGATCTGATGGATATCGTTTGGAGCCAAGTTCATCACAATGGTCGTTATTTTTCAATCCATCTGGCTGGTTGTCCGCCCAAATACTAGTTAGATTTATAGGATGACCAGTTGCTGACCGTGTGAGCCTTCCTTTGCTAGGTCATAGCCAGAGGTCCAGTAAAGTTCCATTATTGAATTATTATTAAGATATTGGTTGATTAAATTCCATTCATCGATTGTTTCGAATGTTACTAATTCTGCACCCATTAGATGGCAACGATCGTTGGCGGCAAACCAATTTGTAATAGGCAAAAAAAAAAAAATATATGTATATTCTAAATCAACAGATTAGTCGGTGAAGTCTGTATCTTAGAGATAATAAAAGTTTGAGCTATCCACTCGCCTATCTCAATCAGCATCAACAGGTCTTGCAACGCAAACTAGGTTCTCAGTTTTTAATATATCTTAATGGAATTTAAAATATGTGGCCTTTATTGAGTATGTAACCTTCGGTTGCCTTTCTTTTTTGGTTTTCCTATTTTAAATTGTCAAAATAGTAAATATACCATATAATATACCCATACTACAGGTGCATTCAATCAATGTCACTTTCATTACTTGATTCTTATTTTCTTTATTGGTATTAAATTTCTGCTTAATTTTTTTGTGGATCCATATTATTACCATACGTAAACCGTAACAGTTTTCGGTTGAGGTGATTCGCAAATATACAAATTTTTGTCAGAACATATTCTGTCATTAAGGCCTCTTCGATCTGATGGATTTTGTTGGAAGCCAAATTCATCACAATGCTCGTTGTTGTTCCATCGATCTGGCTGTCTGTGAGCCCAAATACTAGTTAGATTTATAGGATTGCCCGTTGCTGTCCAGACGTGGGAATCTTCCTTTGCCAGCTCGTTACCCGAAGTCCAGTAAATATCCATAATTGAATTATTATTGAGATATTGGTTGATTAGATTCCACTCATCGATTGTTTCGAATGATATCAATTCTGCACCCATTAGATGGCAAAGATCGTTGGCGGCGAACCAATTTGCCTTTGTTCGGGTCTCTATATAATACAATCCATTTCCGATTTTGACAAAAGGATCTGTGTTGACTTGCGAGTAATCACGAATGCCTGCAAATTTAATTACAATATAAGTACAAAGTAAACTTGTGTTATCGATAGAGTTTTCGGCCAGCTTACCTTCTTCGATACTCGTGAAAATTCTTTGTGCCAGTCCTATGGTTGTCAGGCCAAGGAAAAGCACGAGACAAGTTGTCACCTTGAACATTATTTAATTTCTTGATGCTTCTCTCCCGGTTGGGCTGCTTTATATACCAATGATGGTTGCCTATTTATAATATGCATATCAAATATTATCAAAATCGAATCACAATAACATACGGGTTTTTGTATAAAGACCAGTTTTGATTTTAGAAATAACTTAAGTTAGTGCCAATCAAAGTGAGACATAATTTGGAATATACACAATACCATTAAATTCTGCACCATCATAAATAGTGCATTAATTAGTAATTGAACGATCGGAGGAGATAAGAACCTGTCGAAGGTAGTCTTTCTTTCCGTTTTTATACAATAAACCTTGTGAGAAGAGAACCTTGCCTTAAAAGTTGCAAATTATATTGCAGATTACTGATTAATTTGAAATTATCTTTTCATTGTCCGCAGGTTACCAAAGTGATTGTGCCTTTTGCCAAACGTGCCAAGGTTATTGACATGAAGAATCTCAAACGCAGCTGCAATTCTTTGATACAAAAACAATTGCTGAACATTAAAGACGAGGAGAAGATACCAAAACATCCGAAATCAAAGCAGGAACATTATGCCCAAGGTGCGGCCAGTTTTAATGATGTCTACGAGAAGTTGCCCCATTTATTGACCAGCAAAATGGCCGATTCCCTATCACCATCAGTGGCGCTATATGCTGTACTTCATTTGGCCAACGATATGAGATTGCGTCTCATACCACAGGATGATTTTGAGAATTTTATAATAAGACAAGTCACTGACTAACATATGGCATATTTAGTTGGGTGTAGCAATCTAATTTTTAATACATGTACAGTGCGAATACACACGCACACACACATGCACAAATAATTTCCTTAATCACAAGAACCAGTATTCCCATTACTTACATATTCATAAATAACTCCATCGACTAGTTGTAATGCAGGATCTTGTATTTTAACAACATTTTATCATACTATAACAATAGAAAAGCTATGTATAAATAGTTTATAGTTCGGATGTGATTATTAAAATTTTTCACATGTTTTAAATAAAAATATATGGACAAGAGTTAATTTTCTTTTTATGTACTTGACAGAGCGGTTAGTGAATTTTCACAAATATCTCGAGTCAGTTACCAATTTCTAAACTGACTAGATATATTTGTGAAAATATGGATACAATATATTGTCTATAAATATCAGATGTACAAACCTGGTGTTGGTATTGAAGTATTGCTTAATTTTAAAATTTGACAACCTCTTGACATGTCTTAACTTCTTTCGAAATACAGTGCAGTTTTAACCAAGTATCGCTTTACACAAAAATGTGCCCCAAAATTCGTTCGGTTGGCTTAATTCAAAAATAGAATTGCAAACAGGCACCGTGTAATAACCCTATTTGTAGTTCGGTGTTGAGTTGAACGATGCAAATCCAACAATCTTGTTTCTGCGACGAAAACTAACTGGAATTGAATGGGCACCTTGATCTCCAACGTACTTCTTTTTGAGAGGTTATTTGAAAAGCAAAGTGTACGCCAGATAATTAAAGAGCAACATTAAAACATTCGTGCCAAAATACCACCCGAGATCCTCGAAAACGTAAAGCAAAATACGGCTAATTGGCAATTGATGTTGTTCAAAAAGAAGTCTCAATAAATTGCAAAGGATCAAATTGAATATTTATTTAATTTTTTATTAAAATGATATCGTATACAGAATTAAGTTGTTTTTAATTAACGTACGACAACAGTGAGACTTGTTAGCATAAGATGGCTGTATTCACGTATTTTAAATGTTTTGATTGCACGGCATTGATTTATCAGTTCATCATTTTCATACCAAGCCGGATTTTGACCATAAATTTGTAGCTCGTCTAACTGTTTGGCGTAAAAATGACCAAACCCGCCCAATATATAATTAAGAGACTGATGATCACAGTGGATGTAGTATACCGTAAATTCTTTCAGTTTGGAAAAGTACGGTATTTGCAAACTATCCACGTCTGGGAAAAGCGTTAATTTCTCTAGTTCTGGACAAAATTTCGGCAAGGCTTTAAACGAATCTTCATCTTTTATATCACCGTCGTAAACAAATAGACGAAGGTTTTTTAACGTGGCACAGATATACCCAATGTCGAGTTCAAGGTGTTGAAGGAACCCTGACATTATATATAACTCCTCCACTTGAGTCACTTCCCTTAGGGAATTCACTGAAAGTTCAAAGTAAATTCATTAGTCATTATGATTGAATGCCATAGTAATACTGGTAATACTTACATGCCTTGCTAGTAAAATTTTGTAAATGTAATTTCCGCAAGTTTGGTAGTTCTTTCAATTTTTGAATTGTTGTGACATCATTATCGCATGTACGACATGGATTTATATGTAAGTCAATTGTATTTAAATTTTTAAATTCACATAACCTGTGATTTAATGCATCTAGATGTTTATGATCCATTATTATTAACAGTACTTTTTTCAACGACTTGCAATATTTAGCTGCACAGTTTAAAATCAGCAACTCCCTATCCAATGATGTACGCAACTCGTCTCCATCCGCTATAAGTGATTCTACACTGGATCCACACAAAGAAAGTAGGGGATCCCATATTTTATATGGAAATCTATTAAAATAAAATTCACGAAATTGTTTCCCTTTTTGAATCCGAAAAACCTCGCTCAGATTAGGATGTGCACATGCTAGGTTGACTTGATCTTTGAGCTCGAGTTTCTTGAATATAATATGGAGTACGTCTACATGGAGATCGATAATATTTATGCACTCCATTTTTTAATAAATAGAATATTACAAATATTAGAAAATTTGTCAATTGATGGCAGATGCAATGTGATTTTCACTGAATGATGCCTGAAACTGATGTCGATAACGATATATTTGAGCTGTAACAACATCGATGGTGGCCGCCATTGATAATTGTAACTGTTAATGAAAAATAAAAAAAAAAAAATAAAAAAAATAATAATTTGTATTTAATAGCAACTCCAATTTCTTTGATAAGAAGCAAAGAATAATATTTAAGAGTTACACTATTAACCAACCGCATCACAATTAATACAATTTAAAAATAACATATTTACATGTGCATACATTCTGAAGTCATATGGAGACTAACAGTAACTTTTCCATGGCTATTTTTTGACTAGTTTAAATTCGCCATACAAAATAGTGTTACAAATTAGTGTTTCGGTTCAAATGATATATGGTTGGTTTTCACTCAGCCTCTATCAATATTATCATATATAATTTAATATATATTATACATGTGTTATATAAACATAACATTGCTATGTTATTGATCCTTTAATGCATATCGATATTTATGTTTGTACCTATCGTGTAGTTCAGGTTGTACATACAGTATGTCACTAAACACTTTACACAGATGTACAAACAGTATGTCAAGAAACACTTTACACAGATGTACATTACATTAACATGTGGATTTGAGTAAAGTTTTACATCTACGAGTATAAAAGCCAGACAATCAGATTGTTTCAAAATCTTTATAAACTGAAGATTACTCCACATTAACCTTAAGTATATAAAGCTTATCTGTGTTTTTAATTGCCTTGGCTTTTTAAGCGCCTCAAACAACATCTGAAACTGACAACTTTTATTGCAGTATTATCCTCCCTCTCTTACCCTCTCCCCCTAACTCCTTTTGTCCCTTTCGATGCTCTTCCTTCCTTTTGCTAAACATTAGTTTTGTTTGCAATGTGCATTTTGTTGACACCATTTAAGATTGAATAAAAACAGAATGCTTAAACTCTTTTGTTTTCTTAGCATACGTCGATTGAAATAAGGAAAATTGCAACTTTTTTATTGTTTCTTATTTTTTACAATAAGTTTCTTTATATCCACACCTTTACCACACTAAAACTGTAACTGTTCTTGGGTGTGGTGATTCACAAATATACCTATTTTTATAAGAACAGGGTCTATCGTTAAGTCCTCTTCGATCTGATGGATATCGTTTGGAGCCAAGTTCATCACAATGGTCGTTATTTTTCAATCCATCTGGCTGGTTGTCCGCCCAAATACTAGTTAGATTTATAGGATGACCAGTTGCTGACCAGACGTGTGAGCCTTCCTTTGCTAGGTCATAGCCAGAGGTCCAGTAAAGTTCCATTATTGAATTATTATTAAGATATTGGTTGATTAAATTCCATTCATCGATTGTTTCGAATGTTACTAATTCTGCACCCATTAGATGACAACGATCGTTGGCGGCGAACCAATTAACCTTTGATTGGGTCTGTATGTAATACAATCCATTACCGATCTTTATAAAGGGATCTATATTAACTGCCGAGTTATTACGAATGCCTACGAAATTAAAAACAATTGGAAGTAGATTTGTGTTATCAATACAGTTTTCCGCTTACATACCTTCTGCGATATTTGTGTCGATTCTGTACGCCAAAGCAATGGTTAAGAAGGAGAAGCGTGAGACAAGTTGTTAGCTTGAACATTTTTAGACTTTTGAACGATTTTGTACCTGTCGGGTGGCTTAATATACCAATTTATATATTGTCTTTTTTGTGCAATTAAAAGTTGAAGGTAGAAAGTGCAATAAAAAGTTGAAGGTAGAAAATGCAATGGATATTACATATGTAGCCCCCAGAAATCCGATAAGAATTTCTTTAAGTTGATTGGTAAGCTCTAAAGATTTGAAGGTATTATATTGAAATAGCAGTTGTGCTAGATAAGGTTTTTAGTCGGAACTCTGGTCTCAACTCATAGATCTGTTCAAGGACGTGTTGAATTCTAAGAATATTGCTTATATGTTTGCACAATGACAAACAACATTTACTATATTCCTCATAAATAAATAAGAACGCAATTATTATACCCTTCAGAAAAAAGGCGTGGCAGTCGTGTGTGCTCCATTGTACTTATCGTAGAGTGGTGTGCCATGGACTTAAACGAGATCAATGTCTATTGTCATTGAAATTTTGTAATAGGCACAACTTCGTAAAAAATATATGTATATTCTAAATCAACAGATTAGTCGGTGAAGTCTGTATCTTAGAGACAATAAAAGTTTGAGCTATCCACTCGCCTATCTCAATCAGCATCAACAGGTCTTGCAACGCAAACTAGGTTCTCAGTTTTTAATATATCTTAATGGAATTTAAAATATGTGGCCTTTATTGAGTATGTAACCTTCGATTTTTCTTTTTTGGTTTTCCTATTTTAAATTGTCAAAATAGTAAATAAAATACTACAGGTGCATTCAATCAATGTCACTTTCATTACTTGATTCTTATTTTTTTTATTGGTATTAAATTTCTGCTTAATTTTTTTTGTATCCATATTATTACCATACGTAAACCGTAACAGTTTTCGGTTGAGGTGATTCGCAAATATACAAATTTTTGTCAGAACATATTCTGTCATTAAGGCCTCTTCGATCTGATGGATTTTGTCGGAAGCCAAATTCATCACAATGCTCGTTGTTGTTCCATCGATCTGGCTGTCTGTGAGCCCAAATACTAGTTAGATTTATAGGATTGCCCGTTGCTGTCCAGACGTGGGAATCTTCCTTTGCCAGCTCGTTACCCGAAGTCCAGTAAATATCCATAATTGAATTATTATTGAGATATTGGTTGATTAGATTCCACTCATCGATTGTTTCGAATGATATCAATTCTGCACCCATTAGATGGCAAAGATCGTTGGCGGCGAACCAATTTGCCTTTGATCGGGTCTCTATATAATACAATCCATTTCCGATTTTGACAAAAGGATCTGTGTTGACTTGCGAGTAATCACGAATGCCTGCAAATTTAATTACAATATAAATACAAAGTAAACTTGTGTTATCGATAGAGTTTTCGGCCAGCTTACCTTCTTCGATACTCGTGAAAATTCTTTGTGCCAGTCCTATGGTTGTCAGGCCAAGGAAAAGCACGAGACAAGTTGTCAGCTTGAACATTATTTAATTTCTTGATGCTTCTCTCCCGGTTGGGCTGCTTTATATGCCTATGCAGGTCTCTGCGAATGCAAAAAAACGAGTCGTATCTCTTTATTATTTGCTTTACTTGTTTACATGTTGACTGAATTGTAATCTTGGAAAAAGATTGTTTTCTGAAGGCTGACGGCAGAGGGCGCGCGAGAAGCGAAGAGAAGCGAGAAACTATGAGCAAAGCGGGAAGATGGCAGAGTGAGAGCTTTACGAGAAACGAGCTGCAGCACAGAATACAACAAAACAGCACAGAATACAACAAAACAGTCGTACGCTCTGAGCGAGTTGAAACGATAAAGCCGGTTGCAAACTGCTCGCTCGCTTTGCTCTCGCTTTATCGCTTGAGCTTGCAACTCGCTTTTGTGATCTCACAGAGATCAGATAGTTTTGGCACCGCAGGCTCGCGGCAGGTTCGCGGACATAAAAGGTTTTTGTCTATGCTTGTACGATTTTTTCTACTCGAGTATGCAACACAAAAAATATGCTTATCAAAGAATTTGCTGACCCCTGTAGATGAGTCTTCTGAAGCGTTTGACTATTATACAGGGGTTCCGGGTTCGAAAACCGGGGGAGGGCAGGGTTTTTAATAGATAACGCCAACTATAGTTAGTTAGCCGGAGCGCGTAAAATGGGCAGAATTAATCGATAAGAAAGACACAAAGGGGATATTGGATTTTCCCCGTATGACTTAATAAAAATATAGATAAAAGAAAAATATATTAAAAAAAAATAAATAAATAAATAAATTACATATTGATTTTATTAAGTAATAATGTAGGGGGACGATTACGTGGTATGTAACAGTAGAGCTCCTTCTACTATAGCTTTCTTTTTTGTTCTTTTTGTGAAGTTGATAATGTTTTTGTATAATCAAGTTGAAGACGTATTTCATTTAATTAACTGATAAGATTTGAACGAGTACAATATAAAAACTGGGAACATTTATTGCATTTTCTGGTGTCGCCGTGCTAAGCTCTAATTATTTTTATAATTTTCTGATTAGATATAAATTCTCGACTGCTTTAAAGGGTGACTACTCGAAACAATTGTAAATAGAAGATTATACCAGACCCGCCTAACACATTCAATATTGGCTATCGTGTTTTTATATTTGTCTTTGAAATCTTCGGCTTAGATATACTAATATTCACAAGAAAAGTGTGATTATTCATTATTGGGCCACAAACCGAATTGATTCTGCAATTTGTATGAATCACTTACAATGTCATTTACATTTTTTGGGATCAGGTTGATAATTTAACACATTGTCCTAATCAAAGACAATCGATTCAGATACAAATGTTGTATGTAACTATTTATTTGTAAAATTGAATACGTACAATGCAAATAATTCTGCACCCAGTTGGCAACGAACCAATTGGCCTTTGATCGAGTCTCCATGTAAATCCATTCTGTACCAATCTTGACAAAGGGATCTGTTTTAACTAGCGAGTAAACACGAATGTATTCATTGTTAAAAACAATTGGAAGTAGATTTGTGTAGCAAAAAGAATTTACAAAAAAATTGTATACAAATGGAATATGTAATGGGCGGCATGGGGCATGGCATGATGCCACAACGTACATATGTATTATTGAGCCATGTTCGAATGTTTGTTGGAACGTAGAAAAGAAACCCAAGCTTATCTTAAACATTAAATGCGACGCATCCAGCCCCCGGTAATTCAATAGCATAATTTTTTTTTTTTGATTAGCAATGTGTTAAAAATAAATTAAAGATACAATGTTTTGCTGTAACTTAGTTACATGTCATCAGCGACAACAAAAAATACGTCAAATGTTCTCAGTTGTTATCTTGTATTATTAAATAAAATACGTCCTCAACTTGATTATACAATAAAACGAGAGCAACAGTCGCGCAAAACGCGACAGTGGAATACCCTTTGACCTATGTTCCCGTGTAGTTTAATTTGTTAAATTCATACACATATGTATGCATATGCACATGCTTTGAAATTAATCCCGACAGATGGCGCTCGTGCTTCGCGCTCGCCCGCCTCCCTTGTTAGCTCACAGCAGCACTTGGTTTTATGCTGATACTTTGCACAAAGTTAGTATACCCTTTTTTGACCATTTTCATCAATTATCAACTTCACAAAAATAACAAGTAAGAAAGCTACAGGCGTGTGAGCTCGACTGTTACATACCACGTGATCGATTTAACATAAAAGCAAAATAGATAAAGCTAACTATAGTTAGTTAGCCGGCGTGGCAAAAATGGGCAGGATTAATTGATAAAAATAAAGATAAAAGAAAACGAGAGCAACAGTCGCGCAAAACGCGACAGTGGGATACCCATCGACCTATGTTCCCGTGTAGTTTAATTTGTTAAATTCATACACATATGTATGCATATGCACATGCTTTGAAATTAATCCCGACAGATGGCGCTCGCGCTTCGCGCTCGCCCGTCTCCCTTGTTAGCTCACAGCAGCACTTGGTTTTATGCTGATACTTTCTTAAATAACTTCTGTGTTTATTGTTCGATCGGATTGTGATTTGGACACTACGTAGATATTTCATTCAGCTTAGTATATGTTAAAGTAAAAAAGTTGTATCTTTTATACAGCGCTTACAAATTAAGTTTAAAAACGAGAGCAACAGTCGCGCAAAACGCGACAGTGGGATACCCTTCGACCTATGTTCCCGTGTAGTTTAATTTGTTAAATTCATACACATATGTATGCATATGCACATGCTTTGAAATTAATCCCGACAGATGGCGCTCGCGCTTCGCGCTCGCCCGCCTCCCGTGTTAGCGTACAGAAGCACTTGGTTTTATGCTCATACTTTCTTAAATAACTTCTGTATTTATTGTTCGATCAGATTGTAATTTGGACAGTACGTAGATATTTCATTCAGATTAGTATATGTTAAAGTCAGAAAGTTGTATCTTTTATACAGCGCTTACAAATTAAGTTTAAAAATTAAATTATTGATTTGTGGGGGCGGTGGGCGTGGCACCTAACATTTGAAATAAACTTGATCTGCTTATAGTACACAGGAGTCTTCCTGCCAAATTTGGTAACTCTAGCTTTTATAATAGCTGAGATCTGTGCGTTCACACAGACAGACGGACAGACAGACAGACATGGCTCAATAGACTCGGCTTGTGATCCTGAGCAAGAATATATATACTTTATGGGGTCTCCCACGCCTCCTTCTGCCTGTTGCACAAAGTTAGTATACCCTTTTTTGACCATTTTCAATGGTCGAAGGGTATAAATATATTTTAAATATTTAACTTCTTTGATTAGCATATTTTGTGTTGTATACTTGTAGGCAGTGCCTTGAAATGAGTAGAAAAATCGTACAAGCCTAGACAAAAAACATTTATCTCCGCGAGCCTGCTGCTGATAATGCCAAAACTACCTGGTCTCTGTGAGATTATAACATACCGCGATCCCCAGGTAGTTTTCAACCTACTAATGGACATTAATAAGCATAAGACAATAAAGATTCATTGCTCAAACGTACGCGTGTGCTGGTCATAAACTCTTTAGTGTAATGATATTTTTGGTAGCAATTTGGAGGATAAGTAAATATAATAATTTAATCACATTTACAAATGTCATAAGCAAAACTTGTAACATATCTTCAGAACGTCGCTTTCTAAACAAATTTAAAATTTGCTGTATTAAATATGAATTCAATTTTTCGATCATATTCAAGGATCTAAAGATCATTTCAAAGTTTTTAAAAAATCATTTCAATATATTTAAGCTTCACACCTTAGGGTGGGTTGATGGGTCTTGAATAATATAACATATTAATTTTCTACATAGCGTCATAGCTATAGTTTTTTCAATATTTTATATAGCTGATAAAGAATACAATCTTTATCCAAGTTTACAATTCACATAAAAACAGTCAACATATAAATAAGCAAGTATTATAGAGATTAGACTCGTTTTTTGGCATTAGCAGAGACCTACATCATTGGTATATAAAGCTACCCAACCGGGAGAGAAGCATCAAGAAATTAAATAATGTTCAAGCTGACAACTTGTCTCGTGCTTTTCCTTGGCCTCACAACCATAGGACTGGCACAAAGAATTTTCACGAGTATCGAAGAAGGTAAGCTGGCCGAAAACTCTATCGATAACACAAGTTTACTTTGTATTTATATTGTAATTAAATTTGCAGGCATTCGTGATTACTCGCAAGTCAACACAGATCCTTTTGTCAAAATCGGAAATGGATTGTATTACATAGAGACCCGATCAAAGGCAAATTGGTTCGCCGCCAACGATCTTTGCCATCTAATGGGTGCAGAATTGATATCATTCGAAACAATCGATGAGTGGAATCTAATCAACCAATATCTCAATAATAATTCAATTATGGATATTTACTGGACTTCGGGTAACGAGCTGGCAAAGAATGGTTCCCACGTCTGGACAGCAACGGGCAATCCTATAAATCTAACTAGTATTTGGGCTGACACACAGCCAGATCGATGGAATTACAACGAGCATTGTGATGAATTTGGCTTCAGAGAAAATCCATCAGATCGAAGAGGCCTTAATGACAGAATATGTTCTGACAAAAATTTGTATATTTGTGAATTACCTCAACCAAAAACTGTTACGGTTTACGTGTGGTAATAATATCGATACCCAAAAATGTAAAACAGAAATTAAATAACAATAAAGAAAATACGAAATAAGAATCAAGTAATGAAAATGACATCGAATGAATGCACCTGTATTATAGGTATATTATATGGTATCTTTACTATTTTTTGACAATTGAAAATAGGAAAACCAAAAAAGAACGGCAACCGAAGGTTACATTCTCAATAAAAGCCACATGTTTTAAATTCCATTAAGATATATTAAAAACTGAGAAACTAGTTTGTGTTGCAAGACCTGTTGATGCTGATTGAGACAGGAGAGTGGATAGCTCAAACTTTTATTGTCTATAAGATACAGACTTCACCGACTAATATGTTGATTAAGAATATATATTCTTTACTGAGTTGTGCCTATTACAAACATTACAATGACAATAGCCATTGATCTCGTTTAAGTCCATGGCACAACACTCAACGATAAGTACAATGGAGCACACACGACTGCCACGCCTTTTTTTCTGAAGGGTATAATAATTGCGTTCTTATTTATTCGTATGATAAGGAATATAGTAAATGTTGATTTAGCAAACATATAAGCAATATTCTTAGAATTCAATACGTCCTTGAATAGATCTATGAGTCGAGACCAGAGTTCCGACTAAAAACCTTATCTAGCACAACTGCTATCTCAATAAAAAACGATCAAATCTCCTGAACTTGCCAATCAACTTCCTGCAATTCTTATCGGATCTCTGGGGGCTACATATGTAATATCCATTGCATTTTCTACCTCCAACTTTGTATTGCACTTCAAAAAAGACAATATAAATTGGTATATAAAGCCACCCGACAGGTACAAAATCATTCAAAAGTCTAAAAATGTTCAAGCTAACAACTTGTCTCACGCTTCTCCTTGGATTCTTAACCATTGGTTTGGCGTACAGAATCGACACAAATATCGCAGAAGGTATGTCAGCAGAAAACTGCATTGATAACACAAATCTACTTCCAATTGTTTTTAATTTCGTAGGCATTCGTAATAACTCGGCAATTAATATAGATCCCTTTATAAAGATCGGTAATGGATTGTATTACATAGAGACCCAATCAAAGCTTAATTGGTTCGCCGCCAACGATCGTTGCCATCTAATGGGTGCAGAATTAGTAACATTCGAAACAATCGATGAATGGAATTTAATCAACCAATATCTTAATAATAATTCAATAATGGAACTTTACTGGACCTCTGGTTATGATCTAGCAAAGGAACTTTCACACGTCTGGTCAGCAACGGGGCAGCCTATAAATCTAACTAGTATTTGGGCTGACAACCAGCCAGATGGATGGAAAACTAACGAGCATTGTGATGAACTTGGCTACAGAAGAAATCCATCAGATCGAAGAGGACTTAACGATAGACCCTGTTCTTATATAAATAGGTATATTTGTGAATTACCACACTCAAGAACAGTTACAGTTGTAGTGTGGTAATAATATGGATATAAAATTACTTATTGTAAAAAATAATAAACAATAATAAAGTTAAATTTTCCTTTATCTCAATCGACGTTTGTTAACAAAACAAAAAAGTTTAATCATTCTGTTCTTATTAAAACTTAAATGTACCTAGTTCGTCAGAAGCTTAACTATTCTTAAGGTGCTATCAAATAACCTACTAAGCACTCCCAGTCGGGGGCTGCTCTTCCGCTTCGTCGCCCGTAAATCAATTAGGCAAAAAATGTGAGAGATATCTTGATCAAGAAAATAAAATCCAAAACCTGAAGCTTGAAACATGCAACGGGATTGTTATTGCTAAAGACTAACACAAAACAAGAAATTTCGGACTTTATACCTCTCGTATGTAAGTTGGCTTCAATTCGCGGTTCATAATCAACCACGCCTTCTTACTCCCATCATCCGTAATATTTACGATGAATACAAGTAAACAAATAAATTTAATATGTTTTTTTCCATTTGAAAAAAATATTTTATTGATTGTTTTTACACTTCGTTTTCTTCTATTTTATTGTCATATTGTTACCACACTAAAACCGTTACTGTTTTTGGGTAATGTGATTCGCAAATATACAAATGGTCGTGCTCACATATTTCATCATTAAGTCCTCGTCGATCTGATGGATTTCTTCTGTAACCAAGATTATCACAATGCTCTACATTTTTCCATGCATCAGGCTGGTTATCAGCCCAAATACTGGTTAGATTTATAGCTTGGCTCGTTGCTGACCAGACGTGTGAGCCTTCCTTTGCTAGCTCATTACCAGAGGTCCAGTAAACATTTTCAATTGAATTATCAATTAGATATTGGTTGATTGCATTCCATTCATCGATTGTTTCGAAGGAAATCAATTCAGCACCCATTATATGGCAACGATCACTGGCGCCAAACCAATTGACCCATAATCGGCGCTCTATGTAATAAAACCCTGTACCGATCTTGACAAAGGGTGTGTTGACTAGCGAGTAATCGCGAATGCCTACAGAGTTAAATACAATTGTAAGTAGATTTTTGTTATCTTTAGAGTTTTCTGGGAGATTACCTTCTTCGATACTCGTGATGATTCTATGTGCCAGACCTATAGTTGAGAGGCCAAGCAGAAGTGTGAGACAAGTTGAAAGCTTGAACATTTTAGAATTTCTTTATTCATTTCTCCCGGTCGGGTAGCTTTATATACTATGTACCAGTGAGAGTTGACTATGTTATGCAAAAGAACGAGTTTTATCTTTATATTATATGTTGACTGTTCTTATGATTGTAGTCTTTATCAGCTATATAAAATATCGAAATAAACATAATTATCACTCATATGGATGCATGAATATGTTTATTATACAATAACCAATGTGGTTTCTGAGGCGTGTAGCTTAAATTTGTTGAAATAATTTTTTAACAAGGGCGACATTTAATGTCGAATGTGCTCGACTGTGATATACCCGCTATCCACCTGAACAAAACGATCTCATAAATATATAATTAAAAATAATTGAATTTAATAAAAATAATGTATAGGTACTATAGATCAAATGATTCGAGTAATTGTAGCATAGCATGCATATGTAAATAGCTGTTAATGAAAAGATGCATAATATATTTAATAATTCTGTTCCATTACAGACCTATGTATAATAAGTACAGAGAGAGAACCTCTGTTTGTGGTTATCCGATTCTTTGATTCCCAACGTAATAAATATCCTGAAAACTAAAGACAAATAAGAATAAAAATATGATTGTTTGTTCACTCCTTTCAGAGTTTCACCATTTATTTTATTTATATTTTGTAGCATACAGTATATATATAGTATAGTATATCGGTTAAAATATTTCGCGTGTGTTCAGCATTCTGCATTTTATTTACATTCATGATATTTTTCTAAAGTATATTATGTTATAAGCATATAATACTCGTTCTTATCGCGCCGTCTGCATGGAGAAACTCCTTCAACAATTTTCATAAAATTGCTCTACCTCTAACATACATTCTTTACGATATTATAGTTTAGATGTGTCTGTGTAATATAAAATAAAAATAAGAGGTAATTGATTAGTTTTCATACTTTCAATGATGGTGTAAATAAAATATACAAAAGATTTTCAAACATCCAAAATAGTTATTCGTTATCAACGGTTGGTATTGTGAATTAGTTTCCATTTATTTCAGATCTTGGGTATATTATCGTATCATTAATATTTTTATTTCCATAGTAAATTTGCTTGTTAAAAATACATCAATAAAATTTCAATACATTTAGTAGACAAATATTCATTATATATTGTGTGTATTTAGTATTTGATATACCCTTATTTTTTTGTGTGTGTGTGTGTATGTAATATAGATATATAATTATATGTATATATTTTTTTTGGGTTTTAGCACACAGAATATAACAATTGTTGCAGTAATACACCTTCCGGGGGCCTTGAAATGTTTTTTAAACATTTTCATAATAACTTGAATAGAATTCACTTAGAATTATATAAATAATAGAAGTTAAATGTCTTTTAAGTTATTTTTTTATATTTTTTATATATTATAACAAATTTGCGCTACGTTCAAAACTGTTTTTCCAGTTTCTGTTATATACATAAATATTTCTGTTAAAAAGACTGAATTGTTTGAGAGGCAATATAATTGAGCTTTTTTAGGAAATTGACCTGGGGATTTTGAGTAGGCTACAAGTATTGAAATTAAGTAAAGTTAAGTAAATTTTTAAAATTGAAAAATACAATTTAACTTGAAATCAAAATAACAAGAAATAAACAAATAGAATATAACATAATTTCATTCTATAATTTGCTTAATCAATTTAATGAAATTTAAAACTTTTTTATTTTCAATTAAAGATTACTTATAAACGTCTATATTTTTGTTCCATTGTAAAGTTCATGGAAAGTTTGACTATACAAATAAATATTGACTAGAAAGTAATATTAGAAGCCCAAAAAATATACGCATAAAAAGTAACGTTGATATTTAATAATATTTAGTTAATTCATAAATAGATTTCATCATATATGTATGTATTCTCTAGCCTGTGTCCATAGCTCCCTGCACCTTCCGTAAATGCCTCTAGAATTCTGTTCCTTTTCGAGTTAGAGTGTTCAAATTTTAAGTTTTCTTCATTTATGTATGTTGAGATTTTCTTGTTTCTGTGGCTGCTGTTCATTGTCCTTTATCCATATCCATTTAAGTGTTTTGTGTAAGCTTTCTCATTTAGTTTTGAGGCTTTGGGGAGACCGAAGCAGTCTCAGCGGGCAGAGGAATCTGCAAAGAGTGACTCTTTGAGTAATTGTGCTGGAAATATACGCTGTATGTAATTTATTTAGGCTGGGCTAGCTTACCTTTTGCTCGGCTGGGGCCTTGCCAGTGCTGCGACCCCAACGCAAACGCATCGGTTTACGTGATTCCCGCTGGAACTGAGCGATCGACTCTGAGTTATCCTCTTCCTGATCCTCATCGGACTCCTCAGTAGAGACGGCACGTTGTGCACGCTCCGCTATCGATGCATCGTATTGTTGCTGCAGGGCCACCAGCCAACGGGTCAAGTTTTGCCACTTTTGCCACTCTCGTTCCAGTTGCAGCTGCATAAGTAAAGAAAGAGCGGACGTAGAGGGAAATTAGATTAGTCGGAGGAAGTCTAAAGAGGGGTTAAGAAGATTTAGAACAGGTTTTAATATGAGAAAAAACCGAGAAAGAAAGGCTACCTTCGACATGACGAAAGTGTTATACCCTCGCAGGTTCTTCTCTCCTCTGATTGTTCCAATACTAGTTATATATAATGATGCAGTATATATACTAGTTATATATAATATAATGATGCAGAAATGAATTAAGTTATAACTGATGTCCATACAAAAACCCTTTTATTACAGTGGTCCGATTTGTATGCAATTTTATTTGCATATTATTTGCTAGATAAAAAGTCCGATGTAGTAAGTTTGGTTGCAATATCTTTACAAATAACAGAAATCAATCTATAGTTTGCAGGGCAGATATACGATATTTCGGTCCGATTCGGCTCATTCCGACTTATTTATAGCGAGCAGCAATAAGAAGCGTGTCTGCTAAGTTTTATCAAGATAGCTCCTAAGCTGAGTGTCTAATTTGTGTTTTATTTGAGGGCTAGTTCGACTGCTCTGTTGATGCTGATTCAAAATATATGTACTTTATAGGGTCGGCGATGTCTCCTAGTTAGGTTGTAAACTCCTGGCTAAAACTAATATACTCTAAAGTTAAAACGATAGAGTTATTAAGACTATTATTATTCCTGAATTCCAAGTCATTTTCAGGCAAGAACGAAGAAAGAGTTTCTTCATTATCTAATTATTTGTAAAATAAACTATTCCTTTACGTAGTCTACAGCTTAAGGCCTTCTCACCTGGTCTTTATCGGCACGATTTCCAGCCAGGTCCAGTGCGCTGGGCAGTACACTACGTCCCCAGCGAAGGCGCTGTGGCTTGCGCACCACTCGCTCAAAGGCAACATCGTAGTCATCGGAGAGTTCTGCCTCTTCACCCACCTGGCTGGGATGATTCAACTGCTGTTGGTTCAGGGTCAATTCACGCTCGAGCAGATCATCGTAGGCGGTGCGTCGCATTTGGGGTAGATTCGGGTCACTGCGACGACCGAAACGCAACCTCAAGGAGGGGGATCGAATCGGTTTCTGGTTGACATCACCAAACCAACGTTTCTCCACAATGTTATTCAACATCTCTGGATCACTACGTCCGAAGCGTAGCCGCAACGAGGGCGAACGCTGTGCCTTGCGTTCGACTTGATGGTTCGGAAAGACAATGGGACCGGCATATTCCCTCTGCAATAGATTGTCGTAGAGATTGTTGATAGAGGCGCCTGCGAAATGCCAGAGAATGTCATTCAGTTTAGTTTTCCTTTTAAATTAATGTGCTTAAACTCACCTTGAGCTGTGGCCAAATCAGCTTCGGCTTGCTGAAACATCAATAGACCCAACAGGATCAGGGCCAGCGCCAATCCGTTGCTAGCTTGAAACTTAAGATTCATCATATTCGAGAGCTGCAGTGACAAAATTTAAAGGAATTCATTAAATATTGAAAAGTTTTTAGGGTATTTATTTTATGTTCTAAAATATTTGTTCAACATTATTCATTTTTTCAAATAGAAATGAAAAATACTGCAATTTGTGGCTCTGTTACTTAGCCTGACCTCACAGACTTTCCTAGATTGAGATTCCTTTAATTATCATTGCTTCACACTTCAATCACTTTCATACTTATCTTCATCTCCCTCTCTCTCTTATCCGATTGCCAGTATGCCTTTGACAAGCTCAATTCAATTTCCGCTTGCCACAGTCATCACGTATACGCAGCGTATCACGTGTACGACACGTTGCATCGCCAACGAAATCTTTTGCATGCACTTAGCAGCTGAGGCTGACGCTGCCTGTCTATGCTGATGTAGTTAAGAGCGTGCTACTTGCCTCTTGGCCGGGTTTAACTTTCAACTTCCGCCTGGGGGAGGACGGCAACACTTCACAGCACTCACTGGAAATTCTTTTAATGGGGTTGCCCAAGGAGAAGTGTCTGTCTTTTGTTTTTCTCAAACTCATTTGTCCTTATTGTTGCGAGTCTTTCCCGCATTGTTATTGTTGCATTTCTTAAGGTATGCAGACTGAATTGACTATAGGCTTCACTCTCCACTTTTTATCTTTTTTGCCGCCTTATACATACGTAATTCGATTGCCCTGGTCTTCATTTCTTCTCTCCTTCTTGTTCTGTCCTGTTTTCCTGAAGTTTATGACGCCCCTCAAATGAATCGCAATGAATACCAGCAGGCAAAACTTACACGATAAGTTTTGCATATAAATTTTAATACTTGCCACGCCTCTTTTCATGTGGTCTAGCCACAGACAAGCGGGCGCCACACATGCCTTGCAATTGCATTTTTATTGATTTGCTTTGACTTTAATGAGCGAGACGCCAGTGCGCCCTGCCCCTTACTGGCTATGCCTTCGGCTCCTTTTCCCTGCCCTGCTGCGCCATGTCCATGACATCATTTTGCGAGCCTTCACCATTCGCTACCTGCATACAATATTTGTTTACCTATGCAAGTGTTGAAAATTAAAATAAGAGAAAGTTGAAATGCAGCGAACAGGTGCGTCGTCAACTATACAAGCGGTTTCCATTCGAAACAAGTCGCATGGAGCCTTCTTGTACATTGTGTGTATTCGAGTGTATTCAATGTGATTCGAAGTGAGCTTTTCTATTTAGTTTGCTCACAGTTAAGCGGATTTTTGTTTTCGAAAGTTTGCACTGCGTGAATTTGGCATTCTTTGAGGTTCGTATCAAGAATATATGTATAAACTTTATGGTCTCTGCCACGCCTCATTCTGTCTGTTATTACAATACCTTTAGACACTATAGGTAGCGGGTAAGATTCGAGTTATATGTATTATATATACTATATGTATGACATAGATAAATCAGTTACTTAGTATAATTGTCAGATCAATGATAACCTTTTTCAAACTGATCATCATTTCATACTTCTTCAAGCTACCTATTACACAATTCTATAAATCGTAATCTTACATCCTACCACGAGCCAAATTAGGATATTTACTCTCTTTTTTCCTGACTCTACTTTACTAAAAGTAAAGAAGCAAGTTAATCGTCTGCTTGGAAATGAGATAATAGCTTGACAAATTGTTTACCCAAAGGGAACTTATCCAATTTTACCTTAGCTTCATCACAATTTGCCACCTCAAAGTTTGTCCCAAAGTTCTCCCGTCTTTCTCTTCCTCTCTCTTGCTCTCGTTAGCAAACACAATTGTTTCTCTCTCTAGAGACACATGTCCCATCGCAACATTCATGCAGAAATCACTATCGATAAATTCTCACTGGAGGCCAGGGCACAGTCCAGGGGAGAAGCCCATGGTAAACTGTACCGAGTTGAGAGTGTATGGAATATTTTACCATAGCGACAGCAGTTACTGCAAGTCAGGACGGGGCAAAAAATTTAATCAACGGGACTTCGCATTCGAGCAGTTTGTTTTGTGTTAACTTGGGTGCCATAGGCACAGTCGGATAATGGCACACACGGACACGCCCACTCCTGCACACGTCCACATTCCCACACTCTCTTAGTCTATGCGAAATGTAAATATTTTTTGTGTCACATATGCGGGAAACTTGGAAAGAATTTAATAGAGGTTCCAGTAATATCAGATGCTGCCTAGCTCTGTTTAATTACTTGGCTAGAAACTGGGAAAGGCGCAAAAATCTAATATTTTCTAATATTTTCCAAGAAAGTGTTAGCGACACTAAGGTACCCTGTGAGGAAAGCTTCAGATTACTGCAAATCTGAAAAACGCATTGTTGATTTCACGATATTCGATTTTTTTCTAGGATTTTCTCTTGACGTCATTGGCCTGTTTTGAATGTAATCTGACCAAAAGAGAAACTGATTTTGAACAATATATTTCACAAATATTATATATCTGTAATTAGGATTATATGTGAGGTATTTAAGTCTATTTATTAAATTATACGAATTTAAATTGTGGATTATCTCTGCTATTTAAATATTTACCAAGTCAAAGAGTTATTCAGTCGATGCCCATACATGCTTGGTTAGTCCATTTCCAGAGATACTATTACTGATCCTCTATTGCCTTAACTTTAAGGTTTTGGTTAACCAAATTCCCACTTAAATCATTTCAAATGCTACTTTTTCTGCATCCAGTAATGTGCAACTATATTTGCATTAGGGTTTAGTTTATTGTCTTCCTGATTAAAAACTTAAATTTATATATTTATCTTAATATGATAGGGAACAGTTAGAAGATATTTCTAATTGTTGAAAACCGATAGTTATTAAGTTGATTAGAGATGAAAAATATTAATACATATGTATATAAGTACAAGATATACATCGATTTACGGGGCCAGACAGACAGCCAATCTCTTGATTATTATTTCGTTGTTTTTGTTTTTTTTTTTGTTATACTTATCATTACCACACTAAAGTAGTAACTGTTTTTGGCCGAGGTGATTCACAAATATATCTATTTTGATAAGAACAGGGTCTATCGTTAAGTCCTCTTCGATCTGATGGATTTCTTCTGTAGCCAAGTTCATCACAATGCTCGTTAGTTTTCCATCCATCTGGCTGGTTGTCAGCCCAAATACTAGTTAGATTTATAGGCTGCCCCGTTGCTGACCAGACGTGTGAAAGTTCCTTTGCTAGATCATTACCAGAGGTCCAGTAAAGTTCCATTATTGAATTATTATTAAGATATTGGTTGATTAAATTCCATTCATCGATTGTTTCGAATGTTACTAATTCTGCACCCATTAGATGGCAACGATCGTTGGCGGCGAACCAATTAACCTTTGATTGGGTCTCTATGTAATACAATCCATTACCGATCTTTATATAGGGATCTATATTGACTGCCGAGTTATTACGAATGCCTACGAAGTTAAAAACAATTGGAAGTAAATAGATTTGCGTTATCAATAGAGTTTTCTGCTGGCTTACCTTCAGCAATGTTTGTTTCGATTCTGTACGCCAAACCAATGGTTAAGAAGCCAAGGAGAAGCGTGAGACAAGATGTAAGCTTGAACATTTTTGGTTTTCTTAATTATTTTCTCACAGTCGGGTAGCTTTTTATATCAACGAGAGTTGATTATCTACGTCCCGTTTATTTGGAGAAGACGACTGTTATTTTTAATTATTTGCTTATTTATATGTTGACTGTACTAAAGTGAAATGTAAACTTTGAAGAAGATCGTATTCTTTATCAACCATATAAAATGCGAAAGTAAATATAATTATGTCACAATGTGGGAAATAAATATGTTTATTCTACGAAATCTAGCAATAAATTTGGTAGCGGATGTGTGACGCTTAACATCATTGAAATTATTTCTTAAGAACTTCATTCTATTTATACCTTTTGTTGTTGAAATGGGTAATAAATGATATATGGCATTGTGCAATTATATGTAACAAGCAAGTAATGCAAGGCCAGATTTCACAAAATATATATTATTGACCATGTTCGTTGCAACGGCGAAAACTTATCGAAGTTTATCTGTTATATAAAATGCTCATGCAATTCAATAGTCCGACGAGGAAATATTGATATATATGTATATTAGAAAGTCATAGATAGTATATAATGTAAACAGATTAGTATATCTACCATATCGGTCTCTTTTCGATGCACTAAGTCATAATTACCAACAAATTGAAACATATCCGGAGTAAGAGATACTAACGAGATGTTTTCATCAAAGCAAGACAGGCTGCAAATGAGCTTTAACAAATGTTAGGCAAATGTTGTGTTAATTTTGTCAACTTTTTCGCCCTTTACCTTCTCTTTATAATCTCCAAAAGAGACATACAAATAAAAAAAAAACTACTAGCCTGGCTCAGTTGGCACAATGGGGCGTATGATTAACGCCCAAAGCTGCAAAGCCAAACTAAATGGCAGTCAGAGGCAGCAGCTTCAGCTGAACGACAACAACAACAGCAAGAACAACAACGACAAAGTTTAATCAAATACGCTGATAAAACACAAAAGATTACGCCGTTCTCCTTCCTGTAAGTGCAATAGGACCTGAACGAAAAGGGTCGCCTCAGGGTCAGAGCAAAAGGCTTCCCAAACGGGGGCTATCTAATGTGTTTGTCAAAACGCTTTAATGCCATTGGCCGAGAACGGACCAGCTATAAAGCAGGAGACAACAACACTTTGGCTGGCTAGCTGAACATATTTTCTGCTCCTTTTTTGGCCGACTGACCACAAATGACCTTTTTGCCACAACGAAATAAAAACTGTTAAATAAAAGGCAAATAAAATGTGCCACACAAAAGGAGAAGGCGCAAGAGAAAGGGAAAGGTAATAGGACCTCGTCAATGTCGAGCACGAAACAACCTGTTGTGGCAAAGTGTTTGTGTGTGACAGTGCGGTAAAGAGAGTCTGTGTGTGTGTGTGTGTGTGCGTGGGCATGTGGGTGCTAAACGTATTAGTTTGGCTTGGCCAAAAGGCTATTTAAACGTGGTCAATGTGTTTTTACGCTTGAACAGCAAATGCGAAAATATTACACTGTGCAACCAATTTGGGTTCATGGCTTGAATTGTGCTTATTCTGGTAATCAAGTCTAACTGTTTTATGTTAAATAAATAAATTATTTAATTATATTTTTAAGGGTTCATTAAGGGTTTTCAAGGTACATTAAATATAACTATTTATACCCTTCGACTGTATACTAACTTTGAGCAATTGTGCATAACTGTTAGAAGAAGGCGTGAGGCAGACTGCAATAAACATATATATTCTTGAACAGTCTAAATAACCGCGTCGATTGAGGGACGAACGCATAGAACTCAGCTCAAATTCTGTTTATTTGAAATTGTTCAATTTCATTTGTAAGCAACATATTAAATACGCAACTTTCTGACTTCAACATATACCTAGCGAATTAAAATATCTACCTTTCCTTCAAGTTTCAATCTGATCGGGCAATAAACATGAAGTTAAGATTAGTTATTATTCCTGCATATGAATGCGAGTGTGAGAAAACAAAGGGCTGTAAAAGACTCTGTATTGCTGGGTATCTTACTATCGAGCGCACCAGGCCTAAGCGTCTGTCTGGTTTGGGTAGTGTAGTGTAATACAGGCACTCGAGTAAGGGCTTTTTTCAACTGGCCAGCGAGGCGTGATTTTGGGCTACTCGGTGCCTGGTGGCCCACGCACAATGTGCTAATGGCTTGTTTATTATGTTTCAGTTTTCGCTTCGATCTGCCGCATTTCCTCGTCATGTTCAATTTGACACACAATTGGCCATTGGCAGTTTTTAAAGCCCTACTTAAGGCCCAACGAACGCACAGAGACCTATTCATTTGTCCTAACCAGGCGCATTATCTCAAAATATTGGCCAACTCATTCGTCATTTAGGCGTTAGTCAACACTGAGCAATGGCAAGAGGAGGGGAGGGCAGCTGGCTGCCCACGCAGACGATGATAAATCACTTTCAATTTTGACAAACGTCACAAATGTTGCGCTAGATTGGGGTGCACATTTCATCAGACAAACACATCCAAGCCTGTATCCAATTTACATACGGATAGAGCAGCCCCAGCCCCAATTGGCCATTGCCTGGAAACATTTCCGCTGCAGCCAAGCCAACAAATCATTTGGAGACAACATTTTGTGAGTTATCTTCACGGCAGAGGGAAAGAGAGAGAGAAAGGGAAAAAAACCCAAAAGAAAATTGAGTTAGCGTCGAGGTCTTCTAATGATGACTCGATGATGGGTCAGACAGCAAAACTGTTTTTTTAGATTAATCTGAAAGTGACGTAGCAATAAAAGATTGGAATTACCAAAGAAAGTATTGAAGATTTCTGATAGTAAATGAATAGATTGTAGAAAGATTGTAGAAGTTTGCTAGAAGTATGAATACATGTATATTCGTATATTCATACTCAGTTAATTGTTGACCTTATACCGTACATATATTCTCAGCTAATTGTTGTCTATATAATAAACTCAAAATCAGAAACTTTTTGCATAAAACATCGACAAGTTGGTGGAGTTGCGCTTGCCATTTATTGCATTGCAGCATGAAAGGCATTTGTAAAAGTCAAGTTCATTCCTTTGGCTGAATAAGAAACGAATTTAAAACGACCACAGCAAATTATTAACAAGCCAACGCGCTCTAATTTCGAACCCAACCCTTGCTCCCACTCACTCCCTTCTTTGACTGAACCCCTCCCGGGACTATTTGTAAATGCCGGAAGTTTGTGAATTTGGTGCCCACTGCGACCAGTAGCGTGTCGGCTACGCTGCGGCTACGTGATGCCGGAAGTCGGAAATGAATGTAATTTTCAGTTGTCGCTGTTGCTGTTATTGTTTCGTTTGTTACTTCTGCCGCTCTCTCTCTCGCTCTCTCTCTTTCTCTCTCCCCTTCTGCCCCTGCCAATTGTTGTTATGGCATTGTCTATGTTATTACAAGCCCGAGGGGCGTTCCAAAGTCCTTTGGTATATTTATACATTTTGCTTTTCTTGTTGCTCTTCTTGTCTTAATGGTTTTCCTGCCAGCGGCAGACAGTGTAAACTTGTCACCTGAAGTGTATTTAAAGTTGATTCCAGGTGTAAAAACAAAACAAGAAACTTTAATTTCCCAGGAAATCGACTTCAATTTGACTGTCAAAAATGCAAAGCTTTTCATTTGCATTGATTGATTGACCCAACCCGAAAAAAACCCGAGAAAAGCAAGAGGAATACAATGGAAATCAAATCAGCAGCCTCCTGGGAAGTGACAAAGGCAACACCAATGTGAATCGACGTGCTGGATTAGCTGCATTTGGGTCAACGTAAGTAGCAAAGCATAAGGACGTATCTCTACAGAGTGAGTGAATTTTGAATAATGGAGTGCAGAGTGTGCTCGGCATACCCCTTTCTATTATTGAATTGTACCATTAGCTATTATGTATTTTAAACTTATTTTTGACATTATGAAATTCAACTTAATCCAGTTCTGTTGCTGCTACCGTATTCATGAATTCCTTCTCTTTTTTGCTCTTTTGGATTCAAAAATGTTCTGTTTGTACAGCTGCTGGGCACATGCAGGGAGTAAAGGCAAAAAATACAGAGCGCTCTGACCAAAAAAATCAATGCAGTAAAATTGAATATATGGTATGGGAAAAGGAACACAAATCCTTTATCACTTTAACAAATTCGGAACATTCAAAATGGAAAACTAGCTAAAAGTTCAGTAAGATATTTGCTATTAAATAATTTGATGTACAGATTCTTTACATAATAAAACAAAATAAAATAAAGACGAAACTCAATGATAATTAAAAGTAAATATGTGCTCTATTGTAAAAGGTTGAAAGCCAAACAGCTTATGCTAAACTTTGTTATAATCCGACAGCTGTTTATATACCCCTTTTTATAGCGTATTAAGAAATCTAACAAAAACTTAAAAGATAAGAGGAAGACACGTGATCAAGTGATGGCACAGGCTCGTCCATCGTCCCGAACAGCACTTCAAATCATTTACATAAGCAGCTTAAGCCGAAGCCTGAAGAGATTCAGTGATTCGAACCATTTTTTTAAGAGGTTAACATGTTGTTTTTTGGTTTTAGAGGAGCTGAAGAGGGTCACCCTCCCTTTTGGGTGTTTGGACACGTGTCATTTCAATGCACTTTTGCTGAAATTGTAAACTGTGGGCGGCTTTGACTTTTTCATTTTGTTCAGCATTTTTTCTTCTTGGCTGTTTTCGAGGTTTATAGGGCAAATGAATAGGCCGGGCAAGCTGACAGACCACATGGGTCATCAATTTGTGCAAACTCAAATTACAAATAAGGACAAATAAGCACTTAAGCTCGAATAAGGACGAACGACCTCAGCCGACAAAAGAACAACAGCAATTTGCGACAGCAACACAAATCCAATATAAATTCATCAATATCCACTTCAAAATATCCGCAGACAGGCGATCTGAGGACGTTGTATTTGTTGTTTGTATTTTAGGTGTATATTGTATATGTCGCTTATGAAAAATCGAACCAAATATTTCATGTCTCATACACGTGGGAGAGTGCGATGTGTCAAGAAATGTCTAAAATTACACAGCAATTGATGTCTTTTTTAAGCCATCCCCGGTTCGAGATGTGTGGCAATAATTTGTTGAAGCGGAAAATATTGCACAGCTTTAAACGGCGGAAATTCTTTCGGCTGATGGCAAAGTTTATTTATTTAGCTCTTCCTCTCTGTTTCTCATGTCTTTCTCTCTTGTGTGTTTTCACTATCAAAGCAAAGTTGTATGTGACGTGTGGCGCTGGCATCGCTTATCTGTAGTTGATAATATTTCCCTCGCTCTCTCACTCCTTCTCTCCTCCTGGTATGTTCTTCCTTCTCTTCCGCTTAGCCGAAAACTTTTCTGACAGCCAAGTTGTTTGGCTCAAAAGTTTACTGTTGCAGTTGTTGAACTAATGTTGAACACATGTCGGTGAGCAATTGCAATTTTTATGAAAATTTAACTGACTTGACGTGAGTAGTTCTTAAAGAATTTAGCTTGATTAAGCAGTTTGATGCCGGCAGTATTTTTGAATGGGTATTCGTATATGTCTCTTAGCTTCTTTGTCTGTGTCTTTGTTTGTTTATTTTCTACTGTCAGTCATTCAGTGTGTTTGCTAGTATCTAAATGGTTGTAAGAAGTTACTAAGAAGAGGGAACAGTCTACAAAGAAGATAAGCCTGTAAAGAGATTACTACTTGCAACAGGTCCTTCTATCATTCCTGTAGACTTGTGTTTCATATACATTGACTTGTTGAGCTCTTCTTAATTATCTGCTAATCGAGGTGCAATCAATCTATACCAGTAGCAGCCATAACTCTGCGGTTGCCGCCAATAGCAGCCAATGTACTCGTAACGACACCACAAGTCACCCGTTGTGTATGGAGAGGTCTCTTTGGCGACACCGTTTAAGTGGCAAGTAAAGAGGCAAGGGGGGGAAAAGGACAAGACAGGCAACATGGACACCGATAATAGTAATAATAATAATAATAATAATGATAATGATAATGATAATAATGATGATGATGGCAATGATGGTGTCATTGCTGAACCACAAGACAAGACTCCATCCAGACAAATAAGAGCAATAGTTGCGCTTAGACAATGATTTAGATAAACATGCGAGACATAAAGAGAGAAGCAAGGAGAGACAGAGAAAGAGAGAGGGAAGGGGGAATTGACTATTGATGAATATAGTTTAAGTGCAAGTTAACGTCCTTCGAGAACCCTTGAAGTGTAGCCTGCCTCGCTCAGCTTTACATTGTCAACTTTAGACAAGGCTCTTAAGCTCCTCTCACCGAGTTATTTCTTTGTGCAATCTCTTACACCTGGCGCCATTTATCTGACATCAACACGTTGTTTATCTTGCTCGGAGACAGCTATAAAATTTGGCCATAAATTGGCGATGCAAATTTATTGAAAACCCGCGTTGATAATGTGGCATGCGGCTTGAAGTATTCGCATTCCAACAGTTCCGGCAGTTCCATTGTTTGTTTAAATAAATGCCAAACATGTTTGTACACGTGCTCAAGATGAAATTCAAAATTAAATGAGAGAGAGAGAGAGAGAAAGAGACAGAGAGACAGAGGCAGCTGAAGAAGTAGTGCAGCAAGCGTGAAATTGAAATTTATGCTTTAATTAACCAAGTACGACCAAAAAAAGTAGACTTCCCTCATTGCGTAAGCAGCTTAGTGGGCAAGTAGTAGGGGAGTGGCCACTGTGGGGGGAGATGTTGCGTCTTAAGCCTGCTTAGTGAGCGTTAAGTCTTCAGACTCGCAGGATAATAATTTCGATTATAATTAAGAAAACACAAACAGCCAGGGCAGCTTAAAATCAACTTTTCAAAGTCCGATTGGAGTGATCGAACATTCACTTTGAATGTACATACCAAGAACGGACACATCCTGCCCTGTGTACCTACAACACTCCACTACACTCCCCTACACAGTTTGAAGTGTACTTCACAGTGATATAGGAGCAACAAACTGCTACACAAAGGGAGTTCTTGTCCGTTTCCCGCCGAGACTTAGCTGCAAATTATCCGCTAGTTCGACTTAATTCCCTCCGCTACTGCCTCATGTTCCTCTCCCCCTTGTTCGCCTTTGACCTTCGGCCTTTTTTGTGTGCTGTGTGCAGTCCGGAAAACTTGAAATTGAACTTGTCGCGGACGATGAGTCTCGTAATTACACACGAAATCAAATGGACAAGAATCCCAGTGACAGGTTTTTTCTTTCTCCTGCTCCAGTTTTTGAAAAGTTGCTTTTATTCGCTCGGTTGCTGTCTGCCTCTCACTCCCACTCCGACTTCTTCTCTCTGCCTCTGTCTGACTGTCTCTCTTGAATGGCTGACATGCTGCCTGCTGCTGCTGCTACTGCTGTGGCCAGGAAGCGCTCAAAATGAACAGCAAAACTGTTGACGCTGGCAAATTAAAAACAGAACTGTCCCGACTTTTGTTTGCCTTATTTCGCCTTATGTCGTTTTATTTCTTGTTATTCTTTTTTTCCATCACAGTTTGTTTTGCTCGCTCGTTTTCCAACTGTTTTCTGACGCGATGAATTGTGCAGAATGCTTTTTGCTTGTCGGCCTCGCTTAGGCGCCACGTTAAGCACATTTTGGTGGAGTGTGGTGGCACCAGAGAGTGTCCAGTGGCCTGTGGCCTTCCGAACTGGCCATCAACCTAATTGAAAGCCCATTAACATCGTTTGCACGTTGAAGCGTGAAACTGGCAACTCGCAACTCGCAACTGGCGACAGTTTCGCCACTCTGACGCCCATTTATGTTAATTAATTAAACATATTTCGCGCGCCACGCCTACCGCCTTCCGTATACGAAAAAGTAACAAAGCAAATTATGGTGTAGACTGGTTTTTTGAAACAGCAGCCGCATTCAAAATGGGATTAAAGGTAAGTCTATCTAAGTGCCTGAGAGGTTGAATATTTGGAGACAGCTAGTAAAAGGTAAAGCTGTTGGAAGGTGCTCTTAAAGGTTCTGTTTGTTAATGAAGATTGATGTTGTTGGAGAACAAGCCTGATTGAAATTTAAGTATATTAAAGTAGTACTTTAAATACATGTACATAGTTGAAGAATAAAGTGTAAACTGCTTAAAGTAATTCAAAGTAGTTTATTCTAAGCTTTAAACTCTTTTAAAGAAACACTTGTAAACTTCCTCTTTGACTGGAGAATCTTTACACCAAAGCGGTTGTAGTTGAAGAAGGCTGTCTGATTAACAGGTATAATATAAATAAATTAATAATATAAATATTCAAATACTTTACAATCTTTTAAAGAAATACTCTTGAAATCTGTTGTCTACAACAAACTTTTGAAGCATTACTCTTTTAACCACCTCAACGACTGCAGATTATTGCTTACACCAAGTCTGATATTTATATATATTATATGTTATGCAAAAGTATTTGAAGACAGCGCTTAAGACACATTGAACTTCATCTAAGTGGCGAAAAACTTTCGTTCCGCACTGTTATTGTTTGCACTTTGTATATGAACATAATTCATTAAAGATAATCTAACTTTTGGGGCGGCTTTTCGGGCCATTCACAAAGATAACATTTGCCTAGCAGAAGCTAAAAGCGAGGACAGATTTGTTTGCTGTCAAAGTTGAAAACACTTTAAAACTTGTTGATGTTGCTCTCCTCCTCGTCGTTGTTGTTTTTGCTGTCAACTCGTTGTCAGTCACGCCTGAAAATATGCACAAGTATTTACAAACTAAATTAAGTGTCGCCTACATTTGCATGCCTCACGTCCCTTCCCCTTGCAGCACAATGAGTTGACTCCTCTTCATTTGGTGGGTCAAAGCATTCTGAACTTTTCACAACTGAAATACAGAGCGAAAATATTCGTAGCCTGCTTTCAGGCGCGAGCTCATAATTGACTTTTGTTCAGCGCGCATGGCGACTTAAATATAAAATTAAAATTGTTTTTTCCACTTGAATAACACTGGTACACCCTTTCATCTGCCCGAATGACAGCCAGCCTGACTTCATGCCTGTTCCCTGCCAGCCTGTGCCCTCCTCTCATTGATTCTTCTTCTTCATTCCGTACCTAATTAGCGCACGTTCTTTCATTTTATTAATATCCGGCGAGAGATGCCTCTATTAAATCACAAATCATTCACAATGCTGGCGAGACAATTGAGGCGGATTCCAACAATAACAGCTGCGCCGGCGCTTTCCGTTGGCTTCGCCATTTCCGTTGTCACCTTCACAACTTACTGTGAATTGCCAGTCATGACAATTTTCATTATTAATAAAAATCTAGCATACTTCTGAGCGCCGACGATGGTATTAAAGTCATACGAATTGCGATTGATGAAGAGTTAAGCGAGTGCTGCTTGAAAATGCCAAGCATGGATTTATTCTTATAAGTAAGTATGTATTTAATCTGTAGTTATTCGTTATATGACGCTTACATATCATCTTTGGTACACTTAGCACAGAAATATCTTATAATTTTTTCGAGATCGGAAGGATTTTCAATAAATTTCAGCTCTAATAAGTTAACAGCTTTAAATAGAATGGTTCTCCTTTACATATATCATGTTGATTACTTAACTCAAAGCAAAACCAGGAAAGTATAGTTGGTGGTGGGATATTAATAGTATATTCGCAGTATATTTATTAAAGTGTTGTACCAATACAAAACAGTCATAGGACCTTAATAATATGTACATTAAATAAGAAATCACGTCTAACTTCTTTGAACTGCAAGAGGATTCAAAGTTTTCATTCCCAGAGTGTTAAAGTTAGTTAAACTGTTCAGTATAGCCGTCAACCCCTTGCACGCATTTTACAGGGTATTCACAATACAATATTCAACTGGTTGCTTGATGCCCCCTAACGTAAATGGCACAGCTCCCGCGGGATATATATATGAGGTTTCACACACACTTCACACGTTTATGCACACGCACGAGCGAGCAGTCGCATACACACACACACACACACACACACACACACACACACACACACACACGTACACACTTTCCCACACTCGAATCAAACAAAGGGAAAAACGTGTTGAAGAGCAAAATAAAATGATGCCCAAAAAAACGTATGCAACACGCAACGCAACATTTTGCCAGACACAAATGTATTTTTTATGTAGACCAACACGAGGTTACATTTTCCCTGGCTTTTTCTCTTTTCATTCTTTCAAATTCTTTGTGCATTTGTCGCTCGGGGAGTCCCCTAAGAGTTCTCCATGATTTGCTGTAGTTGCCATTGTTGTTGTCGGACTTGTAATGAGCCTAATGGGCAGCTTAGACCTTTTATTGTGCCACATTCTGGGCTAATCAATTTATGATGGAGACTTTGCTCTGGCAGTATCTCATGCTCAAGCTTAAATTCCAAATTATGAAAATTCTTTGCGACTTTAAGTTAATGCCCAGCTACACACACACAGACAGTGGGACAGACGGACAGACAGGCGACCTTGCTCTGGTCACATGCGGCGCGAGCATAAAATTCGCACACGACTTGAAAATTTCTTATTGTAATTCCGAGGGTAGCATTTTTATATTCATTAGCATAATTTTTGTGTGACCATAAAATAAAATAGAACACATGTTGCTCAGGACTTTGCAATTTAATAATATTTCTTAAGCAAATAAACCAAGCGAAGCATAAGGATATTCTACAATGGAAAGGTTACAGTGGGGAAAGTTTTAAAGAGAAACTACTATGGAGATCCTGCTAAGGGGAAACTATAAGAGAGAACTACTAAGCAGAGTTTAATATGGAGGGTTACTAAAAGGAGGCTAGTAATAAAGATGGTACTAACGAAAGAGAAGTAAGGATAAGAATCTTATAGGAGGCTGCCATGAAGAGGCTGTTAAGAAGGGGAGAAGGAGTGTATAATCAACAACTTTATTTTAAGAGACTATTAGAAGACGCTTCAATATGTTAGTGCTAAAAGGATAGCAACAGTAACAAAAGTCTTTAACAGATATTCTCCTCGAAATAGTTAAATAATGCCAAGTTGATAAGGAGATCCTGTACAGAGATGTAACTAGAGATTTCCGTCTTGAAAAAGATTTCTTAAGAAAAGCATATAAGCAGAATCTATTATACGGAATACGTTTCTAAATAGAGTCCACAGCGAAGAGTCAAAGTCTTCTCTAATGTCTGTATGGAACTTTTCCAATTCAGGTACTTTATTCAGTTGAATTGGAGTTTTGTTAGCTTTATCTAAACTCAAAAAACTCTTGAATGATAAACATAACTTTTCGCTCAAAAATAAACGGATAAATGAAGAAGATTTTGTCAAGAGAACTTCAGAAGTTGACAAAGTCTGCAATTAAACACCAGACATGATGTACGATGCAACTGATATCGCGAAAGAAGAAACACAGCTTGTTTATTCAACTTTGTGTGGCTCACGTTATTTACTGGAAGCATCGGGGGAAGGGATAGAAGAGGAAACCGTGTAGCATACATCGGAAGGGGTTTTGGGTGCAGACTAAAGACTGAAATCCCTTTAGTTTGCTCGCCTTTTCTATTTGCACATCGTTTTGTAATGTAATGCGAGTTGTTGCGACAAATTGTTGGGGATTTGCAGCCCCTCGAAGCGCAGCATGACGCAGACCCGAACCCCAAAGCTAAACCAACCGTTAAGGGAGGGAGTAGGAGGGAGTAGAGAGAGTCCAATGGAAAATGGGAGCAAATCGCTCGCTGTGGCCCATTATTAGTTGGGGCGTTTGCCGATTTTTAGCTTCACTTTTAAACCGTTTTGTGGCAGAGAGGCAGCCCAGTTGGGCTTAAGAGGTGAATGGCTTGCTTGGCACAAGCTGGAAGCAGTAGGAACGGGACAAACACCGTGCAAACGCTACGGTTTCCACAGTTGTCATCGTCGTCGTTGTGGTCGTAGTTGTCGTTGTCAGCTGCCTGTTTGCTTTGGGCCCAACATCGTCTGCTCATTTACGCAAATTTCACACTAAGTACTTAGCACAGTCAACTGTGAGAGGTGGAAGGGGGGTAGAATGGCAAGAGGACTGTAAGCCGCAACTGTTGGACCATTGGGTTCCGTTTGTCGACTGTGTCTGCTTGCCTGCATGACTTGGGCCAGTTGCAGTTATTTTGCCATGAGGGGAGACTGCATAAAGCTTCTCAGCCCAAGACCTAATTCCGAAATTCGAAATTCACTGAAGTTCTCGAGTAACACCGAGATAATGTTGAGCAGACATAGACATCTCTTTAAGCCCGAACCCATGACATTTGTTAATTGTTTAATATGAAATGTCAGTGTATACTTTAGTACAAGTTGCATAACTTAAAGAACTTTATATCAATAAGGAATTAAATGTGTAATTGAAGTTAGCTAAACATCTTAAACAAAAAGTAAATAGAACAATGATTACATTCTCTAACTATATCAGAATTGTTTATCTGTTCTCTGCTTAGCAATCTGTTTACACACCAAAGAAGCTATTTATTCTGACATTGGAGTATTTAAGCCGCACTCAGTGACAGGTCTAATAATACCTCGTTTGTTTCGGCTGTTATTTCACATGGTTTCCCTCCACTCGGATATATATAATATTACAAATATTTGAACTATTCGTTAGTCGATTCACTTTGTGTTCTTCGTCTCTTTTGTCTAGACACTTGTCGCAGTCCTTTGCCATCGCTCTTTGTCGCCGGCCAATCTAAACAATTCAATTTTCAACAAATGGTGTAGCCATGGCATGGCACACATGCCCGACCCCCCTCCCCCCTTTGTCCCGACTGAGTCAACAATGGAAAGAATTGCCAACTACTTGAAATGTTGTTATGCCAAGCGAGGAACGCGTCGGGTTTGATATCCTATCACACAAAAGTCTCTCAATCAGTTGACCCGCATGTGGCGATTGAAAAGTTCTCTGTCTAAGTTATAAGTGCCAGGTAATAGCCTGATAAGTGAACCGTACTCGAGCCGGCCAAGCTGTGCCAATGTCCTGGCCAGGTTTAGACGCTATTGTCCTTGTTGCCGACAAAGAAGAGGAGAAAACTATGCACGCTTTATGCAAATGTTATTGACATTCTGCACACACGTTGCGAACCAGGCGAAAATACCCTTTTTACATAATTTGCACTGTCAACGTGGCTCACATATGAATGTGAATATGAATATGAATATGAATAGTGAGTGCAACTGTGAGTGCTTATACAATTTATGAGTGACTCGTGTCCGTGTCGCTGTTGGTGTCTGTAAGTACAATTCAATTTCATATTCACGTGGGCCACGTTAGTCCCCTCTGCCAATTTTAATAATGAAATGTATCTTCGTCTGCTCGTCTGTCTGTTCGTCTGTCTCTCTGTCTCTCTGTCTGTCTCCCTGGCTTACGACAAGGTTATTAATTACACATAGTGCATAACGGTAGCCGTACTTGTTGTAGTACCTCATCCCACCATCGATCAAAATGTTGAAAAATTAATTTAATGAATTCCTTGTGCACCCTACGCCCTTAGCCAGGTGTCAATAACTTGGCTTAACGTGGCTGCCACACAGAGCAAGACATTGACTGCACGTGAATCCACAGGTGGCTACGTGGGTGTGTGTGTTTAGATTTCTTTCTTAAGGTTTTCCAACTGCTTCTTATTGCTTCTCATACTTATTTCCCCCGCTCTTAACGCACTTAAATCGATCTCATTAAGTGCCACTAATTTGTACTCATTGTGCTACTCGAAGCAAGTCCTAGAAAATCGAATCACGGTAATTAACTAATGATACTTTGACTACAAGTTTGCCTGCGCCCTACAAAGGCATCGCTTCAAATGGGTCTGTGGCTTAATTATTGTTTGACTGGGGCATAATCTGGGCAACTTAATTGCTTGTGAATATTCAGCATATGCTTTGACATTCCATAGTTATTATACCTATAGAAATCAATTTGTCGAGTTAATCAAAAATAGAAAGAGTGTTTAAGGCAGAGACTAACCATCTGTGTATTTTAATTTACCTTTTATATTTTTGAATACAAATTCAACACAATAAATTGAGCAGATATGTTTGGAGAAGAATGGAAAACAAAAACAAAGAAAGAGGATAACATTATAAAGGAGAATGTAAAAATTCTGCAGACAATTGCAGCTCTTCAAAATTGAACTTACAGCCATTTAAAAGTTTCAGATTATGCAGCACAATATTATAAAAGAGTTTTATTAATATCACAAACTCAGAACAATCTGTCGTTATCGTTCGATTTATAGTTTAATCGTTGCCGCCACCTGGTTTGGTTTGCCTTACTCACTCACCATCCCCGTTTTTCTCTCTCTCTCTCTCTGACAGCAGTTCAAAGTGTTACCAAAAAACTGTCAGTTGGCTTGTAAAATTGGTTTGCCATGCTGTGCAGCGTATTGGTTTTTCTTTTTTACAGCTACAAATCGATAAGTTAATTAAGCGTGAGCATTTCTCTGGAGTTTTATTAATAGGTTTTGCCTTGGGTCGTGGCAGATGGAAAGGGGGTACGGGGGGTAGAGGATAGCAGGCCAAATGGCCAACAGCAGCCATACTAACAGAGCAGTAACAACTACTCGCTTGGGCTATCATTGGCACTTTCAAACCCGGCAGCAGGTCAATTAGTCAACCCCAAATGTGCCTCGCCAGCTTGGCCAGCTCCCGGTGTGCCTGACTGCGGCACAAGAAGCTACCAGACCGAAGCCAATCAATGTCAATGTGCGCACACTTAAATGTGCCTTAAAGCTGTTGCTTTTGACACATGTTCTCAATCCCTCCCTCCCTCCACCCTTCCTTCCTAATGACCCGCAGCACTCACTTCCTTCCTCAATAAAGCCCAAAATATGCTTTAATATTGTTGGCAACCAGTAACGTTTTGGATTACAGACTTGATTCAATTTCCATCGTCGTACATGCGAGCAAAAGTATGCAACAAGTATGCGACCTGTAGGCCTGTCAGGCAAGTATGCGACTCCTTTGCGGTGTCGCCCATGATTAAGTTCTTGGCATGGCAAGAGAAAAGCGGCTTGTGGCCAAAAATTGTTGTGGTGTCGGCGTACTGACAGCATGTTGGCAGGCAAGCAGGCAGCAAGGTCATCGAGCTTCTTTCCGATTACAAATTACGCATACGCCACGCTTGACTGCAACTGATGACAGGGTCGTACACAGCACACAGCACACAGCAGCAGGTCCCCTTGGCTACATCTAAAATTACCGTTGCAGGCGCTTGCACAAAATTTTCATGTCACACGTGTGTGCAATTGCCACGCCCCCCAACAGGCTGGACAGACAGAGAGAGAGAGGCAGACGATGATGATGCGAGCAAATTTCCATTATAAGCTCAGCCACGTGTGCAGCGCACTTGCATGTTTGTTGACATGCTTAGAACTTGGCATAATAATAAAATGTTGCCAGCAACAGCAGCCCTCCCTCGCCTCCACTCCTCTCACTCCCCTCGCTGCACTCATGCGCCATCAACAATGGCAATTGTCTTGACTTGACACCAGCGAGCCAGGCTAACAGGTTGGCACTGCAGGCCAGAGCCACAGCCAGAGCCCAAGCCAGAGCTCCAGCTTGCGTGTCGCACTTTGCGTGGGCGCCAATGAAAGGTACGCGCAGCCCTTTGAATGCGCTACTGAAATTGCGGCACGTCAGTTGATTCACACGAGAAACTCGCCACATAAATCATTCACGCCATTTATGCCACCTTAAAGTAGAAACTTGGCGGGTAAACTGCTGTAAGTTGTTCAATGTCTGCAAATTATAAAGCTAAAATTGAAAATATGAAGTATTTAAGAAGTTGATAATACAGTTTAAATGGTAACATTGTATTTAGCACATAACGAATAATATATACATATATAGTTTAACTTAAAGAACTTCCGATAATGAGTATGAGTAAAAAAAGGAACTATTTTTATGGAAGATCCGTCGTGAATAGACCAACATAATTTGATTTCGAATCGTTCAATAATACTGACAAAAAGGTGAAATATAATTTGAAATAAATAATAAATAATAAAAATAAAGACAAAAAGTTTAAATATAAATTGAAATAAAAAGACTTTAATCCAATCCCTTCTCTCTTCCGTCAGTTATTGTTTTTCTATTTTACAGTTTCATAAACTATTTCGAGAAGAGTCAAGGAAGAATTAGAACATGCCAAAAAGTAATTAGCTGTGACCTTTACTCACTGCTGTCTACCTAGCCATTATCTACCCGGGAGTATACAAAAAATGCTAAGCTCATAAAGGTTACTTTTCTAACTGACGTATTTCCATTTGTGCTCCATAAAAAACATATTATAGGGCATGCAAACAGTCAAGTTGTATTTTTAAAGTCTGCTTAGTTACAGAGCAGTAAAATAGCAATATGAATTCACACAAATATCACAGACAATCGCACTCAGACCCTTTTCTCTTTCTTCACTCTACCCATAAATCTTCCAAAAGTGCTAATATGCTCTACATTTGACAGCCCACTCGAGAGGCAGAAGGCGACAGACAACTGCAAATGAGCAGTATGAGGAATCGTTGCTGCTCTTCTTCCTGCTGTTGTTGTTGTGCTCTCTGAGTGGGCGTAGCCACCCCGTATGCTCAGATACAATGAGTACGTGGAAACTGTGACAAGAAGCGACCCAAAAAAACAGAACGCGAATGCAGCCATTGCCTGATGAGGATGAATATATAAGTCGGGGGTAATTTCACCCCAGTTGTCATGCCATTTATTTTGACACACTCCCACACTAGAGACTTGACACACACATGCGAGACGAGGGGATTTCGATTTCTAGAGAAAACATTTAAGTTTCCACTCGATTCTTTCGTTCTATCATTTGTTGTTCTACCATTTGACAGCTGTTCGTTTGGCCAATCAACTTGGGTGCCTTCAATTTGCCAACTTGGCTAATCGATCAACTATCGGACAAGTCGATTGCCCAATTAGAGAAAAAATGCATGACTGCAATTGGCTTGAAAAGAGCTAAAGCGCTAAACAAAACAGGGGAATAATGAAAGGCAGCAAAATTAGAACAAGATATAAATAGCACTTGTAATACAACTGAAAAGGGCTGGGAACAGCCAAGGGTGATATATGATCTATTCACGCAATGTTTTTCTGCATTTTTAGCGGGAATTCATAGTTGATTTTCCTAGAAAGTGCTTCATTTTTCCGCTGCTGTTGCCTGTTGGCAGTTAATCGTAGCCAATTAGCTGCATCGTTATCAAAGAACTGCACATATAAATAGTTCGAGCCCACACACATTCACATCCCCACACATACTTATACACACCCACACACATGCATACAAAGAAAGCCACGCCATGGACCATTTGTATAGCGCGTGCAGCATGTTGCTTGGTTACTCAACGATGCGCTCAGTAGCTCTTGTTGTTGTTGCAGCTGCATCTGCAAGGAAAAGACTCTGACTTTCCTTTCACAGTTCCCAGTGCATTGAAAAGCCAAAAAGTAAGCTTCACTAATGGCCCCCAGGACGCAGAGCGAAAGCGCTTTAATGCATGCAGCGGCAGGCGCGATGCCATATGCAGCTTCACTTAAAGGGAACTAGAAGGCGGAGGTGGTTGAGTAGTAGAATCTTTAAGGTGGAGGAACCAAAAAGAAAATATTTGTATAAAAGAGAAAAAATAAAAATAAAAAAAAAAATAAAGAAACACGCCTTTTCCCCCTAATTTTTTTAACACCCCCCCTAAAAATAAAAATTTTTTTTTTGTTTTTTTTTTTTTTTTTTTATAATTTTAACCCAAAACAAAAAAAAAAAATAATAAAACAAAAAAAAAAAAATATTTATTTTTAAAAAAAAAAATATATTTTTTAAAAAAAAAAAAAAAATTATTAAAAAAAAAGAAAATTTTTTTTAACAAACAAAAAAAATATTTTTTTTTTTTTTTTTTTTTTTTTAACAGTGAGTGTGTGAAGTGAACAAATTTTGAAATAGTCATGGCGCGTACTAAGCAAACAGCTCGTAAGTCGACCGGAGGCAAAGCGCCTCGGAAGCAGTTGGCAACTAAGGCTGCACGCAAAAGTGCTCCCGCAACCGGCGGTGTAAAGAAACCCCATCGTTATCGCCCCGGCACTGTTGCTCTGCGTGAGATTCGTCGTTACCAGAAGAGCACAGAGTTGCTTATTCGCAAGTTGCCGTTCCAGCGTTTAGTCCGAGAAATTGCTCAGGACTTTAAGACTGATTTGCGTTTCCAGAGCTCTGCTGTGATGGCACTGCAGGAAGCCAGCGAGGCCTATTTGGTCGGTCTCTTCGAAGACACAAATCTGTGTGCTATCCATGCCAAACGAGTCACAATCATGCCCAAAGACATCCAACTGGCTAGACGCATTCGTGGTGAGCGTGCTTAAATTACCACTAAGCATATAGGAGCATATAGGTGGAAAATATTTTAATTCAGCATAAAAAAAGAAGTTAAAAAAAACATTTTTCTTTTTTTTTCCCCCTTTACCCCCCCCTTTTTTTTTTTTTTTTTTCTTTTTTTTTTTTTTTTTTTTCTTTCCCCCCCTTTTTAAAAAAAAAAAAAAAAAAAAAAAAAAAATAAAAGCTAAAAAATAAAAAAATAATAATAATTTTTTTTAAAAAAAAAAAAAAAAAAAAATTAATTTATTATAAAAAATAACTAAAAATAAAACAAACAAAAAAAAAAAAAAAAAAAAAAAAAAAAAAAAAAAAAAAAAAAAAAAATTTATTTTAAAAAAAAAAAAAAAAAAAAAAAAAAAAAAAAAAAAAAAAAAAAAATTTTGAAAAAAAAATAAAAAAAATAATAATAATAAAAAAATAATTTTAAAAAAAAAAAAAAAAAAAAAAAAAAAAAAAAATATAAAAATGAGTTCGTTGGGAGAAAATATATTTTTTTGAAGGTTGAATATTTTTTTTTTTTATATATAAAATTTTAAAAAAAAAAATGTACTACTTAAAAAATAAAACAAAAATTAAAAACAAAAAAGTTTATATACAAAAAATTAAATTAAAAATTTGCAAATTCCATAAGACTCATTAGAATTGCAATTAAAACTATATTTTCAGTGATGTAAAGATTATTCAGAGGTCTAGTGACGCAAGTTGAATGAAAATATTTATATTAAACTAATAATTTAAATAACACACGAGTGCATACATTGATCAACTATTCGCGGAGGTTTTTAGTGTAATGAAAATTCCATTCAGGTGGAAAATTCCATTTTGGCAAAATTCGATGATAGTTCGCTCAGTTTGAAGGCTTGCAACATATTCCCAAAATTCTGAAGGGGCCTCCGGCCACCCCAATGTTATTTGGCTAAAATATTGCATGCCTGACGTCAGCTTGCGCCTCTGTGGTGAACTAAGTAAGCCATCTCGCCATACAATGCACATAATTAATTGCACACACACCCACATATAGTCACACTCGTAGTGTGATTACCACAGACTGTAATGACAATGTTTGCCCGCTGAATTTGCTTAAGGCCCAAACAGCTGCTCGCTCCGATTTGCCTTTTCAATTTGGCCACGGAAATGGTCAAGCCGGGCAATATCTCTGCAAAATTGGCAGACTGCTTGCGGCAGACTGCCTCAATGCATTGTGCGACCACAATGCAGATGGAAGATTCTATATAAGTAGATGTGGTTTCATATTGTGTCCCACACTACGAAGTTACAGTGCCTTTAATCCGTGACTGCAATCCACTGAAATCGAAGATGAGTTTGCTGAATTTGTTGCAGGAAAATGTACAATTTCCATTTCATGTTTTTTCAATTTTCCTTCCTTTGTGAGTCCTCATGAGCAGATCACATTACAGTACAATTAATTTTTAATGTCTCAGGGCAATTTGTGTGCCATATTGATTGACAGACCCTGCTCCTCGCGCACTCCCACACACAGTTCATATGCATTTTTTAGCGGTCCCCCAAGCGGTTTCCGGGTCAATTGTAACAATTGTTCTGGTGCTGGGGGAGGCAGAGCTTCCCTGGCTAAGGATTTGCGCCACTGTTCCAATTCGTAGAAGTGCTCTATAGGTCAAAGTTGTTTTCTTTGCAGCAATTATTGTAAAAAGGTTACAGGTCGAAAGGCAGGTTACAACTGTTAGGAGACCATGAGAATCCAGTGACATTATCGCATTACGTCAACAGTTTTAATTAACAATTCGCTTATTTGTCTTGTGGGTATACAACAACCTAAATTGACTTTATTTCCCGTAAACCAAATTGACTGAGTTTGTTTTTGCCATTTTCCCTCCTGCTCAACATTATACATTTTATGTGGTATTTATTCGCAGCGTTGAGTGCAACTAAAATGCCATAAATTCAAAATGACAGTTAATACGTTGTAAATGTAAATAAAAGCTTTGGCCCGTTGGCCAATATTCAATGTAATAGCCAAAATGCACAAAATATGTTTTCGTTCTACATTATTTTAATGGCACTTTACTCATGTTACCTTCCCCTCACCTTCTCCTCCTCCTTCTGCACTCCCTATGCCACTTCGTTTTTCTCTTCTCTTTTTTCTCTCTTTTTCTTTTTCTTTATGCCAATATTTTGATGACCACTTTGCGCCATTTTATACGATCCGCAATGACGTTTTTTTCATTTTTAAATAGTCCGTACACGCTTTACACTTGTTTATGGACTGCTCGATTGAAGTCCCTGACGGCTTTGTGGCTCCTGAAGAGGCCCTTGGGCTATAAATGTCAGCATTAAGTACTGTTCGTTGATGGTATCTGAATGGTTGATGCAATTGACTGCCGCGGAGTTGGAAGTGAGCGTTAAATACCTCAGATAGCTAATTATTTTTAGCCTCTTAATGGGCAGATATTATTTAATGTTAAGTGTTTTTGGAAATGCAAAATGTGTGTAGCAGATTGTAAAGGGCACCTATTTTTGCATGAGGTTAATGTGTCCTTATTCGGCTTGGGGTATTTGCAGGCTTTCAGAGTACTAGTGTCAAGTTGCCAAAGCCATATGCTATACAATACTACTAATGCATCTCTTTCACTATTATCTTTAACGTATTTTTGTAACATAAAAAATTGGCATCCATATTTATCCCATCTTATTCTATTTAATTTAATATTTACAATACAGTTCCAACTAATTCAATTGCATTTGTAGTTCTTAGTTAGAGTTACAGACAACAGTTAGTTATAGTCAACATATACATATATGTACATATACATAAATAATTCTTGTTCCTTTCTATGTTTACTAGAAATCATCTGATATTTGTATTATAAAACATAAAAGAAACTCAAGAAATCGTACAATTTCTTAGCTCTTTATTTTACTCAATAAAACTAAATGAACCTGTATTTTCTACACTTATCTTAAAAAATAACGCAAGATTGTTTTCGAAACTTTCTATTTTTAGCCAAGCCAGTCAGGTAATTTGTTCTTCGTGGAGTTTTCCCATACAATCCTGTAACTTGATCTGCCTAATGTGCAGGCAAGCAAATTAACATACATCCCCCGCAGATAAACTAAATGTTGCAACTTTGCACGGCTGTGTCAGAGTGTGTCTGTGTGTCTGTGTGTGTGTGCCCTGAAGCGTAATTCCTTCGAGCAACTTTCAAATAACTACACGTTCTCTCCCTTCTCGAGGACAAGTGCACAAGCAGAAGAAGATGGCAGTTAAACTGCGAGGAGGCTTCTCGTTCCATTAAACGTTATGTAAATAAATGTTGCCTGCTTTTAGGCATTTGTATGCCAGCCATCAGGGGCAGGGGTAAGTGAAAGAGATTTTTGTGGCAGGAGGGGAGAGGGTGAACTTTGTTTGTTTGCTTTCAATCATGCGGGTAACCAGATAAAATGTGCGTAAACTCAAGCAAGCAAGCCGGCAGCGCAAGCTAACGTTAGCTTAGCCAATATTGCGCATACGCTGTGTGGGCCGTGGCATAATTACAATTGCTATTGAAATTAATGCAATTCAGTTGCGGGTTGAGTCTCGGGGCACAATTAATATGCACGCTCGTTATAACATTAATGTGAGCATTGTCCAGTTTCGTTCTCGGCCAAATCCTTGTTAAGTGCTCGGCAAATGCTGTTGAAATTGCTGCGAGGGTCGCTCACACTGATTTATGTAACATTTTTTGAGACGTCTGTCTAAATAAAGCGCCCTGACAGAGAGGAAGCAGAAGAAGAGGGAGAGTGGGAGAGCAGCCCAGCTACGCTTGATTTATGTTTTCGGTATTCTCTTTCACGCCAGCTGGGATATTATATATGTATTCTGAATAAAAACTGTGCCAAATAAAAGGAAGATTGTGCTCGCCATAAAGGAAAATAAACAGTGGAATTATGTGTAATTAGATGGCTTAAAATCATTGAGCACACTTGCCTGTTATAATCGAATTACAATAAAATGGAAAATTTTAATTAATCGAAATCGCATTGCCGTATGAAATGTAAACGAAGCGTGCCAGACGAATTGTACACAAAATGAAGCATTGAAAATTCAATCAGAATCAATGCAGTCTTGCTTAAAGTCTCGAGTTACTTTGATTATTTTTGTTTTTCTGCTCGACTTTAAATAAATATTGTAATTGGCAAAACCTTTAACTGCGTTTTATTTTGTTAATTGCTACAAGGCTTTCACTTTAACGCTTCATGGCGTCCCCCCTGGCAAGGCCTAATGAGCCGCTCAATCAGGCACGGCCTAAATTATGCGATGCCAAATATTTGCTCGAGCTTAATTTAAAATTTTCGAATACGAAACGCCTCAGGAAATAAAGCAAATTACCGTTAAAACCCTTTAAGAAATAATGAAATGCATTAAGAACAGAGAGGTAAGAAAGAAAAGAGAGAGGCAGAGAGAGAGAGAGGGAGACAGAGTGAGCATGTAATTAATTTTGTCTAAAGACAGAAAGCGAAATTCGTTTAGCATGCCCCGTGGCAGGTTCTGTGCCTAAGCGCATGCAATACTTTTTGCAGCCGATTGAGCACTAAATGAATTTTAAGTTTACCCACACACACACAAACACTCACACGCATGTAAGTTCGCTAATTGAGTTAGTCTATTATCTGAGACCGCAACGCTGCTTGTGTGTTTTGAAATAATTAAAGTGAAATAAAGAAGAAACAAGAAAATAAGAGGAACGAGAATGTTGTGATAAGCTAAACTATCGCACTCACGCGTTATCTCTAGTACGAGTATCTTCCCACTTACCTTACTAGCGCAGAACATAAGCCTTATTAATATCTAAAAATACATATTTATAACGATGCTATAATCAGCAGTTGAGTGGCTAGTGGGGGTGAGCTGCACTTGTGTGTGGGAACACGTAATAAAAGCGCCTTATCTGTTCATTGCACTCAGATTATTCACATCGGATTAGATATACGCTACGAGTCGCGTAAATAGTACGATTATGCATACAGACCAAGTGTGTTTGTGCTATGAATGAGCTTTGTAATCGATTGTTATTAAATTTATTGGCCATATTCCTTCTTGGCTTATCAATTAATTGCCCTTATTTCTGTGGCCCCAGCGTGATTCGCCTTTATGGACTTTCAGCACGTGATTCAGCGCATAGAGGACTCATAATTGAATGCGACAAGCGAGTCAAATGAATGCTGCAATCTGTTATGAATACTCGTTTATATAAATGAAGTTTACTGTCAGGAGTTTTCGTTGCTGGACCTCAACTAGTCAAGTTGTTAATTTGTTGTTAATTAAATAAGTTGATTGGTGAATGGGGAGTAATCATATAATAAATAAAGTAAGGAAAGGGAGTTTAGTATTAGATTAAGAAGATAATTAAAATAAAAATTTATCAGCCAACTGCAATTTATATTAATTTAATTAATTTACAGTTTTCTTATATTGTACAAATAAAATAAATACATTTAAAAATAATGAAAATAAGTGAGAACTCCCCTCACACTAGCCCACAAGCAAACCTAGCTAGTTTTCATTCATGGTGTTGAATTAAAACTGAACAGCAAGCAGACAGTTTTAATTAGTTTATCGACAGTCTTTGCGGATTAGCCTTTGTAAGAATTGCCTTGATTGATGATCTTCTTGTCCGTTTAGATCAAAAAGTACTCCCTACATATTTGTACTATGATCATTAAAGCTATGTGTGTGCTTGCTATTTATAAAGAGATGGTCTAAGAAAGTTTTCTATACCTTACTTATTTGTATAAAGAATAACTTAAGATTTAAACCCGAAGACATAACTGCGAGATACAAATGAGTTATTCCCTTATTTACCTATTAAATATGATTGCTTTTAGCTGCAATCTGAGTGAAATATGATCCACGTGCTCCACGCAATGTCAACAATTGTCTCATATGCATAATCCTTGAGTTATCGCTATTGCCACGCTATCCCTGGCAAGGTTGTGGCATTGTGCACTTGTTGGTTACCTTCTACGGGATATGCACACGCACACACACACATACTCGCACACACACACACACCATGTCAGTGTGCCCCATCCATATCAATTGGTATTTGTTTTGACAATAACATTCAATAACGGAATTTACACGATTCTGATTTGGATTTGGATTTGGAATTCGAAAAGAGGAAAAGAGATAAAAAACACACGATGTGGAAATAGTCGATTTTTTGTAGCAGATTTGATTGGTATTTGATGTCAATATTCCGCATTGTTTTATTTCGTTTCAATTGCAGCTTAAAAATGCCAACAAAGGAATGCAAGATACGCCCCCGCCCCGCCCCGCCACGCTCCACATATGATGAATGATGATGATGTTTGGTCAGCGCCATGACCCATCAATAACACTCAAGTTGCGGGCACCTGCAGCGGGCCAAGCAAGTGTTGCATATGGATATCAGCGTCAAGTAGTGACCCCAAAACCCACTGGGCAGCTCAGCTGACGACAGACAGGCTGCTCGTGACAACAGTTCCTCGACTGTTGTTGTTCCTGGCCACTCCTGACGGTGTCTCACTTGGTGCCTCCACCTCGCTGTGTGCTCCGTGTGGTTTATATTAAAAAATACCAATGCGCCTGATTGATTTACGAGTTGTTCGCCTGGCCGCACCCATTGCATGTGGTATGTGTGGCAGAGTGCATGCCTTGCGGCTCTGCCACATCCAAAGTGGCCAGCGAAGCGCTGCTTGTCTCTGACCAACCTTCTGCCCCCCTCCCCGTGCCCTGTCCTTCTCTCACCTGTTTGGCTTGCAACTTCTGATTTTGCGTGTGACGTGGTCACAGTGCAATGCAGGTTCAACAGGGCGTATACTGGATCACTTCATGTTCAGCTCGACACACACACACACACATGTTCACATAACTTAGTTTCGCTCGACGAATGTGCGATAAATTCTCACTTGAAGCATAAGCAAAATCAGCTTCAATTGCAAGTCGCATTTTCTTCTGAGCATTTTCCCTTAAACCTGTGAAAAGTTTTTAATTTTCCAGCGTTCTCTTTATGCGTTTTCCGACTATTTATTACACCTTCCGCTTTCGCTTCTGCTTTTGCATTTTGTGCGTTTGCCTAGCGCGTTTCTCCCATTGTTTTGGCCGCTTTCCGCCTTGCTAATGAGCCTGGCACTAAGCACATAATTATTTAATGACACCCCTTTCCACCCACCCGCCACACTACACTACACAAATGTGACGTCTTTAAGCGCAGCGCACAAGCTGCAAATTTATGCGCCGTGCGCAATATTTGAATTTTTCAAGTAATGCCATGACGAGGGGAGCGGTGGCAAGTCAAATGCTCCCAACGGACTGGAAAGGCTTGTGTGCTATTCAGTCTCCTCTTTCCTTCAGTGTCTTTAGGCAAGCCAGACAGACAGACAGACGGACAGCACAATGGCAACGACAAATGTAATTGGCAGCAGGTAAATGTCGCAAACAAATTGGCCGGCGTCGCAGAAGTTTCATGAGGCGTTGAAAATGAAATTTCATTAGCTAATTAATTGGCCGGTTTGCATTGTTAACACTTCGTGAAGTTGAAGAAGTCCTTAAGCTTCCGCAAATTGATTTAAAAGGATTGATAAGGCAATTCACAAGGCAAAGCTCGCTCTTCTCATTTATTTCAATTATTCAGCAGATCCTTTGACATTCGACTTGGTCAAGGCTGGGGTTCTGAATCTATTTGAAATTGTTTTGCATCAAAACTAATTAGGATTTTTATGAGTTCGAAAATTTCTTGCTAATTTATATTTCATTAAAAGGAAGAAAATATAAATAAACGGAAAGTCGCCGCAAATTTCTTTTCGATTTATTATTCATTTATTTTTATATATATTCAATTCGTATAGCAAAACAGGCGACAATCCTTTGAGTGCGTATAAATATTTATGAAATTTCACCTAGACGATTTCTGCACTCTATTTGCGAATTCCTGCGAACACTCTTCCTCTCTCTTCCTCCATCTCTCCCTCTCTCTAGGCACATCTCCCAGTTTAGGCTAACACAGCTAATAAATCCCCATTTGGATGGGCGTGTGGGGCTCATAAAGAGCAATACAATGGCGTGTCATCAATTTTTGGCGCACGGCCCACGTTGCGTATTCGCGGCACACACTGTCTGAGGTTGCGTATACGCCCCAGCACACAACTGTCTGCATTCTACAAAAGGTCATTACGTATAGCGGTAATTGTGCTTTTGAACTCCTGCTGTCATCTCTGTTCTTGTTGTTGTTTTTAATGTGCACGCGATAAAGCGCGAGTGGTACGCGTGACACGCAAAACACGACAACAGGGCAACCCGGGGGAATGCAATGAGCTGATAGCAGAGAGTCGAGAGCAGCGAGTAGAGTGGAGACAACGGGACTTTAGTTGCCATCCACTCGAGGCGAGTGTGGACTGGAGTTCGTCAGGCAGATTTAATGTTCGTGGACTGGACCACGTTGTAGTAATTAAATAGTTAAGCAATTTGCAGGAGATTATATATCTTAACGCATGGCCCGAAGAGGAAGGGAAAGAAGAGGGCAAGAGGCGGATCTCTTGTCAAGTCAATTGGCCATCACAAACCAAAATCCACTTGACATCAACTTTTGCTGGGCGCATAATGACAAGTTGCGAGCCAGAGCCAAGCTACGGCATGAATGGATTCACGGGATGCTTCGTGTCTTGTTTGTTTAGCCAACAACAACAACAACAAAGAGCTTAAGTGGGTGGGTGAGCGAGAGAAGCGAAAAAATCAGAAAATTACATGACCAAAGTGGTTAATTCTCGGCAATTGGGTGCGTGCCCGCCTGCGGAGCGCTCTAAGCCAATTTGTCTTGTATTGTGCAGTTAATAAATAGTTGAGATATGGCGACTTCGAGCCAAGGCGGGCCGAGGGGGCTGTGCCTGACTGGATGATGAAGTGCATTAGGCGGGTATTGAACAAGGAGACAAAGAGATTCGCTAGTTAACTTGTTGCAGCTAATTCAAGCGCAATATTTGTCGAGCTATTCTTGGATAGACTTGAGGACTCTATAATGAATGAATATGCAGATAATAGGCAGCAACTCTCCTATAAAACTTGTGCAATATGTTAATTTCACAATGAAAAGCTTAAGAAATTGTCTTTATCTTATGTCAAGTTTAAACTTGTAGAGAGACTGCAAGATATGTACGTATATATCACATATATAGACTTCTTCATTTACCTCAAACCTTTTGTCAACTTTATTCAACAGAAATGTAAAACATATATCCTTATCATAAGTAATCTTCAGACTTAATAAATATACCAAGAAATTATAAGCGAATATTTCTTCCTTAATCCCATCTTACTCCTTTCCCAGTTAAGTACAATTTGTTTTGCAAATTTTCCTGACAGTTAGCTTAAGTTTTCATGTTTACAAACATACAAATCAACTGTAATATATACGATCTCATGGCTAGTTCTTTCCCTTATACTCACCTTCTAATTACTTTCTTAGTTTCAACCCAGCTAAGCCGCAACTAGCTATGCAAATTGATGACCCGGCAAATGCTGGTTTTGTTTGCACAACCTGCTCAATGCTCGATTATTACATACTGTCCACACATTGTCTTCCTCGTGTGGGTCATTCATCACATCCATCAGCACATAATAATCCAATCTAAAGCGTTTAATTAAATTTACTCAGAACATTTGCATAGCTAAGCTGAGCTTTCGCATCTGTCATGTGTATTCCATCAATTTTAATAATTCACTTTAATTAATGGACTCGTATGAGTTGTCCCTGCTTGCTTGTCTCCTTGTTGAGGAAGCAACACGTCGTGCTGCCACTTGGTCGGGGAATTTATGAGGTAAAGACTCCAACTTCTGTGAGCTCCTTGGCTGGCTTCTTCTCTGCTAGCTCCTTTTTGCTACTGTCAACTGGGTAGACAACACATCACACCTGAGCAAATTTGTCTGTGTGAGGAAGGGGAAGCTCTCGAGCTATGGCTGGTCGTATTTCAACCCAGCTCAGACAGGTAAAAGTGTCACCTGTTGATTGTTTGTTGTAGCTGTCGACTGTGCATATTTTAATGCCTCAGGTTTGTTTTCCAAAATAACAGACAAATAACAACACACAAAATGATATTATACGGTCTACAGTTGGCTTCGTCGATGGGCTCCCACTTTGAGTTGGGTTTGATATTGGGAATCATCTCTCTATTGTCTGCGTTTCTTTCTCACTTTTGTATTGCCAATTAGAGTTGTCTGTGAATTTACGCCAACCTGAACATGTTTTAATTAGAGCAATAACAGGACGTAGCACAACAGCAAAAACTACTTCCGCCGGCACGTGTAATTCACTTGTTTCTTTCTTTAAGATGCTCCCACATATTCTCTCTCTCCCTCTCTCTCGCATTGTCTTGTTCTGCTCTTTGTCCCTTTTCTGTCAGTTTAATTTGGTGGAAAATTGCAACAGGCAGCTAATTAAGCTTTAGACAAGATAAATTATCTGACCAACAGGTCAGGTGAAGCTGCCTATTGCTGCGCCACGCCCCTCCCGCCTATATTTGGATGCGTGGAGTAGACGGGGAAGGAACGCCTTCGATTGTGTCTAGGTTTTTATTGTGGCGATTTGCCTTCCTTTTTTTTGCTTGACTCCCACTGTATATGTGTGTGTGAGTGTGTGTGTGTACCCCAATTTTGTGGCATTGACATTCGCCGGAAGCCAAGGAAAAACATTTTCCGTCGGCTTCTTGTCGCCACGTCTAGCTATTGTGGACCACACTTTGGATTCGGGTCAATTTCTGTTTGTTCGTCAATTCAAATCAATATTGCGCATACGCCGCGTCACACGCGACTGGGAATAGTAAAGTGCGCGACAGTTAATTAATTGTTAACAGGCAATTTTTGAAATATTCACAGTTCAGAGAGCCTAATTTTTACTGTTTCTTCAGTGACAAACTGAACTCGTTCAGTGTGTGCACACCTAATTAATATTGCATACAATTTGCAGCCGTTAAATTGATAATTATGTTTAAAATGTTGCCAAAAATGCTACAAACCACAAATAAATTTTGGGAATGTGTCAAATTGACTTTACCTTTGTTTAGTTTAAAATTAATTCAATTTGCGTTTTACGGCTCGCTTGAGCGCAGTTCATAAATTATTTGTGACAATCGCTAAGCCCGGAAATATGTGGCCGAATGCGGTGTGTGACAAAAGATGACAGGATGCAGGTATAATAATTGGTTATATATGACCATGGGTAGGTAGAATAGACCAGCTCTAGCTGTGAATTGCCCCTGATCTCTGACGTCAAGTTCACTTTTAACACGACTCTATAAATAGTTGGTTATTTTAGGACCATTCTAGCACGCCCACTCCGCCCTTTTAATTATTTAAAAACTGCAAACAACTGCAAATACTGGCAACTTTAGTCGCCTCAACTAGGACACTGGAAGACACTGAAACCATTTTGCATACGAAATGTTATTTCATGCCCTTCGAAGCAGACTTGTTACTAACTTGGCAATGACAACATGAACCTGACTATAAAATGAACTGTGGTCAGTTAGCACTTTCCCGAAATGTTCTCGGGGTTAGACCACAACACAGGACATCTTTTCATTGGATTGTTGGTTACTGCTGTTGTTAACTCGACAGAAATCAAGAGCCAAAACCATTTGACAAATTTCTGTCCAGAAACATAAAACTTCCAATTGAAGTATAAAATAAAATGGCTAAGAATTTGTATTAAAACATTAATGTTTGAGACATCGACGATCAATGTAAAACCACAACAGTTGTCTGTTAAAGCCAACTCTGTTAGTTCTAATCGAAAGAGCACCACATTAAATATCGATAACGTTACAATTAACGTTTTAAATCTTACGTGAATAAAATGAATTAAAAAGTTTGTTTAAAACATTACTGTTCAAATTTAATTATGACATTTTTAATTTTTTTGGTGTCGTATTTCAATTATAACGTTAATTTTAGAGACATTGGCGATCAATGTAAAACCACAACAGTTGCATGTTAAGTGCAAAGCAAACTCTGTAAGTTCTAATCGAAAACAATCACAAGCCATTTAAGATATCGAATATTATTTCAATTATTTCAGGAATGATTTTCGCACGTAAAGTTGTCTTTTTTAAGAAGTACTACTTTCTGCATTTAAGTTAGAGTGCAGAAATCTCTTAAGCGTATTTTGTGTGAGTCCTCTGTGCAACAAAATGCGGCAACAACAGTGCAATTGTGTTCTTTCAATAAACAACTAATTAAATTGTTTACAACTCGAGACTCACGTATTGTCGACATTCTCTTGTTGCGCAATGCAATTGTCGGCTGATTTATTTTTGCACATATATCTGATTGATTACATTAAAATGAGCTTAAAATGAATTTACGAGAATCAGACTCAGCGAAGCTTACACTATAAATTAATTGGCATTCAGGTTGCAACTATGTAAATGTAATCGCAGGATTCCCCTCCGATGGTCTTTATTGTCTTCGGGATATATCACATATTTTATGCTAATTTTTCATTTTAAACCGCACACTCTGACAACCTGCTGCCATTGATAAGTTGTAATCAGCTAGTGTGAAGTGTGTGTGCGTGGTTACCCCGCGCGCCCCTCTACCAATGTGTGTGTGTGCCTGCGTAGGCGTGTCAGGAAACGTGTTCTGCAAATTACTTTGCACTGTCTTGTCATTTCATCTGGCAGATGTTTCCGTTTTATATTAGCCTCTTCCTTATTATAAGGCAACTACAAAAATGAGACAAGTGTTGGGTGTAGGCACTGACACGCCCACATTGTTATCGAGTGACACAAATCTTGATTCAAGTGCCTCCTGCTGCTACAAATTATGTAAATCGCAACGTTATCTTTGGCCTACAATTTGTTCTCACTACAGTGCGTAGTTTTATTATCGTCAGATTGATACCATAACATTTTTAAAAATATATTCTGGTTATCAATCGAGAAAATATAGAACAACATTTCTGAAAGTAATCAGAACAGTTTTCAGTTGCAATTTGAAGGTAATTAGTAATGTAAATACTAGTATTTCAAAGACTTTGTTTTACTTTAGAATAGCTGTATTACAAATGAAAATCTCAGAAAATAAATAATATTAATATTTAAATACCCATTTTCCGGATTGCTTAACTAAATTAATAGTGTTTTTAGTCAAAGAAAATACTTTATTTCCAAGTGCTTCATTATTATATTGTTTTCATATAAATCTAGATATATAATATTTTAAGCTGCATTACTATGCTAAACCAGTCTTAACTTCATGCAGACTGTTATCATAAGTTAGCATAGCTCTCAATTTGTATTACAAATAGCAAACTTGAGCTGCAATGCAAGCGTTTAACAGTAGCTTAACAATTTCAAATTCTTTCTAATTACACTCTAATTTCACTGCTAGTTTAATCTACCCTTTCTCTCTAATCTGTTTTTATCTTTCTTACAGGCTTCATACATCGTGTTTCTAATGTCTCTTTGTTTAAAGGAACTAATTGGCTTAAAACACATATCACCCTTAACAAACAGGCGACTTTCTTTTGTTTTCTCTACATATCGCTGTCTTTAAGTAACCCAACTGTAGCTTAATATTTGAGAAGCACTCAGGAGCATGAGAGCGTTCGATTGAAGGGTTCTTGTGCGCGAATACACAGCGGGAAAAATGAATTGATTGACAATTATTGATATTTCATGAGCTCGGCCTATAAAAAAGTCGCTGATGGAAGTTTGATGTGGACGCTTGACAAGACGGAAGACAAATTTCAAGACTTACTCGCGTCAATTGTTTTGTGATTACTTGGCTAATTTTGTGCCAACAGCGACAAACATATTTAAAATAAAGCCTGAAGCAAAGCTTATTCAATTAAAGTGATCCAGTATAAAAACAGAACACAAATGTAATGTTATTTAATTTTGAAATACATATCAAAATTAGACAAATGTTAAAGGATCAAGAGTTAAAAAAAACCTGCATTCATAAGCTCAATATTCACAATTCAATTTTTGTTTTTAGACAATATATTTAACTCAATTTATTGACTTACAATTTAATACGAAAATATTTTTGAAAAAATACCAAATTTATAAAGGAAAATAACAAGGAAATAAACTCACCTGTAGCAACGAGGGCGACAATTAAATTAAGTTGAAATTTGATTTACGCACGTTTACCGTTTAATCGCACAATATGGCGAGTTGATTTAACTGTTCAACTTCTTATCAACACGAAAACAGCCAAAACAGCAAACTGAAACTGATTTTTGCTCGGCGTTTGTTTTACTTTATGTTGAATATGAAAAAACCACTGGAAAACTCGCATAAAAAGTACTTCGAAAACTTTTCCAATTAGATACTGCACAAAAGGACACAGAAGCAAACGTGATGTTGTTCTTTCTTGTTCAATCTTTCTCACACAATTCTACAACTCCGAAACTGATTCGAGTGAACTTTTGCGATCGAAGGAGATCACAAAAAAGAGTGATTTGAAGAGTGATTTTGGCTGAATGTTGCTCCTTTTTGTTGTTGGTCTTCAAGTGATTTTGGCTACTCTGCTGCTTGGCTGGGCTTGGTTTGGTTTCTGTCGACGCGCACGAAACGAATGCAACGCTGACAACGCTGCCGACGAGTTTTATAGAGAACCGAAGCCGAACGCTGTCTCACCTCCGCCCACCGCCCACCGTCTCTGCCTCTGCCACTGCCAGCAGCGGCGAGTTTCAACTTCAACTGGTTGCTCCTGTTGCGCTTTCAATGAAAGCTTCAACCGGCATTCGGTTGTGGTTTGTGTCTTGGCTAACACTGTGCAAAACTTTCTTAGCACCCACGCGGCTTCAGCATTTGCTACTGTTGCGCCTGCTGTGACGTCAGTGCGACGAGGTCGAGTTGATTTAAAGCTGTGCTAGCTGCCTGCCATTCGCTGGCATTTGATTTTCCCATTTATTGTTGTTGTTGTTGTTGCTTCTTCACCTACGCACGCTCGGTCGCAGGCTTGCTTGGTAGGCGGCGCTTAATATTCGGGCACCTTCAGATGGTGCCGAACCACAAAAGGGGAGGGTTGAAAGACAATGAAATCAGAAAAATTATTTGAGGGACATTACAGCTTGCCCTGTACCCCCAACTGGGTCACTATTTTTGCGCAAAATTGTCTAATATTTGTATGTATGTATATAAATAACTGGTACCCTCATCACCGCTTATCCTCCTTCCCTCTCTTGTAAAGTCAACAAGTCAGCGAGCACTTTGCATGGCATCTACGCAACCAGCTCCGGTTTCATTGTGCAGCTGCATTTACATTTCCCATTTCCCACTTGACGTTTTACTAAATCGCTTAAAATGTAAGATAATCCCTTTTTTATAAATACTCATAGCACAGATTGGCCGCAGGGTCATTAGACATATTTCAATTTATAATACACAAATATATCATAGACATCACAGACAAGAGGTAAACTTAGCGGTTTGTAGCTATAACATATACATTTAAGTATATTTGGTAAATAATAAATAAAATGGAACGCTGAAAGTCTGAGTATATAAATTGTACATAGCTATATTTATACAAAATGAATATTTGTTGCATAGTAATAAATTATATATGCATACACCAAAAATCTATTCCTTTTTGTCAATAAAATTATGATCACAAAGTAATTTCAAAGTGTTTCTATGGCTATCAGAATCGCCCCTACTAATCTCCTAGATCCTAAAATATGTTGATATGATGATGATAATGATGATGATGAGTATGATGATGATGATGATGATGATGATAATGCGCTATTTACATGCAAATGTCCTCCTTACCTTCTTCCTTCTTTCTTAGTTGATGAACTTTTATGCTAGTAAATATAGCCAGATCGTTGTAACTTGGACATTGATACATATGTATATTTCTATATAATGCTTGAAAATTAATCATGTAACTTTAAATTATGTTACTTAATTTAAAATTTGCAATATTTAATGCGATAACTTATTAAAAAAAAACAGTTTTTGACAGGAAATGCTGACAAAATTTGAAAGAAATCGTAAACAAAGTAAGCTTCCGAGCAGTTGCAATGTTGTCGGTCATTAACGTGAATGCTCTTTGATCAGATACATTCGGGACATAAATGGGATTCTGTCTTCGAAAACTAATTTCAGCTGGCCTAAAAAATAAGGTGTATTTCTTTTGGAAGACCAGCAGTTTATTTTTTATTTTCAATTCAAACTTTGTTCATCATTTCATAGTTTTTAAAGTGTAAAGTTCGCCCTGAAAAAGGTTCCAAACTTGTTACTGTTGTTTTTCAAATTCTCTCACTCTTTAAAACGGACCTTTTTTGAAAAACGTTCAAGAGTTTGTCAGAGAGGGCGGGGTGGTGAAAATTCGCTTCTAACAGCATTCGGAATCAGCGTGAAGGGTTTGAGTATTGGCTAAGTAAGTTGTTGGAATCAACATACACTAGTGGCAAAAAATATTGTATCTACTGCGTTGCTCTAAATGTAGCCAAGTTGAAGTTCAAATAACTAATTAAAATATAAAAATAAAATGAACAGACGCATTATTGTTGTGTTCTCCGCTATTTATTCTCTTTTACTCAAACAATCAGTGTTTGTTTAACTTTGTTTATAAAATGTCTACATTTGGTTGCACAGAGAACTGAGGATACATACAAAATACGCTTAAGAGATTGCAGACACTCTAACAAAAATTAGAGTGTCTGTCATCTCTTAAGCGTATTTTGTATGTATCCTCAGTCCTCTGTGCAACCAAATGTGGCATCAACAGTGTCCTTTCAATAAGCATCTAATTAAATTGCTTACAACTCGAGATTCACGTGTTGTCAACATTCTCTTGTTACGCAATGCAATTGTCGGCTGATTTATTTTTATTTTTAATCAGATATATGTTATCTGATTGATTACATTAAAATAAGCTTAATATATATTTACAAGAATAAGTCAGTGAAGCTTACACTGTAAATTAATTGGCATTCAGGTTGCAACTATGTAAATGTAATCGCAGGATTCCCCTCCGATGGTCTTTATTGTCTTCGGGACATAGCGCATATTTTATGCTAATTTTTCATTTTAAACCGCACTTTCTGACAACCTGCTGCCATTCATAAGTTGTAATCAGCTAGTGTGAAGTGTGTGTGCTTACACCCCGCCCCGCTACCAGTGTGTGTGTGTGCGTTCGTAGGCGGAATCTGTGTCAAGGGTTGTGGTATTGGCTAAGTAAGTTGTTCGAAACAAAATAAACTAGTGGCACGAAATATTTTATCCACTGTTTTGCTCTATATGTAACTGAGTTGACGGAGTTCATTTGTGCGATATTAGAATCCAAATAAAAAAAAGTAATTAAATAATTAAAATAAAGTGAGCCGACGCATTATTGTTTTGCTTCCCGGTATTTATTCTTTTTTACTCAAACAATCGGCGTTCGTTCTAAGTAAGTTGTTCGAAACAAAATAAACTAGTGGCACGAAATATTTTATCCACTGCTTTGCTCTATATGTAACTGAGTTGACGGAGTTGATTTTGCGATATCAGAATCCAAATACAAAAAAGTAATTAAATAATTAAAATAAAGTGAGCCGACGCATTATTGTTTTGCTTCCCGGTATTTATTCTTTTTTACTCAAACAATCGGCGTTCGTTAAACTTGTTTGTTTATAAACTGTCTGTTGTTATTCTTGGAGTAGTTGTTATTATAACATTCGCCTTTTGAAATAAAATAAATTTGTTGTCATTCTGTATCAGGCAGAAGAAAGCATAGCAGACCCACGAAATATGTACCATATATATTCTTTATCAGGATCACTAGCCGAGTCGATTAAGCCATGTCCGTCTCTCTGTCTGTCCTTTTATTTGAGGTCACTGATCTCTGTTATTATTCGTTTTCTAAGCAGTTCAAGTTTTAATATTTTAAACCGCGCCCACGTACGAAATATTTTCAGAGAAGTTTGTTATAACTTTTTGGAGAAGGGTGTTATACTGTCGGGCGCGTCCGACTGTTGCGCTCTTCTGGTTATACATAACCTTATACAAGGCAAAGTTAGCTGTGGTATTTTCCCCTTATTTTATATTGTACAGCAAATTATTACCTGCCCTTTTATGTTCGGACTACAATAATGTATTGTTTCTAACACAAACTGTATACCTTTTTAATCAGTATTGTTTATCTAGAAATTAAACTAGCTTTCCTCGAAACACCTGTATTTTACTTTTCTTTAATCAATCTGCATAGTGCATTGGGTGGGGAGTAGACTTCGTTTTAGCATTGGACCACTTGATTATACATTGTAGCTTGTTTTTTTACTTTGATATCATATGACAATGTAAGCTAGTCATATGATATCATTTGGGACTATATAAGGGCTAATGCATTTGCTGCAAATATTCATTAATTCTAAAATAATGAAGACTGTGCAGTGCCCTTTGCTATTAGCTTTTGCTTGCAAGCTCTTTGCCCTCTGCTCGGCATACAGAATAATCCCCATTACTAACGATGGTAAAGTTGAATTGTAAATAAAAACAAAGATTAATACTTTATTACTTAGGCATACCTGATAACACAAATATCGATGTAAGTCCTTTTGTGAGGATCGAAAAGGGATTATATTATATCGAAACCGAATTGCAAACCAATTGGTTTGACGCCAACGACCGCTGTCATCAGTTGGATGCCGAGTTGATCTCATTCGAAACTCTGGAAGAATGGAACTCAATCAACAACTACTTGAGGAATAATTCAATTGAGGAGAATTACTGGACTTCGGGCAATAACTTGGCTAATCAGCATACACACATCTGGCTATCAAATGGCCTTCCAATAACCCTGCTTGACATATGGTATCCTGGAGAACCAAACAACAAGGGAGGCAACGAACGTTGTGATGAACTGGGATACTCAAGAAGGGGGGATTCCAGCGAAAAGCGAGCACTTAATGATAAGCAGTGCTCTACTGCTCGACGCTACATTTGTGAAGCACGCGCTGCGATTACTGCCTCATTTGTTATTTGGTAAAAATGAAAGCAGTTTGGCCTGAATGTTTCTGTAGTACTATATTCCCACTTCAATACATACTATATGCAAAAATCCTTACATGCACACAATTTTGTTAAGAGAATACCTAGTCCTATTATTCATAAATAACAAATTGATATTTCGTATTTATTATGCAAATATTGCGGAATTTATTTATTTAATAATACAATTTCATAGTTAGTTATTAATTTGCTTAACTTTCGTAGTTTAACGCACATTGCTGGGCTGTATGTACCATTCATTTGAAACGAACTTAGCTTAGAGAACTTAAGTTAAGGACAAAAATATATTACACTAAAGTTACAATTAAATTACAACTAAATAACCGTAAATATTGTATGGATATAATATTAAACACTTCTCATCAAATAATATACATATATTAATAAAAACGTAATGCTTAGGAGAGTCGAATGCCCATTGCTCATTTCAGTTTCTCATTTTTCACAATAATACGATAAATTTTCGCTATGCCAATTTCAGTAAGTTATGTTGTTGTTCCTTTTGTTTCTTTAAGTTGTATTGCACATTACGCTAAATAAATTTACCTAAATATACATATATTTATGTTGAATTACTCTTGATACGTTTTTTCTTGCGTTTAGTTGCTAAATCACTGGATTTTTTCTATGCGTTTTCAAAAATTGCATTTCATTTGTGGCCCTTAAGCAAAAAATTACAAAATCATTTCATCGAAATATCAGTAATCGTTAACATCAATCGAAGCCAAGTAGTAAGTAGAGTATGTAGTAAGGAATTCAACTTGCAATGCCAGCCCGTGCTTTCTATATATTTAGTATATAGACTAAGTTCTCAGTTATCAGTTATTGTTGCTTAAATGCTATGCCTAAATACAGTATACATATGGTATATGTTATGTATATATATAAATGTGATATTCGATTTTTACGCGCTACACAAAATTCGCCAATTACTAAAATTATGCATTTATCGTAATCATATATTGTATATGTATATATGTATGTTAGTATATCGTATGTGGTATATCATTAACTATTGCTCAGTAAGTGTGTCTTGCGTGTTTAGCAAAAAAGTGTGCCAGCTATATAAATCGACTGATCAGTTAGTTAATGCTTTTCTTTTATCTAAAACTTTTCTTTTTGCTCGCTCAACACGACGATATCACAACAAAATGTACCAAGTAGAAGAATTAGTTATCGTTATCAGTTATCGTCGGCCATTCACAATTCACGTAAACGGCGATGGCAGCACAATAGGATCAAAGGACTGCTGCATCATTGTGAAATTGCTAAAGTCACGAATGCGACGATATCCCCACATATCCATCGCCTCCTCGCACACATCCTGGATCTGCTTGATCTAGAGAGGGAGATTGGAATTAGTTTACAATCTTTTTGGAATACTACACAAGCACTCACCTCGTCCGGCTTGAGATCTTGCTTCCAATGGAAGGGCGCCGATCTGGAATCACGATATGTGGAGCTGACGCCGCCAATGTTCTCCTTTGTATGCGTATCCAGAAACTCCTCCACAGCCGGATCAAAGGGTAGGCCATAGAATTGCAATATGTCCTGGGTGACATCATAGGGATTCAGAGAGAGATCCTCATAACGCAGTGTTCTATAAACGTTGAATATAAACTATATATATCGATCTATATTTGATTTCATTTCATAACTCACCTGAAACGTCCCGGATACAATTTGAGCAACTGCTCGGCTGTCTTGTAATCATCCACAAGATCCTGACAGACCAGAGATGGATCCTCGCAATCCTCATTGCCGCCGCACCAAACACGATGGCGACGCGACTGCATCGTTCCACGTGGATCCCGCACCAGGAGCATAATCTGTACATTGGAAAGACTGTAATGAGGCGAGTAAGATTGATGTGATTAGTATCATAATGTTTTGCTGGCGTAATACTTGTGCATCGGGCGTGAAGTTCGCTGTGCCATAACAATGGATGAGCTCACTTCAAAATGGCATTCAATTACCCGAATACAAAACTAAAAATAAAATGAAAAACTTCACTTGCAGTTGCCATGATAAATAATAGTTTCATTAATTGGCATTTTGGTGAAGCTAATTCGACGTATCAGCAATTCGATAATTACTATTCCAATCTTGTCCACTTTAATTAAAACGAGAGCAACAGTCGCGCAAAACGCGACAGTGGGATACCCTTCGACCTATGTTCCCGTGTAGCTTAATTTGTTAAATTTATACACATATGCATATGCACATGCTTTGAAATTAATCCCGACAGATGGCGCTCGCGCTTCGCGCTCGCCCGTCTCCCTTGTTAGCTGACAGAAGCACTTGATTTTATGCTCATACTTTCTTAAATAACTTCTGTGTTTATTGTTCGATTGGATTGTAATTTGAGGACTACGTAGATATTTAATTTAGCTTAGTATATGTTTAAGTCAGAAAGTTGTATCTTATATACAGCGCTTACAAATTAAGTTCAAAAATTAAATTATTGATTTGTGGGGGCGGTGGGCGTGGCACCTAACATTTGAAATAAACTTCATCTGCTTATAGTACACAGGAGTCTTCCTGCCAAGTTTGGTAACTCTAGCTTTTATAATAGCTGAGATCTGTGCGTTCACACAGACAGACGGACAGACGGACAGACGGACAGACGGACAGACGGACAGACGGACAGACAGACAGACATGGCTCAATCGACTCGGCTTGTGATCCTGAGCAAGAATATATATACTTTATGGGGTCTCCCACGCCTCCTTATGCCTGTTACATACATTTGCACAAAGTTAGTATACCCTTTTTTGACCATTTTCAATGGTCGAAGGGTATAAACATTGTTCTTAAATGTTTGCCAATGAGGTAAATTGTCTGGGTTGTATTCTAAATATATTTTGGAGGTTATGGGTTTGAAGAGATTAAACAGACGAACTAGACAGAATCTTACACATATCTAATACTTCTATTGTATTGTTGATATATTTTACCATTTTACTCTTTCAGCCTGCAAATTTTTCTATTTAATAATTAATATGTTATTTAACTTCTTGATTCTCATTATCTCATACTCATAATCATCCACAACGAAATCATTTATGACCCGAACAAAGTCAACTGCAGCATTGTGATTGCTTTACTCATTTGCCATCTCACCTCAATCCTAATCAGTTTGTGGTAGTGCCAAGCTGTCAACCAGTAAGCAAACACACATGCACACAGGGTTGTCACACACATACATATTTATAGTACATTCAGTCTGTAGTACATACATATGTATATGTATCTGTCGCACATCTCTGTCTATATCAAAATTAGAGAAGTAAATAGACAGTCACACGAAAGTTGACTTACATGCAAATTATAAGAGTAACATGCATGATTTTCAGATACCCTATAATTCGAATTGCTTTTCTGAAGTTACTATCGATAGTAATCGAGTGCTTAAATGAGGGAATAAAGCTTTTCTATAGGTACTATATAAAGGAATCTATTGAATAAATAAAACTTTTCAATCACACGGATTACGTTTAAAGTACACAGCAAAGGTAATTTGCATAACATGCTAATTATTAGATAATACTTTGAAATACCTTATAATGTGGTTACATTTATATGACTTCTAATTAATGAAATAGGCAAGCAAATCATTACTTAAGCTATTGCCAAGAACAACTGATTGGAGAATTTCGAAAAAGGTACAAAAAATAGCAACAAAAAAAATCAAAACCAAAATGTCTGTTAATAAAACAAACGATCCTATATAAGTTTCGCGTACAGAGTAGAAGTCAATAATAGTCAATTGCAATTTGTGCAAATTTATTTGTTGACACTAGAAAAGGGATTTTCAGGTAGTATCAACGATATCAACAAGCTATATCAGTAGCTGCTAAGGTAAATAAGGTCTGTCACTTTGTATACATACAAATATCTCTATGAAATAATGCATAAACAACTGAATGAAGTCGACAAACTTCTACTAGGCGTGCACAAATAATAACCGTAACAGTTACAATAACAGTTACTGTTACAACAACAGAGTCAGCAGCAGCATCAGCAGGCAAACTGTGAACTGCCAACGCCTTCGGCGTCGTCGTCGTCGGCGGCGTTGGCGGCAGCAGCAGCTGCAAAAATACGCGAAGCTCAAGACAAAGAAAAATATAAATAAAAACTTACACACAAAAGCCGCAAAGCAAAGGCAAATTGCGAAAAATTCGCGTTGTAAATTGAAATGCAAAAGAAAAAGGGGCAAGAAAAAGTCATTTGCATATTGATAAAAGCCAAGAAAGAAACATCTCATCCGTAGGCATCGAAGTAAAAGCTATAGAAAAAGTGGAGAATGCTATAGAAATGCCATTGCTGAAGTGGCCCCCTAATGAGAGCACAGTGGGGAACTCAAAAGAAACACATCTTTTCAGCAGAAGTAAGATTTACATATTTTATATTATGTTTACTTCTTCAAAAACTGGAAAAAAAAGGAATAAACAGGATTCATATTTCAACATTCGTCAGAACTTTTGACAATCTTCCTGTTTTGGAGAATTGCAATATGTAATATAAGAATTTGTTTTTATTTACTTATGTAGTACATTATAATATACACAAAGTTATTTGTGCAGGGTACCTTATAGTCAAGTGCGCTTGCTTAATTTTAAACATATACATATGAAATCCATTTTAAAATTTAACATTTTTCCGGTGCATGCCTCACTTGTCGAACTCATTCAGCGCATCCTGAACTAATTAATATTAATGTATGAAAGAAAGTATATATACATATTCAAGCTATGGAAATCCATGGAAAATGTTAAGATATTTGTGCGAAATAATTTTTCTGACAGCTGCTCAATAATTTTTAGTGTTTTGCATGAATTGAATTTCGATTTAATTACATTCCATTAAATGAAGTGCACTTCACGTTTGAGTGCCACTTCGAGGCACTCTATATATATATATACACACAAATATATACGGATATGTAGGGAGAGATAAAAGCCAATGCAAGGTGAGGTTAAATTTCACTTCTTCGAGATGTTTTCTTTTTGTGGCTTTTTGCGTTTTATGCAATTATGCAAAGTACAAAAAAGACACTTGTAGCTAAAAATATAAATACAATATATATGTTGTTATATAAGCCATATAATAATAATGCGAATTATACGAAACAAAAACGCTTGAACCGAATTGCGCCATTCACATTAAAGCGTTGTCAAGTTGAGTCTCAGCTAAGTTTGGCATTGGAATTGGGATATAAAAGTTAAGTTGATGTTGGCCAAGGTAAATGCACAGGATGATATTCAGAGAAACATGAGTGTTGGTCGGATTAATCAGATAATACAATAAATGGAAATATAGAAATAATTCCGCTTTAGATACTTGAAAAACGAAACGAAACAAACTTATAAAATATGCACAAATCTCAAGACTTGAATTCCAGGGTATTTGAGAACTGACACTCTCCTCTCCCGTACTTAATTGCATAAATTAAGTTTTAAAGAACTTTTTTTAAACTATAAAAAAAGTCACTGCTCGTTCACGTTGCAGCACACACACACACACAAACAATGTTACGCATACGCTCTGTTGGGCAAAGGCTCGTTACGAGTTCGTGTGTTTGTGCTCGTTTATTTTTATAAATATGCATAATTGTCGCGTGCGGACAAGTTAAAGAAATAAACAAAAAAACACATTGCAAACAAATAGAGGAAACTCTATGGTAACAGCGCAATGAAAATCGCGAACAACAACAATGGGGAAGAAATATAATTTGCAGAGAAAGAGAGAAACCAAAAATAAGAAAAACCATTGCAAGATGAAATTAAAAATTCAGCACGCGTTACAATTGCTCAACAAATAAATAGGGAAATAGGAAAAAGATGAAATAAAATAGTTAATACTTTAAAGAGAACAATGTACTCAATTTGTACACTTGGAGAAAATTCACAGTTCCAAAATGATCGTCATTAGTCTAGCAGGGTGCTCATTTTCCTGCAGGGAATGGCGCTTTCACTTACTTCGCCTCTGAGTGTGTGCCTCATGTTGCCCAACAATTAATCAACTTTATCAGCTTATGTCAGTCGAAAAAACCGCAAAAGCCTTAACAAAATAAAACAGAAACAGAAGGAAACAGCTGCACGCACGGAACTTCCACAGCTAATCCAGTTTAATGCTAATTACCCAAGCCAGGCGAAAATTAGGACCGCCAATATCCCGACAAAGTCGACACATGAACGTCATCGCTGAGCATTATGTAGTCGACTATAATCTACAATATATGGTAATTCTATTTATATCCATTATCCATCAAGCACTAAAAATAAATTGATGTGCTATTGCGAGCCCCTGCTGTGTGTAATTTAGGCAATAAAACATAGATTAATAATATTGTGTAGTATGTTCGATAAAACAGAATGGTTATTTGTCTGATTAGATTAATTACCCCTGCAGTAATATTGACTTTTACGTCTAAGATATGATCAACTACTGTAAAGCTAATGGGAATTATATACACCAAACAATATCGACGGAAATCCACAATGTATTACAAAGTCTAACAAAAAACACGCTCTGCTGCTGCCTCAAAAATGTTCCATTAGGTCACGCGAATGTAGCACAAGAGATTCTTGGATGAATTATGAGTAAATGAATAGAAATCACTGCTGTGCTAAGCTCTGTTGGGACTCTGGCTATGCTAATGATTGTTTCTTAGGTAGTTTTGTCGCTGGTATGTATGTATATCGTCTATCGATTGCTCGACTGGGTTCATTTTCGAGGTTCAAGGCCCCGAGCAACACGTGAGCTACACAAAAGAAAACTTGACCACTTTTGCTTTTATTCCGCTTTGTGTTGGCCGGGACAAAAGTTATGTAAATATGTAGTTGATTAGGGCACATCTAATGTTCATATATCTACATATATATCATCTACACATGTACACATATACATACTTGTGCCTCATTATATTGATAAATCGTTGGGCATTATTTGTTAGATCTGACCCAAAAACAACAAGAAATTCTGAACAAAGCGCCGGCTAACTGTAAACGCTTTTTTACGAGTTTATTTTCCTCGATGAATACGATAGTAACATACAATATATCATCACGGCATTCTAAATATTTTGCTATTGATTGCTTTTAGTGTGTGTTTTTAAATAACTTTTAAACAGCGTGTGCTGTTTCTCTTGCCAATTTTAGTTTTATTTGTGTTGCCTTTTGATCTCTGCAACTATGTCAAAATGCCGTAAACTGACGCAGCGAAATAGAAATAAAAAAACTAAATGAGAGAAAGAGAGAGACGAAAAGCAAAAAGAAAACAAAAAAGCGCGGCCAAATTTTGTGACGATAGCTTTACGTATATATGAATCAGATACACACGTATCTACGAGATACACACACTCTTCGGGGCCAGCTAAGTTATTCGGTCAATAAACAAAGTCATGAGGTTGCTTCGTGTTTACATGAGAGTGCAGTGCAGGCAGCACTCATTGGGGTAGACCTCATTAAACATATGAATATGGAATATATATGTGAGTAGAATACTTCAATAAAATAACTCACTATTAGTCCATTTTATATTAAACCTGCTAAATAGTTTTAACTTATTTTTGTTAAACCTACAAAATTTCCTTTTTTTATAATTATATTCAAATGCAACGTTTATCACACTATTCAACCATTTCGCAACAATTTATGTGTCAATCATTCAATCTCTTACAAAAGCGGGCATTAATTTAAATTTCAATAGAAATTCTATAATATATTCCTACTAATTCTATTCCATTGAGAAGTTTTATTGATCAACGTGCCTAATACCTAATCGACCTTGTTTCTTGAACCGCAAACTGCCCTATAGCCCACAAGTGCAAAAGAAATGAAAACAAAACATTCGACATTCAAATGACTATTGGACGTTTTTCCTAATTGTGTCCATTTGAAATCGTTCAGCACAATTAGGAACAGCTGCAAAAATATTATTTTCTTTCTTGGCATACATACAAATAAATATTTATATAAATATTTATGATTCCTGAAATTGTGGCTGAATCGAAAAAACAATAAAAGCTTAATGTTTATGTGCACAGTAAACATAAAGTAAATAATATGTAAATGTGCAAATAAATCACACACAGATTGAGAGCACACAACGAAGGAAACATTGTAAATTACAGTAAGAGGAAAATTATTTTAAAGTATCGATAAAAATTATTGAATATGCATTTGTCACTGTGCAAAGCTGATATGGGCCTATCGATAATTGACAGAATAGTAATTAAGCAAATCGATATATACAAATGTAGACAGTCTGTTAATTTAAATAAACTTTTGTTAATTAACAGAACTGCAGTAGAATAACAAAAGTGTCAACATTTCAGTCTATATAAAAATACAGTTGAATTCAAATTTATTCAACACACCAGAAATCCAATAACAAGGGTTTTTCCAGGGTTTTCTCCAACAAAATAAAAGTATGTAAGTATTTATAGAAATAGTACAAATTTATTGATTTAACAATTGCTTAATGAGTGCGAATTGGAGTCACGTAAGAGCACGCTGCGCCTCGCTTGACGTCTCCAAACAGAACTTGGCCCAAATATCAGAGTACAGGCAATGCTTGTCGTAACGCCCACAGACAACATATACTACATAGTCACACATGGAGTGTGGTGGCTGTGCCGCGACCAGCGAACAAGGCAAACAATAAACAAACCGCAAACATGCAAAATGCTTAAAACATTTAAAAGGCAAATAAAGAGCAGGAACATGAACTCAGCACTAAAATTAAACCAAAAATTGTCTCTAATATGTTGCCAGTTAAGAGGAAATGACATTTTCAAATCTGTTTATTCAATTGAAGTACAAATTGACGCCCAACGTGGGTCACAACAAAAGAAACTGTACATATAAATCAATTATATAGTTTTCAATGCGACTACCCAAAATTCAATTTTCTAGCAATGACTAAAACAACGCCAGCAAACGTTGGCGCCCACGTGAGTCACCTCAAATAAACATAGCGAACATACAGATTTTCCATTCTATTTGCCCCACTGTGCTAACGATGACAGGACTAGCTTGTGTAATTAGACTGCAAATTGCACTAGAACATGTAAAATGCATTATAGTCATGATTTCAAAAGGATCTACCATTGTTTGTTGGCATTTATCTGGGTCAAGCGGAGAGTGAGAGAATCCCTATATAAGTCCAAATTTAATTAGTACCTTCCTAGCTGGAAATATGTGTGTGCTCGAAAGTGATTTTTATGAAATTCACTTCGTGACACGCAAGTCATAAATATGCATGATATCTATCCACAGTGTGTGCGTGTGCATGTGTGTGTGTTACACCTTGAACTTGACAATAGAGCACACAATACGATGGGAACTGCTGGCATGCAGACAAAAGTGCTAAATTGCGTGACTCTAATGGCAGTTTAAAGCATTTGGCCAAACTAAACTGTAACTGCCGAGAGATAGTTGAGTCTAGGTGGCGACCAGCAGGGTAACTAACTGGGGCAAACTGGGTCGAAGCACTGAAAAGTACTGCGCATTGATCAATTTCAATTGTAAGCACCGACGACGAGGCGGGCCACCCAAAATGCGAAATGAAATCAAGGTGAAAAATTGCCGGTAAATGCAAACAACAACAGTAACAACAACAACAACGGCAAATGTCAATCAAAGTCAACTGAAGGAAGCGACCCGAGTTGAGTGGCAAAAGAGAAAGGCAGAGCACAAGGCGGAAAGTCAGTCGGAAAGTCTGAAAGTCGCTGAATGACAATGGACACACACACACACACACGAATGCACAGATGGGGCCAAATTGCAGAGCACTGCATGCTTTTGCTCTCCCTCCTCTTTCCCCGCCACTTTCGTCTTTCGTTTTTGCTATTTGCTATTTGCCTTCTTGCATTTTGGCGCCTTGACACATGAAGCCCCCTTGAGGAGGCAGCGAGCGCACCAAGGTGCAAAAGCCTCTTGGAAACTTCATTAATAACAAACTAAGCGACGCTCTAATGACGTGGAAATATACATATATGACAAGGCAAGCCTCGCACGTCCAGACAGTCAGCTACAAAGAGGAACCTCAGCTCTGGGGCTGCCTTGCCTTGCCCTGCCTTGCCTGCCTGCCTGCCTGGTCCATTCAAAATGCGCCGCTCTCATTGTCTGCCAAAAGGTTTCGTTGGCAAAAATTCATTTTTCTTTCTTTTTTTCTCATCTGTTTTTTTTCTCTCTCTCTTTACTTTTTTACTCCTTTTTTCAACTTATGAAATTTATTGTGCTCGTGCATTTGACATGAAGCTTTGGGGCGACGAAGCCTTTTGATAGGCCACGTAGAAGCAAGACCGAACCCGTTTCATGTGTTCCATATGCTGCCCCGAATCAGGCTATTTGTTGTAGAGCAAAGACGCTTTGTGTGCTTAGTCAGTATATAAATTGCCCGAGGGTATCCAGGCATTGATGTGGCAAGATGTAGGCGAGCATGACGTGAGTTCTGATTTGATGCAGGTCTGCGATAGTTCGGAAATTATGCTATCACATTTAGTTTTATATTATACTATACTAATTGGCGGCACGTCTTAACAGTTACATGGAGTATTAGAAAAGTTATGTGCTGGAAAGTAAATTGATTCTTGTCTATATGTCAATCACACTTTGAAGCACACTGTGGATCTATTACAGTCTAGCTTCAGAAAAGTCTTTTTAAAACGTTAAAGTTGATTGTGAATTATGACCTATAAACTTTTCTTTTACAATGTATACGCAGTCTGCTCTTAGTTCCTCCTTACCAAGTCATTAGCCCCGTTATAACCCTCCCACTTTTACTGCCCTCATCCCTTGATTGACTTAACGCATAATTGAATTTCACACTTTGACCCAGAAAAGTACTTTTCTCAAGTTAATCAATAAACGCAAAATGTAAACTTGATCAGAATTGATGCGAGGTACTTTAAATTTTAATTAAAACGAGGGCAGTCTCAAAAGTTGTTCCCATAATTTACTAGCATTCTCACTGCAGATGGAAGATGTCTAAGAGTAAAAGTACTTGAAATTTCTTGAGCTTGTTCACAATTTAATCGCCGTTCAAGTGAATACAGTAATAACTTATTAAATTTACTAAATACTCAACATAATGCTGAGAGAACTGTAGAAGCTGTAAGTTAATTACTTTTGTTGGTTACACAAATACTTAACATTAAGCACAACGACTACTGAGGAGACTACAAAGATAATTCTCTTGGGGTTTTTATAATGAAGCATAACAAATTGAGAGAAATTGAATTAAAATTGATTATGAACAATTTGTGTGAGCAACCTCTGGATCGGCCCTTGACGTGCTGGTTCGCCATTTAGTCGGATCGGTGGCATGTGCCAAGTGCAACTGCAGCAGCAACTGGCTCTCCCTAGCTTCCCCTTCCCCTGCTCACGCCTGCGGCACTCATATTTGTTGACTCTGCAGCGTTTCTAGTGCTGACTGAGCTACTTAATGACTTATCGCCGTCATTATGCCTCGCTGCCTGCCTTTTGGGCTGCCTTTCGGCTGCCTTTCTTCAATTGCGGCTGAAGTTAAGAAAGCGTAAAGTGAAAGACGCTCAAGACGTTCAAGCAGCGAGTGCCAGCCAGCCAAAGCCAAAGAGATGCCAGCCAAGTGCTTTGGTAGCACCAGGCTTGCAGACTCAAGTACGGCTAAGTGACATTTGGATGGGCATCCCATAACACTTTCCAGGCCAGAACTCTCGCCTCGCCCACACACACACACATCAACTCAGGCAACAAAACGGAACAAACCTTTCACAAAACTTGTGCAACCAAAATTGCAATTAAACAACAAACTGATACAACAAAAGAGAGCACATAAATTTGGATTGGATAATAAAACGAATTATAAATACACTGAAAACGAAACGATTTCTTTAGAATTTTGTAATATGCCAACAAATTGGGATTCCCCTTTAGTATATCGAATACAAATCAGAGAGGATGAGTTTCCTTTAAATACAATATCTTGTAATCTTGGTAAAGTATGTAATAAACCTTAATAGTTGCAATCGAAGAAACTCTAAATCGATATAGAGTTTAATTAGTTGCACAGCTGGTTAGATTGAACTGTTTGCTCAGCAGCCATAAGGCAAAGGTAATTACAATATATTGAATGCAAGGGAGCCAAACAAACCAGTTACGCCTGCTACCTCCAACCTCCTGTCCCTCTGACTCTGTTTCCTGACTAAAGGGGAACTGTGACTGTGTTTGGGAACTGAATTGGCATGGGGGACGACTGGCAACAGCTTCGCTTCGACTCGGCTTCGATGTCGCCCCAAGGCAATAACAATAATGATGCCGCCATTCAAAATCCAATAATATGTTCTGGCGCACCTTTCCTTTCCTTTGCAGTGAGCGCAGTGGGGGAGTAGCAGAACAAGGAGGAGAAGGACGGAAGCGGAATGTTGACTGCTTCGCTTGGTGTCGTAATGCAGCTGCCATCCATTTTATTGTCATGTAAATGCAATTTATGTGTGACCATTCTCTCACTCCCTCTTACCTTTCTCCATCTCTCTGTCTCTCTCTCTCTCTCTCTTTCTCTTTCCCTCTCCTTCTTACACACACTCTTTTGTTGGCTTTTAACGAAATTGCTCTACTTGCGATTACTAAACAGTGAATAGTTGGCAGGGGGCGTTGCAGGGAGTGGCAGAGGAGGCGTGGCTGAAGGCTCTCTACACTATGAGTAGATTCCTTGGCGCACCCAAGATTTTGACACTCCATTTCACTTCACTTACAATCTTTATCTGCCTTCAGTTTGACTGACTTTGCCACACCCACAAATATTTCCCCAGAGGTTTTGATTTATTTACGATATCAAATGCGCGAGGAGAATGTGCTTTGCTTTCGCTATAAACTGCGGCAATTAACAGAGAACTTGACAAAAGGTTTGCTACAATTGCAATATATACGTACAGCTATCTAATCTTTTATTATATAATATTTACACATTTATATATACTATATATTTTCTTGTATTCTATGTATACATTTACTTTTATTATGCCTGCTTTATCTATTAAAATTCATTTAATTCTTCACAAATTTACTAATATTATATTCATATAACCGTAACGACATCAATCTGCCAGACCAGCGATAAGATTAGTGACGTATGTACTTCAAATAACTTAACGTCACTAGACTATAGATTATTTTCGTTTAGGTGAGATTATCAAATCAAGAAGTATCGAATTATGTCATATGAATAACTTATATATGTGAATGAGTCACAGAGTGGGAAAATATAATAATGAGTTGAATTCCCAAGCTTTCATTTGATAACAGAGACAATAAAGATAAGAAAATGGGATTGTGAATACTCAAGTTCTATAGAGTAATTACTGTTTGCTTATCTGTCTATGGATTGACATTGTTTTATAGTTCTATTTCCAATGATATTTTTTAAATTACCATACAGTGGATTTCGTTCGTCATTCTTCATTGTTACACTGTGCATAAAACATACCTGCAAGATAAGAAAAGAATGCAAAAGACAATATTAGTGAAAATATACAGAGTGTAAAGATTATGTCAGTAGAAATTTATAGTAATTGGCAAAAGGTTCAATTCAATTAGGGCACAGAGCTCAAGAAACCCGCACAGACATACACACATAATATATGTAGTACGCAACGAATGAATGCAATTACGTGTGGCTACAGTTCAAATGACGCCCACAGATGATTAAAAGAATCGTAAATTTAAATTGCGAAGGTCTTGAAAAAAAAAGAAGAGCAACAACAACCTTAACAGACGTAGTCAATGCGCACGTTTCCACTGGCCCCATCTGCATCTCGACGCGCAGATCTCGTGCCGGAGGAGCTGATTGTTTATGGAGTTGCAACCTGGCGAAAGGGTGGACGACGTTGCATTATTTGGTTCGAGTCGAGTTGGGCAATAAATTGCAGGGCGCACTGTGCGGGTGGCACTGTGACAAATGGTGTGCCAAGGGAGTGGCAGAGGGAGAGGGGGGGGGGTCAAGTTAATGGATAATTGGAAAGCGGAGTCAGCAACTAAATTGGCTGACGAGGAGAGAGATTACTGCAAACTGAACAGAGGTAAATATACTATAATACACACACACATCCACACATAATAAAATCTATTCGAAGTAGATTATTATTATATGACGCGGCAGTTTACAATTCTGGTATAAGGTGGAAATAACTGAAACTAATTTCACGTTTATTACAGGCTACAAATTGTGTGCAAATTATACGAAGAAGATGCACACACACACACACACGCACACAAATACAGAGTCATTCACACGCAACTATACAAAATGCAGATACAGATGCAGCTATAGATACAGCTACAGCTGCAGATACAACAGCAACTATCGCACTTGTATTGGATGGGCGAATGGCATTGTCCGAATGAGATACCGAAGCGGAGCAGCAGGCGTAGCTAACAATGCAACATTGCCGACGCCGCCGTCGCCGCTGGCTGCAGCAGCGGAATGTAGCAAGAGGAACGTGCAACGTGGCATGCGGAGCGGCGCGTCGCGGCACACAAAGGTGCCACGTAGAAAATTGCATAAGAATAGAACTAATTTAAACAACTTGCAGATACGCGGCAACCCTGGCCCCTTCCGCCAATCGTTCCCCCCTCCTTAATATGCCCATCAAGCGAAGGTAATAAAAATTATACAATGCGGATGAGAGAGAGAGAGAGAGAGGGGAGTGCGGAGTAGGAACAGAGTGTGCCGACTGAGAGCCCGCCCAAATATCAATGGTAGATGCATTGCCGTCTACCTCATAGATATTGCATTGTATTCTGTTTGTTGTGCTCCGCTCGTATCTCGTATATCTGACAGATACTTTGCTGATGCACCGCTCTACAAAGCGCCAGTGCGATATTGACACACTGGAAATGCAAACAAAAACAATAAGCGAACTGTAAATGGTTTCGCGTAAATTAGAAAACTAATGAAAAAGCTTTAATTGAAAATTCTACAAAGTGGAAGCAACATTTTACAATAATGGGAAACTATTTTGAAATAATTGAAAACTTCTTCCAACTTTAAAAGTAACTGCAAACTAATTAAACATAACTTTAAGCTTTAAAGTTTAAAGACAATAAAAACAGTTAAGTTTGGTAAATACTATGCAAGGTATACAATTGCTATATTTTATGGCTATCTGAACCGATTATATTGAAATTTATATGACCATACATGGGTGACTATACAAGTATAATTGGTAACATTTGGTGGTGGTATATTAAAACGAGAACGACGGCTATCTTCCGCATGCCAAGGGCTCTACACCTTTGCAGCTGTGGAAGCCGTTACACCGGAATATGTGAGTGAACTCACAAATATTATAATGAAAGGTCGTAAAGTGAAGCTCCGTGAGATTGCTGAGATGACACAGCTATCATATGGAAGTGTATTTACTATCCTTCATGAAAAATTGAGCATGAAAAAGGTTTTTTCCAAGTGGGTGCCGCGATTGCTTCGGATGGAACAGAAACAGCAACGAGTCAATGAAAAATTCAAAATTGAAAATTGAAAAATTGGAAAAGTGTTGAACGTGATGAATAAAAAAAAATTTTGAAAAAAAAAATTTTGTTTTCATTGTTAGTCTCGGGACTTATTGATCCATGTGTTATAATGATAAAAAAGGTTTCATTCCATAGTCTCCAATTAACCAATTAAAATGAAATGCTCTTTGCAAAATAAAATCCACAACTTGTTTGTATAATTGAATTTCTTATCATGCGAATATCTCATGTCACTTACGTAAACTTGCCCCATGCGCTTCATTTACATTCACTTTCGAAATGCAATGCTGTAGACGGCATACATATCTTTATATATGACTGCAAGTATGTATATACTATATGTATATAGTATAATACCTACATACAATCCGATATTCGCACCTACTTAAACAACTCGTGCTGTATTCGCATGCGAATCCTTGACTTTGCAGGCCCTTAATTATACATCAAGGAAACCGGAACTGCCGCTTGCCACGACACAGATGCACAATATCCAGTTGCCACGCCCCCCACACGCACGCCTCCCACTCAAGAGAGATGCCACCGCAAGACAAGCGTTACATATGCAAACAAATTACATACAACACACACACACACACACACAGCCAGAGAGCGAAGTGAGGCACGTAACTTTTTATGCCACCACATTGCCAACGGGCTGTGCTGACTCCTACCTTGCCACGCCCCCTGCCGCGCCTCGCCAGATAAGTTTCACCCGGATGAGTTGACACTGTCTCACTGTCCCTCTGTCGTCTCTGTCGCCGGGTCCAGGCAGCTGAGCAGCTGAGCAAAAGTCACGTTGCCCTCACCTCAAGGTTAAGTGGCAAAAGGCACTGCAGATAAGCGACGAGAAGCGACCAAGCGAAATTTGTTTACCACACACAAAAGTTGACAGTTATTTGCCCAACATGACTCAGATTCAAGTTGGGCCAAGAAATTAGATATCTTCAGAAATTGGGAAACCAAAAGAGGCAACACTAAGTGGAAATATCTTATAGGAAATTGAAATGTATAAGATTTTCTAAGTCGCATATGCTGTGCTTCTGTTTTGTGCTATCGTTTCATATTCTATTCTATTAGATTCTTTGCTATTATAATCTATCCTAACATTCCCATTTCTTTTCAATCTGGTTCTATCCAATGAAACTCCATCCTTTTATATTGTATTCTATAACATATTTTATTAATTTTCATCCAATTCAAACCTTACCTATATTATCCTACAATCCCAATTCCCATCCAGATTTAATCTATCATATCCTACGCTCTTCTGTTCATTCCTTTCCTAACCTATCATTCCATATTATAATAATCTATTCTTTTCTAGCCAATCTTTTTCTATCCCAGCCAAGTCTATTCTATATTATCATATTGTGTTAATACGATCCTATTCCAACCTTTCATATTTTATTTTTTTCCAATTCTAATCTATCTTCTCTTAAGCTAATATGTTCTTATTTTCCTTACCTATTCTAACTTATCCCAACCTAACCTTACCTATGCCAACCTATCCTAATCTATTGTAACGTACTCTAACTTATTCCAACTTATCTTAACGTTTCCTAACCTATTCTAACCTTTTGTTTCGTATCCTTTCCTATCATAAACTATCTTACCTATTCATTTTTATCCAATCTTTTCTACTTATCTTTTTTACTTATCTTAAGCTATTATTTCCCATTCTAATCTCTTCCATCCTATCCTAAGTTATCCACTTATTTTCTTCTCTAACATATCCTACTTCTAAATTCCCAAGCTTTCCATCTATATTCCGATTAATGCCGCCAAAATGTTGATCCTTATTATTTAAAAATAAAATATCTGCGATATATTCTTTGCTCCTTGGCGCCTCTAAGTCAAGTATGTGTTACCTTTATAGCGCAAAACCTTGGCAGATTGCAGCTCTTGGTACTTTCCACGTTTATAGTCATCACTTATACGAAATGGCAGAGAGCTTCTCACAGCGAGAGCCGCCTCAGCAGTTTGAAGCTCATATCGAAGGCAGTAATTTATTTTAATTACGACTATTTATCAGTTGAGCCAGCTGCGCAGCATACAGCCCTTTCACCATGACCAGCAAATGAACGAGACAGACAGCCAGAGAGAAAGAGAGGTAGGGAAAGAGGAAGGGAGAAAGACGGTCCATGGCAGCTGTCGGGCAACTTATTGTTCTACATTTTCCTCCAATTACTGTGCAGCTTTTCTTTCTCTCTCACTCTCCCTATATATTGCTCATGATTTGTGCGGAGCTGCTGCGCTTTTAATTATTGCGATTATTGTGGCAACAGTTTACAGTTTTCAATTGTGGCAACAACGCCTCGACTCGCCACGCCAAGTAGCAGCAAAAAGAAAAAGAAACAATTCAGTTCAAAATGAATTACTTGGATAAGTTAGTAAGTATCTCAGTCCGTCTATCTGTCTGTATGTATCGGGAATATCTATATACCTATAGCAAGCAAAGCTATCTAGCCCGACAATTACAATGAGCCAATGATGACGTTCAACGGGGCCGGAAAATGTCAACACCGCAATGTTTTCCCCTATCCCTCTGCTAAGTAAGTATCTTGCTAACTCTAACTGCGCTTTTCCGCGAGTATCTCGACGGGCTGAAAGTAGCTGCCAACAACCATTTCAAATTCTGCACATTTCAAAGTTAAGATACAATTTATCGGCAGAAACATATCAATGTCAGTGGAAAATAGAAGGCAGGGATGGACTGGTAACTGAACTGCATGAAAGAATTGTTAATTTTAATTTATTTCTATAGATCTTCTATATGACAAACGTGAGTTATTCCAAGGTAGCTTAAGCTTGCCTGATTGTGAAGTGAATCTCTGAATTAGTTATTTAAGGAATATTTGTATCTCACTCTTAAGTCTTAGAAGTGCATTCGAGCGTCGCAGTAGTTTCAGTATTTCTTGATTTAATTAGCGTTTCGCGCAGTTATGTTACTTGTATTGTTAACTAGAAGCAAAAATGTTAACAAGACTTCGCTAGCGACTTCAAAAAAGCTTCGCCATTACGAGATGCGCTTAACGACAAAAAGAAAAACTTGTAGAACAACGGAAAACATTTCTCGTTGTTATCGTTATGCTCGATAGTTTCGAGTGCATTGTAAACAGTGACTTGATTAAATCGAATCTCAACTAAATGTGATGCACATCATCTTCAGTTCAGCAGTTCCTCAGTTCCTCAGTCAGTCAAGCAATCAAATTCTCTCGTTGCTCCTCTAAATGTGGAGCAAATGTGTGAAGAGTTCTCGAGAGTGCAATGAAATGGAAAACTAAAAATTTCCACACACTTTGCAGGTACTGCACAAGGTAGCAGGGCGCACGCTCAGTACTGCCAAGTTTATGCCAAGTTTCCTTGGCCCCCCTCCCTGGCCCCAGCTCCTTTCCTTGTTTATTGCTGTAGCAGCCAAAAAGTTTTGCCATTTACCGAAAGTGTCACATTCATGCACTATCTGAGCAACGTGACTACCTTCTTCCTCGCCCAGTCAGATAGTCCAAAATATTTAAACAAATTGTACGTTAGTTCTCTGGCAGCCGGCAAAGCAAAACGAATACGAAAACGAAATTTGATAGTTTTGCTGCAGCGATTTACGCAGCCAGAGACGTGAAACATTTCATTATAGTGCTCGACAAGGAGACATCTACGACCCCACAAAGTATATAGCATATCGCACAACAGACGAGTTGATTTAGTCAGTCAGTCGTGCGTCCATATGAAAGTCTAGATCGCAGAAACTATTATAGAAAAGCTACGACTTAGAAAAGTATATGAAACGAGAACGAAAATAATTTCGGCATGCCGAAGGCGTTTTAAAACTCCTGGCCTCGATTAATAGACCCTCTGCAAGGGTATAAAAATATCTTTTTGTTGCACGCAGATCAAGTTTATTTTAGAAATCGATAAAACACGAATTCCCAATGCAAAACAGTTCATTTTTTTTCAACACAATAACTATCAACGTACTGATTTCTGCAAATTTGCTTGCAATCGGACTATTAACATAGAAGTTATTTATGAACTTATAACTATGTACTGACTTTGAAAGAGGCTCCCTGCAAAGTATGCACCACAAAATAAACTGAACCTAGAAGTCATATATTTATAAACATGTTTCGGTCAAGTGGGAAGCAAGTATAACACGAATGTGGGCTTTCTGGCTTGTTTATTTAATATTTACTGGCATATTTTAAAGTTAATATAATATATTCTTCTAAATTCGAAAGCCATTTTTAGATCTTTCGCTAGCTTAGACTAAACACTATAGAATTTTGTAACAATTTCGATAATTCAATTATATTTTAAATGTACATATATGAAGTGTTTTCAAACTGTCAAGACTTTAAAGGTTCATGATTTTTGATAGTTATGAACATTTAATGAAATTGAAAAGAATATAATAGAAATTAGAACAGAAATGTATTTCCAATTATGATACGTTATGAAATAGTAAACATATTTGATGCATAAGAGTTTCAAGTATAGATAGAGTATTCAAGGTATAGTTAGATAGGATAAGGTTAGGTACACTACCAAATGTTTCAAAAACATAATATATGTTATATAATATATCATAATATATCATAGTATATGTATGCAGCATAATGTGTATAGTTTTCTGCTTCTTAGTTGGCTGCCTCAACTCTCTATTGTAATTCCCATTTGAATTCCTGAAACTTTACTTGAATATTGTAATAGCATTGCGCAAGACACCCAGAGAGACCCAGAGCAATAGACAAGCAGACAGCCAACTGCAATGAAAGATTTTTTTTGGTTTCGTTTCGTTTTGTTTCGTTTTTTTTTTTCATTTTTGGTGTGCAACAAAAGGACGTGACTGGGCCTTGGGAACGGGCAGCTCTCGAGGCACATGCGGCAAGCTCCGACGATAAGGGGGCGTAAGGGTAAAGGGGCGTGTCGCAGATTGTGCGGCACCGACACGTACTAACGAGCGATGGCTGACAGTGGAGCGCGTTTAAAACTTAATTTGAACAACACCAACGAACCCGTAGAGTGGTACAATAGAAGGACACTACACGGAGTTGGAATAGAAAGCATTCTGTAGCATCGCAGGGCGCATCATTATGCAATGCCATGTGGCACTAAGATTGCCAACGTCAGGGCTGGCTGTCAGCAAGAGATTAGAGCACGATGCGAGCTCCAAGCAGCTGACCCACATACATATAACATATAATATAAAACTAGATACAGCTTCCCAAATATTTGCTACGGCATCGCGTCATAAAGTAAATAAACAAGAAAATACGATAGACGCCACCGAAGAGGGGCCTGAGGCGCTTCACAGCTTCGCTGGCCGGCAAGCAATACAAAATTGTGTTAGGTGTTAATAAACAAAAGGAAGAAAAAAGAAAGGAAAACAAAAGCGAACAAGGAGCAAGAAAAAACCCAAAAAATATGTAAAGAAACGTGAAGCAGACGCCAATAAACAAACCTCATAAATATTTAATGAATAATGCAGTAAAATAAACAAGAAGTTGGCCAGGAAGAGAGTGCGAGAGAGCAAACTGCCTCTTTCTTTCTAACATTCCCTCTTTTAAGGCTAGATTGGACTACACTTCATATAGTCACATACAAGCTGATTTAAGCATTAGAATACATTGTAATATTAAAGAATAAATGGTACACATTCTGTATTATAATAATTATTTCTTGTATGAAATAAAGCGCGACCTTATAGATTTATTGTACCGCCTTCTGAGCTTAGAGCGTCTTAGTCAGTCCAGTTTTTCTTAGGAAATCCATAATTTTACCTGTAGTGGTAGATTCGATATACCCGCCTTAAAAAACAACTAATCAAAGTGTATAGAACTAACATGTTCCCTAATTATGATCTATTTCGATAAGTACAAAAATATCTCCAGCCAATAATCAACAGAGTGAGAGCTCAGGTTGCTCGCTTTGTCGGCAGTTGAATTCCATATGCTTCCAGGTAATACTACGTTTAGCAATTACGTACCCAGCCACACAAACAAAGCCCTCTCCTCTGGAGTTATAGAAGGCTACAGTCCCCCCTTCAGTGCTCATTCCTAAAACTTTGCGTGCTGGACAAAAAAAAATGAAGCGAAAACGCAAACGCAAATGTCGAATGAAATATGCATGCTCGGAATTTAGGCAAAGTTGTTAAAGTAGCGGAAAGATAGGGCAAAAACGAGAGGAACAACAGTCGAGCGGCACGCGACAGTGGCATACCCTTTAACCTATATTCCGGTATAAGCATGTGTACGTTCCTTCTAATTATTCACGACAGATGGCGCTTGCCTACCTCTTTTGTTAGCTGACTTTTATAATTTCTTGAATAACTTCTGTGTTTATGGTCCGATCGTATTGTAATTTGCAGGATATGTTGATATTTTATGCAGATTACTATATGTTGAAGTAAGAAAGTTGTAAATTTTATACAGCGCTAGCAAATTATTTTTAAAATTGTAATAATTGGTTTGCGGAGCCGGTGGGCGTGGCACACAACATTTAAAATAAACTTTATCTGCGTTTTGTACAGAGGAACTTGCATGCCAAGTTTGGTGTCTCTAGCTTTAGTTATAGCTGAGATCTGTTTGTTCACACAGACAGAGAGACAGAGAGACAGAGAGACAGACAAATAGAGAGACAGACAGACAGAGAAACAGTCAAACAGACAGAGAGACAAACAGACAGACAAACATGGCTCAATCGACTCGGCAAGTGATCTTTCATATACTGCCTGTTACATACATTCGCACAGAGTTAGTATACCCTTTTTTACCATTTTCCATTGTCGAAGGGTATAAAAAAAGCTTAGCTCTGTATGGGAATGTATTTACGTTTATGCAGCCCACACACACACATACACAGACACATACGTGGAAAACTCGCTGGCATTTTCCACATAACGATGGCAACGACAAATTTTTGGCCAACAGCCAGCGTCAAAGGGAGTCAACGAGGAGTGCAGGGGAGAGAGGGGATTGTGTTGGTTGGACGAGTCACAGAGGACATGCCACGAACACATTTGGAGAGCAGGAAGCTAGCGGTATTTTTATTATTTCTCTTTTATAACAATATAGTATAACATACTGCTAACCTGCGTAGCAACCCAAAGTCCAAATTCCATGCGATTATGGTCTCTGGCATCGATTATACACTTGATTCTGGTTACGATTTCGACTGCGATTATGTTTTCGATTTCATTTCCTACTCTGCTGCTCAGGTAGCCAAGGTCGAATGTTGTTGGGCACAGAGAGAAAATCAATTTGTCGCCGAAGTTGAAACAGATTGCGAATTGGGTAAGGTCGAGCACAGGCAAAAGATTGAAAATGATGATAGACTGAGCAGAGTTACAAGAGTGTGTACAAATATGGCAAAGAACTGGGTCAACACTTAGGTAATCCTTTTGATTTATAGGTAAAGTCTTTTAACTTTATAAGTACTTTTGGAACTTTAATCTAGATCAAATGTTGGGTAATTCTCTAAGCTGATAGAGGAAGATTGAAGAAAGGAAATATTTACTTTTTGCATATCTATATTTATAAATTTAATTAAAAAAGAAATAATAATATTCTAAGACTCAAACACCTATGGCATTCTATAGTATAATGTACAATTGATTCAACATCTTCAGTGTCAAAATAATAAATGATATTGCAAAATATATTAAATGATTACCTGGCAGTTCCTTAAACTTTTCAGCACAAAGTTTTTGATTGGCATCACATTACAAGCCAACGTAATTAGCATGAATTATAAGAGTATATTACTTTTCGATTATTCAGCATTTCTATAAATAGAATAAGGCAGAACAAACAAAAGACCTCAGCTCTGACTGCAGAAGACAATCAGAAGTTGTGTCGATGATTCGCGTTCGGTCGTTTCCCGTCGTCATTCCCCCGGATTCAAATGCAGAAAGACAACAAAGGAAGTTCAGACTGTAGCTGCAGTTCGTTTTTTCTCTTCTTTTTTACTTTATTAATTTAACAAGTGCTTTGTTAGAATGAGAGAGGGAGAGAGAGACAGAGAGAGGGAGCTTGTGTCGACACAGTTTTCTATGTCAGCGAGCAGGTGGTTCCTAACGTAACGTAACGACCATCAGTTCACCCATTAGCCATGTGAGTGCCCCCCCCCCCCCTCCCTCAGCACACGTTTCCTTCATCTGTATGCCATATGCAAAATACCTATACGTATGTGTGTGTGTGTGTGTTTGTGTGTAGCAATGGGCATAGTATTCTAACATAGTGGAGCCGTTACAACGGAAGTTTTCTAATGTTTTTTTTTGCACTCTTTGTATTGTAAGCGGATACACAACGAGTGCAAAAAAATAGCAGCAAAAAATTAGTACAGAAAAACGACAGAGCGCGACATGACAGACAATGTTTAAAGTTAATAATAGCAAAACAACAGCAGCAACAACAACAGCAACAGCAGAGACAGCAACAGCAACAATTGCAACTTGGCAGACCACACACCGCAGTTGAGATGGTGAAAAATTAAAACAAAAGTCGACTAGAAGATTTCACAGTGAATAGAAGAATAAGAGGGAGAGGAGGGGTAGACAGTAGAGGGAGGCAGGGAGTGAATGTGAAGTAGCTTCTATCACTCGTAACCCAGTTACGAGGCTAAATTGTGATTAACAGCTAGAGACAAAGCACTTAGAAGAAGTCGACGCCGGCAACGTGTGAATGGAATTAATGAGCCAAGACTTGCAGCTTTACTCTCTGCTCTCTGCTCTGCTTCAAACAATTGAGTTAAAGTTGCGAGTAACAGCCACTCCCCCAGCCCCTCCCCCACACCCCTCTGAGTGCAAAGAGAAAGTCGGTCTAGTGCAACGTAGGCCCAAAATGCGTGTCATGACTTGAAACAATTTATAATGCGCTCCAATGCAGGCCCCCACAGCTTCGAGAGGGACAGGGCGAGGTAGAAAGAGAGAGAGTGTGCAAATGCCAGTGCGAGGGAGAGAGAAAGGTAGCTACACTGCACAACATGGCAGAGCACAGCACTCAATCATTAACAGTCATGACGCAAATTGCTTAGGCATTCAACTGTAGCCCTCTCCAAAAACTTTCGCGCATAAATTAGGCTAATATCTCTCTATCCCCCTCTCTCTCTCTCTCTCTCTCTCTCTTCCCCGTCACACTCCCTCTCTGCTTCTCTCTCCCTCTGCGGCAGCAGCGGTAAAAATAGTGCAACCACTCTGAGCAGATTACAGTGGTTAACAACGGCTGAGAACAGCGCAGGGCTAAATTGGGGAGGTGGGAAATGCAAGGGGGGAGCAGATGAGGGATGCAGGCTACAATCAACCTTGTGCTAATGATAGCCAGAGCAGAGAAGCAGAGCAGAGCAGAGCAGGGCACCCAACTGGACTAGCCCAAGTTGCCCGTTGGTAATTTGGACTGCAGCTGAGGCAACTAGACTCGACTACACCCGACGAGAAATTAAGTGGCTTAAGTCCGCGACTGGCCGAAAATTAATCGCAATCAGCATCAGTTAAGTATCTTGGCTTAGGTGAATGGGAATAAAGCGGGGAATGTTGTTTAAAAATGCTGCTAAATGTCATCAATAAGTCGCGATTAAGAACAAGCATTTATAAGTAAATTAAGATGGTATTACAATTTAGATGGCATTAATTTATAACTTTGCATTATTTATTTCATCTACAAGATCAACAATCAGTTTTCAAATCTTAATTTTATAAAATTTACAACAATTTACAATTTAACAGCCTTTAGAGGTGTATTGTGGAAGAGCAGAGCGTATGAACAGTGGTGAGTTGGAAGATCGCAAGCCCGCGTTAATCTTGCGGCAAGGTGGTTAGGATATGAGGTTAATTTGCTCATGTACTTCTCTTTTTGTAAAGTTAACTGTTATAATGTTCAGGTCTCTTTTGATATTTTAATTTCGGATCTAGCAGAGTGCCCTAGGGATTGTGTTTAGTATCTTCGATTGAGTCCTTTACATAATAATATCAATGTTACTACTGTTTTCCCGTATGACCAGATTTGTTTTAATAAGGAATTGTAGAGTAGGACCCTGTAGTCCAGATAGACAGTTGAGCAAGAGTTGATAAGCCAATGGAGATTAAGATGTGATTATAGTTTATCCGTGTATGCGTGTGTCCGTCTGTTGCAACGCAAACTAGTCACTCCATTTTATAGCTATCTTTTTGAAACTTGGCATGTTTCTTATATAAATCGGAATAAGCCGGATCAAACCAATATATCATATATCTGCAATAAAACTATCAGCCGATTTTTGTTATTTGTCCAGATACTGCAAGCAAATTTACTAGATCGGACTAGTTCTACGAGTATATATATATATAATAAGCATATATAATTTCATCAAAAGCGAGCCACTATATCATATGGAAACAATCAGCGGAAATAAAGCTGTTTGCATGAAGACTAGTTCTGACTTTAGAAATAACTTCTCAATTGCAACTTAAATATTGAATATACGCAATATCATTGAATGCTGCACTTTATAACAAGTATTTAATCAATCAGAGGGAAGAAGAACTTGCAAGGGTGTACAACTTTCACCATGCTGAATGTAGCATTTCTTCGTCGTTTTATCTACTTTCAAATCTTTCTCTCTTGCATCCTTGAATATCCTTATCTAAAATAGTTGCAACTAGTTTAAAGTATAAAAGACAGAACAATTTTCTTGCATAGCGTATACGTAATATTCGCTGCTGTTATAAACTTGTAATGTTTTTGCATTTTTAATATTTTGCAGTTGCTTGTGTTCCCTCCATCTCCCTTCATCCCTCTCTTTCTGCTGCTCCTCGTATCTAGCGTCATCTCTTTCGCCCATTATATTTCCGCTACAATTTCGCTAAGCGATTTTCATTTTTATACCCTTCGACCATTGAAAATGGTCAAAAAAGGGTATACTAACTTTGTGCAAATGTATGTAACAGGCATAAGGAGGCGTGGGAGACCCCATAAAGTATATATATTCTTGCTCAGGATCACAAGCCGAGTCGATTGAGCCATGTCTGTCTGTCTGTCCGTCTGTCCGTCTGTCCGTCTGTCTGTGTGAACGCACAGATCTCAGCTATTATAAAAGCTAGAGTTACCAAACTTGGCAGGAAGACTCCTGTGTACTATAAGCAGATGAAGTTTATTTCAAATGTTAGGTGCCACGCCCACCGCCCCCACAAATCAATAATTTAATTTTTGAACTTAATTTGTAAGCGCTGTATATAAGATACAACTTTCTGACTTTAACATATATTAAGCTAAATGAAATATCTACGTAGTCCCCAAATTACAATCCAATCGAACAATAAACACAGAAGTTATTTAAGAAAGTATGAGCATAAAACCAAGTGCTTCTGTCAGCTAACAAGGGAGGCGGGCAAGCGCGAGCGCCATCTGTCAGGATTAATTTCAAAGCATGTGCATATGCACATGTGTATGAATTTAACAAATTAAACTACACGGGAACATAGGTCGAAGGGTATCCCACTGTCGCGTTTTGCGCGACTGTTGCTCTCGTTTTTATGTTCGCTTTTTGTTTCTCGTTTCTCATTCTTTTTCTGTGTTTTGCAACGCGAGCAAATTTCCTGTCCCCGAAAAAACACAAGAATAAAAAAAGAACTTTAAGTTTTTAGCTGTAACTAAAGTTTTTCAGTTCAGTTGGGTGTGTTTTTGCCACAGTTGTTGTTGTTGTTGTTCCTGGCAGTCCCTGTCGGAAGTGCTATGCAGCTACGTGGGTCTGCTGCCCTTCCTTTCACTACCTCTGCCCCCATCTCTCTCTCCCTCTCTTTCTCTTCTTCCTTGCCACGTGCATGTTGAGGCATTTTCCGTTATGTCTGTGGCGATTTATTTATGCATGTGCCTGGTTTAAGTTTTCTTCGGGTCTTTTTCTTAAACGATCCTTGCAGCAAATCGAACAGACGTCGCCATCTTGTGCGCCATCTTGTACGCCACATTGTGGGCGGCTCTAGTTCCCCCCCCTCGCCTTCTCTCTCACCCTCTTGCTCTTGTCATTTACGTAAGTAAGCCGTTCGACCCCAGAGAAGCAAGTGAAGTGCCTGGGATTGCATAACAAAATTTGTTTGCCTGCAAGCAAATTGGTCGCTCGCACACAGATTGAATAGTTCCCCCTCCCCCACAACCGGAGGAGACCCAGTCGAGTCAAGTCGAGTCGGAAGGATGGAAGGCCGCCGCACTTGAAAGATTTATAGCCAATACTTGCCCAGGGGGGGGGGGAAGGAATAGAGGCACAGCCCAAAATGAAATAATTGAACAATGCACGAATTGCATGCGAGGGGCGAGACCCAACTTGGGGGCTCAAGACATTGTGAGCCATGTCGACGGTTTGATAAATGTGTGTGCACTGAGTACATACATAGAATAGTGTGACAGTAAGACCCGTCGACAGCCAGCTACATTGAGGTTATTTATGGCTGGCAATCGTTATGACAGAGTAATATTTCTATCAATAATAACTATTCAATTTAGCTTTGAGAATATATGAACAATATTTATATGATCAATATCAGCACATATTTCATTATTTATTTTGATCACTTTATTATTAGATATGATCGTGTATAACTCTGAGTATAGAAGATCATCTGGAATATCATGACTATCTAGAGTTATCTATAGTTATAGTTAAATATCATATAAGCTTTCATTGTGTTAATGCTCTTTATCATTGAATATATAGGAAAGTTTTTAGAATTCTCACGGGATGTTTTCCATCCGGTTGTTCAAACTGATTTACTAACTTATTATTCCCTTTCAGTTACTTTTATGTGTAATCTTTCTACTGTACTAACTACGTTATCAGCGCTGTATTAAACCAAAAAGTAAATACCGTTAAATCTGAGCACAGCTCCAGCATTATCATAGTAAATACACCGCCAACTACTTATCAAGCAGGAGAAATGCAAACTACTTCTAGAGAGTCTGAACGGAGATAACGTTACATGGCAAATGCGAGCGAGTAAAACTTTTAATGGCATATAAAAAACATGTAAATGCGTCAGCAGGCACCCAAACACAGAAGTCAAATGGGATAAACTTTCCCACAAATAAAACAGTGAGAGACCAAGAGCCAGACCGAGACCGAGTTGGAGACGGAGACCGAGACTGAATGTCTGACTGTGTGAGAGTTGCATCGATGCGATGCTATTAAAATGAGAGTTCCGGTTTGCCCAGAGTGCCGTGAAATTCGCATAGCAATTAAGCCAGGGATGGCAGAGCGTAGAGCGTTAAACACAATGACATTGACAAGTGTTGCTACTGCTGCTACTTCTGCTGCTACTGCTGTTGCTTCTGCTGATTTCCTTGCGAATTTCCACAGAAAAGAAACGAAATGAGACGAAAGACTTTCTACGACTGCGAACAGATTGTCGACAGTTCTTTCAAATGCAATTAAAAGCAAAACCTGAGCGCGAAAACGCACAGAAAACGAAAGAAAAAAGTGGGAAAAACCTGCGCGCAAAAGGAAAAAGGTGAAATAAATAAATAAAAAACTTTTGCCTGGTCATTAAAAGTAAAATAAAATACTTTTACTGCACAGAAAGAGAGAGATAGTGAGAGCGAGAGAGAGAGAGAGAGATGTAACTCCGGGTTAGCGGAATAATTTTCCACACGGATTTAGTTTTTACATTGCCATTCCCCTAACCCCCCATTCAGTGCCAGTTCAGTCTTTCTCTCGCTCTCTTGCACCTCCCATGCCGCTGCAGGTGAGTCGAGGCATGCACAAGTTGCCTCGTTGCGCGCAGCTGTTGCCAATGTGCTGCTTGCACTTCCCAAAATAGACAATGGCAACAGCAAGATAAATATGGAAAAAAGCGGATTGTGTTTTCGCTATTTAAGCTTGTTGTTGTTGCCATTACAGCTTCGAAAATTATTTATTGAACGTTGTTAACACTGAACGCACAATTTATTCAAAAGCAGATGCATAAATATTACAGTACGCATTAAGAAAAGTACCTAAATGGATTGTAATAGTTTAATGGAGGTTTAAGAATGATAGACTGTAAAATGTGATTTTTTAGCTTAACTTTTTGCAACACTGGTTTAAGCAGCTGATGCACGTTTCGTGATTTGTATCACTGTCAAACATCTTCAGTTTGGTCTATAACTTAACCAAGAACCGTCTTACAAACGAAGAATGCTTGCAAATTATTGAATTTAATTATCAAAATGAGCGCTCTGTTAAGAAAGTTCATCGCGCGCTTCTGAAGCGGCTATAATAATAATTATAATTAGATTATTAATAATAATTATGGAACATTAATTCTGCCAATTGTGGAACCTATATTGCTCATATACAATATGACAATAGTAGTAAACATATTTTTATACCTTTTCTGATCAATCAGCGAAAATGAAGGTAATTGTAACAAGACCAGTTTGCGAAATAATGTAATTTATCAGTGCCAATCAAAGTGACACATAATATTGAATATACAAAATACTATTCAATGCTGCATTATATATAAATATTATTGGAACAATTGAAGGAGATAAGAACCTGCAAGAGTAGCGTTTCATCCCCGTTACTACTAATATCTATACTAATCAAATGTATAATAATAATTTGCATACATTAAACATAATAATTTATAGCTACATTTATTTAGCTTGAATCGGAAGCAATTTCCCTCAACATTCTCTATGCAGTAGCTGCCTTGGAGTGGTTATTCCCTCCGGCTCGTTTAATAACATAATCGCACCCAGTCCAGCGTTTCAAAGTACAACTAACTAATCATAACTAATCATCAGTCGCCATTCCCCAGTCGCCATCTTGCAGCGTGTGAAAATTGCAATGATTTAGTGACGGCGGCACTCAAATGGGGCCATCAATCATCGATCTATCGATCTAACTAATGCATCTTCTAAGGAAACCACCCAAAGAAGAGACAGAATGAAGAGAAGCACACACAAAAAAAAACAAAGTAGAGACCATTCAGTAAAAACCAACAAGATTGACAGCATCTTGAAGAGCAGCAACTTGCCCAAAGTCACAGCACCGAAACGCATTGTAGATTGATGAACCATGAAGCCACTGCCTAGCTACAGCAACAACAACAACAACAACAACACCTTAAGCAACACCAAAAAGAACAAAAGGCAAACAAAACGTATGTCATAAAGTTGCCAGTTTCCAGTTGCAGTTGGAGAAATCGCATTAGGCGATGCTACTTAAAAATTTACAACGCGACCCGTCAACGATAAATTCTGCTTGGTAATTGTACAGTCCATGTACAGCTACACAAACATATACATACTATATATGTATATATATATGTATACGGTCTAGAAATATAAGACCAAAAAGAAGAGAGGAAAATAACAAAAAAAAGGTTCTTTCAAGGCTGTCGGCAACCAGTCGCTCACGGCTGAGGTGCTTCTTAGAGAACGCCTCGCGGGCCTCGCGAGCACAAGCCCCAAAGATAATTTCTGCATTCGAAAACTAAGTATCTAATGGATGTTTGTTTCTGTCTCTCTTTTTTTGTGGGTTTCCCTGTCAGCGCTTAAAATAAACATTATATTGTTAGCAAATGGTATAACTAAGCGGGTATCGTGTGTGGTAATCCCCAATCACCATTTGGCGCATTAGTTAACGAGGCTGTGTCACAGCGCGCACTGCACAAGTGACAGAATTTATCTAATTATTTAATTATTGGTATCTATTACAAGGTGTTGAGAGGTAGTAGTAGATAGTTTAAAATTTATTGGTGCAACTATTCAAACTATTAGTTTATTAATTATTATTTTAGCCTTAATTTGGAGTCTGTTTTTTTGTGTGTACGTCTGTCAGTTTGAACTTTAAGATCTCAACTATTATAAAAGCTCGCGACTCCAAATTTAGCATGCCGTTTTTTGTGTACTGTCCGCATATCAAGTTTATTTCAAATGTTGGTTGCCACACCCACCTCCCCCACAAATCAATAATTAAATTTTTCAATTATATTTGTAAACGACGTATAAAAGTTACAACTTTCTGACTTATACCAATATTTAATTAGCTATATTATCTACATATCGGTAAAATTTCAATTCGAACGGACAATAAACACAGAAGTTATAAGATAAACTTTGAACGCTTTGATTTTGTATACAAACGAGTAAGCCGTGACGTCATGGCAATGCTTGTATAGGGAAGAAAAGGCAGGAGAATGCGAGAGCGTAGTGCGAGTTACAGCTACAGATACATCTCTACTCTTCTTTTCTATGCGCACCCATTCTTTTGCATTCAAATGCACGTGTGTGCAATACAATGTGTGCTTGGCTTGAAATTCCTTATGCATATAAACGTATTCATATACAGATGTATTAAGTACTTATTAATTAATTAAGTTCTCATTATATTTAAACATAGGTCGATGGGTATCACACTATCCCGTGCCCCTTGACTGTTGCTCTCGTTGCCTTTGATCTTTCAAAATAATAAACACATCGTCGCTAATATCATATAAAGATTTCTAGCGCCCATTGAAAAAGCAATTCCTTACTTTTCGAATAAAACTATAAAGTGCATGAGTTTATCTGCTAAAATAAAACAGATGCTACTAAGCTGAACAACAATGTTGTTGATGATGCTGTAGAAACGTATCAAAATCTATAATTATTTTCTGCAGTACCCCCTAAACGAAAGAAACACATCGCGCAGACATCAATAAATAAAGACTTATCTATCGTATGGTACAGACGAACCATTTTGGAACCGGTTTTCAAGTCAACGATCGAGGCAACGTGCGGCAAGGCTAAAGCCGGAGCCCACAGCCCAATTAAGCAGACGTACACACTCAGGGGAAAAAGCAAACCGACTTTGTGGATTGAGACGATATTAGAAATTGTATTTACGCTGTGCCACACGCCTTGACAACAACGACAACAACAACAAAAAGCGAAATTTTCAGTGCAGCCAAAAGAAAAAAAAACAAAATACAAAACACAAATAAAGCTAAAAGCAAATATCAATCACTTTCACTGCCGGCGCAAGTTTGTCATAAGCCAGCTGACTGCGACGCCGACTACAACGCCGACTGCGACGCTGACGGGGACAGAGGCTGCGGTTTTGGCCCGGTCTTGAGCTGGTTGCCAACTTCTGCAGCAGGCCGACAATTTTTTTTATTAGCGCTTTTCACCCATTTACGCCAAAGAAAAACACGTAGCTTGGCCCGCGTGAAACTCGTTTTTGAATGCAAAATGCGCAATGTGTTTGCCTTTTTGCCTTTTTGGGTTTGGTTTAACTGTTTTTTCTTTTAGTATTTTTTATGTAGTTTTTGGTTTTCATTTTTATGCCAGACACCCGCGTTTAGGTCTTTTATTTTTCTTAGTGACGCTGCATGAATAAAAAGCCAACTAAACGTTCACTGAACTCTGTACGATCTCTGCCCCAAGTACCTTCCTCTCTTTCTCTCTCTCTCTCTCTCTAGCTCTTTCTCTCTTCCTTTCGCTGGCTGGCATTGTCTCTGTCAAAAGTGTCACGCATTTTGAGAGAGTCAAGAGTTCAAAACAAAAAGTTAAATGCCATCCATGTCCAAGAATGAGGTCTATTGTGCAATAAGCTTTTTAGAACGGGTTTTTTTTCTGTTTTTTTTTGGTCAAAAGTTGCTTAAATGAGGTCTTCTCTCACTGTTATCTATCTTTCTGACTTTGTCTGTCTGTCTCTCCTTCCCTCTCTCTGTCTGTCTGTATGTCTGTCTGTCTATTCGTCTTACTGGCCCGCTTTAAAACGCAGCAGCAACTTACAAAACTTTTCAGTTAATGGCCACTTTGCTCATTATAAGCCAACTAAAAAAAGAGACTCTGAAAACCCGAAGCCGAAAACTCTTTGCGGTTGCGGTTTTGGCTTTTCAGCTTCAACTTCAGCTGCTGCTGCTCTGCTCGTTTGGGGCTCGTTTTGGAGCTGGCGTGGAGTGGGCGATTTCAATTTTCACAACATTTTATGCACTTTATGGCAAATAAAACTCAAAATCAGCAAATGGACTCGAAATATGTAGATGATGAAACCTCTGTCACTGTAGAATACTCTACAAAAGTGACCCCAAGTTAGATAATAAGAAAGATACAAAAGACGACTGCTTAAAAGGTAGTTAAACTTTAAAAAGTTTTAATAACACCTTCTATTACATATTATCTATATCTTTAAGCAGATACTGCACATATAAAATGTTTGTAGCTTCATTAATTATTTTAAAGTTCTCAAATCCCACGAAACCAAGTGAAAATCACATTAAATAATCCTCTAGCTAAGTATAGTGTATACAAATAAAACGCCTATTTAAGCAATACGTTTATGTGTCTGTGCAACGCGGCGTATGCGCAATTAATGATTAGAAGCTATGCTTTTCGTGCTGGTCGCACCCAAACAGACCCAACCGACAATTAGAAACTCAACTCAGCTAAGTTAGCGGCCGCTTAGCCGCTTAGTGAGTCACCCAACGCAACGCCCCACACTGACCCAATTCCGGGTGTGAGCACCCAGTAGAGGATGAAAAGAAGAGAAGGGGGAGGGTTAGCACAGAAGCACAACATAAATCCAAGAGTTCGGACAACGTTTCCGGAATTTTGATGCATTTCACTGGGCATAGAGCGTATGCTCTCAAGCTGCTTAACTTTACAGCAGCTCTTCGCGTTAATAGAGTGTGAAAAATTGTACTGTGGAAAGTGACCAGAGAGTCGAATAATGGATACCCTAGACAGAATAGAGTCTTATTAGTGATATATATATTCTACTTTTTAAGTTGAGAGATTTTACTAGAAAGATTGTGTTAAGAAACATATTGATATAAAATATGTATGTCTAAAGAACTAGAGGAACAACAGTGACTCCAGTCACTTATCAGTCAAAGGTTTATTAAAATTAAATCGAATAGGAATGAGTTGTGTGAGCTTAAAGTAAGATCATTTCATTAATTATATAATATTATAACATATTTAAACATAATTATAGGTACCATAACTACACACATACTAAATAAATTAAAAGATATACTAATGAAAGTAACAGCTTTCCTTTATCTTTATAATTATAATAATTAGATATATAACAAATATCAGGGCAAAAAACCTATAGAGAACCATAACATCCTCATCTGTTAACGTATTGTAAGAAACCTGAGCACAAACAGCGAAGAGGAAGAAATACAAAAGCAAAAGAAAAGGGCGGGTAGACTGGCTTTACTTAGGAGAATCGCCAAGCCTGACTTGGACACGCTCAGGAATTGTTATGTTAATTTGTATTTGCGAGGTGCTTACTTGCATATTATATACATATATATATATATATATTAAATCTGAACCTATGTCAAGCTACTGCGAACAATTCTAATATTCACGAGCTGACTTGGCACTTAATTCAATCAATTTCGAATCTAATCTAAAACCCAACTTCAAACTCGCCGGAATACTCATCTCTCCCCCTTCGTCGGAAGTGAATATTTGTTTGAATCTTTTGCGTAACAACAACAACAACAACAGACGTTCTGCCGACATGTCCCCAATGTCATTAGTTTCGGATTGATTGGGATTCGATGCGGTTACCCAAAAACTCACACAATACCAAAGAATCGAATGAATTGAAAATGGAAAGCACATCAATCAAATAGATGTGATGTATTTTCTATCGTCTTCTCCTTCTCTGTTTACATTTGCTCTTCGACTGTTTGTCCAACAACTAATTTTATTGATTTTCTTTACATTGTTTTGTTGTTGTGCATGTTTTCGTCGTTGTTGGCCTGACATTCTAAATGGAAAATTATGTAAACGAAACTTTGTTTGCGGTCTCACCAACGAATCGCTGTGAATTGCTATTGACCCAAAGGATTTAATAGTAGCATTTGCGGAAGTAGTAGTAGTAAGTTAGGACTCAATGCCAATTTAATTGTTTCAATTTAATATCATTTAAAAGTTCGGAAAAAACGTTTTATTTTACATTTTTGGTTGAATTGCAATCTCATAATTAAGAACTACGGATGTTTTTGGTTAATATTAATCAATCAATTTCCTTTGATCCCAGACAGACAGCCCAAGTCGTTATCGTGACCTACAAGCTTAATTCACTGCTGTTCAGATAAGATAAGCGTTATATGAATACGTGAAAAGCAAAGGCAAATTATTAAAGCATATACCCAATTGTCTTATCATAATGAGAACAAGAATATAATGCGAGTAGAGTCCGATAAGACTACTTTAATTGTTAAAGATTTAAGTGGCATTTGGGAACTCGTTAATTGAGTGGAAAAGAGGTGGAAGAATAAATAGATACAATAAGCCTAAGCTGATCATACATAATCTCTACTTATATGTGCTTAAGTTAATCAATAATTTGAAATAAATGTATTCATATTTTACCACAATAAACCTGATTGTACATGTAAATAAAATATATATATATTGTATATGTATTTCTTTCTACCGAAAGCTTATCGCCCAAGTCAATAATCCACCAAAAACAAATACAACCGCATATAAAAGCGAACTACAAAAAAACAACTGAAACATGAACCACGTGTACATATGTATTGTGGGAGAAGCCAGAGAAACCGCAACAGCCGGCAATAGATAGAGACAGATAAAGACGCGTGTCGCGAGAGAGAGACGACACAATTTGCGCATGCGCACGCCTTTCACTTTCTTTGTACGTGATCTCTTGTAACCCATCTCTCCCTCACTTGCTCTTTGTCTCTACCCCTCTCGTTCTCTTTATGAAACCAGGGAAAAGATAAGACACAAGCCTCTGAATCCCAGTTGATATATGTGCCATATAAATATTTATAAATAAAGCTCCAGAATTTTTTGGAATTTTTATAGAAAATTAAAAGGAGTTTAAGAAACTGATTTTCTGCGGGGAAATCAAGGTTGGGTTGATTTATTAAATATAGTGCAGCGCTTAGTGGGTGGTAAAATTCATTTAATACTACCTATGAGTCATACTGCACTAACACCTCGAGGGAAAGTTGTAAATAACACTGAATGAAGCGTTAAATAGTACGTGAAATTGCATAGAGCTTCAGCTCGATGTACCTGATTATCCGTGACGAAAAGTTTTTTATTACAATTATAACGTGTACAAAATATAACAATAATGTGACGGCGTATGTGGATATTGTAATCTATTAGTTTACTTGTGTTTTAACATAAACTAAATGTCGTAAATTTAATACAACTAATAAGTATTGAGGAAAACTAATATATCAGAAAGATAGTTCGACATATGTTCCGTTAATATTATACGTATATGATTAAGACCCTTTTCCATATATTTGCTGCTTTTTGCTGCTTTTTCTTTGGTTTTAAGAGTTTTACTATTTATTTTATTTTATTTTATTTATATTTGATTGAGTCAAAAACTTATTTGCCCGACAGCACATTACCATCGGCCTATTATTTTAATGAAAAACTTGAACTATTTTAGAGATCTATAAAGATGGCAGAAGACCTTGCGCAAACAGGCTGCCACGCCTTTGCAGCCACTGTACATATAGGCTAGTGTGCAGTTGGATCTGCTCTTCTACTGTGTGAGGTGTAGCGTACTATCCATATCAAATATTGTATATAGTATTTATATATTAAATTATTGCCTACCTTTGATCCTGTAGCAGCTGCTCAGCCTGGGCGAGACGCAGTCGCACTGTCTTCATGCTTTGGATGGGAAATAGTCGACAAAAGGGCGTTAGGAAGGCGGGACGCCAACAGAACCGTGGATACTCCCGGCAGACATCCCAGAGACGTTGATTGTGCTCAAAGAGATACGTATGCGTCTTGCCATATTCGAGATAATCGGACATATCGCCATAATCGCAATTGAGGAGATTCTTTAGATTTTGCACTGCCAATTGTTGATCCTCAGCATCGCGTATCTGTTTAATGCCGAAATCCAACAGGGGCTCATAGTGATAATAGTTGCCAGGTATCGCATTGAGGATATCACCCAGGAACGTTGATCCCGACCGCCAACTGGTGACGATAATGCTGCGCACCGGGACACCCCCCGTTTCGGGGGTCATATCATTAAGTTTCTCAGCTCCACCACGAGGATATTCAAAGTTCTCCATTTCGGTTAAGATGCGCGCACGCTGCGCTGCCAGGACATCCACTATGGTCGCTGTCATGTTGTATATGGTGGCGGCAGTTTGTGATGCCTGCTGCTGCTGTCGCTCATAGTAGCTGCTGCTGCCGCCGCCGCCACCATTGCGGGACAGCAGATTGGAGGCAACACCAGCATTGCTGCCACCGCTGATGCTGCTGCTGCTGCTACTGCTGGCACTGCCGCTACCACTACCGCCGCTAAAGGGTGAGGTCAGCGGACGATGCTGTGTGGTGGCAATCAGCAGCAGTATGCACAAACTGCTCACACCACAGATGCCAATGAGATTCGCGCGTCGGGTCATCCGGCTGCGTCTGCGTTTTGAGTTCAAACTGATGCGCTGCTTAGTGCGTGTCCTGACAGTGGCGGCCTGTGCCTGTGATTCGTCGACAGCGTCGACTGTATCGCTGCCGGTCAACAGTGCGCAGGACTCCACATCCAAATCCGTTGTGCTCATTTGTTACTTTTATTATTATTTATTATTTATTATTTATCTATTTATGTATTTATTTTTATTTCGCCTAGTTGCGGACACTTATTAATACGCTCTATTGCTATTAAACTTTGACCTTTGTTTACATATTTACATAAACAAATCAACGCACAAAACATGCAACAAACACGAACAACACAAGCAAACACACTCGCACACACACCTCAGGCACACACACACACAACGTTTGCCCGCCGCACAACAGAGAATTTTCACATTTTATAACGTGCCAAACATTGCAATTTATTGCGAACTCAGCGTTTTGATTTTGATTATTTCGATTTGGGTTTGTGCTTTATTATAATTTCAGGCCCCGGAATCTGATTGCACAAATGTTGAGGAAGCGACGCCTGGCGAGCTTAGCGAGAGCTGCGAAAACAGAATGAACAGCTGAGAGCTTGAGTATGACCGCACGTCGACTAGCAATAAAATATCTTTGCTTGCATTGGGTAAATACTGAAAATACTGTAACGGCCACTGCACTGTGGGAAAAAAACGAACAAATGGAAAAAACTCTATTTGTAAAATTTATAAATTTACAGACATTTATTTAAGAGTATTTATTTAGGAGTAAAACAGAATGATGAACTTTGTTGTTTTTTCAAACTTATGTAAATTTAAATGAAAACCTGCTGTTTCGGTCAATCATAAAGTTTATTATGGTATAACATTTCAAGAAAGAATGAAAATTATAACAAAAGCTAAATATGGGTTTGTTTGCAATAGCTTGAAATAGATATGACAAATATAATGGGTGCGGTCAGGAAAATTTCATATATTTATGGAATGAACTTATATGAAGCATTTGTGCTGAATTTCCTAATCCCAAAATACCAAAAAGGTTTGTTGTGTAATAACAATGCTGCCTTTTTTGAAGTTTCTATTTATTCCATTATTCAAATAAATATTTTAGAAAATTAAATACATTTCGACGAACCAGAAAGTCACGTCCGACTGTTTTTGTTGATGTGGCAACACTACACGGCTCCCACCAAACTCTGGCGGTATTTTCAATTAGAGATTTTTCCACCAAACATACAGTTTTACAAAAATTAAAGTATTTAAACTCGATAGATATGACAAAATTTTGAATAAAATGTAAAAATATATTCATTCACGTTATTTTTCGGGTTATTGCACTGGCATAAGCAATGACCGTGTTCCTTTCCAGCAGATGGGGCTGCTATGCGAATTTAATTGAAATTAAGTAAAAGGAAAAGTAACAACAATATATTAATGAATGTGGTATATTACAATAATGTGTTCAGAAGAGATTCATTTGCAACTCATCCTAGTTTAGAAACACGGACAACTTCTGAAATTGAATAAACTCATTACTTTGCCTTTTGTCAAAGTCCAAAATCGGATTGTAGCCCCATAACTGCATGGCCTCTTTGCAGGTTGTTTGTATATAGCCGATTTCCTGCGTAGACAAAATACCAAGCCAATCCATTGGATTATCGAAAAACAATGAATCTTTTATCAAATTTTTGTCATTTGACTCAGATTTCAGATGATTTAAGGGCAGACCATAAAATTTAAAAATTTTCTCTAATCCATGAAACGGATTCTCCACCAGTTGCTCGTATTGTACAATGCTACAGTGGTAGAAATATAATAAATGCAATTCGAACATATTGAAATACAGTGTAAAACTCACGCAAAGCGTTTGGGATACTTTTTGACAAGCTCCTTAGCAATCGCATAGTCAGATACCAAACTCTTACATAGATCATCAGGTTTAAAACATTCTGGACTGTTACACCAATTGTGGCTGGCACGCGAAGCCATTGTACCACGTGGATCTCGCACCAGAAATACCATATGCAGATCCAGTCTACAAAAAAATAACTATAATATCGAAATTACCTTAAGACTCCTTCACACACTCTTTAAACTCGAGTAAAACCTTCAGTAAATCGAGCCCCAAATTGTATACGGACATATTGATGAATGGATAGATCTTGCAGATGGCCGACATTGTGTCGGGACTCCAACACAAATCATTCGGAAAGGTCGAACAGATCTGTGATTGCAGCCCGTAGAACTCACGAAACGTCGGAGCCTTCATGCCAAAGTTAATCATTGCCATTGAATAATTATAGTCACAACTGTATAGCGATATCAATTCTTGCATGGCATGTTTGATTTTCGCTTTACTCTTAATACGATTTCTATACGCTATCAAGGGGGAGAAATGATGATAGCATCCGGCCTGGTGCGACAGATAATCGAGCAAGCCGAATGCTCCGGACCCTCGGAATGTAACCAACATCGAACGTTTTGGTTTACCGCCCGACTCAAGCGTGTGATTGGATATATCACCTAAAGACTTTTGGGCGAGCATATATCGCGACATGGCTAGCGGATTGATTATAAGGAACGGCAAGACGAGAAATACAAACAGCGCATACACCAGATAAATGGCAAAGCAAATGCCAACGAACTTCGTGCTGTTGTTTACCATAATTGTCCTCCCTTTTTCTGCTCCAAAAGCCGATAATTTTGATTACATTTGTTTCGAAAACTAACTAATTTAAAACTCTTCCTATATATGTATGTATATATTATAAATTCGGAAATATGTGTAAACAGTTGAGATCCCAAGTTTGCCTTCTTTGTTGTTTAGAAAAATGTTTGTGTAAATCTTTACAGAGTTTAACTGGCGAGATCTTAATTCATATTTAAACTAAATATTTGGATTATTCACAATTTAGAAAAAAGTAAACCAATCTCTTTTTTAGATTAGCATTTAATTTATTTGTAATATACCAAACGGGATAGTCATAGTTTTTTTTTTGTATATTGGTACATACTATATAGTTATAATAGTTAGAATTTTATTAAAACACTAATATTGCTATAATTTAATACGTAAACGATTCCATATTAAATACATATGCTAACAATCAATAAGATATTGTTCATTATATATTCCCTTTCCACAGTAGTTACGAATTTTTACTGAAATCTAAAGAAAGTGCAGACTAGAAATGTACGCCTAAAATTATGCAATTTTGATAGGCAGGCACAAATATACGTATTCGTTTTGGGGTTTACCCGAAAGTACTAAAAAAACTATCAAGAGAAAAATTCGCAACTATATGAAAGCATATGCAAAATCCGTTGTAAAGTCAATCTCATATCATTTCTGGCACTATATTATATTGTATGTATATATATTTTATATATTCGATACAAATTTAACCTGTATTTAACGCTCGATACGTTTAAGAGGATGTTTATATTATGTATGCATATCTGGTATAAAGTCATTCTAGATGTTAACTCGTGTGTAAGGCGCACAAGGCTGGGGTTTTGCAATCTTAAGGAGATCTCGATATGGCCATACATATATGGTATATTGGTTTATAATCTGCAAAACTACACTATCGAATATCTATTTATATATATGTATGCTGTATATACTGTTTACTATGGAATATTATAGGTGAAATGTCTGCGAAGTATTGGCTTGAGTTATTATCTTAAACTATATTGTAAGGATTTTATAAAACTTCTAACACAGTATCTATCAATTTGAATAATTGGTACTTGTATTAGTAACTGTGCTGTACTGTAAAATTTGAGATATAAATTTTGAAAATAATTATTTTAACAATGTAATCACATGATTTCATTTCAGATTAGATTACATTATCGAAAGAGATCTCTAACGAAAATCCAATTGGTCAGAAAAAGATTCGAATTCAGAGTATAATATTAAGGATAATACCATGTTTATGCTGTGCTTATATCGATCGTGTCGAGTTAGAATTAAAATTAAGTAACTAAAAGTACTTGAAATGTTTTCTCATCTGTCATAAAAAATGTAGAGCACACGCTTAATATAAACATTTAACTTATATGAGAGTGAACCAGTTCAAAAGTAACTTAAAAGTACCCAATGATTAATACCACACTTCTAATACTATAAACTGTTATGTGGTGAACTATTCTGAATTATGTCTGAGAGCTACGTTCCGTCATTCAATCGCTATTCCCTTCGGTTTCATCGTCCAGCAACAAGCTTGTCGAGCCATAGCTACGGAGTCTGTAAAACAGAAGTCAAAGATTAGATTAAAAATGGTTCCATAACAAACGACTATTATCAAATCAAATGAAATCGTAAATAATAATTAACGAAAACCCAAAAGAAGTCACTCCAGCAGGTGAAGAGCGAGCTCACCTCGTCGTCGGATACCTTGAGACCATCTAGATTAATACTATTGCGAGCATAGCCGGCGCCCAGTTGCTCCTTATCATGTCCCTCGTATAGCTGCCTATTGATGTCATCCTTATTAGATGACGAGGCAGTTAAAGATGTAGATGTGTTCGTGGTGCACTTCAGAGGCAGTGCAAGATTGGCCCGATTGGCGCTATTGCTGTTGCTATTGTTGACGCTGTTGTAACGCCCTGATGCGGTACGTTGATGCCGTTGAAGATGCTGCTGCTGATGCTGCTGCTGCTGTTGATGCTGCTGCTGTTGCTGTTGCAGATGATGATGGTGATGCAGCCCATGGGGATTATCGAACTTTTGCTTGGCACGCTCAAATTCCAAATTACGCGACTTGGACTCAAATATATTATCCTCAAAATGAGACGTCTTGGCATCGAAGAATGCTGCAGCTGCCGCTGTCGCTGCATTGGCAGCAGCAGCAGCTGCCGCATTGCTCTGTTGTTGTTGCAACAGAGTACGCTCCGTGTGGCTCGAACGCTTCACGGCGGCAGCATGATGAGCTGCTGCAGTTGACTCGGTGCCGTTGTGCGAACTACGTAATCCAGCCTGGCTATCGTCGAAGATCTGCCGCAGATCGTTGATGTTCGGCAAGCAATCGCTGGGCAACTCCACAGCGATCTTATTACGCAACTGGACACCCCCCATACCGCGCAGCTGGGGACTTGGAGCGCGTCTTGTTTAGGGTATTTAGTTTCGGTTTAGTTGTATTAGTTTGTGGGAGTAGGTAAAGCCCCAGCACCATGTTAAATGTTAGTTAGTTAGAAAGGGAATAAAAGAATCTGTTAGACTCACCTGTTCTGCAAATGTTGTATCTGCACCTGGAGACCCTCGGTCTGTCCCACCAACTCATCGTTGCTACGCTGCAGGCGACGCACTTGGTTGACTGCCGAGTCGAGCTCATCTTCGGCGCCAGCCAGTTCACGTTTTAACTCCTCGACACGTTGACGCAGACGTTTCACCTGCGGTAAATTAAGAGATTTAGTATAAAAGTTTCTAATAGTATTTTATATATACATATATGTATGTATATTAATTTATAATTTTTGATCTGTTTTCGCCTTATTATTATCACTGATTAATTTCAATTAATTTTCCATATAAACCATATTTCTATGTAGAAAAGGTCGAAAAAGGCCTGTACTATTAAAATTCATCTAATAATCTCTCACACTTGTGTAATATTTAAAAACAAATGTATAAAGTGTTCTATATAAGTATGAATGAAATCGATAATATATTTACTGAGAAGGAGGATCTGGACTGCGTACTATAAGATATATTATACGGCTACCGAGCTGATCAACTTATCATCTGTCCAGTGTTTCTTATGATATCGATAATAAAATCTTATTCAATTGAAATTTTCCTAATAGCCGCTTATCTACAATAACTAAACATAAAGCTTTTACTTTCGGTTTCCGTTCTTATCAGGATCTTTAAATCAAAATGTTGAGATAGTGCGAGAATTTAGTGGGTTGCGATTAGAATAAAGCCCACTGTGGCAAACCATAAAGGCATCTAACTCAGAGAGCCATTAGGCGAGAGAGAGAAGGAACAACAGGCGAAAGTATAAGAGAGCGAATGGCAAGAGCCAGAATGAACGTCAAGCGAGGGCGTGAGAGACGAACTTCAACTGTGAGAGAGAACGAACGTCAAGTGTGGACGAGAGAGAAGGAACGTCAGAACGGCCACAATTAACAGACGAAAGCTTCGTGCTGCGCTCTCCGCTCTCAACTGTCCTCAGTCTCGCAACATAAGCCAAACGTGACGGTTGAGCGTTACGAGTGACGCGAGAGTAGGGAAGTGTATAAAAGAGGGGGACAAGGCAGCCGGCTGTGCGAATTTCATAATAAAGCAAAGAATAAAAAGAAACAAAGCAAAATGATTGCGCAAAGTATCATCAGCAAACTTCGTCCGTGTGCCACACGCCTGACGAGCAGCAGCAGCAGCAGTGCAGCACCCAAATTCAACTGGCAAGATCCCCTCAACTTGGAGAGTCAGCTGACCGAGGATGAGGTTGCCATACGCGATGCCTTCCGCGGCTACTGCCAGTCGGAGCTGCTACCTCGCGTTACGCTGGCCAATCGCAATGAGCACTTTGATAAGAAGATTATGGAGGAAATCGGCAGCTTGGGCGTACTGGGATGCACTCTGAAGGGCTATGGCTGTGCAGGAGTTTCCAGCGTTGCTTACGGTCTGCTCACACGGGAGGTTGAACGTGTAGATTCCGCTTATCGTTCAGCAGTCAGCGTACAGAGCTCGCTGGCCATGGGTGCTATCTATGACTATGGATCAGATGAGCAGAAGCAAAAGTATTTGCCCACTATGGCGCAAGGAAAACTTATAGGTAAACTTATTACTGCCACCTAATCCAATGCCACGCCTACCAAGATCACCTGCTTCGCTTTTATATTTAGCATAAATTGAAAAGATTTCAATCTTATCAACGCTTGTTGCTACAGCAGCAAAATAATTTGATAAGTATGAGATTAAACCGAGTTGGAGGGAGGCGGTTCATTCCATAACAACAAAGTGCAGTAAACAAGTTGTTTCTACAGTGATAGAGGGAAGGGTAGAGGAAGAGAGTGGCAGAGAGAGATGGATAGTGGAAGAACACAAAAGCATCAGATGACAGCAAACAACTTTTGAAAAGCTTCTTGAAAGCTCTCTCTTAGTCTATATCTTACTCTCTGCCTATCTGTCTCTATTCCTCTCTCGCGTTCTCTCTTTCACTGCTTGCTTGTTGTTTATTTAGTTAGTGAGCGGAAAAAACCAAAAGAGAGAGAGAACATCACTAATAAATATCGAATTTAAATTCAACAAAACATTGATCGATCTGCATCACTAATACACTATCGAATAGCAAAACTATCGAATGCATTTAAATTAGTGTTTCTTTCAATCTTCTCATTATTTATATAGCACTGTCATTATTCCCTCTTTTCCAGGTGCCTTTGGTCTAACCGAACCCAACCATGGCAGCGATCCTGGTGGCATGGAGACACGTGCCAAATACGATAGCAAAACAAAGACGTACATCTTGAATGGATCAAAGACTTGGATAACAAGTGCACCCATTGCCGATGTGATTATCGTTTGGGCCAAGTGTGAGGATGGTAAACTACGTGGATTTATTGTGGATCGTAAGATATCCGGCAAGGGTTTGGATACACCAAAGATTGAGGGTAAATTTTCGCTGCGTGCCTCACCCACTGGCATGATTCTAATGGATGATGTGCACGTGCCAGAGGATCAGTTGCTGCCCAAGGCCCTTGGGTTCAGTGGACCTTTCAATTGTCTGAACAATGCTCGCTATGGCATCGCATGGGGTGCCTTGGGTGCCGCGGAAGCATGTGTAGAGATCGGACGTCAATATACACTAGATCGCAAGCAATTCGGACGACCATTGGCAGCCAATCAGCTGATTCAAAAGAAACTTGCCGATGCCACGACGGAGATTGCACTCGGTCTGCACGCTTGTCTGCAGGTGGGTCGTCTCAAGGATCAGAAACTCCACACACCCGAAATGATTTCGCTGCTCAAGCGGAATAATGCCGGCAAATCTTTGGATATTGCACGCCAGATGCGCGATATGCTCGGAGGCAATGGTATCAGTGATGAGTATCATGTGATTAGGCATGTCATGAATCTGGAATCAGTTAACACCTATGAGGGCACACATGATATTCATGCTCTCATCTTGGGACGCGCCATTACCGGACTGGCAGCATTTGCCAATTGAATACGTTATGGATTTGGATAGTAATGCATGTATCTGATTACCATATGCTGGTCATAATCGGAGGAAACTCTCTGGCATTTACATTTGTATAATTTGTGTGTTTCTAGTTTATAATTTAGCTAGGCAAACCCAAACGAGTAAAGTCTAATTAGTTGTCAACGAATAATACTTTGTCTTTATGTGATCTAAATATCATTCATTTTCTCTTCTATGTTCTCTTCTTTAGCAGATTAAAACCCTGAGTGTGATCTAAATATCATTCATTTTCTCTTCTATGTTCTCTTCTTTATTAAAAACCTCACTATCGTTCACTTCCTTAGCAGATTATATCTTTCCCTTTGTCTTCTACCAACATTACTTCAGTAGATTAAGAACCTATGACTTTATACGATCATCTTCTATCTTCACTCAACAGACTATATCGTTATATTATCTGTATATCATTCACTTTCTCTCCTATGTTCACTTTTTTAGCAGATTAAAACCTTGAGTCAATTTATCATCTAAATATCGTTCACTTCTTTATCATATTATATCATTTACTTCCTCTTCTATCTGTATTCCTTCAGTAAATTAAGAACCTATGTCTTAATCTGATCTAAATATCACTCATTTTATCTTCTATCTACACTTCTTAAGCAGATTAAGACCCTTTGTCGTTATATCATCTGTATATCATTCATTTGCTTTTCTATCTTCACTTACCTCCGCCTCATATTGCTCGGCACGTCGCACCGCATGTCCTAGCTCAGTGTTGGTTTCGGCCAGCAGCTTCTTGAGCTTGGCATGCGACATCTTCACCTCACTGATTTCCTTATTTCGCTCCGACAGCTCCTGCTGCAGTGCTCGCAGCTCCACATCATTGGCCTGCATGGGTCGGCACTTGCGATCGGAACGCTCTTGATAGTCTCGCAGTTCAGCACGCAACTTTTTATTGTCCCGTTCCAGTGCTAACTTCTCGGATTCAAGACGTTCTCGTTTACCCCATTCTGAGGCGTTCTCTGCCTGCAGATGCTCCAGTTCGGTGCGCAGTTCACTGAGCCTAGAAAGGAATTGGATTCTCATTTAGATTATTGATGAATATTTGCAAATCTTTGCCGACTCTACCTTCGCTCCAGATTCTCACGTGCGGCAATTTCCTCTTGCAGAGAGTTGTTCACTATGCGCATTTCGGCGCGATGTTGTTCCTGGAAGAGGATTAGATATATTCATCATCATATTGTTTATATCAGCACCCTTACCTGCAGTGTCAACAGCTCACGCACTGCCTCCTGCTTGGCAGACCGCAGCTCCTCCTGACGTCCACGCACATCCTGCAGTTCCAAGGCAAGCTTTTCGATGCTCTTGTGCAGCTCGTGCTTTTCGCTATAGTTGGATTTGGAAAGTTAGCAAATATATGTAAAGCTAATCATCTGCTGTTCTTACTCTCGCTCCGCCTGCAAGGTTTTTTGTGCCTCGTCTAGACGCAACTGCAGCATGGATATCTTCTGCAACAAATAATCCTCATCGAAATCATCCTTGGATAGTTGTTGTATCAAGCGCTTCTCCTCGGCCGCTGCAGCCTCATCCAAGTCACTTAAATGCTTGGGCATGGCACCTTTAAGAGCAAACTCCTCAATATCCAGATCTTTGACATCGTTGGACAACTTGGTAACCAGTCCATCTTCGCTATTGACATTCTTTAAACCATCGGATGAGATGTCTGGCGAGCAGTTTGCATCGCGTCCATTGGCCTCGGCATCCTCGTTGGTATCGCTGCGATGAAACTGACCGGCATGTTTCATCATCAGCGTATGCACCTTCTCCATCTCCTTCTTCAGCTGCGTTATCTGCAGCTCAAGATCATTTTTCTCACGTTTCAATGAATGCGCCTCCTTCATAGCGACGTCCAGTTTAATATTCAACTGTTTGGACTCCTCACGCGCCTTGTTACGCTCGTTGCGCACCTGTGAATGATGATATTGTTGGTTGTGATTAAACAACTTAGGAAGTTAAATCGATTAAGTTGTTGTCATGACAATACTTACCTTACTCCACTTCTCACGCCAGTTGGCAGTGCAATCGGACCTGTTAGAGAAAGTTAAATGGTTTTTTAATTTGTAGATTGGAAGAGGTGATGATTCAGTTCCCAAAAATAAACAAATAAAGGTTGAATCACTTCTAGGACGGAGTCATTTCTTAACCCAGTCAAGATTTTGAATCATTCAACCCTTTTAAACCGGCCACAAACTGTACGTGCAATGCCCGGCTTAGCTCCTTCTTCTCCTTCTCCCCCTTCCACTTACCACCACTTCATTGTCTTCTCCATTTGTGCGGCCCGTGCACGCGCCTCGTGTAACTCCCTTTGACGTTGCGACTGTAGAACATACATATGTGAACAACATCATACTGATCATTTAATCACGTCCTTTGTGCACTCACCTCGCGTGCCTCCCATTCTGTTTCGCCATAGCCACCGCCTCCGACGCCCACGCAAACACCTGCATCGTTGTTGGGCATTCGTCTGCTAACCGCCTGAACGGCAGATACACTTTGTGTCGTAGACGATGTGACTTGCGACATTTTTTGCAATATTTTCAATATTTACGTCTTTATTTGCTTTGTTTAAGTCAGTTGCATTTTGTTTTATGCAGTTTTACCAAAGTTGTATACAGAAAATCAAGAAAACATATGTTTGCTCAGTGTTACCATAGTCGTGTATTTATTTGCAGAACATATTGCATTTTTAGCAGTATGTTCATTGCAAACCTATTTAAATTATACAAATATTATTAAAATAAAGATAACGCAAATTTAACAAGATTTCAAACTCAGAAATCTCATTAACTCTTATAATTGGATAGCTGAATTTTGAAGAGGGATCATATTGCATTTTGGTATTATTAGACTTAAGGGTTTTGGTCTCACTGCAGTCAACAATTTAAGCGAGCACTTACAGAAATTTAACAAAATAAGTGTTTTCTTGTGAATATTGGTGAATTGAAAGCAGTTTAATATGGCCAAGCATCATCCTGACTTAATTTTTTGCCGTAAACAGCCTGGCGTCGGTAAGTGCTGCGTGAACTAACAATTTAACTTTAAATCGTAACTGTTTACTTTTGTCCTACCACTTCACGTGCAGCCATTGGACGATTGTGTGAAAAGGACGATGGAAAATGCGTGATATGCGACTCATACGTGCGTCCTTGCACCTTGGTGCGAATTTGCGATGAGTGCAACTATGGTTCTTATCAGGGACGTTGCGTTATATGCGGCGGACCCGGCGTCTCGGATGCCTACTATTGTAAATCCTGCACCATACAAGAGAAGGATGTAAGTTTTATCAAATCAATCAATGAGAAAGTTTATTAAATATATTTAACTTACACTTGCAGCGTGACGGTTGCCCCAAGATCGTCAACTTGGGTAGTTCCAAGACTGATCTCTTCTACGAGCGTAAAAAATACGGTTTTAAACAAAAGTTAGTTTTGAATTCATTAGCAACGTGTATAACTCAACTAACCCCTCCAATCTTTCTTATTTACAGCTATTAATGTGCGGAAGACCACCTCATCTATATTTCTAATCAATTTATATTGTAATTTAATGCATATAAAGTTTTATACATGAATGTAGTGTTTGTTTTTGGAATCGAATACATTGGAGATTTAGCACTAAACTGCCAGCAGCTGCTCGCCACTTGGCTCGTATTCCAGGCACAGCCTATCGAACTCGGAAGATTTCTTGTCCAGATCGGTGACGAATTCGCTCTTTGGATAGAATTGCCTCAACTGCTCCCAGTAGCGGGAGATAGTCTCTGTCGATTTGCCTGTCAGATGCGATAGCACCATCATGTTAATCAATGTGTCGTAATCGTTGTGTTTTTTGGTCAATGATTCGCGCAGCACAGCCTCAGCTTCCTCGTAGCGCTCCAATCCCAAGTGGACAACAGCCTGGCCATTCAGCAAGGCAGGCGTGGGTTTGAACTTCTCGCAGAACTCCTGATAGATGTGAAAAGCGTCCTGCATCTGTTCGGTGCCCTGAGCTAAAGCAACCCAAGCCTGAGCTAGTTGTGTCAACGTAGCATCGTCGCTTATCTCTTGCATCTTTGCAACCAGTTGCTTGGCCAGATCGACACGTTGCAAACGCAACAGGCACTGTACCGACAATGCCATCGACTCCAGGTTGTTGGAGCGATGCAATATCTTCAGTGCATTCTCAAACTGTCCATCGTAGCAGTAGACAATGGCTGTGGCAATGTGCCAAATGTTTGTCTCATCCTCGTCGCTGGCCACCTTGTCCGTCAGCTTCTCCAGCACTTCCTCGATGCGTGAGGGCTGCTCGAAAGCTTCATGCACCAGGCGTAAGGCTTTCAGTGGAGTCGTGTTGTTCTCCTTGATGTCCGATGCAATTATGCGACCCGAATCGATGGCCAGATATGACAAATACATATAGGAGAGCAACTCGGCACCTGCTGTGCCCTGCTCGGGCAACACAAAATTGATGGATCCCATAAAGTTGCCAATGTAATACTCATTGCGCGCATCGAACAGCACCGAGTTGATGTCGTCATCGTTTTGTTGTGCGCGGCTCATTTTTTAATTAATTATAATTCCTGTTGTTTTTACAATTTGTAATACAAAATATTGTAAACTGAGAGCTGAGTTGGCTTTTTAGTTACACAGTTGCCACCTGGTTGAAATAATATGCCACTCTTTTAAAATAAAACATGGTGGCAGCACCTGCACTTGTTTGATTTTTAAAAACTGCAAATATGTTGCCGCCAATATTACTTACAATGAAATAATTTACTATAAATCGAAAATAAATATATATATAAAATATAATATATATATTAATACATAAAGCATTGCAGTATATTTGGTACAGTAATGATTTTCTTTAACATTTTGTTTATTTCTGCACCAGCAGTTTAGTTCTCCTTTTAACAGTTTTAGAACATGTTATGTTCACTGTTATTTAACAGATCGAATGAATCGTTCACTGTCCAGTGCTGCCAGTTCCATTGTGTCCTTCAAATCTGGCTGTTTTTTAAAACCAACTGCAGAAAAAAATTTAAGAATTGCGGGGAACCTTTCGAACTCAGAATTTATTCTGATCTGATCTGATAACTCAATGGAATTTATTAAAAAATAACCATCATATATTTTGCTTAGATTTCTTCAGAAAATTGTCAGCTTTTTCCTCCATTAATTTCCGTCAAAAACGGCTTTTTTTCTTTAAATGTGGGCAGCACTGATTGTATTCTAAGCGAGTCAAGTGCGTTATCTTTAATACGATTTGCCATATGTTGTTAAACTTACTTAGTTTATTTTGCATTCCCATTGGAACTGGTTCAGGTGCGGCAAATAAGTAAAGCCGGTTTTAACAGTAGAATGAATTAGATTTCTGTATTTATAAATTTGTTATCTGTTTCAGTTGCGCTTTTCAATCATGTACAACCCCAATGGAAAAGATATTGATTTAGTGCGGGAATATTTTCCTAGCTATCATACGATCAGATTTCAAGATCAACCCGAACCCAATATTGCGATTCAAGATCATTTTATACAACTGACTGCGAAGCGTTAGTATAACAAATTTAGTACTTTAAAGCTGAACTAAATAATTGATTATCTCTTCTCTTAACAGATGGCAAAGAACTTGCCACTCAGCAAGGAGTCAAAGTCCATAATCTGCGATATGGCGGCACAGATGATCGTCAAGTGGTGGATGTATTCTATACGGACGAGACCGAATCGAAGCCTTCGCCTCTGTTTGTCTATGTGCACGGGGGATACTGGCAAATGTTGGATATATCAAACTCTTATTCCATGGTGGGCCCTCTGCTGCGTCAAGGTTATCGTGTCGCCGTCATGGACCACAATAATTGCCCCCAGGTAACGCTACCTCAGCTCTTGGAACAGTTCAAGACTTTCTTACTCTGGATTTTCGACTATGCCGAGCGTACACAAACAACTGAGATCAGTTTCGCTGGACACTCCGCTGGGGCACATCTCCTGTCCCAATTGCTACATATGCCGCAGCAGATTTCGGAGGAGCGTCGTCAAAAAGTACGTGCTCTGTTCTTCATTTGTGGCGTTTACGATCTACGTGAATTGTGGGCCCTCGATCCGGTAAATCCCAACAATATTCTTGGCCTCAACGCGGACAGTGCCGTGGAGATGTCACCAATGTTGTGGTCTTGGCATGTGGATAGTCCACTTTGGTCTGGCCTACAGACGTATGTCCTGACTGCGGAGCACGAGAGCGTCACTTTTATTGAGCAAAGTCGCGTTTTTGCTAAAAATTTGCAAAATGGTGGATTTGATGTTACATTTAAGCTTTTCGATAGATACGATCATTTCGATATTATCGAAGAAACCGTTGATGATAAATCGACAATTACCACGTATCTGTTAGGAGCACTGCAAAGAACCTAAATAATCGAATTGTGCAATCGAATGAATTGTAAATGATTTGTGTACTCGTAAATACTTCAATATTGTCGAAGACACGGTTAACTACAAATCGATAATTACAAGATACTTATTATCGGCATTGCAGAAAAATCTATGAAGAAACTTGAATAAATAACAATAAATAAATAATAACAATACATTTACATTTTATATTTCACTGAAATTAAGGCCATTGCAGCCAAAACTACATCTAAGGTCTAGTTGTAAGCTATACTTATAACTATGTACATATTAGATAAATAAATAATTTCACTGAAAATAGTTGTAAGCTATACTTATAACTAAATAAATATTAAATAAATAAATAAATTTCAATGAAATTATTTATTTATTTAATATGTACATAGTTATAAGTATAGCTTACAACTAGACCTTAGATGTAGCTTTGGCTGCAATGGCCCTAATTTCAGAGAAATATAAAATCGAATGTTTTGTAAAATGTTATCAAAATTTAATTATTAAGTTGGCCATGATCTTAACGATTTTATGTTGTTTCAATTACGAAAACTTATTTGAAGTTTCCTTAGTATTTTGGAACAATCGGTACAGATAGTTGTACCTCAAAATTCTAAAATTTTCAGTAAATTTTATAGTTGGTAATGAGTTAAGAAACTCCGCATATAATTACTTAGCTACATCACAGCTTTTCTCATAGATATTTGGGGGCCTACCATGTGCTGCTACAGTCGTTACTACCGGGATACTCCCTGTGTACAGTGCTGCCTCGTCGACTGCAGTTACTGTTGTTATCGTACACAGTGCGCTGGACCCTGTGGACCTTGTGCGACTGCAGCGCCGGGCTGCTGTGGTGGTGCGTGTGGTGATTTGAACTACAAATACTCGTTCTTTGGTCTCCATTTACTGTAGTCAAGTGTAATGCGAAGTTTTTAACACCCCAATAGTTTTGAAATGCCCTCAATAAATATCGTTAACTGAAAAATTGTGTGTATGTGTTTATATTTTAATTATTATATCGATATTTAAGTAAACTAATAAGAAATATATTTAAAATTGATGTTCGATATTTAAGATATGTCATAGTTTGTGATATTTCCTGAACAAATAAATAACGTGTATATAGATTGATAAATAATAAATCGATATGTTAATTTTCATCAGTTTGTGGTATTCTCCAAAATATCATCTGAAAAATAATCGACTATAGATTTGAAATAAAACGACTCGATTTTTTGTTGTCCTTTGTCTTTTATTATTACTGTTACACAACATTTTTAATGTTAATAATACAATATATAATGAATATTATTTTTAATTTGAAAATTGTGGCCCCTAAGCATTAAAAAGACTTACGTTCGCATCAAGTTCTATTTGGTTGTTTTGTTTTTTTTTTTTGTTTTTCTGATATTCAATGCAATAATAATTAGATAAATACAATACAAAGTTTCCGTTCCAATAGTGCGAGTTGTCGGATTTTTGGTTTTCTTTTTGTTTTTCATTTATGTATAAAAATACTTTCAAATATTTTAGCATACATTGGTTTTTGTTTTTTGTAGAACTTACACATTAAAATAATGAGTATCGCTTATATATCTTTTATAATAGTATAAATTACTCATACAATCATAATTGTAATAATAGTATAATGAGTTGATAACATTCACGTTTATTACATTTGGAATTTGGTATTCAATTTACACATTGAGTTCACGCTAACCTTTTAAGTATGCAAATCTATTAATAACTGTATTTATGTGTTAAACTTCTTTTTTATAGTTTTTATTTTTTCTGTCTTTTTTAAGTACATAAAAATACTAATGCATAAAAATATATTTTAGTAAATGCGTTTCATATGCGCTTAGTTTTTCTTAAGAATTGCCGTCCTTCGTTGAGGGTTTTGAGTTCTAATGCATAGGGACTCAGATACAGATATATATATATGTGTATATATTAAAATAATACATAAATGCAGGGTGTTGTTGTTGTCTACTATGCTAGTTAGAAAGAATAGATGTCTTGGCAGTTAAGTAGTTAGTCAGTTGAATAATCAAATTATAACATCATAATAATCATAATATATAATGATACATAAAATGTGTTTGGTGACGGGGGTGGGGAGAAATGTTAAAAAACTCTGTAGTATTTGGTACTACTACTGTATGCATTATATAAGAAACAGTGCGCATATAGTATGCATTGGTGGGCGTGTATGTTTTTATTTTTTTCTTTCCTTTTATATTGTTCATAATACATATTTCCATTTGTAACTCAACGTAAATTTAACAATATCCAAAAAACAGACAGGAGTGCGAGTAACACTCGAAGTTTTTGCATTGTTAACCCATCACACTCATTGATATATATGTATCATTTACCTTTCAGTCCTTATTCCATGTATTATTAATATTATCTTTTTCGTTTCGTTTCATTTTTTTGTTTTCTTTTCTTTTGCTTTGTCTGTCTAGCCTTCTTTTGTTAACAAACTTTCATGAGTAAAAACACAAGAACAGAAAAATTTGAGCGAAATATGCGTTATCTAAGAGATGAGTTAAACAATTGATTTAAATGAAGTAACCATATATAGAAAACAGGTTTATTTAATGAGTAATACAAGTCCCCATCATAATAGTAATAATTAGTTATATTCGTGAGTGTATGTGTGTGTGTGTGTTTATGTGTAAAGCCTTTAAGCAAAACCCTATATAGTATGCACTATGCTCATCTAAAATACAACTTTTCTTCAATCAATGCATGAAATGGCGATTGTAAAAGTATACCCATATACAAATACATATATAGATATAGATGTATATATATATATATTTAGCTTGTAACGACAGTTAACATTAAATTGGTGTTTTATGATACTTGTTCTTCAAAATTCTCGTTAATAGTTATAAAAATATGTTGACATATTATATATATTAAGTAAAATGACTAGAGATGGTTTCATGATGATCTATAAGCTATGAATGAATGTTTTTTCTTTTTTTTTAATTGCTTATACTTTCTAATGAGAAATGCTTAATTATGACTGGCTGGCTTTATAATCTAATTATTATGAATATGTCCAATCAGCAAATCTCGTTTAGCTAATCGTTTTTATCGAGTGCGCATATCGCGTGCGGTTTAACCGTGAGATTTAATAATTTAATCAATTAATATAAAAATGATTTTCATTGGCATTCCTTGATAATAAATAAATACGATATACGATACAATGCAATTCGCAAAACTTAATTAACAAATTATTTTCAATAACTGAAAACGATTCAAAGTCGAGAGAACTTAACTTAAATAACCTGACATATTAATGGGTTGAATATATATATATATTGGAACAAAAAAACGTTAACTGTAAACTGCTAACTGTAACTTTGTATATAAGTAATTAATTCTTCATAAACGTTCCACTCATTTATGATAAACTTATACACTTTGCGTACTGTGTCTGCATTTGATCTGCCAAGTGGTTATGAGCTTTACGTAACACTGAAAATAAACAAAATATATAATTCAAAATAAGAAGAAATAAATTTGATGTTGATAAATTTTAATGAGTATATGACAAAGAAACAAATACACTAATTTAAAGAGTAAAACACTACCAAATTTTGGACCATATAAAACAAAGATATATATGTTACTCATAAAACAAACTATTAAATAATTTTGATTTTGTTTTTTCATGCAAACAAAACTGAAATATATTCAGAGTTTCTATTCCCTTTCTTACGGCATAATGCTTGAATATGAATTTACACATATAAATACAAACTACAAATGCTTAGATATGAATGTGTTGGTAGTCTTCAATAGGAAGTATAAGCAGCTAACAACAAATAGTTATAGTTATGTGTGTATATCATGTATGTACGAGTATTGTATTATATTATTATTTATTTTCAGTTTTTCTCTCAACCTTTGATCTTCATTCAACTTGCGTGTCAGATTGATAGATTGATATAGCAAATAGTAGTTAAAAAGTAGTTCCAAAAATTCAGTTTCTCTTTTTAAGACATAAACTATAAGCGATAGCAGTAAATTGAAAGTAAAAATCAAATATACATGGAAAGAACTGTTAAAATTCCCTAAACGCGTCGCTTTCCTTTTTATCAATTTCACAAAGTTTCTTCAGTTTTTTTTTATATCTTGTTTAACGATATCGAAGCAGTCTAAGATTTTGTTGTTGGTTGTAGATGAGTATTAGATAGATAGAGTTCCCCCAGATTGATACTCCCAGAAGTATGCAATAATGTTGTGGATATAAGATGAAACATCTAACACAAGGTTGTATGAATGTACGATATATGTATGAGTATATACAGATGATGAGACATGTATGTATAATGCATATGAAACTATGTGTATAGAGTATGTGTATATATATTTATATGTATATATAGTATATTAATGTACACATATGTATGTGTGTATATATAATCATGTGTAAATGTTCCTGTGTAAAAATCAGTCATAGTCAATTCTTCATTAATTATGTAAGCATATTATGTACCACATAAATGAGAATGTTGCACCTTGAATGTGTGTATGTATTGTATGTGTATCTATTTTATTTGCTGTTGCTGTTGGTACTGTTGAACATGATGTTCGTTTAAAATGCAAAAACGTTGATTAATTTCTAATTGCTTGCAGGACACGTTATAAAGCTTTTTAGCATTATCGCTATAATTTCTCATAAACTATATTTTTATATGAATTCAAGCTACTTCCTTAATTGAGCGCGTCATTATTAAAATTATAACACTTACAGCGCCTGTAAACCCTAATCGATCCTGTTACTAACAGGCTGAACGCGTCTCTGTAATCGATAAACGATGTTTCGATAACATGTGTAACGTATGTTTAGCAGAATTTGTTTTTTCGAATTTGATAAACGCTACTTAGCTAAAAATATTCTTCAAATATGAAATGAAAGAAATACGAATTGAAAATAAGCAGCTACTGGTATTTTATATATACATTGTTATCGAAAATACTAAACACTGAATTACTTGCATACTTAACATACCAGACAGTATGCCCTTAATTGAGTTTACTAACATTTAATTTAACATTATCATGAGTTGAGTCCTAACTCTAATTATTCCATACAAATTTGATTGGTTCCACTACAAAAGGTATAATCGAGAAAATAATCATTGGAAATCATAACAAAAAATAAAGACACCCAAAGAATTGCACATTACATACACATATTCAATGATCAATATTATACATATATGGGCATTCTTCCATTCCATATATAGTATTCTATATATATATATAGTTATTATAGTTCGTTAAAACACTTCTACGAAGCCAGATTTCATTAGTTTGCAGCTGCTGATGCTTTAAAATTTCGATAAAGGTTTCTCCACTACCAAACGTTATAGCTTATCTAGTATTTTAATAATACAAAAATTAATTCCGTACAAATATATGATCAACAACGCGTATCCGGTCAACATGCATACACCCTTTTGGTTTTCAATTTTTGCTTTTCAGTTTGAGAATCCATTTTTTTGCTTATCAATTTTTGTTTCTTGTGTTTTTTGCACGTTTTTGATTTAGTTTGGATTTTTTTTTGTGTATTTCAATAACATTTATCAAAAATATAAACTACATTAAAAATTATTTTCGCAAATCCATTTCAATCGCTCATCTAGATATATTTTTAACTTGTGCTGACAGTCTCAACCTTAATCTCAACTTCAATCAACATCAAACTAAACCATTTCTCTACTTTACATGCACACAAACACACTCACACACACATGTACTTATATGTATAGAGTGGTGTGAATGTGTGCATGTATAACCAGACTTGGACTTCTGAAGTTAAGATAGTTTTTGGCTATAATATTAGCCTAACAATGCATACACAAGTGTATTTCTAGATTAGCACTTTTAAATACTACTAAATAGATATATAATATATATATATGTATATATGTACCATAAACCTTTTATAGATCGTAAATGGGTTTGGTTAAATTTCATGTAGTGGTAGTGGTAAAAACAATTGATTTGATTTGCGAATCGGTCGAATACTAATCACAATGGTGGCACAAACGATGCATACCAGGCTACACACATAGTAAACGCTTCTATATAATACAGATACAGATACAGACAGATATATATGTATGTAGTACTTTCATATTATCTAAATTGATTGGGTGTGTGCGCGTAAATTCAAGAATCTCCACGAATCTCTCTCACTTTATACGATATATACTTAATGATCAAAGAGCACAGTAACTTGGCGGTATAAAATGGTTAAAGATCTGTAATCTGTATAAACAGTATATACTGAACTATACATTTATGGAAATCATAATAGATGTGTAGCATAATCGAATCGTATGTATGCATAGTATAGTTAGTTATAGTGTTATCATTATCGTTACATAATTAAGCTTACATCAATATGTTATGGGCTTGAATTCTTCACACATATGTATATATATATATATCCAATACAAACATATATATATATATAGATATATATATATAGATATTTTAAAAAAATTGTTCATATTTTTGTACAGTCTATTAGATTCTCAATTCATTCAAAATTGTTATCAACATACGTTTATATCATGTATATAACACCATCTCATATATAATATATAAATATATTCCATATATATTTCATATATTTATGTTTTCTCGCAATACGAAACTGAAAAGGGGAAAAGTCGCAGCTAATCGAAAAAAGAAAATAAATAAAAACACAAAGAAAAATTGTTCGTTTGTCGGAATATATAAAAAAGTTTTTAATTTTAAACTTTAGTTACTATTCTGGTATTTTTTTGTTTCTTTTGTTGTTGTTGTTGTGGCGGTGTACGGTGTCTGCATTAGTATTTAAATATTACAACAATTTGCTTTATGCATGTAAAAAATGTCTTGCTTCTTTAAGATTAAAGTTAAATGTATTTTGTGTCCCGTTTTTTGTTGTGTTTTGTAACATTTATGAAATACGATAATAAAATAAAAACGAAAAAGCACAAGTCAAATAGTCAGCTGCTTTATCTATCGATATACATACATAATAATATAATAATAATAATATTATTTAGTATTTTCTTTTTTTGCAGTTGTAATTATTGATTTTTCATTTCATTTATTGCTGTTGCAGTTGTTGTTGTTGTGCATGCGCTAGTGTAATGAATAATAATAATAAATACAATTAAATAGCGTTATGCACATACATACACATATATCTATATATAGTACATATGCATATATATAGTATATGTTTTAAGCCATAATAAATACCATCAATTACCAAGTTTTCTTTTTGCTTTGCGTTTTCTTTTGTATTTGATTAACAATTTTTGTTTTTTTTTTGTTTTGTTTTTTTTTAGTTTTAGTTTTATGTATATAAAAATTTTCAACAGTTTCAGTTTTGGTGTCAAGTAAAAAGTTCTCACAAGAAATGTACAATACTTTCGTTTTACCGTTCCATTAGAGCTACGCACACACACACAATTACATTATATATATAGTACAGTACATTATACATTAAAGTACATTAGATTTTCGGTATATAGATTAATGCAATATAATAATTATATGTATATAGTTTACAAAAAGATTATTACAAATATATGTATGTACTCAGGGCAATCATACTTGCTTCCTTATATCATATAAAAGATAAAAAGGTTTTCATGTTTTTGTTTTGCTCTGTAATCTACACAGATCTACAGATCTACAGTTTATTAATCTCACTTAAGTAGAAGCGAACGAAACATAAGATTCATCATATCATTATCATTATCATCCTCAATAAGAAATGCAAACATTTTCCATTCATTTTCATCAAGCAGTAACTAATACTATAAAACGAAAACTAGGTTAATGAACATTTTAACTAAATCTACTGCACACACACGCACACACATACAGTTACAGATAGTGCTGTGTATGTATGTGTGTGCGTGCGGTATATTATAAGACTTTCATTTAAAATTATAAAATAAACATTTTGTAAATGCTGTTCCTGTTACTGTTGCGTTTTTAGTCTCAAAAGTTTATACAGTTGCTTGTTCTTTTCTATATAGTTAATATATATTGAATTGGAACACATAAAAGAATACTCAAAATATTGGATAGTTTTTGCGAAATTAACAATTATAGGAAAATATATATAGATCATCATCATCATCATCATTGTTGGTTGTTGTTGCGGAATATTCAAAATGTTTAAACATTATTCAAAAAAATTTCGATTGAGATTTTCTTTGCTTTATCCTTAATGTGTATATATATATATATATGTATATATAGATAAACATGCATACATGTATGTGTATATATATATGTACATATATTTCCTCTGTATAGTAAGTAATTGTTATTAATAATTATAAATTGTTTAAGTCTTCTGCGCTGATTGCCAACCATTATTTATGTTTTTTTGTCTTTGTTTTTTATTTTTCTTTCAATTAAATTTAAATTTTTTGTTTTTTTTTTCATTCGTTCGATTCGATTTTTATGCATACAAGACTACTAACAAATAAGTTAAATTCAATTTGTTAACAACAATTACCATTATTTATTATATGTTGAGCGTTAAGTTCAGTTGCAAAACTTAAACAAACAAAAAATTCAAATAAATACAATACATATGCACACGGTTCGTCTATGCACACATAGATAGATCGATAGATAGAAAGTTAGTTAGGTAAGTAGATCAACAATTAAGAACAACAATTTCAACTATTTTCAGTGCGTTTTTGTTTTAAGTTCTGTTTAAAAAATAAAGAAGAATCTGCAATTTCTCTGTTTAAAAATTAGTTTTCTTTTATATATTATGTCTCGTTTTTGTTTCTTTTGTTTTTTATAATCATAATAATAATAATAATAATAATGTATAAAAATAAAACAATAAAACATAATAACTAAGCGAGTATAAGAAGATTGTTTTGTGCTGTTGGTCATCGTTTTTTGTTGTTGTTGTTGATTGATTGATTGGTTAAAAATACAATAAAAAATATACCGAGCAAACATTTAAATTTAAGATATAATGATAATAATAATAATGGATATGCATAATCAAATATAAATACTCATATAAATAATCAGTAATCAATAGGTTGTTTTTTACATCAAATCAATTACGCATTAACATAAAATAAAAACAGTTCAATATATAATATAAATATCAAAATTTCTTTCTTTCTTTCTCTTCACTTTTTACTATTTTTGTTGTTGTTGTTGTAGGCAATCAAAGCAAGAGTTGAACAAAATAACAAACAATTTGAAAAAATACTTAAAATTACAGTCGATAATAAAGTTATAAAGTATTTAATGCCCGCGATATATATAATCAATATTTCTTTCTATGATAATCATTTGACTGTTTCCTGTTTCCTTTTCATGTTCTTTCTTTTCTTTTCTGTTTGCCGTTTTTCTTTTTTAAGGAGACGAGCGAACATAAAATAAAATGGAGGGATTTCTTTTCATTTTTCTGGTATTGGTTGTTTTTTTATATGTTTTTTTATTTTATTATTATTATGTTATGTGTCAATAACGAGAGAGACAGCACGACGTAATTACGACGCTCCCCATTCGAGTTTTATGCTTTCTTTTCTTTTCTTTCAACAAATTAAATTACAAACACAATATAAATAGTAAAATAAAGAAAAAATTTAAAAAATAAAATAAACATTAGGTCTTAACACAGTGTAAAAAACAAAATTCAACAATTATTTTTCATTTTATAAAAAGGTAATAATAAAAGTATGTTTAATATAATAATATATATGTATATAAAGAGAGAAAGTTCTTGCTACGCTATAATGCTATGCTATGATAGAGAGACACGACAGGCGCGAAAGAACAACAGCTTAAGCGTGGATAGAACTATAGACTATAAATATATAGAGAGAATGATAGCAAGATAAAGATCAAGATAAAGAGTAAGAGAGAGAGCGAGCCAGGCGCAAGTCATTCTAAAATGAAATTGATTTCTATTTTATGTTTCTCTTTTCTTAATTTTGGTTTCAATTTGTGTCTCTGTTTCTGTTGTAGTTCTTGTTCTTGTTGTTGTAGTTGTTGTTGTTGTTGATTTATACTCTCTTCCTTTACAGGCTTACATACCCACTGGCGGCAGCTGGACATAACGGTAAATGTATAGTCGATAATCCTTGCTGGCAAGCACCACACTGCCATCATCCATGAGAGCCACATCGAAGCACTGCGCATGCTTGACCTTTGACTCCAGTGCAGAGATCAGTTGACCATCCTGAGTGAATATGGTCAAATTGAAATTGTTATGATTATCCGCAATAAGTATCTCTCCATTCGAATTGATGCCAACACCAATGGGATAATTGGTAATTCCCTCGCCACCAATTTGTCGTAGATATTGTCCCTCATAGTTAAAGACCTTAACACAATGTGCCCGATTGTCGCTGATGAAGATCTCCTGCTTATCGTTGACCACCACACCGTTGGGGAATTCCAGATGCTTGGAGCAACCAAACTTGTGCAGCACATTTCCATTCTGATCGAAAATAATCACACGCATCACTTTGCACTCCACAACAATGATACGTCCCTTGTTGTCCACAGTTACACCACGTGGATGCTGCAAGATTGTGGCACCAAATTTACGCACAAATTGACCATATTGATTATAGATCTGTATCTGGTGCGTTGGCGAGCGTTCGGTGACAATGATATCGCCAGAATTGCGTACAACAGCAACCCGATTCGGATAGAGCAACTGTGAGTCTCGTTTGCCACATTCGCCGAATTGAAACTTGAAGCGGCCCTCCTTGTCAAAGATCTGTATACGATGATTATTGGTATCGGCGACAATGATATCGTTCTGGGCATTAACCGCCACTCCGCTGGGCTCTGTGAATTGTCCCTCCATGACGCCGAATTCACCGAACTTGCAGTGATAAATCATCTTCTGGCGTTTAATTTGCGACTTGGGTGGATAGATTGATGCCGAGAGCAATTTATTGGTCAAATCCAACAGGGATTCATTGCTCACAGTGCTCACGGCGTTGCTATTGGCATTGAGGGCAGCCGAGACGGACGAGAGACTGGCAAAAGCATCGACAACCGCAGAGTTGCTACCATTGCCAGCTGTTGCAGCTGATGTATTGAAGAGATTATCGCTGCCACCATTGCTCCACTTCTCGTAGGGATTGTAGTGCGAGACGGCGCTACGCTTGGGCAGCAGTTCACCAAAGTGCTGCAGATCATTGAGATTCCGTTCACGTCCTCCAAGCAGAAGACCATTAGCATAAACACTGCCAGCGCCGCTGCTGCCGTTGCTGCTGTTATCCAAGAGACTACCAAGGCCCAAGCCAGGAATCAATTGTTGCTGTTGCTGCAATTGCAGATGTTGCTGCTGCTGTTGGTGTTGCTGCTGCTGCTGATGATGATGGTGACTGCCAGCGCTGCTGGCACTGCTGTTGCTGGCACTCTGTGTGGGCCTGGCAATGGGCGGCTGTTTACTATGATTGCTGTGACTGCTGTGATTGATGTGATTGTGACCCAAACTCAGGCTGGACTCAGAGTGGGAGCTGCCACTGCCAGAGCCGAGGACGTTGCTGCCATTGTTTGTGGCCCTTATGTAGCCGAATGTGTTGCGTACACCAGCCTGTATGGACTGATAGTTGGACATGAATTCCAGTTCTAACGGCACCTGCATATCCTGTATTCCAGCCTGTTGCTGCTGCTCCAGTGTCTTGCGCAGTAGAAGCGCCTCGTTCAACAACTGTGAGGATTGCACTCCACTTGCTGCCGAACGATCAACAGCCTCACAAGCGGCCAGACCCTTTTCAATTAGCTCCTTGGAGCGCTGCAACCACTGCGCAATACTATTGCCTTTGGCGGTATACACAGCATCCAGTTCCTTGAGCAGTTCCGTGCGACGCTCATCGAGCATTGAGGCAAAGAACTGATGTGTCTCGTTCAGATCGTTGTGTGCTTTCTGATACTGCAACTTCACCTTGGTTACACTCTGGTCCGCACTGTTGGCAATGGCAGCAATATCAGCGATCTTGCCACGCACATCTGAGAGCATTGTCTGCAGTGCAGAATCATTGTTGTTGCCGTTGCTGCTAGCCACTGTTGTTGTTGTTGTTGTTGGCGATGCCACTGCAGGAGATTGCACATTCTCTAGTTCATGCAGCCCTGTTGAATGCTCCAGCACGATGCACTCCTTACACACCAGTGTGCAGCAGGTGCGGCAACTGAATTTCAGCAACTCATGTATGTGTCGCACGCAGAACAATTGACGTTGCTGCTTCTGATGTTGCAAGTGTGTGCTGTAGAGTGTCTCGTGCTGCTGCTGCTGCTCCTGCTGTGCATTGTTGGCAGCTGCTGCTGCGGCAAGCACAATCTTCGATAGCTGCGACATTGGTTGCTGCGTCTCACATAGCTGCTGCTGCTGTTGTTGTTGTTGCTGCTGCTGTTGTTGCTGCTGCTGATGTTGCTGCTGTTGTTGTTGCAGCATCATGGTAAGCGAACTGGCATACTTGAAATCACTTGAGGCTGGATTGTTAATGCTGTTAATGCTGGCCAGATTGCTGTTGCTGCCCATGCTGCTGTTGCTGCTGCCTCCAGTTGTTGTTGTTGCCTCGAATCCCTTGATGAGGCACACATTGTGCCCATTGAAGCAGTGCATAAACTCGTGCGCTGTCACACAATTGGCGCACAAATAGCTCTGGCAATCGAAACATTTGGCCACCGCATCGCTGCACTTGCTCTTGCAGGCGGTGCAGCGTGCCGGGGCCAAACTGTTGTTGCTACCATTGTTGCCACTGCTGCTGCTGTTGCCACTGCTGCTGCTGTTGTTGTTGCTGCCCTTGCCAGCGCCAACAACCAGACTGCTAATGTTGTTGCTGCTGTTGTTGTTGTTGCTATTGTTGCCAGACAAATTGCTGCCAATGACGCCGGGACCAGTTGTGGTCATATTGGATGCACTAATGACACTGCTGCTAGTGCTGCCACAGCCGCTTAAGCCACTGGTCGATGACGACGACGACGATGATGATGATGATGACGACGAGGACGAGGACGATGAGGATGAGGAGCAAGATGTCGATATCGGATGATGGCCATTGATCACGGTCACCTCCTGTTGTCGTACCTTAACACTGACTTGACCCCCAGCAATATAATCATCTCCACAGATTGCCAAATCACCAGCAGGGGGCGAGGAGCTGCTCAGTGTCAGTGGCGAATCTGATAGATATCCAGCATGCTCATACGATTCAATTGAGTTGGCGCCGCGCATGGAATCCAACGATGGAGTCGGCGAAGACGCCATTTTATGTATGTGCGTATTTGTGTGTTGGCCCAGAGTTACAGCTTTCGTCTTTAACTGTAGATAAGAAAAACCAATATTAAGATTAATTTATTGAATTCAACAGGATTTAAATAGAATTCAATAAGCTTTAAATAGAATAGTTTGTATATCAAACGATTGTATTTTATGCAAGTATTGGGCATTTTGTAACTAGCATTTCATTTTTAAATACTACTTTAGTACATGTTTTAAAAGTTATTTTAATAGTTGCTCATTTTTAATAAAATTTCTCAATTTTCCTCTACATTCTATAAAATTTTCGCACTTTCATTAAAAGGATTTTCATGTATTGTTGATTTTGTAGAATTATTTTTATTTTCTATAAAATTTTATAATTTTTTTGAAAAGGACTTTCATTTATTGTTGATTTTGTAGAATTATTTTTAGTTTTTATTGTAATATAATTAATATATAATTTAAATTTAGTCGAAATACTTCTAAATATTTCTAAAAACTCCACAATAACCTCATTGCATATTTAATATAAAAATAATACAAAATTCTTTCCTTTTACTTTGCATGTATGTATTCAAATATATTTAAATTTGTTGCAAACTTTTAAGAAACTTCAACGTAACCTCATTCATTGCATATTAATAATTTCTATCTATAAAAACTAATTCCATGTTTGTCAGGAAGTTTCCATAACAAACAAGACTATCCAAATAATTCCAAAATAAACAACTTATATTTATGTTTGGAACATTCTCAGAATTTCTTTATTCACCTTAAGAATTAATTTATTTAATGTGAATGATTCAGCAGCTAGGCAAATAAGTTCTGGACTACTAGGCCTGGCAACCCCCAAAAAATAATCTAGACATCAACAGGAAATGCACAAGGGGAATGCACTCTTGAATGGGGTGTACAACCCTCCCTCCCCCTATAAAAGTAAACAAACGTGAGGGGACAGACAGAAAAGGAAACTTTCTAGATTTTCATTTCGAAACAAGGGAACGTCAGAGTTACTTGAAGTTGGAAGTAAGACCCGAACGGGACCCCTTGTTCTTCCCTGCTTCCTCGAAATACCGAAACGAAATAAAAAGCAACCCTCGAATCAGAATCAGACATATAAGGCCCACCACCCCTTGAGGTGAGATATTTGCTGGTGCAACTGTCTAGACAGCATACACACACACACAGGGGTAGTGTCTCTCTCTCTCTCTCTCTCGCACACACACAGAAGCAGAGAGCATAAAATAAGGCATTGACTTACCTGTTTTTCGTTTTTATTGTTATTGTTATTTATTGTTGTTTTTGTTGTTACTGTAGTTCTCTAATGTTCTCTTGCATTCACTATATATAATACTATTCCGTTTTGGCCGATTTGGCGTCTGTCTTATGGTTTAACTTCCTGTTTCCTTTCGTTGTAGTTATTGTTGCTCTTGTTGTTCTGGTTGTTGTTGTTGTCGTCTATGCAGCAGCGGTAACGAATTGAATATAACTGTATCATACTTTTTAGGGTTGCTGCCAATTTCGATGAATATTGTCAGTGAATTTAATTTCGTTTCGTTGTGCCTACAAAATACTGCAATGCAAAAAAAGGTAATCAAAATTTAGTATTTTATTACAATATCGATAAATTAAATATATATTTTATTGTAGTATATTTAAATCGATCATATTTTAATTTAGTATTAATAATTTATATATACTATGTATTTTATTTCATTAGTGAAGTATTTTTCAGGACATGCACTTTGTACCTTCTGTACACAAACACAAACGACACAATTGCGACGCGACGCGTTTGCGACGCAGCTCCCTGCAAAACTAACTTGCGCATTTATTCAACGGCCCGGGTAAAGCTACAGAGCCGCAGCAGCAGCAGAGCAACAGCACCGACGTCGACAGAACAAATGCTGTTTCGGGTGCTGTTGCTCCTTTTTGCACAGACAGGGGCAGAGGCAGAGAAGAGCAGGGAAGGAACAGCGTAGAATGGAGTAGAACGAGCAGAACATAACCACAACAGAAGGAGCAACGTATTGTCCTGCCTTTCCCCCTCGCTCCTTCATCTGCAGGAGACTAAGCAAAAAAGCAAAAATGCAACACTGCGCATTGCAATCAACAGGAGTAAAATGCGGCATAAAGCGAAATTATACTCAATTACCAGAAGAGAGAGGGCGGAGAGAACGCTACAAAGAGAGAAAGATACTGAGAGAGAGAGAGAGAATGAGGAAGGGAATGCGGGCGGGCCTAGGTAAGAAAAATCAATATTCATATTTACAGCAACAAACACTGGGCAAAATTAAGCAGAATAAACAGAGATAGTAAAAGATAGAGAGAGAGGCACATAAAATGCCGAACTGTTGAATGCCGGCTCGGCTCAATCACCCCTGGGCTGGCAGAGGCAAAATTTGTGCAATGTCCCCACAGCGCAGACCAACCCCCCAAAACAATATGGCGACGTCTGCTAGACACCCACGCACGTAGTGCCGCACACACACACATACAAAAACACCTACATTCTGCTAAAAGCAACAAATTTTCATGGTTGCCACCCCTATGAGCGCTACAGGTTGCGCGCTCAAAGAGAGAGCAAAACACACGAACACGCACACGTATCTTTCCATAACAGGAAGCAGCGATAAACGATACATCGATAACAATCTCACTCTCTCTCTGTTTGTAAGCCTGCGCATGTTTATTTAGGCAAACACAAAAATGGTCCACTCACACTCTCTTCTTACTCTCCTTGTTGACAGACGCCGGTCTAGCATTTTAGCGGTATATTCGAAGAGTCCTGTACCTCTCTCTCTTGCTCTCTGCCCATATTCCTAAATGTTTTGTTGTTGCTTCTTTTACTGCATGTGGAATATGCTAGGCAAAGGCAGTGCAGACAAAATAGAAATACATTCGCATGCTATTGGAAATATTGTATGTGTGTGAGTGTACGTACAAGGAACATTGGTACAAGGCACATTTGTATATAAGGAACATTCGTACGAGGTACATTGTATACGCGCGTACGCATTTTTGGTACAATTGTTAGACATTCCACACACCTGATCACGCTTCATATGAACTGACTGAAATGTACCTCTTTTCTGTATATCTAATGTACGCACAGATATATAAATAAATGCTGATTTAATGGTATTTCTGTTGTCAACATTTCAACAGGTTGTTTAATAATAAACAAATTGCGTGGCACTGTTTACTATCGTACAAGAACAACAACAACACAAATATATAGTAAGTAGCTATTTAGAAGTAATGACAGCAACCTATCCAAATAAAAAAAGTAACCAGGCCACTATCAATATAATAGGTAGCGCTGGCCAGCGAACTTGGTGATTAGATTAGTAGTAAATTAGGTCTAAACGTCTAGAAACTCTAATGTACTATATTCTGTCATATCTGAATATGGGACTATCTGTATAACAATGCTATGACAAGATAAATAATATTTTTATACATATGTATAATTCCCATCGTATTTTATGTTTAATTAAACTATGCCGTATTATTTCGCTTTAAGTATTTAGATGGAATATTTATAATAATGAATCAAATTTTCCCCATTCGGCACAAACTATTATACCCTTGTGTACCTATGTTACACTGCTGGATACAATAAAAGCGACTGCAGCAGCAGTCTGCAGTCTGTGTTTCAATTCCTTCCGTTCCCTTCTGGACATTTCTGGCTTCTGAAACGACGGCAGAGTTCAATGGTACCCAGAAGCAGCAGCAGCAAAAACAACCATAACAAAGCCAAAGCCAAAGCTAGAGCCAAATACATAGAGACAAAAGAGAGCACAAAAAGGAAGAGAGAGAGAACGGCAGGGAGGGAGGGCAGAGAGCGAGCGAAGCCCAGCACAAAACAAAGCCCAAACCAAAGCGTACAAAAAATATAAATAAGGCATGTTAAATTTGCGACGACGGCGAAACCGTTTACCTGGGCTGGCTATCGTTGTTGTTTCTAAACGGCAACGGCGACTGCAGCTGCAGATACACACACACACACTCAAACGTACACAATACATTTGGGTACATTTGTATATGTGTGTGTACATTTACAGAAAACTTCTGCAGCAGCAAGATAAATGGACAAAGGTGACGAAGAGAGAGATAGAGAAAGAAATAGGGAGAAGAAAGAAGTGCAGCAAGACGATGCAAATTTGTTTTTGTTTCATTTTCAGTTCAATTCAATGTCTGAGCACCTACGCGCCATTTTTCATCCCCCGCGAGGGGGTAATGCGTCAGACCCTCAAATTAGCAGCTGCTGCTGCTGCTGCTGGCGATGAATGAAAGGCAACACTGGCATTAGAAGAAGGTAAAAAAGAAAATCAGCAAAAAGAAGAACAAAAGAGCAACAAAGGGAAGAACTTGCAATTCCAAGAAAGAGAGAGAGAGCGCAGCAACACAGCCTCCGCCGCGTCCCAGGCACATTATGCACCAATACACACATACACTCACGTGCATATACAAATCATATATTCCTCATTTTGTCTCGCTCTATCACATTGGCAACATCGGCAGGTCAACGCGCCATTGCGCCATCAGAACACACACATACACGCACACACACATTCAAATAGTCTACACACGTAGAGAAATAGGAGTTCAAATAAATTAGTGTATTTCGCGCGATTTACCAATTGAGACGACGATACTATAGTTAAATGATTCGATAACTTTTAAATTTTTTTTTTGCATATCGAATTGATGCAAAATGTGCAAAATTAAGATTTGTCGCAGCTTCTTGTTCTGTTTCTTGTTATTGCTGTTGTCTTGCTTCCCCCCCCCTCGTTTTTTCCAGCTATATCTCATATCAGAGCGTACGTGTTTCTAGGTTCATTTGATAAATAGTTCTCATGTTGATAAATATTGACAATCACAACTTAAACATTTTTAATTAGAGTTGTACCAATTTTCGTGTTGTGCAGGTACCTAGAAACCCAGACTCATATATGCACATGTGTGTGTGTGCACCTTATCTGACTCGACGTGTAGTGCTCGCTCGACTCAACCGTTAACGGGCAAGTGTTGCAAAGTGCTTAATAGCATATAAGTGCAAACAAAATATCGTTTATCTTAAGTACCATCTGCAAGTAGTGATTTTGATTGTTATTTAAATTCATCACAATTGAAAAACATCTGTAAAGCATCCCAGAAGAAATATAATACTTATAGTACAGATGTATTTAAAGCCTTTTCAACACGGAAACTTCTTTGTTGCAGCTTTATGTTGGTATAGTTAAACTCCCTTTAATGCTCTCACAGGGTATTGTGTAGTCTAGCACAATTAACATTTAGTACCCATGTAACTCTACTTCATGTTGGCAGTCAACGGTGATCGTAAAATAAAAGAACGAAACGAAACGAAAAGGAAAAAAGACAAAACCAGGCGTTGCTTTTTCTTCCGCATCAACACGGCAACATTGGCAGCACCACCACCAACAGCAGCAGTGCTGCGTCGGCGTCGGCAGTAAATCTTGATCGTTGTTTATACAGTTGCTGCCAAACAAATATGCTAGCTACGCGCAAGGTCGCGTCCACGAAAAGGTTCGTCGCACCTTACGCGTTATCGGCATCTATTCTGTTTTTTTTTTGTTCATTTCTTTGAGTAGAGCAAGGTAATAAAGTTGTATACTTGTATCTCTATTGTTTGAATTGAGAAATGAAACGAAGTTTTAACTAACGAAGGGCAAAGAGAAAGAAGAATCACAAAGATTGTCTTTTTCGGCTAAATTAATATCCGTGTTATCGATCACAATTTGACTGCTGAGTCTCAATATATATCCTTGTTATCGATCACAATTTGGCAGCTAATTAATATGCTTGTTATCGATCATTGTATATTTATCGCATCACTGCACTATAACTATAACAACACTAATGTTCCATAATTGGTTTATGCACTAATTTTAACAACATTGTTATTTTTTTTGTTCTTTTCCTTTCTCTGTTGAGTTTCCTTCCAAAACATGCACTGTACCATTTTTTACAGGGGCGACTATATTTCTGGTTTGATGATAAACAGCAGCGGTAAAATACATGCGAGACGACAACAACAACAACACACAATAAGAAATGAGATAATAACAAAAAATGTAATACAAACAAAAACACACACACACACCAAAACGCGCGCGCGGAAGAAGAACAAACACAAACACCCGAACGAAGCAGCGGGCGTAGAGTAGAGCAGCAAATCGAATCCAAAAACGCACTATGTTTAACTGATTGTTATTATTTTTGTTGATGTTGTTGATGTTGACTCTGTGCGCCGTTCGTATCCATATCCCAAGAAAACAACAACACCAACAACAAAACAACATGCAAGAGGGAGGAAAGCAAGTAAGTCGGCGCACTCATAGACAAATTAAACGTAAAAGGCGAGAAGAACAAGGCAAGAGAGCACAGGCACACACACATACACACATACATGCACATAATGTGCATGCATACATGCAAACGCTAGTCAGCCACGCACTCACGTACCACGTACTCAGCCGCGGCGAATCTAAACAAGTTGATGAACTCTGCGACGTCGACGCCGCTGCTGACGCTCTGCTTGCTTGTGTGTGTGTGTGTTGGCGTCGTTTGGCGTTGTATGTGTGTGTAGTGGAACAGGAAAACAGTTTGCAGTACGTATGTGTGTGTGTGAAAATATGAATGTTAATGCGGCGCTACACTTTTGTTTTATTTTCAGATTTTTGTTTTTATTTTAATTAAATAAATAATACTTTATACTTTATATTGCCACAAATACGTACAGTTAAATAATTTATAACTGTTGTTTGATCGAGACGAGCATCGGCAACGACACCGAATAAAATGATAGAGACGCGACGACAACTACGAACTACGAATACAACGAGGACGACAACGACGACGACGGAAACAACTAGCGTGCACACGTTGTTAATGCGGCAAACGCAAAGAACCGAATGAGAATGAGTAAACATAGAAGAATTTTACAAGATACAAGCAACAGCAATGGCATGGAACATGGAACATGGAATGGAATGAAACGAAACAAAACGAAAACCAAAAAACTCACACAACCAGTTCGCTCTGTGCACAAAGCACAGCGCTGCCGCTGTCGCTGCCTCTGCCTCTGCTGTCGCCTTTGCTGTAGCGCACAGACAAAGAACGCAGCAGCAAGCAACGAAGTTGAGCGCGAGCAAAATCTAGTTGGGTGTCCCACACCAGCACAGCATGCTTAATGCGAAACAAAATGGCAATGGAACATTTCTGTGTGAATATACGCAAACATACGTACATACTGTACATGTGCATGATACATACATACATGCATACAAGCAGATTTGCAAATGTATGGAACGTATTGTACATAGGCCAGAAGCAACTGCTCTGCCAGCGATGAGACTGACCTCTGACAACCTCCTACAAGCGTTCACACACACAATCTGACAGAGGCACGAACACGACAAAGCTACAAGAGTACAAGAAGTAGTCACATCCTACATACATACATACATATGCATATTGTAAACATACTTAACACGTGCATACATATTACGTTTGTATGTACCATGCATGTATACATTTATGTTTGTAGGTACATTTGTACATAAATTGCAAAAGGGAGCACTGCACTCACTGCGGCAGGAAGTCTCTCTCCCTCTCTGTGTGTCTGTGTGTGTGTGTGGACACGAAAGAGGGGGCCAGACAGCGAGAGAGTGGGAGTAAACGAGTTGAAGCAGGCAGCATCAAGAAGGAAGCATGAACAAATTCTTCAACTTTATTAATTAACAACAATGCGTTCTCTTCTCTCTCTCTTTCTCCTTGCAATTAGTATATATGTACATGCGTTTGTGTTCTTGCATTTTAGTGCGTTTCAGTAATTAGTGCGATCTACACAAACACGCATACAAGCAGCAGTAACGCCGTTTTTTGTTGTTGTTTCCCAAGAAGAACAAGACAAAAAGGAAACAGGTAAGAGAGACATGCAAAATATGATGTTGCTATGTGCGTACTCACAACTGTTATGGTTAAAACTACAACAATATAACAAACTAGTTGTATGTATGTATGTTTGTACATATGTTTGGCAGTATGTTCATATGTATATATGTTTATATCAGTGCTGATGCAATAGGAAAAATGTAAAAGTCTTCTCAGAGCGCCGCAGCGGACGAACGCTTGCGTCATGTGCGTTAAGCAAGCTTAAGAACAACGAGCGATGCCAGAAGCAGCAGCAACAACAACAAGAAGAACAACAACAACAGCAGCAGCAGCAGCTCACAATAAACCAGTCTAGCAACGACGAACCGCTTGTAGAATACAATACACAATCACATACACATCCATACATAAATATCGTTGAATTTACACGTGTATGTGTGCGCACGTTTACTATATAATTATGCTGCTTTTGTATGTATGTATGTATCGCGTCTATCTGTCTGTATGTATATGTATGCTGTGCGCCTATGCTGGCAACTAAAAGGGCCTTAAACTTTGTTAAAAGTCAAGGTCAGTGATTTCTTGCGTGCTTTGACTTTGGCCAACGTTGCCAACTTTGATTGAGTCTGTACTGCGTATTTGAACAAACACACACACATATACACACGCATATGCATGTATGTACGTATGTATGCTGTGTGAAAGATATTCTGGTTGTGTCTGACTCACAGGAGGTAGCATTGTTCAAGACACACACACAGGGACATGCGGAGGAGTCGTCTCTGTCTCAATCTACCCCCTGCCCCCGCCTGTGTGCACGTCGTCTGTCTGCTTTATTGCCTGTTGTACCCTCTGTCTGTCTCACGGTCGATCTGTTTCTTCTTCTCTCGTCTGCATTCTGAGAATTATGGGTTCAAGTGTGTATGTCAGTGTATGGGTGTGTGTCGTCTGTGTGCGCCACAGGAAACAAGTGGAAAATGGCACACGGTATTTCGATGTCTTGTTCCATTTTCAGTTTAAGCTGCTGTGATCGATCAGACAACGAACGCAGCCTGCTGCCGCTTGCTTGCCTGTCCGTCCTTGCAAGCGGTTCATGAACCCCCAATGACGAGGCGAAAGACGTAGAACGTGCCAAAGTAGAAATACGCAGACAGACACATACGCACACACATGCACATATAGAATGAGGCAGAGAGACAGATGCAGGAGTTTTAAAACTATGGGAAAAATACTACTTGAAATACTAATACCTAAACAAATTGTGGAGGCTGGTCAACAGGCAGCAATATGAATACAAATATCCATGTGTGTGTAGGGCATATGCAACATATGCAACACAAACACACACATTAATTTCAGTCAGCTTAATGTTTTTATTAATCACCTTCTGTGCTATGTTATTGTCATATTGGCAGGCAATTTAATGCTCAACTCTGAAGAGCGCACGCCGCAGCCCCTTTCCCTATTGAGACTGACCCTCACCCTCTCCCTCTCTCTCTCTTACTCGAGCAGCTGTCATCGTCGTCAAGCCAGATGTTTGCTCGCTCGAAACCAAACCCAAAAACGATAAGGCCGCCACAGGAGAAAAATGCATGTGTGTGAGTACAATGTACATACAGACATAGGTTAAATTGTGGCTCTTTTAATATATCAGGAGGGAGAGAAAAAAGGTGACATTTGAAACCGGAAATTAGCCAGTTTGCTCCCTGAGAAACAATGCAGCTGTCGTTGGCGGCGGTAGCGCGTTCTCTCCCCTCTCTCTCTCTTGACGCGCGCTCGGTCATGTCTGCTGTGTGAAATGCGAGAAGAAACAATGAGAGAGAGAGAGGGAAAGGATATTGCAATATTGCAAGGGCACACAAAGTAAATATTTTGTGCAGTTTTATTTTTTCAGGTGCAAGTTCTCTATAAATTAAAGATATGTATTAAATATTTAATAATTAATTTATTAACTCAAGATATAATAATAATATTTCATTAATAACTTTAATTATTCAGAATATTTCAGTATTTTCTGGTTCACTTTTGGTTTTTTTGGGAATCAATCAAGCGTAAGAAATGATACCTTAAGTTCTGCGAATATCTGTCTCAGCTGCACTTTTCATTCCCGGAAATTTATTCACCAACAGATATTGCCGAATTGACAGTTTGATGAGAAGCACACACAAGCATATTGAAATTGCGACTTGGAAATACCCTAACAAATTGTTAATTTATGCAACCAACAAACATATACAAAATATTTAATTTCATCTCTCACTTTTGATTATAAACTGCTTTGCTACGCATTACCTTGATACGCATAGATATATAATGATATTAGTCGAGAAGGGGACAACAAAAGCGAGAAGTCAACGAACGGATAAAAATTCACCAACTTGGACAGCAGAGAGCAAAAAAAAAGTTTGGCAACAGCGCGCAGAGCAGACGGTGATGTCAATAAACCAACTACAAACCGCCAAATTGTGTGTGTGTGTGTGTGTGTGGAGAGCGATTAGAGCAACAAAAGAGAATAGAAGAGCTCCCGTCCAGAAGGCAGTTAAATTTAAATTTATTGTTTCTTCTTTCGACAAGAACAATATGCTCGCAACTCCCTCCCAATTACGCATAATGCAGAGTACAAATTCGGGCAATGAGTAAGCAAAGGCAAAGATATATGTATGTACATACATATGTATAAGTTCCACCACGTGGTGAAATAGTCTGAGTGTTGTTGGGGGGCAATTCTAAGGGCGTTCACTTACATTTCGGCGATTTAGTCTCTCATGCATGACACCTTATACCCTGTAACCTTATAAATAGGCCGAAAAAGGTTATATTCAGTTGTGGTAGCATTAAGAAACGGAAGTAGGTGTGTTCAGGTATATTTAAACAATACCCTTTCACGTGACTTTTTATAACCTGTATATGATTTAAAACATAAGGTTTCTCACATCTTAATGTCAAAGGAGGTAGCAAAGTTTATAAGCACCTTATTTGTTGGTCTCACAATTCCTTGTTAGTGGCAAATTATGAATTATCATAATTTAAAAAAGGATTCTTTCTTTTAAGAATACTAAATACTCCAGACAGTTTTCAATGAATTTGATTAGGAGTGATTAATGTATTAACACTTCAAATCTGAGTTTTGTCTATCTAAGCATTCATCACACCTAAAAAAAAAACACGATACTATCCAGTCTTTTCTTTTATGCAGACTTTCGTGCAACACAAAGGTTTTATTAAGTTGTGGTAGAGCATGAAACGGAAGTATATTATAATATTTAAGTATTTATACCCTTTGCATGACAATTTATAACCAATTGCCAGTGAATATGTTATAAAAATAAAATATATAAGTTGTGAAGATTGAAGGAGTTGATAATATAAATAAAAGATATATATACTATTTACATAGATCATCATATAGTATATACATATATCTTTATATACCTAAGTTAACAAATTAGAATACATTCTTCTTAACGCATGTAGGGTATCTCACAGTCGTTGCTTAGGTAAATCCTGTGAGATTTATGTTGAAATAATTATCATATAATTTCAGCTCTACATTTGTTGCTACAATTTGAATTTATTTCTTTATAAACTCTGCAACTTTTACCTCAAATACCTAGAATATATATTTCTTTCCCCTCCCTCTGCCGCGCAGCTTTCCCCTCGCGGCTTCCTCGCTCGGTTCAATGCCACCATAATTGTCTCAAAGATCTCCTCTTTGATTCAACTGACTATTTCCAAGTTGCTAGCGCGAAAAAAACATAAGATAAGCGAGCCAAGTTTTGTAGCTTTTATTGTTGTTGTTGTTGAGTTCTTTGTTATACTCGTGATCCTCATGCGCTCTCACAACTGGGAGCTGGGGGCAGGGGCGGAGTAAGCAGCGAGGGTTCCAACGGCGACGGAGGAGGTTAAGCTAAGAGTCTGTTCTTTTGTTTTAAACCCGTTTATTAGCTCGATCTCTGCTCTGGCTCAGGGCTATGCCTAGCTAGCTACCCAGCTGGCTAGCACAATTTTAACTTTCGAAAAAAGACAGTCAACAAATACACAAACACACACACATACATACATACATATGTACCTGCTTGGTATATTTGTGTACATAAAGCATACATTTGTATGCATAGCAATCCCTCTCCGATTCCCCGCTCGATTTAAAGGCTATTGTTGGCCTTAACTTGTTTTAGCTTTTTTTTGTGCAAAATGTGCTTGTTCTTCTTCTTCTTATTTAGTTTAGAGAACTTTTGTTCTCATACACATGTACCTACCATACTATAACTACTTGTTTTGCCTACTAGAATTTATTATATTCTATTCTCTTTCACCTTTTTTTCTCAATGTAGAGTGGAAAATTTTTTGGCGAAAAGGTCAACGCACATAATTGTTTTACGACAACAACAAGAACAAGAACAACAACAACAACGACCTGCTCTTGTAGTTCCCTAATCATATTTCAAGTTAATGTGTATGTGTTCTCCCCTCTTTAAACACACACTTCCCTTCCACTCAGCTTGTTTTTTTTATCGGAAATGTTCGCTTGGCTTAGTTCCATAGAGTATTCGTACACCTTGTGGATTATTTGGTTTTGCTTAGCTGGGTTTTTCCCGTGAAAAACTTCCGTTTGTGTGAAATATTTCTGCATCTGCTTAGCATGTATTGGTGTCTGTCTGTGTGTGTGTGCTATGTTTGTATGTGAATGTGTATGGGTTTGTTTAGAGTTCTGCGAAACGAGTTTCCCAATTTGAGTCATAGCTGTAACAAGTTGGGATACCATTATAGAAACGTTTTACAATTTGGGATAAAGAAAGTAATGAGTAGATATTCAGGAACATTTTATGACTTAACTTCAGAAGAAAAGCTTTAGAATTCTTAACTAGTTTGGGATCATCCTATGCCTTAACTCCATAACTTAACTAGTTTAGGATTATGTTGTTCCTGAATGCTATAACAAAAACCTTTCGAATTCCCAACTAGTTTAGGATCATGTTGTGCCTTAAGTCCATAAAAACCTTAAGAATTCCCAACTAGTTAAGGATCATGTTGTGCCTTAATTTCATGAGAAAACCCTTTAGCATTCTCAACTAGTTAAGGATCATATTGTGCCTTAATTCCATAAAAAACTTAAGAATTCCCAACTAGCTTGGGATCATTTTATGCCTTAACTTCATAAAAAATCCTTTACAATTCTCAATCAGTTTAGTAGCACGTTATGCTTTAACTCCATAAAAAGAACCTTCGCAATTCTTAACTAGTTTAGAATCATGTAATGCTTTAGCGCCTTAAACACCCTTTACAGTTCTCAACTTATTAAGGATCATCCTATGCCTTAACTCCATAAAAAACCTTAACAATTCTCATAAAAAACCCCTCTCGAATTCTCAACTATTTAAGGATCATTAAATGACTTAACTACATTAACTAATTGATAATTGTATAAAATTAAATTATGATAATTTCTTATGCTACCTCTTTTCTGTATTCATCACGTCTTATATGCATGTATACTTTATGAACTATATTTACCCACATGCTCAGCATGAACTGGCTGTTTCTAGCTTTGGAGGTTGATTTTTGACTCTCTTATTTGTAAGTTAATGAACCCGACAACTTGCCGACTTGTGTGCCAAGCAAATGGAGCGAGGCAGCAGAAAATAAAGCCGTCGTCCGCGTTGAGGGGCCAACACTCACTTGACGAACATTGACCTTCATCATCATCAAAAAAGGCAAAGAAGTAACTGCGCCAACATATAGCGCAGACAGCACAAAGCGCTCTCTTTCTCCCTCTCTCTCTTTCTGTCTAGCGCACATGTACGTTAAGTTTAAAGCAGTTAACATAGCCTCAAAAAGCCTAAATGCAATAGATATATCAATCATGTTTATTGGAAAGGTTACAGAATATGTTTTTTTGTCTTACAAATTACGACGATTAACAATAACTTTCTTTATTTCCTCTTGATTTGCGAAATATTAACAATTTTATAATGAATTCCTTACTTTTTTCGAAATTCTAAATGATATAGCATATTTCAAAGCATTCAATAATGTGTAATATGTGTAACGACAACTTAACAACTGAGTTTAGTCTTTATAAAAAGTGTATTAATCACACATAAATAACCAGCGTTACTTTTCAGTTAAAGTATTGCATTTTAAAGCTACTTTTAATTAGAATTTCGAGCCTCTAGAAGAGGCTGAAGAAATGCTTATCTTGGTGTATAATATACAAAATGTGTTTCCCGCTTAGTCGCATCAAATCGAATTGTGAAATTATTTCTATTTCTAAGCAACAACAAAGCGCAAGCAAAGCCAAAAAACCTCTACGAAACAATAAGAATACTATACTATACGTATTCCCCAACTGTATATACACGTGTTTATATTGTACTTACGTATATATTTCTATATATACACGATAATACGTAAACATGGGTTTTGCCTTCGACTACGTCGGGGCTTTATCAGCTCAGAAATATTCAGACAAACTAAAACACAAGCCGGAACATTGAAATGTTTCAGTAGTATTATTGAAGGTTTTTGTTGTTTCATTTTTGTTTTTGTTTTAAGAATTACCAAGCAATAAAAATAGCTCTGAACTTGATATGAAGAATATATTCGGTATATAAAAGGGTTTTATGAGCTTATTTAGAAATGTTTTTCATTCAAATACAACAATTATGTTTTCTTTTTAAATAGAAGAAGGTTATTGATGGGGAAATATTCCAGGAATTTAAGTGCAGTTAAGAAACTTTACTTTGTAGAATTCAGAATACAATATACATGAGGCTACATAGACTAAATAGTTTCTTTTTAATTAAGAAAGATCTTTCTGTTTCTAGTGTAGAAAAAAGACAATTGTAAATGGTACAAAAAAAGGTATGCTAACTTTGTGCAAATGTAAATATATAACATGCAGAAGGAGGCGTTGCAAGCCCTATTAAGTATATACATATATTCTTGCTCAGTATCAATAGCCGAGTCGATTGAGCCATGTCTGTCTGTGAACAGACCTCAGCTATTAAAAAAGCTAGAGGTAACAAATTTGGCAGAAAGATTTCTGTATACTATACGCTGATCAAGTTTATTTTAAATGTTTAGTACAACGCCCAATGCCCAACGCCCCCGCAAATTAATAATTTAATTTTTGAACTCAATTTGTAAGCACTGTATAAAAGATACAACTTTATGACTTAAAAATATACTAATCTGAATGAAATATCTATGTATCCTACAAATTTCAATTTGCTCGAACAATTAACACAGAAGTTTATTGTACTTGTGCCAGCTAACAAGGGAGGCAGGAAGGCGAGTGCAAAGCGCGAGCGCCGTCTGTCGAGAATAATTTGAAAGTATGTGCATATTTATATGTATGTGTATGAATTTAACAAACTAAACTATACATAGGTCGAAGGGTATCCCACTGTCGTGTGCAGCTCGACTGTTGCTCTTGTTTTTTTTTAGAATTTAGAATAAAATACATATTATATAAATATTATATTATAATTATATTTTATAAATCTTAAAGGTTTAATATTTAAAAATTAATAAGCGTGGCTTAAAATTCCAAATTATAATACTTAATGATTTACTATACAATCTCTCTTCTACAGTTTTCTAAATTTGCAAATCAATTTGTAAAACGATTACCCCCTTAACAAGCCAGATAACAACCCCATTAGAACTCCCCCAATGGAAATATACCTGTATCTTTTGTTACCCGCATGATTTATGATAATTAAACTCGGATGCTTTTAAAAAATTACCCAAGATTAATTTTTCAACTATAGCAGGGAAAATGTGAAAAGTTCATAGGTGAAACAACAGATAAAGCATTAAGAAGGAGAAGGGGGAACACGCACTCACCCTCCCCCCCACACACACAGACATTGCCAAATACATACGGAACACAGACATAAAATGCGTACAATATTCAACAAGGGCGGGCATTGTGTGCGATAGAGAGAGAGAGAAAAAGAGAGAGCAGTTCGTCTGTGCGTGGGGTCAATGCACAAAAATGCGTAGAACGTGAGCGCCCGCCGCACGCCACTCAAAGCGAATAGACAGGCAGACAGACGGACGAAGGGTAAAAGAGAATAGGAAAACTGGTCTGTCACACACACACACATAGAGTCTTGAATGGTCCATCGATTTTCGCGCACGCTGCTGCAGCCCGCCAGAGATGTTGTTGGTGGCTCGAGGGTTTATTGACCTCGCCACAGAGACGGAGACAGAGACAGACGAAGACAACTTGAAAATAAGCAAAATTTTCGGGGGAGGCTGTGCTTCTGTTTGCTGCAGCTCAGCTCAGTCACCCCCTCGAGGGTTGATTAACAACAACAACAATAGCAACAGCAGCAACAGACGGCGGGCTTGCTCCCCCACCGTAAGCTCTGCACCACCTTCTGCTTCTGTTTCTTTGGTTCTCTAGGCATTAATATTATGGATGACATGACTATTTATTTATTTGCACACAAGGCACGGGCAGGGGCAGGGGCACTTTTCCCCTTATGTTCATTTTAGGGTTGCACTGAGACCCCCGAAAGGATCAAAGCGAGTGTTGTAAATTGTTTTTTTTTTCTCTCTCTCTCTCTTCTACTTTTTGTGCCGGCTGCCGGCTGCAAAACGTCAGGAAGTATTTCCACCCTATGCCAAAAATACAAAACAATAGGCTTAGCGGCGAAAGAGAGAGCGTGACGGAAAGCGGGGAAAGAGAGAACTTGCAATAGCAGCTGAGAACATAGGAGTGTACAGAGGTAGAAAAATAATAATAATAATGGAATTGGTAGAAATAATATAACGAGGGGGATAACAAAAGTTTGCTAAGTTCTTGCAAAAAAATTCAAGTATTTTTTATATTAATTATTCATAATCTCTATATATTGTTATTTTCTACAGCCTAAGATCCTTTTGAATATAATGAAAATTTAAAATTAAACAATTTCACAGTCGGTACCAAACTGTGGATCTTCACTTAAAGTAAACTCGAATTTACCTTCAATTTTAACGTTTGTATATTGCTGCTCTTCATAATAAGGATCTGATATGATATTTGATTTAAATCTAAGTATAATCCACAGTAATCTCCATAGAGCTACAATACTGCTCTATATACAAACATATATTGCCATCTCTCTCTCTCTCGCACTGATCACAAGCACACACACACACACTGCTGGCCGCCGCCAGACGACGAATTCGGGAATGCCAACAATGTTGCCTGCTGTCTGAACCACAAAATTTCGCAATGTATTTGCAGACATTGTAAATATGTGTGCATGTATGTAGTTATTATATACACACAAACACACATGCATTCATCTGTCTGCAGGCTATCGCTTGGATGCAATCGGCAGCCGCCATGCAGCGAAACAAAAGCAGATGACAGGTTTTTTTGTTGTTGTCTCCTTGCCGCTTGCTTTATGCCTGCTTATTCGTGGTTTCACAGGATGTGTTGTTGGCCGTCTGTGCCATTCGCTTGTCGGCGCGTCCGTTTCACGCAGGGCTGTGGTCCTGTGAACACAAATCGAATACTATATATTCGATATGAATGCACACACACACACACACACACAAACAGCATCGATTGCATTTGTACACACTGTTTTGCCTAAATATATTTATAATAAAAATAGAACGCAATCTACACTGAGAGTTAAGTAAACATTTATTCAATAGAAGGAGAATGTGATATCGATTGAATTCGATCTTATGATCCAAATGTAGTATTTATAATATACTTTTAAGGGTGAAGGTTTTTACATACACACATATTTACATATATTGCATCTATACAATGTGAAATGGTATTTTTGGTATTCCGAAATAAACTAATTTACTTATCGAAAGACAGACATAATTGTTTGGAATCTCCTTTCAAACATATGAACATACATACATACACACACATACATAAATTGCAGCTGGCAACTGTGATCGCACTGCGCACATTCTTGTAAATACATATATACATACACATATGTACATACATGCATACACATACATACATACATATATGTGCATGTAAAATGAATAATGAAAATACTATAAATGCAAATGCACTAACAAAACATGCAAAAGGGCGCATAGCACAACCAACAACAGCAACGGGAAGGGGAAACGAATGGAAAACGAAACGAAGAATAGACCAACAAATGCAAAAGGAGCACACAGGGTCCGAATGGGAAATGGAACATCAGCAAAGAGAATATGCATACGGAACTAGCGCGGTCACCAAAGAAACCAAAACTTTATTGCAACACACATACACACAGGCAAGGTGTGGGTGTGGGTGCCTGGCTCTGGATTAGACCCGGGACGTGGGAAACGTTTTGAGATAACGGAACACGGTTTGCATTAGTCACCACCAGAAGAGACAAACAACAGATGTGAGTGCGGCGACGACGACGGCGATGACGATGCCGCGCGGTCGCCGTCGCTGCCACCACCAAACAAATGAGCCGCGAAAGCAACGAAATATGCCAAGAACATGTAAAAAACAATAAAACAAATAAAAGTATAGAAGGCGTGTGTGTGTGAGGGGCGGGGAGAGTAGATAGGTAACAGCTTGTATATTACATTAAGTCTGTGTGTGTAATGAGTTGAACACACGCACACATGCATGAACGTACATACATACAGACGGTCATAAGAACTGCGCGCTCGCAGCGGCGAACTGGTCTTCTACCAAATACACACAGTCGTGTAAGTGTATGCGTGCGTGTGAATGTATCGATATACATACATACGCTTCCGCCTTTGCGCACGCCTGATTGTCGCAACGCAACTCGCTGCCTGTGCGCGCATGAATTTGCATAATTTTCGTATTGTATTATAAAAATACATACATACACACACATACGCACGTTAGTACACTTAAAAGTGTTTACATATGTATGTATGTACGTACGTATGTATGTGCATGAACCAAGCCTCTTCTTGGCAGCAATAAAGATAAAAATAATAAACATTACCAACAAAAAAATGACACCTTTTTAGTTAATGAATTTTCAATAATATATACACACATTTTTTGTTAAACCATTACTATTATATATTTACTGTATTTTTTGCTGTTTTTGCACAAACCTGTATTCCAAATGCTGCCTCTGTTGTTGTTGTTGCTGCAGTTTACTTTTGCTGTTTCTTTATTCCTGTCGAGACGCACAAAACAAAGTGTGTTGCAAAAAAAGCGTTGTGCTCATTCGTTTAGCATGGTTATTGTTGTTGTTGTTGCAGTTTTGTTGTTGTTATTTTTTAGAGCAATGCACGTTGAATACATTGCACAAATAATTATGTTTGCCGTTGCAATTTTTTTTTTGCCGCCTTCTTTTGCGCTTACACACACACACGCATGCACATGCACATAAATATATCGGTGTGGTTTCTTTTGCCGCCTTTTCTGCTGTCTACGACGTTTTGTTAGTTTAAAAAACCCACACTCGCTGTTTGTGTGCACATATACATGCATATAATAAACAAACACAATCAAACACAATGAAGATATTCGCGCCGCCGCTTCACTTTTGTATGCAGCAACAATATGCTTATTTGGCTGGGCTGTTTCTGTTGTGTTGGGTTAAATTACACGTCTGAAAACTGAATAATCGTATTGCTTTAATGCCCTAAATTAATAATTGCACCAATTCAAGAGTTACAACAGTGCTAGAATTTCGTAAATTCGCAATAAGTTTCACAATTCGAGCCTGTTCTCATCGTCTCGCCCAGAACGAGAAGAGATGCAAGAGTTATCGAAAGCAGTGTGACTACGTGCGTGACTATCGATAGGAGGCAACAGGAGATTTACATATCGAGCCTGTTCTCATCGTTTCGCACAGAACTCAAGATATATCGAAAGCAGAGTGATTGCGTGACTATCGATAGCAGGCAACAGGGCAGAAACAGAGTTACCAAGCGATATCGATATATGCAGAGTGCACGTTTCTGTTAAATCTACAGGTCTTACACATTGTGCCTATATTTGTTTTTTTTAGTTTAACGTTTAAAATGGGTGCATTGGCAGAAGTGAGTAATGCAAACATGAATAAAAACACTTGCAATGAGTAAATTAAATAACGTCTGACATTATTCATGCATGTTAGCTGGCTGGTGATGAGAAAAACGGTGACGGCTCGCGCACATTTGTGTTCATCAACGAGGGTCACACACTGGGCAACGCATTGAAAACAATAATAGCGCGCTATCCCGAGGTAGACTTCTGCGGCTATACGATACCGCATCCCACAGAGCAGAAACTGCACTTCCGTATACAATCGCATCGTGAACGGGCGATCGACTTGCTAAAGCGTGGTCTGGAGGATTTGGAAAATCTTTGCACACATACAATGGAAACATTTGAGAAGGAGATAAATAACTTTAATACCGCAGAAGTGGAAAATAATTAATAGCATAATATATAATTAATCTATACAACGCTGCGTACTTTCTTTGGGTCGTAGTTAGGTTTCCTCAGGCGATGATAATTGGGCAGCACCTTGCGCAGAAAGTCGATCTGGAGAGTTTGTGACACCTGCTTATCAATGACCTCGCGCTGCAGAGCTTTCTGCCCATATACAATTGTATTTTCAGGAAGTTTCTGCTTCGTGCTCATCTTGACACCGGCTCCGATAACACACCCGCTGGACACGGTCACTTCGTTGCCCACAAAGCATTTGGATTCAAAGACATTTTTATCGCCTATCCGAGAGGCCTTTACAGTGCAACCAACTTCAAAGACATTATGGCTGCCTATGCTCAAAACATTGTTGGCATCCCAAGTGGCTCCTTCGGGCAGTTCGTGTGCTATTGTTACATACTCCTCCACTATACAGTTCTCTCCAATTATTATTGGTCCTGCCTCGGCAATGATTGTTGCGCTCGGATGCACCACGCAGCCAGTAGAGAAGGTGATCTCACCGCGTAGGATACTTTCTTCGCAAACCACTGACTTGGGGAAGATCTTAATGCTGAAGAAGTAAACTTGACATCAATTACAGCTACTATATAATTCCATTATTAATGTTTTACCTGTTTTCCGCGGACATTGCCAAAATTGTGTTCAATTGTTATCAAAAACAAAACAAATTAATTTAAGCCCAATTAGAGATGGAAGCTTTATCGATATTTTATTTATAAACATGCTAACGACTTTGCCTAAACATATCGGAGCTGCATTATTCATTCCGCTGCTGCAGTACTGGTTCCACTCTGCAATCTCTTGGTCAAAAAAAAAATTTAATAAATTAAATGCAGTAGCATGTATCTGACTGTTCTTCTGATGAAATTTATGTAAAGTAATTGATATTAAATTTACATAATATGTTATTGACTTTTAAAAGAACATATATTATCTGAACTGAGCTTCGGGGAACTGAACTAGTTTCTTCCGCTGCAGCAGCGCTGGTTCCATTCTGTTATCTCTTTGCTATACTGTTAAATATATTACTTCGTCTGAGTGATTTTCTGATGCAATTTGAGGTTTGCATTTTGTGAGAAATCAGCAAAAAGTTATAGATTTGTCTGACTCAATAAATTGAAATTAGTTAACAATCAAGATGCCTACCGAGGAGTTGTCCGAATTAACTTTAGGTAAGTAGAAATATGTAATAAAACACACCGGCTGCTGCCTTGCGGTATATGTGGTTGCCCACGTTGTCACTTGTACATGCAAACATATGTGCATATGTATATACACATGTCCTGCATTAATGCATTAAGATGAGCAAATGAATCATTCACTGTTAAAATGGTTACAATTATTCGAAGAATGAATGCATTCATGCAGGACTCTGGGTACACATTTATATAGTATATAATATATATATGTGTATATAAAGGGTAAATTTTATAATTATTTAGAATCCTTGTACACTTCGGAGAAGCGTGGAAGTGATGAGTCAGGAGATGGCGGCAAGGACAAACCCTTTAAATCAATATTGCAGGCCATGCGTCATGCTGGCAAGGAGCCTTTCCCCACTATCTATGTGGATAGCAAGGACAAGGAAGCCAGCGATGAATTTGAACCCGCTGCCAAGTCACAGTTGAAGAAAATCCAAAAACTTTGGGTACGCGAGGGACACAAGAACGCAGAGAAAGCTCAACGCGAGGCCGATGATGCTGGAAAGCGTCAACAGAATTTAGAGGATGCACGCAAAGTGAAGATCAGCGAGGATCCCTCGTTGCCAGCAGCACAACGTATTCGTATCTCCGATGGTGCTGGAAAGCGTGACATACGTGTGAAGATCTATGGTTGGGTGCATCGTCTGCGCCGTCAGGGAAAGTCACTGATCTTTATCACTTTGCGCGATGGCTCCGGTTTCTTGCAGTGTGTGCTCAATGATGCACTCTGCCAGACATACGATGCTCTGGTGCTGAGCACCGAGAGTTCTGTAGTGCTCTATGGCACACTGAAACTGGTGCCGGCTGGCAAAACAGCTCCAGGTGGACACGAACTTAATGTTGATTATTGGGAACTGATTGGTCTGGCCCCGGCTGGTGGTGCTGATGCCATACTCAACGAGGAGGCGCATCCGGATGTGCAGCTGGACAACCGTCACATTATGATTCGTGGCGAGAACACCTCTAAGGTGCTCAAGATGCGTTCGGTTGTGATGCAGGCATTCCGTGCCCATTACCTGGAACGTGGCTACAACGAGGTGACACCGCCCACACTGGTGCAGACGCAAGTGGAGGGCGGATCGACGCTGTTCAAGTTGAAATACTTTGGCGAGGAAGCGTATCTCACGCAGAGCTCGCAGCTGTATCTGGAGACATGTCTGCCCGCGTTGGGAGATGTCTTTACCATTTCGCAGAGCTATCGTGCCGAGCAGAGTCGCACGCGTCGTCACTTGGCCGAGTACACGCACATTGAGGCCGAGTTTCCCTTCGAGACATTCGATGGGTTGCTAGATCGTCTTGAGGATTTGGTTACCGATGTTGTAGATCGTGTGATGAAGGGTCCATGGGGTCACATTGTCACCGAGCTCAACCCAGGCTTTAAGCCATTGAAGAAACCATTTAGGCGCATGCACTACGCCGATGCCATCAAGTGGCTGAAGGAGAACAATGTGACCAAGGATGATGGCACTTTCTATGAGTTTGGCGAGGATATACCCGAGGCACCGGAGCGCAAGATGACCGATACCATCAATGAGCCAATTCTGCTGATAAGATTCCCAGCTGAAATCAAATCTTTCTACATGTCTCGTTGCAAGGACGATGCTCGCCTCACTGAGAGTGTTGATCTGCTGCTGCCCAATGTGGGAGAGATTGTTGGTGGCTCCATGAGGATCTACGACAGCGATGAACTAATGAAGGGCTACGAACGCGAGGGCATCGATCCCACACCCTACTATTGGTACACTGATCAGCGTGTCTATGGCACAATGCCACATGGCGGATACGGTTTGGGACTGGAGCGTTTCATCTGCTGGCTCCTCAACCGCTATCACATTCGTGAGGTCTGTCTGTACCCACGTTTCCTCGACAGATGCAAGCCTTAAGCTGCTTCTGCTCTTGCTGCATATCTTGGATATTATTGCATTTGCTTATTATAATATTTAACTAAAGCTAAGCTTGCGAACCAATAAAGGATCTTAATGAAACAGCAAAAAGATCATTAAAGATTTTCATAGAGTTATAGTTAGTATAGAATCTTATACAACTGCGTACCATTATATATAACTAGTATAGGAATCATTGGAGGTTAATGATGCCAAAATCTGTGAGTACATAAAACCATGCCGAGTGTAGCTTTCCTTTCGTGGTTAGTTTATTGAGTTCCCGCTCAACTGGTTATATTATTGAGCAGCTGCTCAATGTTCTCGTCCGCGGTTGTGCTCTCCTCCACCTCCATGTCCTCTTCCTGAGTTTCCTCTTGTGTCTCCTCATCCTCAGCATAGTAATCTTCATCGCCAATGCCGTCACCCTCGTCATCAGCTTGTGGCACTGCTTCAACCTCGGCGGTGATGTGCTCCTTGCGATAATGATTACGCAGCAGATCCCTTATGGTGGCACACACAATTTGCCGCACTTGCGAGTCGAAACTGGGAGGCAGCCAACCATTGCGTTCATTACAGACGGCACCGGTGAGGGGTGTGGGAATCTTCTCAAGCATTTCTTGTATCTTCTGGAGTCGCACATCACAGTAACGCAACATGCACTGTCGCGAACGAGGCAACTTGTGCTCATCCAAATAGGGATAGTCGATGTTCTGCACCAGGTCAGGACCTTTGGCAGTAACTACTGCAGGTGTGGAGCTGCTGCCACTTGCTGTGAACTGTTTCTGCTTGGCGGATTTCCTTGAGTAAACGAACTCTGACACGCCGGAACCGAATCGCAGCCGAAAGTCGAAGGTTTGATAGTAGCGACTCTTGAAATCCTTGCGAGGATCGTATCCATAGCGCACGTACAGTGTACGCCAGGGTCCGTTGCTGAAGTAGAATGCTAGCGAGGGTATTATGCACTTCAGTTTGTCGTTGGTCACACCCGACTCGTACAGCAGTGCAATGCGTGTCCAAATGGGAATTTCGGCAAAGAGTTTTCTCACGCGCATAAATTGCTCATCTGAAACGTATTTCACTTTCAGCCTCTTGAGGATTTGTGCATCCGGCTGCGTTGGGAAGGTGTCACTCATATTGAACGAGACCACATCGAGATTGTCATATGTGGACTTGGCAAATAGTCCCAGCACCTCATGCTGCCCATCATCGGAGCTATCGATGCGATAATTTCCGCCATGCACAATGTCAACGCGCGTGAAGAGCTCTGGAAGGCACAGTAGCTGCGATTGTTCGCGTCTGCGTGAGGAGGAGGTAAAGACAGTGTCAGATATTAACTGTAGATGTGTATAACCATCATCACACCCACTTGAAGAAATCCAAATCGGCTACATTACGCGGCTGCACCTGATCTAGCGCGTATTCCAGTTGAGTTGCCGCGGCAGCATCGCTGCTTTGGGGCGTATACCAAAGGGGCAGGTATTGGAAGTCACATAGGGCTGTAAAGCAGGTATATAAGTAAATATACCCATGATGCAGGTTGTGGTTTACTCACATTCAAAGCTGAAGGTACGACTGCAATGACCCAGTACACGTACAAAATGTTGTGGGGGACGCGACTTGTCGCGCTTGTGACGTCGCACGGTTACCGACAGCAGCACGCCTCTTTTGTCTGTACAGTCGCCAAATGTTGGTTTATTATAGGGATTATCAGGATGAAAATGCAGCTCCAAGCGACGCTTTTCATCGCCTAAAACCTGCAAGGAAGAATGTTGTAAACTAAAGCTCATAGAGGAGGTCTTCATACCTTTGAGATGTTGACAATTCCGCCAAGAGTTGCTACCATTCGATCTGTATTTACCACACGTCCCGGATATTCAATAACTTCATATTCCTGTTGCAAATTAAAGTTTAATTGGCGCGACATGCTTGAAGTTTGTTTTGTTTACATGCGCATTTCTGTATAAACATTCGCACAAGTGCAGTTAGAGATATCGCTTGCTTGTGATCAGTCGCTGTGACTGGCAAAATATGCGATATATCGATATGTGAATATGTGTTCGTGTATTTGATATGATGAGAATCCCGCCAAGAGTTGCAACCATTCTATGTGTATTTACCACGTGATCTGAATATTTAAATGGATCATATTCTTGTTACTGATTTGAAATTACATGTCAGTAAACATTGGTTCGGCTTGAAATGCATTTTGTTTACTCACGAATTTCTGTGTTAATATTGGCAATCAATCGGTCACAGATATCGATATGAGTTTGGTAAATTGTTGACTTGCAAAATATGTGATATATCGATATGAAATTTGCGATAGTCATTGAACTAGTGCAATCACTAAGAAAATCGTAAACAACAAATTCATAGCACCGGTCTAGAGTAATTAATAAATATGTCGAGCAAGCATCGGAAACGCACCGCGAGCAGTAGTAGCAACGATGAGGAGCCAGACAGCGAAGAGGAGTCACGTTTAAAGGATTTACGCGAGCGTGATGAGTTCGCCAATCGCCTCAAGCAGCGCGACGAAGACCGTACACGCAAGGTGGTCGAGGCCACGGGCGGGCGCAAAGCAATCGAAGAGGCAACTAAACGTTTAAAGCTAGAACATGAGGATCGTGAAAAGATTGTGCCACATCTGCGTATACAATCGCGTCGCCAGTATCTGGAGAAGCGAAAGGATGACAAAGTGGCCGAGTTGGAGGCAGATATACTGGATGACGAGTATCTCTTCGAGGACAGTGTGTAAGTATTAGAATCATATGTATCCGCATCTTATAATCAACTTTTATTTTGCCCCATACACAGCCTGACCAAACGTGAACGCGAGGAACGTCAGTACAAGAAGCAATTATTGAACATTGCCAAGGAGCATGAGAAGGCGCGGGAGTTGGAACGCGTACAGCGCTATCACATGCCACAAGATCTGAAAAAGGGAGAGAAATGTAAGTGCAGCTGATGCAGAGATATATTAAATTCTTCTCTAACTAATTCTTGTATTCCAGCTGAGTACGTGGAGATTGATGAATTTGAAAAGCAACCGAATTCGGAGCAAAAGAAATGGGAAGCAGAGCAATTAGCCTCAGCGCGTTTTCAGTTCGGAGCCAAGGATGCCAAAGCAGAGGAGGAATATGAGCTGCTGTTGGATGATCAAATTGATTTCATTCAGGCTCTCACACTCGATGGCAATCGTGAAAAGGCTGCTAAACAGTCGGAGTTAACTGAAGTGGAACGCAAGCGCTTAACGCTAGACGAGACACGCAAATCCCTGCCTGTGTATCCCTTTAAGGATGATCTCATAGCTGCTGTGAAGGAGCATCAAGTGCTGATTATAGAAGGTGAGACTGGCTCGGGCAAGACCACACAAGTGCCACAATATCTTGTCGAAGCTGGCTTCACTGCGGACAAGAAGATGATTGGATGCACGCAACCTCGACGAGTTGCTGCCATGTCTGTGGCAGCGCGTGTGGCCGAGGAAATGGGGGTCAAGCTTGGCAACGAGGTGGGCTATAGCATTCGTTTTGAGGACTGTACCTCGGATCGCACCGTGCTCAAGTATATGACAGATGGCACCCTGCATCGTGAGTTCCTCTCGGAACCCGATTTGGCCTCGTACAGTGTCATGATAATCGATGAGGCTCACGAGCGTACACTGCACACGGACATTCTCTTTGGCCTCGTAAAGGATATCGCCAGATTTCGACCCGAGTTGAAGTTGCTCATCTCGAGTGCCACCCTGGACGCAGAGAAGTTCTCTTCGTTCTTCGATGATGCACCCATATTCCGTATACCCGGTCGTCGCTATCCCGTCGATATATTCTATACGAAAGCACCCGAGGCTGATTATATTGATGCTTGCTGTGTGTCTGTGCTACAGATTCATGCTACACAGCCACTTGGTGACATTCTTGTCTTTCTCACGGGTCAGGATGAGATCGAGACGTGCCAGGAGGTGCTGCAGGATCGTGTCAAGCGTTTGGGCTCCAAAATACGTGAACTAGTTGTGATACCAGTCTATGCCAACCTGCCCAGCGACATGCAGGCAAAGATATTCGAGCCAACGCCACCGAATGCACGTAAGGTGATCCTGGCCACAAATATTGCCGAGACATCGCTGACCATCGATAATATTATCTATGTGATTGATCCCGGTTTCGCTAAGCAAAACAATTTCAATTCCCGCACTGGCATGGAGTCCCTCATGGTAGTACCAATCTCGAAGGCATCTGCTAATCAACGTGCTGGTCGTGCAGGCCGCACAGCGCCGGGAAAGTGCTTTCGCTTGTATACCGCCTGGGCCTACAAGCATGAACTGGAGGAGAACACTGTGCCAGAGATTTGTCGTATTAATCTGGGCAATGCGGTGCTTATGTTGAAGGCGCTGGGAATCAATGATCTGATACATTTTGATTTTCTTGATCCACCGCCGCATGAGACGCTGGTGTTGGCACTGGAGCAGCTCTACGCACTGGGTGCACTCAATCATCATGGGGAACTCACAAAGCTGGGACGGCGCATGGCAGAGTTTCCTGTGGATCCCATGATGGGCAAGATGCTGCTGGCAAGTGAGAAGTAAGTAGTACATGATAGTCGCTTATCTTTATCAGATACATATTAATGTGTATTCATCTCTCTATGCCAGATACAAATGCTCTGAGGAAATGGTCACCATTGCTGCGATGCTGTCTGTGAACAGCGCCATCTTCTACAGACCCAAGGATAAAATAATCCATGCGGATACAGCACGAAAGAACTTCAATCACATGCACGGCGATCATTTGAGTTTGCTGCAGGTCTACAATCAATGGGCCGAAACGGATTACAGCACCCAGTGGTGCTATGAGAACTTTATCCAGTATCGTTCCATGAAGCGGGCACGAGATGTGCGCGAACAACTGGTTGGGCTGATGCAACGTGTGGAGATCGACATGGTCAGCTGTTTGCCAGAGACAACAAACATTCGCAAAGCCATTACATCGGGGTACTTCTATCATGTGGCACGACTCTCCAAGGGAGGCAACTACAAGACCATTAAACATAATCAAACTGTTATGATACATCCGAATTCATCCATGTTCGAGGAACTGCCACGTTGGGTACTCTATCATGAGCTCGTCTTCACCTCCAAGGAGTATATGCGTCAGGTTATCGAAATCGAAAGTAAATGGTTACTAGAAGTCGCGCCACATTACTACAAGGCCAAGGAGCTGGAGGATTCTACGAATAAGAAGATGCCCAAGGTAACTGGACGTTCCGAAATGACGCAATAAAGAATGAATTTGACAACAATTTTATACATTTTTTTTTACTTTTATTTTTAATGGGTATTTCGCAGTCGATGATAGTGTAATTTAATAAATGCTAGATTGGTTAAACTTGGAAATAGAAAGAAAATGGTTCATTTTATTATAGACAGTGCAGATTGTAATAGAAAGAATGTTTACATATCACATGCCAGAGGTTTCATATCTTCGCAGACTACGTCCAAAGTATTTGCCGATAGTTTCTAACATAGTTACAATTTTGTTTGGACATTTTACCACCGTTTGTTCCTATAAAATAGTATATACTTCTAACATTTTTGTATTTAAAGGGCAACATATGTACATGTATAAAAAACTTATTTTTGACCTATCGTTGCTGTGATAATTAAGTATATTAAGTTATAGCTGTACTATTTGTATAAAATTTTAATAGAACTTGTATTGTATTTCGACATGCCCTTCCATATTACCGATTGTTCCTAGACTTCATATATATATTGGTATTTTACAATATTGTGCATGTATTTATTATTATATTTTATTATATCTTCAATTTTAAATAATATTTCTTATGAAAGCTATAAAGCATATAATTGTAAAATTTTGATAAAATGCTTAAATTACAAATATTTTACTGTATAATTTTGATTGACATTGACAAGTTGAGTTATTTATATAAAACAATATTGGTCTTCGTTTAAAGACTTTCATTTCGGCAGATTGTTCCTATGGCAACTATATGTTTTGGGAATCGGATTTTTATAAAACATTTCAAGCATATTATGTTCAATGTTTGTTTGTTAAAAAAATGTACAAAAATGGGGAGAAAGGTTCTATGGAAGGTTATGATTTTATTCTAATTAATATAATACTATATATCAAATAATAAAATGATAATATGAAATAATATAATATTAATATTTAAATTTATAGTTTAATAAATAGTATGTCGTCAACTATACACTTTATCTATCCCCTCTTCTCAGAATATCAAATGTCAATGACCTTGGTATTCTTTTGACCTTATACAACAAAGTTGCCTTATACCTCCCTTGTTGGTTCTTACATTTGGTCACCTCAATATCATGTTCCCCAGGACAGAATTGAGTCTGTGCAAAAACTCCATGAGCCTTTCCGAATTCTCTGCTCTGATTACAACAAACTTTTTGGAGTAATTAACTCGGAGTGTTCCCTAATAGCTATTAAAACTGCCATCATTAACTCATTAACATTTAACCCTAACAACTAACCTAACACTACCGATCTGATTGGGTTTTTTTCTGCGTTTCTCCAATCCTCTGCAACAAATATTGGTTCGGCTAATTTGTTAGTCCCAGTTTTAAAAATTTAATTTTTTAAAATTTCACTGTTTAACGTAAATTTAAACTTTAATTTTACATACTTATATATTTCTTCGGTTTTTTAACTTTTAATTCATATTTAATTTTAATATAAAATAATGTAATATTAATTTTTATATCTAATTTTGTATATTTTTCTTACCCCTACAGTCTGTTCTTAGTTGCCTTTTAAATAAATAAATACAATCCCACTAAAAGATTCTAAGGATAGCACAATAAGAAAGCGCTTATCAAAGTTTCCCTTAACGTATTTTCCCATATATAACCCAATTGTTAAGCAAGGAATTCCCGATCCTAAAGCTTCCACAGGGAAACAGACAAAAAAGCTTTTGATGCTGGACTTATCCCTTTCCCCACAGTGCAAAAAGCTTTGTCAGGAAGCTCAAAGCAAGGAAGCTGACTGCAAAACAACCCCCATAAAAACATCGAATCGTTTCAAGTCCGGAATTCAGGACAGTTTCCAGCCACATCAAGTTGCAGCAGCAGCCCGGAGTGACCCAAGCTAATAACAATAACTGTATAGAGATTTTCTAATTAGCTTTTTCGTTTGGGAGACTGCAGAATGCGTAGTCGCACTGAGCTGGTGACCACCACCTTTGACTTGGACTCGGATGAGGAGGATTATAGTCCGGACGATGATGATTCCGAGGAGGATTGGCGTCCCACCAATAAAAGGCGCCAGCAGAAGACGCAACCACGCAATGCCAATGGTGGTAACGGTGGCGATGGTGGAACTGCAGCTGCTGGTGCTGCTGGAGCTGGGGGAGCAGGACGCAAGCGCAAACAAGTCGCTGCATCGGCAGCTGCATTCAAGGCCAAGAAACGTGCATTGGTGGCCAACAGCAAGGTGAGCGATGAGGACTTCGAAACTGCCGATGAGAATGATGATGATGATGCAGACAGTGCCGCGGATGGCAGCGATGAGGATGATGATAGTTTACCCGCAACAAGCAGCGCAAAGAGGCCACAGAACTTGCCGCCAAAGAAGCAATTCCAAGCCAAGTTGACCCAATTGGATTTGTTGCTGAACAAGCGCGATTTATGCAACAAGGATTGGTTGCAGAATAGTCGATTGTGTCTGTGGCGCAAGGATGAAAAGACGAATCTGTTGCAGAAATATCTGCGGGTGAAGACAACATCGGATGAGCAGAATCCCAATGCGGTGCAACAGTTGCTCTTTACCTCCAGCTCGGTGGTAAGTTGCAATGCACAGTGGTGCTTAGAAGTGTCATCAATATTGTTCCTTTTCCAGTATTCCAGCTGGGATGAGCAGCATCTGAGTGATTTTGTTGATGTCAAGGTAAATTGTCTGGATCCCAACAATAGACGTATTCAATTGGCTGATATTGAAGGCATAAAGAAACTATCCAGAGAGCTACAGGCAGCCGAGAATGATGAGGATGAAGATAATGATGAAAATGCAGATCCGCCTGCAACTTCCAGAGAAGATAATGATGAAGACGAGGACGATGAGGTGGAAGAAGATGATGACGATGAAGAGGAGGACGATGATGAATAAATGAACTAAACTATGAACTTACAATTACTATTCGAGTTAATAATCTAGATGTTAATTCTATATACTATACATATACAGACATATACTATATATGGCCAAGCTAGCATTAGAAATGTGAACTTAAGTTAGCGCGAATAAAACAATTATAGATATCAAATTACACAGAAAGAAAATAATTTTGTTACATTTTTTAACTAATTGATTCGATGTTTTTTTGGGTTATTACATTGCATTTTATATATTTCGTTTGTGTATATCTTGATCTTTATCAAAAATTACACTGATCTGGGGCAGAACATAAAGCTGTATTGAAAATTGATTTCGAGCACGAGTTACCGACGTCGCTCGCCTTTAACAGTTTTGCGTTTCTCCTTCTTCTCATCGCGCAGTTGTCGTTGCTTCTCTCGATCATCCTTATCTTTTTGTTTCTTTGCTGCACTCTCGAGACGCGCCTGCTCCCGCTTCTCCTTGGCCAAATTGGCAACATCGGCCTTATTGGTATTGGGTGCCATGACGCCAGATCCGCTTGGCTCAATACCTTCGCCATCTGTGTCATTGTCGTCCTCTTCGCTGACGGCGGTCTAAGGAGATAAGAAAAAGGGATTAAACAGAGACTTCTTGGGGTTAGTTTTCTTTTAGGGTTACCTGTGAATACTGCGCCAGGATTTGTTGTTTGATGCGACGCTCCTCTTCAGTATATTCACGCTCTTTAACGGCAGGTTGCAGTTTCTGTTGCTCCAGCAACTTGGCCAGTTGCGCATTTACATCGATATCCAGACCCTTCTTGGGCGGATCATCGGCGCTGGGATGACTCTGCAGCCACTTTTGAAGTATGCTCGCCACAAGTTGCTCAATGTTGGAAGCCTGCGCGTATAAAATATAGAACATATTGTCGTAAGGTCGTAAGCCACGCTTATTATTGTATATACATATATGTATTTATATATATATACACTTCTTCAACTTACGCCCGTATCGCTTAGAATACCCTCGAGTGCCTCGACCTTCTCCTCCTGTGTCTCTTCATCGCCTTCGAGGATGCCGATTATGTACTGGCCAAAGACGCTTTCGTCTGTATTGATCTGCCGCAGCTGATCGCCAAGCCACGCTTCGAATTCGCTCATTTTAAATGCAAAATGGGCAGCGATCGACAAAAAAAAAGCCGCAGAACTCTTGCGGGGCAGGAAAAGCCAACTAAATTTGGCCAAGCATGTGTGTTCAGTGTTGCAAAATGTGCAAACAGCTAAAACAGCTGTTAAAGCACTGCACAGTGGTGTAGTGGGAACCAGGAAGCTTAGTGCTTATGTCTGTATTATTTCTTTTGTTTGTTTATTGTTATTGTTATTTATTGTTTATTAATATTTAGAGTTTTTCTAAGTTTTGAATTCAAAAAATACTATAATTATTTTACCAAACACTTGAAGCGAAACTAGTCATTCAAAAATAACTTTTGCACTGCACATCTGTGTGCCGATATTTTGCGAGTTATCACAAGTTATCGATATCTTATGCACAGCTGTGCGCAACAGTTTGACTTGGCGATTAGTGCTGTGAACTGGTTTAAGTGAGTGTTAAGAAGCGCATTACGTTTTATTATTATTATTTACTTTTGTGCTGCTATTTTACAATGCAAACTATTACGATTTAATTTAATTTAAATAATAATAAAAAACGCTAATGTAGAATTTACAAACACACACATTGACAAACCAAAAAAAACGGAACGTGTGCAATTTATTGAAATTGTCGCCAGGCCCCAACAAGAGAAAACAACTTAACTTTATAAACAAATTCCAAGTGTAATCCAAACTGAAATTTTATATTCGGTTTATTCAATGGTGACGTTCAGTGCGTAATTGCAAGTGTGTGCGTATGTTCATTCGTTTATGTGCACGAGCGTGTGTGTGTGTGGTTTTGTACTCGGTGTCTTCGTCGCGCTGTAAATTTTTTCCCAATACGACTAACACACGACACCTGTGCTTTGTTTATTTGATGTTAGAGGGCGTCATAAACAAAATCAATACAACAAAAACAGCAACAACAATAGCACATACAGTACGTACGTAGCGCAGCTGCAGATAGCAACAAGTGGGCAGAAATAAAGCCACTCGTCGTCTTCGTCGTCGTCGTCGTTGTTGTATTTGTATACGCACTCACATCGTACACTCGCGCTGCAAACACTTTCCAAGAAGCTAAGCTAATAATGTGACGAAGGTTTCTTCAGTTTTAGCCACCATGCAGGTGAGTAATGCATATTGGGTTTAAAGTGAATACATATAAACTGCGCAGACAAAGTTGAGTGGGTTTTTGCTAATATTATATATAGATTCTACAACTATAATATTCTTTGAGAGAGGGTATGAAGGTTGATAATTTATACTAATTTCAACCAAATCAATCATAGAACAGTTTAATCGCTATTTGATGTAGTTTATTTTGTTTGTGTTAAATACAAGATTAGATTTCAAGTTATTCAGATATTTAGCATAGCTCTCACATATAGTAAGTCTATCATACATCTTTTACTCATAAAATACCATAAATATAAATATATACCCCAACATATTAAAGTCGCACACAATATTGTGTGTTTTTTTCTGTTAGTCTACAAAGTATACAGCTAAAATCTTCTTTTATAGGCAGTTTTGAATATGAACAGTGTTAACTCGTACAGATTTTTGTTAATTCATAGATTGTGCTATTATATTCATTAAAGTTCAAGATAATTAACATATTATAAATCTTTTAAATACAAAATAAACTGATAGGTCTTTTATATATAAAAGAAAGCTTACTTAAAGGTTTATCGTTCACCAAAGGTCTTTTATTTATGAAATCAAGATATAAATCTCTTTTTTATAATATTAAGGTATACCATATTTAGAGTTCTCTTATTGCTGAATTTAGAGATGTTCATTTTAAATTGTATATATTGCTGGGCATGTTAATCTTCTTGTTTCTTGGACATACAAACATAGCACACGTTTTTGTACCCTGCATTTATAAAAAGTTTTCGTGAAAGGGGCATATTATGTCTGTAATATGTGCATAAAAAATATAATAAGATAAATATTCATCATTTAAACGAATTCAGCTAGCCTAGAACATTGTGCAAATTCTATTAATTCTATTCTATTGTCAGAGCCAAATATGATCCACAAAACAATATAAATTCATAAAAAGAAACGTTTAAATTTGTGAAATATAATAATCATAAACATTTACGTTTGATCCTCAACACTAAAGACGACCTTCATTATTATAGATCAAATAATTAAAAATATATATAATTAAATGGGCATCTATAGGGTATCTTACAGTCCAATAGGCACTTAATAGGCACTCATGTTTTTGCCTTGTTTTTGTCGCATTTGAGAACTGATTGAATGGCCCGGCCCTGAGGGGGAGGTGAAGGAGGTTGTCGGGCAGCGTTACTTGACAACTTCAGCCCCAGCAGGGGGGATGGGGCTGCTTTCGCGCGCCACAGGCGGTTGATGGATTCCATTCATGCTGCCTGGCCTCGTGCACCGAAGCGTGTCCTGGCGCTCTCAAACTCGACTCTGATATGGGAGGCTTCGCAATGGGATACTCGATGGGGTATCCCGGTTGGGTCTCTAGTTTGGCTCTCTCGTTGATGTCTTTGACATTTTCATTTTACAACTGGCAACAATTTTAACTTATTCTTCTTCTTATTCTGTTGCTATCACCGTATCCATGTCTCGTTGACAAATTGTCCGTAAAGTCGCCCCCCCCCCCCTGCAGGCTACTGTCATCCTGTGTTGCCAACAACATGAAAATCTATGTCAATGTGTGGTGAAATTACCGTTAGAGTCACATTGGAGCGCAAAGATAGGTCATGCTGATATATGATAGAGAAGGAAAGAGAGAGAGAGAGAGGTGGAGAGAGAGAGAGAGTGGGAAAGGGACGCTCAACTTGAAAGGTTACTCAAGAGGGATTCCTTTGCCGCAGGCAATTCCTGTTGCGCCACATTATGTTGCAGCTTCCAAACAATTTTCAATTAAGAGCACAATCACGATAAATAAATCTCTCATTGTTTCGCGAACTTCATCTTCTTCATCTGGCTGCCCCACTCCCCCCCCACACCACCTTTCCTCTCCCACTCTAACCTAGCTAGCCATATGTTCGTCCGTTTCCCGTTTCTGCCACCCAGTTAGCCTGTGGGGCTAGTTGCAATTTTATGGCAATCCATGGTGACTAACACGCTTTTGCTTCTAGGCAGTATTCGAGTTGTATACCCTCCATGGCCAAAGAAAGGGTGTATAAGCGGATGCAAGATTTTATAATAATTATAAAGACCTCAGGTATATAATATCATACAATTTGTAGTATCCAGTGTACCTTAATCCTGTAAAATTATTAAATAATTTACAGTTTTTAAGTTTAATGATTTTCATATAACAAATTTGACTTTCAATTGAAATGCTCACAACGAAAAGTTCCGCGTATTGACGGCATCAAGTGACTTCATGTTATATTCTATGTTATACATTTACCATATATACATATTAACATAAAGATATATTTCACCTTTACAGAAATATATGTAAATGTTTAATGATTTAAAAAAAAAATAATTTTTTTAATTCTCTTCAAATTACAAACGGCTTATCATGTCAAAATTCAGAGAATTCATTGAAGAATGTACAAGAAACTGAAAAAAATATGAATAAGAATATCGAATTTCCGCAAGAAGAGAGGTGAGAGAATGAGAATATTGTGAAAAGGGTGAAAAAAGGAAGAGAATAAGTTAATCAAATGGAATCTACTGGCGAATACTCTGCTGTAGTTTGAGAAAAGCTATACACCTGCATTATCCAATACTAAATACTACTGAGTTACTGTTGTGTGTGCATTATCCAACACTGTTTATCGGATTTCAATAGAAAAATCGGTGAGAGCATGAAATTATTGTAAAAAGGGGAAAAAAGTTAAAAAATAAATTATTAAATGCATTCCAGGCTAATTTTAAGAAATAATGGTATATAACAATACTGACTGCGTTACCCAACACTGTTCACACTGTTTAGGAAGTAACGAATCCATAATAATGGTAAGAGAGAGTTGAGCTATTTCCCACTAGTACAGGGTATTTCCCCGTCTGCTTCGCTGAACTGTTGTCTGTGCTTCTTACTTGTGTGTTTTAAGTACCACGAGAAACCTTCGTTCGAAGCTTTTTTTTATAAAAAATACTCAAGGTATTTGTTGCAAAATTAATTTTAACTCCAACTCTAGCTCATTTGGCGTTTGGTTTTGTTTTTCTTTCTTACCTGAAGCCCACGTTGTTTGTTTTTCTGGTTTGCAAAACAAAATTGATTTCGATTTTCGTTATGGAGTCTGCATCACGTAGGGAACTTCTGTTGGTTTTGCTGCAATAGTCGATTTTTTTGCTATTTGTCTTATTATTATTCTTTTGAATTAGACAGATCTCTGCCAATGCCGACAGCCCAGAAGTTTTCCAACGAAAACTGTCTTGGAAAATTGTGTGTCTTCTTTCCCAGTGACTCGTTCACGTTGTTTGCTTGTTGGCTCGTTTTCTTGTTAGTCATCGGGTTTTATGCTATGGCTTGTCTTTCGTCATTTTGTCTCTAATTGTTCGTAATATAACCAACAAAAAAGCAAATACAAAAAAAGCGAAAAACGAAAAAAAAATGCTTAAAAACAAAAAAAAAAGAAAAAGAACCAAAGCCAAAGTCAAAAGGAAATGGTAAAAAATTTCAAACTGTCAGCAATTAAAGTAGCACATTTGCCTTTGTAGTTAGCAGTTTGACAAGAGCAATACCCTGTATTGCTGATAAGTAAATCAAGTGGGTATATAATACTATAGTAAACGTACACATAAAAGCTCAAGTGAAACTTGCAATAAATAAACACAATTATGTGTTTCTTCCTACTTATAGGGTATATGATTGTTGAGCATGCTCAATGTTTTAGCGATTTTGTTCTTTCAGATACTTTTTGAGGTCTTTTGCGTAATTATGTGCATACAATTAGTGAGTTAACTGCATTTGTCATGCATAATTAAGGCTGGATAAGACACAAACATAATCTCAAGACTTGGAAATTGATATTATGGGAATATATACAAACATATATACAACTTTACTTAATGCAATTATAATGTGTTTAAGATGGAATTTTTTGCAAAAGATGCCTTTACTTAATCTACATTTTATTACTCTATGAAAGTAAAAAAAGGGGACTATCAGACTGTAAAATCCTATCAAAATGTGGAGCTACAAATTTATAGAAACATGAACGGTCAATACAATTTGATGTTATTTGCCCATTTTCAGGCCATTTAAAATCAAGTAAGTTGTTCAAAAAGAGTGTTTAATCATGAATTTGTTGCACAAATTAAAAGTGCATTATAATGGGTGTATTTGGTATCACTGAAGAAAAACTATTTAGTGCTGAAAACTTTTGAGAACCAAAAAAAACAGTTTTTAATGGGATTGAATGCAAAAAAAGCCAAAATAAATATCTGCTACCTATTAATCTGCCCTTGACTGTATTTATTTGAGAAAACCAATCAAATAAACGAAAAAAAACGGAAAGCTACTGTATTCAGAAATTACGGGAAATTACACTGGAACTATTGCACTTGAAGATGCAATAACACATATATTTATACAATAGTTGAAATATATAGTAGAAAACAGTTTACTTTTCTTTTCAAAAGAGTTGGGAACGCAGACATAGCAGAAGAAACAGTGTTGATTAACGCAATTGTAACGGTTTTCTGGGTATCTAAAAGTGAAGAATGACGCACTGTAACTTTCTTTATTGAATGCATAAACTATTGTTTAAATAAATTACATATAAAACTTAAAAAGTTTGATGACGCTCTGCTTAAAAATGGCTATAAAGAGCGCAGAAATAAAGCAGCCAATAAAACGATGTAACATACACATACAAACATACATATAAATATCAGTGCGTATGTTCATACATGTGTGAAGTTCGGCCATGTACGATAGATATGCTTGTATGCAGGTGTGTGTGTGTTTATGCGTGTGAGTAGGAACAGAGCTAGTAGTATCACTGAGTGCTATTAAAATTGAAGGCGACAGTGACGACGTCGACGTCAAGAGCTTTTCGTTTCGTTTTGTTTATTTTTGCGCTTAAAATTTTTGTCTGGTTCGTTGTTGGCGCGACAAAGCTTCAAACGAGAGTGCACACTGAATTGCTTGCGCTCTTCGTTCGCTCTGTCTTGCATTTAAGAGAGTCATCACAACACAACACAAACACAACATGTGTTTCGTCATCAAAATTTGTTTTTGTTTCATTTGTGTGGACAAATTTGTTGTTATTGTGGGAAATCATTTTTAATGTAATTGTTTATTATTTTTAATAAATTAATATTTAATTTTAAACATTATTATTATTTAAAATTAAATACAAGTTGAATTTAAAATGGTTATTTTTTATATTTTGATATATTTTATATTAATTTAAACGATTTTTTTACCGTTCCGCCTCAAGAAGAACAAAAACAAATTTCTCAAAGCAGCCTATCGTTCCTGACGTAGTCATCATCGTTGTTGTTGTTGTTGCTGTTGTCGTTTGTCGTTGTCGATGTCTCGATGCCGATGTCGTTGCTGTCGTTAAGCGCCGCGCGTATCTCTCAGATACGCTAATTGTGTGGGGCCACCACGCAAAATGAAAACGCCGGCAGTGGCCTCCAGAGAGAGAGCGACAGAGAGAGAGAGCTCAGCGCGCCTGCTGCAAACATCGCAAACGAATGGTTGCATCTCGCTCTGATTTATCAGCACTTTTCCATAGGTTAGAAACGATGCGCACGACACACAGCCATTGCTGTGCCAAGCGTTGCCAGCTGGCAAAAAACTTTTAAACACTTGACATATGTGTGCATGAGATTAAGAGAGCATGCTAGCGCGAGAGTGCAATGAAGAGAGAACTCGTTGGCGCTGCCACTGCCACACGGCAAACACACAGCTGGTGTATCTTCGAATGTTTTGTCAGTTCGAGTTTGTATTTCGTTTGGTGAGGTTGTTTGGTTGGGCCCACACATTATCACACAACAACAACAACAAAAATAAAAAAAAGGTCGGCCCTTGCCTTGTGTGCCCTCTCTCTGTGTGTGTGTCGACGTGTCTCTCTTTCTCTCTCGTTTCGGGCGCCGCGCGTGTCTGGCTGCATTCAATTAAATATATATCTAACAAATTCCACTAGAAATGTTTAAACAATTCTATAGATGAGAAATCAAAGTGTTCTTTCGAATGTGCGCAAAAAGCAAATTTACTTGGCGCAGCCCAAATAAAGTAAAGTGCGTGCGTGTGTGTTTGTGTGTGTGTTGAGCAAGCTCCACTAGAAGAAATCAACAACGCAAATTGCTCTCAATTTAATAAAACATTTATATTATTATATGAATTTCAACTAAAGAAATATTAAAAAAAAACGAAAACCTGAAAAAAACAACGAAACAATTTTACGAATATTTTTTTAAAAATTTTCAACTCGGTTACGGAATTTTTGTGTCGCGTTTCATTGCCAACTCGTCTCGACTCTCTTCGGAAGGCAGCGCTCTCCTGAGCTCTGGCTGCTCTCTCTTAATCTCTCTCTGTGTCTTCTTGCATGTTGCTTTGTCGCGTCGGCCGCGTTTCATAATCCAATTGCCCATCGCGCTCGCTTTGTGGTCGCTTTCGTTCGTGTATCTTTATTTATATTTTGTTTCAGTTCCATTTCATTTTTCACTTGTCCCCCCTTTGGCCCACCTCCACACAAAGCAACTATTGTTACTAATAGTAGATCAAATATATTAATTTTCCCAAAATATCTCTCTCTCTATCTATAAAGTTGTGACTTCTACGGCAAGTACTATATAATTTGTTAAAGAAATCTATAAATATTACATACATAAAGATTTTTATGATATAAATTCAAAAATTTCAATTAATATTGTGAACACATAATTTCAAAATAAAATCAATAATAAAATCAAGTGCAAAAATATATGAAAAATCAATAGAAAGTAAATTTATAGCTTCTCACATAGAGTAATACAATATTCATACACATACATATATACATTCTATATATACAAATATATATTTATACACGCAACGGTTTCACACTGCAACAACAACCCAAAATTAATCGCTAGGCCAAAGTTGCCTATTGTTAATAAGTGCAAATAAATAATAATAATTATAAATATATATAAGATGCATTCTTTGGCATATGATCGATCCGAAAATGCAGTATAACCCCAAGAAAAAAACTCAACAAACACGGAATACAAAACGGAATTGAAAATTGATCGCAAGTTGGTTTAAACAAAGGTAATAAACATGACAAAAATATTATATTATACTATAAGGATTGAGCTAGAAACCTTAAATTTGGTATGTGCATTATTTGGTGCCATTGGTAGACATTAAGTCAATCAACTATAGAATACCACCCCCAGCAACCATGCAAATCATATAAAACACAAGATCTTAGCTATTATATGATCTAGAGATAGGGTAATTTTTGTTTAATTATATTTGACTTACTCTACAGTGAGTATGGTATTTTAATTTGATATGCATAGTGCCACGCCTATTTATGAGGTACATATGTAGATAGGTTTTTCTGCTATCATATTGAGACTTTCTATAAAGTGAATGATTTATAATCGATAAAGTTGATGAATAATAATGAATTTGTATCTGCATGAAGCGAAAATTAAGCAAAACTAAGAGAAAATCTGTCAAGATTGTTTGAAGTTCCAACTTTTATCCATTAAGATCTTTTCTAATTGAGTTTCTTATTAGAGATATTCCTTGGCTTATCATTTGCCACACATTACGTAACAATGTCGATATGGTTCCGCTTCAGTTAGGATTCCCTGCCCCAAAAGATTGTCGGTCATAAATGCAAACACAGCACTCACGCAGACAGTGGGAAATGTAAACAAAACACAAAGCACAAACTACAGTGGGCGATAGTCGTCGTCTATCTTGCTGCTCTTTATTTAGTTATCAAACTTATTATTATTTCATTCTTTTTAACTCGCTGAAGGCGCGCGCGCCTTGTGTCATGTGAAGTGCGAGTGAAAATGCAAATGCGACTATCTCACAGATACAAATACACACACGCACACAAACATTTTGCATATGATATTGAAATGTATTTTTCACGTATATTAAGCGTTTTATTTATGTTTCAATGAAATCTTTTCATAGGCTATTTTCGTTACTCTTTTATATCTACAATGTCTGTCTGTCGCTCTATGTCGCGCTCTCTCTCTCTCTCTCTCTGTGTCTCTCCGTCGCTCTTCGTGTACTTTTGCGACGTATTTCGGTGTGATTTAATTAGTTTATTGTTGTTAAACATTTTTTGTTCGTTTTCCGTTTGCGGGAACAGGTTTAACCAGTTTTGAGCCTAGCCAAAAGCCATACAAAAAATAAGTAAAAATCTCTATATTAATCGTAGTTTCGTATATTATGTTAGTTCTTTGACTCTCAACTCAACTTAACTCAGTTTATAGACAGGGTCTCTCATAATTTAATAAAAATAACTAAATACTGTTTCGGTGGCGGCTTATCGCGCCCAAGGCGAGGCAAGGCAAGTGCCTGTTCTCTCTCACTCTCTCTCGCCCTCTCTGTGTGTTGCCTGTCTCTCTCTCTCTTGCACGTAGACACACGCACAGACACGATTAGATAATAGCATTTTAAATGTTGTCTTACTGTACTCCGAGGTAGTGTATTTACCAACAATAATAAATGGACTTTGTTTTAAATCCAACAAGAGTAACAAAGAGAGAAGGCAGCAGAAAAAGAAACAGAGTGAGAGGGAGAGAGCATGAGCAAGAGAGACAGCACTGATAAGGCAAGGCAGTACGAAGATAGAGGGAGAGAGAGAGGGCATGCCGACAGGTTGCTAAGAAATCGGACTATAATGACAAGAGTGTGTGTGCCTATTTCTCAAGATATTATAATTTCCAAGAGCTAAATAAAACACACACGATTTGCAAGAGAAATACCTGAATTAAAAAAAAAGAGACTGTTTTAAAATCTTTATAATATTATTAATGTTCAACTAAAATACTTTACTACAAATATTTATGAGTTTCTTGAGGTTTCTTTGATTATAGCGCTAGACGCTCTTACTTCAGTTTACCTAATCTAATGTAATTTCAAGTTCTTTTTGCTTACAGTTTAACCCTTTTTGACCTTTTTGACCGTCTGGGGATATCATATAATATATATATATATATATATATATATATATATATAATATGAATGATTTAGTTACTTCCTTACACACTTCCTGCTTTGCTTTTAAAGGGAACCCTCGTCATTTGACAAATATAAACTAATATAGTACAATATGTCTGTCTATACCTCTGTGTATAGACTAATTGACGTCTGTATTTATCTGTATATGTAATTTTTGTTTTACTTAGCGAAAATTTTGTTAAAATTTGACATTTTGGACATACAAAAGATGAATATGTATTTCAACGGTTTCTTTATACAAAGTTTTTTTTTGTGTTTTCTGATTTTGTTTTTGAATCTTCTGTACTTAGTCGTCGTCGTCGTTGTTAGTGACTGATGTATTCTGACGTGCTCCAATACTAGAATTATCTTAATTAAAAATCTCAAGTCAAAGTTGGCAAACAACAATAACAACAACTAGAGATTAGCTCATCTGTTTTCTGTTGAATTAAATAAACAACTTTGCTCTAATGGCCACAAAGATGTTGCGAATTCTTCGTTTAGCAGAGCTCTCAAATTACTCTCTGTGTGAAATTACATTTATATTATAATGATGTGCGATGTGTAACGAAGTTCCTAGATGGGATTTTGTCTTTTACAGGTGTTGGGTTTGAGCCAGTGCAAGATTTGAATTGACTTCAACTTGTTGAAGTGCCAGTGCATATTTATGCGAAATTTCATAGGGATAGTTGCTATAGTGTGGAATGTAGAAGCGTTTTAATATACTGATTGGGCATAAGGTAATTGGAATCACAAATAAAAAGAAGACCTTGGCTGGGTAAAGTAATGGGACAGTTTTATGCCAAATTTGATGGCTTTAGCTCTTGCAGAGCCAGAGATCAATGCTTTTATATGTAAAGAGTGATGGAATCGGTTGCTAAAGGGGAGTCTATTTTGTGAGTCTATTACAATCCTAATTAGCATAGGGTTTATCAAATTAATATATTTTGTTAAATACCAGTATATCAAGTAGGGTATATCAAATTCAGAACGTCTCACTTTGATTGACACTGATAAGTAAAGTTGGAAATCTAAAGTAAAAAAAGGTCTTCAAATAAAAACCTTTAATTCGGCCGATTGTTCCTATGGCAGCTGACTTCCCTGGTGATGCTTATGATATGGTTCTTTGTAGGGTCAAGTTGCGTTGCAAGCTCGTTAATATAACCTCTGCAAGTTTATAATAATATATAATACGAGGGTCGTTTGATAAGTCCGTGACTTTTTGTATTTGCCGCGCACCTGTTCTAAATACAACACTGCTCCTGTCAGCAGTTATCGATTAACAGCTGACTGTAAAATTTTGAGAAAGCTGCGTTTTTTGGTTTGCGTTTTATAGGCATTGAAAGCAGACGATCTCGTGAATTTTAACGAAAATGGAAAAAAGTGAATTTCGTGTGCTAATTAAGCATTATTTTTTGCGTAAAAAATCCATCACCGAAACCAAGGAAAGACTTGATAAATATTATGGGGACTCTGCACCATCAATTTCAATGGTTAAGAAATGGTTTACTGAGTTCCGTTGTGGTCGTACCAGTACAAGTGATGCCGAACGTTCAGGTCGCCCAAAAGAGGTCGTCATGCCAGAAATCGTCGACAAAATCCATGGAATGATATTGGATGATCGGAGAATGAAAGTGCGTGAGGTAGCTGAGGCTGTAGGCATCTCAACTGAACGGGTACATCACATTTTACATGAATATTTGGACATGAAAAAGCTTTCCGCGCGATGGGTGCCGCGATTGCTCACACACGACCATAAGCGCAACCGTGTGACCATTTCAAAGGAGTGTTTGGCGATGTTCAACCGCAATCCAAACGAATTTTTGCGCCGTTTCGTTACCGTAGACGAAACATGGATCCACCACACCACACCAGAGACCAAAGAACAATCAAGACAGTGGGTTTCTCCGGGTGAACGTGCACCAAAGAAGGCCAAGGTGGGTCTGTCGGCCAACAAGGTCATGGCCACAGTTTTTTGGGATGCACAAGGTATCATTCACATCGATTACCTTGAAAAGGGTAAAACGATCACCGGCGAATATTATTCAGAGCTTTTGGACAGATTCGATATTGATTTGAAGCAGAAACGACCGCATTTGGCGAAAAAAAAGTGCTGTTCCATCAGGACAATGCACGGGTGCACACGTGTGTAGTCAGCATGGCAAAATTTCATAAATTGGGCTACGAACTGCTACCCCATCCAGCATATTCTCCAGATTTAGCCCCCTGTGACTATTTTTTGTTTCCAAACATGAAGAAATGGCTCGGCGGTAAGAGATTCGGGTCAAATGAAGAGGTCATCACAGAAACAAACGACTATTTTGAGGGCCTTGAGAAAACCTATTATTTGGAAGGAATAAAAAAATTGGAAAAACGCTGGACTAAATGTATAGAGCTAAAAGGAGATTATGTTGAGAAATAAAACGCTTCTTTGACGAAAAAAATATATTTTATTCAAAAAGTCACGGACTTATCAAACGACCCTCGTATAATATAACTATTTCTAAAGTTTCCATAGTTTTTTCAGCCTTTTGAATCTGTCTAGCTATGTGTAGGGCATGTCTGTATGAACCTTAGTCAGTGCGTGTGTGTGTGTGCTTTGAGTCAGCTACCAATTTAGGTTTCTTTAATAAGACGCGCTGAGAGCTTTGCTTCGCTGGATACCTGTTGCCTGCCTCTCTATAAAGCAGCAGCTTGAAACGGCGCTGTGCAGATTTTTGTTGAGATTCTTTTATTTTTTCGGCTAAACGTTGCTTAACTATACCTATTATCCCATGGCAAAGCACACACACAAAGGCAAATAGCAAGACGTAAGATAAAACCGATGAAAAAACGCAAAACGTCAGAGCGACCACTTTGAAAAGAAGCAACAACAACAACAACAACAAAAATAACAACACTATACAGAATCTAGAATAATAATTGTGTGCGGTTTAACGCAAAAACAAAACACACACACACACATGCATGCACAGAAAGAGAGAGAGAGACTCCTCTATCAGCAATCACACACATAATAAAGAGAACGTGTGCGACAGAGACAGCAGAATATTGGGGGCTCCAAGACTTTACCTAACATTCTGGGCAATGCGTTTGCTCGCCTGTGTGTGTGTGAAATTTAGGAGAAATAATAATAAGTGTGTGTGTGTGTGTGCTCTCTTGTGCGCCTGTTTGTGTGTGAGTTGATTGCACTCGATTTTTAGATACAGCTTTTCAAGGTCATCAACGAAAAAACGACAAGCTAACCAAAAAACCAAGCAGAGCAGAGCAAAGCAAAGCAAAGCGCTCCCTGCTTAGTGGCCGCGTCTAACAACAGCTCACCGACACTGAGAGAAGAGCGTTGAGCCAAGAGAGAGGGTGACGAAGAGAGAGCGGGGATTGCAGAGCGGGGAGTAGAGAGTGTGGAGCAACGATGTGTGAGCGAGCGAGCGCGCAATAGAGGGCGCCCTTTGACAGCCTATTGCCGAAACCTAAGCCGAATTTTGTTGCTTTTTCTTCTTCTTCCTTATTTTCTTCTTCTTTGTGCTCGCCATTTTTATAGCATTCTTAGAGAAACAACGAGGCGCAGACGCGACCAATATGAGCATTTTAATTGTGTGTGCGCCGAAAGCTTTGAGTTCAGCTCAATGCGCAGTACGAGAGAAGAAGCAATAGAGAGCGGGAGAGTGAGAGAGAAATACCTAGGCAGGAGGCAATATATGGCGAAAGAGAGGAAGATTTCTAAATAAATAAATCAAAATATGAGTTATTGCTATTGCTTTATTCACTTAAGGCATCTAAAATCGGAGGAAATGTGAAGATTTTGCTATCTTTAGACTTATATTTATGCATGTATATTTATGTATGTCAGCAATTGACTGGCCACAGAGCGCATATAAGGTCGTTAATTATATCAATTTGCAGCTGATATGGCATGCAATCTCTCCATGAGTTATATTTCTCTTAAGAGATACGACAGGGAACTATGTGCTCATGTTTGTTTTGGTTTATGTTAATGCTCATTAAAACAGAACTATTCAAAACTCTTTCTTTTGTTCAGCTCTAATCCACGATGATATATTTAAATAATACTGTACTAACAGTAGTAGTAAGACTAACTATAATATATAACATGTACACACATTTTATTCTCTGCTATTATAATAAACAGCTTACCTTAGATTAAAATCAAACATAACAATGTGGCAACTCTATTGATCTCTCGCTAACATAAACATGTTAGTTATCTTATGTCTGTTAACTGACATGAGCTAACTAAAAAGTAAAATCTCTATTTAAATTCAGTAAATACTCGAGTGGGAAACTTTAACTGATTCTTTTCTGCATCTCTAAACACTGTTGATATATTGGGGAAGTATTAAATTATACATTAAACAAGGAAATTTATTGTTTATCACTTTTACTATCTTCATTAAATATGAATACTATTTGAACTCATTAAATATTGGAATGGGAAACTATATATCATAGGGCGCTGACAAGGCAGTCTGTAATGCTTGTCGAATTTAAGTAGATTTATATATTGCTTACCAAAATTTGCGAGCAATTTCAATTTGCATAAATGCCAAATAAACAAGTCAAAAGTGACAAGAGATGAGTGCTCAACTAGCAGATACCCATTAAGAGAAACATCTTAATATATTTAGACAAAGAACAAGACAGAAACAGACTCATTTAGCAGAAGAAGTAAAACCTTAAATAAGCAGGCAAAGTAAACAATTAAAAGCCTGTGATTATATCAAACTATAATACCCCTTAAGCTATATTATTAGGTATATTGTGAGACAGTAAATAAAACTATTTATGCACTTATAGATAAATGGATAACGATAGTTTTATTAACTGAAAACTTTGCAATAGAATACTCTAAGTGAAATTGGGCTAGAACAAAGATACGGTGAGGTTGGGGGGAGACTTTGAGAGAATTCCAAATAGTGCTGAATATAGTAAAGTTTCTCTTTGCCTCGCCTTGTTGTTTACGGCGACAATGCAAATCAGACAAACTGCAAATGGGGCAGAAAATTCTATTACTGCATATTTTACTATACCAAAGCGTACGCATTTCAAATGCAATGCGATCCACACACACACACACTCACAGCCACACACTTAGACAGCCTGCATAAGTGTCGATGATTTGTTTGCTTTTTATGGGGCCTCAGGCATGGAGCACGCAGAGCACTCGTTGGCCGTGTGGCCAGATTCAAGAGGTCTGCCAAAAATGGACACATCAAAATCGAATTCCAAAACAAAAAAACAAAACAACAAAAAACAACAACAACAACAGAGAGCAAGAACAACAATGTGTTGTTCCCATGTTGTTCTCTGTTATGGTAAATGGAAATACGACAGGAAAAATTATAATGCTCTATTTCATTTCGCTTACGGGAAAGTATTTTTATGGAGCACTTGGGGGAATGCAGATGAATCAGTTTCTTTTTTTTCTTATTTCTAACATGTGAATGGAATGTGAATTAGATAGATGAAGAAAACCACACTATGACAATGATTCTTATTGATTAAATACATATGCAGAAAATTTAAATGCGATTCTTCTATACGTATTGTATAAAGTTAGGTATTTCCTTTTACGTATTTTATACAAATGGTTAAATGATTAAACAGATTGGATTCAGATATCTTTGGCTTTGTATACCAGATAAGTCAAGATGATGCTCGCTTAATTTGGAACTTTACAATATTGTAGATGCATTGAATATGATTGATGATCGTGCTTGTTCATTATATTTTTAAAAGAACTGCAAGAGTTTCTCTTCTTCAAATATCATTGTACATTTTTGAACTAGCTGCTAAAGATTAAAGATATAGAAATGTGATTGGTATCATGTTCTAACAAAAGTAAACGCAATTTTTTATATATCTTTCAAGAAACTGTACAAGTTGCTCTTGTCTTAAATCCTTATTTACAAAATATGATTTTTTATACATATTTTTCCAAAGATCTTTTAAGTTTAATTAACTAAATACAGTAAACATTTATGTTCTCATACTTGTCATAAGTAAAAATCGTCTGACTAAATTCAATAAAACAGGAAGCTGTGTCTTAGTGGCCACCCCCCGCCCAGAGCAATGAATAATGAAAGATTAGCACCTTGTGCATATTTTCAGTGTTTTTCTTTCTCCCTTTCGCCTTAACGTCTCTTTCGAATTTGATTAATTACCTTAATTTGACGTAAACACGTTTTGGCACAAATGAAGCAAAAGGCAGGCAGATAAAAAACAAACACATTGCCACAATGTATTTCCTACTGTTCCTTGGCTAGCTCAGAATTTTCTTACTTGTGGTGATTAATGAATTGATTGACAAACCCTAAGGTAATTGTTGTTGTTTACTGTTGTGCGTGTTCTTATAGTTGTATAGGCACTCGATACTTAATTCTTTTGCTGCTGTGGTCATTTCAAACTGCCGCTGTCGGGCATAACAACCAAAATTTTCTTTCTGAATTTGGTATGGGATTTCGTGATATGATGAAATGTATAAATATATAGTCAACTACAAGAAATCGCCTTAGCTATGCCTAAAACTCCGTTTAGAAACCATTAAGACTCTCTCTATTCGACAGCCAGGAGGGGGTATGAGGATTACCATATATACCAAAAAATTGTTACTAAGGTCGTTTTATGCCATAATTGATGATTTGTTTTTGTTGAAAAACACTTAAATAAACTATAGCTTAAGCATTTCAAATGTTTAATTTTGTTTAATTTTCACTATTTACTAGCGACTTGTTTAGTTTACAGATATCTTCTGTTTTGGGGTTTCTGCAAACTAACCTATTTTGTTTTTGTTTTGGTATTTCCAAACTTTTGTTTTTTTAATCAACATTTAATGATAATAAAGCCAGTACGGGTCTCTCTCTCTCTTCTTCAATAGAGGCAAAACCAGTATGTGTGCCAGTTTTGAAACAGCTATCGAATGGTTATGCTAAAACCACATTATTTAAATGTTTTGTAAGGCTTATCAGTAACAGAAAAAAAAAAACAAAGTTTAAACAGCTGCCGTGAGCGCACTGCAAACAGTTCAAAAAATATTCAAATGCTTTGCCATGTGGTTGGTATTTTCTTTATTTGCCTACCCAGCAAAAAGAAAAAAAAACGGGTATACTATACGAACTCAGCTATTATGCGAGCTAGAGACATGAAATTTTGTATGAATGTTACTAAATACTTTACTTATCTGTGGTTTATTGTAAATTGAAAGTATCATGTTTACATTTGCAGAAAATCGGTTTTTTTAGTTTATTGAATGTTGTTTTTATGAAAATACTTTCTAATTTGGCATGCAATCAGATAATTACCACTGTAAATTTTAATTGGAGCGATTAAAAAGCATAAAAGCTATTCAGTTTTTATGATATATATTTTAGATAAGCGCTTCACATAGGGTTTTTTGATCTACAGGGTATTAAAAATTCAAGCATGCTTAGGTAACAGATATTTTGTATATATTTTCATGCTTTGTTAGTTATTCCAGACACGTAAACCCGAGCACTCCTACGCCGTTGTAACGTTACTGCGTTTTGTGTATACCTATCTATTTATTCGATAATGCCTTCGACAAACGTGTTCCTCTACATATCGTAGTAAAATCGCCCCTATGCACATACACACACACAGACACACATAAACTAGGGACCTTTCTTTCCAATTTCCATAGCTGCCCGCAGCTCGATAGTTAGACGACTACGAAGTATGGTTCGTACTTATTCTACATGGTGAGTGATGCGGAAATAACTTGAAGCTGATAAAGTTGGCTCTGCCTGAAGAGAGAAGACTATGGATTGGGGACGGGGAGGTCTTTGGGGCCGCAATTGTTATGCATCAAAGGTAATGTTCAATGAAAACAACAACAACAATTCGTGAAGTTGTTGTTTAACAACTTACTTCTACTGCAATTTAAATTACATTTTAAGTGCCTAAACTTCGGTGGGCCCCTTCAGACATATCCTGTTGTCGTTAGGCGATCTTTTATAGACTTTAACTGACTAGTTTCAGTAATACTATAGTTTCTTGATATTTATATAAAATAAAAAACACTTAGACAGAGCTTTGAACTTGCAATCTGATTATGCGACGCACCCAAAAGCTAAAAAAACGAACAAAAATATTATAATATCTGAAAACTACGTGACAATTTTACCAATCATATTAAACCCCCAAAAAATATATATAAACAATTACTTATATAAGTAATTGCGCTGAGCGGAAAAGAGCTGTACCATAAATTAAGTGTAATATTATATAGTATATGCACAATTTTTATATTCACTTGATTAATGGGCTTTTACGCTGAGTTACGAGACTTGAAAGAGTCAGTTAAGTGACAAAGTTTAGTGAAGGGAAAACGCTGGAGGTGCAAGGGAAGTGGGGAAGTGCGAGAGAGACCGAAAAGTTACAGACGATGTACACTACAAATTGCCATCGTTTTTATAGCTAATGTACGCTATAATACATGTTACATGTTCTATAACATAATGGGACGCAGATAAGACCAGTTTTGTCATTGCGGTTTTTTGTGTTTTTCAGGGGGGAATATGAGAAGGGGCTACAAATGGAAAATGCGTGTATAATGCAGGGAACGAATAAAAGGAGATGTACTGTATACTATAAAGTATATTATATAATAAAAAGATATTTAATTTTGTAAATTGTATTAATATAACAAATAAAATTGTATAATGTATTGTTACAATATTATTACTGGATTGAAGTTTAATGTAAATATCTTTTTATAAAACCAATATCTGAACATATAAAGCCATGATAGTAAAGATAAGTTTTATTATATGCAGTTGGAGTAAATAATCTTGAAATTGTAAGGTCTATGACCTTATAAATTAAACACGAGCCTGAAGTACGCCATAGACTTGGAAAAAGCAAAAGGAAATTATGAATATACGTGTATGTATGTATATATGTATGTACGTAATGCATTTGTACAGTGATTATCGTCTACCAATGCCCGCCTAGCACTCTCGCAAATCAAGCAATAAGTTTAGTGTGAGTGGCGAGAGGGGGTTAAGACTGTATAGACTGTATGATTAACACGTCACTTCATTATCAAATGAAATGCACGAATTTCTTACAAAGAGGTGTAAATTAAAAACGCCGTTTTATGCACCAAAGAGAGTATTTGCTTGCGCTCTCCCATTCTCTCCCACTCTAACGTTCTCTTTGCTTCCGTTGCTCTTCTATTGAGCTATGCACAAATGCATGCATGCATGTGTGAGTGTGTTGTGCTGTGTCTTTTTGCGCTTGAGTTATTTTACACAAGTATAGAAGTTGTTTGTTTTATTTGTCGTCACTGTTGTTGTTTGTGTTTTATTTTTATCAGCGCTTAAAGGAAGCTAAACGAAAGAAAAGGAACAAAACGTAAACAAAACGCATTTTGATAGTAAGAAGGCACATCTCTCTCTTTCTTTCTTTGCTCTTCACTTTTTGGTGCGCTCAGTATTTATTTATTGCGTGTAAATTTCGGGAGTAAACAAAAAAAAAATACCAACAAAATAATATCGCCTGCTCCTCGCTGCGCAGCGTTGTTTGTATTTCCGTGCATGACAAATCATTCGATTGTCGTTTCAGCACAACTTCTCTCTCTCTCTCCGGCTTATCGATATGGTATGCGTGTTTGTGTGTGTGTTTACACAACGTCAGCTACCAACAAATTAGCCGGTTGCATTTCAAAACCAGCTTAGAACGATTGCAGAAGAGCGTGAGCATCATGAGAGAGAGCGAAAGAGAGTGAGAGCATCAGTGGAGCCATCAGTGTTAGAGAGTAACTCAATACTTGAGTTATGCAACTCTACTGTGGAGTCTGAGGGAAGACACACACATATACACACACAGATAGAAACTGTTGCCAACCTCTGGGCAAGCCGGTTGTGCTGTCTTCTTCTTTGTTTTCTTCTTATTCGCTTCTCTCACTCTTTTTTCTGAATTCTGCACATTTTACCGTTAGCCTAATGGCTAAATAACCGCTCTGCGAACATCTTTGAAGCACTCTTCTCGCTGAGTTCTTTTCAGTAGAATTCTTTCTCTGGCTGAAACATAATTATAGTATTTATTTCAAGAAATTATTTAACATTATGTTTAGTATAGAGATTGCCAGATAGACTGAAAGAATATGTAGTTATATGAATTATATATTATAGTATAGCGGAACGTGAATTAAATATCTAAAATATCATAATAAACAACTGCAACGGGAATTAAATATTTAGAATATTAGAGCAATATTAAAATATAGTATAGTTAGAAGCCTGAAGTTAATATTGGAAATATTATAATCATATTGAAATATGGTATAGAAACGTTTAATTAATATATAAAATATTATAATCAACGAATGAAATGAGAATTATAAAATATTATAATAATATTGAAATATTGTATAGTTAGAAACCTGAAGTTAATACTGGAAATATTAGTATTATATTAAAATATAGTATAGAGCGAAACGTTTAATTAATATCTAAAATATTATAATAATATTATAGTAAAATTTTTCAAAATAATAAAAAAAGCTGGACATATTTAAAGTCTGTAATTACCAAATTTAAAAGGAATTTAAAATATTATACTCTTCTTATAAGAAAGAACTCCTAACCATTTGTAAAACTTAATGCAGCCCTTCTCTTAATATCTGTAGATACTTTATTGTGTCTACAAGGATTCAATATTTATGTATCTAAAATACTCAACAAAACGAAAAAAGAAACCACAATTATAAAAAAATAACAATTATAAACAAAGAACAACAACAGCAACAACAAGCGATGAAATGCATTATTATTATCAGCAAAACTACATGACAAAAGAATGACAAGAGAATGAGACAGGCATAGAACACATGAGCAAGTAAGACGAAGCCAGAAAGTGCGAGCAAGAGAGAGAGGGAGAGAGACAGAGAGAGAGAGAGAGAGAGAAATAGATAGATTATGCTTCTGCTTTTGTGCCACGCGTACAGGAAATTATATAAAACATGTTTCTGTTTTGTGGATAAGACGCTGTTGGGGCTGACTGTGGCAGAGACTGTGGCATGTGGCAGGGGCAGGACAAGGGAGAACAGAGTGTAGCCAAAGGCAAAAACAATAAAAGAAGAAAAATACGAAATGCAGTTGTAGTTGTTATGCGTTGTTGCGAACCCAGCAACAACAACAAATGTTGTTGATGTGTAAAAAGCAAACACAATATAGCATTCTCTCAGTGCGAAAAATAACTAGTAAAGAAAGCTGCATACAGTTTGTTGCCTGCACTCGACTGTTACAATACCCTGTAATCAAATTTCTAAAAATGCCTTAGTATCATATTTGTCTTTGATCAGATCGAATTGAAAGTTTGAGAATTGTTATATAACATGTTTATCAATTTGTTTGTCTAATATTAAAGGGTTATAATAAAATTTGCTTGAAATAAGCGAAAAATATGATTTACACAGGAGCTCAAAGTGACATTTAAAATATGTTCGATATTGTGTTTAATATACTGGGGTTATAATACCAAATTTCATGTCTAGAACTCATATAATAGGCTAGATCTGTAAGCTAAAGCAAACTGCTTGCTAAATAAATAAATGCCACGCCCTTAACTGTATGTAATATACAGGTATATACCCCATTTAAACTCACTTGCATTGGGTACAAGAAAAGAAGAATGCATAATATAAATACAAAAAGTTTTTGTTGGGTGGTGGCTGCATTGAGTATACGACACGTTGGCAGCAGGAGAATATATACACAACAGATACAGATACAATCAGAATGCGTTGTCTCACATGCAGATTATGCAGCAGATGAGCGTTAAGGAGTGAGAGAGAGAGAGAAGCAGTTATAAAGAGCAGAACAAATAAACATGTTTAAGAAGAGACAAAACCTCGTAAGCTCCTCCTCTGGGGTTAACGGTTTCAAGAGCTCAGCGCAGAGAGAGAGAGTTCTACACGTATTTAAGTAAATAATATATGATATTATATTTAACAGTTGCGAAATAATTAAATAACTTTAAAGGTTTGCAAGGTATTACAAACATGATGAACCTTTGCAGAGTCTACCCCTACGGAATATTCAGCCCCTCTTTGCACACTTTGGTGCCTTTTTCATTACGCTTTGGGCTTTCTTGGGTTAGTTCTCTCTTCGTTTTTATTTTCGGGCCGGAGGTGGAGTAGGTAGTAGGTCGAAGGCGGCTCGACCCTAAGTGTTTCTTGTTACTTGAGTCTTCAAGTGGCCAGCTGGCATTTGCTTTGCCAGCTTTTCTTGTTTTCCCATGGCACTTTTCCCTGTGTATGTGTGTGTGTGTGTGTGTGTGCCTCGAGTGCGACAAGTTGTGTCATGCCTAGCGACGTTTTGTTCTTAAATAATGCCATAAAAAGTATTATAACTGAATTTCACAAGAATTTCTCATGCAATTTTTCAACTTATATTCTCTCTCTCTCTTTGCAGTGTTTCGTTTATATTTCGTAAAACTTTTTGTTATGCCTGAACCGCATCGTACAACAGCAACAACATCAACAACAACAAGCAGCGACATTAGCAACAACAACAACAACAACTATAACCACAACGGGCACATCTAAACGCTGCGGCTAACAGATGAGCCCCAACAACAGATGTCAATTGCTGCAGCCGAAAATGCAGGGTAAGTAAAAGCCCAAAGAACCCATAAGAATAAAGACACTTCACATTATAAGGCAGAAGCAATGCTTGAGAATTTGTCAAGTTGCGGGATTGGGCATTGTTGGTATCTGGTAAAACTTAGGGAACTGTGTATGCGTTAACTGTGCCCTCTCTACTTTGTAAAATAGTCTCATTCCGAGAGTCGATAGGCAAATTAGATAATAAATTCCAAAGTATGATGAGATATATATGTATATGGTAAATGCGCATGAATTGGGCTTGAAACAGAAGTCATAAACGATAATATACAAATTAGAGCTGGAAGTTAAATCGATTCTCGAATCGATTGATCAATGTTTTATATTTTCTCCGATGCATTGAGAATCGATTTAATCGAACATTTGAAACTAGTACTAAATTACTACTACTAAAGCAGTAAGCAAGTCTAGTGGTGGTACAAAATATTAGTTTTTTAACGGATTGTGAGACGGATAAACATTTGTTTTTGAAGACTTGGAGTTGGTTAATTGTTTAATAACAATATGAGGTCTTCATTTTATTAAACAAATTTGTTTTCTTCAATTTCAAGCCAAATGTTTTATTTTTCCTAATTTCAGGCCAAAAAAATATTTTTCTTTATATTTCAAATTTTCGATTTAAATCGATTTTTTCCTTTTAATGCCATAAAAAATATTTTTCTTTATATTTCAAATTTTCGATTTAAATCGATTTTTTCCTTGAATTTTTTAAATTAAATTGATTTAGTGTACATCGATTTATTTTCATCTCTAATTTAAATGTTATAATACATTTTCTGTGAGAAAGCTTGACTGGTATAGGCAATATAATAAATTTGTAGAATACCCAATATGTGTTAAGCAATGAACTATATTCGTAGAAACCTAAGTTTTCTTGGTAAATTAGAGAATTCTCCATTTGTGTTTTGTATTCAAGAACCTCCATGCCTAATTTAAAAGCTCTAGCTCAGCTGAGAGCTGAGATCTCATTATTTTTATAATTTACAAAATAGTAAGTTGTTGTAGTTAAAATATAGAATATGCTTGCTCTACGTTTAGTATACAAGAAATTATATACCAAATTTAGTAACTCTAACTTTGCTAATAGCTGAGTTCTGCTAGTTTATAATTTATTTAATCCGTGCTATTTGATGATGTTTCCAGCACTTACTGTTGTTATACAAAACTATTTTAGAGCTTTGTATTGTCTATATACAATATCATATAAACTTGTATCTTTGAAGTCCATTCAGATTTTATGCGACTTTCTCACTGCGCCAAGCAACATTTAATGACTAAATCAACGCAATAGTCTCTGAAGATTTTCACTGCATAATTTTCACTTTTCTTCGATGCCGCAACAAAAACGAAAGTGTAAAAACCGAAAGACAAAAACAATAAACCACGAGAGAGAGAAAAGAGAGAGATAGAGAGAGTGAGCTGAAAATAGGGCTAGACTTACGAGAGCAAAGTTTTTTGGTGGAGGGAGACTTAGGCCTACAGACAGACAGACAGACCTACAGCACAGCAGACACAGCTCGAAGAAACACAGTGAAGCCTCAGCGAGCGACGACAACGCTACGATGATGAGGTTGGCCTACTTTCACTTTCGTTTTCGTTTGGTTTGGTTTCGTTTCCATTTTTTTTTCTAGTTTTGGCTTACGCTCCATGTTTTTTTTTTATTTTTTTGTTTTTCGGGTCTCGGCCCAGCTGGTTTTTCCAACCACAACGCCGCGCTGACAATGAAATAAAGTTGTTTCCATATTTAACGGCAAGTTGAAAAACTGAGTAAACTATTTGAAACCAGCCTAAAAAAAGTTGGCCTAGAAAAGTTTCTATAAATTACTCATCCAAAAGAGAGAGACAAGTCAAGCGCTTTGTGTAGGTCGAGAAAAGTACGGTTTTTTGTTTCTCTGTGTTTTGAAGACAAATCATCTAGAGAGAAAGAAAGGGAGAGAAAGAGAGAGAGAGAGAGCTACAACAAGTTGCGGCTTTGTGCTCACGTAATAATTGTATGGCAGAGAGGGGAAGGCAGTGAGTGAGAGAGACTGAGTGGCGACTGAGTGTTGAGCAATTTGTAGTTTTATTTAGTACCCAATATGAAACTATTAATTTTCACATTTTGCTCGTTTTGCTCTCTCACTTTCACTTTTGTCAATCGCAATTAGTAGCTACAACACTACAACAACAACACCAACAGTAACAACAACAGCAACATTAAAATGAATAAAGTTTCTCATTTTAATTGCATTCGTCGTTCAAAATGAGCCTACAACACAAAAGCACAAGTCGTTTAATTGCCACTGCAACGAATGAAGCGTTACATATGCACGTGTGTGTGCATATGATGTGTGCCTGTGTGTATGTGTGTGTGTGTATAACAAGTGTTATATTAACAATAAATGTAGTGTTTACATTTAACTGTGTATTGTATACCCTGGTCTTGCTACAGGGAGGTCTTGCCGGAGGTTAAATGAATGAGAAAATAGAGCAGATCTGATTGCTGAATATGTCTTTAGAACATAATATGTATATACCGTATTCTAACAGTTAAATGCATTTTATATCTTTATAAATTCTAAGAAAAACATAAGAGTCTGAAGGATTTCCTTTCTACCCCCCACTGCTCTAAAGTTGAACCTTAACTCAAGCCTGGTACTCATCCTGTTGTACTTCAGCTATTCGAAGAGCTTTCATAATTCTTACACACTTTGCAAGAGACACACATTTTCCATTTACCAATAACAACGAATCGGACTCATAAAATATTGTAATAACACAACAACAACAAGAAATGCAATGTAAAAAACAACAGACAACGCCCACGAGAGCTTAACACGAAACAAATTTAGAATAGAAAAACAATTAGGGAAAGCGAACTGTCAACTGTTTAATACCCTGGAAAAGGCTACAGATAGATTAAAACTACAAATTAAATTTATTTTAAAGAAAATATACAAAAAAAGAGAATTTATATTCGGATTGTTTTCTTAGTTAACATAAGTAAAGATAGAAACTAACAAATTCTTCAATCTTGTCACTTGATCTACCCAGTTTTGTCTATTCAGTCTGCAGGGTATCCGCTTATAAATCATCTAAATAAGAAATGAAAAGAAATTTCTAAGCCGATTACATAAGAATCATTGAACTCGCCTCGTCAGCTTGTTATTGCTTGATGCTTTTTGATTGTTTTTACTTGTAGTATCTCGAGTTCTCTTTAAACTCGTCGTAAGTACATCTTAATTGAGCGAGGCGTGGTCAACAATCTTATGCTGTAAACAGATTTTGTCTTATGATTTACTGTGGCAGAAATCAATATGCTTACCTACACCTACACACCTTAATAGATATTTATGTATACCGTTATTATTTTAGCAATAAACTCTGTGTAATGTGAGCTTGGGTAGACATCGAACAGACGCAACAAAAACAAGAGAGACAAGACAACTTCTAATTACACCAGCCCTGAGGTGCCCTGAGGGCATAGGACGGTATCATCAGACATTAAAGTGGATACCTGATCAAGGTTTAGTACTCAAAACTGCCATTTGCTGCACTTCCCACATTCATCGAACCCCGCGACCTATTTTAACCTATTTGCAACCTATTCGCCGAGTTGATTCTTGTTTGTGCTTGTCTGAGCAACATTTATAGTAGCCACTGTTCATATTTTATAATACTCAATTATTTATATGGTGTTTGTTTTGTAAGTTAGCTAGCTACTATGAGCTAGTTTCATATTTAAACTACACTGCAACTACACTGAGAGAAAGATATTAGCAAAAGAAGTTCGTACAATATTTCATAGTAGATGTTTTGTATTCTCTTGATCTCTCTAGATAGTAGCATAAGAAATTTTTATATTGTAGTAGTTGTTTTATATACTCTAGATCTCTCTTGATATTAGCAAAAGAAATTCGTACAATATTTCATAGTAGATGTTTTGTATACTCTTGATCTCTCTAGATAGTAGCATAAGAAATTTGTATATTATAGTAGTTGTTTTATTTACTATTGATCTCTCTTTATGTTTATTAGATAAACGTAGAGTATAACATAGATGACTATATAATTTGATGGTACTCATTCTGCAGTTATTCAAAACATTCTCAAGGCCTTTCTGGCCTCATCTGCTGCCTGATGTTTGCCTCTCTGAGGCTGTGAGGTACTCCTAAAAATGATTGCCTGCCTCAATAACAGCAAGACCTCACCTTCAGCTCGAAATTTGTAGCTGCAAATCAAGTTTAAAATCAAGTGTGTGTAAAAAAGGAGAAAAACAGCAGCAACAAAAAAACTAGCCGAAAAACGGCGATTTTTTTTGCGTTTTTTGTCGTTTTTAATTTTGTAGTTGCTGTAGCTGTTTCGCTATAAAGACTCTATAAATGTTGGTTAAGGTTGGCTTAACTTTGAAATCAAGTTTAGACTTGCACACACACACACAGAGACACACACACGCGTACCGAGTCTCTCATTGCATTTAGCTACTGCTAAATTATAGCTAGTTTCTGGCTGTGCCACTTGGTGTAATTTAATGCCTTTGTCTTTATGCTTTGTTTGGCTTTCTGTGTGTGTGTGTGTGTGCTTTATGACCAACCAGAGTTGCAAGTTACTTGCTGATTTTCAGCTAGGCTCATTTTCAGTATCATTGCTGGGCATTAGATACGGTCTGATTGTTTGATAAATTCATAGATACCCAACATATGTGACGGCATTAAAAATATAATGTGGAAAACGGCTAAAGAAAGTCGACACTCTGAACATGTAAAGCCGCTCTACAAGCATTAACCAACACTGTTTTATGACTATTACATAATATGCTGCTATCAAATTGTTTGCAGAGTATCTAGCTATGTGCTTTCTTTACTTGCCTTCTGTCTGCCCCCACAATCCGCTGACTAATTCATGTTCATTTGTTTATCTTTTTCTTTCTCTCCCCCCTTCTCACTTGCTCGCTGAAAATGTTTCCCCTCAAGAAAATGTTTTTATTCCTCCATTTCCATTTGAAATTTTCCCGTTGCGCTGTTGCATCTGCAATTGCAGCTGCTTTGTGTCTTTCACGTAGTGCGAAAATTTCATGAAAATTTTAAATATTTATACCCTGCAGTGAGGGAGTTTATGAGGGGTAGATGAAGTTGGCAGCAGCCAGAAATGGGTGAGGCTGAGACATTAATACATAAACATACATTATGTATATGTGCCTTCTTTGCTGGGTATCTTCCAGTTGGATACGCTTCCCCCTCGCCGCCTGTTTTGGCTTTCTCTACATATGTTCTTTGTTTTTCTCATCGTGTGGGCGTGGCAGTTTCTTATTTTTATTGCAATTAAGCATGCAATTCGGGCCAGCCATAAAGAATATAGGTGCAGTCCTGCACAGTAGATACATTTATCTACCGTATATACACATCCAGATACAGATAAAGACATAGTGCATGCAGTGGTGTATTTTTTTTTGGGGGGGGGGAAGGGGACTCCAACAGAATTTTACATGCTAGTGACTAATTCTGTTTTTTGATGATTAACTTTGTTCTTTGTTCGCATGACAACTGACTCCAAGCCACAGTCACTAAGCAAGTCTGCAGTCGACCCCAGAGTTTGCAGTTATAATGGGAGTAAGAGATATGAAAAGCATACTCCTTTATGCATTACATGGACGATGGTTATTTTATATATACAATAACTTTAAATAAAATTCTTAGAAATGTTGGTATCTTAACTTTAACAAGATATAAAACTTATAAATTTGGTAAAGGTAGACATCTGCAGATGAATCGTCTCTGTATATATAATTTAAATATTAAGTGTCACACAAAGTTACCAGTTTAAACACATTAAATGCAGAGATCTCAACTATCTTAAGGGTCAGACACATTAAGTTTGGTATGAGTAATTCTTTATGTCATACACTCATCGGGTTTATTTTAAACTTGCGAATAAATCGCATAAAACTCATATTATACCTGTAATTTCATTATATTTTGCAAATGATAAATTGTAATAGCAATATGATGAAATTAAAGTTATAATAACAAAGAAGTTATGTCAAAAACTACTGCCGTACTTCCGGAGCAACATACATGACTCAGCAAAAGAGAGCAAACAGTGAGTAACACATGAGGTTATGTTATGAAAGAATGTATACAAAGTGAATTAAACATATTATGATAATATTTATATGTGTATCTTGATGATATATAAATGGAAATGTACATATTCAAAACTAATTCCCATCACACTAGTTGAATTATTGTGTGTCCTATGGCCAAAGTTATAGTCTAAAACGATGTGCTTCATTTATTGACTATAATCGCATCGTTGCACAGCTGGCTGTCAACATTTTTGATGCCTCTTGCTGGCTCTGCAGATGATGACGAAAACAGCTGCAATTTAGAAATTAAATTTGCCATGCAACATTAAAAGCAGTAACAAACGAAAGATGGCAACAGCGCAATGGCAACAACGCACAACGAAGAGAGTCTCTGTGTGAGAGAGAGAGAGAGAGAGAAGTAGAACTCCGCTGACTAAATGAGTTCTCGGGAACTGGGGGAGCATTCGCCAAAGTGCGGACTAGTCTCCATGACGCGGCGACACATGCTGCTGCTGTTCCCCGCTCTTCCTCCTCCTTCTTCCTCTCTCTTACTAATAATTCATTATCTGCTGCAAAGTATCTGTATCTGTAGCTGTAACTCGTAGCTATTGTTGCCAAGCAGCCTGTGGTAAATATATTTTATGCTAGCTACAAGCATCTTACAATGGCTTACAGGCTATTGATACTATTGACGCCAACACTTTACTATATATACCCCGGGGAATACATAAAGATATAGTATATATTCAAGTAGCAAGGACTGCGGTACCTTTAGCAATAAACTAGCACATCGAGAAATGGCTAAATGGCAATCGGCGTGTAAATCTGTCGCATTAGCAAAACATCATGTTTCACTGGAAATGACACGCACTGTAAAATATGCTAACTAGGGGGCTCTCTCGATTCTATTGACTGAGTGGGTGTCTTTGTGTCTATGTGTGTGTGTGTGGGCGGAATGGAAACATTGAGTGGGAAGAACAAGAGCGAGAGCAGAGCAAGTGCAAAGCCAAAGTAAGGACATCATCAAATTGACATGGCTGCAAAGTCCACGTCGCATGGCACAGTGATTCAAGAGTCGAAAGAAACATAAAACAAACTTGAATAGAGCAAAGAATATTTGATGTGTCTAGTTCAACAAGGAATAAGGGAAAAACCTCAATCAGATCAGTAGCATTCATGACAATTGGTCGAATAAAATGTTAAACAATAACACTTAGATAGATAATTGAAATGCTAAAGAAATTGTTATTTTTAAACTATCACATGATGATTTTGATATAAATATTATAATCTTTTGAAGCACTTAATTTAAACTAAATTTGTTTCAAATCGAGAGTAGCATTAAGATGTGCGCAATTAATAGCATCGTTGTATGAATATAACTATTGGCAATGGACAACAGCAGAAAAATAAAACCTTTATATTCATTTAATTGATGTAAACTAAAACAACCGATTCACAAATACTTAAATATGTTTAAAATTAATTTCAAATAATATTCTATACATTAAATTTAATAGTTCATAATTAGCGTCATATCATTAGGTTGCGTTGATTATTAAAGAGATTATACTGCCAGTCTCACTCCTTATGAATAATTTTTTTAGTATTTCCATTCAACTTTTGCATTGCGTGCAATGCACTTGTCTACCCACTGTGCGCACTATGTGTCGACACAGTGTGCCGACACTTGTAGACAGTGTTACCGTTGTTGTTGTTGTTACTGCTGTTGTGTATTGGTTTGCTATACAACATGTTGAGCCCGGTTCCCTAATTTATGCCACTCGCCGTCGCTGCTTTTCGTCTGCTGCCAGAGTTGTCGTCCTTGTCTGAGTGTGCCAAAGGATTTTTTGGGGTCTCACCTTTTTGCCTTGTAGCGTCGTCGCGTTGCCAGGCTGCTGTTTGAGTAATTGTTGTAGTTGTTGCTGCCTCAATTTCTTTCTCATTGTCGCTTCATAAATATGTATGTCTGTATGTCTGTGTATCTGTGTGTGTGTGCCTTGTAGAGCGGGTATTTCTTGCAGTCTTCGCTTTGCATTCGACTTTTTCTATTAGCTTTTTATGCAGCGTCTCATTTTATGGTAATTTTTATGGCTTACTGTGTTTGATTACACGTGTTGAGCGTCAGCGAAGACCAAAACATCATCAACAACAATAACAACAACACGATTTGTCTGGCCATTTGTGGGTTTCTTTTTGTATTCTCCGTGTGAACTTTGAGTCTCTATGAAAATGTTTTTCAAACATTTTGCAGGGTTTCTCTTTCATAACTTTTAAAGTTAAATAATTTACTATAAAATTGGATAAATTTTAATATACCACACTCGACTAAGAGACTATAATCTATGTGGGGTACAATAGGTCAAATAGGTCACTTTAGAGATCCCCATATCAAAAAATAATAATAAAAATTCCAAGTAATAAGTTCTTAGAGTTCTTGAATTTTATTTCCAAATTATTAGTTCTAAAAAGTTTATATTTGATATAAACAGCTATAAATAATATAAACAAATTAATTAAATTTGATTTAGTTTGCTATAAATTTACGAATTTCTATATCACAACTAATTAAATGTATTTTCCTTTGTTTTTCAGGTATGTACAAAATATAAATTGGATCTATTCGTAAGTTGACATCTATGAAGAATATCTACAACATAAGTAAATTGTGATTTATGTAGAATATCTGAGGTTTTCGATTATAAGCTAAACTAAATAAATATGAAATTGTGTTATGTCAAGAAAAGTCAGATTGTTAACTATTTAATCTGTATATTATTAAATATAAGCAAACTCATTATGAAGCAAATAAATATTAAGTTGCCAAGAGAGAAATGAGCTTGTTCCACATTTACAGAGTTAGCAGAGAGATAAATCAGCATTTTCATTGGGTTCTCTAATATACAGTAGCAACTTGTATCCTCAGCTTCGTAACTGTGCTTTGTTGCGGGGCCTGTTATGAAGCGATAAATCTAATATGGCATTTCCGTTTTCCATTAAATTATTGGCAACAAGAAGTCGCGCTTTTCTTTCCTCTTTTTATTTTTTCTTGTAGCACAGTGTGTGCGCTTATTAAAAAACTTGCTCGTTCTCGGTACGAGAACAGAAACCACAACGGCAACAACGGCAACTACAGTAGTAGAATACGCCAAAGGCGACACTATTAGTATTTGCTGTGGATTTATGGCTGGCACTATGTGTGTGTGGATCTCAAGAAACTTTTTCAAACTAGACGTAGTAGTACTATGCGCACACATACACACATGCATACACAGAGAGACAGCTGTCGCTCTCTTAAGCGGCTCTCTTTGGCGCGCGCTACTCCCATTGGCACTTCAATTCCATTGGACATTCGAACAAAGCAATACATGTACCAATTTCCACAATGTTCCGCGAGAACGATTCTTGGCGCTTTTGGAGCTGCTGCTGCTGTTGCTGCTGCTGCTACGAAAACTGCGACGCAATTGTGGCGCTGAACTGTACAGTGGAGGACATTGACATTTTGCATTTTCGTTTCGTTAGCATTTTTCGTTTCGTTCGCCCAAGAAGAGAACGTCGCAACGTGTTGAAAAGAAACAACTTTTTGCCGCTGCCTTCTTCTGATTCTTTCTGCTTGTGTTGTTGTTGTTGTTTCTTACGTTTCGCTGGTGGGGCTCATTAAATAAAATTGTGATAATACGTGTATATAACTGAGTTTTGTATGGGTCTCTCAAGAACCTCAAGAGTTTTATGGGAATCAAATACAACTTAAACTTCTGACTTTAATTGAGAAGATTGTAGAATTTTGTTTAGTTTAATGTGAAAATATGATTTAAATTAATAATTATAATATTTTGTGATTGCATATATAAAATTATTAATTTTTATTGGATGTTCAAGCAATAAAAGTTGTATAAATTAATAAATAAATTGAAATTTTTTAAAATTGAGAAATTTTTCCATATATAAAACCATAATAATAGACTTAAATACTTTTTAAATTGAATTTAAATTGAGTGATTCCCAATTTACTGCAAAATAATTATAAAAAAGCAAATTATTAATCAATTTAATACTAAATAAATAATTTCATGTCTACGCAATTCTTCCAAAATTACTCTATAAATATGCTCAACATTTTAAAAAGATTTGGCTTATGAAAATCCCGCTAAAATTGAGTCTGATAAGTGTTTTTTTAATTGCTTTGTTTTATTAATTGCCCAATTAAAATGAAACTAAGCATATTCATATTCTATTTAGTAATTCTATGCGGGTTCCTCCGCATATAATTTTTATTTGATTATATTATTTATATTTATATTCCTGATAAGGTTATCTCTGCAAGTCAACAATGCAAATTTATTTTCGTAATATTCGAATAAATATTTTTATAAATTTTGTTTGATTAGGTTGAACTAAGGAAGGTTAGTTTGGTTAAAAAGAGTAATAGTATCACAATACATATGAAGAAGTATGAAGAAGGTCAATTATGAGAAACAAATTTAAATGTATCATTTCATATCTAACTTAAGAGCAGTAAGACAAATAAGATTCTAAATTTACGCGCCTAAGTATTTCCAGTGAGAAAGAGACATAGAGAGAGAGAGAGAGAGAGATAAATGGATAAGATTAAGATAGAAATTTGCATTAATATGTCGCACAATGATGCGACAAGGTGAAATAATAAGAAAGATACACAGATAAAAGAGCGACAAAATTTGATTGTTTTTCTTTTTGTTTTTGGAACGGAGAAGTTTTGAACCCTATCCCAACCGGCGTTTTGGCGTCAGGCGGTCGTGGCATCATTGTTGTTGTTGTTATGAATAGGTGGCTCTGACAATGAAACACACCCACACACAAAGACAGAGAGAGAAAGAAGAGAGAAGAATGCGACAGGGCGACAAAGCGACACAAGCAGCTGTTTGGATTCCCAAGTACCGCGAAGAAAAGCTTTCACTGCAATCCCCCACCTTTCCCTCCTGCAAACCGTTTGTTATGCTAAAAATTTCTTTTGTGTTTTCTTTTGTTTTGCTTTTGCAAAGAAAGAAATAACTTAGCGCAGCGACAGCGCCACAAGCACTGCAAGAGAGAGAGCAGCAACAGCAGTAAAGAGTTTAAGAGCGCAACAACTGACAGTGTGCAACTGCTCTCTCTCTATCTCTCTCTCTGAGAGTGGCGCGCGGCCATGCTAATTGGAGCAAAACAAACACAAATAAATGGCAATGAGTCGACGCAGTGTTCCGTTTTTCACTGTTCCGTTTCACATGCACGTATTGCCGCTGTGTGTGTTTGTCTCTGAGTGTATTTTATGTATTGAGTTATTGTAAGGTAGGTCGCTTGTGTGTGTGAGCAGGAGATGTTGTGAAGGGGGGAGATGCTTTAATGCTGCTGCTGTCGATGCTGGGCTTGCCTTACACAACTGTAAATGCAATGTGTCAGGATGCTGCGTTATGCTGTTGCCTCTGCCTCTGCCGCTGCGCTCTGGCTGCTGCATAGTGGAATTTCGCATAGTTTTCGCCGGCCAGCTGACATTGCCTGTCTCGCTTGCTCTCACCTGTTTATTGGAGAATACGTATTGATGCTGTGTGTCTCTGTGTGTTACAATTGGAAAATATGTGTGTAATCTGTTATTGAGCACGGGAAGGGGGAGAATACAATGCGTTTGCATGTTCACTGCATATTACGTCACGTACTGTTTGAGAACTGTTGTCGTTGTTTTTGTTGTTATTGTTGTTTTTTTGGCGTGCACTTAGCACGCTGTTAACCTAATGTGCCCGAGTTCATTCAGTTTATGCGAATATTTCCCAAAGAAGAATTCAATAATAATAAATAGACATAATAATAAGAAATTTGGGATATATAAGATTGAATATTAAATTTTAAATAATTATATTTTGCCATTTTTACTTCAATCTTTCAAATTAATTCAACTTCTTACTCAGAATTAACCAACAACAAAATATATGTACATTTTCTTATTTTCAAAGTTAAATTAAGAAATAAATAGAAGCTCCCTTTCATTAAGCCATTAAAATAATATATTTGTATATATAGAATATATTAAATAACATATTAACCATGCAAAGCAAACTTTAGGAAAGTATTCAATACATTTAATGGCAACAAGGCATATAACAAAACTTACTGTCTTTTTACAACAAATTTCTCTTTGAAAACCTTGCTTAAAGCACACGAAATCGATCGTATAGTCCATGCATTCAATAAATTTTACCCTGTAACCATCAAAACAACTGGCACAACTCAAGGCAACGTAACGTACAGAGTTTCCTGGCAAAAATTATAGCAATTCCAGTAACTACAGCAACTACAAATACAAAAAAAAAACAAAATGAAGAAGAAGAAGAAAAAAACAAAACCTGGCCGATATAACCATTAAAAGCCGCCTTAAACTTTGGCCAGGCAGCCCCAAGTTGGTCAGCTTTTGGAAGTTACATATGTATGTACATATGTATGTACATATATACATATAATCGACAGGAAACTTCATTATAAACGACATTGGCACACAGACACACAAATAAAAACGACAAGCCTAGCCTGGTCTAACGGCAAATGCAGTCACGGCGCGGGCACAGTGGGACGCAAAGAGTTTGCAAGTGTGCGGTAATAGACAGACAGACAGTCGCAGCAGCAGAGGCAGCGCAGTCCACAGCCAGAGCTGGTGGTGCAACCCCGCCTCAAACAAAAATAACTGTGTGAATCAAATTATGGGTCTAGGCAGCGTGAAGTTCGCAGAGCTCTACAAAAGAAGAGCGAGGGAGAGAGTTGCCAACCTCTGTGTGGAAAAAATATCTAACATTGCACTTGTAACGTGCTGTAATGCCGTTGTTGTTGTTGTTGCTGTTGCCATGAAGCTCCAAACTCGTCCAAGCATGCAGCTTGTGTGAGCGAGAGAGAGAGAGAGGGGGCACGTGATAGTTGGAAAGAGTTGGATTATTGGTAAACTAACTTTGAAAAAATAAAAAACAAAGCCGAACCTCACATATAATAAAACTGGATATAGGCCTGCGCCGTGGCAAGACCAACAACTTCTGCATAAAAAAACAAGTAAAGAAAGCTGCAGTAGAGTATGCTAGACTGTAAGATATGCTCCAAAAGGAAAATGTATGTCCTTTATCGGTAATGTAAGGTTGTGTTATGTGGGATTTATACAAAAGGAGGCGTGGCACATATAATTTTAAACAATTTTTAGATGTGTGGGAATTGAATTCAATGTATTGTTTATATGTATTTATGTTATGTATGCATATGCATTTATGTATTTATTGTATATAGTAACCAAGTATACCCCTTTTGAATTGGAGCAGGATTGTATATAGTAGGAGGAGCAGGATTGTATATAGTAACCAAGTATACCCCTTTTTAATTGGCAAGCAACTGTATAGCAGTGTAGCCACATATTACTGTGATGCAAACCGTTAATTGGTTGAAATAAAAATAATTGCTTGATATACATAAAATAAACATAAAACATTCAGGTACATTTTGGGGTATTAAAGGTTTAACTAAGATCAATAAAGAAAATATACATCTAGATTTATAAATATATTTATGAGCTGTTCATGGAAATTGGCTCAATTTTTTTTTCAACCGAGATACCTAATCCAAAGTTTTTGTATATTACGAGATTGTCTGTTGTAATTTTTACTACAACATATTTCTAGGTAGTATAACTAATTTTGAAAGTACGTTTAACGTGTTGAGCTTTTAATTTAAATGTCGTACAGATTACTAGTTACGCAAAACAAAAAGTGTTTTATATTGAGAAAGAAAAAGAAAGTATTAAGGTTTATTTATTGTATAAATGGTTTAACTTAACATATGACTGGGATATTTACATTTTATAATCAAAACAAATCAATTTATTTATGACATTTATTTATCATAAAAAAACTAACGATTATTATCCACACGCTTTAACTAATTCGAAAGTTAAATCATAAACTGTATTGGGTATTTATATACATATTTATTTTATTATATTTTTGATTTACAAACAAAAAGATTGTCTTATTTTCTCCATAAATTAACATTCAATTAACATTCTTTTGCGTAAAATCTAAAAGTGGGTGTTTCTTGAAAATGGAAGTTCGCGTAGTCATTGTGACGAATAGTTTCAGTGTTTAAATATTGTTCAACAAATCAGCTAAACAAAAGAAATGATATGAACAGTTTTTAACTTAAATAATTTAATGAATCAAATAATCAAATAAAGTAAACAACTTTACATATCTCTCTCTGTAATGAATTTACAAATTGGTTTCAGCTTATTTCACATGCTTTGTCCCACCGTGCGCACGTCATCAGCGGCAGCAGCAGAAGCATGCAATGGCTTCGTCGTCATATTGTTGTTGTTTTTCTTTTCTGTTATTGGCACGTTGCTTTGTTATTGCTTGCATTGTTGCTGTTGTTGTGAAATAGGCAAAACTAGTGAAAACTCGTTTTTATATGCCTCGCTGTGTCGACTTTGAAGTTTAACTAATTTTAGAGGCAAGCAGCGGGTTAAAGCTTCACATTGCATGTGCCTATGTGTGTATAAGTGCGTGTGTGTATTTGTTTCTTTCAACTGTTTATTTTATGGCGTTGTTGCCTTCGCCATATCCTTTAGCCAGTGTACCTCTCTCTCTTTCTTCCCCTGCCCCTCTGCAGTTGCTTTGCCTCTTGCAGAGTAGGTCAGGAATGCAACAACAACAATAACAACAAAGCTGGCGCGCCCACTTAGCAACTGCAGCACGCCGCAGCAACTGTTGTTGCTGCTGCTGCAGCGCCTTGGCTTGTCAACGGTATTTTTTTTTCACTGTAGTATTTGTATTTTTTTTCTCATAAGTATTTTTTAGTTACCGTTAGGTCTCAGCGCTGTCTAAGCTCGCTGGCGCGCTTGACTTGACCAAGTTACGTCTGTTACGTTACGTTGCGTTGCGTTGCGTGTGTGTGAGTTCGTACAGCGCTCTCTCCTCTCTCTCCCTCTCTGCGCTCTCTTTGAGTCTGACTTAAAGCAGTCGAGCAACACCAACACTTGTCTCTGTTGTTGTTGCCATGTCATGTCACGTCATGTCATAAAATTAAATTAACATTTATTTTCCATTTTGCTGCTGTTTCTCTTTCCTTGCCGTATTTTTACGTTATTTGTGGACAATTTATCCTTGTTTGCGCTCTATGCTCTTTTACTCATGTCCTTTCAGTTAAATTGCATGTTGGAATTGACATTTTGACATTCGAATAAAGAGGGGAAGAAGAGTAGGAAGGTAGATAAATGAAAATCAAATAGAATCGTAAGAAAGATTGGCGGTGTTTGTGGGAAGGGATATACATATGTACATACAATGAATAAAGCAATCTTAGCAAATTGGTTTTCTTAAATATCAATGAATAGAAATTCTTTGAAGGCAAATAAATTTGCAATTATTTGTAGATAATCCATAAATATTGTATGTATAATATGTATGTAATATATACATATTTCCTATTAAAACTTATAGTTTAAATGTTAAAAAAGACAATTTAAACCCAAAAAAAGAAGAACTTTGACAATAATTCCTTATACAGCTGTCTAGTGACCTCCGTGACCTTTTCTTTATGTAATTTGTTGAACTGAGTTTTTTCACATTTTTTGTTCATTTTTAGCTGAACTTACCTAGAAGTATTGAATGCAAGTCTATTTGTTTAAAATTCACTGAAAAAAAACTCAAAATATTCGCGGAATTGTTGTTTGTTATTGTTATTTTTTTCCAGCTCTATAGCAATATTCCGAAAATAACAAAAGTCATATCGACACAAAGTACAGCTGTCAGTGTTCAATTTGATGTTGATTCCAAGCATATATCGTAGTATTTGTAAGTATATAATGAACAATTTAGTTTTTTCACTGTATATTCGATATTAGTCAGTGTATGTTTGACAGTCAGTGTAGTCAATGAGGACTATATACTAAACTTGTATTGTATATATGTATATTATTGCATATTATATTTCAAATCATTCGTTGCCTTAGTTTTATTACCTGTGGGACGTGTCTCTCCATCTTCGACACACAATTTAGTCTTGCTGCACAGTTTCACATTATTATTTCTGCAGTTATTCCAAGATATAATATGTATCTTTTATCTCGGTAACTGTAAACCACAATAAACATCATTAACAGCTTCATAATGCCGATGACAATAATGAAATCGCTTCGAGAAATCCAATACATACTCAGTCTCTCTCCTATTCTCTTTCTCTCTCTCTCTTTCTGCATCTCATTCCAACTGTATTCTGTGTATTCTGCATATGAGCTTTAATTATGTATCTGTCAGCGCGCTGAATCAACTTCTGCAATCTGTGGCTGCTGATACACCTCAGTTTGTAATTAGCAAAACTAATTAATGTTTAGAAAATGAGTATCTAAGTATGTGTAGCTATGTATGTGCCAGTGTGCATGTATGTGTGTATCTGGCTGTCACTCTAGCAAAGCATAAACATCGCAGGTGTTGCAGATGCCGTTGGGCGCCGTTAAGTCGTTGATTCTGCTAGGGGGAGGCATGAATTTTAAAACAGCTTCTAGATGGTGCAGGAAATATGATTATGACATAACTGCTGGTTGAATAGTTATAAGCTTAATAAGGCACAGATACATTGTTATTTTATGCATATATTACTAATTTGATATGGTAATAACAATATATTATATTATAATGATTATAACCTTCGACCATTGAAAATGGTAAAAAAAGGGTATACTTAGTTTAAATGTATGTAACAGGCAGGATCGCTAGCCGATTCGTTTGTACGTCTATTTGAACGTCAAGATCTCAGCTATTAAAAGACCTAGAGTCTCCAAATTTGCCATAAAGGTTTATGTGAACTGTCCACAGATCAATTTTATTTCAAATGTTAGTTACCATGTCCACCGCCTCGCAAATTAATATTTAAATTTTCAGATACAAATTTCTGAACTTTATCTTTTGACCGTTAGCTGACTATAATATCTACGAATCCTGCAAATTTTAATCCGATCGAACAATAAACACAAAAGTTATTTAAAGAAAGTATGAGCATACAACCAACTGCCTGTGTCAGTTCACGAAGCGCGAGCGCCATCTGTTGATAATATTTTGAAAGTATGTATATGTGTATGAGTTTAATATATTAAACTATACCGGAATATGCATGTATGTATTCTCTTTTGAAGGATATCCCACAGTCACGTGCCGCTAGACTGTTGCCATCGCGTTTCCATAGTTTCGATAAAGACTATCAAACTTATATCTGGTTTTCTTTTTTTCTTGATTTTTTCTATATTGGATATCCCATGGAATACCTAAATGAGATCATTATTCTTAATTTACTGTAAAATTTGGATTCTTTACTCTTTTATCTTTTATTCTTTCACATTTATGATATTTTTGATGCTCTTTCCATAATTTCTTAGTGAAAACATTATTTAAATTTGTCTTCAAACAACATTTCATGAATGTTAGATGCAATATTTTCTTGTTCGCTCTTCCTTTTTAGGTAATGTGCCACTGCCCGAAGTTCAAGGTTATCTCTCGCTCTAGACTGCCTTTCTTTTCTGTTCCCTCTCTCTCTCTCTTGCTCACTGCCCGCCCTTTTTCTCTGCTCACTTACTGTTTTGTTGGGCGTGTATATTTTGCTCTACACACTTTGCGTTGATGTTGTTCACGTTGTTCGTGTTGTTGCTTTTGTGTTTGTTGTCAACTTTCGTGCTGTAAAACGTCGACGACCATCTAAAAGCCGAATTCCAGGTTATTTACCCAAAAACCGAAACAGAATTCGTTGAACTTGAATTTTTCAGTGCTCTTACATGTTGCTGGAGTAGAATTGTAATTGTTATGTGGCGGTTTTCCAGAGCTACGACAAATTGAGTAAGAAGGAAAATTATTAAAAAAAACAGGCCATATTTAGGAAATTAGAACTAACGGCTATAAAAACGTTGAATATATCATAAATATATATTAAATTAGAAAACTATTTCCTAATTAAGGTTATCATGTTATGAAGAAAGTGCAGAAATAAAGGTGACCATATGCTGAAACGTTAATTACGGTAACGTTGTAATAAACTTCGTCGAATTTGTACTGATAATGTAATTAAGATGAACTTATGTACCTAGATGGAATTTCTAAACAATAATAAAGGTGACCATATGTAAAAACTATAAATAAGGTGACCTTATTATTAACTTATCTGAATTCCTAATGCAATAAATTGATTTTGCTGAAATGTAATTAGGGTGACCTTTTTAGGAAACAAAATAGAATTTCTTAACAAAAATAAAGGTGACCATATGCAGAAACTGTAAATAAGGTGACCTTATTATTAACCTATACGAATTCTTAATAAAATAAGTTGATTTTAATCCCATTTTATAAAAATAATCCAAAATATAAAAGCCTGAGAGTCCATAGAAATACTATATAATTCTGTCTATATGTTCTGCGTGTGTATGTGTTTTTTTTGCCTAATCTCATTGCACTTGACTATCAGAAATTGGTTATTTATGACATTTTGATAAGGTAAGAAGTAATTTGTGAGTATAAAACGTTTGATGAAATGAAAGAGGATCATAATGAAATTTTGACTAATGTAATATGGAAAAGGCCACTTGGTATTGAGGAAACTTTTAGGATATTAGATTAAGTTACGAAGAAATACCAATGAAGAAGGAATTTCATAAAGAACAAACAGTAAAGACAGTGCGACAAATTGCGACAACAACAGCAAATGTGTTACGCACATGCCGCGATAACCAGAGCAACGGCAACAACAGCAACAACAGCAACAAAAACAATAACAAAGAATATAAAAGCAATGAAAAAAAAACAGTAGCAACACAACAAGAGCAACAAATCGAAAAAGCGCTTTTTGACGGTTGAACGTCCGCGAGTCCTGAGTTCATTCACCGTTGAAACCAAAATCAAGATACAGAACAGCGACGCCAGCAGTAGCAGTAGCAGCGACGTCAGCAGTGGCAGCGACAACGGCGACGGTGACAGAGGGCGCTATGCATACGTAAGATGGCGACGATGCGACGACGCAAAGTAAAAGACATGAGCAGAGCCAGAGGCAGCGGCAGCGCAGCGCAAAAAAGAAAACAGTAATAAAATGTACAGCAAAACTAGTAAGCAATGAAACATACAAATGAAACAAAAGAAATGAAATGAAATGCAAAAACAAAGCGCGTGCCAAAGCGTGAAAGAGAGAGAGTGTGTGTGTAAAACTGCGTGAGAACGGGAAGAGAGAGAGACAAACAGAGGGGATTGAGCGCGAGCCTGTGTTGAAAGAGTTCTGCGTGCGTGTGTGTGCGTATGTGTTCGAAATTGTATGCAAATAAAATGCGTATGTGAGGCTGAAGTGGGTTAATATTAATACAACAACAACAACAATAACAGCAAACAACACTAAAAAAAGGAAGATATCGAAGGACACAAGTGCATTGACCGCAGCTGGTTACACTAAAAACGATAACAAAAATGGCAAAGTCGCAATGCAAATAACAAATAAAAAGGATCAAAAGATGCCGAAAATAACACTACTTGGAGCGACCTTGAACCTTGAACCCTGAACGGGGCGTGGCAAAAAATAATAAAAAAAGGAATTGATGAGCAGTGTAAAAAGGGTATTCATATCTACTATATATTCATGTTCAACATAAGCAATTGAGCCGTAGATAACGCCGCATGTGTGTGTCTTTAGTGTGTCCTGTAAAAGTGCCAGCACAAGTGAGTGCCACGTGCCACCACCTGCTGTCACCACACCCTGTAGCCAGCACGCGCCACTGTAATTACACAATAAGCGACTGTATAGAGGCAAGCATTAAATGTAAATAAAAACCTATAACTCCATGGGGCATTTACAGGACTCTTCAGATAATGAAAATCATAGAAAGAGACCTGGCAATGTAATGAAATGCCGATCAAATGTCATGTTATTGAATTACATGGAGAAATTAGATGAGATTCGAGGTGTAGTCTGCTCGACTATTTAATACTCTGTAGCAATTAACTAACTATTTAATTATCGTATAAAGATAATTTCACAGTAAAAATTTTACATTTGCGACTCTAGAAAACCCTGCATAAGGAAACTGTTTAAACCCACAGAAATTAAACCATCTTTATTCTAATGGTATAACTCTCTTAAAGTTAACCCAAGTCTGACTTTGACATTTGATTATCTTGTATTTAATTAACTTTATCTTTAATTTGACTCCTCTTCTATGAACTGCAATTCAATTCATTTATTTAAATGTTTAATACTAGTTTTTATTAATAATATAAAATTATATTTGAATATATGTTGAATATATAAACATTAGAAATACAATTTCTATTCGTATACAAAAGATTTGATTCTACTTTTCAATAGCTACATCTGCAGTATATCTACCTCTTTACAAGTTATCCAACTTCCTTCGTACCCTTTGTCATTGTTCATAATTAAAGCAACGCAAGCAAAATACCATTAAATGAGTGGGAAATATGCGGGATGTGCACGTATCTGAGTGTGGGCCGTGATAGCAGCGATATATCAGAAATGGGTCTAAGCTGAAACAGGGCCCACACACATACACACACACATTGTGTGTCTAGCGCTGATTTATTGTCCAAGGAAAGTGCTATAAATGGGAACAAATGGGCCTGTGTTAAGATGGCAAAGTGTTGACTGATTGCGGCATGAAGTGAATGTCGTTTAGGATGGACAGGATAGAAGGGACCCCGACAAAGGCTCGAGAAAATGAATGGAAATGTTTATTTTACATATCGCTTAAGTTGAGTTAGACTGGGTATTATTTATGCAACTTGCTACTGGGTATGTTGTAGTCAATACGCTGTAAGGCCGAGTTCTGTGTTAACCGAAATGATGTGGCCATAATTAAGGCAATCGAACAGGAACTCAAGAAATTGCTGCTAAAGTCATAAGCCCTTGATGTGGCACCATCAAACAAAAAAAAGAAATACAAATAATACCAATCAATTCTGGCATTAAGAGCCAACCAAATAGCGAATGTAAGGGAACAGTGGATCGATATATGTATATGTATGTAGGTATTTATTATTAGTATATATATCATATAACTTCATTTTAGCTTTGCTGCAGAGGAAACTCTAAAGAGAGATTCAATTAAAAACCACTAAAACTGAGCTTAGGCTTAGGTTCAAAAAACGAGTGGGAACAGAGGAATTGTTGTTGTTACTACAGTACGAGTTTATTCAGACTGTAGACCCTTAACTGAAGTTCAATTAAAACTCGCTAAAAACTTACTTAGGTGTCCCAAAAGCGAGTGTATAATACAACATATAGGCACATATTGTACAAGTTTATTTCTCCACTGAACCTTAGTTTTGATTCAGACTACAAACCCTATGCTGAAGTCCAATTAAAAACCGCTAAAATCAAGCCTAGGCGTCGCTCTGTAAAGTGACGCAGTAAACCAGTTCAAGTTCGCCACCGAACTTGTCTTCTTTTTTACATGTAGTTTCTCGTATCTGTTCCGGGCCTGTCCATTATATTTTTTTGTGTACTTGGTGTATTTCCTACGCACTCTCGCTCTCGGGGGCCTGTTCTCCTCTCTTGCTTTTTCTGGGAATGACGTCAACGCATAAAAATATAACTATTTTTATGGGCAAAAAGCAGGAAAAATGTGAAGCGTGTTTTGAGCCAGGCAGCAGCAAGACGCCAGACGACGAGGCAATCGTGGATGGAGACGAAGACGGACGGCAGTAGGCGATGGCAGAAGGTAGTCGCTGTGTAGGGAGACGGTATTCGGGAATCGCGAGTAGTAGGTAGTCGGGAGTAGGTAGTCTGTAATCGACAATCGGCATACTGGCAAGGCAACTGTCAAAATATTGTTGTTTCAGGGGACGCTTTTATAGCGCAGTGGATTAACTTTTGTGCCGTTCACTTCATTAGTTGTACCCCTAAGGGTTCAGTGACCCCAACATGAGGCAGGACATTAACTTGCATACTATATAGTGTATTCCTAATACGTTGCGTGCACAACACGTGCCTCATTCTGCAATATCTCACTCGGTATTGCTGTGGCGCATTGACACCTCTGCAAAATGACCGATATCGGACATAGGGAAGTCACATTAAGGTTGCCGACTCTGATGTCGTCAATCCTCGTTTGATTCCTAATTTGATTGCATGATTCGACAAGTTTAGGATCCAGCATCAAAGCACCGAATTGGAAGCACCGTTAAGCGCATTGGTTTCTATAGAAGTCCCCAACTTCTTTATGTTCTTGGTCTGTAAGTGACTGTGCAAGTTTTTCTCAAAGAGAGAAGACATTGTTATGAAAGGAAGTTGAGGGTGAAGTGGTTACTAAGTAATTTCTATTTAAATGAATCAATTTCTTAGCACAAGTATTGTTTTATTTCTTTTCGTAACTTGGCCGTAAATAATCTATTAATCATCGTATAATACCAAGGAACAATTGAGTTTTATTTCTCTTTTGATTACATTCGCTTTTTTAACCCTGAAAATCAAGAAAAAAGAGAAAACAAACAATACCAAACAAACCGAATCTATTTTTAAACAGTTTGAAATTCAAATAATTGCTTAGATTTGGTTATGCTAGACCAGCCAAATACCCTGCTAATATTATGAATAAAAATCGACTAGATGGTGAGAAAACAATACCTTTCTCGTGGGAATTGGGCGTGGTTTTCTGTGTAGAAGATGTACCTTACTTTCGTACAGCATAAACCAACACGCACAGGAATTTAACTTTTGTATGAAAAATAAGTATACAAAAACTGAATATACTTTTGTTTTCACTTATTGCACGTGATATATTATATTTGTACCCATAACAAATACGCAGTGAATGCCAAAAATAAATTCATTAAAAATCAAGCGAAATCTTCACACCCACTTAATGTTTGTCGTTGATAGAGCAAAAATAAACTCTTCATTCTTCGCTCTGCCGTCACTCTCCGAGAGTTCCGTTGGGGATATTACTCGACTGATGTGCGTTGATGTGGTGGTGTGGCCTTAAGCTAATGTCGGAATTTTATATTTCTATATTATTTATTTTTGGCATACTTTGATTTTTGGATTTCTCGATTGAATAAAACAAACGCATTGCTAATTTTAAATGAATAGTTGTCAAAATATTTGAAGAATGGCTCGCGAAACCTCGAAACGTTGTGGAAAAATACTCAATTACGATATGTATGGGGTAAATTGCTTAAGTGCAAGGTTTATATACAAAATAATACCATATTTAACAAGTTTTTGTTTAGTTTAATAAGTTACTATGCTGAAGATTTGATTGCAAACTCTTATAGTTGAGGAAACCTCCGTTAGGTTGCTTTAACAAATGATAGAAAATCTTTTTGTTGACCTTAACTTCAATTCTTCTTTCTGCTGTGTCCCAACTTTTCTTAATGTGTCTAATTTTCCGCTCAACTAAACGGTAATGTAAATCAGAATCCGAACTCTTATAAATTGTTAATGTCAACACGTTGCGGTCATCTACGAAGTTAGGTGACAGTTCTTGCTTTCATTCTTTCTTTCTATCTTTCCTTCGTGTTGTGTCTCTCTCGTCTTGATTCGTGTTTAATTTTGGCTTATTGCCTTGTAATGAAAATTAATTGTGGTACAGAGCGATGACAATTGGCCATATTTCTCGTGTTTTGCTTTGCTTTTCTTTCATTAGCAAATTGTTCGTTGTAATATCTTGTGTCTTGGGGCTGAAGATGTCTGTGTGAAATATATTTACATAGCAGATTAATTTGTTTTTTCTTTTTTTATTGCAATGAAATTCGTAATTGTAATTGTAATGGGAATAAACGATTTAATGCGTTAGGAAATTTAATATTCTGCGTCTCGCGCTAAAAGAGAATTACCCAATAAGTTTAGAACATTTCCAGGCCTTAAGTGATTGTAGTTAGTTTACAGCTAAGTAGCATCTTGACTATATGCACTTAATTTCACTTAATCACCTAATGCAATTCTACTGAAATTAAAGCACTTTCATCACCTTCGAAAATCGTTGCAGCACCCTTTCTTTTATGGCTTCACGTTTTATTCGTCGTTCGGTGGTAACTGACTTTACTCTTTTTTTTCTTGCTTTTTATGGCTCATTTCCAAGGAGAGGCACAAAAAATACGTATTTCTAGACAGACATTTTACGATTGTCGAGCCACAAAAATTTAATTACCCCAAGCTGACCACAGAGTGACAAGCTGAAGTCGTATTCTTTCCTTTACCACATTTTTTTTTGGCATATCATGCGTTGCTCAGTTATCAGTACATGGTATGATATATGGTATGATGTATAGGTTTAATATAACATATATTTTCATCATGCACGCAATGAGCACAAAGTAATACTAGGGACAGCTTAAGAGTCGGACATAAAAACAAACGTTAACGATGCGATGGAGGCACATTTCCTTATTGCATTTTTGCGTTTCGTTTTTACAATTGTTTATTTTCATTTTATTTATATTCAGTTTTGTGATTTTCTTTCGTTTTTATTTTCATTTCCAGTTTTTTATTATTTATGTTGTGCGGTGGCGTGCGCTTCAAATGCAAATATTTGCCAATGAGGCAGTTTCGTTCTACTCGTATTTGCGAGGTCCGTTTATTACTCATAGAGTCAACTTCTCTACAACAAGTTTATATGAAATTCTGGGCCGGGTTCAATGCACCCAGTGTGGGGGACTAAATGACGCATTACTATGAAATTATATACACATAACATACTCGTACATTGTTTTTCAATAACTTGTGGTACAGTTTTGCTCTCTTTAAATATTTGTTTGCTCCATTTGTACAAAAATTTGTGTTTCTTTTCTTTTTTTTTGTTTTTCTTTAAACGACGTTTTTAAAAATAGCTGAGACCTTTGCTACGACTCCGTGTGTTTTGATAAGAACACATTCGGAATAAGTCGCGATTTCTGTAAATTGCGCTTGCTACAGTTCTTTCAAGATGTTTGCTTCATGTCTTCAAAACGATTTGCATAAACCAATTCATTTGTTTACTCGTACATAGTTTATAATTAATAACAATTCTTTTGTATTCGCTCGCATGTGAGATTATACATCATCATTGTAACTGTACTTGCTGCGAAGAATTGTATGCAATGTTCGCAAATTTGCATGCGATTGTTTTGCATTCCAATTGAGATTGGGTCATACACGCGGCGTATACATTATTATTACACAGCACAAAATTTTGTATGCATTTTATGTGAGTTTAAATAAATATTAACTATATTTGAAGCAATAATTAAGTTCATTTCTTCTAGTTCATTTCTTTACTTAAGTTTTTCATTTAGTTTACTTAAGTTTTGCAACATTTCTTTTCCGCAGTGTACTTTTTATTGGGCTACTCTACGTGCTTACAACTCCCGTTCGCAGTACCCAGCTCCATTGGGGAATACTGATGATGATGATGATGGAGGCAGGCAGGCAACTTGTTTCAGGGTCTCACGCTTGTACTCCAGTTTATTATTTGCCTAAACTGCTGTGTTACTTGATGGCAGCGATAAGGTTTACATAGTTAGGTCGTTTCGCAGACAATTTGCATAATGGTCGAGGCGTTAGGCATTATTTCTATGTTCCTGCCTGTTGTTACAGTGTCTAAACACTTGCATTCGTTAAGTTTCCAATTGAAATTTCAGCTTACTATATTTACTACGACGCATTTGTGGTTTTTCGTTGAGTTTCGTTAAAGTTTTGATTTGTGATAAACCATTAGGGACAATGGGAAGTCTGTTGCGGAAGTGGAATGTGGTTTTAGTTTTATTTTTTTTTATTAAAGTTTGCGTTATTAAAACTAAATTATTCAGATTGTTTTTACTATTGTAATTAATAGTATATTGTTAGTATGATATTTGTACTTATTTAACTTATTTATCAGAAAATTCAATGTGTACAACATTAATATAAATGAGTACACTACAGTACAACATTGTAAACTGTTCACAATTTAAACAGTGAATGATTGTTTTGCCCTTTGGATTTTATTTCGTACTTACCCAACACTCTTTATTTTTGGGAACTCTTCGTGCATTTCGAACACTGTGCCAGTCACATCAATACGAATAAAGTGCAGAACTTCCACTGCTGGAACTTAAAGAGAGCTGCAGCTGCAGCAGCAATAACAGCAACAACAACAAGAACTGTGTCGGCGGCATCAACCGCAACTGCAACTGCTTTTAATTTGCATGAATTTTAGCGTATTTTTGCATTTACGTCACATGAAATTACACTATGCGCGACATGTTTTTATGCCACTGTGCATATGTGTGTGTGTGAGTGCGCGTTTGTGTGTGCGTAAGCTCACCTAACCCAAAGGCAGAGCACAGAGAAGGAGGAGACTTCAACTTCAAAACACAACAGAAGCTTCGCTAACTACACAAAGAACAACGGCAACAAAAGCAACAGCAATAACAGGAGCAACAACAACAATAACAGCGACAAGCAGCAACAGCGTTGACATATTTCCGCAATATGGCTGCAGGGCGAAAAAGCAGCGCAGCGCAGCACAGCACAAAGCAGAACAGTAGCAGCGGCAGAGGCAGCGGCAGCGCAGCAAATGGACAAGTTTTCAATGTGAACTGAGCCTGGAACGCAAAGAGAAAAAAACAAGTGAGAGCGAGTACAGGATAGAGAGAGAGAAAGAGACAGAGCGGGAGTGTGAGAGAGCGATGCACAATTAGGAATTTGTTGTGCAAGTCTTTTTTTTCCTCCTCTGCTCTTCTGAGTGCAACTGCAGCTGCCCTTCGGCAATGTTATCCGTTGCATTATTACATTGGGGTAGGACGGTGAGGTAGAAAGAAAGGATAGCAAAGAAGAATTAAAAAAAAACCAGAGCAGAGCTTTGAAGTTGCTCCTGGGGGTGTGTGCGAAGCATATCAAGCATGATTGAGCAGCTCTAAGCGTGTGTAATTAATGCAGTCCCTGTCAAAACTGCCGTTCTTTGTTGTTATTGTTGCTTGTTGCCGTTTCTTTTAATTTCTTCTTCGTTGGTTCGTTCTTCCGAAAAAAGCAGCAAACTTAACGAAGCATAAAATTGCGTAATTTACTGCGCATTTAATTTCAAGTTGCCTTGCAAAAGAATGGAACGAAACATCGTATTGAGCGAAATCAACAAGAGAACTATACTCTCAAATATTCTTAAATAACTGAGCTTAGCTTTGAGCTGAAACTAAAACTCTCTCAAACATATATGGCGGCCCAGTGACGTTTGAGCGCAGCGTTCGCTGCGTGTGCGTATGTGTGAGTGTGTGACAGCAGCTTATACGGAAGGGGCTCGTAAACTGAGCGCAATACGCGATTAAGAGCATTAGAACAAATTACGTACTTACAATTCCACTCAAATTATAGCCTTGATTTAATGTTGAAAGTCAAATGCTCAACTTAGATAATGAGTGCAAGAACTTTTAGCGAAATCTTAAATACTTTGTTGTTGTCACGATCGTAGACAAAGGATGCTGCAGACACCAAACAACGGCAATGCAACAACAACAGCAGAGACCTAGAGACCTACAACTACACGTCTGTATGTACATGTGTATGTATCTCTGTGTGAGTTTGTTTGCATGTGTTGCAGACCGAGAACTTGCCGCTGTTTTTGGCAAATCAAGTTTGAAAATGCCGGAGCCAGTTAAAGCTGTTTTCAGCTTCTCTTACTCCTCTCTCTCACGTCCCTCTCTCTTGCACTAGTATTTCTTCTACTACTTCCTCCGCGCGCTGCTCTCTCAGTCAGTGCCCTCACCTCAGCCGGCGCAAAAGGGCGTTGGTTGTTGTGCCGCCTCTGCCTCAGCTGCTGCCTCCGCCTCTACCTCTGCCTCAGCTGCCGCTGCCGCTACTTTTGCGGTTGCTGCCGCTGCTGCTGCAGCCTGTCGCTTTGTGCTTGTGCAAAATCTCAGCGATTGCGTTTCTTGGTTTGTTTGTACTCTCCCTCTCCCGCTCTCTTCTTTCAACTCGTTCATCCCTTTGGTGCAGAGTTCTGTAATTAATTTGGCAGCAAAGAGAATATTTAAAGCAGAGCAGAGCATAATATCGAATTACCATGGATAGTCGTGTCAAGTTCTCTCAAATACAGGGTGTCCAAGCTGAAGTTAAGCTTTACAAATTGTGTTCCACAATATAGTACAACGAAATTTAAATGAAAATTAAGATTAAATCTTAATTAAATTTGGTACTCTTTTTAAGTTTAATGTATTTTAAAATCTAATAATCAAATTTAAACTTAATACTCTTATTTAATACTCTGTGAGTTGCCTTAGTCTCAATATCTGCTGACTGACCCTTCGTTGAGTTTATTTTCTACTTTGGCTCAACTTAATTAACGCTCTCTCTCTCTTTCTCTCTCTGCACCCTTCAAGAGGGGCCTGCCACACAGCAGCTCGGCTTACAAACAAAACAGCAGCGGAAATAGTCCATTTAATTAAATTTACCTGGAAATAAACAAACATAATAAAAAAGCAAAAGCAACAAAAGAGTAGGAGAAGAATAAAGAGAATAAAGAGCAGGGAGACTCGGGTTAAATTAAAGTTAACTCAACTCAAAACTTAAGAACTTTGTGGCATGAGTAACCTTGCTGACACATAATACCATATTTTATTTATTTAGTATTTATTTATTTATAATATCTACTGTTCCGATTTCTGTGCCAAATATTTAGGTAAAATAAATATAAAGCCATAAAACATGTTGCTTATCTGCTTTTTAGTTAACATTATTCACAGATAAGAGAGAAAACAAAGAACACCCGCAACCAAACTGGAAAAATATTGTTTTATTTTCTTTTTAAATCAACAACATTTGCAAAATTACCGTAGTCGTCATCGTCGTCACCTTTATGAGTTGTTAACAAAATGCAAATAACATAAAAACTGTGAAGGTTGCCATTTATATTTTATATATTCAAAAATTTCGAAAAAAAATTAATTATTAATATAAATAATTGAGCAATCAGCTTTATATAGTCGTAAATATAAAGACACATCTACAAAACATATGTATATATCCATAGTTTATATCTGTACAACACGTGTGTGAGGCGCTGTACTACATCTGGCCGCACACAGTTGTTTTAGGGTGACCATGCTCACAACAGCTGTTTCACATCTAACCTTAGCGCTAAAGTAGCTGCGAGAGAAAAAGCAAATAAACAACAGACTACTGCAAAATGCTTAATCGACTCTGACCCACTGACATTATTTCGCTATAGCGACGATGACGGCGACGACGACACACATAGACAGCAGCAGGCACAACAACAACAACAGCAACAACCACAATAAAACAAAGTGCAATTTGTCAGCAGGTGGATTTCTGGGGCCAACTATGCAAAGTTTCACTCGAATTGAAATAAACATGCATCGTTAGAAAGAAACAAATATAGAGGAAGAGAGCAAGAGAGAGAGAGATAGAGGGAAGCAGACACAGTGCACGAAATGCAACAGAGAGCAACAGAATGACCCTGTGTGCTTATTAAATTAATCGAAACTAATACGTAAATATAGTTTACCCTTCAAAAAACTAAACTATAAACAAATAAAGGAATAATTAATAGAAGAAAAATAATACATAAATAAAAGAATAATAATAATATAAAAATAAAATATATATCAAATAAATAAATGAAAAATAAAAATGTTTAATAAAAATAAACAAGTAAAATAATAAATGAATTAAAGAATAATAATAAAAAAATAAAACATAAAAAAATATACCAATATTAAATAAAAGAATAAGTAAAATAATGGATTCGAAATGAATAAATAAAATAAATACAAAATAATTAACCAACTGCGTTTATTTCTTTATATTAGTTTAGTGTAAAAAATAAACAATTTTAAATTTAATTAAATAAATGCTTAAATTCACTGATATTAATTAAAAAATACATAATGTTTTAATTTGCCGTGAAAACAATTTAAATTTAATTAAATAAACACGCAAAACAATTTAAAAGCAACTTTTTTATACCCTGCACAATTACGTTATCAGTTCATGTGTAAATACTGAATAGTGTTGGTTAATGTAACTTCTTCTTTCTCTCCTAACACGCAGATAGAAGGAAACTGTGCAATTTTGAAATACTCTGCGCAATAGTTTTTTTATTAGCCAACACTTAATAGTGTTGAATAACGACTGCATTTGAACAGTGCTAAAGCTCTCTTACCCGCACACATCTCTCTATCTCATACATTCAGTCTCGAGTGATCAAGAATATTTCGCACTTTACTTGCTCTGCTTCCCCTCCACCCCATACCACGTCTAACCTTTTATACCCTTGCCGTGCACGACTACAGGGTATACAAATAATCAGCGAATAGTAACAAGAGGCGGCAATCGAAATACACTTGAACGTGAGTGAAACAAAATTCATGACCCACTTTATAAAACGCTTTTTCTTTCATCCATGACCCACTTTATTATTTGTAGCAATGATTGAGCGAGAGACTGACACACACATACACACACATATGCAGCATGAATGAGAAGAGAGAGAGAGTGAGCGCGGGAGAGAGAGCGGGCGTAAGAGAGTGCACTGCAAAACATATGCTTATACTCAGACAATTAGTTGCTAAAATGCAGGCTTACAGCAGCAACAACAACAACAACAGCTGATTAAGTGAAAAAAGAGGAAAGGGGGGAGAGGTGTGGGAGCAAGGTGCAGCAAGAGAGAGAGCAATTGAGAGAGCGCAAGCAAGCAGAGCAGGCGGCTTAGTAGCTCAGCTTTGTAGTTAGGGGCCACGCGTGTGTCTCTGTGTGTGTGTGTATGATCATGAATGTCAGTGGGAGCGACTCAGACTCAGCGAAAACCACTCGAAAAATAATAAAAACAAAAACAAGACACACACACAAACCCCACAAACTAGTAAATTATGTGCATAACAACTGCAAAATGATTTGCTTTTTAGAGGTTAAGAAGAGGCGCACACAATGCAGCGCATATAAATATCTACATACGTTTTACTGTCTTATGAAAAAGGGCATTAATTAAAGATTACTTATTCACATTTATGTGTCTATATATTATTTATTATTGCAGATATTATTCACATATTGGCATTTTGCATATTAAGACATATAATATCCGTAGTATTGCTTAGGGGGTCAACCACTGGCCCACTTATTTACTCAGCCATTGATTTAAGTTACTTACTGCCAACAAAATAATATGTATATAATAATATATCTATAGGTATATGTATGTATAATAATAAACTTGAATATAAACATTTATATGTATGTTACTTTACTACTACTTGGAGTAGTTTATCAATGGAAAGTATCTACTATATTTATATGCATGTGTATCTGTCTCTATTGTGATGCATTGTCTGCTAATTAAATCCGCATATTGAGTGACTCAGCTTAAGTTTCTATAAGTCAGAAGAATGATAATTGTACTTCCTAAAGTATAATGATAATAAAAACCTTAAATGATGTAGAAAACTTTAACTTTGAGGATATGCCATTAGCAATATATATGAAATTTAGTTTCTTACTTAAAATGACCTATTCAAAGTTGAAACTCTATAACAATCAGTATATTGTGGCACTCAGCTCAAGCTATTATAGTAAGACATTCTATTCAGAATGAATGTAATAAATGATAACCTAAAATAATAGAAAAATAACAATTTGAAGGATATTCCTAAACCAAACTTAAGTTTGTTACTTCGAGCGTATAACAATTGAAAAACTATTTAAACTTGTTGTTGATGAGCATAAAGAAGATTGCCAAAGAGTAGAGGAACAGAAAACCGAAATATAAGCATATCCCGCAACCAATATATATTAAATTTAGTTTGTAACTTCATAACGAGCTATTCGAACGTATAACGATTGAAAAACTATTGGAACTTGTTCATCTGAATTGTTATTGCTTTCCGTTGAGAGGCTCTCCCTGTCGTCGATTCGGCATTGTCGCGTTCACATTGTGGTCATTATACGTAGTTGTTGTTGTTGTCACTCATGTGTTATACTTGTTGTTGTTGTATCATCTCTCTTTCTGTTCATGTTGTATTACATTTTCATTGCACCGCTGCTGTCAACGGCAGCTGTGCCATGGGGGAGGCGGAGGCGAGGCATTGTTTGAGCACTGCAAACTGAAACTGGGCGAACTGTTAACTGTAAAAACTGTTCCAATTGTGTTGTCGTTGTCGTCATTGATGTTGCCTTTTTATTGCTGTCTCGCTCGTTTTCAAATAATTGCGACCGGCAACATTGACAACATGTTTGTTTTCACTGCGTGGAAGTGAGGGAAGGGGCGTGTCAAAATTGGTTTCCCTCTTTGGTTGTAGCTTTTAATGTTTTCGCTGTCGTTTCGAACTTGTTACGAGAATGACACGCAATGTTGTCCATTTTCCCGAATTAATTACTTGACTTGAGTCATACATTATAATATATGTATCATGGCATCATATCTTTAACTTTGGAACAAATCACTTAACGCAATTAACATAAAGCAAAGCAAAGTTTACACGTTGAATAACTTTGATTTCTTCTCTTTTGGTCTCTTGATAAATGTTTTTTTGGAAATTAGCTGGGTTCGGGGTGGGGTGGCTGCTTTTAAAGCATCCAAAGCTTAGCAGTCACAGCGCCTACAGGCCCAACAGCACGTAGGCAAACCAAAGTCATGACAATCAAAACATAAATTGCAAACACACAACAAATTTGAGCTACGCCTCGAGCGACCACAGTGAAAAAATTGGTGTGTTTTGGGTAATCTGATCTACAGTATATGTATTGTATGTGTGTGTAGGTACTTTATATTGTAGGTTGGGATTAAAAAAATAAATAGCAAATGTATATAAAATATTATAGGTACAGTTTGGAGCACTTAAGCTGCATTTTGTTTTGTATATTTCTTAAGAGAACTTTGAAATATGTATATATGAAACAGCTCTTTTATCAAGTTCTATTCCAACTAACAGTAAGAAAATTATATGTGTGATATACTAGACAGAAGATATATAGTATATATACCGTGCCAACAGTATATGTTATAGAAACATTAGAACAATATATGTATAATAAAGCTTGTAACTTCATAACGACCTTTTCAAGTTTAGACCTATTGAAAAACTCTCTTGCATTTATTGGGTGACTCAGCCAAAGAGCCAACGAATATTATATAATATAGGTATATAATATAGGTAACTACAATTTGGAACAATTTACTTAAAACATTTAATTTCATTTAATTTATAATTATATAAATAATTTACTGTACATACTCTATATATACTCTTGCTTAATCTAGATTTACAAGAAAGATAACTTTGCTGAGTAGACAATGTAGGCTTATCCCGTCTGTCTGTCTCGCATGGCACTTAGTCACCTGCTTATTAAGTGACTATCTCTGCCTGCCGGACACTCCAACAGGCAGTCAAGCATTACGATTATCGTATAGCTGGTACCTGTAGCTTACCTAGGACCACCCTGGAGGTATAACTGGCGCCCGTTGAGCCAGCAGAATGCAGCAAGAACTGAGCGACTTCCTTTTTTAATTACATTATATGCATAATGAAAACCTCAACAGGGTCGCAAAGAGAGAGAGAACCCGACTGCGAATGCGAATGCAGGCACAAATAATTACAGACACTCGGTGCCCCGAGTTGGCGATGTAATCAGCGTAAAAACAGAGAACAGAAAAAAAAGAAACTATGAATATTTCAGATTGCATATTGTAGGGCACTGCAATACCCTGGCGGTCTTTTATGATTACAGTGAATTGTATTGTAGAACTGTAATCTCTTAGCTCATACTGCCTGCTGTCGCCTTGTGTACAGGGTATGTTTATAGCCAGCAAAAAGGCAACTCGACTCGAGTCGAGGGAGCCGCCAAAGTTGGCAACTAAAGGTGGAGCTGACGGGCAGCTGGCCAAAAAAGAAGAGTGACAGAGAGGGGTTGGAAGGAAGAGGGAGAGGGAGTGGGAAAATGGCGAGCAGTGAGCGCGAAAATGAGTGACGTACCATACTATGTTGTAGGCGACCCTACGACCGGATGGTTCCCCTGACAGGCGCAATAATTGTGCAGATTCTTTTGGCTTCGTGGTCGAGTCGCTTTTTTCGCTTGTGTTTTGACAGCGCAACACATTAACGTGCCATGATGATAATGAAGCAGATAATGATGAACATCATCATCATCACCATCATCATTATGATGCTGACGATGACAATGTTGGGGCAGATTCTATTTAACGGGCACACGGGTCGTATGATTGACGCAGCTAATTAAAGAAAATCCAGCGAATTGAAGCAGCAAAATTAATTAATAAAATTACAATTAATGCACTTGTTTCTCTCTTTCTCCTTCTCTTTCACCTTTCCTCTCTCGTTATTGCTGTTATACATATCACCTATATATATAGATAGCTTTATATATCGTATCTCTGCTTCGCCTGACTGCTTCGCTTTTCACCAACTTTCGCTCGACAAACATTTGATGTGACGTGACAATGGGCATCGTTTGTTTGTTTGTTCGTCTCTTGTTTTGTAGAGATTGCAACTGATAAATTTACTCAATAGGTTTTTAATTGGAAATGTGAAACAAAAGGTCTGTAAATAAAGCACTAGCTGGGGTGTGAGAGACAGACAGACCATTATGTATGGGTATATCGAAACTGATCAGGAATATATATACTTTGTATGCTCTGACACGACGCATTAAAATAAAGAAAGTAGTTTGTGTTACACTATGGTGAAGAAGTTGTTATAAATATTAAAAGTTGTTAATGAAAAATCGACTTGTTGAATGGTACTGAACAAGAAGTTATATACTATATATATGTGAGTATGTGAGTTGCCTTCTTACAGCCCCTTCACTATACTTCAGCTATGCATACAGTTATTATAGATTTTTGGCATTAATTGTTCATAATATAGTAAAAATAAATGTAAATATTTTCTGCAACTTTCAATCAAGTTGTTGGGCATGATAATTATTATTAAACAAGAATTATTTTTATCAAATTAACGTATAAAATACGTGTAGCCATAATATATACAAATGTATATAGGTATATATATTCTTTTACCTTTAACCAATTTAGTTCTTTATTTGGTTAAATCCTTATACATATAATGATTAAATATGTATAAGGACTTATTCAAAAATACATATAATACAAACTATAACTGAGTTAGAGTGCTAAGAAGTCCCATCGGTGATACTATTTCCAGACTTGTTCATAGGGTCGTGAGTCAAGTTCACGACTCTACGAAACACCTAACAACATGAGAAAACTTTTCACTAACGGAATTTTCCTCTTTGCATCATTGCAGGCTTTGCCCAGGTGACTTACCAGATCATTGGGCCTCAGGTACAGCAACAACAAACGGAACAGCCGCAGCAGCAGCAGCAGCAGCAATTGCTACAAGCAACAAGCACAACAGCGGCAGCAACAGCAGCAATAGCAACAACAACAGCAGCAGCAGCAGCGTCTGCAATCTGCCGCGCTCATCGCCGGCCGCTGCAACAGCAGCCGTCTCACATCCAGTCGCTGGCGCTGGTGGCAACGTGGTAACTGGCTCCGGTCCGGTGCCGGCACCGGTGGCGCAGCTGCATCACGGATTGGCGCCCAGCACGCCGCTGCAGCGCGCAACGGCAGCGAGTGGAGGCGCTGGCGCTGTGGGTATTGCAGGCGGCGCCTCATCAGCCTCGCCAGCAGCAGCAGCAGTTGCAGCCGCCGCCGCAGCAGCAGCGGCAGCTGCTGCCAACAATCTGCACAACCTGCAGCAACAACATCAGCAGCAGCACCACCAACAACAACATCAACACCAACAGCAGCAGCAGCAGCTTCTCTACCAACATCAGCAGCTACAACAACAACAGCAGCAGCAGCGACAGCAACATCTCAGCCTGCACCATTCGCACCACACGAAGGAAACCTCAGCAGCCTCTGCGACGGCACAAATTGCAGCTGCGCTGCAACGCTCGGCCGCCATCATGAATGCGGTGGCATCGCCGATCCCCGCCAACTCAGCGACATCGGCTCGCAAGATCCGACGCAAAACCGATACGAAAGTTAATTTGGTAAGTATTGAGGGGAATAATTGAAAAGTACTTGATATAATTACATTAAGATTTTTTCTATATGCAGTGCAAATTTCATTGTAATCAGCCTAGTAGATTGTCAGTAATTTAGGTTTCTCAAGGGAATTTTTTTGTTTATCCTTCTTAGTTTTTAACATATTCCTACCAAACTCAGCATATCGTATTTTGAAGGTGTTTCCTATATGCAGTATAAATTTCATTATAATCAGAATGTAATACGACTTTTTGTTAGGGAATTCTTAATTTTCCTTTTTAATTTTCAAGATAATCCTAGCAAACTCAGCAATTCTTATTTTTATGGTGTGTCCTATATGCAGTGCAAAGTTCTCTGTAATTAACCTTATAGATTTATTTAGGGTTTTCAACGGAATTCTTGTTTATCCCTCTTAGGTTTTAACAAATTCCACCTCACCAAATCATATTTAGAAGGTGTTTCCTATATGCGGTGCAAATTTTATTATAATTAGTCTTATAAATTGTCAGTAATTTAGGTTTCTTAAGGGAATTCTCTGTTTATCATTCTCATTCTTTTTGCATAAAAAATGTAAGAAAAATAAATGAAAACTAGATACAATTTCAGGTTTTTCTACTAAATCTTCCTTTGATACGATTCAAGTTCAAGCAATAAAAAGAAACTATCTGCTCATTATCAGAAAGAGCCTTAAACACAATCAGACCACTTTATAATGTTTTTAGAAGCAATATCTGTTATTTTTGTTGTAATCTATCTGTTGAAGCCAGTGGAACTAGTAGCATACACTGAAACTTTCAACAGTTGAGGTTCGCGTTGATTAATTACTATCCTAACTAATTTTTCGTGTCTCCCTACAGCCCCAATCACAAATAAACAAATGCAACAATGAGAAACGACGTCGAGAAATGGAAAACAATTACATCGAGCAGCTGTCGGAGTTCTTGCAGCTTAATAAGCGTGGCGACATGACCTCAACCAAACCGGATAAGGCGGCAATATTAAATCAAGTGGTTCGAACGGTAAGTAAGAAGTAGACGATGAAGAGAATGAATAAGGAGGAGAATAAGCAGTAGCACTAGCAGAAGTTACCCCAACTAATAATTGGATGTTAATCAAGTTGTCATGCTCGGGGGGGAAACACGCGCTCTGCCTGGAATATCTAATGATCAATTATGAAGACAAATCCCCAATGTAATTTCCAATGTGCTTTCAATTAAAACTCTATTAGACTGAAACGTTGAGCTTTTACCAAAACGAGAGCTTAAAATAAAAATGGTTTTTCTTAAAAAAAAAACGACAAAACAGATTTCGGTATGACGTCATTTAGAATTGAATTAAAATTTTTTTTTTCTCGTTTTCTCGTTCATCTCGTTTGTTTTTGTTAAATTTACATAAATTTATTTATGTTTCATAATGCATAGCTACATAGCTCTCACGTCATGTTGTTTTAGCCACTGGTTTTGTTTTTTCTTTTTTTCCTTTTGTCATTTATTGGTTTCAGGTAGCCTAAGTATTTTATTATGTAAATTAGAGGCGCCACGCTTTGCCGAACTTCAAAAACGATTTAAACGAACAGCCGCAACTAAAAGCCGCAACAGCAAACAAGCCAAAGATAAAGCTAAAAGCTGAAAATACCGAACGCAAAAATTTAATAAATCATTTTGTTTAACTAATGTAATTCGGCTTGTAAAAGGGGCAGTCCAATTGACGAAAATGCAATTAAAGACGTGTAGTAAACCTATTTTGAGGGGTTATCAGGAAGCGGTGGCTGCAACCCCTTTATGAGCAGGGATAATCTAATTTTGAACACTGTCATTAATAAAATACCATAAAGTGATTAAAGGAATTTCAGTAAATAATTTGAAAGCTAAAAGCTCATCCAGCTAAATATGTTTATATAAAATTGAATTAAGCTTCATTTAGTTAATGATATATAATTAAATTATATATTTATTACTGAAATATATAACTTAATTTGAGTCAATACAGGTTATGCTCAGGGGAAAATTTGTTAGCGACAGCTGCAACCCCTTTTTGATCTAAGTTAGAGCACAGTGGGTTCATTATAATATGGAATTTGTAGATATTTTAATTTTTAATAACATTTTTTAAAACTAAAAGCTTTACTCATTTTATATTTAAACAAAAAGCTTTATTTATTTTATATTCTAACTAAAAGCTCTAATTAGGTAGATAATTAATTTATAAATAAATAGATAACACATAAATAATAATATAATTATTACCCTAATTAACAACTTCATTAAGTAATACAACCTTCCACTGAGTACAGGGTAACTCGCATTCGAGCAGATGCTAAAATAACTGCAAGCTTTACTTGTTTTATAGATATTTCTCTCTGCTGCTTTCCTCTATCTTGTTCTTAAGCTCTATTCATCCACCTTGGTGGAGGCAAATATTATTTCATCTTCTTCGTTCTGCATTCACACAAATATAAATGAAATTAACCCCATTGTTTATTGTACAGGAATCTGTTTCCGTTGAAGTTTGTTGTTGTTGTTTTTCATCATTTTGTGCTTGCATCTGCTTCAAAAAGCTTCCAAAAATTCGCACATTACCTGATGCGATCAATGCGAGGCACACATACACACACACACACATCCATATATATATTTCTCTCAGTGTGTAAAGAACAAAAAGATCAGACACGTTTTAGACATATTCGTCATAGCATGCTCCGGTTCGTGAGTTGTTGTTGTTGTTTGTTTTATCATTTGACGATATTTTCGGAGTGCCTTCACCCCAAAAACAATTTGGTTGAGCAACTTTTCCTGGTTGGCTGCCGTTCTCGCAAAATTACTGCACACATTCTCCCTCCGTCTCGCTTTTTCTCTGTCGCACACACACACACAGAGACAAAGTCTGGCATGCACAAATTGTGAGCGCTTCCTTCCAAACAAAAAACAAACAAAAGCTCTCTCAGATCTCATACTGTATCTCTCGCTCTCTCAGTCTGCCTCTCTGCCAGTCAGATCAGCGAACTGACAACTGCCGATGACGTCGCACTTCTCGATTCCATATTTTATTATTATTCGAGTGCAACAGCAGCAGCAACAGCAACAACAACACGCAGTTACTTTAACGCCCTCTTCTCACACAAGGTGCAAAGGCAATGGTGATAACACAAACACACACACATGCATATCACAAAGGCACATCACAAATACCAATGACACACGTGAGCCGGTAAACAAACGCCTTGCAAGAGAGTAAGAGAAAGAATGTGTGTATGTGTGCGTGTGTGAGAAGAGAGAGTGTCAGTGTTGCTCGTATTTTTGCACGCATTGGCGCTCATTGAGAAAGAGCAGAAAGAGAGCAACGCTTCGTCAGTGCTGCTGCTGCGCTGTCTGCCGCCGCCTGCCTTTGTTGTTGTTGTGTGTATTTTTCTGCCGTGTTTTCGGGCTTTTAATACAATACAACAATTGCATAAAACTGTGTGTTGTGTTTAGTATTTCGGCAACTTTGTGACTGTGCTGAGTGTGCGCAACGTTTCTGTGATTTTTCTGTGTGAATATAAATTACAAAATACAATTTGGCATTGATTAACAACAACGCAACAAGCAATGTCAAAATAATAAGAAAAACCAAAATCAAAAAAGAAAACGCACAAAGCGTACGTAAAATTCTTGTAATGCAACGCCCCCACCCACTTTTTAAGAAAAAAAAAACAAACTGCGACAGCGCAACCGACTGCGACTGCGATAGAGAAAGAGAGAGAGACGGAGGCAAACAAATTGAGTGAGGAGTGAAAGCCATTGACACGCTCAGAACACGCGCCCTCAAGTTGATTGACCTTGAGATTGTGTGCTGTGAAAATACATATGTGAAATTCGTGGCTGAACTACGTCTTAAAACTTTTCAAATCAAACAATATTTTCGAAAAAAAATTGTTCTGTATGTGTATGTGTTTGCAAAGATTTTCTTTCGTATTTTGTTTTGTTTTGCCTCCTCCTCAAATGACTCAAAGCTCAAACGCGCGCGCCAAAATATGCGTGGCGGAGTAAAAATAAAGCATTCACTCAGACTCACACACACACGCATGCAAAGGCATACGCAGCAACAGGAGAAATGAGATGAATTTCGGTTTATTGCACTTTATTGTGTAAACACATCGAGCGAAACGCCGACGCCGACGATGACGATGACGACGACGCCGACGCAGGCTATAGAATCGAGCTTTCTCTCTCTCTCTCTCTCTCTGCAAATTGGCACAAAAGCTTGTTTACGATCTTGATGCAAGCTTGATGAGAGTAGAGTTGGAAAACAAGAAAAAAAAAGAAGAGAATGAATTGCAATTGAAATACTTCCGTGAAATACACTACAATACCCTATATCATATACGAATTCACTAATTAATTATTGCCCTCTCTCCATTCGTGAACTAAAATACCCTACAATACCCTATATTATATGTAAATTTAATTAGTAATCATTTCTCTCTCCATCCATGATCTAAGATACCCCGTAAATACCCTATATATTGTATATGAACTTAACTTATTAATCAATTCTCTCACTCTCCTTCTCCTTGCAGTATCGTGATATTTGTGACAAAGGCCAAAGCCGTGATATTTCTTCAACATCAACCAATAATAACAACAACAACTCCACGACAACGACCAACAACAACAATAATAATAACAACAATAATAATAACAATAACAACAATAATAGCAAACCACAAGGAACCTCACAACGTTGCTCGCGCTGCGCCACCGACAACTGCTCGATACACCCTGTACAACAGGGTGAAGTAAGCTCAACGGAACCGCCATTGCCAGAGCCATCACTACTGAATGGTCAAGTCCCTGAAATATCAGCATATTTCGAAGCACTTGAGCACTACATTAGTTCAGTGGGTTGGGTCCTGTTGCAGGTGAACGCAAACGGCATCATTGAGTCCTGCACACAGAACATTCGAGAACTGATCGGCTATGAAAAGCAGGAACTGTACCATCAACCGCTCTACATGTACCTCTATTCGGGGGATCACGCCAAACTGGAACCGATCATAAACAACATGTACAGCAACAGTGGTAGTGGTCCAGGTGGTGGAGTAGGAGGAGGAGGAGGTGGTGGTGGTGGTGCAGGCTCCAGTGGAGGTGGAGCTGCCGGTTCGGGCAGCAGCAGTTGGGGTGACCTCGATGAACTGAACAATGGCAATGCATCACAGCATTCGGCTGGCTCAAATTCCAGTCCTGGTGGTGGTGCAGGTGGAGCCGGCGGTGGTAAATCCAAGCGGAGCATATCGACCAAAGTGCGCATGCTAGTCAAGGATACAAGGCCGGCGACACAGACATCCTCCAACAGCGATGGCATGGATCAGAAGCCGCTCAGGCAGACGGGACATCAGGACAAGTATGAAGAGGTCGTGTTGATAGCGGCGCCAGTGAAGGGTGAGTCCAACACGCATACAGATACTGTACTCTGCAGAGCTTTATTCTCAGAGCTTCGCTCTCAGTGCTTTACTCTTAGGGCGTAATATTAAAGAGCTATTGTGAAGTGCTTCACTCTCCAGAGCTTCATCTTACAGAGCTACACTCTTTAGAGTATTACTCCCTGAAGGATACACTCCCAAGAGCTTCAATCCCAGTAGCTTCACTCCCAGGATCTACACCCCCAGGAGCTTCACTCCCAGGAGCTTCACTCCCAGGAGCTTCACTCCCAGGATCTACACTACTAGGATACACTCCCAGCAGCTTCACTCTTAGGAGTTGCACTCCCAGGAGCTGCACTCCGAAGAGCTTCAATCCAACAAGCTTTACTCACAGCTTCTTCACTCCCAGAAGCTTTACTCTCAACAGCTTCACTCTCAAGAGCTTCTCTCTCAAGAGCTTCACTCCCAGAAGCTTCACTCTCAAGAGCTTCACTCCCAAGAGCTTTACTCATCAGAGCTGCATTTTCCAGAGCTTTTCTCTGAAGACCTTTACTCACCTTATATGCCTATAAATTCATGGTCCGTGCTGCAGCTGTTCTGATTTATTAATAATTTCGTTGCTTTGCCTTGCAGATGACGCCGATGCGAGCAGTTCTGTGCTGTGCCTGATCACACGACCGGAGGACGAGTCACCGCTGGAGATAAACGTACAGCAGCATGTGCAACAGCAGGCGATCGAACAGATGACCTTCAAGCTGGATGGACATGGCAAAATACTCAGCTTGGATGCGACCGCGTTGCGTGAACCCTTCAAACACCATCTACAGACGTGGGTTGGTCGACTCTGGCAGGATCTTTGCCATCCGCAAGATCTGTCTACGCTCAAATCACATCTGCGCGACATTCAGGAATCGGCCTCAGCGGTGCATTCCCCAGGCAGCTCGGCCAGCGGTGGAGGCGGTGGACAAAGTGCCGCCATATCGAATGTTGTATCACGTCCATTTCGATTGCGTTTCGGCGCACCCGATGTCTATGTGCATGTGAAGGCCAATTCGAGACTGTTCCTCAATCAGTCGCCAGGGGAGAGTGACTTCATCATGTCCGTGCAGACGTTGCTCAATTCAGAGAACGATATGAACAGCAACAACACTGGAACGGGCAATGCTGGAGGAGTTGGTGGATTAGGTGGTGGTGCTGCTGGTGGTCTCGGTGTATTTGGCTTAAGTCAACTGTGCGCCATGTCCCCGGGTGCCTCACTGGTTAATACACTCTCCATGGAGGTACTGGGACATGGCAGCTCAATCTCTGCCTCCTCATCCTCCTCATCGTCAGCGATGCCAACACATTTACTTGGCGGTCTCATTGGCGGTGGCCAGCATAATAACAACAACAACAACAGTAGTGGAAGCAGCAACAACACACAAACCACAAGTGTTGGTGGTCCTCTAATGAGTTCAGCCATTCTCAATGGTGGCAGCATGCAGCAACGTCTGCAGAGCAGCGCAAGCAGCGCATCTGCAACAAACTCCTCAACATCATCGTCGGCTGCTAACCTGGTGAATGCGTTCACTGCCTCACCTGCTCCCGGAGAGCATTCGTTTTATGGCAGCGACACATTCGAATTCGATATTGCACATTCCTCGTTCGACATGGATCCCAGCGGTGGTGTTGGTGCCTGGACAGATTCCAGGCCCAATTCACGTGCCTCGGTCGCCACGCCGGTGAGTACCCCACGGCCACCGTCGGGTCATGGCTTCAGTCCGGCTGTCTGCGCTTCACCAGCGACGCCGTATCAATTATCCTCGCATTCGGCGGCCAGTTTACCCTCTCCACAGTCCAATGCCAGTGCCGGCGGCGGTGGTGGAGGAGGAGGTGCTGGTGGTGGGGGCGGCAGTTATGGTTTCAATTTTCACTCCTACGATCCGGCGGACACCAAACCGGACAAGGAGCAACAGCAGCAGCAGCCGCAAGCCAACAGCAACACAAACAGCAACAACAGCATGGGAGTGGGATTGCCCAATGGAGTGGGTGGATTGCTGCTTACCCAACAGCAGCAGCAACAACAACAGCAACAACAACAACTGACGCCGCCGCAAGAGTCCTCGGAGAGACTGCGTCATTTGCTAACCAAGTCGCATAGCTTAGCTAGCGGCGTGGGCGCAAATGCGCTGGATGAGAAGGTGAGTTTCACTTGAAGACAACTTGCTATTATAATTATACTTGATATCTATTGGGTAGAAGGGAAGGGTAAGAGGTACAAGGGAAGGGTAAGAGGTGGAGGTGGAGAAAAGGTCTGAGCTAGTTGGGAATACTAAGAGATAGATGAAGGCATCCCCCTGACTTAACATAGTCTACTTCTTATTGATAAGCAACAACTCCCGAGTGAATAAAGTCATATTTGTCTGTATGAACACTTAGATCTCATAGACTATAAGAGTTAGGACCACCAAATTTATTGACAACATGTCTTATAATTGTGCGTAGATCATGTTTGATTTATAACTGCGCCATGCCCGCTTCCGCCTTCTTAAATCGAAATGAAATAAACTTAATCTGCGCCTGGTACACAGACCCCTTTATGCCAAATTTGGTGTCTCTAGCTCTTGTAATAGCTGAAATCTGTGTGTTCATCTGGACATCCGGACTAGAGATGGACACGGGCCTGTTTTTTGAGGCCCGGCCCGGCCCGGGAATTTTTCAAGCACGCCGAGCATTCCGGGCTTTTACCCATAGGCCCGGGGCCCGACCGTAAAAGGCGCGGTAGCTGGTTTTAGGCCCCGGGCCTGAAATAGTCGAGGCCCGGCCCGCGCCCATCTCTAATCTGGACATCCGGACAGACAGACTCAATCAATGGCTCAATCTACTTCTGCTAGTGATCCTAAACAAGAACTTTATGAGGTCTCCCACACCTCCTTCTGCCTGCCATTTGCACAAAGTTTGACCATTTTCAATGGTCGAAGGGTATACAAAATGGAATTGCAAGCGTAATTATAAAGCTAGAATGTTTATTTTTAGTGTGAACAATCTTCATAATCATCCAAATGATTTCTTAAAATATATTTTCAAAGGGATCATCAACATTTAAGTTATTTTGGAATATATTTTAGTGACTTAACAGCTTAAGCTTTTAAGTATGCAATACAAAATACGCAATGTAGAAGTAGCGGACAGTAGGTAGTGGGTATATCACAGTCGAGTACACGCAACCTTCCTTACTATTACTTACTAGTTCTAATCATTCAATTCTCTCTCTTATTATAGTTCTTCAAGCAGGAATGCGGCGACGATGAGAAGCTCAATCCAGGACCTGGCTCCGTTGGCGGTCCTAGTGGCAGCTTTAAAATGGGCACGCAGTCTCAACAGGCACAAGCACAGCTTGGCATGTTCGGCGCGATGTCGCGCGCGGGTGGCGGTGCAGGCAACGCTTCGCTGCTGCAGAAGGCGGGCAACTCACAGAACCCAATGCTGCTCAAGGTGAGTGTACTGCAACTGTGCTGCCTCCAAATCGAATCAAAAGTCATTTCGTTTATTCCCAATTTGCAGCTGCTTAACGAGCGCAGCGAGGAGGATGACGGCAGTGGTGCATCTGGCACGACAGGATCGTCCAATGTGGGCAATGCACGCACCAGCGAACTAATGCGACAACTGCAGAAGGATGACGGACATGGCGGCATGCTTGGTGGTGGCCCCGGGTCGGGAGGCAGCTCTGGGGGTGGTGTTGGTGGTGGTGGCGGCGCTGGCAACAACATGAGCAATGAGGATCTCAAGCGTATGCTAAAAATCCAAAGTGATCCGGCAATGTCACGCAAACGATCCCTGAACGAACCCGACGACGACATCTCAGCGAAACGGTCCGAGGACAAGCCGAGCAAACTTTGCACACAGAATCGCATGCTCGCCAAGCTGCTGCAGAATCCACCAAAGCTGCCCAAGGCACCCAATCCAGAGCATCCGCTGCAGGTGAAAACTTTGCCGGACATCACCAGCTCGACGGTGAATAATGTCAGCAGTTCCCTGGCTGCGCCGGGTAATCTGATAAGTGCCGGCAGCACGGGCCCAAAGGCAGCGGCAGCAGCAGCTGCAGCCTCCAATCGTGCGCGCAAGCAACAACAGCAGCAGCAACAGCAACAGCAGCAGCAACAACTGCAGCAACAGCAGCAGCAGCAGCAACAACAACAGTCAACGCCACAACAACAAAACGATGTCTACCTCAGCCAGCAGCAGCAACAGCAGCAGCAACAACTCTCTTACCAGCAGCAGCAGCAGCAACATCAACTGGCGACCTCAGCAACTACCTCAACTACCACAGCGGCCTCGACATCATCAGCAGCAGCGGCAGCAGCAGCAGCTGCAGCAGCGGCAGCCGCCGATACAGAACTGTCCAAGCTGTTGGACAGCGTTATGGATTACTATACAGATGACACGCCCATTGTGCCCATTGTGCCCAATGCGCCCTCGGAGGCGTCTGCGATAAGCGATATACAGAAGTCGTTGATGCTCGATGTGGAATCAGCTGCATTTGGGCATGTGATGAATCAGCATATGCCAATGTCGCAGCAGCAACAGCAACAGTTGCTCATGCAGCAGCAGCAATTGCTAGTGCAGCAACAGCAGCAGCAGCAGCAGCAACAACAGCAGCAACAACGTCAGCAACACTTGCAGCCGCCCGCGTATCCAGGCATGCTTGGTTTAACACCGCTGCAACAACAACAGCAGCAACAGCAACAACAGCAGCAGCAGCAACAGCATCAACAGCAGCAGCAGCAACAGCTGCAACATCTGATGCAGCGGCAACAACTCGACAGCATGAGGAATCAGGGATTCCAGCGACCTCCGCCAATGTATTCAGTGTCCTCGCATCGACCTCGTGGTCCCATGAATGCGGTGGCCACAGCTGGCGGGGCTGTGGTGGTGCAAAGTCAGCAATTGCGCAACATGCGACAGCAACAGCAACAACAACAGCAACAGTTGGCGGCGCAGCAGAAGGAGCGATTGTTGCAGCAGCAGGAGCGATTACTGCAGCAGCAGCAGAAGCAGCATGTGGTTGTGCCGGAGAATGCCAGTGAGTGGGAGAGAAGTGCAGATGTTGCAGCTAACAGATATTAATGTTGTATTCCTTATTTACAGCCGGCATCAATGCGGGCAGCATCAACAACATTGGTTCACTGCTCAACCAGACTGTGGTGGCACCCAACGTGTCCCTGTCGCGCACCAATCTGCCAGCAGATGCGCAGCTCAGTCCGAACTTTGCACAAACCCTGATGCAGCAACAGCTCAGCCCCGGACGCAGTGCACCCTTTAGTCCACAGCCGAATCAGGGTAAGGAATTGATTAATCCTAGCCAGAAACCATCTTTATTTCCTGTAGAACGTAGTCAATCCTGTAGAGTCGAGGTGTTGAAATCTATTGTTGAAAGAAGCAACTCTCCAGTGTTGTTCAACTATCTGCTGGAAACTCACAACTCATCAGTCTCTGCTTTCACAGCAATTAAAGATTTTAAGGATTTCCACCTTAGGCCACTGCAGGGTGTAAAGGGTTTATACACTGCTGAGTTTACCCCTTATAGAATGTAGTCAATCCTGTAGAGTCGAGGTGTTGAAATCTATTGTTGAAAGAAGCAACTCTCCAGTGTTTGTTGAACTATCTGCTGGAAACTCACAACTCATCAGTCTCTGCCTTCATAACAATTAAAGATTTTAAGAGTTTTCACCTTAGGCCACTGCAGGGTTTACCCCTTGTATAATGGGTCGAGGTCTTGTCATCTATCGTTAAATGAAGCAACTCTGCAGTGTTTGTTCAACTATCTATTGAAAACTCACAACTGATCAGTGTCTGCCTTCATAGCAATTAAAGATATTATAGATTTCCCCCTTAAGCTACTGCAGGGTATAAAGGGTTTATACACTGCTGAGTTTACCCCTTGTAGAATGTAGTCAATCCTGTAGAGTCGAGGTGTTGAAATCTATTGTTGAAAGAAGCAACTCTCCAGTGTTTGTTGAACTATCTGCTGGAAACTCACAACTCATCAGTCTCTGCTTTCACAGCAATTAAAGATTTTAAGGGTTTTCACCTTAGGCCACTGCAGGGTGTAAAGGGTTTATACACTGCTGAGTTTACCCCTTGTAGAATGTAGTCAATCCTGTAGAGTCGAGGTGTTGAAATCTATTGTTGAAAGAAGCAACTCTCCAGTGTTGTTCAACTATCTGCTGGAAACTCACAACTCATCAGTCTCTGCTTTCACAGCAATTAAAGATTTTAAGGATTTCCACCTTAGGCCACTGCAGGGTTTACCCCTTGTATAATGGGTCGAGGTGCTGCAGTGTTTGTTCAACTATCTACTGAAAACTCACAACTGATCAGTGTCTGCCTTCATAGCAATTAAAGATATTATAGATTTCCCCCTTAGGCTACTGCAGGGTATAAAGGGTTTATACACTACACTGCAGAGTTTACCCCTTGTAGGATGTAGTCAGTCGTGCAGAGTCGAGCTGTTGCAATCTATCGTTGAAAGAAGCAACTCTCCAGTGTTTGTTCAACTATCAGCTGGAAAGTCACAACTCATGAGTTTCTTCGTTCACAGCAATTAAAGCCCCCTTAGGCTACTGGAGGGTTTACTTTCGGCAGGTTTTACCCCTTGTAGAATGTAGTCAGTCGTGCAGAGTCGTGGTCTTGCAATATTTTGCTGATCTCCAGTGTTTGTCCAACTATCAACTGGAAACTCACTCACTCTCTTCGTTCACAGGCTACGCTTCGCAGTTTGCGCAGAACGCGCAGCGTCTCTCGCCGCAGCAGCAACAACAACAGCAGCAGCAGCAGCAGCAGAACAATCCGCAGCAGCAGCAACAGTTGGCGTATCTGGCACAGCAGCAGCAGCAGCAACAGCAGGCTGCAGATGGCGGACGCTCCAATACACCCTTTGGCAGTCAGTCTGGCATGCAGTCACCTGGCATGCAGAACAGTCCACAGCAATGGCCCTCGGCCGGCGGAACAGGAGGTGTTGGTGTTGGTGTTGGTGCTGGTGGCAGTGGAGCAGTTGGTGGTGCAGCAGCACGTTCACTGCAGCAGCACAATAATCCGCTGCTCATTGCACAGCTGCAGGTGAGTGGCAGAGATTTGAACTAGTCCAGCTGAGCTTCTTGTTAATCTTGTCTCCAATTCAAGCAGAGTGTGGGCAACTACAATGCAAGGCAGTACCAACAGCAGCAGCAACAGCAACAGCAGCAGCAGCAGCAGCAGAGTCCACAGCAGCGACGTGGTTTGAATTCTCCCCTTGGTGTAGCGGCAGCGGCGGCGTTGCAACGTCAGAACTCCTTCCAGGCGGCACAGGCGGCCACAACACCCGACGCTGTTGCGGTGCCCGGTGGACCAGGCAGCGGTGGCGGCGGCGGTTTGAACTTTGGTGGCGGCGGCAATGGGCCACAGTCACCCTACGGTGGCGGAGCTGCAGCGTTCCAGCAGCAACAGAATCCATTGCAGCGGCTACAGCGGCAGGGCAATGTGCCACAGGCAACGCAGCATTTACCAGGTGAGTAGCTGCTGCTCCCCTTCCCCTCCCCCTAGGCAGCCCCAGAAGCACTTAAGAGTTCCCACTTATAGAAAAGAATATAAAAAAAAAGAATAATTTCAAATGAAATTATTAATTTTCAAGGCAGAATTCGATAGTTCGCAGTATTTATATAGAGTTAAGTAGGGAATTTAGCACATAAACTAGTTGAGAATTATTAGCAAATGTGCATAGATTATCGATAGATCGATAGATCAGTATCAGTATCAGAATCCAATGATAATCAAACGATTCTCACGATTTGTAGACGCAGTGCAGCTTTATAATCTAACTGTATCAGTACATACACAGCTTACCACACACACCAATACACACACACCAATACACACACACCAATTCACACCCACACACACACACACACGAACAAGTCTGTCGATAGTTTTTAACCAAAAGCAAATACCAAATCCAAAAAACGCTTAACCGAACACAGGCTCAACGCGCTTTGGCATGTCGCCTGGCAACAACAACACAAGTGGGAGTGGCAACAACAACAACAGCAGCAACGGCAACAGCAATCACAATGAAAATGTTGTCAGTCAGCAACAGCAACAGCAACAGCAACAACATCAGCAACACCAACAGCAACAGCAACAACACCAACAGCAACAGCAGCTAATGAATGGAATGAGCATGTCCCCCCATCCGGCCATAATGGGCGTGGGCGGCATGGGCAGTGGCGGCGGCAATGGCATCATTGGCCTGGGCGGAGGTGGCGTAGGAGGCTTAGGCGGAGGCGTCGTTGGTTCTGCCTATGGCTATGGGCAGACGGCGAATGATTTCTATGGTCGAGCGCAGACCGGTAAGCCGTGTGCTCACACTTGAACTCTCTCTCTCTCTCTCTCTCTGTCTATCTCTATCACACATCCGCTCTCTCTCCATCTCCATCTCCATTTCCATCTCCATCTCGCTCTTGCTCTTTGATCTCTCTCTCTCGCGCTCTCTCTTCTTACTCTCATCTCCAACTCCAATGCCTATCGCTCCCCCCTCTCGTTTCATTTACTACTCTCACGCGCTCGCTGTAAATCACATGTCATATATGCCCCATATACCCTGTAAACACACACAGATACACACACACACGGCCATACACACATATCTACATATGTTATAGGCAACAAATTACTAAATATATTTATAAAATCATGAAAGAAAGCTGACATTGGCTTCAGTCTTTACTGATTCTTTCAATATTAGTTCTACAATATATAAATATAGAATCTTAAAACTTCGTTCGTTCTTTATACGTAGGTTACTTATAACTTTTATTGCAACTGATAAGACAAGGGCTTCAAAAATCAGTCATTTCGACCAATGGTTCCTATGGCAACTGTATATTATAGTGGTCCGATTTTTATCAAATTTGCATTACATATTATATACACAGAAATATGCAGATTTAGTTGCTTTGGTTGCTATATCTTGCAAAATAACAAAGATAAGTTGATTTGTTTTATGCATCTTACGAAATATCAGTCTGATCAGGCTCGCTCTGTCTTATTTCCAACGTGCAGCAATAAGAAACATGTGTAACAAGTATTATCAAGATAGACTGAGTGACTAGTTTGTATTGCAAACGTTGCTGAGCAAGAATATATATATTTCATAGCGTTGGGTAAAGTTGATATGATTGCAAGAGAATAATATCTAATGAATGTTACAATTTGCTGCCTATAATTAGTAAGAGTGTTGTAATACAAAAAAAATTCTCTCACACACACATTTATTGTATATACAAACTAAAACGGCCGTGGGAGAAGAAAGAACAATAAGAAGAACACCATTATTGGCTAACCACATTTGTGTTTTGTATAATTGTACTGTATATATACCATATAAATATCTATGTATGTATGTATAATGTAAAAAGATATCTTGTATATAACCATATATGTATATAATCGCCGAGCTTAAGTACATGTATTTCTTCTTGTATATAAAAAGAAGGTTAGTTGTAAGTGCTGCACCCCCCAACCCCCCACTGTATTAACCCGTCGTCCCACGCCCTCGAAAAGAGTTAAGCAATATAGAATCGAATTGAATCGCAGAAGAAGTATTTATATTCACCATAGAACTGGGGATAGTGAAACTACATATATATACATAGAGATATATTCGTTATCATGCTTTAAGTAAAATATTTAAATATTTACAAATATATTGGGAATATTTTAGAAAACAAAACAAATCTAGTGGGTTATAAGTGGGTTTTCTTTTTCATATATTCGTATAACTGTCTGCAACCCGGCGTTAGTCTTCCCATTTCTTGTATATCTATATCAATTTACGAATATTGTTTATGTTTTATGTTTATGTTTTATGTTATATATGTATATGTTGTACCTTTGTTGTTTTGTTGTTGTGTATAATTATATCATTTATGTTGCTGCTCCTCCAACCCCACATGAATTGTGACTAAAAATTGGGAAACAAAACATCGCATGGTCACCCAAAAATCAAATTTATTAATCCTCTGTGAAACCCTTTGCAGCTGGCAACGGTGGCGCAGGCGGCGGCGGCGGTGGTGGCGGTGGCAATGCCAACTCAGACTTTGTCAAGCAGGAGCTGCGTGCGGTGGTCAGTGTGCGTGCCCAGCAGGCGGCAGCAGCAGCCACTGCGGGTGGAGGCGGAGGAATCACACAACGTGGACAAACGCCGCACAGTCCGCTACAGCAGCAGCAGCAGCAGGGAGCAATGAGTACAAATTCGATGGGCAATGCCAGCACGCCTGGAGTAGGAGGAGGCGTGGGTGTGGGAAACAGTGGGAATCCTATGCTCAACACGCCGCCAGATCAGACGCTTGGCTTCAGCTTCGAAACGCGTAAGTAATGAAAATATTTCAATGAACGGATAACAAACTAATCAAAATTTGTTATGTTTCTTTCTTGCCACACAGCGGACTTCTTTACGAGCAGTGCTACGAGGTGACCCGACGGCGTTTAAGGTGTCCAGAAACAAATTATCCAAAATTATGTTCTTCGAAACGCATTTATGGCTCTCAGACAGCTTTTCTTTCATAATGATAAAAAAAAACAACTGCCGCATTTCAAGTCAGGCGAAAAAAACAAAACGAAAAAGGCGAAACTGTAAATGTATAGTTAATAACAAATAACAGAAAGTAACATTAAATAGCAGCACTATTCAATAAGCCAAAACGTATATATACACAGAACTATATAAAGATAAATCAATATATATATATATATATATGATATATATATATATATATGTATGTATACATACAGCACTAGCAAATATTAATTGTAAACGGAAACCTCTAAAAAAGAAATAGTTAAACGTTTTGCAACAAATTCTACAAGGAGAAAAAAACGAAAAATGAAGAAAAAAAAAACACACACAAATATAATATTTATTACGTACATTGCTTAGGCTAAGTCGGTAGCATACATATGTTTGTATACGTATACGTATGTGTGTATATGTATCCATATACTATACATATAGGCAGGTGCATGTGTTTGTGTCGTGCGTGTGGAGTAAGCTGTTGTTTAATATTGTATATCTAATGTATATGTACATACAGAAGTATAATTTATAATCCCCAATGAACTCTCCCTATAAATAAATGAGAACGGCAGCAGTTTGCGCTTTAGGCTTTTAATTTAACGGCATTAGTTGTAATTTAACAAATTAATCAATTGTATACAATTTGAACGAACTAAGCACATAATACACACATACACATCCCCACAGACACATTTACATATATACTGCATATATAAAGTTAATGAAATATGTATACACATATTAAATTTAGTGTTGAATTTTTTTCAGTGTGATAATTTGTTAAATCTTATAAAAATATTAGTGTTGCTTATTTGTTGCTATAGAGCGTCTTCCTAGACCTTTCTACCCCCGATTCTGTTTTCTCTTTCTTTCATTTCCTGTTAATGAAATATAATTTAACCCGCTTTCTAAAGTGATTTTAATTGTAAATATTTCTTTATTGCGCCCCATTCTTAATAATATCTATATATTCTCTATGCTGTTTCTAAATTCTTATTCTTATTCATAACTTAGTTAATGCTCTAAACGTAATTAATTTGTAATTTAATAACAAAAACAGCAACAAAAAAAAAACAAAACAAAAAGAGGAGCGACGTAAAGGCTATTTTACAGGTTTTTGTTTAAACTAATTTGTAACACAACAGATTTATTTCGATATGCTTTTCTAATATACACGTACACATACTATATATTTTGTAGTAACAACAGCAGCAACAATAACAACAAATTGAGAATATGAGAACAATCCGGTTTTCGTGTAAAATCTGTTAATTATTATAATGATGATTATTGATTTTTGATTTTGTTTACACACGATTCGCGTCTATAAACTTTAGTTGGGTTCAATCGTTATAAATATTATTTAAATTAAAAAAACAAAAAATACTATGCAAGCATTATACAGATTCGTATATCTATATATATTATCGATAGTTTTTTAATTTTTATTAAATATGTTTAAAATGCTAAATAAAAAGTTATATACAATATAAATGAATAAATCGTTATCTTTATTTACATTATGTTTTATTTTTCTATCCAGCATTATTTGGTTTAAGGATCACATGATGATAATGGAAGTAATAAATACAAAATACTGTAATATAATAAAATTGTGTATACACAAATCGCGATATTAACACTTGAGAAAATAGAAATACCTCTGGTTAAGTTCAAAAAAAGAAAACCTATTATAGTAATTCGAATACAAATTTATATACTTATAATGGCAACTCTTATCAACAAAGAAATACTAGTAAAAGCACAACCAAGATAATGGGAAAAACAATATAATTGAGGCGAATGATAATGACAGAAATTGATATGTATTTGTACATAGCATGACTGTAAATTACAAACAACAAGAAAACTAGTTGCAAATTTTACAAATATTCTATTCGATAAGTATTTTAGATACAGCTAGTTCAATCTCAGTTATAAGAGGCTACCAAATTGATACAATTCGATAAATAGAGCGAGATAACATAATGAAATAATACAGCGATATAGAATTCGGATTCGGCTTAAGGTTTTTATAATGGAACGAGGGGCTTTAGCGTGCCTCCTCTACATAGTTTGCCTTTAGCTCGTCATTCGGAATATAATAATAATAATAATAATAACGATACCTCTGCAAGGCTGCATGTTAATAGTGCTCGGTTCTCAGATGTGCGACGACGATTTATTTATAGTATACTGCATAAAACCTCAACCAGAACAAGAAATTATAATAATTATTATATATACACACGTATACTGCAATTAGAGTAAGTTACAAATTGGCTAAGCAAAGAGATAAACCAGTATCTTGCATACGTACATACACATACCTTATATGGGATGGATGGAAAGGATTATAGTAAAAGTTCACACACACAGCAACACAAAAAGTACATATAAAGTGCATTAATGAATTTAAGCATTTAACGAAATTAATTAATTTATAAGCATACAAAAGTATATATATATATATATATATATATATATATAGATATATATATACATATTAATTATATATATAGATTATTAATAGATCTAACAAGCATAACAAATATTTACAAAACATACAAAAACTAAAAAAAAAAACAAAAACTTTCATATTTCACATACGAATTAATTGAACAAATTTATAACAATACTAATTGAATTGAACGAGAAGTTATAACAATTATATATACGAGCGCAACTTGAGATTCAAATGCAGTCTCCATTTTGATAAAAGGTATTTCAGTAAGTTATTTAAGCATAAGTCAACGGTATATTTAACTGTACATTATACACATTAATTTGATTAGGTTTCGGTATTGGTTATATGGATTTTAATCTTTTATTTTTTTCAGTGTACATACATATTTGTAATCTCTCTTTGTGCAATCTAGTACCATAAATTTGTACCAAAATAAATGATCATAAAATCGTTACAAAACAAGATGCAACGCCCTGTACCCGTGCATAAGCCTACAAAACAAACAACCACAAATTGTTGATAATATTATAAAAACGAAAAACAAAAAAAAACTATTTACTAATTGCATACAAAGAAGCCCTGAACCGTAATAAGTAGTGCCCAAAGGAACTAATACAAACAACAACAAATATATATATTATATATTAAATAGCATTTAAACAAGTTATAACGAATTCTAAAACAACAGCCTAAGCAAATAGTTATTAACAAAATAGTAAAAAATAGCACAATTTTGTAAAAACAAGAAAACGAAAATAATTTCATAATTACCATACGAACTCTCAAATACAAAAGTTACAAACGATTCACGCAGATAGAAGACACATACACACACACTCACAACACACACACGCAAGCATTAATAAATGCATACGTAAAATATTAGCGGGTTTTTTTCAAGTTTTGTATATTACGATTTGCAGAAAAGTTGGGTGGGGAAATACTGGTGATTGGCTGTGTTAAAAAAAAAGAAAAACAAAAGAAACTGAAAAATGGAACAAGACTCTCTAAAAAGAAAACGCGAAAATCGATAGTTGAGTTTTTTTTGGTAAAGTTGGGAAATGGGAATGGGATGTTAGGGGGGTTAGTGGTATATGGGAATGAAGTGTTTCAGTTCAAATCGTCACATATTACATACATATATATATATATATATATATATATATATATATATATATATATATATATATATATATATATATATATATATATATATATATATATATATATATATATATATATATATATATATATATATATATATATATCTATTTTTTAAGTATTAACGTTTTCGTATCACATACACATACATTTTATTGTATATTGTTTCAACTTTGTTTTCTTTAGACAATACTCAAGTATCTTATATAACACATATAGAGGGATGTAACAGAGTATTCAGAAAGAATGAATGTAGAATTTCGACTAAAATAGCTCTTATTTCCACTACAAATAAAACTAAAGAAAGATCTTTAATCGAAATCATTAACGATTCTACGATATACATACATACATATAGTGTTATGTTGTGTTGCTGTCACTACTCTTGATCGTTCAGTCACTGTTTGTATTATCTACACACATGTGCAGACATCTTGTCTTTGTCTAAAATGTCTATGGTACATATAATTCGAGAAAATTTATGTGGCTCCATGTGGGCCTTTCTTTTGCTTTTTGTACTGTACTTCTATGTCACACACATACGCACATACCACACTCATATATATTGTATGGACACTTCGCATGTTAATTAAAATTAAAGTATTGTACATGATTGTGTAAACGTATCTCTCGTGTAAAGACAGAAATCAAGAGAGAAATGAATATATTTTTTGAATTTCAGAAATTCAAAACGCACTTCAGACTTCACTTCTATATAACGACTAAAAAAAAACATCAATAATTATGTGCGCCATGTTTATGTTTGTACTTAATGAGAAATCTATTGATATAATTAAATTTATTAATTAATTATAAATAAAATATACAATGAAATGCAACAACAAAACAAATACAACAACAGCTACACTGAATAAAAAAAAAACAAAAAAAAGCATTGAAAATGAGAAATGGAAAAAGACTAAATAAAATATTAATGAAATAAGCGTAAATTCTGGTAATGTTTTCTAATTTGCTCTGTCGCTACTTTCTCAACTTGTCAGCCATATCTACAATCATATTTAGATTGGAGTTAAGGGTTTTGATCTGGTTCAAGGTGGACGAGTCCAACTGTTTGAGCACCTCTCGCTTAACCTCCAACAGTCGATGGGGCTGCAGCTTCAGCACGCCCACCTTGGTGGGTATGTGAACGTTAGCACAGCGATCTGGAAATCTAAAAGAGAGGGATTATGAATTGCAATCCAAAAAGGGTTTGAATCAGTTACGATTGCACGGCCAGTGGGCTGCCCGCTTTGGAAAGAGCTACTTCGCCTGGCTTGGGCCAGCGCAGAAAGGCCATTGGCGGCTGGTCGTGTTTCCTAAGTGTCGCTCTGTCTACCGATTGTATCTCAGCGCGGGGCAGCTGGGAACGCGGAGTGCGTGAGCTGATCGATAGGCTGCGGGGCGATCGCTTTGTGGATGCTGCAAAGTGGTAAGATTATTATGGATCCATTTCGATATATTGTAGCTACTTACGCACCCATTTGAGATCTTCGAAGTGGCATAGCTTCAGCTGCAGAAACTGACTGAACTTCAGCTCCAGCACTTGCTGACTTGAACGTGCCAGTAGAAGCTGCAGCTGATTGTCCACCTGCCGCATGCAGCGCTTGCCCAGCTCATCGATCTCATTCAGCACCGTCTCCAACTTGATTGCGGCCAAACGGCGCTTTTCCTCCACCTCCGCCTCTTGACGCAGCTGCTGACGATTTCGTTTGCTTATCTTGGTGCGGGGCATCTTCGTTTCTCTTCTCGATTAAATTATTGAAGGGGTTGCTTTGACTTAAATGAACATTTGAATTTTTATTAACTTGTTCGCTTGCTAGGATACATTTGATTAGATTTAAAAACTACACATAATCTAAGCACAATACAAAAATGTGTTAATTAAACGAGAACATATGTGTATATAAAAGAATATTTGTGTATATCTATATTGAATGCCCGCCTGAAGCTGATTACTTCAAGCCTGCCTTGCTGGCCGTGTTCACAATCATTTGCAAGTTCTCATGCAGTGTGCGAATCTGGTTTAAGGTATCTGAATCCATATTCTCGATCAGATCTGCATGTACTTCGGCTAGCTTCTTGGGACGCAACGACAACACGCCATTCCTTATGGGTATATTAACATTCGCGAACTTATCGGGCATCCTGGGGGAGAAGTGAGAAAGCTTGTTTGAATTCTTTATTTACTTCACACGAGATCTACTTACACTTGAGCCACCATGGGGCTGCCAAACTTGGAGAGCGCCATTTCACCAGGCTTGGGCCAGCGCATAAAGGCCATTGGCGGTGTGCCCGGTGAGGTGCCGCGCTGCTTGTTGCGTGGCGTACGCTCTGCACTGAACGCCTTCTGACGTGCTGGCATTGGAGTGCGCATCTTGTTGCGGGAAGCACGCTGCGACTTCGTAGCACTGGCCAGAATACTATTGGTACTGCTCGTCGATGGAGCCTGTAGTTTGTTACCTTCGCAGGCAGAGCGACTCCGTCTCTCGCGACGGGCACGGGCCGAATGCAACGGGCCTGGTAGTGTACCACTGCCGTAGGCAGACATTATGGAGCCACTTTGGCTGTGACCGCCCATGCCACTGTCCTCTGTAAGGTAGCCTTTATAGAGTGTGACCAGATTCGCAAATGGTTTGAGGTGTAAGTGCGAGTGCGAGTGTGAGCGATAATGATGTAGTTAGGATACAAAAGCAAAGGAAGATAGTTAGAAATAAACACGCCACCAAAAGCAAATAACAAAATTGCATATGAATCTAATAATATTAATATCTCTATATTTACCTTCGTCATTGCGACTGCTTGTGGCAGTAACGGCACAGTTGTTGTTGCTTATATTGCCCATTGTACCGATTGTTTTGTTGCTGCAAATAGACTGCGATCCGAAGTGCTGCGTCTGGTCGCTGGCTTTAAAATCATCAAACCTTTCTAGATGCACCAATTGATCTATGAAATCACACATTTTCATTGTTCGTAACTCTGACTGCAACCGCGATTGGACTAACTGAATTTCTGTATCAACAAGGGTAATGTAACGCATCGCAATGTCGTCCAGGCCCATTAGCAAGGAATCAGTTTTTAATTCGTAAATGCGTATTTTCTCCTCACGATTAGCCGCCTCACGATTTCGCTTGGAATTCTTTGGAATTTTTGTACGTGGCATGTTTATTTAATTATTATTAACGTTAGCGAAATCACTTTGATTTTATATATCTATGTATTAGCGTTTTTATGGCACAAACTAAGCAAGCGTCGTCTTTTTTCTGTTCCTTTTAAGTTTTTCCGCCTTTTCCTTTTCAATGGCGTCGATAGACAATGGATGCGATCTATCGAAATTCGTAGTCTTTTAATTCTGTTAAGTAACAGAACATTTTGAGTTTAACATAGATAGAGAATATCGATATAAACAGAGCTTATCGAAACATTTATTTAAACAGAATTTATTTACTTATCTTTTATGTAATTTTAATAGTTGATAGTCTTTACTTTTACTCATTTTAATGATAAAGTAAATAAAGTAATTAAATATATTTGGTTTTACATTTATAATTTTTTTCTAAAACAAAAATTAATTTGTTTATTTATCATTGATGTGTTATCGTTTAGTTAAGAAGTTATTATGTTATCTTAATAGTTGATCAAAAGGAAAGCACAGTAAACATTTTTTTGTTGTTTCACAACCTGGCAAACCTGTCAAAGATGAAACTGCAACAGCTAATCTGTTCGCGGAACACGGAAATATCTCGAAAAAAGCCATTTAATAAATACCCAATGTTATTTCTTTTATCTTAGGGATGCATACTTTTTAAATGTAGTCATATTGAAATATCGATTTTGTAAATCGGAATTGATCTTTTGCAAAATGTAAAAATCGTTTATTGAAATAAATATTTAAATAAATAGAAAGCAGGATAATAATCCTGTTGGTTGGATAAGGATAAATTTCAAATTTCATAATTACTCTATAGTAAAAGTTTTTACGTGACGCTTTATAAGAAAACAAGAAAAGGTCGATTTTTTAAATGTGAAGGGACCAGCATTAATATGTACATCAAACACGACAAATAAATCATTTACTATAAAACCACTTTTTAGTGAAATCATTTCTCTAAGTGAGTGAACGTAGAGTATACGATACTGTCGACAGTAAGTCATTTCACCCAATTTTGAAAAAAAAACAGATACATAGACTGTAATGGTCGTAGTGCGAATCAAGAAGTAGAGTCGAACCACACAGGGTATCAATTTTAAACTTCAATTCGACTTTCGGATCAGGAATGATAGCGGACGGAATCCTCTTGTGCCGTAGCTCTTTGGCGTGGGGTGGGTTGTTGCCATATTCCGTCTCCACATCTACACAACTTTATTATTTAGGATTCCTAACAGAAACTAAAAAAAGAGACTTACTCCAAGAAATGCAAGAAGGGTGTAACTAACGAAAGAAACTATTGTAGATTCAAATAAATAAAAAAAATCGGATTGCAAGATATGACATTTGCGGGGTCTACCCTACCATAATCTTCTAAAAAAATTATTGTATCCGAAGATACCCTATATCCGTCCGACTATTAACTTAAGTTGCCATGTCTATCCAGAAAACAAATTAATTTAGCACATCATTATATTCATTTCTATATTCATGTTTTATTCCTATCGCAAAGGGTCAGAAAATTGTTTGACATACTGATCTTCATTAAAATTATCAATATAACGATTTCATAATTTACAAGAGTTTTCGTAACTTTTGGAAAGATATAATATTTCGATTTGGTTACGAATTTATGGATTTTGTTTCAAACACAAGGGTTGTATCTTATTATTATTTCTCATTCATTAAATCATTTCATTTTTTTATATGTTTTTCAGAGTTTTGTTAAATTAAAAAAAATTGTGTTTCGTATATTTTTCTGCAAATTTGGTTGATTAAATGTTTGCTAGGTTAATTCAATTCTTTTCCAATTCAATGAGGCTTCTAATTTAAAATCTATATAGTTTAAGTTTACCTTTAAATTTGCTTGAACACTTGATGTACTTTCTTTTGCTTAAACATTATTGGTTTTTTTCTTTTTCGTTTATTGTGTGTATCAATGTGCAACTCTTTGTGTATTTAAATGTGTTTATAATATATAGGATTTGTTTCTTTTTGTTTTGTTTTGTTTTTACAGGATATAATTAATTGTTGAAAAGTGCGCTTAAGAAAGTGTAGGAATAATAGAAAGCTACTACACAATTAATGCTGGTTAAAAACAGCTTTTAACATTGTTTCGTTTTAGTGTTGGGTTGTCGTTTTCATTTTTTAAATTGTTTGATGTTGTTCGTAATTATTTTTGTATGGGTGATCAGAAGGATCAGCAGAGCATTTCAGAGAATGTAAAATTTACATAGATCACAAGCCTACGGACATGCACAATTGTTGTTGTTTACTCACAAGTTATTTTGTCCAGCGTTGAAAGGCCTTCCAGCGTGGTGGTGATACAGATCGTTGTTAGGAAACTAAAGCTTGGTGATAAGTTAATTTTAAATTCTCTTTTTATAATTTTAAATATGTTAGCATTCTTGTTTGTTTTTACAAATGTTTTCTTGTTACATAGTTCTTTGATAATATTTTGATTTCACTTTTTTGTTTTTTTGTCCCTAGCGCACACTCAACAATTGTAATTTTAATTTTTGTTATTTAATTTACAAATTTAATTTGCACTCTTGTATTTTTTCTATTTTAAACAATTTTACACAAGAATTAAAAACACAAGCTAGTTCCTTGATCTGTGGCAGCGTAAATTGTTGACAGCAGCCGTAGATGAGTTGCATAATAGTTCTTAAGACAAGCAAGGTGGATTGTTTTTACCTTTCTCTTACTTTCTTTAGGCAGAGTTTGGGCTTTGGGTGCCAAATGCCGTTCCTTACTACTGCCAGCCAAAGGTCGATAGTTTGGGGTGCACTCCTTCGAAACCTCCAATAATCGCTTGCGATGTCGCTTCGGAATTTTTAATTTTTTTCACTGGAACAAACGTACTTCAGTACGTTTTAAAATTTTTTTCTTCTAACCAACAAAAGATCCGCTGCAACCGCGTGTGGAACAATTCCAGCCATCGCTAGCTTTTTTGAAAGGTATTCGGAGTTGGCGAAGTTAACTGTGATCGTACTCTAGCTGATGAGTGAAAGCTTTAATTACTTTTACCGCAGCCTCGAAGTAGACACGATTAGATAGGCAGGTAGAAAGATAACATTTGCACTGCTTGCAAGGTCTTAATACTTATCATAAAATTTGCACTGCTTTCTAAGATAAGCTTAGAAGTATGCTCTGATTAGAACAGGTGTTATCATAACTGTATTTAGTGTACTAATTTTATCACAGAGAAGGTCTTATCAGCGTTGCACTGCTTTACTTTTGGCTACAAGAAAGCCGAAGGTATTATTTTTGCTATTTTACCATAAACTAATAATGGAACGCATTGCAAAGCGCGGGCCATTACAAGACCGTCAGAAAAACAACGAAGAATATATATTGTATGTATAATTTGTAAGAGCCTTATACGCCTATTTCCATCAGTTATGGTAAACACATTTACAAAAAGCTAGTGTACTCTTATTTGATCATTTCAAAGGTTGAAGGGTGGAAACCACAATCCCTCTCTGGGCCTGTAGATGTTTATACTTGAGTTACTGAATTTACAACGAAGTGTTCTCAGAAAACAAGTCGATTACATTGAAAATTAATTACGTTTCAAAACAGACGTTGAATCATAATCGTAAAATTAATCAGTCGATATTCACATAATGGTTGAACAGGTAGATTGGAATAACTTGGAACTGAATAAAGTAAGTATTTACTAAAATATTTGTACATGATATTTTAATTTGAATTCCAATCTGACAGAAACTCGGATTTGGAAGCTTTAGCGATGTCTTTCAGGCAATCTGGACGAAGAAAAACGGCGTCCGAGAACAGATTGCGGTGAAAGTATTCCGGGATGCCAAATCCGAAAAGTATGATGCGAGAGAGATTAAGTGTTTGTCAGAGATAAGTCATGAGAATATTGTGACATTTTATGGGACTACCAATAATTCGGAATCCATTACCGTCATACTCTTGTGGATCCCTGCATGATTGCTTGTACGTGCGGACCCAAGACGGACATCTTTATTCGTACGAATACTTGGATTCTTTAAGATGGATGCATCACCTCGCTAAGGTTGCCTTTGTGGAATGCCAGTTTATTTGTCAAAATTTATGTTTGTACATGTTTTTCCAGGCCATGAAATATTTACATCAAAAGAAGATTATCCATCGTGATCTTAAACCTCACAATCTGCTGCTTTTTGACAAATATCAAACTCTGAAGTTAGCCGATTTTGGGACTGTGACTGAATCGCTGACCAAAAGTACGGAAGCAATCGGAACTGTTGCCTATATGGCCCCAGAGGTAATTGGTTTGTAGTTGGATATAATTTTGCCTTAGAAATGATTATTCTGATCAAGAATTTCTAAAAAATTACTATCGGGCTTTTCATTTTTTGTTGTATGTACCTATGGTATACATAAAAACATCTTTCACTTACTTAAAGTTGAAATACATACGATACATACATCATAACATGGAAGGCTTTTTAGTATACCAAGTTACTGATGAAAAACTTAACAAATATTAACTATCTACGTACAGATTAGTTGCGGCGCCAAATACAGATTTGATTCTAGCACGCATAAGTAACAGCTATGCAGGGCTGCTTCCGGGGCATGAATGAAAAGTCTAAAGTTATCGGTATATTATATTTTTTAAGAAGCTATGGCAACCGATTATTCATGATTAACAATCGCCATCTTGCTGTTTCTTTCTCTAGGTGAGCGTCCACTTCTAGATGAAATTAAGTTCAAGGATGATGGTCACAAGGAAAGATTTCAGAATGTCAAGCAACTGCTTGAAGCATGCTGGCATAATGATAAGTCCGTGACTTTTTGTATTTGCCGCGCACCTGCTCTAAATACAACACTGCTCCTGTCAGCAGTTATCGATTAACAGCTGACTGTAAAATTTTGAGAAAGCTGCGTTTTTTGGTTTGCGTTTTATAGGCATTGAAAGCAGACGATCTCGTGAATTTTAACGAAAATGGAAAAAAGTGAATTTCGTGTGCTAATTAAGCATTATTTTTTGCGTAAAAAATCCATCACCGAAACCAAGGAAAGACTTGATAAATATTATGGGGACTCTGCACCATCAATTTCAATGGTTAAGAAATGGTTTACTGAGTTCCGTTGTGGTCGTACCAGTACAAGTGATGCCGAACGTTCAGGTCGCCCAAAAGAGGTCGTCATGCCAGAAATCGTCGACAAAATCCATGGAATGATATTGGATGATCGGAGAATGAAAGTGCGTGAGGTAGCTGAGGCTGTAGGCATCTCAACTGAACGGGTACATCACATTTTACATGAATATTTGGACATGAAAAAGCTTTCCGCGCGATGGGTGCCGCGATTGCTCACACACGACCATAAGCGCAACCGTGTGACCATTTCAAAGGAGTGTTTGGCGATGTTCAACCGCAATCCAAACGAATTTTTGCGCCGTTTCGTTACCGTAGACGAAACATGGATCCACCACACCACACCAGAGACCAAAGAACAATCAAGACAGTGGGTTTCTCCGGGTGAACGTGCACCAAAGAAGGCCAAGGTGGGTCTGTCGGCCAACAAGGTCATGGCCACAGTTTTTTGGGATGCACAAGGTATCATTCACATCGATTACCTTGAAAAGGGTAAAACGATCACCGGCGAATATTATTCAGAGCTTTTGGACAGATTCGATATTGATTTGAAGCAGAAACGACCGCATTTGGCGAAAAAAAAGTGCTGTTCCATCAGGACAATGCACGGGTGCACACGTGTGTAGTCAGCATGGCAAAATTTCATAAATTGGGCTACGAACTGCTACCCCATCCAGCATATTCTCCAGATTTAGCCCCCTGTGACTATTTTTTGTTTCCAAACATGAAGAAATGGCTCGGCGGTAAGAGATTCGGGTCAAATGAAGAGGTCATCACAGAAACAAACGACTATTTTGAGGGCCTTGAGAAAACCTATTATTTGGAAGGAATAAAAAAATTGGAAAAACGCTGGACTAAATGTATAGAGCTAAAAGGAGATTATGTTGAGAAATAAAACGCTTCTTTGACGAAAAAAATATATTTTATTCAAAAAGTCACGGACTTATCAAACGACCCTCGTATTATCGTCCTACAATGGAAATGGTTGTGTCTTGTTTACTTGCTTTTCAGCGAAAAGCGTCTCGGTCAACTCAATCCGAGTTAGATATTCAACGCATATCAGAAAATATTAAATTGAGTAAGTATGGTTTTTGATTAACATTATTTATGTTGATTGAGTGTACACACATAGCTAAATCTCTGCATATACTTAAATCCAATTTTTTTTATTACTTGAAAATGATCAAAAAAGAGTATATTAAATTTTTCAATTATAAGGTTTTTCAATATTGGGAGAATGATATCCCTCTGCCTTTTAAACATAGCTTTTGTTAATTTTTTAATGAAACTGCTTTTTCTGTGTTTTTTGTATTTATTTTGTTTAATCTGATAATTTGGAAACGAAAATCATTTAACACAACAACATTCTCTGCCAGATTGTAAATGGCATCAAAGTTTATTCGATGGTAAGGAAACAGATAAAGAACTCCCAAAATTTCTCAAAGCAGGAAGTGATCTGGGTATGTGAACGAGTTAGTAATTTTAGTACGGTTTTTTCTGTTGTTCTTCATTTCCTTAATATTTTCTAGTGACAATTCCTTTTAGAAAATTTGTATTCCCACTTAGTCTATCATATTTTAATGGAGGTGTCCCTCTTCAACAAAAAAGTCTGGTGCAGTCTCAGCAACACACGTTCATTCGGGACAATGCGTCGGTCACGGGTCCCGTAGCCATAGCAAATGCAATGCAGATTCTCGACAAAACTGGAGGAAACAAATCGATCATCGATTTAGAAACAAAGTTTGGCAAACGATTTCATAATGCTAACGATTTTGTTAACCCTCCTCCGTTTCTAAACATACAAAAGAAGTATCGTAGTCGATACTCTTAAAAGATTCAGTAACATATGTAAAGAAGTAAATAATACATTTAAAATGTATGAATCGGTATTAAGTTTTTATTAAAACTCCAGATAAATAGTTCTAAAATATTGTATACAAATTAAACAACCACAAAAAAAAACGTGCAATTGTTTTTCAAATTTCAAAATGTAATTAAATAAAAATGATAAGCTTACACCAAAGAATTTCTTCACCTTTATTCTTGATTAAGCTAAGCAGGCAGAGTACCAAAATATTGTTGGTTGGTTGTTATCAGTTACCAGTGGTTTGCAGATCGCGGCGCCTGTGTCTTTGGAGTATGAGGCTGGGCCGCGTTCTTAGGCGCAGACATGGTGTGTTCTTATTTACCACTACAACGGGGAACAAAATAAATCGATTAAGAAAGCTAATAGCAAACTACGTATACAACACGAGCTAAAGAGGCGAGAGCGACACTTGTCGTGACAGCAACTACAACAACAAACGCAGCCATCGATGTTTGATACTAATGTGATAAGAGAGCGCGCTCGCTACAGAATCTAAAAATATACCGATCTACTAAGCTATGCAACAACAATGCAACAAGAAGAAGCAAATAGCAAACCAACGGAAAAGTTTTTTAATGCTCTCGCGAGTCATAAAATTTCTACACGTAAACAGTATAAAACACTGCCTATTGGTAAGTTTAAATTAGTTGGAACGTCGGTTGCTTAAAAAAAACATATTTAAATTTCAAGGAGCAAAACAGACACGGGTTTGTTCACTTAAAAAGGACAAAGATTGTCGGCTGGGTTAAAACACAAAATTCAAGTTTTCTGATCATAAAAGTTTTTTAATGCTCTCGCGAGTGATCAGATTTCTACACGAAAACAGTATAAAACACTGCCTATAGGGTATTGGTAAGTTTAAATTAGTTGGAACGTCGGTTGCTTAAAAAACATATTTAAATTTCAAGGAGCAAAACATTAACGGTTCTGTTCACTTAAAAAAGACAAAGATTGTCGGCTGGGTTAAAACACAAAATTCAAGTTTTCTGATCATATTGTCTCCATAAAAATACTGATAAAGGTATGGAGATCTGGCAACACTCTCAATTTGCCATTCACACGTATTTAAATATTTATTTTCAATAGATATTAATCTGTTTAATTTATCGATATTCTATTAATCATCGTTAAGTCCTTCTGTTTCGATCGCTAAATGTCAAGTATACAACAAGTGCCGCTCCGTAACTTCTTAAAATCTTATACAATCCAAATAAATCTTAAGCATCAAACAACATCCATTGCATTTAATTTTGTAGAGCATCTACCAAAACTATTGTTCACCACAAAGGTCTAATCACAAACCAAAGTTTAATTTCTTGTATCTGTGTTTCAACTATTTTTTAAAATGGTCGAACAAGTGGATTGGAAAGACTTGAAGCTAAATAAAGAGGTACGTACTTAAATATTTTTATATGTATGATACTAAGTTTAATTCTTATTTGACAGAAACTCGGATACGGAAGCTACAGCGATGTTTACAAAGCATTCTGGACGAAGAACGGCTCCCAAAAACAGATTGTGGTGAAAGTATTTCGGGATACAAACGACAAGAAGTACGATGATAGGGAGATTAAGTATCTGTCTGAGATTAGCCATGGAAATATTGTGGCTTTCTATGGCAAAACAAAAAACTTAGAATCCAATTGTACGGCCATACTCTTGGAGTATGCGGATTGCGGATCCCTTCATGATTACTTGTATAAGCCGAAGGACGGACAGGTCTATTCGTACTTGGATTCGTTAAGATGGATGCATCAGCTTGCGAAGGTTTGATTCGTAGTTGACTAGCTTTAATGCTTTTGAGTCATTATTTATATCTGCATATATTATTTTAGGGTATAAACTACTTGCATAAAAAGAATATCATCCATCGTGATCTAAAACCGTGCAATTTTCTGCTTTTTGACGAATATAAAACTTTAAAAATTTCTGATTTTGGGGCTGTCACTGAAATGATGTCCAAGACTACTGCAACGATTGGCACATCTGGCTACATTGATCCAAAGGTAGTAGCTTTGAAGACGAATAGATTTAGAATATATTCTACGAGTATTATGCCTAATTATGTGAAAACTGGCATCCATACAAATATCGTAGTTTGAAGTTTTTTTTGTATGGCCACTAACAAAAGCTATATGCTTAAAACAAATATTATGAATCTATTTACAGGTTACATTGGGCTTTAAACCTAAATTAGCTTCTGATGTCTACAGCTATGGGATTATTTTCTGGGAAGTTTTAGCACGCAAGAAACCATTTTCACATCTATCTACTCAAAACGGACTGGTAGTGGATCGCGCAGCAACGGATGGTAAGTGAAATATGTGTAAGTATGTCTTATGCAAAAAATTTAAAACATTATTATGATTCCTTGGAGTAATCATTGGGTACTTAGTATAATTATACCCCTTACTTTCTGAAATTTATGTATGTAACATAAAGAAGGAGGCATGACAAACACCATAAAGTATGTATCTCCGTTCCAGATCAAGTTCATCAGTCGCGTCAATTTACTACAGTACATCTTTGTATGTTTGAATCTGGTGATGTCATATATACCCTTACATCGTATACCTGCCATTGAATTTATCGGCAATAGAACCTATAGCCATTGAAACAATCGTTGTTAACCAGTATTCATTTTCAAAAAAACTTTAATTATCAGTGCCAATCAATGTTAAAAATAGTAATAGGAGTATACTTTCTCTTTTAATTAAAGTGAACAATTAGGTAAAAATAGAAATTTGTATAAAAAAATTATTTAACATATGTCAGTGATTGGGGCAATTTGAGCTGTTAATGAATACATACAATATTATTAAATGCTGCACTATTTTATAAAACTAGTGCATTTAATCTTCGACATCGTTTATAAAAAATTTTGCCTTTTACTGTACTTTTTTTTAGGCGACCGTCCGCTTCTTGAAAAACTCAAGTTCGATGATGATGTTCACAACGAACGATTTCAAACTGTCAAGCAACTGCTTGAAGCATGTTGGAATCAGGATTCAGATAAGCGCCCTACAATTGAAACCGTTCTATCCTGTTTCATCGTAGATGAGGCGAATATGCTTCAGTTAAGTCGGATCGAAGATATTAAACTCAGTAAGCACAACTTTTGAATAAAATTTTATTATTGATAGAATTTATAATTAAATAAATACATACGGTCGCAATTAATTAAGATATTGAACTATTAATTATTTAATTGTTTAATTGCTCAATAGGATTACTTCATAATGTAACGATCATAATTACAAAACATTTGCTCGCTTTCAGAAAATCCTTATGCACAATATGCTCCGCCAGAGAGCGAATGGTATCATGGTTTATTGGATGACAAGCAAGCGGATGAACGACTCCAAAATTTAAAAAAATCGGGCAGTTATCTGGGTACGTGACCTCGTTGGCACAGTGGAACGTATTGAACTTATTTTTACTTACTCAATATTTTCTAGTCCACCGACAAAGTCGATTCTCATGTTGTCTAAGGTATTTAAGCGTTGATCATGGTATCGTTTACATAAGGTATGTAAGCCTAGAGAATAATAATTTATTGAGTCTAATCAAATCTATATTTAATAATCAGCATTGATGTGGAAAATGGTGATTACACTCTACCTTCTACAAAGTTAAATGTCCTACAAAGTGACTGCAAATTCCGTTCTTTAAATGATCTAATTGGCTATTACACGGTTAACGACTTCCTAAAGGACGGCCAGCGACTAAAGATTCCGGTGCCTCCGCCAGAACCGGTGCTTGATAAGAATCGAGTTATCGCCATTTTGAAGTTTACCGAAAAGAACTACGCGGATGAGTTGAACTTTGAGGCGGGCGATATATTTACCGTGCACAACGAGATCCATAAAGATTGGCTTTGGGTAACGGCACATCGGACAGGTGAACAGGGAATGGTATTTCATAAATTTGTCAAACACCTGGATGGGTCCATTGATGTCAATACGATGTACCCATGGTTTCATCCGGACTGCTCAAAACTGGACGCCGAACGTTTACTACAATGTGGTAAGTGGGAAATGGACATGAACGAAAATTCTCGATGTTAAGGTCTATTTAGGTCATACTTCTAGAAGATGAAGTCTAACTTCTATTGTTAATAATCATATTTTGCAGCAGGTGACTTTTTGGTGAAACTCAGTGATGACAGCTCCGGCAATTACTTGCTGTGTGTTCGGAGAGAACAGCTCAACATATTAGAGTTCAGAATTGACAACAAGGATGTTTACTTTAAGATAAACGATCGTGCATTCGACTGCCTTCAAAATCTAATCGATTTCTACCACAAGAAAGGAATCGTTGAAGGGCATCCGCTTAGAAAGCCGGTGTGTAAATCACCAAGTAACGTCAACTGGCAACAGCTCTCTGAGGACGATATTAAGAGTGCCTACAAAGAATTTCATACTGCGATCGCTGATTTGCAGCTGAAGATATCAAAGGAGATCATACACCAAGGTTATTTAAATCTGTGCACCGAGTCAGATAGTTGGACGAATTTGGCCATGAAGCTTATGAAGGGTTGTAGATTATACATTTATGATACAATGCGTCATATCAAGCATTTAGCCCTGATTGATCTTTCAGAAGCAACATTAGTCGTGTCCTCTGAATCGGTCGGGCATCGACCATATTTCTTTCAGATTTTTGAACCTAAGGGGATAATCACTAACCTTCGCGCACAGAAGGAGGACTATGATGCATGGATAACGGCGCTGAAGAGCCAATGCATTTCCCAAGCACAGAACAAGGTGAAGGCATATTCCGGCGGTGTCTACAGAAACGATTCGATCGAATCTGACAGTTCCGAGGACGAGGACGAGGACTGCGAAGACTTAAATGAAGTCTTAATGAAATTTCGTAACGGCGATTTGATTTTCTGGGACGTAAAGAAAGAAGAATGGATGAATGTAAATACGGTGATAAACAGAACTATATACTATTTTGAAAAGGGTCACTATACAGTCGAGATAGAACTATCAAATGCATCGTTTTACGAGTGCCCTAATTCGCTATGGGGTAAACTCTATTGCTTTCAGATCTATGATTCTGAAAATAATGTCACTAACCTTCGCGCATCGAATTTGAAAACCTACCACAGAATAATAAAGGCGCTAAAGAGCAAATGCGGTTTCCAGCTATGGAATAACGTTATATTCCCTCGGGAAAACTGTCTGGAATATAAGATTCTGTGAAAGTTTAAGGTATTTTTCAAGAAATCTTAACTGAAAAATTCCTGTTGTTTATTTTTCATACTTATATTGTTTGTCTTTTATAAACTCCTCAAATTTAATAAAAATTGCAATACTTAAACTGTAACTAGCAAATTAGTCAAAGTGGTCAGTCGATCTTCTTAAACGTGAAATCAAAAATAAAGTTAAATTGCAAACTGACTAGCATACGCAGCATGAACGATTTCTACAGATGCATTGAGTCTGCCGGCGACAAAGTGATTTTTCTGGATTTCACCGCCACTTGGCTCGGCACTTGCGGCCCCTGTCAGGATATGGAAAAAACGGTAAAATCTCTGGCTCGCAGATATGACGACAAGGCGGTTGTTCTGAAAATCGATGTGGACATGTTCGAGTACCTCGTCGAGAAATACAAAGTCCGCAGCATGCCAAAATTTGTTTTTCTCAAGAATAATCGTAATGTGGGCAGCTTCACTGGCGCCGACGAGGATAAGCTAATCAGAATGATGGCTAAGTTTTCCAGATAGAACGGGAAATGAAGAAAATGAAGCCACATGCCGACGTTGAGCGTTGTTGGTTCCTAATATGCTTTTAACTTTGTATTCAACGTACTACCTGTATTGAATGTCATGTGTAACGACAATTGTTGTATTATTAATAATTATGTACTGTATGTTTTATGTTTAAGCTAAACCTTACCTGTCGGGTCTGATCTAATTTTGAAAAACCTTCTAACTGTTAAGATCAAATCCTGCATATATTTTGCTGCCATCAATTGTATTACCACACACATGAAGGCTTACCATAAACGATTGGAAGTATGTGCCAAATCGTCCACAATCATGCTTTGCTGTGTTATGTTAAGTATGATTTGTTTATGTATGATTTGTTTATTAATGATAGTGCAAAATTTTGATAACAGAACAGCGCTGCAGCGCGCTGGCCGAAGCATTTGCCTGTTGCCAAACTTCACAAGCAACGCATACATTCATATGCGAGCTTGTGCATGCATATATGCACACATTGAAACGATCGCAGAGCGCAAAGAAATGCACCCACGTTCATCGTTCCGCTGTCGTTGTGCGACTGAGTTGATGCCGCTGTGCGCTTTTCGCGGTTTCTAACGAAGAGAGCCGATCGCTCACTTGTGAAATACTTCGTGTTCAGGGGTCCCAGTCTCCGCAGTGCATCAAATGAGTAGATTCCGCTGTTTGAGTACTCTATATGTTCGATGCTTAGTGCTGCTACACAGCCCCGAAAATCACCAAAATCTCGATATCACTTTAGAATCAAAATAGCGAGTAGAATGTTCCTAACATGCAGTTAGTTAAAGAGTACTACTGTCAGTAGAAAGAAGATAAGTATATATTTAACTAGTTACTAGATAGGTGGGTGAGGATTTGTGATTTTAAGCTAGATACAGAATTATTGTTCTTGTTAGCTACGATGGAATATAGTTTATTATAATCCGAGCATAATACCCTGAATGGCTCTTGCAGTTGGAGCTACAATTGGGAAGTTTTAGAGGAAGTTAATTACGGGTGATTCTACCAGGGACAGAGAAGTGTAGTCGACTAAGCAAGTTGTTACTTTCTATGTCCGCTTGAATAAGGTTATTAATGGTTCTACGATTGGCTAGGGAAGGCAGATTTAGTAAGAAAAGTCTACTAGGATAGGAAGGAAGTCTTGAATTTACATCCCAGTTTAGGCCTCGCAAGGCAAAAATTAAAAAGTTTTTCTGTACGGATTCAATGCGGTCCTTGTGAACTATTTACTGAGTACTCCAGACACATGATTCGTACTCGAAAATTGGACGAACAAGCGAGGTGAACAGAGTGTTAGTTAGGTAAGGATTATCAAACTCTTTAGACCATCTCTTAATAAAGCCGAGCACACCCATATCTTTATTAACCATTGATGATATATGTTCGCAAAAATTGAGTTTGCGGTCCAAACGGACACCTAGATCATCAATCAGGAAAATTTATTCTAAGGTACAACCCCACAGAGAGTAAGACACGTACTTTGGACAGTGAGATTGGAGCTGTTCAGATTAAAGAGATTTGCACGACATCAAGAATAGAAACAATCTAGGTCAGATTGAAGGCGAGAATAAGAGGAGTCGTCTCTAAATTGAAAACAGAGATTGGCATCATCCTTATACATAAGAGTACGGGATTTAAGTATGACCGTTGGGAGGTAAGTATGACCGTTGGGAGTGTATGGTAAAAAGCAGGGGACGTAAATGACTCCCCTGAGGAACACCAGATGTGGCATGAACGGAGTAAGAAAGATTATTTTTAAAGAGGACTCGTTGGGTTCTGTCACCCAAATAGCTCAGTTTCCAACTAAGAAGTTTTGGTGAGAAACCGAGAAGATTCAGTTTATGTGCAAGAAGAGAATGATTGACTGAGTCAAATGCCTTACTGAAATCAGTATAAATGACATCAGTTTGAAAATTTTTCTGAAATCCTTTTACCATAAAGGATGTAAGCTCAAACAAATTTGTCGTGGTAAACGACGTTTCACGAATCCGTGTTGAAATTGGGATATATGTAACGGATCTGCTAAAATGTTGCAAGTGAGGAATTATAACATTCTCGAAGAATTTGCGTAAAGCCGATAATTTAGAGATATTTCTATAATTGCTTGCATCTGACTTGCTGCCCTTCTCAAGTAAAAGGATAATGAATGATTCCTTCCATATGGAAGGAATGGACGCAATGTCTAAGGACAGCGAAAATAGTTTGAGCAATGGCTTACATAAGGAGTTGGCACAATATCGAAGTACACAGACGGGGATACCATCGGAACCTTGTGAAAAGACTGGTATAACTAAGCGAAAATCCTTAAGAAGTGAACTATCGTTCAGTAACGGTGTGAAGATGCCATTCGAACTTGGTACGCTATATGGATAAGAATGAATGTTTGGCATAGAAGAAGAATAAGTTGTTTGAAAAAACTTAGCAAACATATCGGCCATGGCCTGATCTGTGTCTGCCTCAGCGTTATCACACGAATTTGGAAGCAAAGACCGCTGACCTACGCTTCATGTTAACAAAATTATAAAACTTTTTAGGATTCTGAAAAAACTGAAACCTACATCTGGTCAAATAGTTTTTATAACATTTCGCGTTAAGCACGGTAAAATTTGCCCGAGCAGTTAAGTAGCGGGAAAAGACAAGCGGTGAGTTTTTTGGCTTATACTAGTAAAGTAAGGTGACTTTTTCGCGGGCAATGTACTTTCGATTATCGATTTTTTTGTTGTATTATGTTGGTACACTTTTCCCGAACATCTGTACCAAGTTTCAAGTGTATGGCATTTTTTGTTTGGTTGTGAGAGGCGTAAAGCTTATAAGTGTTTTGCGTGCTCGGCGATTTTTGTTATCGAAAAATATGGATCTAAGGATTTTCATCAAATTTTGTGTACAAAATAAAATAAGGTGCTCCGAAACAATTGAACACAGCTTGTATTTCTTGAATAAGCTACTCTTTAATTTTTTTAAGCGAGGCAGCTCTTTTATAAACCAAGAAGGTTTGTCGGATATAATAACGGAACACAGATATCAAAAGCAGTGTTTAGGGTGTTATAAAATATATTAATTGCAACTGACATATCAGTTGATGAATAAAAATCAGACCAATCACAATGTGAAATTAAAGAATTTAAATTTTCAAAGTCTGCTTTCTTAAAGCAGCTCACACGATTACACGGTCTTTCACTTTTATACACAATATCCAAGTCCATATTCACTTCGAAAGGATCATCTGCTAGGGAAAGGGGTTGTATCCTCAGCTTGAAGGATCAGAGGTGAAACATAAATCAAGGAATCTGTTTAGAGAGTTTTTGACATGATTGACCTGCGACAAAGACAAAGAAGGAAGTTTCCTTCAGCACTAGATGCCCAATTACATTCTCGCATATTAAAGTCGCCCAGGACTATGAAGTGATCTCTGTCTGATAACAAGTTAAAAATAGTCTTAATTGCAGACAAGTTTTGCGAGTAGACTGATAATTCCGATTACGGCGGAATATAGGAGCAGGTTATATACAAGAAAATACTGGGAAAGTGTAGTTTTACACAAATTAGATCAATGTCAAATTGAAAGTCCGGTTGTAAAAGGACTCAATGTTGGAGACTACTGCCATCAGTACTCCATCACTCCGTCAGTCAGGTTAACTTTTTTGTGATTTTCATAACTGATTACATACAAGTGTATTCTCATTTGTATTGCAGATTGTTGGTACGACTACCCTCGCTCTTTCTTTGTTAGCATTTAACGCTCTCCAGTGCGTGCTCTACTCTCTATACCATACGATCCATTTTATTGCCATATCGCGTGAGCGATAACACACACCTCAACTGTGTATGATTCAAAATTATATTAAAAATAACTTTCAAGCGAGTTACAGCCTACGTTTTATAACTTAAAATTTCGCAAATTTCTTTATCTTTTAAGCTCTTGCCGATAGTAATTTTACGGTTGTGCTTTTGCAAATAACTTTGCATACTGACACAAAATCAGAACCGAAACATAAAATAAAAATGGTGGCAAGACAATAACTTTCCATTATGTTTGATTTCTTAATTCTGTGTTTCAACCGTTTTTCAATAATGATCGAACAAGTGGATTGGAATGACTTGGAACAGAAAGAGATATGTGTTTCAATATTTGTAAATTGTATTCTAAGATTAATTCTTATTTGACAGAAACTTGGATTCGGAAGCTTCAGCGATGTTTACAAAGCATTCTGGACGAATAACGGCTCCCGAAAACAGATTGTGGTAAAAGTACTTCGTGATACAAACCCCGTGAAGTACAATGTTAGGGAGATTAAGTATCTGTCTGAGATTAGCCATGAGAATATTGTGGCTTTCTATGGTATAACAAAAAACTTAGAATTCAATACGGTCATACTCTTGGAGTATGCGGATTGCGGATCCCTTCATGATTACTTGTATAAGCCGAAAGACGGACATGTCTATTCGTATGAGTACTTGGATTCGTTAAGTTGGATGCATCAGCTTGCATCAGGTTCGAGTCATATTGTGTCAGTGTTAATGCCTTTGAGTCATTATTTATATTTGCGTATATTATTTTAGGCTATAAACTACTTGCATAAAAAGAATATCATCCATCGTGATCTAAAACCGCACAATCTTCTGCTTTTTGATGAATATAAAACTCTAAAAATTGCTGATTTTGGAACTGTCACTGAAATGATAAGCAAAAGTACTGAAATGATTGGCACTGCCGTCTACTTGGATCCAGAGGTAGTAAGACGAATAAATTTAGAATACTCGTATATTCGATTATGCCTAATGATGTGAAAACTGGCATCCATACAAATATATTATTTTGAAAGTTTCTTTCTTTCTCTGGCCACTAACAAATACAATATGCTTCTAACGAATATTATAAATCTACATACAGGTTAGTAGGGGCAGTAAAGCTAAATTACATTCTGATGTCTACAGTTATGGGATTATTTTCTGGGAAATTCTAGCACGAAAGAAACCCTTTTCACATCTATCAACTGACAATGGTGAAGTAATGAAATTCGCAGCAGCGACTGGTAAGTAGGTGTTATGCAAAAAATTTAGAACATTAGCATAATTGCTTGGAGCAATCATTGGGTACTTACCATAATTATACCCCTTACGTTCTGCAAATGTATGAAACATGTAGAAGGAGGCATTGCTTAGTCTATAACTTAACTCATCAATATCAATTAAAGTTATACAAAATTCTGTCTTGTTTTTAATTTTAAATGCATTTTTTTTTTTTACATATATATTTATTTTAAGACAAGGGTTCTGTTTTTTTGCTACTTCAAGCTGCTACTTATGCCTAGTAGGTTCTGTAGTTGTTAATTTACATATTATTATTATGATATTCATTGTCATTTTGGTGTATTTTGTCCAGGAGATCGTCCGAAATTTGAAGAGCTCTTTTTCAATGAAGATGTTCAAAATGAACGATTTCGAATTGTCAAGCAACTACTCGAAGCATGCTGGAATGTGAAATTAGATAGGCGCCCCACAATGGAAACGGTTCTATCTTGTTTCGTCGTAGATGAAGCGAATAACCTTAAACTAAGTCCCTTATTCGGAAGTAAGTAATCAACTAAGTAAATTTAACTTTTCATCAACATTTCATATAAATAACAGAAGCCATATTAATTTTAATCAGAACTTGCCAGCGCACGAAAAGAAACATCTCGCCCATTGAACACACAATATCAATACATATATTCTTGATCATCAACAGTCGAGATAAACTTGTTCTCAATCCGTCCTTCTCTCTGTCCATCCGCCGATTGCAACACAAACCAATCTCTCAGTTTTACAATTATCTTTTCGAAGTTATTATTCAGTATTAAAAATATATTTTCTTCATATTATAAAAACATACTTCTATAGCTAATAGTATTATTAAGTAATGTATATTTTGGGAAATATCAGAAATGTTTATTAATTTAATAATTAAAATTTCAAAAGCTTATCATGTCACATTATAAAAATCATTGGAGGCTTAAGCTGAAAGGGTATAAAACCTTCGACAATGCCTGGAATCGAGTAGTATTAAGTTTTGAATATGATTCTTTTATTTCAGTGTTAGAAATTGAAGAGTTCAAAGAGGACTCAAAGGACAAAGAGGATAATAATGAGTTCAAAGGGGACGTAAAGGACATAATGGATAATAATGACTTCCAAACGGATTTATTGGAAATACCGGAATACCGCGTGAATAAAATGACAAATAAGATTAAAAAGAACACCAGGAACTTTTTTAAAGATTTAAAAGAACAACTGCTAGAGGATTCAGATGATTCAGATTAGAAGTAAGAATCGTACATTTGATTCCGTGAAGAATATCATTAATCTTTGCACATCGAATGTGTGCATAACTAACCAGGCATTGACAACTGCAGTGAAGAACCCAAGTAGCTCCCAACGGAAACGAGAATAACATATTTGGAGAAAACTTGGTCAACATATAAAAAATTAAATTCGCCCCTGGGCCGATTTTGGGCATGTCTAAATTTCTAACCTTTGAATTTTTAACTCTACTAATCTGATCTGATTGCGGTTTTCTGGGTTTTACTCAATCCCTGGCAGTAAATGCTGGATCAGTTCATTATTGTTTACCACAGTTTAAATTTGAATTGATTTAAATGTAAAAATAAAATTTGCCTTTATTTAATTTTTAAATTGTTAGTTATTAAAGTTTTAATTTTAATAGCTATAGCCGAATTTCAATAAATAAATAAATAAAATATACTTTAAATTAAGTTTTAAATTTTTTGCCCTTTATAAATATTATATTATGATGTATTATTAAAGAAAATTATCCTTTCTTCTTTAAAATAAAATTCAAAATTGTAAAATATTATAATCTACCAGTTGGATGTAAATAGATTTAAATGTAATTTAATTAATCCTTAAAACTATGAATAAATCAACTTCGTTAAAATTTTGATATTGACAGCACTTATGTAGATTTCTGTGAATTTTAAATGCTTCGGTGCAGTAATCATTCATATGGAAACTTAAAAGTAAAGAAACCAGAAAAGAAGTGCCAGTCTTCTGTATATATTTTTGCATATATTATAAAATATACCAATGAAGTCGCCAAAAAAGAGCAGGATGTACAACCGAGACACGTTGCAGGTGACTGGCATGTTACCATTTCAATATTCTCATGTCGTTTCCGCGCCCGAATAGTCGACTTTACATTGATTCTTTTGTTAAAGCGTTTACCATATATGTATGCAGTGACTATTCGATTCATAGAGTCCATTTTTATTCAATTTGCTGCAAATGTATCATTGTTTTTATTTGTTATCCTTACTTCGGTTATTTATCTAAACGTTTTTGATTTACGATTTTTAAAATAAAAGTAATCGATCTTTAGTTGGGCAATGTTTTGAGATATTTTAGTTGACAAATATTCATTGCTATTGAATTTTATATCCGCTCTATTTACACCTTCTAATTTTATTATTAACTGTAAGTAAACAGTGGGTGCATACACACAAACAAAGGTATGTGGGTTCTTTCACTCACCGCTAGCCAGAGAAACTACCCTCACCTCGTAATGAGCCAAATATTGAATTGTGTGCCCTCTAAGTACGCGAGTAAGTATCGTAAACTCAATTAAGTTTTCGTCTAGTTCGATATTAAGCTCACACATACACACACGCACACAAACACACGCACAGGTGTCGCTCGCCCACACAGTTACACACCTACACACACACACATTGTCTCTCTTTCTCGTATTCTCCCTCGCTCTCTCTCAGCTCTTGCCCTGTTCCGGAACACTCAAAACTGCAAGTTGCACTCAAAGCGCAAAGTGTTTCACGAGTTCCGTTCGTTCCATTCGCTTGGCGCCGCAACGTATGCAACACATTCACCGTAGCAGTCGCTTGGAGCAGGCAGCGACAGCAGTAGCAGTTGCATTCCACACAGTTCACAGTTCGCATTCAGTCGTCAGCGCAGCTGGGACAGCGTTCTGCATAGTTTGCCCTCTGCACATACACATACACCCATAAAATCGTTCAGAAACACATGGTTTCCATCGTTTCCGATCCACATTCATACGATATTTGCGAAGCGTCACTCAGTCGGTCGGACGGAACGTCGCACCTCGGTTAGCTTGCCCACTGTCTGTCTGTTTATCAGTCTCACTCTGCTTGCTGCTTCTGCTTCTTCTTTAGTTTCTTCTGTTATTGTTTTGCCTTGTTTATTGGTGCGTGTCTTTAGTTCAGTTCTCGTTTACTTTGCGCCTTCTTTTCGTAAGCGAGAACAAGCAACATAATTAAATTAAAATTTGCCCACAATACCAACAGACACACGCACACATAAACACACGTACCAGTGACAGACAGGCATAGACAGAGGGCCAACTAATCACATTACCAACCATCAGCCATTCGCCGTTATTCTCCGCCATCAGCCATTGACATCGACAGCGCCAGCGACGTCCTCAGCAACGGAGACAGTCGACGAACAGAGCGCGCTCCACACAGAAGACACATTTCGAACGCTTTGTGTTGCATACTTTTTGGCGCGCGCCACCAGTAGCACCACCAGCAACCTATCTGGGTGAATAGAAACCGCTTACGTTGCAGGTGGCCAAGCAAGCAAGCGAGCGAGCATTTTCTCAACTCTTCCAGCTGGTAAGTTAGCACCCCACTCTGACTAATAAATTAAACTAATAGTCATAATTTAAATTGATATTATAAATTTATAATTAAACTTATTTTTTAAGTAGCTCAGACTGAGCTCCGTTTTACTTATTTTTCAATTACATCGAATTCCTTTTGGCATTCAATTATGTCGGTTTTCCTATAAAAATAATTATATTCATAATTACGTGTCGTCCAAATTGGGCGATAATTAAAAACTCTGCACGAATTATTACCCTCAGGCGCCTTCGTCGCGTCGGCGCCAATTAAATAATATAATGCAATCAATTTGTCATTCGGCCCAGTCAAGCCAGCAATTTCTCAATAATAATTGTGGTTTCTTTTGTGTCTGCTATATCTACGTTTAATAGGCGTAGTGAGTCTGGCTATTTTGCTTGATACCCTGTCTCCAGAAATGTCTGAAATGGGCATGATTAAAAGTAGAGAAGTCTACTGAAAGGGTGTATTATGCTGTCTTAAATGTGAGCAGGAAAAATGAAACGTAGGCTGTAGTAGATATAATACATACATATATGTTCATGATCACCACCAATAGCCAAGTCGATTAAGCTGACTTTCTTTGTCAGTTGTAAAAAAGAAAGTGATCGTTATGCTTAAACATACTGAACATATGTATATAATTTGTATTAACTATCGAATTGCTAACAATGTTTCAAATTGAAGTAGAGGGTAACTTGCAGTCTTAAACTAGATGAGATTGTAATGAACTAAAGTTTTACATGTGTAAGCAAGCCCGTGTAACACCCCATTATTGATATCGTCAAGAATATGTGTATTTACTTTTGCCTGCTGGAGTATATAGACTTTTGTTGGTCGAGCCCAGTAGCCACTCACGTTTGAGCTTGTCGGTGTTATTTTATGTAAGTAGAATAATACAAATTTTAATTTATTGTCAAGTGCAGTAAGTGCTAAGGTGCTGAAGTGCGGGGTGTGCCATTGTACTAAAGCAACGTCAAATATGCAACGTTATTTTCGTTTTAATTTTCTTTTTCCGTTTTCATTTTGATACTTTTTTATATTCACTTTGGCACGCACAAAACGCGTTCATTGCTCTTCGTCCCATTCTGAGCCTAATTCCTGCCACTGTAAAGGTTCAAACCCCTGTTTCGCCCTGACCCGCCAATGCCTGTGTTCTACCGTGTTGGGAGGCTCATCAATAATAGTTTGTCGAGAAATTTGGCCAAGCCAAATTGGAAATTGCAGGCAGAATTGTACAGCAGTGTTGGAAAATGCGCTCGAAAAAGCTGTCCGCGGCCCGCCGCCGGCATCCACTTCAAAGTTCGATTTTCCTATTCAACATTGTCGAGCCGTCAAACAAAAGAGGTAACAAGAGTAGTTGAAGTATGTGGGATAAAGAATGGCAAAAAAAAGAAAGAGATAGAGAGAGAGATATAGAGTGTGGGTATATAAGTAGATATAGCTACATGTAGCTAAGTGTATTTAACGAATACAACTGAAAGTTCTAGTAAAAAGTTTAAATATTACTAGTATTATTCATAATATGAATCAGATATTACGAGTATTATAAATACCTACATATAAAAAATAATATCTATTTATTAGATCTAATGAAAATGTTAATTACTTATAAGGGTTTCTCTTGGTAATAATAATAATGATAATATTTGCAATATTATTTATATGAAACGAGTATTATTATTAGTTTCTCTTAGGATTGGTATAGGATGGCAAGATTTTATATTTCTTGAAAACACTGAATGAATATCACTTTATATATTGGAAAATACATTGACATTACTTATACTAAATATTATCTATATGAAACGAGTATAGCGAATATTATCAATATTGAAGAAATGTTACGAGAAATATCATATCATATCATATCGACCAAGATTCAAAGATATAGAGTACTATATTTTAGTGATGAATATTACAAGAATTATATAACATAATACGAGTACTACAATCATTAGCAAGTTTTTTATTGGTCTTGTTGTATACATAATATTCAAACTTTATTATCTTTCAATAAGTTTTCCATATTAGAAAGTAAGAACTTTAGAATTCAATATAGCATAATGCTACTAACATACGGGATACGTTTTAAGCCCGTATGTATCTTAAAAGATCTCTCCGCAATCTTTTAATTAAACTGATTAAATTATCTGCTCTGTCAGGAAGAGCCTGAATAAATCGCAAAATAAATACGCAGAGAAATGTTTTTGCGTTCGCTTCCTACAGTGCACGCTGTGTGTGAATTATAGATGACAAGACCTGGCCGCAAACAAAGTATCCGTGCGAGTACCCGAAAGTAAACCCCACCTTCCTCCTCACCCCCATCATTCACCACAACCATTCGCCACACTACCCACTTAACGGAAGTGCATTCACAAAATTTTCGCTTTACTTCCGGCTTCCGCATGGTGTCTCTTTCTGCGGCTGCACGCCTGCCTGGTTGCTGCTCTGTGTATCTGTGTGTGCAACGTTGCAGAAGGATGATAGCTCTAATATTATGGGACAGCTCAGGAAATACTCTAAAGATAAACAATTTTATATTGAGCATGAATTTGGCATTATTTGAGTAGTTTGCGGAAAACTCAAGCAGCTGTTGAAATTTCCTTAATATTCCTATACAGATAAAACATATAGCGCTCTATTCAAAACTCCAGAGATCTTCCTCATTATGGGCACTCCCAGGTGGGGCAAATAAAAATGCTCATTTGCCACAATAATTGCCACGCATCCCCGCATCCTACTCGTGCTGTGTGTGTGAAAAGTGTCGATGGATAATTTAACACAAGCACGCCAAAAAAAAGCTGGAAAATATTCTGTGGGCGTGGCAGCTAGACAAGCGGAAAGCGTGCGCCAGAGAGACTTGTGAATGCGAAAAAAATAAAATAAGATAAAGCGGGAAGAGGAAAGAGGGCGCAGAGAGAGAGGAGAGGAGAGAGGGGGCAGAGAGGAAACTGAGGCACAAAATTATACAACGCGTATGTGGCACAGCATTTGCTTGTATGCACCACGAGGCAAGCCAGGGCAGGGCGTGGGGAGTCAGGTGTGAGCGGACGACTTGTGGCAGGTGGCAGGCAGATGGTGGCAGGTGGCATGCCGCAGGCATAGCAACTGCTACACTGGGGCTACAGATAATTTCTTTTTTCCTTTCTGCACCGAGCGAGCATTTTCCCAATGTATTTTTCGCAAAGTTTCCGCTACGCTCGGCAGCAAATTTATTGAACCATGAAATGTTTGTGTACGTGTTTGGATAGAGCCAGTAAAAAGGCAGACACAAGCTGCAAGAGGCGCCAAAAGGGAGCTCACAGAAAGAGAGACGAAGCGAGAGGTAGAGGGAGGGGGAAGACGAAGTGGGGACTGTTACTGGCAATGAATGGAAATGCTGAAAAGTGCAAGAATAGAAGGGAAAGGCAAAGTCAAAACGATGCGATGAAAAGTGCTTGTTAGTTGTTGCATCCCCGTTCGTAATGCTCCCGTAATCATATAATATTATGACTTTATATAGCAGAAATTGCACAGAAAGGATATCCTAAGGTTAAGTCGTTAACTTGCAGATCTTATCTGCGCTGTGAACTTTCGTTGTGCTCGTCTTATTTGCGTCTCTAATGGAATCTAGGCGATAAGATCGGCCTGTAACGACGAGTCTCCAAAAGGGTCCTCCTTTTATTATTATTGTTGTTTGTTGCAGTAGCTGCTCTTATTGCTGCCATCACTTTGACTGTTACTGTTACAGCCACATGGCTCATAACTTTTCATTTTAGTTTTCTCTTTTCCGCTACATCATTTTGTGCTATCAGAAATTGCCGACAATTTGATTTGATTCGATTTTGATTTCGATATTCTCATATATGTATCAAATTACAGAAGATGGCAAAGAGCATTGAGGGTGAAAATTGGTAAAAGCCTGAATTGAAATCAGGTAACTAAAAGTTCTTCTTACGGTTGAGCTTAATATTTGGGCAATTTAACAGTAATCTCCTATGCTTACTTATTTATTCATATTTAACTAAATTTCATTCAAGTTTAATTTCACTAACTTATTTATTTGGTTGACTACAACATTTCAGAATTTAAACCTTTGCCACCACCAATTAATAGATAACTAGATGAGGTCCCTTTATTTGAAAGGAAAATAAATTTGTTCAACAAACCAATTTACAAATAGGTCGCTAGATGGAAAGCATCAGTACTCTATCCAATTTTATGTAATTTTTCATATCTTAGAATTAAAATAGGCCGCTTAAATTTAAAAAATTGGCTTTAACCTACTTTTGCTTCAAACCTTCTACATTATATATTAGATGAGGCATCATTAATATACCACTAAAATAGGTCACTTAATTGAAAAAACCAATATTTTTCCTTCAATAACAACTATACATAGGTCGCTAGATTTAAGGAAACAGTAAGGGATTTAATTTTAGCATTTTAAAAACCTCTTTAACTTTTTATACCCTTCGACCTTTGAAAATGGTCAAAAAAGGGTATACTAACTTTGTGCAAATGTATGTAACAGGCAGAAGGAGGCGTGGGAGACCCCATAAAGTATATATATTCTTGCTCAGGATCACAAGCCGAGTCGATTGAGACATGTCTGTCTGTCTGTCTGTCTGTCTGTCTGTCTGTCTGTGTGAACGCACAGATCTCAGCTATTATAAAAGCTAGAGTTACCAAATTTGGCAGGAAGACTCCTGTGTACTATAAGCAGATCAAGTTTATTTCAAATGTTAGGTGCCACGCCCACCGCCCCCACAAATCAATAATTTAATTTTTGAACTTAATTTTTTAGCGCTGTCTAAAAGATACAACATTCTGACTTTAACATATAGTAAGCTGAATGAAATATCTACGTAGTGTCCAAAATCACAATCCGATCGAACAATAAACACAGAAGTTATTTAAGAAAGTATGAGCATAAAACCAACTGCTTCTGTCAGCGCGAAGCGCGTGCGCCATCTGTCGGGATTAATTTCAAAGCATGTGCATATACATATGTGTATGAATTTAACAAATTAAACTACACGGGAACATAGGTCGCAGGGTATCCCACTGTCGCGTTTTGCGCGACTGTTGCTCTCGTTCTTCTCCCATTTGATAAACTCCAAATAGGCTTAAATTTGTATGTAGGTAATAAAATTGAATCATTTCCACTTCTCCCATTTGATAGCCGACAATTTGAATTGTTTGGGCCGTTCGTGTCATAGAAACAGGCAAAGGGGAATGAGGAATGAGAGGAAAGTCTACACTAATTTGCCACACAAAACCCTCCACAAAATACCATACAAAGGCGACCTCTGCCTGCTACCCTCCCCGACGAGGGGATGATGCAACGCAGCATTTCTATGGCTGCACTCGAACTTGCCACAACGAGGCACTACGGCACTACGTACATCTATACATATATATACATATCAATGATCGGCGGTGCTCGTTGCTGCGTGCGTTGCAGGCTTTTCTCTCTTTACGCGGAACGTGACGTTGGCTCGCGAGCAATTTGGTATCCTGGTCAAGGACTGAAAAACTGCCATAAACTAAATTCAATTAGAGTCGCTTTTTTTCGGGCTCAGCTTTTGGTCCTGTTCGCCGTTGTTGTCACAATGGATTTGCATACCGAATGGGCGATGGAATTGCTGCTGCTGATGGGGCGAGACGGGGGATTGGGCAAGAGGGCAGCGGGTGCTGCAAATGGCTTGAACATTTGTAATACGTGTAAAAAGAACGAGGGGAAGCAATTGATTTGATTAAATGCCGCTCGCTGCATTTGCAACAAGTGTGGTTGAATCGGCAGAGAGAGAGAGAGAGAGAGAGAGAGAGAGAGAGAGAGAGAGAGAGAGAGAGAGAGAGAGAGAGAGAGAGAGAGAGAGAGAGAGAGAGAGAGAGAGAGAGAGAAATAGAGAAAGGGGGTAGAGGACTATGGGATTGTGTGGCAAGGACCGCTACCAGCTGCTCTACCGATTTCGTTTCTAATTCTGTGCCTGATTCAGATTGATTGTGCGTGCAGTTGCAAATTGCGATAAGTGCTGCCAGTGCTCGCAGTGGTCAACGACAAAGAGATATATCTATGTATGTGTGTCTGTGTAGCTGAAGAGATATTTATGTGCACGAATGTGTGGCTACAGAGATATATCTGTTGATGTATGTGTGTGTTGAGTGCATGTAGTCGGGTTAGTCAGTCCAGTCGGGCCTGTGGTCGATGCATTCTCTGTGTGTGGCGAGGGCTGCTCACTCACGCTCCACATATCGAATACATGTCGAAAACCATTACCAATTCATTAGCCAACACAGAATATTATAGTCAGTTTAGTTCGCTGTTACAAATTGTCTTCTTGTTACTATCTCACTCCCACATTAACAAAAAGCTCGGTCAAAGAGTTTATTGAAAGACTTTTGCGCTTGAGATCGGGTTTGAAATGAAGGAATATTTTTTATAGGTATGCGATTGCTTAGAGAGGAACGTATGTCTTTAAAATACTTTTTGAACATTGCCGAATTAACTTAGCTAGCGCATTTGATCATATACGTGTATATAACTTATAATCAGTAAGAAAAGCAACAGTTGCGCAGCACGCGACAGTGGGATACCCTTCGACCTATGTTCCCGTTTAGTTTAATTTGTTAAATTCATACACATATGCATATGTACATGCTTTACAATTATTCCCGACAGATGGCGCTCGCCCGCCTCTCTTGTTAGCTGACAGAAGCATTTGGTTTTATGGTCATACTTTGTTAAATAACTTCTGTGATTATTTTCCGATCGGATTGCAATTTGGAGAATACGTAGATAATTCATCCAGCTTAGTATATGTTAAAGTCAGAAAGTTGTAGCTTTTATAAAGCGCTTACAAATTGGGTTCAAAAATTAAATTTTTTATTTACGGAGGCGGTGGGCGTGGCACCTAACATTTGAAATAAACTTGATCAATTTATAGTACATAGGAGTCTTCCTGCCAAATTTGATAACTCTAGCTTTTATAATAACTGAGATCCGTGCGTTCACACAGACAGACAGACAGACACACAGACAGACGGACAGACAGACAGACATGGCTCAATCGACTCGGCTTGTGATCCTGAGCAAGAATATATATACTTTATGGGGTCTCCCACGCCTCCTTCTGCCTGTTACATACATTTGCACAAAGTTAGTATACCCTTTTTTGACCATTTTCAATGGTCGAAGGGTATAAAAAATGAATTTGCTTGAATACTATTTTAAGGCCATGGATTCAAAAGTATTTATGGTCTATTGTGTTTGTTGAAATGAGAAAGGCAAAAGGAGGCCTATAAAGTGATTCAATTGAGCTATATTTGTCGGTAAGGCTGTCTGTCTGTATAAGCGTTTGTTTCTCAGAATTTATAAAAGTTATAGCCACCAAATTTTGTTACAAGAATCGTATGCCTGGCAAGCAGTTACATTGGTTTACAAAATTATAAAATGTACCACGCGCCTTTAAGTAAAAACGACTTCAGGGTTGTATTACAGCTGCAATATAAACTTAACTACATTTGTGTGAACGAAGATATTAAAGATTTCAAAGAATTCCCTTGGCATCTACTAGGTAGAATACATTCAAATCCAGTATCCGACACTTATTTATTTGCAAACACAAAGCAATTTAGCCGAGCAAGGTTCAAGAATTTTTAAGCAAGCCCTTAAAATAGGAGACTTGGCAATTGAACGAGAATATAAAGTAAAGTACAGAGACTGTTACGCCTCTTTTTATACTTTGTTGTTTGTATTATTTAAAGGAGAGTCTACCAATATAAAAACGATGAGATACCATGAACATGCTTCATCTCTTGTGCCACTGATCTCTCTAAACGAACAAGTCTCTTAAAAGTATACCATAATATCTCAGCTAATATTAATTCCTCGAAGTTGGATGAGGAGTTAATTAGAAAACTCTTTTCATCTCCTTAAAAATGCAACCCAAATCTTCTCTACACATACACCACATCTAAGCCGACAATTAGAAATATGGCAACAACTGTAATCAGGTGTCTGCACTTGCTGCTTGTTTGATAATGTGTGTATAATACCCTGAGTGTGTGTATGTGTGTGTGAGTCTCTGTCTGCCTGTGCTGAGGCACCTCAGATTTATGGCCATTGCTTGCAAGTAAATTGTATCGGATTTAAAACTAAGCACTACCGAGCAGCATCAGCACTAACTAAATGCCTGTCTGCGGCGAGCGTATGTGTATGTGTGTCTGTGTTGTCTGTGTATATATTGGTGTGTGTGTGTGTGTCTGCATGTGTGTTCGTTGGCAAAAACAACACGCGTAATCCGTTGAGCAAGCAGCAAGCACGCAGCTGTTAAACTTTGCTGCATACTTTGCGGTGTTGCGAAATCTGCAGCACGCACACACGCATCACACACTTGCACATACACAGACATGTGCACCTACAGCTGGAAACGACTGTGTAACTTATTTTCGCCATGCACAACGCATAGCTGGCGCCTTTTACATGCACAAAACTAATACCCTGTCTGCCCTGAGTGCTGAGTGTATGCGTGTGCTTGTGTGTGTGCGGGGGCTTAACTTTGCATGCTACAAATAATTAAAGCATAAGAGAGAAGGCAACGCAGACAGAGAATGAGATAGGGACGAGGTGAGGGGAGGCGAGGCAGGACGGAGGCGAATGGGGAGCAGGAATGATACGTAGCGAAGCGAAGCTAGTGGAGCAACCTCAGTGGCAGCCACATCTATAGAAGCATCCACCAACGCATTGTCTGTGCCCCCGTCCCGTCTGCCCCATCTGTCCCTTGTGTCTCTTTTTCTGTTGCGTCATCCCCCCAAATTGAATACTTTAATGCAAGTTTAATGGCCGCATTTGAGTTGAGCTCTTACAGATTACAACTATTTCATCTCAGAGTTTTAAGATCTTCTTCATGGAGGGGGAGGAGTAAGTTATTGCCTGCTCAGTTTAAGTACCTGTCTCTTGCAGCCCGAACAACTTCATATAATGCTTCCCACGGGCAGCCTGTCTACGATTCTTGTAGAGCCAAAACTTTTCTCTTTTTATCTTGCAATGTGACTGTCTCGCAATAAACATTAACGAGTAATGACTACAAGGCTATTCGAATGTCTCTATTGCGAGTTCTTAACATTGTCTCTGTCTCTATTTGGTGCTTAGTCTTATGTTTAGTATAAATTTAAATATATTTAGTTGCATTTAATATTACATTTTCTTTTACTGACTTCATTTCAGTTTTAATCATGTTTTGAACAATGATCGACATACTTTTTATCGACATACCGCCACGTAATTGATGAAGTGTTCAATAACTTACAAAAAGTGTTGATTAAGTTCAAATAAAATTCAAATTCAAACTGAGGCTATATCGTACGTCTTGTCCGATTATTTAATTATTATATGTTGACTTGCCGCCACTTTAAATAAATCATTAATCGAGCTTTTGATATCTTCCAATGATTGATAATTAAGTTCGAAAAATAATGACATCGGCTATACACAAAGTAAAATCAGTTAATAAAAATAAAACACGTCCAATATTACATTACTGCAATTTGAATAAATTATTGACCAAATTACATTACTTACAATGAGTTTTGATTAAGTGGAAAGAATAGCAAAGTGAAACCAAAATGTAAATAAATCAGTTAGCTTTAAATAAAGTTAAAGGTTATTTAAAACATATTTATGGACAGTAGACATCAATCTATGTAACTGCAGCTTAGCTGCATTTATTGTTTAAACTGTTTCTTCATCCTTCTCTTTAGGGCATTAATCGTTTCTCTGCTCTCAAGCGTATCCAATGTATCCACTTAATTCATTGCCCATTCTCGTTGTCTTTTCTGTCTCTCTCTCTCTCTGTCTGTCTTTCTCTCTTTCAATATTCCATCACTTGCAGTTTTTGTAACTGATGCCGCCATTATAGAGTAACCTCAGGCTAAACAAATCAACCTGCACAGTGAGACAGACTCCACTCCCTGCACACCCTCTACACCCCCAAGACACACAAATAAAGGGAAGCTGTTGAAGTGTCACATGAAACGATTCTAATTGCATTTTTTGTTGTCTCGTTCTTTTGTTGCACTGCAAAAAAAAAACACAAACAATTCAATGGGATAGGGAGAAGGTAAGAGAGTTAGAGAGAGAAAAAAGAAAGGCAAACAGAGAACAAACAAATAAATAGACGTGGAGAAGGCGCAATGAAACTGTTAGAAAACTCCTGTGCCTGCTGCCATCTGTCACTTTTAGGAATCGGAATCGGGGTCAGGTCGTACTCGTAAATTTAATGGTCACGCCAGATCGTTTTAATCGCTTTATTTATTGCGACTTAGCAAGGGAAACTTGCCAAAGATCTGGAAAGTAGAAGCAATATTAATACAATGAAAAATATTGATATATTAAAGAGAGCAGAAGCTTACTTGCCAAAGAACATTGGGTTATATGGACTAATATATTATATGTTGAAGATTCTACTGTCTGTAAAGAAAGAATTATATTAGTATAATAAAAAAGAGTATATTGAAGAGAAGCTTTAGTTCTTAAGCTACTTGACATATATATAGTAAGATATATTGATGATTGTCTATATAGAATTTAAATAGTTAAATATAAAAGAAGCTTACTTGCCAAAGATCCTTTCGTTATGTAGAGTAATATATATTGAAGACTCTGCTGTCTTTGGAGCCACACCTTATAGGGGACTGGCTCCGTTGGGTCTATCAAAATCGCTCACTGTCTAACGGGACTCGACTCGACTGAACTCGACTGCCGGCAATTTGTTTTTTCTTTGTCGGACAGCCGGCAAGAACAACAACAACAACTGCAATAACAACAGCATTATTAACAACAGCAGCAGCGACAGCAACAGCAACAGCAACAGGAAGAGGCAACAACAACAACAGCCACAACAACAACAACAATGAGAGAGACGAGAAAATCACTTGACTTTTCGTAGTTGTCCTTGTCGCTTGCAGAAGGAACAACTTGTGCTTTATGTGTGTGCGTGGGCAGAAAGAGGGGCGGGCGGGGCAGTAGAGGCGTGGCGTAAAAAAATCTTGAGCGCCTGTTGACACACACGCGAAACACACGAGCCAAAGCGAATGACTCGGAAGAGGAGGCAACCAGAAAGAGAGACAGAGACGGAGAGTGTGGGAATAGAGGAAGGAGAGACGGCGGTACAGTGGGGACCAGGGACAGTGAGTACCGGGGACAGGCCGCTTGTAACCGCCAAAAACATTTTGCTAACGATTTATGTCCGTTGCATGTTCTCTATTTGGGGATGCGAGATAAATGTCTGGGGCACTTTTTCAGATACTTTCCAGCAGCTGCCTGTCGTGCAACAGCAGCGTGCGGAGCACACGAAGCTGTGCAGGGTAAATTAAAGTGGAAATTGCTTTAAGATTTTTGAAATGATATATGCACCCTATACGCACCCCAGTACAGGGTATATTAGTTTAGGCTACAACTTTGCAACGCACAAAGGGAGAGATCCTGGACATAATATACATATAGCCTTTATGTATATGTAATAGATGTGTATATATCTTATACGCCTCTCAGTCCATTTATATGTCTGTCTATATGCCCTTATGACTATCTGTCCGCTTAATTGTCTGCTTGTCTGTCTGTCTCTCGTTCTGTCTGTCGATCTGTCTCTCTGTCTATCTGCCTGTTGGTCTCTCTGTCTGATTGTCTGTCTGCTTGTCTGTCAGCCTCTCTCTCTGTCATTCTTAAATTAGTCTTTAGATTGTATGTTAATAAATCCAGCTAACCACGTTTCTTATTTCTTATTATATGTCATTGATGATATAGTAGCCAAACTTAAAACATAGTAAACTTATTGCTTCCATGATAAAATGCATGAATTTCACAAAAGTCTGAAAGCCTTATTCTCTTTAATTCAACACTGTTTGCACTCCAATAATTTGCCTTTGTGGGTAGGCTAAAGAATACGAAAATGTTAGTCCAAGGAGTGAGATAGAGAAAAAAGAGAGAAAGAGACACATAGAGATAGACAGAGAGCAGGCTGTGAAACTAGCCAATCCGATGGACAAAGTTTTAAGCCAACTTTAAGCTTTTACGGCCCGGACAGGACACATGTTGTGCAGGGTAGCACATTAAATCAGGACTCAAGCAACGATTTTACACTTTGACCAGTTTTTAAAGCTGCCCGCAGGACACAGCTGGGTTAAAGCCCAATATCCTTTCGCTAAGGCCTGACTGCCTTTCGGCGCCACCAACACAAGTCAGAGGGAGAGAAGAGGGGAGAGAAATTGAGGGATAGAGAGTGAAGCAACCGCTGTCAGTTGTCCAACAGGGCGAGAAAAAAAAGATGACAAGCATACACTGGGAAAACAAAGTAGGTGAAAGGCTAATTAACTTTTTAATGGTTGTTAGATACTGTACTCTATTTGATATCAGATTTATAGCATAAAGAATTTTATGCTCCCTTACTCCGTTGGTGAGCTGCCAATAACTTCCATGTTATCTAATCTCCAGCAGAGTAAAACCCGTATGTATTTGTATTTGTTTATAGAAGAGATATCATAAATGTTTTTAAATCCTGATTCAACAAATTGGTTAATAAGTAGTTGGTTTCAACGTTCTCTTCCATGATTTTCCACATGGCTTTGGCAATTACTATAGTAATATCAAGCCATAAACTTTATTATTTTATTTTATTATATTTTTAATAATTTCTTTTTTTATTGACCTTAAATTAATTTTTATTTAATGTGTTGTCTATTTCAACACAAGTTGCATGCGATATTCGGTAAAATAACATGCGATATACACTGTTTGCTGCTGCCTCAGGTTTGTGTCTCTGCTGCTGTTACTGTTAGCTGCGCTTCCCGGCGTTGCTTAACATTACGATACAGTGTGCTGTGCTAAATGCATTCACTAAGTAAGTCGCAAAGTACCATAACTATACTTAATGAATAGTTAAGGTACTTTGGACAGTTTCTGCACTGGATTTGGCGGCTTTTATGGTCTCTTTACACTGCTTGACCTATTTGCCTTACAGCCCATTCGCCGGCACGCTAAACCTAATCAAAAATTGTAACAGAAGAAGGGAGTAAGCATCCGACTAATGTCTCTGAGGCAGGATAAAGAGCGTGACTGGCTGAGAGCAGCATTCGTTGCATGCTTGGGTCAGCTGTTTTTGCCGAATTTTGGACTTGCAACATTTTTGGGCGCGCCCTTTTATTTTTGCTGCACGTTTTGTGATTTTTTTTGTGTCTGCGGCTAAGCAGAAGTAAACAAATGGTTTAGCGCAAGTTAACAGCGAGTTAACAGTGGCAGACAATGTTAAGGCTGCTGTTGCTGTAGCACTCTTTCAGGCAACGCTGCTTGCACTCTCACGCTCTCAGTCTCTGCTTCTGCTCTCCCGTCTCCCTTCTCTCTGCTCTCTATCGATTTGCTGTGCGTGCCGTGCGCAGGCTTCAGCTGAACTACTGAAATGCCCGACACTTGCCATCAGTGTACAGGGTGTTCTTGCAGCAGCGGGCAACCCCTAAAGGAAGCAGCAGGTAGAGTGAGTGCGGGAGCAGGGGAAAGAGAGTGAGAGAGAGAGAGCGCGTCACGCTCTGCAGCTTTTATAGCATCTTCGTAGTATTTGGCATAACATTTCACTCAACTCTCTTGCCTCATGTTGCCTTTGCAGGGGTGGCATGTGGATAAATTTTAGCCAACATGGATCCCAGTGCTCTACAAAACATGGATCGGGACGCATTAAAGAAGCAAATCGAGAATATGAAATATCAGGCCTCCATGGAGCGCTGGCCGTTGTCTAAAAGCATTGCTGAGTGAGTAGACGACTTAAATATTATAATATTAATGACATGCAAATCAACTAAATATAACTGAAGATAACACAAATAAATACGAGTTTAAGGCGATTTTCATTTGTGCAACAAAAGTCAAGTCAACCTAAGTGTCTCTGTGTACGTGTGCTGTGTGCTGTGCCTGTGTGTGAAAAGCCACACAAAACTTGAGCTTGTCTAGACGCGCGGTCCAAGCAGTTTAATGCTGCTGCTGCCGCTGTTTTCTCTGATGCTTCTGCTGCTGCTGCTGCCGCACAGTGGCTGCCTTAAATATTCATAAACGTGCCTTGTGCCCGCAGACAACACCTGACAACACCTGAGTGTTCGTTCGGGCGTTTTGTTTGTTCCTCCAAAATATTTACATAAATATAAAGTTGACGTTGCTATTGTTGTTGTCGCTGACAGTCGCCTTTCTCTGGCCTGTCGCTTCTTATACACAACTGTACGTGTGAGTGTCAGTGTGGCTGTGCATGTGTGAGACATGTGTGTGTGTGCAGACAAGGACTAGACAAAGTTCCATTGAAGTAAACGCCAAAAATAGCTAGACCAGTGTGCCAAAAAGTTGCTAGAAATTTGAGAAACGAAAGGCGAAAGATGAAATCGCGCGAAAGATATAAATCCTGTTGTTAATGACAAATTCCGTTGTCACTGGAGATGTTCATGTAACCATAATTGAATATAAATGTTGTAGAAACATTTATTTAAAGGCAATTTTGATGATATGAAAATAGATAGATAGCTAGACAGACAGGTAGATAGAAAGGTAGACAGATATATAGATAGATAAATGCATAGAAACATATACAATAGAAAGTTAAATATTATTGAAAGAATGACAGACAGATAATTAGAAAGATAGATCCATGTAAAAGATGTATGTATTGAATATATCTAAATATATAATCAAAAACTAACTGCTATTTTAATATTTGTTTATTAACCAGTATAAACTTAGTCACCTTCTTTCCTTCTTCTTTATCTCTTCTTATATTTTCGCCAGTGTAAAGAAATTAAATTTGTTTTTCGCTCAAAACCAAAACAGGCCACAAAAACAATCTATAGCTCCTGTAGACTGTTATATGCCCTTTACTACTAACTAAATGTAACCTGCCAAAATTCTAGTATAGTATTTATTAAATAGCACCCATTCGACAAGCTTGCACAGGGTACAAAAAGGTCAATGAAAAACAACTAAAAGTTGAAGAGGAAACAAACAAAAATAACTTTCAACTCGTGCTGGAAATTGTGTTTGCTTGATATTTGGTAATCGAAGTAAGCCAAACTCAAATACGACCAATAAACTTGTAACAATATTGACAACCAGAAATTAAGACAGCAACAACAAAAGGGAAGAGCGATAAAGTGAATAAAAGAGCATGACAAACGCAATTTCTTTCTCGACTTCGGGCGATTCGTAGTCGATTCACATCTCAATTTGGCACAGCATAAAACATTTGTCACTCAATCAACAGTAAAACGGAGCAAATTAGACAACACACACACACATACACACATACATGCATTGACATGCACAAACATGCAGAGAAACGTTACGAACTTTACAAAATCAAAGTCAATTAAATTTTGAGAGGCGAATTTGAAGCGCTTGATTGATGGACAAATTGCATTGGAGCCGGTCAAACTGGGTGGCATCTGTGGAAGCTACAATGTGTGTAGAGTGTGGGGTGTGGTAGGTGTGTGGTCGATGTGTGTGGTTGCCATCTCGTTAAGTGCAGCAAACACCGCACATTACGTCGTTTCGTTTGCCGTAACCGAACACGCAGCACACAATCGCCTGACCGGCCCGGCTCGTCCGCGACCCATCGCGCCGATTCTCAGTCATGATTGATTGACACGCAGTGTGTTTGTATGTGTGCAACCACACACACGAAGATCCTGTGTGAAGGGCACGCACTGGACACATTGGATTGTCCAGGTTGTCAGCAGCGCATCACACACCTGAAACGCAGTTGTCATGCACTGTAGTGTGGGTGTGTGCAGGTGTGTGTGTGCTCACCGAATATGTCAGATTATACATGTATTTATTATGATGTATACATTATTTATGCATTCAATCACTTTTATAACATGTACCCATTGTTGTAAAACTAGATATTCTCGATCAGTCACTTATCTAGGTAACTACAGTAAAAACTTATGATTATTCTCTTTTAATCCCCGTCAATATCAGTATCTCTCTCACACGCTCCCCTGGAGCTGGCTACTCTGTTACTATAAAGCAATTAACTTCTTAAACAGTCAATAATAGGTCAGCTAGTAATCTTGAACTACTAAAGTTATTCTCCGCTCCAATTTGCTGTCTCTTTCGATATAGATTACATATTAGATGCTATACACAATTGTGGTATAATAATTCCTAGTCAGCCAATCAACTGCTATAAATATACACCTAGACCTTAGGTATTATTGAACACGGAGCCTATGTAGAATATCGCCTACCTCCAGTACTCGCACATATTCAGCTTCATATCGTATCCTTTCCTACTTGTTCCATTTCATTTTTATATTTTTATGACATTCTATATGTTTTATGGCAAGCGGAACAAGCATAAGGAATAAGACTGCACTTTATGGTTGCTGTTGTCGCTTTTGTTGCGCTTTATTGTGGTTATAAATTCGGAAATGCGAAATGCCACAGCCACTGAACGCACAGCAAACATACATTGTCCCACGGGACGAGTTGCCCAAGTGCTGATTGCCACCCCCTCCATGTCCACCCACTCCAGCCTCCCTCTTCGCTGAACAGTTTTTGTGAAAGAAGAAAAACAATATTTAATGCACCATAAACGTGCTATAAATCAGAGATTTACTTACGGCTCTCTACGACGTCAGGCAGAGACGCATTTAATATAAACCTCAAATAAATCTCCGGTTATTATTGAGCTTGACTTCGCTTTTTAATCAATATTTACCAGCTTTGGGGAGAGTATTACGATTGTTTGATCAACCTGAAATGGGTAACTGGCAACGCCTCAACATGCAAATTAATTGGCAAAAAACAATTCACAAAGGAAGAACGGAAGGATGTGAAAATTGTTGAGGTCGCTACCGCCGCTGCCGTCGCCGTCGCCGTCGCTGTCTGTCTGTTGTTTTCTGTCTACCTTCCTGTGTTGTCTGCCTTTGTTTGGGGTCGTGTAGGGTGTGGTCAGCGAATTGGATTGGATTAGCGGTATATTCAATTTAATTTAAATGCAAAACATTTTACGAGGCGCCGATTTGCCCGCTAAAGGTCGAGAACAAAGCAGTCGAAAAGTTTATTTGATCAGTTAGAAAAAGAAGAAGAGGTTTGGCAGGGCAAAGAAGATTATTTAAGGTTAACAAGATTGGCAAACTTGCGGTTGATTATACTACATATTTTCAAGAGAGATCAATATTTTTTCGATGTATGTAATTTATTAATTGAAAGAGAGTATTTAACACTGATTATTAAATATATATTAGGTTGGCAAATATCCCTTCCGCTGAAGGGAGATATTTGACAACCTAATATATTGTGTAAATGTTAGAAAAATCTTTAGTAAACATTCTTGGTATATACATGTTAGCATCAATAAAAATAATATTATATATATACTATATTATTAATAATATTATATATATATATAAGGAAGGGAGATATTTGCCAACCTAATATATATATATATTGTAGATTCACACCCTTTGCAATTAGTAAGTTAAGCTCTTACTACAACTTTGGGAATTAAACTCTTTTTTAAATTGAATGTTTTCAATCTTCTTAAAATTCTACTTGACTGCTCAATACCCTGCAATTAATCTGAGGAGTTGTTTTACATCACTGCTAGAAGGAATATTAAAAATAGCGCGTTAATTTATGCTGATATAAAGTGTTGGGGAGAGAAAGTTACGGTGATGAGAGGTGCTGAGAATTTAAATACAAATGAGAATTTAATTAAAGCATAAATTATTATTAAATACTGCGTGGAAGGTGCATTACGTTCGTTTCCTCTATTTTTAACGTATTATTGCACACTTCATTCAACTTCTATTATCAATTTATTCTTAATTGTAGGTTAATTTGATCTTTTCTAACAATTTCAATAAATTCAACTATGCCTAGCCATAAATTAGTCCACATTTTGCATACTGAGGGCAAGATTAATGATTCTGGCACCCGCAAAGGAAAGCCTATGGGCATTGTATGGGATTGTGTGTGTCGTTTCTGCTCGTGTATCTGTGTGTGTGTGTGTGTACAGTACGTAACAAGCCACGTAACGTGAGGTTGGACATCACTTGAATTGGCTGCTCTCCTTGTTGCTATTACAATTCGTTTATGTATAATGTGTGTGTGTGTGTGTGTCTGATGGATGTGTGTATTGTGGTGTGCGTGTGTGTGGGTCATGCTTTATGGCATACTTTGCTGCGCTGCCATTAATCAACATTAAAAGTGTCAACAACAATAGCAACAAAAGCAACAAGGGCGCAAGCCGCAGAACGCAGCAAAAAATGCTTGGCTTGCTTGCCACATTCTCGTTTCTTTTTTTTCCTTTTTCTTCTCCCTGTTGTATGCAAAATAAAATGCGAAAATCGCTTATAAATAGCTGACAAGATGCCAAGCAGAAGAATAACCAAAGGGGGGAGGGATGGAGGTGTGATGTTAAAGTTGAAAGAATACTGGAACAAAAAAATGAGGGAGCCGCAGAGCAGGTGTTTGTCATATTCTTTGAGTAATTTATTTGCACTGGGTAGCTTACTGCCCTGCCGAGTGCCTCGCTTCGCTACCTTCCTACCGGGTACTCTACTTCCACTTCTTCTTACTTGGTATTCTTCTGCCCTACTCCAACAGGAACCTCATCCAACTAGAAGAGAGTTGTGTAGGGTAGCAGGTACCATACCAGCTAATCTGCTACATTCCCGGATACGCCACCAACCCACAGAGTAATCAGCTACCCTATAAGGTACTCTGATACCCTCTTCTCTAACAGTTGCTTTCCTCTTCACTCGTTGCTCAATTCTTAGTAAAGTTCGAAAAGCTGTCAGAAAGTAACTAAGCATGTGAATGGCTCGAATTGCATTCGGGTGCTTGGGTAATTCCCCCGTCTGAGACAACTGATTAAGTCACTAATAACATATCACGCCCCCCTGGCACACTGTGACTATGACGCCCGCCCAGTTAAGTAACTTGGTAAACTGGTCGCCTGCTCTATTAGCTGAATGATTAAACAATTTGCCGGAGGGGGAGAATGTGACTAAGAAGCTGCACCGACTTCGATGAGAACTACATTCCGTTTGCTCTACGCTTCACTCTATTGACGTGGGTAATAAGCGCTTTAATTGCCAAAGGAACTCGGAGCGGGCAGGAGCAGAAGAAGGCGCCTAGAAGTGTTGCTTGCCGCTTAACACGTTTAGGTATTGCGTCATCGATTAAAAACTTGGCAAACAGTTAAATGAAGTAATAGTTCTATCTACAGTTAAATGAAATAACAGCTCTATCTATTAGAATGGAGAGTGAAGAGCCACACAGGGCAGTGAAATGAATCATGAAGTGCCAGTTAATTAGCTGATGAATGGGGCAGCAATGGCCACAACATGGCTGGTGATGAGTGTGGCATGTGGTTAATTAAAAAGTTATGGCTACTGTTTAACTGATACATGACAGAACAAGTGTGCTCACAGTGTGGAAGGGGGACATGAGTAATCCTTACGAATTCAATTGCAATAAAAGTGCCAAAATTGTTACAGATCTACAACAGATGCTGGTAATTAAGCTGTGATACCCTGCTTCAACTTAATGTACAATATAGAATTTCAACTATTTCCAAGTTAGAGTTTAACAAATACTTTCGCCTTATTATCTTAATCAGTATTGAATCGCAGTGATTATCTGTTTAGTAATTCCTGTACAGTTGAGGCAGGGTATATGAAAGTCGTGTATGTTTAACTTACGTTGTCTTGGCTTGTTTTTTATGGCACTTGCTCGCATTGGGGAAAATTGGGAAAAATGGCAAAATGGCGGCAAATGTTGAATGTCAAATTTGTTGGAGTATACAGCGGAGGGAGGAGGAGGAGGAGGAGGAGGAGGAGGTCATATACAGAGCATATACAAACACAAACACAATCACTTGCGGATACGGATATGAACACACACATTATGAGCTATGGAATATCCACAAAAAATGTTTGTGCAAACAACGGTTACATCTCGTTACGTCTCTCCTCCTGTCATCTGACTCCCTTCTCCCCGCCTCGCTGACTTCCATAGTAGTAATTGAATTTCGCTGCATGCGCTTTGCCATTTTTCCCTCTGGTTTTGGCTTGCTTTTTTTCTCGGCGATTGCATTTTTGACAGCCAAAGCGGCCCCAAAATGTGCCAGATCGTAAATAATATATGAAATGACTTAATACCATATTAAAGCAACATGTACTGCCAGCTCCCATCTCCCTGGCGCTTAATAATTTATCGTTACGGACTGTGTGAGGCAAGTCCAACACGAATACCGAACCGGAAAAAAGGTCGAAAAGTTTTTAGTGAATATTTGAGCGGAACTTGGTAACACGGCCAGATTTCTCTTACGGAGGGTAAAGAGAGGGAGTGGAGATTGCAAAACTTGTTAGCCTAGCATACGTATTTGCAAATTAAAAGATACAGACAGCTCATCACAGAAGGGAAATTAATTCCACTTAAATCGAGCAACCAACAATCGTTTTTAAGGATTCTAGCGTAGCTTATAAGTTACGTATAAATATTTAAACACAGATTCATGTTGTTTACTTATAATCTTTCTCTTATTTATTTTAGGTGAGTATATCCGTAAACTAAAGTTAATCTGAAGGGGAGGAGAATGTGAGTATTGAGTAGAATAAGTAAATGGAATAAAGCAACATTCGAGGGTATCTATCGTATAATGATGGATGACATACTTAGTATTTTTGAATACACTAACAACTTAATCGGGAATGATACATGAGTGTGCGCGACTTTGATATACCTGTATTTTTTATACAGCGCTTACAAATTGAGTTCAAAAATTAAATTATTAATTTGTGGGGGCGGTGGGCGTGGCACCTAACATTTGAAATAAACTTGATCAGCTTATAGTACACAAGAGTCTTCCTGCCAAATTTGGTAACTCTAGCTTTTATAATAGCTGAGATCTGTTCGTTCACACAGACAGACAGACAGACCGACAGACGGACAGGCGGACAGACGGACAGACGGACAGGCGGACAGACGGACAGACAGACAAGGCTCGGCTTGTGATCCTGAGCAAGAATATATATACTTTATGGGGTCTCCCACGCCTCCCTTTTTTGACCATTTTCAATGGTCGAAGAGTATAAAAAAATATAAATATATAACTTGTATGTTTAGTGCATTTTCTGTTGCATACTTTGCAGCGGTATTGAAATATGTAATACATTAAATTATATCTTAAATAACTCCTATGTAAATTATCCGATCGCAATCAAATTTTCAAAAATCATTTGATCATTCGCACGTAGTTTCGTGTATTCCAAAAATTAACTGTCGTGTCGAAGGGGGCGTGGCTAAAATCTAAAATAAACTTGACCTGCGTGCAATATTTAGAAATTTGTTTATATTTTTCTTTAAATCCTAGACGAAGATGGCTATATCAATCGTGTTATATACATTTTTGTTTGGAACAAAGTTATAAAGCCCTTCTACACTATGGGTAGCCAGTATATAAATAAATAAAATATATATCGACAAAGGTGATGTGCTTCTAAGACTTCTCTAAGTGCCTACCAACAACCGTAATTTAATAACGCTCTTAAATAGAAACAGTTAGTTTCAGCACTATTCAAATCTTTTGTACAACACATTATCAATGCCAACAATAAGTTAGTTTCCAGATTTGCCCTTGGGCTGTCAATGCACTCACAGACAGAATGGCTACACTCATAATTAGTCCATATTCAGTGAGCGAGCATTTTGAATACTTCTCGGCTGGGCTCGACTGGGTTTGCTTTAAACTCTTGGTCAGGGTCATTCCATTTCGTTCCGCTCTGTTCCGTTCCATTCCGTTTTATATGTTTTCATCCGGTCTGTTCGTTTTTGCCTACTTCCTCTTGCCAGCGCCCGCTTTTTAATTTGTTAAATTGTGCCTGCTCTTGGAAAGAGACAAGTAAGCGAGAGCGAGAGAGAGGGGAATATTGTGCGACTGGGAAAGTATTATGAAAATGAAAGTGTGATTTTATTTTTCGACGACGACATTCACCTTCGCTGTGACGCGTTTCTCTCACTTCTTCAGCTGAATTAAATTTTGCATATTAAATCGGCTTTTGGTACTGACTGTACCTGCCTGCCTGCATGTGCCTCACTGTACTGCACACGGCTGTCAGGTGCCATAATTAAAATAACTGCCGAACACACCGACATAAAACCGTCCACGTTCACGTGTTTTCCTCTCTCTTTCTGCCCTGTGCGCATCATTGTCCATAACAATGAGGCGACTGCTCGTAAAGCTTTATGTCCTTTCAAACACGACCATATATGAATATAGTACATGGAATATATGCATGTGTGTGGGAAGAGTGCCTCACATAAACCGCATACCGCGTGCCTCGTGCTCACTGTAACAGGTACAGGCTTTGAGCGAAATCATTGGATTATTTATGATTCGCAATGGTCAACGAATTGAGATGCCAAATGGTTATGGGGGAGGACATTTAACCGTGAGGCACCGTGTGCCATCCGTGCCTGCATGAACATAAAACTAATTCCATGCGATATCGTTTTTCAGTAGCTGTATCTCTTCTCTTGTTTTGCTGAGTCATCGCAAGCAATTTACTCTGCTTTACGGCTTCAAGTTTCCAATAGCACTTTAAATACTTTGTTCGAAAAAGAGTGAAAACTTGGCTCTTTCTCTCTCGCTTGTCACTCATTAATTTACCGCAACAACAGCAGAAACAGCAGCAGCGGAGCAGAGCTTAAGTACAGCAACCGCAGGACCTCGCAAAGTATCGACAACACAACAAAAACTAAACCTTGTGGGTCGCCAAAGGGAGGGAAAAAAGAAAACTTTTGCAACAAATGTCCAAAAGCCACTTAACGGCGAATTAGAGCGCAAACATCTACAGCAGCAGTAAAGGAGAGGAACAAACCAGTGAAGAAAGCTATTCGGTTGTTAGGTACCCTGGGTATGGGCGAGGAATGACAGCAAACTGGAACATTCAACTAAATAAACTGTCGAAAAATTGCTAACATCGCCTCAACTTTGCAACTGATCAAGAATATATACTACTATATGTGCTAACTGCCCTTTGTTACTAGTTTCTTGCAACCCTAATATACCCTTTGTGAAGCACTTGGAATGTCTGTAGGGTATACAAACAACAACTGCCTGAGTAGCCGCAAAGTCCACAGCAAAGTACAGTTAACACTAAAAGGATCCATAAAACTTTCCAAGCGATGCGATTTGGCACGGCGCATCAATTAGAGGACTCGCCACGCTGCCCGTTACTCGATTGCAGCAGTTACTCGTTAAATGCCACCAGTATCAACGTCACAGTGAAGAACTTTGAGTGCATATTAACATATTAAAAGGAATTTATACTGCGCTATTCTGTTACAGCTAACTCGATTGTCAGATACTGCGCTTAGGAAGGAATCTTCTGTTGGTATTAGCTACAGTTAAGTAGAGTTCAGTTCAGCTGCTTTAGATGTCATACAACTTTGCTTTCAGCCTCGTTAGGCAGTTCTGAAACTATTAATCACACTTCCATCATATCCCAAGCATGTCTCGCCATTTTTCAATTCAATTAATCAAACTCAGGCAGCTGAGAAAAATCTATTCTACATTCCGAGCTTGTGTGTTAAAGATAATCATCATTATATATGGTATCTGGAGATATATTCCTTGCTTTTGCTTTCCCTTGTGTGAGCGAGAAAGCAATAATGCGTTTCGCCAAAATTCACTTTGCTCTTAGAGCATATAAAAGTTGATTGCGCTCGATTGTGGCGTTTTTGTTTGCTATTGTATTTGGAATTGTTAAGTTCAATATTCATAATGAGTTCCAGCAGCCACAAAAGTGGCAAATGCTGCGAAAAGCGAAAGAAAAGGAAAGAAAAAGACAACCAAGGAGACAGACAGCGGAGCATTGGAAGGGGAAAAAAAGACACACAAAACTTAACTTGGCTGTCGACTGCAAATCAAATATGCAAATTCTCGAGAGCTTCGGCTTCGTCACTCGGCACTCGGCATAGTCGCATCTCGGGTCTTGCTCAACACATTTTGATGGCAGGAAATTTGCAATTTCTGGCATTAAATTTCCGCTGCTCTATTTAGCAATATGCAATCGACTGATATATGTAAAGGTTACTAGCATCAGGTCCATTTGCAATTATCAAATATGTGAGAGACTCGAGATGATTGAAATGATACCCTGTAAACATTTAGCCATTCGGTAGCTCTGCTCTTTCTTCCTCACTGTCTTCTTCGTACACTCTCTCCCTGCTAGTCTTTCTTGCCTCCCCTTTAACTTCAACAGAGTTCTCCATGTAACTTGACCTTCAGTTGAGATTGTACTCAAGTTTGGAGCAAGTTTTCCACATGATATCATGGGGGTCACAGTTGTCACATGCCATTTGATTTACCACTTGCAAATGTCCACAGCCTGGCAAAAATGCAACAAACTCTCCACGTGCCTGTGCCTGTGCCTATGCCTGAGGCAACCTTTGACAAACACTTGAAACAGCCAAGACAATAATGATGATAATGACGACGACGCTGATGCCGACGTTGATGATGATGATGATGCGGAAGACTCGGCTCAAGTGTTTTTTGCACAATTTCTTTTCAATTCAACAAAAGTGGACCAGCAGGCCTTCAAAGCATTTGTAGTAGTACAGTTACCCAGTGACAGTGGCCCTTCTTTCCGGTCCCCTCGTTCTCCTTCTTGTTCAACTATTACCCCTACGACACACAGTCTCAGTATTTCGCTTTACCATGCTAAGCATTTTTTTGTGTGTCAGTTTTTGTTTTAGGATTTTCGTTGTCGCTTTCGTCATCGTCGTCATTTTGTATGCATAGAACTAAGAACTTGCGGCTTTTGGCCGTCCAGGCCCAGGCCAAAGAGCCTCGACCCCTCAGTCCCTCCCTCCACCGACTTAGCCGGGATTGTCTTTCAACCTGATTTGTTATTCATGAAAAGGCAAGGCGAGAGCAGCCGCAAGCCCTTGCCTGCACCGCTCACTCTGCCCCAGGCCCAGCGCCTTACCCCTTACCCCTTACCATACCTTACCTCAGTTTCTGTCTCAGTCCCAGTCTCAGTCTCTGTTTCAGTCGTATGCCTTGTCTCTGTCCCAGTCGCCTCCTCTACGCTGTATGGTATAGGCTACTCAAGTGCCCCAAAAGTGGTTAAGAAAATGCCAAGCACTCTTGTGGATTCTCAAAACTCTTTCTCATTGTGGGCTCTGGTGCATAATAAAATGGGTCTCTCTCTCTCTCTCTCTCTTTCTCTCGAAACTTGGCATTGAGTGGGTCAGCAGGTGATCTGAACTATTTTCTTAGCCTTTTTGCGCATCGATTAATGTGCGAGATTTGGTTAGGAACCAGACAGACAAGAGATAGGCTTTATCTTATTGAGGCAGATGTCTGAAATTGAAAGGCAAGAAATGTAAGATATCGAATGTATCTGCTGTTGGATACCCTACTTTGCATTTAAAAAAGATTGTAAGTATCTTCATAATCAGTCTTGTGTATTTTAAAGTCTTTCTATATTTTTTATCTCATCTACATTCATTCAACTGAATATACCCTTTTTCCATAAGTGAAGGGTATTGAGAATGACCCTTTTTATATGCTACATGACAGTGAACGGAACCGGAATCGAAAGCGCTTCACTTTTATGTTATTCTCCAATCTCTGGGCAAAATGCAGTTTAAAATTCCACATTGAAATACAATTACCTGAATGCATTCGCCCATTCCAACGCTACGAATACCCACACACGACACTCACACTAACACCCATACACACACACTCACATTCATATGCAGTATGCAAATTTCGCAAAACAAAATGCTTCAACTTGGCAGAGGGAGAGGCTTGGGCTTTAAGTGCCTCAGACTTATTTTCTGTTCTTGTGTTGAGGGTGAAATTATACTAAATTTAGCATAGGCAGCGAAGGCCATAACACACACACTCACACACACACGCTTGCACATTAGAATAAAATGAGCTGGAAATTAGTTTATGACGAAGGTCGACGAAGGCGTTCAAAATACTTTCCAAAGTAGTCAACACTTCTGTGGCTGGGCAGATACGCCTGAGCAGAGAAGAGCTTAGGAAATATGAAAATATAAATACATTTTAAGCTTTTTAACAAGTAACGAGAGCACAAAAGAGAGCGAGATGGAGTGTGAGAGAGAGAGAGAGTGAGAGCGAGCAAGTCCCTGCGAATTGACAGGTGACTGTCGCATTTAACTTATCGTACACCAACTGAATTTGAACAGACTACACAATGTGGATTCTTCTTATTGTATTCGATAGATGCCTTCAGGCTTTGACGCCCTCGATAAGTAATGATTTCATTTTTACCTCCCTGTATTTGCTATAAATCACGCACTTTCATGGTGTTCAGGCATTGACTAATGGGAATGCGGCAGGTAAATAACTTCTCTAATGTCTACCTAGATATAATTTGGGGTATGTTTTATTCAGATTGACAGCGACATTTACAGACAGCTCATTAATTTCGCCTTGTTTGATTAGCATGCTTAAAATACCAGTAGATTCCTCAGTTGGTTAACTGGTCCCTAATCAGAGCTCGACATATTACACGCATGCACAGTGGGATGAGCTGAATGTGCAGTAATGAATTTTGACATAACTTTTATGCACCCTTTACCACAGTGCTGTACATTTTACTCTCGTTGTGGCGGAAGTGCTCTTAATTAGTCCATAAAAAGTACGAAGAGAGTCCTCGGGAGAATTGTGAAATGTGCACATATTTAATTAAGGCTTTAAATTAGTTTTACTGGCAGAAAAAAAGAACAAAAATGATATGAGATATTTCTCATTTAGAGCAGCATGTATATTTTTTACGGTGTAGCGCAAATGCTCGCTAAGTGTAGTTTCAATTTGCTGCAGCTGCTGTTGCACGGGGCAGCACAAGGAGGCACGAGGAGGCTGCTTGAAATGAAAATGGGCTAAACTTTCTTATGAGCCAACGACGTATTCCATCAAGTTGGCCCGGGCCGGAGCTCGTTCGCTTATTAAAAGCGTCTTACAGTTATGAGCAAAACTTTTTGACAACAGCGCAAATTGTGCGCTACACACAGCAGCTGCTGATGACATCATAAGCCGTAGCCCCGCCTCACGTTGCCTCGTCCTCGTATACGTGATTTAATCTTAACCTCAAACCTCTTGCGCTAGATTGGTCTCAAGTCTGGAATGTGAAATCCATTTTAAAATGGCCAAAATGTCCTCGAAAGGGTCGGCGCGCCTAAAAGCAGACTACATAAAGTATAACTTCAACACAATGACACGAGGCAAGCTAACGATCCGCAGAACAACAAAATCTCCCCTTATTACAGTCAAGTCCGGTCTCGGAACAACAAACTCTGCTCCCCGGTTATGACCAAGTCCGGTCTCGTTGCCTTTCTTTTCGCTGCTTTACTCCAACTTTGGGTAATCTTAACCCTTTTCTGGGAACACTGCGCGCTAATACGCTCATTATAAATACATGATAAGCGGCGTATACTACGAGCTGTTCCGACAAAATGCAAAATGAAAATGAAATGTCATTCCAGGGGGCTGTGAAAATTTACAGTAAACAGAGGCAAACTTTGTTTGTTTCCCGCAAAAACGTCATCATAACAACTTTGTTGACTGCCGGAGCCAGTTCCCCATAGCAACCCAGAACAACCCAGAACAACCCGTGGCAACACAGAGCAACCTTGGCTGTCAGAGCGAAGACAAACCCTAAAAAGACCCCGCAAAAAAAAACCAACTCGAACTCTTGCCCTTTTTGTGTAGAGCTAAAATACTTTTGCTGTCGCCTCTCCTTGTGGATTTAGTACTTGTGTGCTGGTGTGTGCTACTGTGGGTGTGTGTGTAGATTTCCTGCCCCGCTGAGGTCCTGTACATAGGGCGAAATCCAAAACCGCAGAGTCATAAGCCCATTAGCCTCACTGGGCATTGTTTTATGTATCCATCGCCTCCAAGAGGAGGCTGCCATTTGCTCTGCTGATGCGGAAAATGAGCAAGGAAATAGAGATGCCACACACTCGCACACACACTCAGCCAGTGTGAGTATAACAAGGACAACAACAAAATCGGTAGTCGGCAGTCAGCAAGGTCTCCTTGTTAGTTAAATTATGCATAAATGCGGCAACATGAGTGGGCGTAACTCATGCACCTGCCAAACACACACACACACACACACGCATACTGGCAACAGCTTCACGATGTATTTGGTATTGCGTATACGCCGCATGTGCCTCAGTTCTTTAGTGGAATGCTGTCTCTTTAACATATCCTGCATCACAATGGGTAAACGAGACTAATGAGGGACACGGAATGTGCGGGAAAATGAGTAAGAAAATGAGCAAAACGCATAAAGTGATTTAAGATGCTTTTAAAAAAACAAAATATTAAAGACATAAAAACAGAACAAGTAATGAAAGGGAAACAAAAGTAAATTCTTTATTTACTTTGCTTCTTCTCTTGAACCTACGCTGAGTAAGAAATGTAAATTTTCTCAAATCGTGCCATATGTGCAGAGAATAATCCATTAAAATAATGCGTAAACAATTCACGAACCACATCGAAATGCAAAGCGCGTTCCGCAGTCCGATTCGCAACTCGCTTGCTGTTTTATCTTTTCCACTTTGCTGCCTCCATTCCGCTTCCCTTTGCACTCCTTCGACTGATAAATAAATTCTTGCGAATTTTCAAAATAAAAAGTAGCAGGAAAATATAAGGACGTGCTTAGAAAAGGCACCGAATATTCTGTTGGGGAAAAGAGTGGCTTGGCAGGTGCAGAGCATGAGAGCAACAAGGAGCGGGAGGGGAAAGGGAGGTAAAAACGTGTGCAAGGGCGAGAAATGCTAACGACAGAGTAGCCTTTTTTATGGTGCCAAAAGACAACAAAATCACAAAGACTACTTCATACATGCAGACTGTGTATACCCTGCAATAAGGCGGTATCTTTAGTGTGGAAAATGTATCATATATAAAAAAGTATATAGATTCGTGATCAACAGTGTGCATATAAGGTATATAGACTCTTGTTCAGCAGTGAGTGAAAATGTATAGAAGGCTTATAGATTCTAGTTTAACAGTCTGTGGAAAATGTATATAAGGTAAATAGATTCTGATTTAGCAGTTAGAGAAAATATATAGATTCTTGTTCATCAGTGTGTGCTCTTGTATACAAGGTATATAGATTCTTGTTCAGCAGTCTGTGCAAATAAGTTATATAGATTTTTGTTCAGCATATAAAGGTAGTCTCTTGCACTGCTTGTCTGTTTCCATTTGCCTTATATTAAAATATCAAATAGCAAAGTTGAATTTGTTTATATATGTATTATATATATTCATGTTCAGCATCAAAATCCTTCTAATCTATTCTTGCTCTTAAGGTTTCATTGTTGCTTATCTTTTATTTATTATGTTGAAGGAACATAATATATGTATGTGCAGGGTATTTGGTATTGGAACTGTCTGAGAAACGAGCGCTTTAGTTTCCTTGGCGCGTGTAAAGCGTTTCACATTTTTAATGTCCATCTGCGTGCTTATTGGCAGCGGAACTGAAAGCTGTCCCCTTGTCTCTCCTTCCCTTTGTCCCTTCAACTTTGCAACCCATCCGGTTTTTTTATGGGGCAACCAGGCCCCTCTTTAACCATGGAAGGCCAAGCTGCGTTCTTTGCCGATGTGGCGTGCATGGTCATTTTTTTATTTTTATGTCCGCCAGGCTTGAATATTTACGATAACTTGATTTTTGCAATATCCTTATAAAACTCACAAATTGTGCAAGCTTTAAGCCTCGGATTACAATCATTGCGAGCAATATTAAACCTATGAATCCATATTTTACATATGTATGCTATATCATTTTATTCTCCTCTCGTTCACAGAATGCGCTCGTTCATCGAGGAGAACGAGAAGAATGATCCCTTGATTAATGCGCCGGATAAAAAGAACAATCCGTGGGCCGAAAAGGGCAAATGCATCATCATGTAATATTATCGTAAACCACAGAAATACCGCAATGATGAACAGCCAACATCAAACTACAATAATAATAATAATAATATAAACAACCATAAAGTTAATTCAAATGATACTACAACAACTACAACAGCAACAACAACAGCAGCAACAGTTCAATATGAAAATAATTACAACAACAACTTTTTAGAAAGTAACCATTCCCATTCCGGTTCCGGTACCGGTTCAGGTTCCGGTTCGCTCCCCGATCTAATCGATCCGGTAGAACTGCAGCATTATAACAACAATTATTATTACTACTACAACTACAATCTGAGCTATGCGCCACCCCCGCCCGCAGGAGCATCGGCGGCAGCAGCGCACGAGTGTCTGCAGCAACTGAAGAGGCGCACGCGGCGCGAGCTGCAGCAGTGGCCGCTGCTGATGCAACTGATCGTGCTACTCCTCTGGATGCACGGCAAGTTCTGGCAGTTGGTCAACGAGCAGATTCTGATGCGCAGACGCAGACGCTGGCGGCACTGAGGAGGGAGTGAGATCTATGCTTAACTTTAAAACAAAATCCATATGCCTTTCTCTTTCTCAAACTCAAACTTAATAAATATAATCCAAAAACTACACTGCATAATACAACAACCACTACAACTACAACTACAACAACAACTCAGATAATCAACATTGGCCATCTAAGGCGGGTATCGGCTCATCTACTCGTACTCGCATTCGCAACAAATCTCATCGTACGCTCGTCTTGTCTTGTTTCTCTGTCTCTCTCAATACTTATCGCTATCGTACTTGATCTTGGACTTGATCTACTTGCTAGTTCATCTCGACTTCAGTTATGTTTCCTGCTAACTTACGATTTCAGCATGCTTGCATTTTTTCAATCTTTGAATTCGTTCTTCACTATTCTTTTCATTAATTCTTTGTTTTTATTTCCATCATCATCATCATCATCCAGTCCCATTCCAAATCCGACCCACATTCACTCTCCACTTACCACAATCATATCACAATCGTAGGCCAGAAGAAATGAGTAATTCTTCTCGATAACTGTAACCCACCACCCACATCAAATGAAGCCAAAAAACGAAACCAAATGAGATCGATACAAATTTTTTGGTAACCCTCGTAGTAACTATGCTTATCAATGTATCTATGTATGTTATGTTTGACCTTAAAATAACGAAAATCAAATCTAAAATCCCAACAATTTTATGCGCTAGCCAGGAACTGTGGAATGTGCAAACCTTCTGTTTCATTTCCAATGTTCCACTAGTAAAATGCGAACCACAATTTGTAATAGGTTTATAACTCGAATACTGTGACACACTGGAATGTGGACATGTTCCATTCCCAACGTTTCAACACTTAAATATGTATTTTGAGCTAAGTTTTTATGACTCACCAAGCTGCTACAATTGCTACTATGACAAAACTCCCAAGGACATATGGATGGAGGAGTACATACGATAACCTCTAGTTTCGATCTAGTAGCGCATTATAATCAAATATTTTCTAAAGTATACTTAGTGCTTCTTAGCAAGGCAAACGCATACCGGTTAGACAGTTTTACGTATTGTTTTCTACTTAAATATGGTATATATGCGACATACTAAACGATATACATAATGAGATATATACATACATATTTATAAATTTGATTTTATAAAATATACAATATACATTCGTTTAAGGGAAAACTAAAGAATATATACTATTCAAAAGGCAGACGCTGTAGTTACTCGATGATAATATTGTATTTATATTAATTTAGTTTTAATTCCCTTATTTACTAGTCAGATATTATTATATACGCAGAACACACATACACTACAACACATGAAATACACTCGAAGATCAGACATTAACAGTTATGTAGTGCAATTAAAATACATATAGATGATAGCCTAGTTGAATCTATTAGTGAAACCACAGATGAGTTCTCTAGCGAAGCCCATACGTGGGTTTGAGAAACAGTTTACCTACAGTTTGCATAGATATAAAGGATAAGCCTGAAAAGAGGACGCTGTTCAGTGAAGGAGTTTACGTTTAATAAAATATTAAGTTATGTCGGTAATTTCGATTTTTTTGATGAACCTATGATTTTTGATAAAGCAGATAGTTAAAAGACAACAACACAAATCACACGACGAGTCACAAATGAGGTAACCGAAATATAAGTAAACCCACACACAGTAAGATTAATAAAAACAACTTAGAAAATTGGAACAAAATCGTAAATCTAGTTAATTTATTGAAGTAAGCCGCGCAAAACCAAAAGCCAAATGTAGTCAAAAAACGAACCGAGAAAGGTTAGAAAGAGGATGCAGTACCACAGAGAGAGGAATGCATGGAATGGAACGACGGAACATAACGAAGCAGAAACGCAAAATCAAACCATAATACGATCTAGGGAATTACCAAAGATGAAATATTAAATACACCAAATAGAACAAGAAAGGCGATGGTAGAAATCAGATAAACACAGAATAAATAAATTAAGGTATTGGTGGTTAAAAAACAAAAACAACAACATAATTATTATATAGAATTACACGTTGAGAAACGACGGAATCGTATAATCAAAAGACCCTTGACAGACATCGAAACGATTGGCATGTGAAATACGTTGCGTTGCCGTAAATCGCGCACGTATTGCAGATTCTTTAATGTTGTGTGTGACTGTCAAGGTGTGAAGTTCGGAATATATCGCGATGTGGCGCGCATAGTACATCGATCAATTGTGCCCCGACCCAAGCTGAACCCAAGTGGCTTTTTTCTCCAAATCTTTTCCATCATTTTCCGATGCCCAAGAGCGCATTAAGCACGCTGAGTAGCCCGACATGGAGTTCGGTGCGAAACGGGTGTGAGGGTGCCACTAAAATTGGGTATCATATCTTGCCTACATCTTACTACAGATTTGAGAAGTCTCCCAATCAAAATACGATATCATACTTATTCCCTGGGCTCAGGTTCGGTTTGGGTGCACGCAGTTTGCTCAAAACAATGAAATAACACGCACGTTCAAAATATACTCGTATAATCAAATCGAAATGTTATTTCAAATTCGTTTTCTAAAAATAGCAAACATAATGGAAAAATCCACGAAATTAAACGTTGAGGGTCATATGATATAATATATGTGAGAGGAAGATAACGGAAAGTTAAATGAATACTGCATAAATATTATTATAAAAGATTTTAGTGAATTTTTCAAATACACAACTTTATAATTGTTACATTTAAATACAAATTAATTACTAAATATAACGACGAATACAAATATATATATTCAAAAATCAAATATTACGTACTACTCATGACGAAGCAGAGAAGGAGATGATATGTGCACGTTAATGTTAATCGAAAAGCGAACTCAATTAATCTAGCTGCTAAGTGATGTGACCGAAGGCGGTGTTGAAAAACGCCAGTGTTGACTAACAAGCGAACAAAGTACAGCATGTGCCAAAACGTTGGTTCACCCCAGTCGAAAGCGAAAGCGCGATGACGAAGGCAAAAGCAAAAGCGATAGCAAAATACCTACATATATATGGAAAACAATGAATTCATTGATCTAGTCAGTAAGTTGGTGTTAAAGTTCATTCGAAATGTTTAATTAAACTCAATACAGTATATAATATATATGAGCATACCAAGCTATATGGCGTATATACCAAAGATATTACCAATTATCACTACGTGTATTACTTAAATGTGTGTAAACGTTACCAGAACAAAAAAATACCAATTCAAAACTTACTGTTACAATTTAGGATATTAAGTGACGATAATCTTAAGATATTTGGATATATAATAAGATTATAACTTAATTTTAGAGAAATTGATTGATTCTTAGACTTGTCGAAATGCGAACTCTTAAGACAAAAACCAAAGCACGGTGCCAAATAACATTCCAGGCAAAACCAGAAACCAAATGAAAAACCAATTATAATTTAGAAGAAACATAAAGAAGACGATGAAGAAGAAGGTCTAGCTAGTTAGTAAGTGAATTTTAACGCAGAAAACAAAACACAAAACGGACAAAAATATTATTAACAAAACAAAAAAAAAACACGACGAATAACTCAAATATATTGTCATAATACAACATGTATTTAGCTGTTACAAAACAACAACTATTTAACAAGAAACTTTTAAAAACATAAAAGGCAAACAGCGAACAAAAAGCATAAGTATGATTATCATTAAAGGAACTTCTCTAAATAAAAGTAAACTTTGAAAATCCTTAGCGGAGATAAACTACCCTCTCTATAAAAAAAAAAACAAAAAACTTAAAAAACTAACAAAAATGTTGCTTGTGTTTTATTTTGAATCCACCCAAAAATCCTCTCTCTCTCTCATAGCAATATGTAACCTGGTGCCGCTTTGATTGATCCCTAAATGATGATGTTGCTTATAGTTTTGACGCTTTTTTTATGATTTTGGCTTTGCTTCGTATCGTATATATTATGTATTTGTGTTTTGGTATTTTCAGTATTTATTTTAGCATTGTTTGATCTCATTATTCTCAAGTCCGATCAACGTAGGTAAATAAATTTAAACTCCTTTTCCTGGGTAATTTTTTTCAGAGTGTAAGTATTACAAAGTTCTTCATCATTTTTACAGGTTTTACGGATATATTTATTAATATTTCAAAGAAGTAAGTAAATGAGAAAGTGGTAAAACTAAATAAACAAGCTAAAATTTAATTAAACCAAATAGACAAACAACAAACTTACATACGTGTATGCATAAGCGGCTAGTGCTCATGTTCAATTGTACTTATCTATGTGTATAATAATTGAACATGAGCAGTAGTAATATGTATGGCATAATAAGACAATGGGGAAGCTTGTTGAAAGCCGCATCCTCTGTAATTGAACGTCAGTGACCAAACGAATTGCTTGGAAAATCTCAATTAACATGCTCTTGAATGACGAAGGATAAGTCCTAGTGGCAATCGAAGTAATGCACGTTATAAGTATTAGTTGTATTCAATCAGGTTAAGAGCTGAGAATGAATTTATTTCAATATAAACAAGTCAAGAGGGCTACAAACGTTCTGAGAAATATCCAGTTTCGAAATGGGCGCCCTATTACTACCCCAGCTAACTAACAGATAGTTTATTTTTAATAGTCATAATCTGATTGTGTTGGTTTTAATTAATATTCACACACAATTCACGGCTCATTCATGCTGCATTTAACTGGTTGAAAAGGGAATTGCAATGGGTTTCAAATTAGACAGTAAGCTTTACATAATTAAAATACGTACACAAATCAACGCAAATTTATGCGGTTATTGTTTGGTGTTTTTTGTAAATATGAATAAATTGTAATGTTAGATGGAATAATGAATCACATGTGGTAAGATTAGCATTACAAGCGAAACAAGATATGACATAGTAGAACATAGTCCATAATTAAACAGAATTATTACTGGACTCGTTAATTGCTTTTACTACGAGTTGAATATGCTGAGTAAGCCTGAATAATTTAAATGCAAAATGTCTCCATAGAATAGTTTAAATACAATCCAGAATAGGTTAAATACAAATGTGTCGCCACGTGCTAAAATACCCCTCTGCAATCGTATGCCGTGTCTGTAGGGTATGCAAACTATATACTCGTAGCGACGGGGATTACCTGCTTTGATCTGCCGGGAAATGCATTTATATGTTTAGTCATTTACCCAGTTGAGACAGCTTCCACCGCTCCTTCTGCTCCTCTATGCGGCCAAAAACTTAGCATACCCACTTGGGGGCGCCATTTTGGCGTGTCTCTGTGTCGCCATTTTCTGCGCCATTTGCCTGCAGCTGCCAGATGCACCCGCTGCTTTCTTTCGCTGTCACTTTTCCCCTTCGTCTCTCTACTTTTCTCACTCTCAGCGCTGATGTGCTCATTAAATGCAATTCCTAATGCAATTGACGTGGCCATGTCTGTGGTGCCTTCGTCTCTCTCACTCTCTCTCTCTCTCATCTCATCTCTCTCTCTCTTCCCTGCCCTTGTGTCTCCCTCGCCTTGTCTCGTGCGCGTGGCTGGCCTTGGTTTCTGGTTTCTGTTGTGTGATTTGCAGCAGTTTTCCAGCGTGTTTGATTATGAAAATGACTTGGTCGTCGTCGCCGTCGTCGTCGTCGTGCTGGCTTGTGTTTTTGACTTTTTTCTGTGGCTGGCCAACCCACGCCACACGCTACGCTGATTTTTAATGAGTCGACAATATGCAGAGCACAAAGCCCGGTGATTTTGGTTTTTGCTTGTCTAGTGAAGGCTAAGCCAGGCTAGGTTAAGCTCGTTACCTTATCTCTGTCGACCCTAGTCGAGCGTGTCACACTAATTAACACATCAGCTGGGTCAACTTTTCTGGACAGCAGCAGCAACAAAGTTTTCTGTTTTATCTCAGCTTATTCTCAGTCCGACCTGGGGCTTAAACTTTTGAATACAAAATAAAGCAAGTTGAGCTAAGGGTTTTAAACTAGTCCATGGAGTTCTTTATAAGTCATTACCTAGTTAAGAGTAAGTCAATATAATCTTGATGACTGCCTTATCTTATAAGCTCCGACAATCGCAGTTTCAATATAAACACTCTCTATTAATTAGCTCGTTTCTTCTCTCACTTCTTCTGCCTGCTTTGGCATAATTGGCAACACTGGCAAGCAGCCCATTTGGGTGCCGGCCAGGTGCACAGTTGGGACTGCAGCGTGCCAAACGCGGACCAAGTGTTTATCCATGAGGAAAGCCAACAGACAAGCCGAATCCCCGACTGACAGCTCGACAGACTGACAGGCTGACTGACTGTTTGACAAACTGCAAATGGCAAAGAGAACTCAGCTCTCCTCCCTCTCTCTCCCTGCCTCTGTGGCACGTGGCAAGATTTATACTATATTTTATTTAATCGCCAAGGCAAATTATCAGCTTTCTTCGAGTTTTTTTGTGCCTTCTTCGTCTTGTTCCTTTCATCTGCTCGGTTTGCACAAAGTTTGTTTAACGTTTATTTTGCGGTTGTCGTTTTGCATTCTGCATGACCAATAAAGTTTCTTTGAGTTGCAAATAGAGAGAGAGAGAGGGAGAGCGGAGCCAAGGCAACGAGGAGGCGTAACGAGTTCGCGTAAGTTTAAGTGAAATTTAAACATGAATTATTAAGCGAACTGTGTGTGTGTGTGGGCCTCTTTACGCTTAAAGGGCACTACACGCAACGGCGTAAACAAGGTCCCTGTACAATGAAAACTGTAAAGAAAGGTTATGTCTGTCTTAGCGGGTATAGTCTAATGAAATGCGACAAGGCACTCTGTCATTGAGGTCTACAAATATTTTCAATTCGTATTTTTACGCTACAGCGCCGACCTTTGGCATTTCACCCACATTAGCGGAGCAATTTTGTGCCCAGTCGAGCTTGAAAATGCCAAATCTTATAAGCATTTATCCTCATTAAGGTTAATTTCTCTTGACTTGGGTTTGCGTGGCTCCTAACTGGTTTATGTGTATGCAAATTACTTGTAAAGCCTAGGCGCTGCTAACCCTTTGTGACTTCAAGTGCTAAACTCACTCGCTGTCAAAAACGTGCAAAATGATTGCGTGAAACAAAGAGTCCACGGAAATGAATTAACCGCCTACCCCACCTACATTCCTAGCCGTCTTTCTATAGACGCCTCTATATGAATACATGTACACCACATTCCGAAGTCTTTTTCTCTGCCCTGAATGGATTTATTCAATTGGCTTTAGACGGCTACACACGTTTTCCATTGCACCTTTAACAGCACTGCCTTTTGAATAACTTTCTCTTTCTACAATTTTTCTTTTAAGCGAACCCGTCATAGTTGTCTATCTGTATCCGTGTCTACACTAGGGTTTCTCAAATGGGATTCTTTTGATTCCTGCTTCTCACTATTCCATTGATATCATTCCATAATAGGCAACGCTCTCAAGATGCTTCTCAATAACTAATCCCCCCTCACCTTATGAATACCCAATAGGTTTGCCACGCCTTTGACTTGCCGTCTAGACCAGTTTTCCAAAGTTGCGTTTCCTTAGAAGGCTATATAAAGCAGGCTCTCTGTAACTTTAACTCTGTACAGTAGCCTATACGCCTTTCAACAAATGTCTTTCTATGCGAACTCCTGAATATTCTCTGCCTCTTCATCATCACTTAATTTCTTTCCCAATCCCCTTCACCACATCCACCTCTGTCACACGCAACTTTTCCTTTTGTATTTGGGCCTTTCTCTATTACCTCTTCCCAACAGCTCAGTCCTATAGCACCTTTATAAAGTCATGATCAATGTAAATACGCAATTTAATTCCCTCTGTCTGTCAATACCTTCATATATATATTTTTCTTTTTTCTGTGGGTGCAGGGTATAAACAATGGACTTCCACTGCACTAAATAAGGCTGGAAAGCCGCCAAAAAGTTTTGGCTGAAACAAAAAAAAACTGAAACGCGTTAAGCAATTGAAAGAAAACTCGTTAAATAATTTCAAAATGAATTCAACGTTGCTTCTGTCGGCAGCAAATTAATTTGAAAGCCAAATAGCGCCCACGTCACCCACCACCATCCAGCCACCTACCCCCTTGGGGATTTCTATTCATTTCCCAGCTCAAAGTTGGCAAATATCGTGAACGATTTGAGAGCGCCAATCGTTAAATGAAACGTAGCGAATCCACGACTTGAACATGTGTGTATGTTAGGGTGTAGTCTAATCATCCATTGGCTTTATATGGTTTTGTTTACCAAAATACTTTGGGGTGGAATGGAGAGACTGTTGGTCTCCTGTACATTTCTCAAGAAAATGGCTTCAACTTTATGTATTCAGTAATTAATGAGCACTGTTGCCTTTTAAGTTTACTGCAGGGTATTTAATAGTCAGTTGTAGTTATGTTCTATTACTTTAACACCAATTTAAGCTCTCCAATTTGGGCAGCCAAATGATATTTTAAGAACTCTTCAATTTGCTTTCTTTTTCAGCATTTGCCCTTGGGCACTTTAGAGCCAGACAGCCTTCGCCTTTGATTAACTGGCTCCATGGTACGCAAATCTTTATGCTCCCTGGCAGTAAATATCCTGTCGGGTTCTGTTTAACAACTCAAGTCAGCTCCGGTTACACAGAGCGAGCATAGCTACCGTTAGTCGGCAGTCGGTGGGGTTTACATATTCTATAAATTGCTTATAAATGCCAGGCGCATGTAACAATCCCGAGCACATCCTTCTTTTCTGCACCATCTCTCTATCTTTCCTTCTGTCTCACTCCCTCTCCTCCTCTCTCTCTCTCTCTCTCTCTCTCTCTCTGTCTTTTTGTCTTCATTCCTTGCCCTGTACTTAATAGACGTCCAGCTTGCCGGGTGGTTGTAGCACCCAAGCCCACCTCGACCGGCTTTGTTTACACGCCGCGCCACGAAGGGGCAACAGTTTTATTAAACTCAGCTCGGGGGGTGAATGCAAAATATGAACTAGACACGGCGACTGTCTGCCTGGTTTATGGCTCAGCTGCGTCTCGCCAAGGAAAGACGAAAGGCGACGTTCAACAGGCACTTGAGACGCGGCTAATGCGACTTGCTTAACACTCCTCACCGCGCCGACTTACTGCGGATCTTTTCTAATAGGCACACCGTAAGTTCTGCCAGCGAGCCACAGATGAAATTCAAGAAAGGCCACACACATTTGTACAGCAGTTCCAAGCTCTATGAATTAACTTCTGTCAAATCCATGACATGATGCACAAAAGTTGCGCGAAATGTGACGGGGTTTTTCTATTTAGTGTTGCACACTTCCAACTTGCGAACACATCGCATTTTATTGGCCCATTATCGTTGGCTATACACGACCGCACAGTGTCCACAACAATGGACTCGCAAAAAAAGGAAATAAAAAATTATTTTCAAGCATTTTTGCCAATTTTCCCGCTGGCCACGGCGTGCAAAGTCGGGCGTGGCCAACCTCAGCATTGCGGCAACTACTTTTTCTATATTTGCTAAATTTCAAACAAAGCTTTTCGGGTTTTCCCTTAACCAAAGAGAACTTCTCTTTATAAACTTTCTCCTTCGCCCTGAATCCAGCTGCTCTTCTTCACAGGGATCTGCACGAAATCATAGCCAACAATGCAACTAGTTAGTTCGTCAACTCAAGTTTAAAGAACTCTTGCCATGAAGAGCTCTGATTTTGATTGGAAACGTGTGAGAGGACAGCAAGCGATGCAGGTGTTGCTGCAGATGATGCTGGTCGTCATTTGGCATTTGGCTACACTCGGCAAAGTTATGCCATTTGCACGAAACTTTGTCAGGGGCCAGCAGAAATGCTACTCAGGGTTTGGTTCTATCCAGGTGGGCCCGGAGGGGAATCCATTGAAAGCAGTTTTCCAGCTGCAACTTGGTTACGTGGATTGATTCAAATCGTTTTGTGAGCTTTGGCTTTGCACTCAATTCTTCATCTCCTTTTGAACAATTTTTGTCACCGAGCAGAGCGGATCAGGATATCACAGGGTAGTTAAGAAGGTTCCACAGCAATTCAGTTTAATCTTGGAAGTGAATATAGTGGAAAAACTTCAGTATAGTCAAAGGTAGTTCTGTGTAGTCCTGATCATTCTAGTACAACGAAGTCGAGCTCATAATAAAGATACTCATATTAAAAATATTCGAAATGAGTCTAAGATTATAATGGTAAAATTCAGGGTGGTTAAGTGTACCGCAGGATAGGGCAAGGGTAGTTCACATTATGGAAGAAGAGTGCAAAGTAGTGCAATATAGATCTGAGCAGTCCAGAATGGGTTGTTCAGTCCTGGATAGTCCAGACTATTCTCTACATATTCATATTATATTCCACAGTAGTCACAATGGTGGTCTAGGAATGTTTAGGGTGGTCTATGGTACTGTAGGGTAGTGCATAATAAGTAAGTCGTACAAGTGAAGTTTACGGTGGTTCAGTAGTAGTCCAGGGCTGTTTACTTTATAGCAACTCCAAGTCCAAGTTAGTCAAGAATAGTTCTGAGCAATCAGCAATGATCTTGGTTAGTCAAACGTAGTTCATGGTGGTCGATAATGCCCTACAATAGTCAAATGGTGTTCTAGGAATGCTCGGGGTGGTGTAAGGTACCTTGGGTAGTGCAGGGTGTTGTAATGTAAGTAGTTTATGACAGTTCAGGGCAGTTCACACCATTCTATTTTAGTCAAAATTATTCCACAATAGTTCCAGGCAGTCAGAGCTAGTCCAGTCCAAGACAGTCAAAAGTTTTCTAGTATAGTCAAAAAGTCAAAAGTCTAAGACAGTTTAAGATGGTGCAGGGTACCGCAGTGTGGTCCAGAGTAGTTTAGTCGATACTCTTCTTTGTAAATTCAAAGCTACCCAAGCTACTTCAAAATTGTTTATTAGATTATAGTAGAGGTAATCCGTTTGGGAAAGTGACTAAATACAACTGAATGGGAACTACAATTAACCTGCAGTTGGTACACCCATATAATTAGGTAGGATAAATCCGCACAACTGTTGCTTACTGAAGTACCTGAAATAACAGTTATCAGTTACTCTACTTAACTCTATTTCTGGGTATTATAAACATAATCAGGTTCTTGCTCTGAATGTGTCTCATGTCATCAGACAGATGTGAGTGGTTAGCATTATCTGCGTGGCGGATGCGCGTCTGTCTATCTCTCCCTCTTTCCCCCCTTCTCTCCTTCTGTCGCTGTGTGTCGCTCTTTGTGTACAGAGTGAATATAACATCAGTCATTCATTGCAATCAGTAATCAGCAGCAGATGCCAAACGACTATTCGCAATCCCAGTCAGCGATTCTTGCACTTGGATAGCTGCTCTCCTCGCAAGACAAACAAAGAACGACGCCGACGACGACTCTACACGTGTCCTGCTCTCGTCCTGACCCCCCCCCCGCTCTGTTCCCCCCTTCCTCCCCTGTCTTGTGTCTGCCTGTCTCCGGGCAGATGCGACTGCATTATAACCTGCACATGCAATCGCAATTGTCAATTGTACAAATGACAGCGAGAAAGACACGCAGCAGGCATAGTCAACAATTACAGTTAGTGCCACAGTTTGACTGCGGAACCACGTCGCCCCCTCTTCCTCACCCCTCCCGCTCCAACCACTACTCATTCAATTCGTGGTGTGTATGTATGTGTGTGTGTGTGAGAGGTTGTCTTAATGTGATTGTGCAGCAGGCGAAAGAGCAGAGCGGCGACTGAATAACAAAACTGACAGCACATCTAGCTGGGTGACACAGTGGGATGCATAGGTGCAGCAAAGTAACAAAAGGTACAGTACGATACACTTCTCTCAAATTTCAAAATAAAGTTTATGTTAAAGCCAAGTGACATATTGAAAACGTTAATATTATGAAAATAATTTAGTTATAAATAAAGTAGTAAAAGAATTAAAGTAGTTGTTCAGGCATTGAGCTTTTTCACTGACTTGAAGTGGTGTACCAATTAATAAAAACGATCAAGTCAATATTTTAACCTATGTTTTCTTCAATATATTTTGCCAGGGCTGTAATTCACAAAAAACGGCGGCAGTGCCGCATCAAACCGATTGAAATTAAAAGTGTCTCACAGCAGTACCGGTGTGATCAACACTTAATTTGTAACTGACTGACCAAATAAAGATTTAGCAGCTGTGTTCGCTCTCTATTGAGAGAGAGAGGAACACAGCACAAAGGGAAATGCAAAATCTATTGCTGCACAGAGAAATGTATAAGAGTGATACAACTAAAATAAATCAAATTTCTGCTGCTGGCTGCATAACCAAACAGTAGTAAAATAAATAAATATAAAAATTAATTTGGTATTCAATTTAGTATTAAAGTATTTTACCATGGGCATGGTAGCTAAAATTATAAACTGCTTATATCTGCGTATAGCATATAAGAACGTATATGCCAAATTGGGTTCCTCTGCAACGTATAGTAGCTGAGATCAGCGAGTTTATACGGACAGATATGTTGGTCCACTAGGCTGATAGATAACATATCAACTTTGTGGGCTCTGTCCTTCCACCTTCTGCCTTTTACATTACCTTACATTATATTACTCATTCGTACAAAGTTAAGACCATTGGCAATGCTCAAGGGAGCAATAGCAATTTGTATATATACAAAACTTGCCTTGATTATTTTAAGGCCTGCTATTTATAACTGGTCCACAGTGCAGGCGCCTTACAACGAGTCCATAATGGGCATGAATGAGGCAACACAACCGGCAGCCGGCACACACACAGAGCAAGGACTCTGCAGAGCCGTCTCTGTGACATGTGGCAGGTGAGCAGAGTGCAGAAAAAATAGAACGAAGCATAAGAAGGAACGAGCAGAAGAAGAAGCTGATGAAGAAGATGGCATGTGGACAGGCGTTTGACAGGCGTAACGCTTGTGCAGGACCAACAATAGCCGCATCAGCCTAGCAGGCGCGTTGTCAATGCAAATTGTATGGAAGCAGCTAAGCTGCTGTTGTCCTGCAGGTTGATGCTTTTAGAATATTGCCACAGCCGAAAGGAATTGCGATGCCGATGCAATCTAGTGAAGTATTCCCGCCTAAGGACAACCACAAACCACCTACGCCTGACTTTGTCTGTATGTCCCACAATAAATTCTAATTAGGGACAAAGCGCCATCAATCAACGCACAAACGAGGCACATTTTTCACTTCAATTAATCTTTGAGATACTTTTCGGGGGCACTCTTATCGCATTAGGCCTGAGGCAGCAAGAAGCACAAGAAAGAAAAGAAGGAGCACTTTGTGAGCGTTGCGAATGTGTGTCACAATGTCATGCTCAAGGGTTCCCCTCTGTTCCTCCCCCACCACAGGCTTCTTCTGACTTTTACTGCTCTCTATTAGGCGCATAATTAGATGGGGGACCCTTTAAGTAAGCCATGTGAATACTGCCTGGTAAATTGCCCACAAAAGCCAAGTCAAGTGCTGGAGGAAGTGGGCAAGGGGACGAAATGCATCTCAAAGCCAGCAAAGAAACCAAGTAGGAGGCGTGGTCTGCATTTCTTTCGCCATGTTGGCCATGTTAACAAATTGGCTGAAGGCAGCGACGCTCTACTCTTGCCTTGGTCCGCCCATTTTGCGGATTCTACGAACCGAAATGAAAATAAATTAGGCAACCTGCACATTTTTGGGACATAAATTGCACTGGCCGAGCAAAAAATGTGCTAAATAGGCAACTGCCAAGGCGAATTATTTGAATATTTAAAGAGCAGTAGACCAGAAAGAAAGCTGAGGAAAGGTTACCATACGTAAAAAAAAGGTGCATAAAGATTGAAAAATTAAAAAGACGATTAAATTTGGCAGAGTATGTCAGGGTGTACCAAATTCAATGCAATGCAAAGGACATTTCTTTTGTATTATAATTGTTTTCACAAGAACAGACGACGCGCAGTGTAATCATCGGTTACCGTGGGCAACATTTTCTTATTTCTGGCATTTTACATTTCTCTTTCCCCCGTTTATTCCTTCCTTTTCTTTTACTTCTTCTTTGGACCATGTACGCTGGCCATTTATTTTGATTTTTATTATATTTTTACACGTTGTGCGCTGTATACGACGATGGGGCCTACACATTTTCTCTGCTTTATTAATGTGGCTTCATTCTTGGAGGTCGCATATTGCCCATGATTACATTGACTACAATTACGATTACAATGTGAACAATGCCGAATAATAGATCCATGAATTTAACACTCATTTCCCATTATTTGCCTTAGTAATGGTGAAGATGTAATGGCAATGAAGAACATGTATAAATATACAATATGTTAGGCCTTGTACTATATCGTTTGTTGTTTACTTTCTTTACTCTTTATTTTTAAGCTAAGCAAGCTTTTTGCAAGCCAACGTTGCGCTGCTAAGCTTAAATCAATTAAATAAATGAAGCGTTAAATGAGCAATGCAGAGATCCCTATTAATGGAAAAGTTTCCTTTAAGAAAACATGGCTTGAGTGCTGTGGCAAGCTTTTACTAATACTGCGCTGTTAAAGTTAACAGTTTGGATAACATATTTTTGTAGATATGCCAAATGAGCTCCCCAGGGACGCCTACTGATATGAGACATTTACTTGACCAAAAGTTTCCACTCTTATATCAAAGCCCTCTTATTATTATATCCTCAATATAAATCTAAAGGTCAGAGGCTGTCTCTGTTTATATATTCTATGTAAGTATGCTTCCAGGTTCTAAATATCTTTGCCAGTTAGTTCCGTTCTAACCTTATCACAATATACCAAAAATTTCAACAAATTTAAATGTTATTTTTGAGTTCGAAACGAACAGTCAAAGTTACCCTACTCCACTGACAAACATTCAACATTTTGAGAAGGCAGCCGTCAAATTGGGAAGCCGCATACAGTTTTTAATTAAAATTAGCATACAAAATTTGATGTTGTCGTTGAAATGGGGTTTATTCGAACACGATTGCCATGCTGTGGTCCTTTAATGAAAGTTCGTGGCAAGTCCTAATTACAACATGCTGTATGGGGGGATTGTGGAACCGTAAGCCGTAGGCTTTTGAGTTTATGAATTTTCTAGCAAAACATATGGCACATTTGAACAGTCTGTCAAGTTATCTGCTATAAATTGGGCAATACAAATGTATTTATCAGAATCATTACTCGCATTCAATGTTGTTCTGGTAAACATGAAATGATATATACTTAATGAATAAGCAGAAAATCTTTTTATAGGTTTGAATACGTATAACATTTAATTTTGGTCTATTTTAATAGTGTTATAGTTGGTCGTTAGAGGAGTGAAATCTTTACGTATGAACAAACACTAATAGGCCAAGCTGATTCTAATGCCTTTGGCCTTTACTTACGCCTGGCTTGGTCCTTCCTGGCTGTTGTTGGTCAACACTTGCTAATGATAAACTCTCTCTCTCTCCCTCTTTGTAGTCTTAGCTTATCAATCACAATCTTGTTCGAGTGGAACCGGCAACGGGCAAAGTGGCAGGACAAACAGAGAAGGGCCAGATAGGCGGGCCTTACCAAGTGGCAGTTTGTTACAATTATAGGGAGAGAGAGGCGTGTATTCGGAACAAGCAAATGAAGCGTAAAGCGTTGCTGTAACCTCTAAGTCAGATGGACATTATATAGTAAGTATTTATATAGTATTTATTCGTTGCCAGGCACAAGAACTTTTTGGCATACGCAAATAACATAAACAACAGCGACCAAGGGTAACCCTGAAACTCTGAAGGATATGCACGCACAGCACACGCACACACTAACTAGAAGACTATCTCTCTCTCTCTCTCTCTCTCTCTCATACACACACACGCATATAGTGATGGCCATTTCGGTTGGGCAGCGATGATAAACACATAAACAAACAAGGCAACGCACAGTGACAGATATGTTGTAGAGGGGGAACGAGGGAGGTCAGCAAGAAAGATAGCGACCCCCTCCCCTCCCTGAGAGAGTGAAGTGAACGCATTAATTCCAGGCCAACACTTGAGCCGCTTATTAGGCAGCAGCAGCAAGTACAACAAGGCAACAATCCAGCAAAAAGGCAAATTATGTAGCCTTTGCGTGGCCACCTCCGTGAGGCGATGGGAAGGGGGAGGAAGGAGGCCATAGGGGGATCAGGCAATGGTGTTGCAAACAATAACTTTAGGCCTTTCCATGTCAACAAACATTAACACGAACAAGAATCGACCGGCATATTGTGTAAATCGAGCGAAGCGAAGAGGGACTGGCTCAAGAGGCAGCACAAGTATCAGGGCGGGGAAGCAGCGTCGACAGACAGACAGACATTCTTCCCCCCTGGGCTTCGTCTCTTGCCGTCGAACTTGCTGCGCTTTGATGTATGCAAAATTTTATGTTGATAAAGTTATCAACGACAACATTTGCATTGTGTTTCATGTCATGTTCCCCTCCCCCTTCCGCTCTCTCTGTCTCTCACCCTCTCTATCTGTCAGCCCGTCTCTCTCTGGTGTCCGGATATCAGCGATAAGTCGCTGCAAAAGTTGCCTTTTGATAATTTCGCCAAGGCGAATAAGTTTCTCGGCTTTTGGCTTGTTGTGCGAACACAGTGAGAAATTTTGCCCAATTTGAGGCGTTTTGGGCGCTGGCCCCCGCTTCCCTCACTTACCCTCACCGACTCCCACTCACTCAGTCTTTCACTCGATTTCCATAGCATACTTTTAAGTGCTGCACAAATATCCAGAGTGCTTCTTCCGCTCTGCTTATTACCTAAGCAAATAGCTGCAAATAAATGAAAAACACAACTTGTTCTTTTCGCTTTTGGTCGGTTTAACTGTTTGGCAAAAGCGAACCTTGTGCTCAAGTGTTTTGCAAACACGCAGAAAACTAGTGAAACCATTTGAAAATATTTTAGCTCGGATTTTCCGAATAACTTTAATTAACACACGGAGCACATTTCGTGAAATCTTTGCCAGAGTTCTTCTCTCTCTCCCCATTTCACTATTTAATCTCGAGTCGAGGCGCGCTTGGAAGCTGCATTCCCTGTTTTTTCGCATACTTGCATTTCTGTACGTGTGTGTGTGTGCTTTGTGCTTTTCATTGCACTTCGTTCTGTTTCCTGCAAAATTCGAATTGCGATGCCAGCCCTGCAGCCCGCAAAGTATGTGCAAAACTCGCTTCCAACTTGCCCAGGAGTATTGTGGGTCAGGCGAGTATGTGTCTCTCTGTGTGTGTGTGTATGTCTGTGTGAGAGAGTGTGCTAAGTGCGCTCGTTCTGGATAATTAAAAATGTCATGCAGTTTCAGTTGTAGCCTTCAGACTTTTTGCGCCTTATTTAGTCGTGCTTAGCACGCGCCACGCGTAAATTGTAAATTCTAATTCTATTTTTAATTTTAGCAGATTTTTTGTTGTTCATCGTGTGCGAAATTCTTTCGCTTCTAACATAAACAACAAATATAAATAGAAAATAACCAAGACAAAATGAACATTTTGCATAGTTAGAGTAGACTACATCTAATACACTGTAAATTAGAATTCGAATTCGCTAGAATTAAATTAACAATAAAGAAATTAAATTTACAATGTTAAATTATGTTATGTTATGTTATTATGTTGAGTCTTATGTTATGAAGTGTGACCTTTGTAACGATAAAATTATCGATATTCCTATCAATAGAAGAGTGCCTTATAACGAATTAGCGAGAAAGCGTCACTATCGTTTTGGAAAGCCAAGTTAACGGATTCAAATTGTGCGAAAATGTTAAATAAATATACTTAAAGCAATAAAGTATTATCTACACAACAATAAAGAACAATTTAATAAATTGAATTTATCGATCTGTATTATAAGAAATCACACAAGTCAAAGAGTTCCGCAATGCAACGCACTCTAAAACATACATGCAGACAGAGAAAGAGAGAGAGGGGGACCAAGAGAAGGGGGAGCTATCCATATCAAATCGCCTGGCTTAAGAGTTGAGTCTGTCTGTCTGTATTTATATCTGTCTCTGTGTAAGTTAGTATGTGTGTATGTGCGTGCCTGTTACTTATGCTAAGTGAAATGGAAAGCTATGAAATGGCAGAGAGGAAACGATAAAGTGAAGATTACATTCGGAGGGGGATGCAAGGGAGTGCTAACGGGAAATGGGAGCATACCTAATGATATCGAATGCGAACGCAGGTGGCTCATGGTTCATATAGTAGGAAGAGATGGGTGTGGAGGGGGGAGGTATGACTTTGATTTTGTAGTGACATTTTATTGGCAACCGGCTGCCACTGCTTTTGACAGCAAACCTAAACGAGAGAGATAGAACGAGAGAGAGAAAGCTGCCAGAGTTGCCATGCCATGCCAACTCATTTCACAGCTGAACGATGCAATGGTCCTGCCACTGCAGGTTATCATTACAATTTCATGCTTGGCTGATATGTGGAAAAGTCTGTGATGGACAGCAACGTATAACATGCTTGTGAGGGGGCCTGGGAGAGAGTAGAAGAGAGAGAGATCCCGCAGATATGCACTAAGTGGCAACAACTTTTATAATTACTTGCGAGTATCTGAGATATTTTTAATTGCTACAGCATGAATACTGTTGAAATTCCATGCAAAATACTTGAAAGTCTTCCGTTTTTCATGTTCTTTTTTAATTAAGCAGGTGGAGAACACTTTCAAAATGTATTATAAATTGAATCGACGACTTGAAGCCTTGTTAGTTCGCCAGTTTACACTTTTTTAAAAAATATAATTAATTAAAAATCTAAAGTATGTTCCGTTAATTTAAAAATGCAAGAATGCTCTACTAATTATAAATATAAATGTATCACTTCATCAAATTGATCGAACACTCAAGAAGACTAATACATATTGCATTGCATTCAAGCAGGTATAAAATTGAAACGAGAGAAGTATTAAACAACTCAATTAAGTTTAATTTAATTTAAGCAAACAATTCATAATGAAATTGAAAGTACATTTTATCTAGACTATTAGTGAAATATGAAGCCTTTAATTAAGTTAGTTAAGTGCTTAACAATTCTCGTGCTTTAAATTCATTGGAAATATAATTCAAATCTGTTGTGCATTGATGGGTTGTAAATCTAAATCAACAAATAATGCATACATGCAGTTGTGTGTGTATGCTTGTGTGTGTGCACATGTTAACACGGCAGAACTGCGAAATGTGCAGCAAAATAATCAAAAAGTGGAGAATTTTGACTGCCGCACAAACTGCGAACAAGCAGAAAAATAAAACTGAAAATAGAACTACATTGGAAGACTTTAAGGTACCCTAGCATATTGAAGATGTATATGTTGTATGTATGTACATATGTTCAACTATATACATATACTATATGACAAGAAGTTGTGCATATTGATGTAAACTTCTACTTATGTTAATAGACAACAGTTTTCTCTGAATCTAAAATAATTATTTGTTTTTATTTTAATTTTATATTCAATAAAATTGTTTATTTTATTAATAATATTTTATTGATATTTATTATTCAGAATATTCCCCTCTGTTCTCATAAATCACAGGATATCAGCATTTAGCTGAAAAAACAAGGGGCGCAGCTGTCGCTGCTGTGTGAAGAGTGCGACGCTGCAGCGGCGCTAATTTTTCACGCAGCTCTGAGTGCAGTTTCGCTTTTTAAGGCTGCGCAGTAGTCAACAATGAAAGAAGAACTTCAGCAGATGCCTCAAAGCCGAAAAACACAACGAGGCGAATACACTGCGAAAACTAAAGGAAATAAAAGAAATGGTAGACTGAAAATAATGATAAAACAAGTCAAAACTGCCATAAACGAGTATATTCTGTGTATTCAAGTCCAAGTAAACCTTAATAGATTTCAATTGAGAATGAAACAATGTTTTTTTGCTGTGTACTTCGGGGCACAGGCAACAACGGGCACGTAACGGGCAGGCTTGGTTCGGTGCCGCCACCGAGGTCAAGCGGTCTTACCTTGTGGCACGTGGTGCACCCCTTTTCGCACATATTGCCACGCTGCGTGAAAGCGTTTTCAGCGCAATTACAGCTCGTGCCTGAGCTTTGCATGAGCTTTGGCTTTTTGGCGGGTTTTGCATGCAGCGCGTACTCAATACTTGATACTCCCATCAAGTGAAATTGAATTGTTGCCACGTCAGCATGATGCCACTCCTAATGCCAGACTCACGCCCACAACTAGTCCGTGCCCGTGCCCCCCCGTAGCGAACAGGTTAATTAAGTTCGACACTCCACGTGGCTAGCCCCCTCAGCATCCCCCGTCGGACAGTGGCTAATTAAAAGGCGGTCGCAACATAGAACACGCCTACGTGGTTGCAATGCCAAACACAGAATTATTGCTTAGATCTTCACCGGACTTGTCGTCCACCTGCCCCACCTGTTCCACCTCTTTTGCTCCATTCTAATTCGAATGCAAAACACGCGCGAATCGAAACAATTATAGGGAACACCAAACTGAGCTGGTTTCATTTTGTCTAAGTACGCGCAGTGGGTCCTGCTGCTTCCCCTGCTCAGAGGAGAAAGGCGGGCGGAGACAATTAATGACTTTACTTTCTCTGTGCGCAAATGCTCGAGGCATCCCCTGAAGTATAATTTGGACAGCGCTAAATTTACATTTCCTTTGATTGTGACTTTTCGTGGAGAATTTCAAAATAATTTATTCAATTTTCGGGCACTGGCTTCAACTTCGCAGAGAAACTATCAAAGTTGGCAGAGAAACTGCAAAGTTGCTTTCAATGTTGTCTTCTCTGGCTGTTCCCATTTACAGATTTACCCACCGCACTCTTTTATGGCCGACTTTGCGATTTCTGTTCTCGTTTTCCCATTTGATTTCAATGTCTTTGTCCCCGTTCGATTCTGTATTCAAATTGGAAATGGTGTTATGTGAGCTAGATGAAGCATGCTCCCCCGGCTCAAACCCCACCAAGACAGACAAACACTGAGTAAGACAGACAGACAGAAAGACAGACGGGCCAGGCAGAGATAACAAAAGGGAGGGGGGGGGGCAGAGAGGGCTGGGGGGAGAAAATGTGGCCAGTCAAGCGTAAGAACAAAGTACTCAAGAGCGTCCAGGCGAGACCTAAAAGTGCTGCACAGCATTGAATGAGAGAGAGAGAGACAGAGAGAGTGAGAGTAAGTAGTGGGGCAAGAGGGTTTACAAGTAGGGCAGGTGGGTGCTCAGATCTGGGGACTGCTGCTGCACCTGGGCCAGCCCAGCCATGCCCAAAGCAGCTCAGCCCTTATTGACATATACGAAGTGGCTTAGTGATTGACAAATAACAAATAGACACGTAACTAAGATAAGACAAGGCAAGAGCGGCAAACATTGATTTGATTAACTTTTGACTATTGCTATGGGATCAGCGAGTGCGGAACTTAAGAGCTATTTACGTAATTGACAGCCACAATCAGGCCAGACGATCCACACGAGTAACCCCTTCAGCAAGTCTACATTAAACAGTCGAGATTGAGCACAGTCTTCTTTAATTATTTTTAGATTAAACAGATTTGTTATTGACAAGCTCTTGTTGAGCCACTTTTATATTGTTTCCTTTTGCAAACATGGAATTTAATTAATTAAAATTTAAGAGGTAGAAATATTTATTCAATATATTTCAACAATGTTTCTTTTTTCCAGCGTTCGCATCTGTAAACATTCACAGCATGGAATGTAAAAGGCTCCCACTTTTTATACCCAGTTGGTGACTGAGGAAATAAAGTTTCTGTATATGATATATATTCTTGTTCAGCGTTGATAGTTGAGATGATTTACCTGAGACAAAAGAAGGTTTTGAGTAATTTAATATATATAATATAATATATATATATCAGAGGGTAATAAAAACACTTACACAAGATACAGAGTGTACAAGTGGAAATGTAAGTTATATTATATAATAATATATATTCATATTCAGCAGTAACGGATAAGACGATATAGTATTGTGCATCTTCATTAAGGTTTCAGGTTTGATTATATATAAGATAAGGAAATAAGTTGGAACTGTATGGGAAAGCCCGACTTGCATATTGAATATTTTAGGTTATGTTACATAATAATATATATTCTTGTTCAGCAATAACAGCTGACACGATGAAGCTGCTTATATGCTTGTATTACCAAAGATGTATTCAGACTTGAGTGAATATTAATTAAGGGAATAACTTTCACATGTAGCAACGATACCCTCCTGTTTCAAAGACTACTGGGTATCTCACAGTTCAGTGCACATCGCATTCGACATTTTTACTTGTTGTTATTCGTTATTTCTTATTGTTTTCTTGTTTGCTTTCTGTGTGCCTAGGAGTGCCAACGGCAGCATGGCTTTTGAGTGTGTGGCTGTGTGTACGCGTGTGTGTGTGTGTATATGTGTGTCTCGCTTATGTATGTATGTTATGTCCATATTGGCCACTTGGGTATAAATCTAATTAAAAGCGGGATTTCTGTTGGATTTTCTTACAGAGTTTTTCTCGAAAGGGTTAAGCTGATTCCCGGCATTGCCTGACAGTGTTGCAAAGTGCCAATGAGCTCAGTGCTTTAGCTCTGCACACATGCAGACTGAGCATGTGTTTCTCTCTCCCTCTGGGTCTCTCTCTTTCTCTCTGTCTCTGTCTCTCTGTCTCCCAGTACTATCTGGCGATGAGTGCTGCAGAAAAAGGACAGGAATAAGAGTCTTATGTGTCTGACTTGATTTGGCTTTGTCGCTTCTAAATGGATTGTCCGGTGACCTAGGCGAGCACTTGAATACTTAAACAGTGGCAGGCCACATGGCTGGAATTTGATTGAATGGATGTACTCTACTTTTGTCATCAGAAAATAAAAACAAAATGCTGAAGTTTCTCACTGTTTAAGTTGTCTGAAATTCCTTTCTATCGAGCGTATTTAGCATTCATCTCTCTCTCTCTCTCTCTGGGACAGTCCAACATGGAAATGACAAAACATAAATCATCACCAGCCACCAGGAACCGAGAACGGAGAAACGTTGCCGGACTGTGGCTTAGCACGCAAATTGGCGATACACACATACACAGCACACGCACCGGGAATTCATCAGAGAACTATGTCTCCATTCCAGTCATGCAACGAAACCGATTTATGCGGGCGATCTATATAATTTATGAGGCGTACGATTTTCGGGAACTTGCCACTGCCACCTGCCACCTGCCACCACTTCTGCTCTGCTCGTGTGGCTAAAAAATTGCGTAATTTGGCGGCGAAACTTGCCATGAAATAAATTAATCTGCCTCGCGCGCACAACCCAAGAGTGTTCTCAGGACGAGCGAGTCTGTTCTCAGGCACAGTGAAGTGTTCTCGCTTGTGTGTTTAATTTAGCTCAGCCTGGTAGGGGGCGAGAGAAGGCTGGAGAGGGAGGCGTAAGCTGTCTGCTGCCTAAGGGTGTTGCGCTTAATACTTATACCCTGCACAAGCTGCCCCACATCGAGCATGTCGATAACAGTCGACGACATTTACAAAATAATTGAAAATATTATGGTGATTATTATTATTATGTTCTTCTTCTATGAATTAGCCTTGTTATAAAGCGGTCTAGGTGGGAGCTCGACTTATTACTGCTTTGATTTGTGCGTCGCAGATTTTCTTTGGCAGCTTACCCAGTTGCCTCCAGTTTTCACACCAGCTGTGTCTACTTCGCTGCGCCATTTATCTTGCTTTGGCGCCTCGACTATAATCGAGAGAGAGAGAGAGAGAAAGAGAGAGAGAGAGCAGAGACTTGGCCCGAATCGAGGCCTTTCCTTTTCTATCTTTTGTTTGCCGCTTTTTTCTCCCACTGAACTGTAGTTTTCTGCTTTTTACTTCCTGCGTCCGCTTTACGTTGGCTTACGTATTCGCGTTGCATAATACACTTCATGCTACATTTTTTTAAGTACATATTATATTTTTCTCGTTTTGACCAGTTAGCCAATTTGCTAAGGCTTTTATCTTCATTCACTTCAAAGGGTCTTCCCGTCTTGACTCGATTGTTCTATGCAGCACTTAAGTCTCTTGGCTACTAATCTTATCTACGTTCAGCTCCTCACAAAGTGTTCGATTCAATAAAATAAGCATCTCTGGCAAGTGTATTGGCCCAACAACAAACCATTGTTTGATTGCTACTTAAAGCCAACAACTTTATGGCCAGCACTAAACCAACAGTTAAGCACATAACCCACGGAGACGAGAACACGCTTTAAAAACCATTCGGTTGGCAGCCATGGAAATACCCTATTAAATGAGGCGTTACTTGAGCGTTGGGGTTATTTAAATATTCGTCTGGTTTTATTTTCCGATTGAGTATGAAATCTGCGAGAGAAAGCTGCGAGTTTCGTTAGATAAATTAACTCAGGTGAAACCTTTTTTTTTTTAACGGCTCTGTTGAATAAAATATGTATTCTTATACTTACATCTATAATAGTTCTCTCTTCTCTCAACTCTTTATATTGTTTATTACAATGCTATAAAAATATGCGAAACAGCTCTAGATAGGAATAGGAGGCATAGCAGAGTGCCAATGTTCTTGGTCAGCCTCAATAACTTTTAAATCGAATCAGGGTTTCTTTGAGTGTCTCTATGAACTCGACTAACACAGCAACTCTAATAGGTAAATAAACAGAATGGTTCCATCATCGCAGATTAAGTATATTTTCAACTTTGGATGCCACGCCTATCGCCCACTAGGGACTCCCTTCACTCTGTTTCAGTTCTCTTCAAGCAGATGCAAGGCAATATTTTGGGCTACACAAACAGCATATGCAACATTGCAGTTCGTGGGAAGTGCATCAAATTTTATGGCATATTAGCAACCGCAAACAGAGGCACGCAGAAATCGGTGGTTTAGCGGCCCCGTTAAGTAGGCAACACTTTTTCATTTTCACATCAAACTGAGGCTGAAGCTGTTGCTGTCGCTGTAGCTTCAATGGCGAGGTAACTGTAAATTGCTGCACCATCTGCCGGTGACAGTGATCGACCGTTTTGACTCCACTGCGCCTAATGGCAGGCAACATTTATATTTATTAACTGGTTGAAAACTGCTGAAAACGGCTGAAAACAGCATAAATCAGTTGGACAACAGAAGGCTGCCCACCCAATTCTCCCCTGCCCAGACCTTGACCTAACCGTGTTGCATTTGGGCAGGCGGAATGTGAATCTTGCTGACCTTGTTGACAAATCAGCCTCGCATCCAAATGGATTGCGGGTGCACGTGGGCGTGGCAGATCAATGAGTAGCCCATTGCATCGAGAGCTGGGCAACGAGCCGTGCTCAGTCGCTGGCGCCAATTAGGATACTGCGCCAGCCCCCTTGATACTTGTCCGATTGCCACACACACACAGACACACACACACACACATGGCACAGCACACAGTGAGAGCGAATGCTGTTCCAAGTGGCCTTTAAGGGAATACGAGTGCAGCTATCAGTTGCCTCTGTCCCCTCTCCTCTCTACCCTGTTATTCCAACAATCGTGTTCGCTTAGATATCGCAAAAAGTCCAAACACAAACACACTCGACTATGGCATACCCTGCAGGCAGAATTCTACTGGTGTTTCAATTCACTGGAACACCCCTTAGATGTGGAGGCCTTTAACAGCTACTCCCCTGTCTGAGTGTCTAGTGCAAACGCTTGTCGAGGCGCTCAAGTACTACGCGGGCTGCACGGCGAGAAAAAGTACTGAAAAACAACAACAACAGCAACACGAAGTTGTCAAGCAAGTGCCATATGTGTGTGTGTGTGACTGTGAAGCATGCAGTGCGGCGCGTCAGTTTAGGCAAATGTTTATTTTCAGGGCAAGGCAGTTAGAGCAGTAAGGGAGCGAGGGTGGCTGGGCTTACTCCCCGTCGGCAGTTAAGCCATAAATTGCACAGCATAAATAACGTTCCTCTAAAAACAAAAATACTAGATTATCTGATGTGCTGCAATTACAAATACCGCAATTCGATATCAATAAGATATATGTGCAATTTAAACCGGATTATATTTATTTATCTGTGTACATTCTCTTCAATTAAACATTCAAAGCGACATTCATATTAAATTGAAAGGTTTAAAAGCTGTGATGAATCTCTTCTTCTTCTTCTGTTTCTGCTTGATTCACGCCTGAAGGAAAAGAAGAAGAAGAAGAGAAAGAAGAAGGCGAAAGGAGGATTCAACTTATCGGAATGCTCGAAACTGTTTCCGTTATTATATTGTTGTTGACATTGTTGCTGCTGTCGTAAAGTTTTTCAATTTTATCACAGATTAAACTTTCGCATTCAGGCCTAAAGGGACACAAGGCCTGCGCACCTTACCTAGGGCAATTCTCAATAATTTATATTTATTTTTAGCTCTGCTCGCTTTGTCTGCTTGAGGCGCTCTCGCATAATGATTGATTTGTCCTCTGCTTAAGCCCATTGACCCCAGAGGCAGGCCCAGGCAGGTGACATGACCACATGATGCCCTCTTTAATCTACAAAAATATTATTAATAGATGAACTTTTTACATTGAGTGTCTTTGTAAATTTAAGTAGAAATGTTTATCCAGAGGCACGCACGGGTTAAGGCCCCAAAAGTCAATTGAAATCAGGATTTCACAGCTAAAATACCAACATTTCCTTTGTATTATTAGTTTGGGAAGAGCTCATTGTTTCGTTTCGAGCAAAAGGAGAGGAAAAAGGCAAGGAAAGTTAACCGTGCCGGGTCCGGACAGGTAAAATAGTAATTCGCAAATTGACTGACATTCAATGGGCGTTAGAAAGCAGGTAACACCTACTTGCCGACCATTTTGCATTGCCTTGAACGAAATTGTAATCCCCTTAAAAGATTTAACACTTCGTTAGGACTGCCCAAGCAGAGAGCGTGGCATTTTTTATGACAGCCCAAGATGAGGCTGTGCTATGTAAAATGAATTGGGTGCAGATTCGAGCAGAGCCGTAGGCATTGTCTGCTTGCCTCTCGGCTGGCTTCTCAGTCAGTCAGGCAGCTAGTCAGTCAGGCAATCAGGCAGCTAGTCAGTGCAGACTTTCTGGCTCTACTTCAAATTTTCTAGCCATTTTAACAGCGGACAATTAAAGTCGCCACGAGGTCGGGTGAATGGAGCGAAACAAAAAAGAACAGCATGCTTTCGAGCGCTCACACACACACACACATCCGTAGTCATTCATACACGTGAGAGAGCGCACAGCATAACAGTTTTCTGTTCTGTTCAGTTTACCGCATATTTTTATGGCAAGTTAACAGACTCCCAGGCTGAGTCGCTCTTCTCTCAAAACTTACACTCTCTATCTTTCTCAGTTACTTGCTCTCTCTCTCTCTCTCTGTTAATCTGCCGCTACTGCTGTTACCCGGTAATTTTTGTGCAGCCGCCTCTTGGTTGTCTGCTATTTGCCTAATGGTTGACATATTGATTGAGAAACCAGGTCGCCGCACCGCAAGGAGAGGCGACTGTGGCTCTGGCTCTGGCTGCCTGCAGCACTGTTTGCATTAGACCGCGCTCCAGCACCGGCTGAGCAATGCATTGCAAGCCTAAACTGCACAAGCATAAAACAAATACAAATGCACAACCGGATCTGACCTCAGCCATAATAGCGCGGTGTTCTCAGTTAAGAACTGTTCACATTAGTTGGGACACGAACCCAAGTGACTGTTGACAGAAATCAGAAATAAATTGCATGCTAGAAAAATAAAGAACTGCCAAAATTATATGAAAAAGAGGACAACATACATAAATAAAAAAAAAAAATGAAAATAATCAGGAGATACTAGTTATGTAAATGCAATCCCAATTATAATATGTTTATGTGTTTTATTAGTGCCGAGTCGATTGAGCCATGTCTGTCTGTCCGTCTGTCTGTCTGTCTGTGTGAACGCACAGATCTCAGCTATTATAAAAGCTAGTTACCAAATTTGACAGGAAGACTCCTGTGTACTATAAGCTGATCAAGTTTATTTCAAATGTTAGGTGCCACGCCCACCGCCCCCGTAAATCAAAAATTTAAATTTAACTCAATTTGTATGCGCTGTATAAAAGCTAAAACATTCTGACTTTAACATATACTAAGCTGAATGAATTATCTACGTCTTCTCCAAATTGCAATGCGATCGGACAATAATCACAGAAGTTCTTTAAGAAAATATGAGCATAAAACCAAATGCTTCTGTCAGCTAACAAGGGAATAATTGTAAAGCAAGTGCATATGCATATGTGTATGAATTTAAGAAACTAAACTACACGGGAACATAGGTCGAAGGGTATCCCACTGTCGCGTGCTGCGCGACTGTTGCTCTTCTTACTGGTTATTAATATTGAATGCGGTTTCTTTGTGTTAAAAACGTGACAGCATATACATAAATATGTATAATAGTATGTATGTATGCTTAACAGGCCCATTTAGGTCCATCCATAGAAAGCTGTAAGGCTCATTAGACAAATTCTTTAAAGTTTTCTTCAGCTCACGTTCGTGGGGTACATCTTGTGGTTTTCAATTAGCTTGAACTTTTCTTTCACTTTGTTTTTATATGGAATTACAAACAGACAGTCCGTATATCGGAACTAATTTTCAATAGTTAACTCAATAATAAAAGTTAGCTTTAATTTAAACAACTGGTGAAAACTAAAGAAGGATATAAGAAGAACTTGAACATGAACGCAGTTGAGAGCGACGACTAAGACACCTAAATTTATCCTATTATATTTAGGCGCAATGGGCCTATACTATAAGTCACTGTGTATTAAAATATTTAACTATTTAAAATTTATTTGTTTAATTTGCGATTTGTCAAATGTATTATTTATTTATTATATTACATTTTTATACCCTTCGACCATTGAAAATGGTCAAAAAAGGGTATACTAACTTTGTGCAAATGTATGTAACAGGCAGAAGGAGGCGTGGGAGACCCCATAAAGTGTATTCTTACTCAGGATCCCAAGCCGAGTCGATAGAGCCATTTCTGTCTGTCTGTCCGTCTGTCTGTCAGATCTTAGCTATTATAAAAGCTAGAGTTACCAAATTTGACAGGAAGACTCCTGTGTACTATAAGCTGATCAAGTTTATTTTAAATGTTAGGTGCTACGCACACCTCCTCTGTAAATCAAAAATTTAATTTTTGAACTCAATTTGAACAACTTTCTGACTTTAACATATACTAAGCTTGATGAAATATCTACGTATTCTCCAAATTACAATCCGATCGGACAATAAACACAAAAGTTATTTAAGAAAGTATGAGTGAAAGTATGAATGGAAATTTACCCAACACCTTATGTCAGGTCTGGCAGAAATCATAAAAGTCTTATCAGTAAATATTAAATGTTCCGAATTTATTGTACACATACATTTATTATACTTTAATTTTAATATAGAAAAACACAAACTAAATAGACGAATCGCTGATAAGGGCAAGTGTATATGTAAGTGTATTTTATGTATATAAAAACCGTAGACTCTGCAGTCTTTTCTCAGTTAGTCTTCGGTCTTCCACAACGTTCTACAATGAAATATCTGCTGATCTGTGTTTATATAATCGCATTGTCCTGTGCCTGGGCAAATAATTGCTATAATCCGAACAAGCCAACAATTCAAGATATTTAATTGAGAACTATATTAAGAATAATATGAATATGTAACTATTTCAAATATTCTCCAAAGTACTCACACGTTGGGTAACTTTCAATACAACCTTCATGCGGATCGGTCAGCAATACTACTATATATCGGAACACAAAAATACCTGGTTTGGTGCACTACACACCTGTCGTCAGATCGGTGGCGACTTGGCTCTCATTGAATCGGCCGAGCAGATGCATGAGATATCATCGTATCTTATTGATAAAGGATATAAGTCTGACTGGCTCTGGATATCGGGAAATGATCTTGCTGTGACAAGTACCTACATGTCGGTTACCAACGGAATGCCACTAACCTATTTGAACTGGTCCAGTGGGCAGCCAGATTGCCCTGGTGTTGAGCAGTGCATACATCTTTGGCTTAAGGATGGAACCTTCACGATGAACAATTGGGTCTGCAAAGAGCAGGCATTTTATATAATATATGCCACAAATCAGACATTGACTTATATGTGACTTGCTAATCGAAAAGGCATCAAATAAATTGAATATTTTAAATTAATGTCTACAATTTCGTAGAATAGGCAACGTTTTTTCGTTTTTTCTGAGTGTAGAATCACAGAATTTGAACAGCTGAACTTCATATGCGATCACTTTCGACTCTACATCTTTATTCAAAGTCAACAATATGTTTATTTGCCCATATATACACGAACTGTTTTCAAAGTTTTGCCAATTAAATTTTAATTATATTTTTGATTATGCAAACAGATATGAGGAATAAGCTGTTGTTCTTCTACTGACAAAGAGTACGCGATCAACAGATACGCCTTGTTGGCGTATTCAGCTATGACTGACTTATGATTTCTCACTTATACCAAAGTAGAGTAGACTCGAACAATGATTAAATAATAATAATATTTCACATGCCTGTTCTACTCGTAGTCGGGCATGGCTATAAAACTACTTTTTCCATTATAGGGTATTCAATATGAGCCGTACTTATTGTAAGTATGCAAATTGCCTGTCATGATAATAAATATTGATTTCCTTATAAATTATATATGCCACAAATCAGACATTGACTTATATGTGACTTGCTAATCGAAAAGGCATCAAATAAATTGAATATTTTAAATTAATGTCTACAATTTCGTAGAATAGGCAACGTTTTTTCGTTTTTTCTGAGTGTAGAATCACAGAATTTGAACAGCTGAACTTCATATGCGATCACTTTCGACTCTACATCTTTATTCAAAGTCAACAATATGTTTATTTGCCCATATATACACGAACTGTTTTCAAAGTTTTGCCAATTAAATTTTAATTATATTTTTGATTATGCAAACAGATATGAGGAATAAGCTGTTGTTCTTCTACTGACAAAGAGTACGCGATCAACAGATACGCCTTGTTGGCGTATTCAGCTATGACTGACTTATGATTTCTCACTTATACCAAAGTAGAGTAGACTCGAACAATGATTAAATAATAATAATATTTCACATGCCTGTTCTACTCGTAGTCGGGCATGGCTATAAAACTACTTTTTCCATTATAGGGTATTCAATATGAGCCGTACTTATTGTAAGTATGCAAATTGCCTGTCATGATAATAAATATTGATTTCCTTATAAATTATATATGCCACAAATCAGACATTGACTTATATGTGACTTGCTAATCGAAAAGGCATCAAATAAATTGAATATTTTAAATTAATGTCTACAATTTCGTAGAATAGGCAACGTTTTTTCGTTTTTTCTGAGTGTAGAATCACAGAATTTGAACAGCTGAACTTCATATGCGATCACTTTCGACTCTACATCTTTATTCAAAGTCAACAATATGTTTATTTGCCCATATATACACGAACTGTTTTCAAAGTTTTGCCAATTAAATTTTAATTATATTTTTGATTATGCAAACAGATATGAGGAATAAGCTGTTGTTCTTCTACTGACAAAGAGTACGCGATCAACAGATACGCCTTGTTGGCGTATTCAGCTATGACTGACTTATGATTTCTCACTTATACCAAAGTAGAGTAGACTCGAACAATGATTAAATAATAATAATATTTCACATGCCTGTTCTACTCGTAGTCGGGCATGGCTATAAAACTACTTTTTCCATTATAGGGTATTCAATATGAGCCGTACTTATTGTAAGTATGCAAATTGCCTGTCATGATAATAAATATTGATTTCCTTATAAATGAAGTGGGGGATGTTCCCGTATATATAGCTGGGCGAATACCGAAGTAGTCAGTCTTCAATATCTTGCGAAATGTTCTTCTCGTGCTTTTTCATATTCGTCATCGGTCTTTACTGTGCTGTGGCATTTGACTTCAATTATCCATCCAAGCCCAATGTTAAAGGTGTTATGTAAGATATTAAATCTGAAAAATTATTCTAAGATTTGTGATATTTCATACGGTAGTCACATGCGACAGTGGAGACAGTGAGACATACGTAAGGATCGGGCACAAATATTACTTCACAGGTCTAGCAAAGGTCACCTGGTTCGATGCAGCTCAATTGTGTCGTCGCTATGGCGGAGATTTGGCTCTTATTGAATCAGGCCAAGAAATGGAAGATATATCAAACTATTTAACCAGTCGGGGCCATGACGCCAACGCTTGGTTCTGGATTTCAGGAAACGATCTTGTCACAACACATCAATTTATGTCGATAACTAACGGTTTGGCCTTGCCGTACACCGCCTGGTCTAGCGGACAACCAGACTTTCCTGGAGTCGAGCAGTGTATGCATTTGTGGCTTCGAAAAGGCTCCTTCAAGATGAACAATTTGAAATGTAACGAGAAGGCGCACTATCTTTGTCAGAGACAGAACTACACACGTTGCTGGGATGGCTGCTAAGAGACAGTTATATACAGTTATATAGTTATATACAGTATATATACAGTCTATTGCATTCTAAGGAATATGTTCTTTCATTTCCAAACGATTTAGAATATTGAAAATGTTTTAAAATCATATACTATATTAATGTTTGATTACTTGCTTGTTTTTCACTAAGATTCATGTACCACACTTATTCGGAATGACAGAAAGGGTTATCTGGTAAGTGATAGGAAGAACTTTATAATCTTACTAAATTTAATCTACTCATTATTTTAAAATTTACCTTTGTTTTGTTTTTCTTCCTTATATTCGCAATTTCTGCTGCTGATATTTAATACTTTTTATACGCTTCGACCATTGAAAATGGTCAAAAAAGGTATACAAATTTAAATGTGCAAATGTATGTAATAGGCAGAAGGCGTGGGAGACCCCATAAAGTATATATGTATTTATATTCTGGCTCAGGATCACAAGCCGAGTCGATTAAGCCATGTCTGTCTGTCTGTCCGTCTGTCTGTCTGTCCGTCTGTCTGTCTGTCCGTCTGTCTGTATGTCCGTCTGTCTGTCTGTCCGTCTGTCTGTGTGAACGCACAGATCTCAGCTATTATAAAAGCTAGAGTTACCAAATTAGACAGGAAGACTCCTGTGTACTATAAGCTGATCAAGTTTATTGCAAATGTTAGGTGCCACGCCCACCGCCGCGTAAATCAAAAATTTAATTTTTGAACTCAATTTGTAAGCACTATATAAAAGCTACAACTTTCTGACTTTAACATATACTAAGCTGGATGAATTATCTACGTATTCTCCAAATTACAATCCGATCCGACAATAAACACAAAAGTTATTTAAGAAAGTATAAGCATAAAACCAAATGCTTCTGTCAGCTAACAAGACCGGCGGGCGAGCGCCATCTGTCGGGAATAATTGTAAAGCATGTGCATATGCATATGAATTTAACAAATTAAACTAAACGGGAACATAGCTATGCATAGGTCGAAGGGTATCCCACTGTCGCGTGCTGCGCGACTGTTGCTTTTCCTACTGGTTAATTTTATTTTTTCTTAAAAAAAATTAGATCATTATGATTTCAACCTGTCCAAACTGGCTGGTTTTAATTATTGCAATTGCAAAGCATACAAAAATATCAACTTTTACTATAAATATGTATGCCAAGTATCCCGAAAATAACGTTAAGCTAGAACCCAGTTTGCTTCGTAATTGACAGTCGGGCATAGCTCATTTGAAACGCTACTCAGCTCTAGTGATCACTATCAATATATATATATGTATACTTTATTGGGTTTACCACGCCTCCTTCTGCATGTTACATACATTTGTACAACCCAATATACCCTTAAGACCATTTTCGAATGGTCGAAGGGTAAAATATATTATTATATAGGCTCATTCATTGCATTCTATTCGAAAATTGTTAATTGTTAAATGGCACTGGCATTCCCAAAACTGTAACAATTGCCAATAGATGGCGCCACGCACTGGCGTGGCGCACAACGGACATTGGTAAAACTATAGTTTAACTGCTGCCAGTCACATCAAACTGCAACTTCTTTGATGAGTTTTTGTCATTTTTTTACAATTATCAAAATATTTAAATACATAAATACTTGTAAGTATAAACTAAGTATAAGCTCTCAGCATAATGCCTTAAATGTAAATATACTATAGATATAAGCATACTATCTTAGTTAGAATGATGATCTAATTCAAAAACAGGATCTGTTAATTGTAATCTGTAAGGCGGAGAACGCCCTACTCAACATCTTTTTAATCAATCGTGAAATTGTTATTATATACTTTATATATTCATGAGTAAAAACTGAAAAGAATTTGCAACGAAAGTTTTTATAATTAATGAAAGCATACTAACCGTTGCCGGCAGCTTGCAAGGTGCTGCAAATGTGGTCAGCAGGCAGCTAAGTTATTTGGCAATAATAATGAAAATCACAGAGCAGAGTTAAGCTTATGAATTATGGAGTCGGTAATGTTGCAAGCTGGGAAATGCTCGTGGCATGACAGCTGCAGCACACGAGTAGAGAAGAGGGAGAAAGACGGGAGAGAGGAAAGAGAGAGAGAGTTGGCCAATAAGCCATGTAATTGATTTATATGGACTTTCATAAGTCTGTAAGAGCAAGAAACTCCGAGCAGGACTGTAGATGGGGGGAGAGGTGAGTGCGTGTGTGTGGATGGTGTTAAATGCATTAATTGGGTGTAAGGCCAAAGGGCTGGATTAGTTTACTCAGCATCAGAATTGGGTTAATGTGGTTCATAAGCAACACAATATCGATTTATACAGATTAAAGTAGAATTTCCACGTTAAGTTTGATTAACAGTAATGAAATTTGGCAACGATGCATCAATGCAAGCATCGTTGGTATTTCAGCACTAATTTCTAATGTTAAATTTAAATACCAAGCACACAAAGCAGAACAACCATGCTGTGGCTTAAAAAGAGCTCCACACAAGCCCCAGTTCCGATGTCACGTATGAATTAAACATAAATTAGCTGCTGGTTCGGAAAATCGGCAAAACCAGTCACATTATGTTGATGGGTTTACAAAATTTGTGGCCGAAAATATTTCAGATGTGCGGATTAGTTGCAATGTAACTTTGTGTGGATACGAGGGGAGAGGGAAGGAAACGTGCAGTGCCTTCTCATTTGCATGATAATTTGAATGGGAACATGCAATGTAATAAGCTTATAATGCAACTCGGACATCGATGTCGAATGAGACAGCATAAACCACTGCATCGACTCATGTGGAGTATCTAGATTAGAGCACAAACTAAGAAGATGAAAGAAGATAGAAGACAACTGCAATAGATGAGTATGTAAATATGACATAGCAAACGAGATAATTTGCATATGCAAACATTTGGCGAAAGCGTGAACATATCGATAGACACATACGTGAACACATCTTGTTTTGTTTTAGCCACTTGCAGCATAATAGAAACCACAATGTCAACATCTAAGACCGCTCTATTTGCATATCAATGTACCCGACAAAGGAGCACAGACAGAGGAGTAAGGGGAGATAAGCCTCAGCGCCAAAAAGTATTCAGCTTGCAAAAATATTTCTACTACAAATCGACACACACACACACACAGAGAGAGAGAGAGAGATAGAGAGAAAGTATGCCTGGTATGGAGCAGCAAGAAACTAAAGAATTTCCTTATAAAAACAACACGAGCAACAGCTAAAGGGCAACACCGACAACACGCGGGCAAACACAACTGCAAACTAAAGAAGTAAAACCAAAAAGCGAATTTCCCAATTCGAAAAGAGCCCGAAACGAACCACAAATATGCAACCACATCGCATCGCATCGCAGCAGAACCTGAAACATTCTCGCCCCACACATACATACGTACATCTGCGTGGAGTTATATGGCACAGAGTGAGAGGGAGAGCGTGGGGAGAAGAGACAGATAAATGTACCGAATACGCAGAATTAAATATGCAGAGCGAATAGTTTGGCGAAAGTCGACGTAAGTTGAAATGCTGCTGGCATCGCACGGATGTGCCATATATGTAAGTATATATATGCCTATATGTGTATATATATATATATATATATGTGTATATAGGTATATAGAAAGTACATACTGAGCAAATGAGGAGGTGAATTGGAATGCATCTACAGTTGCAGATAAAAGCGTTAACAATTTGTTTAAGAATCAGCTGGCTAGCACAAGTGTTCTCTTGATTCAATATCCTGTTTTAAACGTTTCAATTATGTGCTTATACCCTGCTTGATGCTGGTAAAAGGGGCTACATTGAACAAAGATTCACTTATATATATTATATATATTATGAAGCAATATTAAAATCGTTTTCCATTCTCAATTCCTCTACATTTTTAGAATATTTGTTTACCTTCAAGTTTGTCTCTGTTTGTTGAATAGATGGTAAAAGTCTGGTAGATCATAAAATATTTAGTCTATATTATAAGCACACACGTCTCTCTGCACATCTTTATAAAGGATATAAACCAGTCGTGTGCGTTTTAGTGCTGCCTATGCTAATTGTTCAACTTCAAGTCTAAGACAGAACGAAGACAGTTGCAATCTACATTTAAAACTTCTGATTTATTAGTCATATACATACATACGGAAATACATATGTAGTTAAGACACACCCACATACAAATGACGTTCTTCCACGCCGCTTGACACTTTAATTGCATTTTGCTAACCAAATTTCTGCGTGACTTTATCTCTTGTTGCAAGCCTCAAAGGCTTCCTTCGTATTTCATTATTATTTTTGAGTGCCAGCAATGAGAAAGGGTCAAACTCTGCACACACCCACACACAGGCACAAACAACAAAAATTCCGGTACTTTGGGTTAAGCAAAAGGCAACTTGACTGGCTCTAAGAGTGCAAGATAGAGAGGGAGGATGATTCAGGTCCTACAGAAGCGAACATGGCGTATACGTAATTTGCATTACAATGAACTCTCGCTGCAGCCACAACAAGCTGCCATTGCACATCCCCGCATCCCCTTCGCCAACATGCTGTTTGCTGAAAGGTGTAGAATTTTGATAGCAACGAGGATGGAAAGAGATGCAAACGCTAAATTTCAATTGAAATACAAAATAATTGTTTGCTGCTTGATTCCATTGTTCTGCGGGACTTCATTGAAAGCACACGCAAAAAAGAACCTACAGACCCATCTCCCCTCATGTCTGTATTATATATGTTGCCTATTGTTCCCCCTTAATCAGAAGGCAACTTGTGCTTTAACTGTTATTTGTGCACAACTATTATATTTAAATAATTTATGTGCCAGAAAACAATTAAAGCATTTCAATAAAGCGCTTGTGAATACTTTTCTTTATTCTATGGAATGTTTAATTCGCCCCCATATTAACTTCTCTTTTAAAGTTTCACTGTAATAGGCTAATGATAATATGTCGGTACCTTGTGCTCACTCCCTGCTTACGATGCCAGGGGCTGAAACTGTTTATACCCGCTACCCATAGGATAGATGGGTATTATAACTTTGTGCCAACCGAAAATGTATATAGCAGGCAGAAGTAGGCGTGGCAGACCCCACAAACTATATATAGTCTTAATCAGCATCAACGAGTTCAAATAGCCATGCCCGGCTATCTGTCTGTCCTTCCGTATGATCTCAGAGATCTCAGAGACTATAAAAACTAGGGCTACTTAATGTGGTTATAATTGCACGCAGATCATGCTAGTTTTAGAATTTGGACACGCCCCCTTCGATCGATAAAAGCCGAATTTAATTTTAATGTAGGACAGTTCATTTTTGTTAAACACAACAACTGTTACCACCCAAATAAGGTCTAAAAATTGATTGCGATTGGATAATTTACATGGAAGTTATTTAACAAATAATTTTAAGAGTTACTGTGTTCCAAACCGCTCCCCGATGTATGCAACATAAAATGCGCAAACTGTACAATACGATATATACGAAATCGTTTTGGTCAGGTGAATACCGGAAATATCACAGTCGAGCACAGTCGATTGTACATTAATTTCAATGTGCAATGTGGGAATGAGGGCATATGCGGTTTATATGGGTAAAGAAGTTGAGTCTAGAAACAGTATAAATAATATATTCTTGATCAGTTTAAAGGTTACTTTAAAGTACCATACAGGTTGCCTGACAGAGAAAGAGAGTATATACGGCGTGTACCCTACCTACTCTTATGGGGAATGTAGAACGGCGTGTATATATGGGTTTTGCAAGGGCAGTAGCAAAAGTAGTGCCATAGGTAGAACTTATAAAGCCCTATTCCCAGGGCAGTGCAGGGTGCTTAACAGTCGAGCATGCTCAGCTTTAGTCATCTATCTTTAAACGTTAATTATGACGCGTGAGTCAGCTCAAGGCAAGCAAAGGCAAGTTGAATGGCAAGGGGGGGGGACTTTTACGGCTTGTCAACTTTGTGGAGGTGCAAAAAAAAGGGTCTTGCGTAAAACTTTATAATTGCCATATGCTCGCAGAGGAGCTAACTGCCTGCCCCCACAAAGTGTTATTGCTTTCGCTCATTTTTTGTTCAAGTTATGGCTGCAAATTATGCAATATAATTACGCGAATGAATAAACTGTGGCAAGTACTATACACGTAGTTAGACCTTCTCGATTGAGGGAACCGTTAAGAGTCCCTGCCGAACAGGTTCTTCAGGCATAACAATTGACCAACAAGTTGTCGTTGCTAACTATGCCGAAATATTGTTTAGTTCGCTCTGCACTTACCTCGAGTACGGGGAAAATGCTTGCGCAGTTAACGGAACTAGTGGAATCGGAACAAGTTTGAGTGAACTTTTGAGTGAGTGAGTTTGATGACACGCTGGAAATAGTGAAACACTCAACGGGAGCAGTCTCTGCAATGGGAAGCAAGTGAAAAAGATTAGTGCGGGGCGTAGTTGGCTAGGAAATACCCAGCATTATGAACTGTAATACTTGTATATCTACTTAATATTGTAGAACCGAGGAACAGTCAGTAACACTCTCTCAGTCAGCCAAGGTCAAGCTGATTTAATTGTGTTATAAGATATTAACAATAAGTCGAAACTTTCAGATTAAAGATGATAACATCTGCGACAAAATATAAACAATACCAAATGGACAGTGTATCAACATTTCCTTCTTTATATACCGACAAATTCTGCGAAAATATCGATGTATTCATTTGTATTTTCCAGTGTACCCTTCAGTCTATCTAATTGTCGTTTATATCTACTCTTTGCCAACGATTGTCAACGCACTAACTGTAAATGATGTTCCAACAGAGCACGCGCCTCGCTTCAGCTGCAACTGCAACTGCTGCTACTGCTGTGCTTCTTCACATGGAACCCGGCTGGGCATGTGGAGGGAGATGAGAGTGGAAAAGGGTGAATGGGTTTGTTTTCTATCCTACCGTGTGGGCATTAATGTCTTTTTCTTGCTCGTTTGTTTGTCACACCCACACACACACACACTCACATAGACACGCATTCAAATCGAGCCTTTGGCACTTTGTCAATCGACCAACAAAACGAATTGCTCGCAAGGTGGGTAGAGCAGGGATTGGGCACCTTTTAGCCACAAGCAGATACAGAAACAGACAGGCATAGGTGCCCCTATCTGTAGCCATCTCTCTCTCTCTTGCTCTCTCCCTCTTTCTCCCTCTATGTACTGTTACTTCCGCAAGGCGGCACTGGCTATTGTTTTGATTGCTTGCTACAGCCGCGTACGCTGCAGGGGCAGAGGAAGACTCCTATATGCCTAGTTGGTCTAGGCTGACTTTGACTGACCTACAGAGACTAGTATTAGATTGTTCTGTATTCCCAAGCACACTCGCAGAGTAAACCCTTCAATCGGAGAAGTCTTTAAAAATATAAACTGCAAATCATAGTGTAGGGTATTCGACAGTGTATCAAAAACTACTCGACTTGATTCATGTGTGCGGCAAACTCAGTTTGAATTATGACAGGCGAATGGTATTAGCAGTACGTGCCAACCCAGTTGAATTCTCAGGCAAACGTCGAGCGAATGAGTGGGGGAGAAAGACAGAAACTAGAGCAGATATCAAACTGAAATATCCTACGTTTCTAAATCGAAACAATTGTTCCGAGAATTTCCACTTACAACATTCAAGGAACACGACTACATTTATGCAATATGGATAATAAAGAAAACATGGAGAAGCCTGAAGATGGGAAGAAAACTGAACTAGAAAATGTAAAAGAATCAACCTGCGCTGGCGTGCTTAAGCCCAATCCAATTTATCAAAAGTTAATGGTCGAGAATCTTACCATAATGCGACCACCAATCTTGAAGGTATACTACTGGGAAAGCTTCGATATTACCGGGTAAGTTGGAAGTTGCTGTGCACAAACAAAGAGACTTACTTGAGTTCACGGACTTACAGGCTCAACAAGAAACTCCGCTCGAATCGCAAGCAACATGACCATGTTTTTATCATTCCGATAAGACAGATACAAAGCCAACCGCTCAAGATGATCCTCTGGTTGCGCAACTTGTCGGCCAAGCCGCTCGAGTTGAAGGTGAAACGCGTCCAGAACTGTCAATGTCAACCACTGCAAACTCGTGTCGGATTCAATCAGTTCCGTCAGCTCTTCCATTGTCCACATCGTCGACTCATCCAGGTCAGCCAGGAGATACTCAACATTCAACCGGATGAGGTGCTGCCCATGTCAGTAACAGCCCAGTTCTTTCTCTATGGCGAGCATTTTCTTACCTTTGAAATAAAGTAAGTACACCATTAATATCATTAATATCTTTAGTATATTTCTATTTTCAGAACCGGGGATGAACGCATATTCAACTGGAACTTTAAGCTGGAGATCTCAGCCTTTGACCCAGAAAAGTGTCTGCTTACCAAGGAACTACTGCCGGTCAATATTAAGAACTTTTATCATGTAACTCAGCCGATTTGGGTACAGAATATTACCATGACGCATCTGATATTTAACTTCTCTTCCCGCGAGCGCAATTTCAAATTTCACAATTCAATGCTGACCGTGCCCAGACAAAGCGTTTGGCCCCTGCTCGTCGAGTATCGGCCCATAGACTATGAGAACGAGGTAGGACATTAGATTGGCTAATTACATCTATACTCTTTGACCTTTGACAAAGGTTGAACTATTTGCAGATGTATATCAATCTGAACGAGGCCCTAAATCAGTGTATATATTCCTGTTCTGCATTAGTATTGGAATTTGATTAGTTACGTTCGTCTGAATGTCTCATTCAGTTTTATATTTAGTAACACAGATCGAGGACAATATTAGTGGTAGGGTAACATAACTTGGTGTCAATATGTGTTAATGTTGCACATAGATTAAGTTTTTTCTAAAATATAACCAAATCCCTTTTCGCCCCTGTAAATCGATAAAAATCGAATTCCAAGCGTAATTCTCTTGCAGAACAGAACATTTCTTGTAAACACAATAACTATCAACATCCAAATGGTTACTGAAAATTTGTTTGCGATCGAATAATTAACATAAAAATTATTTAAGAAAGAGTTAAGAGTTACTGATTTCCAATTCACTCCCTAAAATATGCAACACAAAATAGGCAAAACAGAAAAGTTGTATATAAGAGTCGCACAACCACAATCTTTTCTTTCTACCTTATTTGAAGGGTATCTTATGTAACTGTTAACTGATTTGACATTCTAGATCGAGGTGGTACTGAACTTTGACCACTGCAAGGCACGCTACAACCTCAAGGCACGTGGTGTGGTAGTCGACGAACAGGAGATCACCGATATGCCACTCAAGGAGAGGGAATCGGCAGACAATCTCTATATAATTTATCCGAATCGATTGAACTTTGAGCTGTGCTTTAAAGAGAATCGCACTCAGTTGGTCAACGTGCACAACTATGGAAGCGTGTGCATGGAGCTCCGTTGGCAAAAGTAGGTTCTGCATACAAGATTCTTCTTAATTCTCTTTGCGGGTTCGACTTTCTTCTCTTTCAGCTACATCATCAACGATTTCTTTGCTGTAGCCTTCGAACCATTGATCTTCCGACTGAAGGGACATCATTCAAAGCTCTGTGAGATTAAGGTGAGTGTTTTCGACCGTATGGTTATGTTCCGGCGCATTCCCATTGTGATGGAGGTGCATCGCATTCTCGACCGTGCTACGCTCATAGCCAAGGCTGAGCTATCCGAGGTTGAGTCCATTGACGATCCCAAGTGGAAGGAGGACAGCTATGTGGAGCATGTCTTTCTGCACCTGAACATTCGCGTGCTTGCGAAGGCCAATGAAGTATGTGATGAAGCTACGGAAGTCAAGTTTGGCACGTGTGTGCCCTGCGGTGGAGTCGGCATTGATACTAATGCCGCTGAAGATGCTCCACCAAGTGTGGTGCCGCCGGAAGTAACCGAACGGGAGGAACTCATTAGGAACTTGTCGATGAAACGAAAATTAACTGCCAATGAGATCATCGACCTGAGCATGGCCATCGATCATCGCATCACAATATTTGAAAAACTCTTCTGGAAATATCTTTCCAAGTCGAGCTTTATGCGCTTCGGCCCCGAACATTGCAACAAGAAGACAACCAAGACCTATGAACAGTTGGTTGTCGGTGGTCAGAGTCCGTCGGATTTGAATATGCGCACCTTTGTGGATCACAAGTATATTGGAATTGCCTTTCCCTACTATTACCTTGCTTACCTTAAATTACTTCAATAGCACCATTTTGAACATACTCAATCGCCTGATGGTGGAGGCCTTTAATGATCTGGCTAAGAACTGGATATTCATTCCCGCGGAGAATTACGATCAATCCGATTAAGAGCTAATTACTTTAATTCTATTTAAACTCTGTTCAATCTGTTCAAGTATGCAAATGCAATATAACCTCAAAAATAGTTTAACATCAAATACTTCATATCGTTAATAACCTAATAATGTATGGAAGTGCATTTCACAGCTTAACTATCTAATTTTAGTAGTAATAGCAGTAAGTTTTCATACAGAGACAGAATGAATAATAGACGAACAGACATGGGTAGTTGTAGTTGTTGATTCAGAATATATCGAGTCGATTCTCAGATAAAAATAAAACGCGAGTGATCCGAGACACATGCAAATGGGGACGTATCTTGACAGAAATGGGATCGTGTCTTAGGATTACACTGCAATGCAAGCAGTTCACAGCAGTTTCCTGCTTACCTATTGTCATCCGGTACACAAATTGGATTGTGTCTTGGGAAACCACGCAATTGTAATTGTTTTCCATAGCACTTAGCTGTTGTCTGCCACGGTGCTACTCTTATAACAAAGTTATTAAATACCTTGTTCGATGTAATATGAACAAAACCTCTGTTCTACGTATTCTTTTACATATGTGTGCGCTGGAAACCAAACGAGATCTATTTGTTAAAACAAGGTATAAATACCTCGATCATTTAAAATGCAAAAAAAACGGTATACTAATCTTGTATAAACATACATACAATGTGTCAATTAATTCTTTAAATTTACTTTTCATTTGAAATAAATCGGTTTATGGGACATTGTACCGTCACAATATGTTGCAGGTATACTTTTGCCCCAAATTCTAAAGCAAACTTTATGTAATAATTAGACATATCGTCAACAAATTTGAGAGTTCCAACTCTTTTAATCTCCGAGGTATAGAAGGATATCACATGTACATACATGGCTAAATCGACTCCGCGAATGATGCGTCATCCGCAAGGTTGAGCGTCAAGTTTATTTTGGTTTATCGTTTATTACGCTTTGAAGGCAAATAATACATAATTTGTTGCTTATTTCATGTTTAACGGTTCACAATTTAAAATCTTCAAATATTTTTTTAGATAATTAAAACTTGTTCTCTCTCTCTGTCCTCGAATTTGTTTCCTCTTCCTGTGTTCACGTCGCCCCAATGTCGATTTTCTAATGGCGCTCGTTCGTTTTCACCTGTGCCACACGCTCATTAAATTTACGCGATTAATTGAGTAATATGTGTATGTGATCTATTGTTTAATTATGCATTTAGATATATGAATGTATATGTGAAGTGTATAAAGGGTAAAAAGATTCCTTTCGATAGATAATTGAAGATGTAAGATAAGTATAAGAACGCACACTCACATACATATGTAGGTCATCAGCCAAACATATATATATACACAGATGAATAGGGCGTGGTTTCCCCCTCTTTTGATATTTGTCAATTTCTATTTCTACTCCCTTAAGCGCTTTCTTCAATTTAGACGAAAACAAAACAAAACAAAACCAAATGGAATTTCGATAATAGTATAAAAGAAAACTCGTTACAATGTGAGATATATAATACAACAAATGTCTAAATTGTTTTTTACAGTGTCTGCCAATTACAAAATCAATCTTACAACTCTCTCTGATTACAACACGCTCTAACTAACCCGCCTCCCGCCGCCCTTCCCTTTCCCTCTTTAGTCTGCTGCCTCCTGTTGCCTGTCGCCTTTCACACTCCTTACACACTTTACGTTTATGTCAATTCTAGCTGAATATTTTGCGAATCTTTCTTAGACGCTTAGAAGCTCATGTAGCCACGCGAGTTGGAATTACGACGTGCGCACAGATACGAGACAAGTACGACCAGAATTAAAGCGGCCAGGGCGCTGCCCACAGCGATGGGCACTATATCGGAGGTGTCGGAGCTATCGCAATCATGGACGGTGGAGAAGCCGGTGGCATTAGCGCTGCGGAATCCCTCCACCTGCACATGGCTGACAGTGATAAATCCAACAGTCTCATCGCCAACAAAAGTCTCCGACATGTTGAATTTCTGATTGCGGGTGCAGTGGTATGACATCTTCTCCGGTGTCTTGAAGTCGGTATTCTGGCTCTTGTGTATCAACTGAATGGTTTGATTCTCTGTCAAATTTCGATTATAAATGTCAAGTTAATAACAGATTACATTCAGTTATCTTTAATCTTCACTCACCCTTTGCATCGGGGAAATCTTCGGTGGACAACTGAATATCGACCTTGATCTGGGTTAATGCGATTGATTTATTCTTGTTCTCCAGCTGCAAAACCATAATCTGTGGCGAAACCGAGGCACCCCAGTTGAGCTGCATGGACTGGGTGGTCTGGCTGTTGCAGTAGCAATGATCCGTTGTAGCATTCTTGGGCAAATTGTACAATCCGTTCGTCTTATTGCCATCTGTAGAGAGCAGGGGGGAACAGGTAAAACAACTATTCATCTTCGATTCATTTTAACATCCTAATTACCTTTGGTCTCGTAGGTGAAATTCAACTGGGCCGCCATATTGAGCATAATGCAGGAGCAGTTCCATGAACCCACTGATGGTGCCGGATACGGTTGAGGCTTGTGGGTGGTGGTCGGCACCGGAACTGGAGTGGTTGTTACCGGTGGCTCACTGGTGGTGGTCGGCGCAACAGTTGTTGTACTTGGGGTTGTGGTGCTGGTGGTGGTGGTGCTGGTGCTGCTTGGAGCTGGAGTAGTCGAAGTCGAAGTGGAGTTCTCAATCGGTGGCTTGTTGAATTCCGCATCTTTCAGGCTAATGGACGACTGCGAGAGAGCTGAAAGAAAACAAAGAAAAGGGGTTAGTCAACTTAACAATCTGGTAACTTCTTTTTATCACAATGTCAATATTTGGGGATTTGGTTTTTGTTTTCTAAGTAACGAAATGAACAAGGGAGATGGAAAAGATGTAGGAAAAGAAATGGGGCGTTACTTTTTATGACACTCTAAAACAAATAATAAAAGGCGTGTAAGTAGATAAGTGAGTTAATATCTTATAAGACTGTATACATAAAATGCTCATGAGATGTTTTAAATCTGAGCAGATATGAATGATAATTATTAAAATCAGAAAGTTTAACGATCTTGAACATGGGGTAGGCAAGTTTATCAACACGAATTCTAAATATTGCTTTCAACCTCTAGATACAACCACAAGAAATTGAAACCTAATCGAGAATTAAATATATTTTAATCAGAGTAAAGTAACAATAGTCGTAACGCAATAATCTGTCACTAAACTTTTAATCTTAAAACTTGTACCAGATATTCACTTGAATTAAATTAAGGTATATGACATATGTACACATATCTTTTTGTGTATATAAATATAATAAAATCACCCCAGAAAATCTATCAAATCAAAGCGCTTACAGCGCTTTCTATCCTCAGACAACATTGACATATAATTATCATGTTCCAATGAAATAACTTTTCTCCGCTTCGCTTTGTTGGATGAGCCCAACTCGACTTCATAGTTGCTTTGTGTGTGTGTGAGTCATATTTAATGAATAATATAAATATTTGCACATTCAACAACTGATAACGAACGAAACAAACGAACCACGGGTTAAAAAGACGATACAAATTGAGGAAAATTGTTTATTGTGAAATATGAAAAGGGTTCACTTTGGACTTCGAACATAAAACAAACGAATGAATTGGAATGGAAATAAACAATCATATTAAATGTATGTAAGTCACATGATTTGCCCTTAGCTACGTCAGCATATATATTTTTTTGAAATGCACCAGCTCAGACTATTTCTGCTAATGTGATAAAAAGCACGAGTTTAAGAACGCCCCGGAATCGAAATGTATCTGCTGTTGTTGTTGTTTACCAGTTTTTGTTTATACAATTTTTATTCATTTTAAGTTTTTATCTGGCGAAAGGAAGTTTCTGTTCTGTCATCAAAATTGCCATTTTGTTGATGACTAAGTCAGCACTGAGCTTAACATTTAATTGTTATTGTGGTTTTTTTGCCAAGCTGGAGCTTCCCTCATTCTCTCTCACTCTCTCTGTCTCTGTCGCTGGCGGTACACCAAGCGGTCTCTCTCTCTGCCAGAGGAGCACGCACACCCACTCAGGTAATTTGCTTGTGGTTTGGCTTGAGAACACCCATCGTCCCCTTCTTCTCTTTTCTCTTAGAACGCCTATTTGCCGTGCTTACTAGTTCAATGCCATCTGCAGCGCAGTGCAGAGCCCGGAACCGAGAACAGCTCACAGCCCTATCGAGGGATGACCTTTAAATGCAAGTTTAACCTCAACAACCGAGAGGACAGACAAACTGGCAGGCAGAGAGACAGTCGAGGAACATGCCAGTCCAGACATGTAATACAATTTTACAGGCGTCACAAGAATATTCCGGGAAAGTGGAAAAGCTAATAAGATTTATTTGTTACAGGCATGCGAGAGAAAAGCTAACATATACACATATGTAAACATATATACATATATGTGTGAGTCTGCACTTTATCCAAAGATCGATACGTTTATTTGCATATTGACATAAACTCACTCTAATGAACTATCCAAGGAACATTTGCAGAAGTCTTATCAATATATAATAATTATAATATTGTTATACTATCAATTACAATGTGGTTATTGTTGATTGCGTATTTGAAATTATTTAAATACATATTTATGCTCTCTTTCTGATACTGTATTTATGTATGTATGTATTATATAAGATTTTATATACTAAATATCTTATACCTTATATATACTATACTCATCTCAGGGTCTGTGACTCACTGATCTCATGACGCTTACCAAGCCTTGTTTCTGCGGGCGAATTCTTTACTCTTTGTGGTATGTTTAACTTTAATCCAACACACACCAACACCCATACTTGTGTGTGTATGCATGTGAGTGCGATAGACAAATCTTATCAGTTAAAATGCTGCTATGCGAGACAATCATATTTCGAAACTAATAAACTCTGCGAGAACAAAAACACACACAGGCGCAAAATATATGTATTTAATATAATATTCCGATTTGTTTACTCTCTTGTGTCGTCTTTTGTTTGTGGAATGTACTGCTGACCAGATTAGTAATGGAAAATATTGATGAAGCTCATTCATTTTGTATTTACTAATATAGCAACTTAGTATAGAAACTATAATTCAGTTGTGTTTTATTGTGAATTCTTTGACGATTACAATGAAACCTTCTGAAATTATATCCCGTAAACATGAGTTGAGAGCGATACGATATACCCTCTTATATTTGCACATTGCACTCCATAAAATATATGAGTAATACTCAATGTGGTCAACACATTGTAATAGAGTTCTACAACTGATAGTTTGTCAGAAAGTGTGCTATAAAGAAGAGAAGATAAATATACACAAAAGCAAAGCGAAACAAATTTGATGACATCAACGTAATGTATATGCATATTATATGTATATAGTACAAGTAAATCTGAAATATCAGCAACAATTATTTTATCGGGGATTACCAGAACTGACATTTTGCTAACTGACAGGGGGCGTCAACATAGTCAACAAATAACAATTTAAGCAATATTGTGAATCAAATATAATTATATAGTAGTTCTGTTCTCGCATAAGAGAAGACGAGAGAGAAAACAGAACAGAGAAGAGAGGAGAACAGAGGAGAGAGAAGAGCAAGAAGTAAAGTGAGAAATTGAATATGCCTGCATGTTAGTCGGTACATTTGTAATCCAGTCCCTCCTAAGCGGGGTGGGGCAGAGCGGATACCGGTGCCGGCAGAAAAAAAAACAGATGAAGAGGGCGAGAAAGAGGAAATCAAATTGCTTTATCTTTGCATGCTGCTTCTCATGCGCCTTTATGCAGGTAGAACAGAGCAACTGATGTTCTCTTGCTTCTTCTTGCTCTTGTTGTTGTTGGTTAGATAAGCGCAGCATACACACACGCATAGACATAGGCTGTATGAATGTATGAGTGGCGTACACAAAGTGGAAACCAAGATGAAGCTAAGCTCTGTCTATGTCTCTATGTCCCATTTCCCCTTTCCCACCCCACTGCATTCGGTGGCCTTTGTCTTTACAATGCAGCGGTACTAAGCCACCATCTTGTTAGATTTTACTAGTGCACTGCATTTGAAAGCCGCAAAGTGTCACAATAAAACCAGATAAATGTCAATGCGCCGCAACACAAGAAAAAACAAATGGCGAAATGCTCAAATACGCATATATATATAAAAGATAATACGTATTAATTATTCTACATGCGAATTAGTCGACTGTTTTTCAGTAGCCCTTGTAGATAAAAACAACCACAACAAGTCAGTGAACGGGTTACGTGCGTGCAAGCGAGACGTCAATAGGTGAAAATAAAATAAAAACAAATTCAATCACAAATTGCGATGAACAAGCAAAAGTAATTTGAACAAAGGCTTCCAGAGACAGGAATAGTTCGCGGGGAGATCGGGTAGTTAAACTTTACTCACCAGAGCCACTCAGCAACAAGAGCAATGTAGTGCAAATTAAATTATTTTGTCCAAACATCTTGTAAATTCCCAAATTTCCTAGTTGTGTTTGATTTAGCACTGTTCCGTTTATGTTTTTGTTATATTTTGTAAATGTAAATTTATAAATTTAAACAAATCTCTTTCTGTATGCTATTATATTTTCAGCAGATACTTTTTTTTTGCTAGTGCTAGCAGCTCGCCTTTTTTATTGCGCACAACGAAAAATGAAATGACATTAAATAATAGTGTTGGGTTGTTCGTCAGCTGTGAGTAGTGTGAAAAATATCGTTGTATCGATTTATCTGAGTTTTGAAGAATACATTCAAATCGATAGATAACATAATTGCTGCTCAAATGAACTGTTAAGGGGTCTGTTGTTGCTCGATACTGTTAACAATACCGATAGCTGTGCTTGACTTAAATGTTTTTTTTTTTAATATAGTGTGTTAATTTGCGTTTAACTATTTGTATTTTGTAGTTAGTAAAATCATATTTCCACAGAGTTTTGGCTTTTAATGATATCTTCTGTCTAACATGCTCATTACTTTCGAATGTTATGCTCATTTTGGTTCTGTTATTAAGCCATATACCGTTTACATTTTTTAATGCGCCAACTGTAAATGCGTTTGAACTTAACATATGCAGCTGTTCAAAGTTCGATAAAACACCGTATTTTAAATAATAAACAAATATAAAACGATACAAGAAGTTTCACTAATCATATCGTATCAACGTACCACACGACTCCTCAATTCCCTTTTCTAAACCAAAGAAAACAAAAAGAATTAATTAATTTAATTTTTTTTAATAAATTTTTCTTGTTTTGGATTTGTATTTTATTCACTCAGCCATTTAAAATTACTTTGTAATTTATATACATATATAGATATATATATGTATGTATACAATATTCATATAAAAATAATTCTTCATAATTCATCAGCTACGAATTAAATATGTATATACTCATTAGATGGTAAAGCTTAAGCGACTAAACAACACCCTAGCCTAAAACAAAGTATTATATGTATATAATGTATATTGTATATATCTAATGCATATGCATGTTTATAGTATTATGTATAGATAATAACCAACAAATTTACTTGTACAGTAAAATATTTTGAGCAATTCATCGTCTCAATCTGACTTCATCTGTTTGTTTGTTTGTTTGTCTCTCTTGTCTCTCGATAGAATACAAAATTATATTGCAATTGCGTGTTTACAAATTAAGCAACAATTTCCAAAATACCTACTTACGATCTAATAAAAACGGTATCAAAAAGTTCAAGGCAATAACAATTAAGTAAGTTTAGCAGCAAGAAGGGGGCAAAAAGAAGGAGGGTGGGCGAGGAGGGGGAAAGCTGTATACGGTTAGTTTCCTTGTGGGTTAGCTAAGCTTATTGCACCAGTTAATATCCCGTTTCGGGTTCCTGTTTGAGTGTCATGCGACATGGTTCTGCAAAAGGAGAGTCGGGGTTAGTATGAGTTATGCTGGAGGAGGATCCCCTCACTTACCCATCACATAGGTCGGTGCCAGCAACTCGGGGGCACGTATCTTGAGGGGGGTGCGGCGCAGCAGCTCGTCGGCGCTGTTGCCCTCGCTGCGATTGTATTCGTTCAGCGTTATATCCGCCGGATTGCGCATGCCCAGGCCGGCATCAACCGGCGATGTCGGCACTCTTTGGTAGGGATGCACCCGCTGGGGCGGACTGTGCATTAGTTGACTCTTGTGCTGCACACTGTTGTTGTTGCTGTTTGCTGTATTGTTGTTGTATTGCCTGTTGGCTGCTGCTGCCGCCGCCGCCGCTGCTGCTGCTGTTGTGGCATCCATGTAGTTGCCACTGCCCTCCTGTGACTTGGGACTGCAGGCAGCGCTGCTCAGTGGTGGCGTCACAGCAGCCAATGGTGCCGTGGAAACGGCCACAGTTGTGGAGCTGCTCACTGCTGCATAGGCGCGAAATGTATCCTCCGCATTGTTGGCCTCGATCAGTGCCTGTATGTGCTGCACATCCAAGTCCAGACCATGTGGGCCGCTGCCCGCCGTTGCCAGTGTGTCCAGCGTGGAGCTCACCTGGGAGCCATCTAAGTTGCCGTGCGTGTGTGTGGGACTCTGGTAATCATTGGGCTGATTCGGTGGCGACAGAGGCAACGAGTTGTCCGCCAGTTCACCTGCAAATATAAACCCACAATCAGTATCTTCTCCAATTCGTGCTCTCTCTCTCTGTCTCTCTCTCTCTTACCGCCCAGCAACATTTCCTGCAGCAGGGAATCAATGTGCGCCACGCCAAAGATCTTGGCAAACTGTATTTGCTCGATCATCTGCCAAGTGATCGACTGCAGCACCGGCAGTATGAGTAGAATCTCTCCGAAACGACCACGTGACTCGTATTGTCTGTCCGAGATGTAATCCTCCAGATTGTTGAGTATCTGATGGCGCAAGTTCTTAATGCGATGCGGTTCATTGAGGCCCTTGGCATCTGGAGTAGGTTAAAGAAAAGTGTGTAAATTAGTTGTGTGGCTCAGCTATGAAGCACTTAGAGATTGCTCAACTTACTGGGATCAAAGAAAACCAGCGCCTTAATGCAGGCAAACTCGGTGTCATCGATGCCAACATCCTTCATGACCACGACAAGCTCATCAATGATGCGTGCCCCGATCCGGGATATATCCAGATTGGGTGAAACATGTGGATCTGAAAGAGTAAACTCACATAAGTTAGAACTATGTCAAACAAGGTAGCTAAGCTAATCTCCTAGCACACACCTGGACAGTGCCTTGTAATGACACAGTTGTTGCTCAACAGCAACACATCCTTCAGATGCATGGAACGTCTGGAGAGGCCCAAGAGAAGATGCTCTCCGGCATGGGCGCGCAACAATGCGACCTGATCGTCTAGCTGGAGTTCATTGAAGGCCGGTATCTGCTTGGCCCACTCGACCAGGGTGAGCAGTTGCTGTTTCATCGATTCGCAGACATCGTTGATGCTGGCAAATTGTTTGTTCGAGAGATCCTCATTGATGTTTGGCTCCATGGCGGCACCTGCCTTCGACTGTCTTGATTCATTTTCTGCCTTAACGAGGGATATGACCGAGAGACCGTTGCCAGGATCGGGATCATCATTTGAGGTGCGACGGCAGCTGATGCGATCACGTTCATTCTGCACTGCCTCCTTCTTCATGCCCGCCTTAAAGCACTTGCGCAGGCGACAATAGCGACACTGGTTCCGCTTGTCCTTGTCCACGATGCAGTTGCGTGCGAATCTGTAGAGGAAGAGGATGACCGAGAAGTAATGAATGGATTAGGTATTCTCTTCTCTTCTGCCTTCTCTTTTACTCACCTGCAGGTGTATTGATGATTCTTTCGCACGCTTCTTCGGAAGAATCCCTTGCAGCCATCGCAGCTGGAGGCCCCATAATGTTTTCCCGTTGCCCGATCTCCGCAAATTGCACAAACTGTTGGCGATTGTTGTTGCTGCTGTTGTTGTTGTTGTTGTTGTTGCTGCTGCTGCTGTTGGTTGCTGGTGCTGCTATTGTTGTTGCTGGTGTTGTTGTTGGTGGGTGAGTACATGTTGTTGTTGTTGTTGTTGCCGGAATTACTGTTGCCATTGCACAGCGTAAAGTTCTCGCTGCTCTGATTGCTGCTGTTGCTCAACCCAAGCCCGACTCCATTAGGACTGAGTGCATGACCAATGGGTGATCCAGCGGGATGACCCACAGGGAGTGCCTCCGCATGCATAATATGACTATCTGCGGACTCTGTGAAGGAAAGAAAGAGACTGCATGAGTATGATATGGGAAGAGGATTCAAGAAAATATATAAATATGTGTATTTATATTAATTAATTGTTTAAAATGCCATACAACAGTTTGTTGCTTTCCACTTTGCATTTTGCAAATTGAATTGCAAATCTGTTTTAGTTCTCACTTTCGTTGGTCTCTCGCTCTCTCTATCGCTCTCCTTACTCTCATCCATTCAAAATGTCATTAGCGCAGTTTGAGAGTAACTGAGTTTACACTATTTGAGCTGCACTTTTTCACCTTGCAAGGCATTAGGCACACTCACACATACATCAACACACAAGTGTATGCGTATAATTTAAGGTATAATACTTTTAAAATGGCAAAAATTCACAATAATAAAGACAACAAAAATCAGAGAAGCAAACACAAACACACACACACAGAGACAAACCATCACTTAATTTTGAATTTCTGTCGCTGCTCTGCCTTCGCCTGCGTCGCCTTTGACGTCGTCTCACTGATGTTGCTGTTGTTGCTTCCTCCCCAGCGCCTTTAGGACGGCCACCTTCACCTCCTTTGGGAGCGCCACGCAACAGCATGCTGGGAATTTTAACCCTATCGGACTTGCGCACCATTTTAGTGCAACTGATTAACAAAATAAAAAACACGAAGCGACGACGACAAAAAACTTTTCTCACTGAGCGCGCCAGCCGTGCACACGCCAAGCCTTTGGCTACTGGGGGACTGCGTTGTGCGACGAGAGCAGTGACAGCGACAGCGGCAGCGACTGCGACGCTGACGTCGCTGCCCCATATCCATATCGTATGTTGTTTCTGCCTTGGCTTTACGTCTCTCTGTTCATGTGTGTCGTCGTTGTGTGCGTTAATCGACGCTTAAATCAATTCAGTGTGTTTGCATATGTACTATGTACGTGTTTTTATTGCTGCATGGCGCTCTCTCTCTCAGAGAGACATGGAAGAGAGAGAGAGAGCTCAAAACCAGACTTGGATCGCTCACACCAATGCAGCATGCGAGAGAGACAGCCACAAACGCACGCGCGCACATTCACGCTCATACAGGCAGAAGTTTCGAAAACAGCGTAAGAAAAAGCAAATGAGAAGGCAAACACGTAAACAAATAAATAAATAAAAAGCCGGCTTTAAATTGAGAATTTGTGTGCGCATGTGTGTGTGAGTATATGAGGGCAAGAGATAGACAGACCGAGAGAAAAAAGAACCAGAAATACTAAACAAAGAAAAGCTGTGCTATAAGAAACTCAGCAACAATAAAAATCTTGCATTATTTTAATACGTGATACATGTTTACGTATGTAACATACATACATATGTACTATATGTATGCATGTATGTACAAATGAAGATAAGACAGGACGGGAGTAAGGTTAGAAATATTTAGTAATTTATTTAATTGTTTTAAATGCAATGGAAATGCAAATTGAAAACAGGTTAATTATTGGAAAATAAATTCAAAAGTTTATTAAGGCTATAAATTTTACGCGTGTCAACGGAAAATTATAACGATTATTTTTAATCGGACAAGAGATTAGTGCGACTGCTTGAGATAAAAATAGTGTACAATAAATTCAATAAGCACAAGTGTCATAAAAAAATTTAATCCACAATAACCCAGCAAACAATTAATAAATTTATTTCAGTGTAAATTATATAAATAAATTATTATAAATACACCAAATTAACTAAATTAGTAAATTAAATAGTGATTCACGGCCCGTTGCTGGGACGGGGAATTGCAGCTCCAGCCCATACTTATTTATGTTACTAATTAGCACCCATTAATGTCAAATACATTCCTTAATTGCTAAGCAAACAATTTAACACTTTCAATAAACAAATTCGCATTCATTTCTACCATTTGGCAGACAGATGCAATTAACACCCTTGGCACACGCCCCCTCTAACAGGACAGCCCACCACACTCGACAACTTCATAAAGTAACATAGGTATGTACATACATACATACTATGTATATGCATGTATTCTTTCCCAAGTATTCTGCATTTCTTCCAAAATCACTTTAGCAAATATTTTTATCTTCAGGTGTGTTTTTGTTTGCTTTTTCTTTTCTTTGGGTTTTTTAGCCAGTGGAATTCGTTTATTATGCTGCTATAATTTACTTGAGCCCGCCATAAAGCTGCACAGTCCGCCTCTCAGTGTACGTGCATATAAAACTCTCTCGTCAAATTGTGCTGTCTGTGTCTGTATTTGTGTGCGTGCGTGTAAAGTTGCCCTGTTGGAAACTCGCTGCTGCTGCTGCTGACTTCTCTCGGCAGAGAGAATCAGTGCGGCTCTTTAGTTTCTGCAGCGTCATCGTGAGAGTTCAGTTTCAACTATGCCGCGTCACCGTTAGTTTAGCAAAGAGCAAGAGAGAGAGACAGACTATTGTGTTGTAAATATGTTCAGACTTGTTATTTCTGTCGATCTATAATCTGAGTTTAACTATAATTCAACCAGGATGTATTTCCAATTTATTTCTATTTCAATTGAATTTCCACTTTTTTTTGTTTTTTGCATTTTTTTCGCGAGTATTTCATTGTCAATCAAGCTATAAGAAAACTACGTTCAACTGCGCCGATTAGCCCAACGTGGGCCAACTGATAACAGAAATTGTAGTTGTGGTGGGGAGGGAAAGTAACTGATTGTTGCATAGTGCGCAGAGAAATATATTTTGATATATATTATATTTACTATACATACGAGAAATACGTATCTATATATATATTACATATATATACATATGTATATGATTTATGTATGTATAATATGTGTATATAATATTACATATATACATATGTACATATATTCCTTAGCGAGGATGGGTTCTGCTCATCGGTATTTGTTCAATTTGTGGTCAGGTCGAGCCCCCGAATCGTGCTGACAAGAAACCTAAATATAGATAGTACCATTTTATACATATTTGTGTTTGTATCTGTATCTGTGCGTATAGTACGTAGAACTAAATTGTGATGCGCGTGTGCCTTTAGTTTCTCTCTGTGTTAGATCATTTTGGAATTTTCTCTCGTTTGTTTGCTTTTGACATGTTCTTGCCAAATTCACATTTTATACTAAACATTATAATCCTTTTTTTATGGTGTCAAGATCTACAGAAATTACCAAGTCGAAATTTTGTTAGAAGAGTATCTCTTGGTCGACTTCATTTATTCTATTTCATATTGTTACTCTCCACAACTTGTGTTTATTTATATATAATGAAATATTAGCTATAGGATGTTGTCAACATATTGTAAAAACTGAGAGGAATTTTTTTAACAAAACAATTGATATAAATTTTTCAAAAAGTTCCATCGATGCGATGTGTATAATATAAACTCCATGATCAGCTGTGATTAAGACTATCGGAACAGGGCTAGGCATTCAAATATATTCCCTTAGTCTAGACCTATATAGTACTTTAGAATCTTTAAAATTGTCTGGGGCTCTTGAGAAAGATGCAAAACATCGTATGTATATATATTATATGTTTGTTGTTGCTCGTCTGAGAAGCAAACCTTGGACGAACTACGCAAATTTCAGTTTATTTTTAGATCATTCTTTGTTGTTCCGTTTTAATATAATTTTGAACATATATACTAATAAGTAGCAGAGAGGGAGAGAATAAGTAGTCTTCGAGCAGGTAAACAACTTGGGAAAACTTATCAGAAAAATATAAACTGTATACTAAGACTATAAATGCTTTGGACATTTCGATAACTAAGCTATAAGGTCAAACATAATTTTCACAATCATAATTTACAAACTATATTGTAAAAATCATTCATGTTTATCGTGTGTGTTATTTGTTAATGCATTGAAATCAACTCTATATACGATATCGAAGCGTAAAGTCAATGTCAATGCCTATAATTAGTCATAGGCCGCCAGTGTTGGCCAATGCCAGCTGATAAGAGTTCATCGCATGCAAATCATATCGGAAATGATAACAGCAAAGAGCAATACACGTGTATATGGAAATATTTATCAAACATGTATGAATAAATAAAACTAAAAATATGAAGCCATAATGTAACTTATGAAGAAATCATTACCAACATTATACATATTATCAATTTGCAGTATATAAATGAAGTTTAAGGAAAGAGTCTTTCAAAAATATAAAATATACTTTAATGTGTTTTAAACTTGTTCATTTACTACCTCAGAATCAGCTCATGCATTATAGTTTTTATGTAAAACCAAATCTAGTAATCTTTATCATATGCAAATTATCACTTAAGGTAAAGCAATTATTATTTAACAATCTATAAAGCAAAAACGGGTAGATAATGAAACAAGTTATAAAATCGCTGCAATTAGTAAGCAAGTTCTTGAGCGATAATGGATATGCATAAGTGCTATAATATCTATATGCTATATCGATTGGCAAGATAATGACATTTGGTATTTCAAAACTTAAGAGAATATTATGAAAACACGCACATGCATATAATTATGGCAAGTCTGTGCTATAAGTTTCACATTGATTTGTGTAATACGAAATACTACGAAAATTAAACATAGTCTTCAATGATTATTGTGCTTTGTTTTTGCTCACAACAACGACATGAATCGCAACTACAGCTGGCATTAGCTACATATGTAATTTCATAGTCGCAATCTGCCCAGTCTTAACCCCTCGTAGCCCCTTGCAACCCTACGCGAACCTCAGCCAACTATAATAAGCTCTTATCTTCCTAGCAATAGAGAAGGGGCCGGAGAGATGAATGGGATGGGGCAGAACGGGGCCTGGGGCCTGGGGGAGGGGCTAAATTAGGAGCGCCGATAACTAAGAAAAAAAGAGAGACGCAAAATTCTCGATTTCAAATCGAAACGTCTGAAAATATATTGTGGCATAGAAATTACACATGGGCACGAACCGAGGCACGATCATATTGACAACTGTCGCTATCGTATCAACAATGATTATAAAAAACAAAAAACAAAAAGTGAGTCAACCCGCGATATCAACAACAAACGAGCAACAAAAATAAAAAAACAATGAATAAAAAAAACCATTTGTTGCTATTGTTCAATTTAATGCGAATTGCGTGTCAGAGATCAAATTCATTGGGAATGCGTAACAGAACAACAAAGGAGAATGCAAAACTGCACAAAGCGAAAAGGAAAACGAACGTTTCCAATTGCAAGGTAACGCCTAGCAAATCAATTTCCCCAAGCATTATCAGAAACATTTTGATTTCGTCAACGTCCGCACGTTTATAGAGCATGATAGGAAAAGTAATGTAAGACTGACAAGGGCGATGTACATATCTTATATATGTTTTGTAGGTACAAATAAGAAACCCGATCAACTTTGTATCTTACTTTATCCTACAGTCAAGCAAGGTATCAATAACCTTTATAACGCACATAGTTTATGCAAGATACTCATACTCAGATCTAAGGTATAGTGTAGAGCACATGGTATTGGCCCATTAGGCCGTAATTTTGTAATAACTTTATAGCCTGGCATTTTATACTACTTAGTATACTTCATTATCTACATAGGTCGGAAAGTTAATTGGAAAAACCAATTGGCAGGTAGCAAGTAGAAGCCATCGTAGAACAACTTCAGGCACTACGATATTGTTATTATGTAACAAATAATAAAACAATTTCGAAATCCCTATTAACTGCTAATACAACTACTTGATAAGCAGTTTACAATATTATTATTATTTATGTAAGGTGTTCTGAAGAATATCTATTGGAAAGGCACGTGCAGTCGGAGAACTGTAATTAAAAATAATAAACAAATTAAATAAAGTTAATGAATATTAACTTTTACGATACCTATAATAATTCTAATATTGATTTCAAATAGAAATTTACGTAAAGTTGACAGTTATTGACAATATATAATGTATGTTTCAAGTTGGGATAGGCAATACTCAAATATATTCTGCATCTTATGATATTCCAATTTTTTAAAATATTCTAAAATATTCTTCTTTTTTCTATAATATTTCTTAAATCAGCTCTGTCACTTAAGCATCTTTAAGAACTGGAACCTGAACATACATATATCTATTATATATTTCTTAAATTATCTCAGTCACTTAAGCATTCAAAGGGAACTTGAACCTGCCCAGTTTTCTTAAGGTTTTATCATCTTACGATCAGTTTGCCTACCTCATCTCTATCAACAAAGGGATGATGCCAACTATATAGAAATACTATTCATAGTCATATCGAACTTTCTTCCCAACTAAAGTTTATACTGTCAAATAAAGCATATCGTAAAACCCAATTGCAAAAGCAAAGAAAGCGCTGAGAAGCTGAGCTCATCCACTCTCGCCTGACCTCACGTATTTACCCAGATCCAGTTGAGCGTGAATTCCTGGACCTTTATTAGAACCCACGCAAGAGTCATATAGTAGATAAAGCGTCATTGGCACCACTCTGTCAACTCGATATTTTTGTGCTACATCATTATTTATTTGATGATTATCTTCGACTGAGGCTCGTCATATTTGATTTTATCATTAGAAATTTGCATTGTTTTAGATTTAGTTTTTGCACTGGAGATCCCAAGACGGGCACGATCAAAGATATATATATACAATATTTGTAAGGAAATAAACATCATGTGTCTGTGAAATGGTTTAACCGATTTAAAAAATAAATGTCAAAGCCGGATGAATGTCTGCCGTCTGTCGCAAGGAAATTCCCATATCGGCCAAATATTGAATAGTATTTAGCGTATAGTTCCCAAATAGCATTCACTGTCCATAGCAAATAGTGAGCCTGGTTTGCTAAGTACTGCGTCTATTGATAATGATGATGATATTGGAGTTGCAACCGGTTTTAAGAAACCGAGCAAGCAAGCCTGATCCAATTAGCCGTCACTCAGATACGAGTATATGTACATACGTATTCGACTTTTTATTGGCATTATCATTACTTTTATGACTAATAATTGCGCGCATATTGTCTATAATTAAAATACTAAAAACGTCTCAATTAAATTCTTATTAACGAAAAGTCAAAGCAACTACTACAGAAGCCCTAAGAAAAACTTGTATAACCAGCACATGTTAGCGGGGCTACTGTATCTGGCTGTATCTGTATCTGAATGCTGTATTTATATAGTACGTATCTATGTATCTCATCTATTTGTGGCGCCCCTAAGTAATACCGCGAATGAAATCTCAGTCAAGTGTAATTTCCATTAACTATGTTTGTTAACGTCTTAGTGTCTTGCCTTTTAATTGGGCGCTAACGTGTTTCAGATACATTTGTATCTCCAAATAGCCGCAGTGCAATTAAATAAGTATTTGCCTTGAACTGCGTCGCCATTGACGGCAGCGACATTTAGAACTTGACTTGTCTAAGCATTCGCACACACACGCACATTGACTCATTCATTCATTCATAGAGCAAGTAATAATAAGCTTACCCATTAAGCCCAGCCTCAATAACCTATTAACACTCGGAGATCATAAAGCGCAGTTTCTTTGGTGTGCGTTTTATTTGCATACATCTTTCGGCATCGGCAGACACTTTTACTGCGAATTCGAACTCGAATTTGAATTCAGCCAGTCACGATGATTGATCAACGACGAGGTAAACAGAATCGCCGTATGATAAGCCAAAAACAAGTTTCGATCAGGTTTTCTTTTGGCTCGACCTACCCCAAAAAAGAGAGATTTGAAGCGATACATATAAATTATTGTTCCAAGAAGTTCATTGATGTTATGTTGCAATTCTTATTATCAAGTGATATTTGCATCAATCCACTCAAAAAAATTACTGAGCTCTTATATTATTTAAAAAAAATCGAATTCTCACCATGATAACTAGAACTTAACTAAAAAAAATAGTGAAGCAACCTATAACTAGTAGATCAGTTTTTTATTTATCTTTAAAATATTTTCTCATAATGTTTAAGCTTCTTTTTATGTAATTTCTTGTAACATTTTGCAAAGCTTACCAGTTTACAAAATAAAATCTCTTCTTAGTTCTACCAAATCGTTTATGATAATCTATTTTAATCATAAAAAATATAAACAGTCACGATGATTAAGAAGAAACCCATACTGAATTCTCATCATGACCAGCAGAATTAGTTTAAGAAGAATATTGGAGTTTGTGTTCAATGGTGTGTTTATTGCTTTCTTTTATATTTGATCCGATAACCTACAATAATCGTAAGTGGTACATATATTAAGAGAGTCATCGTGATTAGGTTAAAGCCATATTGCCTGCTCACCATGATAAGCAAATTTACTTAAAAAAGAATATTGAAGCATCAGTCCAAGAAGTTTTTAAGTTTATCTTTGATATACTTTCTCAGACTTTCTTAAGCTTCAGTTACAACAATTTTTTGGAACATATTTTAAAACCTTATAGTTTACGACCTAGGAAATATTTTATGATAATCTAATATAATCATAAAAAAATATAGACAGTCACGATGATTAAGAAGAAGGCCTTATTGAATTCTCATCATGACCAGCAGAACTACTTTAAGAAGAATATTGGAGCATTTTGGCCGATTGGTTTAATAAAAATTAAGTGCTAAGTTTTTCTAAGCCTACATATGTAACTTCATATTCAATATGTAATTTAATTTAGCCCGTGTTATAGCCTTTCTTGCAAATTGTTTACTATAATCTTGTACACTAATAAATTGATTTGAGACAGTCACGATGATTAAGAAGAAAGCCAAATCGAATGCTCACCATGATATGCAGAACTACCCTAATAACAATATTGGACCATTTTATATATGATAAGTTCAATAAGAATAAAATAGATTTTCGGACATTTTTTGAAGCTTTATGTAAGTGATATTAAAACATCGAGTCACTATCAATATTATCGAGCTTTTTTATTATTTTAACTATCGACGTTTCTTTTTGATGTTTCGATAGTGCACGGGTTAAGAATCTTACATTTTTATGATTAAATTAGGAGTAATATTGAAATATAAGTTTAACGATATTGGGCTTTTTTTTTATAATGTGAACGATGATTTTACATTATTACTTTATGTTATTTTCTATTAAATTTTAAGAGCTTTCCAGTTTGTAAGCTGCCAATTTTGAATAAGTCTCATATCCTTTCTTGTAAATCATTTACGATAATCTAAAACAATCATAAATAGATTTAAGAAAGTCACGATGATAGGGAAGAAAGCTAAACTTAATTCTCACCATGAGTAGCTAAAATTAATGACCAAGTGATAAACATATGAGTGGACCTACCTCAAAAATAGATTTGTAGCCAAAACAAGATAAGCACCGCAAAGCTTCTAAATGGATTCTTACGAGCCCTCAATTTGGAATCAGAGCGGTCCAAAGTTCAATCAATAAATGAATTTCTTTAAGAGGCTAGACGCTGTACTACGTATAGTCATACAGCTTGATTAACACGATAATTCGTTCATTAATAAACATATTTAATGTCTGAAATTATTATATAACTTATGAATTTTACTGACATAACAAAACAATCTATGTTTATGTAGTTTAACTTAATATTAATAAAGTTCATCCTTATTTTAAATATAATAATGTTTATATGTAAAAATGTTAATTTTATTTTTACACAAATTAGCAGTCATCAATATATTGTATTTTATATGGATTTCAATAATGTATCATCAATATATTGTATTTTATATGTATTTCAATAATGTATCCAAAACTATGTTTGTATTTCTCTCAGTGCATTGTTTGCAACGGGCCTATCAATTGCAAAATGCAATTACTCAGTTAGCAATAGCTTCTCGCTACTGAAAATGAAAATTTACTAGAGTTATCAGTTTTAATTACGGGACTTTCAGAACTCTTCAGGATTTCTTTTCGACAATTGTTATCAAGTAGCAATTACGCTATTTTTTGAAGTGTGTCTCAAGTTCAAGTGCCCATTTCAAATGCGAAAATGCGCCATTTTATAATGATTGAGTATGCGTGTGGCTATGTTTGTGTGCCTAGACATGTCTAGTATTTCCGGTTGGATCATTGCAATCGGCTAACCGTTGATTATTTTATTAGGTAGATGAATAATTACAAGAAATTAACTATGAGTACAAACAAATAACACGTGTAGTTTAAACAGTTATCGATTGACGACGGCAATCGATGTGAGTTGCAGCTTGAGTATCATACGCCACTTATTCCCATCACAAATGAGGTATATCGTATATCGTATGTGAGTATCGTTAGTATAATACTTAGACCGAAGCAGTGCGAGCCATCAATATAATTTCAGGTGGTACTCGCATTGGTTAACGGTGCAATTAGTAATTAATTAAAGCATTCGTCTGTGAAATATCAACAAAAACAAAATAATTAATGCACTAATTATGAAGCTAGCAAACGATACTCTCAAAATTGTAATTTAAAAAAACGAGATAAATCTGTTGAAACTTAACATATTTAACATATTTAACTTAACATATTTCTTCAATGGCTACAAATATATTGTAAATATAAAAAAGTAAAATATATTACTTTAAATAAAATGTTTTTAATACAAAATTGTAATACATGTGTATATCAATCACGAAATTTACATTGATCAAAAAATATCACAATTCTTAGGTTTTCAAATTTCTATAATTCATATACAATAAATTCTTTTTCCAAACCAGAGACGAAATCATATTGACTTTATTTGCATAGTGTAACTAATGATGTGTACTTAATGTATTATTTTTCACAGTTCGCTTGGCAGATGTGACATAAGATATTGCAAATGTTAATCGTTCTGCGGCACATCGTATCTGATATAAATATTTGAGTTTTGTAATTACAAAAAATATTTAAAAAGACATATATATGCTATAATTATTATTGAGTAACCTTAACAAAAAGTGAGATAAAAGTCACTTGAGACTGTCTTTTCATTTTCGAGATTAAAGAAAAATGTAAAGAATCGTATTATGGCTGTGCTAATAACACACTTGAGGCCACATGATAATGATGGGACCCACAACGAATTGTTCTGGTTGGTCGCTTTCACTTTCAACGATGGGCAGGTTGGCTTGTTGGTACCAAATCTAATCACTAGAGCAAAGCTAGTGTATGTAAATGCGTTGGTTAATCTCTGATAAGCCCTGCAATAAAGTGTTTTCCTAATCATTTGCGCCTGAAGACCTGATAAAGCTTCATGAGCCCCATGGCAGAGCTCCACTCATCATTAAGTAAAGCCAACAATGTGAATCTGATATCAACTGCAAGAGGTGGGAGACTAACCATCGTCTGACCAGTTGGGACGAATGAAATAAGTTATTATACGGTCCAAATTATTGGCAAAATAATTATATATGTAGTATTCTAATCCAATATGAATGTTTACAGTTTTAATCAGGTGTAATCAGAATGTTCTAATTATGATATATCAATTAGTTGTTTTCTATTTTAGACATAACTGAGTTTCGTGGATACCAGAAAGTTATATTCTTCTACAGAGTATGCCTAAGCCGTACCTAAATTAAATAAAGTTTAATACATTATTATTGATTGCGTGATTTTTATTTCCTCTGAAGCATTCTACCTATGAATAAACATCAGTTATTTTCGTTTATTTGTCAAAACATGCGCCATTAAAATGTATCTTATCAGAATGTCGAATGAATGTACGCCAGTAAAATACGAATAACAAGAATTTTGCGATAGAAACGTAAACGGGGATAGACACAACAAACCCCCAATACCCTTTACCATCTTTGGTATATAAAATTAGCTTTTAAAAGCTAAAGAAAAGGCTAAATAAGTGTTGATTAGCCTAAATCAGAAAAAGTATACCAAAAGTATGCTATAAAATATTAAAAACATACCATAAACATAAATACTGTATAGGAAACAATATTTACATTTTCATATACACAACTACATACACGTAGTTATGTACAAATTTCTACCCTAAAATTCCCGTATGTGTAAATATATATTTATAAGTATCTTGATGACAGAATTATGTTGATTGCTGATTTCGGAATGGTTTCCCGACTTCTTGTTCTTGTTATCACCTCAAGATTGATTCCTGAATTGATTTTACTACAATAATTAAATAAAATGGTCAATAGGGTATTCCGAAAAGTATTGATAAGTTCTATTATCAGGTAGGCCCTCACTTTGTAAATCAGTTAAAATCTCGATAATAAATAAAACACACGTACATATCGCATGCTCTTCTCACTCACCCATCATCTGTAGGATATTCTCCTCCAAGAGGAACCCATCATCGTAACCCGAATTAGTTAGATTTTCGGTTTTCATGTTCAACAAACTGGGCAGCATTGAGGCATACATTTGTGTATATGTATATTTGTATTCAGCTTATGTATTCACTTCCTCGTTGGGCGCACTCAAACTACTCGCTAATCACACTACGATTCACACTGTACACTCGCTATGTTCCTCCTTGTGGGGGGGGGGACAACGAGACAGTGGGCAAATATTTGAAAATCCTTCACACTTGTGTGCAGCAAATTATTATTTTCTCACAAATTGCTGTTGGCGCACATTTCTCGGGATTTTTAGCCGTATTTTAGCCGTTGTTGTTATAGGGTTTGTGGTTGTTGGTGTTTTGTATTCTACATGCATATAGACACTTTAAGTAAGGTTCAATATTTGCACAAATTAAAATCGAAATAGCGAAGACGACACTCAAAACTGCCGGCGGCAAAAGTATTTAACTATTTACATGGAGAGGTACGGCTACGATACGATCGGGTTATACCGGGGAGGGGGTTAATGAGTTGCACCACATAAATAAATAATGCAAATTGAGTTGAGAGCTCTTGGTTCTTTTTTTTGTTTTATATTTGTTTTTTTATCTTTTGCTATTATCACAGCCCGACAATGATTACCATATATATATGGTAAGGTTTCTATGCTAATCCCTGACGGTTTTAGTTCTGCGGCTATATGTTTTAGTAGTCTCTCTCATCAATACATCGATCTCAGACCGGCACAATACGTCGAATAACTTAAGGTTTGTGTTTTCTTTTTGTTTTTTTTTTTCGTACCGCCGGGAGGAGTCTCTCGGTTCTGTGTATTATAACCGCCCAGTGCAAAACACTGACTAAACCTCAAATAATGTTCTCAGCACGTACTAACTGTCTTAATATTATTTGTTGTAGATATAGAAGTCAACGTCGGGCGGCGACTCGACAGCAGCAGCGACAACGACGACGACGACGCCGCCACCATCGTCACCGTCTCTGTCTCAGTCTCGGTCAACGTAAGCGTCGCCGTTGCCGTTGCCGGTGCCGATCGTTGTCGCCGTCCGTCGGTGTCGTTCGGCTCGGCGAGAGCCCAACAGCAAACACATAAAAGTTTATTAAATATTATTGCTACAAGCAGCGTTGTTCCTATTGTTGTTGCGCACTTGCCTTACCAAAATTGTTAACAATTTACCCCGATTACGGCTCGGATCGCGTCGGGCCTGACCGGGCCGCTGTCACTCGGGCCTCTGCCGATGGAGCATGCGCAGAAGTTCTCGACGGGTCTCGGGTGAATAGTATTAGTATGTGTTATCAATGTCACTTAATCGTTATACATACGTGTACAAATTTATATGTATATACACAATTCTAATTGTTTAATAGCTGTCGCTATGTGTGTTCCACATACGTGTTCAAATGTGTCGCACATAAACAGCATAAAAAGCATTTCGAGTATTTTTAATTATTTTTGGTTTTCCTTTTTTCAAGTGGTTTAGATTCGCGGAGAGATTATCGTGTCTCTCTAGTTGAGTTGAGTTGTACTCGATATCTTTCGAGTAGGACAGTTAAACGAGTGTGAGATATACCTAATTACATAAACATATGTACATATGTATTTACAATATTTCTATGTCTATTTGAAACCCTTTTCATCTTCACTCGCTGCTCTTATATCATTTAATATTCTAGCAATTCACACATTTTTTTAATATACATATAACATATATAACGTTATTTTTCTTAACTCAGTCGAGCCTCCTTAAATAAACAATACCAAAACTATCTGTTTATATGGCTATGTAGAGCGAAAATATCTCAAAGATAATAAGCCGCAAGATAAACGAAAAACACTTTCCATTTGAGAAACAAGACAAGAACATCATGACAATACAATACCTTAAATCACTTTGATAAGCGCTAAGCTGACGTGACTTTAATTTTCTCACACTATATTCATCTGCGTAAATCATAAAGTCAAGTGTACATAACATATAAAAGAACTCAAATGGAGCATTAAGTCAATAATAAATATTTAAAAGCTATAAAAATGGCAGGAGAGGTTGTGCTGAAATTTACTGTTTGGATATGATGAATTACTAAAAAATAGTAGATCAAAATATTCAAAAAATCGATCAAAGTAATGACTTTCTAATTATTGGTAATTAATTAATTAATGTTTATGAATAATCAAAAGTTTCGGCCAATAATATATTATATATTATAGTAGCTGTAGTAAAGATGGAGAATGATGAAATAAATATAACATGTTATAATATTTAAAACGGCTATACTCGTATGTTGTTAGTTTGATTGAGATGACCAATTGACCAATAGCTGTAATGACAGAAGCTAGAAGCTACGAAATTTCCGATTGACTAAGAAACTACTTTGCGTTGCATCAGAACACAGAGAAGTGCTGATCAAGAATATATATGTATGTAGATGCGTTTGGTCGAAAATATCGTCAATTGTATTATGAGATAGAACATATTTTAATGATTATATATAATATATGCATATATATATATTTATTATATTATTAAATATAAATTTCTGATTGTTTAATTTAAACAAGTTCGTCATTTCATAATAGAGAGTATCCAATTTTCGCACATAGCTTTACTTTTTGCACTCTCTTCTGTGATATACATTGATCATACATACAAACATATACGTATAGTACACTCATATGGCTCATATTTGTTGATCAGCTCACTTTCAGCTTGGCAAACAATCATATCGCAGCGCGGCGACAAGAGCGACAGCGTCGAGTGCTCTCTTATCAGTAGTAGCTGAATCCCGGAGCTCAGTAGCAAGTACACAACTACATAGGCATGGCCTAGTGTATCTGTGTGTGTGTGTGTGTGTGTGTTTATGAATATTATTATAGGTCGCTCTTGTGTGTTGATAGCATAAGTAAGCTCGGAGCCCAGGCGAACTGAGCTGAGCTGTCGCTCGGTTATCAATCATGGGCCATAAATAAGCTTGTTAAAAAGAAAACACTGGATGAGCCGAGAGAGAGATCGGATCGGATCCGATCAGAGCAGCTGCAGCTCTTCAGTTGACTAGGGATGGGCCGGACTTGAGTTATACATAGATAGAGATGAATAGATAGCGCGACTAGGGCCTTTCTGATCAGTTCGAGCAAATTGAAGAAATTTGCCGGTGTGCAAGGCATTTTTGCAAGTGTGTGTGGGTATGTGCTTGAGTGTGTGTGTGCTGTGATTGATACTTCTGATTCAATTGAATATGATTCGCAGCGATTGTCATTCAACACCCATGCCACAGCACGACATGTGCCCCTTACTCATGCACAATCATCAACGTCGCTGCCAAGCAGAGCCTGAGCCAGTGCGACGGCAACGGCAACAACAACACTGGCGTCGCTCGGTTTGTACTTTAACCGCCGCGGCGGCAACGTATACGCCGGAATTCTCAGTGACGAAACCAAACTGGCGTTGGTTGCGTTGGCGGCGTCTGCCGGCGATGGCATTTGCCGTTGTACTTTGATTTTATTTTGAATGCTCGCCATGCGCGGCGATCACTACGTCATTGTCTAAGAGTAGGAAAAGGGGGCAGAGAGAATGGAGGTAGCTTCTCAATGTGTGTGTGTGAACTCATGACGTTGCATCATTTAACCAAATTGTCAATTAGGCTTTAGTCGCTTATCGAACACTCGAACTTGCTGGGCAGTTTCTGAAATACAACTCGGAATACTACTCCGAATACAGTTCAGCTATCTTTGGGTGCATTTAGTGTTTATTTTATTGCCTATATCATGAATATTATCTGTAGTTTTCGCTATACCATATAGTTGAGAACTCTCGCAACGGTTACACACTTGCTTAACCCAATTTCCATAAGAAGAAGGACGCACGTTGATATAGTTATACTATATAGTATGTATATTTAATAGATAGCTCTTCGCTTTACACTCAATTTCCGGTGAGATACTATGTATGTATTTATAGATGGACATATCTTATTGGAGGCCGGAATCAGCTGGACTTTTTTGTTTGTTTGTTTAGTTGAACGATAGGGAAGATGGAATGAACTTGAATTATTTGTTAAGTATAACATTGATAAAGATATAAAATTATTAAAAATTCTGCTATTAAGTTATAGCTTTGTGTATAGGAAATTATTATTTAAAGAACAACAATATAAACTATGCATTAATTATGCATAGAAAATTTCGAAGAACTCTCTTTCGTTTAATGCTCCCTCAGAAGATAACAAACAGATCTTCAGCAAAGAGTAAAAGTGATAAAAGTCGCACCAAAGAGATTGCCCACATGTGTTTAGGGATTACAGTTTGCACACTCTACTCATGATTCGTCGTCAGAACATTCTGGGCAACGCAATCGAGCCGCAGCATGTGCAACTGTCATGTGGGGCAGAGATTGCATTAATTGCAATTACGAAAATGCAAGTAGTATAAAGATATACATATATATATATGAATGTATATTATGAAATTGTACACTCGCATATCTGTACATGACGCATATGTTTTGGTTTGAAGCGAAACATGAATCACGAATCGCAGTGAAGCCGGGGAGGGTCGTCCCCCTATCCACGCCAAACAGTTGTCGCCCGAGTGATGAATCTACAAGATACACCCGGCGTTTCCTGCATGTGCAACAAATGTGCAATGAGGGAAAAGAAAAGTACGAAAAATAAGCTATGAATATGAATGTGAGTGTGAATAAAATGCATGTCATGTTCTTAGTTGGCTGTCGAGTTTTCCCGGCCCCAAAACTGTGACTGTGTGACTGTGACTCTGACTCTGTGAGTGTGACTCTGCCTGTGTGTCTGTCTGTTTTTCAATTTCCAGCGAAATATGAAAATTAGCCGATCCCTATCCGGAGCCCCTCGTGCCCGCACCGCCCCCCGCCCTCCTTGGACTTCGTTAAGTGAATTTTGAGCGAGAATTATTATTTTATTTGCATACATATTTATATTAACCATACAAAGCGTTGCAGCGATCGTTGCGTTTATTTTTGCACATGCTTGTAAGTACATGAGTGAATGTGTGTGTGTGTGAGTATGAATACGAGTGCTATCCATAGGATACACATGTGATTTGCATGTGTTGTTCGTCATCGGCGTCATGAACAACAACATTATCATTGCTTATTATTGTAGTTGTTGTTGTTGTTGTATTGTTACTGTGCATGACTGTCGAGTGTTATGACAACAACACGATCATCATCATGAGCATCTATGATGATAATAGCGACTGATCATGATGAATAACGATTATGATATTCATAATGTTTGACTGCAATTTACTATTTACACTTCATTAGGCGGCGACAACTTTAAGTGAAATGTGTCCACATTGTTGAGTGCTCTCCTCCCGTGCATCTGTATCTGCGTATCTGGCTGTCTGTGTGTATCTCACAGATATGTGTACATACATTCACTCATCGGGTGCAATGCGAATCTATTCGCTCGCTATGAATTGAGAAAAGTTTTCAGCAAATTTCCTAATTGGAAAATGAGCTTCGGTTAAGAAAACGAGAGAGAGAGAGCGAGAGAAGTGCCAAAACCCGCATCCCACGAATCTCACGAATTCGCAAGCAGTTTAACTAACTAACCTCTAAGAGATACTCGACTCTAAAAGCTTTCAGAAATACTATATATACTTTAGTATACTTTGTGTGCGAGACGATGTTACGCAAATCGGTGCGGAAACAAAGTTTTGGAGTCAAGGTAAAATGTTTATTGTGAGAGATGACTTGGCATTTTGTAAACTCCATATATTTATACCCTTCGACCATTGAAAATGGTCAAAAAAGGGTATACTAACTTTGTGCAAATGTATGTAACAGGCATAACGAGGCGTGGGAGACCCCATAAAGTATACATATTTTTACTCAAGATCACTAGCCGAGTCGATTGAGCCATGTATGTCCGGATGTCCGTCTGACCAGATGAACACACAGATCTCAACAATTATAAATGCTAGAGACACCAAATTTGGAATGAAGGTTCCTATGTACTCGGCGCAGATCAAGTTTATTTCAAATGTTAGGTGCCACGCCCACCACCCCCACAAATCAATAATTTAATTATACCCTTCGACCATTGAAAATGGTCAAAAAAGGGTATACTAACTTTGTGCAAATGTATGTAACAGGCAGAAGGAGGCGTGGGAGACCCCATAAAGTATATATATTCTTGCTCAGGATCACAAGCCGAGTCGATTGAGCCATGTCTGTCTGTCTGTCTGTGTGTCCGTCTGTCTGTCTGTCCGTCTGTTTGAACGTCAAGATCTCAGCTATTGAAAGAGTTAGAGGCTCCAAATTTGGCATGCAGGTTTATGTGAACTGCCCACAGATCAAGTTTATTTTAAATATTGGGTACCACGCCCACCGCCTCTGCAAATGAATACTTAAATTGTCCAAGTCGATTAATAAGCGCAGTATAAGAGATACAACTTTCTGATATCAACTCATAGTTAGCAGACTATTATTTCTATCTATACTCCAAATTTCAATCCGATCACACTATAAACACAGAATTTATTTAAGAAAGTATGAGAATAACATCAAGTTGTAGTTTCTGTTAAAAAGGCGAACAAGAAGTGTGAGCGCTATCTGTCGAGAATAATTAGAAAACATTTACTATGTATATGTGTATGAATTTAATAAATTAAACTACACCGGATATGTTCCGGTCGAAGCGAATTCCACTGTTGCTTTCGTTTTTAATAAGTTTACTTCATTTAACCTGTAAAATGTTTAGAAATGCATAATGCCTTTATTGTTGTATATATAATCATTGAATCTTCATTCTTCAAAAATATTATTTATTCTCAGAACTGTGATCATATTTTGAAAAGTGTTTATCAATACTGTGCTGAACGTTATTGAGCCACAAATGATATCAGTAGCAACTGCAAATGTTATCTATGTTTCTTCCCTCTACATGTTTGCCTTCGACCACATTTCTCAACTTTTATCAAATATGACACAATTATCTATATGGAAATTAATGAGTGTCCAAAGCGGATATCACAGAAAAAAAAGAAGCAACTATGTAGATACTACTTCAAAGTGAATTTCTCAACCGGCAGAACGGAAATTCTATCAAGATGGGCGTTTCGAAATTTAATTATTATTGCAAATAGAAAAAAAATAAATAGACATGACCTCCATGAAGCTTAAGAAGAAGATGAATAAATGGCAGGTATATATAGTAATATTAATGAATCGGGGCAACTAAATAAAAAAATATATAAGACAGAGTCAATGCACACAAATCAATTGAGTTCGCGTCTGGGCACATATCATATTGTATGATACGATCGTATGTTATGTATCAATGTAATATTCATGTATTTACTTAACACACATATACACATTTAATGTATTAAGCGGAGACCATTACAAGCAGTGTGTAGACCTTGCATAATGAGTCCTCGATTCATTTTAATTTCAGGTGCGTTTCAAGTGAAAAATGAAAAACTTTTTGCCATTGCCATGTCAGCTCTAAGGTGACACTCGTCGTCGCTTGGGTGCTTCTGGGCCCCTTCTGCTTGGGGCCCTGTTCCATCTATAAATATTCAACAAATTAAATGCCCGACTCGAGCTCGAGGGGGGGCACTTTAGCTTTAACTTTAGCTCAGCGACTACGTCTGGGGATCGCTAAGTTTATTTTTTCCTCTTGTTTTTGTTTTTGTTTTGTATTTTTTCTCTCTCTTTAAAGTCACTCGTATTTGCTATTGCGCATATTTAACCCTCGGGGGTTAAGTTAAGCATTAAGCTTACGTTTTATTTCGTTTCATTTTTTCGCGCTTTTTTTGCGTATTTCTTTTTTTTCTGTCAAGATGGCAAAATATTTCGGAACTGTCTTGTAAAACTGTCTGTTGCGAAGTGTAATTGCTAGTAGTGTTCTCTCTGGTCTTGATCGCAGTACAATTGTGGAAAGAATTACTTACTTACATATATCACGACTAATCAATTTTTTAATCTGCTCGACAGCAACAGAAACTGCAACAACAGTAACAACAACAACAGCAGAAACAACATGTTGCTAATCAGTAAACAAATTATAAACATTTACAATGATTGCTCGTCTAGCTTATCAAGCTGGTTTATCAAGGCTATTCTCGCTGCTATTTATAGCTATCCCCTACACGTCCCCTACAAAGCTGCACTCAAACGAACACTCGCAACGCAATTTGGTTTTTCTCATTTCGGTTTCTTCTTTTTGGCCAGGCACGTGCCACGTGCACCTCGACGATTAGACGATTAGACGATCAGGTGAAATGGCTGCCATGAACTTTGCCAGTGCCATAGAATTTATGATACTATAGTAAGTAGTAGAACAATTTCGAAGTGATTCCGCTCTAAGCGAGAGGCAATTATCGTAAACCAAAATCTTTTGGCTTGGGCCCCCAAGTGTTTCAACTGATTTCAGTTTGAGTTGTTCTCTGATATTAAAAAGGTAATTGAAATTCTCTAGGCTTTTAATAAGTGCTTCCTTAATTTCAAAAAAATCTGTTGAGCCTTTTAATAAAATAAATAAATTATAATGGAACATCGTTTGGGATTTGATATTACATACTTAAAGAAATTATTAATAATTAAAATATATAAATAATTTTTATTTAGATACGGAAAACGAATGGGATATTTAAATCTTACAACAATCTTTTATTTAATAATTTGTAATGGCTATTTTTGATTTTTATTCTTTTGTGTATTCTAATATAATATATATCTTCAGTCGGTCATATTTTCAACCTAATACTGACAACATACTTCTAGACAACATTCTTCTGGTCCAGTAAATCTTATAAAGCGTCTAACCCTTTCCATTCAAACGTTTTAACTAACTCTTCTTCAAAAAATATTTAGGAGAGTTACTTTTAATGTTTTGAAAAGTATTTTTTTTATTTTTGTCGCTGAAAATCCCTAGTTTATTTCATATACAATTTAATAAAATCTAATGACTAATATAATCGTAAACTATCGAAATAATCTTCGACAGTTCGATTGGTTATCGGTTTTCTTGACATTTTCATCGAAGTGCACTCTTGAACTTAATCCCTAATGACCATCGAGGCACTCACCTTGTTCATTCAACTCCTGTTCCATTTGCTCCACTTTGCTAATCTCCATTAGCTGCTGCTGTCCATCGGTTATTGTCAGATCTTGTGGGTGCTTCATCATAGACGAGTGAGTGCACGTTCTTATCTCTCTCCTTCAACAATTTACACTCCAATGCGAGTCATGCTTAGCAACTGTAAATGAACGATAACGATAAGTGTTCAATTTAGCTCTTCGGTAGGGACAATTTAACACAATGTGGAGCTGTAATACCCAACAGGTTCAGCCATTAATCTCTAGCAAACAATCTAGTATGAGCATTATGTTTTAATGGGTTTTCGATCTAGCGCGAGCGAGCGCGATAAACTCCAAAAATAACAGGCAATAAAATCGGCTACAAAACTAATCGTTGTTTCACATGGATTACATTGATTACACCCCCCTCGATGGAGCGATGGGTGGGGCACATGTTATTTATGATCGTACATTATGTACTCTATCACACACCCGCAGTATAGCAATAGAAATATAGGTATATAGATTTTCAGTCGGGCCACTTTATGAGGCACTCATAAACCAAAACAGCGCTATGACACACACTCCACGCGGAGCTCTGGAAAAAAGTACTGCATTGAAAAAGTAATCTTTGAAGCTTTATTGACTGGCTCGGGCAGATAAACGCGCAATTTGCGAGGGCGACTATGAGGCCTCACTAAAAAAAGCTCTCTCCGTTGGCTTCTTCTATCTGCAGCTATTCGCAAAACAACAAAACCGAAAGCAACAACAAATTCGCGCTCTGATAACGCAAATTGTTATCAAAGCGTTTATTATTTCTTCCCTTTAACAGCACGATAAGGACGTAGGCCGATATATGTACAATAGTAAGTAGTATCTGATGCGGGACTTTTATTTTGGCAAACGCGACGCACACCTCTTTATGCTTTCTAATCGTGAGTGAAACGTGAATTCATTTTTTTATTATTTTTTGTTAAAACTAAAGTAGAGTTATCTTATCCTTAGTTCTTATTTTAATACATTTTGCATTAAGTTTTACGATAATATGAATCATCTTAATTCCGGAAAAATTATATAGTATATCAATTGAAATTTTATTTCAATTATATCGGTCTTAGTGGATTTAGAAGTCGCCAATCTTGTCTAGACTTCTCCGATTATAATTTAGTTGAATAATCAGTCTTTCACTTGCAGACTGAATTCTGCAAAGAATAAGCTTTGTTTCGAAAAGATACCCATTATATTTGACTCTAAAATTTGTATTAATATTGAAAATGACATTTCCACATTACTAGAACTTCGATATTCTGGCTGTGTTTAAAGCCTCTGTCATCAGACGCCCGAAATCAGCATGCACCATTGTGAATAGCTTCACGGCACGTTCCTGCAGGAACTGGCTAGCGTCGCTAAGATGCTCGGATATGTTGCGTATTAAACGCTTGCGTCCACAATTGTCCAAGGTATAGGTCCAGAAATCGGTAACCTGACTGAAATTATCCTCCGTATCGCCGCTCATGTAGCGATAGATATCACCCGTAATGGGACAACAGGTCTGCAGAGCGAGAGCTCGAGGACTCTCTTTGGGACCGCAAAATGAGTTCGGATAGTAATTGGGAGCTCCATCTTGATTATCGTTGACCGTCATGCTACCGTCACGCTGGAAATTCTTTACATCCACACGATAAGGACAATTCACAGGAATTTGCATGTAGTTTACCCCGAGTCGATGACGTTGTGAATCGCCATAGGCAAAGAGACGACCCTGAAGCATCTTATCCGGCGAGGGTTCGATCCCGGGTACAAAATGAGCCGGACTGAAGGCAAGTTGTTCGATTTCGGTAAAGTAATTGGTAGGATTGCGATCTAATACTAGTCTGCCAACAGGCAAGAGAGGAAACTGTTGTTGGGGCCACACTTTGGTCACATCGAACGGATTGAACTTGGCTTTGCGGGCCTCCTCGTTCAACATCACCTGAATGTACATGCTCCAACTGGGATAGTTGCCTTTCTTCACTGCATTATATAGATCCCTGATGGAATAGTCGGGATCGTGAGAGTTCAGCTCAGAGCAACGACGTGAATCCAAATTCTTAATGCCCTGATCGGTCTTAAAGTGGAATTTCACATAGAATGTCTCTCCACTTGGATTGATCATACGATATGTATGGGCACCATAGCCATGCATGTGACGATATCCATCTGGAGTGCCGCGATCACTGAAATACATGACCAGAGCATGCAGTGTCTCTGGCCGGAGAGTCATAAAATCCCAGAACATATCCGGATCCCGAAGATGCGTTTGCGGATTGCGTTTCTGAGCATGTACCAAGCTGGGAAATAGCGACGGATCACGTACCCAAAATACAGGCATATTACAGCCAACCAAATCCCAGATACCTTCCTGCGTATAGAACTTAATAGCGAATCCTCGCTGCTCTCGCACTGAATCTGCCGAACCACATTCTCCGCAAGCCACCGAGAATCTCATGGCAATTGCAGTTCGTTTCTTGACGCGATCAAAAACTGAAGCAGCACAGAAATTCGTTATATCGTGAGTACACTCAAAGTACCCAAAGGCGCCAGCACCCTTTGCGTTGCAGACGCGCTCGGGAATACGCTCGGTATCGAAGTGCATTAGCTCATCGAGAAAAATGAAATCCTGTAGCAGTGCAGGACCTCGTGGTCCGACAGTTTGTATAGCATCCTTGGTACCAATTGGTGTCCCACTACTCGTGGTGCATTCCGGTGTAGCCGATGCATCATTGTTTTTGTAATCGATTAACTGATTGGAGGCCGGATCGCGTGAACACATTTTAAATTTCCTTTAATTACAATTATATCAAATTTCTATAAGGACAAGAATTTTTTTTTAACTAAATCTAACAGATTTTTCGACAGCAACAATTTGTGTAGACAGTTGAGAATATGAAGTGTTCCAATTTAAATTTGATTTTGTGCATTGTTTTCTATGTAAACTGTGTTCTTCATGATTTAAGTACTAGTTTTATGCAAGAAACCGATCCAACCATTGTTGCAAAGGATTATGGGAACCCAGAAAAAGCCAATCAGGTTTATAGTGAGAACAAAACAATAAAACTGGGGCCCCCAAAAGCTCTGCACAAGGGCCTCCAAGACCAACGCTACGGCCCTGGTAATTAGCAAAAAGAACTCAAAAAGTTTCAAACAAATAGTCGGTGTGAAGAAATTAATCGAACATATCAAATTAATTTGAATTGAATATTCAATATTCAATGTTAATGGCTTACAGGGTATTACTGGTGCTACAACTAACAAATGCAACAACTGCGTCCGCTGAACACGTTTCCATTTGCCGTAAACAGGGTACTTGAAAGGGGTGGGGGGAAGTTTTGCCAAAAGCTCCATGTGCAAATCTCGCTCTGTTTGCACGCGACACACGTGTCCATGGTTGACTGACAGACAATCAATATACTACGTAAAAACTACAATAAAAGGTTGCCTAGCTAAAAACATTTAGCAAATAGGCATAAAGGCGTATGCGAGCTGCATTTGTGAGTATGTATGTGAGTTTGTATGTGTGCAAGTGCAAGCATGTGTGTATGAAGTCATGTGCAGTATTCATATGTATGTGGAAACTTACTATAAAAGCTCACTCGCTTGCAAGTAGTTGTTGTTGTTGCTTTATTTATTAAATGTTTTCTTTTGACTTGTTTCTGTTGCAGTTACTTTTGTTTTTGTTTTCCGCTATTGCTTTTGCTTTTTATCAGGCGCGCTTTTGCTTTTCTCAGTTATGGCTGTTGACTCTAGTTGACCGCATGAATGAAAGCGAAGTAGACCAGACGAAAAGACGAACAGACGGAATAGAGGGACATCGAAAGAGCGTCACACACTTGTTGATTTCCTTTATAATTGTGTACGTTTTGTTGTTGTTTTTTATATTTAGTTTTTAATTGAAAGCTGATGTTTGGCACTCTGATTGTATTTTACACCTCTTCTCCACTTCTTCTCTTCTTATTTTTATGTTTTGCTTTGGCTTTTTAAACATTTCATTTTATTGCACTTGTCTAAGCGGCTTACGGTTCGTCAATTTCAGTCGTTACTCTTATTGTTTTGAATTTCATACGATCTGTGTGTGTGTTTGTGTATAGTGAATGTATTGGCGTGAATGTGTGTATTTGTTTACTTGCGCTTGCTTTGTGCTGTTGTTGTTTTTGTTGTTGTTTTTGGTGCGCGCCAATTAAAGTCGAAACTCGACGAACACTTGCACATTAAGGAGATTTCTCAGATACGACTTGGGTCTAGCTAGGGGCTACTGCTAGGGACCGCCGCCACTGCATATTCATTTATATCAATCAAACGGAATTTTACTTTTGTTTTGCTTTTGTTTTTGTCGTTCTCAGTGCGACGTCGTCACTTGAACTCAACTACGGCTTCTGTCTGTAACGGTCGCGAGTCTCCGACGCCAGCAACAAGTTACACGCAAAGAGAGCGAGAGCAACAAAGAGAGTGACTGACAGAGAGAGAGAGAGAGAGCGGTATTCAGTTATCACACTTTACGTTCTCTCTTTGGCGGCGCTCTCTCTTGTCTTTGGCACGCTCAGCGCCACACTGAAAGCTGTTGCTATTCACACTCACACATGCAAGAGCAACGCCGCTGTCGCTGTTACGTATTTGTTTTTGCAAAAATCAAACAACAATTTAATAACTTTTTGTCACAAAGCGCGCGTGCTCTTTCAGCTTAATTTTTGTTTTTTTTTTTGCAGCATTTTACATACTTTGCAATATTTAAAGCGGGGGCCTGCCCATTGTCAGTGGGTTGATTGAACCCACTGTCGTATAGACAGACAGACAGACTGGCACACACACACACGCGCGCTGGCTAGCACACACACTAGTGCACTGGCTTGGCTAGACGGAATACAGTGGGTAGTACCAGAGACGATTGCGAGCAATGGGCGACTGAAATCAAAGTGGCAAAATTCAACGGCATCGCGAGTGTCGGCAGGAGAATGAGGGAATTCGCTAAGAACAACAACACAACAATTGGCACGCGAAACCAGATTTAAAGGTAATTTCAAACAGCATTAAGACTGTTCGTAACGAGAGCAACAGTCGCGCAAAACGCGACAGTGGGATACCCTTCGACCTATGTTCCCGTGTAGTTTAATTTCTTAAATTCATACACATATGCATATGCACATGCTTTGAAATTAATCCCGATAGATGGCGCTCGCGCTTCGCGCTCGGCCGCCGCCCTTGTTAACTGACAGAAGCACTTGGTTTTATGCTCATACTTTCTTAAATAACTTCTGTGTTTATTGTTCGATTGGATTGTAATTTGGGGACTACGTAGATATTTCATTTAGCTTAGTATATGTTTAAGTCAGAAAGTTGTATCTTATATACAGCGCTTACAAATTAAGTTCAAAAATTAAATTATTGATTTGTGGGGGCAGTGGGCGTGGCACCTAACATTTGAAATAAACTTCATCTGCTTATAGTACACAGGAGTCTTCCTGCCAAGTTTGGTAACTCTAGCTTTTATAATAGCTGAGATCTGTGCGTTCACACAGACAGACGGACAGACGGACAGACAGACAGACATGGCTCAATCGACTCGGCTTGTGATCCTGAGCAAGAATATATATACTTTATGGGGTCTCCCACGCCTCCTTATGCCTGTTACATACATTTGCACAAAGTTAGTATACCCTTTTTTGACCATTTTCAATGGTCGAAGGGTATAATAAAAATGTCAAGTTTTTCCGTACGCGTTTTGAAAGAAGCTACGCAAAAATAGCAACAAAGCACGGAGAGTGAGAGTGTTGTTCGCTCGCCATCTCTCTCTCAGCTCCTGAATTTGTGTGTGCGTGTGTTTATGACACTTGTCACGTCACATATTGCGACTCATATTGTGGGCGGTTGATCGAATGTGAGCGTTGCCAGCTGGTTAAAAACAGAACGTGTGAAACATTTTTAAAATTGGCAATACATCGATTACGATTTAAACAATCGATATCATTTTATGGTTCACTGTATTATATATTAATGACTACAAAACATATAAAGAAACATGATTTGATTTATTTCTCTGTATGGTGGCAACCGATCAGAACTCGAGTTGACAATCAATTTAAAACCCACTAAGCATCGAACATATAGAGTACTCAAACAGCGAAAAGTAGCGGCCGAGTGGTTTTCGGTTTATAATGACCCCCCCGGCCCGAAGTGTTTCACGAGTGAGCGTTCGGCTCTTTTTGGTGAGCAATCCAGAAACAGCAAACAGCGGCATCAAGTCAGTCGCATAACGACAGCGAAACGATCAGCATGGGTATATTTTTTTGCGCTAGCCATGGATTCAATGTATGTGTCCTATGTATGCACAAGCTCGCATATGAAGTTATGAACTTCGGGCCGAAGACCACTGGGCCACTACTTTTCGCTGTTTAAGTACTCTATATGTTATAATTATAAGGTTTTTCAATATTGGGAGAATGATATCCCTCTGTCGTTTAAACATAGCTTTTGTTAATTATACCCTTCGACCATTGAAAATGGTCAAAAAAGGGTATACTAACTTTGTGCAAATGTATGTAACAGGCATAAGGAGGCGTGGGAGACCCCATAAAGTATATATATTCTTGCTCAGGATCACAAGCCGAGTCGATTGAGCCATGTCTGTCTGTCTGTCCGTCTGTCTGTGTGAACGCACAGATCTCAGCTATTATAAAAGCTAGAGTTACCAAACTTGGCAGGAAGACTCCTGTGTACTATAAGCAGATGAAGTTTATTTCAAATGTTAGGTGCCACGCCCACCGCCCCCACAAATAAATAATTTAATTTTTGAACTTAATTTGTAAGCGCTGTATATAAGATACAACTTTCTGACTTAAACATATACTAAGCTAAATGAAATATCTACGTAGTCCCCAAATTACAATCCAATCGAACAATAAACACAGAAGTTATTTAAGAAAGTATGAGCATAAAACCAAGTGCTTCTGTCAGCTAACAAGGGAGACGGGCGAGCGCGAAGCGCGAGCGCCATCTGTCGGGATTAATTTCAAAGCATGTGCATATGCATATGTGTATGAATTTAACAAATTAAACTACACGGGAACATAGGTCGAAGGGTATCCCACTGTCGCGTTTTGCGCGACTGTTGCTCTCGTTCAATATTGGGAGAATGATATCCCTCTGTCGTTTAAATATAGCTTTTGTTAATTTTTTAATGAAACTGCTTTTTCTGTGTTCTTTGTATTTATTTTGTTTGATCTGATTATTAGGAAACAGAAAATCATTTAACACAACGACATTCTCTGCCAGATTGTAAATGGTATCAAAGTTTATTCGATGGTAAGGAAACAGATAAACAACTCCCAAAATGTCTCAAAGCAAGAAGTGATCTGAGTATGAAAACGTGTTAGTAATTTTAGTACGGTTTTTTTTCTATTGTTCTTCATTTCCTTAATCTCTTCTACTGACAATTCCTTTTAGAAGATTTGGATTCCCACTTAGTCTATCTTATTTTAATAGAGGTCTCCTCTTCAACAAAATGGTGCGGTGCAGTCTCAGCAACACACGTCCAATGCGTCGGTCACGGCTCCCACAGCAAATGCAATGCAGATTCTCGACAAAACTGGAGGAAACAAATCGATCATCGATTTAGAAACAAAGTTTGGCAAACAATTTCATAATGTTAACGATTTTGTTAAGCCTCCTCCGTTTCTAAACATACAAAAGAAGTATCGTAGTCGATACTCTTAAAAGATTCAGTAACATATGTAAAGAAGTAAATAATACTTTTAGTATGTATGAATCGGTATTAAGTTTTTACTATAAATCCAGATAAATAGTCCTAAAATATTGAATACAAATTAAGCAACCACAAAAAAAACATGCAATTGTTTTTCAAATTTCAAAATGTAATTAAATAACGAGAGCAACAGTCGCGCAAAACGCGACAGTGAGATACCCTTCGACCTATGTTCCGGTGTAGTTTAATTTGTTAAATTCATACACATATGTATGCATATGCACATGCTTTGAAATTAATCCCGACAGATGGCGCTCGCGCTTGCCCGCCTCCCTTGTTAGCTGACAGAAGCACTTGGTTTTATGCTCATACTTTCTTAAATAACTTCTGTGTTTATTGTTCGATCGGATTGTGATTTGGACACTACGTAGATATTTCATTCAGCTTACTATATGTTAAAGTTGTATCTTTTAGACAGCGCTTACAAGTTAAGTTTAAAAATTAAATTATGGATTTGTGGGGGCGGTGGGCGTGGCACCTAACATTTGAAATAAACTTGATCTGCGTACACAGGAGTCTTCCTGCCAAATTTGGTAACTCTAGCTTTTATAATAGCTGAGATCTGTGCGTTCACACAGACAGACGGACAGACAGACAGACATGGCTTAATCGACTCGGCTTGTGATCCTGAGCAAGAATATATATACTTTATACATTTGCCCAAAGTTAGTATACCCTTTTTTGACCATTTTCAATGGTCGAAGGGTATAACGAGAGCAACAGTCGCGCAAAACGCGACAGTGGGATACCCTTCGACCTATGTTCCTGTGTAGTTTAATTTGTTAAATTCATACACATATGCATATGCACATGCTTTGAAATTAATCCCGTCTCCCTTGTTAGCTGACAGAAGCACTTGGTTTTATGCTCATACTTTCTTAAATAACTTCTGTGTTTATTGTTCGATTGGATTGTAATTTGGGGACTACGTAGATATTTCATTTAGCTTAGTATATGTTAAAGTCAGAAAGTTGTATCTTATATACAGGGCTTACAAATTAAGTTCAAAAATTAAATTATTGATTTGTGGGGGCGGTGGGCGTGGCACCTAACATTTGAAATAAACTTCATCTGCTTATAATACACAGGAGTCTTCCTGCCAAGTTTGGTAACTCTAGCTTTTATAATAGCTGAGATCTGTGCGTTCACACAGACAGACGGACAGACGGACAGACAGACAGACATGGCTCAATCGACTCGGCTTGTGATCCTGAGCAAGAATATATATACTTTATGGGGTCTCCCACGCCTCCTTATGCCTGTTACATACATTTGCACAAAGTTAGTATACCCTTTTTTGACCATTTTCAAAGGTCGAAGGGTATAAAAATGATAAGCTTACACCACTAAGCAATGAACACGCACACATGGAAACGATCGCACAGCGCAAAGAAGTACGCGCATGCTTATCGTTCCGCTGTCGTTGTGCGACTGAAGCAGTTTTGATGCTGTGCACTGTTTGTACTGAGTGCCGAACAGCTGTTCTGTTCTTCTTCTTTTCTGGGGTACTAGGTCCGAAAAATCAGCTTCAAACTGTTTCAGAGCTGTTTGACGTCTCTATGTGTTCATTGCTTAGTGTTTACGCCAAAGAATTTCTTCACCTTTATTCTTGATTAAGAGCACCAATAAAAAAAAAGTTAAGCAGGCAGAGTACCAATATATTGTTAGTTGGTTGTTATCAGTTACTAGTGGTTTGGAGATCGCGACGTTCTGAGGCGCAGACATGGTGTGTTCTTATTTACCACTACAACAGGGAACAAAATAAAACGATTAAGAAAGGGGCGAGAGCGACACTTGTCGTGACATCAACTACAACAACAAACGCAAACATCGATGTTTGATGCTTAGAGAGCGCGCTCGCTACAAAATCTAAAAATAGACCGATCTACCAAGCAATGCAACAACAAAGCAATAAAGAAGCAAATAGCAAATTTCTACACGAAAACAGTATAAAACAGTGCCTATACGGTATTGGTAAGTTTTAATTAGTCGGAACATCGGTTGTTTAAAAATACATTTTTAAATTTCAAGGAGCAAAACAGAAAAATACTGATAAAGGTATGGAGATCTGCCAACCCTCTCAATTTGCCATTCACACTTAATTAAATATTTACTTTAAATAGACATTAATCTGTTTAATTGATCGAGATTCTATTAGTCATCAATAGTCATTAGTCATCTATTAGTCATCAATACTTTAAATAGACATTAATCTGTTTAATTGATCGAGATTCTATTAGTCATCAAGTATACAACAAGTGACTATATTAGTCAGGTCAGGCCTGCCGTGCGTGCAGTGAGGGCAACAAATAAACAAACATTAACCGGGCCCAAAGTGGAAGTGCAGCAACGGTAGCAGCTCCGACAGAGGCAACTCTTGTGCGCTCGGATTCTCGGCTTCTCTGCTTGGGCTTTGCCATTGCACAATATTCAAAAGAGCGAACTGCCAACTATTTTTTAAAATGGTCGAACAAATGGATTGGAAAAACTTGGAGCTAAATAAAGAGGTACGTACTTAAATATTTTTATATGTATGATACTAAGTTTAATTCTTATTTGACAGAAACTCGGATACGGAAGCTTCAGCGATGTTTACAAAGCATTTTGGACGAAGAACGGCTCCCAAAAACAGATTGTAGTGAATGTATTTCGGGATACAAACCCCGAGAAGTACAATGCTAGGGAGATTAAGTATCTGTCTGAGATTAGCCATGAGAAGATTGTGGCTTTCTATGGCATAACAAAAAACTTAGAATCCAATACGGCCATACTCTTGGAGTATGCGGATTGCGGATCCCTTCATGATTACTTGTATAAGCCGAAGGACGGCCAGGTCTATTCGTATGAGTACTTGGATTCATTAAGATGGATGCATCAGCTTGCTAAGGTTCGAGTCATATTGTATCAGTGTTAATGCCTTTGATTCATTATTTATATCTGCATATATTATTTTAGGGTATAAACTACTTGCATAAAAAGAATATCATCCATCGTGATCTAAAACCGCACAATCTTCTGCTTTTTGACGAATATAAAACTCTAAAAATTGCTGATTTTGGGACTGTCACTGAAATGTTCTCCAAAAGTACTGAAATGATTGGCACTGCCGCTTACGTGGATCCAAATGTAGTAGGTTTTAAGACGAATAGATTTAGAATATATTCTATTATATTCTATTATGCTTTAGAATATATTCTATTATGACATATTTGAAGTTTCTTTTGTATGGCAACTAACAAATGCAATATGCTTAAAACAAATATTATGAATCTACTTACAGGTTAGTTCGGGCTGTAAACCCAAATTAGATTCTAATGTCTATAGCTATGGGATTATTTTCTGGGAAGTTATAGCACGCAAGAAACCGTTTTCACATCTACCAACTGAAAACGACTTGGTAGTGAAAAACGCAGCAGCGAATGGTAAGTGAAATATGTGTAAGTATGTCTTATGCAAAAAAATTTAAAACATTATCATGATTGCTGGAGTAATTGTTGTTGACCAGTATTCATTTTCAAAAAAAAACTTTAATTATCAGTGCCAATTAATGTTAAAAACCGTAATAGGAGTATACTTTCTCTTTTAATTAAAGTGAACAGACAGCTAAAAATAGAAATTTGTATAAAAAAATTGTGTAACATATGTCAGTGATTGGTGCAATTTGAGCTGTTAATGAATACATACAATATTATTAAATGCTGCACTATTTTATAAAACTAGTGCATTTAATCTTCGACATCGTTTATAAAAAATTTTGCCTTTTACTGTACTTTCTTTAGGCGACCGTCCGCTTCTTGAAAAACTCAAGTTCGATGATGATGTTCACAAGGAACGATTCCAAACTGTCAAGCAACTGCTTGAAGCATGCTGGAATCAGGATTCAGATAAGCGCCCTACAATTGAAACCGTTCTATCCTGTTTCATCGTAGATGAGGCGAATATGCTTCAGTTAAGTCCCTTATACGAAGATATTAAACTCAGTAAGCACAACTTTTGAATAAAATTTTATTATTGATAGAATTTATAATTAAATAAATACATACGGTCGCAATTAATTAAGATATTGAACTATAAATTATTTAATTGTTTAATTGCTCAATAGGATTACTTCATAATGTAACGATCATAATTACAAAACATTTCCTCGCTTTCAGAAAATCCTTATGCACAATATGCTCCGCCAGAGAGCGAATGGTATCATGGTTTATTGGATGACAAGCAAGCGGATGAACGACTCCAAAATTTAAAAAAATCGGGCAGTTATCTGGGTACGTGACCTCGTTGGCACAGTGGAACGTATTGAACTTATTTTTACTTGCTCAATATTTTCTAGTCCACCGACAAAGTCGATTCTCATGTTGTCTAAGGTATTTAAGCGTTGATCATGGTATCGTTTACTTAAGGTATGTAAGCCTAGGGAATAATAATTTATTGAGTCTAGTCAAATCTATATTTAATAATCAGCATTGATGTGGAAAATGGTGATTACACTCTACCTTCTACAAAGTTAAATGTCCTACAAAGTGACTGCAAATTCCGTTCTTTAAATGATCTAATTGGCTATTACACGGTTAACGACTTCCTAAAGGACGGCCAGCGACTAAAGATTCCGGTGCCTCCGCCAGAACCGGTGCTTGATAAGAATCGAGTTATCGCCATTTTGAAGTTTACCGAAAAGAACTATGCGGATGAGTTGAACTTTGAGGCGGGCGATATATTTACCGTGCACAACGAGATCCATAAAGATTGGCTTTGGGTGACGGCACATCGGACAGGTGAACAGGGAATGGTATTTCATAAATTTGTCAAACACCTGGATGGGTCCATTGATGTCAATACGATGTACCCATGGTTTCATCCGGACTGCTCAAAACTGGACGTCGAACGTTTACTACAATGTGGTAAGTGGGAAATGGACATTAACCAAAATTCTCGATGTTAAGGTCTATTTAGGTTATACTTCTAGAAGATGAAGTCTAACTTCTATTGTTAATAATCATATTTTGCAGCAGGTGACTTTTTGGTGAAACTCAGTGATGACAGCTCCGGCAATTACTTGCTGTGTGTTCGGAGAGAACAGCTCAACATATTAGAGTTCAGAATTGAGAACAAGGATGTTTATTTTAAGATAAACGATCGTGCATTCGACTGCCTTCAAAATCTAATCGATTTCTACCACAAGAAAGGAATCGTTGAAGGGCATCCGCTTAGAAAGCCGGTGTGTAAATCACCAAGTAACGTCAACTGGCAACAGCTCTCTGAGGACGATATAATGAGTGCCTACAAAGAATTTCATACTGCGATCGCTGATTTGCAGCTGAAGATATCAAAGGAGATCATACACCAAGGTTATTTAAATCTGTGGACCACAGAGACAGATGGTTGGATGAAGCTTATGATCGCAATCATGGGTTGTAGATTATACATTTATGAGACAATGCATCATATCAAGCATATAGCCCTGATTGATCTATCACAGGCAAAAGTTTACGAGTGCCCTAAATCGATTTCGAATCGAGAATATTGCTTTCAGATTTTTGAATCTATGGGAACAATCACCTACCTTCAGGCATTGAATCAGGAGGACTATACGGCATGGATAACGGAGCTTAAGAGCCAATGCAATTCCCTGGCACAGAACACCGTGAAGCAATATTTTACGGGTATGAGGTGACACGATTAGATCCAAATAGAAGAGTTCGAATCGAGCCAATCTGTCTGAAATGTAAGATTCTGTTAGAAAGTTTAAGGTATTTTTCAAGCAATCTTAACTGAAAAATTCAAATTGTTTATTTTTCATACATATATTGTTTGTCTTTTATAAACACCTCAAATTTAATAAAAATTACAATACTTTAACTGTAACTTTTCTTCTTTATAAGTATAATCGAATTTTTATCTTAATAAATATAAATAATAAGTCGCATGAATCGAATTGTCGAAACTCTGAGCCCGGTGGGAATCCAAGGTTTCCCATTCCTGTCGGGTCTGATCGAATTTTGAAAAACCTGCACAAATTTTTCTGTCATCTATTGTATTACCACACACATGAAGGCATGAGCTTAAGAAAACTAAAGTGATGTGAACGACCACAATCACGCTGTGCAGAATTCTATTTTAGTCATTCTGTATTCAAACAGAATTTTATTTTAGTCATTTGCTGCGTTAATAGCAAATGACTAGTTTTCTTAAGCTCATGCCTTCATGTGTGTAGTAAATATATTAACTACTTATTTGTATTCAGTTTTATTATTAGATGCATCACTTATTTAGTAACAATAGTATGTTTAGTAATTAAAAATGGTCGGTAAACTACATTCCTCCGGAAATTTCTGCGCACCTAGTATTGTTCCGTGTTCAGACATAGTAGTTTTCGATGTCTCAACACGGAACAATACCACAACAAATTACACCAGGCGAACAGAAAAAACAGCAGACAGGCAGCACTAAGTGAACAGACGAAAGAGAGAGGGAGTGAGAGAGGATGAGCGCAGAGAGGGCTCAGGTGTCACGTATCAAACTCGATCAAAGCAAAGACAGTGTGAACTGTACTGATTGGTTGAAAACAAAGAGAGCAGAATTGCGCGTCTTCTAATCCACTCTCCTTGTGCTCTCTTTGATTTACTTATTCTCAATTATTTCTTCTGCTGTTGCTGTTCGCCTGGTACAAATTGACTTCGAAACGAAAATCTTTGCAAAATCTCAAGCAGCCTAGCAAAACATGTTGCATACTTTTCGGCTTCTTAATAATTATTTAATGATGTCGTTAAGCTTTTTGAATAAAATTGTTGCATTGGCGCACGGCATACCAAAGCGTTATTGAAATGTCTCAGCTGTCAAAAAATTAAAAAATAAAAAAACTAGGAGTCCGAGACTTAATTCTTTCACCTAAATTATCATAAATATAGCCCTACCTATAAAAAAAATGTTAAAAAATCCGTGATGAGGGCACATATTTAACCTTTACCAAATTTTATACCACCACTAGACATGTTTACTTGTTTAGTTTTTTAGTAGTATTTTCAAATATGAAAAATGAAAATAATACTAAATTACTACAACTAAATCAGTAAACATGTCTAGTGGTGGTATACAATCTTGGTTCCTTAGGTATACCATAGATGGATAAGCATTTGCTTTTGAAGAATTTTGAGTTTAATAACAATATAAAGTCTTCATTATATTGTATATTTTTATACCCTTCGACCATTGAAAATGGTCAAAAAAGGGTATACTAACTTTGTGCAAATGTATGTAAGAGACAGAAGGAGGCGTGGGAGGCCCCATAATATATTATATATATATTCTTGCTCAGGATCACAAGCCGAGTCGATTGAGCCATGTCTGTCTGTCTGTCCGTCTGTCAATTTGAACACACAGACCTCAGCTATTATAAAAGCTAGAGTTACCAAATTTGACAGGAAGACTGTGTACTGATCAAGTTTATTTCAAATGTTAGATGCCAAGCCCACCGCTCCCGTAAATCAATTTTTGAACTCAATTTGTAAGCGCTGTATAAAAGCTACAACTTTCTGACTTTAACATATAATAAACTGAATAAAATATCTACGTATTCTCCAAATTCAATCCGATCGGACAATAAACACAAAAGTTATTTAAGAAAGTATGAGCATATAACCAAATGCTTCTGTCAGCTAACAAGACCGGCGGGGGAGCGCGAAGCGCGAGCGAAATCTGTTGCGAATACTTGTAAAGTATGTGTATGAATTTAACAAACTAAACTATACGGGAACATAGGTCGAAGGGTATCCCACTGTCGCGTGCTGCGAGACTGTTGCTTTTCTTACTGGTTTTATTATATTTTTTAAAGCAAATTTATATTATTAAAACAAAATTGTGTAACTATAATTTTTTTTATGAGTTTTATAATATTGACAAAATTAAAACAACAAATTCTGAATTCATAAATATGTATTTACCAAATAATCATTTTTGCCCACTGTACTTCAGTCTCTTGGCCCTCCACTCCGAAACACAATATTGACTTCAGGCTGCCAGCCCGCTGGCCGAAGCATTTGCCTTTTGTCAAACTTCACAAGCAACGCATACACAAGCTCGCATATATGCGTTGCTTTTGCTCATCGTTCCGCTGTCGTTGTGCGACTGAGTTGATGCCGCTGTGCGCTTTTCGCGGTTTCTAACGAAGAGAGCCGATCGCTCACTTGTGAAACACTTCGTGTTCAGGGGTCCCAGTCTCCACGGTTCATCAAATGAGTAGATTCCGTTGTTTGAGTACTCTTTACGTTCGATGCTTAGTGCTTGCGCAAAGAAATGCGCCCCTGCTGATCGTTTCGCTGTCGTTGTCCGACTGACTTGATGTCGCTGTTTGCTGTTTCTGGATTGCTCACCAAAGAGAGCCGAACGCTCACTCGTGAAACACTTCGGGCCGGGGGGTCATAATAAACCGAAGACCAGTGGGCCACTACTTTTCACTGTTTTAGTACTCTATATGTTCGATGCTTAGTGTTTAAAACCATAGATATGGCATCCCTCATCAGTGTTGGAAAGTATTCCTAGTGAATTGGGCGGTTGAACAACTTTTAAACGAGCTTTTGAATTGTAAATGAACAAAGCAACAAAAAACTGTTGAATAAAACAACTAAAACTATTGTTAGAAAAACATGTTTATTGAGATATTTTTACCAGCTAACTGGGTACAGTGGGCTACTAGTTTTCTATGTAATTTAAGAGTGTATAAGTAAATATATAATAATTAGATGGTACGAATCTATTGGTGTATTTATGTATGTGCGTGTATATTTACAAGTGTTCATACAATCGATAAACATGTATAATATGGTATGTTAAATAAATAATAAATTAGCAGAAAAAGCTGAATGCTTTTCGTTTGTATTTTTGAAATGCGCTTTCTGGGCGACGACATTATTTTTCGTATTACTCTCCGTTTTTATAGTAAATTATTGTAAATTACGTATATATGTATGTGTATGGTAAAGTTAAATTAGCATAGTTGGAGGGGATTACAGAAATACATAAGCAAAGTTTAGTTTAGTGTTGCGTAGCGTTTAATTTTGGATTAGACTTAAATACGCGGATTAAATTGTTGTTTTATCGATAAGTTTACAGTTAGAGTTAGAGAGTAAAAAATATATATATATAAACAATATGTAAATTGCACTAAAAGTTAAATTATAGCTTAAATTGTCACGTGCTGGAACTGAAACAGGTACGATGATTTTAGCAACGCTCTCGGTTATTATAGGTCTGCACCTTGGCCACGGTGCACTCCAGCGCCGCCTGGATGTCGTTTATAAAGACGGGCACACCCTGTCGCTTGGCCAGATCAATGAGATACGAGCGTCCACGATTGTAGTCCTTGATGGCGGCTACAGTCAACTGCAATCAGTTAAAATATTATTAATATAAAATATATACAATATTCCGTGTGTGCCAAAAGTATAAATACAGCCAATTTATTCCCTATTTATGCTCTTAATTTGCACTGTGTTTATTGCCCGACTTACCTTCTCGCCATTTAGCACACAATCGTCGGGCAACATCTGCACGGCCAGCACCACATTGTACATGAGGCCAATGCAATGGGCCGCCAGGGTCATGGGAGCCAGCGACCTCGTCTCGTTGGTAATGACAAAGAGCAGCACGCGGCTGGAGTCCAGAAGCGCCGGATTGTAGAGATTCTGGCGTACAGCCATCGGTGGCAGTGACCAGCTGAGTGATTCCTCAGCAACGGTGAGCTCCTCCTGCTCTTCCACCTGCAGCTGATTGCCCCGGCACTTGCGCAGAGTGCGCACAAACGATCGCTGCTGTTGCTGCTCCTGCGGATGCGACTCCTGCTGCTGTGCGCCATGTTGCTGCTCCTGCAACTGGATGCTCTCATGCAGCGCCGGCGAATGGAAACTCACGCCCTTGGCTTGCAAATAGGGCATGGCCAGATTCTGTCGCCACTTACTGCGCAGCACACAGCTGCCGCCGAGATAAACATCGCGCAAGTCAAGACCCGAAGACGAACAACAGAGTGCATCGCCGGCACTGGCAATGGAACTGTTGCTGGAGAAAACAGAATCATTTGAATCACTTTCCTCCTCCTCGTTTCCAACTGCAGCTGGCACTGCCACTGTCGATCCGTTGCCGCTCCCGCTACCGATCCCACTGGATCCGCTATTGCTAGCTATCGTCGTGGATGTCATCGTAAACGGTTTGGTTTCTATCGTTTTGGTGGTGATTATTTCAGTTGTTTCAATCGATTCGACGTTCAGCAAGATCTGTGGCTGTTGTTTTTTACCTAGTTGCGATTGTGGCTGCGGCGACGAGGTACCGCTATCCCGACTGCGACTCAGTTGCTCGAACAGACTCTGACGCGCCTCAGTTGTCGTGTTGTTGTCATGGATGCCGATGCCGCTGCTGCTATTCGATGGAACGCTGGCGTTGCTCGATGTCCGCGAAATGTTCTTGCTCGCCGAGTAGTAAATATCCACATCGGGAGCTGCAGAAGACAGAGAAGATAATTATTAGTTTAGTCCTTCGCTCAGAGATCAAATCCTCGACTCACCATTCGTAAAATAAACCTGCGGCGGCGGCACATTGGTGCCCTTGATGGGCGATATGCAGCCGCTCTCGTGTATCTCCTGTTGCAACACCGATAGATACGCCGAGATCATGCAGAATAGATCAAAGTCGATGAGCTCATGGTTTGGCATGGCTGGCGTGGACGTGGAGTTGCATCCCAACTCCTTCTCGTGGGACTGCTGCTCGCCCTCGCTGGCCTTTGTACTTTGCGTTTGTAGCAGTTTTAATGATTCGCGTTGATTGATTATTATCTTAGTTAGATTATCTAGATTAACTAAACTCTGAGCATAGCCTAAAAATAAGAGAGCACGTTTGCACTGTTCCACAGTGAGGAGTTCGCATTGCGGATTGACCCGATCAAAGGCGCCGCGAACGGTGCTAAAAGGAGAAAAAGGGGATACAAGTTAATAAAAGACTAGAAAGGCAATCTGTAGATATTGTACTCTTGCAGGTTCGTATCTTGTCCAATCGTTTCTATACTAGTTACATATATGCATTTTATATTACGGAATCGCATAACATTAATCATGTATTCATTACTATAATAATCGCTAATCGCTAGACTTATACAATTCTTTTATAATCTTTATTTTTAACTCATTGCTCACTTGAAACTTATAGGATATAGTTGTTCAACTTTGATAAAATGAAAAGGTCATCACTGTCTTATTTTGATTTGCACTGATAAGTAAAGTTATTTCAAAAAGCAATACTGATTCTTATACAAAATCTCTTATTTATATATCTATATATTATAGTGTTCCAATTTTGATAAATTTGTACAGGCACATTTTTTACTTACAAAAATTAAAAACGAGAGCAACAGTCGCGCAAAACGCGACAGTGGGATACCCTTCGACCTATGTTCCCGTGTAGTTTAATTTGTTAAATTCATACACATATGAACATGCTTTGAAATTAATCCCGACAGATGGCGCTCGCGCTCGCCGGTCTCCCTTGTTAGCTGGCAGAAGCACTTGGTTTTATGCTCATACTTTCTTAAATAACTTCTGTGTTTATTGTTCGATTGGATTGTAATTTGGGGACTACGTAGATATTTCATTTAGCTTAGTATATGTTTAAGTCAGAAAGTTGTATCTTATATACAGCACTTACAAATTAAGTTCAAAAATTAAATTATTGATTTGTGGGGGCGGTGGGCGTGGCACCTAACATTTGAAATAAACTTCATCTGCTTATAGTACACAGAAGTCTTCCTGCCAAGTTTGGTAACTCTAGCTTTTATAATAGCTGAGATCTGTGCGTTCACACAGACAGACGGACAGACGGACAGCCGGACAGACGGACAGACGGACAGACAGACAGACATGGCTCAATCGACTCGGGTTGTGATCCTGAGCAAGAATATATATACTTTATGGGGTCTCCCACGCCTCCTTATGCCTGTTACATACATTTGCACAAAGTTAGTATACCCTTTTTTGACCATTTTCAATGGTCGAAGGGTATAAAAAATAGTTAATATGTTTGCATTATCCACAAATAATGAAAACAGGCTAATGTCAGGTATATCGGTCCCATCCGGCACGTTCGTATTTATTTACAGCGTTTAGTAAGAAACATGTGTGCCAATCATCATTATACCTCTTGAATTGAGTGACAAGTTTGCGTTATAACAGACAGACGGATATATATATATATATACTTTATATAGAATCATAATATATATATATACTTTATAGGCGAGATATCTCCTTCTGTGTCTTTTGCTTGGGTATAATACCTAACATTTTATAAAATAACTTAATTTCATTAACTCACTCTAATATAGAAGATATTTTGGACGGTGGATCCCTAATGCCAGATAAAATATCCTTGGTGCGCTGCAATCCAGATGGTATGTTATCCAACACTGGCAGACCGCGTCGGGAGACCAGCTCCTTAAGTATCAATTGATTGCGATTTAAATCGAGGTATTCTCTGCAAATAGAAATGTTTACAGTAAGTTAAGTTCTTTGAGATATCATTAATATGAAAGCACTTACTGATGCGATATAGGCTCGTTGAGGATATTCTGATTTGGTTTATAAGGATGCAAAACCAACACTAGCTGCTTGCAGTTTTGACCCGCTATGTGTGCCGCCTCGATGGCACCAGCAGATGCGCGTGTTTCCGAATCCATAACAAAAAATAATACACGTGCCTTTTCCTTGGCGCGATGCTCCAGTTCAATGAGATCGGGCGTCCAATCGGATACTTGCTGTGAAGAAAATAATCCAAATAATTAAGAATCGATTTATAGATCGAATCGATTGTTTATTTTAATTTGTCTTACCGGATTGTAGAACGAAATGCCAAGCTCCTTTAGGGCGGGTATGGCAACGTCTGCACGCCATGTTGTTGGATTGCAGGAGCCGCCGAGAAATACCTCAACATGTTCGTTGCTTGCATTCTTCTTCTTCTTGGTGTCATCAACACTGCTAAAGGATTTTGTACTGCGTAGCTCGGTACCATAGTTGTCCGATTTCTTCTGATTACTATTGCTATTACTGTTGTTGTAATGCGTTGTTGAGGCAGGTGTGGTAGTGGGCGTGGCTTGCAAATGCTTTAGCGTCTGGTCGCCTGTGGCAGCCTCGTCCTGTTGCTGCAGCAGAGAGCTTGAGAGGTGCTGATATCTGGGATCACTGTAGTGGGAGGCATTCGAGGTTCTATTTTTAAGGAGAAAAGGTAGCGATTAAATAAGGTAATTCAAGAGAGAGTAATATAAGAGCCGCTAAGATAAGAGAGCGCGTAACATAAGAGACTTTAACATAAGAGAGCCTAACACTGTCAGTTAAATAGGTTAGAAGGGTTGCCAGATCAGCCATTTTCCGCACAGATATGTATTTTATGTAATGAAATGTTTGCATTTTTTTAAACAATAACATATTGTCCTGTTTTTCTACTCTTTATCTGTTTGTTTTTTAGTCTTCTACTGGATTATCCTCACACACTCACCGAAAACGTTTCAGATCGGCAGCGAGTACACAGAATTGTCCAAATGTCAAGCCATTGGTCTGTCCGCGTCCTTTGCGGGCCACTTTCTTTGCCGTTTGCAACATTTCGCTAACTGAAAGGTTTAAAAATTGTTAAAATTATTTATAAAGTACTGGAAATGGTTTGTAAAAGTACTCACTCTGCTTGTGGCTTGGATGAAAGCTTAACTCGTGAAAGAGTTCCTGAGTTCTCTCATCAGGGACCACATTGCAACGCGCCTTAGCTCGCCAAGCATTGAGAACTTCCCTGTAAGCGAACAGAGAAGAGAATGATGAGATTCAGTAAGACTCTGGCAGAGTTGTTAGAAATGCATATTAAAAATAGCTAGCTCTACAGTTCTATAGCTCTACAAGTTAAGTTTAGTTCATTGTTCCTGGAATTGTGCGCGGATTATACGATTAACGTTAAATGTAGCCATGATGTAATTTAATAGGAAATATTAGTTAACATAACTACTTATATCGAGGGCTTCTCCCTATGTAGAGGGTAAGGCCGATAAAAGTAATTATATAATTACATTCAATAAATATATATAATAATTTTAGATATAGTACATACGTCAGTATTACAACCACAAGATAATTGATGGCGAATGAATCATGTAATCGATTGTTTTATGAGTGTCAAGGGAGTTTTTTTGTAATGCCGTCACTTATGTTATCTAACATATGTTACAGTTAGCATATGAATCTTTCTGTAAAGCAGTCACTTATGTTATTTAACATATGTTACAGTAAACATAGCAAAGGACTTAATAACTGTAAATTAACATAACTATGCGCAATGTTGCCACACCATATTTAGAGAATTAATAATTCTACTAGAAATTTTAAATTTAATTTTTAATTACTTTTGATTTGTTAAAATGTTGTTCCCTTCAATTATTTCCTACACTATTTGTATTCAAACATAAATATCTTATCACATCACAATCAAGAGATTGGCATGTATGTATATCTAGCAAGTGTGCAATATTCAAATTGATTTTTGTAATTTATTGAGAGAATAGTTTATTTTGAAGTTTATTCAATTAATTACCCCATAAATCAACTGCACATTGAAAGTCAATGCAGGAACCCCCCTGACTACCTGTCTTAACAATCGCCTTTACAGCATTTCCCTTATATGTCGAACACAGTCAATATCAACGAACTGCGCGAAGGACGCAAAATAAAAACAATATATATAAAAAAAACAAAACTACACTGAAACTTAAACAGAATATATCGCGCATGTAAACAGCTTAAGCAAAAATGGAGAGCTACAAATGTATTTTCAAGTGCTTCTCAAACGGAATCGGATGCGAGGCACGTTCCCCGATGTTGTGAGAACACCAAAAACGAGTCGAAAAGCGCGTCAGAAGTGGCAAAACGAGAACTGATGCCATAAAAAGAAAATTACAAATAAACAAACAAGCGAAAATATTTATAAATCGATTCGAGGCGAAGGAGAGAAAAATAAGAATAGGAGAAGTTTTTACTTCATTCTGCATGCAGTCGATCTGGCAGCCTCATCCATTGCGGCGTCTGCTTCCGTGTTTCCTTCACCCACCACCAGCAGCAACATCAACACCAACAGCAATAATATCAGCGAGTACAACGGCAATTGCATCATGTGCAGCGATCTAAACAGAATTAATGCACGTTTATACAACGAAATATTGCGCATACGTAGCGTGTGCCAGCAAAAAAATATATCGTTAAATTATCATATATGGTACATATGCGGTCAGTCGGATGATATGAAGCCCATTCAATTCATTGCGACTCGAGCTGGGGTAGGCGAATAATATTCCGCGACGCAGTTACTTGATTTCCATTTCATTTTGAAATATTTTCGCCACACACACACACAGATAAACACACATGTGTACATGTATTTGAATTTGTTTTCGTTAAATGGAAAACGCAATAATGAAATCATTCAAAAGTTTACTAAATGTATCCGAAACCGTTTCGTAAACAATGCAATTTATTATTTCATTTCACTTATTTTTTTATTTTTATTATTTTTCAACCTTTTGTTTTCGTTTTGGGTTTTTGTCGTTTGCCCACTGAGCTACAAATAACGACTGAATTGAGTTCCTAATTTAAGTGCCGATTAGTCCATCTATGGACGATCTAATCTCTGCCTTATCAGCATTGCCATTGACAGCAGCCAGAAAAGTTGACGTCAACTCTGTCGCTTCAATGTCGCTGCTGGCAAATTTATACATAAACAAATTAATAGCTAATTAAGAGAGCTATACACACACACACACACAGACACTCATACATGTATGCATATAGAATTATGTTGAATCAGACAAAGTAAACTGCAATATCCAGAGAATCAGGCTTACTTAAGCTGTCGAATTGACAATTAACGAAAACAAAATGCGCTTGATACTGAGATTCTAATGTTGAGAAATTGATAAAATTCATGACTGATTCAATGATCTTATTTAATAAAGCAAACTGCAATATTGGAACAATAAGAACTAACTAACTGTAAAATATAAGTCAAGTCTATTCAATCTATTTCCAATCGGTTAAGCATGTTGTTCATTTTCGATAATGTTTTAATTTAGTTAACAAAGACAAAAGGCACTTGATAACAATCAAGATTCTAGTGTTGGGAAATTGATAAATTCCAATTGATACTGTCGCTGACTGTTCATTAATAAATTATCGTTTCAGTTTATTGCTACTACTCGAGACGATAATTGTTGATTTAATGTCATCATAAAAATACTTAGATAATGATCGAAAAGTGGGTGAGTTATGTCGGGAAAACTAGGCGAATAAAATGGTTGGATAGTGTGAGAGTTGTTTCTATGATCCTTGTTATTGAATTTGAATTCGATTATATTAATTAAGTATTTATAGCTAAGAAATTAAAAAGTATTCCTCTTGTAAATGTAGTTTTATCATATTTTACCAATCAATAAACCCACTTGGCTTATCTCTCTCTAGTTTTCAGCCTGAGAAACGCTCTAAATGTGACGCCCAATTAGCGAATATGTTGCGGTTGTTGTGAGCCACTCAGACACCGTGAGGTGACAACATTTTTATGACTGAACAAACTTGTCTGCAGCCGCTACCCCCACGCGTGTGTAAACACAAACAGACTAAAGAGAATTTCATAAACCATAAACTATGCTCAAAATATGGGCACAAAAAAGGTAAAGAAACTGAAACTCATGTTGAGAATTGCAAATGCAAATGAGGCACGAGGCGCACATGGATTATGTCATTGCCAAGAATCCAAGCCAACGCAGACATGGCAAGTGCAGGCGGTGGCTGGTCAAACTTGTCTAGGCGATGGAGAAGGAGGTAAGATGAAGATAGATGCCAATTACATGACTGCATCGGCAGACACCCAACCCGGTACACAACGATAGATGATAGACTTAAGAGTTGGTTAAGCAGACAAGGAGAAGACAGAAGAGGAGGAGGAGGAAGTGAAGGCACGCCCACGTCTCGGGGCAACGGTTAAGTGTTGTTGCCAACACTAAATTTGGCATATTAATGAGATGGGCTCTATTTTTGGAGCTCCACCGATCTCCATCACACACACACACAGTCACGATCGTGAACGCGATCTTGTTTTTATTTTGCTGATCTGTGTGGGCATTGCAGGTTGCGCCATCGCATCGTGATCGCATTTGGTATTTTTATGGCAAACAGACGCACAAATTTTTATGTTTTGTTTACAAAAAGTCTCTATCTCTCTCTCAATTAACGTATGACTCTCGTTACGATGTTGCCATGTCGAAATATTTCCGGGACAAACTCTGCCAGCCAATCGAGCGTCGAATGAGGAAGTGCAATTCCGCCGCAGAAGCGATTCGTAAGAGATAGTTTCATATAAATAAATACCCTGTAGACATTTGGGGTGTGTATGTGGTGTATGTAGAATATATTGACAGTTGAGCATTCACTTCCTATTTAGATGTAGATCTTTACACTTCAAATGAAAGCATAATATAAATTACGTTACTATTTGGTTTCTATCTATTCTGAGTGTTCCTTTATGACCATTACTTGTAATATAATGGATTTATCAGTTCTGCTGATCTCAAACTATGTCGGCAGCTACTGTGATTCATGACACTTTGTGATGAAATTGCGTACCCATTTCCAAGAACTTGACATGATGAGCCAATTTGCCCGGCCCCCAATGAGGACGACGCTTTTGTGGTAAACAAGTTTTCTGCGTTCTTTTTTGTAGTTCTTGTTTTTGTTGGTTTTTGGGATTGACTCAGGTAAACAAAAAAAGAAGAGGGAAATAAACAGTCCTAACAGTTAAATTGTATTTTATAAACAGTGAGAGAGAGAGATAAATATCTGTAATACTTTTGTAAACAAAATTGGTGACAGGCTACCGGAAATAATTCGAATTGGCAACAAGCACAAGAAAACAAAATAAAGAAGGAATTGCCAGTAGATAAGCCATAAGAACTTCTTTTAACTGGATGGTGGGTAAAACGTAAAAGTACTACGTGCTATAGATAACGTTGCCCACTGTGCGCCCTTAGCGACCATATGAATGAATCTAGGTAATCTATAGAGCGCAGTAGGACTCATATCGTTGTTGCGATAACAGATCTACGCGATTGTGTAATCTCTTGGAGGCACATATATCTTTTGCTAAATCTCAAAACGTCACATATAATAATACTACTACCTAAGAATGTCGTAATTATAATTTCTAACAGATCGACTTGCTTTGTATCTGCTGTATCTGTGGGGGAGTGTGACAACAGTTTGCTTTGAAAACACGTCGTATGATTAACATCATCGTAAAGATTAATTACACTTTGGAGGCACAAGGTACGGGTAACTCGTGTCGTTCACCCATTTCAATAAAGACCATTAAAAATCTATTTGCGATGTTAATCAAATTCAAATAGATAATAAAAAAGTTTTACGTACATATATTTCCACTCAACTTGGAGTACTTATTTAAATCAATCATTCAGTTGTTTACTCTTGAGGGTCTCATAAATAATTTCTACATTTTAAAGCTTTATCCAATAAAGTAATTAAATTGACTGAGTTTTATGATCGTATTGTGAAACATTATATTCTTTATCTACGTCGTATATCAATTTCATTCATTATCCAGTTTAGTTTTGTAAGTTCAGAAAGAAGCGCCCCTTTATTTATCTTTACCCAGCTTTAATCAACAAGATAATTGTTTAAATTATGCGATGAACGATAAGGAAGTAAAAGAGCTGATTCTGATTATTTCGTACAATGAATAATACAAATGGGTTACCTAAATTTGATCATAATATTTTTACTACGATAACTCCATGCTGATTATTTATTATTTCTGCCGGATTAAGTCAAATAATTTAACTATCTTTTGTCTGTAATATTACAATTCAACAAAGTCAAACAAATGAGTTATTGTCCGTTTTTTTCAATCGAATAATACAACAATAGCCTGTCGAATAATGGCGGATAAGCCCCTCGAGTTATATTGTGCTCTTAATTTAACATTAATCAAACTTGAAAGCATGAATCAAAATTAATTGCATTTAAAATAAACGAACAAACAAATCACAAATCGATTAAGCCTAATTAATGTAATTGATGAAAATCAAAAGTGATTTATCGATAGTTATCGGAGCGCATAAAATAGATCTACTCTGACATATCCGCTGACTCTATATTGCTAACAAATTACCAAATGATTCGAATAATTCAAATGTTTTGCAGTTACATCCGCACAAAACCAATTTGCATAAAAACGATATTGAAATTGCATTTATTGTTGCTAAATGACGTTGACAACACTGGTGGCATATCTATTAATTACACATAAAAAAGCAGAACGCAGAGTGCAAGTGCATTAATGATTTCATTGACCTACACGCGAGTTGTGTGAGTAATAAACAATTTCCGAACGCAATTAAGCAGGAGACAAATGTACATTGAACTTTGCAAAAGAGAAAGAGAAGGAAGGAGATGCTGCTGACTGATGATGAGTACATTGCATGTCATGCTGTTGCTGTTGTTGTTGCTGCTGCTGAGTAAGGAAACAACAATAGGCGCCTAAACAAATCACTGAGCATACATTTGCATTTAACAGCTTGTAAATCAAATCACAAAGCGCACATTCACTCACGCACACTACGCACACACATATCTGTATATACATATTTGCATACAAATCTGCAAAACAACATGCCGCTACACATGTCAAATAGCGCTGAGCTTTGGTCTGTCTACAGTGCAAATGAAGATTAATCAGCAGACAGCTATGTCAGTCGATCTGCTGAGATTGTTCGACTTGTGTGCACCCTGTAGAGTTGCCAACTAAGTTCAATTGCAATAATAAAGTTAATAAATTGATATTGAAATAAATAATATTTTGTTAAGTTAATAAAATATTGAATCTATAAGAAACTAAAATATAAATTTGTCAAATATCAGAGATTGTTCGACTTGCCAACTCATTGATTAATTACTAATAAATTTATATTGAACTAAATAACTCTATTGAATCTATTAGATTATTAGATTTATATAAAATTATATTTTTCCAAATTTCTGTATACTCTTCTGTAGGTTTTACATGTATACAGGGTACAAAGAACAGTCGCTGCTGCCGCCACCGCCGGCGTATAAACAAAAAATTAACAAGAGGTGTGTTAGATTTGTTTGTACAACACTCGTGGCGCCTTGGCTACAGCAGAGCTACAGGTAGTCAGCCTGGCAAGTTCGCAGTTCTCGCAGTTCCCAGCCACGTTGGTTGGGTTGCAGCTGCCCGACAACGCCGACGCCAACGACGACGACTCGGCGCGACTCGTTTCAATAAAAGTATCAACACACGCACGCACACACTCAAAGCAATAATCGATGATGAGGTCATAACTAATAATAAAAATGACGCTGCTCGCCAATGCTCTCAGAGAGAGTTGGCAAGAGCAAAGCACATGGAAAATAACACAAGCTGAAAGAGCAAAGAGAGAGAGCAACAGTACTGCAATGACAACAGCTTGAGGAAATAACTCACAAGAACTTTAATACTCTCTCGCACTCTCCCACACACACACAGACACAAACACTCTTTATCTGTTATTGCTCACTCTCTCGCAGTGTGCCTGCCGAACAGCTGTTTTTGGTGGGCCCGTTTCCAGGCCAAACAATGCTTCTTTTTAGCACATTTACTTAGGTAGCCCGCTGCATATTATTTATATTTATTTAATAATTGCCGCAACTCGCTATCGCGATAAATTGCTATCAAATTTACCTGTTATCACTACTCAAAACGATATTGACGTCATTTTTGATGCTCTTTGAACTCTTGGTGTTCTTATCTCTCGCTATATATTGTATCGTATATCTTGAACACCCATTTCAAATGACATTTTCTCCAATAAATCAAGCTTTTTTATACCCTCAATGGGAAACGTGCTAGAGATATGTATATGCAACAACTAGTCAAGTGGGTTGACTTAGTTACGTGAAAGCTGTCTCGAGAGCTCTATCTACATACTGTTTACTCTGCTAAGTGTCTGGCAATAATACTATAGGAATATAATTACATAGGAATATAAAGACAATTTAAGTGTTAACTAACTCCTTCTTTTTTTATCGACTGTCTTCTTTTGTATCGGAACTATATATGGATTAATTTGTAGAATATGAATACAAATGTTATTTCAATCCGATGCTTTGTTTTCATACTTATTACCAAAATGCATTATATTTAGGTTTGTGGAGTAGAGAATTTAGAATTTATGAATTTATGATCTATAGTTTTAATATCAGTTCTTCCTTTGATCATCTTCAATTTCCAGAAAATGCTAAGCTTGTTTAATTGTTTTAGCAAATGTAGCCCTAAAGACCGGAAGATCGTATGACTATTCATTGTTTCACAATATTTTTAATAAATTTACCTTTAAACTAACAAAAAGAAAATTAATGTTTAGAAATCAATGTTTATTTTTTGGCAAATTTATAGATCGTATCGTATCGAAGTATCGACAAACTGCCCCCTATTTAAAGGCCAAGTCTTTACGCTTTGTATATTCTAAAAGAAAACTATTAAATTTTATAATCTTGCTTTGTCCATTTATAGATTTCACATTGCAAATTGTTCGCCTATTTATTTAAAGTCTAAAAATACAAAATAATTAAATACAAAAAGAAAAGTATGTTTTTTTATCTGCTACAAGCGAAATGTTCTCAAATATCTAATTACCTGCGAAGAATAAATATGGGAATGCCTCCACTTCATAAATATCCATGCATAGTGTATATAGGGTGTATGATTAACCGCAATCGCTTAATCAAAAGCGATATGAGCTGGTTTGTCTCTCTATCTCTCTGTATTACTCTTTGAGAGGGGGAAAAACCCTAGGGCAAGCTTTGCCCATATGTGCTTAATTGCTTGTTTATTTATAACTCTGGTTTAATACCGAAAACTAAACCCCAACAACTTTGTCTGCTGCTGTCCATATTTTATTTATAGATATCATAACACTGGCCCAACTTGGGGGGGAAGCTTTCACAAGACCTGATGAAACTGACACGATAGACATAGTCAGCTTTGTGTGGTTTCAACAATCGCGTCATCGTGCAGACCAATGAGACTATCGTACCATCATCATCATGATGATGATCATCATGACTTGATAGCCAGAGTTCTTTAGACCATTACGAGGCGTTGAGCTCAACCACGACGTTGATGGTCGTTGTCCTATAACCTTTTCGGTGCAAAAGTTTAAAAGTGACATCAACATTTATTTTTAAGTTACATGCATCGCTCTGTCCCTCCCCATCTATCTTTCTCTTTCTCACTCTCAATTCCCTCCTCTTTTAACATTTTGTTTTCTTTCCCAATTTCTTATTCACCGCTGACCATTTTCGTATTTATTTGTGCGCCAAAATTGTACTAACCATGCCATGATATCACTTGCAAGTAATTTATATTGTATTTTTTTCGGATTTGTGTATTGTTTTTGTTTTTCTATTGTTTCTAAGACGCACCATATGGGAGTAAAGTACTTGTATTATTATGGAATTTCGTTCACAGTTCCAACAAGGTGAGAGTACGTTTATTTGTGTTCAACAATGTTCTGCGGTAAATTGTTATATGATCGTTTCGTTATGCGTTCTTGGTTCTCTTTCTTAGCCTTTGTCAATCACAACTACAATTCGAGTTATCGATAGGCCGCAATCTAATCTAAACAATGCCAGCTCGGAAATAGGTAAAGTGTTGAGTATTTTATGTCAGCTGCTCAGGGTAGTGCGCCATTGTTGAGGTCTGCGCACGACCTTGCGCTGTTGTCAATCTTATTTCTTTGTTCTTTGTGTGTGTGTGTGAGTCTATGATAACACAGGCCCACAAAAAATAAAAAGTTTCATGATCTGGGTAAGCGGCATATGCAGTTATATGTATTTTGGGTCGCTGAATCCGAATCCGAGGTCAGAATTTCGCCATCACGTCTGGACTTCGACATAACCTCACAAAACTGAAAAACCTTAAAATATCCCCCAAAAGATATAGAATCCTGATCTGAGCATGCGATATATGTTTTATCATGTATTTTGTCCTTCTTAGTCGGAATCCGAAGTCAAAATTTACGTAGCACGTCTGAGTTTCGACATAACCTAAAAAAACTCGAAAAATTTTTGGAACCCCAAAAAATAATGGGGGGTCATGATCGGGTCATGCGATATATGTTTCTATATGTTTTGAGACCTTCCGAAACCGAATCCAATATCAAAATCAGCCAATCACGTCTGCATTTCAATCTAACCTAAAAAATTTTTGAAAAATTTCCAAAATTTTTAATTTTTTTGATAATTTATTACTGCATTTATGCTAATATGTGGAATTACGTATTTAGTTTATGTTTTTTATTAGTTAAAATACAGTTTTGACGTAATAAATCAGTACTCATATGAACCTATTCAGAATACTGATAAAATAATGCTCAAAAAGGGGTATATTGAAAAAGAAAGCTATTTTTATATTAAATTTGAATACACCCTAATCCAATATTAAAAAAAGGTAAAAATTTTGGAAGTTTTTAAAAAAAATTTTAGGTTAGATTGAAATTTATTCGTGATAGGCTGGTTTTGACATTGGATTCAGATTCGGAAGGTCTAAAAACATATAGAAACATATATCGCATGACCCGATCATGACCCCCCATTATTTTTTGGGGTTCCAAAAATTTTTCGAGTTTTTTTAGGTTATGTCGAAACTCAGACGTGCTACGTAAATTTTGACTTCGGATTCCGACTAAGAAGGACAAAATACATGATAAAACATATATCGCATGCTCAGATCAGGATTCTATATCTTTTGGGGGATATTTTAAGGTTTTTCAGTTTTGTGAGGTTATGTCGAAGTCCAGACGTGATGGCGAAATTCTGACCTCGGATTCGGATTCAGCGACCCAAAATACATATAACTGCATATACCGCTTACCCAGATCATGAAACTTTTTTTTTTTTGTGGGCCTGTGTAATCAGAGGAGAAGTGGATCAATCGAATTGGCCTGCAGTGCAGCTGGTCAAGCAGCAGTTCAATTTTTGTTCCAAGAATATCTTGTTAGGGGGCGCCAAGCCAACTACAATTCCCCAGAATTTACTAAACCAAACACAAATGCTTACAAATCTCCCACAATTTATGTTATCCAAACATATGCTTTATATGGAAATTCAATTCCTAATAACGGCTCTACTTGGCGGTGCTTTTGGAGGCAAATTTAAACATTTTAATAGTTTTTTCTGACAGATCGTATTGATATTCAAGAAAACATAAATTTGTATAGTGATTTCTCTGGCCTGTCTGGCATTAAGTGATCTACAAATGTAGACATGCATACTTCAACAACTTTCTCTGATAGCGAACATTTTATAGATCATATTAATCATAAATTTTATAAATATTGTATATATTCAAAATGTTTAAAGTAATGAGCAATATCTTAGGCCTATTCAAATAAGGAAACAAAATTATAAATTTTATTGTTTTTTCCTGATGATCCTCTAGAGGAAATGAATTTTTATCACAGATTGTTATGATCTTCAAAATGAGATTAACATCTATAGTTTTTCTCACAAATTTAGGAGATGAACTTTAAATCTGTGCTGTATTAGTGAAATTTCAGTGATCATAATGATTTTCCGAAATTCAGCATAGACACGTTCAATATTATCAGCAATAACTTCATATCTTAGGCCTCTACAAATAAATTAAACAATTAATGTACAATTTCCCTGGCACGCTTGGCAATTACTGTAAAAATTTCGATCGCAAGTTGATTGATCGTATTGTAAGTGATTTTTAAAAAAACTATGGAAAATTGTAAGAGTTTAGATTAGATCTAAACATACCAAATCCGATAAACGAGTTGACAATAAATCTATGGAAAAAGGCTTACCAAACGTCTTGAAGAATTCTTCAATGAAAATATTCCACAAAGTGTTTACAGTGTATATTAAATATCCAAAACAAATCACATGTAAATACTGCGATTGTACAATTATTTATACTTGTAGTCATTGACATCCGTTTCGAAGTTGGGTCCCCACAGGATACGCGAAAAGAGGCAGAAGCAGAGGGAGAGAGAGAGAGGGAAGAGCGACCGCACTTTAGAGGCGCACACGGGCAACTGAATATCCGAGTGTGCACTGCAGTGCTTTTCCTCCAGTCTCGGGAAGTCTAACAACAACAACATGCAAAATGTACTCAATGAAATGCCGATTAAAGTAAAGTTGAAGTGAATTTTTTATGGCGCACGAATTTTGATGTCATGGCAAGAATTGTTGTCGCTGACTCTGCTGCGGCGTACAACAGCAGTGTGGATTATAGCTATATGGTATTTATAGGCATTACATGGGGCGTACCAGGGGAAACGTAGTAGTAGTAGTAGTAGCAGCCGTAGTAGGGCGGGCAAGGGTATAGTTAGGTTGAGGTCGGGGGTAGCGCTTCGTTTATTTAATATTGTGTTAAATTACTAATTAAGCAAACCACTCAAGCGTACAGCGAGTTCTCGTTTTCCCACCACACTATTACTCTCTCTTTCTCTCTCTCTCTCTCGAGCAATGTTACGGCCTGTTGCCGATTGATGATGTCATGAATTATCGTTTTCTGATTGAAAGTATCGATAGCGAGAGGCCGACCGACTGTCGACTGTCGGTTGAGAACAAAGCCAACCCACAATCCGAGCAGAAATGTTTTCTGTTCGTCAGTCTGTCACACCCGGCTGTCTCTCAAAAATGAAGTTGTCATCGACACATTTGGACGCTGCCATCGCTGCGTACTACCCCTTGTTGCAAAGGGGAGGGGGGCTGTCAATTTCGATTTTAAAGCACGCCAGCCATAGGCTCGACTGACTTGCGTCTAGTTATGAGGTCAACATTTCAAAAATAAATGGGTTACATGTGCCATTCGGCCAGAGACCCCAAAAAACACACAGCGTGAAGTGTGCGTGAGTGTAGGTGTTTGTGTGTGGGAGAGAGACATAGAGAGAGAGAGAGCACGTCGATGTTTGCTGAAAGTTGACTCTAATCTGGTGGCAAAAAACTAATTTGTGCAAGGTTAGTTAGTCAGTTTAATGCAATTGGCAAGTGTTTATTACCCTGTGCAAAGACAATTGTGGATAGTTTAATGTGTGAAATGCAAAGTCAATATTGTATATAATATATAGAAAATAACTAAATTACATAAAAGAAATTTGTTTTCTATCTGCACAAAGTATTTAAAATATACAAATTTAGAAGGAATCTCTCTTCCCTCAACATAAACAATAACAGGGTACCGCACGGTCGTTCATTTACAACTTCACAAACTACAATACTATTCCATATTTATAGCAATACATTTGACACTATAAAGAGCTTGGTTCTACGTATTCGATTAATCGATTTTCAATAATATTCAATACTTAACTTAATTTTTGTAAATCTTCTCAGCTAACTTCTCATTTTCTACAGGGTATTTGTTAGTCGCTGCATTAGCAGTGTCGCTTACTTTAATTGATTTGTTTTCCAGCCCGTTTCAGAATGTCGAATGCCAATGCAAATCAGTGAAATGTTCCATGTGAGTCAGTTACTGTTGCTGGATCGATCGCTCTGCTCACTCTGAGGCCACATGCAATCGCAGCGTTTTTAATTAAACGAGCATGGAGCTCCGCATGGGCAGGTGATCGTCATGATGTGCGAGTGGGTGTGACAACATTGACAAGTCGATCTTGGGTGAGCTTTTAAGCTGTGACTAATAAGGGCAAAGTCTCAGCAAAGCTTTCAACTCAATATGGCAAACGACGGCGGCAATCTTTGATTATTACATGAAGATAAGACAACATCCGATCCGATCCACATCCCATACCATTGGAGATGAGATCATATTCGGCTAACCAACAAAGAATTCAGTCACGCAATTAGTCAGAATTTGATCTATCCCATGAGTAATCGACACAGAAAGGTCAGTGACTGATCCCGGTCATGTCAAGTCATCGATCCCAGAGCGAAATTGGGAAACTTCCATAGAAATTATGTAAAATATCATGACTCTTCCCCACTGCATAGTAATGCTATTTTTAGTAGATCGAATAATGTTATCAGGGATCCGAGTGGAACACTCAAGCTACTGGAATTCTCATATTGTACATAAGTAAATCTTCCACTCCCTCTCCACCACAACACAGTCTGTGCAGCTACTGTATTCCGCAGAGCTTTCAACGCTTTGCTATAAATCGCAAATCCTATTAAATATATAGAACTTAAGCATCGTCTAGATGTCAATAATAAACTGCAGAACAAAAGGCATCGGCTTAACCGAATGTGACAGCAAACAAATACGCCTCCATGCAAAAATATATTCTATATCGTATATACACGGAATATCGTATATATATTCCTTGGCACTCACATGATTTAATGGGCGCAGATTTGTATGATTTCTTTTCTTTTTCGCTCTTCAAATTTGTATTAATATTTTGTTGCTCACTTTTTTGTTTGCTAATTTTGTGGCGCGTATTTGCTTTGCTTATAACACGGTAGCCTCTGCGTCGGCCCTCAATTTTCACACTTTCTTTCGAAATATTTTTAGAACGCGACGCGCGTAAATACAAAAAATACTCATAATTATAATGCAAAAAATTAGTTAAACAATATAATCGCATATGTGTGTGTGTGTATGTTTTGTGTATACAAATTATGGCACTGAGACTCTTCGAGCAGGCCATGAAAATCAAGTGCAAGCCAGAAGAGCATAAACAAAGACGATCTACGGCCATGGGCGTTATGGAATGTGTGTGTGTGTTGTGTCGAAAATAGCGATAATAAAGTGTTGAAAAGCGAAATTCACTTGCGATCAAGGCAAAGCTTTGCTCTGTGCATTTCTACATTTCTAAATTTAGCAATCGATTAATGCTTCAACCATCTCTATCGGCATCATATGTTAGCTTTTGGAGCCTTGATCTTGCCTTTGTAATTAATTGAAAATATTTTCCTATTTCGATATCTACAAATACTTTCCTCTCTTTCATTTTTGCTATCATTGTTTTTACTACATTATATAAATGCATTTATCGATAACATTTCCAGCATCCATCAATAACATCAGTATCGTTCCTTCTACTCTACTCTATAGCTCCTTTTCTTTGCATATTTACCTATCGATAAATGCTTCCATCACTATCAGTATAATCGTTTTTATTACTTTCACAATAACCGATCGATAACCAATAAATCAGTATTGATCTTCTTCCGATTCTTTTTTATACAGTTTCAAATTTAGCTTTCGATGAATGCTTCATCATTAGTGTAATCCATTTAGTACTGTATTAATTTAACTATCGATTAATGTTTCTATCATCATTTCTACTATTTTCACCATTTTGCTATTGATCACCACATCAACCATTAATTACATCAGTATCGATCTTACTACTCTACTCGATTCTTGGCTCTGCTTATCTTCATATAACTATCGATAATCGCCACTATAAGCATTATCGCATTATTTGTTTTATTATTTCTTCTTTCTAAATTAAGCTTTTATTATTTCGACTATCACTATCACTATCGAACTTTCTTCTCTTTTTATTACTCTATAGCTCTGCATTTATAATAATAGCTATCGGTAAGCACTACGCCCTTGTACCATCGCCATCATCGTCGTTGTCGTTATTTAATTGCCTCCGGTTTATTTGTATAAGCGTGACAGCAGCAACTAAAAGAAGCGATTGGCTCATCCAGATTGTATAAACGGGCTATATAAGGCGTCGACATTGTTACCATTATCGGCCTTATTTGTCGAGCACTTGGCTCTAAAACCCTCGTTACATATCCGATACGCAAACTTGGCCTTTCGCTTACGTATACACAATGAGGGGAAGTGAGTTTGGGGGCTGGCTAGGGGCCCCACTCTATAAGCAACTATGACGAGCTTTGCTATATTTAGCAAACTGCAGCTGTTGCAAAATGTACTCGATAGTTATTCGATATTTATTTATGTTTGCCGGCAATGTCTGCAGTTCTTCGATTATGCGATTGTTTACTACACGTTTCTGTTCATTCTGTCGATTGAAAACTGAATGAATAATATATATAAATATAATTGTGAATGTTGGTGTGTGTCTGTGTGGCCACGTGTGTGCACATTTTATGTCTATTTATGCATTTCCACAACATTAATTATTATTTATTAGCCAACGTGCCGTAGTTCCGCAACGAATGTTCATTTTGTGTGAAAATTAAGTGGCAAATAATTTGCCTAATCGACTTACCGACAAATGAATAATAACATTCGCGTAATATTCATATTTATAGACAATAAATGACGTTTATTGTTTATCCCCCAATTGCGGATGGTTTATTCCCGCCTACGGGGCAAAGTGCAATACATTGACTGCAAATTTTCAATTGGAAACAATTTACGTTTCTTGATTGGTACTACGACTATAGTTATATTCAATTTATTTCCATATCGATACTGTACACGATTTCAGCTTAATTTAGTTTTCAACAGATTATGCAGGAAATTATGCAATCAATCAATATCAAAGCCTTGAAACTCTGAACGCTTAACTAAAGTCTCATCAAAATCTATCCTCAAGGAAACTGAGAGAATTAATTCCAAGATAAATCAAGCTTCGTCAATTTATATATTTTGTTGTATGTGACTAATTTAAAGCAAATATTCCGTTATCCACTTAAAAAATAACACAAAAGATATGTCAAGATAAAAACAAATCAATATTTGTATATGTTATCTGTGAGAGCAACTGTTCCGGTGTGAATTGGTGTGCTAATCAATCTGTTGATGCCGAAAGATAGCTAATCCCCGTTAGGATAGGTTTTAAGTTATTTTTATGGTTTTGGTCAATATTCAGGTCAGAAATAGTTTGTAGCACAGTTTACCTGGTGTTATTTGGATGAAATATCACAGCAATTTATATGCATAAATAATGCCTTTGAATATGCCGTAAAATGGTGTACATATTTTGACACGATTTTAATTAATGTGCTAATCAATTTGTTGATTCCATGAAACTTTACTCTGTCGCTCTAATCATGTTGGATTAATTAACTGATTTTATCCGAAGACTAAATGTAGTCACGCCTTTAGAAGATATATTATACTCGTATCTTTGCAGCTCAAACAAAGATAAATGCCAGACGATTAGCATAATGTTTGCTTATAGAAGATTGCTATTTTATTCTATTATTTTATTATTATTAATTATTATCTTCGTTGGCAGTAAGTCGTTACTCTTTGTACGATGCCATAATCAAGTTAAAAATAAAGCATAATATCACGACGCAATTATGAGTACTCATTATATTTGCCATGGCGATAAATGCAGTTCATACAATGATGCGGAATGGGAATAAAAGACTCCACACACACACACACACACACACACACACACATAAAAAGTAATAACAAAATAATTGATAATGCATAGTATAGTAGAGTACTGGAAACAATTGACAAAAGAATGCGGCATGTTGCTAAATTGAAGTGCCTCTGATAAACTCATAAAAAATACATATACATATATACTATAAAGTATATATAGGCGAGACGAGGCTGCCGGTCAATGCGTGATTTATTGAATGAATGAACGAATTAAAGAGAAACTAACCAACTGAGTCAGTCGGGACTGTCGAGCATTTTAACTGAGCAAATTGAATTAAGGAGACAATAAAGAGGAGGGAAATGGGGGCTAGAAAGAAGCAGAAACAAACGCAACTCTTTTAATTTAGCATTGTGTGGACGGCGGACCATTACTTTTTTAATAGCCGTAGAGATCTGTGATTTATGAGTTTGAATAAGCTGCTGTTTTATGATTCTCACACAGAAATACGTTAATTTTTTAATTATTGCACAAAAAAAGTAAAACCCAAAACATTTGGCACATTAAACCGACTGCCAACAGGGTGTGCCCTATGGCAATCGAACCTTTTACTAAATGCAACAGTTTTACAGCTGAATATACTCATGAGTGTGTGTGTGTGTGAATGAATATTTTGCAAATGAACGACACGTGTGCGAACTGCAAGAAGGTCAAACGAATCACGAACGAGCAATCCAAGTCAAACGTTTCAATTCAATTGGCCCAAAGACGAAGACGAAGACAAATCACAAAAAAAAAACAAAAGAAAATCAAACAAAAAGTTGAGCTCATAAACTTCATTTGATTAAGTTGAACAATTTCAACGTTCGTTTTTGAATACCCTTTATAAAAGAGGTAAATATCCTGATCATGAAAAAGAAATAACTTCCCTAATAAGAACTTTTGCCATGACTTGTTTTATCTTCCTATATTTTTAAACAGTTTACTGCCTCAAATAATTTTCAACAAAAGGAGAATGACAATCTTAATACATTTATTCAATTATCCCTTAAAAAAGAAATGAAAGTGAACAAAATAATTGAAAAACATGAGAAATCTTAAAATTGGTAGCACATAAAATCTTAATTAGCTTTGTGTTGCTTGTTTCTTCATTTGTAAACGTTTTACAGACATTATTCCTTCATTCAATACACATTCCCCTGCTCTTTGCCTATTTTCTCACAATGTAAAGCGTATGTTCTTTCCTATATATTCCATCGATAGTTCATTTAGTTAGCGCCAAATGGGTGCGGGTGTTCACAAGTCGTGCCTCGCTTTATCAATGTGTTTTGTTGAATTGTCTGATCAATTGGCAACTAGCCGCGGGCACAATAAATATGTTATGAAAATGACAATTTACGACTGACTTATGACTTTATTATATGCAAATTGAGACAAATAAGAAAAACACATACGAGCACACATACACACCATACTAGACACACATACCATAATGGATCAGGCGTTGAAATTTTTACAGCATTTGACATTTTAATACCCTGTTATTGTTTTAAATTTAAAATCAATTTATTAAGTCCCACAAAATATAAATAATAAATATGCAAAGCACGCGCAATAAGTCAGAAAGCGAGATCAAGTTCATTGAATTTTCACAGTGGAGACAAAATGTCTTTGCACTTTGAGAGAAAGAGGAAAAAAACAGGCAAAAAAATCAAAAAAACAACAAAAAAGAAGCTGAATATTCGCCTTGCCATTTAATTGAATATTTTTAGTGTGCGCGAGAGCGGGGCAAAAAATAAAATATATACGAAAACATTTTAAAATAACGATGACAAAATCCCATTCGCGCTGTATTTTTGTGCAACGATCGAAACACAAAGCGCAAAAGAACAACCTACACACATACGATACATGAATATATAGTATCATATAATATGAAAGTATTTCGCGTGTGGGAAACCAGGGGGCATTCGCCCAGGAAGGCAAGCAATTAGATTTGGGGCGTGGTCACATTTAAAGAGTTGCCGCCGCCCTCGATGTGATTAATCAGCTGCATGTCGCGATAATTATATATACCAGACAGACATTCCCCCCCAGATGACAGAAATAAGGCAATTACTTATTTTAGAAATATTGGGAATATGATTGGAGGTGTAGATGAATTTTGAGAATAACTTTAGCCTGAAACGTCCATTCAGTGTGAGTTGATCGTTGATCGTCTTAAGTTGCAATGTATTGCAATCATTCTTAAATTTGATTTACTTGAAATTCCCATATAAATTTCAATTGAACACCCTTTTCAAAAGCTTTAAGTGAATCAAACAGCTCATTATATACAATTTACTATAAATCATAAGCAGAAAAAATCAGTATTATTATCGCAAGTAAAGCCTTTCATGGTGAGCCTTTGTGTGAAATTATTGTGGCAATTTGCAATCAACAAAAGAAAGATTTATCCATTGAAATTGAGGCAGCCTGGAATTTTGTACTAGTTCATTCATTGCACACATATGACGCATTACAAATACAATTTGTGAAGGCACATAAATTAAGGTAACACACAGTCTACATATATAAATATTTATATGCATATAGCGACAGCAAAGCGATTTCGACCTTGGTCAATTGAAGAGAGTTTGACTTATGGCAGAAGCCATAAAAAACCATGGCAAGAAAAGAAAGAACGGTAAGGTAAGGTGTAATTTGGTTATTCAGGAATAAATATTTAGATAATGTGCAAATATTTTGATGCTTCTTAAGATAAAAGAACATGTTCAAGGGGTGTGTCAGTAGAACGGCTCGGCTGCTTTTAGATCTAAGCTATGAAATAGTACAATAGTTTAATATCGTGTGGAAGATTTGTATATTGAGTTGAGATACAACTAACAACTAAAGATCAATCAAAAGAGTAGTAAAAAACTAAGAACAACATAAGATTCAGAAGAATGGTTCAGGTGGGAAAATGTATAGTTATGTAGATCTAAGTTTTACAAAAGTTTAAGGAACTTTGAATCTAGTTAAATCTAAATATATGGTCATGACGTTAAGATAAATGCAACATTGTAGACAACAACCCAGGCAAGCAAAAACTGGCTAGATACAATCGGAAATCTTTCTTGTTATGCACGATCACTTTCAAGCAAATCGTATCCAATTGGTTAGTTAAAGTCTTTGATTAGTTTATCATTACATATATTTATCACAATGTTAGTTAAAATTAACGTTATATTATTATAAATACAGTTATTGATTAACAGCCACCACAAAAGTTGAAATAAAAATAAAAAAGAAATCAAAATCAAAATGAAAACATACCCAAAAAATAATTGTGTTATTTGCGCTGGCGTCTGGCAGATGTTGTGAACGTTGAGGGTGCGGGGGCGGGCATATAACATGCTGGAAGTGCTGCCCATCAGACTTGGCAGGCGCACTACTTCGGCCAGTATGGCCGATGTGGAGTTGCTGCGCAGTGTCGTGTAGGCACGACCCCCTGATCCAGTGTTGCCACAAGAGTTGGCGCAATTGGCTGCCGTTGAACGGAGTTCCACAGCTGTTGTGGTCTCCTCCAGCGTTTCCACAATCTCATCGTTGGCATCATCAACATCACCATCCAGTTGCATGGCTTGATTGTTGTTGTTGCTCTTGCAATGATTTTTAGTTGTTGTTGTTGGCGTTGATTTTGTTGCGCTGCGCAGTTTTAAGAAACCGTTGCTATTGTTGTTGATGTTGTTATTGTTATTGCGATTGTTGTTGTTGTTGATGAGGTTGAGTAACTTGGCGCGCTGATTGTGGGTTCTGTTATTGCCGTTAATATTTATGTTGCTGTTGTTGCTGTTGCCAATGTTGCTATTGTTGTTGCCGCCAATTGTTTGAGAGCCGTTCATGTTGCTGCTGCTGCTATTGCTGCTGCTGTTGTTGTTGTAACGCTGTTGCAGTCGCATCTTGGCCAATCGATTTCTATTGCTGTTGCCGTTCATTGAACAATGTTAAATCTGTCGATTTTTTAGCTTTTCTTTTTTATTTTTAGCTTTTTCCTCTCTCGCTCATGTGCAAAATTTGGCTAACATTACTAGAAATTAGCATAACGTGTTGTTGGATTTTTTTAGTTAGCTTTTTTTACGTTTTGTTTAGCCTTAACTTGCCGGCGACAACATTTCACGGACGCAGCTTTCACTTTCAACTAAAGAATTTGTGTACGTCCAAAAGAAAACAAACAGTTTTTTGGTATATGTATGAAAAAGCGGTGGAAAAAGAAGCAACAAAAGGCAAAAAGTCAAAAAAATGTGTATTAAAATTGCTTGAAATTCATTTTGTGTCACTTTGTGTGTGTTTTATTAACAAATATTTACGTTTTTATATTTTATAAAAATGTATTTGTTTTTGTGCTTTTATTGCAGGGCATTGTTGGGCGGGGCAGCGCAATTTATAGGTATGCGCGTATAATTTGTATAAAATTAGAAATGATTTCTATGTGAGTGTGTCGATTTATGTAAGGTATATTTGGCTACGAACGGAAGTCGCAGCACGCAGCACACAAATACACACATAGGAACGCGCACACTATACACAACAACAGCACAAAGAGCACTCGTAGCACGCAGCTTTTGTCAGGAACGCACACACAGGCACACACACACACGGCGAATACGCAACGTTGTCTCGTTGTTGTGAACGCGTCGAGCCAACGAAGGCGAATGAATCCAGAGAAGCACAACAAAATGCGCAGAAGTACTCAGCTCAACGCCGCAGCCGAACGCCGACGCCGACTGCGACAGTGGCGGGCAGCGTCGACCCAATTGAGAGCGCACGTGTGTCGTATTCGCTCTTGGCCTGGTGCGACCGCACTCAAACACTCTCCCTCTCTCTCTCTCTTTGTCTTGCTTGTGCTCTTTATTTGTTTTGAGATTTTGTTTTTTTTTTGCATGCTCTCAAAACAAACATTCAATCAAATTTCTGTCTGTCTTAGTCTTTCGTGCGGACTGCAGCTTCCAGACCGTGTACGCGTGGGCAGCTATCGATTGTCGAAATTTGCGATCGATTGATCGAATGAGTTTCATAGCAACAACCTCCTCCTCCCATCAACCCACAGCCCAGCCAAGCACAATGGCACCAAATCGGCAATTATGGTAAACGGAAATTATATGAAATGTTTAAAAACAGATTCAATGGACATCATTAAATAAACCATACATGGTAATGAATATTGAGGTTATTCTATATGAAGTACAGTTGCTCTTTCCTTAAAAGGAAAAGTAAATCTATTCTTTTGAGAGGTGTGCACTTTTTAAACCTGTTGTGCAAGTATCAATCTAATTATGTACCATATGTATGTTTGAATCATTAACATAAAAACTTCAAGTATAAATAAAATAGAAAAAAATGCATTTCCTTGTATGTTATCCTCCTAACTCGGGACTGTATATCCATATGAGTAAGTAAAGTTAAGGTTGCCTTAGGTTGCCAAAAATTAAAGAAAATAATGAAAAGTTTAATGTAGATTTTCGAGACAGTTCTTTTAACTCATATACCAAGTTGGTATCTTTGTTCTTTTCAGCAACTATGATATCAAATCGATTCTAAATTTCTATGATTACATAGTGCAATATTATAGTACAATAAAATACTTAAAATGTTTCAGCAAGATTCTAAATATATAAAAGTGGGAGATTAGATTAAAGTAATAGAAGCAAAGCAAGACAATTTAACCTAACCTTATTTTTCTATTTTATTGCTTTGAAATTATATTTTATATAAAAAATGCTGTATTCCGACCCATTGTACAATGGCTTTCTCTTTTGTGTGCTTCAAACAATTTGTTTGGCTTTCAACATGAAAATGAAATGAAAGTTATTAAAATGAGTTCGGATCTCCCCATAGCCGGGGGATGTTTCAACCTAACCATGACTAACCCGTGAGCCACTGCTCCTAATTACGTATTACTTTGATTACTCATAGGCAGTTTAGATTGTGGCGACATCGTTGTTTAGGGCCAAAAATGTGACTAACAATCGATGCAGATAAGTTCTCTCAGATAAGGCCCCAAAAGTGGATTGGTAACAGCTGCTCCTTGAATAGGACCAACAGGTAAATGACTTATATGGGCGGTATTTCCGTCACAGAATATAAATAAAAAAAACCTATTCAAATATGATTTCATGTGATTGTCAGCAGCTGTTTGTGGGCGTGTGTGAAAGACAGGCTACCATATTCACACTTGTATATAATATATATGGGGTGTATCTGTATGACAGTCTATATGCCAAATACAAACCATAATTTATTGACGCCGTTTGAAATGAGATTATAAGCGCGTGTAGGTGACGGAATACATACACAACAAATATACTAAAAAATAGACGAAAAAACTGGCACAGAAAAAGGAGGGCGTTGCTTTCAGATACTACCAATAATATGTATGTCAGGGTTTGATCTTGGCACTTGTGCCATGCGAAAGTTCAAAAAGATTTGCGCACAACATTATTCGACTCGACCATAATATGCATACGAGTATACCAGATATTTGTGTGTTTTTTGGCCAGAAATATTTCTGAAATCTTTTTCTTGTTGTGGTTGTTGTTGTTATTGTTGTTGATGCTGTCATGTACGCGCCTTAAATGAGCATTTTGCGATGATGCCATTTTGTTGTGGGTTGTTTTTATTTTTGGCTTTTATTTTTGGTTGTTCATATAATTGTTTATGATTTATCTATTGTTAGAGAGATAGGGAACCCTAATAAATAGGTGAGTACATATCGCTAATTCCGGATAACAATGTGTCAGCATTTGTCGCGAGATACGAATACTTCATTTATTTGCATCTGTCAAGAACATATGGAGGGAAGGAGATTATCAAACTGTTGGAATGTGTTTTGAAATATGAAGAGTATTTGATATTTCTATTTGTTTACTATGCACCCTTTACAAATATTACTACAGATTTTGCTCGTAATACTCGCTCAGGTACAAAGGTAATGCGATCAAAGTTTATAATTTATCTGTGTCAGCTCATTTGCAACAAATTGGGTGTTCGTTTAGCAATCGTCGTTGTTTACGTTGCCAAATGGCTTTTATTTGCAGCACCAAGAAATGATAGAATATTAGATACGCCATAAGCGAATCCATTATTTGATTATCTACTTAATTATGCTAGGAAATTTATGGGAACAGATTGAAAATAAATAAAATATATTTAAAATGCGCAAATATTATTAAAAAATTGCATATACCCACTGTGCAAGTCTCGCGCACTGGGTACCTAAACAATTCAACTAAATAGTTCAACGCATTTGCAAATTGGTCACGCCAAACAAACTGACGAGCGCCGTCTTCCATCTCTCATTATACTCTCTCTCTGTCTCTCTCTTAGCTGAGTGTGTGGGTGATTGGCAGCTGATTGCCAGTTGATTGACAAATTGTACGATTGTTGGGAAGGTTTGTCGCCTTATGGTGGCATTGCTCACATTCTGCTGCCCATTTGCTTTATGCGGTTTTTCGCTTCGTTCCGCTCGACTCGTTTCTGATAAGCCTGGCACGATTATTTTATGCGCATATTTCACGACAATTCAATCAAGTACCAGTCATATATAAACACACATACACACACAGACGTCTATGGTACGAAAGGTTTCTAAAAGGTTGGATAACACAAAAAAGTCGCAGATAAAACAGCAAAGGCAGACACACAAAAAAAATAAGTAAAAAAAACACACGCAAAGTGGGCACCCGCCAGAAACTGTATGTGTGATATTTATTTAAAAAAAGAGAAGAACTAAAAGAAATAAGAATACAAATTTATCGCGCGCGCTCTCGAGCAAACAAAAACGACCTTCAGGCTTTTACGGCCGTCGCTCGAATTCGGACTATGCCATTTTAACTCAAGCATTTCATTTCCGTTTTACGTTAATTGTTCTTGTTATTGGCTTCCTTAAAGCCTTTTCTTCCACCTCCTCTCTTCTCTCTCTTTCGCACAAATATAACTAGTGCGACAATTCTTGCGGTTTGTTTACATTGCCAACGCGTGTGCAGGCAAAGAGAGCGCCAAAGCGTGCTCTCTCTCACGCCCGCTCTCTTCTCATTTTGTTACTCCTATGATTGCACATAGAAGTCTGTAAACAGTTTACAGTGGAGTGTTAATACTCTAACTGGACTGGTAATTTGATGTTGTAAGTTAATTAAAAAGAATAAAAGTTTTTAAGTATAAAGCAATTTGTTTGTAATTAAACATTTATCATATATTATTAATTAATTATGTATATCACCTTTAACTATTTCATTATTATTTGATTGGGGGATCTGTAAGCCTACCTATTAGACCAATTAATCCCTGATGAGCTTAACTGCTTAACATTATTTCTTCAATTGGTTTGCTTTCTAAATGTTAATATTTCCATAAATTCTAAAACTTCTGATTCACCGTTTATTATAATACAAAATCCAACTGCGTCTTAATTGTTTCTATTTAAATTTGATATGGCAACGTTGCTTTGGTTTCACGTTAACTTCATTGCGATAGGGTTCAAAAGAAATGCTACGTAGCTGGATTGAAATTTGTAGTTCCTATGGAATTTGTTTTTCTGGTTAGGGTAGATTCTCTGGCGCGTGCTGCAGTTGTTTTTCTTTGTAATCGTGGCTAACAAAAATATTTATTTAATTTCTATAAGCTGTACACATTATTTACGCGATGTTGTTGTCACTTGTTGTTGTCATTTGTTGCCAACTCTTGTTGATATTTATTAATGAATTTGTTTTCGCCTAAATTTATCATCGGGTTGCAGCTAGCCAGGCCATTGTCATTGTCAGTGTCACAAAGTGTGGGTTTCCGCGTTTATCAAATTAAGTGCAAAAGTAGATTATTGTCAAAATGTGACAACAGTAGCAACAATAACAACATTAACAACAACAACATCAAAAACACGTTCTCATTTCAGATGCGGATGAGTCAAAATCAGAATGTTAAATATTATAGTGGGGCCATAGTGCAGTTTTGTGGTTCGTGTCGGGCATCGCAATTTGCGCTTGAATAGATGCATATAAGGCTATAATACTGTACATATTGTAACGGTAGTTGGCATTGGCTGATGTCATACCAGAAACCGATTGTAATAATTTCGAATAGATCAGAATGATCTTTCAACAAAGAAACAACTAATTTGCTGAATGAGAGATTATCTAAATGGGGTCATAACCGCACTGCGACCATGAGAAAAGAGATGACTCTGAAAAATTCCTAGAACACTATTGAAACATACTGGAGAATTATTATTATATTTTTTATAAATCTCAAGAAATGTCGGTTTCGGGAATTGCAGAATAAATCATGTGGAAATAAGAATGAATGAATATTTATTTTAATGAAATACATTCATAAATACATATGTATACTATAGGAAGACATTATCAGAATATTCTTTCCTTATACGGCATTCAGAATCCCGTATATAGAAGAATTTATTATTGTGGGGGTAATAAAATTAATATTTATTTACAATTTCCGCAATTCATTCTTGTAAACGAGAGAAGGAAGACAAAATAAAGATAAGAAATGAATATTTATTGAAGATTACACGTACGAGAGATATTATTGTATTATTCGTGTTTCTCAAATAAAACCTTCGTTAAATGTTTGGAGAACCTCTTCGCAATTTCGTGCCATAGAGACCTTGATACAGTTTGAAAAAAAGCAAAAAAACTCATCTGTTTAAACCGCAAATTACTTTGCCATTTTCAATAGATCATTCTGACTAAACATTTTGTCGATTCTTCACCGTTTGTTATTGTTTTCAACATTTGCCTTGACGAGACGCAGCACGCGGCCAGGCCAAAAGCGAAACCACATAATCCCCCGAGCGATCTTCCATACAGATGGTGAGCAATCAAGGTCCATGCTCCACTATTTGCTGACCCAAACTAACGGGCCACTACACACTGTGCAGACACACACACACACAGAGAGACACGTACATATAAATAATAAACAATTTGTTGATATTTTCCTGAAAGAAAAAACTAACGGAGCAAAGAGCGTTGCTTAGGTCATTGACCAAAAAAAGAATTAATGTTATAGTAAAAGAGACAGACAGACATAGAGAGAGAGAAAGAGAGAGAGAGAGAGACAGAGGGTGCCATAGCGCTGCTGGCGTTGTGGCGCTCTCTTGATTGCTCTTACTCTCTCTCTCTCTCGATTCGAGCACGTTTTCCAAGAAAAAAGCTAGCGACGCCACTTTTTGGCTTTGTATGCGCGAGGAGCTCTCACACACACAGATACACACACAACCCCACACTTATACAGCTACATAGCAATCGGTCTATGAGGGCAGCTCGTCTGGTTGTAGCTTTTGGTTGCCTCTTTGCTTTTTTGGCAAACAACAGCAACAATAACAAAGAACCGCAGATACAACAACCACATAAAGGAAAGTTGTTTTTGTCGTTTTGTAGCTGAGTTGTACGGTACAAAGCGGTGCGCGCTTACGTCATTCATAAAAATAAAAACGCAGCGCAAAGAGCCCAGCGCGAACTCTCCATCTCTTTCTCTTTGTTGTTGCTGCTGGTGCTTCTGCTGTTTGTGTTATTCTTGTTCTTGCTTGCTCCGTGCGTTCTCTCCACACATCTTTTACATTTACCTGAAGAATATTTTAACCATTTTGTTTGGCATTATTTTTCACTGCTGTCGTTGACACTTTCCACGCTTATTTGTAAGTTTTATCAATTTGAGCTACATTGCTACGGGTAATTTGTTGCATTCGTTTTTCGTCGCGCAGGTTTTGTTTTGCACTCACAATTCACTACCACTCGCTTTGACACTTTTATAGCACTGAACTTTTTGTCATGCAGGCAACAACATTCACAGCTGAATGCCGCTTTCCCTTTGTCTATCGACAATCGGACTACCACCACACTTATCGATTATTGTCGTGCCAAATGTTTATTTAGCATTTCCATTAAAATAACAAAATACGACGACTTTTAAACCAAATTTTAATGCTGATTTAATTGTTAAATTATTCTAGGTAACAAATACCATTGAAAAATATCATAAATGTTACTTCAATAATTATTGTAGAGTTGCCAGACAAATTAAATAAGATTGCGAGTTTCAAATCAATCAGTAATTATGTGTTATCCTCGACTTGTTGGTGGCGGCAGTTTAAAAATGAACTTAATATTATTTAGGAGTGGATTTGGAAAAATTTTAACTCTTACTAATTATATACAATTCAATTGCTACTTGCCAAAAAAAAAAATATTCTATACACAATGAAGTAGGTCGTGCTTGAATTATATATGTATATATTTTAGATTCAATAGCATTACGATGATAAAATAGTTCAAAATTTCACTGGAATCCATAGAATCCGACATGACAATTAGCAATGCATGCCAATACAAAAAACCCACAAGGGATAGTTGAACCCATAGATTGCGATGTTAGACGCACATGGATGAACATAAATGAGCAGTTTCTTCTTGATATACAACGCTTGGAACGCTGCTTGGGTGGAATGGATCAGTCCCAGAGGTCTATGGTAAGCGAATGGATTGATAAACTAAAGACAAATCCACCCACTTTGGGTGAAGCTGTTGCCCGAAATAAAATAGTGGCGTATTTACTGAATTTTATGGGACCCACATTATTCTGCAAAAAGCCATTTAGTGCTCCGTCAATGTTCGAAAGATTTAGCCATATTTCCGATGTAATGGTAAGCTGTTATAAATATACGAGTATATAGCAAAATAGAAGTTCTCACAATTTGATTTACAGGCGGCGGAGAAATGCAGCATCAATATAGCACGAGAACTTATGTGCTCTGCGTACGATAAAGGAGCCTTTACAAGAAAGTTGCCTGTGCCACGAAGTGGAGCCTTTTTTGTTTTACATTTGCGACAAAATTTATAACTCTCTTCCCACAACAGTTTTCATTAAACAATAGATTGATTCAAGAAACTAAACATCCATAAGGCGGAACAATTGCCAAGCACATTAATGAGCACAATAATGTGTTAGTTAACTTTTTATAGGGTTAGGTGGCACATTTGCCACTTATTGAGCCATGTACCAAACAAAAAAAAAACTAGATTTCCTAGATTGAAATATATATTTCTGCACACATTTTCTTCAAATATAAAGCTTATTCTTTTGCAAAAACACTTGAATTTTTACAGATTTTAAAACATAAATAGAAAGTCGCGACATTAATGGATGCTGTCTTAATATCGCAATTGCAATTACAAAGTCACAAAATTGTTTGCCACTTCGTCGCCTGCTAGCTGTTCATCGTCCATTGTCACCTGCAATATCTTAATTACACAAGTGCACGTGTGTGGCTCGATAACAGACATTCTTTTGCTGCAGCCCATCTTATTGTTTGCTTTTAATTGCAATTACCTGTCAGATTAATGGACAACTCTCTTAATTGTAGCAACAACAAGAACAACGAACAACAAGTAGCGGCAACTTATTATGCAGCTAGCGCCACCTGCCGCCCACCAATGTGCAGAACACTCTTGCATTGTTTTATTGCCACTCAAAGGAGCATCCTCGCTCTCACTCTCCCCCCCTCTCTTCAAAACACTCTTACACGCACTCACACTGCTCTAGACTTCTCATTTTCACACATGGCTCTCAATGTGCAGCATTTCTTAATGAAGTAGCAACAATGGCAACTCAACTCAACTTAACTCAACTCATATCAACTCAACTCAACTCAACCCACCTCAACGTAAGTCGACTTCACTTGTCGTTGTGCTTATCCTTTTGACCACACCAGTTGTTTTTTTGAGTGTTGCTTAAAATGAAGAAGGCCTCCCTCTTAAGAAGATTATTATATTTTATTATATTGTAATAAATGTGTATATATGAATATAAATGTATATATATTTATTTTACCTTCATACACTCATGCTTCGTATTTGACTTGCATTCATTTCCTTTCTTTAAGCATGTTCTGCAACATGTTGTATATATCTTCCAGTCGCTTTTCTGAGAGTTCTTCACGTTTCTTTTCGGCATCACGATTGGACTTCGTTCGTAAAATTTTCACAGCTCGACACACAGTTTCTTTATCTATTGTTACATCTATGTTCGTTTTTATATTAATGTTCATTTCACAAGATTCTTCAGTAATTTGAATAAATTTTTCTGATGGATGGTGCGATGTATCTGACTCGCTACCTCCGTCTTCATTATTAGGCTCTATGGATGCTCGGCTTTCTTCATCGTCAGAGTCGTAAACCGATTCAAGACTCTCATTTCGGTGCTTCTTTTCATATACTTGTATGATGTTTGATTGATTGGGTTGTATGGATAAATATCCATAGCTCGTGTTATCTCTTTGAACCATTAAAAAGAATTGTATAAAGGCAAATAACCAATGATTCATATCTTGCTTCAGGAAACCTTCATATTTCATCAGAAGTTGTACTCGATGTATGGCGGCATTAAGTTCGACCTGGGCTCGAATTTCCTAGAGTAAATAAAATAAGCGAAATGATCTCATTTAAATAATCATTTTCAAGTACAGAAATATATATTAAGTACTCGTCCTACCTGAGTATCACTAACTGCCAAAGCGCTCAGTAGATTGGTCAGGATCATGGTCATAAACATGAACAGAATCAAGATTAAAGAGCTCCAGTATCCAATAAAATCATTATTCTCATAAACGCCATGGAACATGGTGAGCATTTTCATCAACGATCCCGGTTTGTCGGAGAATGTTAGAAAGTCATCTGATTTTTTTTTGTCTTTACACTCCGCAAAGATTAAATAGAATCCCAGTGCAAAGGTCAATGGAAATATGAAATAGTGGCTAAGACTCTTCAGGAATGTGATCGTAACTTGTCGCAGAATCAGCATATGCGTAGATACCGTCGTTAATGGCAGTGCACCAATGAGAGTAGATAGCTTTAGTGCCATTATCAAGATGGCGGCTATGGCGATAACTCGCTGAGTCTCTTCATCACCAATTTCCAGACACGTTAGGATGACCATCCCGATCAGTGAGAAATCCAGCCAGTGGGGTAGGTCATTCAAAAACCAATATTCCAACACAATAACGACCACCATATATTGTATGTATATAAAGCACAAAATCATAACGGCAATTATGACATACTCATGCTCTATCCGTGTTGGTAACCGCAATAAAATATGCGTGATCAGTGCCATAGCAAATAATATAAAGACGAAAAAGTGTGTGAAAAGTATGCGGGTGAGACGATCCCAATTGAACTTAAGAAAGCATGTTATCAGCGGATGCAATAACAGCGGACTGAGATTGGTCGTCTTGGCCATGTAGGCGATAGGCTTCATGTCCAAGCCATGTTGTTGATTGGTGAGGTTCATCAAGTTCAAGATAATCTCGTAGTTAACGTGACTTGGTTTATGACCACGATTCGTGATGCAATGATCAAAGTGCTCTCTCAGCACATGCTCTTCGATAACCTCGATGGGAAGTTGTCCTTTCACATTACACTTACCCAGTGGGGCCCCTTGGCGCAGCAGCACACGAATCGCGATCTCATTGCGACACTGCACGGCATAGTGTAGCGGCGTATTCTGCTTGCTCTCACTATCATCGTCTTCATCCATCATGATTAGCAAGTTGTCCTGATGCTCCAGTAATGCAATGAGGCAATCCTGGTATTCCTTACGATTGAGTAACTCTTGCGTCCGAACTTGTCCGATTGTCGAGCGTAGCAGCTTTTTCCTTGACAACGATCTTATGCGGTCAACCTTTAGCAGGGCCAGCACGGTCTCCCAACTACCTTGCTCAATGGCCATCAAGACAAGGCGTTCATTTTCCTGCGCAGTATTAGGTGATGTCATAGTAATCACAACATCTAATGCATTGTGCGAATTTTTCGGATCCTTGATATACGCGTAGAGAAGTCTTTGCTGCATCATTTTCCTATCCCAACCTTCGAAATTTTTCTCATAGTGTTTCAACGTGAAGAGTAGTGTATCTTTCTTCATATCCATAAAATTGCGAACCAACATATCGTAAGGGTGGTTGGGGGTACGCTCAAACCTTGTAAAAAAATCCTTTGAGTTCTTAAGCAAATAATCCAAACCTCTGCGATAAAGTGGAAACTCTAGATTTTGTTTCTTAATGAACGCAATAACCAAACAGAACGGAATGGACTCTGTCTCACTATTAAGTATATTTTCCAACGGTGTGAGCCCCTCCCCGTCACGTTGGTTAGGAGAAGCACCATAATAAAGCAGCGTTCGAATACATTTTACGACCTGATCACTTTTTTCCTCTGCCCAAGTTTTCACCAACGTATTCAACACCGTCTCACCGTTATATATGTAATCTATGTCAATCTTCTGGTTACCATGTTCAAGCAACTCTTTAAAATTTCTCGAATCCCTGGAGTCCGCAGCAAAGTTAATGGCCGCCTTACCAAGCTCCAAGTTTTTCTACACCATTAAAAGTCAAGTTGTACAAATGAGTTTCTATTAAGTATTTTCATAATTGTAAACTTACGTAATTCACATCACAACCCGCATTGGTGCAAGCTCTCACAAATTTAAAATAACCGTATTTAGAGAGCACCAACTCGTACACGGTCATTGCGGATTCGTCATCTTCAAAAGGTTCATCAAGGCTGGCACCCAAACTAATTGCCTTTTGAAATTTCCTTATGTTCTTCGTATCAAATCCTTCTTTTAGTAGTTGCTGGATGTCAGACTTCGAAATAATGGCGTCAATTGTATCCATTTCTTTAAGGTCTTTCTTACTTGGAGATTCAATTGGAAGTGATTTAAAAAAAACTACTGCATCGCATATAAGGGTACTTAAAGTCATACTTATTTAATATAAATTCATTACGTGTCACAATTAATATACTTAGTTGTTACAGTAATAAGTAATACTCTACCATAAGATACTTCCTAACATTGTTGTATAGTACAAACAAAAACTAAGACAATTTAAAATGTTTACATTAATGTTTTAAAATTTATTGTTATTATGGTAATCTTTTGCAGATAATCTTGGGATATTATACTTATTCTTATAGTATTATTCTTTACTGCGGCTTTAACAATCTGTACTTATCTTTATGTAAATATTTAATTTGTCGTTTGTGTAATAGTATTGTAGTATAATATTGATTAGAGTATAAATACTTCGACCTTTATATAATATCAGTGCATACATTTGCAATACCATCATAAAAACATATTTCCATGCGATAACAGATGTTGTAGGTTTTGTACTCTCGCCCATTGTAATTTGTCAGCAAGGGAAACTCATGTAGTTTGTGTAAACAGAATTAGGCATGAAAGAACCCATAAATTATGTACAGTCTTGGTAAGCATACATCTTTAAACCTCACACCTTTCGATTTCAGTTTTTGACAAAATATAACAACAAGAATTGATTCCCAATAAGTACCAGTTAGGAATTGTAAGTAAATAGAATTACCAGATTTGCTGATGGATGCGCTCGACAATCGCTTACGCTACCTGTTGTCCTTTGTTACTTAAATAGTTTTAATTATATAATAATCAGGTCGTAATATAAAATATATTGTATGTTGACTGTATTTATATTATTAAAAAAATTGAATCATGAAGATGCTAATCATCACTTAATATGGTGAGCATTAACCCATGTTGAGTCATTCTTTCATAAGAAATTGGCTTGTTATAAAAGGAATATTTTTTTTGTAATACAAAAATTAAAAACAAAACCTGTATACTATATTTTAAAATAAAAACGTAAAAATATTTAAAGTTAATTTTAATTGAATTCTAAATTTTAAATAATGAATATAAAATATAATGTTTATTATTCGATTCTTAAAATAAAGTAAATGATAAATAAAATGATGGTCACTCAAATTTATTGTTCATTTATGGAGCTTTTCAGGACTAAACGACTGACTCTGGTCGCATTACCGCACCTTTACCCCAATTGGAGACTCTCTCTCTTTCTCTTAAATAATAATATTAATGTGACATTAGACTTTTTCTGTGTAGGTAATATGCTGGTTAAATTTTATTAAAATCGGGCAACTATAACATTAGGCTGCCACAGGAAAAATCTGCTGAATTATAAGCTGAAATATAAGTACCATAAAAAAATTTTTAATCTAACTAACAGGCAAATGAGGCTTGTGAGACCAATTAAATATATATATAAATACTTGATCAGGATCACTAGTCGAGTCAACTGGATGAACGCTCCGATCTCAGCTGTTATAAAAACTATATATTGCAAATTTGGCATCAGGGTTCCTGTGCTTCCTGCAAATCAATTATTTAATTATTTTAAGGTAATAACTTCTTACTTTGGCATTCATTTAGCTGAGTAAATTAGCTACTTTTAGTTTAAATTTTAATCCGATCAGTCTGTGAAGAAAAATATTGTGTCTTTAATTGTTATTGTATTTGTAGCGGGGTTTTTTTAACTAGTTTTATTATTATGTAATCATTAATTCCACATTTAAATCTAACTCCATTTGCATAACGTTTTCTTCTTTTGGTTACCCAAACAAATTTGTATGCAGGTCGTCAACGTGAGTACAAATCTGATTTGATTTTCATTAAATGTGAAAAGAATAAGGAAAAATCCAGCGCCACACGACAAATATGAAGATACATTTGTAGATGGTGTGAAGTGTCTGATGCCACGCCTCCTGGTGTCCGCTATCTGCACTCAAACTGGCTGAAGACCCTTCGCCAAGTGGTAGGCACCCTGTCGAGGTGGCATTTCTTCATGCATATTAAGATGCGAATGCGGATGCCCGGATGCTAACTTCATTTGCCTAACTAGGAAGAAGAGAACCCTTGCTCGCACTCACAAGAGTATTCGCACTCAGGCTGACACTCACACTGACTCCCGCACTCGTATTCGTATTCGTACTCGTTGCGTGTTAATGGCCTTAATAAAAAATGCAACATTTTGATTTAATTTAATTGAAATTCACGCCACTCGAGCAACTCCATTAGGCAGAAACGTGTCCAAGGCAACTCAAATCAAATTACCAGGGCAGGGAACGGCAGCTGTGCGGGCGGGCGGACGGGCTGCAGGGAGGCGGAGGTTGGCTCAATAAATATTGTCAAAACACTTGTCAAATGGCTAAACAAAGGGCCGGGCAGGCCGGAGCAAACAAGCCGGTCGGATACACGGCGTCTCAGCGCCTCAGGTCGTGCACTGCCCGAAAAGCTTTGAGTGGGCGTGCCTATTGACACTGCACGAAATTAAGCAACTCCAACACAGCAGGAGGGGTTAGAGAGAGTGAGAGAGAGAGAGGGGGTGTCAGAGAATTGGAAGCAGTCTGCAAATCAATTTGATTCGATTTAAATTTAAAAGCATCTGTAAGGCGTCGTGTCTCAGTGAGTGCGTTTCGTACGACCCCAACCCCATCTACAATTTCTTTGCACTCTACCCCTCGGGGTGATGATCTTGCGCGTGATTTTCATGTTAAGGTCACGTGCCGGCGACGCGTGCCACTGACATAAGTTTCCAGTTGCCAGAGTTGTAGCACCAATGGGGGAAGTAACAACTCGAGTGGGGGGCGATACATGTAGGTGGAAGGGTCGATGTGCATGACCACATGAAAAGGGGTCGTCGTAAGCCATAGTTTTTATTCCTTCTTCTGGGTTGTGACATGTGTGCGGGCCTGCGTGTTAAATGTTTGACTTAGCTATCAGTTTAATTCTATTAGTCGAGGCGGCCTTCTACTCCTCCACTCTCCAGTCCCGTGCACTGTCTGCACCCGTGTCGTTGATATGTTGATGCTATCGATAATCACGGCACATGCGACTGGCCAATGGCCAGTGCAATAGAAATCAGCTTATACCTTGACGCATCCCTGGCGTCTGTTGTCGACTTTATCCGATTCTGAAAATAATTAAATAATTAAATTAAAATAGTAGCTAAAATAAATTGTAACTAGAATATTTTAACGAATGGTTGCCAACCAATTCTAATTAGAACTACAAGTTAACATTGAAATGTAGCGTAGTCTGTCAATTAACATAACGATCTCAGACTGCTTAACTGATGTGTGCATATCGATAAATAAAGTTGCCAGATCAACATGCGATTATTCATATTTGAACAGTCACGAACCAAGCAGTGTATTCTGCACTTCAAATGAGGAATTGCTGTGTATTATTTTTTTATATCGAAAAAAATATATAAATAATGAAGTTGTTATTATTTAATGTGTTTTATTATGATTACCTTAGGACTATTTACATAATATATATTATTTACATTACAAACTTGCCAGTATTAACGGCTTCTAAAAATGGTAATATTTTTTTAACTTACTAACAAAAGAAATAGAAAATTTGAAATGTTTGATTGATTGCATAAAATTCGTTTCCGGCGCCAAAGAATAATGCTCAGTGATTGCCCTTATCAGGCATACTAGCATGGCATGGAGAGGGAGGCCTGTATATGTATCTATAACTTTAGCGATTTGTCCGACTGCAAAAGTTTCAATTGCAATAAAATCCAAATACATCCTGCCACATGTCGCACACGCGATGCCACACCACATGCCACACCTGACGCAACCAAAGGAGGGTCGTTCTCTGCGTGGCAACTTCTCAACTTGGGCGCCACAGAGCCGCCATTGAGGTGTCAATATACAAAAGATGCGCCCTGACACGCAACTGACGTTTATTGCCCCAAGCAGCCGAGGCGCACAAGAACTTTTTGGAGGCCGCAGCAGGCAGGGCGTACAAGAAAAGCGTTGCTCGCATGTGGGAAATTGTGTACATGGAAAATGGGTAAGCGAGACACATGTGTTTTGGGGGCAAGCAAGAGACTCGGGGACTCGAAATTGTGCCGGGCACTCGCGATTTGTATTTTGTGTAAATACTTATCAGTGTGTTATTTCTTTCTCAAGTCAATATTGCAAAAGCAAACAGAGGGGGACGGGGGAGGAAGTTGTGGGTGGTAGCGCCGTTGCTAGAGGGACTCTTAAGTGGTTCAGCTGACATTTGGGTTTAAAATTTCTCATGCTTCATCTCGCTTGGCGTCAACTTGTCCAAACACTTTTCTTTGCTTTCTTGGCCGCAAATATTTGACATGTTTCTAATTTCAAACAAAAAAAGATGAAGGGAAACGAGGAAAAAAAAAATTGTAAAACCCGAAAACAGCAAAAAGAAAACATTTTTAAAGTGCTGCAAAACAGTCGCAGTTCGTTTTTAACCCACGAACTGTGAGTCCGAGTGTTGCCAACTCGCTCAATGATTTTCTGTGGCGCGTTTTGTGTTTCAAGTTGCAGCAGCGCAGTGCTGTGTGGGGTCACACCCGGAGGGCGGGAGGGGGCAGTGAGGCGTGGCGCGCTCAAGTGCGTGCTTGAAAATACAAAAATGTTCAGCGCATTTCGCGTTATTAACACGTAGTAGGTGCAGCCGAAGCCTCGTCCTCGTCAGGGGTTGCATCACGATGGTGTGGCAGGGATGGGGATGGGGGAGGAATGGAGAACTCACTAGAACCCAGTGGTTTGCGGTTTCTTTCGGGTGGTTCTTGGACTGCGCTGTGACACTGTGTAATAAGGAGTTTTCATGGCCTCTTGAACGTTTACGCTTACCAAGCGAGGACATTTTAATTGAGAGTGTTGCCGAGAAGGACGACGATGCTAACGCTGATGCTGATGCTGATGCTGAGGAGGACGCCGACTTGCGGTACTTGGGCAGCTGCGTTCGCATTAAGTGCGGCTCGCTCTGCCCCAGCTATCCCTCTGTTTCTCTCTTCCCCTTCTCTCTCTCCCTCTTTCTCTCTGCACTCTGCTCTCATCTTAGTAACGGCTTGTTGACTTGATTCTGCCAGAGTTGCCCTGCCCCGACTGCTGCCAGTCACTGCAGGTGTTGATGGATGAAATGCTCTAATGCTGGAGCAACCACTCGGCTTCAAGTCTCAAGAATTTTCACTGTGATAGCCCAGTCAAAGATAGACTACGCTATAGTTTGGGGTAGGCAGGAAGAGACAACTCAATGCTTTCAATGCATTTCTTAGTGGCTGCCTGAATGATAAGCTCAGAGTTTAAGTGCAAGAATGGTCACCCTTAAAGCGAATTGTGCTGTAAATTTGCACGGAACTTCCTGTACTTATAAAAAGATCAAAGTAAGTGGGAAAGAAAGAAACATACAGATAGGTAAATAGACGAGAAGAAAGGCAAATGGAGAAAAACAAAGGCAGTGAAGAAGAGAAGATAGAGAGTTAGACCGGAAGACTGGGAGTTGAGTTGAAAAAGAAGGAAGACGAGAACGAATAGACAACAGGCCTAGGTCGAAGAAATTCTATCGGTAGATAAGATCAATCGACTTGTAAATCGATGCTGTCTGAGAAGATCGAAGATTATAAAGAATACATAAACTCTTTATAATGTTCTGAATCTTCTTTTGATTTTGACAAGAATTTGCAAACACTTGGTAGATTCCATTGTTATTAAACTTTATTCCTTTCATTATATTCTCTAACTATAGTCAGAGTAGAAGGGTATGACACCTTTGTGCAAACTGAAAGTGTATGTAACAGTGTATTTACACAAAGTGTAAATATTCTGAATAAATTATTATATTATATATTCAAAAATAATTAAACTGTCTGTCCGTCCGTATGAAAATCTTAGACCACAAAAAAAATGAAAAAAGAAAAAAAAAGCACCAACTTAAATATGTATTGCATTTCTACATCATTGATATTTGACACACATAACTAACATCGTATTGAGGATGTTTTGTGAAAATATCATTAAGATCGGACATTAAATATGAAAAATATTCAAGAAATCATTTTGAGTTTTATGTTAGAACTATACCCGATAAAAAGTCGAGATGCAGACACAGTTTCTTATTATTATTTTGCCTAGTTCAATTGTTTTAAAATGCAACTTTAAAAAGTAATTTAACAAGTTGGGATATATGACAGTCGGGCAAGGTCGATGTAGCGTTCTTACTTGTTGCCCTACATAATTAAGAATGGAAATGCTTATAAACCTATAATCAATTAGCTAAGTAGACTTCAATACCAGATAACCATACATAAATAAATAAATAAACCATAAGCAATGTAACATAATTCGCCTATAACTGCTGCCTGACTTGACATTTTGTGACCTCCATTGACCCTTGACACTGATGAAGGAATCGAATACTTTAAGCTGGCAAATACAATAAAATGCAAATGGCAGACAGCAAATTTAAATTTAATGTCTTCATTAGCAAGCACAACAACAGTAACAACAACAGCAGGAATCTAAACAGCAACAACAGCAACAACAACAACAACAGTAACAACCACAACCCCTCGAGACCTGCGAACACCCCACACAGAGCCAGCAAGCAACCAGTCAACGAAAGTGTTAATATATTAGGCTAAATAGTGTGATAAAAACAGGGTAAAGCAACAACAACAACAACAACAAGAGTAGTAGCAGTAGCAGCAACGAAGTCATTTAATTTATAAGCAATTGCCGCCTGGAAGGAATTTTCCCTTTTCAAGGGAAAGCATCATTAATTTGCTCACCAAGCGGGTGAGAGGCTGTCGAGAGAGGAAGGGGCACATCCACGACAATTGCCAAAAATATTTACAGCCAAAACAGACGCCACTGCCGCCGCCAACAACAACAACAGCAGCAGCAGCAACGAGAAGAACAACAACAATCAGCGCACTCATCAACGTCAGCTTCGGTCTCTGCGAACGAAAGTTGTTCCCAGCGGAGCAAAAGAAGTCGAAATGAAATCAGCAGAAAATTCAATGAGCAGAGGCGGAGGCAGTACGGGTGACAGGGGGGTAAGGCGAGGGGTGATAAGGGGAAGGGGGGAGGTAAGAGAAGAGTGGGCGATATACTCAAAGCAGACGTCGTCCTGGCAGCTGCCAAAACTGGCGGTGGTTGATGACTGCAATTGATGGGACAAACCCACACCCCCTTCACCTACCACCCGACCGCCTACTCCTCTCCTCCCCAGCAGCGACCGCCCACATCGTTTGCTAGCAAAGCGAAGGGGTTGTGATTTCTGTTGCCGCTTCTTCTTCCCCTTGTTGCTGTTCTTGTTGTTGTTGCTGTTCACGTTGCGTGTGTGCAGAATGTTATCAGCTGCTTAAGCGCAGGGGCGAGTGTGGGTGGCGCGAAGGGAAAGCGACGGCCGTGGAAGGGTAGCTTGGTAGGTTGCCTGGCTCTATTTTCTTGCCGCGGCTTGTGGGTTGCGCTGTGTAACGTGCAAATGCCAGAAAAATATTATGTGACATGATAAATATTGCACACTGGGGGATTTTTGTAGCTACTGCTGTTGTTGTTGTTGTTGTAACTGTTGTTGTTGTCAACATCATTGCCGAAATAATATGACAGATTCATTTATGGCTACGTGGCCTGACAACGATGTTGTTGATGATGACTTCGATGATGATGATGATGATGGTTGTTTCTCTCGTTATTGTTGTTGTTATTGCTACTGTGGCTTCACATAGGCGTTACCGTTGAAGACTCTGCGGCTTGCACTGCGTGTTGTTTATGGTTTTGACATTTCCCACATTTACACGTCAATGCTGATGATATAGCAATAATATACCAACCTGTCCACAACATTGATGAGGAATATATATTCTATGGTAGTTAGCGATGGATGCTTCCGGTTGCAATATTGTGCAATATAAAAACAAATTAGATTATATATAAAAAACAAATTAGAATATAATCATTGTTTACAGGTATACGGATTTGTGCAACCGCCTTACTTCCGTGGTGTTTATTTCAATTAAAAGCACGGGCTTAAAATTATTAATTATTATTGTGCCGCTGCATTTTACAAGTGATGACCTAACAGCTGCTAGCAAGAGACTTAACAGCTGCTTAGCATAAGACTTAACAGCTGCTTCGAACATAGATTTGAAAAGGTGATTCTAATCGTATGGCAACCTTGAGCGTTTAGATAAAACAGTGATCTGCCGCGAATAAAATATAAACATTTAGTTAGTATTGAAATATACATTCAACTTCAGAATGGGCGACTTTCAACTTTTAAAGTGCTGTGATTTTATTTATAGTGGCTTTGCTGGTTCCGCCCTCATAACTATTAAATATAATATTTGCTGCGATACGCAACATATTTAAATTTAAATTTGTTTATAATAAGGTTGACCTCATATGAAGTCGTTTTGCTTGCGGATCACTTCCAGTTGAACAGCCAAGTAAGAAAGACCTAAAAATGAAAGTAATTGAAGGCATTGAGATCCAAAAACTATTAAAAGTAGGATTTGATGAAAAGAATATAGATAAATTTGAAGAGGCAATCAGACTGGGAGCCAAACTTGATGAACCTTTCGTAGATGGAGAGACCGAGAAGACCGTGTATGAGTTGGTGCTCTCTACATTTGGGTATTCTGAATTTGTGAGTGCCTGCCTTAAAGCGATAGGATGTGAAGTTAATTACGTAAGTTCACGATTGTGAAACTATTTAATTGAATGCCTTCTATATATTTTTATCTTTACTGTTTACGGTTCAGAGAAACATGAAACTTGGTAAGGCGGCCATTAACTATGCTGCCGATTCCAAGGATCCGGAAACAATTGACAAATTGATATATTATGGCATGTATCCTGATAAACAGATGCTTGACATTGATTATATATACAACGGTGAGACAGTTTTGAATACTATGGTAAAAATGTTGGAAGACGAAGAAAGCAATGATGTTGTAAAGTGTATCGAAAAATTGTTGGGACATGGAGCATCTCCTAACATACGTGATAGAGATGGACTAACGCCATTGGAAAATTTACTCAAAAATGAGAAAGTTTCCACTTCGTTTCTCTGCAATTTAGTTACCAAGTTTCTCAAGAATCCAAGACTCGATTTTTCACTCTATCTTGGAGGTTTAAACTATTTGTTTAAAAGAAATACCAAACCAGGCTACAATCTATTGGCTCGTTATTTTGCGAATGTGAATATGGATAAAGTTTTCTACATGGTTGATCACTGTGTAACTAACTTCCACGGTTGGAAAATAGTAGAAATGATAAAAAGTCTACTTAAGGCGCATATTAAAGATCCGAAGAATACGCAGCATGCGGAATTTGTTTTATTTCATATGATGTTGATGCCTCTGGAACCTCAGAAACCGATAGTCCTTGAAAGTCTTATAGGGGAAGCCATTAAGAAAAATAACTGGACTATTGCGTTGGCTCTGCTGAAGTTTGACCATGAAAAAAATTATCCAATGACAAATTTGCTACGATTCACGATCGGACTGGTTCAGAAACAAGAGTTGCCGAATTGTAAGGAATATCAGGATTTCCTCATTGAAATGCTGGAGCATCAGAAAAACTTGTTTATTGTGAAAGATATTGATGGAAATACACATCTCCATTATGCCGTGCACTGTCGTAATGAGATTGCGATACGTGAGCTGTTGCGTAAAGGAGCCCCTCTGGGTACTTCCAATCGGGAAGGGCAACTTCCAATCAAAAATATCGATCAGATTTTGTTGAAAGAGCACTTCGATTATTGCATCACGGATTGTGGTAAGGCAAGTGACGAAGATTACGAGATTAAAATGAACTTTATGAATCTCACCAATTGCAATGAGCAGTATTATCCGGATATGACATCTATCCATTACATGGCCAAGACGAAGAGCCTCAGCCCACTATTGTTACATCCGTTAATCTCATGCTTTCTGCACTTGAAATGGCAACATCTTCTCCGCATGCTGTACATCAACTTTTGTATCTTTATACTTTTTACTATCGCATTGATCGCGCATATTTTTCTTCGTTTTCCAAAACGCGTCGATAACGAACCTGTCATAATAATCGTAATGTTACTGTGCTTCGCATACATACTCTATAAGCTGGTCATAATTGTACGAAAATATTGGTTACTGAATGATCTACCCCACTGGCTGGATATATCAATGATCGTGCTGGTCATTCTGTCATGTGTGGAGGTTGGCTCCAATGAAGAGCATGAGCGCATTATCGCCACGGCTGCCCTCCTGCTAACGGCATTAAAATTGACTTCTATAATTGGTGCACTACCATTACCAACGGTATCAATTCACATGCTTATTCTGCGAAAAGTTACGATCTCCTTCCTGAAGGGTCTTGGCTACTATTGTATATTTCCGTTAACCTTTGCTTCGGCCTTGTATTTAATCTATGCGGGATCGACAAGCAATGAAGATGGAAAGATATTTCTATCATTTTCCGATGTCCCCAAGTCATTGTTAAAAACGCTTACATTGTTCCATGGTCTTTTTGACAATGAGAGCGATTTTACCGGATACTGGAGCACTATAATCTTAATCTTATTCATGTTCATGACCATGATCCTTACAAATTTACTGAACGCTTTGGCTGTCACTGATACTCAGGTAAAACTAATATGCAATTTAATATACATACAAGTCTTTATATAAGCACAGCTATACTCTTACAGAGGATATAACTATTCTCGCTAAAGTTTTCAACCATGAAAGCAACAAAAACGAGAGCAACAGTCGCGCAAAACGCGACAGTGGGATACCCTTCGACCTATGTTCCCGTGTAGTTTAATTTGTTAAATTCATACACATATGCATATGCACATGCTTTGAAATTAATCCCGACAGATGACGCTCGCGCGACGCGCTCGCCCGTCTCCCTTGTTAGCTGACAGAAGCACTTGGTTTTATGCTCATACTTTCTTAAATAACTTCTGTGTTTATTGTTCGATTGGATTGTAATTTGGGGACTACGTAGATATTTCATTTAGCTTAGTATATGTTAAAGTCAGAAAGTTGTATCTTATATACAGCGCTTACAAATTAAGTTCAAAAATTAAATTATTGATTTGTGGGGGCGGTGGGCGTGGCACCTAACATTTGAAATAAACTTCATCTGCTTATAGTACACAGGAGTCTTCCTGCCAAGTTTGGTAACTCTAGCTTTTATAATAGCTGAGATCTGTGCGTTCACACAGACAGACGGACAGACGGACAGACGGACAGACGGACAGACAGACAGACATGGCTCAATCGACTCGGCTTGTGATCCTGAGCAAGAATATATATACTTTATGGGGTCTCCCACGCCTCCTTATGCCTGTTACATACATTTGCACAAAGTTAGTATACCCTTTTTTGACCATTTTCAATGGTCGAAGGGTATAAAAACATGGAGTTAGCTGATTTTTTCCTCTTTTGCTAATTTTTTTATCTGCAGCGGAAGTTTTTCTTTATTTTCTTCTAGGAAATTCGAGCTGAGGTTGAAGTTAATGCCGCCATACATCGAGTTAATTTGCTAATGAAATATGAGGGTATCTTAACAAAAAAATGGCATTTTTGGTTTCTCACTTATTTTCAATCGTTTTTTTATATTCCAAGCCCTAACATGAACTATAGCGGTGTACTCATATACCCTAATCAGTCGAATAGAGCAGAAAAATATAAAGAAACGCATAAAAATGACAGTCAGGAATCACTTTACATCTCTGACCAGAGTGACTGTTGTATTCGTATGTTGCATTCAGATGATGAGAAACCGAATGAGAAAGATGAAATGATAACTATAGATGCAGAAACTGTTTCTCAAGCTTTGAACATTTTACGAGCGAATTTTAATAGTGATGAAGATAAAAAACGCGAGGAAATTAAAGAGAAGCGACTGGAAGACATAAGCAACGCTTTGCAGGACATCAAGGATACGCTTAAACGTGTAATGAAAACTAGATCCGAGCGAGCTTGACGCAGTACGGAATAGTCGATACTTATCTATATATATTTTATCATATATAAAAGAGAAACTCTTAGCATTAATTCATTCAACTTCAGAATGGTCGATTTTCAACTCTTCAAGTAAATCTAAACTGTCCATTTGAACATTAACAGCATAAAGGTTAAATATAATTAAATATAAATATACATACAGCTTTTATTACATATAGCTTTTATTTCTATCATCTCTGTTTTCTTGGTTTAAAAATCTGGCAACACTACTTCCCATTATTACAAGATGTACAACTAGAGTGGCTTGTTAGTCACCATATACATAAGTATGTACTACGTAATCTTAAGAAATTACTATGCAAATGTTGCTGATAAGTATGTATAGCTGATGAATAATGCAGCTTACGCAATGTTACTCATTGGCAAATTTTAAGGTAAACAATTTCTCATTCCATTATATATGTATACACATATATTTTCGGAAACTAAGTATGCCCTTTGTTTACGATTTTCAATTTGAATTGGAAATTGAAAAATAAGTAAAAAAAATTTAAAATTGGCCTGAAAACGGGGCAATAGTTTTTCTAGAAAAATCTTTATTTCTGAAATGTATATGTACATATTTATTCAAGTTTTATAGAAAAATCTTTATTTCTGAAACTTGTATGTAAATATATAAACAAGTTTAATAGCTGTATTGTTAGTGCAGTCATTCACGACGCATGGTGTTATATTGAGAATATGCTCTTCGAAATTAGGCAATGAAAGCTCCAAATCCTGAAATATTTGTTCTTGATTAGCTTTGTCTTTATAATTATATAATATAAAAGATATATAAAAGAATAGATCTGCCCTGAAAAAGATTGATCTGTAAGCACTTCTCTATAAAACCACCGATATGTATTGATTCATAGCTGTTCTATATCTTTAACCTCATTCTGAAATACTATTTTAATTTGTAGAATCATTCCAAAATCGATTGTGACATTACTACATAACATAACTTATATAAACATAGAAATTTACCTAATTTATAATATCATATTCTTTGTTCAACATTTCATTCTTGGACTATGCGCTGTCCCAGTCCTTAACCAACTAAGGCTATTAATCATTTTTGAATATTGTCAACAGTATGGCATATAAACAATTAGCAATCAGTTGGAATAACAAGCCAAGGTCACCTCCTCGTCGAAAACACAACTTACTAATTTCTATAGACGAAAACCGAAATGGGCCAATGGTTTGTTGTTGATGTCGTGGGAGTTGTGGGTGTTGAAAGCAATGTGCCGGGGAAAGCGTCTGTTGTAACGGCATCCACAAGTCATTGCCAATCAAATAATTAGAGTCTGGCAATGCTGGCCGAAAGAGAGCGCGCATAGACAATGTGACTCACTGAGCGTGTATGTGTGCGAGGGAGACTTTCAAATAGAGCGCAGAATCGCTCTTTTGTCGCTATATACTATACAAATATATAAATATATATATAAATAATCTGTATAGTATACACAAATGACAGACAACAAAAGTTTAACGTAATATGCGCTCCCGCTCTCTGAGCGGTAAATAAAGCAAAAACAACAAGATGTTGAAAAAGCAATAACAAAAACAACAGCAACAAGAGCAACAACTATACAAAATGAAAAGCAGAAAGTTTTAGCAACACTTTGGGGCCAAGCACTACGAGTAGTCAATGACATTGAAGAGTTACCACAGCCCTTCTCCGCATCAGTCCTTTATGTGTGAGTGTGGGAGGGAATTGGGGTAAGCGAGGGGGGTCTGGGGAATCTGGGTATTAGAACTAGTTACACATAAGAGTTTCGTTTCGTTTGCCACACACGCAAATTTAAATAATTGACAATTTAAGTTTGTTCCCAGGGAATTTCAAGGATTTTCCAGCACTTTTCTTGCTGTTGATGAACTTGAAAAGCCATTTAAGTTTTGTTTTTGTTTCACAGTTATTTGCAAGGCCATTTTATTGAGATAACTTGGATGGATGACGTATGTGTGAATGACTATCTGTACGAGTTGTTATGTGTAGGCTTTAAAATTTAATGGAGTATAACGGGAAAGTTGTCATTCAAAGAGAAGTAAGAGAATTAGATTAATGTTGTCTCAAAGATTTGTAAAATATGTAGTAGTTGTATAAGAGAAGATAGAAAGATGTTATAAAGTTGTTCTTTTACCTTATATTTAATGACTCAACTATTTTGAAGATCTTAGAAATAACCATTTAGTTGATTAAAATACTTTGTGATTTTTATTTTTTTGGTAATTACAATTTTTATTTAACGAAAATTTTAAAAGTGAAAGGTTTAGTTCCCTTACCTAATTAGAAATATATTTAATATATAATCTAATCAAATCATCCTTAGATTACATTTCTAAACCCTATTTTAAATTAGAAAGCATTGCATTCTTTTTGGAGTCTTTTTATAAAGAAATATGTCTATTCTGCTCTTTAAGTTTCTTTTCTTAAAATATAATTCAATATGAATAAATATTACTTCTTTCATATCCACTTTAAAGTTTCACTATTTTCTTAAATATTATAATAAAATGTGACGTGTCTAAAATCAAAATCTTAAATCTTATACCGAAAGTTCTGATTAGCCAAAAGAAAACTTGTCTGCCCTTCTCTGAGGTTCTGTGGCTCTTGAAGCCAATAATATAAAAACGTGCAACGCCCTCGTGCAAGCACACCCCTTATAAAACACTGACTCGCCCACACGTGTAGCAGTGGGAGGGGAGGGTGGCCGCAAAGGGGAAAAAATATCAAGCACGTGTCCTGTTTTTTATGATGTTGTTCGCATGTCCAGCCGGACGCGTGAATAATTTTCCTGCAGGACCTTTGGTCACGCTGTGAATCAATCTTGCGGCACAACCGGCCGGACCCCTCTTGGACAGGAAGTAAACAGATCTAACGGGACTCGGCAGAATATCGAGGGATTTCCCTCGTCATAATGGATGCAATTTTCAATGCATTGAGATTTTTTTATGATGCTGAAATAATTTTTAACGCTTATTTAAGTAAACCTGCTACGGAAATCAAGAACCAACAGCTGTGAGGACTCGAATACATTTCTTTGCCAAACATTTCAGTTTGCTCTGCACTCACCTCCCCGCCCCTCCCCATTGTTTTTTGCAGGTTATTCAAACAAAATGGAGCGCGCCAAAGCATTTTGCCGCTGGTTTGTTGTTGCTTTTGGGGGTTGTTTGGGGCCCCGAAGCGGGGCGTCCAGACGTAGCAAACTATTAGCGTTTAGTGCGCATGTTTAAGAAAAAACCTCAGCAACAACAAACAAACAGGAACAACAATAGCAACAACGAGAAGCAGAAGCAGCTGAGCTGAGCAAACAGCAACACTTAAAAGTGGTTGCAACCCTGCGTAACGTTACTTTCACCTACCGCCCTCAAGCCCCCCTTTTGTTTTTTTGCGCCATTTGTATTGGCATTTGCAGTGCGTGGCGCTCCAATAAGAACAAAAGAAATTCCCAACTTGATTTTTTTTCTCTCTCTCTGTTGGCGCTGCCATTTCCGCTGTCGACGCGGCCAAAGGTTATTGAAATGGCATTGCGTGGAGCTTGTCGGGTTCAAAAGTTTAAAGAGCCTTGTGGCCTGTTGTTGCTGCTATTGTTTATTTTTGTTTTTGGACTGACCATGGTCACAATAAAATCGTCGTCGGCAATTCGAGGTGGCAAATTTTTATTTTCCTGTTAGAGATTATATAGTGCAAATTTCTGGCCCGCTGATTAATTGCGGTATAGATCATTTATTAGGGGTAAATAACAGGGGAAAAGTTGTTCCGAAAAAATGTTATTCCAAATTAATTATACCCTTGCAGAGGGTATATTAATTTTGGCCTGGAGTTTGCAACGCACTTTAGAAGACATCTCCAACTTCATAAAGTATAAACATTCTGAATCAGCATTAACAGAGCAATCGAACTCTTCTTCGTCGTTTTATAGTAATTTGTATGATAAAACTTTTGACATTTTTAATACAGTTTTTAAACCTTTCACTACCTTCTGATAATTAACGTCATATATATTTTTGGATAATTTGGATTTTTAGAGCTTAAAAAATATGTTTGAACCCATTCTCTTGGACCGTTATTGTTATTCTTGATAAATCTTATATTGTACATTTTATGAACATTATTTAAAACGAAACGAGAGCAACAGTCGCGCAAAACGCGACAGTGGGATACCCTTCGACCTATGTTCCCGTGTAGTTTAATTTGTTAAATTCATACACATATGCACATGCTTTGAAATTAATCCCGACAGATGGCGCTCGCGCTCGCCCGTCTCCCTTGTTAGCTGACAGAAGCACTTGGTTTTATGCTCATACTTTCTTAAATAACTTCTGTGCTTATTGTTCGATTGGATTGTAATTTGGGGACTACGTAGATATTTCATTAGCTTAGTATATGTTTAAGTCAGAAAGTTGTATCTTATATACAGCGCTTACAAATTAAGTTCAAAAATTAAATTATTGATTTGTGGGGGCGGTGGGCGTGGCACCTAACATTTGAAATAAACTTCATCTGCTTATAGTACACAGGAGTCTTCCTGCCAAGTTTGGTAACTCTAGCTTTTATAATAGCTGAGATCTGTGCGTTCACACAGACAGACGGACAGACGGACAGCCGGACAGACGGACAGACGGACAGACGGACAGACGGACAGACAGACAGACATGGCTCAATCGACTCGGCTTGTGATCCTGAGCAAGAATATATATACTTTATGGGGTCTCCCACGCTTCCTTATGCCTGTTACATACATTTGCACAAAGTTAGTATACCCTTTTTTGACCATTTTCAATGGTCGAAGGGTATAAAAATGTTATTTAATATCATAGTATTATATTTTATTTGTAAAGTTATCTTAATTTAATCTATAGGTATTTTTATTCCCGATGAAACCTCTTCCACCCGCTTTAAATGAGTGTATCTCCACTCCTCGCCTTTGGAAACAATCGGATCTGTTTCTCGAGTGTTACTTGGACACACAACATACATAAATAAACAACCAAACTATCCGTAGCAAACGACCAACTGTCGCTAGCTGTGCATTTTCTCATGGCAAATTATTGAAGATTAACAATCATTAAATTTATTACGCTGCGGTGGCAACAACAACAACAACGACAGCAACAGCAATATCTCGAACAACCCTCGGACGCAATTGAAGGCCAAGCGGCCTAACGAACATCATTTGTATTATATGCATATACGAGGGGTACGAGGGGCAGGGCTGAGGGTGGTCTTTTACACCTCCCATGCGCGCCCGCCCGATCTCTCAGTCGGTCAATCTCGCTGGGCAATCTGTCATCTGGGCATTAATTGCGGTTAATGCCAGCCAAGGCAGGCACAGCTCAGGCGACATTCAAAATCGAATTAATCAAAAGGCATAAAATATCTGCAATCCCCATCGAAAGATCGAAACCACGAGGCGACCGCGATAAGATGAAATGGTATACGACAAACTTCGTATGCGGGCCAAAATAGTGGTAAATATTTTTGATTTTTCCCAAAAATAGAAGAATGAACCAGAACGTAAAAGGAATCATGGAAATCTCGTACTCTATTTGTTGACTAATTATGCGTAATTATCGACTGAACTTGACCTTCTTAAGGGTCCCGTCTACTCTACATTGTCATTTGAATATGCGGGTCTTTAGGGGGTCTATTCATTCCATTCGTAATTTCATATCGTTTCCATATCCTTTTTGTGTGTGAGCGAAATAAAAATCCAATAACCAAAATAGTCCACGACAAGATTTTTATGGTATTTTATTTTTATTGTGCCACATAAATTTATTTATTTTATGATATTCTCGTTTTTTTCCTTCATTCTTGTGGGCATATTGATATCTGACAGTTATTGAGGCTGGCGGAAACGCCCACTTTTTTCCTTCGATTTGTTTATGAGTTGTAATTTCAGAGAGCGAGGAATGTGAGAAGGAAATTTCAGGAAATGATATTGATTGTGGGAGATATTTTTGTACTTTGTGAGTGGGCAAAGAAATTGGCTTGGGTGGAAAGTTTTTGTGGATAAAAAATAAGAGAAAATTATTGAGAATGTGATACAAAGTTTACTATACGAAGCTGTGATTAAAATTCTATTTAAAGTACAGTTAAGGGATTTACTTAGAACTTCTTAGTACTGTTATCGATAAAATAATGACAAATGTATTATACATATAAATAAGATGCAGATCTTGATTTCGGATCAGGTACCTATTGGTTCTTAACTTAATATTAAAAATTCTTTAATCTTAATTCTTTAATATTTGATATCGATTTACAGCTGTTCCTTCAACTGTTTTTCTTGGTGTAAATTTGGTAAAACAACATTCATTACAACAAATTGCGAAGCCACGAAAACAACGAGCAATAAAAGTAAAGGAAGGGCGAAAGGGAGATAGAACAAGCGACCACAGGCAGCAGTTAAATGATGCTACTTAGGCGATAAGGATGACCTCCAGTGGCGAACAGTGGTGCAAAAAAGAATACGCCCCAAGACGACAAACTGTGTTGTCCTCCGCCTGCTCCCCCACATCGATGTTATTTGTTTGTTTGTTGTGCTGTGTCCAAAACAATTTCCTTCCTTAATCACATGGTAACAGGGACTGACGAAAATTGCATTTATCTGACCAAGAGAGAGAAAAACAAATCGGTCCGAGCTGAAAAACAAACCCATGAACAACGTTTCTAATTGTAAAAGATAAAAAAAACAGGAAAAACAAACTTTGGGGCTGGTCGACAATTCTAGTTAATGTTTTTTTTTGGGGGGTAGGAGAAGTCCCAAAAAAAGAAACCGAAAAAAAACTCAGCGAAGATAAATGACGGGCAACTTTTATGGGCCAGCAAGCTGTGGATGAGGATGCGGATTGAGGAGATTTCGGTGCGAGTGTGTATCGGTGGGTGTGCGAGTGTGTGGAGAGACATTTGCCAGCAACTGTAGCATACTTTCAAGTGTCTGTTCAGAGCTTGGTATGTGTGCCAACAGCTTGTCGAGTGCTTCTCGTGTTTTTTCTCTCCTTCCTCTTGCTTTTTTGCCAGCAAAGTATTTGGACTATCGATGTCGCCATAAGTTGTGCAGCCCTTCAGACAACACCGTCCCCTGTCCTGTCCGTGTGCCTGACCAAGTGCAAAATGTCAAGTTTTTTACCCCTCCTACGTGTGTGTGTTGTTTTCTCTCTTCCCCCTACCACTTTCGCCTCCCTCGTTTGGAACAACTCTTTGATGTATGTAAATTTTGTAGCTTATCTGTATCAGAGTTGCCATGTTCCATGCGCCTTTAATCGAAAATGCAACCCTCACGCACATGTTAAGCCGCCTCTAAATATGCTCGCCAATCCGCTTTGCCGCAACTGAACGGAACAACCCACTGTGTTGGAACAGTTGTAAATCGTTGGATATCAACTTGATTATTTCTGTACTTTATGACCAAGTCGGGCCATTCGGTCTGCCGTCGTGTTATCTCAGATCTGGTAACAGGTTGCCGAACTTGTGTTGTTTTAAGCCGATGCGCAAACAATTACGAACAAGCAAAAGGAAGTGGAAGAGGGTGAGACAGAGACAAAGAGAGAGAGAGAGAGATGAAGATGGAAGAGAAAATAAAGATATAGTCTTTTCTGTTTTTTGCTTCTCTCTGTGAAGTTCCTAGTCGAACATTTTATTAATCAGGAGCTTATGACAATGTTCAAACGTAAAGAACAATAAGGTTAGACATGATTTGCTGGGATCAGCAAAACTGTTATTTATCGAAATCTAAATGAAAATCGGTTTAAGATCTGTAGCGATAAGCAATTTTATGTGGAAACTAAATCATTTTATCTAATATATACGATATATATTTAATCATTATATTCAATGTATAGTGAAAAATGATTTAGATTGTTCCTTAATAAAAAGACGTTGTCTGGATAATTAAATTACTTATCGGTTAAATAAGTCTTCGATAAACCATTAACTTTCTACTTTTAATGTCTTTCAAATATTACAAGGAAAAGGGAAATAAGCATTGAAATCGATTAATTTAGAACATCATTAGGATAGTTAAAAAACTAGAATTTTGAAATATTATTATAAGTTTACGAAGTGAAACTTCTTTGAAATGCCTCCCGCAACTCTCCCCCGTATATATATACATATATTTATACATAGTTATAAAACAAAATATACCCAATCCAGTGGGTTATTAAAATATTAACGCAACTTAACCGCAACCGCAGTTGTAGTCTAATTATTCGATACCCCCTTGAAGAGTTGATTTTCTACTGAATTGCCAATTATGGCAGACCGAACTCGTTAACCGTTAACCGCCCCTGAGTTGAGGGTATACGAATTTCAGTTGTTAGACCGACTAATTGGGCATATGCCTCGTGCGGATTGTGTGTGGATTGCGGTGCAGAACGACAACAGGTTGCCACAACAACCTGGAGCGGACTGTGGCTTAACGCATCGTTGCACTGTCAAGTTGAAAATGCAATCAATACGCATATGAGTGTATACGGATTTATCGGGCACATCAGGCATATATATATGCATACTTACATATAACCCCGCAGCCGCAACAACAACAATAGGTGGCATAATTTGATGAGGGTTGAAAAAATAATTATATCATCAGCGAGCGATTTTTATCGCCAGCCATCAAGTAATATGCAAACTACATGTGCAAGTGGGTGGATGGATGGATGGATGGGTGGGTTGGGTTGGGTTGCCCATTCCCCACTCTAAATAAGCCCTGGTGACATTTTTGTGGTTAAGGAATTTCACCCTTCGTCTGCGTTCCTTCGGCATGGTAACCGACGCATAATTTATAATTGTCAAAGGAATTGCCCGGGACCGGACTGTAGACCGCTGATTTATGGAATTTCATAAATTTTCACAGATTTTAATCGTTTGTAATTATAACGGGAGGAGGAAGGGAGAGAGACAGAGGTGGAGGCAGAGACAGAGAGAGTATGGGAAAAATATCATATTGCCTTCGCAGTTTTAAGCGGTTTTTCAATTAAAATTAAGACAAAACGCACATCAGGTAATGTCCAGGCAGGGTTTCGCCTGTCACAGCACTGGCCCCATATTTGATTGGATTTTCCGTGCCACATTTTTTCCCATCCGACTCCCTCCCTCTCACTCTGCTGTGTGATTTTCCTCAATTCAATTTCCGAATGAAACAGCGCGACATAAGCGAGTTTCTCTTTTATTTTATTTCATTATTTCATTTTCATTTTTTCTTTTCCCCCACAACATGTTCAATTTTTTTATTGAGCTCCTCTGGCGCTGGTATTTATATTATATGGGAAACTGGTGGGAGAGGGTCGCGGGGTCTGCCGCAGATTGATTTTATTATTACGTTTTATTTCCTTGGAGACAAACTGCCCGCCCACTTTTGGACGCACTTTTTGTGCAAACTTCAAAGAACTTTTTGGCCACTGAAGTGTTCTTGTTCTGCATATGTGTGTGTGTGTGAGTGTGTGTGTGTGTGCTTACTTGGTCCTTCATTCGTTCGTCGTCGGCTTATGCGACAAATTTTTCATTTAGGTTACGCTGCGTCCCATCGTAGGGCTTCAGCTTTGGCTTCGGCTGCGACCTCTTCATGGTGTTTTATACCCTTCGACCATTGAAAGTGGTCAAAAAAGGGTATAATAACTTTGTGTAAATGTAGGTAAGGTCCAGAAGAAGGCGTGGGAGACCCCATTAAGTATATATTCTTTTTCAGAATCACAAGCCAAGTCGATTGAGCCATGTAGGCTCTCTGTCCGTCTGTTTGAACGTCAAGATCTCAGCTATTAAAAAAGCCAAAGGCTCCACATTTGCCATGATGGTTTACTGTCCGCAGATCAGGATTATATAAAATTTTGGATGCCCCGCCGACCGCCCCCGCAACTTAATATTTAAATTTTCCAAGTCGATTTCTAGGTGACGTATCAAAGATACAACTTTATGACTTAGACATATAGTTAGCTGACTATATCTATTTTTTCTTCAAATTTTAATTCTGTCGAATAAAAATCACAGAAGTTATTTTATGAGCATAAAACCAAGTGCTTGTGTCAGTTAAAAAGGGATGCGCGACAATAATTAGAATACATGTAATTGTTTCTGAATTTAACAAAACAAACTACATGGAACATAGGTCGAAGGGTATCCTAAAGTCGCGTGCCACTCGTTTGTTGCTCTCATTTTTATTTTTTTTGGTTCGGCCTCAATTCGATGGTCCAAAAACTTGACGGCACTTTTGCGGCTGCTGTGTGCCTGAGATGCAGAACAATAATGCCGGAGATCTCAATTCATGTCGAGGGGTTCACGAAAATCTTTCTATTTAGTTAAGTAATGGCGGCCAGGAATATAATACTGGATAATACATATAGGGATTCTTTTTTTAACATGATAACATCGATAATTTATTTCAGCATATTCAAAATGCTAACAAATTTTTTTGGTTTTACCATAAATTTCTATAGAAGTACTAAGGGTGCAAATGAATATGAAAACCTTAATTATTTTAGCCTTATATGAGTACTCTAATTTTTTGACAATACGTTCCAAATATTATCAAGCTCCTCCTATTTGGAAACACTTAAGTTATAGACTAAAACCACATTTGCAATGGAAACCGAATTGAGTAACACAATGAAAGCCATCAAGTTGTTTCTGCTCATTTTTACTTTTATATTGTGGCTGTGCTGTTTCATTATTATCGGTTATGGCTCGATACCTAATCTCTGAACGATTGTCGGAATTTCCGTACTGAGCTCCATTTTATCCCTATTTTCTCTGCAGCTGGATAGTTTCTTCAAATTGGCCACATTTGTTGGATTTTTTTGTGGCTTGCTCTATGCATAGCAGTTTTATAATGTTCTATGTACTGTTCTCGATGTGCTGAACAAGAACGATATGCAGCTGCTGAGATTTGTGCTGTACATCATCTATCTATACGTTCTGGTGGCCTCTTTCCTTGCCATCCAAAGGCATCGGCCCGCAGTGCTTTGATTTGTTCCAGAGGCCCCACCTTATGGCTAACGTGCTGGCATGCAAGGTTATCTCCTCATAACGCATTCGAATTCGATTTTCTATATGAATTTATTTAATCTTATTTACACTTGCTAAAGTGAATCATCTCTTCGCACTCATCGTGTACAGTACGACCTTCTTATTGACTGGTGCTTCCCCTCTCCCTCCCCTTTTCCATGATTCTGCAGCAGCCTCAATCACGTCGCATTCTCAGCGGATTCTCTATCCGCTGTCGCTGAATCATTGCGTCGCGTACGTGACTATCGTTTTGATCTCAGCGCGAATACTTTCCTTTCCAATTTGGTAGACTCGCCGTAATTGTCAAATCATAGTCGAATCGTAGCTGAGTTTCGTCTAGAGGTTTTGAGCTGGGTATTTTCAATAATTGTTTGGTTCTAAAAATATGAAAATATGAAAATCTTAGCTTAGGTACAAAAGTAATATGCAAATTACGTAAATACTATTATGAACATTATTTATGATCTAGATTTTCGTGAATGATTATAATAAACAAACATTAGAATAGTTCGATAAGTGAAAAATAAACAAAATATTAACGAAACTCTTCCAAACATACTTCCAGCAAGCAACAAAAAAGTAAATATACATGTAAAAATATAGCATTAAATATTTATTTTATATACCATGTGGTATAAATATGTATAACAATTAACTAGCTATAACTAAGATGTTCTCCAAAAATGGAATCGATTCAAAGCAGATTCACAGAATTTTCTGATATTAAACATTACTCATTTCGTATTGAATGCATTCTTAAAGTCTTTACAGAACCACCCGTTATATAGTAGCAGCAAGAACAATTCATATGGAGAGAGTTATGGCCGCTGGTCACTTTCGGCTGGCCATAAATTAAGCTAGAAAAATATTTGGGCGTTATATAAATGTTGTCGCTGACAATGCAACCAGGATCAGGATGCGAATGGGGGCCGCCGCCACGTCATGCAGAAAATGCGTGTGGCATGAGCAGAGCAATTGAAATTGTCAATGTTGTTGCTGCTGCTATTGTTGCTGTTGTTGGGTCACAGCGGATGCAATTCCTACAAAATGATAATTTATGATAATGATGCTTCCGGTTTGCCATACAGTCGACAGTGAGAGAGAGAGACAGTAAGAGAGAAAGAAGACAAAACTGGACGCCGTGCAGCATAAAAATCAGCAGCGGAGCTTGGCCAAAAATTTGCCATGTTGCGTACGAATAGAAGGGGTGGAGGCGGGAGAGTAGCTGACGAGGAAGGGAGAGGAGGATTGATTCTCGCTTGGCCTCGCATATTTATTGATAATTTCCGTAATTTCAGCGACAAAGCAAAAGCGGAAGTTATGCCATTTGCTGCACGCCTGCGAAAAGGACAACAACAAGAGACAGCCACAATAGCAACAACAACAACGGCGACGGCAACGGCAACACGGACAATAGTTGCCGAGAAGGCGTGCGCCTAAGTGGGAGTGGGAGAAAGGCGGGAGGAGGCTTGCCTTGTGGTTGCCCTGGCCGGGCCGGGTTTGAATGGCGTCCCATATCAAAGTGCCTATCGATTGCCTCGATTTGCCTTGTTATTGTCTATAAACGTCGCGTCGCGTCTGTCTGTGCAATTGTTTTGACTGCCTCGACTATTTATGGGTTACGCTCGAGCAACAGCACAGCAGCAGCAGCAACAACAACAATGGCAGAGCGGTCTATTGTTGTGATTATCATAAACATTAACAACAAAAGGATGCCACTGCCAGAGTTGCCGTCTCTCTCAATTTGCGCATTCTAATGACCTTGAAAATTAGTTCCTGCTTTGAGTGTGCCAGTATGTGCGTCTGTATGTGTGTATGTGCATGCGGGTGTGTGTGTGTAAATTAGCATATAAATCTTGGGGACACGCCCTTCTTGGCCCCTTTGCGCTCTCATGTCAGGCACCCGCTGCACAAAAATAATTACGCCGCATTGTTGTTGCTGTTGTAGTTGTTTATTTATATCATTTATGGCATATTAAGTGCTCTTGCTATAATAATAATGCGTTAAATAATTTCCATTTGGTTTAAATGTCCACCATATGCTCCGCCATATGCGGCATATGTCGCGCGTATCGCGTAGTGCTTCCGGTTTTCGGTAATGCCGGAAACGGGCATTACGGCCCACAAATAGTGTGGCCAATAAGCGATCCCGCCGGCCAGCAGGCAGGGGTATTTGGTCGCTTCAAGTTGGTATTTATTTTCGACATTATATATTTAAAGTATTTTATGTTTATACATATAAACGTTGCTTATATGCATCTGTGTAATTGCACGCAAAAAGAGTCTTAACATTTAAATTATGATTTCAACTTCAAGTGAAGCGACAGATATTCGCACATGCAGATATAATTATACCTTTATAAATTACTACATAATAAAAGTATCAGAATTTGTGTACTGCACTTATGTAAAAACTGTTATCAACTGTTATCAAAAAATTAATGGAAACGAGAGCAACAGTCGCGCAAAACGCGACAGTGGGATACCCTTCGACCTATGTTCCCGTGTAGTTTAATTTGTTAAATTCATACACAAATGCATATGCACATGCTTTGAAATTAATCCCGACAGATGGCGCTCGCGCTTCGCGCTCGCCCGCCTCCCTTGTTAGCTGACAGAAGCACTTGGTTTTGTGCTCATACTTTCTTAAATAACTTCTGTGTTTATTGTTCGATCGGATTGTGATTTGGACACTACGTAGATATTTTGTTCAGCTTAGTATATGTTAAAGTCAGAAAATTGTATCTTTTATACAGCGCTTACAAATGAAGTTCAAAAATTAAATTATTGATTTGTGGGGGCGGTGGGCGTGGCACCTAACATTTGAAATAAACTTGATCTGCTTATAGTATACAGGAGTCTTCCTGCAAATTTGGTAACTCTAGCTTTTATAATAGCTGAGATCTGTGCGTTCACACAGACAGACAGACAGACAGACAGACATGGCTCAATCGACTTGGCTTGTGATCCTGAGCAAGAATATATATACTTTATGGCGTCTGCCACGCCTCCTTCTGCCTGTTACATACATTTGCACAAAGTTAGTATACCCTTTTTTGACCATTTTCAATGGTCGAAGGGTATAAAAAGGCTTATTATCACTATTACATTGTTTTAAAACTTTTACTTAAATGTTTGTTTTCATCTTTATAAACTTTTGTTCCTTCTTCTGCATATATTATTACTTTATAAAATACATATATACGATCTACATATTTTAACTGAAACAATGTATTGTTAGATTGAGATACTATTGTTACATTCAGATAATACTGTATTTTTAAAGTACTTTGGTTTCCTAATATGCTTTTATTATACATTCATATTCATAAAATTCATCTAATATGCGTAATTTAAATGCAGCATAGCTTATTTTTGGTAATCACAATAACTGTCAACGTCAAAATGATTTATGAAAATTTGATTGTGTTTGGATAATTAACATAGAAGTTATTCAAAAAATAATTTGAAGAGTTAATGATTTGCAAGCCGCTCCTTAAAGTATGCAACACAAAACACGCTAAAAATACAATTTATATATTTAAGAAATCGAGTTGGTCAGGTGGGTAGCAGGTATATCACAGCCAAGTACCCTAGACTGTAACTGGGGTGCTTATTACATACTTTGTGGCTAATGTTAATCGTCGAAATTCCAGTTATTGATATTTTTATTAAACTTTGCAATTAATAAATTGATATTACATTTTAATATTAATATAAATATATACATACATTTGTGTACATATATCAATAAAGGATATCCTACAGTCTACACGACTAGAGCATCTATACCGTCTCAATGTTTTGTTTATATTATATTAAACATTGAGTACTGCTTAGTGAAAGGTGGTCAAAGGATGGACCGTAGCTTTCATAACGTGATTAAGAGTGTCTTTCATGTTCTGTAACATTTCACTATTGGACTGCAGCTTATTGTACATGTCTTTTAGTCGCTTCTTTGCCAGTTCTTCACGTCTCTTTTCTGCATCATTGTTAAAGTTTGCTTGTAAAATGTTCAGAGCATTAACAACAGTTTCCTTATCTACAGTGATGTCTTCATCTATGTGTAATGTTTTTTCATCAATTGCTATTGTATAATAACTGCGACTGCTCGATACATCTGAATCTCCATCGTCTTCATTGTCGGTATCTATGGTATCTATGGGTTCCTGTTTGTCTTCATGGTCAGAAGGGTTAGCGGATTTTAGGCTGTTATTGCTGTCTATTTTGTTATATACTTTAGCCCTGTTCGACTGATTAGGGAATATGGATAAATAGTCATAATTCGACCTAATTAGTCGACAACCACAATGGAAGAAAGTTGTCAACCAATCTTTTTTTAAAGCACCCTCATATTCCATCAGCAAATTTACTCGATGTCTGACGGCATTAAGCTCAACCTCATCACGGGCTTCCTAGAATAAATAAAGTAAGCATCGATAATATTATATAATCATGATAAAGTATAAACTACATTAGAATTACCAGAGTATCACTGACAGCCATAGCGGATAGTAAACTGGTAAGTATCAGGGACATGAACATGAACAGTAGGATGATTATAGTGCTCCAGTATCCGGTTAAATCATGTTCACTGTCAATACCGCCACGGAACATTACAAGTGTTCTTAACAAAGATCTAGGTACATCGGCAAATGTTAGAAACAATGTTCCTTCACCATTTCTATCCGACTCCGCATAGATTAAGTAAAAGGCCGCAGCAAAGGTCAAAAGAAATATAAAATAGTGACCGAGAGTCTTCATGAAGGTGATCGTAACCTGTCGCAGAATTAGCATGGGCGTGGATACCTTAGGAACTGGTAATGTACCAACAAAAATAGAAAATTTTATAGCAGTTAACAGGATGGCAGCAATGGCGATAGCGCGTTGTGTCTCTTGGTCTTCGCCAACTTCCAGGCACGTCAATACGGTCACCATGATCAACGGGATATCCAGCCAGTGAGGTAATTCATTTAGAAACCAGTACTTAATTACAATTGCAACCAGCATATAGATTATGTATGCAAAGCACAAACTCATTAAAATATATACGAAATACTCGTTGTTGTTGCGTGTTGGAAACCGCAATAAAATATGTTCAATCAGCGCGATTGCAAATAACACAAACAAGAAAAACCGTGTGATGAATATGTGGGTAAGACGTTGCCATTTAAGGTGTAGAAAGCACGTGATCAACGGATGCAGCAACAATGGGCTAAGACTCTTCGTCTTGGCCATATAGGCAATGTGGTTCATGTTCGGATCTTTCTTTTCATTTGTGAGATTCGCGTAGTTCATAACAATCTCGTAGTCCTTATGACTTGGATTCTGGCCTTGATCGGTGATGCAATGATTGAAGTGCTCTTCTAGCAAATTCTTATCGATATACTCGAAGGGAAGTTCTCCTTTTTTATTAGACACACCTATATTGGCACCTTTGCGCAGCAGCACTCGAATCGCAGCCTCATTACGACACTGCGAAGCATAGTGAAGCGGGGTATTCCCATCATCATCCATCATGGCAAGCAGACTGTCCTTGTTATTCAGCAATGCATTAAGGCAATCCTGGTACTCCTTACGATCAAGCAGCTCTTGCATAGGAACCTGTCCGATCATAGATCGTAGCTGGGTCTGCAATGGCAACGACCTTATATAGTCAACCTCCAGGAGGGCCAACACGGTACTCCAGCTACCCGTTTCAATGGCAATATTAATAAGTTCTTCATTGTCCTTCGGGGTATTAGGTAATATCATAGCAATAACTGCATCTAGTGCATTCTGCGTGTCCTTCGATCCCTGATCCCTGATATGCGTTAAGAGTAACCTTTGCTGCATTTTTTTTCTATCCCAACCTTCAAAATTTTTCTCATACTCTTTCAACGTGTGGAGCAGTGTATCCTTTTTCATATTCATAAAATTACGAACCAACATATCGTACGGATGGTTAGGTGTACTCTCAAACCTTGTAAAGAAATCTTTTGAATTACTAAGCAAATAGTCCAAGCCTCTGCGATAGAGTGGAAGATCAAGGTTTTGTTTCCTAATAAATACACCAACCAAATCGCAGCAAAACGAAATGGAAACTGTTTCATTATTAAGTAAATTTTCCAAGGGCGTTAGACCTTGCCTATCACGTTTGTTAGGACAAGCGCCAGAATAAATCAGCAGACGGATACATTTTGCTACCTGATCGCATTCTTTCTCTTCCAAAGTTTTCACCAACGTATTTAACACTGTCTCACCATTATACATATAATCAATATCAAGGATCTGGCTACCATGCTCCAACAATTCTTTTAAATTTCTCGAATCTCTGGAGTCTGCAGCATAGTTAATGGCCGCCTTACCACACTCCGAGTTTATCTAAGGCGCAAAAAATTAAGTTCAACAGAGAATTTATATAAAATATTTTCAGAATCTTAATCTTACGTAATTCACATCGCATCCCGCATTGATACAAGCTCGAACAAATTTAAAATACCCAAATTTAGAGAGCACCAACTCGTACACAGTTAACGCGGATTCGTCATCTTCAAAAGGTTCATCAAGGTGGGCACCCAAACTAATTGCACTCCGAAATTTCCATATGTTCTTCGAATCAAATCCTTCTTTTAGTAGTTGCTGGATGTCAGACTTCGAAATAATGCCATCAATTTTATCCATTTTGTAGGTCTTTCTCACTTGGCGATTCAACTGAAACTGATTCTAAAGCAACTGCATCCCGTATGAGGATACCAATTAAAAATTAAACTTCGTTTCGCTATTAAAATAACAGTCGAAATGAATATAGAATATGCGATACTCTATTTACTAACTAACTTAACTTACTTCTAATTATATTTTAGTTATTGATTGTTATTATTAATTATTATAATTAATTATTTTAATTTTAATTATAAATTAATTATTTTTTAATTTGTTCAAAGAAATCTGGGATAAATTGAATACACCTTAAAATATATATATAAAATACTTAAATGGAATGTAACCAGGAATTCGAACTAGGCATGCCCCTTAAAGTTCTTAATAAAGGGTATCTTGCTATCGTATGCACTTAACTGTAGCTTTTATGGTTTTGCATATATACATCTATTAATATATACATCTATTAATAGAGTAACCCGTATATACTGTTTGCATTGCATTAAAATTGAACACCTGCAACCCACAGCATTCATAGGAGCAATGCATCAGTTTTAATTTCTTAGAAAAAGTTCGTAACGCACTGTACGCAGGTACAGTGGGCCAGTTCTAATTTCTTAGAAAAAGTTAGTGACGCACTGTACGCAGGTACAGTGGGCCAGTTCAACAATCAGATACCCTTCTTCATTATAAATACTCGTATACTGATTATTCAGACAAAAACAAAAACATGGACACTCCAACTCTAACTAAACCTTAAACTTCTTTAATTTTCAAAAAAGCATCGCCAAAATGGGATAACCCGTCAGCTAGATGAGGTGGAATAAGTATAGTATAGATACACGAGTAAGAGCAAGTTACCAGAGGGAGCAATGGGACGACAAGTCGAATTGGGGGAGGGAATCGTTGACGCCAGGACCATAGCGACGACCTTGATGGCTCTTGTGCATCGCACACTATGCACATGTCTCGCTATAGACCTGTTCAGATTGCACAGAGGATCTATCTGAAGTGCACACCATAAGACCATCCGCCAAAAGTATAGATTGCATGGCATGGGCAATCTATCGCAAATTAAAGCCATACATTTTGGATATGGTCTTAAGGTGTGTTCAGATAGATCCTTTATTTTTGGAGGCTATTCGGAGAATTGACAATGCATCTTTATGTAGAAGTTATTCGTATCTAAATAAATAATTAATGTTTACAGATCATCAAAATAAACTAAAACTAACCCAATTTAAGTGATTATCAAAACTCAAGAATTTGAAGAACTTCATTTATTATGTTTATTTATTTGTAAACCATAAAATTATAATTTGTATAGCTGAAATATATTTCAATTTAGCGTATAAAGAGAACATGATTTTGTTTTATTTGTTTGTTGTTTTTTATATTTTTGCAATGGATAAAGATTTGAAAATATCACAATTACAGAGCTGTTAAAGATCTGGAATCAGATAGAAACTTATGGATAATAATTATTAAATGATTGAAATATTTTAGAGATGTGGAAATGTACTAGATATTTTAATAAGGAACTTAAACTGGGAAGTTACAATTTTGATGCAATTGAAAAAAATTATTAGTTTCTAAAATAAACGGAATATGTTTTGTGTATATTTAAAGCTGTTGGTTTAGCAGGAGCTGGAGCTGAAGACTTGTCCTTCATTGTTGCGTTTCAAGAGGCTATAAAGTTGCTGGGCGTACATTATGGAACGCACCGACTCCTCCAATATCATGCGATTTCGCTCCACTGCGATATGCAACTGCTGTCGGGTGTAGGCAGCATCCATGCGCTTGGCACTCTCCGTTAGGCTGATAATGGTGTCCGCATTTATGTCGGCAATGTATTTCGCTTCTCCTTCGACGCGGTCACGGATCTCTGGCACAGTGATATTGTTCTCATCGAGTGATTCGCGCAGCATTTGAAGCATGGCGGTCCTGCGCACTGGATTCAGAAAGCCACGTTGGATCTCCTCACGTGGAATCAAGTGACGTACTGGCTTCACATACATTGCCTTCGTGACACCAAATCTGGGATTGCGACGAGCTTTGAGCTGTTTACGTGGCTGCTGTTCTTGCAGAAAGAGTCGTCGCTTGCATTGATTCCGCTTATTGTTCCAGGGACTCGAGGGCTCTGGCTGGATGTAGTAATCCAAATGCTGTCGCAGCACATCACGGCTGCATGTAACTGTTGCATCGTTGTCAAAGTGCAGATTGTGTCCCAAGCCATGCATAAGATATATCTGACGAATGCTCTTGTTGAGGGAGTTGCGCTTGTACCGGTTTTTATAGTCGGGCAGATTGTTGAACGCGATATACTGGAACATAAACACAACATTGTTTCGATCGTTGTATAGTGGGCTACGGAACATAACAACATCGGATTGTGCTTCCATAGTGTTGACTTGTTGCTTGCTATTTCGTTAATTGATTTATATAGTAAGCAAGTATTAGACTTTGTAGCCTAGAATATTTCGCAGATGCCAAGAATATATGGTTTTTATAAAAACCGTTTAGAAACTTATGTCTTTGATTTAAAATAACTGACTTTCAGAACTGCAGAAGTCCTTAAGATGTTACTTGTACAATGACGATGGGATGACTGATGATGGTTTGTCAAAATGTCGACCGATTTATACTGTGAACAGGTAAAAAAATTTTAAGTCACTTCCTTGTATTTTTAGCTGGCTTACGGCAGGTCGTAAAATTTAGCTAAGGATCACACCCGAAGGGGGGTAGGTAACAAGGTTACAAGGTAACAGATGGTCATCATAAATATGCGTTTGTTCTAGGGAACTTTTCGCGGATCAGGAGACAAATGGCTTATTGAGTCAGGTAATAAGGATCAAATCAGATGAATTGCAAACTGGCCACAAATTATTTTGCCACCTTTTCACCTCTCGCTCTCACACGACCATTAAACAGTATTCCAGCAATATTTCTATTTGATATTTTCCAGCACCGTTAACTATGTCTGCTCGGTTGCTTCTCCCTTTTTTACTTTAAAAATAAGTTCTAATAAAGAAATGTCTTAAACCTATGAATGCACAATTATTTTGCAAAACATAATAATAAACTTTGGAGTAGGTATTTTTCGAATAAGATATCAAAATTTTATTAAAAAAGGATTTTTACTCACTTAGAGAGAATTTTTTGTTTAAGAACAAATACATTGCGTCTCACTAAAGACGGGCAGTGCATCTATGTATATAGTATCTGTATGGAATTTATCCGTATAATTTAATACGGTCCTTAATTATATTACTTAGTATGAAGTACAGGTTTACAGCTGGTAAAAAAAAACTTAAACGGAGCTATATCAAGTTATAAAAAGAATGCCTTGCAGGTTCTTATCCGCTGCAATTGTTCCAATTCTTGTTATATATAAAGGTGCTGAAATTATTAATAATACGTCGATTACTGTCTAACTTTGATTGACACTGATAAGTTAAGCTATTTCAGAAAACCATACTCGCTACGGGTCTGATTGTCGCGTTGCTCAATTGCAAGAATTTAAAGTGCACTTTGCAGTTGCATGTGAATCGCTTCATAGTTTGCCTTATCTGAGCAAAAGGGGCGCGAGCAACAAGCCCCTGGCCTCTATGCCGGATCCGGGTGCTGCAAAATGGCGCAGCAAATGGAGGCAAAGTTATGGCCGTGCGGCAAATGCACAAGAAGAGTTCCACTTCCGTCGCAGGCTGCAAGCGGCTTCAACTTATTTGCTCGCCAAACTTTTGCATGGATAATGCGAACCCACAAAAATAGGAGTGTTTGCCATAAAGTTCTCAGCTCTCTCGCTGCCAGCCAAAACAACAATAAAATAATATAATCACGTTTTTTTCGCCTTCGTCTTTGCCGTTTCCCATCGCTATTTGCGCGAAGTTGCCACGCGCGTTTGCCCGGGAAGCCCCGAAATCGCAAACGTCCATAAACTTTAAAGAAATATCGAAAGTTTTCGACGCGAAGCCAGCGAGCCTGGCTCCAGCTCCAGCTCCGGCTTCGGCTACAGCTCCAGCTACGGCTTCAGCTGCGAGCGGCGAGATGAGCGCGCGCGAGAGACACACAAAGGCTACAAAACTTATAACGAGAAAACTTTGGCACTTGGTAAATGCGCGATAAAGAAACAAACACAGAACCGAACTTAGGAGGGGATAGTAGAGCAAAAGAGAGAACGATAACAGGGCGAGAGAGAGAGAGAGAGACTGAGAGAGGGAGTAGGCAAACTACAAGTGGAAGATGTGGGCACGTTGATAGAAGCGTCGCAAGTTGGCCCAAAAAAGATAGAGAGAGAAAAAAGAAAGCAAAATGGGGAAACAAAAAGAAAAATGAAATGTGCCAATGGAAAAGCAGGCACAGAGCAAGCAGAGATAGTCGAATTGCATATACCTAACCTAACTCAGTATTATTTTTTATTTAATTAGTTTATAGGTACTAAAGTCAGTCAACTGTTTAAAAGTAAAAAAAAAACAATTTATAGTTATAATTTATAATTTTAAATTAGAATTAATTCTGAGAAATGAAAAAAAAAATAAATTAATTGAAATAAATTTGACTATTATAGATGCTATATCTTTTATGAGGAGTGTACATTACATAATACTAAGTATTACAATTTCGATTTTCCTAATTCTATTGATATAAAATTCCTTTAATTTATTTACATATGTATGTAAATAATAAGCAAAAACACCTAACCTAGTGACTTCCTAAATATGGTAGAGATATATGGTATACATTGAATAAAGAAAATGTTGAATACAGATTTCTTGGGGATTTCCGAAATACACGTATGCATAAGAAAACCCTTGAATAGATACATATATATTTTGTCATCAGGACTTTAAGTGCTCTTGCTGCTCACTCTTACAAAGCCAATGCTATCGGATCTCGCAAATGACCAACTCTTCTGATGCCTTTCTTCTTACTTATATTTACATCGTATAAAAGAAATCTTGAGTACATATATTATAAATTAATAAATTAATAAATATATTTAGAATAATATACTATATTAGGAATTCCTTATCAGAAACTTTAGGCGAGTTACCTTGGAAATAATTATATTAATATAATAATTAATATACGAGATATGCGAATTAAAAGATTAATTATTAGATATAATTACATATGCATTTTAAAAGAAAATTCTTGAATATATATTTTAAATTTATTTATCAAACCCTGATGCCTTGGCAGCTTACTCTATAGTAAGTTCATTGATTACTTTAAAACAGTGTTTCTGATCCTCTTAACTATCTATAATATTCTATAATATTCGTTTAATGCCACTTCCTTCTTATAGAGCATAAAGAAGGTACTCCAAGGCAGTGTGGATCGAAAGTTGTTCAACCTTACGCACAGAGCGAGCGTACTCGCTGCAACTGGAGAATTTGCGTGGCTGGCAAAAAACTTGTACCGCCACAAAGTTTTCCCTCACAATGCGCCAGCAGCAGCACGTAGAGGTGGAGGGGTGAATGCAGGGAAGGAAGTTGGAAAGCAACTCAAGAAAACTCATTCGCGCGTTTTAACTAACTAGAAGAGCGAGAAAGAAGAAGCAACGAGTGGAAAAAAAATTATAAATGTGCCGCAGAAATTATTATTTACGCACGGATGGTGTCATCTAATTATGAATTCATTTTAGCCAGCACCAGCAACAACCAGACAGAGACAGGCATAGAGAGAGAGAGACAGAGCTGCGTCTCAAAATGGCGCTGGTAAGAAGAAGAAGGCATCTGAAGACGAAGGCAACTTTCTTTTGGCTTTTGCGCTGGCAAATTAACAAAATGCGCGCTGGCCAAACAAAATGGCGCCCGCTCGGACAATACACCTGCAGAAGGGAGCGTGGTTGTCAAGGGGGAGGGGGTCGTGACAGAGGCTAAGGCTGCTTTTAATGCAATATTTTGCAGCATTCGCGTTTCGCGCTGCGCTGACGATAAAAAGTTTTATGCACGCATTTTCCAACATTTTCAGCATTTTCAGCGCTTTCGCATTTCGCGTTTTTCACATCGCGCTTTCTGCATTCTGCAGGCCAAAGAAATTTCATGCTCTTTGAAAACTTGTTAAACTATGATAACCACAATGCTCTGGCCAGCCCAGTGAGAGGAGAGAGGCAGAGAGGAGTGGCCAAGGGGGCGACGGGAGGGAAACCAGCACAAATAATAATAAGCAAGTTGAGTTCTCCTGAGCCAGTGCCGTTGCCGTTGCCGGTGCGAGGACTCGTTAACTCGCCTCTGTAAAAGTTAAGAAATGCATAAAATTTGTTAACAAGCAAAAGCGAAAGAAATACGCAAAAAAAAGAAACTAAAATAAATAATCAAAATAATAAGAAATGCCCGCGTACCTGTGGGTACCTGTGCCGTACCGGAGTCGAGCTCGACTCTCCTTTGGTCACCCATTGCCATTTTCTTAGCGGAAATAACTAACAAGCGCAAATTTTGTACGCCCATTTTCCACAGTTCCCTTTATTATTAATAATGTCAGGCATTAAGTTAGTAAAATGCATTGTTTGGGGCTCATGTTGAATATTTCTAGGCAGAAATTCTACATGAACTATGGTTGGTGCTAACAAAACTCGCTAACTTTGAGAACATTACTAACAACTGGAACTTGGAATCTATTTACGACGACGTGCTAAATTATATAATGAGTATTCAGGTATATAGTTTATGAATTAAACTTTATAAAACGACTATAAATTATTGCAACTCTAAATCAGCTAAGTCGGAATAATTCCATTTGACCATAGACATTATCTCTGAAAATATTTGAATTAAAAGTAAAATGGACAGTTGCCTTCAAGGTAGGAGGAGTCTTTTCAATGGTAAAAATACTGTTCTACCTCCCATCTGCTATTATATCATAATATTTAAATGATATAACGCAACAGTTATTAAACTCATTGGGAAGAGTGTAGGGTTTGGCTTTGAAACCAAAATTACACTATTTATTAAATTTACATTCGCTTTTATTGTCTAACATACCATACATGTATCTTCCAATTCGCAACATTGTATTATATAAGCCACACAATTTTCTCCTCATAGGCCTAATCAATTTCACGTTACGCCCGACTGAGGAGAGTACGTTTTAGCAATTTTTTTAAATATCTAAAAAAATATTTAAAATTGCATTTCATTTGTTTACGCGTCGCTTGCGCATTTTTGCGGTTTCATTTTTGAAGCCAAACTTTTTTCCATCGTCGCTGTTGTTGCTGCTTTGACCGCTAATTACATTTTAATGTAAATTAATGAATGTGCGCACTTAACTTGGCCACGTCGCGCTGACTGCGGCTGTTGGCCTGTCAACTTGGCCAACATCGACATCGAAACTCGAGGAGGGGAGACTGGGGCTGTAGAGGGTGCTGTGACTGTGTCCCCATTCTTCAAGCCAGCCAGCCAGCTGGCTGACTCAGAGTTCCATCGGATTGACAGAGACGAGACGCACTTGGTTCATTAGCCGAGGCGCTTTGAAAGCGGTGAGTGAGGGCTTCAGCGAGAGATTTTTTGATAAATGATTCAAAATAAATGATGCCTGGCTTCGTTTCGGGCATCGCTTCGAGCTATTGCCAAATTGACAGTAACCGCCGATCGTGAGTGTGCCGGCTTTTCTGGGTACTTCAGAAATTCCAAGGGCAGTATAAGTCGAGAGTTGAGAAATTGTTCTAAATTGAAGTTCTTGTTTAAAGAGTAAAGATAAGATGGAAGGATAAACATAAATGCAATAATAAAAACTATATAATTACGAGTATGTAACTTTTAACTTAGACTACGAACATTTTCAAATTTGTAACCTATATACTATGACTGGCTTCATTAAAATACTTCATTATACATTTAATGTATTCTATTAAGCATGTCTATTCTACAACTTATTGCACATGATTTCCACTTCTACGTGAGTTTGCCACTTCTACGTGCGTTCTTTGTGTTTTCTTTCTGCAACGTTTTCGACATTTCTTCCAGTCGTTTTTCTGCGAGATCTTCTTGTTCTTTTCTACATAATTATTTGACTTTGTGACTATAATATAAAGCAACTGATTAACAGTTAATTTATCTGTAGTTCTGCATTTTTTCTGAATCGTGAGATTCATCTGAATCGTTTGGGGGTTTATATTTATATATTGCTGACCTAAAGTTCTGATTAGAGTATATGGATAAATATTCAAAGTTTTTGGTGTCGTGTATTAAATAAAAGAAATTCATTAACGCATTCTTTTTTTAAGGATACCCCCATATTTCATCAGTAGATGTACTCGATATATCGCGGCATTAAGCTCAACATCGTTTTGTATTCGCTAGAATAAATATATTTTGTGAAATGGGCACATCAGAATAATACATAATCACTTAACTCTATTTAAATATATTGTATTTGTGTTTATTAAGTTATTTTACATTACCTGAGTATTATTGAATATCAACCCGTTCAGCAAATTGGCAATAGATGGCATATCCGGTTTATGCTGCTCATTGGTTAGATTCATGAAGTTCACCATAATTTCGTAATCCTCACAGCTGAATCCTGGCCCCTTTCCGTAATGCAGTGATTGAAGTGCGCTATAACCAAATATTCAACAATATAGTCCAAGGGAAGATATTCTTTCTTCTGAAGCATACCCAGAGTGACGTGTTTGACACAGCGAAGCATAATGGAGCGGCGTATTCTCATCACCATCCATCATGAATGTTAAGTTGTCCTCATGCTCAAGTAATTGTCTATCGGCACCAAGTGTTTGAAACCACCTTTATTGGAATAGGGTATATATAAACCTTCCTCACATGGAGTCATTTGCTTTGAGATCTTTGTGTTGTACAGTGCAAAGGGCATTTCAGCTTCGATGCTCGAGTAAACTTTTTGGAATTAGCTGAAAATATTCCCGCCTGCTGCTGCCTGGCCCGTCCATTAGGTTCAGTGCCACAATCAGCTAATTTTGCACACATTTTGATAAGCTTTGTTGCTGGCATTGCCTTTGTTTTTGTTTGTAATATTAAAAATATTTTTTATGCCTCCGCTGGGGGCTGCCTTTGCAATACTTTTTTTGCTTCCTTTTTTCGTTTTTATGCTTTTGTATGCGCATGCGACGCCTGTCTGTTTGTTGTTGTCTCTGCGCTATTCCTGCATTTTACACCTATGCGAGATTGACAGGCGTGCAAAGGGTGGAAGGGCGGCGCATTAACACACACTCCCCCTCTCTCTCACACACACACACACTGGCACTCTCAGGTGATAATTATGCGCGGCATGCACATCATCATCATCAACATTTTTATGATTATACCCGTAATATGCCACTCGTGTTGCCTGCACTTGCGCTTCTCTGGACTCGGCTTCCCCTCCCCTCTTCCACCTCCCAGCTCTGCCTGCCAATTAGGTAAATTGTGTGCTATTTTCAATTTTAAAAATTCAGCGCGCTTTCGTTGCCTGGCGCCGTCTCTATCCATCTCTCTCCGTCTCGTCGGCCTGTCTCTGTCTGTCTGCTCGTCTGCCGTCTCTAGTTGCCTTCCTGGTTGGCTTAAGTGGCTGCCACAGCTGCCACATCTGAAAAACAATAGCTAACTGCGATTTGCCGCCGCCGTCGTCACTCGCCCCAAAAATTAGTCAACTTTCAAGATGGCGTATGTGAGCGCCATGGCATAAGTGTATGAGTTAGACAGAGAACGAGACATAAACAGAGAGAGAGAGTGATAGAGATGGAGATGGGTGTGTCCATTAGCGAAATGGAGCAGGCTATTTTTGATTTAATGAGCCATAGCCTAATGGATTCCTTTATAGCCTATATCTGAGGTGTCTGAGGTGGTGCTGCACGTGCCGCTCAAATCGGTTTAGATTTCAGGAGTATGCAATATAATAATAATAACAATAAACTCAAATTAATGTGATTTTGCATATTTAAAATTAAATAAGAGTAAGAATAAAGTGCAGTCAGAAGTTCTTAGAGATACTTCGTCAGTGCATAACTATTTTAAAGTAGTTCCATAACTTCTTGAACTTCCCTCGTTAGCATTTATAGTCGTATGTAAGTTGCCTTAAGTTCTCTTTAGTTTTTTGCTCTTAATGGACTGACTGTCTCATATCTTTCCCTTACCAGGAAGTGAAGCTCTTCGCGTTAAGTATGATAAATATGCTTGCATATTATCTCAAGTATTTTTTTCGAGAATTTCGCAACTTGCCTCTGGCATTTGGTATTTATTTCATTCCATTGTCAGGCTGTTGACAGACGTTCGCATTATGCGTCCAGAAATTCTCAGGTGTTGCAAGATCCACAGGCAACAACAGCTCAATTTCCAGCAGAACTGTCTATTCTGTGAATTCAAAGTGATTAGTCAAATGAAATATATGGATATGGATATGGAACGAGCAATAGGTTTACGAACAATAACATTAACTAAATTATTTAATGAACGATAACATAAACGCTATTTTATTGTACTTCTGACTTATAACCAACAACAACTTATAATATATGTATGTTAATCGAATCATAATCATAATCTTACCCCCAAAGTCCTCCTAGTTTTTCTGCTTTGTACAACAAAAAACTGCCAAAAATAATATTAGTACAAGAAATAAGACGAACTCATGGACAGAGACCGAGACCGAGACCGTTACCTTCATCGGGCATCGTCATGGCACCCGCAAGGCAACTGACTAACCGAATTCCACACCAGAATCTCAACGATTCTCAGGGTGTAAACTGGAAAAAATAAACAAACAAATGCCTCATTACATGCGAAATTAAATTTAAATGTTTGTTTAATGTGATTCCAGAGTTGCCCGGAGCGGCAGCCGGGTGCGGGTGCAGGACCAGGATCAGGGTGCAAAAGGTATGCTGCCCACACAGACCGAGGAACACAGGGAGACAGGGAAAGAGAGTGAGAGAGAAAAGCCAACCAAACAAACCCAAGCACATAAAATATAATTTCATTTTTGAAGCCCTGGGCTAACCAGGGAAAATTCCAGGATGGGGTCGGTGTCGTCAACGCATGCTTAGAAATATTTCTGGTATTTTATTTTGTTTTCATACCTAACACTCTTGGGTATATTAGACAGCATAAGTTGGCTATTATTTCTCAGAGTTGTTCTTTCTCAGGCCTACAATTCTCAATGCTACAGGGTATCAGCAAGTCGAGTGTGCTCTGCATTGTAGTTTCAGTTAGTTGTTTTTTGGAGTGGAGAAATTAGAATCAGTGTGTGTGTCTGCGGTCGCCGGTGGACGCCGACGGAAGCCACCCAGCGCTGCGGCGGTCGCATTTTCCAGCCACAGACACTCCCCACCCACTCGCCTGCACTCCCACTCCCAGTTCACTGAGAAAAATTTAATATATTTTCCTTGGGCGTCAGGGAAAATCATAATAATTTCAATATTTTTGTTGCGCTTGTCAAGCGTCAAGCTGACAGCGCGGGGCGTTTATTTGACAGTCACCCGGGGAGGGTGGCGATTAGAGGCGGTGGCGAACAGTGGGCGGGGCCGGGGAGGCAGAGGGGGAGGAGGCGCCGCTGTGCTGCAGCCACAGCAGAAGCTCAATTAAAATATAATTTTTGTCAAATAATTCCGAAAATGAAATACTGAAAGGGGGTAGGGCGGCACATTCACATGGTCATAAATTAAAAACTTAATAACGAGTGTAGCGCGCACAGATTCGCACACAACGAGGACATGCCCAATACGTACACATACACATACACATACATACAGATACATATGTACGGGTGTCCTGTCCCGCCCGTCCTGGCAGACACACATCACAGAATCCCTCTCGTTTCCCCTATGCGCTATAACAATCTATCTCTCTCTTGCTCTCGCTCGCTCTCTCTTTCTCGTTCTCTCTCACTCGTATCCTGCGCTCATCCTGCGGCAGCAATAAATCGCTAACAGCAAATAAATCAACGCGCATAAATTCCAATGTTCAGCGACGAGCCTGACCCGACTTTATTTACGACATTGCGACAAAGACACTTACGGCAAAATGCCCGCCGGACAGCAGAAAAAGCAAGAGGCAACAAAAAAAGCAAGAAGTAGAAGAGGAGAAGTCCATCCCATGTACTCCATCCACGGGACGGAGGTCAGTTGCGAACAGTTCCAATTTGTTCGGTTACATTTGCAGTAGACAATTGCTCATATGGTTGGCAGATTGAAAATCGAACTGAACAGTTATAAATTGATAATTCTCTTTTAGACTATTTTATTTGATATTTGTAACATGCAAAAAAAAAAAACAATTGGAGGTAATAACTAAGTTGTATCGATAAGTGCTATCGATTGCCCCAGTCAAGCTAATCAGGCAGTCGGCAGTGCTTTGGGTTGCCAGATAGATCAGTAACGATATGGGAACAAATTCACGAATTAATACATCAAAATTAAAGTTGTCTCCAAGATTTGAATTGTTTAAAATATAATAATATAACAAATTATATATGTTTATTATTACATATTTATTTGTTTAATTAAAACACTTAATCCACCTACGGCAATTGAAATGAACCAATATTAATCAGTCAAAAAGGGAATTTCAATAAAAAACAGTAAAGAACCGCATGTGTTGTTGCCACATATGCATTATTGCCGAGCTTATGATCGGAAAGATGAGAGCGAAATTCGCACATAAAGCAAAGAGAGGAGTGTGCTCAGTGCTCTCTGGCCAATGAACATGGAAAAGGTTGACCTCGGGGTGTCATGGCAATGTGTCCTGTCCCCGCATGTTCGTATCGCATTCACCCGGCTTGGAAAAATGTCAGATGCGCTGTCCGTGGTTAACCAGAAGCAGTTGCCAGGGGTTAAACGGGTTAACCCCATGCAAAAATCGCAGTAAAAACAAAAAATAAATAAAGGATGTTGAGGGAGCTGAGGTCGGCGAGGTAGATGAGGTCGTCGGGCGACGAGTATATTTGGCGCATTAAAACAAAAGGATGCCGTGTGCTAGGCAAATAGACAAAGGGACGCACACACATACACATATGGAAGGCGCCAAATCAAGCGGTGATTTATGGGCAGTCAAAGGATTGCGCAGGAGCCGAGAGCGAAAGAACGAAAAAAAGAAGGGCAAAAGTTGGGAAAACTAACAAGATGCACACGAACACACATTCATTTACTATTAACACCCCTGTAAATCTGTAAAACCGCCGTGAAAAAGTCACTGGGTAATGCAGATCTAATGTGAGTGCGAGCAAGAGGCAACGAGTCAACAAATCAAGTCCGTGGCACATAGTCAAAGTAGATCCCTAACCCGTTCTCCAACCGGCAACCGGCAGCTATTAGTTGCGCCACTCGGCGCCGCTATCCCAACAACAGCAACAACAACTACTGCTACTACAACTACAACGGTGATAATTTATTTATTTGGGATTATTTATTGCACATACATCATAATTTTGTGCCTCTGACGGCACAAACAACGCCCCGAACTCCGGACCCTGAAGCTGTGGAAAATATTTTATTGCGATTCCTTCGCTAGGTAAGTGAGAGAAGATGTATTTCTTTTATTTCGGTTCTGTTCCTCTTTTCTTCGACCATATCCCAGCTTAGATAAGCGAGGATATGAGCGTAGCCCAGCAGCCGAAGAAGAAATATAACTTTTAACAATGAAGGATGTGCCATAAATTAAAAATTCCAAAATTAAAAACGTAACAATAAATACACGATACAACGGGGAATGGCAACGGGGCACAGGACATGCAGTTGATTTATTTCTGCTCGAAGAAAAATCACTGAACCCAGCACGACGAGTCACTCGCAGTCGAAGTCGCAGTCTCTGTGGCAGTCCCAATCCGGGCTCATCGCCCATTGATGCCCAAGGTGCCGCCTCGAAGAGACGGAAGTATTTATTTCATAATCGTTATGAAGTAATGAAGAAAACGGTATGAGATAATGTAAGGTTCGGCGAGCACGCAGAGGGCAAATCATTTACATGCTATGACATTTTTAGAGATAAAGAATAAAATATAATTTATTGCTTTAGTATAATTCCGCAGCAGTAATTAAAAATTATTCGTCATTAATATATATTTTTTATTAATATCTTTCATTAAATAAAATTGTTTTTTGTTATAACACTTATATTACTTATGGTAAATTAAATTTCGAAAAAGATTTTCAAAAACTTATTAATATTTTAATTGATGTTAATTAATTGAAGATTACGAAGAAAAGTTAAGTTTTACGGTAGTAGATTATGGTATTTTTTAGTCCTGAATTTGATTGTTCTATTTTATATTATAATATTGAATTGAATCAATATAACCTTTATACATTCATGGCGATATTCTTTTCTTAAAATCTCATCTCGATTCTCTTATGAATGATATAGCAAGAACGCAAAAAGAGTGCTAAAGAATAGAAACCGAAAACACATAAAAATACGTGGCGCATATTAAATTCTTATAAAATCAGCGCGCAGGATACGCGGCAATGTGCGCGATTTGGGGAGGACATGTGTGTTTGGTAGGGGCGACTAGGGTGCCATTGTTATAGGTACTTTTATGACGCTACCTCTGTTGCCATTGTCAGTCTCGCACACGGAGAGAGAGAGAACGAGGACAGGAGAGGAACTCCTGCTGTCGCGCAATATTAAAAACTTGTTGCTAATAAAAGAGATGGGGTATGGGTACAAATGCACGGCGGATCACGATAATTATAATGGTGATGATGATGCCGATGATGATATGATGACATCAATGACATTTGCTGCGGTTCAATAAATTCGCAAGCGCCTGGAAAAAACATGCAGAGAAATCCACTGTAATAGACCCGGACAGGGCTAGGCAGAGCAGGGTCGAGTCGTGTTTATAGCGCCTAAGTAGGCTGTGCCTGTGAGCCTCAGTGGGCCTCACTGCGCATTTAATTGTTCTATGGATGGATGGTTGGATGGATTGTCGACACGAAACGCTCCTCATTCAGGCCATACAACAGTCATTGACGACACCGCTGGGACACCGCTTGGGTTCAGCTCTTCGACTGGGTTCGGGCTCAGGGTGTTGTTTAGCTGCCGGATAATCCGCTGCATGTTGCCGTTGCGCCATTTTTGATTAAAATGACATGACACTCACATACACACACACTCATGCATGTGGTATGCTGATTTGAATTGTCTATAAGCCGCTCCAGTTGCCCATCTGGCTGCAGTTCTATCTGAAGTGCCAAAAAGCGCACTTTGGCTTTTTTCTCTTTTCCCCCCGCATTTTTTGCACGTTGTCGAATGCGCGTTTTAGTGAAAGGATTTATGCCCACCATACTGTCACTGTTCCTGCTCCCTGTCAGCCTGGCTGCTATTTGTTTAGCCGCTTAGTTTAGCATTTAGTCCCTTTGTCCCATTGTTTCAGGCCAAATAAATTGTAGCTCGATTTGTGCCCGCTTCACAAGCCGTTTGAACTTTTTGTGTAAGCCGTTGTTTGTTTAGTCTTCTTCTTCATATGTCGCCAGAGGATGATTCCAGAGAAAATATTCAAATACTAAATTGATAAAATCTCTTCATGCAAAACAGTTAAACTTTATATATTTTATCTTAATTATCTTCTTAAGATTCTTTGTTCACAATATTACTAGATGTATCATAGGGGAATAACATATGTAGTTGCTGACATATACAGGGTCCGCCACGTAACTTTTTTTTTTTTAAACAGTGCGCACAAGATCGATCGTAACGTTGGCTGTGTGGCACGGAGCGCCGTCTTGCTGGAACCAAATGTTGTCCAAGTCCTCCTCTTCGATTTCCGGGAAGAACCAATCCGTTAACATGGCGCGGTAGCGTTCGCCATTGACCGTAACGGCGGCTCCTGCCGCATTTTCGACTCACGCACACTCTCGGCCACAGCAGCGATATTACCGGCAGTACGCACTTTTTTGGTTTCTCACGCGTTGGTTTATCAATAATTGTGCCGGTTTCTCTCAATTTTTTCAAAAGAAAGCGCACATACGGAGCGGACGGTGCTTAGTTACGGCTCATTTCCGTGCAACATTATGCAACACATTCTGCAACATTACCATAATTATATTTTAACGCGTTCCTAAATCGTATACACAACCATTTTCGTTCATCGGAAGGCCGCTTAGCCGCTTAGTTTAACTTTCTGTCAAATCAGATGTAACATCAGTGTTACCACACTCAAAATAACCACTAACTCAAAAAAAAATGTTAGATGGCGGACCCTGTACATATATATTATCTTCTTAAGATTCTTCGTTGCTCGCATTATCACTGGATGAAACATTGCTAAATAAAAAAAACATGAGGAGATTTTCATAGACTGGACAGAGATACGGAAATAGTTGCTAATGTGAACAATACAACCTGCTAGTCAGAACTAATCAAGATCTCTTTATCTATATTTTCTTCTTTATATAGCTGACAACTTTTCATACTAAACCTTAAGCACAGTCAAACTTGCTGTGTCATCTTAATATTCATTTTCAGATTTTGTAGCCCTTTCAGATGCGTTGTTCACATTATTGGTGGATGAAACAGTGCTGCATAAGGAAAGCTGAGAAGATTTCGTTAGAATTCGTGCTTGTGGATAATTGGATTCCACATCAGCGTCGGTTATAACCAGATGTCGAAAGTTTTCGTGCAGCCAAGTGCGTTGATTAATGAACTCATCGCTTATTTGAATAATACAACCTGTAAATCAGAATAAGACAAGACACATTACATATGTAAATATATGTATATCTCCTTCTATACAAAGCTGCGCTTTACCTAGTATGGAACTGCGACGTCGTCGGGACTCACTATTATTGACTGCCTCGTTGAGCACGCGAAAGGCCCACTGGAAAGCCTGTTTGATGGCTACAATGCCATAGCTGCCGCGTCCAACATTGTTGCCAGGCTGGAGAGGATCATCGATGCAGAGTGGCGCTGGCTTAACACTGAACTGCTGTCGGTCGTAGCTGCCGCCATTTCTGATGGAGAATTCAATCTGGGAGTAGTTATAGCTTAGGCCATATAGTTCGAAGAACTCCAGAAGTAGCACACCCAGGTTCACTCTGTCGTGGAATATATCACGTGGATGCATTTGCAGAAAACTGATGCACATGAGGCTCAGGGAATACGAAGAGATGCCGCCGGTGAAGACCTGGTTAAGATCGCGTTGCACCAGAAACTGCTTCAACACCATGAACACCTTGCCGAGACCGGCAAAATCACTTTTGAGCATTTTAATTAACTCCGCAGACTTAACGCCGTTCTGGATGTTGAAGGAGAGATCCACCTTTATTTTCGTTTCACGATCCGTATATTTAATAATCGGCACAGAAGCTCCGTCCAGCACACGAACCTTGTTCGCCTCGGCAACGCCACGTGCAACCAGTTCTGTTTGCAGAGTGCGCAGCGGAAGATGTTCCCAGCGACCTGCGCGGAGAGAGAGAGATAGAGGGAGTATAAGAGCTGTAGCTAATGCACTATCGTACTCACCCAGCACTACCAGATCAATATCCGAGTTGGGCAGAAAGAGTCCAGTGCGAAAAGAGCCAAAGATCTCTACCAAAGCCTGTGGCCAGAGTGCATGAATCAAGTTCTCAGCACGTTTAACCACTTCGGTGCGTACTGCATGCTCACAGGGTGTCGGCAGGATGTACTCGTAGAAGTGATTGATCTCCTCGTGGAGTCCTATAATGCCATTACCATAGTTGTAGTTTGGCATTTGCCATGGACACTTGTTCCACTTGGACATCACAAAACTTTTTCCAATTGTAAAGCCAGCAAGTCAAAAGCAATTAAAAACACAGACAGCTGACGCAGCGTTGCCACCTGTGTCGAAAAGTAATGCTTGCAGGTGTCACGATTGAAGGGAGTCACGATTTTACAAGTATTTCCTAGTATGATCAAATTTAAACTTAATAAAAAGAAAATAAATGCAGCATAAAATAAAGCAAAATTATGGAACATGTCAATATTGTTCCAATGTTAAAATAAGAAGACAATATCTTTATCCATTATTGTTGTGACTTTGAGACGATTAAGACGAGCTTTTCGTATAGAAGGCGAGCTTAATGACTACTTATAAGTAATAAATGTATATAAAATTATGTAAATATCTTATAGAATAATTAAGTGTTTGTGTTTTTTTTGGTGACCCTTCGAGTGGGGGTGTGTCATATCTTCACAAGTATTTATTAGTTGTTTTATTAGTTTTTTATACCATAAGACATAAGGTCGAGTTTGACAAAAAGTCGAAAAACACAACTAACCGTATTTAAAATATACGCAGAATTAAAGAAAGGCAAATAATAAATATAATTAATCAGTTCACATTACCTTTTCCTTTCGAAATTACTTCCCAATTACTGCTCCCTTTTAATCTTTTTAAATGCCAATCAATTATGAAAACTCCACATGAATAAACATTTAGAACGTAATTATGATAATTACTGCAAATAGCAAGCACAGAAAATCGCTGATAAAAACAAATAACAAACAACAGCAGGAAGCCCGAAAAGGTAAGGAAAATAATGCCAGCTATTGTTTTTGAGAGGGCAGCTGCGTTTTTATTTTGGAAGCGACGCCCACTGTTTCAATGAAGCGTACACGCCCCCGTCTTCGTCCCACTCCCACACTCACACGCCCACAGGAAGCCACTGACACACATGGGAATAAACGGCTGAGACTTGGATTTGAACACCAAACTTGTTACGGACTCTGACGTCGAAATTACTTAATCAAAGTTGGATTATCTGCAATGCAACCCGGCAAGTAAACAGCAGAAGGGGGTGAGAGGATATAACAAGGGGGGAGTGGCACTTCAGACGCACAACTGTGGCCCTGGCTCTGAGTCCGTTATTGTATGGCTTTCATTTGAATTAAAAGCGCCAACGCCCGAAAGTCGGCAGCAAGTTTGACAGATCTCTGCAGCAGCATGGGGCACTTGGCACACATATTAGTTGTACCTACCTATCTACATTACATACATACATAGTTATAAACCCAATCCAAGCAGCCACACCCCTTCCCTCGCGTCTGGCTGAGCTGAGCTGAACTAAATTAAATTCCATGTCTAATGCTCGCACAAGGATTAGGCCAAACAACGCCTCATCACTTCGTTGCCTCAGACGGGTAATATTAAATAATTTTTCCGTCGGTTTCACCAGCTCACAGAGAGAGGGAGAAAAAGAGAAGGGCACGGGGGAGAATGCGGCAGGACTCGCAGGACACATATGCCATGAATTCGCTCATTGTTTTGCATCGAGTGGAGGCAGAACGTCCTCGTGGCCGCAGATTAAAGTCTCCCGTGGTGAACTTAATATAAAAGCACAGGCAGCGGCGACGACGAGCCTTGCAGGACAACCAGGGAAGCGAGTATCCTAAATACTAAATACTTACCTACTGTTGTAGGTAGAAGAGAGGGCAGCTCAAAATCTTTTTCGAGTGCGAGACATTAGCAGCATTAGAACAACAACAACAACAGCAGTAGCAGCAACACGACAGGCAGCTATCGCACACAGATAACGAGAATTACTTATATATTGCATGGCGCAGAAACCGAAAGCCCTTGCAAAATCCCCGCCCCCATCTCTTTTCCCTTTGAGCTCAACAAAAATACTGCAAAAAGATGGGCAGAGCAAAGAGCTCGCCAAGCGCCAAATAATCAAAGGACTTAAGTCGGCTCAGTCGTTCAAAAGCGCCGCAGCTTTTCCGGGGAAGAAGCACGAGAGTGAGAGAGAGAGAGTAGAAATACCGTATTCAACTCCGCCGTGAGTTTTTGCACTACTCATACCACTAACCGTATTTGTAGTTGTGCATTTCGGTCCTCATTCTCAACAATATGGCCTCTTTACGGAATACATATTGATTGTATTATGTTTGTTATCGATATTGTTATCCAAATATTTCGAAAATATTGAAACACTTTTTATAAAAACTTGAACTGATTATTTGATACAAAAAAAAAATACTGAAGATTGCATCCAAATATAGATAATAATGATTAGACTAGGTCTTAAATATATACATTACGATTAGGGTAAACCATTGGAGGACAGTGAAATGGGTATTATACGTAATACCACACAGAAAGACGCTGTTCGCCTCTACTCCGAAAAACTTCAATATGCATTTAAAGATCGAATTCGAGAGTAGTATTAGCACAGGCATAAAGTGCCAGAATTTCGAGACATGTCTCCCTCGGATGACGACAAATGGTGGTATATTCTCATCCCAAATGAGTTGATTGTTATTGTGCAGTCCGTCGCCAGCACCGGTTAATGAGCTCGAGGAGTTCTGTACCAGTGGCGCTTCTATCTGCTGTATATCAACATTTAATTCGAGTATTCCCGCTTCCCCCATGGCTCGCTCATCATTTCCATGTATCGATTCATCAGATATTTCTGGATGCAGAAACGCATCTATAATATTATCGGGCATATCCATGATCGTCTAAAACAAGACGAATGTTTGATTTCTTAATTTATTCCAAGATAAAATTTAGATAAATACATTAATTTTCTAATTGAAACTAACAGATTTGACATTTTATGTAGGTTATCATGATTGACTTTTTTAAGCTCACCAGATATCAAATTAGTATATGGATTATCTAATGGTCATGCAAACAAAGAGATTGGCGCAGGTTCCCAACGATGAATGCTATCGATTGTTGGCCAGACTTCCAGCTGCTAGCTGGTAGAGTGTGGGGCTGCCAGATGGATGTGAGTGGTGGAGCTGCAAGATGAATGTGTGTGGTGCTGTTACCGGATAGATATTGATTATTTTTTAAATAAAAAGGTTCGTTAAAACGGAAAACAAATTTATTGAAATATATTCATTAAAATTGCAGAATTTGAAATAATTATAATCTAATAACTTTTTAGCCGTTACATTCAAAGCGCTTCTGTTAATTTGCCACTTCTACAATAGATGATTTTATACAGACATGTGATCTCGATTCTGGGCGGGCGGAGAAAGGTAGTCGCTTCTTTAATGAGTTGTTACAACAAAGGCGCATTTTTAATGAAGCAAAAAACGGCAATTACTCATATTTTCCCAACACTATTGCAAATGATGATGATGTGATATGCGAGGCTGCAGTGGGAATGAGCATAAAATCGCTTAAATGCAAAACTCATTAAAATAATTGCAAAATGCAAAAGTATAACAAACTCGTGCAATGCCAGAGTGAGTGAAAGAGAGAGAGAGGAAGAGCAACAGAGAGGGAGCACTCAGGGGGCTACGGAGACGAACGCACACTCATTAAACCAACCATAAATAATTAACAAAACAATTTATTTTCAAGGATATATGCAGAACCAAGAGAGAGAGAGAGAGTGAGAGAGAGGAACGCACATGGCATGGTTGGTGCTGCTGCCTCCCCCCACATCTACCCCCCTCCCCGGTCTGTCTATAATTGCGCCGAGAGAATGCATTTTATGCGCTGCACTCTATGCAAACTTCAAAGCTCATTTATGTGGCGCGTCTGACGATGTCGGAGATGAAAAGCCAAAAAAGAAGAAAAACAGCAAAAAAAAGAAGGACGAGGAAAATCTCTGCACAATCTGGCGAACAAACAAGCGTCTAAAAGTCAACAAACTGCCGGCATCGTTTTGCTGTCGTTGCTGGCCACTGATGCGCGATATCTGAAAACACTTAAGCAGCACATCCACACACACACACACATGACGCATACGCAACGTGGAACGTGCTGCAGGCCAAGCCCTCCTTGCTCTCTGTGGTTAGTTTGCGAGTCATTAAAAGTAAATAACCTCAAAGCAAGCGGCGGCGGCGACAGCACTCGCTCTCTGAGGCACTTGAACCACGTCAACACTGCAAAAAGAAATGGCCTTTGCCCTGCTCTCCGTCTGCTACACCCCCCACCTGTTCTCATGCCTCCTCATCATCTGTCATCAGGGCCATGTCCAGTCACGGCTTCAGCCTCTTCAGCATCGGCTCACACGTGTCGCATGTGTTTGTTGTTGTGCGCCATTTGTCCGCAAACACTTGTAATTAATTGCGCATGGCCGGCAAAAGTCAGAGCTGCCTGCACTGCTTGGCTTGGCCCGGTAAGTGGCCAGTAAACGGCTGTTCCCAGTCCACTTCCGAAGGTTGTGTGGCTGCTAAAGTGCCGTGAACAAAATATAACAAGTCTGGCTGATGGAAAGTTCAAATAAAACACATTAACTGGAAACTCAAGAGTTGTTCTCTTTTATCACAATGTATGTATTTCAAAAATAGCCTGAAAACATCAATAGCTAGACATAAAATATCGTGATCATTCATAAGTCAAAGTATCATTATAGATCTCTACAAAATAAGACAAAAATAAAAGGTAAGTCGCCATTTTCCCTACAAATTCTCAGCTGAAATGGCTAGTGTGGTTAGATTTTGAAAAGGAAAGTCGCCCATATTTTGATACATGACAATGGTCTCACTGTCTTTTCTTACAGTTTGAGATAACGGACTTATTTTTAGTTTAGTTTACTTCGTCGAGATCTATAAGGATCAATCGTCAGTTCTTGGCGTCCCGAAAACTGCAATCTCCCCGCAAAATTAACTGGTTAAATTTAAAAAACGCCTTATCGTGCTATTAACATTCAACCAAAAATGCAATAACTTCATTTGAAATACCGTGAATCGATCTATTGCTATTAACTTTATGCAAATCATTCCTTCCAATCGATGCTTAGCTAACTTACATAATTCCCAATGAGTTCTATATCTTTTGCCTTGCATTTTGCCATTAAGTTAATAAATTAAATTGTATTAACACTCTATTTAATTGTTGCATATTGTCAGCATAGTTGGACGACTGCCTTACTGCAGCATCAAGAGCAATTCATCCGTCCACTTCTGGAATTGTAAGGCGTTTGTCGCTCTCTAAACGAATTTAGCATAATTAATTGGCGTGTCGAAATGTGTGCAAATGGAGCGTCTGCATTGCCCGCGGCTGCTCCTGGCTGTGACTGCGAGACTGTGGAGTCGCCTGTTCATCAAACACAGGAGAGAATGATGGCACGGAGAGTGGGTGCACTGCAGCAACATTTTTGCCTTGTGTTTACATAATGCTTAGCCCTCCACGCATTAGCTTCATGTACCCTAACGGCGACGGGGCTGCGACTGGGACGAATGCCTCAGCGCCTTCCCCTTTCGTCAGCTTCGCCGACATCGTCTTATTCTTGTTCTCATTAGCACGACTCAAGTGAATTTTGCCCTCGGGGAACTATTTAGCACACAACAGCATCAAAAACAGAGAGAGAGAAAGAAAAGAGAATGGGAAAATGCATTTGAATATGCCGAGTGCGCTGTATAAACACGACAATTGTTGGAATTCTTATTTGTATTCTCTTCTGATTGCTTGACAATCCAAATTGGGATAGGTCATGCAGAAAGTATGTTAAGATCTTAATAATTAACTCGTGTTCTTAAGATTGTCGTAGATTATTGTTATATTATTATTATTATTGTAGATTAAAGAATTCATAATAGTAGAAGAATTTACAATAACACAGATCTCTTCCATTTCCCAGTCCTTAACATCATGTAACCTCTTTCTTTCCCACCTTATTTGTATTCTTTTCTGATTACTTGACAATCTAAATTGGGATGGTATTTTAAGTATTTTAATATCTTTAATAAATTAAGTCGTGTTATTTAGCTAGTTGTGATTATGGTAAATTATCTGATGGTATCAGTAGTTTATAAGTCAATTTTATAAACTGAGCATTATATGTATAATAATAAATAAAAAGACATCAAATATATTATAGTGTCCATTTTTCCCTAGCTCTCTTCCATTTCACAGTCTGCACTATCATAATTTATATATCTCTTTTCTTTCACACCTTGTGGCGATGCGACAAAATGCACTTTACGCCTTTGCGCATCAATCGGCACTGCCTTGACTCCAAGTGTAGCAGAAGAAAAAGAGGTGAGGGGTAGCTAGTGCCACAGCCAGGGATTGCATTCGAATGAGTAATTAAAACATTTTTCACTTTGCATTTTCTTTTTGCGCGACACTTTTCTGCGTTTTGTCTAACTCGTTATTTTTTTCTTCAACAAGTTTCTGCTGCTTTTTCACTTAGTGCTGCACTAACTCTCCCGTCAACCCATCCTGGCAGGGTGTTGTGTTATGTCTCTTTGCTCTTTGCAATTAAAAAAAAACTAAGAAGCTTGTTGAGTTGCTTTCTAGCAAAATGGTAAGACTATCAGGCACGTGCATTGCGCTACAGGGTAGAAAATATTTTCTTTGAATGGTGATACTGATATTTAAGTAAACTAATAAATAAATTGTATGGAGTAATTTAAATAAAGAAAAACTTTTTGGCAATAAAAAGGTTTGATAGGGCAATATTCGATGGTCCTGCAATTAAATATTGAAAACCTGTGGATTTGAAATGTTAACATTGATGATGTTTGATAAGTTGGCTGCGGTTGCAACTATTTAGTCGATTGTTATCGATAATACATAAAAAAGTTGAGTAATAAATAATTTCAAATTACTCATCTGTTAAGTGATCTTCAACATAATGAAGTTGGCTGCGATTGCAAATATTTAATCGATTACTAACGATAATACAAATTGTACATTTACAATTGTTACATTTTGTTTCAGTTTTCAGATGAGTTAACTATTTAAATTACCTTTATAAGGTAGCGCACTTGCAGTTCACCTTTGTAGTGCAATCATTTTGTTGTTGTTGTTGCCCTGTGGACTTTGTGGCGCCTCAAAAGTGACAACTCAAGTGCAGCTCGTTGCTGTAGCTGCTCGTGTTGCTGTTGTTGTACACTCGGTTGATGCAGCAACTTGGCAGTGTGCTTTCTGTCACCTGTTTCGACACTTGAAACGCACAGGCAGCCGCCAAACAAGCTAATTAGTATGCAAAACACATTAAGTGGCAGGCGGCAACATTGCCGCAGCACTCGCGTCTGCGGCACGGGCCAAACCGAATGGGATACCAACTGAATCATGCACCCCACCCCGTGGGAGTAGGGGACGGAGGGGCGTGTCATTGTTTTCGCAACCTACAAAACATTTCAAATGGAAATTTTTCGCACAAAAGCGACGCGCCCGAGCTGCAAATATTGACAACCTTCACCTTCATTGATGCCCATAATTAGTGCACAAAACATAAATCGCGCACAGCGCCAACACCGGCAGCAACAACAACAAAGTGGGGAAAAAGAGAGAAAAATCGAGGCAGGAACCGTTGCTTGCCGCATGGGAGCAGTTTATTAATCATACGCCATGTTGACGCAGTCTCGTTTCGCAGTCAGCTTGCCTTTGTTGGTGTGAGTCTTGCTGTGTGTGTGTGTGTGTGTTGCTGGCTGTGTACTAATTAAGCCTTCGATTAATTTACGCCTTTTGGCCTCAAACGTCAGCGTGAAAACAAAGAAAATTAAAAGCTCGCCCCGAACTTCAAAAGCCGGAAACGGGTCGAGCACCGAGAGAGAAAGAAAGATAGAGAGGGGGCCAGAGACAGAGACGGTCGTCTGCCATGCCCAAAGGCGGCTGGGAAAATGCGTTAATGATGCCATCATCAACAACATCGCCATCAACACCCGACACTGGCGACACTGTCTGGGCTTAGTGGCTCCGTTTGCCCCCTCTGCCCTGCCCCGGCACTTCTCCAGTTCCCGCTGACTGACTCCTGCTGCAGCTCCAACTTTGGTTCGACATCAAAGCGTTGAAGCTTGGGAATTGTTGACACACCGGATGAACGTACCGCTCTCTGCAGCTGGAGATCCCAGTCCCCTTTCTCCCCACTCTCCTTTCGTGTATGTATTTTTTTCCATTGGGTATCCTTTTTTTAATACCCTGCCTGCTGCGCTAACTGATAAGCCTGGGGATTTTATTATTCCATCTTTTTGAATACTTTCTCATCTCCCCTTCCCCCCTCAGCGGTTTTACTCTGCTCTTGCACTTTGTTCTATTTAACGGCGTGTTCAATGCCTTGGGCCATGGGGTCTCTTGCATAGATAAAGCATGACAATTAGGAGTTAATTTTTTTGAGTTTATTGATGAGGTGGGAAAGAAGTTGGGCAAATTTTATTTATGTATATTTCTATGGTATGAATAAACGAAAGTAATTATAGGCGGCAAAGATTTCTTAATTATCTATGCATTTAGTTCCTTGAAAACATTATTAATTATTTTAAAGTATTTAGCAATTTACTTTGAAAGACAAAAAGTTTTTATATACGTATGTATTTCCATGCATTTCCATGTATTTACTTATTTGTTTACATAACCCTACAACATGTGATATCGATAACAATCGATTGAAGTCCATAGTATAAATTGCAGCCAACTTGATTAGTTTTATAAGCGATTAAGCTGAAAATTGAAAAGAGGGTTTGTTTCCATAATACATATGTACATATATGAAACTGCATAATTGAAATATAAATGATTGACATACATGTATTATCGAAGTAATTACAGTTCCCAACAGTATTACTATATACCTTATTGGGCCTCAGTTGATTTACCCAACTTAATCTCCATTTAAAGCTCTCGCATTCAGAAGCTAATCAACTCGATGCCTCCTTTGTGCAACGCACACAGAACACACTCTGTTAACGCACTTGGCCATCAACTAAGCCAACTTACTAACCAATTTCGGCAACTACAAACGTGGCCTTTATGCTATTCTGGCAACACGAATCCCTGGTAATATTTGAGTCGAATCCGAAATCAAACTAACCGCGACGCATTATGCGTTCCGTTCTCGTTCTGCAGGAAATCCCAATGAGAAGCCCAGCAACACAGGGCAAGGCAGGCAGGTCTGAATGGGCGTGTGCGGGAGCGTGTGTGCTTTGAATTTGCGGAAATGAATTGGTATTTAATTAATAGTTTTACCCTGATTAATCTGCCTCCCCTAATGCCACAGCATTCAGAGAGAGGTCGCTCGTCTCGTAGCGCTCACCCAACCGCTTTGCCAATCTGGCGCGTCCCAAGTCGAGCTATGACGAGTCTTTGCCGCATGTTGACCTAATGAAGTTGCCGTATAATTGTTGCTCAGACGTTGCTCATTGAGGCAGTCGAGTGGGTGGACAAAGGGGGCGGGATAGAGGAGGAGGGCACGGAAATCAAATTGAAATTAACGTGTCCCAGCAGTGGGAAGAGCCCGAGTCGGAGAGCTGAACGGAGTTTGAATTTCAGACGGGTATGCCGCGGCTCTGGCTGTGGCCTGTTGTTGTTAATTTGATTGGATTCTGATGATGGGGCGTAGCAATTGCAACGCCCACGCACACGTACCATCCAGTACACTATGTGTGTGTGTATGTATGTGTGCAGGTCGCTTCGGTCTATTACTTTAGTGCCCGAACTTTGATTTTTGCCAAGCCGGAACAACCCTTGTGCCGGAGACGGAGCCCGAGACTCAGCCTGCGCCTGTTTTGATTGTGTAATGCAATCACGTCGTTGTTTTGCCGGATTTTTTCGCCCCTCTCTCTCTCTGTTGCCTTCTCCTTCATTCCCATATCGGGCCAAGGTGAGTTAAGTAGAAGGGTCTCTGAATTTTAATTTTTCGACAGCATTTTGCGTTGCGCACGAACAATGTGCGTAATCATACGTGATGATGTGTAGTCGAACTTGTCGCAGCACAGTCAGCAGTGAGGGGGTGGCTCTCCACGCTCTCTCTCCCTCTGGCAGGGGGTGTGGCAGGCGGGAGTAAGAGGTGTCGGCTCATTGTTGTTGCCTGAATTGGAAGACATTGATGTGCTGTCAGCATTGCTGCTGCTGTCGCACTCATCGCAGCACTTCATAAAATTAATAAGTTGATAGACTTGCGCGATTCCCGCTTGATTGAAAGGGGATGCTGCTGGTGGCGGGGTAGAACGAAGCGACTGAGCTTGTTTGGGGAGTAACTAATGGCAAGAGCTCAAGTTACGTGGTATTAAAGTACTGAACTACGTCTTAATGTATGTGTGCATAAAATTTGCTATTCAGATAATGGTTTTTTATAGTTGTTTCTATATTATTATAATATAATATTACAGTTTTCTGTTATTTTGTGTGCATTTAAAGGAAAACAATGAAAATTAAAGATGACACGTTGTGGGTGTGATATTAATCGGTATGCAGTATACTAACTAATTCTTATCGATGTTTGCAATCGAATTTCCTCACACTCTTGCCAGGCCGGTGCTATTGTTGTGGTTTGCCAATAGAACGTACTTATTCTCTTGTGTTGTTTTTGCTTCTACATTTATTTATGTTTAAAACAACCCTAATAAAATGTTGTTTATTCTTAATAATGACAATAAGTTCAATCATCAAAAAAATATGCATAAATTAAATGAAATTTAGCCTTAGTTGTCTTGGGTCACATTCTCTCCCGCGGCTGCTGCCACCGCTCCCGCTGCTTGACTGGTTCGCTTGCGCCGCTGGGGTCTTACACACGCTGCCCGGGGGCTTCCTGCTGCAGGACGCAGTCGCTCGCCAGGATGCGGCTGTCTGCCAGGAGCTGCCAACGCGTTGACATGCTACGCATTTAAACGTCACCGGAAATGCCTTTTGTTCTTATGCGTTGCGAGCGCGACTGATGACAGACAGATGGACGGACGGGCTGAGTAACTGACGGACTGGGAGTCTGACGAGCCGACAGACGGACGAGGAAATGACGAGCGCTAGAGCGACATTGTCGTCAACCCTGTGTAATGCATTCGATTTGAAGTGTAAAATTCGCATGTTTTAGCGGCATTAAAATCTGAAATCAATCACAGAATTTTCCATATGCATTTCCACTACTATTTTTATGGTCACCTCAGTTGCATGACATTGACATAATTTATGATACGTTCCCTCACTCACCCACACAATCGTTCAGGCAGTGGCAAAAAAAACAGAAGAGAAAACTGTCAATGACATCGGACAAGAAATAAGTAAAGAAAATAAAATGCGTCATTCGTCATTCTTATTGTTTAACATGCGTTCTCCTACGCTCTCTCTCTCTCTCTTTCTCTCTCTCTCGTATCTATCGTCCTTCGTCCTTGTAGGACACTTTTCAAGGGAATCGAGCTGGGATTCCTTGCGGCCAAAAGTCAAACTCTGTTTGTTATTATTACGAGTATTTCTCGTTCGCCTCTCTGCATTGTTTGCTACGTTTTATTGTTTCCTCCCTCTCTGTAACATTTTATTGAGAATTTCTAATGAATTGGCACCGTAATCGTTCATTCATAAAGATTCGTTGGGTTCCCTGTCAAGTACATGAGCACCAAGGTTTACCTTTTTATTCGGGGGTTCTTTCCTAATGGGTTTTATTTTTCTTTTTTCCCAACCCGATTCGGTCATGATATGTGTGCAAGTGTATTTTGTTGTTTATTCTGCTTTATACGAGAACTTTAAGCAAACAAACATTTTAAAAGCCGCAAAGTGCTGCAGAAAAACAACACTTTGTGCCAGTGTGCGTGTGTGTGTGAGGAAAAGTTTAATGTCATTGTGTGAGTTGCTGTTTTGAGTGCTCTAAGCGAGCGCGCTATGCCAAATATTTATTTGCCCTTCACTGTCACTAGCTGGGTAACTTTATATGTAGTCGAAGAGGGGGAAGAGAGGGGGATGACTGGAGTAAGGGGTTTGGTGAGGGGAAGAAAAAACTCAACACTCGCGGCATTTCCTCGCCATATGTAAAGCGAAAACTTTGCTAAATGCTGCCCAAAAAGTTGCTCCTACAACAACGGAAAAAATTCCAACAAAAAAACCCAGAAAAAAAACTGAAGTAATAAAAATAAAAATCGCAATAAGAAGAATATGCAACAACAAATAAAAAGTTCGCATTTGCACCCACAAACAGAGAAAAACATAAATAACAACAGCAATAAGCGAACTTGGTGTTTGGCAAGTGGAAAACATTTGCATGCCTATTCCCATAGGGAAGGGGGGAATCCTTAAGCTAGACAGAATGAGAGAAGGAAGAGTTTTCCCCAATAGACTCGAACCATGCCCCATTAGATGCGAAAATTGTTGGTAAAACAAGCTGCAAACACCTGCCAATTGTCGGGGTAAAATTATCTGAAAATCGATGGAGAGCAAATGCGCACAACGGCATCGTATTGATTAGTTGTCTATAATTTTTCCATTCACTGAATCGCAAAGTGCCAAGGAGCTGCTCGGTGCCAAAGGGAATTGATATAAAGACGAAGAGGACGCGTCATGATTTGCAAATCGAAAATGAAAACGAAGTGTGGAAGAGAAGACTGACTTTTTTCTCTATTTTCGATTGGTTCTTGGATTAAAGATTAATATAATCTTATAGATTTAAAATATTTATATAAAAGTTTAAAATTTAAAAAATAACATTTTTAAGTATGCCTTGCAAAGTTTGACATACGTATTTTATATTTGTAATTTTTTTTTTATTACTTAGTTGTGTTTGTGAAGTATTGAAAAGCTTGGTATTAATGACTGCTTTACAATGGTCTCTATAAATCGTGTTCAGTATTTTCGAGCTAGTTTTAAAATGGTCACTCTATAAAGTAATATCTATTTAAGGTACTTATGATTATTTAAAATTAAAACGTTTACAAACGTTTACCGCTAATCAAAATCTCATGCTAGATTAATGGTAGATTAATAATTAATTTACAATGGTCCCTCTGAAAGGGGGGTTTCAATGTATTTTCGAGTTACTTTTCAAAGTTTCAAAATGGTCACTTTAAAAAGAATTGAGTATTTATAAATTACTTCTAAATACATTAGAATGGAATCGTGTATAAATGTTGCTTAATTTGTAAGAAATGTATTTTAATTTAATAAGTTTGTATATTATCATAGAGTTATAAGATTCAGATATTAAATATAATATGCAATTTAAAAATATGTTATATTAAACTACTTGCGAATTTTAAATAATTACAATTTTCTTCGACCTGATCTGCTTAATTCTTCTTCTTCAATGATAGTTACCTAGCATTTTCTTTATCGCACACCCCCTTGATCTCGTGTGTAATCTCTCGAGTCAAGCAGTAGCTGCTGCTGCTGTTGAACCTGAAATTACGTGGCGTTTGTCTTGTCAGTTAAGTGGAGTAGTCGCTCCACTTGACAGGGACTTGTTTCACCGAGCCGCCCAACCAGGCAGCTTGAATACCCCGACCAGGTTGAGTCCTGGGCTGCGTTACGCTTAGGCGCGCGCGGTGCGCAACGCGTCGAGTGCAGCTCAGGAGCCGGAGCAGGAGCAGGAGCTGGAGTAGGAGCAGTAGCTGCGGAGCTGTCGAGTGGGTGAGATGGAAGATGGCTCGGCTCGGCTTGGCTTGGCTCGATTTGCGCTTGGCTGCATTGCCTGATACTTTGTTTAAGTTTTTGCTGGTATCAAACCAACCCCAGCCAGCCAGCGAAGCCAGCCGGAGCAACGCCCATGCACTCCACTTGGGATGCCACCCATCCTCCCCTCTCCGCCCACAAGCACAGCAGCCACCTCCTGCAGCCTGTGGCTGTGCAGACAGACAGCGGATTGCTTCCAATTCGTCGCGCAGTCGGCGGTGCAAAGTATTTGCCAACGGCATCATGAGTGCCAGGGATTAGTGCCCACTCACAGCCGCTTTTGGGGTTGGGCTCCGGCTACAGTTCCTGCTCCCCCTCTCCCACTCTTCTGTCGCTGGCTATGAGCCTTGAAGCGGCTTTCGCAAGGTTTATTTTTGCACAACCTTGGGCTGCTTATCCCGCAGTCGAGCTTTAAATGGAGACGAGCAGCAGAAAAAAAAATTAGTTAATACCGGAAGTCATCGCACTGTTCCATGCATCCGCCTTGAGCTGTGCCTGAGCCTGCGCACTCGACTGGAAATTTTATGAAACTGTTGCTCCGCTCCGCCCTGCACTTCCCTGCCCCGCCTGCGCATCCTTGCTCTGTGCTCAGTCATAATTTATAATTTATTGGCCAGCCTCGATTTATGTGCGTTTTATGGCCGCTAATTAGCGGGGCTAAGCCAACAGATAGGCGAATATTGTGGGGCCCCACATTTCAGGCCAGACTCTGGAGCTGACAATGAAATACGACACAGTAGCTACACAGCACTGGAAAGTTATTAAAGTGCCTGTCAAATTGATATTTTCTTCCACAATAAACTAATGAAATATGTAGGGGGAGACACTGTGCAGAGAGATAGAGAGTTATTGGAAAGAAAATATATATTGGGATTTTTCGATTTTGAGGTTATAAAGTAATAAATGTAAATAGTAATCCAAAATATTATAAATGATAATATTACCTGTAAATAACTTTATGAACTGCTTCGATTTATTTAGCTAATGTATTAATAAATTTTGCATTGATATTTGTCAGTCTTTGCATATGTAGAAAATGTATGTATGTATTTATCCCATCCTTAATCCATCCATCATTCCATTAAAATCTAGAAATATACAATAGTATTTAGAAATATTACATAAATCACAATTACTTTTGATTTTATTTCACTATAAAAATATAAAAAAGAAGCTTGAAGTAATCCTTAGAGTATTGAAAATATTTTTTGCAATTCTGCTAACACTAAAACATCAGAACTTAAACATCAGAACTTATCGACCAGTCATTTAATAAAGAATAAATTTGCAATCAACTTATTCTTAAAATATCACATCGTCAGTTTTAAAGGAAAAGTGAAGTCAGAGTTAATCAAATCCATTAATATTATTAAATTGTTTTGAAGTCGTATAGTAAAGTTACTCTCTATAAGAAAGAGAAAATTATAACTATTTTATCAGTGAATAAAATAATAAAAATACATACATAGCGCAAATCCAGTGTATTTATATAATATTCATATATAATTGTGTGTTAAGAAATTTTGTTAAAAAATACCTTTAAAGAACTTTAAAGCATTTTATGGACTTAAAAAAATGTAAGGTCTCTTGTGTTTGTTTATTTGTGTAATTTATTTTCACAATATTCAAATTATTATCTTAATTGGAAAAAATATGAGAGATATTTAAAAGTAATTTCCCATTCCAAACCAAATGAGATACACGCTCTTCATTACCCCCCTCTGCTTCATGACAATAAACTGGCGCTGTCTCTGAATAAATCTTGAAAATCTCGAGGAGCGCATAAACGACCCGTCGATTCCATTCTTTTTTCTAAATCCTGGCGAGGCACAAGTCCATCAAGGGAACATCTTAAAATTAATGCGCATGGCATGAGACATGGTCAAGATGGTTTTGGGGGCAATGAAAGTGGACAGGAGTCGGGGGAGAAAGCAGGAGAGGAGAGGAGGTAAAGCAGAAGGAGCAGTAGCAGAAGCAGCAGCACTTTCCAATTTTCATTAAAATAACAGAGCCGACGCACAGGGTGGCCATTATTTCTAAAGCTGCTGCCACCCCCCCGCTTCCCTTCCCTGGCCTGCCCGATTTTTTGCCTCATTCCCAATACGGAATTCACCTTCTCCCTTACATTTCTCCCTATCGAGGCCGTCTGCGTCTACGTGATTGCGCTGCTGCTGCTGCTCTTGCTGGTGTTGGTAAATGTCTGTGCCAACCAGCCATACTCCATGGACTCCCTCCTCCACTGTAGCCCTCTGCTCCCCCTCGTTCCAAGTCGTAGCCCATCGCTGGTTCGCTCGTTTCCATTCGTTAGTTCAACGCACACTCGGGAGTATGATGAAATTAAATTGGGGAAACTTTGCCAGGCATCGTGAGTCGTGGCTGGTGATGATGATGATGATGATCAGGATGACGATGATGATGAGGATGATGATGATAATGATGGCAGCCATCAACAGCGTCATCCACAAACATCACGAGCAGCAGCTCGCCTGTTCGGTTGGTCGACTGGTTGCTACCCCCTCTTCCTTCTCGCCTGGCCTGGGCTTAAATCCAATCCTCGTCCCGCTGAGCCACAGCTCCGTTTGGGACTTCAGTTCCAATTTTTTTTTTATATATTTTCCCCCGTTTTTGGACGAAACGAAAGCGAATGTAAATTTTTCAACGTTGCCTTTTGGTTTGTTTAAAAATTTAAACTTGTCGTCGGGCAGGCGGTGAGTGGGAGGTGAGTGATTGGGTGGGGTCACCCCTTTGACTGTAGGGAGGAGTAGGAGCACTGTGGGTTGTGGTGGGTCGCCTGACTGGTTGCTTGTTTTAAGCTTTCTACCTGGTCCCCATTTTGTGTTGTTGTTCTTGTTCGGGAAAATTTAATCAGTTGCCAAAGTTTTGCAATTTTAATTAAATTCTCCAAATTGGTTTTGACTGCGCTAAAGTTTTTCTTTGCCAACATACCCTCGCCCGCCCTCTCTGCTCCCTCGCTCTCTTTACCACTCTTAGTGTGTCTGTGTGTGTGTGTGCGCTGCATGTCATTGTTGTCAAAGTCCTTGTTGCCTGCGCTTCGTGTTTTCCATTTTCCATTTTCCATTTTACAGTGTCTCTTTTTCATTCCCAGCTGCCTCACTCGTTGGCCTCTGGTTTGGAGGTTATCCAAATTGGCAACTTTGTAGGTAGACGCGCAAAACTTTTTAATTGTTTAAGAAACGCAGCGCAAGTTACCAAGAAATACACTGAAAGAAATCTTTTCGTAGCGGTACTTACAGTTTATTGAGCTTCTTTTATTTACTGAAAAAAAAACAAATTTTGAATAAGGTAGAAAACTTTGGTTATCAATTTGATTCACAAATTTATTATGTAATTATTTATTAAGTAATTACTGTAATAATTAAGTAATTTTTTTTTATTTTTCTCTTTTATTTATATATCAATTATGTATTACGTATTTAATGTCAACTAAATCCACTCAATTATTATATAATAATTAGTTATAATAAACTTATAATTAAATAAAAGTAAAAACGTTAATTTAAATTGACACAAAAATGAAATTCATTTTATTATATTATAAATAAACTATAACAATATTTATTTATTTTTCAATTTGTTTACATCAATATATTAATAAATAAATATTATACAGTTTTAGAATTAATTGGTTGTATTTTTTAATTACTTTTGCATACGTAATATTAAACAATCTTCAACATCTATTAATTGTTTTATGTAACTGTTTTTTTTTCTTTCAAAATTTATTTAAATATTATTTTTTTCATAAATAGTTATTTTACATTTCAGTTATCAAGTCTGCGGTTTCTCTGAGTGCACAATAATACAGCTCAGCGTAAGAAGGAGAAAAATAAATGATATAAAAACTTTTGCTCATTTAATGTCGCCATTTTCTTTGATATATAAGCACTCGCAGTCACATACACACTCACACACAAAAACACACACATTTGTAGCCAACATATAGCCATAAACTTTGGCCTGATGGAACAGGCAGAAGCCACACCCAAGCAAGAAATCAAGGAATTCCCACTTGGTATAAATTGTGTTTGCTAATAAATACGTTATATACAACTTAATAATAATTAGTGAAATATAAATAATAAATAAAATAAATAAATATAAATGAATAGAAATACGTCAAATAAGACAACAACATTTTATAGCAAGTTAAAGTTATACATTTTTATAGGAAAAACATATTTTATTAGGTTTTTACATATGAATGTCCATAACCAATAAATAAACACAGTTTTAAATTGTATTACGGTCCATAAGAAGACGGATATGCCCCGCTCACGGAACTATCACAGGGTATACTTTGACTGACCCAAGCGGCGTCATCACTGGCAACGCTGGCGACGCCGAAGACGCGAACACAAAAACGCCATTTAGCGCACAGGAAACCGTTTTAAAAGCGCACCAGAATGATGGAGAGGACCAGAGAGGTGGGAGGATAGAGGGGGAGAAGTATAGGAGTTGCAAGAGGAGAGAGAAGAGAGAGGAGGCGCCAGCAGGAGCAGGCACCATCGCTGACGTTGTCGTTGGCGACGTCGCGTCTTCTACTGAATCAGTGTCGGATCTGTCAGGTCCGGCAGGGTTCAGGTCCGGATCCACGGGTGCATGGGGAGGCCCAACGCAATTGCGTTTAATTGCGAAAGCGGCAGAAACTGTCGGACAAATTACGCGACTCCCAAAGTAGCAAAAAACTTTTTGGCAAATGACCAAATTGGTGAAAAACCCAGAAGAAGTTGTGAAGCTGACGGAGGAAGATGGTAGAGAGTATGGAGAGGAGGAAGGGAAACAGAAACTGAGTGCAGGACCAACTACTCAGCCAACTGTTTTAAAATGATTTCCATTTAAAGTTGCTCACTCAACTCGATTCCAGAACTGAATCTGGATCGGCAGATGAAAACATTATCTCGCTATCAGTACGAGGGGGTTGAGAGCGCGAAGATTAGTTGATTGCATCAATATGCTTGCTGTCAGTGAGCTGGAGAGAGAGTGAGAGATTTTAGGAAGGGGGAGGAGGAGAAGGGAACTGGCGTCGAGCACGAGTTGCCATCCCCAGGCAGGCAGTTGCGCTATCTCATCGCTCATGCGAAGCTGAAATTAAATTATCTGCCGACAGTCTGCAGACGAGTGTGAGAGAGAGTTGGCCAACCCTTGTTTCAAAGTCATCGTTGTCCTCCCCCTCAGCCTGTCCTCCCCCAACACCCCCCTCCCCCCATCGCGGCGCTTCCATTCCAATCAGATTGTTTCCGTGGTTGTCTGTGCGGCCCTCAAATAGGCTTTTTACTTTGTCGCACTGCCTTACGGATTGAATTCGAATTAATTCCTTTGACCCGCCCCGCCGACCTCTATCCTTCGTCCTCGTTACTCTGCCCTGCAGCCCATCTCCACCCTCTGCCGGCGAAAGCCAACCTCATCATCCTCATCATCATCGCCCACACGTTTCGAAGCCCAAATCCCTCCCAGGCTCGTGTGCGTGCGCCTGATTAACATATGTCAACAGTATTATATAAAGTGGTTATTTTGGGCCCTGTGCCGGGTAAGTTGGGATTGCGATTCGAATTGCCATTGCGATTGGGCTGCGATTGGACCTGACTCTAAAGAGGATTCCTGCAACAGCTTCCCCAGTAACAAATTCAATTACGCCCGCATTTGCTTATTTTCATAAGAAATTAACTTGTAGTTTCGGTTTTCAAAAGAGAATGGAAGGGAGAACTTGAAAGAACTTGGTGAGAAGAGGGAAAAGAAAGCGTGAGAAGGCTATAATGAGAGAGAGAGAGAAAGAGGGGTAGACTAAATTAGAGCAGATGGATTGTAATGTGTTGATAAAGAACTCTTTTTTTTGAAAACAGGTCTTTACGGATTTTTATGGAATATTTCGAGTGTCCAAACAAAAATCCTTTTTGTGTTTTATCGTGCTTAAACGTTACTTACGTTAAGTTACTAACTTTCAATATGTGTGTGTTCTTGTAATTATACCCTTCGACCATTGAAAATGGTCAAAAAAGGGTATACTAATGTAACAGGCATAAGGAGGCGTGGGAGACCCCATAAAGTATATATATTCTTGCTCAGGATCACAAGCCGAGTCGATTGAGCCATGTCTGTCTGTCTGTCCGTCTGTCCGTCTGTCCGTCTGTCCGTCTGTCCGGCTGTCCGTCTGTCCGTCTGTCTGTGTGAACGCACAGATCTCAGCTATTATAAAAGCTAGAGTTACCAAATTTGGCAGGAAGACTCCTGTATACTATAAGCAGATCAAGTTTATTTCAAATGTTAGGTGCCACGCCCACCGCCCCCACAAATCAATAAATTAATTTTTGAACACAATTTGTAAGCGCTGTATAAAAGATACAACTTTCTGACTTTAACATATACTAAGCTGAATGAAATATCTACGTAGTGTCCAAATCACAATCCGATCGAACAATAATCACAGAAGTTATGTAAGAAAGTATGAGCATAAAACCTTCTGCTTCTGTCAGCTAACAAGGGAGGCGGGCGAGCGGCATCTGTCGGGATTAATTTCAAAACAATGTGCATGTGCATATGTGTATAAATTTAACAAATTAAATTACACGGGAACATAGGTCGAAGGGTATCCCACTGTCGCGTTTTGCGCGACTGTTGCTCTCGTTTTTTTTTTTCATTTATACCACATTATAAATTTAAAAGTCATACATGTTCTTTACTATAGATTTCAACATCAACATTAACGATAAGTAATAAACTTTTCGTCGTTTTCCTGTCAGCTTTTCCCAAAGCTTCCTTATTGAATAGTATAAAAATTATTGATGGTCATTTTTAAACTTTAAATCTCAACCTGAACTACTCGTATACAATTTTATATACGAGTATGTTAAGACTGTTATTCATATATAGTCAAATATTAAGATATCAAATTGAACTCTTCTTAGTTTATAAATATAGACGATAAATTTCTCAATTTCTCTTCATAACTTTTTAAAATTTAACTGCGAAAACATCAGTCGAAAATACTACGTTATAATTAAGCCCCTCGTTTCGTAGGCTTATCTTAATCGACTGCGCATCGATATGTACGCTGTATAAAAGAAAAATTACACTTGAAATTGCGCCCCTTTTGCGCGTTGAGTATGCGTTGGTCAACCACCAATAAGCTCCACACTGGCAGCAGCATCCACCGAATGCAAATGAACAACCCACTCACATACACACCCTGCTGGGGAGAGTGGGTTGAGCGTACTACGACGAGTTGTCTAGACCAACCCAATGCGAAACTGGCCAACGGCGATGACGACGAGGACGACGACGGCAGGCAGCATCGACTGCAATAAATCAGCGGCTCCAATAATTGAGTGGCCAAAGGGTTGCAACAGGGGGGAAGGGGGAGTGGGAGCAGGGAAAGAAGTCAGTTAGGGAGTGAGGCCAATAAGTGTAGCAATAAAGTAGGAGAGCGCCGTCTGCCACGGCCACAGACAGAGAGGGGAACAGGTACTGTCGGTCTGGTCAGACACTCGACTCGGGGCTGAGTTCAATGAGTTGTTGTTCCAGCTTGTTCGTTTTCAGTTCTATAAAATATATTTTATTTTTTTGTTTTGTTTTTGTTTTTTGGTAGCTCGCCCCCTTTTTAATTAGGCGCGTAATTTATGAAATATTTTCACGTGATATTCAAGTGGCAGGCAAAAGGCTGCAGCGTCCGTCGCATACTAAACACAGCTCGAGTGCGTATTTTTTTTGGTATTTTTTGTTGTTGGGTATTTTCGGTATACGATTTTCACCCACTTTTTAACGGCGGGGGAAAACAATGCTCGAACATTGCCTCAAGTGGTCATAGAAAGAGAGAGTCAGAGAGGGGCGGAGGGGGGGAGAGTTGTTCCTCTGCCACTGTTCCACTTCCTCTCTTACTCTTGTTCTCCCCCCCGTTGCGGTGTCTATCTCTCTCGATGGTCGCCGTGTGCACTCGAGTGGCAGGCGAAGGGTTCATCATCAACATCGTCGAGGTATTTTCTTCTCGAGGAGTTTTGTCTTTGCTGCCTCTGCTTCTGCTGCTGCTGCTGCTCCTGCTTCTCCTGTGCTCAGCTCCTGCTCCGGCCCCTGCGCCTACCCTTTCTGCACTTGCCAGCCAGTCATCCAACCAGCCGCACTTGAAATATTTGTGGTTGTTGTTTGATTGAAGCGGTTCAAGCCGTTTGCAACGGAAGTGTGTTTGATTAAACGCAGAAGGACAACAGCATTACGGGCAAAGGACCCAGAACGAGCCCACGCTTGGTCCTTGGAACCTGCTTTAAAGAGGCAGGTAGATTCCTCCTAAATACCTACACAACCCATGGGGCCCGTAAACGCCCGCGAAACCGACAGCGAGTGTGCTGAACAAAACCCTTCAAACCTCGGGCAAATGCATCAGAACAAGGCACAGTGAGGCAAACGGGGATGTTCAGTGCATAAAAAGAGTTAATTTTATAATCAAAAGAGAAAACATTGATATACAACTTATTTTACTGTAAATATTAAAATTGATGAATTGATTTCACTTATTGTTTTAGTGTGTTTATCGTAAATTGCGATCTGTGTCAATCGATTATTTACAAAGCAAATTGCTACGTCTTAGCTACTCCCAACAATTGAATCAAAACCTATTATTAATTTAGAATAATTGTTGAGACAAGCTTGAAGATTTTTGCAATCTGCTAAATTCTTTTATGGGATATTAAAATTACTGATATTCCACTTTAAAATAAAGCTTCGTTTTAGTATCCGTATTCAAATTACGCCACGGAAACGGAATCATTAAAATGTTGAATTACTATAAAATTTCAAGTAACTATTGATTACTAAAGTGGTTTTCCATATTTAGAAAAAATTAGCAAAAAATAAATAAATAAAACATGAATTAAAGAACGATAATATTATTTTAAGTAATTTTATTGAATTTTTATCCAAAATAATAATACTACCAAGGATTTTTCAAACGTTATTTGTAACAGTTAGTTTTCCTAAATAAATTCTATTTACATTTTTTATTAATAATTGAAAATTTAATAAAAATTTTGAGAATATATTGAATTTAATTAATTCATTTATTAGTTTTGTTGAAATGTTGAATAATAAATAATAATATTGTATATTCTTCAAAGTTTAAATAACAACATAGTCTATTTTCCAAGTGAATTTAAAGTAAAATCTATTTTTTTTTAGTGTAAATGTTGATTATGTATTACATAAAATTGTATTGAATTCATCTATAAATTCTGTCAATTTGTTTAGATTAAATTGCTCACAATTAATCGTCATTTCGTGTACCTTTTCCTCCCATAGTGCCTTCTGTGTTGGAGGAGCATCATTAATATTGGTCGCCTTTAATGGCATATCGATTTGTTGTTTATGGCCAGTTGGTTGCTTCTGCTGTTGCTGCTGTTGTTGTTGTTGTTATTTTGGCAAAAGCGGATGAAAAGGCGGAGCCATTTGACAGGTCCAGGTCTCCCACAAACTGGATTGTGCGGCATCGGGTTGAGGTCCTCGTCGAGCTCGATTGTTGTGAAAGCTCTTTGGCTACCATTCAGTCTGTCTCTCTCTGTATCTCTCTCGCTCTCTCTCTCTCCCTCTGGCTGTGTGTGCGGTGTGACATTGTTGCCACTTAATCCGTTTATCTAACTTCGTACACCGTTGGACTCGATGCCAAAACTTGCAGCGCGCGTGGTTTAAAAGCCCCGATTTTTTACAGCTCTCGACGACGACGACGACTCGAAATTTGAAACGCATTCGACCGTACAAGCTGCCCAAGCTCCTGATCCCGATCCGCTTGCCCTGCTTCCTTCTTCTCTCCATCTCTCTTCTTCTTCTCCCTACTCGCTTTGGCTCAGTCATCATCAGCCTCGACGTCGTTCCTCGCCGACATCCATTAGCAATCGCAGTCATACAGACTTCCGCATCATACTTTGAACTTCCGCATATATTATGCGAGTGTGTTGGTGTGCGTAGCGGGTGGATGTCGCAAGTCTGTACACAAAATGGCGGACGCACACGACATTTCGTCCAGCTTCCACGTTGGCCATGCGCGCCCGTTGCGCCCCCCAAGCATTGCTTTGGCCTTCCCCCCGACTGGGTGAGACTTTGTCGTCGTCTGTTTTGAATGTCGCCTGGTCGCCTGGGAGTGCTGCTACTTGAAGTTGGTTGTCGCCTCGCTTCGATTTGGGTTCGATGGGGTTCACTCTCGATACAGTTGTTGCTCTCCTTGTTTCTGTTGTTGTTCTGCTGAAGTTTTCCCTGTTCTTTATTTTCTAGTTTGTCCAGTTCGTTCTCTTGTTGTTTGCAGGTTGCACCATCGCTTGCCACTTGTCCGGTTTTGGTTTCTCTTTCAGCTGCATCCCTCAACTGCTTTCCTTCGCCATCCACCAATCGTTATTCCTTTTTATTGTAATTCTTTTTCATTTCAATTTTTTCAAGTTCTCGATGTTGTTCCATTTGCTTTAAATAAGATTATGTTTGATTGGATATTTTCATAGGCAATTTTGCGGTTATTACTTTCGATTCGAATTTTTATTTCATTGAGTTGTTTTCAATCCAAGTAAATTAATTTATTATTTGTTCAACGTCGTTCAAAGTTCACAATAGATGTTATGTGGGTTCATCAATGGAAAAACTAGAAAAACAATAGTTTTTTCAAATATGAATTGTAATACGCAAGGAAAGATAAGAAATGACAGATCATTTGATTCACTTCAATCTTCGCCAATTTGTATTATCTGTAATATTTGTTAGAGAACGCACATAACAAATTTAAATATAATTGAAGTTTTAATGAAATTTACGCAACTGAAATTTTGCGAAGCTTAGAAAGTGTTGTAGAAATATATATCTATATTTGAACTTCAGGGAACATCTTGCTTATAATATAATAATTGCTATTAAAGCTTAATAATTTTTATTTAATTTTTATGCTATGTTCTAAGTCACAAAAATATATGTCTCTTCTTCCTTAAAGAATTATTGAAATATGTATCCATATCTGCAAGGGGATTATAATATAATATAACCAATTTAATAATACACCAAAGCCTAAACGACCTACTCAAATATTTAGCACATTTTCTTAAGTAACTTCAAAAATATATTCCATCTTAAAATAGATATTTATATTTAACCTTGAAAGAACATCTTCCAGTCTAGAGTATTATAATACATACAATAACCTAATAATAGACCTAATTTTAAACAACCTATTTAAATACTTACCATATGTTTCTTAAGTTCTTATGCAAATTATATCTGTTCCACCTCTCATCTCTCCTCTCAGACCAAACGTAAGTTGTTCGACAAATTTAAAGGACACCGCAAACAGAACGCGCCACTTGGCCTTAGCCTAAAAGTCCTGCGACAAAATATGACAAATTCGGCTAAACAAAACAGGAAACGGCAGCTCCAAACTCTGCCCCCGAACAAAATGCGTATAAACATGCCCCATCTATCTATCTATGTATGTATGTGAGGCAGAACGGTAAAGGTATATCTCTTATCTCGAGGCCCCCATCGTGTTTCCTGTGCAGTCCACGGCGTGCTCGAATGCAAATCCTGTGAAACCGACAAGGAACAAACTTTTTAAAGTTCCCCACACTTTCCTCCTTGCGCGAGAGAACTTTAGCTTTACCTTTGCCATAAATCATGGCCGCCAAGTTGTAGGCTTGTTGTATTCTCCGATTCTCGTTTTCGGTCGTTTTTTTATTCGTTCGTTTTCTTTTCGACTTTCCTCTCGTACTTGCGCTTTGTTTTGCGAAGACAGCATTTCCTGAATTTACCTTCTTCCCTAGGTGTGTGTCAGTGGGTGTAGGTGTGTGTGTGTGTGTGTGAGTGTGCGTGTGTTTGTTGCGAGAAGCGTCGCAAAAACATAAATCCAAACGCCAAGACAAATTTCGCAGATCCGCCGTTGGGTAAAAATAGATGGGAATGAGGAGGAGAGGAAACTTTGGTTGCAAGTTTTCTGCCTTTGCTGTTTCTTCTTATGATTTATGTTTGGCACGCCATTGGGTGAGGGTGTCTTGCTCTCCCTTTTCCCCTCCCTTCACTACGCTTACCCTGTTTTCCGGCAGAGAAGTCTGGGTATCTCTCGCCGTCTTTGCTGGGTGGTTCATTGCGAGCGTGCAAAAGTTTTTTGCTGCGCGCAAAAATTATGCGGCTCAGCAAAGTAAGTAGCTACCCCATCCGCCCCCCCCCCCCAAGCCTGGCCACGCCCCCTCTCCCTCGGTGGCTCACTCTAATGCCACCCGTTGTTCTAAGCCATTTGCGTGGATTGCCAGCAATTTGCTGTCGAGATTTCCAAGATGTGCCCAGGATGTGCGTTGCAAGGGGGGCAGGGGAAGAGACGAAGAGGCGGAGGGGAGATACTTCCACCAGTTCTACGCCTCCTAGTGCCGCCACCACATCGTGTGTCTGTTTCAAAATTATGTTTGTGCAAAAGATTTGCGGCCTGTGTGTGGCTCTCGCTGTCTATCTCTCTCACTCTCTCTTTCGCTCACACACTCTCTCTCTATCTATCTGTCTCCCTCTTCTTCAGGTTTATGTGTGTGGTTAATGGTCCTGGCCGTGGGCTCATGCTCAACATTTTTGGGGTACGCGTGTAAGATTGCCGTCTTGGGCCAACAACGGATGCGCAAATGTTCCTTGGCTCTGGGCCCAGCGTGGGGTCTGCAAATTGCGTTTAAATTAATTGCAAATGGCGCATGATTAAGGGGAAGTAATATCAGGCTAATTGTTCATGATTTCTGCACGATTTTCATGCGACCAACTGCAGCGGAAATTGGGGGAAGAAAGAGATTAGAGAGGTAGTGGAGTTTATACTACAAGCAGAAAGTTTTCATTCAAGTTTTTCACATCATTAAATATAACACTTCTTTTAAGACTTTAGTTGATATATTGTTGCTATATGAAAAAGGGAATTTGAGCATAATAAAAGCAGAAAAAAGGCTACCTTGTGCATGCCGAAGGTTAAATTGGTTGTTTTGGCGGCAATTCCCTCTCACTATTTATATGTATTATCATAGTACAGCAGATTATAATGTTGAAGTATTCGTTACAAGCTATAATACCTTAATTATACATATACGATTCCTTTATTAATATCTTTAATTGTAAGTGATTGATCCTATGAAAACTGTAGAATACTTTTCTCGGATTATAAATGGCAATGAAATGGTGGGCAATTAGGTGGTTTTCTGTATAACTTTAAGTTAAATAATTTCGATAAATTACATACATTTTCACAAAGTAGGTATACCCCTTATTTGACAATTTTAGAAGGGTATAGACAATAATTGTCTTTATACAAAAACCCTTATGCTGGCCGCTGCGATTTTCATGAAATTTTTTAATCACATTATTTGTGAAGAAAATAAAAGATGTAATAAATTGCAATATCTTGGAAAACTTGGCTTGAATTTATTTTATAAGTTAAGAGTTGCCTTATAGCTCTTGGAAACAGAAAATAAAGAAAACTAAATTATAAAATTACAAAAACTATATTAAAATCTTAGGAAACTTAATCATACGAGTAGCATATTAAAAAAATTAAAAAATTTTAAATTTATAAAAAATGAATATCTTCATGTTTTGGAATCGTAGGGGAGATGCTGTCCAGCCCTTTGCTTCAGACCGTTACGGATCTGACTGGCCAGTGCTGAGATGAGAACCTCTTGTAACTTTCTCGCTTCCGACTGTCCCTTTCTCTCTGATCTCTCTCGCTCTTGTACTCTCTAGGCATTTTTGACAAATGTAACCCTACTTAAAATAATTACTTCGCCTTAATTGCGCTGTCAGTTGGTGTCTACTTAAAGAAATATTATCCCGCACGGCATAAGACATACAAATATTGTACTTAGGCCGTCGCCGTCGTCGTAGTCGTCGTTATGAGTGCAGTTATGAAAGGGTGAATGAAAGTCGGATTGCCAGCAGGGGATGGGTTGCATGGGGTGGGGAGGCACTTCAGTACCTACGTACGAGTACGAGGCATATGTCAATTAAGCTATAATTCCGTTGCCATCGTGCTGAGAGAAAAAGAGATGGGTAGGGGGGGAGCTAGGGAGGGAGGGATAGCGAGGGAACCAACTGTCAATCATGTCGTTTCAGCAATTTTCTGTGTGCCTTACTGACTTCCTCGCTGGATTGTTAAAGACATGTCAAGCTGGCTTTAAGACAGCCAACAACAACGAGTTGTCAATGTCTCCGAGGGAAGCGGGCAACAACCCCCGAGGCGGGCTCGAGGGGGGGCCCAACAATTATCAGCAATAATTATGCAATATTTCTACCCAGAAGCTGCTCGTCGAGCTCGGCTACAATGCACATGGAAATTCCCATTTCCCATTTGCCAATTGCCTAATTTTCCCTATTTTCCCACACGTTGACGCTGATTGATTGGAAAACTCTTTGCCGCCGTGCAGCATCGTTTTAATTAGGCGCCGCATCGAGGCGCCTCGCCTTGCCTTGCCTTGCCCCACATTGCGTCGCGTCTCGTCGTGGCTTGTTGCCATTAATTGGCTGGGCTAGCTGCTTTAAATCCACGTCCCACTCGATGTCGACGGTTGCGCTTTTTGTCCCAGCACCTTCCTCCTCCCCCCATCCACTTGCTGCCCCTCTTCCCCCTGCAGCTTTGCCATTTGCATGCGGGCGCGCCAATTTGCGTGGTTTGTGCTTGTCCTGGTTCCCTCCGATCCCCTCTCTGCGTCCCAAGAGCAGCAGCAGCTTCTCTACTCAATGGCGTGTTAAGTCAGTCAATAGGCGCCGCCGCCAATCAGTGCTTCAAGTTGCCGCCCTGGCTGCTGCACTACCCACTTCATCTCTCCCTCCCCACTCCTTGCCTCCTTACCTCCCTGAGTTGGCAATGTTCTTAATAGAAAAGCGCTTTTTCAATTATGTTAGCCAACTCCTTTTTGGAGCAGCAGCTTCTACTGCTCCTGGCTGGCTGCCATGTTGTGTACCTTTTAATTTACTATTTTTGCTTCCTTTTCGATACCCTTGGGGGCTGGCAAAAGGGCTGACGGGTATGCTGTATTCATATTAACGTGCGGAAGTATACGAAAAATATTAATTTAAGTTCTTCTGCATTATTTAAATATTTTTTTAATGTTTCAATAAGGTAAAAGTAATAAAATAATTAACTTATCGTTGTTAAAAGTTTATATATTTGGAATTCTATGGAATGTAAATGTTGAATTTAAAAAAGTTCCAAATGAAGAAACTTGAAAATATATATATTTAATAATATTCCTATGTTATTTATGCATATTGGCAAATTGAGAAAAAAAATTGAAATCAGAACCGAATTCCGTAAATTTAATTTTGGCATTAGAAATAAATGCAACAAGAAAAAAGTTGAGAAATATCAGAAAATGTTAAATTTTCTATTTATATCTAAAGATTTTAATAGTTTATTTTTTAATTATTAAAATTGAAAAGCTTAAAGACAGTAAAGATACTTAAAAAGCCATCTTCATAAAGTTATCTAGCTCTCACAGTTCACATCACGACTACAGGGTATTGGCTAGTCGAGCTCTTGCAAGCACAGCCCACGTCACTTGTTTCCTTCTTCATTTTTTTTTTCTAGGTACCCGACCAGCCCAGTAGTTGCCCATCTGCGGCAGCAGGACGTTGTTGGCTAGCATCCTGCTGTTAGTATCCAATTAAAATCGAAAATTAAATGTCAGGAAGGAGCCGAGCAGCAGCAGCAGCAGCAGCAGCAGGACAAAAGTGAACTGGGCAGAGGGCAGAGGAAAATACCTTAGCAAAAGGAGCTTGGCAGTGGGTTGTGGGACGGGGACTGAGGCTGGCAGCGCTACTGGAACTGGAAGTGAGACTGGGACTAAGTTACGAGTCGGGGGGGTCGGGGAACGTGGCTTGTTGGGGTCGCTAAGACGCTTACTTATTGAATATTTGCTGCGGCCTGCGGCGCAAAAAACCTAATTGCTTTGACCGTAAGCAAACAGAAGGAAAAGCTGAGCGGGCTCAAAAATGCATGAGCCATGGCACACTCCACACACACTCACACACATAACAAATAGACAAACATAATCAAAAGTATGTGGCAGCACGTGTGTGTGCTTGTATGTGTGTGTGTGTGTGACGAGGTCGGGCACTTGAAAATCACGCCCAATTTGACGTGCGCCTAGTGCAAATATGTTTACCCATTGCGGTTCCCCATAGTCGCTTCTCGCAAAAATCCGTGTATATTCTCTGAATAATTGATATGAGCCCAATGTAATCAGCAACGTAAGAGTGAGTGTGTGTGTGTCGTTGTGTAAACTTCGTCATTAATGTCCCCAGGGCTCTCGATGAATGTATTCATGAGCAAGTGTTGCTCTCATATGGATGAGAAGTATAAGAGACGAGCTGAACGAAAACCCATGCACAGCCAAATTGCAACGAGCTAGAGATGAAAGCGTGAAATCCATTAGGAAAGGCTTTAATGAATACAGTTTCTTCGAAACAATAACAACAGCTAACTAACAAAAACATCAACATATGAGAATAGTAACCGAATGAAACGAAAACATTCATTGGCAATTAAATATTATAACAAATTATGTTATTGTTAATAATTAAAATAATTCATGGGTATATAATGGCTGAAATCGATGGGAATCTGAATTTCACTGTGTAATTATTAAAGTTTATTAATAAATAAACTCTATACTGTATTAAATGTAAATCTATGATTTCATTTCCTATTAAATTTTATATTGGGACTTTAAAAATACAGAATTCTAAGAACAAGAAACGTTTAATTAATTAATGATTTTGATATTTTGATAATTTGTATAATTGATGAGTTTTATGTAATATTTTTATACAACATAATGTAGCTTGTTCTTTGTCACGCTTTCATCTCCAGCAACTATCGTTATACCTCATCGTTATGTGTCGCAATATTTTATTTGTGCATTTTAAATGTTTGTATGGTTTAATCAGGCAATGGGAGCATGGGAGAATTGCAAAGAAGGGGGAATACTAACTTTCTATCGTGAAAGTGTAGGAACAAAACCATTTTACCAGTAGAATTCAATAAAAAGTAAACAATATTTTTTAATGTTGAATAGAAACTTTATTATTAAGTATAGTTTATTTCATGAATATTTATTTATTTATTTATTAGAGGTTATTTTAGAAAGCCGAAATAAAGATTTTACTTTTATCATTGGGTTTTGCAATACAAATTTAATGAAATAGAAAAGAAATCAATCTTTTGTACCTCATTTCACACTTGTATCAAAAGATTATCACATGTTAAATATTTATATAGCTAAATTCTCAAAAACGTTTAATAACACTTTAGAAATATCCACCCAAGTCAAAATGTGTCTGCTTTTGCCTTATAGAATATGACGGATGTCTCGCATGTTCCGCTTATTTGGCAACATTATTCATAACCAACTTTAGGGAGAGGGAGCAGAAAACTAATGTAACTAATGCCAGCGATGATCGGAATTATACAGAAAATTATTCAAGCATTAATACGAAATGCCAAAGATGAGATGGATAGCTGACTGGCTGCATAAACGGACGACTGGGATGGATGGATGGATGGTGGGTGGGTGGGGTGGTTGTCAGTCTCGGCTCATGTGAAATTTTAATGCCTGGGAATGCTTTAATATGACGCTGATGCTCGGCACAGAGGCTGAGGCGGCTGTTTTTTAATAACACGAGAGACACGCACAGACACGAAACGTGAGGGCCAAAACGGAGCAGTGAAAATCGCATGACACAAAATGATAAACAAGAATGGAAAAAATTATATATACAGCATACAGATATAGTACGTGTATATGTACTATATACAAAATATATAAGGAGATTTATTACGCTCTCTGGCAGTGCCTGATGATGGAGCGTAAACAAAAAATGCAAAACAACATGGAAAAAGCAAGGAAGAATGTGTGTGAGTGTGTGTGTGTTGGGTGTGCGGGTGTAAGCCTGGACCCGGACAAGGCAGCAACAACTACAACAACTGCGTGCCACAAAAGCCATCAATCATTCTGAGCGAAAGGGGCAAGCGGAGGCCGAGCATGGAGCCGTCATCTCTAAGCCAGCGACGGGGGTGTGCAGAGGGGAAGGGATGGGTTGACCCATCAGGCGTATTCGTATTAGAATAATCATCGTCAGCGTCAGCGTCATCGCTGCAACTGAAAGCGCGGCTCATGATTATTAAATATGCCAAATCCCGAACGCCGAGCAGGCAACAGTAGATTCCTCCTGCCACACCTCTGCTTGCTTCACGATGAGATGCTGCCGCGCACGCCTCTTGCCGAGCTAATCGATTTATTATGCTAACCAGGCGATGCAGCAAAGTGTGGCAAAGTGTGTGTGTGTGTGTGCCGCGGATGTAGCTGGGAATCTTTGGAGCTCGACTGCCACTGCCAGGCTGAGGCAGCGTCAGGCAAATGAAGCGTGTTGCCTGCAAGGGGACTGGGCTCGAGGGCTCTGCTGCTGCGGTCGACTTGCTGCGGCTGCTGCTGTAAATATAAATAAAAATAAAAATGAAACCTGCCAACATAGAAATAATTTAATTAGCCTTTTAAATGGCGGCTCCCGCAAAATGGAGAAAATGTTGGGGCACATTTTGAGAACGATTGGCGTGGAGGCAGCAGACCAGAGGTCATTATATTTTATATATACTTTTTTATGTAAGAATTTATGTATTAGAGAGTTTTACGATGATGATTTTATTCAGGAATTTTTCCTGTTTAAAGCTCGTTAACGTGAGAGGAAAATGTTTTGCGAGTTGTCTGGGAAATTTTTGCAATCTTCTTTTGAAATTGTTTGTACAATATTTTAATAGAGTGAGGATAAAATTTTGTTAGTATTTATTATTGAATAATCACTAAATTTAGGTTTATTCTTATGTTACGTTATTTCCACAAATTTGTATTATATAAGATATGTTAATATAGTATATTGTGTTTTTAAATATATAAAACAAACTCGAAAGTTGATATACCTTACACACCTGACCAACACAATTGCTTCAATGTATATATTCTATATTTTGCATATTTTGTGTTGCATACTTTTAGGGAAATACTTCGGAATTAGTGTATATTTAGAATTTCTTAAATAACTTCTATCTAAATCATTCAATCGCCACAAGAAATGATTTGAATGTTCATAGTTATTGTGTTTACTAAAAATAAACTGTCCTGCCTTAAAAATACGCTTGGAGTTTGATTTTTTCAATTTAAGGAGGCCGCAAGGGACGTGGCCAAAATCTAACAATAGTATTTTCAATAAAATAACATATAATAATTACGACTTCTTATTGTATCAGTGAATATGTTTATATGTTATATTATAAACATATATGCATATATTATGTAGAAATAACTTAATAGATCCATATATCGTACATGTATGTATGTACATGTATGTAACCTGGTAAGTAACCTTTACGATTTTAATCACATTTTAATCATCGTAGTAATCGCCTTTCTTTATCCTCTCAAAAAATATCAAAATATGTACTTACTGGGAAAATAACTGTTGAGACTTTGAGAACGTTGTTGGGATTAGAGGCCTCTTTTGGCATATGATTTATGATAATTTCTGGCTAATTAAATGCAGACATGGCGCAGTCTCGCAATCTGAATAATTGTGTTTTTAATTTGAAAATGCTTCGACAGAGGACTCTCACACTGAGCCTGGTCCGAGGTACACTTTAAACAGAAGTCGGTTGTCAGGGATACGTTGGGATACGCTCCATCCGCACCCCTCCTCCATGCGCTACTCCCCGCACAGTGATGGCAACTAATGGCGCTGGGTGATGCCTGACGTGGCTGACGTGGGTGACTTGGGTGACGGGTGATGATGCCTTCGGGCGACACACAGCGGGCACAACGTGGACCAGACACGTGCCGACGTCGCCGCCAAGTTGGTCGAGCGTGTGCAGCATCATCAACGATGATGATGATGATGATGAAGATGACGATGGTTGCCCGCTGGCTGTGAGGGATGCGGTTGCAAGTGTGAGTGCCTGTGGTCAGCCATCAGCCATCAGCCTGCCCGCCCACTTGAGCCACGCCTCGCTTGGCTACGGCTCCGGCAGGAGCATTAACATTAACATTATCGCCACCGCCTGCGCAATAACTTGCGACATTAATGACCCAGTGGGGTGAGGGCAGGGGGGGTGGTGGTAGAGGGATGGGCGGACATGTCCATCACTTGGCCATGTTTATAAATTGCCATTTGGAGCTGCGCTTGCTCTCAGTTTCGGAACATTTGACACTCGCCTGTCAGCGCTACAAATTTGTATCTATGTATCTCTGTATCTTGTATCTTGTATATTGTATCTTGTATCTGTCTCTCTGGTATGCGTGTGTTCTCCCACTGACGGTTTTTATCTGCACTTTGCGCTAGAATGCTCCGTCACTCCGCTACTTTTCACTTCAACTGCGAGGCGACGCTTCATCTTCGTCTTCATCAGCAGCGCAGATAGCAGATATAATATATATAGGTGGCTTTAACATACATAAGGCATATACTCATACATAGATACATAGATACATGTGTATTTATGTGTGTGTGTGCGGCTATCTGCAGTTTTCAATCATATCGCAGGCATCACGCTACTCTGGCTGACATGACATACAACTCGCTGTTCGCATTTCCCTGTCGCCACCTCCAGCCCCGACCACGCCCCCAGCTCTGTCTAGCTGCGCCTACTACGCCCACATGGTTCGATGTTTGCCAAGTTATTAATAATAATAATAATCCTGTGCGTCTTACGCTTCACTGGACTTTGGTTCCGGTTTATGTTAATGCATCTTCGCAATTTATGCATCCATGCGATTGTACTGTATGTGTGTGTGTGTGTGTATGTATTTGATGGATCACTGTGTATGCGTGTTTGTGTGTTCGTTTGTTGTGCTCATGCGGATATGAATTTGTGCGAGTTGTGTGACATATCGCATTTAAATCTTGAAGAGCTTTGCGATTTACCAGGAAGGAGTCTTTAACTTGCATGGGTAGAGTGAATTTCCATAAATGTGAAGCGAATGTTTTCGAGATATCCTAATCTGAAAGTGCGAAAATCGTGGTTTTTGCCTATATTTGAGGTTATGTATCTTAACGATTTTAATTTTTAATGTAAATGACTGCCAGCATCTTAAAGTACAAGCCTTCCTCTTTCAAATGCGCTTTAGTGTGCTCAAAAATAATTTTTTTCTTTGAGATATTCAATTTTAAAGTTTGGGATACACATGAAGATGTTCATGAACTCTGGCTTTCCCTAGACATTGTGTATCTTAAACTTCAAAATTGAATATCTCAAAGCACACTTAAGGGCATTTGAAAGAGGAAGGCTTGTACTTTAAGATGCTGGCAGTCATTTAGAATGAAAATTAAAATCGTTAAGATACATAACCTCAAATATAGGCAAAAACTACGATGACGTGATGGAGCAATTCTGAGGACAGATTCTTGTTCAGCGCACCGAAAACCTTCGGAAACGTATACTCTGGTTTCTGGTTCTGAACTTTGCTCGAATTTTGTCGGCCTGTATTATTATTATAATTAAATAAATAAATAAATAAAATTATATATTTTATTTTACTTATTTTATTTTATTTATTTATTTTATTATATATTTTATACGTCGTTTACAAATAAATTGCAAAAATTAAACTATTAATATTGGGAGTTGTGGGCGTGGCATCCAAAATTTGAAATAAACTTGATCTGCAAATTTGTTGTCTCTAGCTTTTGTTTTAGCTGAGATCGGCGCGTTTATCCAGACGGACCATTGAACGAACATTGTTTAATCAACTCGGCTAGTGATCCTGAGAAATAATATATATATTTAATGTGGGCTGCCACGCCTACTTATGCCTGTTACATACATTTACATAAAGTTATTATACTCTTTTTGACAATTTTCACTTAATAACATGTCAAATTTTTAACTTACATATTTCTAGGAGGATTTATTAATAAATATCTGCAAAAGTATAAAACATTATTTGATAGATATTATATTGCGTCGTGTATTCAGACCATTCATATTTACATTGTGTTATACGAATATCAATCTATGTGTTATTTATGCATTTATTTATATGTATATTTTTCTTGAAATGTTTACTTTGTGTGTCTAGTTCCGAGTACGGTCATATCCACACCGAGAAGCGAGACAATTTCTTGGTTATTGCTCGCATCAAGTTCATTTTGTGGGCATTGTCCACACGCCACATGTGGGTGCGCAAGAAGGTGGGAAGTAAGGTGTAGGAGGAGGGTGAAACTTGAAATTAAATTTGCTGCTGACACCGATTTTCAAAAACAGCTTTTCCTGCAGTTTGACATGTTCCTAATTGATTTCGTTTCGTTTCGTTTATGTTTTTTTCGGCAATTTAATATTGCAAAGGCGGCGTTACACAGGGATTGCCTTGGCGCTTGGGCAGACGCAGGACGAAATCCTTTTCAGCGCATGTTTCTTGGCCATTCAACTGTAATGGGAAGGTGCTGTCGCTGGCACTACCTCACGCCCATTGCCCGCACCCCGGCATCCCCTTTGGCACGCCTCGTCCAGCTTCGGCTCGTCTTGCGCTCGTCTCGTTTTTTATGCGCCACATGTGCCAAAGCTTTCATAAAGCAAGCACATGCCTTCCCACACACACACACACACAGTCACACTCACACAGGCACAGAAAGGACAAGCAGGGGCTGCATTGGTTATGGGAATTTTTGATTGACATCGGTTCGGGCCAGGCAGGCAACCTCCGCTTCCCTTCCTTGGCAAAGAAACGCGTTAACTACAGCACAAGGTACCCTGCACCCTGTACCCTGTGCCCACTACTAGTCTGTACCGCCCGTGGCGCCTCTTATGCAATATTGACATGCCACCAAGCAAACAGAGGACACAGCAGCAGAAGGAGGATGTGGAGGAGGTGCTTGGCTGAGACTGAAGCCGGGTAACATGTACGTCATCATATTGGCAGCAGCTGCGGTAGCTGATGGAGCCGACTGCTCCTGTAGGTGCCACCTTTTGTGCTGCTGCTGCTGCAGCACCTGCCTCCTTGCCGCGTCGCAGACGGGGGCGTGGCATAAATGAAAAACTTTTTCGGTTAGCACTCAGCGCTACCCAATTTTCTTCTTTTTGCCTGGCCAAAATACGTGTATGTTTTTCTTTAGCCAGCACCAGCAGCAGCAGCTACACCACAAGCACACACACACACACACACAGAGACTGGCACACACATGTACACTCTGGCACCCCCTCACTGCTTCACTGTGTTTGCTTTTGAAGCAGCGCAAATTAGTTTTTTCACTTTGGTCGCGTTTTTGTCGGGCCGCCTTTGTGCTTCCAGTTGCTTTTAACGTTAAATGACGAAATAGCTTTACGGTTCATTGATGCAAACAGCAGCAACAGCAGCAGCAGTAGCAGTAGCAGCACTCCCAGACACACTCCCCATTAGCCAGGCCCATACCCAGTGCCCGTCCCATACCCATTCCTCGCCCCCTTCGTCGTGCAAGTCACACGCCCAATTAGTGGCGCAAGTTAGTCGTTTAGACTACGCAGACGTTTGCTAAGCTTCATTGAATTTTCACTATAAACTCGTATTTGCATTGGCCAGAGGCACCTTTGCCCTCCCCCTACCCCCCTCCTTGGTGCTCATCCCTGTCCCCTTTCTAGTTTCTTTCTGCCTTTTTTGGCTACAGTTTTGCATAATAGTCGACGCTCTGTTTGCCGTTGGCCAATGAAAGCCGTTAAGTTTGGTTGGAATTTTGAAGCGTTGACTTATTCACAATCGACATGTATGCAGGGGAAAACCCTTTTCTGAATGCGTCCAACACTTTTCAATGGACAGTGTCCCAGCCCCCTTTTATTTCTATGCCCATCTTGCGACAGCTCCTGCATATGAAGTATCGCTGGGGCAGCAAATAGACTTGTTAAATAAAAGTAAAGAGTGAAGTCGAGTGACAGCAACAGGAGGGGGAGAATTCTAGCTGGAGTGTAAGTTACGATAAATGTATTTGAAATGTTATCAAAAGTGTTTACATTAAAGGCTGAAATATAAGGAGAATTTGTTTAATATTGAATATTGATAAAAATTTTGAAACCATTCTTTCTATTTTATGGAAATTTCATTAAATAATTTAAATTATTAATATCCTCTAAAAATATTTACTCTTCTTTATAGTTGTACTCTATTTTATCTATTATATATATATTTATTCAAAGTAAATTTTATAGAATACTTTTATTTATTAACTCAGAAATAATATAGACTTAACCGAATTATTTTTAACTTAACCTTCAAAGTGATTGAAATACTTTCAGGTTTTAATATAAAATTCATATAAATATCTCAAAAAACCTTAAACATTATCAGCCAAGATACTCAGATCCCTTCATACCTATTACTATTGATAATTTTCACAAGATTCCTTTTAACCTTGAGCACATAAATTCCATTAATAACTAACCAACTCATTCCGAAACGATAAACGACACCTTTCGTATATGAAAAGGAAACCTGTCATTTGCCTTGACTTGCATCATTTATACCCGCAAGGGGGAATCTACCCAGAAGTACAACATGCTGTATCCTGTTTCATTTAGCATTAATCATACAAGCGTTGCCCAAGCGTTGGATCTATCCAGTCATACATGGAGTAATCCAAACTACTTAGGAATCCATTAGATGGTTAAACGAAAAATGCGTGAACTGTAACGAAATTATGAGCATAATTTTACACTTGCACGCAATTTCATATTTTACGATTCCAAGATACGCTGTCCCACATACAAGCCACAGTATGCCGCATGCCACATGCCGCATGGCCAACATAAGGTTCGTAAAATGCGTGTCTGACTTCGTGTCCGTTGCGTTCCCCTCCCGACCAGTGCCAGACTGAACCCATTGAACTATCTGTATAGAGCTGAGCTAATGCATGTTTGGACAAATTTATGGTTGATTAAAAGCGCCAGATAACACGCAAACGTTCAGCAAAATCAATATGAGTTCTTTGCGCTTTGATTGCACCGCACAAAAGTATGCAATAGTGTTGGAAAACGGCCAAGAAGGCAAAAATCCTTTTTGACGAACAGTTTTCTTGCTGCAGGATGATTGAGACAACCTTAAGCTTATATTGAAAATTATTTGATTTTTTATTTTAACAAATTAAAATACCAAACTTAATATAAGCTTAATGAGCGCTAGCTACAGAGGCCTTTGGCTTTATTAGAATTTAAATTAGAGATTTTTGATTACTATATTAAATGCCCTTTATCAGTATTGTAACTTTGTGTCATCCAAAAATCAAAAATCACAAACACAATTTTTGGTGTTCAAGTTATATGATTATTAATGTATTGTGTAGGTATTAGGATACATATATTCCGACAAACATAATATTATACCTTTGCAGAGGGTATATTCTTTTTGGAAAGTAGTTTGCAACGCACCTTAGGAGACATCTCTGACTTGTATGTCTTCTGTAAAGTTCATATGGCTATTAACGATTACATAACATAACAAGCATTGAAATAATCCGTTAAAGCTACTCCAAAATCTGCAAGAGTATAAAATATTCGACATACCGAAGGTAATCTTTATATCTTCTTGTATTTTCCATAAATAGAACTACATAAAAATTGTAAAATGCCAAAATAAATCAGCTATTTGCACAGTTTGCCCTTTACTTATGTTAGTGCATGTGTATCCCAACAACGGTTAGCACACTAGCATATTATAATATGCCAGATGATGTATGTGTGTGTTGCTGTCTTTAGATTTATAACTGTAGCGGTCAAAGTGCCAAAGACTTTTGAGCTTATTTTTGGCCTGTGACTGCTCGAGAGTAAAACAAATAGAGGAAGTCGAACATTGGATAGGATACATTTTGTTTGTGCTGCAGATGAAACTGCTGCTGCTGATTGCCGGGGGCAACCTTAGAAGTTGTTGTTGCAGTACTAGTTGTTGTAACTGCAGTTGTTGTTGCTGTTGTTGCTGTGACTGTTTGTGCATGCTGCTTCCTGTTTGCCGAGAAGGTTAGACGGAGTAAACCAAAGCCAAAGTGCACTGGACACCCGGACGACGCATCCTGTTGAAATCATTTCAAATTGCAACGAGGCCGGACAAACAGAGAGGGCGAGCGAGGGAGAGAGAGACGAGTACATTGATGAAAAAACTGTGGAACTATGGAGTGGCAACTTCCAGTGTGCGAGTGTGTGTGTGTGGCAATGCATAGCAATGTGACATTTGCATGCGCCCGAAAGTATGCAACGGCAACGGGCCAAAGATGAAGCACGCTATGGGTGCCATCTTTAAGGACGATGGAGAAATTAAAAATCCTGCATACAGGAAGAGCCCAACCGGACTTCAACCGGAGCCGGACTCGGGAGCTGGAGCAAAAGTCGGAGTGCAGACTGCAGTCAGGTCTAGCAGCAGCTCTTGGCCAGTTACCTGGGGCTATTCAGATGAGAGGAGAGAGAGTGGCAGGAGTGTCTCTTAGTTGTTTTTCAGTTCTGCTTCGGTTTTAATTTGCACATGGGGAAGTTAACTAAACATGTGAGTTTATTTTATGTTGTTGCCTCGTTTTCGGTTTCTTGCCTGGCTGCACACGTTGGTCAGCGATTTTCAAGGAGGGACAACCTTTCAGGAGGAGGGGGCAAATGTTGGGATAGCATGTCCCATAGTAGCTTGCCAGGATGTGTGTGCTTTTGCGGCAAGTTGCATAGTCGGGAGGGGGTGTACTGTGTACTTATTCAGTTTGAACAAAGAGACTTTTGGCTTCATGGGACACACAATCACAGAGGCAGACAGTAGCAATACCGTTAGTCGTATGGCGAAAAGCATTTTCCCAGCTCGTTTGATGTTTTCTTTAAATTAATTTCAAAGTCAGCCAGTTCAAGTAATTGCGAAATTTTCAGTTTCATTCTAGAAAATGAGAAAGACCACCGTTTTATGTGATCTATTGGAAATTCAATTAACTAACTTTAATAAGAGGTTAGAGTATTGACATGAGTATTAAACAAATTTGTAATAAATGTTTTTAAGCATTACTATTAATGAATTCTTCTAAAAATCATTTGGAATTGAGGTTAGGTCGAAACTACTTTAAGAAAGTCTCGATCACTCAAAAAACGATTTGAATTTTAATTAATTAATTAATATTGCTTTAAATTCACCATAACTGTAAATGAATATTCAAAAAACATATTTATCTGTATGTAAAACTTGATATTATTTACTCAAATTAGAAAACAACTTAATATATTCGTAATACAGGGGTTCCGGGTTCGTATCCCGGAGGGCATGGTTTTTCAAACGGCAAAGCTTGGCAAGACAATTGTTCCTACTTCACTATATCAAAATATAATGTTTGGTAATTCTTAAGAATATTCCCCACCCTGTGGTGCTAAGATACGATATTATGATGTATGGATTCTTCATTTAATAAATATAATAATTTTTTGTAAGAAAAAAAATTAAATGAAGTTGTGAGGTTATGTTTAAAATATATAATAAAATTTCCGACAACTCTTTGTTTAACATATATTTAGATATATCAATCCCATTTTCTTACTTGTGATATGGTTAATTATGATCTTTGTATTATTCATTCATGCTAAAAACGAAAAGTCGTCCCTTAATGCACTTTAAACATTCTTTATATTTCCAGATACTACTAGAAAGGTAGTACAAAGACTTAATGGAGACAACCCAATTGCATAGAAAATTAATTGATAATATATGAATAAAAGTAATACATAAGCAATGTAAATAGTCTTTAAAATTGTTAAAAATTGGAATATCTTTATTTAAATAGCTATCTTTATATTCGACATAATATCGTACATTTAAAAGACATCTGCATATTTTATTTTCTTAGATTGAGTATTAAAAACCTTGTTTTGTCTTCATACTGTTCCTTTATGCAACATTTTTCTACAGCCTTGTTTAGGCTGCCTCACTTACATCTCTAGCCCCTCTGTCTGGACCCAAATGCAGCTGCTCGCCTTGACCCAATGCGAGATCGATAAATCAGCGCCAAAGTGCTGACAGTATCCAATAAATTATTCTGATAATAAACCTCTCGGAGAAACTTGAATGAATCGCAACACGTGTTTGTGCCGGGTTCTATTGCCCCTTGGGCCCACTGTTTGGTTCATTGAGCAAACGCAAGCCAAACCACTTCATCGACCAAAGACCGTAACAAAGGCGAAATGCACGCAATGATCGCGAAAGATGTGGAGACAATGCGATCGGTTCCATTGTTGCTTGGGCCCGATCAAAAGGTGACGGCGACGGCGACGGCGACGGAGACGGAGACGATGTTGTTGTTCCAAGTTGAATGGAAGTTTGCTTTTCTTTGATCTCAAGAGGTTTTTCATAGAAAATTTATATTATTTGGTGTATGACACACGGCGCAGGGTTGCCATGTTTGGGCATGCAGAGGCAGCTGCGCAGATTGCCGCATGCCAAAAGCAGCAACATGAAAAAAGGGTGGGTTGTCTAAACATACAGAACATTCGTAAATATACGTATGGATTGTGATGAGTTATGGCGACATTTAGGGAAGTGTGTGGGAGGTGGGGCAGGGTCCTCGTCAGGGTCAGGGTTGCTAAGTGCCCGGCAGCTGGCACAGTTGGACTTAGCTCGGAATATTCGTGATCTTCGATGATGCTGTCAATCAATTAAGTTAATTAGGAATTAGAAAATATACAAAAAGATCCAATTCGATCTAAATAAATATCGAAAATAGTGAAAAAAAACCACAGGAAATACTCTTTAATTAATTTTTGGCAAGCAAAATGTAGCTATAAATTGCCATTATATTATACCGTATTTAATACAATCGTAAAAGGGAAGTAAATTGAGAAGACTATAGACTGAAGAGGTTACCAAGTACTGAATACATACCATATTCAATCAGTTTGTAAAAAGAAATAAAACTCAAAATAGACTGCAGAAAATGTTTTTTAACTGATTTCGCTGTTTTGATCTGTCAGTTCTTATAGCCATCTCTTTGGACTCTGCCGACCACGGATAGGCAGCAAGTCAACTCGGCTTGGGCCCGATCCCAATTCCAGGCACAGTTTTCGCTCTAATTCGGTCTAAGCCTGCAGGAAATGCTCGGCTAAAGCAGCCCAAAAATTGTAATCAGAATTTCAGAAATGTCGGTTTTCGGAGAGAGGAGATGGGGGAGGAGGAGTAGAACAAAACACGACACCGCTACTGGAAATCGGGACCGGCAGAGCAACCCTCCGAGCGGCAGCAGCAGCAACAGCAGGACCAGGTGTGCCCGTGCCGGTGCGCAATCAGCTTTGTAGGCGATTTGTGAGGATTAACTGAACTGCGCACCATGAGGGAATGTGAGAGCGAAAGAGCAGAAGAAGTAGGGAGAGAGAAAGAGTGAGAGAGGGAGCGAGAGAGAGGAAAGAAGAGTGAGTGGGAGCTGGAGCAGGACAGCTGCCTACCTGCTGTTCCTGTAGGAGGATCAATTTGCCGGCTAAATACGCATGGAAAGGTGTAGCCGTAAAATCTGTCAGATACACACACACACACACACACCAACACACACACACCAGCTCGGGGGATAAATCTTTCATTTTTTGCGTTTCAATGCACACTTTGAGCAACTGCCGAAAATTGGAAAATTGAAATTGAAATTGCAGAATAGAAATTTCATGGTAGTTGGGTAGATTGGCAAACAGCCTGTTCGAAGATCGGAGCTGCCACCAGTTGGCAACAGCGCCAAGCAAACAAGTTACGGCATGTTCTCCCATCATCGCCAGGTGGCCCCTTCGCGACGAGGGTTGCTGCCGCTGCTACTACGCAGCAGTTTCTCTCAAGGGGTAACTCTTGAAGTAAAAAGTATCTTGCAGATACACAAATTGCGCATGTGCGTCGTTTACTCAAATTAAGCCGGAAAAGCTGTCACAACTGCGCAGACTTTGAGAAGCAACGCTGCCATCGTGTCTGGCAGCGTGAGTGGCCTGGGGAATTGATGAAGTCAGTTGCACAACCAGTCGGAGATTCCTCAAGGTATTCCTGCATCATCGATCAGCGTCAATATGACCGATTGTCTTGCCCGTTACCCGCTGTCCGCTCAGGTGTGCAATGCACACACACACACACAGATACATACATTTCAGAAGTACCTAAAGGTACCTCGCAGCCCATAAAGGTGCCTGGCTGTGTCACCTAATAGCCCCTTCGGGACTTGCTTTTCATTACATTGCGCAATGCACAATTGTCAGCACAATTCGCTCTTTCTATTTTAGCATTGACTTCTTCTACTTCTCTTACTCCTGCTCTCGGCGATTTTCCATTGAATTTCAAACTCTTTTCAGCCGATTTTACGCATTTCAGTGCTGACTTTTTGGCTAGAATTGAGATGGAGTATGTTGTGTGGATTAGTTTTGGGTGATTGATTGCCGGATGGATGAAATAATTAAATGCATCTCTTGATGCTTAATGGGGATTGACTGACACCTGCAATACTAGCACCATATATCACATATATATGTTAAAGTATATCTACAATATCTAAGTATATCTAAGTATATACTTGTGCAATATAGTATTTTCATTTTGTGTATATATGTATGTATGTATCTTATATAAACCAAATGAAACTCTTCGAAATTTTTAGGAATTTTCGGCAGTTTAATAAAAATTTACATTCAATATTATAATAGTTTCACAGGATTATAAAAAATTGACTTTATTTCTTTGTCTTTCTTTTATAAACATGAAAGGCAATTTTAAAATGTACCCTTACATATATTTTATTTTAAAATGATCATTAAATTCTCTAGACTTATGAGTTTTTATGTAATTATGTAATTATGTACCATAACCTCAATTTTTGACATAACATATAAATTGAAAAACTAGTATAAATTATTATTATTGTACAATTAACTATATCAAATAGGATTCATGGAAAGGATATATAGGAATCACTAACCAAATGTTGTGTTCTTTAAATTTTTGATTCATAAACTTTAAATTAATATCAGTATCAAATTGAAATAAGTTTTTAAATTTACAAATTCTTGTATAATATAATAACATAATAATATAATAATAAAATAATATAATAATATAATAATATAATAATATAATATAATATAATAATATAATAATATGATAATATAATATTATAATAATATAATAATACAAATAACAATTATAGTAATAATCAGTAACTTTAGTTCAAATTAAATAAATTCCAAACCCAATTTGATAGTTACTAATTTTCATAAACTTGTAGAACTGGAAAATGTTCAGCCTGGTACCAGAAATTCAGTTGCTTATTGTCCATTGTCCTGGTGGCACCTTCCATGAAGTACCGCTCTGGCAATGATCACCTAAAATTGCAGAGGTCTCTCTTTATTAGCATTCGCCTCCCACACGCTCAGTGGGAAATCACAATTTACGACTATGGGCAATTTTCCCACCAGCCCTTTGCCAGCGTATCTGTGCCTTACTCAACCCAACGCAACCAAACCCGACTCACCTCGAGGCCCATTGACAATGCGTCAAACCAAGCCGCAGGATATATTCAGCCTGAGCAAGTACAATAAATACCTGTTGGTTGCCGTTTTCATTGCACGATTCTCCTCCATATACATAGTACATACTTATATCATGGCATTTCTTTCCGCTATTGTTGATGATATTACTGCTGCCGTTGTTGTTGTTGTTGCTGCTCATTGTCAGCTGGGTAAATGGGTAGAGGGCACGACGAACGGGAAGCTACAAGTGCCTGCTCTGCTCTGCTCTGCATCTCTGAACCCGATGAACAGTTAGAAAATTTAACAATGCGCTCTCGCTGTATCTCTCTCGCTTGCTCTTCCTCTAGTCCTCCCTCTCCCACTTGCTGTCACACTGTGTGCGGTACTCGAGAAAACGAAATGAGATGAAATAAAAAATGGTAAAGGTAACAAAAGCATTGTATAAAGTTGGCTCTCTGGCTCTGTCTGGGTATTGTCTATCGATTTTTGCACTTCGACCGAATCGCACAAGTCGAAATGCAATTCATTTTCACACACACACGCACATACACACCCACTTGAAAATACCATGGGAAAATAGAAAAACTGAAAACTGAAACCAAATTGCTGCAAATTTCGTAGAAAGTCGTTGCGGGGCGTGATGCGGGGGGCGTTATTTATGGCACCAAATGATTTGCCATTGACAGCGATAAGTGAAATTGCAGTCGATCCGATTTAAATATATAAATATTCCCCTCCAATTGGTCTCCCCCTCTCACTCTCTCCTGGGTCACGCAATTTATCACTTGTGCGTCATAAATCTTACGTGCTTTTTACGAGCTCTTTTTTGTTTTGTTGCAGGGTGTTACCGACTCTACTGACCCCTGTCCCCTTTGCCCACCCCCTTTCACAGTAGCCGCATCATGTACTGGGGTTGTCATTCTTCGAGGAACGAGTCGAGTTTGGCGTCGCCTTGTCTGGCTCGCAACTTCCATAAAAGTGTAGAAAAAGAGAATCGCAACCTTTGGGTAACTTTAATTTTAACACATGACGAAGATGATGTGGATGATGATGAAAATCCAAACCTGAACCTGGCAGCTGTTTCCTCAGCTCACAAAGGATGCCACAGCCGACGCGTCTTTTAATTTTTATTGAATTTATTTTATGACATCGCTGCCAGCACAGCAAATTTGATGGTCCTCCTCGCCAGTCTCCAGCTCCTCTTCCCCTTTTGCTTCGCCTTCATATGAAGACAGTAAATTAAGCGTAGAACCATTAAAACTGGCAAGGTGTGAAATTTTATGCCAGCTTTGATTTATGTTCGCACATCAGATTCCAAAACTGATTCCGAGACCAATTCCGATTCCAGTTGCTTGTTGGGATTAGCTTTGATTTAGTGCTCAGCCTGGGGCGAGTTCGTGATGTGATTGTAATTACATAACATATGTATAATATATTATTCTCATTACGTCAGATCACTTAAAAGTGAGTAAGGGTCTCATTAGGTTCTATGGCATATACTTTTAAATAATTTTTGAATATAATATCCAATAGTATCAAAATGTAGCTGCTAAATCAAGTTCATAATTATCTTCATGTTTTTATAATGTTTACAACTTAACCTTAAAATTCATTTAACATATTTATAGGAAAGTAAAAACTGATACCCAGTATATATATGTTGAAGGAGTGTTTAATATACTGTCATCTTCGGTGTTAGAAGTTTCTAAATATAAGTAGTCAGTATACATTTTACTTTGCCAGTACATACAAACATTACTTACGCACACCTACTCAAATTAACCTCAGCGCCAATATGCAGTTATGGTATATAGCTGCAGTAACCTAAATACAATCTCATCTACTGCACTGACTACAACAATATCAGAGAACACTATTGTGAACATTTTTAAGTAATGTTAAATCATATATAAGTATTACATAGACTCAAAAATCCTGGTATATAATACTCTACGTAAACAAATACCTGTTAGATATGGTATTGAAGTATTTAATTCAATTATAATACACTTAAAGATTTCAGGAAATATTGGGAAATATTTGAAATATTCATGGTACGATAATTCATAGGATAGTATCTTTTGCTCATTCTATATCGTATAAGAGAGGTTTGTTTTCATTTCAAATTCCATAGCAGAGAAAGACAGCTGGACTAAGATAATATAATAGCTTATCATATTTACAAATATAATATATATATATAAATATACACATATATATATATAAAATACATATATAAGTATAATAGCATCAATATAACAATTGAATCACTTAAGATCATCCAATATTTGATGAGCTTAGACAAAGTTTCGCAGCACTCACGTCACTTTCGCTGACAATTGTGAACAAGTCTGAAAAGTTTGCTAATTATGAATACACTTGAAGCACCCATGCCCCCTGCCTCACCTACCTCCCACCCTAGGCGTATTCGTTTGACAATGAATGCACTTTGGGTCCACTCAGAGTTCAGTGTCGGTTCGAGAAAGTCGTGCGGCGAATGGTCAAAGACAAGTGCTAAAAGGTGGGAACGGGAGGGTTGGCGGGTGGGTGGGCGTGGCACTTGAGCGGTACGTCTAATTGCAACAACTTAAACTCCAAATAAGCACTTAATTTAGCAGGAAAGTGGCAAGTGGCGTGCAACAGAGCTTGCCACAAAAATATATATGAGTCTGACATGAGCAGCAGGCGGAAAAAAATGCAAATATAAATCTAGAAAGTGGTGTGGGAGAAGGGCAGGGAGGGGGGAGGAGGAAGGAGGGGCTGCGGCAAAGTGATGTTGAATGTTGGAGTCAGGCCAAGCCCAGTCGCGGCCCAGACTGAAGCTTCTTGCCAACTTGACGACAGACAAACAATAAGCGACAGAAGCCCTGATTACTTGAGCACAACAACAACAACAGTAACAGCAACAACAGTAATAGCAACAACAGCAACAGTAGCTACAACAACAACTGGAGCTGCAAGCTGGAGCTGGAGCTGCTGTCTTTCCCCGGTAGAGCTGTCGCTGACATTCGAGCCGCGTTCGGTTACATTTCAGACAGGTTGATGGGGCAGTCAAGCTTGGAGGAGGGGAGTAAGGGTAGGCAGCAGGGGGGCGGAAACTGAGGCTGCTGCTGACGGGCGACAAGGTGCATGTGCCTTGAGAGAGTGCAACGTTAGAAGCCGCGCAAGAACTTAAGTAAAATAACTCATGTGCAAAAATGCGAATGCGAGTGAATACTATGAATATGTGAGTATGAGTGTATGAGTGTGTGCCTGCTGTGTGTGTGTCTGGTGTGTGTGTGCCTGCTGTGTGTGTGTCTGGTGTTGCCCTTGCTGCACAGGCAGCTGCAACGTTCGTTGCACTTCGCTTGGTCCACAGTTTGACAGTCACTGTTCCCCACCTCCCTCCGCATTCTCTCTTCCCCATAGCACACACACATATACAGTTACTCAGTGCTGCAAAGTGCTTAGCTTACTTAGTTGCGTTGCTTGGCCCACTCGATGCGAAGAATTCGCTCAGATCTCTATCGCCCAAGCGCGCACAGCCACCTAAAGCCAAAGTGCACTCAGCCGACCTGAAGCGCAGCACCAAACCCGCCGACTATCCCTATACCCATATAGATGTATGTATGTATGTGTGTATGTGATATATGCATGTGTATTTGTAGCATTCTGTTTGTTTGTTTGTTTGCTTGTTTGCGAGTTGTTTTTGTACGCAGATTGCTTTTAAATGACTTGAACTTGCCGGATCCGGCGGAGTAGGAAGACAGATAGACAGAGGGAGGGAGACAACAGGAGAGAAAGAGAGAGAGCGAGAGGGAGTGCATTTGTTTTTGATTGATTTTGCTGAATGCATTTTCAGCTTTCTTTCTCATTGTTTTGCCTTTGGGTTAAATTGCTTGGAAAGTGCGCAAAGTAGATTGATTTGAAGGGCAGCTTCAGGTGGGGGGCGGAATGATTTTTAGCAAATTATTGGGTATAAAGCGGAAGAACAATGGGGGTGTTAAAATTAAATGTGAAAATATTAAAAACAAGCAAAGGGTATAGTAACATTTTGTAGCTTGTTATTTTGTGTAGTTTAAATTTGGAAATTTATAAGATTACTAACGAAATTGTTGAGAGTTTTGTTAAAAAATTTAACATAGAAAAATAGATAATAAATATAAAGATAATTTAGGGAATGTACATAGACCTTATGATTGACGCATTGTAACATTTATTCATTTTTTTGCTTACTTCAACTGAAGCATATTGAAAATAGTTAGGAAAGTTCATTAGAAAATGAGTTAATTTGTGAATATAATAAATATACGATTGTTTTATGTAACTCTTTTTTTTTTCTTGGGGCCTTATCATTTTTTATTGCCAAAATCCTCAATTCTGAATTGATTGTATTGTCAATTCATTAAATCAATCTTACCCCATCACGTTTTGGCAATTATTATACCTATTATTCAGAGATATAAGTATATTTTAAGGAGACCCACACTATATACCATGGTATTTTGGTAACAAGAGGCTCCTATCAGGCGGGGGCCCTTATGCACCTTGTGTCAAAATTATAACTTCTAAACTTTGCACTCTTTATATGTTGACAATATTTGGGAACAACTGGAAGATAATGAGTATAAACAACTATTGTATTAAATGTCTTCCTTTTCTCTCAATTCCAAATTAATATTTATTCACTCTAAATTGCTGTTTTACTTTTCCAAAATGAGCGATTTCTCTTTCGCATAACTTTCTTGCTCAGCATAATCAACGGCAATCAAATTAAGCTGCCACATGAGCTCACTTAGGAACCGCAAGTAATCAGCTCTCTACAAGATATATGTATGTGTATAACTATATATTGTACATACAATTATTCTATAACATATATACGAGTATAAGTGCAGTTAGGCAGAAAATTAGCGCATTTTACTGTGGCAATTAGATGGGAATGTGACTATGGACACTATACGAGCTGAAGTAAAATGGCGAACAGTTGTATGCCACATGCCCCTTACCCCAAATAGCCCCTATTATCATCCCCAAGTTGAGAGCAATCCACAACTAAACAAAACAAATGCCGAGCTAAGCGAAAATTTGCCTGTCGAACTTTTGCTGTGGCTCTCTCGATTTGGATTATTGGTGGTGTCAATTGCCAGTGGCCACTTTTTTGGTAATTTAAGCCCCCTTGACTACCCGTCCCCCTCTTCCAAGCCTCCCCGTCTCCCTTTGCCAATGTTCTCAAGTAATTTTCCCAGCTCAATGCAAATGCTGATGATGCATTTCCTTTCACAGCGCCGAATTGCTGCAGCAGCAAATTGAAAATGGCTCCTACAAGACATGTGCGAGGGAAAGAGAGAGAGAGGGGAGAGTGTGTGAGTGGGAGATACATGTGTATAGAGTGAGAGAGCTGTAGCTTTTATGTTCACTATTTGTCTTGGAACTTAATTGAATGAAATGGCAAATGGCGGCTGCAAGTGCGACAATTTCAGCTTCGTCTTTAGCCCCCCCTCCCCTTCAGCTGCCCTCTTAGCTGCCCCCTTAGCTTCCCTTTCAGCTTTTATTTTTATTTTAGAGACATTTTATTCCGCTGTCCGCTCAACGTGTAGTCGGACATGGGCGACAGCGACAAATTGGCAGCCATATTAATAACAACTACGTGAGGGTGCTCCAGGAGGAGAAGAAGAAGGAGGAACAGGGGGATGCTGCACTGCGCCTTGCACAATTGTGCGCACTCTCTCTCTCTCTGTCTCTTTCTCTCTCTAGCCGGCCGGCACGTTCATTGTTCGCATTTTTCTGCGGTTACTTGTAGCAGCATTTCAAGAAGAAGAAAAAGAAGACGACTCCGGCGACAACGTCGGATTGCTTATTACTTGAAGAAGGCAGTGGCGAGAGATGGAGGTGGTGATGGCGATGCAGAGGAGGTGGACGAGGAGGGGAGGAGACGGCAGACAGCCACATGCCACGCGGTCAGCAAGTTCTTTGTTACCGCAGAGTGTGCGTGCGCGTATCTGTGAAGCAGTCTGCGGGTATCTTTTGTCACATACAGTGGGAGTGAAAGGTGTTTATAACTGGTAAAATTTTTTAATTTTTTTATTTTATTTAATTAGTTTAATGGTTATAATTAATAATTTTAAATTTAAAGTAAAATCTCAACTGTGAGAAAAGAAAGAAAAAAGAAATTAATTGAATTGAATTTGACTCTGTGATAAAAATAATGTATATATACTTAATTGAATAAATAATTTGTATTTTAAACTTAAGCAAGACTAATAAGGGCAAGTTTAAGACTATGAAAGGGTAGATTTGTAGTAAGCTGAAGTATTACAGGGTATAAGCTACACAAAATGAAAGCTGTGATGGGCAGAATTGGGCAGAGGATTATTTTGAACATACAATCTTTTATTCTTAATGTTTCTATAACTAAATACAGGTTATCTTTAGGGTCAGTTTAACAGTTTTATTGTCTCTTTCCCTCTCATTTAGATTTATATTAAATCTTCTTAATTATATCCATTTCACAGTGATTATTCATATGGAAAATTCTTATATAATCTTTCTATTCTGAGATTCAGGGTATTCGCAAGTCTAGCCCTGTTCAAAGAGTTTTTATTGTGTACCTTGCTTACTCATTTCCACAGTTCTAAATCTTTGTATTCCATAGTGCAGTCACAAATATAAAGTATTTTTCGACTCTGCTCCACTGTGCAGTGCTTGCCTATATGATATGTATGTATCTCAAGGTGCTCATAAGCATATCAGAGGTTTCTAAGATCATCGCTCGAACTGTTCGTTGTGCGTAATCTTCTCATAAATTACAACGCAATCTTAATCGACTCTTTGAAGCGAGTTTCTTTGGCGAGAACCTGCCTAATTATTAGATAATTTAAAGCATCATTTGGTGTCGAAATTTAAATTTCAAATTGATCAAATCGTAGAGTTCTTGACGCCTCAAATGAAGACATAAGCGAAAAGTTTGATATTGATATGCAGAGTCCTAATGAATTCACAGTTAATTTATTTAACCCCCCCGGCCCTCGAAAGACGAGAAACAATTTTTTCGAAATGTATTTGAAATTTATGAATGCTTCGAAATATATTTTTCCATATCATCTTCTTGCTTTCCGCTGCTTCTTTTTGCATTTTTAATGGGCAACACAGTCCCATTAAGTTATGCGAAATGGCAGGTCGGGTACATAAGTTTGAAGACCAAATAAAATATATAATCTATGGGATGAAAGTCTTAACTGTATGTGCTGTAAATTACGTCGTGATGGCTTCGATGGTGTTTAACAAATAAACGAAATAAATACACATGCCGAGTTGTATCCCCAACTGGCATTTGCATATGAAATGGTCTAATCTGCAGAGCATGCCACATTTGACGGGTCAATATGCCCCAGCCTAACATCTGTCCATTGTATCTGAATGTCTATTGGATACGCTTCAGCTGGTGTCGCTCTTTCTATTTTGAGCTTCAACGGGTGAATGGGTGCGCGTGATCACCTCCTCGATAGGGTCGCAGGCAGACGAACTTCCCATATATCTTAATGAAATTGTATATCTATGTCCCATTTGCTAATTAGTTATTGGCCCTAAGTCTTAACTGGCCTGTCAGCCTGTCAGATTTATAATATGACCAGATCGAGATACAGTTATAAGCCTGACCTGACATATTTTGCGCTTCTTCACAGTTTTAATCTATTTGCAAATATCTAAACTATTTACCAAAGTTTAACTTAGTTTTTAAAGGTATTCAAAAATACCAAGAATTTTTAGAAATATTAAGATTATGCGTTTTTATATGTATCTGTAGAGAATAAGGCGCTCTGTTAATTCTATAAGTTGGAGCCCGAAACAGCGTAGCTCGTACCGACAATATGTCCGGCACTGGCTATAATATATGGTATGTAGAGCGCATTGCTAGGCAAGCACCTTCTTGGGGTGAATGAGTTAACGTCGACTAGTTTAGGCAAAATTATGGATTTCTTTAAAATAACTAAACTGGCCAGGGATTCGAGATGGGGGTACAATAGATCTACAAAGTCGCAGTACAACTTCCCCACAACATATAATAATATTAAACTGTATATCTGTTTAGACATATATCGGTGAATTCCTTTTTGAATAATGCTTTAAACTATTGAAATATTAAGTAGATTGTAGAAACATGTAAAAAGTACAGAGTGAATGCTGTTTAAAATATATTTAGTAAGATTCCTTTTAGTTTTTTATATTTTAAAGAGTTCATTTTCAAATTATTTTTATAAAAAAATTGCATATAACTTTTACAGAATAATAAACTATTAACATAAATATTCTTTGTACTATAAATCATTTATAATTTATCTTAATAAATCAACAATAACTTATTTTAATATATAACTTATATTTATTTATATTTATTTGAATACAAATATCTAATTTTCTTTTCGAAGCGCACTCTACATTGATTGCCAAATATTTCTATAGCCTTTTTTGGGTTTCTAATCAAACTGAAAACCCCATCCAGCGAACGCGAGCTCAAGCAAATACTGCGCAAAATTAGCTCCACTTTGTCCAAGATGAAATCATAACCAGTTTTGCTGCAGCAACAACAACAAGCAAAACAATACATAGTTCAGATTGGCCCAACGCCGGCCATTAAAAACTCATCACCATCAGCGACCAACTGGAATGAGCACACACAACAACAAACAACAACAACAACTGTGCACAATTTGAAAGAGGTCTAAGGCCCTACGATTTGGCGGGGTTGCGTCTTGTCGAAATGGTCGAGGGAGTGTCCAAAGCTTTAAGATGCTTCAGTGCACAGCATCAGGTTTAGCTTGAGACGAGACTTGGCTACTTTATACAGCATATACAAGTACATATATGTAGACATAAATATACCTATATCCCTTATATAGTTCAGTTAATTTCATTACCGTATTGACGATGAAAACGAGACGAGACTCGGCTACCTTATACAGCATATACATACATATATGTATGTAGACATAAATATACCTATATCCCTTATATAGTTCAGTTAATTTCATTACCATCTTGACGATGAAAACGAAGCGGGCCGACAATTTAAGTGGACGCCCACAAAATTTACAAAATATTTAAAACCGAAACTTCCGCCAAATAAATTTGTTGTTTGCATTGTCATTCAAATGTTCCAGAGGGGAGGGCCTCATTCTGGGCAGGGACAGGGGAGCACCCTCTTTCCCTGGGCAGGTTTTCTCACGGACGATGTGCTCTGTAATTACAGTTTACTTAAACTGTAAGAACTACGCCGAGGGCCAGGCAGGACTGAGGCTGAAGCAGAGATTGAGGCAGCACTACGATCGGTATCCGTATCGGCATCGCTGAGTACGCATCTAGCGATCCTTCTTCGTCTCTGCGGCTTCGTTTTACTTTTTGGATCTAATTGCAAATACCCAACAGCAGTCGCAGCAACAACAACAACCTTTTTCGCTCAACGACTGCAATTAAAATGGAACCACCAACCATCCAAGCAGGCATCAAGCAATCCCCGTCCCCTTCCTCGTCTCCGTCTCCGTCTCCGAGCCGGTCCCAATCTCAGTCGCAGTCGCAGAGTCGTCTGATTCGTAGTCTTAGCCCGAACAGCATGCCGGAAAAATCTACTCAAATTACACAGAGAGACGCACACACACATACACACAGAGAGAGAACCTCGTCCTCGGCCTCGACTCGTTCGCTGCTCTGGTTACCCCACACAGTTTGCTGCGTCTCTCAATCCCGATGTCAGCGAAGGGTCTGAGCAAAATACTTGGAAAAATTTGCGTACCCAGGGAAAGAGAGGCTGCAAGAGAGGTGGTGAGAGGAGGGAGAGGTAGAGCACTGTGAAGGTACTGCAGGGGCAACGTAATTGCCAGCTGTCCAGTTTCGGCTCGGGGGCTCAACATAGGGAATATTTTTTTCTGCTAAATTAGACGAAATACAGCAGCAGATCGGCAGATTTTTGCATCAAAGCAGCAGATCGGGTAGATCGGAGATCTGGTAAAGTCGGTACCTCATTGCGTAGGGTAGTTAGCAAATAAGTTTCTTAATTGTCGAGGATTAAGAATATTCCCCCTCACCGTGTGTCATGAGTTCGGGTCACTTTGTTGTATACAATTTCATGCGGTCGTGGGCTTCCATTATGTTTTCCAGTTTAATGTTACCTAAAATGATCTTTAGACCTTGTAATTTTCTCAGTGTATCAACATTATGCTGATAATTTGCGATAATTGATCGATGAAAGCCATGTAGGTGGTCTTGCCTGATATCTGATGTGGTGTGTTGGGATACAAATATATGGTATGTCGTACAATAATAAGAGCATTAAATATTAAATATTTATATAAAATAGCACAGAATCGAACACGTATAGAAATAAATTGATTAGAAAGAATCCAATATACATAGAAGTTATAGCAATATTTTATATTAATATCGTATATTAATAGAAATAAATTGTAATATATTAAGTGCATATGTTAAAAGAACGTAAAGATCTACAATAGAATATAATGGACTGAACAGGAATAGGGGCTCCTAGCTCAGTAGTTCGAACAATAGCTAAATAAGTTCGCTGTACAGATAAACACGTACAAATTAATTTCTATTTTATTTATTTGTCTTAATAATATCCAGCAAATATGATCCCAAATTTCAATTCAATTCTTCTTTAAACTATTAACATTTAAATGATCCACAGTCATTTTAAATGATATCACTCCTTTCTTTTGCAGCTATTTAGTCAAATTTGTGTAATATACTTTCCGGAAACTTATAACCAAAGTATTTTCCTCTAAACGTCCGTGTTTGCATTGTACTCCATCACTCGCTGCCACTCTCTTTCTCTGCAGCTTGCAAACTTGCTGTCAATTAGATGAAGTTGGCATTATATAAAGTTTTGCCTACATTATTTATGAGTTATGCGAGTGCGCATCGGCGAGTAAGTCCGACTGACCTTAAATCATTTAATCACCAAAAGACGCCCCGAGGCAGCCGGCCAAACTATGCCAGCAAACCCAACTAGACATCCACATAAAATATTTGCAAAATTCAAAACTTGATGCCAACTGTTTGCAGATTTTAATCTTTCACAAACTCAAACCGAGCACGCACAGACAGCACATACAGGGGAGGGACGGAGAGAGACAACTTGGGTCTCTCTGTGTCCGTGTACATGTCCAGTTTAGTGTCCAGCAGGAAGCGAGAGAAAGAGGAGAAGCTAGAGGGATGGCGATGAGGATGAGGAAGAGAGGTTCCAGCAGAGGGACATAAAAAACTTGCCATGACACTTGTTAGACGGGCTGACAGCTGGACACTCGACGAGGCTGGCTGGGCTGGAAGCTGCTAGCCTGACCACGACCCAATGCAGATGTTGTCGTCATCGTTCTCGTTGTCCTTCAGCTGCAGCTGCCGACAGGCGACGGGGACAGAGACGCAGGCAACGCAGGAGACGATGCAGGCGACGACAACTTTTGCGAAACGAAATGACTTTGACAGACGCCATAACTTGGACTCTAGCGTAACGCCTTAAACCAGGGGCACATACACTCGCACACACACACTCACACATACACACTCAGTCATTCAGTCTTTGAGTAATGAGGACAAAGTTTTGCATTCGTAATATCTCAGAAACTGTGAAGTGAGACGGCGACTGAGATGGCAAGGGAAGAGCAAAGGAGAGAGAGTAGGATGCAGGGGGGAAAGGGTCGACGGCGAACTGCTTTCGGTGGTGGTCAGGCGTGGTGCAATTTGCAAACTTCATTTATTCACGCCTGGAGCACTTCTGAGCACATCTCACTGGCCAGTGGATTCGCTGCCATTTGTTGTTTGCCTTCCAGTTTGGCCAAGTTTGACGCTTTCGACAAGGCGACAAGGCGACAAGCTGTGCAACTGGAGAAACTGCACTAACTGCAGCCAGGCCAGGCAAGATGTCGACTACTTTGGCTGTTGGGTTGCCAAGTTCATTTGTCACTTGGTTGCTTAAACGGGCTTTGTCGTCTGTTGTCAAGAATCAAATCATGAAATTCGCCATTATGAATTACTTGATAAAATAGAAAATGAAATTATACTGACAAGAGATTCTACAACTTATTATGTTTACAGAAATTTATAGATATTTTATTGTATTTTTACGGCAATATAAAGTTGAGATTTCAAGAAAGTCCATTAAATAAAAAAATAAAATAAAATATTTATATTGGTTTGTGATTTATTAATTGTATATTCGAAATTTGATTAGTTAAATGAATACGAATACAATTTAAAGATTTCCAGAACAATATATGTATATGTACCATATGTCAGATAAAAAATTCGAACCCGCATAGACCACGCAAAACTTTCTTAATTTTTATTCATTTGACGGAGACTTTACTAATGTTTGTTGCGATATTGCCCTCTTATTCAATTATTGCAGAGTTGCAAATAGTGTTTCACTTTTATTTTAATATATACATTTAGATAATATACAAAAATAATATATTGTTTGACATAATATATTATTATTTGTATATTATCATAGATCTATTATAATAGAATAAACGTGAAACACTATGGCTGCAAATAATATTGTCACTTTGCCTTTCACCGAACGCCTTGGAGTGCTTTTTGAGCACGGACAATGCATTAGACAATCGACACAATCGATGCCGGAGAAATTCGATTTCTGGATCTCTGTGCCAAGTAGCATCTTACAGCCCAAAGATGGTGACCAGAAACATACCGAACCGCTTAAAACACCTGCGAGTATTCGGAAAAATGACCAAATAATGAAAATTATCATAATAAGATGATCCTTTCTCTTAAAAACTTACTACATAGTTTGTATGGAGCTGGCACACAGTCTTTTAAATCCTTATTAGCTTGCATTCCGCCAAATACTATAATTTCAGACAATTCATCCTCCCTCTCGGCATAGAAGCCAGTTTGACGTTTGATGTGGCAAGGTTCCAAAAATTCTTCACAAGAACCGCAGATATTTTTATCACCTGTAGAAGATCATCGGAAGAAGGATTGTTTAACATACAATACATTTGATAATAGATAATCATATGTACGCACTCGCCAAAGTCTTGTCCAGAAAAATGACAATTAATATTACCAAAACACTCAATTTATTTAGAATTTTATGCATATCGAAATTTATATTACTGAAAGATTATTACATCATTGTGTTATATTGCATATCAAAATTTATATTATCGAAAGTTTATTACATCATTGTGTTATAGTTGTAGTGGGATATTAATAAGCTTACTATGGTTATTCAAAGTTTAGCTGGGGTATAATTTTCTTCAACTTCCGTTCTCTGCCAGGCTTGGTTAACACTCTTCAAATCTCCATCCATCTTTCGCCCATTGCCAGTGGTTGTTCTTGGTCATTTGTCAGTTCACTCAGAAAGTTAAGTGGCAATTGGTCATTTAATAAAACTAATCAGCGCTATGCGAGAAACAAGCCGCCTCGCTTCGTCAGAATCGTTGACAATCTCCATTTTAGCTTTAACAGCGGATATAACTAATTGAGTGGCCCGATGACAGTCAGCTCTGAGTGCCATGCACTATGTACTTGCCTCTATCTGTGTGAGCGGGAGTGGGATTCATTCCATCATTACGGACTACGTTGAGATCAACTTATATGCCCGATTGCGCACAAATTGCAGCGATTTAATTCAATTTAAATAAATTTAAAATGCGTCCAACTTGTTGAGGCACTCGACTCGTCTTGAACACATCTGATTTGCCTTTGATTGGACTTAATCATGCTTTATAATATACATACAAATGTGGTCGTTTATATGCGTTGACTTGGAAAGTGCAGCAAAAGATCGCCGATAATCTCTCTCTCTACTGTTGTAAATGATTCACGAATTGTAAATGAAAACCTACGAACAGTTGAGTAAATAATGCCAAAGGTATCAAAGATATACTCGGTAATATAATATTTGACTTTGATATGGTAGCACAATTCTATGATATCTTTATTTTATTCTATGACAACTAAAGCCCGCTTACTCATCTTGTGAAGTCAGATATGTTTTCATTAGTTTTAATGAGATTACTAGTTCATTAACTTTTTATATAAAGATTGTCTTGACAATTCAATGAAGTACTATCGGCTCTCTATGTATTTTCTATTCAAAGTTTTCCCCACTTTCTACTCCGGAACTAAAGCTGAGCAATTAAAATCGAAGGGAAAATCGAGAAACTCTGACCGTAGCCGAAATGTATGTATGTAATAATTAGCTTTGATAGCGAATTCATTTTTAACCCAAAGTAGAACCGGAATTCCAAATTATGCTGCTATAATGACTTCCTACAATTTTGGTTATTTTCAATGTAACTCAAAGAATGGCGGCAATAGAATAATTTATAAATTTCTTATTATTATATTCCTTTGATTTCTTTTCATATTTTCCACAAAATAATTAAATGATTACTTCAACTTCATTATCATTACTTTGTACAATATTATATTCAATATATGATATACTTGTAAAGAAGTTTTAAAAATCAATATATAACAGGCAGAAAGAGGCACGCTTCATATATATATACTATATTCTCGATTAGAATTGAGCCATGTATGTCTAGCTGTCTTTTCGTATGTTTTTTTGATCGTCAAATTCTCAGCTATTTATATGTATTATATATAAATTATATATTTATCATCAGAATTGAGCCATGTATGTCTAGCTGTCTTTTCGTATATTTGTTTGATCGTCAAATTCTCAGCTATTTATATGTATTATATACGAGTATATATTATATATTTAGCATGGAAGTTATTGTAAAGTTTGTTTAGTTTATTTCAAAAATGAAACATTGTACATATAAAATGAAACATGTACATGTAATCATAAGCAAATAATGTACAAATTTACATAGGTTTAAAGTTTGTCATAATATATTTGAATGCACTCCGATAAATAGTTTTTTAATTTTTATTGCTCTACGTAAACTAAAAATATATTATGTTAAATATTTGTATAATCTTCAGCGTAAATGTTAGTCAAAATTCACGCTTGTACTTAAATTATGTACCTATATAAGTTCTTGATTTAGCCCTTGTATGCTTTATTGTTCCTTACTTAATGTTTATCTTACTAAATAAATAAATAAAGGAAACACTTTGCAACTGTCTGACATTGATATTAACTGATTTCCACCTGATTGTCGCCAGCTGTGCTTCATGTTGTTGCTGTTGCTATTGTTATATTTGCTGCTGCTGTTGTTGTGGTTCTTGTTGTTGTTATTGCTGGTATCACTCCAGTTTGCACACACACTTTTCATACCTTTTACACCTCGCATTGTTGTTGCCTTTGTTGTTGATGCGCTCAATATGCGCTTCGCTTATTGTTCCCCATTCTCGACATTGTTGCTGTTGTTGTTGTTGCTTGCTGATAATAATAATTATGTTGTTGCTGCAGTTTGAATTCATTTTGTGTTCTGCCCTCTCGCTCGCACACTGTTTCGTGTTCCAGTTCGACTTACTCACTTTTATTGCAAAAAAGTTCAATGACACAAAAATAATGCAGAACAATGCAGCAACAGCAACAACAATCACAAGAGAAACAATAACATCTTTTGCTCTCTCTGCCTTTTCCTTCATTGTTCGCACATTGTCGCTTCCTCCCTGTCCCTCCTTGCTCAATCTAGGCGACTCCTTTTGTTCGCCAAGTGCAACAGAGACGACACGAGTTGTGAGAGAGCGGCCGCCATTATTTGCATCCAACTCTTTGGGCAAATGTGGGTCGCTCTCCCGCTCTCCCAGCACGCACTTTGCCTTGACTGACCGCAGAAAATCGATGAGTTGTGGCTGAGTGAGTGAGTGAGAGGGGACGTGGGTGGGTGGCCCTTTGACTGTTAGCGCTCACTTACTCTCTCTCTCTCTCTCTCTCTATTGCTTGCTCGTTTTATTGTTTGCCAAGTTCAGCGCCCAAAAACTAATGCCATTTATTGTCAACGATAACTTTCACTCTCACTGCATAAGAGAGAGAGTGGGAGAGAGAAGGGATGGGGAATGGAAGGAGGAGTGTGCCTGGGAGTGGGAGCGAGTTAGCAATCAAGTCAACCTCATCATCGTCATCAACACGTTGTGCAATTTCTATGGCCAGAACTTCGCGCTTATCATCGTCATGCAATCAAACACAAACACACATACACACACACACAACTAGACACACACACACACAGATATATACATGTAGTGGCACGCACACCCTATGCTGCCAGGCAGCCGGCATTCATTCATTCATTCATTCATTCATTCGTTTGTTTGTTTGCCATAGTTGTTCTTGTTGTTGTTGTTGTTGCTGTTGCTGTTGTTGTCTCCCTATTGCATTTTGAAAAGCTAGAGAGAGCAACCTGTTGCCGACTCTCTACTGAAACTGAACTGAAACCAAACTGAACTAAGCTGAACTGAGCTGAACTTCGCCATTTGCGCCATGCAGTGTGCAATTTTCAACAACGTCATCCTCAGCAGCAGCAGCAACAACAACATCAACAACACTGGCAAGCCGGCAGTCAGCTGAAGCAACAGCAACAAGAATAACAACGAGAACACGAACGTGAAGAAGGCTCCGCCGTATTCAGCAAACAATTGAAATTTCGTATACAATTGCGAATTGAATGAGGAAATGAATGTGTAAAATGAATAACGACTGAATAGCAGCGCACCCTTCCCCCCTCCACCCCTCTTTCCCACTCTATCCCCTTCTCTCTTTCTGTGTCTGCGTGTGTGTGTGTTGAGTGTCGAGACAGGTCGTATACTTGTTTTTTTGCATCCTTTTCTTTTACTTTTTGCTTGCTGCGTTTTTGTTTCTGCTTTGACTTTTTCGGTTTGGTAAACGCTTCAACTCGTAGAACAGTTGGTAGCGTTTAGGGATTTGCCTAGTGAGAGTGAGAGAAAGAGACAGACAGAGAGAGTGATAGAGAGGACGAGTGTGCAGGACTAGTTTGATGCACGTTCTGCACAAAAGTATGCAACACAAAAGTTCGTCTAGGATCGAAAAGTTTAGAATGTGGAAGGTCCTAACAATAACATAGAACAGACGAAATTAAATGGATAGTGTAAAATAATATCCACAATTTGGATGTGTAAACTATTTGGAGAACTACATACATAGATGCGTTGCAAATTATACAGTTGAAGCGGGCTCTAAAGGGAATTAACTGGGTAAAGAGTTTGTTTTATATTTATAATAGACTATAATATTTTATGGCGCTTACTTGACTTTAAACTGTAAATAATAAATAAATAAATAGAGCAATATTAAACATATTATAATATTATATTATATTAAATATATAAAATATTATATCTCTAATGTAAATAAATAAATCTTTATTAATTGAGATCTCGTTTGGAATATTTAGTACATAGAATAGATCAATAAATATAAAGAAAATACAAAATGTTGAAGCTTAAGAAAATGTTGAATATATTTTTGTTGCCATAGAAATATATACCCATATTTAAAACTACTAGATGAAATAAATATTGAGGGTTGTGGGACAAACAACCGCATGTATATTATGAACAAATGCTGACATTGAAATATCAGACAGCTATTTAATTAATCCTTTAATCTTCAAGAAATTTTAATGTGAGAAAGAATGAAAATATAATGGAACATATAATATAATATATTAAATATTATATGTTCCATTATATTTGCATTCTTTCTCACATCAAAATTTCTTGAAGATTAAAGGATTAATTAAATAATTTATTTTATTATTTTATATATTCATTTTTGGTTTAAGTAATTTTAAGGACTCAAAATTGAGTCAAAAGATAACAATAGATACTAATAAAAATAACAATTTAAAGAGATATCATAAATACACTTATTTACATTCAAATAGTTGTTAGAGCCTTGAAATAATTTTATTACTGAACAAGTCTTTGTTTAAGCAATTCGAAATGACCATATATACACATATTTCACAGTGCAAAATATCAAAAGAATACAAATATTTGTTAAGTGATAAAGGTTTAAAATATATATTAATTTATATAAAGAATGCAAATCTAAAGGGAAGATATTTGAACAAGAGTCCGTACGACCGTCCCTAAGGCACTACATAATATATTGTGTATATTGTATAATTCTTCTAATTATATTATTTCTTAATATATTATGAAGCCTTAAATGAAAACTCTTTCTACGTAGTTTGATTTTTAAGAAAAAACGATCTGGAAGTTCAGGTAGGAATATTTTAAAATCAGTTAACAAATGAGCTATTTTTCAACCATTTCCTTGCATTAGTTACCCCTTATGCAATCTTACCCCATTCTCCGTCAAAATTGACAATCGATTTGTATTGTTTTTTGATTTTCTTTTAATCGATTTTTCGTTTATTTTTGTAGTGCAAATGAAGTTCAAACGGTAGTAACTTTACAGGTGCACATGTGTTCGAGAGAGAGAGATGCAAATAGACAGCAGGATAGTGAGAGAGAGCGAGGAGAAGTAGAGGGAGATGGGGTGCTGTCTATGTGCGGAGCTGAGTGAATTGTGCGAATATTTTTGTTGAACTTGTTTGCTTTGCCAAATGCCTTTTGTGGCTGTTGTTGCTACTCTTGTTGTTGTTGTTGCTACTCTTGTTGTTATTGCTGCTGCTGCTGCTGTTTGGCTCCTCTTGTTGCCTTTTGCCATTGTCCGCCGCTGCCTCTTGTTGTTGTTGTAGTTGTTGCGTTTTTATTTCTTTTATTATGTGCAAATGTTTGTTTGTAATGCTCCATTGTTGTTGTAGTGTGTGTGTGTGTGTGTTTGTATTTTTATTTCATTTTTTGTTGTTGTTGCTGTTGTGCGAACAATTAAAACTCTTTGCAATGACCTTGACTTTGTTTTTTAAGTGTGTGCGTGTGTGTGTGAGCTTCCTTTTCCATTCACACGCGCCCAGCACGCTCAAACGTCAAACATAAAACACAAATAACAACAACAACAAAGGCAACAACAAAGCCCCGTCTGAGTGTCTACTCGGTCTGAACTGAGTCTGAACCGAGTCTGGGCCTGCTCTGGGTCTGCTTTGGTTTCGGTTTGTTTTGGGCTTATTATGTTCTTGTTCTTCTCTCCTCCCCTTCCCCCCGCCACTCTAAAAGAATCGAATGGCTGCACAAATATACAATAATAATACAAGTACAATAACAACAACAACAACTTGCTCTGATAATGAATAAGAATTGTTTACGTATTTTTTCTCGTATTTTCTTGTATTTTTTTTTTTGTATCGTACAAAAGCCTTTCAGCACAGAGAGAATTTGTTCTCTTGATTTCTGTGGTTAAGATTTGCGTTTGCCGTAGGTCAGTTACACGGGCTGGTTTTATACCCTACTCTGTGTGTGTGTGTGTGTGAGTGTATTTTTTGTTGAGTTTCTTTGGCATTTTGTTCATTGTTTTCTCAGCTTTGTTCATTGTCAAATCATTTGCAATTGGCCATAAATTCTTTAGGTCTTCCCTTGCATTGCAATTTTTGGGGAATTATTTCTGGGTTAGTGGATCATGTGGGCCGTGTGGCCTGAGTGAGTTAAGGGGTGTACTTGCAAATGTTTGAAATATTGGAGACTCGATTAGGTGTTTTGTTTGAATATTTAAAGAAGTTAACAGATTATAATTATAAAATAACATTATTAGATTGGAAAGAGCACTTTTTTTATAACATTTTTTAATTTAATAGAAGGTTTGTAATTTTGAGGAGGAGATTTTAAAAATATATTAAAAGTCTTCTGCAAGTTTTTTGATTTCTAAAAAACCTATATTTATTTCATATGTTTTAAAAAAAAATATATAATAGTGTTAATAATAATAGTTGCAATAAATCTTTAAATTTGTTTCAGTTACGTTTGTTACGCTACGTTAGGTTATGTAACGTTTAATATAATAATTTTATATATTATTTTCTTTTCATTTTATTTATTTTTGCATTTATTTTGTTTGAATTTGTGTTATTATTTTGTTTATATATTTGAAATATTTTAAAACACTAAAATATTTTGAATATAGTTTTTAATTCTTTGGAACCTTAACTAGAATTAATTTTGAAACTATTAAAGAAGTTTTATTTTTTATATTATATCACATTTTATTGCATAAAATTTTAACTACTTACATACACACATAAACTGCACTATATACCAATATAATACATTTATTATTTTATATTTGATTGTTAATATTCATTATTGAATGATTAATGATTAATTTTGTATTAAAAATTACATGTGACCAAACTAGATGCATTTGAGCTTTAAAGCTTCGTCTAAATAATTGAATTATAAGTATTTCTTTATTAACTATTATCATTTAATCCTTTTCTTTTTAATATGATTAATATTATTTAATTATACCATATAGTTCAGTCGACTTACTAAATTACCATATAAAGTGGTTCTTCATCTACAGTCAACTTCTAACTCTAGAATTGCACTTGTATTCCAAGTAAACACGTGCAAGAATTCATTCAAATAAAGCTTTCAATGCCATCGATCAGGTACCCCTTAAACATGGTACTCCTAACTTAAGTCAACTATTTAATTAGTCATAAAGACTGACTGATGCATTAGCTCTGCCTCATTAACAAACTAATGCAGCGCCGCTACACCCTACTCCCCCACCTCCTACCAGAAGAGGTAGAAACAGTTTGCCGCATTGCACTAATGAAATGCCAAAAAATTGCAGTGCACGTGGTGTGGGAGAGAGAGAGGGAGAGAGTGAGAGGAAGAGAGTGGGGTATAGACAAGTGGAACACGCCGAAAACCGCGTGTATATCTCTCCTCCTCACCCCCTCAGAGAACTAGACAATGCGGCTGCCTATTCACATGTGCAACTATAATTACAACAACAACAACAGCGAGGTGGCAACTCCTGCACGTATCTAAAGGATGCCAAACCGCATCAAAGTCACACACACACACACGCACGTCTACAGTTGCGATTAACGTTACTGCAGTGCACTTGGCAGCACTTGCTTAATACATTTTCAGCTGCCTTCGCATTATTTAGATTTTTTCCAGCTGCTACCTTGGCAAACCCATTAGGTTAATAAGAAGAAGGAAGAAAGCAACAACAGCAACAACAACAAAATGAGGAAAAAACTAAACAACAAAAAAAAAGAGATGAATTCAAACTATGCGCGTGAGACGCGGCAACGGTAAATACACCGCAAACACTGCGGTACCCCTCGCACCTCCCGCGCTGCACGGCTCGACGACGGACGGCGACTGCGATGCGCTGCACTCTCCACCGGCGCTGGCTCCATGTGGCCTGCTGGGTCGGCCATATTTAAAGCGTCCGAAATAGCGCAAAAATTCCGCCAGACTTTTTGACTTGAAACTGCTGCTAGTGCTGCTATGAAGTGTGGCAACGTCGCTTGCCATAAACGCGACTGCCCAGCGACGACATTTTTATGGCAACTCTGGCAAGGCAGCAACAACGACACAAATCGATATGCGGTGCAAGTAAGTGCGACATATATGCATCTCTCGCTCTTGCGCAGCGTTGATTGGCGCAATGCGCTGCGCAAAATCCAAGCAAGCAATGAAACCAACACACACACACTCGCGCGCACACACACACACAGGCAAGCATAGAGCGTAGCAGCGTTTATTTGATTTATTAGGGCAACACTAGCGTTGTCTCTGTCTGATGCTCACGCCTGCTCGGCTCTGCTGAGAACTGGTTTGCAAATGCCGTCACACACACACACACACACACAGAGACACTGGCGCAGACCCGTTTGACTAGCCACCCCGACGGCAGCAGCAGTCGCAGTCAGCAGAGGCCGCAGCAGCAGCGACAGCGACAGCGAACAGCTTCAGTCTCAGCTGCTGTTCAGTCAGTCTCTCATTCGTCTCTCGTATTCGCTATCGTCAGCACACGCGCGCACGCACGCAACACGAACGAAGAACGAACGTACGTACACGAACACACGAACGACGAACGAGGAACGAGAGTTGAGTTGCTTGCGAGTTGAGTTACACGTCTCACCTCACCTCACAACACCTCACCATACCTCAGCTCAGCTCAGCGCAGCACACACGCACACGCACATCGCATCGCATCGCGTCGCGTCGTATCGCGCTTCGTTGGCTCGGCTCGTTATCGCCGGAATATAGCTTGGAACAGGTTTCGCTGCTGGCCGCACAGTGGACACCGAAACAGAAAGGTGCTCAATTCCGCGTAGTGTGGAGGTATTTCGATCGTGGTCGCGCTGATTTTGATTGAATTAACCAAAAAAATAAAGCAAAAACAAATTAAAGTTAAAACAACAACAACAAAAACTGAAAAGAAATTGTCGCGTACAAATTAATTTGCAAGTGTTTTACGAGAGCTTTGTTTACCAAGCTAAAACAAATAGCAGAAAGCTGTCCCAAAAAAGAAGAAAGAAAGCAAAAGCAGAGCCAAGAGATATCTCTCTCTCTCTCTCTTTCGGTCTACCAGTCTGTTTTAATGTGGCAATTATGATATTGTAAGAAACAATCGCAAGATCCAACAAGTGCAACATGGTTTCCATTCAAAATGTTCAAAAGTAGCCATAAAATAGCTAAACTATAACTAACTGTAACTAACTAACTAAGTGGAACTGTGAACTGGATAAAGTATCTACGGCAGCTGCAAAGTATCTGGCAGAAGTATCTACACTCGCCAAACGTATCACGCAACAGTTGACAGAGCAACAGCAGCAGCAACTGCAACAGCAACAGCAACAACATGTTGACCATGGAAGCTGATATGAAGGGGGGCATACTGCATGCCACAATGCCGCCGCTGCATGCCAGCGCCGCGCTGCATGGACACGCCCATGCCGCCGCCTCATCATACTCGGCGCTGGCGCCGCTCATGAATCTCGGCCAGTCGCATCTGACGCACTCGCAGCTGAGCCAGCACAATCATCATCATCACCATCATCACATGAGCGCCCACATCGCTGCCAGCCAAAGTCCCAATCCGCTTAGCTCGCTGCAATCGAGCATTGCCAACACGCTCAACGGCAGCGTCGGCGGTGCACAGCAGCAGCAGCAACAGCAGCAACAACAGCAGCAGCAGCAGAGCTCGCCGCTGCACAGCTCCAGCGAGCTGAGTCCTACACAGAGCAGCATTGGCAGCCACCACATGACATCGCCCGTCAGCCATCATCAGCAACAGTCGCAGCAGCAGCAGCAGCAACATCCTCATGCACAGCAGCAACATCCCACGCTGATGGGCGCTGGCAGTGCGCTCAGCAGCATGACCAACAGTGGCAACTCCAGCAACAACAACAACAACAACAACAGCGCAACAGCGAACAAGAATCAACAGCACGCGGATCGAGTGAAGCGACCGATGAACGCCTTCATGGTCTGGTCGCGCGGCCAGCGACGGAAGATGGCATCGGACAACCCCAAGATGCACAACTCGGAGATCTCGAAGCGCCTGGGGGCACAGTGGAAGGACCTGAGCGAGGCTGAGAAGCGTCCCTTCATCGACGAGGCGAAGCGACTGCGCGCGGTGCACATGAAGGAGCATCCGGATTACAAATATCGTCCGCGTCGCAAGACCAAAACACTGACCAAGACCAAGGAGAAGTATCCAATGGGTGGCCTGATGCCAGGACAGGGCCAAGTGGGGCCAGGTGGCGCGGGCGTCGAGCCGGGCACACCCACGCGTGTGCCACAGGGTCATATGCCCGGCCAGGGTCAGGGATCGTTGAATGGCTCCGGTGGCGCTTCGGCGGCAGCAGCAGCAGCTGCTGCGGCGGCTGCAGCGGCACAACAGGTGCGCCCCAACATCCATCAGATGAGTGTGCCCAATGGGTACATGCCCAATGGTTACATGCATCCCGATCCCGCCGGCTACCAGACGCACTACATGAACTACGCGCCGCGCTACGAGATGGGGCACATGTACAACGGGTATGGCATGTATGACACCGTTGCCGGCGGCCAGACATCGCCGTACGGCAGCAGCCTGCAGCAGCCTGGAAGTCCATCGCCCTATGGCGGTGTAGGTGGGCAGGCGGGCGGCGTTGGACCTGGCGTCGGTGGCGGAGGGGGCAGCGGGGGTTCTCCTGCTCCGTATGGCGCACAAGTTTCCTGCCAGAGTCACAGTCCCAGCGATAGCAGCATCAAGTCCGAACCCGTCTCGCCCAGTCCCAGTGCGATTGCGCTGAACAACAACAACAACAATAACAACAACAATCACATCATGAAGCGGGAATATCTGTCGGCGACAGCAGCAGCAGCAGCCGGCGCCGGCAGCGAGCTGAATCATCTGATGAACATGTATCATCTGCACGACGATCAGCAGCAGCGGCATCTGATGCACTACCAGACAGGATCGCCAGAGCTGCAGCAGCACGCGCAGCAACAGCAGCAACATGCCCAGCAGCAGCAGCAGCAGCCACTGCAGCATGTGATGCACCAGCAGCAGCACCAGCAGCAACACCATCAGCAGCAGCAACAGCAGCAGCATCAGTTGCACCAGCAATCGCTGCGCGCCATGGCCCCCCTCGCCCATATGTGAGAAATGGCCAGCGCCTATGGAGCAGCCTCCGCCGTTGTTGCTGCCTCCGCCGTCGGCTCGCCGCCGCCACAGCAGCAGCAACAGCAGCAGCAGCAGCAGCAACAGTTGCTCAACGGCGGACGACCAAGTCCGACGGCATCGGGATCGGGCTCATCCGGTGGTCGCTCCTCGGCGCATTCACACAGTGGCCACGCGACTGTGGCCAGCGCGCATTCACCCGCCTTGGCGGCGGCTGCTGTTGCCGCTGCCGCCTATCAGCAGCTCTCAGCAGCGGCAACTGTCTCCTCCTCCTCCTCCTCCTCGACATCCCCCGCTGCCGCTGTCTCGGTCTCCTCCTCGTCCGCTGCCTCGGCTGCGGCCGCCGTCGCCAGCTGCCAAGCGGCAAGCGCGTTTGTGGCCTCGGCCAGCATGCTGGACATGCAACAGCAATTGCTGGAGGAGCAGCAGCAACAGTTGCAGCAACACCACCAGCAACAGCAACTGCACCAGCAACAGCAGCACCACCAGCATCACTATCTGCAGCAGCAGCAACATCTTCATCACCAGCACCAGCAGCAGCAGCAACAGCAGCAGCAGCAACACTTGCAGCACCATCAGCAGCAACAGCAGCAGCAGCAACATCATTTGTATCATTACCAGCAGTTGCACGCGCATGAGGCTGGCGCTGGTTTGTTGGATATATCCACATTGTAAATTATTGAATATATAGATACACACACACACTCACACACACACACTCTTAGCGATATTTGCAACTAAAGATAAACAATTTTAGCTTTAGTTTTAAAACCGAAAAAGAAAGAAAACAAACAAAAAAGAAATTGCATTAATTTTTAGCACGTGTAAAGCGAAATTCAATTAATTAATTAATAAAATTAAAAACACACACACACACACATAATTAACGATAATTAACTAAAAGAACGAACGAGCATTTACATTAAGCATACGCACTGTTGTACCATACAAACGCCAACATTCCACACACTTTTCCAAAAAAACAACAACAACAAAACACCTAAACGACAATTGTGTGATACAAAAAAATTGTTGCAAAATTCCAAAAAGAAAAACTAAAAAAAAAATTGTTTCATGTTAATTTTGGTTTATTTTTCTGCCCTGTACAAAGAAAGGAAAACAAAAAAAAATAATAATTATTAAAATTTCCACATGCAAATCGTGCGTTTCACATTCCACACACACACACACATAAGATAATGACAAAAAGAAGAAGAAGATGAAATGAAAATGAAAGAAATGAAGAAATTCTATTTTATAGATTCTCTTATGCATTAAGTAATTCTAATTATTATCTATTCTATAAACAATTTAATTATAAATTATGCTTACGAATACTGCAAGAAGAAAATCAACAAAAACAACAACATTAATTGTAATAAAAGGAAAATTATTATTATTATAATTATTATTATTATTATTAAAATTACAAAAAAAGAAGAAAACCATTTACCACATAATTCAAAGAAGCGAGACAACAAAATGTTAGCAAACCTAATGAAAATTTAGAGAAAACAAATCGATAACAGGGCGCAAGGCTGTCAACAACAACAACAACAACAAAAAGTGAACGCTGAACACAGCCAAAACGCCGGAAAAACAATAAGAAGAAAACCCGGAGAAAAAAAAAACACACAAATAAAAGAAAAATCTTTACAAAAAATATCAAAATCAAAATGTTCTTTTTATTTTCATTTCTCGTTTTGCCGTCGGCTGAAAGATTCTTTGGGATTATATCATGTTTATAATGACAGATACATTTGCAAGTTATATAATTATTATTTATCTGCTAATTTATCAGTTTTATAGTTGCATATTTCGAGTTTTTGTCAAGGCTGCGAGATTCTCTTGGATATTTGAGATTTACGAGGAATTTTTATGAAGCTCACTTAGTTCCGTCTATGGAACTTGTTGATCTCCCCTCTCTCTCTCTCTCTCTCTCTCTCTGGCAATGAAATCTTTTCTATATATGGTATTTAAATACTCATTTCGGATCATTAACAAATTGAATGAGCAGGAGCAGGAGCTATAAAAACAAAAGGCAAGAACATTAACGGAATGAGCTATGGAAATTAGAAATTGAAACGAGTCTAGGAAATATTTCGCAAAGGGTCAATAGTCTTGCGAGAGTGTGTTGCATATGGATTGCGCTATTAAAATATATTAAGAAATTTTGCAAACAAGATAAAGACAACAAATACTACGAGAATACTATAAAAATACCATGAAAATATCATAAAATACTACTATATAAACACTATAAAAATACTTTGACAAGTTTTTGTAGGGGAATAGTTCTATAAAACGGAATATCTAAGCTTATAATTTACAGTATTTAAAGTATTTTATGTACAGGTATTTTTTTGTAAACTACATTATTAACTGTAATTTCCGTGACCGGATGTGGAAGTTTTGTAGCTGTCGCCGTTGATTTAATACCAAAAATAATAATATTTATTTCATGATCTACACAACATTTACAGATTCACTCCAATTATTTGTCATTATATGTGCTTGTAATAAGGTGTCTTTTATTGGATTCTGAAATTGCCGTGATTTATCTGGCTACACCCCTTCTTCATCGTATTATTTGTCAATCGACTTTCAAATTTTTGTCAGACAGTCACTCAACCCAGATCCAATCACTTTTTTTCGACCTCAAGCGCGCTATATAGAGTTTTATATGATATCCCAGACATATTAACAATCTATAACATCCATTCGGAGTTGCTAATTTATGCTGGCATCAGGCGAACACCTCACAAAAAGCGCAGAAATAGTCAAACAACGAGTGGGCCAGGTCAGGGTATGTTCGATTAGCAGATACTCTGCAAATATTAAAGATATATTTAGCAGAATATCTAGAAACTTCGTTGACAAGTATGTAGTAATCAATAGACTAAATTTAAACTTTGTATTTCTTCAAAACTCTTCAACTTCTTTTTTAACTCCATCATACCCAACAGTCTTGCTTATTGCTGGGTACACCATAGAGCGTAAAAATTATGATATATGCAGTTAATAGAAACAGCAAATTCAGCATGGCAAAAAATATAAATAAAACTGCCCACTAAATTATACAAAAAGCAGTCGCAGCTCGTAGGTTGGCGTCAGCTTAATAAAAAACAGACCAAATATCAAAGAATAATAATAAAACAATTTATTCAAATTGTGTAAATATTAAACATACAGTTTAAAACACTTTTTCCATCTCTCATCCATTCATATTCGTTTTTTTCCTACTCACTTCCATTGAATTGCATAAAAAACTGTGCAAAATTTCAATTAAAACATTTGCAATTTGCAATGATTTTAATTACACACTTCATCGGAGAGGAGTTGGTGTATATTCTCAACATTTAACTGACCTCGCATAACTGCAATTGATCCTATTTCATTTCTCTGTATAGTTCGCATTAAAAACAACAAATCTTAATTTACATTTTTTGCAATCTTCTTTTTTGTTATTTCACTTTTGATGTCTATGTTGAAACTTGAGATATAACATAAACTTTTTGAAAACCAAAATTTATGAATTTTGTACGCTACACATGCTGAGATACAGATACAGATACATTTCCAGATACCGATTTGTATCAGCAGCTTCGACTTGAGCGTCAGCTGCAGCTCGAGCTCGTTTGACATGCAAATCGTTTGTCGTAGCGTTTTGTTTATTTTTCTCGTCAGCCAGTTGGAGCAATGTTTGATTTAGATTTATTTCACTTGTTGTTGTTGTGTTTTTTTATTTTTGTTGACTTTGTCTGGGTTGTTTTCTAATTAGCTGAAATTTTGTGCGGCTTTTCTGCCTTGTTTGCGTGCTACTCTCTGCTGTCATTTGTTGCAATCAGTGAGAAAATTAAGCATCAGCCTCACACACACACACACATATGAACAGCGCCTGTTTTGCAGTGTGATTAAATCTAATGCCAAATCACACCTGCTCTGCCCCACTCCGAACTGGTGATGCAGCTGACTCATCGTCGCAATTAGAGACCGCATCAGAGACGGCGATTGAAGACCGAAGATCGAAGATCAAAGATCGACGATCGTGAGAGTATTGAGTTTATTTATGTGCGGTCCTCATGGGGGGAGAAACAGCAACCAGCTTTCTTGAGCATTATAGGTGGATATCATTTATTATTCTAACGGTATTATCTCTTATTTATTTATGTAGCAAACGAATAAATTGAATTACTTTAGACATATTTAAAACCTGTTTAAATAAATCATTTTTATTTATATTAATGATACTATATTCCATATATTCTTAAGATTCTTTATTCAATATTTGTAGTTTAATCTAATAACTTCATCTAAATTGTCTCTTTGACTAGTTCACCAAATTTAGCATGAAGGTTTATATATTCTGTGTGCAAATCAAGTTTATTTCAATTTTCCGATGGCACACCCACAACCCACGCAAATCGACAAATTACTACATAGTGTATTTAAGTCTCAACTTTCTGCTTCAATAATCATGCTTAGATTAATTACAATATTCACATGTCAGCAATATCATCCAAATCGCATATGAAACCCAAAAGTTTTTCAGATGAACATTCTCCTTAGTTCCGTGTAGAACTGCCTGTGCACTCATATTCTTGTATGTGTAAGAGAGAGAGAGAAAGAACAGTTCAAGAGCGAAAGGTATATTACTGCCAGGTGCGCTCGACTCTAGACTTGAAACATTCAATGATTTTAAAAATATTCAAAATACTTTAAATTTGTTATCTAGTTATCTTACCATATGGTTATGTCTTTTATGCATTCAATTTCTCAATACTCACAATTCAATCTTACATTTATGTTATTTTATTTTATTAATGTTCCAAATGTTTTCTATATTTTGCATTGCATTCACCTTTAAGTTAAGTTTATGGAGTTAAAAGAACTTACAATTTGTAAATTGCCTCAGAACTGTTGCGTGTATCTCCTCTCTCTCTCTCTTTCTCACTCTTTCAATTCCCTTTTTATCTGCAGCTAATTCGTGTATGTTTATGTGATTCCAAAGAATCCGTGTACTTCTTCTTCAGAGTGCACCCTTCAATTATGCAAACAAAAGCCCCGAGGCGCCTTGAAGGCCCAACAAACCTACACATACAGCTAGACAGAGATGGATTTAAAAGTGTTAGAGAGAGAGAGAGAGAGTGAGAGAGAGAAAAAGAGATAGAGAGAGCAAAGTTGAGAATCCAGTGTAGAACAAGCTGTGCGAGCTGAACAACTAATTAAACTGGAACAATGGGAAAGTTAGCAAACTGATGTCATTATGCACAAAGTCGGAACTGTCTGGCGGTGCTTCGAAGGGGGAGGCACCCGAAAAATATGGCGCCCTTTAAGGCAGGCATGTTGTGGGCAGGGGGGAAGGGTACACTTATTGGCTGACACATTTCAAAAGTAGGTTACCAAAAAAAGCCAAGACAACAACAACAACAAGAGCAACTACAACGACAACTTGAGTTGATTCATAAGCCTAAAACTGTGGCCAATGCGGGGTTACATGCTCGTTTTTATATATTTTTTGGGATAGTTGTGGACCCATTGCGAGAGTGTCAACCAAAAACTGAAACGTACATAAACAAATCGGATTAGTTTACGGCCGGGGGGAGGAGGGAGTGAAAAAAAACAAGGGAAAATCCAATTAGTCGTGCAGCGACGTGCAATGGCAACACTTTTAAACTGTTGTTACAGCCCCGAGATACAATATCTGTATCTGTATCTGTAGCTCTATTTTGAGTCTGTATCTGTAACTCATTCTTTTTTGTCGGGCTTTGATGGATGTGTGGCATGCGCAAGAATTTATAGGTCGCTTGATCGATGGACCGCACATTGATTTACGGGAATCGGTCATGCAAATTGTCAGACTGCCTGGCGACGTGACATTACTCCTGCCCCTGTCCCTGTCCCTGGCCCGTCCCTGCCTCTACCCGACTCGTTTGCCTAAGCCGACACCTGCAGCTAGCGAAGCAAAGGGAAAAACCCAAATCTGCAACAGGTATTTGTATCTGTTTCTGTACCTGTGTCTCTGGTAATGAACCTCTAAAATCCACGCCTCGCCTCGCGCAAATCCTTGCAGCGAATGCGAATAATGCCGAAAAGGGCTGAGGACAACAATTGATCCCGGGCAGGGACAGGGGACATTATGATAATCACCAATAAAATTTTGCAAGCGGCTTAAGCCAGTTGAGTCTCTAACACAACTTCCTCTTTTCCCTCTCCCTCTTCCTCTGCCTTTCCCTCTTCTCCTCCTCCTTCGTCTTTTCCAGATTCTTGGTATTATCAGAGAGCGCCTCAAGCTGTGGTCGATATCACCCGCATAGTGTAATTCAATCACAGATCGGAGCCAGCATAAAATGCGCAATCTGCACCCAGTAGAACAGCAAGAGGGAGAGAGAAGATTGAGCAAGAGGGGGAGAGAGAGAGAGCCATGCTAATCGCTGTCAAATTACTCACATATTTTTTGCATTTTTATGGCTCTGCTCATTTTGTTATTGTTACTGCAGGGGGGAACATGGAGGAGGAAGGCAGCAGGGGAATGGGAAGCTGATATTGTTGCAACGTTGCTGCCTGCAATTAGGCGATTTGACACGCCCCGATTTGACATTGATACGAGTGGGTAAGCAATATGTAGATGCACTGTAACTACACGTAACTATGCGGGTGCTTAACAGAGGGTCGCAAGCAGCAGCAGCAGCAACAGCAACTGCACAGATTTATAAGCAACAACCGAAAAAGGCAGACGACAATCTGTCAACTGTGACGCGTAATTTGAGTTTGTATCTTGCTGCGATAAGAGTTCAGGAAGGTTCCGTCTGAAGGTTACTGGGAAAGAATGATTTAATCCGGGATGTAAATCTATTCCTGTGGACATACTTTAATACGATAACGACATATTCACAGAGATCAATAAAATTCCAATAAAAATAAATATATGAGAACTTAACACAATTTTAATTCTTTTGTAAATAAATCTAAAAATAAATAACAATATTTAAATGTATAGAAGAATATTTATATATTATACTATATACTATAATTATTATTATAAAATAATTAAATTTGTTTGCGTTAAATAATTATTCTTTTCTTAAAGGATTTTATTTGACAAATTTCTCCTTTAATATATTGAAACGAGGAAGGCAACATTCAGCATGCCGAATGTTTTATATCCTTGCAGGTTCTTATCTTCACCGATTGTTTCAATACTAGTAATATATGTATAATGGTGAATGGTATTGATTATATTTAATATTATATCTCTAAGTTGAGTTGTTTCTAAAATCAGTAAAATCAAAAATGGTCTTTTACAAAAATCTTAATTTCGGCGGATTATTCGCATGCCAGCTATATGTTATGGTGTTTCGATTTTGATGATAAGAATCAATAAATTTTTTATTTTATTTAAATTAGTTAATAACCTTCATAATAATAAAAAAAATATTTACATTTCATTTTAATAATTATAGGCATTTTAAAATTTTGGCAAATACTAATAATAATGTTTTGAATTATACTCATTTCATCATTATCATTATCATTAATTAATAATTTTCTTTATAACGCGTTTTTGTTTTCAAAATTGTTTCTATAAATAATTTAGTGTATTAATAGTAAGTACAAAATTAATTATTATTTCGAAACAAACAATTGACTATTAATTTTATATTAGTTATAATAATAAGCTCCATGTCCCCAACAATTCCCCTAAAAATATCTGACTGAACATTGCATTCTTTATCACAATAAGCGAGTGCCCGAATTAAGGTCGCAGTTGACTCTAGGGCAACTCCTTCTCCTACACACTCCATTCACCCACACTCACACACACCAATACACAACACTGTATAGCACTTGTGTCACTTAATTAAGTCGACGTTTTATTGTCGTCGTCGCCGTTGCTCAAGTTAATTACTCAGCAACTGAGCGACGATGACTCCATCAGCAACCTGTTCCATGCCACGCCTCCTTTGCACTCCGCCTCCAACTACCCATTACTGGCTGCCAAGTGAGCATAACAATTCCTGCTCGCCTGTTGGCAACTTCTTCCTCTTCCACCAGCTCAGGTTGGATTTGTGGGCAAGCTAGGAGCGCAGGCGGGGAGGAGAGAAGGTGGTTGAGGGGCATGGGGTATGGGGCAAGGGGGGAGTGTAGCCTGCACTTTGGCGCATTTGTTGATTCGCGCACTTGAACAAGATGGCAGCCCCGCTCCGCCCAGCCTGGCTTGACTGACTGCCTTGCTGGTAGCTGGCAGCTCTTATCTTAATGAGTTTTATGCATCTAATTAAATAAATTGCACCTCTCATCCGTGCCTGCCTCCCCCTTCCCCACTCCTCACGACCCTCTTCTCGTCAGGCGCCATGACAACGGAGCCGCAACTCGTGTACGTTGCCAGATCTGTCTGATTTTTTGGGCTTCGCTCTATCACACTTCTCCTCTCTTCCCCACGTTCCACTATTCATCACTCTCTCGCTCTCTCCGCTGACATAGTGCACCTTGCAACCCATTGCCAAATCACTTGCCCCACCCCAATGGGGGGTGCCACACCCAAAGCGAAATTCAATTTTAATTACAACATTTTTTGCTGTGATTTTTTCCCCAAATCGATTTTGCTAACCAATTTTTTATTCACAATTTGCTTATGTGCTGGCATGTACACACACACACATGCACACATACATAGATACTCTACTATATACTAATAGATACGCATGCATATATCGAGTGTATTTTAATCAACCGCGCCCAGACACAACGCTCGGTCCCGGCCCCGATTGGGCGGCACTTGGCCGCACTACAAAGCAGCTACAGATTGTTTTTTCACTCCCTCCCCCTACAGACCCCTACCCACTACCTGCCCCCTTTACCTGTGTCGGCTCCATTCATGCTCGCATTTATTTATTTACTCGCTGCTGCCCCCGCCCGCGTCGCATTTTCAATTTTTCGCTTGCAAATTGGAAAAGTTCAAACGCAAAATACAGAGCACGTTACCGAAAGCAGCATCGAAATGGCGACTGGCCGATCCCAAAGTCCTCCATTTGAGAGAGGGACTCTCGTCCAGACACGGGAGACAGTCAGACAGGGGTAGGGGGGAGGAGTGCATGCAACCCATATGCAGCATATGCAGCAGCTCAAAAGCTACAGATAAATCCAACAACAAATGAAGCAAAATTTAACTGAAATTGAGCAAAGCACAGTGGGCTGAAGTGAGAAAATTCCATTGCTAAATTTTATTAATTGAATGAATTTGTAAATAAAAATAAATACTAATTTGAATTCACACGAAATATTATTATATTTAAATTTATAATAGTAATTATAGATGATGGCAATTATGTTTTATATTACCACATCTTAATACCTAAATATAAAATTGAATAATGCACAAACAAATTAATGAACAATTTTATTTAAGTATACGTTAAAATTATGTTGTCAACTAATTGTGTGTATTTCAATATTTAATATTAACCATTATTACTTATTGCAATTGTTACTTTTTCTTAAGTCTACTTCTTACTTTATTATACTTAAGTCTACTTCTTACTTTATTATTTATTTATTTATTTATTTAGGATCAATATAATGATCATATATAATATTTTTATTTTTATTTAATATAATTTTTTTTCATTGCTTATTTCACTTGGAAACGAAGATATTATTTATATACTACAATATTATATAGTTACCTTAAATTAGTTTTTTATTTTATGTTATATTATTTTGATTTTTAAACTGATTATTTATTATTTAATATTAAATGACATCTTTCAGTGGGTCACCACTGTGCAAGTGTCGTTTTGCTGCTGTAGAGCACATTTACATACGCATTCCACAGTCCCAGCCTTACACGCACACACACACACACACATCTACTGCAATATATTCACATACTTATTTCGAACATTTCGCCATGTCCGGCAGAGCGACGTCAATGACAAGCCCCGGCTGGCTGAGTGACTGGTCGGACAGGCGAACATACAGACAGACAAGGAGAGAGAGAGAGTGAGAGAGGGGGGGGGAAGGAGAGACGGGCACAGACGAGCTGGCAAGCTGCCTGGTTGACTGACTGACTGAGTGACCAATGCCATGAAAGTCACCGCCTGTGCTGGCCTGGCTAGATAGTGTGCCCTGCAGCTTTTTGCAGCTCTTTGTCGCATTAGTGTGTGTGTGTGTGAACTGATTGATTGATTATTTGTTCCGCATCATTCACCTGGAAAATTCAACTGAAGTGGCAACTTTAATTAATTTGCTTATATACGAATCTGTCGACCGCCGCCGAAGCTGACATTGTTCATATGCTTCGACATGCCCACCATATGTATATGTATGAATACATTCACTTGTATGTGTGTATGTGGTATATAATCGCAGCCATACATAAGCTGGTAAATTAATTGGTTTAACGTGCAGACAGATACAGGTGAGCGCCGATTTCGTCTAGCCAGCGCAAGTTTTAATTATAGTGCAGACTATACATAATTTATAATATTCAAACTAATTCTACCTTAATTAATTGATTAATTCTACATGTGTATAACAAAACTGACCTATTTTATATTAGAAAATAAAATATTTAATATACTTTATTATGCATTTAAAAGTAAAAAGAAATTTTAAAATAATTTATTTGATAGTTGCATATGTTTTGGATTATCCACTTCTGCATAAGCTTTTATTGGTAGTATATTCGTTTTATTTGTTATAATTATATTGCTTATTATTTATATCTATTATATTTATTTCTTTTATATTACTTGCAACAAAACGAAACCATCATCATACTTATCACGACCCATTTCTATGCAACTCAATCGAGAGTGCTTAAAAGATCGTTTAGCACTTTGATTTAACTTTTCTTGTTCATGCATAAATTTAAAAATAAACACAAAGCTTGTCTCTACAATAAATTAATAGGCCTGAAACTCTGAAAAGGAATTAATGTTATGCTCATCTATAAGAATTATCGAGCTGCTCACATCATAATAACTGTTTTCACACTCTTTTCATAGCGTATAAGATGATGAAGTGGAAAACAACAGCACCATAAAGATGGTAACCCTTTGACCAGCTATACGATATTATTTTAAAATCCCCAAACGTATAAAAATATAACAAATTGAGTCTAATAATTTAGCGTGCGCCAAAATACCGTTGACGTAAAAATCTAAGGTTCATTTCGAATATCGAACAATGGGTCTAGATTGTCGGCTAGATATTTACCGTTTGTTTCGATTTCAAATGCCACCGACTACTACCATTATAAATGCCATATATAGTTGCTATTTTATGGCATATTAAACGCTGAATTTCAAATTGATCAATAACGAGAAATGTTTTCTACTTTCTACTCCCTTTGCCACTTTGATGTGGTCAAGTGGCAAGTCGCACTAATCGCAGCTTAGCATATTGAGAGATGCTCTCGAGAATGTCATTAATTAAAATGCCACAGAATGGAACAATTCAACTGTTTCTAGATTTATAACAGAGTGATACTTGACCTTGTCTCCACTTGGAATTAACTTCTGAGGAAGCCACGACACCCGATTGATAAATTGTTTAGGGTGATTAGTTTGACTTAAGTTCACAATGAATTTGCCAACGGTAAATTTAAATTTCTCAACATTTAGTGTATAAAATAAAGACTTGTGGCTTGCGCTGTGGTAGAAAAAAAGTAAGGTAATAATAAATACACATGTGACTGACATGTATAAAGAGTTCGTTTTGACTTTATTTCTTGTATTGTAAACAACTACAAAGAACTTGTATTTGTGCAATTTGTTTTATTTATTGAAAGCAGATTAAAATGTCAAAAACTGTCTATTAAAATTAAATTAACTATAATTTCTTTAAGGTAATTGAAACCCAAGAAAAACAATCGAAATGTATTAATACAACATAATGTGAAGAGTGCCGTTCTACTAGAAAGAGACCGACAAAGAGAGAGAGATATTTTCTGACAAAACGTTAATTGTAGAAAAGAAATTCTTGATGTATTTATATCCGATAACAGAAAGATTAAAGTTATTAATTATTATTAATACTGAAATTACTATTATTATTAAACTTATTATGAATATTTAAATAATCATAATTTATATTTTAATTTTTATTGTCCTTTGTTATTATTATTTTTTAAATTATTGACATTATTTATTCAATTATATTATTCTAATTATATTAAAATTCTGTCAACATTACTTTCTATATCCACAATTCTCCAGCAAACTCCGCCTAACTGCCCAAATGTTTTATGCCAAAAGCATCTTCCAATTTGCCTTCATATTCCCCCTCTGACAAGCTGCCTCTCTCCTTTGCATGTGCCGTGGTCGTAAGTTCTTCCAAAACGCATTAGCCACTTCACACCCGAGGAAGCGGCGATGGCCAGCGGCAACGAGTCAGACGCATTTGCTGCCCTTCTCCCCTTCAGCCGTCCATCTCGAACGGGGTACTTAATACGATACGTTAACCCTGAGCTGCCCAAGGTGCCCTGAGCTGCTCAGAGTGCTGCCCGAGGTGCTGAGCTGGTGAAGTCAACTGAGCTGGCTGCTTATTTAAATGCTACACCAATTTATTGTCAACGGACGCATTTCATTCATTGTCCTGTGACGCGTCGCCTCGACGCATAATCCTTGAATGGACTACGTGCCCCTGAGGCGGTTCCTTAACACATTTGCGCCATATCTGACGAGCGTCGCCTAACGACTTCCGTTCGAGCTTTGCGCACGCGCAGATCGCTTCGGGACTGAAACTGAGACAGAGTCGGGGGACTGGAAGTGATACCCAGACTGGACTGGGGACTGGACTGTGCGCCCACAGTTTTTAATGATAATCTCTTGAGTTATGTGTTTTTAAATATAATTTCGTTGTTGGCGTGCAGACGACGTTGCCATAACTCACGTAGCGCCAAGTCACGAACTGTTCAGCAGCAGTTCCAGCTTCAGCTCCAGCTCCAGTTGGGATCAGCTTGCAGAAGCTTGACGGTAGTTTTTGCGTTTGCTCTTGCGTTTACAGCAGTGTAACTCATCACACATCAGGGGCACTCCCACGGCATCTCATTAATTGGCTCATAAAATAATGACCTGCCCTGGCTACCTGGCAGAAGGTGGAGAGAGGATTGAGGAGAGAGCTTTGCGTGTCTGGCGGGCATCCATAAGCGAAACGTTTAACTTTTCACAAGCATTTGGCACCCAATTTATCTTAAAGGAGAACATTTGTCGCCCCGCGGGTACTCCCAGTTCCCATCCCCATTCCCATCATTGAAATCCTGTCAAGCAAGAGGCGTGGGAATGCGCTCATCTTGTGTAGGTGAAAGCTGAGCAGGAGGACTCTGTCTGGCCAGCCGCTAATAATGCGCATTACCCTGTGCATTGCCGAGCAGCTGCTCTCGCCACATAACACGCTGTAATCCTGCGGCGTAACTTGAGCTCAAGTCGCGAGCAGATGAGGCCCAAGGTAGAAAAGGGTCGAGCCCGGTACCCGGTGCCCAATGTCAATGCCAAATCCACGACTAAAACCACCCCCCGGGGCACATGCTGAGCGTGTGCAATCAAATCAAATGAAATCAAATAAAATTAAAATCCACTTTGAGCCTATTAAAGTGTGCCAGTGATTCGTCCTCGTCGCACTCCTCCTGCCAGTCCCCCTGCTAGTCCTGCTGCCCGTCCACCTCGTTGCCTTCCCAGGGAGCTGTCACTCGCCGTCGTTAGTTTTAATTGACATGCAAGTCAGCGTCCAGCCGTCGCGACGTCGACATGTCAATCAAAAGTGCAGCTTGGAACGGCGCACAAGCATGTCTCACACACCCGCCCCCCGCCCAATTCATAGTCACCCAACCCCGACTCTGGCTACCCGAATCCCGCTTCCCAAAGCAGGCTTCATTATGTGTCGCTCTGCGGTTTGTTGACACACGCGTTTAGCTCGGCACTCGGAGCAAGCGCCTTACCAGCTGCAACTACTGCTATTGTCCATCTTCCTCTGTCCACGTTTACCTCTCTGGTTTTCCCACTTTTTTGGCACTTTTTGAATGGTCGCCGGCGCTGCATGATTGGCCCATCAATTTGGTAATTTCACGGTGTTAGTCGATCAAATCAGTTTGCTAATTTGGCATCAAATTGAGTTAATAAACAATAGAAGAAAGAGCTCAGGAGATACTCAGATAAATGTTGATAGTTATAAGTTAAAGATAAAAGATAATATGCTTATACATATGTTCATCTACAATAAATACAAGAGAACTGAAAACAAAAATACTAAACATTTAACATGTAAATGATACAATTAAAAAATACAAAATAACTAAACATACAAAATAAGATTATCTAAAAATAAAAAAAAGAGTTATGATAAGTATAAGTCATAGATAATAGATGCAATATTATATACCGAATGCTGATAATAGATAACATGTAATAAACCGAAATTATATGAACTCTTAAAGATAGTATTCAATCTGTAAAATAAATGGCAATAGATAATTGAGAATACGTCTCAGTAAAACATGTCAATAAAATGTGGTACACAATAAAATATGATAGACAAACTATAATTCATAATAGATGTTTTATAATAAATACAATATTAGTTAGAAGAAAATAATTAATAGTTAACTATAAATAAATATTATGTAAAAACAGATAACATGCAACAAATTCAATGGCAAGAGAGATAACACACATAACTGCATTGATACTTAGCTCCTTTAATCTGCAATTAGTAGTGCAACACTTAAACAATCTGAGAGCCCTCAAGCCGAGTCACGTTTCCAAAGCGTCTGCCATATGCTGAATGGCAGCCAGGCAGCTAATAGGCCAATAATTGCATTCCCCCCTCTCCCCTACTCGACCCCTCCTTGCTGTCCAAGACAGACAACCTTCGGCTGCAAGACAAGGGGCCGAGTTTGCGCAACAAATTGCTTTCAATGTGGCAAAGAAAACAGTTGCTGCCTCACTTGACGTGGCAATTGGCAATTGAATGTGCCGCGGTGATCTGCATGAAGAAAGAGAGACGGAGAAAGAGAGAGAGAGAGAGTGCAAGAGCAAGGGAGAAGGGGCTAGTGTCACCTGCATTGGTCATAGCTTTAAACGAGTCTTGGGCTGTACAAAAGGAGCGCTTGGTTGAATTTGTGGCAGCTATTCAAGACGCTGCAACTGCAATTTCAATGCTTCGCTGAGCTCAGTGTTGACTAGCACACACACACACACATACACACAGAGTGTACAGAGAACTGTGCTGGATTGTTTGCTCGTTTTGTTAAACAATTTGTTTGCTCTGTCACACGCACATTGTGCAGGCGCAGAGAGCGAGAGCAGCTAATTGCACTTGTTGATTGCCTGATAACAGGTTGTCCTGCCTCCCTCTTCCTTTCCCTCTCCCTCTCCCTTAGTATGTCTTCTACTCCGTCTGTCGTTGCATAAGTGCCAATGCATAAGACAAACTTTTGTCCAAAACACTCGCCACCTAGTAAGCTTGTGGGCGTGGCAGCCACGCAACCAACTGGGCGTACACTTGCCCCAAACAATGGCGCACATGTTCGACTTTGACTACCGAGTTCATAGAGAGTTACGTCTTTGCTGCACTCCCAGAGCTGTAACAACAGCAACAACATCACCAGCTGCTGCTGCTGCTGCTGCTGTTGCTTCTGCCTCTGCTGCAACTGCTCCAAGTGCCACAGCTACTGTCAAGGCAAACAAACTTAAGTAGGTAATTTGCAACTAATTTTCAAGTGGCCAACTCAACTTGAACGCCTCAGCAACAATGTATGTGTGTGTGCGGTGTGTGTGTTGACAAGCATTGCGCATTGCTCATACGCAGCGTGGTGCGTCGTCGAGTGCCACCTGCCACCTGCCACCTGCCACCGGTGCACATTGCCAGGTGTCACATTGTAATTAGAGTGGCGCCACGGCCGTTGCACTAGGCCAAGCACTTTGACCAGCAATGAGGCTGCAGATGAAATTGTTGAAGATGTGGAACGCATTAAATAATGAAATTTAAATTTTAAATGGTAAATAATATTAAATATTTTTAATAATGAAATAGTGGAAATATATTTTATAATGAAATAATAAATAATATAAATTATATTTAATAATGAAATGGTAAATAATCTCATAAGAGAGATATTTTTAATAAGAAAATAGTAAATAATATAAAATATATTTTATAATGAAATAGTTTAGAACATAATATAGAATATATATAATATGTATGTTGATACAATAAAATACATTAGATTGAAATCACGCTTAAAATATGAGGCATAAAAGTTAGTTAAAATAATCTAAAATTTGTATTATTTAATTAAGTTTGATAATAATACAACTTGAATAATATTGAAATAACATTTTTAAATAATAATATTGAAATAACATTTTTAAATACGTACATATTTAATATTCAAATATTTTAATTCACTTTTATTTTGGAGTAAATTCAAGTAATGTTAATTAAATAATATCTATTCAAATACATAATTTAGATTAATTAAATTTCAAGATGTTTTTATTGTCATAAGTATTTTAGGAGAAATAATAAGAGTGTTGTAAAATAACAATAATTTTAATAACATCACAAAATTATCATGACAAATATTTACAATAGTAAAAATAATAATCAATAATATGTTAATATGAGTAATAATAAATAAAATATTATTTCCAGTGATAATAATAATATTTCTGGAATATTAAACATAATTTTTCATATATTATTCATATTAGAAACATTAAGAAGCATCATCATAATAATATTTAGAGTTATAATATAAATCATAATCATAATGTGATATAAACAATATTTCTAGAATATTATAAAAATCTTCATATATTTTAGATTCCTCCTTTACTATCAACTTTAAACCGCTCAAGCATTTTTTACTTTCGCCCACTCGCCTTCCACTCGACCTTTGCCCCGCCACCCAGTGCCCTTGGCAACGTCTGCCACACCCCCTGGCTGCCACTCCCCCTACTCAGATATTTTGGCGAAAACATATTTTTTTATATTTGAGCAACGCCTTCGCCAAAGCCGCCAATAAAACGTCGGAATTCGAATTAAATTAAATAATAAAAAAATTTCACGCAGCTTCCAGCAGCAGCAGCTGCTGACGTCGACGTCAACGGCGACAGCAACAGCGGCAGCAACGACCTCGCGACGGCGACGTTCAGTGCGTGATTTCCGCCAAGCAATGTTCGACATGTACGCGCCATTAAATAATTTCCGCCCTCACAGACTCCCAGACTCCCCGAAACGGAGATGCCAGTGCCCCCTTGTGCCCATGCAACCTACCAGCCTCCCCTCCCCACCTCTCTGCTCCTTTCTTCAGCCAATCTGAAGTTTCAGGCGTCACGCGCCGCTGATTGCGTTTCACAAATGAACTAGAAATATGGCCACAAAAATCGAAGCGCATCCCAAAACTGGAAATTGAGAAATGCGCGATTTCACTGAAAATCCAAAAAAACATATGCTACGCAGCGGCAGAGAAGAGAGAGAGAGGGGAGAGGGAAGTGGAGCCATTATGCATAGTTTGGCTATTAAAAAGCGCGGCAGCTCGTCGCTCTTCGGTGCCCAATCTGAAAATTAGGGTACATAGCGGTACTTATTATGGGTGTTAACGGTGCTTCGAGCTGAGTTCGCAACACAAGAAACTCGACTTGACGCGACTCGAAAACAACTCGCTCAGTGGGGGAATAATTTAAGAGAGATACTCCAACTAAAAATATTTAAAATTATTCACAACACTTAAAAATCAACGCATATTTCAGTCTCAGTCAAACTTAGTCGTTGCTATACCCTTTAACCGTTGGAAAAAGGCAAAAACGGGTATACATCGTTTGTGGAAGTGTATGGAACAGCAGAAAGGAGGCTTGGCAGACTCCACAAAGTATATATATTCTTGCTCAGCATTAATAGTCGAGTCAACGGAGCCATGTCGGTCTGTTCGTTAGTCTGTCTATCCATTTGTTTGTCTGTATAAACACACAGATCCCAGCTATTATAAAAGTTAGAGATACCAAATTTGGCATCAAGATGTCTGTGTACCGTACTCAGATAATGTTTATTTCAAATGTTGCGTACCATGTCCACTGACCCCACAAATCAATTATGTAACTTTCAATTTAACCTATAAAAGAGACACTAAATTTAATATATACTCAGCTGACTTTAACATCTACTTCACCATTAAATTTAAATCAGATCGCACAATAAACACAGAAGTTATTGAACTCGCCGCAAGTAGTTCTCAAGTTCCTGTGATGCAAGTTTCGGCATATGTGTAAGAGCGAGATAGCAATTGGCAGCTGAAGTTCCTTCCTTTGTTAATAGTTAGTGTATTTGTCACAGTTTTTTAAACCCTGCGAAGGGTATTTTACTATCGGGCCCGCCCGACTTTAGCATTCTTCTGGTATTGGTTTCGATGGATCAGTTTGACATCAACGATTCGACGTCGCCAAACTGGTTTCATATGATGAAAAATTTCGAAAATCGACAAACATTTAAAGCTCATAAATAGTATTGGGTTATCTCCGTTGTCGTCTCGCAGCTTAGTTAGTCTTTGATAATCGTCGTGCGGCTGTTGCAATCGAATCATTTGGGAAATCTCTCACTCTCAGGTGGAAAGTGAAGTTAGATGGAGTACAGTTAGTTTGGCGTAGGTCTGCGTGAAAGTGAACTGACCTGCGACAATGAGTGATACTTGTAGAGTCTCTTACACGTAGTCTTCTGGCTAATCCTAACCAGAGGAGACCTGCCCACTTCTGCGAAAGAAGCGACAGGCAGTCTGTGACCAAAACAGAGTGGGAACTTCTGCTTATCTCTTATCATATCTTATCGCGGACGATGCAATCGTCGATAGGCAAGCCGCAAAATCAAACGAACCGACAGTGCATTTTTGGGAAAATGGAAAACTCAAGCAATTCAGCAAGAGTGCACACAGTAGTCGGTAGATGATGATTGGCCATGCACGAGGCGCATTGTCTACATAATTCAAATACCGCAAAACCGAAAGGAAAACCGAGAAAAACAAACCATGATAAAAATCAAAATCGTAAAATGCTGCGTAAAAATGCGAGTGCAGCCAAATAACTGTGAGTGTGTGTGTGTGTGTGGGTGTGTGTAGTTCTGAGAACTGCCACGCAAAAGCAGGACTAGGGGCCAGGACCGGGATCAACCCCTACACACGGCTGCAACTCCTACGCCGTAGCCTGCCTACCTCTACTTCAGCCCCTGCCTCTGTGGCAAAGGTGGCAAAACTCGATGCTACCTGCGAGCAAAAAAATATGTCCCTACTGCGTGTGTGTGTGTGTGTGAGCAAAGATTTATTATGCTATACATTTCATGAATGTGTCGAGGGGCCGAGCTGGCTGTGTGTCTGTGCGTCAGGGTTTCCCTAGAAAACTTCAACAACAACAACAGCTACAAGCACAACAACACACACACCATATCACACACACACATACGTGCACAAAAGGTGCACATCATAATGGCTGACAAAAAGTCGGCCTTAGCCTTTAATAGCGCCGAGTTTAACAGCCAACACAAACACCATGAGCCACAGGCAGATCCAGAGCCAGAGCCAGAGCCAGAATCGTAGCCAGTGCCAACTGCCGTACAGTACTCCACATTCGTATTCGCACACTGACTGGCAACATTCAGATAGCACACAAAATGGCGACATTCCGCACTCCACTTGAAACGGGGCTTCCTTCAGAGTCGGAATCGGAGTCGGATTCGCATTGGCCCGACAAAAAGTGAAACTAGTATTTGCCTCTTGTTTGGTTAAGCGTTTTAAAGGCTGTCTGCCACTTGTGCACTTTTTTACTCTGCTCTCTCTCACTCGTTTCATTCTTTTTTTTCACAGACCAGACGAGAGCTGGGAACTAGAACTGGAACCAAACACCGAGACGGGCAAGGAGGTCGGGGTAGAATGCAAATGCCAATTAAAATAACAAAAACGCAGCAACTGTCAGTTGGCTCTCCCAGAGACACATCATCGGAGAGCAAAAAGTGCTATCAACAGGGCCTTGGGCCATAAATGCAGACTCAGGTGTCGTCTCACGTGTGTCTCTCCATGTGTGTGTGTGTGTGTGTGTTGTGGGCGGCTCAACGCGAGATAATTATACCATATAAAGCAGCAAGGTAAATGTCGAAAAACATGAGGTATATTCAAGTTGAGGGCATGAGAAATGTATGACAAAAGATTAAAGAGGTCTTTCAAATATGTTAGGGAAATAAAAGGAAGTATTGAAAACAGTTTGAGAACTTTTACACTTCATTGAACTGAATAAATTATTTTATAAATTAAATAAATAAAATACAAATATATTAGCAATAATAATATTGAGAACATTTGCACTTCATTGAACTAGACAAATCATTGAACAAATTAAATAAATAAAATACGAATATATTAGTATCTCAAATTATTGATAATAACTTTTATAGGACTCTATAAATATCATTCAATAATTTTAACATTAACTATTAATACTATTAAATTCGTAACAACAAATTTTTAATGAGTAATAATTATTAAATGATAATGAAAATATATAAATTAATTTATTTTCTGCATAAATGCAACCATATTTCAAACGACTACAGAGTATTCTCTAGTACAGCAGCTGCAAATAACCTTAACACCGACTTTTTATAGCCTCCAGGCATGAGCTAGACATCGACAGGGCTCAGCCATCGCCATCGCTGTCGTCTTCATCGCCATCGCTATCGGTTCTCTCCCTTCCTCTGCCCCTTTTCTATAGATGTAGATTGCGTTGGACAGCAGCCAGTCAGACGTTAGTCTCTCGCCTGTAATTGTGTGTGGGCGCATAAATTTTTTACTCACTGTGTGTTGATATGAAATATGAATTCGTGATAATGTGCGCCCAGTCCCGCGAGCCCGTAGAGAGTGTGAGAAAATCTAAAGATGGAGGAAGTGAGTGCAGTGCACAAAAATGAGTCATTTTCATTTAATAATACTATCATTCTCACATTAGAGAATGGAATACAAGTACTAAAGATACCAACTCAACTCCTATTTTTACTGTGACTTAAAACTTATGTAATAGATACCCATCATATTAAATTAACAAAGCAGATGACTATCTAAATAAAGTATTTCAATATACCATATTCATTAGCTGGAAAACTTGATTATGGATTTAAAAGTCATGGTATTAGTTTTAAAGATTAAAGATAAATTAAATTTGTAGTCAATTATCAATTCCATTTGGCTTCTTATCTAATTTAAAGATAAATAATAGTTTGGCATTGAAAACACTTTGGGGAAAAGCAAGAGAATTAACAGAATAACCCCCTTACTGGGCTAGTTCAACCTGTCCGACTTGTAAACAGGCGCAACCAATCCAAATGGAACTGAGACCCCCATACTGAGCGATCCACTTACCGCGGCACGCTTTGAGTGACAACCAACGCAACCCACTGCGGGGCCAATTAATATTCATAAGAATTTTGTTACGCCGCCGCCGCCGCTGTAGTCATAAAAAAGAAAAACGAAAATAATAATAATAATAATAAAATAATAATAAAAACCTACATAGACAGCACGTCAGCCTCAGTCACAGCCTCAACGGCGGCCCAAATCCAACGCTCCAAAGCACTTACCTCAGCCAACACACACACACACACACACACACACTCATGCATATTTGAAGAGAGGTTGTCATAGTGCAGTGAGGAGTGGCATAAAATGTATAACAAACGTAACGAATCGAATCGAATGTTGTAGGCCTGTTCCAGGGGTCTGTCCGCACTGGAACTCGAGCTAGAGCTCGTCGAAAAGTGAAAATCCACACAAAGAGTGTAAATTCGTCATGATGACGTCACGGCCAACAAATTGATTATACAAACAGCCAGCGTATCCTTTATTTTTGCACTGTACGTAACGCCCCTTACCCCTGGCAACAGCAACAACCCCAGACTGCAGCATCTGCAGGCATTAGATGATGGTATATGCCAACTGGGTGTGGGTCTGCGCACGGGGATATGCGGCTGGCCGCGATTCAAGTGCTGCCTCTGCTGGGGCATCTATAAATTACCCTCGCTATGAATAAACATTTTGACAGATTTTTTTTGGGCTTTAAAGTTTGTGGATTTCTTGTAACCTTTTTTTTGAATTTTAAATCTTCTCTACTTTATGGTGTTTGTTTTAAGGCGCGACTTGATGATTTAGGAATCGTAGTGAAAAACTATAAATATCGTCGGGGCATGCATATTTATAAACTGAAGTCGTAAAGTCAGGAAGGGATTCGACTCGATTCGTTTCGATTAGTTAAGAAGTGATAAAATGGTATAATAGCTTTTGGCAAATGTTGAAATATCATTAAATAGTGTCACAGATTAGAATACAACATAAATAGTGTTTTAATTTAATTTATTTGATATTTATATTAAAACTCTTTCTTAAAAAAGATATTTTTATTATAAGGAAACTATAAATATTATTTTAAATCATTTATATGTACCACATTAATAGTAATTTAATTTAATTTTTTTTATGTTTATATTAAAACTCTTTATTAAAATATTTTATTATAAGCAAACTATAAATATTATTTTATATCATTTATATGTATGTATAAATGTTTTTATAATGGAGAAGAAGTAGTGATCAAAATGAAGTAGTGATGAAATAATATTAATGAAACTTCTTAGTGATTTTAGTTTCAAATTTGAAAGAACCTAGAGTAATATTTATATTGAGCATGTTTCAAGAGACATCTTGATGATCAAATCAAATTAATATTTTAAGATATTTTCAAATTTGTTTATTTAAAAATTGTAATTGTATCTATCAGATTTGAAGTATTTGTATATCTTCTCAACTCAAGTGCCTTCTTTCTGCAATCCCATTGCTTAGCATTGATTAACCTTATGACGTTAGCTCTAAAAACTTTTCACCCCAAACTTAAAGTTTTTCACTTCCCACAAAACATGTTCGTAACGCGTTCACACATACTCTAGCGAATTTCACAATTCAATGGTCCATTAAACACGCATCGCTCTGGGGAGGTTCGAGTTCGAGCTCGAGAATATTTTTCTAATTCACTTGTCAATAATTTGCGCTAAGCCCATAATTATGCCAACAATGCACATGTCCGATATAAAAAAGGAAAGAAAACTAGAAACACAAATACGAATACGAATACGACGAATACGAATGCGAATACGAATACGAATATGGAATACCTAATTGCAGGCAATTTTGTGATGCGTAGCTAAAGCTGCGACCGACCGACTGACTGACTGAATGACAGATTCCGGAAACGAACCGGGACTGGCAGCAGGGAATGGGAATGGGAGCGGGACCTGAAGCCGGAATCTGGGACAAGCCGAACAGTTTAGCCAAGTAGAAAGATCGCAGCACGCAGCTCACAGCTTTGATTGAAAACTCTGCCCCCCTCTCCCTTCCAACTCCTCATTCGCTGTGCGAGTCCAGAGACCCTATAGCTGTCTCAGGTTGCTCTGCTTGCCCTGGTTGTTGTTGCAGTGTAGTGTTGTTCTTGTAGTGCTTGTTGTACTTGGCATCGAGGGTTGTTTGTGGTCGCCCTGGAGGAGTGTGTGTGGATGATGTTATGCGTGGTTATTGGCGGCGGCTGTGCGCACTCGAGCATCTCTCTCGGCATAATTTCAAGTGGACCACAGCACTCGAGCCGTAGCCGTAGCCGTAGCCGAAGCCGGGTCGGACGGAGACGTCTGGACCATTAACCTGGCATACATGACATACTTATATAGAGAAGAAAAACGCAACCTTAACAACTCAATCGAAGCATCTTCGTTGATCTGAGTCATCAAATTGGAATGCCAAAAAAGGAAGCTAAATTAAGTTCATTTTAATTGGCTGACGAATTGCAGGCGCACCATGGCAACCTCCTCATCAGGAGGCCATTGCTGACTTGGTTTAGGTGTAGGTGCTAGGCGTAACCCTAAAGCCTGCCTAGCAACGAGGTAGCGCGACTGGGGCATTGACATTGTGTGCGGCTTCGCTACATTTGCTTAATTTGTATCAAGTTACCAAAATCGTTAGCTACAATCCGATTGACAGGCACGCGAGACTGACGGACATGTGCTGCCTAATTAGCTAACAACGCTGTCGACGGCAGGTCACAAGGATATTATCCTTTGAGCGATGCCAATTAAAGCGAATTATGCATATTCATTTGAGCGAAGCCTGCCAATACTACAAGCATTCATTTGTTACTTCATGTTTGTATTGTATATATTATGTATTCTCTATATACTTGTGGTGTGTGGTAGACAATCCCTTGTTTTTTACCCAGAAGTTGTTGACCTTCTGTCTCGTTCCAGCGAACACTTGACACCTGCATTTGAGTCAGTCAGTGCCAAGGATATTTTCTAGTTTTATGGCTCTATTTGCATTTACCTTTGGTCACCTTAAGCAAATAAGCGAGAGAGGTGTGAAGTGTTTTTATTGGGCTAGTGTGTGAAAGAAGTCGACCATGTTTGTCCATTCTCAAGTGGCCCTTGGGACTGTGAACATTGCTAACGGTGAAAGCAATTGAATATTTGGTTATACGACGTATGTATATTTGTCAACTGCAAAAAATCCTAACTACTGTTAACTAACACTGTCATGTATAAAATACCGCTGCACCACTATTTCAATTTTCAAGCTCCCTTTTATTCAATTTTCAAGCTCCCTTATATACTTTAGTTAAAAATTAATATTATCCAACGCTTTTGTTATACAAAGGTACTGTTCAACACTATTTTAAGTATTTTTTAAAGCATATAATAAGCGTATTATCGGTTTGTGATATATAATTCTTTAGCTTGCGTTGATTGATTAATCAAATAGATCGTACTTATTCCTGGCGATAAAAAACAGTGTTGGTTAGCGTTGCCTGAACCTATTGAAGTACCTGTCTGTACCTGTTGATTCTAACAAATCTTGTTATACTCAATTTTCTTCCCACTTTCTTTAAATGTTTTTATAGCAGTTCCAAATTCATTTCTATTATAGCTTAACGTTAAATCGAGTTTTCAAATTAAACCTCATGTAAACTAATTTTCTCAGCTTATGTTAATCCCATGCCCCAAAACTCTGTACGAACTACTAATTTTATTGAAATAGCTCGGAGACTGCTGCAGTTTGGCTACAAATCATTGGCACTAAAAACATTTGACTACCAATTCGTTTAGTCATTTATGACTATCCCCCCAAACGAACAAGAAACTATAAGCAAATACAACACACACTAACTCACACACACACACACTGTGCCCGCATTCAGACTGCGGGCAATGCAGTTTTATTTTGGTCTGTCATTGAGGCTGCAACAACAACAACAGGCACAGCTGCTAATGATGCTGCTGCCAGTTTGTCTGGTCGGCGAGAAAAAGGTGCTACCTAAAAGAGTTGTAGGTGTGTGAGTGCCTGCGTGTGTGTGTGTGTGTACAACTACCTGCAGCAGAAATATTTATCGATCTTGGCAGCGCGTTCAGAGCCAAGTTATGAAAAATATACGTTCGTTACACGAGGACGTCATGAAGTCTGTGCCGACCAGCCAGCCTGGCTGAGACTCCGAGCTGGAACTGAAACTGGGACTGGGACTGGGCTCTTGGCACAGCATGAGGCCAACTCACTCTCAAGAGATGCGCGGGTAGGATGAGATGCATGTATTTATTTCCCTCCTCTTCTTTCTCCTCTTCTTTTTTTTTGTAATTTTTACGGCCCAGTCAGGTATTTCGACGGGTGCACACTGAATGAGCCTGTGCCCCGAGCCCTGAGCCCGGTCTCGACCCCGAGGAGCCTGTGTGTGCCATCGTAAACTCCTGATGAACCTCATAAATAATATGTATTTCGATTTTTATGCTTGTTGTTTCACACTTCACACACACAGACACATACACGCACGTATAGAGAGGCTGTGACTCCAACCACGTCGATCCATAAAACCCATGTCAAAAAGTTAACACACAACTCGATCGCCTTTAGGCCATACTCAATGAAAATATTGGAATGAATTTGGCTTCTTCTCTGACTTTTCCAAGGCAACGCTGTCACTCTCCCTACCTCCCTCTGTCTCCCTCTCTCTTTCTAGCTGTCAATTTTCCCTAGTGTCATCCGAGGTGGATAAATAAAATTTAGGGACCGCCCGCCCCCCTGTCTAACCCCCGTTGCGTTGACCAGCTGCAGCTCCGATTTTAACATATTTATTTTGAGCGCAGTCACAGCAGAAGATCAAAGCACTTTCTTGGGATCACAGATCTTGAGTCTATACCGTGTGTATATCAATAACAGCTAATTCCCAAAATTAGTGGCACGACACCTGTCAAAGGCTTTAAATATTGAAATTATAATCAGTTTTATTTATTTAAAAAAGTTATAATAAAAATTAAGAATAAAAAGTGATTACATTAATAATAATTTTTTTAAAAGGATGAATGTAAATTAATTAAAAGATTATTAATAATTTATTTTAAATTAAAATTAAATTTAAAAATTTAAAATTTGAACTTTAAACTTTAGTTTAGTATCGTTCAGTGATATCCTTAAGGTATATTGTAACTACACAAATATAAATACGGCGCTATCTCTACCCTCTATAACTGCAATTTCATAGCCCAGCTACAGTTTCCTTAATGGATTTCTTTATTATGACGAACCAATCACATCAATCACATTGTAGAGACCCACACTCTACTTGCATAGTCAAGAGCATATATTGGATATCGACTTTCTAGTTGCATTTCATTAACAACATGTCATATTTATACGAGGAAAATAAAATAAAAAGCCAACTACTATAAAATCTGTACCGTTATAAGCCGCACACAGAGCAACCTGAAAATGAAATCGAGTTCAAGGCAATATCTAAGCCATCGCACCTAATAAAACGTGATCATAAAACCAGGCGACATAAAAAATAAAAGCTCACTCTTTGGATCGTCATAAAATTCAAAATATCTTTTAAAAATTTCAAACTCGAAAACGGAATACCAAAAAAATAAAAAACCGAACTTTGTATTAGAAACACAAAACAAACTGTCGGCACGGACCACCAACACGGATCTGATTGGTCTTTGGTGTTGAGACGATTCTAAGTAGCATATTGTCTGGATCGGGAACTACTACTACGCACACACATTTCGAACAACAAATTACAAAATTACGCTAAACGCGGCCTTCTTGCAGAGGTAGCGGCCCTAACGATCAATAATGTCACATAAGTCACCGATTAAAGTGCCGTAGTCGATTCAAAGATGGCTTTTATGGGTACCCGACTTCGATCAAAATGAGCACAATCTCTTTCGCTGGGTCGTAAAAACTTGTGTATAGCCGGTGGTAGAAGCCATCGGCGGAGATTGACCAACGACCATGGTGATCCCATCAACCCAGACGAGACATCGGGCATCAGTTTGACCGGCGGGACAGGTGCGAAATGTCCGAATTGCTTTCAAAGTTCGAAACCAGCTCTGCATTTGTTGTAGCCTTCTTCTCTGATATGATTTTACGACTTAGTAGTATTTTCGTTTTTACGATCATCCGACGAACAAATCGTTTAGCGCTCGAATAACACAAAACCCAACCCAAAACTGGCGTTTAGGCGAGAGCAAAAGAACTAACCCAACAAGCTGGGCGACAAAAAGATACCCTGTAAATGCATGCTCACTAATATTCAATCAAGTTACATAAGCCTTAAGAAACTTTATTTTTTATAAGAAAAATAGAAAGAGAATTACAATTAAAAGTTCAATAAATTGATGAAAAAATATTGAGGAATTAACGCACTTGCAACCTAAGCTACTCCATTGATAGCTACCCTAGGGTATCAAATATTATGCATATACAAATAGCTATAATTGTTTATTTTTTGCAAAGAATTCATATTAGATCGTAAAATCAGCCAAGTCAAGCGATTGATATATAATGACGAGTATCATATCAAATATGCGAGCATGTTCCACGTAAATATTTATTCTCATGCAAAGTATCTCTTTTTTTATGACGAAACCCAGTGAAAATATTATCAAATTAATTTCCAATTAGATGAATCGAATATTTGCCTATCGCAATGGGTCACAGACAATGGCCGAGAATATGTTTTAAAATCAATTCGAGAATACAACACAATACATTTATTTTTATTTTTATTTTTTTCTCGAGAGAACCGACCACACACAATAGCGACACACTCACACACACACATACACAGCTTAAAGTGAATCTTCTCCACATTTTATGGGTTTTATATTATGATCTATTAGTGACCATTAACTGATAAGGTAACGCTCGGCTTTATAGCTGTGCATAACTGTAATGTTTGTGTGGCCAGAATCGATGATGGGAATTCGGAGTTTTCTTTCTTCAAAGGGAAAGTAGATTGTGTTGCATGGTTTGTAGAGCACCTTCTTGCTGCAGCCTTTCCGTGTAGTCGACGCCTGGCAGTCTGGTCCTGCATAGACTCCGCTTCAAGTTGGATTTCAGCGGGAGGAACTCCTGCCTCGCCGTGTCGCTGCCTCGCAGCGTGCACAGTTTGAGGTCCAGTTTAATTGCAAATTTTTCGTAGGATTTTACGAATTTTTACTAGACAGCTAGACGCCCGCTCGAAATGTATTTTAGACGCTGCACCGCATGGTGCATGCAACGCCAGTTGCACTCACAGTCGCGCTGTTGCAGGTGTGGCGTGTTGCAGGAATTTCGAGAGTTGAGCCGCGTCATGTTGTCTGGCAGGGACAACAAGCTGCGGGTTCGCTCACTTTATTCATTTTGTGAAAGTCATGGCCATGACTTGCTCTCCCTCTCCCTCCCTCTCTCTCTCACCCACTCTCTCGCGGTCTTTCTCTAATGATGCCTGCAACGAAATGTCATTAGTTTTGCACTCGGCGATGCATTTGAAGTGAGCCGCTTTTCTGAAGGGTTGCCCAGTTGCAATTGCTGTGATTTCAAGGCTGACCGAGAGTGGATGGGGGAATTAGGGCAGCGGGGCAGTAAAGAGGCAGCTGTAGCAATGAGTAGAAATGTGGCAGCTGAAAATCTGAATTATTTGTGATTGACTGAATGTACATCCAACATACAAATCGAAAATACCTTCAAAATACTATTAATATAAACATTAAACTGACTGAAAATTGTCTCCAAATTCTTTTTTAGATATTTTAAATAATTTATATATTACAAATTTACTATCAATATTTATTTATCTATATATATTTTAATATATTTCAGTGCTATAAATATTTATATATTATTATATAAATTTTAAAATCAACTTAACTCTAATTTAATTCAGTTCTTTACATTTTTATCCAGTTTTCTATATATATCAAATATCAGATTTGTTAATTTCGCTCATTCCTACATATATTAAAATAAATCCTAACCTTCTCACCATAAAAACCATAAATAATCGCCCGATTCTGTGGCCCTACCAAATGATATAGCACTTGGGGCTTAACCAACTGGGTAAAGGGTCAGTTCATTCACAGCTGCTGTCAACTAACAACTTTATAAGTAGAATTTATGGACCATGTTTTAACACAACAAAAAGGTTTGAAGAAATCGAAACGGTAGAACTCAGAATATTCCCTCTCTCTCCCTCTCTCTCTCTCTCTGGCGTAATGATGATGATAGCAACCTGTCTGGGGGATTAAGATTTTACACAATGTTATTTCTTGTTGCGACTGGACCGATTCATTGTTGGATCTGAGTTCGGTTTCATTTAAAATCATAATTTGCTTATAATTGACTTACTATTTAATTTTCATATAAATAAAAGAAATATAACGACAGCCCCGTCAACATTTTGAGAGGCTCGTAAAAACGTTGAATTATGTTTTATCTAGATCAATGAAGATTATTATGGAAATACCTACATATACCAGATGCTCCTCCACTCGAAATCAAGTTTCACCCGTCGTCGTATGGCGTCGTATGGAAATCTAAGTCGAAAGCCGTTAAAAATTGTATCTTGTTTTAGCTAGTTCGGCATTTATATGCCTAACTTATCAGTCAGGTATATCCCATATGCATGTGTTGTCTCCGCATTTGTTGCTTGTCGCAAATCATTAGCGTAAAGTGTTAATTTTGCATAAATAACTACGGATCGCATTTAATTTGCCAAGCGAGTCTTGGACCCCAGACCGAGCTATCGTAGCTTTATGTCTATTTCGGTTTGCCTAAAACTATTTTGGACATCTGGTAACATTCTAAAATTACTCTAGGAATTATGCGTCACCTGACTGAAGGGTAATGACATATCTATGAATATTTAAAAGCCAGAAATGCAAAATTGAAAAATTAAACTTTGCGTATTGCCCTTACTATACCCAGTAATAAGTTGGGAGTAAGGGGTTAAATGGACTTTGAATAATTTTTAATTTAATTTAAAGTCGACTAAATACAATCGACTGAATTAAATGCAAAGAATTATTTAAAAACTCAATTTAAAATAATTAAGCATTAAGTTTAAGTTTACAACAGTAAGGTAATTAAATTTAAAATTAAATTAATTTGTTTGAGTTAAAGTTAATTTAATTTAATTTAATTTAATTTAATTTGAATTTAATTTTAATTTAATTATATGAAAAGAAATATAAAGATATAACGGAATTTGTTGAGATGACAAGCTGAAGTCGATACACATAACATATGTAGAAAATATATTTGGCATTTAAAGTGTAATGTTAGTTAAATATAGAAAATATACATAATTTTCTTGTAGATCATTTTCTTATAGATAAGTTTAAAGTATTTGTTTTTACTGGATATCCGTTTGATTAGTTTGTTTCGCCTTTGGCAGCATCATTCATTATGAATCATTTTAAATGTGGATCATTTTATAGCTGAATGCTTTTATTCGCTCAATTTTCAGCTCTATGGTAATGTGAACCGACGAGTTCTGATGATATTTACATTCGCAGATCGTAAGACTTGACGTCATCAATTGAAATGATATGCAACGAAATCAATTTACAGAGTTATTTAAAAGTTACACCCCCTTAATATCTAATGAATATTCGTCGTTAATTTTCGGCATTCTGCTTATCGAAACTTTCTAAATCCCGTGGAACCAATATCATATCTTGTCTCTGGCAATTTTCACGTGCCACTCGGCTAAACTGAGTATCGAAAATTCCTCTCATATCGTATTTTGTTGCAATTTTATGCTGGGATTTTCTGGCTCTCTGGCTGTCTCCCTCTCTCTCTATCTCTTGTTCACCATTCCATTGCTGTAGATTGGCAATACATTAACACTTTTTTATGCCCGGCATGCGGGTGGTTGGCACTTTTTTCGCATCATTTGTTGCCACGACTGGCCTGGCTTGTGTTGGGCTGGTAGCGTCGCTGTTGCCGTCGCCGGTGGCGACACCCGCAGCTGAGATGCTACATTAGAGCTGGCCAGGACAGCTACACGGCAGGACCGTGCAATGTGGCATAAGCTTGCGCATCATTGATTTCAATTTGAAGCCGGAGTCGTCGTCTTGGAACGGGGTGGAGCAGGGGTGGGAAGGGAGATGCTCTGCTGGGGCAACTATCAGCATTAAATGTTATGTGGCAACAACGTCCGCTGCATGCCGCGTCGTGTCCGTGCCCGTGCCGTGTCCGTGCGTTATCTGTTTCCGCAACATGATGTTGCCGATGATGATGAGAATGATGATGATGATGATGATGATGGCGATGATGATGAAGCACCGAGGCTGCTGTCGCTGCTGCTGCTACTGCTGATAATGATTATTGAAGTTGTGGCTCTGATTTTCGCACACATGCGACCAACTCTGCCCCACCCCCTCTCTCTCTTTCTCTCTGTATATACATATATATTTATGATATATGTGTGTGATTTGGTCCAGCTGAAAAATTTCAACGCATAAAAATATCTTGGCTGCTGCCACCACCCCGCAGCTCCTTTTTCGCCCTCTGCCCCTCCCCTCGCTGCTGTTGCTGCTGTCGTCGACACTGTGAGCAAGATGGACTTCCGGTTTCCTGTTTCCGTCTGTCGAAGTTCTTTACTTTTTTCGACACAGACACACACACACACACACAGGAGCAGCAGCAGCAGCCTGACATATGTATGTAGAAACATTTTTATATCGCACTTGCTGTTGTTCTTGCTGTTGTTGTTGATGTTAGTGGGCGTTGCATGTGTGTGTGTGTGTTAGCTTGTGGTGTGGCATTGGTTTGCCCTAGACCAGCGCCCATCGTCGCCATCAATGTTTGATGTGTCAGCAGCCGCTGGGCAGGGGATGCAGGGCGTAATGTTGTACGAGGGCAGCCTCCTCCTCCTCCTTAGGCGAAGGGCAGTGGCAGAACGCAGGGGCTGCGCGCAGGGATAGGGGAGGGGCGTGTTCTTGGGTGTGAGCGTCGCTTTAGCGCACAGTTTTATAATAAATCGATAAGAAGCAAGCGCCGCAAAAGGGGCAGCTAAGTCTGAGCTAGGATTTCCCTTTCCTTATGCCCTATGCTGATGCTGATGCTGATGATATTGTTGTTGTTGTTGCTGCTGCTGCTGCTGCTGCTGTTGTTGTCGTTGTTCCTTCTCATTTTCTTATTCAACTTAAACACAACGCTGGCTGCGGCTGAAGCTGCATTTTAAAGGCTCAGTCGGGATTTTTCAAAGTGACAAAGCTGTTGCCAGGCAGCACTGTGGGAATTTGTAGAAATTGCGATATACTCTAGAGACTAAGTTAATGATATGCATACAGCAGTGAGCACAGTCGATTACTCGATTATGCAAACAAATAAAAACACGCAATTAACAATTGAATATCAATTTTAAATTTGGTTTTATATGCAAAACATTCTACTCAAAAAAATTAATTTTATAAGTAAATATTTAAGATTTAAAGCATTTATGATTCAAATTAAATACATTTAAAAATGCGACATTGTCAAAATGTATAAATAAAATGTCTACTAACATGTCTCTGTTATTTAACATAGCGTTACCAGATTAGAATTCTATTCTAGTCATGTTCGATGCAATTAATTCGTATCTTATTTAACATATCTACATATTACATCTCTTCCAGCTGTTTGCTTCAGCTGTGAACATACTCCACATTCACACGCACATACACACACACACACTTGCAGTTTATACAAAGAGTGCCTGTCAAAGCAAATATGAGACCGCAAATGTCAATAAAATGTCAAAGGTTCGCCACCCCCGCTAATTGGTTAATGTAAACAAACTGGTGAACTGTGCAAGACGACCAAAATACATCTCACAAGGAGATGTGGCATGGTCAGGGGTAGGGGCATGGGCTGGGGAAGGGGAAGGGTCAGGGGACGGGGAATGTTTCAAGTTTCAAGTGTTGACGCGACATGGTAACAACAATAACAGTTACAGCCACAACAGGCAAGTAAGACTACTGCAAGCACGAAAAAACAAACAGACAACAGACGGCGGCAACGTTGGCGACACACACAGAAAAAACGACAACTCACACACACACACTGGCAGAACAAATACTTCAATTAATAAACAGACACGCGTCCATCGATAAATACTCGTGTAAGTAAGCATTGCCCTATTCCAATAGTATCTGGCAGGGCACAACCCTCAGGGACTGCCGTGACGCGGTGTCGGCGGTAACCGAACACCGAACGGGAGCACTAGCAACAACAACAACAGCAGCACCAGCAACAACAACAGCAACAGCACGAAAACGGACAGCGTATAACGAAGGCGCCGGCAATCGCTGCTTAAGTCCTTGTGGCGTAACTAAAACCAATAAGTACTGACCCGAGTGAGTACTCGCTTACAAAGTGCTTGAAAGGTTTAGCCCAGCATTATCGTACAGTTCTGTTGGAGCTGTAGATAGTTAACGATAAATGATAGACACATTTGATCTAAAGTCCTTCTACAAGATATTCCTTATCTATAAAGTAAGTTTACAAGTAGATTGTATTTAGTATTTATAGAGATATTTAATAAATAAAATTTTAAATTCAGTTCCAAGTTATAAAAAACTATAATAATTAACATTAAATAATAAATGATGTCATTTTTTTAATATTATTCTACTTGACTATGGTATAATTTGTTCAATCGATTTAGTTATATAACTTTTAACGATTTATTTGTAAAATTTTATATTAATATGAAAAAACATAATAGTTTTTTTCCAATTTCTTAAAGAATTTATTAAATCAAAAACTCCAAAACAGACTCATTCCTCACCAAACAAAGATGCGTTTCTTCAATCTATTTTTGAGCAGTTCAATGGGTTGGCGAATCTATCTATGAGATACTTTAGTTGGCAGGCAGTTTTCTCTTGTTATCAAAACAAATTGCCCCGTCAGCGAGAGAAACAGGAAATTTTATTTGGCCAAACGTGAGAGAGAGAGCTCAAACTACCCGAGTGAAATCAAGAGAAAGAGGAAGAAAGTGTGGGGAATGAGGAAAAAATGAATGTACCACTTAACCTATTCCCACACCCACATAATGATGATGCACAGGTGTCGTGTGCACCTTTTTCCAACTCCTTCAGCTCGGGATGGTTCGAAATCTGTTCAGGGTAGCCTGGCAACGCGAATGCGACGGAAGTGCTGTATTAGTTAGGATTCAGTGCCAATGTGGATGAGTGTGCGAGTGTGTGCGTGTGTGTGTGTGAGTGCGTGTGTATGCGTATGCCTGCGAGGAGATTGCCCATAAAAATTCCATAAAGATAGCGATTTATGTGAAAGCAGCCAAAGGGTTGCCAGCCAACTCGATTGGGAATATATCGCCCAAGTCGGGTGCGTAAATTGCCTGACGCTGGCATTGATGGGGCTGCCTCCCTGTAATGGCATTTCTTCATCGCCAGCCATCGCCATCAGCATTTGTTGCTGACACTTTTGCTACTTAGGAGATTCGTGGCATGTCCCCCTCCCTCCCTTCGCCCACTTTTCTTGCTCGCGCAGATTTTTTATCAGCTCTGCGTTCTTTTGTGTGACATGGAAATGATTTGCAGGTGGTTATTAATCAAATTAATGTGCTTATTGATAACACTGATGCCCCATAATGTGGCATTGTTGTTGTTGCTGCCACCCCCGCATCCTCGTCTCCCTTATCCATCTTCATCGTGGCTTAAAGTGGATCAGCGGGAGACGAGTGTTGATGTCAGAGAGAAGAGGCATCGCTAATGGGAATGCAAGTTGAACGGGTTACACGGCGAACACTTTACAAGCTTTTAAGAACTTATTATCTAATCCTTATCCGAAGCCAATGCGGCGGAGCAAGTCTGCGCAGGTAACACGCGACGGCACTTAATAGAAATCAAACAGCAGATACTACGATACATTCTCATAGAAAGCGCCATACAGTGGGACAAATACAAGAAATAGTAAAAAAAAGATGTGAGTATATCACAAAAATGATAATATTTGTATTGCTTTTATGTTTTTAATGTTTTGAAAATTTAGTAAATTCCGAATATGAATCGTATTTTGTGCTGTTATTAGGTTTAAATATTTTAGTGCGTAATTTATTTTACTAACTTAACTGTATTATATCATAATTTTATTAAATATATACAAATTTATTATTGGCTTAATAAAAAGTTTGTTTGGGATATTGTATAATTTCTAGTAATGTAAAAGGATTGTTCTGTCGAGGATTTGGCTACTATTACTTAGTAAAATCAAATACCCATTGGGTTACGTTTTTTTTTATATACGAGGTATGTTCAAAAAGTAAGGTGACTTTGTATTTTTAAGAATAAATATATAAAAAAAATATAAAATATAAATATATTGGACCAGAACACGCATTTTCACCCACTTCTATTACAGCAAATTAGATTTAGTATTTTAAATATTTTTTCGAAATTTTAAATAATAAAAATAAATTATTTTTCAAAAACCTTATAAACCCAGCTTGCAAGGTTTTTGTTCCACTTCTCAAACTTGCTAGACCTTGTTTTTTTTTGGAAAAGCCATAACATATAGTAAATTAAGACATGGAAATGTTTGAACATTGTGGAAAACCACTTAAATCACATCAGCGACAGCCATAGATAAAATGTCCAACTGTTTGGAGTCCGAAACAAATCAAGCGGTGACCCCTTTCGACTGGCCCCCAAAAACGGAGCTCGAAAACAAATTGAAATAGTCACTGGCGCTGGAAGTCTGTCCCCCTGCTCCCCTGTCTCTCATCCGACTGTCCCCCATTGCCTCTGTCTGTTTGCTGACGGCAACTGATTTATTTGGAGAGAGAGACACTAATTATGCGATACGAGCCACAAACGACACTGTCAAACGAACATCAACATCAACAACAACAAAAGCAGCAAATGCGTTGACAGCTTTGCCGCATCTTTAATTTCTTTTGCCGTTTCTATAGCCGTTGTTATTGTTGTTATTGTTGTTGTAGCTTTGAGCCATGGTCCAGTGGGCAGCAGCTCAGGCTGAGCACGCGATATTCATTACGAGCAGCGGGGACAGCTGCCCGACAAGTGCAGCCAACTGCCAGTTGGACAGTTCCAGATGAGATGACAGCCCTGGAGGGCATTCAGCAGGCAGGTTGACAACTGAGTCAAGTGATTAACTTATTTACAAGTGGGGAGAGCCAGCAAGTCTATGGGGGAAGGTGCGATCACGTGCTCAAGGGGTCACTAGAGGAGTAGGCATAACTACGATTTGTATATGATCTGTTGTGAGATTGCAGTGAAGCCTAAGGAGCCTTACTATCAGAACTATTGCTAACGAATCCAAAGATTTTTTTTAAAAACGAAATTAATATTTCAATTTATATAGTTAACGAATTTTGAGATACAGCAGAACCAATAGATATTTGTAGAACGATAACTCAGCTGACTTGTCTACTTTGCATTGAGCTGTAGATTTTTTATATCATTTAACCATTGAAATCAATGTATAACAGGCAGAAGTAGGAGTGGATAACAGGCAGAGGAAGGAGTGATAGACCCCACAAAGTACATACTCAGCATTAAAGCCCGATAGCTAAGTCCGCTTCTTCATCTGTTCGTATGAACGTCGAGATCTCAGCAACTATTAGAGGTAAAGATACTAAGCTTGGTATGAAGTTTTCAGCATGTCATGCATAGATAATGTTTGTTTAAAATGTTAGTTGCCACGCCCATCGACTTAGTAAATTCCAAAATTGCGATAATCAAGCGAAGTAATCAATTCTTAGCTTTCTGCATTAGAATACACAATACTGAAATGAAATGTTTCCCTACATTCAAATCTAATCAGACTCTTAAGACTCATCTTAAGACGCATCTCATCTCCCCAAACACTTATCCCATACTCTAAGTGAACCCTAATACTGGCTTACTTATATACATATGTATATTGCGTACGTTATTTTCCTTTGCCCTACAATAAGCCTTCCAACTTGTCCGTCAAATCGATTGACCCAACTCATGTGCAGCACTTCCGTTCTGCGGCGCATTGCATCACGTAATGCTGCCCCAAAAGGCGAACTCGACTCGTCAGTTTGCCCGCGACGCAGTTCAATAACTCAAAACGCAAACAACTTAATTAGCAACAACAGCAGCAACAACAACAGGCGATTGCCCGAGGGCGAGGGTAATTAATTTTGAAGCGCATGCCAATCCTGTTGCTGTCCACCCGCTGATTATTATGTGCTGGATGTGCTGCCAGCTCCAAGTGGCCACTGGCACTGCCGGAGCTGGTAGCTGATTTTTGGGCTCGCCTACACTGCGAACTGCGCCGCAGTCGCAGTCGCAGCCAACGTCGTCGTCGGCGGTGCGTGCATTTTTTGCCTAATTAATGGCGGCAATTTGTAAACGTCGCGAATTGCGCGAAAAAGTATTTGCCAAAATGAAGCGAGTACGAGGTGCGCGAGCCGCGAGCGAAGCCTGCAGTATTCGTAATAAGAAACTGCAGTCTTCGATGTCTTGCTATCCTCATCGCAGTCGAAGTCAGTTTTAAAGGCGTTGATTGATCAGCAGAGACGCGTCGCATCGCATCGCAACGCGTTGTCGACGACGACGCCTGTGACGCATGCTGATGAACGATGCGACGATCCAAGTGGCATCGATTGCCACGTCGCACAGCAGAATAATCAACAAAATAACATATAAAGCATTAACAATACTATTTTATACCCTGTGAAGAGCTTTAGTTAATCTATAATACGATTGTGGAACAGCGATTTATCGATTGTTATCGAAATGTTTTGCAAATACTACTTGACAATGTGATGCGATTATTATCGATAAGTCTAAAAAGCTAATAACAAAATAAGTTCAAAAACTTAAATATATTAACGCCTTTAAACAAACAAGAATTTAAGTATATGAAAACGATTACTGTCGATAGACCTAAATATACAATTACTATCAAAAATAAAAAATAAACTTCTAAACGATTTTGAAAGCTTTTTCATTGTTAGCCTGATTTTCGTATGATGAAATAATTAAATTAATAATAAATAAAAATAAAAATAATTAATTAAATTAAACTATATATAAAACGATTACTATTGATAGCTTTTATTGATAGTATAAAATCTGATTATTTCAAAACATTTTAGTTCTCAAAAACAATTTTTTTTTTAATGAAATGTATAAGAAGAAATTATCCCAAGAAATTATCCCTGTAAACTTAAGAACAGTATTAAATATAAATGTATACAACTTATAGATATAATATAGATATATTAAATAATATAGATATAATATAAATTTCTTAAGTATTTTTAACTGAAAAACCGCTCTTAGCAATATAATTCTATTTAGCTATTATTAAGGAAATTCACAATTACACAATTTAATAGCTGAATTTCTTATACTGAATGTAACATCACAGGGTATTGAAAAGCGAAAGCTGCGTTCAAGACAGTCGGTAGATATTTCGCATTATTCGCTTGGCATACATAAACAGCACGCGAGCGCCATAATCATAATCCGTAATGTCATAAGTGTCGATCGAAAGGCGAACGGCGATGGGCGATGGGCGATTGGGGATCTCGCCTAATAATGTTGTCGCCGGCGATCGTCGATCGTTGATCGGCAATCGGCGATCGTCGATCAACGATCAGTTCAATGGCTTGTGACTGTGACACATCGAAATGTTGCTTGATTTACGAGCCTTCGGTAACAATGAGAATGCGCCCATGAATAATGCCACCGATCGCGGCCGATCGCGATAGGCAGATTGGCAGCGGGTGAAAGGGCTTTATGGTATGGTTTATGGATATCGATTCGGATGAACAGTATTGCGCTTGATCTCGGCCGACGCTGGCGACGCGCTTTGAATTTATGGCAGACCATAATTGTCATAATCTCTGTATGGCCAACAAGTAGCCGGTACTGGGGCGATCCTCTGCAGCTCCAGCTGTGCTACCGTTTAATTTGATAAGGGCCATGTTGTGTGCGCCACATGTGGCCCATGGATGCGGTGGCAGATGCTGCCGACTGCCGGTTTCAGTTGCAGTTGCTGTTGCAGTGATCTTCATTTCGCAGGGAATCTGTGCAACAAGATCGCAATTAATTCACGCGGATAAATCTTCAAGTGCTAACTACATGACAACAACAAAGTAGTTACACAACTCTTCTTCTTCTTCTCTTTCTTCATGTTGTTCTTTTGCCCTCTGCCAGCCTGGTTACCCACACAAAATCACGATCCTCTCTGATTGCATTCTGCGGCTGTGCCGTGCCGGGTGTAGCTTTTGGATCTTGCCGTTCCGCCGACCAAGTCGAGTCGCCCCGAGTTGCCTTCGTTTAATTTCAATTTGTTGCCGCGCCAAATTTATGACGGTTATTAGCAAAAGACGTGCGGCCAACACATTCCTCATGCCTCATGCCTCATGCCGAGCCTGCCGAGTCTTTGCTCGCTTCTTCAGGGCTTCCTGTCGGAAACCCCATGAATATCGCAAGTTCTGAACCGCAACTGTTGCTACCGTACGCCATTTTGCTGCCTGCCTGCGCAACTTGCCGCGCGCGGTGGCAATGTTTACTCGCTCCAGACAAATTTCATTGTAACTTGAGTAACTTGGTAGTCTGTACTTGGCGGTCACACTGCGTCCGGTTGTGGCCCTGTTGTTCTGCGACTCCACACTTGGTGCTACTGCCTCGTGTAGTCGCCTTTGTTGTCTATGCGTTTGCGACCATAGTCGCCGATCTTGACTGCCTTATGCTACAGTTTCCATTTCCATTTCGAGTTCATTTCGTTCTTTATTTGTTTAGTTGCTTGGCTTGTCTTGGCTGAACCTAAAGCTGGCGCTTGTTGCAGCTTATCAAGATTGCTTATCAGGGGATCTATTGCTGGCATTGCTAGCTTCACTTACGCTTAAAAGATCTGACAAATCAAGAAATATTATAGCAAATATAACAGCGCAAATTATTCAAATGTGCGTTAAATAGTCATAATAATACTGACATATAAATAACATAGACAGATAGAAACAGAAATATAAACATATTTTATCTTATGTTACTTTTTAGTATTTATGCAAAAGTTAGTTGCAATTCATTTGATAATTATCTTCCATTTTCGGAATGTTCCTGCTCCTGGAGAACTTTTTTAATTAGTTTCTTTATGAATATCATTTCTATGTTATAGTATAATATATTTTTTGGTCACTGAGAACTTTCACTATATCATACTTACATTTTATTTTAATTTAATTTAATTTAAAGTCTACTAAATGCAGTCGACTGAATTAGATACAAAGAATTATTTAAAAACTTAATTTAAAATAATTTAGCATTAAGTTTAAGTTTACAAAATTTTATGGTAATAAAATTTAAAATTAAATTAATTTGTTTGAGTTTAATTTAATTTAATTTAAATTTAATGTATTTGGATAATTTAATGTTTTCAATCATGCACCAAATAACAAAAGAAAGCAATTGTAGTTTTTAAAATTTATTTTATGTGCCCATTCTGGCAGGCAGGGTCTTTGTGCACTACACTACCTGCAAACGCCTAACTACGGCCATTGCTTTCTGCATATTTTCGAGTTCATGTATACCACCTCGTCATATCACTTCATACATAGCTCTTTTCATTAACTACTGATCAATTCTCTAAGTACTTTAAAACTATTCAAATGGTGTCTAATAAATTATTTAATTAGTGCTAATTAGCATTGCCGGAGGCCCAACATAAAGCAATGTGCCTGGCATAATTTCGATGGCAATTCGAGTTCCAGTAACCGCGTGCTACGTGGCCGCACACCAACTGAACGGATAAGATCTGCAGCACACACACACAGGCAGGGCATACTCCCTAGAATCCATAAATATAAAACTGGCGACTGCGGATCCCTAGATGGAACGCGTCGTCGTCGTCGTCGGTGTGTGACAAATTTTCGGTCATTCTCATTCTGAATCTCATTTCCATTCGCCACATGGGCGGCACACGAGAGCCTTGAGCTTGGTGTGTGGTGTATGCTGGAAATACGTACCACTGTGTGTGTGTGTGGGCGAGTGTGTGTGTGTGCATTGGAGGTGCCAGTGAAGATCGAGTGGCAGACAAATGCGCTGTTTACCTGCTGTAACACGCGCACGTTGATCACACAGAACCTGCAAGTCCAAGGAGACGACACTGCCGAGCCAGACAGTCCAGAATCCATATCCACATACACATCCACATTCCCACATCCACATCCATTAAGTTGTTAATCATATGCGCAGTCGCAGTCGCAGCCAACAAGCTCCAAATTTGTGCAGCACTGCATCCTTTGAGTATCCTTTTCATAGGCTGCTGCTGCTGGCACAATTAATATGCGTCCAGCGATCGTAATCAATTCTGGCTACATAGTCGTCGCCCTCTCCCCTCACCCGCCTTCTGCCATCGCCGAGGGGTAACCCGAACACGTGCGGGTCATTAGTCGCAGTCACGCATTTTGAGCTCACCTCCAACTGCAACTGCGACTCCAACTACAACACCAGCACCGTCACCATCACCATCACCATCACCATCGCTCCCATCACCCATCTCCGTGCCATGTCCGCTCGCTTTAGTAGGAAATGATTTTGTACGCTTCGTTCACCTGGTTCTCTGTCTCGCCCCTCTCCCTCTTAACCTTCCCTTCCCTTGCCTTTCTCCTTCCTCTTCTCTTTGGCGCTTATGAGCTGCGAAATTTTTATGAGTAGCTGGAACTGAGCTCAGCTGGCCCAGCCTTGCCGATGGTTGCAGGTTTTGTTTGGTTTGCTGTAAAAGGTTCTAATGAACCATGGCAACTAGGCAGCGGACTCTCACTATAGATTGAACGCTGACTCACCTCACTGAGTTCATACTCCAACTGAGGATCGGAAATTAGTGGAACATACTGACCGGAATATATGCAGTTTGAGGTTAGGGTTCATTTCGTTTTAATGTTGGACAGGAAGTTAGAATAAGATAAGTTCAGTTTTAGTTAAATTTTATGAAGTCAGATTAAATGGAATACAAATATTTGTTTACAAAATAAAAAACATTGTTCTTTATTATTACAAATTATAACAGAAATATTCACGTATTGTATTAAATTATGGAAATTAAGGAAAACATATATTTTTGGATGTTAAATAAATAAATAAATAATAAATCTAATTATATCTGTGTTTTATTATGTACTCATTTTATTGTTTTCTTTTTTTTATACTATAATTCAAACTTGAATATTGCTATTTTAATTTCATTCTTTAATACAGTTAATTATAAATATATTTGCAATACGCTTTCAATTCTATTAGTTACATCGATATATTTAAATACTTAATGAGGCTGGCTATGCCATTTACAAAGGCACGTGACGCAGGGCGCACTAAAAGAAAGCAATTTGCTAAGCCACCCTTGCGTGGGTGCACTCTTACTGGCACACGCAATTAACACACATACATATGCATGTATTCATATCCATATTTATATTATCATATATACATATATGGTAACAATTTGCTCCTGCAGAGACGCGTGTGCTATAAAAGGATGTTGACTTCGCTGGCTACTGTGGGATATTAATGAGCGACTTTTAGTTACCTCGTATTTATTAAACAAATGCATGTTATAAACTATGCCAATTTTATATTATATGTTAAATAGACATACAAATTATTTCTTTAGTTTATCTATTTCATTCTACTACTTTCATTATCCCAATTAAATAGTTATACCGTTAGACCATTGTAAATGGTTTTGTTACTAAGATAAAGTTTCGTTTACTATCCTATACTATCTGAATTCTTAACCACCTCCTGCTCCCAGTTTCACAGGGTATAGCAGGAGGAGTAGCCGTACGAGGCTTTTAACCTTTGCCGTTTCGGTCTATAACCGATTTGTAGTTTGATTTTGGCATTAACGATAATTTGGGGCACTAATGCACGACGCATTAGGGGGACAACGACGACAACGACGAAACTGTTTTGGTCTTGCGGCACGTGCGGGCCAGACGCCTGTTTTCTTCGACACAATATGGAGAGCAACAACAATAGCAACAGCTACAGCTAGCCAGCTCGGCCTTATGATAAATAAACAAACGTCAAGAAAAGGTAATAATAATAATTTTTGACAACAATTTATGCGGCCATTAACAGCGGCATACAACGTGTTTATTTGAACATTTCGCAAATATATAAGAAATGTGTTACGACAACAACAGCAACAGCAACAGCACCACGAGGAACCACAGTCAGAAATATTGGCGAAATAAATAAATATTAATAACTTGAAAATCAATCAAAAATTCAAAGCATGTCAGACTCCGCTCCGGTCGCCAATCGCCAGTTTCAATTTCGTTTACGGTTTCGGTTCCAGTTTTCGAGCCGAGTGTAAACCTCACTTCAAACCGCTAATAAATTCAAACACCCACGAAATGGTCAGAAAAGCGACGGCGCGACCATTGACAAAGCGTTTTGCGTAGGTGTCCCTAAGGTCCGCTCGGTTCATTGGGTCGAGGCCCAGCCCCAGCAGCGAAAGTGAGCAAAAAGAAGTTGCCCGCATATACTAGTGGGAAATTAATCAAGTCTTTTAATTTCTTAATATTGCGTCCAGGTATCGTTAATCACTTAAGGTAGCTGAATTGGTAATGACACTAGCTGAAAGACAAACTTGACAGATGGTGCAGACTTTGAAATTGGACAGATCTGAATACGGACACAAAAGATAAACGAAGTTTAAAATGTAACTTAATGTGAGATAATCCTTTAGATTCAGATTAGATTTACATACAGCAAGTTGCTATTGCATTATTCTAAAGTTATTGTGTGTTTTTGGGCTAGTCTGAGAATATTTTGCACAACTTCTTCTTCAAATTGTTTTATCTTGTTGTACTCTTATTTTAGACAGGAGTGTGAAACGAACTTTAGTATATATTAAGTATATATTATACATTTTATATCAGCATTACCAGTCGTCGAAACGAGTCGGATAGGAACGATATATTTTATAGCATCCATACAAACTATCGGCGATTTTTATTATTTTTCAAGATATATAAGCAATCGGTCGAAATGAAGGTTTTTGTGTGTAATTTTTCTATTATATGTTCTTGAATTTATTATTTTTTCGTTATAATGTTAATACAAGTGTAGATATGTAAATCAGTATCGAGAGGAATTCAGAAGTTTAACTAAAAACTTTCTACAAGGAAAAATAACCTACATATACAGAAGGATGTCAATATATTTACATATGTATATATTCTACTATAATCTAAGGTTAAAAGGGAAATTCGTTGTTGTTTTTCTTTACATAAACTTAACAAGTTTCTGTTTCGACTTGATAGAAATACCTTTAGGTTATTTAAGTTATTAACCTATATACATATGTATTTGTTCAGTAAAGCAAAATTGTGTTCACGAATTCTGTTCTTTCTTAGATTTGGTGCAATCTGTAATCACCCTATTTCAAGTGTAGAAAGATCTTCTTACATATTACCCAAAATGTCTTCCACAGCGGCCAAACACCAGCTTGTCTAATTTGAGCATTCGCCTCGCAAGACCTTCAAAAAAGCCCGGCACGCCCACTCAATTAGAAATTCATTTGGTATGCAGCGCAAATTATTCAAGGTGATTCATCAGAAATTGAAATATGTTAAGTTTCTAGCAATCAACATACGATATCTATCTGGTACCGTTGTGCTATGTGCAGCTGGTTAATGTCAGCCTGATTACTATATATAATTTTTTTCACTCCCTGAAATTTATTCCACTTGCATGTTTTTCTAATTACAATGCACTAAACACAGATCCCATGCAGGTCATTGGTATTATGTTGATGCCGACAAAAGTTTAATTATTTCCCCAGGTTTCGGGAAAGAAAAAAAGAAACCACCCAACGCGGCGTTACTAATTACATTCGCGCCAATGTTAATTTGTTACAATTTCCGGAATTTCGCTAATTTATTTTTTTTAACATTTTTATTAGTGGCATAAATTGTATGCTTCGTTTCTAGTTGCTGTTGGTGTTGTTGTGCAGGTTGTTGTAGCTGAATAACATTCTCTAGGGTTGAGTAGAATTTCCTTTTCAATTGTTCGTCGCGCATTTGTGGCAATAAATTAGCATTTTTGTGAGCGACTCATGAATATATACGATACTCGTATAGAAAGTTTGAATGCCACGAAAGGTTAGAGAAACATTCCTGATATTTGACCGCATATCGACAATTTTTGCTGGCGCAGTAAGTAAATAAAATATATAGTATTTAATATTTAAATAAGCAAAGAAATTTTATTTTAAATTTGAAAAGGTAAATAAAATATTGAATATATAAAATTCATTGCATATTCTGTTCCTCTGTTTATTTTGTTGTTTTGGATTACCTCATGTAGGAAGGTGTGTACTTGCCTAGTACACCTGTTTGCAGTCTATGTGCACAGCTTGGTGGCGATGACGAGTGGTTGCAGGATGCTGCCGCATTGGATGCAACTGCAACCTGCCACGTGCGCAGCTCATTAACAGCTGCCCCTAAAAGCGCAGCGATAAGCCGAGGGGCCCGCCACGCCCCCCCAACGGTGAAGCTTCCGTTGCAGCTACATAATTACCAGGCTCCACCTCGTACCCAAGTTGTAATCTCCCGAAACACACATCGCTCTGCCTTTCTCTCTGTTATTAATTGCAGCTTTGATTTATCTAAGACACAGGGTGACTCTGTTGGGCCTCCACCCTACCGATCCGGCGATGGACAACCCCATTTTCCATAACGTTAGACACACTCGCAGAATGTTTAATTGTGGAAATGGAAATGAGAAATATGCGGAAGCGTTGACGATTCCGCTCCAGCAACGCTCCAGCTGCAGTGGCAACGACTGCACTTGTCGCATCACTTGATGCCAGGCCCGTGCTCATGCTCCAGCTACGTTCTCCGTTCCCATTACTCCCCTCCCCCCGTGTGCCCTGCCTCCCCCTTCGGGTTTGTCACTGGCATTGTGGCTGTCTAGCCATCAGCATCTGTAGCTGTCTGTTCCAGTCTCACTCGCATGGTCCCCGCCTCCGTCTCCCGCCTCCCTGCCTCACTCACTAAATGGCACAAAAATATGGGCTTAACCGGAAACGGATGTATTATCTGCGCTAACTGCGCTGTCGCTGCTGCTGTCTCTGCCTCTGCCTCTGTCGCTGTCGCTGCCTCAGTTCTCCGGCTCAGTCTCGGGCAGTGGCTCGGCTCGGGTCGTGGAACTAATAGAATATTATAAATTGTTCAGAGGCCACAGCTAGAACCTGTGCCAAGCTCTCTTGCCTTCTCCACTGACCCAGGCCTGAAGCTGACGGCTCTGCTCATCTGTATCTGCAGCAGTATGCCAGTATCTGTGTGTGTGTGTGTGTGCATGCGCCTCGCTCGTTACGCTTCCGTGAGCTTTTTGGGCTGTGCTTTTTGCGGCCGGCGAACGTTTCGTTTCATGTTGTTGGCCCTCGCATGGCAAATGCAAAATCGACAAATTCCTCCCTAGCTACGCCTTATCTCCCCCCACCCCCTGTTCAGTTTGTTGCATGTGTGTCATGTGGCCGGACAGCGGCAACTCTACCCTACACACACACACACACAGACACACCTACTCCCCCTACATCTTGCTGTACGTGCTCCAATGCATTCGTTTGCATGTTGCTTTCACTTTTCCCCACATTTTTGTCAATTCAAGAATTTTCCACGTGCATTGACCCCTCAGTAAGATAAAAGATACGGGATTTTGAAAGTACTTACATTAATCTTTAAAATAATAATACAAATACCAAATATTTCCAGTTTATGTTTTTATTCCCGTAAAGTAGAAGGCCATTATAACATTGTGGCAACTGAAACTGTATGAATGAGGCAGAAGGAACACCACAAAATATATATTTATATACAGTTGATATTATCATCTATTATATTATATATTATATACGCTCTCATAATTATTTAACACAATAACTACAATCGTCCAAAAAATTTCGGCGATCGGGTATTTAACACAGAAGTTATTAAGAAAATAATTTTAAAGGGGTACTGACTTTAAAGGCGCTTCGTGCTAAGTATGCAGCACAAAATTCTTTAAACACAAAAGCTAATTATTTATGAAATCGATTTGGAATGGTGAGTAGCGTGTATATCACCGTCGAGTTTACTCAACTGTAGCAATCGTGCTTGTTTTTTCATACTATTTATTTCATTAGGAATCAGAAGAACAGCTTTATCTCTAACTTAATGAGTATCTTTTATTGTTACTTCTCTAAGACTATGGTACATATAAGCATTAAGTAGTCATAGTCGTTTTCATGACATTTTATAAGTATTCAGTCTCTAGAAGCTCTTGTTGCAGCAATGGCAAAATATGTAAAGCTAACAATTTGATTGGAAAATCTTGGCATTAACAAAAGCTGATGGTTTTGGGGTGGCATCATCAGAACGGTAAGTAGGGACTACTGTAGTATCAACTGGCGTGCAGCTGCCCAACTGGCTGCAGCATTTGCATCTCTTTGGCAGGATCAAGGATAAGCGCAGCCAACTGATTAAGTCATTCATCAGACAAAGCGGTAAACGCGCTGTCTGTGAAAGTGATCGTCCTGATGGAGGCCGCAGATGCGGTGGTGCACGCAAATGTATCTCAAAGATACTATTTCTATCCTTTGCGCTCGGCACTCAAGCGATCAGCCAAAACAACAACAAACATTGCCCAAGAAGCAGTTGCTAAGGGGGTAAACGATGAACCCATCCCTATCGCTATTATCGCTGCTGTTCATTGTGACTGTTCCTGTTGTTCCCTTGTTGGCTTGATCGTTACTACTTAACATTCTCCATTCTCCGTTCTTCGTCTTTGTTGTTGTTGATTTCTGCATGCCTCACTACGTATTTCTCCCTTTCAATCCTGACGTGCCAGCGAGGCGGCCCTGCACAATGGGTTACAACCGAAATATTTGGCCAATAGATACTTAAATGAAGATATCACATGATAATTCTCTTTGTGCCATGCGATTATGTGGGACAGAAGATTGAGCTTCTTTAACTCTGCAAGTTATTTGAATGGTTACTACGCCCACTAGAAAAAAGGCCTTGACATGAAGACCAACTGTCTGTACAGTATATGAGTATTCCAATGTTTGATTGAAACTATCAGCACCTAACTAACATAAGTACATATATAACTATATCAAGAATAATTGTTACAATAACAAGTAAGAAAGCTACAATCGAGTGAGCTGTCCACAAAAATTATGTCTTAGTACATAATCATATATTTAGCGTAGTTTGTATTGCATACTTGCATGCGGAGCTTGTGAGATTAGTATTATCGCTACAATTATTTCCTAAAAATATTTAATTCTAATTAAATTTTGAGAAAACATTTGACCGCTGAAGTTTATTGTGCTTACCAAAAAGAATTCCTTGAATTAAAATACCGGTAGTAATTCGCGTAGTGTCTGATTTACGGATACTGAAAGGGGATATGGCCAAATTTAAAATAAACTTTATATGCTTGCAATAATATTATTGTACATATTGTCAACATAATTGAAAGCTCAAGCTCCTATAATCAGGCTCCTGTAATCAACAGATTATAGGATAAACAGATATACTGATAGTCAGACAGACAGACAAACAGATCTACATACAGACAGATAGACAGACGAACAGACAGACAGACAGACAGGCAAACAGACAGTCAAAGTTGTAATACCAATTGGTAACGGGTATACAAATATTATATATAAATATAACCAATACGAATTAATTAAAAAATGCAACATATATAACATTTTAATATATTAATAAATAAATACATAATAAAATAGTATAATATGTCAATGTTAGATATATTTGTCAATATGTCAATCACAACAGCTTTTACAGATATGTCACCATATTCATATTCCATAATTTCTTACACACAATTATCCAATAAATTAATGTTGCACTAAATTTGATTGTTTACCCGATGATGATTCCCTTTCATATACCAACACACAATGAACTCCAGCAGATACTGCAAAGACAGGAGCAGCAAAATCAAATACAACAGCAGCAGGACGACAGGCGGGCGCAACAGCGAGTCTTATACACAACAAACAGAAGCCTCGCGGCACCGGAGAATCCAGAGAATAGAGATCGGATCGTGGTCGTAGTCGAGCCTGCTACAGTGTATCAGTTCGTTAAACGAGTGTACTTGATGGCGCTCATAATGATACTCACCGCCTGTCTAGCGTGGTCTGCGATAATATTGACTGACTTTAACTTTGAAAAGGCCACTAGAGTTCCTAGATTTGTGTGGCTAATGCTTGCGTTTTTCTTTCTCATGACGATGATCTGCATACCGGAACTGAACTATGTCGTGCATCCCTGCGGTGTTATAATGACACTATGTATTGTGCTTTTCACAATCATAGCAGGGTTCTATTTAGTGGTTGGGATCACCATTCTACAATTCCTAGATGGGGTTCTTATAACGATGTTAATGCTGGTCGCATTACATGCCTATGGTGCCATGGTCCCACAGCAATGTGTCCCGTCCGTAATCATATTAGTATTGCTGTTCATCATTTTAACGGTACTCCTGTCCATTCAACTGCTTATGTTGTCATTCGTGAAGAGCTCCACACTATATTATGCCTTTCTGGTAGTCTTCTTTTTGTACATAGTGCTGTCGACTGTATTTAGTTCCCACTACATACATGGCCGATTCGATATTGTGCCACTCAACGAAACTCTGCACTGTGCCATGTCAATCTTCATACAGTTCTCATTTTTTATGTTCCTGATCGAACATACATACAAATTAATAACAACACAAAATGCATAAATGAAATTTCTAGCTTATGTAATGATTCATGTGAATAAAATGAACAAAAATAAAATGAACTTTTTAAATTAGAAATTCCAGTTTGGGTTGAAGCGGAACACTTGAAAAAGCTTTTATTTGTTCGAAGACTCAGATAGATAGTATAAATCGTTTAGTTTTTTTGTTATGCCAAATTAACCGTGTCCATTTCGCAAAACTATATGCGTCTGTTTTTTTTTGTATTTTTTGTATTTAAAACAATACGTTTTATCAGCTGATCGTTGAATTTAAGAGCAAAATTGTGAAATTTCAACAACAGAAATGAATTCCACCAATCTACAGATATTTGGAAGGGCATCGGATGAGAAAATGAGTCACGCAACACGAATCTATGGTCTGAGTGTGGTTCTTTTCTTATTTGCCCTGATTCAGTGGATCTTAATTGGATTATTCGCGGGCTGGCGGACATTGAAATTTGCACAGCCTCACTATGGCTACTGGCTCATGGGAACATTCTTTGGCATTTGTGTATTATCCTGTACATACTGCGGACGCAAGTATCCCTACAATATCATCTGTATTGCGATCATCTTCGAAACCTCCACACTGTACATTGCCGGTGAACAGCAGAGCGGTCAAGGTTTTCTGGTCAATATCTATGCGGTCATCATTATCGCTGTGGTAGTGATAAATTGCATTGTATTTGCCGCCTACTTCCCGATGCGGTTTGTACCAAGCGAACTGGCGTTAAGCATCACTGTTGCGGCATCCATCATCATCTTGGCCATCTTCTTCATTAACGCCTACTTCTTTCAAAAGAGTGTCATTTATAGTTTCGTGCGCAACTATTTCGCCTTTAGCGCGCTAATTGTGATCATGTATGCCGCCACAATTATCCATGATCGACAGTTTAATGTGCCCAAGAATGAGTATCTCTTCCTTAGTGTCTTAATATTTTTTGGCCACATGATTTTGCACGAGCGAGTTTTGGCGCTGACCGTTCAAAAAGCTGATTTCCAATGTAAAGGCTTTTCAAAACTGATGTAAACTAATGTAAAATGTATCCAGAAATATCCAGCAAATAAAAGAAAAGATATTAAAAAAAGAAACGTTACGCTGTTAATTTATTACAAATGGTCTCAAGTTTGTTTATCGATACTATGCCTCTGGTGGAATTAAGACTTTCATCTCTTGAGGTTCGTCGTTCATTGTATCTCCGATGCAGAAACAATAGTTGCGAGCCTTCTTAACCGTCTTTGGCAAATACACGATTCCAAAGGTGAACAGGCATATGTAGTCCACGAACAGCAACAGTCCCATCAACATGTAATTCTCATCATGCAGCACGCTTGCCTCACAGTGCAATACCATCGAGTGATATATAACCACTGCGAATAGTGAATACATTGTCATGAAATTGATGATTATAATGGAATTAGTAGTTCCTAGTGTCAGATGACAATATATCAGTATTATGACTATCATAAAGTTGATGAATATAATAGTTATAAAGCTAAAGGGATCCACACGGAAATTCCTTTCCAGTGTGGCCCCGATTATCATCAGGCATATCATGATAAATAGCGTGAAGAGTGTATGCAAGATCAAATACTCGGCACTGGCCTGGGTAATCATTGAGCCTGTTGCCAAAATCATCAACTCCTGTGTGACTATCATGAAGAAGTAATTTGTTGGATATCCATAGCGAATTTTCGGAAATGCGTGGAACAAGCTGACCAATATAAAGGCCAATAACATAAGCAAAGTTGCGTATTTGGATACATCATAACGAAAATATGCGCGTATAAAATGCCACTCATAGATGGCCAGTACAATGCTAACTATGGCCAGCATATATGTCTTCTTGACAAAGCTTGCAAATGAGTCCTCTGAAGTTTGAAGCCCAAGACTGTAGTTTCCTCCTTCTATCATCGTTCAAATCATTTTATTTGATATCGATTGTTGAAGTACTTTTCCGAGGTACAATAGATTGAATATGATTCTCAATAATATTTAAATATAAAACAGACACAAAGGAAAAACGAGAGCTTAAGTAAAAATATTCGTAAACATTTTTATATTATTTGGTTTATACCAAAACGGCTCCAATCAATGCTTTCTTTTTTTATTTACCTTTAAAGTTTAAGCTCATAGTGAACGGCAGAAGTTTACGTTAATGCTCTTGTGATCATTGATTTGAAAGAGCATTGTAGTTAACAGAAATATGCAGACATAGTCAACGAAATACAGTATTGCCATACGAAAGTATTTGTCCTTGTTGTCGCCATGCAACGATAGATTGCGTACCACCATTGAATGATATATCAGCATGGCCGTTATGGTGTAAAAAATGATCAGGAGACCCACCGATAGCATTAGTTTTGGATTCTCGTGCAGCTCCAAGTAGACCATTATGACCAGAACAATGAAGTTCAAAAATAATATGGTCAAGAAACAAAACGGATTTGGATCGATGTTCGTGGTCTCCAAGTGTGTTGAAGCTGCGATCAGAAGATAAAAATAGAACATTGAGCAGACGATCATAAAAATTAGTGTCATGAATCCAAAGGTAACTCCCACTAATCCGACCGCAAATATCAAAAGCTCCACCGTAACGATCATGTAGATGACGCCCAAGATACTAAATATGCGTAGGTTCGGTACCGCTAAGAATATGCTTATTAATGTCAACGAAAGAATCATCGTAGGCGTTCTCCAATATATTACATCCTTATCGAAGAATGGCTGCATGATACACCACTGAAGACTGGCCGCAAATATGAGAACAGTTACCAGGACATTTGTTTTCTTAACGATGCAAGTTCCATATCCGTGTTCCGTATTTTTGGAGTCTATTAATATTCCAATCATTTAATTTTGTTGTTTTCCTTGAATCTGTTCTCTGTGATACAGCTGTTTTTGTTTACCTTTTTTGCCTCATTCTCACTGTAGTATTCAGGGAGTTCGGCGCGTGTCACTCGCGTTCTCCATGTGCTCATACACTACTCCCAGACAATGGCGATTCAGGTGCTGTTGTAGTCCGATTGTCGGAGTATTGTTTTTACCACGGGTGACTCCATAATAAAGAAAATCGGACAGAAGTCGGGCAGAACGTGGTATATGATATTTAATGATACAGTGAATTTCGGCTATATGCAATTTGTATTTGCACCAAAAAAAAAAGTTGTTCTCTAATTATTTTTTTTAAATATATTAATATTATTATATTTTTGTATATTTGTTAAATCATACATAATGTTAACAGTATTTAAAATTTATCCCTATTGTGCTTTTCGAGTACACCTGTTTCACCTGGAAATAAGACATGCCCAATTTTTAAAAGCTGTGCAAATATTACATTAATTTCCTGGATATTTATTTATAGAGTACGTTATTTACCCATTCGTTTATGACTTTATTGTGCGAAATTTTTTGCCAGTCATATTAAACAAACAAGAGTACTTTTGCAAAAAATTCCACAGTTGCTTTATAACATTTAACATAACTTTCAATCTGAAAGAAAATTTCATTGTGCTCTATAAGACATGATTATATCGTCTCAAGTGCCTTCCATGGCCCTTGGAACAGTCGAGTATCGATTTAAACTGGATTAAGCAAATATCAACAATATGAAATTTGCATAAAAAGTATCGTCTAAGCCGGCGTAACTGAACCCGGAAAGAGTTGAGGCAGAGACAGGGAGAGAGGGAGAGGAGAGTGAGTAAAAGAGAGAGATGTAACAAGGAACAGGATTAATAGGCTCGCCGCTGTCCAAGGCAAACAAAGCGGCAGCTGGCGAGGACAAAAGATGCCAAGGCGTTCGCAATCGCGAGCTGCCGATGAACAATAGGCCTGGCATTAGCAGCGCTTGCGCGATTCCGATTCCAATCCCGATCTCTTTAGCGATCCACTTAAGGTCCAAGCGAGGCGCATAACGAAATAACATTTAGAACAATACGGAAAACTCGTTATGAGTCACACAAATCTCAAGCTACGCCAAGGAATCTGGCCGCTGTCCAAGGCAATCTCGTTGTGTGTGTGCGTGTGTGTAAAGCTATTTAGGGCAATGCTTGCAACAACCCCCCGAACCCCAACCCCTTTTTGATAGCATATGTGTAGAGAGCGTCGCGGTCAGTCGCGAAAACAATCAGCGGGCAAAATGTTGATTATGACGAGGATGAGAACGCCTATGACTGCGATCATGTTGATGTAGAGGGGAGGGAGCAGCAGCCCAGTTTATCGCTTCGCATCTGGAGAGTGCAGCCAAGTTACCTTTTTTGGAAAATCTTGCACGAAAATCGTGGGAATTTTCCCAAAAGCGCATATCGAATGCAATTAAACAAGCCGCGATTCGCGATGGTTGCTACGCGCCTCACCGCGTCACGCACTTGGCACCACAGCCAGAGGACCAACACCGCCACCACCACCACCATTAGCGATCTTTTGGGGTGGAAATGTGTACGAGTATGGAAATGCCAACGCACGGAAAACTTGGTCATCGAAAGCTGCGCTATTTTCTATAATTTTCACCCCAAAACGGCGAACGACTTTAGAAATTTCCGCTTGTTGCGCGGTCAGAGAAAAAATACATAAATTCGTGATTTACCTTTCCGGTGACAAAATGCGGAAGTGCTGCAACTCGATGCCGACTCGTGTAACGACACATTGCGTGGTATCTCGTAGGTAGGCGGTAAGCAAACGTGGGAAACTTTCGCTGGCTAACAGGGGGCAGGCAGGCATCAGGAGGAGGAGGAAGCAGGCTGGCAGGCATCAGCAGCAACAGCAGGAGGAGGCCACTGGCCACATTCGCCTTAATGAAATGCAGTTGGGTCTGATCTGCGCCGCGATAAGAAAACTCACTCTCCACCTATTCCCTGAGGGTGGGTAAAATGCTTGATATTTAAGAGAAAATTGGAAGAGTCCAGAAAAGAAAATTCTATGAGGAAATCTGATATTATAATAATATATTGTTAATTGAAATCAATAAACAAGGAGTGTGTGTTCCATTTCTTAGCAGTTATGTGTTTATAGCTATTTCAATAAAACTGTTGGAAATATAATTGATTGTTAGTTGACATCAATAAATACTGAATTGATTTTCGAGTTTATGCGATTTCAAACCTCCAGCAATTAAAGAACAATTGAATAAATCTGATATTGTAATAATATAAACAATAAATATAGAAAGCAAGTTATATTTTTTGGAAGTTAAGTTATTTCTTTAAATATATTTAAACATATTGAATATTATAATATGTATATTGATAATTGAAATATAATAAGAAATTGTTTTATTTTAAGAACTTCAGTTGTTTCTTTAAAGACATTGCAACAAATCTAATATTATAGTAATACATAGTGAATTGAAATCAATAAGGAATTCATGAATCGAAGGAATTCCTCAGAACTTCAGTTATATATTTTTATAACTATTTTAAACTGGTTTTTGAATATTTACGATTTCACACCTGCACAGAACTTACTCAGATCCCCCCAATCTCTCAAAATTCTCCGCCTGTGTGTCAATGGCATTTCGCAAGCTGTCATCTCTCATGCGAGATTGCCACAATGGACAATGGCAGAATCCGCACATTAGTCTCAGCGAATGTACCGAGGGTGCTGCGATGCAGTCGCAGAGGTTCTTTCATTCGTGTTGACAAAGTGCCCAAGAGAGGTTTATGAAGACTGCGTCCTCCAGCATCATCAGCATATCATATCGACAACGCTCTTCGGTTAATGCGAAATAATTACAACTTGTTCGCACATCACTCAAAAACCAAAAAAAAAAGAAGAGTTATCTGTCAGCACGTTGTCTGTCCTCGACACCAACGCAGCCGTACTCCCCTCTGTCCCTGCTCACCCCCTGCAGAAGTGTCGCTTTCAGTTGTTTACCCAATGACGAATGTGGCCGCTGATGATGACGACCAAAAAGCAAGAAAAAAAGGCGGCGACACTTGCTTCATTTATTTGTATTTTGCAGTGGGCGCGCGACTCGTTGCGAGTCGGCAAAATTTCAAAGTCGGCATCATTAACAGCAATGCGCCATTTTGGGTTACCCAGTTGGGCCCAGAGCTGGGCATGGAAATGGAGATGGAGACGGAGTTGGTGTCGATGAGTCGCTGCGACGACGAGTCGCGATGGTGATTGATGTAGCGAGTGAACCAAATTGCCGAAGCAATCCGACTGGCAGCATCTGCTGCTACCCTCTAAGCGCCCCGGGGTCGCTTGACTAGCCTCGTCGACATCGTCGTCGTCGTCGACGTCGGATTGGTTGTTGTTTTAGTGTCGTTGGTCTATGCTAATTTGTTATTTTAAACATGTTTGTTTGCTTTTCCAATGAAAATATTGACAGAAGCGAGAAACGTAGCCAAAAGGTTTTTGGGCAGGCACAAGAAGCAGCAGCAACTGCATCAGCGTTGACACCTGAGGCGAACACACACTAACACACAGGCAGCCGTCGGGGGATAACGGCAACAACAAACAAGCAAGCCAATTAACGCAAAAGATACAATTTGAATTCGTAATGAATTTCGTATTGAATTCGTTTTCGGTTTCGTTTTCATTTTCTTTTTTTATTTTGGCAAATCATTCGAGGAAAATTAATAAATGAAGCAGAAGAGGAAAATGGGGAGTATCATGTGGAATATTGATCAAAATACTCTGTAAAATAGATCAAAAGGAGTGGAATATAGTAGCTTAGAGTCTGAATAATGTAGAAGTGAATAGTGCGTAAAGAGCAGAAGAGGAAAATGGGGAGTATCATGTGGAAAATTAATTTAAATAGCCTGTAAAATTTATCAAAAATTAGTTGAATAATGTAACTTAAAGTTTGACTAATTAATATAGAAAATATTTCTAACTTTCCGATTAGAATTACATAATTATTTAACTATATAAGATAACAATATAAAAATAGTAATCTGTCGCAATTATTTTCAGCCAATTTCTAAAATCACAAATTATGAAGAAAATGCAATTTTCTAAAAATTCATTTTGTTAAAATGTATCCGAAAACAAGTTTGACTAATTTCTTGATTATCTAACAAATTCCAGGCTACCCTCGACCCCTAACTATGCCATTTATAAGTCACATTATACCCCAAAATGAAGAAAGGAATAATAGTTCTGTGATTGTCCGGTTCAAGTGGCCGCTCTTCAGGCAGTTACAACTTTTGGCTAACCTCATTATTCACTTTCTTTGTAGTTTCACATAATTTCTTGAACTTGACAGCCCTTGCCCGGCAACGGGTGGTCTCTGCCGTGCCAGCACTATCCCAACTTACATGTGATAACAAGTTTCTCTTTCCCTTCCTCTGCCCCTTGCAAACAAACCATAACTCAACACACTAATTATGAGTCATGAAACAAAAGGGTGTACCAATTGCACATTGACTTCATCACGTCTGGACGGGCTGCCTGGGCGGTTAATCGAGTTAGTGTTTCGGGCCAAAGGCAAAACCGGACCATGGCTGGACAGGATTGGACTATTGGGAAACCAGTTGGCTGCACAAATATTAAATTACCACAAAATTTGTCGGCGCAGCCTTAATGCAATAATTAAAATCAAGTTGCCCAGGAACTAGAAGAGCTAAATAGTTGCAGAAGTAGAAATGAACGGAACCCTGACAAACCGTTGGCGAAGCCTAAACCCAAAACCAAAACCGAACTGAAGCGAACCCTAACAGAGAGAGAGAGAGAGCAGCGGCTTCCGTTGGAAGTCATGTAACTTATTTCTTGTTACGCTTGAGAAATTTTTACAGTTGACATTGAAACTGAAGTTGCAATTGTAACACAAGACTCGACTCGCTGAGCTCAGAACTAACCCAAATAGGTTTCGGAAGCTGTGGTCGACACCCCGAGAGGTCCCAGACAGACGCCCCTTTTCTCGCCCTGCGCCCTGCGCCCTAGGCAACTGCAAGAGAAAGATTTTTGTTTTAGTCGACGACACATTCGAAATGTGTTTCCAATTTGTACGCGCTCTTCTCCTTTATCCTTATCACCGTGGAGTGGCACTCGTGAGAGAATTCAGTCGACTCGACCGCAAGTCGAATGCGGTGACATCCTTTTAATGCGACACCACCTCAGCAAGGCGTCCGTCCCCCTGTTTATTCCTGTACTTTGTGCCTTGTACCCTGTACCCCGTCTCCTGTTCCTGGCCTGGTCCACCCCTCGCCCGTTTTGTGGATTTTAATTATACTCGACAATGGTTACGGAATTGATTTTCGATATTTGATCATTCGCTGCGGTTAGTTAACGCTCTTTAGTCACCAGAGACAGATAGAGAGGGAGAGGAAGAGTGAAAGGAAGAGGAAAGGGAAGGGAAGGGAAGGGGAGAAATGCACACGACCGCATCCATATGATGTTACAATCGAAAAAAACACTTGAGTTGCATTTCCGCATCTCTGAATGTGATAATGGGGCAGTCCGTCGTCAGGCCCTGCTCAACCGATCCGAGCAAACGAGGCGTCAGAAGGCAACGGGCGACACGACCCGTTCCGACCCGACCTGTCTGAGGTGTGTCCCTTATTAGCCGACTGACGCCTGATTTGCATAACTGTGAGAGTTCCCAAACTGACATTGGAGACAGTTGCTTTTCATGTGGTTTTTCCGATAATTTATTGCAGAGCCTGAGAGGCAGAGTAAGAGGGGAAGGAGTAACTGCAATTCGAAACTATAATTATCATATTAGATCACTGCAATATTGAAGAGATGAATGTCAGATATTCTGGGTGTACTACAGTTAGAATAGTTGATAAGGAACTTGATTGAGCAATATATTTTACAGCCAGTACGAAAGTCCACCTTCAGCATGGCGAAAGTACCTAACAAGTTCTTATCTCTTCCGATCGTTCTATATTAGTTTTTATAATTGGGCAGAGTTTTATAATAAATTCGATTACTGTGTAACTTTCGAATAATATAAAAAAATATACCTAAATTATTTTGATGAAATATGCATATTATATATTTAGAATAAGTACGATGTATGTAGTAATTTTGGATGCAATATCTTGACAAATAAAGACGAATAAAGATGGACAGACAGACATCTACTCTATGGGGTCAGAGATGTCACCAAAGGTGCGTTGAAAACTCCTGACCAAAATTAATATACCCACTGCAAGGTTTTAATAATTCATTTTTGCAAGAGAGGAAGTAATAAAACTCTGTACAACCTTATAGACATATTCTTATTGGTAATATTATAAGTACATCGTAAAGATAATACCGTATAATCTTAATTGTCATAGATGTTTCTCTATTTCTTTCTGGCTCTCCTAGAATTATCCTCACAGTCTGAAGGGCCCGACAGCTTTAGCTAAAGCCCCTGATTCATCTCGTGCTTAGCGCTAGTCCTAATGCTGCCCAAATGTCTGGTCGGAAAGGTAAATATACAGCCTCTAGTCGGTTAGTCTGAGGTCGAGGCTTAGTGCGATTCGTCGAAAATTCGACAGTGCAAACAGTGCCGTCGCATTGTCTAACGCTTTTCCACTTGAGCGGCCTTAAAACAGGTAAACGAAACCCGGTAAATTTCTGCTACCTGTTGTGCCGTGAGGGCCGTGAGTCCGTGGAACGCCTAAAACTAATTGAGACCGCCCTCATTGAATAATTTCAGAAATATTTCCCTTTGTTTTGTAGCTGAGATTTTTCCAGAGGTGAACTCTGCAGACAGAGCGGTGCCCTGGAAGGGACTGCGGGTAATGATGATGTATGGGTAATTTGAATGATTAATGGAGTGCGCTTTATGTCAGTGTTCCGGTCGGTCGGACGGATGGATGGATGGTCCGAGTCGAAGGTTCTTCTTGCTGTGTGTGTGTGTGTGTGTGTGGCGTGCGTAAAAAAGGATACGATATCGTTGTGGCGAATATGGCGATATGAAATTTAATTAAAATATTTTTATGGTAGCCCAAGAAAAGGTGTGTAAAGGTATTTATCGAGGCGGACGGGAAGGAAGGGGCACAACGAGGGCAGGGTAAGCAAAGACAAATGATAATTTAGTGAGGATAAGTTGCAGCCTGAAGAAGGGCCTAAACTGTTTGGAAATAAAGAAGTGGGAAATTTGATAAAACGGAAATTGATATACTCAGCAAAATAAGCCTTTCTTAATCGAAACTCTATATTCTCTATAAGGTTTAATTAGGTATAGTGGAACCTAGCAAAGTTATAGCAGAGTTGAGCTCTGCTTTAAATTAAATATAATGCATATTTCCCGAGAGCTTGCTGTGGCCTCGAACTGTCATAAATGTTATCAACTATCGGCGACGAGGTCGATGAGGTTGCTGGGATCATAGGGGTTGGGTGGGGTTGGGTTGGATTGGGGTGACCAATAAGGCGCCACATCCTTTGCTGGCCATAATCAGCACACAATCGACCAACGGATGGAAGAGCGCCAATGTGGCGGATGGCAAAAATTAACTTTTTTAATGAATTACGTAAAGTGCAGATAGACAGAGCGAGACAGAGAGAGAGAGAGAGAGAGAGAGAGAGAGAGAGGGAGGAGAGTGCATGCTATTTATATGTATGCATATATATAACGCAATGTAACGTGACGCAAAACGCATTATGTCATATCGCTGATTGAACCAACCAACCGAACCGAACCGAACCAAGCGAACCGGGCGAGCCAGGCGAATATTGGCGAAATGTTGGCCTAGAACAAAGGAACCGGGCCGGCCCGGACCGGGGCCAGGAGTCCGACTGGCTGTGGTCATTAAAATTTTATATTTTAATTTGATTTTCCTGGGCCGGCAAAAAGTGCACACACACACACAGACACACACAGAGCGGGGCCAACGCAATCATGTAACGAGTTTGAACTCTGCGCGCGCCACTCGCTAAGCGGATAAGGCAGAGCAGGCAAGGGAGCAGGAGAGGGGAGGGGCAGGATGGGATGGAGTGCGAGGGGAATGGGCGTTAAAATTGCCAACTCTGCGCGCTGCTTAGCCGATTATTGTGTACGATTTAATACCCGTCTATCTGCTGCATGTCGAGCCTAAGCCGTGATTGAGTTTGAATGGCAGTACCAGGACGGGGGGTACTCCATACACCCCTGCACCCTCCATTCATTTGGCCAAGACGCCGTCTTCATTTCGCAATCCTCTCAACGTTCTCAATGCAATGGCGATTTTTCCTTTGAGTCGCTGCAGCTCAAACTGCAGTTCGCGTGCATCAATCAATTGTGCCTGCAGATGCCTCCTTGTATCTGCGGTGTGTCATTGAGTGTACAAAGTGTAGACTGTGGGGGGAGAGGGAGAGGGGTATATCATCGTCTTCAATCGCGTCTTCAACTTCAACTCCTTTTCGACAACATGTGCGGATTTATTTCTTTCACTTGCAAGCAATGAATACGCGGCTTATTCGATTATTGTGCGCCCCGCTTTCATTTCCTTTCAGCGCGATGATTGAGCGCGAGTTATCATTCACGATTTAGGCACAGCGGCGTTGACACAAAGAAGGTCACCTCACACACACAGACACACAGACACATGAGTACCAGGCCAAGGATGATGACGAACACATGCAGCACACAGAAGGACTCACAAGCGGCTTAAGCCACTCCAAATGCGAATGGGATGTGCGAAGATAATTGTCAAGGCGGACAGCCGTCGATCTGTTGAGCTGAGACCCCTTTTCATATTTTCTATATCGTAGATTTTTTAATTAAATGACACAAAATCGAAATGACAATTTTACTAGGGTTTCCTTTCAGCGGCACGTTGAGTGGCTTTTGAAATTACGTTTTCTTCAGGCTCTTTTGAGGCAGCTGCAGTTCCGCATGGAATATGTTTAATATTATATTGATTTTATGGAACATAGAGAACGTTTGTTACTATTATGAAATATGAAATATTATATATAAATATTATCTTATCCTACGCCTTCAGGCAAGTCAATCAACATTTAAACCACACATACATACAACTATAATTAACATAATTGGGTTGATTTTTCATATGTATGTTTACCTTCGCTGTAAACAACTTCTGTCTTTATTTCTTTTGCTTTTATATCTTTTTTCATATATTGTATTGTAGATTATAAAGAAATTGGCGAATTTGAATCCATAATTTTATAAGTAATATGTAATATCAAAAATATAAAAATAATAATATTTCCAAAGAGTAGGTGCTAAATTGTGCACTCTTATTAATTTGTTAATCGTTCTACACATTTATGAGCAAAGAATTATAGCGAATTTAAAGAAATCGGTTGCTTGGTCCATATAAAATTATATATTATACAAATTGTTTTGTTAATTGCTTTCAAGCTGTAAAACATAAAATAATAGCAACTTTTTCTTGACAAAATGGCGGTTGGTTGAAAACAAAATGGCGACGGGTCTCCCGTTCAGGGACTACCATAAGTGCGCTGACCCCAACACGCACACACACACACACACACACATAGGCGCATGTAAAGCCACACAAACACACACACACTCACTCAAACATTTATTTATAAATATTTACACATTTTTTCTACCCATCCGAGTTTGGAGCGTTAAAATAAACAAACCGCCAGCAGCAGGCGCAACAACCACAACAACAACAACAACAATCATGTATGTGTTGTTATAAATTATGTTTGCTCAAAATTTATGCCTATATGTGCGTGCGTGTGAGTGTGTGAGCGTGAGTCTGTACATGCATAGCGCATGTGTATTTTGGTCCAATATTAATACCTACATAATTAATGAGCGTCCGCCCGGCCTTGTGTGCAAAATGCATATGCCAAAGTCACCAACACATCCTCCCCCCATTCCCCCTTTACCGTCACCCTGCTCATACTCCCGCTCTCACTCTCACTGCTGATATCCCTTTCTCCTGCTGCCTCTACCTTCGCTTTGCAGGGCTGCAATTGCCAACACAAACCCTCCTTCCTCCTCTCTGTCTACCATTGCATGGCTGCAATTCATAGTATGTGTGTGTGTGTGTGCCTATATTTGTTTATGTATGTGTTGTGGCTGACAGCATCTGTCACTTGCCAATGTTCGATGCTCTCGCAACTCGCCACTGGCCGTTCCACAATGTCAACTGTCCAACGGTTTAAATCAACATCAACCCTGCCATACAACACCCCAACATCCCCACTCCCCTACATCCGTGTGGGTCTATTGCTATCCCCATAAATATATGTTGTGGGTTCCGGAATGCGGAGGAAATGTAGACGTCAAATTTTTGGCCATAAAGTGCGCATGGTTAAAGATAGAAACCTTAAAGTTTACATATACGTTATATTACGTTGGGGTATCCCTTTAATTTAAGGCTAGGAATCTGTTCTATTGTATTACTTGAAAGAATATACGTGTATATTCTGTAATGTTATGATATTATTTTTTGATAAACGAAACAGCTAATTAAGTAAAACTAAGAAATTAATGCGATAAACCATTTGAAATGTTTTAAATCTGTAAAGTTTTTAAATCATACTGAAGTTTAAATATTCATACATTTATAGAACATATATATAATATATTTTAATATTTATCCACATAAGTAAAACTGACTGATTGAAGAACTTCATTTTATGTTAATTATGCCTTTTCAAGGAGTACATACAGCTCTCGTCACAAATAGCAGTACTGCAGTTTCTCCTAATGTCTTTTCTTAATATTCCCACTTAGATTTTAACAAATCAGTTAATTTCCTCTCATTATTATAAGTAATGTACCTCTATTTTATAATATATGGTAAAGTTACATTGTCCTACCCCATCGCTTTGTATTATTTTTTATCTTTATGCGTCGCAATGTCAACACAATCTTATAAAATATTGAGTTCAATTCCGTTTTTCTCAAAAATTATGTATTAATTAATTTTATAGGATATTTTAAACTATATTTTAAGCGATAATTGTATTCATCATACAAGCAAATATTTCTTAAGAACAGCAATGTTATACATTTATAGATTCTTGTTCCCTAAGATTCCAAAATTAACGATGAGAAGTAAAATATATTGAGTAAAATTTTCGCATGGACATTTTGACTTCTCAGCATGAAGGTTTCCCACAGCTGAGCTGAGCTGGTACTACTGCAGTTGCTTCCAGGATATGGGACACACAACGCGATGCGATGCGATCAACTGCAGTGCACACAGTCGACAACATGAGGTACCCCAAGACTCCCCTGGGGTGCAGATTCTGCAGAAACTGCACAGCGAATGCAAAAGAATCGTAAAATTTTTCACACCTTCGACGCGGCTGGAAGTCTAGCGACAAAGTCGTCTGATTAATCGCCATATATCGATCAGTCCAGTACCGTTCCCATTGCCATTTCCATTGCCGTTGCCGTTGGCATTGCAATTGAAGACAGCCTGGCAGGGCGGCGTTAATGGGCTTGCAGGCGACCTGCTGTTTGCCAGCTTCGGGTCGGGGTCGTAGTCGGTTCAAGGCGAGCACCTGTGCGCATCCTGCGACGTTTCAGGTGTTCGCATTAGTCACATGCACAGACTGAGCGTCGGCAGCAGCAGCAGCAGCAGCGGCAGGCAACAGGCAGCAGCGTCACAGGAAGGACATTCGGCGAGGACATTAACGAGCCAGGCAGTTAGACGCCTCCGTTGCTGCCGCTACCAATGATGCAGCACTTTGTATGGTAATTTCAGCTACACTCGACTACAGCGAGCGGAACGAGCAGGGCCGGGGGCAGGGTGATGGCAGGGGGACAATAACTGCCCTCCATTCAGCGCTGCGTATGACAAATGTTTTTTACGCTCGGCATTTTCGACAGTCACGACCATTTAAAGACCTCAGAACTAATGTGCCCCTTCGGAATATGCCGCATCATCTAGTTAAATTTAATTTATAAAGCTGATTTATGAGCTCACTGAGACTGCACTGAGCTGCCTCCTGAGCTGCCCCCAATTGCTCGGACAGGCGAGACGTGTCCTTGTTTTTTTTGGCATTCTGGAACCACAAACAGATTACTATTTAATTGAGGCGATCCTTCGTTGGGGTTAAATGTAGCGATGAAAATCCCCTATAAAATTTAATAGGCTAGGGTTAATGATGAAAGGATATGATGAGAGTTTAAATACTAATAAATACATATATAAGGTTGTCAAATATCCGCCTTTTTGCTCTTTATTCAATGCTTTATAAAAAGTGATACAGTGATCGGATCGGCGATGTCACGAGATGCCACATGCCGGTTTAACTCGATGTATTCCATGATTTGATCGGTATTTGTCGTCACAGGTCTTCCGCCGGCTGGCTTATCCATGGTGTCGTTTTCACCGGCTCTGAATCGTCGAAACCATTCCTCCGCGGTTCGAAGTGATAGAGTACCATCCCCCAAAACACCATTAATCTCACGGAACGTTTCTCTAGCGGATTTGCCTTTAACGAAGGAAAACTTTAAAATAGCGCGAATTTCGGCGTTAGTGAACTCCATGTTTACACGTCTATAACTGTTGAACGAAATATCCAAACTAACCATGCGTAGCGTCGTTTTGTAGGTTATGTCAAGACCTTTCAAATTATGTATAGTGTTGCCAGATACGAGCTCTGTAGCGCTTTGTACATAGCCGCGAAATTCAAAAGACAAAATGGCGGAAGGGAGATATTTGCCAACCTAATATAATAATAATATCTCACTAAAATGTCGAATATTTTATTAATTTTTGGATTGAATAAATGAATAAAATAATTTAATAATATAAAGAAATATTATTTACTATAGATAACCTTACGCAAATACTTCTATATTTGCCTTTCTAGTTGCAATCCTAAAGGAATCTAAGAAGCCTTGTTCTGCATTCTATAAATCTCTTCTAACGTTGTGTTGTCACATAAATTAAATAAATTTTAAATCAATATAATTAACACGTTTTTAAAGTCTTTTAAGTAATTGTTATCTAAATTGTTATACTAAATATAATATATAGAAAACCAGAAATATTAGGTTGTCAAATATCTCCCTTCCGCTGAAGGGAGATATTTGACAACCTTATATATATATATAATATTATTAATAATATAGTATATATATAATATTATTTTTATTGATGCTAACATGTATATACCAAGAATGTTTACTAAAGATTTTTCTAACATTTACACAATATACGAGGGTCGTTTGATAAGTCCGTGACTTTTTGAATAAAATATATTTTTTTCGTCAAAGAAGCGTTTTATTTCTCAACATAATCTCCTTTTAGCTCTATACATTTAGTCCAGCGTTTTTCCAATTTTTTTATTCCTTCCAAATAATAGGTTTTCTCAAGGCCCTCAAAATAGTCGTTTGTTTCTGTGATGACCTCTTCATTTGACCCGAATCTCTTACCGCCGAGCCATTTCTTCATGTTTGGAAACAAAAAATAGTCACAGGGGGCTAAATCTGGAGAATATGCTGGATGGGGTAGCAGTTCGTAGCCCAATTTATGAAATTTTGCCATGCTGACTACAGTCGTGTGCACCCGTGCATTGTCCTGATGGAACAGCACTTTTTTTTCGCCAAATGCGGTCGTTTCTGCTTCAAATCAATATCGAATCTGTCCAAAAGCTCTGAATAATATTCGCCGGTGATCGTTTTACCCTTTTCAAGGTAATCGATGTGAATGATACCTTGTGCATCCCAAAAAACTGTGGCCATGACCTTGTTGGCCGACAGACCCACCTTGGCCTTCTTTGGTGCACGTTCACCCGGAGAAACCCACTGTCTTGATTGTTCTTTGGTCTCTGGTGTGGTGTGGTGGATCCATGTTTCGTCTACGGTAACGAAACGGCGCAAAAATTCGTTTGGATTGCGGTTGAACATCGCCAAACACTCCTTTGAAATGGTCACACGGTTGCGCTTATGGTCGTGTGTGAGCAATCGCGGCACCCATCGCGCGGAAAGCTTTTTCATGTCCAAATATTCATGTAAAATGTGATGTACCCGTTCAGTTGAGATGCCTACAGCCTCAGCTACCTCACGCACTTTCATTCTCCGATCATCCAATATCATTCCATGGATTTTGTCGACGATTTCTGGCATGACGACCTCTTTTGGGCGACCTGAACGTTCGGCATCACTTGTACTGGTACGACCACAACGGAACTCAGTAAACCATTTCTTAACCATTGAAATTGATGGTGCAGAGTCCCCATAATATTTATCAAGTCTTTCCTTGGTTTCGGTGATGGATTTTTTACGCAAAAAATAATGCTTAATTAGCACACGAAATTCACTTTTTTCCATTTTCGTTAAAATTCACGAGATCGTCTGCTTTCAATGCCTATAAAACGCAAACCAAAAAACGCAGCTTTCTCAAAATTTTACAGTCAGCTGTTAATCGATAACTGCTGACAGGAGCAGTGTTGTATTTAGAGCAGGTGCGCGGCAAATACAAAAAGTCACGGACTTATCAAACGACCCTCGTATTAGGTTGTCAAATATCTCCCTTCCGCTGAAGGGATACATAATCCACATATTTCTTTCCGCTTATTTGCAACTTGATTAAAACACGCGAATATTCTTGCTAAGTGTTTCTACGAGATTAATGATGCAAACAACGCCAGAACAGACTTTGTTTCCCTCAAATTTATCGGCCATAAATAATATATTTTATGAGTGTTTTGAATATGTCTCAAACTGTGTTTTTTTTTTCTTTTCAATCTGACGACCGTCAAAACCGAAATCTATGCACACAATTTTGGATACGTTGATAGAAGCTTAACGGCTCAGCCTTTTATAATTATTATACATAAGTACATTATAAATATTTAAACTAAAGATCTGTCGATTTGTAGCTTCCAAAATAAGATGGTTATATTTGTATTTGAACGAGATTCCAAATGCATAATGAGCTACAGAAACAACAGAGCGTTTACTAATTAATATTGAAACAAACCAGTCGGCATCGCCCCGACAACAACTCATAAAGATTCAATAAACTCACAGAGGAGGAATATATGTTACACACACATACATATAAATATGTAACATAGTATAGTATAGACATATATACCTAAATATATCTCATGAAGTCGAGAACAAACACACGCCGCACTGAATCGTTTGTGGGGCGCGTCAACCACGTCGCATCCCTGCTCCAGTGCCCCCGAAAAGTTGTCGCGCCAATGCCGGAGGCCCCAGTCAGTTCTCGTTCTGCGGTCCGGTTTCGGTTCTCGGCCAGCCTTATCAGCTTCATGTATATTTTACTTACTTGTCTTGGCCTTTTTCAGTCGACCGATGGCGGCGGCGGCGGCGCGTCGACTAATTTTCATAAAAAACCGATCGATTTTAAAATCGGAAAAAAAGGTGTGAAGTATTAATAAGACGTCAACAAGAAAATGTTAATAAGTGGATTTTGCCTACATGCTCTTTGACATTGGGTGCTTTTCTTAATGTATATGTGGTAGTTGTTTCTTTTGCAAGGAATGGAATGATATAACTCTAGATACCTTACATATTCCAGCCAGGAATTTGAAGTAGTGCATGCTGCAGTTCAGTGAGGCGAAATGAAATAACTCAATAATAAACTGAACTGATTTACATATCTCATTAACACACACACATGGAAGACTAGCCGAATTCTAGACATATAGCCATGGCATATCATTCGAAAGAGATAACTACGCTTTGTAGCCGACTCCAACCACATTTTTCATTTGCCTCAGCTCAGCTCTTGATGCGGTTTTGGTTTTCTGGTTGTCTGCTTGTTGTGGCTTTCCCCTTCTGCTTCTTCAGCTTCTTCTGCTTCTTCTTTATGGGGCTGCTTCGTGGCCCATCATCAACTTTAACTTGCACTCGATGTCTCACCTTTCGAATGATTTATTAAAGTGTCATTAGTGCACGAATGCTCGAGAAATGAAACGAACCCAAAACCGAAGCCGCAGCCGAAGTCGACGATGATGAGCTGGAGACGGAGACGGAGACTTTGAGTAGTAGATGAAGTTGAAGCCGATGCTCGATGTGAGCTGTGAGCATCGAGCTGGACGTGGAGTGCGTTAATGAAGTTGCAACACAAACGATTGCCGCATGCCAATGGAAATGGAAATGGAGCCCGAGCTCGAACCCGAACCCGATCGTGTAATGGCTGCGTTAAGTAGTTGCAGCCGGGGGCGCAGCCTCTTGTAAATTTAAATTAAGCAAAGGCATCTCTTTCCTGTGCCCACCCTCCCCTCTTCCCCTCCCCATCACTCTCTCTCACTCTCTCTGTCTCTGTCTTACCGTTAGTCCAGTGCTGTTGCCTTTGACCCTTTGAAGCGCTGTGGCTGCTTTCATCACGATTGCATCGCCACGACCGACGTGCGTTGATTTATTTTCACCACATAAAATGGGTGCCAAGTTTTGATGTCGAGGCGAGAAAATTAAGTTGTCGGGAAAAGAATTTCCCTAGCCCCACCCCCTTCTCGATCTGATAAGGCTCATAAAAGTGACCATAAAAGTTATTTATGTCTTAATGTTGTACATCGATTGTGCCCAGAGTTAACAGATCAGTACCATAAGTCAGTAGGTTGATCGGCTGCATAGGCCGCAATTAAAATGAGCCCGAGTGGTTTATTTCCAGCCAAAAGTCTCTCTTTCGATTATCAGTTGATTTCTGTATAAATCTTCGGTTTTCCTATAACTGTTTAAGCTTTCAATGTCTTTATTTTACATAGCTCTTGCCTTTCATTCATGTGATGCTCCCCAAACTAAGTAAACCCAATGGAGCTTAACCAAACTGAGGCGGTTTAATATCTAAATAAACAATTCTATCATGAGATATATGAATATTTGTATGAATAGGCACCAACAACAAAATATGAAAAATAGTGAAATATATTTAAGTTATTAAAACAGAAAAGAAAAGTTAGAACTGTTCCTTTACTAGTTATAATACATGTATTTAGGTATTTGGGTATATAATAGTACAGAGTTTCATAACATTGCTCACAAATATTCATTAATATCTATATTTTCTTTTTGCTAAACTTATAAAATTTTACTATCTTCATATCAGACTGATTATTCTTATTAAATCTGTATTTGTATTTGTTGGACTTCTTTTAAATGTAAAGAAATGATGTCCATAAACTAATATTAAGCTCAGATATATAAAAAAAAGTATTGGTCTTTAAACAAAACTCTTAGTTCAAGGGGTTACTCCTATGCCAGCTATAGATATAGTGGTCCTATTTGATATCAAAGTCTAGTCTGAGTTGTTGCGCCTTATTTAAAGCTCGCAACTTTCAGAAGCATGTGTGCCAAGTTTAAAAGGTTATTAAAAATTGAATTGCACCCCAAACCAAAACTATCGATAACTCATATGTCAATAAGCTTCGCATAGTTTTCAATATCACATGAAGTTTTGGCAACTGTTGAGCCTGCCTTTCTCGCATAGCGATTACCTAAGGCACTTGCCAAATCAGTCGCCCAGTGAGTGGCCAAGTGAGTAGTACCCTTGACCGAGACCCGAAAAAATCATAAAAACGAATCAACTCACTTTTTGGCCGCTTCCGTTTCGAACAGCTTCGAACACCTGCGCATGTCACGTAGGTCTCGCGACGGGCTTGAGGCCCCGTCGATAGCATTTCGATTGGCAGCTGGCGAAACGCTTTAAAGGTTTGTTATTTTTTTTAACACTTTCAAGTCACAAACCGTTTCACGCCACATTTAAAAGCAATTCAAACAATCCATAAATTTATGTATGATTGTGCATGGGAGTAGCGGTGGGTGAGAGGGGGATAGGTGGGGGACAGTCAGCGAGTCTCGTCGCCCAATCAAATATTCAAATTGCCGCTTTTCAGCGTTCATAACTTCATCTTTCAAATTAATCGATGAAATATGTACCAAAACGAAGCAGCGGCAACAGCGACAGTTAGTCCGTCCGTCGCAGGTATCTTGCCATATATTTGCTGCCCAACTTGTTGCTGTCAAAATAACCCAAGACTGTGTTGAGTCCACCTCCGAATTGGAGGTGTGGAGGTGACTTAGAAGGGTTGCGGGGTCGCGCCACAGGCTGCCTAATACCTCATAAATAAATGTTTAGCACTCGCTCAACGAAACTGTAGCGCACAAAAACAAATGTCTTTTGAAAATGGATACACGCGCCTAGGCCGGACCCAGCGATCACCCCTACCAAACTGACCCCTGCCTCCTGTCTGCGACCCCCGACAGCTCGCCAGAGATACTACGAGGAATACCCATTGTCAGGGACTGTTCGCCTCGAAGTCCGAAGTGCCATCGTGATAACTTCATAACTTAGCGTATTTGAATAATTTCGTATGCGCATTTCAATTTTCTCGCACTGACAGCAGAGCTGAGAGGGAGAGGATGAGAGGGTTTCAGGTCGCTGCTTAAAAAGCTGAAAAATATTGACAGCGACTAATGTATGAAATTTGTTTTTTTAGAGATTTTTTTGGAATTTTAAAGACATCTATTCTGTGATATACAATTTATTCACTGTTACTTTTGCTACCCTGGAATGGCAGCTGAATTTATTGGGTGCTAAAGATGTAATCAACAGTTCGACTCGATTATCAATGGCGACCCGAATGAAGTCATGCCAAGTTACACCAAGGTAAGAAGCACGATCGGGTCAGATCTGCATCTGTTTAGAGAGCGATCAACCCGAAGAAACTGTTAGAATTGTGACAAATGAACTGGCGATTCTTTCCCATATTCTTCGTCTACCCTGATGAATATTTAAATATTGTACGTGCTCATATGAATAACATTAACACATGCTATGATAATATAATTATCGGGCTCTAATGATGATCGCATTGGGGGAAAAAAGAACAATTTATAAACGTATTTAGCAGCATTTATTTTTTGTCAAATTGTCTACGATTAAATTCCAATTTATTGCAATGATTGCTGGTTATTTTTTATGACTTCTTGGGTACTTTCGAGGTAATAAACCTTTAATGAATATTTAGAGAATTAAAGAATTTCTATAAGTTTTAATAGTAATTATACAAATCCTTTACTCAATACCATTTCCTTTAGGCTCTATCACAGCTCATTAGTTGTTCAGTGGTGTATAATGATCCATATAAGGCTTATGCTTATGCTTATTGTTTGTTCCAGTCTCCTGGTTCCACTCCACTCCATCCCTGCCCTTCTGTGGCGCCATGTCAACGTAGCTGTTAATGTGCTAATAATGTCGCCTGAGAGCCACACGGCGGCACTAAAGTTGGACAAAAACAAATGTGACCATATCCAGATAATGCTGCTAATATGCTAATTTCTGAAAAACAGAAAAAAACGAAACAAAACCGAATTGAAACTGCGAGACAGCCCGATGGCTATCAAAGCATATTTTAATGATCATCATTTTGGTTTTTTCTTTTTTTTTTCATTTTGTTTTTGTTTTTTTTTCAGCCTGTGATTCGCTTCGCCTCGGCTCGCTTCGGTTTATTGAACAAGTTCAGTGAGGCTTGCTTGATATTTGTTTTTCTTTTTAGCCCAACCCCGTACACCCCTTTCACTATTTCTCTCCCTCTCTTACGTCTAGTGCATTGTTTAAGCTTAGTTGTAAAACAACAACGGCAACAAATGAGCGCACATTAATTACAAGCAAAAAAACAAAAATAATAATAATAAAATATTATTTTTGTCATGAATTATTATTATTATTGTGGCTAAAACAAAAAACTGTAACGGTTTGTGAATCACACATAAATCACACGAGATGCGCATAAATTGTTCAAAAATAATCAAAATTAATAATTTACGCTTGAGAATGGCACAATTAACGAGACTTCCAACAGGAATCCACATAAATAAGCCCTTTCAATACAGAATAAACTGTGAAAAATTAGCAAAAATAGTCGGAGAGAGAGACAGAGATAGAGGGGGTGAAAAAACAACTTCGCTAATAGCATTTCTATTATTGTCGCGAATATTAATAGGCAAAAAACACTTTGACAAATTCGCAAAAAATTTCACGAATTTAAAAAGGCTTTAAGCATATTTTCGCTTTACGAACGAGATATTTTTGTTGTGCCCTGTAAAACACATTTGTCAAGCTCTTTTTTCGCTGGGGATCTGCGCAAAAACTGTCAGGCATCATCGCCTCGCATTGGAAGACCCGTTTTAAAGTGCCGCCGGTGGTTGCGAACAGACGATTCACTAATAATATGTATTTATTAGTTGCCGGCTTGTCGTCCATTAACCAAATCTCCCGCAATATATCAACATCAATTGTCTAAATTGGCTTACGACTTGATTTCGGGCCACACGATGCTTATCAGTGGTAGCGCTTCACATTTAACGAGCTCCATTGATCGCTCCATAAGCTAACTGTGTGCGCTATAGGAATGTGGCACCCTACTCGACTCACCAATCTGCGAAATTTGCATTCAAATATATGAAATTTGGTATGCGATTGCGTAGCTAATGACAGGTGCTCTTTGAATAGTTTCGTTATAAGCTTCAAGGGAATATGAGCAGTAAAAGTTTGAGAGACATACTATATACCATATATTATATACACTATATAAACTATATATACAATACTATAGATAATATATATGTATATATGGTTTGCATTTCATATTATGTTAAAGGTGGTATGACAATATTCATTTCATTAATCTACTTTGCGCTTATAAAGAAATCCTTGAGTTCATAAGGTCCCATTGCCATCATTCTGATTAAGAATATACATATATGGTTTTTCATTTATATATGTTTCCTGGGCAACCAATTTGTTAGCACCTAAGATACGTTCGACTTTATTGATGAACAAGAATAAATAACATATTTAATATATTTAATATTTAATTTAAAATTTCAAAGGGTCACCTAACTATAATTCTTCTCAAAAAGATATATACTCGTATATTATACAGTTGCCTGTCAATGTGTCTATTATTATCTTAACTACTCTCGACTGCATGACTAAATAATTATAAAATGCTGTTCGTAAGTGACATACGGTCTTCTTTTGTTGTTATACTCTGTACTTCCTTGTATATCTTTACCATTTTCAACAAATCCTAAGAACACCTCGCTTTCATGCTAATCTTAAATATTAGGTTGTCAAATATCTCCCTTCCGCTGAAGGGAGATATTTGACAACCTTATATATATATATAATATTATTAATAATATAGTATATATATAATATTATTTTTATTGATGCTAACATGTATATACCAAGAATGTTTACTAAAGATTTTTCTAACATTTACACAATATATAAGGTTGTCAAATATCTCCCTTCAGCGGAAGGGAGATATTTGACAACCTAATATCTACTTATGTTCTATAAAGGATATATGTTTAACATAGATTACTCCTAACAACTTTCCCTTTATCTACATATCTATGACTACTAATTAAATTACTATAAAAGTAATAAAAGGTATTCTGGCAATTGAGAACTGAAAATTTCAAGCAAAAGGAATTTTGTTATTTAAAGAGAGATAATTATCTCTAACAAGGCTACTTCCATCTTCCACATCTTCCATTACTTTGCAAACTTTAATCTGCAATAACGTCTAAAGACTCCACTGACAAGTTTACCATATTCTAGTGCGATTCCCGTTTGCCTTGCTCTACTTAATTGGCAGTGCAGAGCGCAGTCTGAGTGAACTCAGCTAGGAACAAGGCAGAAATTAATTTTCTTTTAATTATATGCCTGGTGGAGCTGCGCAAAATCCACGAAGATGACGACGTTGCCGACAACGCGGCCGCCATTAAGGCAAATGACGCTGCAAAATGGCGTCCATATTGGGCAAGAGGCAGCCAAGCAGCCAAGCAGCCAACCAGTCAGGCAGTCGCGCATTGGAGGCCTAAGCAGAGACTGGCCATGGCCTGGGACTGCTGGGTCTGGTTGCGGACAAGCGCATGTTGATTGGAGCAGCGAGATTGGCAAACTGTGGCGGCATTCCTCTGGCTCAAGCTGCCGCGAGCTGTCCGTCTTGCGTCGTCCGTCTGTGGCTCGTCTGACAGTGATGACTGTCAAGAGCAATTAAAGTCAAACTCGAGTCAGCGTCAGCGGCGTCATCGGGCTTAGATTTTTCACCGCCGCAGCTGCGCATGGTCAGAGCAGCGAACCAGAGAGACAGCTAGCCGGATGGACGTGCAGCCACAGCTCCAACCTACAATTAACAGCAGCACCAGCAGCAGCAGCAGCAGCAAAAGCAAAAGCAGAAGCAGCCCAAACTTAATTTCTCGAGTTTTCCACTTGAAAAACTATGTAATTTAGCACTTAGCTTCAAGTGCACGCCTGACTACAGACTCGAGACTGGGAACTGGGCAGCTGGGCAACCTGGGCAACCTGGGCATGCTGGGGAGGCGAGCACGTCATCGCCGCCAGCCGCATGGACAGCTCAATCAGCGTACTGCCTGCAGCAGCATCTGCATCTGCGCCTGCAATGTGTGACATGAAGTGTGCCCAATAATGAGGAATTAACGCCTTACTGCCTTCTACTTCTCTTTCTCTCTCTCTCTCCCTCTCTCTCTATATATATTTTCCCTTCTCTCTCTTTTCCTCCGTCATCAAACGGTAGTTTGCCACATGTTTTTCTTTCTAAATATTCCACGGCATCGCAGTCAACGAGACGCCAGCTCCAAGTGAGCCTGAGTTGTCTGGCCTGTTTTCTTATACTTATACGTTTTTTCCACTTCTTTTTTTTTGGATTTCATATTTTCGTTTCTTATGCGGCGGGATGCGACGGCAACCGAAAGCAATTTCTGTAGCGCCTTTTATCTGGCACCGCCAAGTCTTCAACACCTCTCGAGTGCTGCCAGAGCCGGGCGAGAGATGGAGAAAGAGGGAGGAGAGACGGGAGAGAAAAAACACAACTCGTTGTAATAAGAAGTTGGTTAAAAACAGTAATAATAATAAAGAAAATCACCAAATCATCATCATCATCAGCAGCAGCAGCAGCAGCCAGCATAGGCAGCAACGGCAGCAGCAGCAACGGCAACGGCAGCAGCATCAACGAGCAGCAGCGGCAATGCGATCGCTCGCATCAAACGATGAATCGATTTACACATCGTTGTGTTAATATGCATGTGAGTGTGTTGATTGCGAGTATGTGTGTGTAGGTGTGTGTGAGAGAAAAGCAACTCAAGTGTTTGCGAGGGCGGTTTGTAAACTGTAAGCTTTGTATCTGATTGCTTGATAAGCTGGGAATGAAGGCAGATAGTTTATGGGATTCACAGAGGAAAACGGTAAGCTTCAAGTCTAAAATAACTGTAAATTTATAAACCATTTAAATACTTCAAATAATATAAATTATTTAAGTTGAGTTAAGTTTTGAATACTTAATTTGAATTAGTAACTAATTACATAGAAAAATACTTCGGCAATGCAAAATTGCAAAGTTATTTAAGAGTCAAATAACTTAAAATAAAACTTTAATTTCTATATGATTTTTTAAGTTTTTAAATTTATATGAACATAGTAAAAATAGTATATGATAATTCCTTTTCTAAGCATGGTAAGTCTTCAAATATATTATAAAAGAATGCTCTATATCGTGTGTAAGTATAAGTACGAATATCTTTTGCATACGAACACCTTGAACAACCCACTGATAGGGTAATTTCAAAACAAATTTACCAGCTAAACGTCAATTGTCGAACTGTCTTTAGCTGAGAAAAAATCCGCCCCACCCTCTCGCCACAAACTGAAGCCAGCTGATCCAAGTTCGCTGCCTAAGTCTTTCGTTTTGCGCTGTGATTTGAATGGATGGATAGACGATTCGCATGCCCGAGTCCCATCTGCGCATTGATTGGACTTTTTCGTCGTCGTCGTTGTCGATGTTGTTGTTGTTGTGGTATTTCTTTTTTTCCATCTCTGTTTACCTCAACTTCAAAATGGCATTTTGATGTGAATGTGGGCTCTGGCACTACCGTTGCCCCTGCCAAGTTGCCGCCACCGCCGCCACTCGAGGTACGAGTGTGTAATTAATGTTGAACAACTTCATCTTGATGAGCTGTTAATTAAAGCCGCCATGCGGTCGTCGCTTGTCCAACTGTCTGTCTGTCTGTCTGCATGTCAGTCTGTCTGGCCATCTAGCTGGAACTACACGTAAGCCGCTTAGGTGAGCGAAACACGAGCGTAACGGGCCAAATGGTCAAAATAAATCGCAAATTGAGTTGGCAAAAGTGCAAACGAAAATCTGTCATTGTTCGATTGGAGGGAGAAAGTAAGTCAAACGCTTTTAGCAGTTCTGTTCCGCCGCTCTAATTGGCCCCAGCGCCCCAGACTGACATCTTTCAAGGTCTTTGGCATTGTTGAGCGATTCTTAGGCTTAGTGCCGCCTCTCGACGTGGCCGACTATGCCAGTGACACAGTTATTAACGTGATTGGCACGCACACAATTCGAGAGTGCCAGCTGGCGGCACCACATCGACCACAACTACTGCAAACAGTGGCAGGCATCCAATCCAATCATTTTGCAATGACAGTCGCGCCCTGGCTAGACTATTAAATCATAACGCTTTTCTCTGATCCTTTGATCCTTTGAGGCAACAAGTGCTGCCGCCAACCGCAAATTATATGCAAATGAATTGCCCCAACTGGCCAAAAAGGTCTTGTGGTTAAGCCTGCCCCAACTCCAGATCACAAAAAAAATGCAACCACAAGAAAGGTTGAAAAACGCAAACAACAGATTGCAAATTGTGGCCCAGTGCTGACTGCAGAAGGCGAATGAATTCATCAAGGGCGTAGGCGAAAGATAAATGTATATAGCAGATATAGATAGAGCTATTCGACAGTTGAGCTTATGCTAGAGAAACTCTATAGTGCTTGCGAAATTTGCTGAGAATTTGTACAGTATAAAAACAAAATTATAACAAGAAACCTTAAATAAAAGTTAAAATTAAGAACTCTTTAATAAATATGTTTATTATTACTTTGCATTATTTATTGGATCTTCTCAGAAATTATGAGAGTAAAATTAAGTTTACAAATTCTAATTATAAACAACATTTAACCAAGGTTGCTTTGATAAATAAATAATATTTAATATATGTATTCAACTATCGTGCTTCAATCTGAATCACAATTAAAAGTCTTTAGAGAACATTGATAAACAAACCAAATATATTTAACTCTCGATCTACTATCTCCACAGAATAACACAGTCTACTATATACATATGTATCTACATATGTACTTCCCCTATATACATACATAAGAAAGCCTATACCACTCAATATATACAACTCTTTCCAGCTTCAAATATTTCAGTAATATTCCATTTGGTCATATTTGCCTCTCAGTGAGACCCAATTGAGCGAGAACTACCACAGGACATAAATCTAAGTAAGCGTTAAAAATGTTTATTTGATTTTATTGTTTCTGCTGAGCGTGATAAAAGTTAACAGTTAATCGGCAGGCCAGAGTTCTCACCTCAGCCCGACCATGGCAAATTAAATCAAATGAGAAGTCAAACCCATAAACACATCGCTAAAGCCCCTGAACGACCCATTCTTCATCAACATCGCCCACACTCGAAGCTCGCTTGCAAGTGGCAACTGGCAAGTGGGAACCCAAACTGAACTTACACTCAGTCAGGTCTAAAACCAAAACCGAATCCAAACCCAAATCCATTGCCACCCCTCAGCGGACTCACTCACCGTTCGAGGGGTGACTCTTGGCTAGAAACAATTGCGATACATTTGGCTAAATTTATGCACCCTTTGCTGATGCCTTCCCCCTCTCTCTTTTTCTGTTCTCTGCACTTGTCGTTTTTTACGGCCTTCCCAGGGGTGGAGTGTACTGGGGTGTACGTGTATGTCGGGGGAATCGGAAGTCGCTTTAAATAGCTCAAGCAGCTACGTGTCGTAATTTGAGAGGCTCAACGCACTGACGTCTATCTGGCTAATGCTGCCAAATAGCCCCCAAAGCCGACCATCGATATTTCACTTTACCGAGTTTAGTGTCAGATTCAATTTAGCGCTAAATCTTCCAGTATTACAGCTCGTTTTTTACCAACAATTTACTGGGCTTTTGCCTTGCAATTTGCGACAGCTGTGATAAAAACTCAGGATTTTACTTTATTGATATTGATATGCCAGCAAATTATGAACATATGAAGTTAAACGATATGTGGGCAAATAAAATTGATTCCTATGAGATGTAAATATTATGGTAAAAATGTTTCATTGATAGTATAAGTAATTTATATATATAAGTATATTATACAAGATATAAGTACATTCAATCTAAATATGTAATTAGTTAAAGATAATGAAACGAGAACGAAAGCTACTTTCGGCATGCCGATGGTTTTATACCCTTATATCTGGTGATATACTCTTGTTCTTATATCTTGTGATCATTCTAATACAAGTTATATATAATGGTGCAGAATTGAATGGGGTTGTACATATTGAATATATTCAGTATTATGTCTCAGATTCTCACATTTCTAAAATCAGAACTAGTCTTAACACAAAAACCTTCAGTTTGGCCGATTGTTCCTATGGCAACCATATGATATAATGGTCCGATTTTGATGCAATTTTATTTGCATATTATGAATATAGAATAAGTCCGATTCAGTATTTGCATACAATATCTTGACAAATAACAAAAATTGGCCGATAGTTTGTATGACAGCTATACGATATATCAATCCGATCCTGCCTTTTTCGACTTATATCTAGCGTGCAGCAATAAGAAGCATGTGTACCAAGTTTCATCAGGATACCTTCAAAACTGAGAGACAATACGCACACACGGATACGCGGACAAGGCTAGTTCGATTCCTCTGTTGATGCTGATTCAGAATATATAATTTATGGGGTCGGAAATGTTTCCAAAAGTGCGTTGCAAACTCCTGGCTAAAATTAATATAATCTCTGTAAGGGTATAAATATTCAAATACAATTTTCCTATAATAAACCTCTTTATTTGACTTTAAATGAAAGCACTTTTACAATTTTAGAAATATTACTTTTGAATATGTTGGTGTAGGTAGTATTAAGAATTTTTATTCTTACTTAAACATTATTTCAATTTAATTATTGAATAATAATTCAAAAATTTAAAATAAATAAAATTTCTCTAAGTTTCGAATATATTTGATAAAAGATAATTCCTTTATAATAGTATCATGTACATTTTATTTTTACACATTTAGCTAAGTTTCTTTAAAGAAATCTCAACAGTGTCGTCTAATTACAGTTAAAAACACCAAACTGATTCACCAGAAATCCAAAGTGATGCGTCAGACATTTAGACGAATGTCTCAATTACAGAACCCAGAAAGAAATAGGTAAAATAGAGACGTCAAGGCTTGGGACCGATGAGTTGCCTTGTGCATTGCAATCAAATGCGATGTGGGCGCGAGTTTCGGTGATAAAGCAATAGAAAGGGGGGGAGGAGGGAGAGAGAGAAGAGAGAGAAGAGAGAGAAATACTGATAAATGAGGCGAGTAAATGTTGAAATAATGACGCCCTGCACTGGCTTCAGTTGTGAAGCAGTTTCAGCTTGGCTGAGAAATATGACACGGCATGGAAAATAGTTCGCTGTAATGGTTAACGCTGCCAAACTGATTGATGAACTGCCATTAGGCCACTGGCCAGAGACGCGACTACACCCGACCAGACCTAACCAGAACTGGCAAGGGAACTGGCAAGTGAAGTAAAAAGTGTTAAAAAATTGTGAGTGATGATGCGTGCTGGCAGTGAGCGTCGCTCTAATTGCACGCGCAATCAACCTAAGTCAGCTCCGTCCTCGATTTCAACCTTGCTGCCATCATAATCATCAACGCAAGTGCACACAGGACACAGATAGTTGCACCCATTCCCAGAGCGACCCATTCCCAGGTCCATTACCGATCCCCTGTCTGCAATTAAATTGAGTCTTAGCGGCTTATCGCGTGTTAGAAATCTCACTCAAGCCGGCGAGCGATAAATGCCGCCGATAAGTCGATGCATTCCTCAATCTCATCTGCCTCCAGAGATGATGAGTCGTCTCGCTGTCTGCCGCGTAGGCTTTCCCCCTCTCTCTCCCCCTCTGTACTTCTCTCTCTCTCTCTTCCTCTTATGCGCCGCTAATTTTGGTTTTTATTAAACGGTCATCGCATATATAAATCGGTATTTTAACTCATCTCGCTTTTTCTTTTTTGAATATCATCCTATATAATTAAACATACCAAGCACGTCGTTGTGAGTTGGGTTATTCTCCCGCCGCCGCCGTCGCCGTTGCTGTTGTGGCTGCTGTTGAAAGAAAAAAAAAAATAAAAATATTTCTTCAATTTAATTTCAATTTCATGTCACAAACTGCGCCAGGTGGGTGGATAATGTAGGTGTGCATGGAACATGCGCGAGGGTGGCTTGATAGCTACCTCAAGCTATAAAGGGAGTTTAATGTGGCAACTTCTTGAACTGCCCTCGCCTGCTGTCTGATGCTGCAGATAATTATTATGCCGCTTGCATTAGGAGTCACATGCGCTGACAGTTTTCGATATTCTCGTTTCACCTTTTCCAATCTCCAGCCCTGGATGCAGTCTCTTTCTCTCTTTCTCACACACTCTCTCGTTTTGCCTCCCTCTGTCAATTGCAATTAACTGAAGTGACAAGCGAAATGATGTGCTGCTAGTAATCCCTGGATTCCCTCGGGCCTTGAGTCGAGCTGGGGGAAGATTTCGCACAGCAATTAATCGACTGCTTAAACTCTCCCAAAGTGCAATCAATGAACCCACTGGGGGTTAGCTAATTATACCATAATGAGTATCAATTAATTCAGAAATTTGCACAGCATCGACTCTTAATAAAGAGAGCTATATATGGGTATATATTATTATTAGTAGTCATTATTATATATGTATTATTATATTACATTAAATACTTTTAAAGTTCTTTCATATTTTCAAAAACATTTCACATATTTCTTTATTTATTTTTTGAGCTGCATTGAATTCAAGAACTTTTCTTGAGCATAACTAATTTACAAGTCTTTCACCTCATTCAAGAGCTTCTTCCCTGGCAAACTCTCGTGCATTCATTCATTTTCTATATAAATTGAAGCGCATCCTGAAGCAACAAGTCGCTTGCCTTGCCTGGCACTGAAGGGGAACTGTGACTAAAGTACATGTAAAAATATTAAAATTAAGTGGATGCAAAGGCAAACGCGCAACAAAGTTGTAGGAAAAAGCGCAACAGCATAAGGAACAGCAACAACAACAACAACAACAATAGCAACAGCGAGAACAACAAATGAAGGGAAAAGTCGAGGGAGAAAAAAAAAGAGAGAGAGAGAGAGGGAAACTGAAATGCAGGCGGGAAAAACAAAATTGACAACACGCCGCAAAATTCAATTACGTATTCATGTATGCAAACGGAGGAAGCGCCAAATACGCAGCCAAAGCAGCAACAACAACAACAGCAGCAGCGAGTCAACAGTAGCAAGCAGCATGAGGAGCAGCAACAACGCCCACGCCCACAATTCACACTCGCACTGGGCGGGCATAGACGCGCAGACGACTCCACTTGCTCCTCCTCCTGCTGCTGCTGCCCACCCTCCTGCTTTTGTCTCCCTCGTTCTGCTGCTCCTTCTTCTACTCCTTCTCCTTCCCTCCTCCCCTCCTTCTCCTCTTATTCCTTGTCATGTGGTTGCCAACTTTGCGCATCGCCTTCGCCTGCGTCGCGAGACGAGGTTTGATTGTCTATGACGGTGTGTGTGTGTGTGTAACACATGTGTGTAAGTATTACATATGTGTATGTGTTTGTCTCTCTGTGTGTGTGTGTGTGAGTGAGTGTCTATGCTTGTCATTTATGCAAAACAGCTGCCAAGCAAAGGAAGTGAAGTCACTCCCTGTCCAAGTTTATCTCGCTGCCTTATTGATAAAGGCAGCGGAAGGACTTAGACACAAAAAAGCCCCTCGACAGGGGGAGAAAATGAAAGTTGTACACAGCAACAACAACAACAACTACAGAAGGCAGTGCATAACTATAAGATACCCTACAATGCAAGTAACTTTAATGCCAGAACAATTCTTGACAACTTGTTCAAATCTCTCTCTTAAATTCCCTATTGATTTCAATGTACCCGTTTACAGGGTATTCAGACAATTGGCTCACTACTGATTTTTTGGTGAACACGACATTTCTATTAGGCGATTGGCTTACAGATAGCACGGGAACATCGGCAACTCTGTCAGAGATCGCCGCATCTTCAATGCTGGCCGAGGGTTTTGCGCGTGTTTACGTATCAATCAAGGGACGCGATCCATTGGCATGATGCGGCACAAAAGCAGCTGAATGAAAGGGGAGAGAGAGAGAGAAGCAGAGACAGATAGGGAAAGAGGGAGAGAGTGTGAGTAAGTCTAACAGAGTGAGAGGGAAATGTATATGGAGCGAGTGAGCTGCGTCTGTGTAGCAGTTGAAGCTGACTTGGAACTGTTGCTGTAGCTGAGTCAGTGCATCTTGCGGCTTGCCAGATCCCGACATTGATCACAGCGTCATCGTCATGAGAAACACGAGATTAGCGCAACGAATTAAGAAATTGAAATTACTCCAAAAAGTGTTTGGCGATCGATACAAACAGTCAGCATTTTTCACAGCCTCAGCTACAACAAAAACAACAACACCAGCTACAACAACAATAACAACAACGACGCCAATAGTCGATCCAATCGCAAGCCGCAAGTCATCGCGGATCAAATGCGGTACGCCGACGCGTGATATTTGTGTTTTGTTGCCCCGCTGAATCCGAAACCGAATCCGAATCTGAGCTGGAAACTGAATCCCAATTCCATCCCAATCCCCATCTGCTGGCCAAGCTGGATGCCACTCGAGATGCGCTAATCTCAGGCAACAGTTTGAATCAAGACGTGCCTCATGCCCACTGCCTCCTACCCCATGCCCCCTTACTCCCTTGCCCTGCAGCCACGCCCTCGCGATCTAATTAATCAACATTCACAGCAAAATAGTGTCAAATAGTTGCGCCTGGCAATCGAAATGTGACACTGCCCCCTCTACCCCTCTGCCTCCCCCTCTTGATTGTCAACTGTAACTGCAATCGATCATCGACTCGCTGCCCTCTGATTAGCCGCCACTTTTACGCAGCATTCCACAAATTTGACATTTTTGATAGCTATCGAAATTGAAGTACAACTGAGATTGAGATTGAGCTACGTGTCATTTGTCCCCAAGAAGTAGATCGAACCGGAGTCAGGCTCGGGTTGTTGCTGCTGCTGCTGCTGGGCATTGTCAAGCAATTAAACGGCTGACCAAACGGATTAGGCCAACTCTCTTTTGATTCGCTCTGTGTGGCCCGATTTCCCTGTCACACTGAGCACAGAAGTCAAAAGGCAGCGTAGCCTAGAAGCGATCGCTGGCTCTCGCTTATTGATGTTCAAATTGTGAAGTATATAAATCGTGTACATATTAAGGATGACGGTTTATATTTAAATATATATTATATAGTTATATAACATATATTTATGATATATATGAGATGTATATATATTCCCTTAAACAAGGTATATTGGCCAGAAGTTAGCAACGCACTTGTGAGACATTTCTAGCCCTATAAAGCCTGTTATTCTGCAAACAAGTTTCCCAATTTATCAGCTTTCTTGATGAAACATATGCATCTTATTGCTGCACGCTATAAATGAGTCGAAACGCGCCGGACTGGATCGTTACAACATATGATCTAGACCATAATTTGTTATTTTTCAAGGTATTGCAACTAAATTTACAACATTCTTCTATGTAAGTACAATAATATGCTTGTAAGATTTGATTACAATCTGATTACAATCTTAACTTCTAGCTGCCATATGAACAATCTGCCGAAATAAGTAATTTGATATGAATATTGTTTTGAAATAACTCAACTTATCAGTACCATGAAAGTACAAAAAACTACGTATACTTTCCCCATTTCCAATTTTTTTATAAGAAAAAATGAATTATGAATCAGCCTGTAGTATACACATAAACAAGTTAATATATATTTTGAATATACATTAAATGTTTATCAATCTAGGAAAAATCTTAGAATTTCAAAGAAACACTGGTCTGATAATGGAGCTGTAAGACAAGCAAATATAATATGTTGGCGTACAAACTATAACTATATAAAACTATAATAATAAGAACGAATTCATGTGCAATATTTTAAAATTCTGTATAATTTTATAAGTACAACGACGTTAAAAGATGGAGATGGAAGCCAAAACCCCCAACGGTCTGTACATCTGATTATTCTACTATAATTATTCAAGTAGTTTACAAAGTCCAACTTCATTTTAAGAACTTTTTAAATTACACACAACTTTTAAACTGTTAAATGATTTTCAAGTTTTTGTCCCACTCAGCACAGTATGGAAACCCAAAGGAAATGTAGTTATGCTTCACTTGTAACTCACATAGAAATCTCTGCCATTTCTATCCGAAAGTGTTTCTGCTTCTCAAATTAGTAAAAGTTTCAAGAGAGCGAGAGAAATATATTCGTTGGCACCTTCGCTATCTGGTTGAGGCGTCACCTGCGCGACGCACGTTCGCAGCCTGTCGCTGGTGCGTTAAAAATGATTAATTAAGGCATTTGAAAATCATTTGTCATTCTTAATTTATTAATTAATTAGAGTTGCCCAACACGTACATTGACACCTGAGTCCGTCTCCGCCTCTGTCTCCGTCTTCGTCGCAGTCTCCGCCTCTGCCAACGTCAACGATGACTGCGATTCCGGCGCGGACGCGGCATTTGTTTTCGTAAACCGGTCGCGATCGCCAAGTTTCTTTTCCGATAGTATCAATGCTATCACAAAACAATTCATGAGCATTTGAAGCATCAGTATCAGGTTTGAAAAGTGCAGGCAATCGAATTCAATTTATTGAATAAAACAAACGATCTGAATAGACTTTAATGTTACTGCTTAACTTGTTAGAATATCTATAAAAATCATCTTAACGGTTTAAGCACCTTAGTAAATGATATTGCATTCTTTGCATTAATTTAGCACATTCGCAATCGTTTGTTTTGCGTATTTATCGATTTATATCAAACTGAAATTTCAAATTAAAGCAGAGCAAGTTTATCCTTGTTCAATATTATCCTTGTTCTTTATTATTGTTCATTTATTACTTCATTATATATTCTTCAACTGGTAATAATCCAGCTAAGCAAATGGTACTTTACATTAAAAAGGTAGAAGTCCAGATGGGTACAAGTTCTGTTTTGATAGTGTAGCAAAGACCAAATCAAGGATTTCACTCCACACTCAACGAATTCTGCTCCACACTTCACTTAACAATTATCACGTTCTACAACCATTAAGCACATTCAACAAAACTCATGTATGAGATGTAGGTGGCGCTACAGCAAGTATTTCATAGCATTGAGCTTATGTTTTTTCTCTCAGTTCTGTTAGGTAAGCAGTGCACTGCTTGTTTGATCTGCTTACATTCCAGAGCAAGCCCACGACACGAACCCATTTGTCCCATTTGTGTGTATCGGATATGTGTGATGACAGCAGAAACTCGAACCAACGAACAGCCAGACTATGCGCCTTAGCTAACTTTTAACGAACGATGGGGGACTGACTATAAACAAACAAAGTAACTTTCCTGGTGGGTACGGTCCACGGAAGAATCCGCCAGGGCCCTTTTTTTAATACAGCAGGGCTACCTTAATTATTAAAAATTTGGGTCACATTCATTCAGTGTACAAATGAAATTAAGGCCTAACTTAGAACGGGTCAGTAATAATTTTAATAAGATAACAATAGTAGAATTAAAAAATGTATCTTTTATCATAAATTAACAATCAATCCTTAGTTAAGAGTGGATTAAAAAGTTATGAGTCATCCAATACTGTATATTTTTTATATTTTTATGTTACTTATCTCTTCATTCAAATTGTGGTTGCGAGAGATAGCTTCTCCCTCCTAAGTATACGTGATTTCATTAATTATATATAAACAATTGTTAAAGGTTATCAGTGGACAGGCTATACTTATTTTCTTTATTTCGAGGGTAATTTATACAAGTTCTAATGTTTGTTTTTAAGAAAAGTGCCGAAAGAGTACAATATTTTAATAATTCACAAATGCTTTTACTGATTTAGACTCACAACACCATTCGTAGACTGCTGCTTTGGTTTCCTCCTACATTCAGATATGGCAAATTTCAGTAGTACATAGAATGTTATCAAAACCAATATTATATACACATAATATCTGCGATATCGAATGAGCCAGTGCTGTGTAATTCGATATTCACACTTCACGGAGTGCCTGTATTCACAATAATGGAAGGCAAGTACAGTCTCCTCCTCGGTGCAGAAGTCTTTGGGAATACAAACCACGTATTTCTCTGTACCTTTCGTGCAGTTCCCCGTGCAACTGAATTGCGGCTCGCACAACGGGTAGTATTTATATCCATCAGGGCAGAGGCAATCGCTGCCCCCATAACCGATATGAGAGTAACCGGTATAACATTCAAGGCAATTAATGCAATGATACGAAAAGGCCTCTGAGTGCGCACTCATCAGTAGGAATACGCAGGCTACTGTAGCGAACAGCATTTCGAGTCGGAGTATTAAAGACCTCCGAAGAAAGCAAATGTGTTTTGACGACTGCTTCATTGCGAATTGATAAGCAAAGCAGACGAATCTACTATCGCCAAATGCTAATCAGAATATATAAAAGTCTGTGTGTATTTCGTGAATATATTAACACATATATATATTAAATACATTAAAACATACTCTTCAAATATACTTTTGTATATTTATTTCAGCTGACACAATTGTCGAGCATCGATTCATCATGCTTGTCTATTACAACAGAGAATTCCTTGATCTGTAGGTCAATTCACAAGCTAATTCAAGTTGTCAATCTACAGTCACGTCCTGTCCACAGTTTGATAAACAACACAAGACAACAATAACAACAATCAATAGTCGCTTTGAGGCCAGAGACAATGTTTCTTGTAATTCACAATTATTGTCGATTACAAATCAATAGTCATGAGGAAGTAAGCCTCGCGATTCTACACATTTATCTGCCTGTCTGTCTGTCTGTCTGTCGGCTGGCATTTGTCGAATTATAAGCGAACTGTCGATCGGCCCTTCAGGTTCGAAAAACCAAACATAAACACGCACTTTGGGGACCCAGAAGTATTTACACAGCTAAATGAAAAACGTGACCGGCCACTCTCGATCGGTAAAGTGTCAAGTTGAAGGCCCTTCCCAGCATCAGCATCCAAGTCATCAGCGTTGTCATCATTATGATGTTGACGATCATCATCATTATCATCTGTGGCTGCGGCAGCAGCAGCACATATTCATCATCTTAAGTGTACAAGTAGTTGCGGTACCAGTCGCCTGATGCTTGGGTCCGGTTCGGGCTTCAGTTTGGGATATTCACATGGGCGTAGTCAGAGGGGATGAAAAAGGCAAAGTAAAGTAGGCAAAGCAAACAAATAGACAGAAGATATTGACCTCTAAACCTTTTGATAACCTTTCTCCACTTACCCTAAGAAACAGCTTTAGATACTACGGCAACTTGGATAGAAAGTAGGATATATTCAATACAGATCAGAAACATATCTACATATATGTAGTGTACATCTACATTGTGAGATCGCACTCTCAACATCATTGCCTGGCATGTGCTTGTGTTCCCTCCCACGCACTGTAGTCCCAGCCACTCCCCTGGACTCACAGTTCCCTATCCAGAGCTCTGCGCGTGTCGCGGGTGTGGCCAAAGGCGACGACACTTGCCTGTCGCCGTAGCTGCTGTCGCTGCTGCTGCTTGGTGCCTGGTGCTTGGTGCTTGGCGCTTGATTGAAGTCGAGGGGGCGCTTAATGAAGTCACACGATAAGATAATGATGCCTAAGAGTCGGCTGGAAATATTCGTAGCCGATGCTGACTTCATTACGCTTGTCCGCTCTCCAGGCAGGGGACACGGGTCACGGGAAGGGAGAGTTGGCAACGCAATTAAAATTGCACAACCACTCAAGATACTTCCTGAAGTTCTCGCTAGCTCGCTGGCTCGTTGGCTTGCGCGGCGTGTACAACAATTATTACTTAATATTTTTTTAAACAATTCCAAATGTTGGCTAAATAACATCGGCCACATGAGCCACATCGCGCCATTATATTCTTTTTACGACCAGTTTTTACGAGCTGCGGCAAGTCAATCGCCTTAAAGAACTGTCAAATCATGCAAATAAATGTGTTTTTAAAGCGACAGGCAACGGCTTGGTAGCCCCTAAAGACGACGCTGAATCCGAATCTGAAGCTATATCTGAAGCCCAAGCTGAATCTGAATCCCCCTGGCTTGAAGGTGTTGCTGCGTGATTTGCACAAAAGAAGGAAGCCCAACATAAACATCGCCAGGGAATCCATAAAAATTAAACCGTAGTTATTCGAAAATCAATGAAGACAGTGCGAATAGTTTGTACGCAACAAAGTAAATAAATAATAAATAAAGATATAAACAATACTGCGAGTAGCGCATACAAATTGATGGTTTATTAATGATGAATTAGAAACACATTGCAAACATTTTATAGGAAATATTAACAGCAATTAAAGTCTACTTGGGTTGAGAATGGATAAGTAGATAGGTAGTTCTAAGGAGAATACAGTCAAATCTGTTGCCAAAGTTAAGATTATCTTTTCAGTCAGTGAATCGAAGTAGGAGGCAACTATAACAGCTGCTATAATAAAATTGATTATCCCAGTAAAGTGAATATTAATTTGCCTATTAACGAGATGAGTTTGCAGAATTTACAGATCATTAGGAAATCTCTGTATGGAGCTGCAAGTTCCGGCAGGAAGCCTCTGCGAAATGATTGAAGATGTCTTCCTGTCATGTACACTTATTCACATTTAATAACCCAAAGTTCTTTGGCTCTTTATTTGATGATTAGCGCAACCAACGTAAGCTGATTTATAACTTCAATTATGAACTCTGCGAGTTGCCAATTAATCGATAAAGCAAACAAGTTGTTATATGTTGCGAAATGGCCCCCGAAGACCATAAAGAAAACTGACAAAAACTAACAAATAATCATGTTATTCATTTCGAGAATCCACAATCATAAAGACATCGCCTGCACAAAGAGGCGCATTCACAAACAGAGCTGGCGATCGTTGGGTCTCTTTCGGGTTTGTTAATGATCTTTTACGAGTTGTTTGTCAATTGCAGCCATAAAAGCGCAGGCGGCAAACTTTATTTCGGACACATAAATAAGTTTCGTTTAAAGACGGCGGCACCCTTAACACGAATACCAAAAACAAACTCGGCGACAGAAAAAGGTCACTGCGACTCGAAGTCAAGTCCACTTGGGCCAGATCTGTGGTCAAGGTGAGTGTTAATTGTGGCCCCTTTTTTGAGTGCAACTCCAGCTCCAGCCGAGGCTTTAATGCACAAATTAAAGGTTACGTTATAAATCGTAATTGAGCGCAGAGATCGCTACTCAAACAATGCTGCGATCGCAGTTAGTCAATGTGGATAAACGGTTTGATTTATGCTCAGTCAGCATCGACTCGAGTCGAGTCGAGTCGAGTGGAGTCGGCACATTCTAAGCGTCTTAGCGCTGTTTATGGCCAAAACCAGGCAATTGACATTAAGCCAGATGCCATAAAACAGGCGAATTTGACAAATTAAAGCGAATAAATTAAGCGCTGGCAAAACCAAATCGCACAGTTGGCAACAGCGAGCAGAACATTTGCCTATCAACTGAGCGAGGGTGGCGTATGAGTGATGTATGAGAAAGGTTTATATAGAAGAAGAAGAAGCCTTAGGGCATATTCCACTATCAACTGCAATGCCATACTCAGTCCAGCAACTTCCCTGCCATGAATAGAGAACATACGAGTTAATATCCATTCCCCTATCAACTTCAATTCCATTCTCTGCGCCATAACTGCTCGTACTGCCCTCGCTTGGAGAGAGCGTGTACATTACCCAACTCAATCACACATCGGAGTCAGAGACGCAGTCGAAGTCAATTGCAGCCCTGAGTTGGCTGCATTTAAGGGCATCGCTCTCCGAGGTGCTTGGCTCGTGTCGCCGGCTGTGCGCTGGCTGGCTGCGGGGGCGTATGATTGATGTGCCTGATGTGCAGTGTTTCGCTTTTCGCTTCGTTTTGTTACGTTTCGTTTCGTTTGAGCAAGACATGTTCAACTTTGGCTCGATGCAGACAAAAGCGCAAACCGTTATGAGCCTGCCCGATTGGCCATCAATCATCGGATGTTGTCATGTCGCTCGTCAGTGTGTTGGCTTCGCTGCGTCTGCGCGTTGGCAGACAAACTGGTGCCAATTGGTGATGGAGCTGCTGCTGCTGCTGCTGCTGCGACTGATGAGCTTTCCCAGAATTGATCGTGCTGTATGCAAAGTAACTATAAAACGCTGTTCTTTATGGCAAGCACTCATCAAAGATCTGTGGGCTTCTTTTTTATTGCGTCTGTTTGATTTTTGGTTCGCCATCCGCTTTCTGTTTCTATTTCTGGGAGATTTTCAGTGTTTCCTCTCTGTGTCTTTCCTTTTTATTTGCAGCTAATTCCGCGCACGGCCATAACTAATGTTTGTTTTGCTGAATTGTGCTCGTCAAGGTTTACTCGCGGGCCTTCTGCCTAAGCCATAAAGCAGCGGATTTGCCTCTTGTTATGCACATCAAAAGTGGATTATGGTCGAATTGGAGTGACAGCCAGCATTGGCATTGGTAAGGGATTTGGCTTGGTTTCGACTCCATGATGATGAACTGCGCAACAGTCAGAATTGTCTGACTCTCTCATGCCTTGTGGCCTCTTTTTGACATCTTCAAATTGATGAGATTTCGTTGTGTGATATCTGACTGGCATACAGTTATACTTATTATATGTAGGCATATCAACCGATTAACTAACTAATAGTCCGAGACTATTAGCTGAACAAGCGTGAGAGAATCTTTATTATGATGTAAATAAATTAAATGAGTTATTTATATTTTAAATGTATAGAAGAGCTTTAAAAATACATTTGAATTTGAAGACACTCAAGTAAATTAAAGCATTTAAGATGTAAACATGTTTAAATCAAATTCACATAAAGTATATACTGTAAGTTAATTTACTATGTTCAATAGTTCGTAAAGTCTAATAGGTCTAAGCACCCTGATCTCCCAAAGCGATAGCCAAGTTTGGTTTTCTCATAAATTACACAATCTTAGTGCCTGAGATCTCTCTCATTATTTAATTAACGATTACAAATTCTGATGATTCCATTAATTTCGTGTGAACCCCAACGCGGTGTCAAATGTTTCTTAGCTCGAAACTCCCCACGCTGCAATGCTGCGCCCCTAAAGCCACAGTAAACTCAAAAATCGACAACAGAAAAAAAACGAATTAAACAGCAAAACAAATTTACGCAACACATTTTGACATTTGCCAAATCGGAAAAACGAATGCAAGCGCAATCAATCATTAGCATCTTTTGGAAATTAATTCTCATTTTTATTAGTTGTACAATTAATGCAATACAACAACAACAACAACAAGAGCTACAACAACGCCAACGCCAATGGCCAAATGCTGCCATTATGTCTGCTGTATAGAAAATCGACACAATTCGTGTGTGCAGCGTGGCACGCATTCAATTAACACAAATGAATGAATAATTAAGCATTGCGCAGAGAAGTAGTGAAGAGATGACAACGAGAGAATGACAAACTGAAGATTTAGTAGAGAGAGCAAGTATCGCAGATTATGATTAGATAATTATTGTTTCTTACAACATTATTGCCCAGTAAATATTATAGTTAGTAAACAATCGGAATTCATTAACATACATTGAAATAATCTAAATTATATCTTCATCTGTGCAGCATACCCTGTAGCCTAGTGATACAGCTACTGGGTACAGTTCAAATGAAAGACTTAAGCGACGAACTTATGCGAGTGCTCAGGGAGCAGCTTGCTTGCTCTGTCGGTTAGACAACTTCCCACAAGCAAGGCGACATTACAACATGCAGTACAATCGCGCAGCTGACTGAGGCTGCTGAAATGATGCCATCAACAGCAGACGACAAATGACAAAATGTATGGAGAGTACAAGACTAGCAGATGCGCTTTATGGTAAATGATTTAACTTACTTCAACATGCCATTGGCTACAATAAGAAAGTAAGCTTAATTAAATATTAAATACATTCAGTATAAATATATATATGTATTATAATTTTTTATTTATTTATTTAATTTAAAGTCGACTGAATAAGATACAAAGTATTATTTAAAAACTCAATTTAAAATAATTAAGCATTAAGTTGAAGTTTACATAATTAAGGTAATTAAATTTAAAATTAATTTAATTTGTTTGAGTTTAGGTTAATTTAATTTGATTTAACTTGAATTTAATTTTAATTTAATTTAATTTTTAATTTTAAAATGATTTTCACTGAAATAGAAACATATGTAGGAACTGTGAATGACCCTCTTAAAACTCGACTTTTCAATTTGGGAAAGCTAATAAAAACACCATTTAAATAGAGCTCAGACTTCGACAATACTTCGTGCCTGAATGAACTTGTGCGCTAAGCTCTATTACATAACTGCATGAATCCCTATTCGATTCAGTTTGGTAAAGACAGGGTATCAACAAGAAAACAATGAAACACAATTGAGATCTGCAGAGTAGGACCGAGGAGGAGCACAGGGCAGAGGAGGAGCAGGAGGCGGAGTAGGAGGTGTGGCCCGTCTTTGTGTCTGACTCTCTGCCTCTCGTCGCAATAAAGAAATCTAATAAATGAAAAGCGAGTCTTCGGGCGATCATAAAGCACACGCAGCCGACAATTGTTTGCCGCGTGTTTCTCAATGATCTCCGCCTCAACCTGAAGTTGCCACTGCTGACATAGTCACCAATTCACCAGTTCACCAACTCATCAATTCCCCTCACTGTCTCGGGCTCGTTCATTGGGCTTAATGGGCGCATAATTAACTAATGTGGGCAATACTTGTTGTTGGTGTTTGTGGGCCTCAGGTTGACAGACAATTAGAGGCAACTGGTGCGACCCGTGGCACGAAGAGCGAGTGTGCAATTGTAGCTGCTTGCGGCCTCGAACCCAATCGGGTTGTGCAACAATGCCGCACACCAAACAATTCACTTTGCAAGAGAGCTCACAAAAATTAATTAATAATAAAGCAGGCGGCCAATGCTAACGCCCAATTGGCAAACGCCTCTTTCTGCGCCTTTCCCTTCCAGTTTGTAGAGCTTTTCATCTCAGTACAACATTTAATTATAAGTGTCTTAGTTGAAAATTGCATAAAAAGAAGGAAACCATAAAGCATTTTGTTTAATTTCCAACATATTTCCACACCAGGCTGCAGTTCAAGTTGGCTTTAATACTTGTAATCGAAATTAGGTCTATGTTGGGCATACTGGCACAATTATGGAGCTATGTGTAGTACAACTGTCTGTTTGACGAAGTTTATTATTATGGCTGCAGTTGCTTTAAGTTGTTCATAAATTTTATTAATCACCTGTCTGATTTTTATTTTATAGTAGTGTTTATTATACGGTTTCCATTTGCAGTTTATGGCAAATTAAAGAACTTATAAAATGAATGATTATCAAAATGGATATATAATTGAGAACTAAGGATAAGCAGGTCATGTCGTTAACTCATGAATATACTATATTTACGATTATATTAAGTTGTTTTCTAATGTGAGTAACTAATATCAAGCTTTACACAGAGATAAATATGTTTCTTTAATATTCACTTGCAGTTATGGTGAATATAAAGCAATATTGAAAGAATAAAATATGATAAAATAAATTATATTAATTAAATTTAGTTAAATTTAAAATTAATTCAATTAAATAAAGTTCAACTCAATTATCACTTTTCATAAATAAAAAATAAACTTTAATTAAATACATAAAATTATTTGTAGTACTTAAATATCTTGCAGTCAACTGCTCTTTGCTGACATTAAATATACAAGAAAATAATACAAATTATTTTTTAAGTATTTTATAGTTTTGTATTGTATTTTTTGTATTAATTTATATTTAATATATTTGCATTATTACTATAGACTGACAGTATTTTTGCCATAAAGTCGTAATTTCATTAGATTGTCGATACGATTTGGAAACTACGAGGGTCGTTTGATAAGTCCGTGACTTTTTGTATTTGCCGCGCACCTGCTAAAAGGAGATTATGTTGAGAAATAAAACGCTTCTTTGACGAAAAAAATATATTTTATTCAAAAAGTCACGGACTTATCAAACGACCCTCGTATCTGCATTCCAATGAAATAATCTTTTCAGATATTTGCAGGAAAGTGACCATCGCTTAACACATGTTCATGTATGTGTGTATTGCAAAGTCGACAGTTTGATTGTCATATCAATGCCGTGAAATTCGCTAGTGAATGTCTAAATTAAGTCTACCCTCCTCCCCCTCTCGGAGTTCGATTGAAATAGGCGTGGCGTGTATCTAAGGCTTTCAGACATAATTCATTAGATGAAAAGGCTTTTAATACGCGCAAGTACATGTGTGTGTATGTGTGTGTCTGTGTGTGCGAGGTGCGGTGTCTTGTTAAGCTTCAATGGAAACACACATTGATTGAGTTATTCCACAGCGCAGTAAACAAACAAAAATCGAAAGTTGCCGCAGCTCTTCCTGTCCTTCACGGCGAGTTCGTGAGATATGCGACAAGCTCAAGTTCATGTGGACAGACGAACATGTGTGTGTGTGCGTATTTCCCGGCTTATCTCTTGAGATTTAATTAACTCTATGTTTGCGTATCTCTCTTCGGCTCTGCGACTATTAGCCATTTCCTACGCATCAAGCCAAGCCAAGCCAGGCCGGGGCACTTCCATTGGCACTGTCAACCACGCGATAAACATCGAAAAGTAACATGCAAATTGTCGCGAGATGCTACCAAATCGCACAATCTGAACAACTCTGAACACTCCGAACTGGCCAAACGATCCAAACGGGCCCCCAACTGGCAGCCAGGGGTCGCATAGTTTTCGGCCGTATAAGGCCAAACTAATTAGCTTCCTGTTCGACGAACATCCGAAATGGTCAAAACCACATCGAGCCGGGCAAATAAACAATTTAATTATAAATAAATAATTAAATAAATAGCTCGCCGTACACAGTCAGGCAATTTACATAGCTTGTAAATGCCCCGAGTATTCCGAACAGAACGAGATGATATAAATCAAGCAAGCGAATTTAGACAAAGCTCTCCAGCAAACACAAAGGCAGTTCAGACAATTCTCTATCCCTCTCTCTCTCTCTCTCTCTCTCTTTTACTGTAGCAAACACTTAAAGTTCGCGCCATCTTTTGCCTTTGGGCTGTCACTCGTCCCTCCCGATATGGCAGCTGGGACATGTGGCAAAAATCAATTTCAATTTCAAATTCAAATTCAAATTTGAATTCGAATCGGATTTCGTTCGAGTGTGAGTACAACTCGTATTTCAGCTCACTTTGCATTGTGCTAGAGCGTCAGACCCACGCGTGTTAATTACAAATGATTTGTTATGGTTATACATACTTACATATACACGCACACACATCTATCTATCAGTGTATAGATTTGCTTGTGGTTGTTGCCATTGTGGGGCTTTTTATTTCATTTGTCTCTCTATCGACTTGTGTCACATTTAGGCGCAACGTATTTATCATGTCAGCAATTAATCAATACGCTCAAAGCAGTATCTTATGCACGTTACGTTGCGCCGAGGGCTGCTGAACTAGTTTGTTATCGAATTCCGAGAGACGGATTAAAGCCAAGTCAAATCGTTTAATCAGGTATTAACTGTATTTCATTTTTGTTAAGCCAAAAACGCGGAGTGGAATCTAAGATTACATTACAGTTTTTTGGCAGACAGAATATTTAAATTGAAACGGGAAGACAGACAACGTTTGGCATGCCGAAAGTTTTATACCCTAGCAGGTTCTTATCTCCTCCGATTGTTATATATAATGATAGAGAATTAAATGGTATTGTGTATATTTCAATATTATGTATGTCCCACTATGAGTGGCACTGCAACATTAAGTTAGAGTGTGTAAAGAGTGTTATTATTTCAGGTTATATTTAGTAGTTTGATTTGGATGAAATTGTATATGCATCTTAAATATATAGTAAAAATCCGATGTATTAAGATTGTTTGCAATAAATTAATACTATAAGTAACAAAAATCGGTCGTTAGCTTATATGGCAGCTATACGATGTAGCCGTCCGTACGAGTCTTTCCGTGTAGCATGTGTGTCAAGTTTTATCAACTTTAAAAAAAATAATAATACATATAAATTTAAATGAGTTTCATGATAAGAGGCGTTTTGAGATTTGAAAGCATGAATACATGAAAAATATATTATGTATATATATGTTACAAATAATCGCATTAATAATAATAAATGCACTGCTCGTTTTTTTACTTAATTTATAAATTTACTCAAATATTAAAATATTCTTAAATAATCATAATAACACCCCAAAGAAATAGAGCAGCTAAATTGTTGTACAGAGACTTGCCATTCATTTACAATAGATTTATTTCGCAAAACTTTGAAATTAATAATGAATTTGTAGTTACAAAAGATGTGGATAAGTCAGAAAAATGTTGCAATTTCAAATAGCTATCAAACCACGAATGCTCACAATAAAGATTGTGTTTCATTACGATTTTGCGCATTCCTCGACTTTTTTCTATAAACTGTGAAAACAATATAGATGATCTCAACGATTAAAATTATAAATATGATTATGAAGTATGTTTTACGCACAGTACAGTTATACATCATCAAGGCGGGGTCTGTTCCATTGCATTTAATACCATGCAAATGATCAACCATTTTTGGATATTCTGACAAAAATGTCATAAACTCTGTATAATAACAATCGCAGATCCAAGAGTTATTTGATAATTTAATCGACAACCCAGCATTTCGTTGCTCTAGATATTTAATAACTTCGGGCCCCAAAAACTGAAATCTGTTATTACTAATGTCTATATATGATAAGTTCTGTGGCAATTGTGAAATAGTGAGATGGTCCAGTTGATTGTAAGCCACATAAAGTTCGTTTATACTGGAATAGTTATAGAAGCTTGCATCTGGTAGCTTTGTCAGATTTTTATAACCCATAACGAGAGCTATGGAACTATCGAACTTAAAAATTATTGAAAAATCTATATCTTTCTTGAAAACCGTACAATTTAATTCTATACGCATGTTGTAATGGAATTCGTATTCGCAATTACAGCCAATGGGACATCCTATCCGATTTGGAAAAATTTGGCACGAGTCAGCCCCACAAGCGTAGGGCAAAATGTCATGCGAGGTCATGCGTCCACGCCTCCTTTTATTGAATCCAGGAGAAATGGAAAAAGTATCCAGATTTGTGAAATTTTCAATGTACTTGATATCATCGATATATGTGTTGTCGGCTTTGCTCATAGCATAATCGCTTTTGAAGTGTTTAATATGATTCCTTAGAGTTTCAGAGCTGAAATGAAGGTAAACAGAAATAATCGTTTGAAATACATGAATGTCAAATGAAATACAAATTATCTTAGTAATTTCTTAACACAATCCAACTTACCTTAACCAGTTAAAATCTTTGAATTGCGGTTTTTCGAGAGCCAGATTTCTCAAATTCGTCAGGTATTGGAAATGCTCAGCGGAGAGGCTATTGAAGGCGCATCCTTTTAGAACGAGCTTCTCCAAATTTCTCAAGTCTTGAAACATTTCTTTGGCAAAATCAATCTCAAAATAATATAATTCACAACCTAGGCTGAATTGTTTCAAGTTTTTCATTTCACCCAAAAATGTTTCGGGGAATGTGTAGTTGGTTACATTTTCGGGTTGGAATAGATTTATACTCAATTCAGTGAGCTGGCTTGCGCCATTAAAATTGAAATTATTACAGTTATTGATATTAACCGATCCATAGACCGATAATGACAGCCCATCGAGAAATTTGAATGGGGCAATAATTTCATTTACGTGTTGACACTTGTCTTCCATGTTCCAATTAAGTTTTGTTATATTAGGCACATGTCGTGCTACGTCATATAACTGAGATATTAAAGTAGTTCCATTGGTATTTATTGTGAGTGAATCCACGTTCACTTCGCAGTCTGCATAAAAACGTTCAATACGAATATTCACTGACATGTATACTTGGCTCCGGTCAATTTGTTTTGTTTCTCTGATGCAATAATTCCAATCTTTATTACTGTTCAGAATCGATCCACTAAATTGACTGACCAATACTTCTTTGCTAGGATTTGAACAGATAAATTTGTTTGGCTTAACAAATTCACCGATCATATTCTCCATATCTGTACATTTCTGCTTGAAGATAATCTCATAAATATCGCAACAATTAATTTCGTATTTATAAGCACTCAGATTTCCTATTGCTAAAATTATGCACAAGCAACTAACAAATTGTTTCCACATTTTTAGATTGTATATACGTCGAACTTGCTCTTGCGGAATATTCAACATAAACTGAAGTCACAATTCAAGTATAGAATTGGGCGAACCCTAAAACAAATTTGAAACGATTTGCATATGTGCAGATTTTATTATATAATCATTGTACATTAAGCTTGAGTTGCTGTATGCTCATTCCGTCTTTCCTACTTGCAACAATTACATAAGAGCGAACGCAGATAACGAATTCAGAGCAAAGTCGACAATAATTTGGTCTCGCAAGTGCTGCCGAATTAGGTACCCTGCGACTATTGAAAATTGTTGAAATGGGTATACTGACTTTGTCTAAATGTATACAAAAGATGAAGCGTGGCAAGGCTAAAGATGGGTCGAAGGGTATTTTATTGTCGAGCGCAGTTGAGCATAGCTAGTTGACTAAGAATATATATATTTATATGTCGAATATGAGTCACTCGGTTGGCTGCATGAATGAATTTCATGATAAGAGCCGTTTGAATACTGAATGAGTAATGAAATCATGAATACTTAAAAATGCTTTAGTTTGCATATATTTAATTATATTTTCAGTAAAAATTAATTTTAAATATTGACTGGGTAAATTTTATTACTGTGTATACGCACGTATTCAATTATCCAATTTGTTAAATTTGTTATATAATTTAAACAAAAAACTTTCCCAATCAACTCTTGTTAAGGGCAATTACATTTACTTCCCAGTCAAGGCCACTAAAGGCAAAGATAAAAAAGTACTTTCGTACAGATTCATCTCTATGAACTAAGTTTTGAGGATACCAAACGCATTATCCGTACTTAACAAATTGACGAACAAGTGATATAAAGAAAATCGTTGTTAGATAAGGAGCGCTCATACAGACAGACGGACAGACAAATAGATAGACAGACGAGGCTCATTCGACTCCGCTGTAGATACTGATACAGAATATTTCTATTTTATAGGTTTGAAGATGCCTGTTAGGACACGTTTCTTGATCCTAAAAACACCATAGACTATGCATGTTTTTAAAACCATAACCTAAATAACTTAACTTAAACCTTGTGAAGAAATAACACTATGTGTTACGCTGGTAAATGTGTCCCTCATCAAATTGTCTAGCTATTGCACATCGGCCTAAGCTCCACTAACTTTTCGGACCTCCAGAAAAAAGAAAAATCGTATTGTTTTAAAATGCTGATATTAAAGAGTCACCTGAAGATGAGAATAAACCCAAACTAATCATCAATAATGTTACGAGAAAACTTACCATTGTAATTAACCGTTTTGAACACCTTTCGCAACTGAAAGTTTGCACTTAGGTATTTAAGCCATGCATTTCTAAACGGTTTCATTGAATGTTTGCCTGACGCAGCATTGCGACTCGTCTTCATAAATCATTTATAGTAGGCCGAGAAATCAGTTGGCTTTGGCACTTGGCTTGGTTAGACTTGGAACGATTGTCTGGTTAAAGTGTTGAACAAAGTAATTGTTATAGCATTCGCGGGCTGTAACCAGGTGACAGTTGTTGGCATACAAACGAGCATATAAATATGTATAACTTACACACATACACACACACACACTATAACGAGTACTCATTGCGAGTACTCGATTGAGTGGGCTGTCATTTTGGCCATAAATATTAGGTGTTAAAATTATGCTAAATGCAGTGGGTAGCTAGGCCGTGATTTCTATATAACAACATTTCATTGCATCCAGTTTGTTGCCCAAGCTATTTTTCTATAATTGTTGTTGTTGCTGCTGTTGTTTTGGCTTTGTTTTTGCCACTTACTTGAGTTTTCATTGAGACAGTTTGACTTAATTTATGCCCATTACCTTTCCCAAAGTTTTCAGTTACGTGTTAAGTGAGTTTTTTTCTCTCCATATGTATTTTTCTCAATAAGTCTATATATTTTATCTGTGAGACATTTTTGCCGACGCTTTGGCAAACTTCTTCAACAACGATTGCCTGCCGTCTGTGTGCCAGTCAGTCAGATACCAAGTCAGCGAGTCAGTTATTCATTTGCTCTCCCAAAATGGTCATGAAAAAATACTTAGTTGTTATTTTTATGGGTAAATGCGGTTTTCTTGTCTAAGCGCGTTTGTGCAAGGATTGCGACAAGAAAATGTATAGTGGACTATGGCCAAACCCTCGCCATGTGCTAATGATCTAATGGACACACATCGATGAAGAGATCGTTGAATAAATCGATGCACAAGTTTCGAGACACAGTTTGATATTCTTTGAAATTGTATTCTCGATTCATTTGATGAAGGTACATTGAAGAGTCTATAACTACTTTTGCCTTATCTAAGTTTTGCACTTCCTCTGTCTTGTACCTTCTCACGCGCTGCCTCTGTTATGTGGCCACCTTTTCGTGCAATTTTCGCACTATATCACTGAGATGCCGGGGCTTGTCAACATGCGTTCCATGTGATTTGCAGATGTTGTTGGGACCGCATAGCGACGTCAGCGTCAGTCGCGAGACAACGTAGAAAATTTGCTACTTGTTTGCCCGTTAGCCCGGTTTGGACCCCAGACAGCAACAACGACAACAACAACAATACATAGCAGCAACAACGACAGCGACGCGCTGCAAGCCCAACGTACAAAATCTTTTAGCTTAACATGTAATAGCTCTTTAAAAGGTTCAGCTAAGCGCGCCCGAGTTTTAAGACAGACCGAGCGAAATTGGGTCAACAGAGTGTTATGTATGCAACTATTTGTGAGCATGTGAGCCAAGTTTGTTGCCTAAGTCATTTGATTTGCCTCTGGCATTAGACACAGCACATCGGCTCTGCCTCGTTGGCACTGCGCCACACATTAGACCCCTTTTGAGATGCACATTGATTAACTAAGGGCAAAGTTTAAGCGGCTAAACGTGCGCCCAGCCAACCAGTCAAGCGCCAAAGCTTGCGAGCAAGCGAGAGTTAAGGCGCAAGCTCACCCCGCAAAATGACTCAATTTGCCGGGGCTAGTCCACGCGTCCAATTGGGCATGACACGCATGCATTTACCCAGTAATTAAATGGACATAAATTACTTTTATAATATTACTTTTTATTGCTCACGCCCAAATAGTTCACACAACACGCGCGCCGCCACCGCATCTGGTCAAAGAGTCTACGACGAATCGAAGCGCATTATAAATTCAAAGCATATTCCCACCATAAATGTCGCATGAATAGGAATATTTTGACAAAAGGGGCACGTAGCATAAGCGCATGCAAATTAGACGTAAATCAATCATAAAGTATCTCCACAACAGATCGGAGACACTAAACACATGTCGCACCAGCGCTGATTTCTTCGTAAACTTTGCAAATGCCCACGACAACTTGTTCGGCATAGAAATTAATGATAGAAACAAGGTTCTTGAGAGAATGAAATCTTTTTGGTAAAGCGAACATGGATTATTAACTGGATTTCTGGAAATTCGCGAATGTTATTGACCAAAATGGACGTTGCAATTAAAATTCTAGCTAAAAAAATATCTATTTTTATAAATTATCTGCAACAATATTCTGGGAATAATAAGGAGACATTCATTTTATTATTAATTTTAAAACTGTTCTCTTTAGATTTACATTTACTTTAAAACTATTCTCTGTATTCTTTCTAAATTTAAATTTAAGTAAAATTGTAATGTTTCTTACCTAACATAAATACTATAAATGGTATAGCACTTGCATTACTTTGCATTCACTCAATCATTAGGGTGACCATACACTAGTATTGCTTGCATTACTTTGCATTCACTCAACCATTAGGGTGACCAATTAAACACCAGTATTTTCATTACACTTAATTCTAAGAGACGCGAAATATGATTGCAGAACTAACGAGTTACACAGAGTTAGACATATTACCATCTAAATAATGTAGGATATATAAATTACCGGTCGGTATTATGACATTATGTACTTGAATATTTGCAAATAAACATTTTACGAGACATGCGAAGGGTGCACAGTGCAGAGGATGACGCAACAAGTTGGAAAACACATGTCAACAGCAACGGAGACAAGATAAGAGGAAGAGAAGCAGAAGCATAAAGAGAAGAGAAGACGATTAACAAGAAATCAACATGCTCAGCTGCAGCTGGCGCCCTCAAACCGGAAGCAAAAGGTAGACAACGACTGAGCCGACTGCGGACTGATGAACCTTTGCCCGACGCAGAGGCGTGTCCCATCAGCAACAAATAAATTTAATTTTTATTTCACATTTGCTTTTGTTGTGGCTGTGTTTGCCTGTTTGCTTTTGATGCGGCTAATTTAGTGCCGCGATATGTTTTCAGCAATTAGTCAAGCATGCAACTCGACAAACTCCTCGGCCGGTGCAGACGCAAAATAAATCATACACAAACGAAAAAACAAAGCAAAATAAACAGCAAACAACAACAAAAACCTAACGCAAATGTTAAGGAAGCAACAATAAACAATAAACGCAAACATATAAATATTTGCTAACAAAATGCATGCGTCAAATGATTTTTTTGGATTTCGCTTTCGGTTTTAGACTTTGGTTTGAAATCATGCGAGAAAACGTGATTTGTTTTTTGGCCAGCGGCATTTTGACTATAAACAAAAAGGCAGAAAGCCTGAAGAGTAATAAAACATCTTGTCTGGCACGTGGGCCCAGAGACGAGGCGCCGCCCCATTTGTTTGCAATTTTGTGACTCGACGTTGCGTTAAGTCTCCGTTTTTGGTGCTATTGACATTTGAACCATACCCCGAAACGCAGTCGGCCATACAAGGCGTCGAGAACAGGAAATCATTTTAGGTAACTGCAGATAATTTAATAGATTTTATACATAAAAAAATATGTAGGTATAATAATATAATATTTAATATATATAAGCTATTTTTTCATATTTGGGTTATAATGTGTGCAGATCAAAAATGAAAATAATCAGTAAACATTTTAATTTATATTTATTTTTCCTATTTTATTTACAATCTGCTAGACAGATTCTTCTGCCTATTCAGAATATATAGTATATACTTTGAAAGGGAAAAGAATCAATACACCCTATGTAAGGGTATAAGGGAAACATACATAGTGATTCAAGTAAACCAAGCGCTCCACCGGGATACGAATGTGGAATCCCTGTTTAGTTACAAATGTGAACATCTGTGAAATACCTAGGCTGGTCCCCGCATTACGTAAGGATCTGCAGATGTGGGTCTACTCATCACCACTACGACAAGTCCTAGAAGGCAAGTGAAGACAAGGAAAGGGTGATGACTTTAAAGTCATTGCACCTGAACTGTGTGGTCTAAAGGAATTAATGGCCAGCTGGTTGCAGTGCCTCCTAGTGACTTCTTCACTAACTGTACGATTGCGGAGATATCAATTCAAATGGAAAGTGAAAAGTTAGTGTGATAACACATTACAAAATACTTACAAATTAGTCCACCTCGGACTGAAATGTCATATTTATTTTTTTCAAACACAGTTGTCGATTTGCCCAAAGTCGCACAAAATTGTATCGTTTACCAACCAAACGGCTGAAGGATGCCTTCGTTTTCTATAACTTCAAACTATCCACAACGGCAGAGCTATGCACCACAGAGTATCTATTTTTTAGTGAACCGAAACCAAGCTACTCGGGATCCTGAAAATCTTGAGCTGGATGTGGTCGTAGTCAACCCCGATAAACGGAATTTGTTCATTAAATTAGTGTACCTCCATGCAATCCTATTAATAGTGATCGCATGTGTAACGTGGAGCACAGTAATATTGACCGATTTCGACTTCGATAACATTGCAGACGTCCCCTTATATGTGTGGGTTCTAATCATATTTATCTTGCTTATGATGTTTATCTACATACCACAACTGCGTTACAACTATCCTATCAATCTGATAATCACGCACTGTTGTTTCTTTTTCTCCCTTCTGGCAGGAATATCTTTGGTGGAGTATATTGATTTTATGGGACTCATATTTGGAATTGCGATATCCACTTCGTTGCTTATACTATTATATGGCCACCGTGTCTTCTGCTCAGGGGTATTTTTGCCGAAACGTTCCAAAACATATTTTGTTACGTTCTTGACAATATTGGGAATTACGTTCATTGTCTTATTATTCATAGAGAGCTTTATTTTAGATTTTATTTATTCAGCATTATGCTTTGCTTTAAACATTATAGGGGCCTTATTTCAAGGACAGTACTTATATGGCCGTTTCGATGTTGTGCCGCTCTTCGATACAAATGCCGCTTTCGTTGTCATCTACTTTCAGTTCGCAACTTTATTGTTTAGCTTTGAGTATTTATATGTCAAATTCTCTTAGCAATAAATTGGTACAAACTGTGATGTAATAAATATCAGTTTTCTAGATAATAAACAATTGAACCATTTATGTATATGTACAACATTATACTTATTGTCTATTAATAAGAATAATGTTGTAAATATACATACATAAATGGTTATTATATATGTCAAGGGGAATCAATCAAACTTTTAGTAATTATTCGTTTGAGTACAGAAAATCAATTTAATTTGGTGTCCAATGTTTCTGCCAGCTTAATCTATTAACTAAATATCAATAGTTATAATTTAAATTTGAATTACAAATTATAAATATTCATTAAGAATTTATAATTTATACATAAGTTGATTTTTGTTTAAATTATATTACAATTATTTTTTTGTGATAATCATAAAGTTCACTGTGCTGATTACAATAGACTGTTTAGAGCTTTCAATTCAGAGTCCTCCCTTAATTCAGTCAAACTATCCATTCTTAACTACTTAACACTTAACAACAATTAACACTAATCCACCGATCTGATTGGGTTTTACTGGGTTTTCCCCAATCCCTTTCCAACAAATGTTGGATCGGTTTCTTTTTATTATCCCAGTTTAAATTTGAAATTTTAATTTTTAAATTTAATTTTAATTTAAATAAAATAAAATATTAATAATTTTTTACATTTCATTACATTTATTCATTTAAAAATGATTATTAATATAACAGTTTTAATTCTTAATTTTTATTGTTAACTCTTTCCCAGTCGACTGCTATTAGTCGACATTAAATAAATAAATAAAAAATAAAAATAAATATATATAAATATAAATATATAATGATATTTATATCTGCAAATCACCCATTATTAGTTGCCCCAAGGAGAAGCCTGCATTGCAGACAGAAACCAATTTGGCATCGATACATCCATTAGCAACAATTGCCAATCCAATAAGGATAACATTTCCATATCTGCGACAACAAAAGACAGATACGATTGCAGCAGAGAGGAAAACCGTTTGTCCAAAAACAATCAGACAAAATATCCATGCAATTTGTTGCCCCACACTCGCACTCACCTAAAAGAAATAGGGAAACAGAAAAAAAAAATAACGAAAGAAATACAACAAAGGAACACAAAGCGTCCCACACCGGGACCATAACTTTCAAATGCGATTTGTACAAAATTTGTAAACGAAAAACAATTGCGGGGTATTTCCAAATGGCGTGACAACATTTTTATTTTAGCCATGCTCGAGTGATCGCTGGCTGCTGTTCCAATAACCGAAGCCGAAACCAAATACGAATCCCCATTTCCATTTCCAATCCCAATCGCAATCCCCCAATGCGAAACAGCCACCGCCACAGCAACACGTTTTGAACCCGAGGCTCCAAAGGGTCAAGTGGCGCGTGTAGCGAAAGCCACGCCAAAGGCACCGAATTTGACAGGGGCAGGCCAAAAGGCTTAACAACCATAACTCAGCGAGGGTCGATTCTGTGCTTCGAAAGTAATTGACGAAGAAACATTGCAAGAAGTAAGAATATACTTAGAAATTTGATACGAAAGAGAGATAATTTATTTAGATACTTATATTACGAACAGCATATAAAATTACAATAATAATAGAAAATTTACCAAAGAAATAATTTTCAATGTAATAATAAATAATAATAAACTTTAAGAAATTCTTAAATTATGGGATAAGGCATTTTTTTCTAAATTTTAATTTTTTCTTTCTAAAATGTCGTATAATATTTTGGTAGGTTACCAAGCTATCTATCGATCCACACTCGCTTGAGAAATGACCATGCTGAAAAGCTTACAACCATAACTACATGCGATATATACAATTAATTCAACTGCAATTGTAGATAGATGCGAAGGGCCTGTATCTGTATGTGTATTTGTATCTGTTCTCGGTTCGATCTTCACGCCCGACTGCCACAAGAGACCTTCCTCTGCGCGTACGAGTATCGAGTGCGAATAGACTACGCAGATAACGAGTGAGATAGAGAGAAAGAGCGAAGCAGAGCGAAGTAGACTAGAGCAGGGCAGAGAGAGAGAGAGAGCAGTACTCGACTGAACTTGACATGCATTCGGTTGTGCCGGTGTCGATGCCGATGCCGGTGCGTGTTGTAAATGAGAAATGGTAGCGAGGCACCCAGGGTAACTGCTCGTAGGCAGGTGGGTCTACGGTCTAGACTGACGGATTGTAAACTGCATTGGAGCACAGCCTACGTGCAGCATTGGGGCACATCGAATGTTTTGTCTACTAAGTTGCTGTTGCTGTTGTTGTTGTTCCAATTAATGGCTTAATTCTGTTGTCAATGGAATTGATTGGCCATGCCCGAGGCGCAGTCCATAATTATAGCTTATGGCAAGAAGATGTTAAATGTAATTAGTCAATCACCTTGGCAACATTTTATGGCCTCACACGCTCGTACTCATATCTGTCACCCGCTGGTTTATTGCCCAAAAGAAAAGTATTAATTTTCTGCATACTAATTTTACTATTTTTCGATTTTTAATGTGAAATCGAACTCTTTTTACAAAAGTCGCCCATGCCAAGTTTGCAGATTCTCGATTTATTACGCACTCAATAACGTAACGTTACGCATTACGTTTTTACGTTATTTACTCACGAGAGCATGCCGGTCTCGCATGCCGGCTTGGTCTACGTAAGAGCAAACCACAAACCAAAAAGCCGGTCAAGAGCGTACCGACTGGCAGAGAGAGTGTGAAAGAGAGAGAGAGAGAAAAGCAGAGCAAAGCTTAAGAGCGCATAAAAGGGTTGTCGAGTGGTTTTTATAAATAGTTAGAACTTTGTTTTGCAGAGCTAACTATAATGACATTTAATAGAAGAAAGTGAAATCTTGAAGAATATAATTTATATTAATGTTATACATTAAATATTATTATTAATTTAAATTGTATGTATTGTATTATATAATACATTAAATATTGTATTCAATTTGAATAGTACTTTAATGAATACATCTTTTACGATACACTATAAAAATATAAAAAAATATATATAAAAGGCTTATTCTTTTATTTATTTTATTTTATTTGAAGTCTACTATGAGCAATTAAATAATTCAAAGGTTTCAATTTATCAAAAGTGTAATTTAAAATTCATTTTTTATTATATTTATTTAATACCGAAAAAAATCAGTAGGCTCAAAATTAGTAAAATAGTTAAATATCAATTAAAAATACAATATAATAAATTTAATATTACAAATAATTACAAAATTGAATATATTTTAAATCTGAATAAAAACATGAAATTAATTGGAAATATAAATAAATAAAAATAAAGAAAGTAAAATAAAAATGTATTCAATTAAGTAGGAATAAAATAAATTAACTGAGGATATAAAGGAAGTAAAGTAAATATGAATCTGGGATAAATAAGAATTATCCAACATATTATATGTTGCAGGCAAAATCAAACCAAAACGAGAGAGTTAATACTTAGTATATGTATAATCACAGAATAGTATCTGGCTTAACAGGAAACACTGGCGACTTTTAGAATCACGCATGACTTCATAAGAATTACTTGTTAATTTCGCTCTGCGCAAACGGGTAACTCCTTTTAGGGATGACAACAATAAATCAACTTTTATTACAAAGCATTTGTTACTTTGTGCAAATGTTTACTGTAATAAGCAATTAGTTTATCTCTGCAACAGCAACTACGCTGCTAGGTGGGTGCAGATCCATATAGATACGCAGCCGAAGAGAAGAAAAGAGCACAACAGACTGAGAGAGAGAGTCACACGCTCTTTTAATGCGCTCTTCGACTACAAAAAGCTGACATCATCCCATGGCTTGGCAGCTCGATCCAGCACCGGGCCCAGAGCCAGACATAGACTGACACTCACACTCTCAGACTCAGAGTCGAACTCAGATACAGACCAAGTCAGCCAGCCAGCTGCCAGACCGGGGCTTATTTAACGCGCGGGCCAAGCTCGAAACTCTTTTAGTATAGCGTTGGCGTGCGACACAGACGGTTCGGTTGAGCACAAGATACACAAAGTACTTGACAAGCCTGCGAAACGAGAAAACGAGTTCGAGTTCGTCGAGCAACAGTAACAACAACAGTAACAACAGTATACGGACATAATAAAAAGCACATTTAGCGCAGGCATTGAACTAGTGCAAAAAGAACACTGCAGCAAAAGCAAAAGTAATAAATAATACACTCTCCCATACCATATATACAATAAACAATTGCACTGATGTCAGTGTCAGTTCTCCCGTTCTCCCCATACCCGTTCCCGACTCAGTCCCCTAGTTGAACTCGACGTGAGTTGAAGTGAAGCCAAGCCAAGTGTGAAACGCACTTAAAACGCCAACCAAGTGCCGCAAAGTTAGTCACACAGACTAAGCAAGCAAAAGTTGAAAAATTCCAAAACAATTGTAAAGAAAGTGAAACAAGAGACGCGACAAGTTGCCCCCGACTGTAAAAAAAAGGGAAAGGTTTCGGGCTTCGTTAGTTTTGTATAGTTTTTCAAGTGCAACCGCTCAGAAGTTTCATTTCTCTCCCCCCCTCAAGTTTCCATCGTATTTGATTTGCCCACCAACAGCTGTTTGCGATTCAGTCATACGCCCACATGGACGGGGCATAAAAATCATTGAAAATTCAATTTTGTACAAAACAAATATATAAGTATTTTTTGTATATCTGTTTATATTTATATATGTATTTGTCTTGATATTTTCAATAATTTTTTTCCAATGCTTTGGCTGACTACGCGTTTTTTCTATACCGAATTTAAACCACGCGTTTTGAGTCGCTCGTTCGACAATCTCTGTGTGTGTGTACGTGCGTGCGTGTGTGCCAGTGCGATCGTGTGTGTGTGTATTGAAAAAAAACGTAATAAATATATAAAATAAAAGAAGAAAAAAACCAAACACACTCACACACACACACCAAATCGCAGCTTAAAAAGCGGCCAAGCGACATTGATGCCAATCGCCTGTGCATTTTGATTTTTTGTTATTGCCCGCTTTTGCATCGCCAACAACAGCAGTAACAACAACTAAAACAAGAAGAACGGCAACAACAACAAGCTGAGCATAAGCCAAAAACGCCTTCAGTGGACTGACTTGGTTCGGCACATGCTAAAAAGAGCTATCAACGTCGGACTATCGCGTTGCCAGGTACGTGTGCAATTCGTCTCTTGATTTATTCACGGGGTATTTACCACAGTTTGTCCAAAAGCAATCAATAATTTCGTATAACTCATGCCCGCCCGACCATACATTATGCATCATAAATAACTCAGGCATTTGCCAAAAATGTGCTTGATGTAATTGCGATTTATGCTAAGCCTGACCAAATCGGGGGATTATTCAGTCAGTGGGCTAAAAGGTGATTTGAGAAATGATTTAAGAACGTTTCGAAGGAGAATAAAGCTCTATAGATAGCTAAGAGATCATAATTTGAAGTGTCTTTTATTATTCGGATGATTTAAGAATATGTTCACTGGATAAAGTTGTAAATAGATACAAAATAAAATACTTCAAGTGTTCAAGTAATGATTTAAAATAATAGATTTGTTTACTTGTGCGACCAGTTTCAAAATATAATAAATGATTATTTTCTCTACACCTTAACTTAGTATACTTTTCAGTTCTAGCCAGTCAGCCTTAACGAGCGGCGGGTCAAAGCACATTTCGCTCATTACTATTTCCGGCTCTAAGTGTTACACAAGATTTACATTAAATTTTTCTCACCCACCCGACGTGTTCATCATTATCCGCAGAAGTTTTCCCATGCAGCTGAAGTCCATGAATTGTAGCTTTGAGTATTTCTTATTCTCTTGGCACACACTAAAACAAAAGACTTAGGCAACGAACATAGGCATACGTGTATTATCACATTTGCCGAGTCGCCATGAATCATGAACAGACGCAGGCACAGACTCAGACAAAGACACAGACACAAACACAAACACAGATACAGCTGGAGAGAGAAAATCTCTTCTTACAATTAAAGTTCAATGATTCTAGCGTTTGCATGAGTTCACAATTTGCCCAGCGTTGTCATTAGTCATCGGCTCGCCATATCCAGCTAGTTGTAGTTGTTCGCTTCATAATAAATATCGAGCTATATACGCGAAGAGAGCAGGGAATACACACACATAATCGTGGGCAGCCAATTTAGAAAGCGCTCAGGCAAATAAAAATTAATTATACCAGTTCAACGTCGAGTTCAAATTTCTGCCTGCAAATTGACATGTTTGTTATATTCCCGGCTAACCCTCATATTTATGGCTATATCAAGTGCCCAAGTTACGACACAGGGTTCAACTCCGGCCACAAATAAAGAACTTGTGGCGTGCATTAGCGCAAATTACCATTGGCAAAAGGTGTTGGCCCCAATTGTCACCTTCAAAGATATCAAGCGTCGAGACAGAGTCGCAAACTGGGTGTGGAATTCTAGCACAAGTCGCAGAGCACCAAGAGGCCCAACCGATATTGCATTACCTTGTGCCGCGTCATAGCCGCAATCAGTTTTCGTTTTTTTGTTTTTTATTGCCACGCGCCTTTCTGCCTTGCCAATTTATCAGACGCTTTTGAATGTCACAGCCACAGAACTCTATGTGGTATATATATATATATAAAGTACTTGTATAGCTGCCGTCTGATGTTGATGTTGGCATTAAGCGCATTTCAACACCGCCGCGGAGCACTTTTTGTCATGCTGTGACAGAGATTTGAGCAACACGTGCCAGATATATGTCTCGCAGAATTTTTAATCTGCGAATCCATCTAAAGGTCGCCGACAAGAAGTTCTATAAGTCTAAAAACTTTTGCAGTTGGAGGTTCTACTCTACTTTAGAGAAATAAGTAAGCTTAGTAGAGTCCTAAGGGCTTATGTTTGTCTATTAATCAAGCCCGGATTTTTATATTTCATCTACCTTTCTTTATCCCCAAAAAGGTTTAATGTTCGCGCTGACCAAATAACTCGATAATGTTGTCAATTGTTAGGATCAATAATTTAATGGTGCTTTTGACACCACACCCGAGCATGATCGTTTGCATACGCTATATAATACTTATAAATATAATATATTCTCGTATATTTATATAATTCTGACAAAATATTTTTGCATTGCGCTCGCCTCAAAATTAACCCAAAATTCAAATAAAATCAAAACAAAAGTCGAGTCCGCTCGTAAAACAAAACAACCGACGTTCCAAAGTCATAATTATTAGCTTTGCCTTTTATGGTTGCACATTGCTATCTTTTTTTAATGCTCGAAAGCCGAAAACAAAATAAAACCAACAACGCACTATCGGAATAAGACACAAACAAATTCGAAATTCTTTATAAATCATTTTCTAGCTAGAAAAAATTCCAATGAACTTTGGCAGACTTCAAATCACATGCAATTTGTTTGCATTTGGCTTAAGTTGCGGAGCAGGATAGCAGTCATGCTCTATGGATGATGACATCAGAGAATGGGATCGAGGTGTCTGTGTATCACTGGACTAGACAGGATGCCAGTAGATGACATCAGAGTTATATGCATATTTCTAGGCTAGCTTCAAGGCTTAACCCGAATCGGTTGACTTCCTTTGTTTCGGTTTTCGATCAACTTAATTACAAGCTCTGTTCCTAATTAACTACAGCGCTAGTCCGAGTCCAAGTTGTGGCTTGTCTCTTTTATTTTGGGCTTTGACAATGCTTCTGTGGCATTGTTGAGCACTGTCGTGCCTTACATTTTTCCATCATGCTTAATTAATCCATAAACACCTCAAAACACGCTACCATATTCAAGCCAACATAGTATTGCCACCCATATGACAAGCGACCCACACAACTTTTTTCCAGTATTTTTTCTCGATGTGGCTTTAACAATGCCACAGAGAGCAGCCAAAAAGTGCAGCAAATACTATACGCCTTCGCAGCAAGTCAGAGGCAATCGGCAGTTGGCAGTCGACAGTCGAAAAATGAGCATAGCCCAACCTAGGACAAGTTTCTGTGAGTCTGAAATCGGATGTCGGGTGGGTTTGAGTTTAGGTTAATCAATTTAAATTACCTTCAATTAGGCTCTTTGTGTCTTGTGTGTTGCCATTGTGCAATCGGGAGTACGAAAACAATTTGCTGCATTGTTAACAGCTCTTTGGCAACTCAATCGCGTTGCCAACTCAACTTACATAAATAGTTACAGTATACATATATTAGAAATGGAAATGACTCTAATATTGGCTGTTGCTCCGCTATCTGCGATCCCCGCGATCTCCAAGCCCTGATCCCAAAGCCATGTATGCTTTGTGTTTTATCTTTATAACCAACTTAGCCAAGCCACACACAGCGCACAGCGCAGAGCAGTTGGGGCGGGCAATTAGCCGTTTTATGGCTTCATTCGATATGCATGCTGGGCAGGCAGGCGATGCCCGATGCCAGATGCCAGAAAGTCTGTGGGGAAAATCGTGTGCACTCCGCGCGTTGCTGTTGTGGGTGTTGGCTCTGTTTTATATCATAAAATGCTAATTTCCTCTGAGTCATAAAATAATATGTAAGCGCAAATGGATTGTCGGTAATCAGCTCGCTTTATGTAATTTCAATTCCACATACAATTTGAATTGCAAATTCGCATGAAATGGGGAATTGATCAAGCACCGGCGATTAACATTTGGGCGAGTAATAAAATCAGTGCATTAATGTATTTTATAGCACTCAGTGTAGGTGTAGAAAGGAAGAATATGTGAACAGGGCTATAAAACGTGTCTCACAAGACCAATAAATAACAAATTACAATGAAAGATCATACAGTTTCGTATGTTTGCTATAAATCTTGAATAAACATGAAAGAAATGTTAACTACAATTTGCCGAATGTTTTACAACCTTGCAGCCCAAGACGAAAGTATTCTTCAGTAGTTTTCATGCTAATTATATGCAATATTATTCAGTTTTGATAAGGTTAGTTACTAATAAGAACTCTATTTAGCATTGTCAAGATTCATGCAGATAGCTCGTAAGATGAGAGACAATAGTTGTTGCAAGAGTTGGACAGACTGATAAAAATATGTATAGCTACTGCACGTATGGGGATGGAGACTTCTCTGTGCGTTAATCAATTAAAACTAATATAATATTTGAATATAATTAAGGGATATGTTCAGCTAATCATTTTGCATTGCAACTCAATAGTAAACTAACTTATAACACAATGTGTTTATGATATTTATAATTACAATTTTTAAATAAAAATTGAGTAAAATATAAATAAATAATTGCTATAGAAACTTTGAAAAAGATCTTGAATAAATATTTGTAGTAACTTTGGAAAAGATCTTGAATAAATATTTGCATTGAAAATCAACTCAAATCCCAAGTCTTCAACAGTTTTAAATTAATCAAAAATTCAATAACGTGTTTCTCGATGTCGCTTTCAATCCAGCTTTAGGTGTCAAAGAAAAACTCTTCTCATGTCAGTTGAGGCTGCAACAAAAGACTTAAGACACAAACTAGCTGGCTGTCACAAATCCAAAGCAGATAATTAGTTTCTTGATCCAATCAGAGTCGAGTGAAAGTCGATACAAATTGCTTGGGCAATTGTCTAAATATCAAAACGATGTCGTCGTCAGTCACTCCATTTAAATGAGCTATCAAATCAGCAGCACCCCGCAATGTCATTGAACCACTAAGCGTACCGAGAGCGAGAGCAAGAGCAAGAAACTAGCTAACTAACTAAATAAAAACCGAAATCGAAACCAAAGCCGCTTAGCAAAAAGGCACAAAAACTTATATACATATAGTTTATGGCACAGCGTCGGACAAATCAACGGCAAACGACGATCGCCTTATGTACGAGTTGACAGCTCGATGCGAAGTCGCTCAGGATTGATGACAAGACGGCAATTATCGTGGCAAGCGAATGCTGAAAAGCCTATCGGACAATCGGCCTATCGTCGTCTGTCGCCGTGTCATAAAAACAACAGAAATCGGAGACAGCTCAAAGACAAAATAAACCGAAAAAATTAATGAAAATGTGTTTATTGACGTCATTTGCTGTGATGGGGAGAAAATTGGCAGACCAGATCAGGTCGGGTACCAACCAAACTCCATCCTGGCCATCGCACTGCCACCCGCTGAGGCAGAGCTCAGGCAGAGCTGTGCGAGCCATTTGCGAATCATTATAATTGCAAACAATTACAATGGCAATAAAGAGCGTGAAGGAGGGGGGTGGGGGGACTGGGGCCATTGTCTTGTCCGGTTTGCCAAAATATCTGCAATGACTCGGCCTGAGTCAAAGCCTGCCTATCATGTGGCCCCAAACAAGCGTGGCGATCCCATTAGACAGGGTCCAAGTTCGAGCGGGTCAGGCAGAGAGCAGCTCCTGCTGCTGCTGTCGCTCAATTTTTTGCATAATTATGTGCAGAATCTATTTTTTCGGCTTGTCTTTTTTAGTATCTTTCGGGTTTTTCGTCTTGCGACGGCGTTGCCAATTACCGGCATGAAGGTCTTTGACTGCGCAATCGGCAACAACTAGAAAATTTGTAACATTTTTGTCTTAGTTGAGGCTCTTGTTGTTGTTGTGGTGCGAGTAGTTTCGGTATTTTTTATGACTTGTTTTTCATGCTTTAATTTGTTTCGTTGTTTTTCTCCCTCTCCTTCTCCCTCACTCTCGCTCTGCGGCTTTTTGTTAAGCTTTTGCCATGGCTCACAATTATTTTGCGGTCGTTATTGTTGTTCAGTATTTTCTTATATACCACTTGGGAGCATGTATATATTATATATAGTATACCATATATACATATACAATGTGCTCAAAGGGGCCTTTTACATTTCACGCTCTTGAGTTGGATTGGCTTGCAAAACTTTGGGGGCGCTGGCAATGAAAACTGTTTTGCGATTCCTCGTTGAGAATCAAGTTGGCAATTAATAGACCAACTTTTAGTATTATACAAACACGATGATTAAGTAATTACTGCATTTTCTTAACGCTTCAAGTGTTGCCGTGTGCAATTTTCACTTGCACTTTCTGATCGCAATGAATCAATAAATTGAATCAATAATTGCACAGCCAGAGACAATGTGCAGCCATTTTTCAATTAACTTTAGCCGCAAAACGCAATTAACTTTTACACGATTTCTAAGAGAAAACAACAACAAACTGGAAAATGGACAACGGACAACAATGCAGCGATCCAATAGCACCACTAACCTAGTTATCCCAGTCTTCTGTTGTTGTTGTCTTTAAACTTAATGCCAGAGTGAGAGACGAAGCATTTTATCGGACCGCAAGCACATGTTAATTAAACAATTCAAAGACCTTTATTAGGTATAATTAAGAAAAATTCATTATGAGGCAACAAGTGTTTCGATAAAAGGCGATTGACTGCAACATTAATTAATCGTTTCAGCATTGCAAATGATTAATTGGGAATCGAAAAAGACGCGATAACAAATTGCATTAGGCACGCCAAGAAAATCGAGGGGAGAGGAAAATGTCTAGACATAAGTTCAATATGCAATACGATACTTTAATCTTAAGTTTCCAAGTTGCATGACCCTGACTTGGTACTAAACAAAACTCATGATATATGCAGCCTTAAAAAAACAGTACTAAAAAATTTAAAAATTTAAAAAATATACAATTAAAACCAGTAAGAAAAGCAACAGTCTTGCAGCACCCGACTTTGGGATACCCTTCGACCTATGTTCCGGTGTAGTTTAATTTGTTAAATTCATATACATACATATGCATATACACATGCTTTACAATTATTCCCAACAGATGGCGCTCGCGCTCGCCCGCCTCCCTTGTTAGCTGACAGAAGCATTTGGTTTTATGCTCATACTTTCTCTGTGATTATTGTCCGATCGGATTACAATTTGGAGAATACGTAGATAATTCATTCAGCTTAGTATATGTTAAAGTCAGAAAGTTGTATCTTTTATACAGCGCTTACAAATTGAGTTCAAAAATTAAATTATTGATTTACGGAGGCGGTGGGCGTGGCACCTAACATTTGAAATAAACTTGATCAGCTTATAGTACACAGGAGTCTTCCTGCCAAATTTGGTAACTCTAGCTTTTGTAATAGCTGAGATCTGTGCGTTCACACAGACAGACAGACAGACATGGCTCAATCGACTCGGCTTGTGATCCTGAGCAAGAATATAAATACTTTAAATACTTTTCCCCACGCCTCCTTCTGCCTGTTACATACATTTGCACAAACTTAGTATACCCTTTTTTTGACCATTTTCAATGGTCGAAGGGTATAAACAGTAGTAAAAAATTGAAAAATGTAAAAAATATACAATTAAAATAAAGAATAATACGCCAACTCGCAGCCTAATTAACGTGACTTTAAACTTGACCTCCACAATTCGAACACAAATAATGAATGAATGAATGAATGCATAATGAAATTCCCCCAAAAAGTAATAATGAAAACCTGCGAATCATGCGACTTGAGTGCGTTTCTTGTGCGAATTTGAAACGATAATAAAATTTCCAATGAAATTTTATTAAATGCGAATAAATTGGCCCAAAAACTGCAAAAAGAAGTTCAAGTTTAAAGCTTATTGGGAAGGAAGCGAAATAGGCGTATGTAAATTGCAGGCAGCTGCGTATGTTGACCTAGAACGGCGACAAATAGAGCAAAGTGTGTGTATGTAAGTGTGTGTGTGTGTGCGTGTGTGTGTTTGTCTATTCAGGTGCGAAAACTGGGTGAGGAAGTAAACAATTTGGTTGGATTTGGATTTGGGCTGCCTGTTGTGTTGTGTTGTGTTGTATTTGCCTGTTAATAGACTTACCCTGACCTTCAAAATTAATTGACTTAAAACATATGTTACCAAAGTTGTTGTTGTTGTTGTTCTTGCTGTACTGTAGCCTAGGCATCCTCTACTTGTTTAGTCATGCTGCTAATGAGCCGTGGGCAGGTTCAATGCAGGTTGAAAGCGCTGTCGAACAAGTTAATTTTTTATTTCGACTGGGGATTGGCAACACGCCGCATGTGGCAGGCAGCAGACAGCTGGCAGCGGGCCTGCAAGCGTTTTTAAGGCTTTCATAAGCTGCAGCATTACCTAATCTCAGTAGCGCCGGTTCAAATCGCGGAACTGCAATATAATTTTCCGATTTTTCATATTACAACACCCGCTTCGGCTCCCCCTCCTAACTCAGAGACAATAAAAGTAATTTCCCCCTCCCTGGGTGTGGGGGGGAAAGAGAAACTGTAATGTTTTTCCTTTATCATGTTTTCATTCTGTCCCACTGTCGCTTTCACTTTTTACATTTCGCTGCTCACTTTTCCTTGCTCCGACTTCATCGCATTGATTATTGCCCATCGATGATTTCAGCTCATTTCGTCTCTCTCTCCCCCCCATTACCCATTACTATTGTGGGAAGGGGTGTACTGGGGAAAAGTTTCGCTTGACTATTTGTCATAATTAATTTTTTGCGCTTTATTATTTAATTTAAAGACAACAGCAGCGGGAACCATTGAAAACCATTAAAAGCGCAATCGGATTGACTTTTTATTATAGGTTGCTCCAGTTCGAACTCTGAAGTGAAGTGAAAGATGTGTTTGCGATGCCTTGGCTTGATAAATGAGGCACAGCGAAAGCTAACTCTGGGAAAGGTGCAAGCTAGGGAAGGTGTTGAAAATAACTGTAGATTTGGGTCAGTTAAGGAAAACCTTTTACTCGCAAATCAAGATTAAAGTTCTGCCAGATTCAAAGAAATTAATTAATTATTTTCATATGGGAAATGACAAGATTCTTTAACAATGGATCAGAATTTGCAGCTTTCTTTTCTGCCAGAACTCTAGCTCTCCTTCAGATATATCTTACTATTCATTGTACATCAACCTGCGCATTTGGCGCTTCTTAAGCCACACTTGAATCCCTCTATAATGATGTCATCTAGTCAAACACTCGTTACAAGCCTTGCAAAACCATCTCATTAGAGTCGACGGCAGACCCCGGTGCAACTCCTTCCGTTCACGATGCCACACAATGTTGCAGTCGCAGCAGCAGCAACAAGCTGCATGACTAAGCCAACTTTGCCAGCCCGTTGGCCATGGCCGGCGTGTTAATCAGCAATTTAGAATATTTTGCACAAGCCGAAAGCAAACCAAACAAAAGACCCAACTCACTCTCAGATAAAGTGGGGAACTCTGGGGGATTTTGGTCGCCCTCTCTGTCCTTCCCCTCGTGTACGAGTATTTCCATTCCCATTTCCTGTACAGCAGAAACATTTGTTGGCCCAGCTGTTCGGGCCGCTGTTCGAGTGTTGTTATGGCATTTGCCGCGTTGCATTTATCATTTGGCTCGCACAAAAGGCCCTTTGAGCCCCAACTCCAACTGCAACTCCAACTCCAACTGCAGCCAGGCAGCCATCTAGCCAGAAACGAGCTGTGCATTGATTTCCTTTTTGCTATCTTGACAGCATTAACTCTGTTCCCCAGCGGGGGCGGTGGGGGAGTGGCAGTTGCAGCAGTCGCAGAGGCCACACTTCGACAGAGACAAACGAAATAAATGCGCGATCGGGCGATAAACTATTTTTAAAGACAGCTACAAAGAAACGAGCCAGCTAACAGCGGCAGCAACAGCAACAGCAGCAAAAAAAACTATTTCAGAACATTGACAAGGACAAAGATACTATAGAAAAGTATGAATTTTATTTTATTAACGATACAAGAAGCTGTAAACATGAGATATAATATTATATAATTTATTGAAAAATAATGAATTCTCTGAAATATAAGTGCATAAATTTGTAATATTTTCTATTTCTAAAAAAAATGAATTTAAAGAAGTTTTATCAATAAGTTTAGTATCAATATAAAATAGTCACAAAATTGTTTCACAAAACTTTTTTTTTGTTTTAAATAAACTTTTTATAGGTTTGTTTGGTTTGTTAAAAATATATTAAATATTGCATTGGAATCATATGGAGTTATTACGGTATATATAGAAGAAAATAAATGTAAAATAAAGTTTTTTTTTTTAGACAACTAGTAAAAGATTGTTAAAGAAAGTAAAATAAAAATCATTCAAGTCATACAAATTAGTTTCGATTTTAAATAAAACGCAATCATTATGTTATGATGTTCAAGCCAACTATGTCGCTTGAAATACCCTTGATTCCCAAGCTTGTTACAGGGTATACAAATAAGACAACTGAAAATGATTTCTCACACAGCGCGACAGGGACAGGGAGAGAGAAAGCGCTGCAGAGCTGAGATGGAGCGACAGCAAGGCCTAACAAGCAGCAGCAACAGCACGTTGCACGTTGCAGCTGAGATTCTGCAGCATCCCTCGAGCAGCGTTGCCCCCCCCTTCCTTTCCCTCATTCTGCTCAACCTCCCCTCAAACTGCTCAATAGCCGTTTGTTTGTTTTTTAAGGCCTTGGTTAGCTTTAAAAGGAGCTGCAGCTGAAGTTGGCTTATTTCCTGCTGCCACAACGGTGGAATAAAAATTCTAAGCAGCTGGCAGCCGGCAGCCTCGAGAGCATCCTTTTGTCTTGGCCCCCCCCCTATGCAGGAAGAAAGGAAGGCAGAGAGTAAGACAGACAGACAGACAGACAGGCAACAGTTGCCTTTGCTTCTGGCTTGTTAGGCTCTTCGCTTTGCCGTGTTCTGGCTGCCATTTCTAGTTTGTCGTTGACCATTTTTAGCTTTTTAAGTACTCTTTGGTCATTGTTAAGTACTTTTGCGTGTCAGGCACAGGAACAGGACAGGACAGCCTACTGGGACCACATGTTTTAGTTGCTTATTTATGGGCAAAGTGTCAGCGCTAATCAAATGGCAGGCATCTCTGTCTCCTCTTCCCCCTCTCTCTTTCTAGCTTAGAATTGGCATTGTTTGGATCCCAAAAGGTCATAGAACCATGCAGCCACCTCGAACATGATCCACCTTAACCAAAGATAGCTGATCTTTATAGTCCCGCGAAGACGTGCACTTTTAATTTTGGTCATTTCCATGTTGAGCCAGCTCCACTTACAGTTCCAGTTTCCAGTTCCCCATTAAGTGCAGCTTTATGGGGCCTTCGAGTGCGGCATGTGGAATATGAAATAAGTGAACCGAATCAGAATCAAACTGAATGACCAAATGACGCAATGCCGACAGTTCTTTTTTGATCCGCGGCGCACACGTGTGCGCAATATTTGTCATCATCGAAACGCCGCCCACGCAGCCCCAGCTGGGCTGGAGGAGGTGGGTCTGCAGGCAGAACGGGATTATAACCGATTCGCATAGAACGTGGCATTAGGTAACTCGAGCTTGAGCCGTGCCGCGCTGAGCCGCAGCTGGATCTGGAGCTAGTTCGTTGACTGGCATTCATCACTCACACAGAGAGAGGAAGAGAGAGAGAGAGCGAGAGGGAGAGCGCGCGGGGCCTAACCTTACTCAATCGCAGATGGAACAGTCTGATGGGAACGACGGCGAAACGAGTTCTTGACGGGTCAACGCCATAGAACAACGGCAAATTGACAATCGATATGGAAATTAGGCGGAGCAGACTCTTGACTCGCACTGTCTGTGTGAGAAAAGGTTGCCAAAATGTGTGCGAGGGTTGCCAAACACAACAAAGAATAGACAAACATATAGCACACCCGACTTCATGTGAGTTTGTTTAATGAGCTATTAAGTTCATGCCAAGTATCATCATGACGTGATTAGAAATTATGCCATAATAACAGCATAACGGTACCGTAAACTAGACAAATAATGTCTGCGAAAGATATGAGAATGCGAAGAGAGAATATAGTATATATGCATATAGAAATGTATTAGAATATCCGATCTCGGCATTGAGCTGTCACAACAATCCAAAGTCGCCAGACAACATTTCAGCTACTTAAGAGTTCGAGTTCTGAAGCAGGAAGATGATTAGGTTTGATGATGTTTATAATGCAGATTAAGATCTCCATAAGATAACAATTAAAATTGGAATTAATTCTTGATCAAATTATAATTATTTTGGCAAATTATAATTCTATCTTAACTTCTGCAATCTTTCTTCTAAGTTCGCTAAGCTGAAATTGTCATTAGTTATGTGTTCTATAAATAAATTCCCATCGCTTACCTTGCCCTGAAATCTGCCCACTTAAAACACGAATTTGCAAATATCCATCAAGCCAAGTTAATCGCAGTGCTAAAATCATCCTTTAGTAAGCTAATTTATCTAAGAGTCCATTTATGTAAATTGAAAAAAGTTTTGCTCAGCTTTCATGCAAATTCCGCCAACTCCATATGCAAATCTGGCTATCTGACTTATGTAGCTGTTCGATTTTTGCATGTTTTCGGTTTTTCTTTATCCAATTAAGGGCATACAAAAGACTCAGGCGACAAACGCGATAACTGCAAATTTGCAAGCATTCGAATTTCGTTTCAAGGCTGAGACTCGACAGATCTTTCAGCTCAGCTTAGCTCAGCTCAGCTCAGAAATCAATCAGCAAATGCCGCTAAATTATTATGTAAATTATAATTTCTTATTGTCAGCTGTGTGGGAGGGCAAAGGGGGGTGGGGGGTTGTTAGGGGGAGGGCAGACAAAAGTAAAAGTGTTAAAGTCATAAGCATGATGCAAAATTGTATGTGGCCGTTAACATAAAAGATCATTAAGAATGCCTCAGCGCTGCATGAGCTCAACCCAAAGATACCTTGTAGCGTATAGTGCTCTGTGTTTGTCCAGCCATTAGCAAGGTATTAAAAAATGGCTGCGTAGGCTGTTGCTGGCTGTTTACTTTCGCTAGAAGAAGATCGACGGAACTGGGTCAGTAGAAATCTCTTCAATTATTTGTGCGTCTCTTTCGGGGTAGCAATTAAATCTTCAAAGTTATCTATAAATAGTGCTGTGGGGGGATTATGGTAAGATCTCTACAGTCTAACTCTTTGAATATGCAACGATATATAATAGCATATATTATATTATATATCTATATATTTGCATAGACTGTGCAAAGTTCACTCAATATACCCTATAATCACCAGCTAATGGGTATTCATATTTTCGCAAACTGACCACAGCTAAACCAGCTCATATTTCACTTTCAAAAAACCGCACAGTCCAGACGACCACACACACATACACACATACACACACACACACATACACGCATGCACATTCATACACACTGAAAAGCGAACTATACAATTCGCTGGCATTTCCGATGTAGGCGTCGCATGTAATTAACTTTTGGCCCTATGAGCGTTGCACCTACCTACCCACCCTTTCCCCCCTGCAGCTGCAGCTCAACTGGCGTTGTGTGTGGCAACCTTTTTCTCCTGTCCTCGTTTTTCTCTCTCTTTCTCTCCCTCGTTACGCTTCATTTAATATGCAGTTCCTGATTTATTTGCCTCTCTTTCGTTTTTTTATGATTTTCTGAACTGTTCGCGTTGCCAAACGGTTCATTTATTTTGTCATATTCGAGTGCATGCGTGGGCGTAGGGTACGGAGGGCGGGGCAGTGGCCGTGAGCAGTGAGTTATGTGGGCTTGATTTCGAGCTCTCTGATAAGCGTCGTTTGTTGTTGACTTTATTTATTGGCCCGTTACCATTTCGACTGCCAGCCCGAAGGCGGCATAAATGTTGTAAACTTTATTAGCAGGATACGATGCAAAGTCAGTCAGCAAAGGCAAATCAATACGATCGATTCGCAGTCATAAAGTAAGCAATAAGCTGTTTAGCGGTTTTATTGAGTCGTTAAAAGAGATGCAGACCGAAAATGTGGGAACAATAGAAAACTTGTGCATTTAATGATGAAATTTGAAATATTCCCTTGCCCAGAAATTTAGTCACATTCTCCCAACATTATAATGAATACATCCGCTGCGACACACCCCATAAATCAAGTAGAACTTTCATTATTCCATGACAAATGTTCCAATTTCGAATCTTAGCACGCAAATTCCAAACTGAAAGTATCTCAAAGTACGCTCAATCAGCAGAGAAGCAAAACTAAAGTAAATAACACAAATCGGAAGAAGAGGAAAGAAATAAAAAAACAACTTTCACCTACGCGGGGAGACAGATCTGCGACAGATCTTGCGGCACTTTGTGACACATTCTTCTACTCCCAAACACAGACACACACAATGGACAATAACAACAACTCAATCAAAGCAGAGCAAAGTACGGCAAATTGCGAGTACTCGAGCACTCAGTCTCGACTCGTATGGGTGGCTCTATAATTATATGCATGCTGTGGGGAGGAGACAGAGGAAAGTAAACACAATGTCGGACGAGAAGAAATAAAAGCAAATTTCGCACATTATTCAACTGTTCTCTAGCACAATTCGAACGAAAGTGTGGCATCAACATTGCCCAAATACAGCAACAATAATGTAATTGGCAACTTACAGACGACAGCGACAGTTGATGGACAAGTAAAAGTTGGCTCTGAAAAGTAGTTCAGCAAAGCGTCGGCTTCTTGTAAGCTCCCCAATTGTTTATCTCCCTCTCAGCTTGCTTTGGCCTATTAGATATGCAAATCAAGCCTCCATCGACCCTATCGACATAAATTAGTTAACATGCCGCCGCTGCTGCTGCTGCTGTTGTTTTTGAATCGAGTCTAATCTAATCGCAAAGCGAACCGAACAAGCAACCATTTTGAGTGCACGCGGACGGACGTCATTGAACTTGACTCTGAAGGCGTTCCAGAGTCGTAGTTCGTATGCGAGTTATGACACTCGATGTCAGTCAGCAAGGCGGACAGATGATGCGCACAAGCAAACAAAGTCAGGGATACACAAACAGATGCAGATACAGATACAGATACGCGTAGTAAACCAGTTATTAAAGTGCAAGTGTAGCTGGCTTAGGCATCGTTTGGCCCTCGCTTAATTGTTGAGCCTCCCCTCGGGGACAGCAGCGGCAGCAGCAGCAGCAGCTGCATAAATCGAGCGCAAACGTGGGCGGTTTCTTTCTGGGTCCGTTCTCTCGCACCAGCATGCTAATTAGCAGTCTGTGTTTTACCTATACCAGATATCGCACGATATATATATGTTCATATATACAATATATAATATATACGCACATAAACTGGTTGCGTTTCGTCATGAAATTGCCCCAGTGTTTATGTAATGACTCACGGTTATCAAGTTCAAAAAAAAAATCAGAAATCAGAAGCAAAGGCAGAAGTCAAAGTCGACTACGACGACGTCACAAGGGCCTTCGTTGAGCAAGTTCGTCGCTTAAGTCTTTTGTTTAGCACTCGCTGGGGAAAAAACCTGAAACAGAACTCCCAAAAACATATATACAACTTCTCTGTGTGTTAATAAAGCGCAATGACTACTTGAAATTACTTCGTTCGGTGCCGTTAGCCTTTTTTTGTTTCAAGCTAAAATTACACAACTTAACGGTTAATTTAATTATACATTCGGCAGTTCAAAAAAAAGAAAACGGAACAAAACAAAACGAAACAAAGCTGAGAGCAAATGCATTTCGAACAAAAACGGGTGGAGGAAAAAGTTTTATGTACAAGGCAGAAATCTGTCAGGCAATTCGTCAGTCTGTCAGCTTTTTGACAGCTCAAATTGTGCGAGCGGTTTTTTTTTGGGGGTTTTTCAGCTTTCAACTTTGGGTTCTTTTGTCTGTACTGCTTTAAGTGACTTAGCTGGAATCAGTTAAGTATTTATTCCCTCTTTGACATTTTACTGCAGTTCTTTTTCGCAGGCGCACAACTTCATTATGTTTCGCCCTTCAGCAGGCTGTGGTATATTTAAGTATATACTTTAGAGCATATCATTCAAAGAGTCTAAGCAGACTAGGAAAGATTAAAACTTAATTTTAGATCAAGCAAAATATATTAATCTGTATCTATAAAGATTTATGATAAGCAAAAAGAGCTGTGATAATTATACCCTTCGACCATTGAAAATGGTCAAAAAAGGGTATACTAACTTTGTGCAAATGTATGTAACAGGTATAAGGAGGCGTGGGAGACCCCATAAAGTATATATATTCTTGCTCAGGATCACAAGCCGAGTCGATTGAGCCATGTCTGTCTGTCTGTCCGTCTGTCTGTGTGAACGCACAGATCTCAGCTATTATAAAAGCTACAGTTACCAAACTTGGCAGGAAGACTCCTGTGTACTATAAGCAGATCAAGTTTATTTCAAATGTTAGGTGCCACGCCCACCGCCCCCACAAATCAATAATTTAATTTTTGAACTTAATTTGTAAGCGCTGTATAAAAGATACAACTTTCTGACTTTAACATATACTAAGCTGAATGAAATATCTACGTAGTGTCCAAATCACAATCCAATCGAACAATAAACACAGAAGTTATTTAAGAAAGTATGAGCATAAAACCAAGTGGTTCTGTCAGCTAACAAGAGCGGCGGCCGAGCGCGAGCGCCATCTATCGGGATTAATTTCAAAGCATGTGCATATGCATATGTGTATGAATTTAACAAATTAAACTACACGGGAACATAGGTCGAAGGGTATCCCACTGTCGCGTTTTGCGCGACTGTTGCTCTCGTTTTATGCTACATTTTGTTATCTTCCGCTGCAATCTTATCTCTGAATCGATGCCACTTTCACGCTCCGTCGAAATTATGTCAAGCTGCCTTAGTCACTGTGAAGATCAACGCAAATTACATTGACTTTTGCATATCAAACAAAAGTCGGGCGGGAGCTGTTCGACTTTAATGGCAGCTCAAACAATACGCCTCGCACCCGACACGGCATCGCGCGGCTTTTGTCCAGCTGTGCTGCTAATCAAAAGCGTAAATATTTGGCAGATTGTCAGTGAGAAATGCCAAGCAAATTAAAGCCGCGTGCAAGTCACTTTCGGCAGGTAACGGTAGCCAGGCGAAATTAGCGTGAATTACCCAAAGATTTGTGGGCGTCGTCATCATGAAGATGTTGAAGATTACTTTCGCATCGCAATTGCCGAAAGTGAGGGAAATTACACAAGCCACAGCTCAAATTTCATGCGACATTACGCATACGCACCTCTGTCTATGTGAAATTACGCATACGCCGAGTGAGCGGGGCTTGGGAAATCGACACGCAGGCAGACGTTGTTGCCACCGTGTAGGCGTTGCAGGAAATCATAAAGTGTAATTTTCATTAGACGGAAGATATTGCCAGGCTGCCTGTAGTCTGGCGTCAGTCTGACGAAGTGATATATCGGTTACTTTTGTCACAACAACAGCAACAAATGCGGATAAATTATAGCGACAATTACCAGTTTTCGCGCTGCACTGGTGGGCAGAGTGTGAATGGGGAACCTGCTGCACACACACTCACACGCACACACACACACTGTCAATTATGTAATTTTGGCCAAAGACAAAGGTGGCCAGTGCGAGGTATGCAAAGAATGATAGAGAAACTGCAGCCAGTTGGCATTTGGCCAACAAGGGGTGAACAGCAATTGCAGTTGCCATAAATTGCCATAAATCGGCGCTCAATAAATGTCGACTAATTAACTGCAAGCGACTCATTTCGTTAATTAATCAATGCAAATTACAAAGCGATCGCCCACGGCAAGCAAGTGCGGGTGCTGCAACAGGTCGCGCTATAATTCTGCTATAAATATATACATGATATATGAATGTAATATATAATTAAGCGATTTGCGCATTTGCTCACCCCAAGCACAGGCGGAAGTGCCCGATAGCAGACGCTAAACTCTGACCGCAAAGTAGTTTGGAAAAGGCAACAAAAACAAAAAGATTAAATTAAAAATGTATTAACTCTTTCCAATGGAAAAGCCACAAACAACAGATCACTATAAAAACAGAGGCTCAATCTTCGAAACTAAGGTTCAATCGCGGCAAATCGACTAGGTGCGGGTTCATGACGCAGACGGAAGCACAAAAGCTCAGCTTGCGGCTTACAAAGTGCGAGTACTGAGCACATTCACATATCGCATCGTATCGCTGTCTGTATCACTGCTAGTGTATGCGAGGTGTATGGGGCGTAGCTGCCTAATGTGCGGCACTTTAATCAAAAAGTATTTATAATTGAATTGTAGCAGTTGGAGCGCTGAAAGATCGAGCCAGACATCAAAGAGATTTCAGATACTGAAAATTGAGACATGTATTGTGCCATAATAAATATAAGGCGGCCAATGCTCGCAGTCAAAGATTAATGTTGAAAGCAGAACAGATAAGCACAGTACAGAGAACAGAGAGGCGAAAGAAACAAAACGCCAGAAATGACATAGCAAGGAAGTGAATAATTGTCGAGCGGAATGTTGCGAAACATGCGCAGATTTATAAAGACCGATTACGAGTGCCTGAGCGCGGCGGGTTTATGCCGAAATAAATCTCATTCGCAGAAATATTTGCGCATTGATTAAAGAGGTTAACCAGCAAAAAGATATGGTACTGATTAGTGTTGAGACATGTTGCTTCTTGCTACATGTTTGCACTGGAGTCGAGTTCGTTGCCTGAGTCTTTTGTATTTATTATGCCTGTCAATCTGACGCACAGCCCGACACGCGCGTGCTTCTGTTTTGCCACCGAGAACCCAATGCAAACTACATACACGAATATGTGCGCCAATTATGCAAATCTTCGAGTCCGACAAGTGAACTGAAAACCAACTGCAAATTTGCATATCGGTCAATTGTGGCACGATTTCTGCGCCGCACGCGCTGCCAATACTAAAAACAAATAAAAAACCAAAAATACTTTGTCTCAATGAAATCTTGAAATTCTCTTTTCTTATGCCTTTTTTCGAAAACTATTTCTTTAATTTTTCGAAAATCTATTTACGCACTTTCAATGCCAACTTGCTCGACGCCCGCGCAAAGTTGCATAAAATTCCAAAAAAATCGTTGGATAAGTTTGTATTTTCAGCCAAGTCAACCCACACACTGTGGCTATTTTTAAACAAACAAATAAATCAATCAGTCGAAGAAACGATCAGTTGTAACTCAAGACCCAAAGCGTCAGATTAACCTACATGCAAAACACTTTCGGGCATAGTTTCAGCAAAAATACTCCGAGTACTTGAAATATTGTCGAGCAACTTTCAGATGCCAGCTCACAGTTTTCTCGCTCCTCTCTCTCTCTCTCTCTTTCTCTGTTCCTCCCCCTCTCCACTTTCGTTTTGGCAATTATGAAAAATAAATAATGCTTTGTTTTGCGGTCTTTGCAATCGTATTTCCTTACCAGCTCACACAGACTGTCAATAGCAGCGGCTGTAAAAAGATATAACAACTTACAGCAACAGCAACAATATCATTATTATTTGCACTGACCTTCGCAACAGCTGGCCAAGGGTCCGCTGCGCGCTTGCCAAGTAGACTGAGGCGCTGCTCTTGCTGCGGCTTTTGTGGTTGCACGCTGAACTGAGCCAGACCCAGAGCAGAGATCTCCGCCCAACTGGGAAGTGACGTGGGTTACACTCTCCAGTTATGCCCCAAGGCATAACGGCTGCGGTTGATTTCTCTATGTCTAAGTACGGGATTTTACATAGTTATAATTTTAGCTAAACAGTTACTAAACAGAAATAAAGAAAAATATTTAGTAAATTAATTTAAGACAATTTTATATAATATAAAATTTTATATATATAAATCGAATTTTACTTTTGACTTTGCTCACTTTAAAGAGAAAAGTATCTGAATTCTTGCAATTCAATAATATAATTAATTGAATATTGTAAGTAATTCGATTTTTGTATTGAAATTAAATCTAAATTTAATTTATTTTTATACATATATTTAAATGTATATCATAATATTATTTACTTGTATATTAATATATATATATTTTAATGAATATTATGCAATTTAAAAGAAAATTTCTATTAATATTCTCAAAATATATTCAGCAGTAAATTCTCTCCTATTATGTGTGCAATATATCATATTTCTATAGCCAGTCCCATGAAAGCTTAGTGATCGATTGCCATCAACAAAACCCAAACATCTCAACCGCAGGGTGCTATAAAAAATGGCATTCCCTGAATAGAAGCTCAAAGCATTAAAAATAGATATATTATACATGTAGTGGTATATCTTCTTCAAGATGTTTAATATGCATGCTGAAGTTGGCCCTATCGAGGCCATTAATACACGCCCGAGCGACTAATGCAAGCGATTTGTTTAAACAATGTTTAGTTGGCTAGCTAAATGGGCCGGCACTAGTAACCTTTTGGCGCTGACAAGACCGGTGATAGGGCCTATTAATCAATGGCGGCGATAAGAAGGCCGAGGCGGAGTACACAACGGCAACGGGACAAATAAATTGGCAACGCTCCTCTGTTTATTTATGCGCAGCCAACGGAGTCTAATTACACATAATTGAGCATAATTAAAATTTAATTAACACAATCAACTCGACAAACACACACACATAGAGACGACAAAAAAACTGAGAAGAGAATTCGTGAGGCAAACCGGCAAAACGTGTCCGCTGCGGCAGATGTGAATGTCTTTTTGGCCAAGTTGCGTGCCGCAGTCACAGAGAGAAATAGTGCAACACAATTTAAGCTAAATAACAACTTTTATTTCCAAAGCCAAGTGTTAGCAGACTAGTACAACAACAACAACAACAACAACTACAACAATAGCAACAATGCCGAAAAACGAGTGCAAGTTCAACGGCGAAAACGAGTTTCTCATTTCATTTGTTTTGCTTCTTTTTCTCTTTATTTTATTTTATTTTATTCCATTTTGTTATACATTTTGTACACTCTCGATATGGTCATCAGTGTGTGTGTGTGTGTGTTTGCTATATGTGTGTGTGTGTGGCACATGAGGAAGTTAATGCCTGCGCTCGCAGCTAGCACGGCACGCAAAGCGCAGCGCGAGGAAAACTAAGTAACAGTTACAGTTGCCACTTAGCGGGCCGCCGCTTAAGATATGCAGTAAAATTGCTTTTCTTTAAGCGACAGAGAGGGGGATGAGGAGTGGGAGGAAGTTGGTAGGCAACCAGCAAAGTGGGTCTCGGGGGATTGCATCGCTGCTGACTCGAGCTGAGTGTGCTAAATTTGGTTTTTCATTTGACTTAACTGGCGTTTCAGTGTTAATGCCGGTGAACACTTGTTTTGACACAGCGCACAGCACAACGCACAGTGGGGCGATGGTGTACATTTGTTGGTAAAATGAAATGACAATGAATTGTGATCAAAAGAAAACTACTTTTATTATTCATATTACCAGTCATAAAAATTATGCTTGAGTAACGAAATATCTAAACAGAATAGTGTGATCTTTAAAAAACAATCGAAAAATATATAATGTGAGATAATTAATTCCTGAGTTATGCTTAAAGAACACTATCAAATATTACAAGATAAACATTTCAAACGTATATTAATACTTGCCAAATTACAGAATATACAGAATATAATATAAATTCAATTCTGTTTAATTGAACATTTATGTATAAATGCATTTGTAAATATTTTACGTATGTTTGGTACATTACTTGGTAAATGGATTGAGTGTAAAAATTAAATTATATAATGATGAATAAATAATGTCGAATACAGTTAGACAAACACTTGAATACTACTGATGTATAGGTGCAGAGATATTCGAATACTTATAAAGTTAGTTAATTAAATAGTTGTATGCATAGAAAGAAACCACGATATAAAGGTGGATACTAATATGTATATACTATATATTATACTATATATGTATATAGGTTAAACGATGTGTAAATAGGCCTAATGATAATATAGATATCTTACATCACAGCATAAGTTTCATGTAGATTTTTACCCGATTCCTGCAAAGTTTTGCTTTAATTTAAAATTTGAAAACATTCTTCATACGTCACAAACACATAATAACAAAGTGAGTGACTTAGGACACACACCCAGGCCAGGCACATATCTGCATAGTGTACCCACTGTAATTGTTAGCCGTGGTCAGCTGTAGGCCCAGCGATGTCGTTGACCATTTGCCACACAAAAAATGAGTTTCTTGCGCAAGTTTGACAATAACAAATGGAAATGCTGTCATTGCGCCAAGTGGCGGCAGATTCTCCCTGTCTCTTTCTCTGTCCGTCAGTTTGCCATCAAAAACAAATTAAATTAAGTACCATAAAACACACACACACAAACACAGGGGGAGATAGAAATAAACATGTAACTAGCGAATGTTGATCCAAGCGGAAATAGACTGTGACATCCGTCGACCACAACTCCAACTCCGACTCCAACTCCAACTCCAACTCCAAAGCCAACTTCAGTTCCAACTGCTCTGTCGCTGTGGGTTCTGGGTCTGGCGTATCCGCTGGACGTGGCCGTTGGCCGCGAATTTAATTAGAAATCTGCAGTGTGTTGAGTTCATCAGCGAATGGTTCAAGGCACTCGGTTTCCGCTTGAATCAAAATAAAACACATACATTTTCACACTTTGCAGCATAATTAACTAACGAAATTTCTTTCTTTGCTCTTGTCATTTCAGCGCACACACACACACACGCGCACACCACATCGAGAACGGCGGCTCAAATTGGACCGTGAAAGCAACATGAAAAAAAATACAGATAAATAAAAGCAAAACAGGCAGCAAAGCGTGCAAAAGGAAAAGCAAAGAAAATTATCATAGTTAGCAGGCAGGAGAGTGGGGATCAGGAGGGGGAGCTGCGCACAGTAGCGCATGCCTAGAACGTCGAGAAAATGATTATTATGATAATAAATTAAACTCGCCATTAATTTAGTAACGAAAACGAGACGGACTTAAAGACAGACAGAGACAGAGAGGCGGAAGAGAGCAGACGGTAGCATAATAATAATAAATAATAATTTGAAATAGGCGAACGAAACGGAGCGACTTGGGGCCCAGGCACAGACAGCCAGTGCAGCAGCCCTCCAACCACAACAACAACAACAACTGAGTCAAAGACAATTACAACAAGAACAACAACAACAACGAGAAGAAGCAGCAACGAGAGCAGCTCGAGCGCGTCGAGCGTGCAAATTAAAAGCGCACAGTAGCACGAAGGAGCACAGCAACAACAACCACAACAGCAACATGGAAGTGGCAACAACAAACAATCACAGCCAGAGCCATCACCATCATCATCATAATCATCATCGTCTTGGCAATGCCAACAACAGCAGCAGCAACAGCAGCGTCAGCGTCGGCGGTGGCAGCGGCAGCGGTGCCCGTTCGCCATTTCAGCGCGAGGTGCGTGAATGGCAACGCATCGATCCGGACACTGGAGCGCTGTTCAGCGGCCGCTTGGAGGCAGATCGCTGGATAAATGGACCACTGAACAGCTATGGCAAGGTAAGACTCAGCTACCCCCGCAAGCAAAAGTACACTGCAAAAAACAATACCAAACAATACCCTTCTACCCTATGCGTACTTTTTATTGCAAACTATTTTGTTGTTATATGATCTGTAAAATGAATGAATGGAAATGCTTGAAATTTCCATCTAAGGATTAAAATTTCCTTGTACACAACTTTATTATTGATAAGTTATTATTAAGATCTATTTTTCTTCATAATCTTATAAAATTTCTGCATAGGCTTTATGAAGTGGCCTTATTAAAAAATTTTTTTCATTTGACTTCAACTGTTGGTTATTATACCTGCTTAACGCTATTATAACTGTGTTCCAACCGAAAATGTATGTAAGAGGCAGAAGAACAGCCAAGTCTATATAGCCATGTCCGTCTGTCAGTCCGTCCGTATGTAAACCCATGTAAATCTCTGAGACCATTAGAGCTAAGATTACGAACAAAATTTTAAATAATGTGCTAATGTTGCACGCAGCTCAATTTTTATACCCTTCGACCATTGAAAATGGTCAAAAAAGGGTATACTAACTTTGTGCAAATGTATGTAACAGGCATAAGGAGGCGTGGGAGACCCCATAAAGTATATATATTCTTACTCAGGATCACAAGCCGAGTCGATTGAGCCATGTCTGTCTGTCTGTCTGTCTGTCCGTCTGTCCGTCTGTCCGTCTGTCCGTCTGTCTGTGTGAACGCACAGATCTCAGCTATTATAAAAGCTAGAGTTACCAAACTTGGCAGGAAGACTCCTGTGTACTATAAGCAGATGAAGTTTATTTCAAATGTTAGGTGCCACGCCCACCGCCCCCACAAATCAATAATTTAATTTTTGAACTTAATTTGTAAGCGCTGTATATAAGATACAACTTTCTGACTTTAACATATACTAAGCTAAATGAAATATCTACGTAGTTCCCAAATTACAATCCAATCGAACAATAAACACAGAAGTTATTTAAGAAAGTATGAGCATAAAATCAAGTGCTTCTGTCAGCTAACAAGGGAGACGGGCGAGCGCGAAGCGAGAGCGCCATCTGTCGGGATTAATTTCAAAGCATGTGCATATGCATATGTGTATGAATTTAACAAATTAAACTACACGGGATTATAGGTCGAAGGGTATCCCACTGTCGCGTTTTGCGCGACTGTTGCTCTCGTTTTTTTTAAATTTAACCCGGCTCTTTTTTTGCCACCGTAAATTGATAAGATCCGAGCGTAATTTTAATGCAGACCTGTTCAATACAATGAATCCAACACTTAAATGATTTCTGAAAATTTGATTACCATCGAAATATTGCCACAAAAGTTAGTTTAGAAATTTTTTTATTTTTTTTTTTAATTATTATATTTTATTAAGTGAAGAATCCAAACATCATAATATTGTATCTTAACATCACAGGGAGAAATATTCTTAAGAATTACCAAACACCATATCAAAATGAGTGAAGTAGGAACAATTATCTTGGCAAGCCTTGCCGTTTTTTTGAAAAAGGTGGTCGTAAGGTGGGTAGCGAGTATATTACCCACTTTCCAATTTACCTCATGTTTCTTCATAGTCTAAAAACTTCTACAAAAGTTGCACGTATTTTCTCGCAGTGCAGCATGCATTACTATTGACTGATACCTAGGCTGGGGCATAATTGTTCGAGCTCTTTTTGTTTGCAATCCAGAATGGTCATGAGCATCGTAATGAAAACGAAATTGAAAGGCACATTCCCGGCTCCCGGTGCCAGATCACGGCTGCACTACAAGTCGAAATATTGAAGGCGTCCACTAATTTAGTGCTGCACTTCGCTGCGGGTTAAGGTTGCCGTGTCCAGTGAATGGACTTGATTGCCAGTTGCCAGTTGCCAGTTGGGATTGTAGGCAGTCTGCTCAACCTTCCCGATTTAATCGGTTAATAGTTTATTTAGCTATCAAACCGTCGGGGCCGCCTCCCAATGCGAAGATGATGATAAACAAAAAAAAAGAACCCAAACAGATTCTAGTAATGTTCAGTGCATTTCCGAAAGAGTTTACAGAGCAATGAGAATGCAATTATACAGAAACGAAAACTGCATATAAATGAAGTTGGAAAGAAGAGGAAATTATAAATAAAACTGAAAGAGAAAGTAAGATATGTCTAGATAATATATGATAATCATATGACTTGCACTTCTGTACTTTGGTCGAATTGAAATTGTGCTTTATTTTCGGAATCTTAACTACCATTTTGAATATTGCATATGTATATACTTATTATATGTATATGTATATAATTATTATATTGCTTACAAAGATGTAATTTTCACTTAATTCTACAGTTAATGAAGACCTTTCTAAGAAATTTCACCAACATTGATTCTGACTTCTTTCTCAACAAATCTCACTCACTTATGATGTGCTCAAGCTGATGTTATGTCGATAATCCAACAAAGAATTTACCGTTCTAAGCTTTTGCGGCAATTACCCATAGTGAAAATTCCATCGATGCCACTGGGCATGTCGCTGGAACCGTTAGAGTTACGCATAGCGAAATCTGTGATAGCAGATTCGCTTAGATAGTCTGGTCGTGCTCGCGACTAACTGCATCTTCTGCTGCTTCGCAGACGGCCAGCTTCAGTGGGCCATGATTAACAGGTCGCACGCAACGCGTCTGTCAAGCGCAACAAAGCGACGATCTGCGAAACGCTGCTCAAATACAATATACAAGATACACTCACACACACACATGCACGCACACACGCTGTGCCACTTATTAATCGATTTGCCAGATTCAAGCCATGAGCGAATGAATCTTTCGCGTCTTTAATTGCCCCGCAGAAGCGAACGCTGTGTCCGCATGGCCGACTCACTTGAAGAATCCGCCAAGTGTTTGTATTGCTTTTGTTTTGATTTGCTTTGGTACCTTTACCTTTCCACACACACAACCACAAACACACAAACAAACTCACACACACTTCCATCGCAGTGGTAATTAATGCGAGCTCTTCAGATTTCACTTGTCTTTGTTCATTTTGTTGCCATTGGTTGCTCTAGAATCTGTCGGTTTGTTTTAATTATCACGGCAGAAGGGGCTCCAGGTCCGCTCTAACGAAAACAAAAACAATACGCTATATATGCCTGATCATGGAGTCTACCCAGTGCCGCTGGCTCCAGCCGTGCGTGTGGCCAACGCGACCAACTCAAGTTGGTCTCTCAAGTGCTCCAAAAGCGAACGTATTTCAGATTGCTGTGAGATCTGAAACACTCGCAAATTCGAGGGTATCTCAGCTCAGGCATCTCCATGCCAATGCAATGACATCATCGCAAGGGTAGCAAGTGAAAAAGAATGAGGAATTGAGCAAGAAAATAATATATTATGTATAAAACAGAATTCTTGATTGAAGTTTGATAAGAATTTTAAAATGAGAATTTTTAATCTAAAAAAATGTTGTATTCTTAGGAATCCTCTAGTATTGTAGGGTTTTTTTAGGTATGAAAACATTTATATATATGTACATCTTTGAATACAGTTGTGTCCAAATACCAAAATTTATTAGTGAGTTTTTAAGAATTCTTTAATGTTCAATGGGCCTTATCATGACCTGAGCAGACTTCAGCAAATTCCTCTGCCAAGGAAACCAATAGAAGCCACTGTTGTATTGTCCATTGAGATTGCTTGAAGTGGAAGACAGTATAATGTAAACAATATAAGGAATAATAACATCTCAACTTAGATATCCATACCATTTAAAACAATTGTTGAACCACCAGCCCGAACTATTCTCATCGGCGCAATTTCTTTCACTGTTGTCGTTGTCCTCGTCGAAGGTGGAGAACTTCATGTGATTGTGATGGACCATACCATCGCCAGCATTGCCGGTATAGTTACCCAGTGAGGTGATTTCGTATGAAGCATCTTCGTTCCCAATGGCGAAGCTGTCATATCTGGCAAAACGCTTTTCGCCCTGTTTATTCTCGAGATGTATATATAATTCATAGGGTTGGGATTTGGTGATCGCGTGCAGCTTATCGAGTCCAATAAAGAATTCGGTCTGCAAATCACCAAAGCCCTGTTGGTATGACCTCCAATTGCGATTAAAATCCACAGCTCCATTAATACGACGTAGAATTACAGTCCAGCCAGGACTGACTAAGGTCGAGTCGCAGGACACCGCGAAGGGTGTGCTGCCAGGCAGTGAGATCGTATGCGTCTGGGTGCCCTGGCAGAGGCAATTGGTAGATTGACATTTGTTTGTCTGATCCCTCAGAGTCTTGAGTTCACTTCTTAGCTTTTCTATCAACTTTTCAAATTGATCTATTTGCTCCTCTTGCGAAGCAGTTTTGATCCTCAACATATTCACCAACTCGTTCTTGTTAAGCAGTTCTCTCTCCAATGAATCGTGTCCATTGCGCTAGAAAATACGTGGAAAGAGTATTTATAAGTTTCTTAAGAAAATTCATTTATCAAAATAAACTTACCTCTCCAGCAACTAACCGAGTTGCTGAAAGTATCAAGAAACACAATGCAATCAGTTTATTCGACATTTTTCTAATTTTCGAGTGTTTCAACCGTTTCTTAATCGAAACAAATCGCAACTGATTCAAACAATCAATTCTATCACTTAAGGAAGACTCACAATTCCAATTGTGTGTAGTTTCTATTAAATTTTATTTTGGGTTCAGTGTTGTCTCAACTCTGAGCTAATCGATTTGCCTATTCAATCAGCTGTTGTTTACTTTAGTACGAGTATTATTTATAAGCTTCGCGCAAAGCGATTTGCATGATACATAGGTCGATCCCATTGGACTATGTCAAGGGAAGTTGATTTGACTAAACTAACTTTCGCTTTCGGAAATGTTTCCCTTGTTTTTAATTTCCCGATTTTGTTTGGCAATACGTATACATATGTATGTATATAAAATACATAGATACCTAACATTTGCCTAAACAGATCAGTACTTTCACATTGCCTCAAATATTTTGTAATAGGCTTAAGCTTTGACTATTACAAAAGTATTATTCAATCGGGTTCAAGTTGGGTATACTACGTTTTTAAATGCAGATCATAAAAGCGAAATTTATATGTAAATATTATATATATGAATTGACAGTAACAACCAAGACGATTTAATAGCGTAATAGGAAATTATTGTTAACACTTTCGGTAAGATTGGATAAGACAAACAGAAGTTATTCCAGGTAATATGGTGATCCTATCACCATAGGAAACTCAACACAATAGTTTTGATTATAGAACTCTAATACGAGTATAAACAAAAAGGTATATTTATAGTTGTTTCTTATTTTAAATGGCATGCAGGGTATACATCAGTCGAGTGTGCTGTAGCTAACGTTACTTCTCTTTTTTGTCGAGTTATTCATAAGTCAAAAGTTGAGCAAACCTTCGTCGACTTTGTTGTTGTTACATTCACTCGCTGCCAGCTCAAAATGCCCTTTACATTTACAACATGACTGCAGGGTATTTTGGAAACTTGTTGAAAGTTTCTGTTGCTGTTTTGTAGTTGTTGCGGGTTGCCACTGCCCTCAGTTATCGCGATTGAACTGTGTTGCCACCGCTGCCGATGAAAGCAATCAAAAGAATCGCAAACAATCAAAGAACCTTCGAAGAGAAGATCAAGCTGAAGTTGGAGCTAGGTAGGAGTTGTGCGCGGCAGTTGAAGCGGTTTCAGTGGTCAGTCTCAGTTTATATAGTCGCACAGCGGATCATTTGATTGCCTCCCTCTGCACACCCGTTGGGAGATTTCTAGATCGAGTCTATTGACTGAATGTATCCCGCTGTGTCTGTTTGCCGACAAAGTCAAAGGCAACTTTGCCGCCGCCATCGCAAACGAAATTCAATCGAACGCGATGCGAGCGAGCGATCTCTTTGATTTGTGCCAGGGCACTGTAGACGACGCATCCCCATCCCGATTCCAGTACCGTTAGCCCCAAGCCGAGCCAAGATCGGTTGCTTCATTAACATTATCGATGTTTGCACAAATTTACATTTTGCAGCGCAGCATTTGAATTATTTTGCCAAAGTTGGAGCGGGATCAGACTGGGAGTGCAGCCGGGACTGTCTCTGGTATTTGCTGCTGCAATGCAGCACCGCGGGGCAGACGTGGCATGTGGCAAGCCAAGTCCAGACTAACGGTAAACAGCCGCCGGCACTGGCAAGAGGCGCCTTTGTAGGTCAGTAGGTTGCCTTGCAGCCCGGTTGGGGCCCGACTATAAAGATGTTTGCTGCACCATCAAATCACTCTCTCCCCCCGCCACCTTCTCCATGTGGCCAGCTGTGCTGTGGACTTGAGCTTTGGCTACTGCTCGTAAATTACATGCAACTAATTGAGGATGTCAACTGACGTGTCTCAGCGCGATTAAGCACTGAGCCAGCTGTAAGTTTCCTGTGTGTGAGAAAGAAAGCAAAGGGGGGAGGGAGAGAGAGAGCTGTAGATTGGCTGCACTGCATCTTGTCAGCCCACAACATGGCCATGACGCGGTCATGAACAGTCGCAGGGCACACAAGATACGATATGCACGATGATCTATGAGTACTCGTGGCGGGCACTCGTATGCGCACTCATATTCATGCTCGCACTTGGTGCCTGCACTTGGTGGAGTACCCAGAGAGTCTAGAGACAGCCAGGCAGGCAGCGCACGCTGCTCTATAGAGATATAAAGCCAACGAGATCGTGACAGAAATAATGCATATAAAAATGTATATTATTAACGTTTAAGAGGCACAGAGCAAACCCCAAGCAGGGCCAACAAAATGGCCATTGTTAGGCAGGAAAGCAATTTAAAATGCAACCACGCACAGTGGGCGGAGGTTAATGAAACTGGGAATAAGTAAAATCCAACCTTGAAAGCAACCACTTTATTGCAAGCGAATATTTATTAATACTTTTAAATTTTAGTTATATTATATTATTTCTTATTCCACTTTTTGTTGACTTATTGAAAGTTTTAAAATGTTTTCATTTGGAGTTAAATTATAAATTCATGTGACTTTTATTATTTATTTGTTATTATTATATTTATTATTTTATTCTGGATTTCAAAATAGTATTCATAGCTAAGCAAGCAATTTCCACTGTTTTCAATAAACGATTATCATAAATAACTTCGAGTTCTTTGGGTTGGTAAATTTAAAGACCGCTTAAATGAAATTATACAAAATCGTTTGGTTATTATGAATGTTTACAGAATGTTTTATATTTTGATACCTAAGTACGCATCATATTTATATTATAAAATTAATTTATATTTATTTTAACACACAAATATAAATCTCACAACAACAATTTTAATACTGATCGAAGTTGAAGTGACATAATATTGAAACGGGAACTGCTTATCAGAGCATAATGAATATGTATTATTTGTGTGAATTAAAGTAAATCCGATCAATTGATATCTTGTACTCACAGTAATTTATACAATTTGATATAAAAAGTGTAATTTTTTTATTTTTTTTGTGTATGTATATATTATTTGAAATTTAAGTATATAAATATATTATTTTACATATATGTGTATATAAATATATTACATACATATACTGTTATTCCTGAAAAACAATTCAACTTTGTTAATTCAACAAATTTTCCCACAGTGCTAGCCCACTGTGCGGGCAAACTGTGAGCCAGCTAAAAATAAAAAGAGTCAACGCTTTGGCATGTCTATGCAGCGATCTGTTCAAGCCCTGCCGCCAGAAAAGGCGACATGCATGCACAGACTTGGAGCAGCATATGGCAGGCAGCGACTGACACAGACAGATAGACTGATGGACGGGCAGACAGACGAGACGAGAAGAGAAGAGAAGAGAGGGGAAGCGGTGACGTAGAGCAGTGTACATGAGCCGAGATAGACAGTCAATCTTATGGCCAGAGACAGCCACGAAGACGAAGACGACGCCGACGCGGACGTCGACGATGTTGCGGGCAGAGGCAGCATCATTAAATTCGTTTAAAGCCGCTACGAAAATATTTTGGCATAGGCCAAGAGAAGCCAAGCGAAGTCGAGCTGAGCTGAGGCAGACAACGTCGCGTCGCGTCTGCAGCATCTCACGACTTTGGCTTCGCTGCCCGCTTGTAATGTATGCGCGGCGTGGCGCAGCGCAGCGCATTTGCAGCTGCCGCATTTCATTGAACCTTCAACTTGACTTTGAGCCAAAGCAGCTAAAGCAGCCGAAACGGCCAAATAGCCGAATACCAACCAGCAGCTTTAAGGCCATTGAGTGTGGAGTGTTTCTTTTTTCAATTTGGCTTACGGGTACTCGCACTCGCACTAGAGCTGCAATTGAAGTTGGGGATGGGTATCGGAAACAAAATATCGATAGTATATATCACCAAAAATACCAAATGGAATATACTAACGGTAAATATGATTATTACATCGTGCAAATTACTATTAGTAAACCGATAGTATCACATGTTGATTTAGGAATGGGTATCGGCCAGAAAATATTGATATAAATATCCCAAAACAACCGAAAAGTATAAGTCAAATTGGGCAATATAATATCCTGTCAAATATCGTTTAAATTGTATTGGTTACGATATCATAAGATGTTATCGATTCATCTTATGATATCGTAACCGAAAGTAAGAAAGTAAAACTAGACGATATATCGTTCAAAATATCACTTGCTTTGGCTTATATTCGCATCGATATAATATCAATACCCATCCCCAATTGCTGCTGGTATCTACCCATGCTGCTGCCGCATGGGGGCTCAAGTTCGAGATCATGACACTGATTCACCACTGATGGCTACGGCTCGACTCGGCCAGCTGTTGTTTTGATTAGGCCCCAAAAGAGCATTTCAGGCCCATGCAGATTGGCACAGCTTAATTAGCCCGGCTGGCAGGCTGGCGAATCCAGGCCAGGCCAGGCCAAGTCGGGCCATAAAAATGCTCTCCAGCGGGCAAGCAGTGCAGCCTACACATGTTTCATGGCTTGCGAAAAAGAGGTCATCGATAGACACACATAGAACTGCAGTCACTGTAGCAGAAGAAAAATGTAATACATTGCCAAAAGCTGATTTCAGACAAGGCTTCCATCTGCTGTTCATCCCCCCCCACCAGTACCACTACCCGAGCCTCTTATGCCGTCAGCAAGCATTGTCTGCGCCTTGGCGTGAGAAACCCAACGACAGAACGTGCATTGCCCCAAGGGTTCGAAACTTGGCTTATAATTTATGTCTGCACCGCAATTGTGGAGCGGGTATCTGGCTATCTGGGATATCTGGCATCTGTGCTAGGTAGGTAACCATGTACCCTTGCCTGCCTCTCAAGGATGAGTGTGACTTTAGGGAGCCGTAAAAATGATTATGCATTTGCAATTGGCCTGCGGTCAACTTCGACCCGACTGAATCAGCAGTGTTTCGTTTCGCCTGAAAGCCAATCAAATTTTCTGACATTGAACAAATTGTTGAGCGGGCGGGCAGAGGAGGAAAGTCTTGAGAGTGATAGCTTGATGGGTTGCCCGTCCAAATGAAACAGACCAATGGCGACAGATATTCAAAGCAGTTCCCAGGGTTCATAGTTCTTCGTCTAGTTTAATTAAGGCTGACAATAAATTAGGGTTTATCATATCATAGAGAACTATTTTAACATACTATTTAAATTGAAGGGCTATTTGCATGCATTTTAAATGTGTTTGATCTCCAGCAAATATTTGGCTACACTAAGACACAATCGCTATCCATCAATTACTTGACGTGAACTGCGTGGCGGAAGAGATTAAATACAATTGATGAATTTATCAATCGAATCTTTTACAAAATGTTTTTTTTTTAATTTAAACAACAATGTGATACGTTATGAGTTACAGTAGGCCAACTGTATTTATAAATTTGAGCTTCATATCTCAATAAAAGTTTTTAAATTTTGCAAAAGTTTGTTGTTCTTCAGAAAAACTGGTTCGGGTGGAATACCTTAATACTATAAAACAAAAATGAATGAAAAGATTTAATTATATACATGACAGTCTTGAGAATTAATTGATAGGATCGATATGTGTCAGTCGCAATCGGTTTGTCATGGAAAAACTTAAATATTCCCCAAAGCAATATTCTGTGATGCGGTTATAATCTCCTTTTAGATCTGTATTTTGTTCACACAAGAAATTCTTTGTAATTATCTACACATTTGGTTTGTCGATCCATCAAATTTTTTCCCCAATAAACTTGGCCCGCCCCAGCAATAATATTTTTTCTTAGTCACAAAGAGATCTCCACAGAGAATGCAAGTATCGTTATTCTTTTATAGCTTACGTTGTGTTTTTTTTTCGTTCTATAGAGAACATAATGAAATACCTATGGTATCATTTGTGGTTGCATAACCCGCCGTTTGTCTTAGTCACAGAACAAAAGGCTCGAATGACTCAGCCCACAGCATCGTTTTGCCTCTTTCTGTTCTTGTTCTTGTTATTCTTTTGTTCTTGGCTTTTTGTTGTAATCAAATTTTATGTTTGCCATTGACTCAATTGTTGTTGTTGCTGTGCATTTGCATGGAAGTGGAGCACTGAGAATGCATTTGATTTGGTCATTGACACGAATATGCCCTAGTCAAAAAAAATCGAATTCTAGCGCTATAAATCATAGCCATAATCGATCGCCACAATCGATCTTTTGGGCCACACAAGCACGAGTCGATGTGTGTGTAAGTGTGTGTGCTTGTGCTGGTCACGGCACGATCCAAAGAAAAGACTGTTAATTGTTGTGTACACCAAAAAGGGTGCAGTGGTTCAGTGGTTCGGGTGACTCCGGTGGTGCAGTCCAGTCCAATTGGTGAGCGGCGCGCTTCGGTCACGTGTGCACGGTTTGACAACAGCTCGCTCCCAGCTGCGGCGATAAGCGTTGCAACAAACACTTGACTTGACTCAAGTGCATTGGCTAACAGCGCTAACAATCTAGCTACACACACACACATGCACGCACACTGGCAGTTACAGCTATTGTTAGTGTGTTTGCATACAACAAAGAAAACACTCATACGCCCCTTGGGACACACCTCATCAATTTGCATCGAGTTGAAGTCACAAATAATTATGAATACAGATCAACAAGGGATATACTGCGAGTAAAAATACATATTACTATATATATTATATTACATTAGTAATCAACTGATAATTGATTACAAAATAATCTGTATTGGCTAATCGAACCTATAAATGATTACAAAAGAGTTTAAATTAACTCATGCCCCGATATTTTGATTGATGTATTTAATATAAAACTTATTTGTTTATCAAAATTGAGGTTTTAATAAACAACTATTGAAACAACTAATATCGACGTATCGGTAAATTACTTATTGCAAATAAGTTTAGTGTCGCGATAATTTCAGAGATTTATTTGATAACGATAGTAAATACGTCGATAATAGATTCTAGCTTTTGTAAAATAATAGAAATAATACATTTTAATATTTTTTTATTATATAACCTTGATGAAAACAACAAATATTATTATGGATAAAATATGAAAACCAAATCGACACATAATTGATTACAAAACACTTGATTTTGATGAATCGCCTCGACAATTGTGTCATAGGTTTACTGAATATCTATAATAAAATACTTCATTACATATCGATAATTTGAGGATTATATATACTATAAACACATGAGCATACATATTGAATCGATATCAAAACATACTTTGTATTCCTCGACTTCGGCCGGCAACACTCATCCGCTCCGTTGGCGCATCCCACTAAACTTACCAAATATTCTTAACTGACAAACTAATTGCTCATGCAACAATTAATTAAGTCCTTTAACACACACACACATACATTATCCTGCTATCACTCAAATCCAACACTCTGTCTCTCTCTCTCTCTTTCTCTCTCCCGCTGCGGAACTTGCAGATATCCGATTCCCAAAACATCTCACAGCCGAACGGCACACAGCACACACAGCGCAAGCAGTTGGAGGTGCTGCGCACCGCCAATGGCGCCATGCAGGTGATACGCACACAGACAGTACAAAAGACATCATCCACCACCCGCCACTGGTCCGCCACATCCTCATCCAGCACAACCACCACCCGCAGCAGCAATGCCATCACCGCCAGCCCAGCGATGACGACCATGTGGGCACCCAAGCCCAGTCAAGGCGTTGACATCTGTGAACTGAGCGACGACGACAGAGAAAATGATGATGATGATGATCATGATTATCATGGCAGCGACGCTGGCGTCGCCATCGTCAGCGAAAACGAATCTCCCGGCGCGGCGAGGCCAAGCAACGGCCACAGCAATGGCTATGGCAACGACTATGGCCAGGAGCTGGTCGATGATCATGTTGATTTTGTTGTGATTAATGGTCATGCTGACGACGGCGTTGACGACGTTGAAGACGACGACGACGTTGCTCATTTGCACAAACTTGGCCACAATTTGTTACCCGATACAGCGCCAAGTCTGAAATTGAGCAATCTAATGGTAAGTTGTGCCCGCTGCCTGAACCCTTCACCCTTCGCCCCCTTCCTCTCCACTCTTGATCCAGCCTTTTATTACCTGTTGCCAGGCTCGCAAATGCGGTAGTAGCTGCCGCTCTGGGCCGTAATTTTTCATCTGCTTGTTGGCGGCTCATTAGCATGCTACGATGTTTGCTTTGCGCTTCCCTGCGCCTGCTCCGCCTGCTTCTGTTTCTGTTTTTCTTCATTACTTTTGTTTGCCCTCTTCCTCGCCTGCCTCGACTATCGGCGATCCGGAGTCCCGGCCATGGCAATGACCGAAAATGGTCAATTGTACTTGCCAGGTCCGCTGGCTCTTAACGATCTGCTTGGGCTTGGGAAAAACTTAAGTGGGGGAAATCATCGTGAAAACTCAGCGAGCAAAAATTTGTAATCGTGCAGTTAGCATAAATTACCAAAAAAAATGAAAATGCGCAGTCAAATTTCAGTGCTTTGCGTTAGTTAAAAAATTGCAAATTGCGATGGCGACAGTGAATAAAAATGAGTTAGATTAGCAATAAGGAATGCTGAGAGTATATTAAAGAACGCCGCAAATTGTAATAAAATTATAATGTTACATTTGATTTTTTTATTATTTTTTATATTTTAATTTAACTCTTATAACCCGTGTACACATATCAACAATTTAAGTATTTTAATTATATATATTATATTGTATTTTAATTATGACAACTTTGTATTTAATGTAAAACTGCAACCTTCTTAGTTTCCATTTCGTCGTTTACATTTATTCTACTAAAAGTTTTGCAAATGATATATTTATTTCTTTAAAATTTCTTGAAATGTGCAAAAGTATACAGTATTTATTTCTGTCTTCCAAAAATTATTTTCAAAATACAAAAAAGTTTAAGCTACTATATATATTTGAAAAATTCAGGAATTTAATCTGTTTTCCATTAAACTTCTTTCGATATTTGAATTAATTAAGTTCAACATCGATAACTGCGCCATCGCACGATTGCCACTTAATTACCAATTAGATGACCTACTACAATATCGATAAAACCTAATTTAAGACATTATTGAAGCCAACAAGCAATTTACAAATGTCTCACTTATTCCAATATTGGCACTATGCCAAGTACTGTGTATGATTGTTGAATTCTCGCACAGCCCCAGCGACAGACTTGCTTTGATTTGATATCGTAAATATTTATATTGAACATCGATAAGTGAGCAACCACCACTGACAAATGTGAATATCGAATACTAAATACTAATAATACTACGATATAATTAAGTTGTAAACAATAGGGGAGCCAACAATCAGTTTAACACATGTCACACTTAGTCCGCCATTGGCACCTGGCCAAGCGCAGTACATCATTCTAAAATCCCGTCCAGCGACATTGCTGTACGACCACGCTCAGTGCCTGGCAACAATCGCGAATTCTAATAGGCAAGCTCAATTAAGCATTTAACACTTAAGCCGAATTTATATGGCTGGCAATCGCGCCAGTTTGGCAACAGACATTTGGGTCACGACCACAAAGGGAATTGTGGCAAGGCAGCTCCCGTCTCTGGCACAGTTGGCTCATTAGACGAACAGCGAAAAGTCTTTAATTATTGGGTAGAGTCCGTCAGGGAAAGGGGTTCAGCCAAAAAGCAACTTGGCAGACGCGACGCTCGAGCCAAGCACGACGCCCACCAGCCAAATGGCCCTGCCCATCAATCTTGACACGTTAATTTCTTTCTTTTCTCATATTTCGCATGGAATTAGTTAAAGAAAGAATAAAACGGTACGTGTTGTAAAAGAAATTACGGGAAAGCTTATTGAACTAATATGAATTAATTAAAAACGATTGTAAAGCTCTTTAAGGATTAGAAAATGCTTCTGGGTGTGATGATATTAGACTTAAATAAATTATATTATATGATAGGTAAACTTTTATTTTGTAATAAATCTCTATGGGAACAGTTCTTAGAATCTGTTTAGTTTCGCGAGAACACTTTCAAATGATTTCATATTTGTTATATACCATCATATTTTGCATATATTATTTCATATGTATTATAAATATATTTTACACAAGATAACTCTTATTTATCTCTTAAGTTTTTATTATTATTAAAAGCTTATTCATTGTCAATACATTTGTAATGCATCTCAATGGGAACAGTTCCCAGAATCTGTTCAGTTTCGCGAGAACACTTTCATGGTGGTTCCCAATTTGCTTAACTCGCCACACGCCAATCACACGGCCGTCGTTCACCTTAATGCGCTTATAATACGGAAATTCACCATGATCAAGCACACATTCACACAGACACGTGTGTAAGCAGTGTATGGCTTGAAGTGGAAGACTTCCTTATGACAGCGCTCCTTGTGACAGCTAGCAGTGCACCCACACCACAACACACGACACCACACCACTCACACACACATACACTCAGCTCGCACTAATGTATTTTTCATTCTGCTTTTGTTTGCCATTTACAGAAAAGCAGTTCGAGTATTTCCAGCCAAAGCAGCAACAACTCAAATTTAACAACTGCAACTGTTGCTGGCAACACCCACAGAAATGCGAGCAAAATAAGCCTACATGCAATTGTTGGCCAGACGGCAGCAGCAGCAACAACAACAGCAGCAACGTCATCATCATCATCTTCGTCATTATCATCGTGGCCCAAGCGATTGGGACCGACGACGGAGCAGGCTGACTTATATGGCCAGGGCAACAACAACAGCAGCAAGCGGCGCGTGGGCGTCACAACTGAAGCTGCTGGCGATGCTGACGTCTCTGCTGCTGCTGCTGCTGCTGGCATGGGAACGCCAACGCAACGTCGTGATTTGGAAAGTTTCCGGCATTATAACGATGACGCCGCTGTCGCAGCTGACGACGATGATGATTTGCGGTAAGTGCTCGAATTCAATTTGAAATCGAAAAATTGAAAAATATTCAAGGCATTCTTTGATTGAACTTGCTGCCAAAAACACTTGCAGGCTCAGCGCTCGCCACCAGCGTCGCCAGCAGGTGTCCCAGTCCGTCTATGCGCCACCACTGCCCGCCAGCTTTGGAAGCGTCAGCGGCAGTTTGCAGCGCTCACGTTCGATATCCACGGATGATCTCAGCAACGATTGGCAACAGACAGCAGCAGAGGAGGAGGACGAGGAGCAGCCCTGTGGGGATTGGCGTCGAGTCAGCAAATTGCGTAGATCCTTTCAGTCTCAAGATTATCACAAGGTAACCAACGCCAGCACCCGACCACGTCCACGCCCACTGGATTTGCCCAGCAGTTCGGTGAGTGTGGCCCGCATACGGGCAGAGTTGGAGAACGGAAGGCGTCTCAACACGGCCATGCGGAATAACCACGTCGATCTGGCGGCATTGGACAACATATTGAATCCGAGTACGGGGAGCAACAACATCAAGCCACAGGTGGCCAAGCGAAGCACATTCCTCACGGCCGAATCGCTGCAGGAGATTCGCGGCAAGTTGAAGAAGCTCTCCGACGAGAGCCTTTACAAGGAGGACTTTCTGGCCCATCAGGCCGTGGCAAAGCCAGCACAAGTTGAGGTGCTGCAAACACCAGATCCAGTGCCAGCTGCAGCGGCACCTTCTGCCTTCCGTGCCGTCCACAATACGCACAGCTTGGAGACGCGCCAGCGGCCCAAGGACACCAGCTCCAGTGAGTGGCATCTGCGACGCAAGTCTTACGGCTTCGAGAAGATGTCTCCGCCCGAGAGTCGCAGCATCTTTCGCGTGGATGCCTCCACTGACAGTGGCTTGGGCCGTTCGGGTGAGCAGCTGGGTAATTGGTCACCTACAGAGCGTTCTGCTGCAGCTGCCAATGGACCCGGCTCCACAATTATACACTTTGGACGTCAGCAATCCAACACGCCGGATAGTCCCAATGAAGCCGAGCTGAGCAAGCGCCATTCCATCGCGGTCGAAGAAACATGGCGGGATATAAGAAAAACTTCGCAGGTGAGTAAAAATAAATCTATCGGCTTGGTATCGATTTTTTTCAATTTTCTACTAAATTTCAATAACATTAATTATCGGCTTGGGGAGTCCCTACAAAGCATCGATATATTCGCAACTTTCTGTTATATATCGATGCTAATTGGTATTTTAAGTATATAAAACAGATATATATCCATGCAGTTTACAATTATCGATAGCAGTTAATTGCAATATATATGTGCTAATTGGTATTTTAAGTATATAAAACCGATATATTTTAATGCATTTTACAATTATCGATATCAAGCTTGAGGCGGCCATTTGTATTTGTCCCCACAAAGAAAATTAACGTTAAAACTACTTTTCCTTAATAATAACTATTTAAAACTATTAAAAACTTGCACAGGTGCACGTGAATGGCGAATCCGTTAATGGCAGCAGCAACAACAGCAGTTCAAGTCAACTGCAACGCGGCAGTGCACAGAAGCGTGTGGAGTTCTGCAAGACAGAGGTGCACTTTGCCGCCGAATCTGGTCGTGTCAATATCGTGGAAACCGATGGCAAACCTCCGCCTACGCAAAACTTTCGTCGACGTCGACGCACCGCCAGTGGTCCGTTGCAGAGTCTGGTAAAGTCGGCGAGTGTCAGCAGTAACAGCACCACCACCAGTAGCATCACTTCAAGCAGCAATGTGACACACTTTGGGGACGATCCAACCATACGAAGCAAACCGATTACTTCCAGCACGGTGGCATATCGAGCCACGCTTATGGATCCACCGGAGGTAGTGTCCCAGCCCGTTGCAGGCACACAGGTTACGGTTATAACTGCCAAACCAACCAAGCCGGCACTGGAGCCACGCTACAGTTTACTAGACCAGTCAACCAGTACCGCATCCAGACATAGCTACACATCGACCAGCGGCGTGGACACAACCGACAACGAGACAGACGAGCTTGCCAACATTCGTGGCATATTAAAGAACAAACCTATCAAACCGAAACCATATCATTTGGGCGAAAATATCGAGAGCGCCGATGTGCTCTGGAGCGTGCCAGTCACGATGAAGAGTGACCGAGAGAGTAGTCCACCTAATCGCGAAAGTGGTAAGAAACTAAAATACGAGTGCTATAAAATATATCAAACCTGCTAGAAATTTGCCAAGTTTTAATTAATCCTAAACACTGGAACCGATTCCGATTCTAATCTAGATAAAACACCTTGGCCAATCACTGCTATAAATATCAAAGACTTTTATGAAACCAGATCTTATTAATTATCTCCCTCTCGCATTCTGTTTCGAAATCTCTTAGCCACCAGTGGCAGTGGCGACTCCCCGATAACCACCAAGTCTGTGGCAGAACGAGTTCGCATAGTGGAGCAGCGACAGTACGACAAGCAACAACTGCAGCAGCAGCCCTCGCCTGCTGGCAATGGATACTCTACAAAAATCAATGTGAGCCTAGGAGCCTCTGACGAGTGGACAGAAACAGGTTGGTATTGCCAAGGGAGGAACTAAAGTTAATTAACTATTTAGCAGTTGTGTCTGTAGCTCGTAATTATTCTAGAGTCTTGTGTATTGTGTCTTCGGTTCGCAGTAGTAAACTCCTCCTCCTCCTACTCCACTTGTGTCTCTCTCAATCAGCTTCGATGTACTTCAATCTGTTAATGCATGTCCAAGTTTGCCGCTTTTACTTTGCATCCAGCCGAATTGTTTAACCCAAAGCATAATTTCACTCTCTAACCACAAACTTAACCCACGACTTACAGACTTTCAAATTAATGATGATTAAATTCGATTATGATTGAACAATTAGTTTTCTCCATTAACAATCAATGTAAATAATTGATTGTCCGTTATTATCTGCAATTAACTTAAATAAGCTTGACTACTCAAAGCTAAACTTCAATTATTAATCAAAAGTAAAACATCATTAAACAAATTGATTAGATAAAATAAATATAGTTATCGCATAATTGCAGTTCATTTCATTGGATAAAACTAATCTTCAGTCATGATCTAATCATTGTAATCTACTGCGCTGGCTGTTAACCCTTTGGGCAACTCACACCATACCATACCAACAAAAACAAATGCCAAAACACCAACAACATTTCTCGCACATCTCCCCCATCACAGGTGGCTCCTCAGGTCGTCGTCGCAGCAGTGCACAGGAGCTGTTGCTGCAAGATTTGCGCGCCCATCAGCGCATCCTTGACGAGGGCCTCAAGTCCACCTCGTTGATCATGAAAACCATGCGCTCGGCCAGCGAATTCGATGAGGCCATGCGTCGCCTGAGCATAGCCTCGATCGAGTCCGCCCTGATACAGCCCACAATTGTGGTGCCTACGCCCATGTTGCGCTCGCATAGTTACCAGGAGGAGAGCTCGCGTCGTACCTCGACGACGTCTATAACCAGCAGTGATTTATTTGGCAGTGCCTTGTATGATTCACTGCCTCGCAGCGTTCCACTCGCTCCGCCACGTCTCAAGCTTTTGGGAAATACCCAAATCCCTGTTAGCCAACAGCTGACACAATTGCGGCGACTCTACGATGCTGCTGACCAGGAGGAGGACAGCGCCGATGAGGAAGTTAAGCGCTATTTTAGAGAGAGCAACCATAGCAACAGCGACAGTGGCGGCGGCACTCAGTGCAGCTCTTCGCCAGAGGATGTTGTGCTCAAGGGCAGCGAATACTCGAGCAGTTGGAGTCGCATGAAAGCGAAGCGCACCATCTGGAAGATTGAGGCCCAAGAGCAGACGCTGAAGCGTACAGGTAAAGGGGGTTCGTGCAGGTCAGATCAGAGGAGTTTACTCTTAGCGCGTGTCTAGGGCCCAGGCAAACAGCTTCAATATGTTAACCTTACTTACTCACAATCTTTCTCTCTTTTGCATGTTCATTTCCAGATCTGCCCAAGTCAAATGTGATGAACATTGCTCTACACGCGCCTCGACTGCAGAAGCCAAAGGCCACGCCACCCACACTACGCATTGGTCAACTGGTGCCCGTAGCCAAGCCGCGCACTCTGCTGGTGCAGCCACAGCCACCGGCACAGGTCATACAGCAGCCAGTGGACAATGGCAACGAATCGGGCAGCGATTCACTGAAGATTATCAAGGAGACACGCGGTGCTCGCAAGCTACGTGAGCATGAGCTCGCCTACTTCGGTGTACAGCAATCGCCGACGCCAACGCACTCCCCAAAGCTGCAGGCCACGCCCAGCAATCCACGACGCACGCTGCCCACACGCAGCAAGCACAGCCACGATGAGGCAACCATCCAGAAGAGCAGCACCAGTAGCAGCAGCGCAACCACCGCAGCAACTACAACCACCACGAAGTGGCAGCTGCTAAACGATCGACCCGATTTGCTTAGGCACAGCCCACAGGGCAACGATGATACGACGATGAGTAACGATTACCCAGACAATGATGATGACATTGATGATGAGCATTGCTATGAGAACATTGCCAACGAGCTGACGACCACTTTCCGCGTCAAGTCGCCCTCGCCGGGCAGCTACGAGCGCAAGGCCGATTTGCAGCGCGATGCGCAGATACTCAGCGAGATGACACGCAACGCTGATCAAACATTGAAGGTGCGATGCGATGCGATGTGACATTTGATTTTACTTTAATCAACCTGCAACCTGCTTCTCTTTCAGGCACTCTCCGATGAGGCAGCTTTCAAGGATCAGCGACGCCGTTCGTGCTCGCTGCAGCGTCGCAGCGCCAAACCGTTGGCCACCATTGATGAGAAGGTCAAAGGAGATGCTAAAGCTTTAAGCGTTGCACGTAGCACATTCGCCTCGGAGGCACGTCGCAATTCAAGACAGTCGACCCCCTCGCCGACCCGTGCTCGCAGCTCATCGCAGTCATCGGTTGAGTGCTGCCCTCGGGATCGTTCTCGCTCCAGTTCGCGTGAATCGATGACACATGGAGGCGGTTCGTCGGACGAGCAATTGTCCAAGCAACGCGTTGAGCGTCTACGAATGCGTACACCCAAGCGGGAGAAGTCACGGCACGATCCAGCCGAGCAACGCTCGTCACGACAAAGCAGCAGCAGCAGCAAGCCCCGTGTAGCTGCAGAGAGCACGAAGCGCTCTTCGCATCACCATAGCCGACATCGGGAGAAGGAACACACAGCTGGCGAACACAATTCGGGCAAACATAGCTCGGGCACGGTGTCCAGCTCGGGGGGCACTCGTCTGTTGCGCTCTTCGCGTGTCACCGAAGAGACCCGGCCACGCATCAGCTCGCAGCGTGCGAGTGAACGCGATCGTGAGCGTGAACGTTCGCGCAACAGTGAGAAGCATCGAGAAGAGCTAACACGCTCGCGTGGTAAGTTCCAGGTGGACTAGGGCAAGGAGGAGGAGGAGAGGAAGTCTTGTCGTAATCCCCACTGTTTGTGCGTGTCTCTCTTGCAGAGTTATTTGTTTTGGGCTTGCTCATAATGGGTGCCACACAGCCGCATAGACTGCGCAGGCGTTATAGGTTTGCTAGCCACACTAAGCTCCACATAAATGGCACAGCAGAGCAATAGATCATAACTTGATGTGGCCAAGCATCAAGGCTGTTGCCCGTCACTTGTTTGATTTGATTCACTCGAACTGGGAATGAAATCGAAATTGGAAATGAATAAGAAACTATTTATTGAATATAATTTTAAAGTTGGGTGCGATTCATTCCCAGCTGCCAACACCTCCAAATTCGCAGTACACATTCTGGCACACACAGCCACATGCACACACACACGCATGCAATCAGTTAGACTAAACTCAAGAATTGGTTGTTCTTACTAGCTTATTCACATTACACTCGCAGCTAAACTCATTCGTCTCCATTGCATTCACACACAGGTCACTCCAGTCGCTCCAGACACAGTGAACAGACGCCGGCAGGGCACAAGTCGAGCAAGTCCAGCAGTCGCAGCCACCATGAGCACACATCAACAACTTCGTCGGCACACAGAAAGTCCACAACAGCCTCCAAGGCAACAACAGCTGCAGCAGCAACAACAACAGCAGGCAGCACAACACGAGCCACAAGCACAACATCAACGCACAAAGCAACAGCTGCAACAACAACAGCACCTACAGCAACCACAGCGCACAACGAACTGACGTACGTATACGTAACGAATTTAGCCAATACACAAACCACTGAAGATGATGCAGACTATGCCAGCATTGATGAGACTGCAGCACAACCAACAGAGCAACTGCAACAGCCGCAGCCGCCGCCACGTCGCAAGCGCAAAAAGTCCCTCATACCCGTGCCCATAGCCACGCCCACACCCTCCTATGAGCATCGCATTAAGCTGGAAATGATACCTGTGTTGCCGCCAAGCTACTCGAATCAGTCCACGCTGCGTTGCAAGGCAGCAGCAGCTGCGGCAGCGGCAGCAACAGCGCCAAAACTGCAGCCGCGCAAGCCCTTGCTCAAGTGCACCCAGTCGACCAGCTCGAGTTTCGCCTTTCTGCCCTATTTGCCGGCCAAGCGCAACTCGAGCGTTAGCCATGTCTATGACAATTATCTGTTGTATGCCGCCCCAGCCGCAACGCTGGCGGCCTCCAAGCTGCGTCCGTACCAGCACAATCTGAGCAACGAGCACGCCCATCTCTTTGGCAGTGGCACTGGGCGTGGCACTGGTGGTGGGGGAGTTACGGCTGCTATGTCTTCCGGCATGGCAAACGGGGGCGCGTTGGCGAGTCGCCTCGGCAGCTGGCCAAAGAGGTTGCGCATGCGACAAGTGCGCAGCACCGTCTCGACGCATCAGCCCCTTGGCATCTGCACATGTTCATAGTCAGCGCTGGAAACCAAAAAAAAATATAGCAAGTCGCACACGGATGGGCGCAATTGGATCTCGTCATACAGTCACACACGCAGTTTTCTCTCACTGTATAACTCCTATGCACACTGCAACAATTTTCCTACTTTTTTGGGTTATTTCTCATTTGACTACCTCATGGCAAAAACCAAAACGAAGCACGCAAAACAGCACGAAATATTAAAAAGAATTTATCCGAAACGAACAAGAATTAACCTGTGTTCCCCCAACAACTACTACTAATACAATAAACAAATGAATGAGAGCGAGAGACAGAAAAGGGCCGAAAGAGGCAAAGGGAGAGAGAGAGAGGAGTGTTTGTTGGCAATGGCAATGCACACACACACAAAAAAATCCCACACACAATGAATGAAAATGGTTCTGTTTTTACTTTTGACAGCGTAAGCGAATTTTCAAAATTTTCGAAACATTTTACTTAAGCAAACTGGAAGCATGCTGTGCATGGTGGGTGCATTAAGAATTTGCAACCTAACGGGAAACTGCGTGTAGTCTCGCCTGTAGTTTGAATGCTAGACTAACTTTTCAATACACAAACTAATCGAAATTTCTTTTCTTCTAAAATCTCTGTCGATATCTGTAGGACTATAAAATAACAAAATATAACCAACAATAATGAAAATATGACAATCTTCTTAGAAAAGCGATTAAATTGAAGTATTACAGATTAAATATAACATTTTGAAAGTAAAATAGAACAGTTTAACCATGTTATGATATTACTATTTATCATAGAAGTTGATAAGTATTTTGAGTACTAAAAATCTGAGTGATAATATCATTTAACTTCTTTCCTACTTCTATTCAAACCTTCAATTTTGCATGATTCTAAAAAAACTAAATCTTAAACCGCTGATGTTGAAAACTGTAATCTAATGCTCTGCTCACACTCAAGTAGCACTCTCTACTATCGTTTCTAAACACTGACTATGAACATGTTGCTGGAAAAGAAAAGAAAAACCAAAAATATCATCAATGCAATTGGAAATTGAAAACGCAATGCAAAAACATCAGCATCGCTCGCTCTACTCTATTTTCTTATGTACCAGAACACTAAAAGCGGTACTTTAGCAACTGGAACTACGTAGTGGAAGTAGCACATTGGTATACTCTCTAAGAGGATGTTGTACTCGTATCTGTATAAACCAAGTAGCAAAGCATATTAAAAACATCGCACATTAATTCTAAAACACATTTTAATTGAAATTATCTTGTTTTTAAACTACAGACACGGTAAAAGCACACTGAATGGACACCATCATCATCATCAGCAGCAGCAGCCGCAGCACCATCACAGTCACCATCACCAGCACCACAGCAGCAGTGGCAGCAAGCACCATGGAGGACAACCGCCTCAGCATCATGTGCACAGTCTGACCACAACGACTATTGCAGCCACAAAGCATCAACGCGATCGCCATGGCAAGGATAGGAAATAGTAACGAGGGAACCTAAAATGCAACGAAGCAACGATCTACTAAACTACTACTACTAAACATTAGACTAACTAATACATATCTATATGTATACTATATGAACTTATATTACGGCGTGCTTATCTCAAGGCGCTTACGAAGCCAACTTTATCTGTATAAATCTGGTAATTTTTGAAATTTTTCACGCATTCACAAAAATTTCAATGTAATTACTCGAATTGTCCAATGAAAAAAAGCAAAAACGTTTACTAATCCCCCTAAAAATAACATTTCATATGCGTGCACCAATATAAATGAAATTTCTAAAAGCAGTTCCTTCAGCATTCATCCATGCATACGATTGTTATCTATCCTATCTCACTAATTTAAACAACTGATCCATTTTCGGCAGACACTCAAAATTCAAGTATTAAACTATGCCAGCCCCGATATACATACATACGATACTAAACCATAAATATCCTTAAAAACAAAAGCATATAAATATTAAAATAACAAATGATACTCATATATATTCTTGACTAGCATTAAGTTTTGCACTTTGCATATGCAAAATCATTTCATTTATAAAATTACTTCTACAATGTTCGCACAAAATTAGCATGTGTTTTTTGTAAAGTCTTTCAACTCTACATTTCGATGTATTATTTTTTAAAATAAAAATAAATATTTTCCGAAGAATATATTGTAGTATTTTTAATCAAACTATAACGTCATTTAATTTGTTAGCATAATGTCCACTTATTATTTTGCATCTTTAGTTTATTTATTGTTTATCTTGTTCCTCTTTTTCAAGTAATCAATCAATCAATACAATTTGTTCGGGTTAAACAAATGAAACATCAATACAAATTGCTCTAGGTAAACAAATGCAATGAAAAGCTTGCGAACTTGAAAGCTTTTATTAGCTTTTGATACCCTGCCTTATAGAAACGCATAATGTACATATGTCTTATTAAGAAATGTTTATTTAATGTTAGGTATGTAGTGGCTTATCGTAACCATTACTTCTGAAATCTTATTGTTCGATAACTTATCAGTCGTAACACCATCACTGGTCGCATAATCTTATATTTGTAGGTCATCTTGCAGTCGACCAGATCCTACTCACATATAGTTATTGCTTGTTAATGTTATAGTTATAATTTCGCCAAGTACGTGGACTGTTCGTGCAATTGTGTTTAATCTTTCGCCACGCCGGCCATCAACATAGGTGGATGGGTACATACGTATAACGTGTAGATATGAAGGTATATACTAGATACAAATATAACTGTCAGTAAATGCTAGACATATGTTTGTGTGAACGTTGATAAAAAACAGCTCGCGTCAATACGATTTTCAGTTCGTAAAGCCGGCCGAGTGGGTGCCTCTCAGTTGTTGTCCAACCGTCGTTACCGACGCTAGTTTATCAAACCGTTCCCTGAGTGAGAAGTATGTAAGTACACCGTACATATATAATTCATCAGCGCAAGCACTGTGGAACACCTACAAGTACCCAAATCGTGAATAGTGTGCAACTTTCGAGGGAACATAATTTGGCTTTTAACCGATTCCAGGTGTGTCGAAACACAATTGATGATATGCCGAATTTTTGTAGATCGATTTACAAAATTTGGACCCATTGTTATGATTCATTGGGCATGAGTCACGGCGCTAAACACCAATAAAAAGTGGTGTCCAAAACAAAACAGTAATAAAACGGTCTAATACCAGCAAAGAAACTAATCTCTGAACATGAAGTGCAGTGTTAACAGGTGTACAAAGAGAAAGACAGAGAGAGAGAGAGTGAGTTACTGTCTGATAAGACTTTGTGACGTCCACATAACGTGATGTTGATTTGAATAGAAGGCTGGGTAAATCAAGCAGAAACACGCTAATTGAATTTTTTGCTGGAAATGGAAAACGATTTAAAATTAAAATTATGGTTTCCTTAAATATCACAGGCTTCTAAGAAATTCAATAACAATTAAAATGTAATAATAATAAGTTTTAATATCCAATGAGAATATTGAAAACTAACTTAAGTTGGGACAGTTGTTTAAATAAAATTAGTTTCTATAGAAGATTACAAGAAAGACAATTAGGTAGATTAAAATAACTGAAGTTAAGTAAATCGTAAAATAAATTATTTATTATAATAAAAAGATATTGGGCAAAGTGAACTAACTACAGAACTGATAACATATATATAACTACAGATACCTGAAACTCTACACTTAATAATGTACTACCTCAGTAGGTTTTACCCACCTTTGTAGGGTGCTTTTACTATATTATACGAAGGCATTCATTATAAATGAAAAGACATTGATTTTATTTGCACTCAACTTAGAAGCCATTAATATTTTCTATACGAGTATTTATTTCACTGCGAACTTTGCCATTTCCCTTCTTTGCTTTACCATTTCGCGTTTTCGATCCAAACTAAAAATGTACTCATTCCGCAGACGTTTTGGGTGCGTTTTGTTTAATTTAAGACCCCTTAAGTATATAAAATCATCAATATAATAATATTTGCTCAGTTTTCGCTATAAAACGGTGAGCTCTGGTCGGGCCCTTGTTATCTTATCGAGCCTAAATTGAGTTTATCTTGTCTGAATATGCGACCCATACAACAACGAGTACCTGGTAGCTGACCACTTTTTAGCTTAAATAAAGTGTTTGCCATATCATTTACCGATAAGACAACAGCATTTTTTTATACTCGTTCCTCTGATTAGAAAGAACAAAATAAAAACTGCCTTTGGTTTCATTTGGGGTCTTTTATTAACGTTTTTAACTCGATTCGTGACGGTTGTGTTTTGGTTTGGTATTGCAGTAGGTAAATTCAATCAGGAATCATGTCAAATGAACATTAAAATTTAATTTCTATATTATATTCGATAATAACAAACTAGTAATTATATATGAATTATATGTGTATAATATTTTTTCAGATTTGCAACAAATAATCGAGCAAAATGTCGATACTAACGGGCAGCGCGAATGCCGTGAAGTACACGCTATTCGGATTTAATCTGATTTTTCTGGTGAGTCCCCGCGAAAACCATGTAAACACTGCACACTTGCAACTCCGATATGGCATGAGTCATACAGTAAAATAACTCAGTTATAATTCCATAACCGAATTCGCTAACTAGCGAAGTGTAGATAGGATGTCGATTGAGAGATAAGATATCAAAGCTTCGCGTAAAAGCACAGATAGAACAAGAAAATATATTGGGTAAACAGTTTCTGCAAATTCTTTGTAATACACCCCTTGACCAAAATCTTAATAGGTTTTCTTTGAAAATGCGTATTTGTTTCTTTGAATATTGTGAAGTTCTCTGTAGACTCTGTAATCTACATTATTATTCCCTTTCGAGCTTCTACGATAAGTTTCGACATTGATTAATTTAAAAAAAAAGAAAAGCTAAATTAATCAGTCAATAGCCAAAGCTGTTAAGGAAGAGACCCTCAAGTCTATCTATCATAGTTTACTTTTCATTTCATTTTCGTTGAGATTATACAAGAGACGAAATTTTAATAAATTATTATAATGAAAATAATGGCGCACAGTTTCATTTTATAATTCTTCAGCATTATTTATCTTATCTCTAATCCCATTTGCCAAGATGAATTTGATGCTTCTATTTCGCTTATCTTTCTACAGATCACGGGCATCATTCTTATAGCGGTGGGAGCTGGCGTTGGTGCCGTCTACACTGGCTATGAGATCTTTCTCACCGGTAAATTCTTCTCGATTCCCACGTTTCTGATTGTTATTGGCGCCTTCATCATCGTGATCACTTTCTTCGGCTGCTGGGGTGCCCTGAAAGAGAACTATTGCCTGATTCTTAGTTTCTCGGTGATGTTGTTCATAATCTTCATTCTGGAATTGGCTGCCGGCATTAGTGGTTATGTGCTGCGCAACGATGCATACAGTCTGATCCAAACGGAGCTAAAGAGTTCCATGTCTGACTACAACAGCACCTCAGAGAACCCGACGACTGGCCTGTGGGATGATGTGCAACGCGACTTCAACTGCTGTGGCGTCGGTAACTACTCAGACTGGAATAGTTTGTGGAACAACCCAGACCTGCCGCTCACCTGCTGCAATATTCCCATGGGAGCGGTAGGCACGTTTACGTGCAACAACGCCACTGCGCCACATATCAAAATCGATGGCTGCCTGCTTGGATTCTCAAACTATATAGCCGATCATGCCGTCAGTCTTGGTGCGGCCGGTGTGGTTATAGCGGTGCTTCAGGTGAGTTTACCAATGTGCAATCCCTTGAACCCGACTTATTCCCGTTTTCATTGCAGTTCTTCGGCGTCATATTCGCTTGCTACATTGCGCGAGAGATTAAGATCCGCAACGGAATTACGGGCTTCATGTAGACAGTCCAACAGTTTAGTCATTGCTTCGGAATTTTCGGATCTGTGTCATTAATGCAAAATGTGAAATTCTTACCCTGTAAACGGGGCTTAGCCTTAGGTAACCTTTTAATTAATCTTTTAACTTGTATTTTTGCGCTTATAAATTATTGAATTACTATAAAATTCTTTGTAACTTTATCAATAAATACAAGCTAGCTTAACTTATACATGTATGTATTATATCTTTCTTATACCCATTATGGATCATTGATTGCAATCAATTGTCTGTCCTGTTCTGCTGTATTGCAAGTTTATGACAGAACTCCAATCTAATCAGGTTCTTTAAACAAAGGAAAATTCTAATCATTCGATTTGCGTTGCATTTTCTGTTCTGTTTATACGAAGATAGTGAACTTAGAAAGAATCGCGTAGTCACCATATATTAATAGAAATTGAATTACAAGAACATTTCAGCTTGTTTCAAAGCAAATTACAACTATGATGATTTATTCCAGGAAAACAATTGGTTACAGAATTGTTGGGTTTGAAAATTCTATTTTTAGTTATTCTAATATTCTTAATAACTTTGATTTATACTTTATGTTGCATACTTTCTGCCAGAGCATAAATCTGATTTGACATCATGCTTAAGTATTGTTAGTGTATTCAAAACTGAACGAAGGGTATGTAGCCTTCGTCTGGTTTGGTGTATGTTAAAACTTTTGTCCAGATTGTATATTTAATTTATTTTCTGTGGTATAAATAAGGTTATCTATTTGACCTCGTCTATGATAAGCTATGGAAAGAGAGAATTAAGCACTGAAATATAATCAAACGATGCGCTTTCGCGAAGCCTTGAGCTTGGAACGCTGAAATTGAGTCAAAATCTTATTCACACTGCTGAAACATTGAAAACATTAAATATTTAATTTGTAACAGTTGAAGTACAGATTTCGTTTCGAGATGTTGCCCGTGTTGATAGTTGTGTTACTGTTGATAGAATTATCAGAAATTAGTGCTTTCCAGCCTCCACAGTACATTTACTGCGGCGAAGGAATATACTGCTATGCAGCAGGGTCGCCATTTATTCCGGATGATTATCTAAGCGTCAAGTTCTGTAAGAACTTAATTGGCGGGTGTGAAGATGGTCAGGATGTTTTGGAGGTTTTCGTGCCCCCAACTAAATGCTTGGATAAATACGAGAAATGGACGTTGCATGGCCAATCGTATATACAATGTGACTGCATACCGTACTTCAAGCGGAAACGGGAATATGGGAATTGTGAAATATTGTCAATTTTGGAAATTATCAATGATACAAGCTTTCATACTTTGATTACTTTTATAAAAAGCGATATTTCCCGATACGCACTCTGGATAAGCCCGTTTATTTTGCTTGCGCTTGGCTTATATAAATTTCATTCGAAAATAAGTAACAACTTTGAAATAAATATTTTCTTAAACAAGTTAAATATGTCCAAAGATCGGAACTAGCTACCAATGATTAAATAAATAATATTATTCATTTATGCGATATTACATATAAATAAATAATATAGAAACGATCACAGAAGATTGACTTTTCTCATTGCATGACGCCTTAACTTCTAGAAACCCAAGGGTTGGGAATATCTGGAATTGACAGATGATGTTTGTTGTTCTGTCTGTTAGAACCTTTGGCAGTCTATCCTTCTACACCCCTGCCCCTGTAGCCCTTCTCATCAGCTAGTCGAGTACTGTGTATCTTCAAAAGATCTAATTAAAATTCTTAATGAAACTTTTTTATTAATTAAAAACAAAACTTTAAAATTCAAAATGTTTTACGCCCCGAAAGTATACAACAAAATTTAATGAAACTGGTCATGTATTCCCAAGAACCGCCAGCTTATATCTGTGTCTATAGTCTATGTGTATTCAGTATCTAGACTTGCTGATATATCTTTAATTTTCTAATGGTCCGATATCTACCTGGCATATTTGTTCGTTTGCTCAACGGAAAACGTTCTACAAAATTGTGTTGACAAACAAACGGTGAAATCGCCAGCAGTATACATACACACAAAGCTCGAGCTTGTGAATAATTTAAACTATTCAAGAGACGGGTTCGAGTGGGGGCGGGGCAAGGGCAGGGGTACATTGTTATTAAAAAATCGATATAGCGCAAAGGTTGACTCATTACATCATTTAAATTGATATATAATCGATAAGGCAAGGCAACACAATTCCCGACCTTGCACTTGAAATCGACAAAGATTCGAACTGAACGACGACGAAACACGACTTCGAATCCGAATTTGAGTTCGAACTAACGTTAAAAGTAAATAAGAGTTTCGAGCTAATTTCACATTTTATTGCAAAATGTAATGAATTAGGGCATAATCTTATCAGGGTACTTTTATCAACTCTACTACTTCGTATATGATAAAACACAATGAACATTTATTGGCTGATAAGACGAGTCGAAACTGTAACACAATGAGAGAGAGAGAGAGGGAGCGGGAGAGCGCGCTAGCGGAATTTGGCCGAGAGCCGAGAATCGAAAACGAGGGAACTGAGCGAGCCAGCACCGATTGCAACTGGCAACGTTCCAGCTCTGGGCCCGCTCAGTCTACTTGTGGCTAGCAAAAGTTAAAGTACGTTCTCTGGGTAATACAGAAAAAAAACAAATAAAAATAAAAACAAAAAACAGAATACAAATAGAGCTTTATACTATACAACTAACTAAAGATTATTAATGCATTCCAGCACAGAACGAAACTAAAACTTCAATCGAAACTATAAAACAATAACATAATGGCGAATCGGGAATTGGAATTAAATTCCGGAATGCGATGTGCCAAATATATGCTCATAATTGTGAGCTTTATGTTTGCGGTAAGTTTTTCCGAATATGATTCATAAATAAGAAAAAAACTGAACGAAATTAAACAAAACGTTACGACGCCATTTTGAAAAAATTGGTATCAAAGTGTGTGTTGATAAAAACTCGCTTTCTGCACGCTTATCAGTAGCAGCAGTTGTGGTGTTCTTGTGGTGTTTGTGAATCATATAAGAATCAGACATACCCTATAGATACAGAGAGAGAGAGACAGAGAGAGAGAAAGAACCTCGCGAAGAGCTGTACCAAAGAGAAGCGCATCATTTGGTCGTTTGTTTTTCTTTTGCTGTATAAATAAACGTCTCTTCGTCGGGAATAATATTTGCGAGAACTGAGAAGAAGCCTCTGAAAACTCTCCGATCTTTTGATAAGTGATGACGCGTTTCTTTATGACATGCAGTGCGAATTTAAATCATATATAAAGAGTCTTTCTTATGAATAACCACCAATAGATAATCTTGAATAGATAAGTTCCTTATCTTAAAGTATTTCCTAATTAGTAGACCAATTTAAATATTATTTGAGTATTTTTATCCAATCATAGCTATAAATAAGTTGGATACACTCACCTTGTCACCTTTGTGAGTCTAGCTGCACTACGAAGATAAGATAAACGATACCGCGCAAGAGTCCACAAGAGTTAACTATGTACGTCAGTCTAGCATGCTCTATACTATATATGGGCGTTTCTCTCTCTTATTCATCTGTCTGACGCAACATTTACACAAGCGCCACAAGAAAAACACCTGCCAGGCGGCAATTATTTTTAAATTTAAAACAAATTCAAAATGCGTAACAAAGTTGGGTTTTCAGCTTTTTCAATTTTATTAGGCCCTTTTAATATATAGAATGGGTTTACATGATAGAAACAGTAATATTAAACTTCCCCAACCGGGTGTCATATTCCTTTATTTACTTTCTTTACTAAAAAAACTCTTTACCAATACATATAAGAATTATTAATTATCAATTATTTATTACATGGCACTTCGATATCTGTTATGGTCTTAATTTAAGATATTTGAACGAAAGCTACAGTCGAGTGTGCTCGACTGTGATATGCCCGCTAACAACCAAAACGATATCTTAAATATATAACTACTATTTTTAGCATTTTTGTGTTGCATAACTTAGGGAACGGTTTGGAAATCAGTAACTCTTAAAATTATTTCTTAAATAACTTTTATATTCATTCATTCAATTACCATAAATCATTTGGGCGTTTATATTTAACAGTTCGGGTTTAATCGATTTAAGGGTGCGCTAAGGGGCGTGTCAACAATTTAAAATAAGCTTGATCTACGTGCAGAATTTACTCTTACAGTTTCGGAGATCTATCCTTCTTTATAAGAAGCGGGTATAACAATTTAATAAATATATGTGATAACGACCGTTTGACTTAAATTAAAACGATTCGAAGAACTTCTTGAAAACAATTTCTTAATTTTTACAAAATAAAAACCAAATAACATTTAATGTTAAATTTGAATAGATAATAATATTTTCAACTTAACTTACGAAAATAACCTGGTATGACTTGACAGGGGATGAACATAGAATCTTTCAAACATTTTTAAACAGTCTACACTTAATTAAATTTAAAGAAATTAAAATCCTTTTATAAAATAGTACTGTAATTGAAAATATATATAATAAAATAATGTATGACAATATCTACAAAACTTAATAATTAAATTATACACAACTACTGTAAACAATAAGTAATTATAATGATATAATCCAATTTTGAGCAATATCAAACACGTTTCTACTGCCACGATACAGTTGCCCTAATACAGTTTCTATAATCTGCATTGTATGATGTAAATTGCATAGAGCTGTGAGTGGGTGTGCTTCCGTATGCCTCTAACAACGAACCACCCTTTCCTCCCCATTCTATGCCACGTGGTAATGAATCATTGGCAGCGTTGCGTTCGTCAATGTCGGATTCATTCGTGGCTTGGCACGCGATTGCTAACTGCAGAGTGCGCTCTCGTTTTTGTTATTGTACTAATCTCTCTCTCTTCCTCTTTCTCTCTCTCTCATCTGCTCAGCTGACCGCTATTCTGCTCATCATGGTAGGCACAACCATTCAGGCGATCTTCGGTGACTTCAGTCTGTTCATCGATACACACTTCTCATCTCCGCCTGCGCTTCTGATTGCCATCGGTTTCATTCTGATCGCTGTGGCCACCCTCGGCGCCTATGGAGCAGTCAAGGAGAGCGTCATGGTCATTAACCTGGTGAGTAAGAGGTGAGAGGACGTCATATCGAGCTGTAACTTACTTCCCCCTTCCCCCTCCTTCAGTACGGCGTCTGCCTGTTCCTGGTCTTCATTCTGGAGGTGTCTGCAGCCATTGCCGCCTTTGTGATGCAGTCGCAGGTACGCGAGATGCTCCTCCGCACCATGAACGAAGCATTGATCAACTACGAGTCGGATGACAATGTCATGACCGCCGTGGACTTCATGCAATCCGGTGTAAGTACACGGCAATCTTCTCCAGCTGCATGCGAGTAGAAGTTAATCGAATCCAATCACCCTTCCAGCTGGGTTGCTGTGGTGTTTCCAGTCCCGACGACTGGAAGGAGAACTACTCGTACAACAAGAACGAGAGTCACATCGACTCCGATGATGTCGTGGTGCCGCTCTCCTGCTGCGGCAGCATCGCCGAGAAGTTCGACAACAGCGAGCAATACGATTGCCTGGAACCCTTCGAGTACGGCTGCTTCCGCAAGATGAACTTCATTCTGTCGCAGAGCGCCATGTTGATTGCCACCGGTGCCACCACGGTGGCCTTTGTTCAGCTACTGGGCGTGCTCTGTGCCTTCATGCTGGCCAAGACATTGCGACGCAACAAATCCATTCGCGAGGCGCGTCGCTGGCAACTCCAGCAGAGTCTGGGCGTGCTCATCTCCGGCGGCAAGGTCGGTCTGCCGGCCAACTCTGCCATGAGTGGCTACCAGCAACTGGAGAGCACCAACGAGCAGGGCACCCACGAACCCTACACCTACACCCCGCAGAGTCCCAGCGTCAATTAGAGTCGTATATCGTAAATCGTATATCGTATATCGTAATTGTATTTTGTTTGTTAATGTAAAGCGAAGCCAAAGCGAAGGTCAATAAAAAGATCACACAGTTCTCACTGGGGGATACCAGACTGTTTCGGGTACCCTTAGGACTGCTGACGCAATTCCTTGTCCAATTGCTTGAGCAGACGCAGTTGCTCTGCCACACTGCTGCTTGAGGTGCCACCAATCACATTGTATTGCTGCACATTGGCACCGTAGTCCGCCACGCTGGCAATGTCCGCACCGAATGCAGGACAGATTTGCTGCAGCTCACCCAGTGGCAAATCAGTAATGTCCACGCCGCGCTGCTCGGCCAGCGTCACCACGCGCCCAATGTGATGATGGGCCTGGCGAAAGGGCACACCCTTGCGCACCAGATAGTAGGCCTACAGAGAGGGGATGAGGGACTACTAAGAACAGTTGTTAACCAATTATGACGCAGTTCATGTTACCCAGTCAGTGGCCAAGAGATCGGGACTCAGAGCCGACTCCAATTGTTCACGTTGCACCTGCAACGTCTGCACCACGCCCACAGCCACGTCCAGGCTCTGGCTGAGCTTGTCGAAGGCCTGGAAGCAGTAGACCTTGTCGAACTGCAGATCCTTGTTGTACGTAGACGGTGTGCCCTTGATGGTCATCATCAGTCCCGTCAGATTGGAAGTGATCAGGCCGGAGATGCCGCGTATCAGTTCCAGGCTGTCTGGATTGCGTTTCTGCGGCATCAAACTGCTTCCGCTTGCGAAGGTGTCCGCCAGCTTGATGAAATCGAACTCTTTAGTGCTGTAAATGATCAGGTCCTCGGCCAGACGTGACAGGTGCAGGCTGACCATGGAACAGCAGTAGATGAAGTCAACTGAAGAAATAATTTAAAGGGTTACTGATTTTCAATTATGCAACACAAAATACTCTGAAAATAAAAGTTCTATACTCGTATTTTAAACTGTGGCTCGTTTGTACGGGTTTGATACTTTTTTGTAACGAGTTTTCTAAATTGGTACCAGGGTATTTTACTGTCGAACGCAGTAGGGTGTAGGTTCAATTATTTATTTTTTCTGGGTTTTAATACTATATATCTAAAGATTAATACTATATCTCTAAAGATCGCCAAGTACAAATTTT